>JARWLC010000017.1:66713034-69208034 GCA_033318265.1 Phyllotis vaccarum | reverse complement strand
ATTCACTCCAGGGTGGGGCGCAGGGGGCTGGCTGCAGGCTCCAGCCAAGTTTGCTAATATTTCTTCGCTGCAGATGTCCTGAAGCCCCGGAAGGGTCCCCTGGGGACGCGGACCCTATTAGAACAAATGTGCTCTGCTTTTGTAAAGAGGCGCGTTGGCGGCGCCTGTCCTATTACAGGCGACACATGATCAATAGGCCTGATAACGGAGCAACATCAATATAAGCGACAGAACAATGAGGGATATCATTGGGCATCTATCTTAATATAGCCCGCTACAAGCGCACTGACAAAGAGTACAGCTCATGAAAATTCCTCCCCACGATTCCCCCATCTCCGCTCCAATATGCGCAGGCACTCCCCCAGCTGCCGGCGCTATTATTCTCCAATTTCAATTTGACACCCCAGCCTTTCATGCTAATTCTATTATTGTAGGAAGTTTATGTGATTTCATATCACTAGAAATCGGTAATGTATAATAACCCTTTGGGCAAGAAACCCAGTCCCCGCAGCCGCCACCGGAAAATAATTACTTTCATATCAAAACTCTGCAGGAGCCCAGCGGCCCGGCCCTCTGCAGCCCCCCGGCTCCTGTCACCCCGCGCCGCGCGCCCCCGGCGTGTGCCAGTGTGCTGGGGTGCGCGCGGGGGCGCGCGGGGGTGGCGAGAGTGTGTGTGTGTGTGTGTGTGTGTGTGTGTGTGTGTGGTGTGGTGTGGTGTGTGAACGCGAGGGGGGGAGGGAGGTGGCGCCAAGTAGGAGGGGGAGTCGCGGGGGAGGCTTTGGAGAGAGGAAGCTGAACTGAGGTTGCATACATTTGTTCAATCAGAAAACACAAACACACACTCACACAAAAGGAAGCGCAGAGTGCGGACCTGGGGGGAGGTGCAGAGTCCCCTCCCAGGCCCACCCTCTAAAGAGGAGTGGGTTCTTGGAAAGAGAAGGGCAGGGTATGGGGAGTAGCCCCAAATTTTTAAAAGATGGAGCCAAGAGCTTGCGTTTGACCAGCTTTATTTATAAAAATGGTACATATATAAATATTCTTAGACATTTTTGCATTTTACAAGGCTGAGGATTCTCGTTGTGGGTTTTTTTGTGGGTTAGGGGATAACGGGTCTTTTGCTCCCTCCGGAGGAGGGGGACCTCACCCCAGGACCTGCAGCTACTGCCTTGGTCCCATCGACACAGCGTTTTCGTTTGTCTTTAAAAATAATAATAAAAGGAATAAAACAAAAAGCAGGAGGGAAAAGCAGTGTCTCTAAGAGCCAATCACCTGATTCATTGGGAGTCCGGGACTGAACGAGCCGGCACCGCCAGCTAGGCGTCTCTTCAGGCCGCGGTGCCCAATTCAGTCCATGTCCACCTCCTCGCCTTCCAGCGGGCTGGGTCCGGTCGCTGCGCCTGGCTCAGCGGAGCCGCAGGTGGCTGGCTCCCCGGCTGGGCTGGGGGCTCTGGGGTGCGGGCCTGGCGATGTTTCGAGGGGCGGGGGCGGCGGGGCCGCGGGGCAGACAGTCCCCGCGTCCGCGCAGTCCCCAGCACCGCTCTCGGCTGCGGCCGTTGCTACGTCCCGGAAAGGCGCGGGAGCTGGTGGCCCCGGGGAGGCAACAACCTCGGGGCTGCGACGGGCGAAGGCCGGGTCGGCAGCGCTGCCGGGTCCCGGGAAGGCTCCAAAGCTGGCCTGCGCCGGTGGTGCTGGAGGCGCGGGAGGCGCGGGAGGCGCGTCCTTGGGTGCCAACTCAGGGCCCGCTCCCCCCTTGAGCGCGGCCTGTGGCACCAGAAAGCCAAGCGGCTGCGTGATGGGGTAGAGCAAGAAGTGGCCCTTGCCAATCAGGGTCCGAGGTGCGCACGGCAGCCCCGGCGTGAAGTCCAGCCCCGCGGTGGCCGCGGCGTTAGCTGGGGTGGCTTTGCGGCGCGGTGGAGAGTCGGACAGCAAGCTCTCCACACTGAACGGGCTAGCCTTAGGCAGGCCCGCGGTCGCCGCCGCTCCGGGCCCGCACGGGACCGTGTCCTTGTCCACGGGGCGGCCTAGCCGCGACTGCGGCCCGGCGCCGCTTCTTTGGCTCGGGTAGAAGGCTGGATCGCAGGTGCCAGGCGCGGGTGGCTCGCCGGAAGGTACGGGAGCAGAGCCTGCGACGCCGGAGCTGTGAGCTCCAGGACCCTTGGCCGTGGAGGCAGGCGGAGGCGGCTCGGGTGGCTCTGGAGACAGACCTCCGCCGCCACTGTCGCTGTCAGAGCTGGGCGCGCTGTGCAGGGACAGGCCACCGGGCGAGTGCAGGTGGCGGCTCTGACTCTTAAGCAGTTTTTTCTCGTGTTTGCGTTTCTTCTTCTCCATCTTCTCCAGTTCCTTGCGAGCGATCTCCTCCGGGTCCATGGGTTCCCCGCTGCAGGTGGTCGGGTGGGAGTTGTGAGCTGGCCGGCCCGGGCCCTTCTTCGTGTTCTCCTTCTTCCTCCACTTGGCCCGGCGGTTTTGGAACCAGACCTAGAACAGCCGGACAAGGGGGGAGGGGAGGCACAATCAGGCTGGCTAGCGGCCGCAGAGGCTGCGGGCCTCCCACGCACGCCTCCAGGCTGGCCTGAGAGACCTCAGCTCCAGCGTGAACAACCGAAGCCTGGGCACGCTCTCTGCCGGCCCTTGCAGGCTGATACTCGGGTTGCAGCTTCAGGCCAGCATCTCATCCACCCGGAAGGGGCGTAGATGGGGCCTCTTGGCCAGCTTCCTGCTCTGACTTCTCACCTCGGGCCCTAGGAAGCTGCCCCTTCCTCAGGCCAGGCTGGTGTGGCCCGTGACCCCGCGCAGTTGAGAGTTCCTGGTCGGGAGGCAGTGAGCAGGACCCCGATTTGCCCTCGCTGGTGACTCACAGTTTTAAGGGGACTGGCCTGGTGATGAGCAGGAATGACTCCCACACCTGTCTTCGGCCCCCACGAAACTCTCAAAGCCCACATTTCAGGGTCTCCCTTAAATGAAAATCTGGATACTTCTTCCTCAGGAAAGGCCTGTGAAGCTGAACTCGAATGGACCTTCAGTAGCCCACCTTGCCCAGCATAGCTACACACATCCTTCTTTATGAAGGGTTGTAGGCCAACGACCAACAAAGCTTTTCCAATGTAGTCCAGTTTGGCCTGATCTGGGGTACTACAAGGCGGACAAGCAGGCCCGAGGTTGGCCACGAGGCCCCCAGGGAAAGCAGAGACTCTCTGGACTCCATGCACTCTGCAGCCCTTGTCCGGGACAGCCAGGAAGGATTTAAAGAGAGTAAATCCCAAGACCACCGCTCCCCAAACCGAAAAGCTGGAGCCTTGGGCAGAGCTACTACCATCCCCTGCAGAAAGTGGCAATTTAAATGTTTTGTTGTGACCATATAAAGTTGGCAGGATTGCACACCAGACCGGTTCGAAGGGAGCCTGGTAGGCGCGGAAGTGTCGAGGATTAAACCAAACCCTGAGACCCTATAACTCCTTTCTCTTTTCTTTTTCAAACTTTTTGAGGGGCGTGTGTGCGCGCAAATTCCAGGTTGTCTCACCACCAAAAATTACTATCCTATTAGAGAAAATAAAGAGATTCGCACTTCACTTAAGCCACAAAACGAATTGGATAAAGGGAGTTCTAAACAGAAAGGCTAGGCCGCAGCCCAGAACCCAAACATCGTTTTAGGCATATCTGTGGGTGCTAAACGGATATCTTACCAGCCTATGCCTCTACCCCAGGCACCCACCATAACACAGGCCCCAAAGCTTCTGTACTCGAGGAAAGCATCTAATTATGCAGATTGTGCAGACATTATTCTGGAATTTTATTGCACCAAATTGACTCTGTGTTTAAAAAAAAAAACAAAACGAATAAGAACAAGAATACAGCCTCCTGGCTCCGCATGAAATCAGATAGCAGAGGACAGGGAAGGGAGGGATTTAATAAAAGAGGGCATTAAATTCCAACACCTTAAAAAAAAATCTCCCATCTTTTCCAGTGTTTTAGCCTCTCCTCTCTCGAACGCTTTCCCCCTTGTCTGCAAGGCAATGGGTGGATAAGTGCGTGCTTCTATCATAATAGTTCACAGGCCAGAGGTAAACAAACAAACCAGTCTGCTTCGGGACTGGGGGAAAGCTTGGGCTGAGAATGCCCAGGCCCACAGTCCACTTTGTCCCCTCCTGGAGGACTCTTTCCAGCCTGGGCATCCATGCCCCTCTCGACATAGTGCCTGCCGGGCTGCAGCCAGTTCAAACCTGGCTTCCCGGATCGCACGCAGCCACTGCAGTGGCTACTGGGACATCGCCAGGAGCTCTCCCAAATTACCTTGGCATCTCGAGTTACTCACCTCCAGATGGGCGAAGGATTCAACCCTCACGATCCCCACCCTGGCCAGCAGCGCGGAGCCTGGAACCACCTCCCGCCACTTAGAACAAAGGCAGCCCTGCCTCACCGCTCTCTGCACACCCAGTGCAGGACAACTGACTCCCCCGGGCAACACCCGGTCTTTACCTGAACTCGGGACTCGACCAGGTCCAGGCGCAGCGCCAGCGCCTCGCGCATGAACACGTCCGGGTAGTGGCTCTCATTGAACGCCTTCTCCAGCTCCTCCAGCTGCCAACCGGTGAAATTGGTGCGGGTGCGTCTCCGTTTGCAGCCGGGGCTTTCCTTGTCTGGATCCCCCGAGTCTGCGGGCACGCACAGGACGCCGCAAAGCTCAGTCACCCTCCAGATGCTTGTTTCGCAACGCACCCAAAACGGGTACCGGGCTCACAGAAGAAGAGCCCATCGCTACTCCCCGACGGTTCGGTACTCCCCCTCCCCGAGGCCCCCCGCTGTGTTCCCCCGTGTCCCCGCCTCCAGCCTACCTGCAAGCTTGAAGGGCTGGCTGTCGCCCGCCACCCCGCAAGCCGCGGGCAGCAGCGGTGTGGGGTTGACCACCGAGGCAGCGGCCGCAGCACACGAGCCGCTGAGCAGGCCGTCGATGGAGAAGGGCACCGAGGCCGCGGCGGCGGCGGCGGCGGCCGACTGCAGCTGGTGGCCGGCCAGCTCGTACACGTGGTGGTGGCCCAGAGGGTAGGGGAAGCCCACCACGCCGCCCAGCGAGCCCCCGAACTGGGCATGCGGGTGCTCCAGGAGGCGACCGTCCATCATCTCGCGCGCGGGGCCGGCAGGGCGCGGGGGCGCGGACGGCGGCGGCGGGGACAGGGGCCCGGAGCCCTACACATGCTTCGGCCCGCGCTCTGCCGCTTTACTTTATCAACATCAAGCTCTCGATAATTAGCCGCGGCCCGGGGAATTTGGGACCAATAAGAAGCGCTAATCGGCTCTGACGTCAGAGGCGTGCTGGGTGCAAGGAAACGTTTTCCATATCGATTGCTAATTATACCTGACACGCACCTCCATAAACAGTATCAGGAGCTGTCACAACAAGACGGGGTGGGGAGGGAGGGGCACCGCCGCGCTCGGCCGGCCCGGGGCCCCCGGCGAGCCCCCCACTCCTGCCCCCGCCGCTCCCGCCCCTCGCCTCCTTCTAATAGATTTCCCTTTAAAACATTCGCAGGCGTGTTGTGGGGATTTTTCACCAGAAATGCTGTACTCTCTGAACCTTTAAAGTGATGTTGCTCCAATTACAGAGAGACATTGAGCGGCAAATAGACTGATCCAATAATGGGAGATTCATCATCCGCTCTTTCCGAAACTGTCACATTGAATTTAAAACTACAAGGGCTTCTCTAGCAGCCGCCTCTCTCGGGCTGCCGGCGGCCGTGAGCCAGGCAGCAGAGGGAGGAGGAGGAGGAGGGGAAGGAGACAGGAGGAGGAAGAAGAGAAGTGTCCCAACGAACTGAAAGATGGGAGAGGAAGAAAAAGGAGGAAGGACAGGCCCAGGAGGGGGGAAGGAGAAGAAATGAGGGTGCAGAAAGAGAGGGGGAGTAAGGACAGGATGGGGTGGAGGGGGGACAAAGGGGAGGGGAGAAGAAGAAAGGGGGATGGGAAGAGGAGGAAGAGGAGGAGGTAGAAGGGGTGGTGGAGAGGAGAGAGTGAAAGGGAAAGGGAGGGAGGAGAGGAAGAGACGAGTGAGAGAACTTCCGAAACTGCAGCCCCACCTAAATGGAGTCTAACCTGGGTCCTCCTTCTTGACGGGCAGTTAGTTACTCTTTCAGTACCGACAGGGAGGATGCAGCTGGGGGCACCCTAACCCCACTTAACTCCCACCTATATGGATCCTAGACCCCAGCCCAGAAGAGGAGAGTGTGTCGAAGAAAATGGGATAGTGACCAATGGCCTAAGGCCCCCCCCCAAAAAAAACTCTCCTCCCTGAGTCAGCTCTGAAGAATGGGATGGAGGTACTAACCCATCTATTATAATTAAATTATGTTCGCGGTAAGATGCCATTCCCTTATCCACTGTAAAATATTGATAGACTCAAAACTAAATCATTGGGGGACATATCATATCCTTAAATGTGCCGCAAGCGTGGACTGTGAGCGGGGATGGATGTGTATGTGAATGCATCCATTGTAAAATCAAGTTTGCCATTTGGAGAAATGGCTTGTTGCTGGCCCCAAACTCGTAGGCATGGTCCTCGGACCCTCCCAGCCTAAGTGCCCAAAGAAGGGAGCCCCCAAACATCACTGGCCCCGGAGCACAGTGGCAAATTGACTTTGGATGAAAGTGACACAGGCCATGCTGCTAAGCCCCAAGCTGGAGAAAGGAAGGACAGGCCAGAAAGATGTGTGCTAGTCCACCGGGAAGAGGTGCCCAGACCCGCTGGACTGGAAGAGAGAGAACCAGGCTGCCCTCCAGGAGTGGTTCCCCAACCCTTGTGTCCTGGGCCTGGACCCCAGCCTGGCTGCAGTCCGGCCCAGCTTCTCAGCGACAGTGGCAGATCTGCCAAGTTGGACTTAATTACTCTCCCCTCCGTGTCTGAGGGAGGGGGGAATGTGCAGAGCTGGGGATAGGCCTGGAAGGTGGGGGGGGGGGGCGTCCCCGTTTCTAGTGGCCCTAGGAGGGCGCTGCAAGGGTTAATCCCGAGGTCAAGGGCCAAGAGCGCTACTTTTCGCTATAATTTAATTTCTTTCGCTATAAATACTACACGTAAACGCTGCCCATCCGGCTCGATTTTGCCGGTGGCCACCGTCGCCTGGTTTTCTGTCGCTCTCGCGATCTGGAATGCGCCCGGCGCGTGCTTCGGAATACAGAGCTGTGATCAATCCAGCCCGAGGGGAGGGCAGCGGAGGGGGCGGGCGCCGGCCCCGCTCCTCGCCCATCTCTCTTTATTATAATGAATTAATTCGACTTTATTTATCCCATTTTCTGGAGCTGACAGAATGTTAATTTGAGTTGAAATTTCGCTCGCCTCTCACTCTCTGACCCCTGGCCTTCAGATTGGCGTGTTGTAATAACCTGAATCTTTCAACAGAGGCCCTGATAATTGTTACCTTATTAGCATGCAAATTGTTTAATTAATATTATTATGAAGGAGCGAACAATCCGTCCGTCACTTGACCCCTTGAGTGAGTCCGCGCGCCACAGCCGGCTCCACGCATCTCAATGCGACCATTTCAATCGCCCGGTGGCTCGCTTTCTTTCTTTTCTTTTTTTTTTTCTTTCTCTCTCTTTTTTTTTTTTATTTCCTCCTGTGCTCGGGACCCTAAAAGAAAGAAAGAAGAAAAAGAAAACCTCAAGCGTTGGAGTGGGGGACTTTAATGACCGTGGGGGTGGCCGAGACGACCCCGCCCGGCTCGAGAGCTCTTCAGAGGCCCTCGGGCTGGCGGTGGCGCGGCGGGGAGTCACTTGGCTCCAAGTGGAGCTCGCACGTGCCCCCGTCGTCCCCCCCCCCCAATCCCTATCTTGAACATCAAAATTTCATAATTGCTTCCTTGTCAATTGCGGCTTTCTGGAGCGGTCGCTTTAAAGGGCTCCCCCCGCCCCGCCGCCCCGCCCCCTCCATCGCAGGGGCCCCGGGTTCCTCCAAACAGCTCAATGGGAAGCAGCCCTTGACACGCGGTCCTGGGAGACGCCGCGTTTAAATCCCTTTTTCTACAGCCGAGTGACATTGTCAGATGCTAGCTTTAATTAACTTGATAATAAGACGTACACGACTCGCATTCAGGACGCCTGCTCGCTTCGCCTTGGTCCTCCGCTCTCTCCCCGCCCTGCCCGTCCCCCGTCACGACTTTGATCGCGGGTTCGAGGCTGCGGGGACCGGGTGGGGTGCTCACGGAGAGCTGGGAACCGCAGGGGCGGGGTGGGGGGGTCGGTAGCCTGGGTTCGGTCTGACCCCCTGCGGGTTGGTCACTGGGCTGGGCTCTAGCTCCAGCACTAGCTGGCTCCACGTCCCCGGGAGTAGCGGGCTGCGCTCCGACGGCCTTGCAGACAAAGGGCCCAGGCCTGCCGGCCTACCACCGAGTCACCTCCGAAGCCAGGCTTGGCCCTCTCGGCTCACGGTCCGCGCTGACTTATGGTCTCCACCCGGCCTGCCCAGGCTGCTGAACACAGCTCTCAATGGCAACCGAGGCTCTCAGGCCTCCCTGAACTCCTCCCTGGTGGCTCTCGGATTCCTGATCTGGGACAAGGTGTCGAGGCATCAACACTTTCAACCCACCACCTGACTGGGGTTGTCTAAGCAGGTGTCTACAGGCGTCTCCCCATCTAGATAAAACTAATAAAATCGCCCATCCAACACTGATGTCAATATTACTTTAAATTACACGAAATCAAATTTATTTTTAATTAGCAAATTAATAGGCGGCAGTTGAGGGTTTTAATTACTCAATTAACTTCACGCAAGTTAATTTTTAACTATCTAAATTAACTTGCACATTACTCGATTTGCTGATAATTACAGAATTAAATCTAAATTAATTGTTGGAGGTGATTTGATCCGCTGCTGAACTGGATGCAATTCCAATTAACCAGCCAAGAGATTTTTGTTGATGTTTTCCAGAACCGGAACCTTTGATTTGATTTTTTGAGGAAACTACTTTTCAAAACTCCCCTCTGATCCTAGGAAAATTGTATCCTTCTTAATCCGGACAATTAAAACTTCCCTTCATATAATTATCTATAATTGTAATTTTGTCAAAGCAGAAAGGAGGGGGTAGGAGAGGAGGGAAGGAGTGGGGGGGCAGGGATGTGAACACGATTGATTTTTGAGCTTTAATTCACTTCATTTCTGATAGAAAGAAAAAAGTAATTCGCTTCAAATTGCCTCCTTCCATCCTGACATCGTAATGCCCTTCAAAAATCTTTTTCCCCTCTCGCATTAAAAAAAAAGCTTGAATCTGAAATGAGTACGCCTTTTTAATAATAATAACCAAACTTCCATCAGAATAATAATTTCATTTCAATTAAAACTGACTTATCACCTTTTCTAAAACGTGCTTAATATGCCGAAAATTATCAATGCTTGAAGGAACCCAAATCAGGAGCCTAATTGTAATCAGCAAATCGGAGGTGCTTGTCGCCTCGGAGTCAGAGCAGAGAGGCAGTTCGGAAATGGAACTAATTTACTCGACTCCCCCGGGAAATCCGCTCAAAAGATTAACATTTGCAAAATATAGTAATGATATAATTTGAGAAATGGTGACGCCAATTTGTGAGGAGCTCTTTGTGCGGAGACATTTGCATTTTCTCTGGCTGAGTTTGCTGTTAATCACAGCTCCATTTGATGGGGGGAGGTTTTTTTTTTTTTTGCAATTTGACTTATTTCTTATTATAAAACTTCAATTTAGTAATTTAACACAATGAGAGAGAAAATGTAACCAAATCTTGAGATAACCCCCATTTCATTTCTGCAACACCTACAGAGTTCGGGAGAGGGAGAGGAAGAGGGGAAGATTTGAATTGGAAATCAGCTTCATTTTCTGGTGGTTTAAAAAAAAAAAACACAGTTTTAGAATTCTTCATTGAGGGGCAAAAGGCAGCCTATAGGTCTGGAGGTTTTAATCCAAATTTTATAACTTTTTTTTTGTAAAACACACACACACACACACACACACACACACACACACACACACACACACACACACCCCTCCAACAAATCACCCACTACAAAGAGCCCAGAGAAAGCATTTTATTACTCCCCCACCCCACCCCTTCCCTAGGAGCCCGGGGTGTTTCAAGCCCCTGCACTCCCTGGCCCTCCAGCACTTCCCACACCTCATAGCGAGTCTCTGCTGGCCCCTGTTCCCGATGGTCTCTGTCCTGCCTGGCCTAGCCAGAGGGGTCCTCTGACTGCCCTTCTGTCCTGGGCCACCTTTTCCCTCCCCTTCCTCCCCCCCTTTTTCCCTCCTCAGGTTTCTCAAGTCTTTCCTTTCTCCTAACTCATCCCTGATTTAATCACCCATGGATTTGTTTCGCAGGCTGCTTCTAATTTGCTGTGCTTTATTTGAAAGTGCAATGAAAAGTAATAAGAAGGTTAATATTTTATAAACAATAAAATTTTAGCTCCAGTGGTTGCCTTGTATTTTATAAATTCAATCTGTGCTGTGTGGCCCTCCTGTGAGCCATCTGTAACTGCCATGCCTTCTCCCCACTAGATGGGCCAAGCCCAAGTCACCTTGGGCCAGGTTCTTCAGCCAGAATTCAAAGTGGTGACTTTCACCCAAGGCAGCAAAGAAAAGGTAATCTGCACAGTGTGGATCAAAGCATGGTTCCACTGGTCCAGGCCAAGGTTGGGGTACAGGGTTTCTTGGGGTGTGATAGTGTCAAGAACCTGGGGGTGAAGTGTGCTTGTGTGTGTGGGTGGGGGTCTTGCCCGCTCAGCAAAGACGTGGAGTTAGCATCCCAGCTGGCTACTCTGGCCCAGTGGCAGAGTGTGCCCGGTGAAGGAGCCTTCTGCTGCTGTTGAAGTGGGGCCTCCAAGGTCTGAAGCACAGACAAGAGCTTGTACATACTCTGCTGCCCACAGTGGGTGTGGAACTCAAGGCGCCTTGGCAGACCTTCACAGGCCCATCAACTGTAAGGGGGAGGGGGGGCTGGTTCTGAGGATCCTAGGCTTTGCATGCATTCCCAAACATCAGGGAAGCAGCTCAGGCCAGTTAGAAAGTCAAGGGTCCATGTAGATGGTCCCCATACCTGCAAGGACTCATTTTCATACTGAATGGAAGACGCTGGAGTCCAGGGTATAACTGAAGGCCAGGAGTGTGGACAGCAGGCAGGAAGGAGAGACCAAGGGGGTGACTCCATGGCTGACCAGGTGGTGGCAAGGCACTGAGATGCCCCACCTACAGAAAAGAGCTGCACCATCAGGAAACACCGGATACTTATCCGAGAGTGGCCACTTCCCCCACACCCCAGCTCCTATGTCCCGTGTTCCTCTCCGTGGTTTTGGGTCCCCGAAGCCTTGACCTACACGTCCAACTGTTCCATAGACCCCTCAGGCCAGGGCCAGCCTCTCCCTCGGAGCCTCGGAAGGGTTAACTGTCTTTGTTATCTCTCCTTTTAATCCTCAGATGGGCCAGCGGCTCACGTTGTTCTGATCTGGTAGAGAGAAAGCGTTAACTATTATCTGCTCGGAGCTGACCATCTGCTGTAGCAGAAAATTCAAAACCCTGGAGATCTACTTATATCCACATCGTAAACGAGAAAAGATGTTTTAATTAAGGGAAATCAGGTTAACTTAGCTCTAATTTACAAGCCGCCTGCCTAATGAATTGTCTGGGCTGCTCTCTCTTTGTAGAGAGTAAATCTAGGATCCTTTCCCTCCGCAGTTCAGACACTAATTAACTAACCAAGAATTTTAGTGGCACACCCGCCTGCCGCCTAATAGTTTTACCTAAAGCCAGCCCGGTCATTGCTCGTACAAATTGCCAATTAAATGTGATTGATATAATGAAATTGGATTGTATTTTTTTTCCACTTACCTTCTTGTGTCCTCACCCCCCCTGCGACATCGTACCCCCTCTGTCAAGAACCAGGCCACGTGGACCCATCACAGAAATGCTAAATCGAACCCTGGTTGGTACAGGGTATCCCAGCTCCAAGTGGTGTCTAAGCCAAGGCCTGAGAAAGTTCCCGTTGAACCCTTATTTCTGTTAGTTGGAGTTAACCGGAAGAGTCTTGTTACCAGATATTTATCCACGTTGGGAGGGCTGTAGTTACATGTTTGAAGTTAGGGGGGAAAGTGTTAGATCTAAGCAGCCATTCTCAAAATACATTAACAGTTTCCAAAATCTATATCGCTGCTTAATTAAATATGTTATCCTGTTTATAGGATCTGTGGCTAATTATTTAGAGTCATTTAATCTACTCAATTTGCACGTTAATTAAACAGCATCGGTTTGCAGCGAGCGGCCTGGCGGCCCGGGAGGGAAGCAGCGCCCCCTGGCGGGAATCCCGCTCCAACAGGCGCACAGGCTATAGGTCCTGCTGGCGGGTTCTGCGCTGCGCTTCTGTGTAAGAGCGGTCTGCCCACTGAGATTCCAGGGTAGGAGGCCCTGGTGGGTAGAAGCCACCGGTGCCCAGGCACAGGAGAGGCTGAGGTGCCTAGGAAAACCTTTCCAGGCAACCCTAGGGAACATTCAGGGTAGCCTATCCAGAAAGATTAGGATTTCATTCTGATTATTTGTGGATAAGGGGATTCATCCATCTACCCAACTACTTATCCTCACGCATTCACTCACCCATCTGCTCATTTATCCACTCATTCGTTTACCGACCTACCCACCTACCCATCTACCCACCTACCTAATGCATCCATCCATCCCTTTACCTACCCATCCATTCACCCACCCACCCAACTTTCTAAGGAGCAGGGAGACTGGGGACCTAAGGTGCAACTCCAGGCTAGAAGGAGACTCAGAAGCGTCGCCCCAAAGGCTGCAGAAGCCACCCTCGTCCCTCCCCTCTCCAGCCTGGGGCTAGGGGCCCCAGGCCCGCCTGGTTAAATAGAAAAAGATGAAGCCGAGCCCCGCCCCCGTACTCCAGGCCTAATTGTTTTCTCTCTCCTGCCCCATCTGTCCTTCTCCGCCCGTGTGTATTTTGGCCTTTGTCTAGCTGCCCTATGCTGACACCCGCTTTCAAAGTCTACTTCTGTCACCCTTCACCGATCTCTTCTGCCCCATTAACCCATCGGCACGAGGCCCCGGCAACAAAAGCCCAGGGTGGCACTGGCGCGCAGACGGACCACGCATTGTCCGCGTGGACCTTGAACGCGGCCCGACAGGGCGGGATGAACCGGCTACACATGGACGGGGCGGGCCTTGGGTCTGAACATTCTCCGGTTGCAGGCAGGTCTTGGCAGGGCCCGGGCAGCAGCTGCAGCGGGGGGAAAGCTAATCCACCCGGCCTCCTGCTTTGTCACTCCCCCGGATGTGGCACAGCTCTTAGCAGCGGTGGGAGGAAGAAGACAGTCCGCCTCAAGGCTGAGTAGATAAGCAATAACCTGGAATTTAGTTTTGAACTGGTCTGATTCTGTCTTCCCAACACCCCCCCCGCCCCGCCCCGCGCGCGCTTCAGACAAATATACAAAACTGCAGCTCTGATGATGGGCAGCCTGTGGGGGTGCATCCTGACTCTGTTGGGGTTGGCAGGTCTCGCTCATGCTTCATTTTTTTGTTTGTTTTGTTTTGTTTCAAGACAGTGTTTCACTATGTAGCTGGCCTGGAACTCTGTAGGCCAAAATGACCTTGAACTCAGAGATCCGACTGTCTCTGCCTCCTGAGTGTTTGGATTACAGATGTGCTGGACAAACTTCCTCCACTTTTCTTGTTTCAAGCTGTGAGGCAGGAGGAAGGGGAGGGGGGAGCTGTCACCCGAGGGTCACTTTTCTTTACAGTGGGACTGAGTGGCAGCTAGAGTTTTAACAGACATTGTAAACCAACAAAATACCAGAATGAGCTCCTGGTTTTTCTCCTGGATGAGGCCAATTTTATTTTCTTGCCACATTCTATGCAAGGCAATCCTAAGAGGCACAGTACAGTGTCTGTACCACTAAGGAGCAGGCACATCTCAAGCTGAGGCTGGGCAGCAGAGAAATGTAGGGTATTGTTTTGGTTTTGTTTGAGACTGAGTCTCTGGATTTAGTCCTGGTTGGCCTGGAGCTCACTATGTAGCCTCACAAACTCACAGAGATCCTCCTGCCTCTGCCTCCTGAATGCTGGGATTAAAGCATTAAAGCTGCTGACTTGGGTGGCTATGTAATTTTTATTACATTTTTAATATTTATTTTAAAAACGTGTTTGTGTCTGAGAGTATTTATGTGTACCTCACACAGCATGAGCCCACAGGCATCAGAAGAGAGTCCCAGAGCTTATGTAACTATAGCTAGAGAAGGTTGTGAGCCGCCATGTGCATATTGGGAATTAAATCCCAGGTCCTCTGCAAGAACAGTAACCACTCTTAACCCCTAAGTCATATCTCCAGCCCCTTCACTATGTGTTTTTATTATCTAAACAATAAGGTCTTGTGTATTGAGGCTTGTTTTGAACTTACTATATAGCTGAAGATTTGAGGCTCTGATCTCCTATCTTTCAAGTGCTAATTTACAGATATGAGCCATCATTCTGGATAATTTGTTTTGAGACAGAGTCCCATGGTTTCTAGACTGACCTTGAATTTGCCCTGTAGCCAAAGGTGACCTTGTACTCCCTATCTTCCTGACCTCAGCTGCCAAGCGCTGGGATTACAGATATGTGCCACCAAACCTGATTTATGCATGCGTGGTAAGTGCTATGCCAATTGTGGGATTTTAAAAGATGTGTTTTACTTTTTAATTGTGTGTGTGTTTACATGTCTGAGTGCAGGTACTTGGGGAGCCAGAAAGAAGCGCTGGAGCCCTTGGAGCTGGAGTAGAGGGTTTCTAAGCACTGGATGTGGGTGGTGGATGCTGGCAACAGAAGTCTGGTTCTCTGCAAGGGCAGCAAGTGTTCTTAACTGCCACACCATCCCTCCAGACCCCACTCAACTGATATCAAAGACTGCAAGAAGCTGGATGTTGTACCCAGCACCTATAATCTCAGCACAGTGGAAGTTGAGGCAAGATGGTTGTGAGTTCAAGGCCAGCCTGGGCCATTCAGTAAGAACATGTCTTAAACACACACACACACACACACAGGGAGAATGTGTCTTGAACACACACACACACTGATTTACTGACTTCTTACCTAGACAGTTGACCAAGGTCAGACCTGAAGGTCCCTTGTTCAGCCAAAAGGAAAAAGGGGGCAGCTTCAAGGGTGACCAGCAGGACTCACAGCCACTTCCTGGAAACCCCAACCGCAGCCTAGAAAATGCATCGCTGTGGGCTGTGCAGACTGGATCAACCGCCGCCGAGGGGCAATGAGCCAACTTTATTGTCCAAATCATGGTGTTGCCGAGGAGGCATGTTACTGTCAATCCCCTTTTAAAGAGTACTATTTGGTTTCTTAGATTTTGCTAGGTATCACCAGAGTGGAGAGACTGTTACCACAACACACTTCTGCAAACATTTTTTTTCACCCCTCAAAGAACCTCTGCACCCATTAGCAGTCACTCCCCATTCCCGACCCTCCCCCAGCCCTTGGCAACCGCTAATCCACTTCTTGTCTCCACGGATTAAGCAAGGATAATTTTGAGAGAGAGAGAGAGAGAGAGAGAGAGAGAGAGAGAGAGAGAGAGAGAGAGAGAGAGAGAGAGAGAGAGAGAGACTCTCTCCTGTGGATCAGCACAGCAGGAAGATAATGCATGGGAGGCAGAGGGGGACCAGGGACAGGCTGGAAGCATCTTGTCCATCTCCACTCACCCTGAGACATATGTTTTCTCCATTGGCACTGCCCCCATAACCACCCCTGCTCCAGGAATTTATGGATACATCTCCTTTAAAAAATAAAGTGTGTGTGTGCGCGCGTGTGACACGCACACACAGGACAATCACACATTGCCTACCTTTTGTGTGTATTTTTAAAATTACATTTATTTGATGTGTGTGTGTGCCACAGTGTACGTGTGGAGGTCAGTGGACAACTTCCTGGTGCAAGGATACATCTCACTTCCTCCCGTCTCAGCAACAAGAACCTTTATCTGCAGACCCCATTCCCATGTTTGTTTGAGACACATTCCTCACTGGCCTAGAGCTCACCAAGCAGTCTAGGCTAGCTGGCCAGAAAGGGTCAGGGATCCCAGCTGCCTCCAGCTCTCCAGAGTTGGATTTGTAAGTACTATCACAGCAACTTACCTTTAGACTGTGTGGGGCTTTGTTACTGCTGTTAATTTGTGTTTGTGCTTTGAGACAGGAGTCAGGGCATGGGAGGTACTGTATAGCCCCCAAAGATTTAGAACTGGTTATGTAGATCAGACTGGCCTCGAATTCACAGAGATCTACCAGCCTGTGCTTCCCATGTGCTACCACACTCTACATCCTTCCCTTCAGGTCTTCACACCTGCAGGACAAACAGCTTACTAGCTGGCCATCCCCTCAGTTCCAGAACTGCCCTTCTTTTGACCATGAGAAGACCACATACCACACTGTCCTTTCTACCTATTCCCACTGCATTTGATACAAGACCCCAGGGAAAGCCCTTTCTGGCCACCCCAATGGCTCCTCACTAGTCTTAAGAACCTAATTTGATGTTTTATTCTTGTCTTGTTGCTAAGCCAAGTATGATTTAAGTTTTAAGGCATTGAAGAGGTGATCCTGTTTGGATTGTGAGATTTTATTACTTGGGAGAAAACCCTTTCATTCATTCATTCATTCATTCATTCATTCATTCATTCATTTATTTATTTTCTCTCTTCCTTTTTCTATTAATACATTTTGTTCTTTGAAACTAAGGGGCATACAGGCAGCCCTGGTTAAACCTGCATCACCAAACCAAACCAAACAAAAGATCTAAAAAAAAAAAACCCCACCATTTTGCTTTACTGATTTAATTTCTATTTAGTCATTGTTTTGACTATGTGTGTGTGTACGTGCATGTGTGTGTGTATACATGATGGGTGGATGGGTGTGTGGAGACAACTGAGCCATAGTACATACATGGAGTCAGAGACACAACTTTGTGGAGCTGGCTTTCTCTTTCTACTCTTATGTGGGCTTGGGGACTGAACCCAGGTCACCAGGCTTGTGAGACAAGTGCTTTTAGCCTCTGAGCCATCTCGACATCTCACCAGCCATATCTTAGCTTCCCAAACAGGTGTTCAGGTAGCCAAGGCTGGCTTCAAACTCACTGTGAAGTTGAGGATGACCTTAACCTCCAGATCCTCTTGCCTCCACCTCCCCAGAGCTGGGAGGGCAGCCACACACCGTATTGGCGATGGAAACAGGAATTTTGGGCACCCTAGGCAAGCTCTTAACCAACTGAGCCAGCCACATTCCCAGGCCCAAGAAAACATTTTAAAAACTGGCCCATTTCCATAACAGACTCAACCACAATTCACAAACATTCAGACTTCTAAGGAGTCTTTTCTTAATTTACAACAGAAATGAGCAGTTATTGCTGAAATTAGCAGACCTGGAGAAGAGAATACAAAGCATACACATCAGCTCAGTTAAATAAGATCACTGCGCAAAGACACACCACAGCTGTCTCCACCATGCCTCAGATCAATGATGCAGGGATGCAACGTGCTCCTCCCTGGATGCTACAATTATTTAATAGCATTTAGCAGGACCCATGCACCTAGGAATGGTTAGTGGACATTTTAAAACTAATTCTCAGGTGAACAGTTTAGTTTCTACAAAGTAGAGAAACTGAGGCAGGGAGGGGGGGACAGACTGGGAGTCTTGCATGAGAGCTTCACAGTTGAGTGTTCCTCTCCTCCCTCCTCCCTCCTCCCTCCTCCCTTCTCCCTCTTCTTTCAACGCCTGTGCCAGTGGTCTCCCAAGTCTTTCTAGGAACTTCTGGGAGTCAGGAGTGGCTTGGCCATTGGAAGCAATCTATAAGCGAAGATACATTTGATTAGGCTCAGGTGATAGAGTGCTTACCTAACATGCACAAACTCGAGAGTCCCAGCACCGCATGAATTGGATATGGTGGTCCATGCCTGTAATCCTAGTACTCAGGAGTCAGAAGCAAAAGAGTCAAGAGTTTAAGATTATCCTTGACAGCATATCGGGTCTGTGTCAGCCTGGGCTACATGAGACCTGCCTCTAAAAATTAAAATAGAGTATATTTCTCTGTCTTTGGCCTTTGCACAGGAATCCTTTCCGCTTCTCAGGAGAAATATAAGAAACTGCCAATGTTCCAAATCAACTCAAGTTAAGGAATTCAGTGGTAGAGGCTGGGAAGATGTCTTGGATAATCTAAAATACTGAGCTAAATCTCCAGTTCCCCTCATCTCCATTTTAGAGAGAATCAATCTCTGGAATCCATGATGGCCGCAAATTTGAGATTCTCTTGCCTCAGCTTCCCAGGTGCACATGCTACCTACCATGCCAGGCTTCCATATAAATTCCTTGCCTTCTCTAGGCACACAGGTGGCCAGCTGTGTGACCCAGTGTCACAGCAGAGGTGAACATAGCTCCTTCTGGCTCATTTCCATAAACTCTTATTTCCTTCTTTGGTTACCAGATTCTCCAATGCACCAAGACACCTCATGTTAAAGACAGACAGAGCCATGGGTATATTATTTCTCTCAGCTGAGTGATTCATTTGGTTCTTGGATCCAAAGGGAAGTATTCAGGACACCCAATCAGAGTCTCATCCAGTTAGAGCTGCCACAGACCATCTTTTGACCGGCTTCTTGCTCACAGTCTTTTAAAACTAGAGATTAGACTCAGAGTTTCAAAAATGCAACCCAAACACTCTACCACTGAGCCACACCCCAGCCCCTCACTGGGGGATTCTAGGCAGGGGCTCTACCACTGAGCCACAGCCCAACCCCTCACTGGGGGGATTCTAGGCAGGGGCTCTACCACTGAGCCACACCCCAGCCCCTCACTGGGGGATTCTAGGCAGGGGCTCTACCACTGAGCCACACCCCAGCCCCTCACTGGGGGATTCTAGGCAGGGGCTCTACCACTGAGCCACACCCCAGCCCTTCACTGGGGGATTCTAGGCAGGGGCTCTACTATACTGAGCCATGGCCCTACTCCTGTTTTTATTTTTACTTTGAGATAAAGTCTTACTAAATTTCCCAAGCTGACTTTGAACTTTGTGACATAAGCCTTGACTGTGTAATTGTTCAGCTTCAGCTTTCCAAGTGGCTGATATGACAGGCCTTCACCACCCAGCTTTCTCAGACCTGATAAGCAGGCTTCAGGTCCTGGGAAGAGACTCACCAAACCCTTGCAGAGAATTGACTTAGACATCTTGAGCCACTAGACTGCAACACTCTTCAGAAGCCCTCTTGGCTTTCATCACTATAATTGATGAGCCTGTGAGGAAGCAGGCACCTGCTTCCTCCACATGATACCTGCTCAGGGATGGAGCTCAGCCCTGTCTTGCTCTGAGGAGTTTACAGCACTGTTTATTCATAATTTTGTTTCCCCAGTTCCAAAAGGCCTACAACTACCAGATGTGATGGGGCTTGCCTGTAATCTCAGTACCCAGGAAGCAGAATCAAGAGAATCAACAGAAGTTCAAGGTCATTCTGAGCTACAGGAAGAGCCTCACCTTACAAAACAACAATATAAATAGATCAGTACTAAGTGGGCCTGGTGGTGTTTATCTGTAACCCTAGCTACTCGAGAGACCAACATAGATGGCTGTGGGTACTTAAGGCCAGCCTAGACTACATAATAGGACCCTGCCTCAAAAGGACTATTAGAGGCTGGGTTGTAGCTCAGTTGATAGAGTGCTTACGTAGCATGCACACAAAGCCACAGGTTCAATTCTAAGCATCGCATAAACTAGACATGGTAGGAACACATATCTATCACCCACTCAGGAGGTAGAAACAGAAGGTTTGGAAGTTCAAGGTCAGCCTTGGCTGCATGAGACCCTGTCTCAGTATTTTTTTTTTCTTTTTTGAGTATTAATTGAAGATCCAATACAACTTGAGACGCCCGGCATACACTTGAGGTCAGGTTCTCTCTCTCTGGCAGCAGAGGCTGAGCATAGACTGTGCCCTTTGTTTGAGCTGCATACTCCCCGCCCTCCGGTGGTTTATTAATTTTTTTTAATCTACCATCCTAAACTTCTATTGCATTTATTAGAACAATAGGGAAGCTTATTGAGGTTGTATTTTATTAAAATTTCTATTAACTTTTGCTATCAGGGCAGCTGTAGATTAATTAATTTTTGCTACTTTTCTAAAGCCAAAAAAGAAAAATTAGAGCAGATGCCAAATGGCTTCAAATCTGAAAGAAGTCGAATCAGAAAAAAAAGAAGTTGGGAAAAGTGATTCAGGTGAGAAGATGTTTTCGATAAACAGAGGGGAGAAAAACTTTGCCTCCATGGAAGCTGGATGTAGGGCACAGGCCTGAAATCTCAGCACCAGGAAGTTGAGGCAGGCAGATTATGAGTTTGAGATCAGCTTCAGCTTCACAGTAAGATTTCCATCTCAAGAAATAAAAAGGGGCGGGTGGCACTGGGAAGATGGCTCAGAGCTTAAGAGCATTGGCTGCTCCTCCAGAGAATCCAGGTTTGACTCCCAGCACCCACGGTGTGGCTCACAGGTATCCTGTAACTCCAGCTCCATGAGACCCAGCGCCCTCTTCTGGCTCCTGGGGGCACTGTGTGCATGTAGTGAGTGCACATAGATGCAGACAAAACACCCATACACATAAAGTTGTTGTTGTTGTTTTAAAGGAAAATAGTTTTTAAAAAAAGTAGAGGAAGGGCTTGTGTGGCATCCCTACCCCTAGCAGAGATGCTATAGATTAAGAAAACTTAATTTAGTCTAGGCCTCATTTATGCTTGTTAAGAGCTCTGCCACTGATCCATACCCCAGCCCCTCACTGGGGGATTCTAGGCAGGTGCTCTACCACTGAGCCATACCCAGCCCCTCACTGGGGGATTCCAGGCAGGTGCTCTACCACTGAGCCACACCCAGCCCCTCACTGGGGGATTCTAGGCAGGGGCTCTACCACTGGGACACACCCTTAACACCTCCCTTACAGATTCCATCCTTAGCCTTCCTTTTACTTTATATTTTGAGACAGGGTCTCACAGGACATGGAGTCACTCTGCAGCCCAAGCAGGCCTTGAACTCCAAGTACTGGAATGACAGGTCTCTGTCACTACTCTGATGCTCTTTCCATGTTTGAGAAAAACATCACTTTCCTGTTGGTATAAAAGCTTCCCAAAGAGGAATTTAAACCAGGTCAGACTGATTTGAATCAGCTAAGTAACCCACCCCCTGCCCCAGCCCTGTGCACAGTTGAAAGCACCATAGGACCAGACTCATGGCCTCTGCCTGAGATGGTGGCACACAGGAAAGCATTCAGCATGCGTGGAAGATTCCGGAGAGGAAAGAGAATGGCAACGGAGGTGAATCAAGCCTTTACCATCCACCTCCAGGCTGGCCTCATGGGCCTACTTCAGCTTGGTATAATGACTTCTATAGGGCTGTGTGGCCTCCTGGACATCCATAGCCCTCCACACAGCCACATCTGGCACCCATGTGTGGGCTGCTTTTGGCAGCCAGCTCCAGCAGGAGTTTCTCTCCCCCTCTTCTTACCCATCCCCACCCCATACCCAACCACTAACCACAAGAAAATCTAGAGCTGTTGCCCAAATTAGATGAAGCTAAATGGTAAAGCTACTTCCGTGTGAGAGGAAAGTACCGCCCCCCCTCCCCACTTGACTGCCTTCACTAACACAGGTGTGCGTGTATGTGTGATGGGGGCATGCGGCTATGTGAGCATGTACATGGAGGCCAGAGCATGGTCTGCATTTGGTTCTTTTTTTCCAGCATTTGGGTTCCGGGGTCACACTTGTCAGGTTCAGATAGTAACTGATGCACTGAGCCATCTCCGCACTCACCTCTTTATTATTATTTTCTCCTTGTTTGTTGGCCTCAAACAAGCTATGAACTTCTGATCCTTCACTTCTACCTCCCAAGTGCTGGAATTCAGATGTATACTAGAGATGGAAGCCAGGGCTTCATACATGCTAGGCACCCACTCTGCCAACTGAGCTATGGGCCCAGCCTCTGTTGTTTTGGGACAGGGTGTTGTTGTCATGAAGCCCAGGCTAGACTGGGGCTTGCGATCCTTCTGATTCAGTCGCTAAGGCATTGGGGAGGATAGACACATTCTTCCAAACCTACTTTGGAAGTTTCTTAAGTATGTCATGGAGCACATCCTGTATAGCCTGCAGTAAGGCTCCCTGTGACTGGGATAGAGCTGGAGAGATCTGGAGAACTTACCTTGTTTAAATCTTCACAGACAGCGAACACCACCTCCTATTATTCATATGGGGCCCCCAAGTTTGGTAAGGACTTTTGCAAGGTTCTTTTGTATGTTTTTCTCTTCTGAGAGACAGCTGCCCTGCGAGGCTCTCTCGCCAGACAATTAATTGCACAGGACAAACCACAGCCCGTGGAGGGAGGCGGCTGCTTCTGGCGGGAGGTGAGCTGATGTTCGTGACCACGAGGAAGCCCAGGGCGATGATTTGTCTGCCAAAGCTGGAGAGCATAAATGCAGTTATCAAAATAAGCATTGGCTCGTGAGCATGGGACCAAAAATAGATTGGGATGGGCCTGAAAGATGCAGGCTGGCTGCCAAGTGTCCATGCAGGCAGTCTAAAAGAGACATCTATAGATGAGCCTTGCATATTTTCATGAACTTCTCAAGGGGAAATTTTCACTGAGTGGAATTCTGGGTGATTGTTCCCGTTCTTTTTTTCTTTCCTTTTTTTGTGTGTGTACGGGGGGGGGGGGGGGGGCGGGGAGTCAGTGGAAGAATTCCAAACAGCCTGGGCCTTATTATTGGAGTTCAGGCTTGCTTTCACCTAACAGCAATCCCCCTGCCTCAGTATTTCAAGTGCTGGAATTTCAAGCATGAGCCACCATGACCAGTTTTCTCTATTCCCACCCCCCCACCCCGTGTGTTCGCATCTGTGAGGGTGAGCATACATATTGAGGTCAGAAAACAATCTCTATTCTCATGTCTCAGCCTCTGTCCACCTTGTATTTTTTTGAGATAGGGTCTCCTATCCTAGAGCTCATTGATTCCTAGACTAACTGGCCAATGAGCTTTGAGGATTCATTCATCTCCACACTGTCATCGTTAGGGTTACAGGTTGTGGTGGCCAATCTTGGCTATCAGTTTTATTACATCTGGACTCAATTAAAAGCCAAGCCAAGCCGGGTGTGGTGGCACACACCTTTAATCCTAGCACTCTGGAGGCAAAGGCAGGAAGATCTTTGTGAGTTCAAGGCCAGTCTGGTCTATATAGTGAGTTCCAGGACAGCAAGAGCTATGTAGTGAGAGCCTGTCTCAAAAACATACAAACAAACAAACATC
The DNA here is from genome assembly GCA_033318265.1 of Phyllotis vaccarum. Classification (NCBI taxonomy): domain Eukaryota; kingdom Metazoa; phylum Chordata; class Mammalia; order Rodentia; family Cricetidae; genus Phyllotis; species Phyllotis vaccarum. The sequence continues at coordinate 69,184,738 of JARWLC010000017.1, read as the reverse complement.
CAAAACAGCTGGGCACATCTGTAGGGTATTTTCTTGATCGGATCATTTGATTCAGGAGGATCTACTCTAAATTTGGGTCACACCCTCTAGTGTCAGCCACAAAAAAGGATGTGAAAAAGGAAGCTTTTGCCTTTTGCCTGCTTGCCCGCACTCTTGTTAGCAAGTTCATCTATCCTGCTGCTGAAGCATTCCTTTGCAGGTATTAAAACTTATTTCTTTGGTGTTCCAGTGTAGTAGCTCCCCAGGATTTTTCTGGGCTCCAACAGCACCAGACTGGGATTGCCAAGAAATCCTACCTTTTAGACCGAACACCTACCAGATGCTTGGCCCCTCCATCGGGAGACAGCTCTTGTTGGACTTCTTAGACCACAGTATGAAAGCTACTTTAATAAATAAAAATTATTTCCATTCTATTAATTCTTTTCCTTTAGAGAACACTGGCAAATATACACATGCACACCTGCATGCTTGGCTTTTTATGTGGGTCCTGAGGATTTGAACTCGGATCCTCATGCTTGTATGGCAAGCACTCTGCTCCTGAACTATGTCCCTAGCACTGGCTGCTTTTAGGGAACAAAAAAGGAATGAAGCAAGTGAGAAGTGGCATGATATTGTCAGAAATTCCTGTGAAAGGACCAGTGTGGGAGGGAGAGAAGGCTGAGGGTGGGAAATGGAGGGAGGGTAATGCCAGGGACCAACTGGTGAGGAGGTGACCCCAAACCCACCTCACATGTGAAACACGAATTCTAGTTTGTATTTAATGAAAATTCAGAGCCAGATACTGGGGGAAAGCTGGAATATCAGAGAGAGGAAACAGACCACAGTCAATTCTCACTCAGCCAACTTCTCAGGGTAAAAGCTATTTTCCAGAGTCCTCAGCCCGGCTCCTTGTTACTTCTACAGAATAAATCTCTGTCTTCTTACATCTGCCTTAAATACCTTCTTTGCCCAATGGTTTCACTTCCAGGTTCACTCAGCATCATATTCCTAGAGTTAGGATTAAAGGTGTGAGCTACTACTATTTGGTTGTTAGGCCTCGAACTCACAGAAACACAGAAAGATCTCTGTCTCTGGAGTTATGGAATTAAAGGTGTAGGTCACCACTTGGTCTTTCTTGTGCTGGGATTAAAGGCATGAGTTACCACTCTCTGACCCTCCTGGTTTGAGTGTGGGTGGATCTGTTTTCTCATATTCCTGACTGCTTTTGTTAAATATAAAATATATCACCTCACACGTGGGCTCTGGGAGGACAGAGGGAAGAGAGCAGAGGAGGGGGTCAGAGAGCATTCTGGAAGAACAGAGGGAAAACATGGATTCTTAGATTCAAGAACCATGAGGGCCTGTGCAAGTTGATAAGAGGAAATCTGTACTTAATGTCACCACTGTGAGTCCTGGAGTCCATCAGGAGAAGGGGCAGGGGAGGGTGACAAACCAGGATCAGTGTGAGCAAAGCCCAGTGATGTGTACTTCTAAAGCATCACAAGGAAGCCCATTGCTTTACATGGGAAGAAAGAAAGATGAACCAGAGTTGTCGTTCCATGGGGGAAGGCATTTGCCAGACATGGGTTCAAACCCCCGGACCCACGGGGTAAAAGAAGAAAGCCAACTACTTAAAGGTGTCCTCTGACTTTCACGTGTGCATTGTAGTGTGTACCCTTCACACACACACATGCACATACATGCATGCACATACATGCACAAACACATGCGCACATACACACACACCACACACATGCACACACATGTACACACATGCACACACACGCATGCACACACATGCACAAACACATGTGCACATACACACACACCACACACATACACACACACCACACACATGCACACACGCACATGCACACACATGCACACACATGCACACACATGCATGCACCCGCATGCACACACATGCAGGCACACTCACGCATACGCACACACACATGCACATCATACACATGCATAAATAAATGCACAGAAAGGGAGAGAAGAGGAGAATGAGAGAGCATGCCAGGAGCGGTGGTGCACGCCTTTAACGCCAGCACTTGACATGCAGGAGCAAACCAAGGTCAGTGAGTTCCAGGCCAGTCAGGGCTACATAGTAAAACACCATTAAAAATATAAATGTGTGGATTTATACACACACACACACACACACACACAAAAGCTCACAACTCTCTATAATTCCAGTTCCAGAGGATCTGACTCTCTCATACAGACATACCTGCAGACAAAACACCGGTGCACAAAACATAAAAATAAATAAGGCTGGATGAAGTGGCACACACCTTTAATCTCAGCACTCAAGAAGCAGAGGCAGGTGGATCTCTGTGAGTTCAAGGCTGGCTTGGTATATATAGTGAGCTCCAGAACAGCCAGGGTTATCTCTGTAGAGAGAACCTGTCTCAAAAATAAATAATTCCAACGCTCAGGAGGCAGAGGCAGGTGAATCCCCCTGAGTTTCAAGGTCTACAGATTGAGTTCCAGGACAACCAGAACCATACAGCAAAACCTCACCCCCAAAATAACAAACAATAAAAATAAATAAAGAATTTAAAAAGTGAAGGAGACAGAGATAGAGGCTGGTGAGCTGGCTCAATGGGTAAAGAAGGTCTTTGTTTTGCCTGATGGTCTGATTTGATCCTCTTGAAAGCTCTTGAGAGGAAATGGTCATTACCTCAGAGAAGAGACAGTGTGTCTAAGACATCTTAAACACAGAAGCATCTATGATGTCTTCCTCTGACAGATGAGAGTTGGGCCTTGTGAACAGTCATTCCTGTAGATGGATTTTTCTGTCTCACCTGCCAATTCCTAAATAACCACATGGATACATTATTAATTATAAAGGCTTGGATGGTAGCTTAGGCTTGTTACTAACTAGCTCTTACAACTTAATCCATTTTTTATCAATCTACTTTCTGTCTCATGGCTTTATTATCTTTACTCTGTACCACCCATGTGTTTCCTCTCCATCTGGCTTGTGATGCTGTAATAATAGGTTTCTGGCCTATCCAGCTCATAGTCCAGACCCACAGGCCCTCAGTCCCACAGAAACACACATGCTGCTTGGCCTATGTCTCAGGCATATTGTTAGCTAGCTCTTGCATTTTGACTCCACCCATTTCCACTAATCTGTCTAACTGCATGGCCCAACTTAACCTATTTCTTTATATCTTGCTTCTTGGGTGGCTGGATCTAGTCTCTGTCTGATTCTGCCCTCCTTCCCCTTTATATATGCTCACACTTCCTGCCTACTTCTAAGATGACTTGTTATAAGCCTATAGAGTCTCCTTATTAACAAATGATATTTACGGCATACAGAAAGACCTCCCACATCATGACTCTGCTTTTCTTCCCAGCATTCTCTCTGTGCCAAAAATCTTGCCTAGCTACTGGTCATTTAGCTTTTTATTAAACCAATCTGAGTGACATTTCATCACAGCACACAAAAAGATTATTCAACAGCACAGTCAAGCTACTTGGGAGGATGAGGCAGGAGGATAGAAAGTTCAAAGTCTGTCTGGGCGAAGCAGTGTAAGTCTGTCATTAAATAATTTCTTTTTAAAGAGCTAAAATATAGCTCAGTGATAGAGTCCCTGCCTAGAATCCTCCAGTGAGGGGCTGGGGTGTGGCTCAGTGGTAGAGCCCCTGCCTAGAATCCCCCAGTGAGGGGCTGGGGTGTGGCTCAGTGGTAGAGCCCCTGCCTAGAATCCCCCAGTGAGGGGCTGGGGTGTGGCTCAGTGGTAGAGCCCCTGCCTAGAATCCCCCAGTGAGGGGCTGGGGTGTGGCTCAGTGGTAGAGCCCCTGCCTAGAATCCCCCAGTGAGGGGCTGGGGTGTGGCTCAGGGGTAGAGCCCCTGCCTAGAATCCCCCAGTGAGGGGCTGGGGTGTGGCTCAGGGGTAGAGCCCCTGCCTAGAATCCCCCAGTGAGGGGCTGGGGTGTGACTCAGTGGTAGAGCCCCTGCCTAGAATCCCCCAGTGAGGGGCTGGGGTGTGGATCAGTGGTAGAGCCACTGCCTAGAATCCCCCAGTGAGGGGCTGGGGTGTAGCTCGTGGTAGTACACCCATCTAGCATGTGAATGTAATGGATTAAATCTCCAGGACCAAGAAACAAAAACAAATCCTGATTTGAAGGGTGGGAAGTTAAGCACTTACTTCATTCACTAGAGTGAGGCCCTGAGTCTGGAGCCACACTCATGTAAAGCTAAAGGTAGAAGTAGCCATCTGTAATCCTCAAGTCCCTCTACTAAAATGGCAGGTCGTGACTGACTCCCCAGAAGTCCACTGACCCGGTGAGATCAAGCAGTCTGGTGTGGGGATATATTTGATAAAATTAGGCTAGAATACTAGAGGACAGAATCCCTCAGAGCCAAGCCAGGAAGATCAGAGAGTAGTGACCCATCACTCAGGGAACAAAGGACTGTCTGAATCTCTGTGGTTTAAGACCTAAAAGCCAGGCAGTGGTAACACACCATAGTCCCAGCTCTTGGGAGTCAGAGGCAGGAGAATTTCTGTGAGTTCAAAGCCATCCTGGTCCACAAAGCAAGTTTCAGGACAGCCAGGAGTGTTACACAGAAAATCCTGTCTGAATGGAAAAAAAAAAATGGCTGGAGAGATGGCTCTGACCTCTGGTAGTCTAGATTATTTTGTTAAATATATAATAGATCCCCACAGTCTGATATGCAGCTGTGAACAAAGGACACAGCCTCAAATGGGCGTGGGGGAAGCATGTGAGGATGGACACTTGAAATTGTCCTGTGACACCCCCCCCCCACTGGCACACCATGGTACACACAGCCACACTCAGAAACACGAGGACGTGTGTGTGTGTGTGTGTGTGTGTGTGTGTGTGTGTGTGTGTGTGTGTGTGCAAATACATATACACGGATCATAAACACACATGAAGATTAAAACAAAACAAAAAAACACAAGACTTAGCCCTAATTCAATCTTACAGACAAACTCTCCCAAGGAGTGTTGCTTCCTGGGGTAATATGGCAGAGGATGCTAGCGGCTGGAGCATGAGTTTCCCTGACTGGGAGATTGGGAGATTGGCTGTCCTGTGGGACAGCCCACTTCGCATCTTTACCTTAATTGCTTCCCTGAGCCATATGTATTCGGGGCTCTGTGTAAACAACCACCCAAAACAACAGGAGGAAACACACTTCTTTCTTGGAACTCCCCGGCAAGTGGGAAGCCTGCCAGCCACACTCCAGAAGTGAGCCTGGAGCCTTCTGCAAGGCTCAAGGCCAAGTGGAAGCCAAGGAGCGGATGGGCCAGGGACCCCCAGGGCTCCACACACTCTGGAACCAGGGAAACTGCCACCTGTCCAGCATGCTGAGGACCATCACAGGACAAGTGTCTAGAAGACAGACCACATGCACTAGGATTTGTGGGGTCAGGGTTTTTTTTGGGGGGGGGTCTTCCAGAAAAGTTTAGTAGGTCAAGAATTTAGATGCAAATGAGACACTGCCCAACCAAGCTTCACTTTTCTCTTCTTCTGATTTTTTTTTTTTTTTTTTAAAGAAGGGGTTTTTCTATGTAGCCCTGGCTGTCCTAGAACTCACTCTATACATCGGGCTGGCCTCGAACTCACAGAGATCCAATTGTCTCTGCCTCCTAAATGCTGAGATTAAAGGTACCGTGCTACTACACCAGGCTCCATGCTTCACTTTTAGAGAGAATGTCTTCCATCTCAGCATTCGGGAGGCCGAGGCAAGCACATCTCTGTGAGTTCGAGGCCAACCTGGTCTTCAGAGAGAGTTCAGGACAGTCAGGGTTACACAGAGAAATCCCTTCTGGGGGGGTTAAGAATAACAACAAAAAAACCCCAGTACTTTAAAGAGGGGGCTGGAGGGACGCCTCAGTAGTGTAACAACTCTGGTCCCAGCCGACCCACTTCTGGCCTCTACTGGCACCAGGCACACACACGTAGTGCACATATATGTAGGCAAATATTCATAAAATTAAAAATTAAAAAAATTAAATCTTGAAAAAGGTAACTACTATGAAGAATACATGATGGGCTGGAGAGATGGCTCAGCAATTAAAAGCATGCATTGCTCCTGCACAGGATGGGGTATTTACAGCACCCACCAAGCTACTACTCACAGCCATCTCTAACTCCATTCCAGGAGACTGATGCCTCTTCTGGCCTCCCCAGGCCCTGCACGCATATGAATAACATACATTCAGGCAAACCGTTCCTACACATAAAAATAAAAATAAATAAATCAACATGTGATGGGTCATTCCTTTAATCCAGCACTTAGGAGGAAGAGATTGGCAAATCTCTATGAGTCCGAGACCAACCTGATCTACAGAGTGAGTACCAGGCCAGTCAAGGCTACCTAGTGAGACCCCTGCCTCAAAAATGAATCAATCAAGGCTGGGGAGACACTCAGTGGCTAAGAGCACTTGTTTATAATCCATTTCCAGAGGACCCAGTTTGATTCCCAACACCTACTTGGTAGCTAACAACTGTCTGTATCTCCAGTTCAGGAGATCTGACACCAGGTAATCATACAATGCACAGAAATGCATATGGGCAAAGGCCTACAAACGTGAGCTAAAATAAAAAAATAAAACAAATCTTTTAAGAGTAATAAGTAAAAATATCCTTTAATAAAAACCAATAAATAAAACAGGGACCTGAGAGATGTCTCAGCAGGTAAAGACACCTGCCACCAAGCCTTATGAGGTCAATCCCTAGGACCTATACAGTAGAAGAAGAGAATGCATCCTGAAAGTCTGTCTGTATTTGACATGGTTTATGATTTCATGCACACACACACAATTTAGAAATGCAAAGATATAATTTAAAAATCAGTGAGATAAAATATATGAATGGGCTACACTTGTTCATATAAAGTAACAGGGCTCGGTGAGTCTGAGGGTGCATTTGGCCTGGTGGCAGATGTCTTGTGTATCATAAGTAGGGAAGGTGGAAGCTGCAATTCCCCTATAAATATTTATGGACAACTCTAATCCATCCTCATTACAAGGCTTCTTCTAGGCTCTCATCACCCTGCCTACTGCTCTGGGTTGGGTGAGAAGAGTTCTTTCTCTAATCAAATTCTGATGCTGTTGAAAGCCATGTCCAGGGCTGGGGCTGGGACTCAGTTGGTTAATGTTGTTCTAACATGATGTGGCCCTGGGTTTTATCCCCAGTATCTCATGAGCAGGGTGTGATGTGGAGGCAGAAAGGTCACTCTGTACTATATAATGAGTTCAAGGCCAGCTTGGGCTACATGAGATCTTGTCAGAAAGAAAAAAAAAAGGTGTGTGTGCTTGTGTGTGTGTGTGTGTGTGTGTGTGTGTGTGTGCTTGTGTGTGTGTGTGTGTGTGTGTGTGTGTGTGTTTTTGTACCTGTACAGGACTAGGCCAGCTAGACTCGCTTTACCTAAATTCGCCCCAAATCTAAGAGTAGAGGAAAAAATTTAACTATTTATAAAGGCTCCATCTCATTTTAAAAAATTATTTAATTTATGTGTAAGGGTGTTTATCTGCATGTGTGTTTGTGAATGCTGTCTACACCTGATGCCTTGGGATTGGAGTTATAGATAGTTGTTAATCATCTTGTGGGTGCTAGGAACTGAACCCTGTCCTTTGGAAGAGTAGTCATTGCTCTTAACCCCTGAGCCACCTCTCTATCCCTATCTTTTTGATTTTTGTTTAAGATAGTATGGTTGTTCTCAACCTGTGGGTCGTGACTCCCTGGGGGGGTTGCCTGAGGTCATCAGAAAACACACCTATTTACACAATGATTCATAACCATAGCAAAATTATAGTTATGAAGTAGCAACAAAAATAAATGTATGGTTTGGATCACTACCACATGAGGAATTGTATTAACTAGTAGGTAGCAGTTACTCTGTAACCCAGGCTGGCCTCAGACTCAAGCCCCTCCCAAGTCAGCCTCCACAGGCATCTTCGCTCTATAACCTCTCTTGAAAGGAGCTCCCTTGTCTTGCAGCTGTTTCTTCCAGATAATCAGCATGCAGCCTCTTCCATGGACACTCTCTCTGTATCTCTCTTCCATTGATTCCGCCGTAGCTGGTTTAATGGTTAATTTAATGACTATTGATTGGCTAGAGGAATGGGACAGTGGTTCTGATCACTAGCAACGCAGTGCTTTAGGGACAGACGGAATAAAAATAGTCACTTAACTCGAAATAGAGTGTCCTGGTTTGGAACGGAGAGCGGGAGTCTCAGATGACATGTGGACTTCAAGAGCGGCAGAAAGGAGACTTTTGCTCTGCCATCTGGAGGCAAGTGATCATGTGACATGTCCTTGTGATGTGTGTGATGCCTCTCTGTGAGCAGCAGAAATTAATGGGTCCCCTAAATCATAGGTGTGTGTGTGTGTGTGTGTGTGTGTGTGTGTGTGTGTGTGTGTGTGTGTGTGTGCTCACACTCCTACGCATCCATCTTTGGAGGCAGAGTTGCCATAGTGTCTTTATTTATCACTTTCCACCTTATTTTTCTTTTTTATTCTTTTTATTTTAGTTTTTAAAATTATTTTATTTTATCAGACAGTGGCAGCATACGCCTTTAATCCCCTAGCACTTGGGAAGCAGAGGCAGGTGGATCTCTGTGAGTTTGGGACCAGCCTGGTCTAAAGAGTGAGTTACAGAGAAAAGTCCATCTGGAAAAAAAATTATTGTCTTTTATATATATGTGCTCCTTGTACTTATGCATACAGAAGTTAGAAGAGGCATCAGATCCCCTGGTATTCCACAGACTAGCCAGTGAGCTCCAGGGATCCTCCTGTCTAGGCCACCCAGCTCTGGGATTACAGGTGTGTGCTGCCATGCTAGGCTGACACCATATGGGTGCTGGGAAGCTGAACTCAGAGCCTCCAAACTTGTACCTCAATCACATTATCCACTAAGCACTTCCGTCCGACTGATTATAAAAATTACTATTATTTTATTGTTATTATTATTATTAAAATTGAGGGTCTCACGGAATAATTTTACCTCTCCACGAATTCAAAACTACAGTCTATCTTGCCTGATCTTCCAGGGTGCGAAGAGATCTAGCTGCCTTCTGCACAGCTGGGACCGTGCCTAGCCTTGTGGCCACGCCCACCACCCTCTGCACGGACAGGCGCAGTGGCCACGAGGGATGCCAGACTCATCAGAGAACCCTAGGGGTTCTGTTTGGTTTCTCATATCCCCATCCATTATTTCTAAAACACATATCCAAGAAACGGACTACGCAAGAGGCTTCTCAGTGCCCTTTTCTCTGGTTAAAGCCATAGCGACAGGGTGCCTTCACTGAAGACTTCCGAATGTTCCAGTAAAGGCGTCCTGAATGCTGGTGAGGAAGATGCCCACCCAAGGCAGAAGCATAGGGGGCACCAGGTGCCACTCTACAGAGTTGAGGCCAATGGCTAGGAAACAGTGCCACCCTATGGCACCCAGGTCTGAAGAGTTCACACATAGAATCTGTGAGGGGGGAGAGAGAGAGAGAGAGAGAGAGAGAGAGAGAGAGAGAGAGAGAGAGAGAGAGAGTGAGAGAGAGAGAGAGAGACAGAGACAGAGACAGAGACAGACAGAGACAGAGACAGAGAGAGTCAGAACCAGAGCCCAGACCTCAGAAATACTGTGCCAGGACCAAGCTCATCACTCTTTCCAATTAGTATTTTTGCATTACGAATTCAGCACAGGTCTGCTTGGACACTGGACAGCAGCCTCAGCCATGGCTGTCCTAACTCTGGTCCATGTTGGCAACGGAGGATCTGGAAGCTTCCAGGGCATGCAACTGGGATGTGGCAGAGTCCCATCTCAAAATCAAGTGACTGCCACCAGAGGCTACGTGTATGTGACACCAAGACCAAACAGCCTGCAACGGTCTATGAAAGGCATTCACAGAAATCAGAAAAAAACAAACAAACAAACAAACAAACAAACAAAAAACCCCTGAAATAGGGCATCATTTTCTTCCTGCTTGAAACTTTCTAGTGGAGCTGTGAGGGTCGGAGTCTAGGCGGAAGCTCCAGGCATGGTGGTACAGGTCTACCATCCACCAGTACCCAGAAGGCTGAGGCAGAAGGAATGGAAAGTTCATTGCCAGCCTAGGTTATTATATAGCAAGACTCTGTCTCGAAACAAAGATGAAACACTTTATTGTAGAGAACTATAAATTTACAATTTTTAACAAACAGCAGAGAGTGTTCCCAGCTGTGTTAAACATCAATGCCTCACAGAACGATAGCCATGCCCTCGAGGCTCCCTTTGCTGTGGTTCCCAGCTCACTCATATTGCTAGTTTTGCAAGTGTGTCTGTGTTTATATACACTCCCAGTTCCATGAGACACGGGCAACACCATCATGCGGACCCTTGTGCACATAGCCAGGGCCCCGCTGTCCCCGCCTCCATGCTGTGGCCCCCAAACTCCTGCCTGTCCTGTGTGTCTACAATTTTCCCATTGCAAGGCCATTACATAAGCAGGGCCTCGTGGTGTGTGAGCCTCCTGGGGTTGGTTTCTTTCCACTCCACGCAACTCTCCAGAGATTCATTCTTCTTGTGTATGAAAACTCTGTGCCTTCTTATTGCTAAACAGTATTCTGTCTCGTGGGGCTTTCGAAGAAGACAGCAGTTCATTTTATTCACTGATTTATCCTGATTCGATGAGGCACAGACTCACGTTGTAGCCTAAGCTAGAATGAAAGGCACTATATAGTCCAGGCTGTATCTGAACTCAATATGCAACTCAGGTTGACCTAGAACTTACTATGCAGCCCAGGCTGGACTTAAACTTGCCACCCTCCTGCTTTGGCTTCCCTGGAGCTGGGATTTCAAGTGCGTACCATGATTCCCAGCCAAGAGAGGAATTTTAAAGAGCATGAACCACTTTTAGCTGAAGAGTAATTTGCTCTTGGGGAATCTTCTGCACACTCACAAATAAATTTACATGCATCTCTATAATCTTACAAATTCAACATTATATTTGGTATTGTGTGGTTTATTTATTTATTTGAGACAGGGTTTCTGTGTGTACCCCTGGCTATCTTGGAACCCTCTCTGTAGATCAGGCTGACCTCAAACTCAGAGATCCACCTGTCTCTACCTCCTGAGTGCTGGGATTACAGATGTACACCACCACTGCCTGCTTCTTTTTTTGTTTCAATGTGTATCCCTGGTTGGCCTGGAAGTCACTACGTACAGGCTGACCTCTAACTCACAAAGATCTGCCTATCTCTACCTCCCAAGTTCTGGGATTAATATTGTGTCTTTCTTAAGACATGAAGGTAGTGGACCATGGGGGCACAGGCCTTTAATTCCAGCACTCAGGAGGCAGAGGTAGGTGCATCTCTGAGTTTGAATCTATCCGGACCTACAAAGCCAGTTCCAGGACATCCAGGGCTACAGAAGAAAGCCTGTCTTTGAATAAAAGAAAAGGAGGTAGAGAGGAGAGAGAGGGAGGGAGAAAGGGAGGGAAGGAAGGGAGGAAGGAAGGGAGGGAGGAAGGAAGGAAGGAAGGAAGGAAGGAAGAGGCTAAGTGCCTGTAACCCCACTATAATGAAGGTTTTTCCTTGAATTTCAGGTCAGCTTGGGGTACACGGTAAGGCTGACTCAATGTTCTATTGCTGTGAAGAGACATCATGACCACAGAAACTCTTATAAAGAAAAGCATTGAATTGGGGCTGGCTTATAGGTCCAGAAATTTAGTCCATTATTGTCATGACAGGAAGCATGGCAACATGCAGGCAGACATGGTGCTGCAGAAGTAGCTGAGAGTTCTACATCTGGGTCAGCAGGCAGCAGGAAGAGAGAGACTTTGGGCCTGGCTTGAGCATTTGAAACCTCCAAGCCCACCCCCAGTGACACACTTCCTCCAACAAGGCCACACCTACTCCAACAGGGCCACACCTACTTCAATAAGGCTACACCTCCTAATCCTTGTCAAGCAGTACCATTCTCTAATGACCAAGCATCCAAATATATGAGACTGTGGGGGCTGTTCTTCTTATTTAGTTGGTTGGTTGGTTTGGTTTTTCAAGACAGGAGTTTTCTGTGTAACAGTCCTGGCTGTCCTGAAACTCACTCTGTACACCAGGCTGGCCACACATCCACAGAAATCCATCTGCCTCTGCCTCCCTGGGGCTGGAATTAAAGACACGCACCAAAATACCCAGCTGGATCATTTTTTAAAGCCACCACAGAGACCCTGTTTCCAAAAAATACCAATAAAGGGGTCAGGGAGATCGATCAGTGGGCAGCTTGACAAGAAAGCCTAACAGCTTGAGTTTGAGCCTCTGAAACCACATGAAGTTGTCTTCTTACCTCCAAATGCACACCAGGCACCCCCTATCCCCCCATACCCACACACACACATACACCATACACACAATGCAGATACAACAATAATAAATAAAATATCCTGGAATGGTGGCACGTGCCTATAATCTCAACACTTGGGAAGAAGCAGCACATGTATCTGTGCAATTTCAAGCCCAGCTTGGGTTACATATAGAGACCCTGTCTCAATAATAAATAAACAAATAACAATATAAAAATTAAAGCCAGCTGGGCACTTTAATCCCAGCTCTCAGAGGCAGAGGCAGGCAGCTCTCTGTGAGTTCCAGGACAGCCAGGACGACACAGAGAAACCCCATCTCGAAAACCAAAACAAAACAAAAAAGTTAAAAGCAAAGAAGAGAAAGAGAGAAAGCAAACGAAAGCCATGGGGGTGACATAGGACTGTCCTCCCAGCTGGCTAAGGCAGAGAAATCACAAATTTAAGGCCATCCTGGGCTCCAGAGTGAGTTGTGGGCTCCATTTCTAACTGCAGGAAAAGAAGAGCAGGGGGCGGGGCAACTCAGAATCCAGGCATGATGATGCTGCCTGGAGCCTCAATGCTTTGTGTGAGTACAGAAGATTAGGAGTTTAAGGTCAGCCTGGAGAATTTAAGGAAATCCAGTCTCAAGGTAAGGCAATGGCCACCACCACAACAACAATAAAGAAGTTAGTCTCAAGCAGGCAAAGCTTCTATAAAGCGTTACTACCTCTTATTACCCTGCAATAAAATAATCCCCTCAATACATTAAAAGCTGTGGACGTCATCTTTATTGTTTGCCTTTAAAGTTATTTACACACAGGATGGAACTTACATCTAATTTCTGTTTTATTTTCTTTCTCCCTGGGCTGAAAGTCACTGCCCATTCGTCTCTTCCAATCATCTGTTTTCTTTATTGTGCCCAGGCTGTAATATATGAGTCTATTTTATTAGCTTGTACCTTCTATTAAATTATATTCGTGCAAGATTTGCAAGAAAAATAGCTACTTGGCTTAGTTGGGAATTAGATACTTAATTTGGGAGGCTGCTCCTCACTTAAGAATTCAGTGTCAGAGAACTTGTCTGCCAGGGGACAAAAAAAAAAAAATCCAGGGACACTGGATCTCACCCTTTCTCTAACTGTTAAGATCATCTGAAGACATGGTTTTCCTTAGATAACTTCAAGTACAAGGAATAGAGGACCTGAGGGGCCTATGGGAGGAGAAGGTGCCTGCGGTAAGGTTCTCAAGCATGATAGAAGAGCACTGTATCACTGACCACATCCCAGCCCCTCACTGGGGGATTCTAGGCAGGGGCTCTACCACTGAGCCACACCCCAACCCCTCACTGGGGATTCTAGGCAGGGGCTCTACCACTGAGCCACACCCCAACCCCTCACTGGGGGATTCTAGGCAGGGGCTTTACCATTGAGCCACACCCCAACCCCTCACTGGGGGATTCTAGGCAGGGGCTTTACCATTGAGCCACACCCCAGTCCCTCACTGGGGGATTCTAGGCAGGGGCTCTACCACTGAGTCACATCCCAGCCCCTCACTGGGGGATTCTAGGCACACTTTCCATTGATGAGATATGCCTGAAGCTGGAGCCTGTAGTGGGATTCAGCCCCTCCCTGACCTAAGGGTGTAGCCTCTGGGCCAACACAGATTTAGGGTTCACCTGACTGGAGTCCTTCCCCCCCCTTTTTTTTGGTTTATCAAGACGGGGTTTCTCTGTGTAGTCTTGACTGTCCTAGAACTCACTCTATAGGCCAGGATGCTTTCGAACTCACAAGAGATCCACCTTTCTCTGCCTCCCGAGTGCTGGGATTAAAGGTGTGCACAACCACTACTTGCCCCCCTTTCACTTTTTGAGACAAAGTTTTACTAAAATACTCAGGCTGGCATTGAATTCCCGCTGTATCCCAGCCTAGGCTCGAACTTGAAGTGCTTCTGCCTCAGCTTGGCAAATAGCAGGCATGAAAGCCTATGCCGCCAGGCTGAGCTCTTATTTCAAATCCTTTTTGTCTGAAACTGAGGTTCCAGCTGCCTCTGCCCATTTGATGGGCCCTGCCCCTTCCATCCTGCTTACAGACAGGTCACTGACCAGGCATCCATTCTTCTGCAGGTTTGCTGGGCTGGAGCTAGGGATGGCAGTGGCCGGGTCAAGTCCACCAGACCTACACACACACACACACACACACACACACACACACACACACACACACACACACACACACACCAAGGGGCTGGCTGCCCATAAACAACACTACATGCAGGGGGTCTATTGGTGGCAGGGAAACTGAGGTAGACAAGGGTTCACTGTGAGTTCATGGCTCCCGAGGATGACAGCCATCACCCGCTGCTCTATAGCAAGTTCTTCAGAGTAGGAAAGGTGTCATTCCTGACAGCCCAGGACCCGCCTCCCATGCGCTGTGCTCCCAAGAGACACTGCTGATGAGTGAATAGCTGGCGTCCAATCACAGGGCAGCTGCCCAAGGGGCGGGACTAAGACACAGCACAGAGCATGGAATTCAAATGGTGGGAACTGAAGAGAAGGAAGAGACACCTCTGGGCTCCGGACTAGCCTGGTAAAAGGTGACTCTGGCCCTTGCAGGGGAAGGCGAGTCTTCGCTCTTGGCGTCCAGGAATAGCTAGTGATTCTCTTTCCTGCCCGCTTGACTTCTACTGTCCATTTGAATCCATATAGTTCCAGGCTCTGGCCACTAGGTGGCAGGCACGAGATGGGTTGGACGTGCTGTGGTGTGAACTGTGCGTTTTCCTGCAAGTTTGCACCTCGGGTAGAAGCTGAGAGAACTGCCCACAGAAAGCGATGATCAGGTCTGGATCCCTGGAGATGAGCAGTTTAAACTGCTCGGGATTTATCCAGAATGGCGAGCTTCAACAACCTACTAGCATTATTTCGGTTTTTTTTAATAAAAAATTATTTTGCCGGGTGGTGGTGTCACAGGCTTTTAATCTCAGCCCTCAGAATGCAGAGGCAGGTGGATCTCTGAGTTCCAAGACAGCCAGGACTGCGTACATAGAGAAACCCTGTCTCGAACAACCAAAATACACACACACAATATTTTTAAATGCATATGGGTGTTTTGGCTGCAAGTATGTGTACCACTGCATGCCTGTAGCGGTCAGAAGAGCATCAGATGCCCTGAAATTAGAGTTACAGATCAAGCTGTCTTTCCAACCCCTATTTTATATTGAGACATATGCAGTCTGTGCTAGCCTCAAATATGCAATCCTCTGCCTCCTTGGTGCTGGATGACTGGCTAGAGCCATTACCCTCGCTGGTAGGAGTATTTCTGAGTCATTGGATGTGGTCACCCCTGGTCTCCTGATTCTGGCACTGTGGCCTAGTGGAGAGTGTTCACCCAGAAGACGCTGGGGAGGCTGAATTGGGAAACTTTTGGCTCTCAGGCCTGGCAACATGGGAGTCTGGCCAGTAGATAACTCTGGATTTTCTGTCTTAAACTCTCCAGGGCCAGTAGGAAACATATCTCAACATCACCAGAGACTCTGACCATTGTCTCTAATTGTAGTCAAATGCATTTGCTCAAAAAATATTGAGTGAATAGTTGTGGTGTCCCACAGCACTGCATCCCCGGCACTCTGAAGGCTGACTCGAGATCCTGAGATGGAGAATAGCCTGGATGAATAGTGAAACCCTGTCTCAAAATTCCAACACCTCCTACATAGAAAGATCCACCCACAGATAGATGAATAAGTAAAATGTCTATCACTAAAAAGGAATATTACTCAGTGAGAAAAAAATAAATGAGGTACTGATACTTGATACATGGATTGTATTAGGATTCTCTAGAACAAAACTTATAGAATATATATGTATATATTATACATATATATATATATATACTCTATTATGATGGCTTACAAGCTGTGGTTCAGCTATTCCAACAATGGCTGGCCACCAGTAAAAAGTCTAAGAAGAACCCAGTATTTGTTCAGTCCGTGAGGCTGGACATCTCAGCTGGTCTTCAGTATACATACACCCGAATCCTAAAGAAGTAGATTCTAATGCCGGTAAAGGAACACATTTGCTAGCACGAGAAGCAGGTAAAGAGAACAAGCATCCTTCTCTCATGTCCTTTATACAGGCTGCCACAGCTGCTGTGTGTGTGCTGTGTGTGCGCATGTGTGCGTGGAGGGCAGAGGGCATCCTCCGGTGTCCTTTCTCAGGCACTGTCCACTTTTTTGAGACAGGGGTCTCTCACTGAACCTGACACATACGGATTCAGCTACACTGGCTGGCCAGTGAGCTCCAGGGACCTGCTGTGGGATTATAGGCATCCTCCACTCTTTTTCCGTAGCAAGGGATTAGACTATTAAATTTAGGTTGACAGCTTTACAAGGCAAGCACCCTCCCCGCTCACTGAGAGCACCTCCTTCCTGTTTGGGGATTTGTTGTTGCTGTCTTGATTTGGGGCTTTTTGTGTGTTTGTTTTTGAGGTGGGTTCTCACATAGCCCAGACTGGCCTCAACCACTACTGTGTAGCAGAATGACCTTAAACTTCTGATCTCCCTACTTCCACCTGCTGGGATTACAGACATGGACAATCATGGTTTTTGAAGTGCCGAGGATGAAACCCTGGTCACTGGGCTCTACTGATGGGACATCTCCAGACCCTCCCTTTGTCTTATGCTTGAGATAAGGCCTCACTACGAAGCCCAGGCTAGCCTCCAGCTCACAAGCCCTCTACTTCAGCCCCTTGAGTGCTTGGTTTCCAGGTAGTTGCCACCATGCCCAGCAAAAACACACAGAATAAATTTCTACAGGACACATTACCTAATTCTCCACAGACATAGACCACACAAAGCACACTCATTGTTCAGCTTAAATACAGTATCTTTGGCAATCTCCAGCACCGTGTGTCTCCTGTCCTCATCCAGGCTTGCATGTCCCAGATCAAATTCTGCTTGCCAAGCAATTTTTCAGATAAACCCCTCCCTGCATTGCCAGGGACCGCGTCTTCACAACGGGCGCTAAGCTAACCCTGATCTTTACTGAATTATGCTGCTTGAGGATCACTTTCCTGCTTTTAGAATCCTCGTCCCTCGCTGGCAGCATTCTAAAAATATCAGCTAAGCCACCAACTAATGTTTAATCCCCTCTTCTGCTACTATTGACAGATGGGAAGTTCATCTCTACCCTTTGTCCTTCCCCGATTAAGCAATTATAATCTTTTCCTGACAACTTGATTGTTGACAGTATGAAAGTCTGGCTGGACCAGGAGACCAGGAAGAATTCTTCCTGACAAGGTGCCCAGATTAGCTCAGCTACAGGCGACTGTGAGAAGTTTTTATGCTCTCCCTCATTCCCTCATTTCCTCTCTTTTTCTCCCCCTCCATGTGTGTGTGTGTGTGTGTGTGTGTGTGTGTGTGTGTGTGTGTGTGTGTGTGTGCATGTCATATGTCATTGCACATGCATGTTGGGGCTGAGGTTGATTTGAGGAAATCACCCTTGACCATCTCATTCACTGAGGCAGAGCCTCTCAGTCAGGCCCAGAGCTCACTATGTGGTTCATCTCACCGCTGAGTTCGATCTGGGGAGTCCCTGTTTTTGTATTTGAAGGTTGGAGTTACAAAATTGCATTTCCATGGGTTCTGGGCATTAGAGCTCATGTTTGCACAGTAAGTGCTTTAACTGTTGAGCCATCTCCCCGACCCTTGGGCTGAGAAGATGGCTTAGTTTGTGGAGCAAGCATGAGGACCTGAGTCTCATCCCCCAGAATCCATGCTTAAAAAAAAAAAAAAAAAAAAAAGCCCAATGCTGACAAACCATTGATGCAATCCCAGGGCCCAAGGTGGCAGAGACAGGAGGATCCTTAGGCTTACAGAATCCCAGAACCCATGTAAATGGTTGAGCAGACACCTGTGTGCTCAGAAGTGGGCACTGGATCCCCCTGGAACTGGAGATACAGGTGACTAAGCCACCATATGGGTTCCGGGAATTAAACAGGTCCTCTGCAAGAGCAGCAAGTATTCCTAACTGCTGAGCCGTCTCTCTGGCTCATGAGTGCTGCAGATTTAAACTTGGGCCTTCATGGTCACATGAAGATGTTGTAAAGAACATTGCTTTACCAAAACCTCACCTAGGATGGAGGGCAACCCCATGAAAGCTGAATCCCTGGGGTCTCCACGCCTTCTCTAGTATCCCCAAGACTGTGAAGGGGTCAGAAAGGAGTGGTACCTGGAGTTCTAGGTGGGAGCTGCTGATGACATTCCATCCATAGTCAGGAAGCTGAGAGCCACAAATGATGGCATTCAGCTGACTTCTTCCTTCTTATTCATCCCCAGCCAATGGGATGGTGCCCCCCACAGTGGGGTAGGTCTTCCCACCTGGATTAACCCAATCTAGAAATTCCAAAGCATGCCAGAAGCCTAAGACCACCAGGATTAACCCAATCTAGAAATTCCCAGGCATGCCAGAAGCCTATTTTTGTCTCCTGACTGATTCTAGACTCTTTAACAAATGATAATAATCATCACACTAGATTAAGTGGCCAGACACAGAGGTTACAACCAGAGGCCGTCATCCTGTCTGTGATACTGGCCACTTTAGGGCTGGCACAGCTGGCTTGTGAGTGGCACCTCCATGGAGCAGGAGCATGCTGTGCTGGCCAGGACATCAGTCCCCTTGTCCAAGACTGGTGATGTCACAGCTGCTGCCCACGGTTCTATCCATGGACTAGGACGCCAATGCTGAGCCCATCCTCAACTCTGGACCATCTGCATACGATGGAGATGTTGTGCCAGGAGTGTGGGTGGGCATCTTATGCTGGGGTGGACACGTGTCTGAAGTGGCTTTGCTTTTCCCGCTGGCAGAGCCTCACTGACAGCATACGCAGAGTGATACAGCACTGCACACAGGGTCCTGCCCAGTTCTCGGAGAAAGGCTGGTTCTTCAAAGCAGTGATGAGTGGTAGTGGATGCTGGCCTGCAGGAGCAGAGAGTACTTCCTTAAAGTCACATTGAGGGGCCAAGTAGAAGGCTCAGTCACTATGACGTTTGCTGCAAAGCATGAGCGACTCTCCATTTTTCTATTAAAAAGGAAGTGAGGAGTGCAAGCTTGTAGTACCAGCCCTCGCAAGGCAAAGCTAGGCAGCTCCTTGAGGTTGAAGGCCAGTCAGCCTAGCTGAATGTGTGAGCCTTAGTCCGGTGAGTGATTCTGCCTCAAAAACGGAGGTGGACTGACCTCTGGATTCCACACACATGCACACACATGCACGCAAGCGTAAACACATGCGTGCATGCACACACACACACAAATACACATACAAGCATACATACACTAATACACTAGTACACACACACAACTTTGATCAGGGTGTGGTGGCATTCATGTAGTTGACTCTGGAGACTCAGAAGTTCAAAGCCAGCTATCATTACCCTGTCTTACAACACACACACACATACACACACACACACCAAGGGGCTGGAGGGATTGCTCAGTGGTTAAGAGCACTGGCTGCTCTTCCAGAGGTCCTGGGTTCAATTCTCAGCATCTACGTGGCAGCTCATGCCTGTCTGTAACTCCAGTTCCAGGGATTCTGACACCCTCACACAGACATACATGCAAGCAAAACACCAAGGAACATAAAAAAAAAAAAAAACAATTAATTACAAAAAAAAACCCTACAGAACAAATGGCAAAGCTCTAGAGCCGGTGAAATGATTCGGTGGATGAAGATGCTTGCTGCCAAGCCAAATGACCTGTGTCCCCTCCCGGTGGAAGGAGAGAGCCAACTGTGCAAGTTGTCCTCTGTCCTCTACTGTGCCATGGAATGCAGCATCCTACCCATACCAAAACAAACAAAATCCCCAAACCAAACCCACACAATTTGGGGCAGAGTCATTTAAGGAATCTGGATTGGAGTTTCTAAGTCTGAAGCTAAGCAACCCCCCAGGCCACTCCTGCCTTTCGGTCCTTCAGCGGGACCAGGAGATGTGATGGGCAAACCGAGATGCAGCTCAATCGGTAGCCTGTTTACCTAGCAAGCGCATTGCTTGGAGTCCCATCTCAAACACTGTACACACTCTGTACATAATCAAGGCAGTGGTGGTGCTTGCTCACCTTAGATCCAAGTTTGAGGCCAGCTTGATCTACAGAGTGAGCTCCAAGACAGCCAGGGCTACACAGAGAAACTCTGTCTCAAAAACAAAACGATAATCACAATAAAAGATTAAAGTGGACATAGTGGTGCACGCCTGTAATCCCAGAACTTCAGAGTGGAGGTTGGAGGAACTCAAAGTCATGCTTGACTACTTAGAAAGCTCCATGGGACACACACACACACAGAGCCATACACACACAGAGGCATGCACACATGCACACACACAGGCATGCACACATGCACACACACAGAGGCATTTACACATGCATACACACACAGGCATGCACACATGCATACACACAGAGGCATGCACACACGTATACACACACAGAAGCATGCACACATGCATACACACACAGGCATGCACATATGCATACAACCCACAGAAGCATGCACAGATGCATACACACACAGAGGCATGCACACATGCATACACACACAGGCATGCACATATGCATACAACCCACAGAAGAATGCACACATGCATACACACACAGAGGCATGCACACATGCATACACACACACACGTATGCACACATGCATATACACACGGGCATGCACACATGCATACATACACTCTCTCTCACACACAAACACACACACAAAATGAGCTAGTTAGGTTTTTTGGTTTTTGGTTTTTTTTTTTAGCTAACTTTTCACAAATGAGTCATCTTGGAAAAAGGACCCTCAACTGAAGAATCATCTCTATGAGACTGGCTTGCGGGACATTTTCTTGATTAATGATTGCTGTGGGAGTGTCCAGCCCGCCTTGGGTAGTGCCATCCCTGGGAAGCTGATCTGCGTTGTATAATAAAGTAGGCTGAGCAAGCCGTGCAAGCATGCCAAGAAGCAGGGCTCCTCTATGGTTCTGCTTCATTTCCTTACCTTGGCTTCCCTCAATGACGGACTGTGACCTGCAAGCTGAAACAAAACACTTCCTTCCCAAATTGCTTTTGGTCAGTTTTTTATCACAGTAGTGGAGAGAAAACCAGGACAGAGAGCAAATAAAAAAAATGAGAAAGGTCAAGTATAAGAAGATACGCATATATTATGTATGTGTGTACATATATATGCATATATATGCTTTTATATACATATATATATGAAAAGATACATTGGTCTCGTGTCCTTTTTTGGTGTGAGGGGAAGAGACACAGACAATGACAGACACACAGACACTCTTGGTGGGGTCAGGGGAGGGAGAAAGAGTGGCAGAATTTGTGTTCAGAAGACAACTCTAGTAGTGTATTTTCTCCTTCTACCACGGGTTCTGGGGCTCAGACTCAAATTATTGGGTTTGCATGACAAGCACCTTTGCCCACTGAACCATCTCCCTGCCCCACTGGCCACAGAAATTTTAAATACAGAAGAACACACTGGCCAGTGGTATTATGGATCTCCTTACTTAAGCAATAAGATAGATGCTGAGTGTGATGTCACACACCATTACTCCCAGCATTCTGGAGGCAGAGACAGGCAGATTTCTGTGAGTTCAAGGTCATCCTGGTCTACATAGAGAATTCCAGACCAGCCAGAACTACACAGAGATGACCTGCGGTCTTTGAATATGAATGGCTTATAGGTTCATATATCCAAATGCTTAATCATCAGGGAATGGCATTACTTGAGAAGGATTAGGAGGTGTGGCCTTGCTGGAGTAGGTGTGGCCTTGTTGGAGGAAGTGCGTCACTGTAGAGATGAGCTTTGAGGTCTCTTTTTCCGAAAGCCTCACTCAGTGTGACAGTCAGTTGACTTCCTATTTCCTGTAAGATGTAGCATTCTCTGGCACCACGTCTGCCTGCAGGCCGCCATGCTTACCACCCTGATCATAATAGATGGAACCTCTGAAACTAAAATTTGTCATGATTGTGATGTCTCTTCACAGCAATAGAAAAGAGTCTAAGTCAGACCCAATCTCAGAGAGAGAGAGCTCACACAAAGCATTGTGAGCACACCTACACAACTTCCATCACAGCATTGCTGCCATGTGCCAAAATTAATCTTGTTAATCTGTAGGAGATTGTGTTGTTACATTGTAAATAATTGTCCCACCCACTGATTTAATAAAAAGCACTGATTGGCCAAGGGCAGGCAGGAAGTGTGGGCGGGGCTACCAGACTAAGAAAACTCTCAGAACAGGAAGCACAGAGCAGAAGGCCAGGGAGAAGCCAGAAGAAGCAGAGGACAACTATGCTGCTCTAAGAAAAGGTACTGAGCCGCATCGCTGAACAAGATAAAAGACATGAGTTAGATGAAGGGTAAAGAGCTAGCAAGTTGTATGCCTGGGCCTTAGGCCAATCAGCCTAAAACGATTGAAAGCATCTGTGTGTCTGTGCGGGTCTGTGGGTCTATGGGCCTAAACTTTGAGGTTAGGCCCGAAAGTCAAGGCCAGAAACATCATACTACAGATTTTCCAGATCTTACCTTACAGATCGCCTTCATCACAGGCACAGTCTGCAGGTCTATTCAGCTACTTTTCTCATCTCTGTCATCAAACACTCAGCGGAAGGAACTTAAGGCAAGAGAGGTTTATTTTGGCTCACATTTTGGGGGATGCTCTGCCTGGAGAATGATCTATGACAGTTTTACTTTCAGTGGTTTTTAATGTTTTCCTAGTTGGGCAGTGGTGGCACAAACCTTTAATCCTAGCACTCGGGACAGAGGCAGGCAGACCTCTGTGAGTTCGAGGCCAGCTTGGTCTACAAAGCTAGTTTCAGGATAGTCAGGGCTATCCAGAGAAATCCTGTCTTTAAAAACAAATTTTTTCTTTAATTTTTTTATGGTTCTGGTATTTTGCCTGCATGCATGCCTGTGCAACACATGCATGCAATGGTCCCAGAGGCCCAAAAAGGGCGTCAGGTTCCTGAAACTGGAAGCATATAGTGAGCTGCCACGTGAGTGCTGGAAATTGAACCTGGGTCCTCAGAAAGCACAGTTAGTGCTTTTAACCTGGGAGCCACTTTCCCAGCCCCTGAACTTTTAGTTCTGAATGAGTGCGTTTATTAAATCACAGCAAACAGGAAGCAGCAGACAGAGAGGGAAAGATCATCATGTTAGGCACTCGCCGCATCCCACAGAGGTGACTGGACTAGCCTGATGGAGTGCAGAAGAAGGTAACTTCATCAAATGGGGGCGGGTCTTACAACATCCGGTAGGAATGCACAGGGGAAGTTGAAGAGGTCAGCTGGGGTCCCCAGTTGAGGACAATTTTCGGGGGCCAGGTCCCTTCTTCCATCGTGTGGATCCCGGGGCTCAAACTCAGGCTAGCAGGCAGCATGTTCCTTGACCTACTGAGCCATCCAGCTGGGCTCATGCAGGCACTTTTTAAATACCCTTGGCTGCTTGCTGTTTCTCCTTTCCCCTCTTATGGAGCCAGAAGGCCACCCTGACCCAGGACAGTGAGTTTTGAGGCAATAAGAGACCTCCCTGTTTCCAGAGTCTGCTTTGAACAAGTATATAGTGTATGAATTTGCTCATATAATGAGCATTGCCATGGGCTATCTATATCTATCTGTCTATTGCTCTACCTACCTATGTGTCTACCTATCCATCCATCAATCTATTATCATCCATCTATCATCTACCTACCTACATATCCATCTATCCATCCATCCATCATCCATCCATCCATCCATCCATCCACCTACCTACATATCCATCTATCCATCCATCCATCCATCCATCCATCATTCATCTACCTACATACATATTTATCTGTCTATCTATCATCTATCTGTCATCTATCTATCCCATCCATCCATCTAGATCATCTATCATCTATCTATCTATCTATCTATCTATCTATCTATCTATCTATCTATCTATCTATCGTGTATGTATCCATCTATCATGTATGCATGTATTTGTCTGTCTGTCATTTAAGGAGAGGCAGTGATGGTCCTGCTCTGTCCATGGCAGGAGCTTACGTGGTGGTTCTGGAGACAGAACCTATCTATGCTCCATTTTAGACTTCTAATCAGGGGTCTTAGGATCTATCTATATGGGTAAGGGGGATGACCCCAGTACTTTATCTGTACAGTCAAGGGACCACTGAGAGACAAGTATTAGGATAAAGGGTGGAGATGTGGTTCAGTGGTTAGAGCACTTACAGCTCTCCCAGAAGAACTTTGGGGCTCTGGCACCCACCCCAGGCGGCTCATAATTGTCTCTAACTCCAGTCCAAGGGGTTCTAATGCCCCCTCCTGGCCTCTGAAGGCAACTGCAGGCATGTGATGCACATATGGACAAGCAGACACACACATATGCATATAAAATAAAAAATAAATATAAAAATAAAGAGAACAGAGTGAGGTAACTCAGCGCGACTTCAAACCAGCTCAATCCAGTCCTTGCTAATGATGGCAGCCTAACCTCCCAGTGCGGTTATTTATGACACCCTGGGGAGTTGAGTAACTGCCAATTATTATTGCAGAGAGCAGGTAAAGCATCTTAAAGGAGTTTTATGCCTCTCCCGTGAAGGGGAGCATCAGGCAAATGGGGAGGAATGAGCCTCTGTGAACGGGACGCTCAATCTCAATGTGTGCATTCTACAGAAAGCTGCACCCCGCTATGCCTGCCCCGCTTCCCAGGGTTAGGAAGGCGGGTACCTGCCACCTACTCGACTCTGAAGTGAAGCGGGTGTAATGACTCATTTATCCCATTTGCGACTGTTTTTATTGAGTCCCCTTATCCCTCTGCCTGGATCTGTTTGCATCTGGCAGATGTGACGCCATGTCTTCTTAGGCATCCTGGCATCTTCTGCCTTTCTCCTCTGCCTGGACTTAACAGGAATGGATTTCAGTCCCAGGGGTTCTAATGAGTGTTCTGTACAGCTAAGGGGAGGCACTTGGCACGGGGAGCCAGTGACAACTGATGTGACTGACACCAAGGGAACAGGGCCATTTGTGTACTTAGAGGCACGAGTTAAGTGTCAGCAACACACGGAAGGTTGCTGTATAGGTGATAAGGGAATATATTATGTCCATGTTGATTCGGGCAGATGATGGTCCACTTCAGAGACCTGAACCAGAAATGTCAGAACCAGGGAAGCCATGGAGTTAAATTCTCCATCACTGAAGATAGAAACCATCACCTGCATCCACCCTGCCTGGAGCTGGATACACATCGGTAACAGCAGTTGTGACAGGCTTTGTCCCTTCACATTTGGCTAATGGCCATAAAATTCCAGCCTGGCTGGGGCATGGGCTACCAGTCAGTCACTTATCTGAATCCCCCAAGTAAGGGGCTGGAGGTGTAGCTCAGAGGTAAGGCATTTCCCTTGCAAGTGATCCTGGGTGTTCCCTTTTTGTCTGTGACACAGAGACCTACCCGGCAGGACTTGATAATTTATGGCTACAATTAGTATCTGTTGTCTCTGCTTAGTGACTGGCAGAGGAGCACATGGGGGAACTTTCCAAAGCTCAGTCAAGGGAGCCCCTCGTGCTGTGGAGATGGTGATGGGAGCCTGGCAGGGCCTGCTGCCCAGGAGGTCTGCACCTGCCTCCCTCTGCCTCCCTCTGCTTCTCTCTCTCAGGACAAGCCTTTCTTGCTTCTTGCTCTTCTAAACACAGTTCTAGGTCTATTCCTGGTGGAGCCAGGATGGAAGGATCCTCCCGCTCCAGTCACAGACAATTCTGAGATGAACTGAGCAGCCTGGAACCGCTGAGAGAAAGACCTTTCTGGCATCTCAGCCCTCAGGCAGAGGCCTGTGCTTTCCTCAGAGACCCCAGGGTGACTGGGCTTTGTGGCACATACTGCAGCACTCTGATGGCCAATGAAGGAGGATTTCCAGTCACGTGACTCCAAACAGGGCTACCTACTGAGTTCCAGGCTAGCTTGGGCTAGAGTGAGATATTGTCCCAAATAAATCCGTACATAGATGAACAAAGGCTGGGGAGCTGGTTCAATCAGGGAGATGCTTGTTGTTTTCACACCCATTTGATCCCCAACACCACAATTTTTTAAAGCCATGGGTGGTGGCATGCAACTGCAATCCCAGTACTGAGGTGGCAGAGACAGCTGGATCCTTAGAACTTACTGGACAGCCAGCCTAGCAATCACTGAGCTCCAGGTTCACAGAGAGACCCTGTCTCAAAACAAATAGGTGGAGAATAATTGAAGAAGACACCAAGTGCCCACCTATGGCCTGCAACACACATTCTCACGCACAAAACCCAGACACAAATATTCTAGATCCACTCACAGCAATGGTCCTTGAGGTGATGCTGATCGCTGGCTTCAGCTGAGTTTGCTGGAGGGGTTAGGGTTCTTTGGAGGACTCCCACCCCTCTGTGTCTGTGGCATATTCATGATAAGGACCCCTCCCGATGCACACACATCCTGAATGGTGGTCAGAGGCTTGTCCCCTTTGCACTTCCTCATTTACTACCTGCTTCCTCTCCTTACCTGACTACCCTGGGCTCTGCTTCGACAGAAGCTAGCTCTCTGTATGTCTATGATTCATTGATCTACCTATCAACATACATATCTATCACCTATCTATTCATCTGTTCACCTATCTATCCAGCATCTATATGATTTACAATCTATCTGTTATCCATTATCTACTTATATGTCCATACACCCATGCATAAATTCATCCATCTATTTCTTTTGGGGGGTGTTTGGGGTTTTTTTTTTTTTTTTTGAGATAGGGTCTCACTATATAGCTTTGACTGTCCTTGAACTTACTATGTAGACCAGGATGAACTCACAAGAGATCCATTTGTTTCTGCCTCATGAGTTCTGGGATTAAGGATGTGTGCCACCATTCCCAGCTCTACCCATTTCTTACATGTGTCCATCCATCCATCCATCCATCCATCCATCCATCCATCCATCCAATCGTATCTTTACTTTCTAGGGAGCTTAAAAACTACAATTGTATGTTTTTTCTCTCCTTGTATCCATGGAAGCATGTCTGTTATATGCAGTAGGTATTGCTCAGACCCCAACACAACACACTGGCTGACTCCCAACACTTCCCCTACCTCACAGGAAGCAAGGTGCAAGATCACGAGGTCAGTCAGTACCCTTTATAGGTGCAGCAGCTGGAGGTAACACTATCTCCTCTTGGAGGCCCCAGAAATCAATTCCCTTTCAATTTCCAACTAGTACCAGTGGAGCAGAGAAGAGACAGTGTTGCATCCCTAGCCAACATACACAGATAAAAATAATGAGCCACAACAGCAGCCAACAGTGAGAGTTGATCCACCCAAACTCGGCTGCCTCAAAATGGAGCCGTCGGGGCCCAGGTCTTCAATATTTAATGCCGATACTGGAGGGGTATAACAGTATGGCTAGGCAGGAATGCATAGCCAGTGACTGGCAAATCGGGTGGGTTATTACTAATTCAGAAGCCCCAGGACCCTACTGAAAACAAATGGATGACTTCGTGGTGTTGCTGATCAGCAAGGGTAAGGTTCTCAATGTTCCCTCCCAGACTGAAGGCTACAATTCCTGAGGCAGAAAACAGCTGAGGCCCATTTCAGGACTTGAAATGAAGAATGATAGTTTTGGATTTACCTAATGGGTTCAGGCCTGTGGTCCTGGATACTTGGAAAGCTGAAGCAGGAGGATCATGAGCTTAAGACCATCCCAGGCTGCATAGTGAATTTGAATATGGTTTGGACAATTTACTGAGACTCTGTCTGAAAATTAAAATGTAAAACAAAACAAAGCAAACAAATAAAGCTGAGAATTGTGGGACATGCCTAGAGCATGAGGATTGCTCAAGAGTTCAAGGTGACTCTGAGATACACAGTGAATTTCTAGGAAAGCCAGGGCTGCACAGTGAGACCTTGTTTCAAAGACCAAGACCAGAGAAGTAAAAAGAGAGCTTGAGTGGAACTCAGTGGTTAGAGCCCCTGCCTAGAATCCCCCAGTGAGGGGCTGGGGTGTGGCTCAGTGGTTAGAGCACCTGCCTAGAATCCCCCAGTGAGGGGCTGGGGTGTGGCTCAGTGGTAGAGCCCCTGCCTAGAATCCCCCAGTGAGGGGCTGGGATGTGACTCAGTGGTAGAATAGTACCTTTTATCATTCACAAGGTACTGGGTTCCATATCCAGGACCTCAATAAAAGAAAGAATATGAGAGAATCCGAACTTACACCCTTTGGGTCAGTCAGTGCCCCTTGCTGCTGCACTTGGACACTGCAACCAAGCACTTCCAATGGACCAGCTGGGGCGTGGGATCGGGAGATGGAAAACTGCTGGCAAGGCTGCTGCTCCATGCAGCCTTTCATACCAAATCATTTTGTACAAACAAAAGTGGCAGCGATGGCTGAGGGATGCTCAGTGCCCCTGCTCCGGATGTCACCATCTACAGAAACTAAGAAGCCACCACTGGAGCCATTGATAAGTAGGCTGTGGCTGTATTTGGATTCCCCAGTTTTTCCACTTACATGCATTTGCACCAGCTGTTCTCTGATCTGCTCCATTTGTCCACATTCTATTGCCCGGAGAAACACCTCCACAACTGTCAGTCCGTGAGGGGCTGAGTTTCTCTTTGGAGGCCTTGGCTCTGGCCACAGGCCAGAGATCCTCACGGTAAGAGGAAGAGAATGCGGATCCATTTTGTGTTGGCGACTGCGCTGCACGCTGAGAGAAGGTGGCCCCTGTGGGTAGAGGAAATCAATGCACAGCCGGCATGCTCAGCATCAATAATGGAATTCTTCTGACGGGAGGCTGGAAACATCCTTACAGGGACTGTCTTTAGCACGCTCTCAACGGGTCTCATTTTTCTTTTCTTATTTTGTAACTGGAAGTCACAAAATTTTCATATGGGCAGTCATCAGCTGCAAGTGGGCATAAATCTATTACTGCTGGCAACTCAAAATGTGAAATAGCTAGGAGGGGGGTGGTTCAGGCCTGTCAGTCTAGCACTCGGCAAGCAGACTGAGGCAGGAGGATCGCCTTTTTAAAGTCATCCTGGACTACACAGTGAGGCTGTATATCAAAATAAGACATAAAACAAGGGCTAGAAGTGTGGCTCAGTGGTAGAGCATCTGCCTAGAATCCCCCAGTGAAGGGCTGGGGTGTGACTCAGTGGTAGAGCCTCTGCCTAGAATCCCCCAGTGAGGGGCTGGGGTGTGGCTCAGTGGTAGAGCCCCTACCTAGAATCCCCCAGTGAGGGGCTGGGGTGTGGCTCAGTGGTAGAGCCCCTGCCTAGAATCCCCCAGTGAGGGGCTGGGGTGTGGCTCAGTGGTAGAGCCCCTGCCTAGAATGCCCCAGTGAGGGGCTGGGGTGTGGCTCAGTGGTAGAGCCCCTGCCTAGAATCCCCCAGTGAGGGGCTGGGGTGTGGCTCAGTGGTAGAGTGTAGCCAGAAGTTTCTGGCCTGTCTGGCCGAAGGTCTGGCACTTAGCCCCAAATAATCACTCAAAGGCTTATATTAATTACAAACTGTTTGGCTTATGGCTCAGGCTCATTACTCACTAGCCTTTACAACTTAACCCATTTATATCAATCTTTTGTATTATCATGTGGCTCATAGTTTTACCTGTACTTTACATCTTGCTTCTTGGGTGGCTGGATTGCATCATTCTTGACTCTGCCCTTCTTCCCCTTTATCTATGCTTGGAATTCCCTCTTGCCTCTATGCTGCTTTGCCATAGACCAAAATAATTCCTTTATAATCCGAAGATAATTCACAACATATAGAAAGACATCCCACATCACTTCTCCTTTTCAGTCTAATCAAAAAGAAAGGTTTCAACATAGCAAAATTAAATATAACAAAACAGCTATTGGGCAAGAATTACAGTTAGTTATATTATCTGTTCTACTCATATTGAGTCAATTAAAGAAAACATTCTATCACCTACCTTGCCCTTGTGAGTTCAAAGTTTCATATCTAATTTACCTTTTATTATAACTAAGAAAAACTATAACTATCTAATCTTCAACCCCATCAAAGATTACGGAAGGATATATTACCTGAGGAAACAGGAAGGGCATTGCAAGCAACCTCCAAATTCTAGATGTGACAGAGACATCTGGTTACCTGAACAGACACCCAAAGTTCCTTTGTAACATTGGGGCATCCATCTTCAGCCTACAGACCTAGAATCTCTGGCAGACTCTTTAGTGAAGTAGAAAATTTGAAGGACTGTTTCATCCATTTTTGCAAGGTTTATCAGTTGCTTATCCCTGTGTCCTGCAGAATGTCTGGCAGTTTCTGTAAAGCATAAACCTGAAGGACCATCTTGGCTTCTTCTGGCAAAGTTCAGAGGTCACTTTCCTATGACTCTTGCATGTCCAGTTTATACAGCATACTGTAATGCAGTTGAGACAAGAACAGTCTCTTGCCCAATGGCTAACTTTTGCCACAAATAAAGTAAATTCCATATAGAGTTTCTTTAATGCCCATCATCCTCTTGAAGTAGGCTGATGCTGCCAGGAGCAGACCTGTCTCACTGTCCAGAAAAGCCTAAATTCTTAAAATATTTTAAATGCCATATTCTGTAGGTCTTTTAAGTGTTTGAAGATTACCTATCTAATTGAAATATGTATATCTAAACAACTTAACATGACTATAAGTTTGATAATCATAGATGATTAACTATTAATTTGTATTTCTTAATTATACATTACAATTTTAAATGAATTACATATACACAGTCTAACATAATTGACTTTAAATTTGTATCAATAAACCAAAATCCATATCAATGTAAAGTATTTTGAGATTAACAGCTGGTTTTGAATTAAAGTAGATTCAATGATCTGCCTTTTAAAATCATTTCTATATCATATCCCCTTTTTCCCTAGAAAGAGATTGACTATGGCTCAGTGGTAGAGCACCTGCCTAGAATCCACTACAGAGAGGCTGGATGCATGGTTCAGGGGTAGAGCTGAATCCCTAGAATCCTGTCAGAGGCAAGATTAAGAGAGCATTGGCTGAGCGTGTATTGGCCTGGTTCAATACCCAGTATTGGAGTTTGGGTGGGGAGTGCAGAGCAGGAGCTTTAAGACAGAACCAAAGAGGTGAAATCATTGGCATGGAGCTCATGGCCATCTTTAATACTCCATCAACATATAGTCTGGTAGCTAGAATGTAAAGAAACGGGTTGGTGATACCCATCTGTAATCCCAGTTCTTGGGAAGGTCATTGTGAGTAGTCCAGCCTGAGCTACATAGTAAGACTCTGTCTAAATAGACACATATCTTCACCATGAGACCCAGGCAGTTTTTTTATAACCTCTTCCCTGCATTCTTGTAGTAAGTCCCTGGTGCCTCCTCAGGTGTAAACATTATATACACAGTTCAAGGGCACAGTCCCCATCCTCAGGGACCTTGTCATGTAGAGTGATGCTGTAAATATTTTTCACGTGTATTTATTTGTTTAATAAAACACTGAGTGACCAGAAACCAGGCAGACAGGAAGTATAGCCAGTGCATCCAGGCAAGGAGAATTCTGGGAAGAGGGAGAGCAGAGCAGTAGCCTGCCCCACTCAGAGGGAGGCAGATGAGAAGGCTGCACTGAAGCAAAGGTACCATGCCATGTAGCTAAGTACAGATAAGAATCAAGGGTTAGTTTAAGAATACAAGTTAACAAGTAATAAGCCTGAGCTATTGGCCAAATAGTCTCTAATTAATATAAGACTTGTGTGATTATTTGGGATTAAATGGCTGCGGGACTGGCTGGGCAGGACAGAGAAACTTCTGACTACATTGTGGTCTAATTATTTCCAAGAATCGTATCATTCACATAGAGGAGATACAAAAAAAGATCATATCAAGAGTGCACTGAACTGTCCACCTGTCCCAAGGCTTCATGCATGCCAGGCAAACACTCTGCCAACTAAGTCACATCCCTAGCCCATGATCTGTAATTTTGCACGTGTGTGAATTGTTCATTTGAGTGCAGTCACTTGCATGCCATGGAATGCATGTAGAGGGCAGTGTATCAGTCTTAGCTTTCTACCTTGCGAGAGGGTCTTTTCCGACCTTCAGGCTCTGGGGGATTTATTTTCACCACCCTCTAAGCAGAGAAACACTGAGATTACAGATGGATGTTACCATGCCTGACCTCACAGGGGTCCTGGGGCTCTGAACCCAACTGGGTTCAATTCATTGGGTACCAACATTCCTCCTTTACCAGACACATCCTCGGACCATAACTGGGAGTACTTAATGAACTTTGAGTAGAAGCCACAGACCAAAGCTGCAAGCAGGGGGTGTCATTAATTGATAGAGTGGGGCTTTCAGAGCTGAGGGGGCTGGAGGTGCTCTTGAGTGTGAATTCTCCATTGTTCCAAGATTTAGGAGAGGATGGCAGCTGACAGAGCTCACCTGAAGAATGGGAACAAAAACAGACTAAGTTCCATCACCAGTACTATTTTTAAAAAGAAAAAAAGGGAAAAACTGTGTCGCTTTTTATTAATATGCACAGCCCATCCTGGCCACAAACCTTTTATACACACACACACACACACACACACACACACACACACACATCCCTCCCCCTCCCCAGGTGGTTCCTTACTATGGAATCTGCTGTTTTCAGCTAGATTAGGTGGCCAGCAGGCCTCTAGGGTCTGTGACTCCACAGCACTGGAGTTACAGGCCGTACAACCATCCCGGCTTTTCACATGGGTTCTGATCCAATTCTGCTCCTCAAGTGTGCCCAGCAGGCACTCTTTATCGACGGGCCACCTCTGGCCAACTTTGGAGAGGATCAAGTTGGTAACATGATGAGAAATGGCTAGAGAGTTGCTAGGAGTGCCCAGGAGCTATAATGGGGCAATGGGGAAGAGAGATAAGAGACTGGGGTGTCAGAACTGAAGAAAGAAAAGAAACCAAAAGTTATCAAGAGTCAGAGAAAAGTCAGACAGGCTCATTAGCAGAACAACTCTGGGAAGCTGACAAGATAAACTTGGTCTGACTGGAGTAACACTGGCAGCTGCCAGGTGAGGGTCCCAATACCCAGGGTCAACCTAAGAGTCTAATACTGGCCACTGAGTTCAAAACCTAGAACCTCTACCCAAACACTTGCAGATGCCGGTCTGGCCATGGAGCCTGCAGCCATAGGCGCCTATTCTCAGGGTTTGCTGCTGGAATACTGAGTCTGTCAGCACAGCCTAACAGCAAGCCTTTGGCACCCAAGGACCCAGGTCAATACTAGCAAGTTGTCCTGCCTACTCATCATGTGTAGAGCAAAACAAGCCTGCTTTAGTAGTAAAGGAATAAGCTGTATTGGCGTTAACCAAACTCCCAAAATCTTGGGAAAAGCCACACTGATGTTACACATTCTACAGGCTGATTAAAACATCACTGATTTCAGAGAGTTGGAATGTTACAGGTCCCAGAACCAAATAATCCTGGGCTAGATCTTTAGCCCCTCAATTAGCCACCTATGCCTACCAGTGCAGGGGTAACCCAACATCTTTGTGACTATTAGATACATACTTTTGGAATGCACACACAGACCTGGCTTTCACCAACTCAGAGGCTAAAGATGTCATCAGATAGTATCCGAGGCCCGTTAACAGAGGCCTCCCCACTTGATGTAACCCACCTATCTGGGGTTTCCACCAAGACATTTTTTATCATTTTCTTCGTTCTGTTACTATTAAAAAAAAAAACAAACCAACTCCATAAAACTTTTACTACATTAGAACAAGGATAGATATCTGAGGTAAGCTGAATTTCTTCTATACCATACTCACTCATTCTTGGCCTCAGAATAAACTCTCTCTCTCTCTCTCTCTCTCTCTCTCTCTCTCTCTCTCTCTCTCTCTCTCTCTCTCTCTCTCTCTCTCTCTCTCTCTCTCTCTCTCCCTCTCTCTCTCTCTCTCTCGGTTGTGCTTTTCTATCAAAAACTGCTTGTAGCTGCTAGCTGCTACTTGGAGCTGAGGATTATATTACCTGCCCTATTGGCAATCCAGCCCAGAATAGAAAACCTCCAACTTCAGTTGAGACCACAAGTCTCTAGCCTTAGCACAGTGGTCCTCAACCTGTAGGTCATTACCCGTGACAAGCTGCTACCTCCAAAAATATTTATGTGAAAATTCATTAACAGTAGCAAAATTACAGTAATGAAGTGGCAATAAAAATAATTTTATGATTGGGGCCACCACAACACATATTAAAGGACTGTAGTGTTAGGAAGGCTAAGAATCACTGCCTTAGCATCTGGACTCTTAACTCTCTATCTCAAGGATTTTATTACTGTGATAAAGCAACACTGTGACAGGGCCAAGGTTCCTCCATCTTGTCCCTGGGGTAACCATCTACAGTTGGCCAGAAATGACTCTGCTAACATTCCCTCCTATGGGAAAGTCCCTTAGAAAATTACCTAATTCTGTCCCAGGGACTTGAGGTTAAGATGCTCCAGCTTTTTGGTTTTTGCTTGTTAAAACTGTTTGCTTGCCCCACCCCACCCCCCCACAAATGCAAACCACCGTACTGGTTTTTTTTTGTTTGTTTGTTTTTTTCTTTTAAGCTCTCTCCCCAGACAGCAGTTGGGGTTGCTCTGTGAGAACTGTTTCTCTCCAAGCAGTCGCTGTCTGGCTTAATAAAGACTCTCAAATTCCAACTCTGGTTTCGTCAATTCATTCTTGGGGTCTTTGCCTCATGATAATCATGACCCAAACCAACTCTGGGAGAAAAAGGTTTATTTCAACTTACACTTCCAGGTTAACAGTTCATCAGTAAGAAGTCAGGGAAGGAACTCAAACAGGGAAAGAATCTGAAGGCAGGAACTGAAGCAGAAGCCATGGAGACCACTAACTTGCTCTATTTTTTTTGTTTTTTGTTTTTTTTTGAGACAGTCTGTGTAGCTCTGGCTGTCCAGGAACTTCAATATAGCCCAGGCCTGTCTGGCTCTGCCTCCATGGGCCACACTTCCCTTGCTTTTGCTTTCTTACAGACCATAGGACAACCAGTCCATTGGTGGCACTACTCATAGTTACTCCACATTAATCACTAATTTAAAAATTGCCCCTTAGGCCAACCTTACTGAGATATTTTCTCAACTGTGGCCTCCTCTATAACTACCTTATGTCAAGTTGACATAATAAAAATAATTAGGGCTGAGATATAGTATTCTGAGTCTGTTAGTCCTGTTCTTAGGCCTTTGGTAATCAAGGGCTTGGATGACCAACACATGAACATCTTCCCTAATCCACATGAGGACGAAGGTGCTCCAACCACCCTGCTAACAAAGATACAGACATCTTGGGTACCATCTTGTAATCCATCTCTAGATGGCCTGGCACAGGAGGGTGTTCTGTCTGTCTGGGTCCTGAGATCCCTACAGCTTCACAGAAGGGCCACCAAGTCCGCTCGGACCTTCAGGACGCCTACAGGGCCTACCCGGCCGCAGGAAATCCAGTCCCGGCCCAGTCTTGCCTCAGGCTCCCTGGGACAGGCCTGCCAGCTCGCCCAGAGCTGTTTCACCATGACTCAGCCCAGGCCAGAGATGCTTCGCGACTGTTCTAGAAAATAGGCGAGGACAAGGTGGGATCCAGCCGTGGAACCGCCAGATTGGTCGCGCGCTGAGTGACGACGTCACGGTGCGCGGCACTCTGGGGGTCAGGGCGCAAAGGGATTGGTCATATTTCGGTGACGTTTTGGGCGCGCCCGCGAGCCTAGCCTAGCTGTTACGGGATTGGTTAGCATGTGCATGGCGTCATCAGAGCGCGCCGAGAACGCCCAGGAAGCGTGACTCTGTATTTGTTGGCTGAAGATAAATGGCCCCGATTGAAGCAGGTGCAATGCTACGCTTTCCTGACTTCCGAGAAGTCGGGTTGCAAGCTCGGGTTGGAGCTGCAGTTCCTGCTGAGGTTTCGCCGGGCTGACCACGAAGGACACCTCTTGTCTCAGGCTACCTACGAGAGTCAGGTACCGGTGTGTCGTGGGTCGCGGTGAATCAGGGTCACGGGTGCAGCTGAGGAGGGGAATCACAGAAGCTGGTTAACCAGAACAGGCGTTTCCGCGCTGTGGCTTCCCCTGGGCAGCAAGAATCGCAAGTTTCAGGCTACCTTGAGCTAAGAATGAAGGCTCAGGGTCGGGCGTGGTGGGTCATACCTTCAATCTTAGTGCTCCCAGAGGCAGAGGTAGGCTGATTTCTGAGCTGATCTCTAAGGTGATGGTAAGCATGGTCTACACAGTGAGTTACCGGACAGCCAAGGCAACATAATAAAGACCCCTCCCCCACCTAGAAAAAAAAAAAGGAAGAAAAGAAACAATCAGTAGTCTTTTGGTAATAGCATCAAGTCTGGTTGCTTTGAATTCAAACATTTCATAATGTGGACCCTCTTGTGCACGATGCCAAAAGATTTTCTAGCCAACAGGAATGAGAATCAGAAGTGAGCAGGTAAGTGCACTAGGAAGGTAAGAGTGGGAAGCAGGTAGTGGATGGAGGCTGGCAAATGGTAGGGATAGTGTTTGATAAACTGCATTGCAGATTCTTTGCAAGGCAAATAGATGTTTACTGAGGCTTTAAAGTTCTAGGCAAGAATAGATTAGAAGTTTGAAGTGGAGAAGAGATGTGATAGAAAGATGTAAAAAGATCTTTGGGGGACTTGAAAAAAAAATGCAAGAGTTTTGAGCTATTTGATGAGTGACAGGACTTAAGACTTGGATTTAAGCCTGACCTCCAGGATACTAGTCTTTCTAGTCTCTCTTTCTTGTGATTAATTAATGGCTTGTGCCTCCTTCCCTGATCAGCTCTGGCCTGATATCATTAAGTAGTAAGCACAAAGTAAAACTCTGTGCATAGGGAGTATGAGGCAAGGGACAGACTACACTGGGGAATGTAGTCAACTAATGTCATTTAGCACCTGGGAACAGAATCTTGTTTATGTCAACAAGTGTACTGAGGAGATGAAATTGCAACTTGAAATCTGAGGAGATTGTGGTTTTCAGTGACACCTGTGAATCGAATATGCAAATATGCAAAGTCCTTCTCATGTTTACCACATTTGTTTTCTTTTTGCCAGAGCTAGGGGTTGAACTCAGAACTTCCCCTTTCCATATGTTAGGCAAATATTCTGTTATTACGCTAAAAACCTTGTCCTTTCTCAGAAGTCATCTACCTTTTTCTTTGGAATAGGATGATCTATTAGTGAGTCCTGTCTCCAACTACTCAATACTAGGATTCCAATCACCACTACCCCTGGCTTTTTTCTTTTTCCTTTTCCTTTTGAGACAATCTCTGTGACTGGAACTTGCTATGTAGATCAGGCTAGCCTTGAACTCACAGAGAGCCACCCACCTCTGCCCCCCAAGTACTGTATTAAAGGCATGTACCACCATGCCCAGCTATGCCTGGTGTTTTCATGAAAAAAATCTAGAGATTGAAATTCAATGCTTGCAAGGAAACAGTTTATCAATTAAGCGGTATCCCTAGCTCTGTGTGTGTGTGTTTTAAACAGAGTATGGTGTTTAGCTTAAATTGTCAATCAGACACAGCCTAGAAGCATCTGGGAAGAAAGTGTCAATGAAAGATTATTTATCTACATGGGGTTGGCCAGTGGGCATGTTTCAGGCAGGGGTGGGAGAGTTGTCAAATTAATTGATTTGGAAAGACCAGTATACAATGGGTGGCACCATTCCCTAGGCAGAAAGGGAACTATGTTCAAGCAAGCTCTTGACTGTGGCTGTGATATGATTGTTTTAGGTCCCTGCTACCTTGGTTTCCTTACAGTGACGGTTCTATAACCTGGAACTGGAAAACAAACCCTTCCTTGCTAAAGTTGCTTTTTGTTGGGGTATTTTATCACAGCAACAGGAAGGACATGAATACATGTGGTCTCCCAAGGCTGTCCAGGCTGGCTCGGAGTTTGTGTGATTCTCCAGCCCCCACCTTTACAGTGGTTGAGATGACAGGCCCGCACCATCTATCCTGGCTTGAGAGTCTCAGAATGCCTTGAAATTAGGCTTTCCTTGGGACAGGCTTTGTAAACTAGGACCTAAAATAAGGAATAGACAGCAAGCCACCTCCCACTGTGGGTTTGGTTCTTAGGCTGAGATTTGATGTTTATGAAGAAACTTCCACTCTCCTCTTTGCTGAAATCTTGAGGATTTATAAGATTTCAATATTTCCATGGCCCCGAGATGATTCAGATATCCCGTGTTCTCCACAGAGGGATTTTCTTTGTGCTCATTGGTCTCAGGTTCCATGTCTGGGTGACTAACTTGGGGCCTCATTCTCTTCATTTCTAATTCCCACAGGTGATACTTAAATACCTGTGTTTTGGATGCTGTGTTCATAATGGAGTTTCCAGACTTGGGAAAGCACTGCTCAGAACCGACTTGCAAGCAACTAGGTAAAAAATTTTCAGGGGCTCCTTCTAGGAACTAGTATTTCATTGGCTGTTTTTTGAAGGATATCTGGCTTTTACATTGTTAACTAACTAGTTGGCTCTGCCCTGGCCTTTGGCTTCTCAACATGAGGACTCTGGTGCAGGACACAGTGTGCTCAGCAGTCCAGTTTAACATCCTCCTGAGGCCAGGCAGTGGCCGCCAGGGCTGTGCAGATAAGGTGTACAGCTTGGATGACTGTGATACCACAAGAGATGGAATCTATGTTGAGAAGATAATTTTGTGGGCCCTTCGGCGTCTCTTGGTCTTATTTCATTTCTAGCTTTGAGGTTGTGACTCAGTTGGTAGAACTTTGCCCGACATGTATGAAGCTCTGCATTCCATCCCAGCACCACATAAACTAGTACTGTGGCTTCTGCCTATAATTCCCAGCACTGGGGAGGAACAGACAGCCATCCAAGGTCCTTCTAGGCTATATAGTGAGTTCTGGGCCAGCCTGGGCTAAGTAAGACCCCTGTCTTTTTAATTTCCTCTCCTCAGAGTTGTCTTCTCTCACTTGAGGGTGTGTCTGTCTCTTAAAGAAATGAGGAGCCCATTGTGATGTGCTCTTGCTCTGAATGCTTCCAGTCTTTCAGAGGATTTACTGTTTTGTCTTGATTTTTGTTTTTTAGATTTTCTGCCAATAA
Organism: Phyllotis vaccarum; assembly: GCA_033318265.1. NCBI lineage: Eukaryota > Metazoa > Chordata > Mammalia > Rodentia > Cricetidae > Phyllotis > Phyllotis vaccarum. Next base: position 69,145,369 of record JARWLC010000017.1, on the reverse strand, counting down.
CATGTGATGCGTGTGAACAAGATTTCTGTAAAGACCATTTTTCCTATGCTGGTCATAAGTGTCCCTTTGCATTCAAGAAGGTAACTCATCATCCCTGGGGCCTAGGCTGCACGTACCACAGTAGTTCTGTCCAGCTGTTTTGTGCAGGCCAGAGGACGGTCTATGATAGCCATACTCCAAGTCTTGAATGAGTGAGTGTATTAATTGTATAGCCAGCCAAGGTCAAAGAGTAGGTAGTGAGGGAGAGATGGATGGATGGGTAGGTGAATAGTAAAGCATCCAGTCCAGCACTCAGAACACCCAGCAGAAGCAGACTTGGGAGGTTAAGGGAGTCTGCTGGAGTTCCCCACTGCTGTATTCTTTGGCTTCCTGTTCTCACTGCAAGTCCCTCTGTCAGAAATCTCCCTCCCTGCCACAGAGTTAGGGGTTCTGACCCATTGGAGGACATGTTCAGACAGACACGATTGGGGTTTGAAGTGGGGTGGGGATGGATTGCCGCATGACTTCCAGAGCCAGCTTCTCAGTGACCTTCTGTGCCAGTTTAGCAGTATAGTATACATCACATTAGTACAGTGGATGCCAGGCACAACAGCTACTTATATTAATCAATTAACTTTCTTTTTTTTTTTTTTTTTTTTTTTATTTGAGACAGGGTCTCACTTTGTAGCTCTGATGGTTTGGAATTTCTTGTCAATTAGAATGGCCCCGAATTTATAGAAATCTGTCTCCTAAATGCTGGGATTAAAGGTGTGCTCCATCACATCCAGCTGCTTTCCACATTTTTTGAAACAAGGTCTCTTATTGAATATGGAACTTACCAAAGAGCCAGACTGGCTGACTAGCAAGCCCCGAGGTCTTCCTCTCTCTAACTTCCCAGCAATGGGATTACAAATGCGTGCTGCCAGCTGAGCAGTACTTGGGAGGCAGAGACAGGTGGATCTTTTAATTCAAGGCCAGCCTGGTCTACAGATTGAATTCCAAGGCAGGCTTCAAAGCTACACAGAGAAACCCTTTCTCGAAAAATGCCAAACACACACAAAAAGCCAAATAAACAAACAACAGCAAAATTAAATGTAAGCACCTGGCTCTTACCTGGGTGCTGGGGTCTGAACTTGGGTGTCTGAGCCATCTCCCCAGCCTCTTCATACTGGGTGTGTAAGGGGATAAATGACCATGAAGGGACATGACTGATTTTCATAATGTCCCTGCTATAAGATTCTATGGAAGGACTCAAATAATTACTTGAGTATTTGTGCTCTGAGCTGTCCCTGGTAGGTACAGAGGGTCAACAGAAGTCTTTTGGGACAGTCATAAAGTCAGAATAGCCCATAATGGCCTCTGCAGCCTGTGATTCATGCAGAGGTGCTGTCTCCAGATAGTGTTTGTGTGGTGGTCAGCACTGAGCCTGTTGAATGGATGGACTGTGGTAGGCTGTGACCCCCAAGACCCATGGGAAGTCTGCACTGACACAGCCCAGTTGTGTTGTGTAAGAGAGGTGAAAAGGAGATGCCCTCAGGTGCTTTCCACCTTGTTTTTTGAGATAGTCACTGCCTAGAGTTCACCTCGTTGGTTAGACTGGCTGGCTAGGTTAGACTGGCTGGCTAGCAAGCCAGGGATCCCCATGTCTCTACCTCAGTGGTGTTGGGACTACTAGCATCTTTCACCAAACCTGGCTTTTGTGGGTGTTGGGGGTGGAGCTCAGATCCCCGTGCTTGCATGATTATCTTTGCCAACTGGACTGTCCCCCAGCCCTCAAACTGTAACTCAAACTGTGTGCATCCCACATTCTAGCCTTCACAATTGGCCGTTTACCTTCATACACTTGGCTTGTGAGTCCCCCTGTGCCAGGGAACAGCAGCAGTTTCTAGGAGATCCCACACTGTCTAGCAGACACTGGGAGGTGCCTCAAGTCCATGGGTTCCCTCTCACCCAGAGGTGACTCTCAGGTTATGTCAGTGAACTCTGACAATGGAGGCATATGGACAGTGAGTCATTGTCACATGCCTTAAACAGGGCTGGGCACAGTCCAGTCAAGTCATTGTGGTGGGTGGAGTAGGTGGTTCAGTTTCCTACTGGTGACTAGGTACAACCTTTCAGTGTGTCATCTGGACCCTGTGTGGGGAAGGGTCTATCTGGAGATAACACAGGAATGCTTTGTTTCTTGGTGGGCATATCAGCCAGCTGAGGCAGCCCTCCTGCAGATAGCAGGGCACACAAACCTTGTGATCTCTGCTTCCATCTGATGTCAGCTGCCCCATTCCCCCACTGGCATGGACCCGTCCTTCAATGGTGCTGGCTCAGTTTTACCTTCACTCCCTCCAGAGCAGCCTCAGCCTCAGTCTCAGTGGGTTAGAGCCCATCCATTGCTGAGGGCATCTCCCTGCCTTAAAGCCACCAATGAGCATAGAGGCAGCTGTGCAGTGACTACTGGGACCCTTCCTGCCAGTGTTTGCACCGGTCACCTTGGGGGTCAGGAGGAGTCCCCTCCCACAGCCACGTTATGCCCTCTCCAAAGCTAGTGGTGGCTTTTTGACAACCTTGGTTGGTTTACTGTTTTAGATGCTGTCCTGTCACACACACACACACCCACCACCTGTCATTCTGTGTTTCTTGTCCTTACTGGTGTGCTCCCAGCTTGTAAACACATTTTATCCTCTGTGTGTGAGAGAGAGACATTTGAGTGTGAGTGTTGGTGTCATTGTATGTTCATTATTTCAGAATGTGCAGGTGCCCGTGTGTCCGCTCTGTAACATCCCCATCCCTGTGAAAAGAGGCGAGAGCCCAGATGTGGTGGTTGGAGAACACATGGACAAAGATTGCACCTTTCACCCTGGGAGGAACAAAAAGAAGGTGAGAGTCGGTTAGTGCACACACATTTACCACCACACATACACACGCCACCCACACACACACCTATTGCTGCTGCTTTTGGGGAAAGGGTCAAATTTTCTTTTCTTTTCTTTTCTTGAGATAGCATCTCACGTAACCGAGGCTGGTGTGATTTACTATATAGTCAAGGATGACCTTGATCTCCTGATCCCCTCTGTCTCTCTCGAGTACTAGTATTACAGTCATGTATTAGCATGCCTATTTTATATAATGTTGGGGATCAAACCCCAGATATTATGCTTGTTAGGTGAGCACTCTACAAACTGAGCCACATATTCAGTCCCAAAGGTCTGTTTTCTAAGCGTGGAGTCCTGACGAGGAGAAGCTGAGATGTTCCTGCATTGTAAGGGGTGTTAGCTGCGTGGGAGCAATTCTCAAGCCTTACAAAAGTCTCAGTGTAGGTCCTTGTCTTCAGGAATCCCCAAGTGCCTTCTGATATGAAAGAGGAAAAGGTTTTCTAGAGCCTTCAGTTAACTCTCTGTCCTTTCCTGCACACCCTCTGAAGTCAGAAGAAATGGGTCACCATGTCGGTCCTCTCCATGGGTGGGTAGAGGTAGGACTGTACTTGTCTTTGCTCTTTCTTGGAGAATGATGGGACTTCAGAGAAGGTATGTTCCCTGCCACCCAGAGGGCAGCACAAGTGAGGCACTAGCCGCCTCCAACCTGTCCCACCCCTGGGGCCTGCCGCCTCCAGCCTCCAGTGGCTCTTTGTCCCCACTGGGCTTGGTTTCTGCAGAAGGCCTGCTCTGCGGCTCTCTTCCAACTGACAGCTGGGTCCTCTCACCTGCCAGCTCCAGGCCAAGGGACTGTAGCTTCTCAAATCTGGACACATCCTTTCCCTCTCTCTTTCCTCCTCCTACGCCTCAGCTTCCCCTCCTTCCCTCCCTCCCTTTTTGTTTCTGAGACCTAGACTGATTTACTCCTAATCCTCCTGCCTCGGCTTTTGGAATGCCAGGATTACAGGCCTGCACCGTCATGCCCAGCTCTCTTTACTGTTTGCTTTTCCAAACTGTTCCTCCTTCTCGGAAAACCTCTTTGCTGCTGTTTTGTTGATACTTCACGAGGGGAAGAACCTCAAGGCTTGCAGATCCCTTCCTTAGCAGCCTGAGCTGCAGGCACGGGAGCCTCAGTTCCCGGCTGCTCCTCCCCCGGGAGCTCCTCATGTGTGTGGTTTTTTTTCTTCTGCTTGTTGTTTTCACCCATGTTCAGCATCAGCCTGCCCCACCATTTTCCATTTTCCAGAGTAAGCTCACACACCCTTCAGCTGTGCAGCTTCTAGCAGAGCTTTTTACACGTGCGTGCACACACACGTGTATGCACACGTGCACACGGGCCGGGGAGCAGCTTGGGGAGTGAAGCCCCGCCCCCCCCGCCCCCCCCCCCCCCCCCCCCCCGTCATGCAGGCCTGACAACCTGAGTTGTCCCCAGAGCCCTCATGATGCTCCTGTCACCTCTTGGTTTGCTGCTCTCTCTCGTCTTCCAGGACGTCTTCTGCTGCCTCTCACCCGGCACAAACTGTCTGAACAGAGCCTTGGCATCCTTATTCGGAATGCCCAGGGCTTGTTAGCTTTTTATTTTTATCTTTTAAAAAGCCAGGTGTAGTGCATGCCTTTAATTCCAGCAATTGGGAGGCAGAGGCAGGTGGATCATGAGTAAGGGCCAGCACAGAACACAGCAAGCTCCTGGCCAGCCAAGGAGACCCGTTCAGAGGGAGGAGAGAGAGGGGAAAAGAGACAGTAAATGCAATAAATAAAATGTTTATTTTGGTTTCTGTGTGCGCATGTATATGTATGTGTATTCATACCCTTGCCTGCACAGGGCCTTATTCCTTTCCTATAGTTTCTTGCTGAACCTGAAGCTAGGCTGACAACCTGTAAGCTTCAGTGACACCCTGTCCCTCCCAGGGCTGGGTTTGCAGTCATGTGTAGCCATGCTCAGCTTTTTACATGGGTGTTAGAGGTATGGCCTTTGATCTTTGGGCTCTTACCCACTGAGCCATCTCCCAGCTTCAGGTTCTGTTTTTACTGGGCAGTACTGGGGAATGAATCTGCTAAGGCCCAACCATAAGCTCTTGGCGTGCGTGCGTGTCAGGTCGTGGCACACATGGCCTCTTGGAGTACTTAGGATCACAGGCCTGTGCCACCAGGTCCAATTGCCGGGACCCATTTAGGCTGGTGACATGCTGCTCACAGAAGTGACTTTTTTTGCAGGTTTTCACACACCGCTGCTCGAGAGAGGGATGCAGGAAGAAGGAGATGCTGCAGCTGGTTTGTGCACAGTGCCATGGCAACTTCTGCATTCAGCACAGGCATCCTCTGGACCACAACTGCCAAGCTTCAGGCAGCTCAACCAGCAGAGAGAAGTGAGCACAGGCTCCTGCAGCCTCTGATCTGCTCTGCAAAGTGGAGCTTAGATTCACAGTCAGCTAGAATCCTGTGAAGTTAGTTAGTACTTCAGCTGCCACATGCTGAGGACCTCAACATCAGTGTTTATTCTTTCATGGGCTGAGAACAGAGAGTTGGCTACTGGCTGACTCCTGAGAGGCCCAACCTCTGTCAGTATCTCCCAATTTCTGGTTTGCTCAGTACTTCTGGTGAGCCTGGCTTTGTGGGTGCATTGCTCCCATCTCTGCCTTTGTCTTGGTGAGGTTTTCCTTGGTGCCTGTCTGCATCTTGCATCCCACTGTTAGGTCATGGTTGGTTGTGTAACCTACTGTCTTGACTAATGTTCAGTTTGGTTATCTCAGTGAAAACTTGTCTCTAAATAAGGTCCCTCCTGAGTACTCGGAGTGGGGTTAGGACATTGGCATGTCTTTTGTGGGAAGGGGCACAAGACATCCCTTTCTACTTTTATAAAAAGTGGAAACTTCAGTGTGCACTCACTCCTGAGTCAAAATGAAGTGTAACTTACTGTGTGTGTATGCACATGTGCTTGTGCCCTCCCACCCATGTGTACAATTGAGTGTGCGTGGGTGTTGATCCTTGGTTTCCACCTTGTTTGACACAAGGCCTCTTGTTGGATGTTGCATGTGCCAGGCTAGCTGACCTGACAGAGCTGCCTCCATACTCCCATATCCCTGTGGGAGCCCTGGGATTGCAGACACACTCTAGCATCTGGCTTTTACATGGGCACTGGGAATTATATGTGCCCACAGGCTGTGCAACATGTACTGAGCTTTCTGCCTCTTAGTTTTCAATCTTCTGTTGGGAGTAAGAGGGTACACACATGCAACTGCGTGCATATATGGAGGTCAGAGGACAGCTAAGTTACTTCGTATATGATCCGAACTGGAGCCCGGCTGTCTAACTACAGGGAGGTGGGTGGGCTTTCTTGATGTGGGTAAGAGGGTCTAATAAACACGCATCTGACTTTCTCTATAGGCCTTCAGCATCCAGAGCTCCTGAGCAGAAGCCATCAGGAATCAGTTGGCTGGCCCAGCAACTAAGGTACTAGTCTAAATGGCATGTGAGACCTTAGCTGTGTGTCTCAAACGTGGGATATGGTGTGCTTCCGTAAAAAAGGCCAGGCCTGGCCACAATAGCTATTTCTAGAATGTCTCAAGTGGCCTCCAAGGTCAGCCCCTTCTAGGCAGTTCCTACATGGTCATCCATTGCTTCTCTTCTTTTTCAGGCGGACAGTGAAGTGACAGTGAGGCTCCTGTCTGGGTGCACACCAGCTCCCTTCTGTTGGGTTTTAACCTTGGTGATGTGGCCTCCAGTGCTTTCCTGATTCTTCTGGTAGACTCTATGGAAAAGTCTCCCATTGACTGTTGAAGTTAGGGCAAGGAGATGGCTGAAGGAAAGGACCTAGTTTATCCCCAGAATCCATGTTTTTAAAAATCCGATGTGGTTGGCGCACCCTTGTAGTCTCAACACTGGGGAGATGAAGACAGGAGAATCCTTGGGCCTCTCTGACCAGCAGCCTAGTCTAATTGGAGCGTTCAGGTCAGAAGAGAGGCCACTCCAAACAACAAGGTGAGCACTTCGTGAGGAGGGACATTGAAGATTCACCTGGCTTCACATGCACGTATGTGCATCCACTTGTATATACACAAACACATACACACAATGCACAAATTATTTAACAAAGTAAATGAGGCTGTTCAGCAACTTTGAGGTGGGTTATATTACCATGGTGAACTGCTGAGTTTAGGAGCTGAGAACCTGTGTAAACTCAGCGGTGCTTTGGCCTGTGCTAAGCCATTCCAGGATGTAGTGTTCTGGAAAATTCTGTCCTGTAGCAGAAAAGAGGTGCTGATGACTCTGCATTCTTCCTTATGTGGCTTTTGCAAATGAGATTCCTGTGGGGCACAGTCACTCATGGTCCCCAAGAGCATGAGTCAGTGTGGTGCCCTTTCCTGGTCTGGATCTGGGGCTGCTGGGGAGGGACGGCCTATAGTGCTGTGTGGCTATGAGTCATGACAACCAGCTTAAAGATGCCATGACTTCTCATGCCTGGGTTCAGGGGTTTTCCCTTGAGACAGGGTCTCACTATGTTGTTCCAACTGCCCTGGAACTCACTCTGTGACCCAGACTGGCCTTGAACTCAAAAAGATCCACCTGCTTCTGCCTCCCTAGTGTGGGTTTGGTCTTAATTCCCAAGAAAAGCATCATTAAATGGTTGACATCTCTGAACTTTCTGGTGCTGAAATAGAAGCTTTTCATGCCCAGGCATCAGGGCAGCAGGCAGAAGACATCCTTCTTGGCTCTGCGGAGCCGTGGAGATGGGTGTCAGGGTGTAGCCACCATCACTCCTGTGTCACCTGTGGTCTGCCCACTTCTACCACCAGCTGGACATGACATTGTGGGGGATGAGCATGTCTGGAGTACCCAGGTGACATACCAGCATTAGACTGTTCCATTGTTTATATGTTGAAATATTTTATATATAGTGATAAATAAAACTTAATTTATTTCATATTTGTTTTTAATTATTTTTTTTTTTTGACATAGTCTCTAAATAGCCCTAAGTAGTGATAGACCAGGCTGGTCTTGAACTCACAATGCTTCTGCCTCTACCTTGAATTAAAAATGTGCACCATCACCCATTTTGTTTACTTAATGTCTTCATTATGTGTGTGTGTATGTACATATATGTATGCATGTGTGTGTGTGCATAGATTCAGGTGTGTTTGCTTGTTTGCGCATGTCAGGGCACAAGTGTACACATAAATGTGGAGGCTTGAGGATGATGACCTTTGGTGTCTAGCTTGGTTGCTCTTTACCTTATAGACTGAGGCAAGAGACAGTGCACCCAGAGCTCATAGTTCATCTGGTCCAGCTACCACCTAGCCCCGAGAATTTCTCTCTCTGCTTCCTGCATGCTGGGATTACAGCAGAGCTGCCATGACCTTCTGACTTTATTTTGTGAGATCTGAGGACTTGAGCTGTGGTCTCACATCTGTGTGGCATTCACTTTGCCCTCAGAGCATCTTCCTGTCCCTGTGTTCTCTTTCTAGCAGTTTTGCCTCTAGTAGAGACCAGAAAGATTCTGTCAACTGCTGGGATGTTGTGGGTGGAGCTTTGGGGGAACACTAGGTGGAGGGAGGAGCTTTGTATCCATGCAGTAAAGCCATGTCTTGGTCCCTGCCCAGCCACCTTGAGTATATTGTAAAGGTTTGTTTCTGCCCCAGGTTCATGGCATATGAACAGTGCTGGGATGAACAGGTCTATTGACATCCCTATTCGTCACTTAATGAGCTCCAGTATGGCTTTGGGCATCCACAGAACCAGATCGGAAGTAGTTAAGTGTCTTCATGGTGACTAGGATTTTGGTAGCTTTTGGGATTTTATTACTTAATGGGTTTCTAGAGAATACACTCATCTCTGCTCCCTTTTCAGGAAAGGGACACTTAACTATTAATCCCAGCACTCGGGAGATCCAGGTCAGCTGGGGCTGTTACCCAGAGAAAGCCTGTCTTGAAAACAAAACCCCCAAACCAAAACTTCAAAAACAACAAAACAAAAAAATTAAGCCCACAACCACATTCTCACCTGTGGGTTAATTTTTTGGTCGTTTCCTTCTTTTCTCCTTTTTGTTGTTTTGAGACAGCGTCTCACTATCCTTATAGGCAGGTGGCCTCTGAACTCAAAGCTCTACCTGCCTCTTCCCCTAAAGGCTGACACTAAGAGTGTGAGCCACCACACCCAACTCATTTCTTTGAAACAACGTCCCAAGAATCCATGGTTGACCCCAAAGGTGGTCTTGAACCGATCCTCCTATCTCTATTTTCCAGGTACTAGGGTGACAGACATTCATCACCATGACAGTTTATAAAGTGCTAATGATGGAACCCAGGGCTTCCCATGCTAGGAAAACACTCCACCAAGTGAGCTACAGCCCAGCCTGCTTTCTATTTTTTGATAAACTCCAACTCAGCTCACTGGCTCATCTGGAAATTCTTTTCTGCATTAAAGCCATAGATCCTGAATCAAGGTCCCTAAAAGATTTAAAAAAGAAACAACAAAAAACCAAACAAGCAATGCTCTTCCCGAGCATCCATTCCCAGCATTTGTGTGGTGTCTCACAACCATCTGAAATTCCAGTTCTGGAGAATCTGGTGCCCTCTTCTGGTCCCTGCAGGCACTTCATGCCAAGGTGCACAGATGACATGCAGACAAAACAGATGTAAAACTAAATATTGTAAAAGAAAATAAAAAGTTTTAAATGACTCAGGCTTCTACAAGTGACAGGATCGCCTGTCCCTGTTGCACAGAAGCTGCACCAGTGGGCACAATCCGGCAGTCACTCGATTGTCTAGGCATGCTAAGGCCCTTGTTCTACAGAATGAAATAAATACCTGTGTGTACCTGATGTCTTCGAAGGTCAGAAGAGGGTGTCCTATCTCCTGGAATTGGAACATGGCAGTGGTTGTGAGCCACCATGTAGGTCCTCTAGAAGTGCAGCAAGTGTTCTTAACCACTGAGCTATTTCTCCAGCCCTGGAAACTATTTTATGGGTTTATATTGTTATTCTGTTTGTTATGCTACATACAGAATCCCAGTACGTAGCCCAGGCTAGCTTTGAGCTTGAAATCCTGCCTCAAGCTTCCAAGTGCTGGAATTTCAGGCAAGAGCTCTCACCTGTCAAGCCTCATTTTTATGGAGACTGCTTGGATCTATGCCTGGAGTGGGCTGGGAGGGCTGGTGGAGCAGACACATTTTCAATTGTTTTAACACCTTAGACATTCTCCCTGTCTGGGCTACTTCCTCCCTTTTCTGAGTTAACTTTGGTTGGGTGACCAGAGACTAGGGACAGCGGGCTTACCTTTCAGGAATGTCAGCTGCAGTTTCTATCCTTTCTCACAAGATGTCACCAAAAGGCCTTCGTTGTAACACAGGTTGACAGTGCTGCAAGCCCTTCCCGTGAGGCACCAAAGAGTTAGGTGGTGTGGCCAAAGCCTGTCTGCAGCCACCTTACCTCACTTGCGTAGCTAGGGTCTACCCATGGTCCTTCAGTTCCTCACTCTGAAATGAGTTTGGAAAGTGGGTCTGCGAGTGAATTAGACTTCCCCAAATTCAAGCTTGAATAGAAGAATCTTTAATGTCCTTTCGGGTTTACAAGTGTCTTTTTTTTTTTTTCATCATGTGTATGTGTGTAGTGTGCATATGTGTATGTATGTGTGGGCACGAGCTTGATTGTGTATTTGTATGTGTGCATGATATGCATATGTGTGTGTTATGTATGTGTGTGGTGTATATATATGTATGTGTGAAAGTGTGTGTGTGTGTGTGTGTGTCTGTGTGCAGCCCCAAAGTTGATATCAGGCATCTTTCTCAATCATCCTCCACTTTCTTTATTGAGGCAGACTCTCTCAATCAATCCCAGAGTTCAATGATTTAACTGGTCTGGCTAACCAGGTTGTCCCGGGATTTCTCTATCTCTTTCTGAGCACTAGGATTACAGGCAGCTGCCATGCCTGCTGGCCTATTCACTTGGGTTCCAGGGATCAGAACTCCTGTCCCCACTCTTGTGCAGTGAACATTTTATCCACTGAGCTGTCTCCCTAGCCCACATTTTCAAGGGTCTTGAATGGGGTGTGGGTGGGGAAACTGCCCTGACTATTCTTCTTGTCCTGGATAAGGAATGGTTTGTTCTATTTTTCTGGAGCGGTATAAGAATTTGTAAGTAGTGGCAGGTAGAATGGCTCAATGGTTCTGCTCTTCCAGAGGACCACCGTGTCACACCCAGCACTCTCATCAGGCAGCTCACAATAAGCTCTGGGAGACTCTGGTCTCTCTGGCCTCTGTAGACACCTGCACTTATGTGCACATGCTCACACACAGACACCAATCCCTCACAGGTATGCCCTATTGGGGGTTGTAGTCAAGTTGACAACCATGAACAGCTATAATTGCTGCAAATTGTTCTGACCTCACACAGGTGCCATGGCACACACATATGTATGCGGGCACACACAGTAAATTAGTAATTAAAATATAGCCAGGCGATGGTGGCACATGCATTTAATCCTAGCACTTTGGTGGCAGAGGCAGGAAGATCTCTGAGTTCGAGGCCAGCCCGGTCTACAGAACGAGCTCCAGGACAGCCAGAGAAACCCTGTCTTGAAAAAGCAAAAGAATTAAGAAAATAATTGACTGCCACTATCGCCAAGGGAGACAAGCTCTTGGCTGCTGGGCGTTCGGAGAGGCTGTCTGCTGTTTCTTTTCATTCATGGTTTATTCCATCTTTCTAATTCTCCCTTACTATGGTCGGGACTTGGACAGGGCTAGCTCGAGGCTAGCCTGGGATACAGGTTGAGTTCAAGGCTAGCCAATGAAAGTTAGTGAGCCCTTGTCTCAAAATAAAAAGTAAAGGGAGAGTTGGTTCCACAGTGAAGGCATCTTGTTCTTGCAGTAAGTTCCCAGCATCCGTGGTGGGACAGCTCATGCCAGCCTATGCCTCCAGCTCTGGGCTATTCAGTGCCTTTGGTCTGTCTAGGCACCTGCTCATGTGTGGTAGAGCCCCTGCCTAGAATCCCCCAGTGAGGGGCTGGGGTGTGGCTCAGTGGTTAGAGCACCTGCCTAGGATCCCCCAGTGAGGGGCTGAGGTGTAGCTCAGTGGTTAGAGCACCTGCCTAGAATCCCCCAGTGAGGGGCTGGGGTATTGCTCTGTTGGAGAGCACCTGCCTAAGATGTGCAAATCTGCAGTACTTGGAAATAAAACAAATGTAAAGTGAGTAAATGCAAGCTACCAATTGTATTTATGTGTCTCCTAGTTTAATGCTTTCCCTGGAAAATGTACACAGTCACCTGGGTTGCCATTTTCATGGCTGTCAGGTGGAAAGTTTGTGAGATGTAAGGGACAGTAAGGCTGTTCCACACAGCTTTCCAGTGTTGGTGGTTGGTGGGTTGGTTCACTGTGCTGAATTCTAATCACTGATTCTATGTATGTTGGCTTGGCTTCTCAGCTGAATTCTTCCTTCCTCCCTCCCCCTGCTACCTTCCTTCCTTCTTTCCTTCCTTCCCAGTTCTCAACTACCTTTGCTTTGCCAGTCACTAACCAGCATGCCTAACAGCTTTTGATTCTCATGCTGTGGAAGCCTGTCCCCATTTCACCAGAGAAAATGGGGTGTATGGGGCACAGTGAGCCTCGGCAGTCTAGTTCAGTTCTCAATCTTTTAGCAGTGACAGAGTGCCCCTCCCTCAGGCTGTGTTTTCCAAAACATGCTGAAGGCAGGGACAGGCTTGGGATTCTAGACAAATGCAATAGTCTACACTGGAATCTCGTATAAGAAAACAGTAGCATCAGCATCCTGCAATTCGGAGGAAGCTTGAGGGTCGAGTGCTAAGCTCCCAGACTCTCATTTTAATGTTTATTTTTATTTCATGTGCACTGGTGTTTGGCCTGCAATGTGCATCTGTGTGAGGGTGTCAGATCGCCTGGAACTGGAGCTACAGACAGTTGTGAGCTGTCATATGGTTGCTGGGAATGGAACCCAGGTCCTCTGGAAGAGCAGCCGGTGCTCTTAACCACTGAGGCATCTCTCCAGCCCGCCCCCCACTCTCATTTTCAGCTAGAAAAGCCAGATTTAGCTGGAGCTGTGCTCACTTGGTGGAATGTTTGTCTAGCATGCAAGAAGTCCTGGGTTCCATCCCTGGCACTGCATGCACTGGGTGTGGTGTTACCCAATGTAATCCCAGCACATGAGCAAGCAGGAGGGTCAAAAAAAATCTAAGGTCATCCTCAGTAACAGAGATGATGAGGCCAGCCTGGGCTACATGAGATCCTTTCTGAACAAAAAAGAGTGTGTGTGTGGTGGGAGCGGGCCCAGGCAACCTGAGTTCAATCCCCAGGACCCATGTAATGGGAAGAACTGGCTTCTGAAAGTTGTCTTCTGGCATCCTCATACACACAACGTGTACATGCACACACACAACAACCAAACAAAAAAATAAGTAGAGGGAACAAAGAAAGAAAGAAAAGCCTGTTCTGTTCCATTTGAGTTTGGGCCAGAAAGCCTTAGCGAGTGGCCTGGAGGATGTGACTGTCACTGGGCTGGATCAGCAGAGTTGCATGTTGTCATCACAGCAGCGAAGGCCACAGCCGAATCACATTTCCTGATCCTTATTTAGTTAAGATGAAAGCCTGGAGGAGGTTCATTAGTGATCTTTATTTTTAGAGTTTTCAGAAGAGTGATGAAGTCAGTTTAAACACACATTTATATTGGGCTGGCAAGATGGGTCATTAGGCAAAGGCACTTCCCACCAAGCCTGAGAACCTGAGTTTGTGCGAGACCCACATTTGGTGAGAGGAAAGAATCAAATAAGCTGTCCTCTGACCTCCACACACATGCTCTGACATTTGCCCAACCACACACGAATAAACTAAATGAACAAAAAATGAATTTTTTTTTCTTGAGGCAGGATCTCACTAGGGAGCTCTAGCTGTCCTGGAACTCACTCTGTAGACCAGGCTGGCCTCGAATTCACAGAGATTTAGCCTCTACCTCCTTAGTGCTGGGATTAAAGCCACCGCCCCACCAAAACTGCTTCTTATGTTGTAGCCCGAAGTTTTCCTGTGTCTCAAAGTCACTTAGTCCCAAGTAAACACACAGAGGCCTGACTTAAATTACAAATTGTTTGACCTATGGCTGAGGCCTATTACCAACTAGCTCTTATAATGTAAGCCATTTCTATTAATCTATGTTTTTCCATGTGGCTCATGGCTTACTTGTGTTCCATTACATCTTGCTCCCCAGTGTAGTATTGAGTTTCTGGCCCAGACTTTCTGTCCTAGCCTTAAGGGTCAGACCTGCACACCCACAGTCCCACAGAGACACACAGATGCTTACATTAATTTTATGCTGGATCAGCCTAGGGCCCAGGCATATAACTTGCTAACTCTTTACCCTTAAACTAACCCATGATTCTTATCCTGTTCAGCCATGCGGCTTAGTACCTTTTCTCAGAAAAACATAGGTGTCTCTACATCTGCTTCTCTAGTGTGTCTGTGGCATCACCGCTCTGTTCTTCCTGTTCCTAGAGTTTTCCTAGTCTGGTAGCTCCGCCCACACTTCCTGTCTGCCCTCAGCCAATCAGCGTTTTTATTAAACCAGTAGGCGGGACAATTATTTACAATGTAACATAATCCCACTACACCCCGCAGCAGGCAGCATCTGCCTGACTTTGCCTTTCTTCTTCCTCTATCTCTCTTGGACTTCCCACCTGGCTGTAAGCTGTTTAACCATAGGCCAAACTGCTTCTTTATTAACTAATGGTAGTAGCACATACATATTCACAGAAAGACCATCCACATCATTATGTAGCAAAAAAAAAAAAAAAGATAGTAGTTTGGGTTGGCTTTTGTGTCTTTGAGATAGGCTCTTACCATGTGGTCCAGGCTGACTAGACTTCTCCACCTTCCTGCTTTCAGCCTGCCCATTGCTGGGATGATGAGCCTGAGTCACCGCACCCATCCTCAGATAGGTAAAATCTATGGTTACAGTAAATCAAAGGCAGTGAGGAGAAAAGAAAGGACAGAGGATGGAAAGACGGAGAGAAGAAGGGAGGGTTGTATTGGACAAGTGTGGAGCCCTCAGAAGGAAGGAGGACACGAGTTTAGTTTGACATCAAGATGATAGCATTTGGAGCTGAGAACACGATTTAGTTGGTGAAGTGTTGGCTGTGTAAGCGTAAGAATCTGATTTGGATCTCCAGAACCTGTATGGTGGCACACATCTGTAAGCCCAAGGCTGGGGAGGCAGAGACAGAATGATCCCTTGACCTGACTCGTGGTGAGCCACCCAGGCTGAATCAGTGAGCCCCAGGCTCAGTGAGAGAGTCTCCCAAAGAAAAAGTTGGAACCAGTCATGATGCCACCTTGATCCTAGCACTCAGGAGGCAGAGGCAGGATCAGGTGGATCTTGAGTTTGAGGCTAGCCTGGTCTACGTAACAGGTTCCAGGCTAGCTAAGAACTACATGTCGAGGTGGTCTAATAAATGAAACCAAGATAGGGTGGTAGGGGTAAATTGACATTGACCTCTGGCCTCCACACGTGTGCACATATAGGCGTATGCATCACCACAGATGCCAATGCTTACAAGAACCACATACTCACACAAAGAAACACATGCTCAGTGGAGCCAGAACAAGTGGAATTTCCTTGAGATCATAACGTCAGTTTACTTTTCCAAAACAATTAGAGAAGGCTAGACAGAAAACAACCCAAGTTGTCAACAGCTTTTATTCAGGATATAGAACGGGAGAGAAAATACCATTACACAGCCAGTAAAGACAGAATGCTTAGTATTAAACCTAAGCACATCATCCACTCCACAGGCTAAGATCAAGAGGCAGGAGTGGCAGCGTACACCTGTGATCACAGCGCTGAAGATGTGGAGGCAGGAGGATTGTGAGTTTGAGGCTAGCCTGGGATGCTTAGCGTCTGGAGGGGAAAAGAAACAGATGCAGATCAATGAAAAGTATATTTAGATGATCCGACATCCTGATAGTATCCATTGCTTTCCCCAAATTAGTTTACCCAGGAAGGCTGATCCTAGCTAGAAATAGCAGCAGGCTTGCTTCCGGATGTAGGGAAGTCAGTGCTTACGGTCAGATAAGTAAGGTTGGGTCAGAGGCTGCCTCTGTTGGCAAAATACTTGCTGAATGGGGATGAGGACCTGAGTTTGTATTCCCAGAATCCAAGGTTTGTTTACTTGTTTAGACAGACAGGGATCAATGGAGCTCAATGGCAAGCTAGCCTTGATGAATCTGTAAGCTCCCGGTTCAGTGAGAAACCCTATTGCAATAATTTTCACTTGCAATATATTGTATAAAGGATTAACATTTATTGAGGGGTATAAGGACACTCACGATACAACTTGAATCTTAAGACGATTCTTGGAGAGAAAAACTGGCCCATGATGGCTGCTCTTCTGCTCCTAGAACACAGCACAAAACAGGGGCTGAACTTGGTGTTTCCCAGGTCCCAATCAAATCTAACCTCACCCCGTAGGGGTCCTGAACTCAGGAGTTATGCGTCTGGACTTTCCTAAGTAATGCCTGAATCCCACTACAAGACCCTGTCTCAAAAATAACATGGCAAAGTGACAGAGAAGAACACCCAATGAAGACCTCATGTGCACATATGCATGAACAAACACGCATGCACGCACAGACGTGCAGATGGACTTGCAGCCAGCTAGAACAGAACAGAAAGTTCGGAAGGCCCCAATGTGTATAGAGACAGTTGGTGGGAAAAGAATGGTCTGTAAGATGATTGGTGTTGGGGTACCTGGATAGGCTGGGAAGGAAGCTTGGTAGAGGGCTCACCTAGCAGGCACAAAACCTTAAGTTCAATTCCCAGCAATGTGGATATAGGGCATGGTGTTTCCACAGTGTAACCTCAGCACATTGGAAGCAGAGGCAGAAGGTCAGGAGTCCAAGGTCACCCTCCACTACACAGCCAGCTTAGAGACAGCTACCTGGTGTAAGCCCTGTCTCTAATACATATACATGAAAGCTGAAAGGGAAAATTTGGGAAGAGAGGGTCAAAATAAAGGGAAAGAGGCCAAGAAAAACTAGAGAGGGAAACTATGACCAAAATACCTTACATACATACATGTATGAAGATAGTATGAGACCCATTATTATAATTATTTTTTGCTAATAAAATCATAAAAATATACATGTAAAAAAATAAAGATAAAGCTGGGACCATGGAGACTATTGTCCTCCTAAAGTGTGTGTGGCTTCCTGATGGCTTATATGGCTGACTCTGTGCTGTCACCGACTAAGTGGCAGCCCCTAATTGTTGATGAGATGGAGATGTCTGCATATATGTCGATCAGCACAACTGACAGATCAAGGCAGAGATGGGACAGGTGGTGGTGGTGGTGGTGCACGCCTTTAATCCTATCATTCAGGAGGTGGAGTAGATCTGTGAGTTCAAGGCCAGCCTGGTCTACAGAGTGAGTTCCAGGACAGCCAGAACAACATAGAGAGACCCTGTCTCAAAGAACAAAACAAAAGGCCAAGGGTGGGGGACATTCTTTAATTTCTTTTGTTTAGATTTATTTATGTCTGTGAATGTTTTGTCTACGTGTGTGCATGTGCCTGCTGTCCCAGGAGGTGACAAGGTATCAGGTCCCTAGAGCTGGAGTTATGAATGGTTGGGAGCTACCATAGGGGTGCTGGGCAAACCTCAGTCCTTTGCAAGAGCAAGTGCTTTTAACTGCTGACCCACCTCTCCAGATCCTCACAATGACACTTTTTGGTTTTTGAGACAGGGTCTCTTTCTGCAGTCCTGGCCAACCTGGAACTTGCTAGTCTGTGGAACTTAATAGTTTCTCCTGCCTCTGTCTCCCATGTGCAAGGGATTAAAGGTGCCGCCATGTCTGGCTTCCGAAATGACATTACTTACATGAATTTTAAGAGAAAGAAGTACTCAGGCAGACCCTTGTTTTATGAGGCCTACACACCATTCCAGTGGGGTTTGAATTCCTCTCTAAGGCAGAGGGTCTCAGCCTTCCTAATGTTAAGACCCTTCAATACAGTTCCTCACATTGTGGTGACCCTGGCCATAAAATTATTTTTGTTGCTACTTCATAACTCTAATTTTGCTACTGTTATGAATCATAATGTAAATATCTGTGTTTTCTGATGGCCTTAGGCGACCCTTGTGAAAGGGTTGTTAGACCTCGTGGGGGTGGAGACGTCCAGGTTGAGAACTGATGTTCTAAGGAATCTAAAGGAAGCCTACAGGGCAGGTCCTGAGTGGCATCTGGCAGGATTACTATTGACAAAGTAAAACCTCAGCTCTGGGACATGCAGGATGGTGGGGTATCTTCACTGCAAAGAAAGTTAACTGTCTTGTCTGAGACTCTTAGAACATAGATAGGAGAATGAGGTTCCACTCATGGTCATATACTTGACATCCCCATATCTCATATACTTGACATCCCCATATCTGGTTCCTTGCTATTTTAGGATAACATACCTTTATATAGAAGGAGTGTTATCTGTGTTGCCCACCCTCACAGCAAATGCCAGGTGCGGTGGAGCTTTTGCCTCTTGACTGGTGAGAAGCATCCACCATGCTTGGGTAACCAGCTCCTTTCTTTTCTCACGTCTTGATAATCCCCCTCCCCTTTCTATTTTCCTCACAAAGAATCAACTCTCTCCTCTCAGTTGGCCAGCAGTATCTAAATACAATCCCCTCAATGTCAGAAACAGATGTGAATCCTAGGGTAGTTCACACAGCCCCTGCAAGGGCAGCTTGACTTCCTGTTAGGGCTGTCCCCTGCATGGTAGCTTCTCTGGGTTCCAACTCAAAGACCCAGAGTTAGAATGTGGTCTTTCAAGTCTGTCAAAATCTCCTTCGGGTTCCCAGCTTTTTGGCTCTCTCTCTTATAATCAAATAACCCCTCTGTGGAAAAGGCTTAAGGAGCAGCCTGAGTGTACAGGATTTACCCTTGTGTTTCCCCTTGGTCATTGCCATGATCATACTTTATTGCTAAGTCACCTTTGTGCTTTCACAGAATAGAACCAATCTTGCCCCCTCTCCTCCTTCTCTTCCCTTCAGGGCACCGAGTCTTCCAGGACCCCCTCCTCCCCAGGGCTGTGATAACAACAGCGATAACATGCCTGGATTGATTGATTGATTGATTTTTAAATGTGGGTTTTGGAGATGAAACTCAGGGAGCAATTTACCGACGGAACTTTATCTCTAGTCGTCTCTTTTTCTTGGATTTTCTGGAGACATCATAGTTCTCTATGCTACCAGGCCCAGATAACATGTAAAAGCTACTACTATTATTGTTTGTGGTGCTGAGGAGGGAATCCAGGGGATTGACAAGGGCTTCAGCTTTGATTTAATCACCACCACCCCCTTCTTTTGAGACAGGGTCTGACTATGTAGCCTTGGTCAGCCTGGAATTCACTATGTAGACCAGGCTGGCATCATAGTAATAGAGATCCACTTGCTCCTGCTTCCTGAATGCTGGAATTAAAGGCCAGTGACACCATGACCAGCTATCCCCAGCACTTTAATTACATCTTCACTACCTTTATGTGTGTAAAACACGCAACGCTATTGTTTTTAAATCACACACACACTTACTTATAAGGACCCTACCATCAAACTAAGGTTATCAAGCTTTACAAAAAGCGCTTTTAGTTTTTGAACCATCTCACTGGCCTTATTTTGGTTTTTGGAAACAGGATTTCACGTATCTCAGTTCAGTCCATAATTCATTACAAAGTCCAGGATGACCCTGAGTTTCTGATCCTCCTGCCTCCATCTCTTCGGTGCTGGGATTAGAGGCATGCTCCTCCGACAATAGCGTCTCATACAATTTAGTCTGGACTTGACCTCCCAACGTTAGATGAGGATGGCCTTGAACCTCCTGCTTCAACCTCCCTAGGCTGGGACGACAGGCGAGCACTTCCAAATCCGAGCACTTCCAAATCCGGTTGCCCTCGGATTTACAAGCTTTCCCATGCTGGAATTCTCGAAGCTGCGTTCCACACGCCCCGCCCGGCATCTGTGGCCTGAATCCTGATGCACGTGCCCACGCCACCAGGAGTTGCCCCGGCAACCGCCCGCTCCCTCAGCGCCGAAAGATAACGTCAGTATCCTGCGCCGGCCTGCTCCCGTGCAGCAGTCATTGGCTGGCTTGAAGACGGACGTGGGTTCTAGCCAATGGACAGCGCCGCTCTTCTGAGGGCGGGACGGCGCGGAACCTGCAGAACTGGTGGTGGAGGCGCGTGGCCGGGACGTGCGAGTGTGGGCGCTGCAGGTGTGTGGTCGGTGGCTCCTGGGGGGTGGTCGGAGCCTCCGGGGAGGCGGTTTCTTGAGCCTGGCTGTGCATATCTGCCCGGCCCTCCACGTGGGTCTCTGTAGATCCGTCCAGCAACCCACCTACTTAATTTCCCCTAGGGATACATCTGTCCAGTAATCCGTTCACTTACCCCTCCACCTACTTATTCCTCCGTCCACCTTTTTCCCCATTCATCCACATCTTTCATCCACCCACTCATTTTTGCAGTTTATACGTGCACCTAACAGTTCTGCCATTCATCGTTCTTACAAGTTGAGTGTGGTGGTATACTGCTGTCATCTCAGCATCCTGGAGGCTGAGACAGGAGAATTGCTACCTGTTCCAGTCCAATCCTATTTACCAAATGAGACTGTTTTACAAAAGCAAAAAAGGTTCTTTGGGCTCCTTTTTTGTATTGGCCTCACTCAAGGATTTGGGCCGTAACAGAGGACAGAATAGGAATCCCAGATATATGAGCCCAGGTTCTAGACTGGAGAAGATCACGTAGTAGTAGGCTTGGTACCAGGGAGGCAACTTTTCAGGGAGTCTATTCCCTACCTTGACCTTGCTGAGACATAGTATTGCTGGTTTCTGCTGCCCAGTTTGTATTCCTGTGCACACCAGGCTTATTCTCCTGTCTCTGCTTCCCATCTCGCTGTAGGAAAGGTGAGATGACTGCATCCAGATTTTTATATAGATTCTAGGAATCAAACTCAGGTCGTCAAGCTTATGCGGCAAGTGCTTTTATCCACTGAGCCTTCTCCAGGCAGACTTCTTACATTCGTTGCTGCATGAAGCAGTGTCTCTGGTTTTCACTTTCTCAATGACTAGTGAAGTTTGGCATCTTTTTATGATCTTTAGTGTCTGTTCAAGACCTTTGCCCATTCTAAAATGTGTGGGTGTTTGTGTGTGTGTATGTATGCATGCATGTGTGTGTGTATGTGGTTGTATGTAGGATACCATGGAGGTCAGAAGAGGCATCAGATCTCCTGGTACTAGAGTTGTGAGCCACTCTGTGGGTACTTGGAACTGAACCCAGGTCCTCTGCAAGAATAGTAAGTGCTCCTAACTGCTGAGCCCTTTTATATATTTATATCTTTGGCCCCTTTATATTTTTAATGTGTGTGTGTCCAGAGGTGTTGGATCTGGATCCAGCTTACAGGTATTTGTGAGCTGCTTAATATTGGTGCTGGAACTGAACTTCGGTTTTCTGCAAGAGCTCTTAACCACTGATCCTCTCCTACTCAAGGACAGAACTTTGTAGTTATGATGTAGTCCAGTTTGTTTTTCCTTTGGCTACCTAGTTATTGGTATTTTATCTGAGAGACTGTGGTGTTCTCTGGGCCATCCCTGGAAATTCTAACAATCTTGTGTCTGGCCCGTTAAAGGGATACATACCTTTAAGTCCAATTCTCAGGAGGCAGAAGCAGAAGCAGTCAGATCTCTGTGAGTTCAGGGTCAGTCTGGTCTACATTGTGAGACCCTGTCTTAAAAAAAGAAAGAGAGGGAGGGAGAGAGAGAGAGAGACAGAGAGAGGTGTATTAGGCTTGGCCTCTTTTCCATGTGCGGTTTGGTCCGTCTTGAGTTATCCCCGTGTGGTGTGAGGCGCGCACACACCTTTCCCCGTGATTCTCCAGCTGTCTTCTAGGTCTTACTGAGTAAATTGCTCTTCGAGTTGTCTTGGCACCCTTGTTGAAAGTCACTTGTCCCCAAACAAAAGCAGACGTTTTCTAGAGCACTCATTGCCTTACTTGGAAGTTGCTCTCTCTTAGAACCTTTTGAAATAGACCCATTTTTTTTCTTCTTTTTCACAAATAGACATCGTGATTAACTTTTTAATGCCGACTTCCAGGGTGACTGCAGACTTCACTTCCCTCCTAAGCAGTGTGTAAATATTTGCTGAACTTTCCTTATTTCTCTAACGAGGTAATTGGCTGGTGTCACAACCCCCATTTTCAGTGTCCCTGTGTCAACAGTCTCTCCTTTTACGGTTTCTTATTATACTGCTAATTGAAATTTGTAGCCTCTGGCTTCAGATATTCTTTTTCTAAACGAGGAGGCGTAATTAAAAAAAAAAATAGAGCTCGGAATTTTCTGATTCTAGAATAGTAATATTCTTTCCATGTACCATAGTCAGTGACAGCCCCATTCAGGACAGGGGTGCCCTGATGCCCACGTACCTGGGCTGCAGGTTCACAGCACATGCTTGAGGCTCTGTCTCACAGTTATATGACTGTAGGTTTGTTCACTGAGGGCATCCATGCCTTCTAGATTGCTCCCATTTTCCCTACTATGCTTATCCTCTGCTGCTTTTTCTTCTCTTTCTTTCTTTACTAGGGATTGGACCTGGGACCCTTCGTGTTAACCACTGAGTTGATCCCCCAGTTCTGTAATTATTCTTTTTTTGGGTCGTTTTTCTCACTTGTGTGTTTCAGGCCAACCTTGAGCACCTTCTGCTCTCGCTGTTTTGTCTTCCTGAGTGTTGGGATTGCAGACGTTTGCTGTGTCCAAAGAGGCATGCTCTTTGTAGTTTATGCTGGTCTAAAACTTGAGACTTTCCTCCCGTCTCAGCCTCCCAGCTGTGATGACAGACATACGTGTGCCACCATCCCCGCCTTCCACGATGGTTTTGTTTTGTTTTCCTGCTGTGTCAAGAGATAGACTTTATGATTAAATTCATGTCAGTGTCTCAAATCTAGCTTCATTGAGTCCTTAGAAATGGCTCAGGGCTCTGCACCAGCTCGGAGAACACCTCAGGCCTTTCAGGGTCTTTCAGCCTCTGCACCCATGGATGGGGCATAATTCTGGTCACAGCTTGTGTAGAGAGTGTCTTAGCCTAGATTTGGAGAAAATGGAACTGTCCCCTAATATGTACTGATCAAGCAATAGGCATATTTCTACCTTTGGAACCTGATGACAGTGATGACAGTCAGTAAAGATGGTGATGCTCTTAATCTTTTTTCTTTTCTTCTTTGAGATAGGGCTCTCTCTACATAGTATTGGCTGTTTTGAACTCCCTTTGTAGACCAGGCTAGCCTACAACTCCCGGCTCTGCCTCTGCCTCCCCAATTGTGCCTGACTATTACTCTGAATCTTAAGAGCCAGTATTTGTCACACGAATGAGTGAGACTCAGGGATAGATCTCTGAAGAAGTTGGAGATACTAGAGGGAATAAACACCACAGTCAGATCTTACCCAGCTGTCTTATAGCTTCCTCAGCCTCGATTCCCTTGGAATGGTTTTCTCTGTGGAATCCCATTTTAAGTACTCTTTCAGTAATTAAGGCGTGGCCCCACCACACCTGCTTGGGAGCCTAGAATTCCTTCTATAATCTGAAGTGACCTTGACTCAGTTAGGATTAAGGGTGTAGGTCACCACTCCCAGGATTCTCCCTGTGCTGGGATTAAAGGTTTGAATCACCACTCTGATTTTCCTAGACTGACTGTGGTTAGAGCTCTGGGACTTCAGGAGCTTTTACTAACCCCCCACATAGACTGTGGGTAGATTCCCTCTGATATCTCCAAAACTTCTGAAACTTTATTAAATCCCCACAAGTATTGCAGTTAGAAATACTGCCTCAAGTATTGTGGTACAACCTGCCATGGGGTGAAGGCTGTGGGGTCATCAGTTCAAGCCTCACCTAGGCTGCAGAGTGAGTCCGTGAGACTCACTCTGAGTCATTTAGTAAAACCCTATTTAAAAATCAAATGAAAAAAAGAAGCTAGATATCTGGGTGGCATAGTCTGTGGAGTCAGAGCCATGTTAAAGGGAAATTCCCGGTAGACAATGGTCATGATGATCCACAGTGGCAAGCATGCTCTTTGACCTTCTTTTATGTGTTCTTCTATGTGTTTCTTATTTTTCTCTCTCGCTCTCTCTCTCCCTCTCCCTCTTCCTCTCTCTCTGTGTGTGTATGTGTGCGTATTCATGTGTATGCACACGTGAGCATGTGTATTTGCAGGCAATAGGACCATCAGGTATCTTTGACGTTATTCATCTATTTTTTGGGATGTAATCTCTCAGTAGACCTGGAGCTTACCAATTCTCTTAGGCTGGCTAGCCAGCAAGCCCAAGGGATCCTTCTTTTCCCCTCCTTGTTGAAAGTCACTTGCTGCATGAAGCAGTGTCTCTGGTTTTTGCTTCCTCAATGACAAGTGAAGTTTGGCATCTTTTTATGACCTTTAGGGCTCATGAGTGGATTCTGTGGATCTGGAGCTCAAACGGAAGTCCTCATGGCTGTACAGGAAGTACTTTTATCAGCAGCCACGACCCTGGTTAACATATTTAAACCCCCCTTTGTGTTATAATGGGAAAGTGTCCCCTCCACTCTGTTTAGCAGCGTTTTGTGGCATCAGGCCTCTTCATTTCTACCATTGACTGGCCTGTGTCGTCTCTTCCAGGATGGTAAAGCACAAGAGAACAGGTCCCACAGGATCTGAAAAGAATAAAAAACAAAAGATAACACCAGCAGAAGAGATGCCTCTGGCATCGGAAGCCCAGCCAGGCAAGGAGGCGGTGGCCAGCCCCAAGGTAAGTGACTCTGGTGCAGAGCAGCCACACCTGGGCATGCTTGGTGCTTACCGGAGCAGTTACACGAGATAGAAACTTGGATGCTTCATGGGTGCCTGTGTTGACGATGGACTGTGGTGGACCAGCCTGGCCAAGTGGAAGGCCTGGGAGAGCAGGGCCTCCTGGCTGTACTCCCAAGAGCTTCTCTCCTTGATGGGATCGTAGGGTGAGATTCAGGTACTTGTGGTAGAGCACTTGTCTAGCATATGGGAGACCCTGTCTTTTACCCCAGTACCAGAAAACAAACAGAATCCTTTATGTTTTATGAAAAAAAATTAACCATGTCACTTTACTTGTGTGTATATTCTTGGACCTCATGGTGCCTGTCTGGGGGTCAAAGGACAGCTTCCAGGGTCCATTCCCTTCTTCCACAGTGTGGGTTCCAGGGATGGAACTCAGCTTATCAGGCTTGGTGCTAATCACCTTTACCCCACCCACTGAGCCATCTTACCAGGCCAAGCAATTGATATTAATACTCACTGAGAAAGGGTATGAAGAATGTTAAGTGTTGTGTGGGTTTGTTTTCCGCCCTATAACATCTATTTGCCATGTGTATGCAATTATATTGAGTTGTATTTTTTTTTTCTACATTTATTTATGTATTCATGTGTTGCACCTTCATGGTGCATGTGTTAAGGTCATGGAATTCAATTCTCTCCTTGCACCAATATGGGATTGAACTCAGGTCATCTGGCTTGACGGCAAGCTCCTTTACCTGCTGAGCCATATTGCTGGCCACAGATACATTTCAATTTTAACATTTCAAATCTTTTTGTTACCTGCAAAGTTCTGGGTATTAAACTCACCTTTAAAAATTAGTTGCTGACTGCTCTCCAGACCCTGTCAGAATCTACTATTCTAGGTTTGTCAATTAACACAGACGCTGATCAGGTGCCGGTGTGATGGTGTGGCTGGGCTTTGTTCTCTAATTTGTGATCCTGTTGCCTCTGCTTCCTGAGTGCTGGGATTATAGGTGTGTAAAAACTCCTGGCAGGAGTTTTCAAATCCGCTGTGCCAGGGACAGAACCCAGGGGCTTTCTCATGCCAAGCAGAAGCTCAACTACACAGGCCCACCTCAGGCTCCAGTCCTCCCTCCTCACACTGTCCACAAACTTGTGGGGACTCTAATGTCTGAGAAGGACTGCCTCAGCCTTGTGCTTCATTTCTCTCTCTTTTTGTGAAGAAAGGAAGTGATCTAGGTATGTTTTCCAGTCTTTCTTATGTTTATCCTTGTCGGATTCAGAGCTGGGGGTTTCCAGGAGAGCCATAAGCTGTGTTTGCTTTCCTGGGGATACAGGTTTCTGGAGGCAGAAGTTCTGGGCTGTTCCATGGGTCTTTGGAGGAGGCTCGGTGCACTAGCTTGCCTACAAAGCGGGGGCATTCTGGTGGTCTAGCCAGCAAGGGACTGGCCAGTGGGTTGTCAACCACATTCCTGCTGAAAAGAAGTGGGAGTCTAGGGTGTGGGCCTCAGCTGGCAGGCACTGTGGCCACAGTGACTAGAATTGTAGCTTGGGGACTTACGTTCTTAGATCTCTATGTGTTTCTGGAAGCCAGTCTTGCATACAAAATGAGGCCTTTCTCTGCCTAAGAATGCCGATCTCTGGATAAAAACATTTTTTCCTTCAACTCTCATGGGAAATGTAGAAGGATGTGTCAGGCGTATTTTTTAGAGAAAAAATAGGGAGAGCTGAACCCAAGTATTCAAGAAGATTGGGTTGCAAGGCCTGTAGTGCGGTAGTCCTGTCACCAAGGAACTCATGGAAAAGTACTATGCTGGTCCAGTCATGTCCCCCTGTGGCTCTAAATGAACCTCTGGACTCTAAAGCAGGGAAGGAAGAAGCCCCTGTCCCTACTTGGGCCACTCCATTCTCCTCCCAGAAGTGTCCATGTGGGGAGCTCCCAGGGCCTCTACAGCCACTTCCCACAGCTCAGCACTCTGTGCCTGAGCCAGGACCGCCCAAGTGTCCCCAAGTGCTGGGAACTTCATTGCCCCTTGGGGAGTGGTTTCCATGGAGCTCAAGTTCCACTTGGGGCTCTGGGCCCTGTGGAGCTACTGCCTGCTTGGGCCATAGCCCACTGGGTCCTGGGGCTGAAGCCCAGAGTGTGTGGGCTTGATGCCCCAGACCCTGTTTGCAACTCGCCCTGACCTTGAGGTCCCGGTGAAGTGGGTGGTTTGTGATACCCCTGTACAGGGAGAGAGTTCAAACATCCTACTAATCATCTTGGGGTTGGTTCCTATTTCCTAAGTGCTAGTCTGAGAAGGCTCTGGCTCTACTGCCTCTCTCTTCCTGGATTCCCACAGGCAGCAGATTTGTGGGCCTTTGTGGGAACTAAAGTTCACAGCAATTCCCTACTCTTAACGATGTCCTGGACCACAGGCATCTTGTCCTTTGCTGTAGGAAGCACTTCCTGGAGCCCAAGCCCCAATCTCTGCCTTTGTCCCTCCTTACAGATTTCTTCCAGCAGAGGTGTGGATGAAGCTCCAGGTAGTACTTGCACTCGGAAAGGGTTGGCTGGACCCCAGGCTGGGACAAGCCAGGAGATGGCTGTGTCACAGAAGATGCCACCTTCCCTCCCTGCAGTCACACTGTGAATGCTGGAGAAGGCTGGTGGCAGTGGCTCAGATGTGGAGACCAGACTGTCCCAGGACTAGTCAAGCTGGAGGAAGGAGCAGAGCACACTCTGTTGATTTATTTATTTTTGAGAATATATTGCAGCTAGGGCAAGGGTGATAGTAGAGTACTTGATGCACATTTACCGTCTGGGGAGTCTTGACTGAATTTGTCTTCTCTGCCAATTACAGTCTAAGGTCAGGAAAAGCCTTAGACATAGCAGGGCAGCTGCAGGTAATAACTTCATTACAAGTGATGGAGATGGAACTCACATACACACACAACACAGATACTGTGTGTATGGCTGGCTGGCCAGTGGCATCCAGGTCTCCAGGGCATTTTTCTTATCCATGGTGGGGCCAGCCAGGCAGGACCCAGGCTGCATGGAAGCCTTCAGAGCTGCTGGCTTTGCCAATGGGCTGTGGCCCTTCAGAAAGTCACATGCATCCTGAGGGCATGCATCCTGGGGTTTCTTAGGAAGCCATCCAGAAGGACTTGGGAACTTTATGGCCTGGAAACTACCCAGATCTCTCACGGCTATGGTGAGACAGTGATTGTCCGGTCTGAGTTTTGGGGCTGGAAATTCGCCTGTGGGATGAGTGGTACTCTTAGTGGTACTCATAGTCTTCATAACAGTGCCTGGGAGCCACATCGCTTGTCTTACGGGAGTGACTAGGCAGTGGCCAGAAGTCCAGTCATGTTGCTAGCCTTTGGGCTTGGAGTCTGATTCATCAGCATGCTACTTACCCGACTGCGTGGGTGCCTGCTCTGCATGGCGCCACACATTTGTTTACCCATGTACCAGGTTTGGATCGTTGACCCATTTCTAGCTGGGGTCTTGGGAACATGCTGTGAGCATCAACAGGAGTCTCCCTGAGTTTCCTCTCTCGGGAGATTACAGCGGTAGGGTTGTTGTATCATGGAGGAACCTGTGACAGTAACAGTGCCACGGTGCACCCAGCAGGAGGAGAAGGGCTCTCTGAGTACTGTGTTTTGAATTACAGCCCTTCCTGTGGTGTGCCCTTGCTTTACTATCTGACTGTTTGGTTGTTGATCCTGACAGTCTCCTGTGTTAGCCTCCCAGTTGCTGGGATGAGGTGCGCAGCTTGGGTTATCGAGTACTTGCTTAGTGTATGCAAAGCCCTGGGTTCCATCCCCATCATGACGGAAGCCAAGGGTGGTGCAAGCCTGTAATGGTGCGCACTCGGGAGCCTGAGTTAAGGTCATGAAGTTGAGAGGGAGTCGGGGCAGGAGGAGCTGGAGTCAGGAGTGCATTGGGTGGAAATGATGTATATAGTACCCCTGCATGAAATTCTGAAAAAATAATACAAATGTTAAATAAACACAAATAAAAACAAGCTCTAAGAATATATATTCACACACACACACACACACACACACACACACACACGTATCATACAAACAAAAATCAATCCCAAGGCAGAAAATTCCAAAGAAAGAAAGAAATCACACCCAAGAAATTCACAACAACAGCAACAACAAAAAAGTGTATTTTGTCATTGTGGTTTAGTTAGCATCTTGTGAGCATCTTCACATTCATTGTCTATTCATAAATTATCTTTTTAGCTGTCTGTTCAGCTTTTTATTTATTTACTTATTTGTTGTGTTTTTCAAGATAGGGTCTCTCTGTGTAAAAGGCTTGGCTGTCCTGGAACTTGCTTTATATTTCAGGCCTGGCCTCAAACTCAGAGATTTGCGTGCTTCTTCCTCCCAAGTGCTGCAATTAAAGGTGTTCACCATCACAACTGGCCAGTTTTTATTATTTTATTTTAAAAATAAATATGTAATTCCATTTTTATCTTATTTCTATAGTACTGGGGATAGAACCTAGGGTATTTATTGTGTATGCTATCGAAGTACTCTATGGTGAGCCACACCCCAGCCCCTCACTGGGGGATTCTAGGCAGGGGCTCTACCACTGAGCCACACCCCAGCCCCTCACTGGGGGATTCTAGGCAGGGGCTTTACCACTGAGCCACACTCCAGCCCCTCACTGGGGGATTCTAGGCAGGGGCTCTACCACTGAGCCACATCCCAGCCCCTCACTGGGGGATTCTAGGCAGGGGCTCTACCACTGAGCCTATTCTAGTCCCTCACTGGGGGATTCTGGGCAGGTGCTCTACCATGTACCTGCTCTAACCACCATAGCAGGCTGGTGGCAGTGTCTGGCCAGAGGCTGTGGTTTGTGTTTCTGAGGTCTCAGGTGTGGAACCCTCTAAAGCCAGGTATCTTCCTTGCCCATACCTGTACCCTCTAGCCTGCACCCAGCTCTGCTATGACAGAGTGCTAGTTCAAGCCCTTATAAGATCCTTAATTGTGGACAGCCCAGTGTGCACTTGGAGGAAAGGATAGCGCAGCCTGTGTGGTTCAGTAGCAGAAGTCTGGCTGCATGTCTTCCAGCTTGACAGAACTGACTGCTGGCTCGGCGTTGGAAGGAATGAGGGCTGTGTGTCACGGCTGTGGAAGGTTGCCATGGGCACTGCTCTGCAGAGGGCTCCCTGGAGATGTAGGGTCTGAGCAGGGCTTCACATGGTGTCACAGCAGTGCCTGTATATTCATCGATGGGCCTGAACATCAAAAGTGTAGTTTGTTTAGATTCCGAACTCCTGAGATCAGACACACCTCCCTAGCCCACAGGAGATAGGCTGCCACGGGAGCCTGCGTATCATTAGCCCCCTGGCCTCCCTCTTCCGTCTCCCAGCGAGGCTGCTGACTGATCTCCTGGTGGCAGCTCCTGGGTTAAGTTTGTAAACCAAGATAAAGGAATCTTGCCTGGAAACCCAGAGGAACTTGGCTTGTGTTTGAGTTCTGGCTGATGCCAAGGACGGGGTGTATGCTGGCCTGTCACAGACTGATGATGTCTGGGGCGTGCAAAAAAAGAGCTTGCTTCATGAAGCTAGTGACTACACAACCCGTCTGCCATTGTCTTCACTCTGTAGAGCTGGCCCGACCCAGGGTAACTTGGGTCATTGCCCATGGGCAGAAATGACAGTTGAAAAACTCTTAACTCCTCTGTTGGAACCCTCCATATCATCTTGGCAGTGACATGGGACGACGGAGGGTGGTGTCATCAGGGTCTTGGCGTCCTTTTCCCTAAAAAAGAGATTTCTCCCCATACTGGTAGATTCTTAGGAAGTTACAAAACTACACAGAAGGCAGTCCTAAGTACCCTTCACCCAGTTTCCTGCAGTGACAGCTGGTGCCCTGTGTCGGGTCCCACAGTGATGCAGCCTGAGCAGCTGGACAGCCTGCAGAGCTTGCTTGGGCTTCAGGAATTTGGTGTGGCTCATGTGTTTCCGTGAGCATGTCCCCGTGCGATCTTGGTGCACGTGGTGACACCCATAACCACTAGTCAAGATAGAAGTGATCCCCACAAACTGAGTAGTTTCTGGGGTCCTTGCCTGCAGAGCCAAGGCTTTCTGGGATCTTTGTTTTTGTGACTAAAACTGACATAAGTGTCTGTAGATTACAGGTTTTTGTTTATATGAGGTCAGTGCCAAGCTGTAGTTGCTGGGTAGTACAGCTCAAGTGTATATAGTTTTTAGGAGAGCACTGTTCTCCCCAATGGCTGTGTCATCCCCCCAAACCTGTGTATAAGGAAGATAGGGATTTCTGCAACACCTCTCCGCCCCCCTTTTTTAGATGGGGACTTCCTGGCCTAGTACTCGAAATTCTTCCGCCCTACCTCCTGAGTGTTGGGGTCAAAGGCGTGCACCACCAGACCTGGTTTATGCCGTGCAGACAAGGGAACCTGGGACTTTGAGCCACCTAACCAACCAGGCCACATCCCCAGCCCTTGTTTGATGTGCCCTGACTCATCTGTGTGTTGCCTTTATCCCTTTGTCCTGGACTTTTTGGGGTGGTCACCCTGCTACCCCACCAGCCCCATTCAGAGCGAGTAGGCAGGTACTTCACCGGCCTCTGCCCAACCTCAAGTACCTCTCTTGTCTTTTTCCTCATCCTGGGGTCAGATCTGTGGAGGAGCTGGTGGCCGTCCAGCTGTCCTCACCGCCATGGAAACCTAACATTTCTTACTCCCGCTCCAGAGAAAACAGGACCCACTCACTCCCCTTCCCCATGACAGTTGTGTTCCCAAAGTATCCCTGCTCCAGTGTCGGCCTCGGTCAGCCAGGATGATGTTTGTGTGCTGGGCTTCCTCATGCCCAATAGAGAATTACTCAGCGAACATAATTGGAAAATGTTTGTTGTTTTTCCTGAGTTGCACACGATCGATGTAAAAAAAATTAACAAATATTGAAAGATGCACAGGAAAAGCCACAAACAGTTCTGTCTCCCCGGGGTGCGGAAGTTCTGCATGTCCCCCCGGTGTCCCCTTCCTTGCCTTGGCACCTTCACCATGGTGCTAGAGGGCGCGAACCACATCCAGCCTGGGCACGGTACACATACATGTATTTGTGTTCCTGCTTTCCAGTGACAGGGATTCAGTTTTCATTTCCCCTTCTTCCCTTCTTCTCTCCATCCTTCTCTATTATTATTATCATCATCATTATTATTATTATTATCATTATTATTTTGTTTGTTATTTCGTTTTTCAAGACAGGGTTTCTCTGTATTACAGCTCTGGTTGTCCTAGAACTCTCTTGTAGAGCAGGCTGGCCCCAAACTCACAGAGATCTGCCCTGCCTGCTCCCATGTGCTGGGACTAAAGGCGTGCGCCACCACCTGGCTGTTTGGTTGGTTTTTGAGACGGGTTCCCACTGTAGTGATCTCCGTGTGTAGATCAGGCTGGCCTGGAATTCACAGAGATGGGCCCGGCTTTGCCTCCGTGTTGGGATCAAAGGCATGCACACCCCACCTGGCTTTATTCTCCCTTGTAATGGTCTGTGTGCCCATGCTTGTGTCTCTGCACACAGATGCACGTGCGTGTGAAGTCCAGAGGTGGATATCGGTGTCCTGAATCACACTTCATCTTGGTTTGGGGGACAGGACCCCTCTCTGACCCCAGAGCTCACTAAACAGGCTGACCGGCAAATCCAAGGCCCCTCCTTCTCCACCTCTTCAGTGCTGGGGCTCTGGACGCATGCACAGCCCACACGGCTTTTGTTTTTTTAACTTGAGTGCTTGGGATCCAAGCTCAGGTCCATTCTTAAACCACAGGCGTCTCATCAGCTCGCTGTCTTCCCAGTGTTCTTCCTCTCGGTTTTTCAGATAGGGTTTTATTCTGTGGCTCAGGCCAGCCTAGAGTTTGTGATCCTGTCTCAGTTTCCTGAGGGATGACAGTGCACATACCTCTAACCGCCAGTCTTGTCTCCAGGGTGTGACTCTCAGGATGCAGGTGTGTTCTGGCTACAGAGAAGCCCACTGTTCCCTTGTAGGGCATTCAATAAGCTATTTTTTTTTTTTTTTAAAGTGATTATCTGAATTACAGAACTCCAGCTCCTTTCCGGCCTAGAGATATTAAAGACTGGGAGTAGAAAGTTACTCACACAGATTTGGGATCCCAGGGCTATTTCAGGTTGT
Organism: Phyllotis vaccarum; assembly: GCA_033318265.1. NCBI lineage: Eukaryota > Metazoa > Chordata > Mammalia > Rodentia > Cricetidae > Phyllotis > Phyllotis vaccarum. The sequence continues at coordinate 69,112,536 of JARWLC010000017.1, read as the reverse complement.
GGTACTGGGCCCACACTTGTCCCACCTCCACTACACAGGAAGGCCCAGTTGAAAAGTTTTGTGTGGGCCAGTGAGAGTCACGGAAGCCCACAGTAGAGAAACACATTCCATGGCGGGAAGGGAACCATCCTGAAAGCCAGCAGGTGAGACAGATGACAGAGTTTACCCAAACGACTTTAAAGTGGGCAGCCCACCACAGCAGAGAGGGAAGAGGCAAATAGGAGCAGAGGGAGGATCAAAGACAAGACACAGCTGGGGAGAGCATGAGAACCCGGGTACAGGTGGGAGAACGGGACCTCCCGTGTGAGGCACTGAGAGGAGAGGCTTAAGGAAGCGGAGAAGAGAGGTGTAACCTCTCCCGCAGGGCCGAAGGGAAGGGAGGCAATTGCTTTCAAGACAGAAATGCTGAGGTCTGAGAAACTTGTCAAAGACCGTGCCAGACTAAGCGGAGTGTGTTCACACCTGCACACACTGCATGAAGCAGTAAGATGTCAGAAGGATGCTTGGGGCTGGAGAGATGGCATAGTCCACAGCGCGCTTGCTGCACCAACCATGAGAGGCGGAGTCTCGGCCCCCAGAGCCCCGGTTCAAAGCTGGGCACCTCGGGCAGGTGAGCGGGGTCAGCAGGTGCAGGCCCTGCCTGTCTGGCAACCCAAGTTTGATCTCAGATGTCACACAAAGGTGGAAGGAGAGAACTGACTCTATCGAACTGTCTTCTGGTGGCCACACACTCACTGTGGCATGCAGACCTTTCTCCCCCACACAGAAAATTAGAAAGTTTATCCTAGAAGTTCCAGGCAGGGGAGGCTGGCCAGCACAGAAGGGGAGAGGGACGGAGGCAGACTATCTGCGGCTCATCTGAGGGTGTGCTGTGGGTCCCTGGCCCCCTGGCCTCTAGGAGGAAATTGTGTGTTTGGGGGGTGTAGGGGGGTGTCCAGCTTTCTAATGAAGGAGCTGGTAAGAAAAGGCTGCGCTCGGCCTACAGGGCAGGTGTGGGGATGTTCTCGACTCACGGAATCTCAGCAGCTAGAGGGAAAATATGCAGATAAAAATTAATCTGATGATGAGGATGTGCGTAGAAGATTTGGGTCTCCAGGAGTTGGGGACTAATGAAGTGGTTTTTTTGTTTTGTTTTCCCATGTCCTAAATCCAGACAAAAAGAGACGAAAAACAAAATCATTGTGTCTTTCCACCCGGGAATTCCAAAGATCATTCTTCAGAAAGAGAATGATGTCAGAGGCCTTGGCATGGATGGGAGCTTGCTCCTTTACCAGGCAGTGCTGGCAAGCAACTGTGGTAAAGAACTGCCGTGCCCTGGAGTGATTCCTCAAAGACAGCTTGCTGCATCTCAAAGTTGAGAGGATTAGATTTTCCCCTGTCCAAGGCCAATGAGGTCTGGGGAAGAGAGTCTAGCCTAATATTATATCCATGCGTTTGGTGGAGAGATTGCTCGTATTAGCGCACACATGCGTGCATGCATGAGTGCACTTGCCTATGTTAACACAGATGTGCTGATGCTGCAGTACACATGTGGAGGTTGGAGGACAACCTTGGTTGTTAGCTCTTATTCACTTTTTTGAGGCAGGTTTTCTTGTTCACTACTATGAACAATACTGGACCAGCTGGTCTGCACGCTTCTGCAGGGAGTCTCTTGTCTCTGCTTCCCATCTCACTGTAGGAGTGCAGGGATTACAGATGTGTGAGGTTATGTCTACTCTCTCACTCGTGTTCTGAGGATCTGGACTCAGGTCCTTGGACTCACACAGCAAGCATTTTACCTGCTGTACCTGTTTTTCATTTTGCTTTTGAGAGTCTTATGTTGCCAAGGCTGACCTTGAACTTGTGACCCTTCTTTTTCCAGAACCTCTGCTGAATGTCTGGTTTTTGTTGGGTTGATTAGGGAGCTTCCAGGATTTTCCCTTATCCAGTTTCTGCAGGGCTGGCCACAGGACTGGGGCCTGGTGATGCTCATGAAACACCTTACCAACTGAGCCCAGTTCTACTCAGCAACATCCTTAATTTCTTAAAATTAAGCTTCCCCTCCTTCTCCTTTAAAAATAAGGCAGACTCATCGTGAAAATGCCAAAAACACGGGAAAGTTTGGCAGGAAAAATGTTGGTATGTTTTATATTTTTGTCATTTTCTTCTCAAGTGTTTTCAGGCGTGGCTGGCTGTGGGCTTCACACTGAGCTTTGCCACAGTGACTTCGTCTATGATCAGAGCTCAGCTGGCCACACTTTTAGAACTGAGGTTTCGTTGTTGTTGTTTTTAATTTTTTGAAGAATTTTAAAAATATGTTGGAGTTTGCCTGCAGGTGTGCACCACATACATGTGGTGTCTACAGAAGCCAGAAGGCACTGGATCCCTTGAAACTGGATAGTTGCATAGTACCATGTGGGTGCTGGTACTTGAATCCTCTGCAATTAGTGTGGCTGCTGAGCCGTCCCTCCAGCCCTTGACCTCTGTTGTGGTTTTTGAGACTTGAATGTCTGTATGTTCACAGAATACCTGAGAAAAGCAACTTAAGGATGTAAGGGTGTGTTTAAATTCAAGGGTACCGTCCGTGATGGTGGTTGAGACATAGTGTGAGAGATTGCAGGTTACATTACATACACAGGAGCAGAGTGATGGGGGCTGGTGCCCTGTTGGCATTTTCCTTATTTAACTTTATTTTTTGTGCATTGGTGGGAAGTGTCAGGTCCCCTGGAACTAGAGTTACAGTCAGTAGTGAGCTGCCATGTGGGTGCTGGGAATTGAACCCGAGTCCTTTGGAAGAGCAGTCAGTGTAAGCGCTGAGCCATCTCTCCAGCCTTGCTTTTTAGTCAGTCTAGGACTTCGGTCCATGGAATGGCACTGCCCACATTGTGTATACCTTCCTTGAGTAACCCTTTCTAGAAACTTCTCTTCGGTCATAGCCAGACGCTATCTCCTAGGTGATTCCGTATGCTGCATGTTGACAAGGTTAACTGTCAAAGCATAAAGGACTGAGGTGACATCAAGACACTTTACTCCGAAGCCCCAGTCCTGAAGTGTCTCGTTCACTGATGCCCAAGTGCATCAGTCCTGGTTCTGAGGCAGCCCAAGGTGGCCTTGGCCTGTGGGGCTTTCATGTAGAGAAACCTGTCCATAACTTGATGACAGCCCGAGCCAGGTTTCAGATCCAGCCTGGATTTCAGAGGCCTGCTTTTCCTCTTGGCTTTGGGTAGCTAGCTGTGCCATGGAATTACTGTCTATAAAGAACTGTTGGACGCTTGCTGTTTTGTATGGTTTTTTTTTTTTTGTTTGTTTGTTTCTGCTTTCTGTGATGTCACACCTTATCCCTACAATTCAATTTGCAGGGTGTCCAGATTCCATTGTGACAAATCCATATTCCTTTCCCAATTCTGCTTCATGCTGTGATGGCCTTCCTCTGCTACAGCTGTCTAACATTTTCCTTCTATAGGTTGCACATGCTAATAGAATAGAAAGTCTCCTGTACTGGGTGGTTTCAGCTTTTTGATGGTGAATAAGGTCTCCCAGGTCAGGGCCAAAGCCAGGGGTAGCTGGTCCAGGTCTGTGGGGGAAGCCCTGAAGCTCAGAGGCAGTGCTGGGCAGCACTGTTCTTCACACAGGGTGCTCCAGGAAGCTCTCATGTTTGGAGACTCAAATACCAGGATGAGGGGCGCAGACTTGCATGTTTGTACAGTCATTTCAGAATTATTCTTGTAACGGCATGGAAAGATTTCCCAGGGTGGAGCGTCCACAGCTGGGAAAACAGTTGTGGCTTTGAAGACATTTTCCCAGGAACTGAGCGCGCATCTCCTGCTGTTCAGAGCACGGACCAACTGGCCATGTCTGGCTTTGCTTGCTTGGCTCCAGGAATGGCTAACGGCAAGCAAACTCCATGGGTGCCCTGCCAGGTAGCGACCTGGTGAGGGCTGCTTTGCATTGCCAAGTTGCCATCAGAGTGCAGCAGGTGTTTGTCACAATCACATGAGAGATACCCGGCTGAGTAGTGGGGAAGCTGTGGGCACTGGGACCCCTGAAGGCGTCTTGAGGCCACTGACCTCCATGGTGGATGACCTTTTTTAGCGTTCCTGGTAGAGGGTGCTGTATTAATAGCTTGTCTCCTTACTGTGATGAAATACCCCACAAAAGCAATCTAAGGGAAGAAAGGTGAAGTTTGGCCATGGTTTGAGTGTGGTCCATCATGGTAGGAAGGCATGGAGGCAGGAACATGAGGCAGCTGGTCACATTGCATCCATAGTTAGGAAGCAGAGAAAGGAATGCTTTTTCTACTTGTTATTCTATCCAGGACCCCAGCCCATGGGATAGTATCATTCCCAATTACTGTAAATCACCTACCTCAACGCATTCTAGAAGCTTCCTCATAGACATGCGCAGAGGTTCATCTCCTAGGTGATTCTAGGACCTGAGAAGCCAACAGTGTTCACTATCACCCCCCTTAAAGTCAAGTTGCCCGATAGCTGGGCAATCTTATGGCAGGCCCTGTGACCTTTTAATAGGTTCAGGCCATTCCACTGATTGTGGGACTCCAAGACAGAACATAGGATATGACAGTCCTAGACTAGTCACAGGTGATGCTGAGATCCTCAAGGCCAGCACTCTCAGAGGGTCTGTTCTTACCACATGGGACTGCCAGCCTTGCTTCATGGGCTATGTCAGGACCTGCTCCTTCTGCCTTAGAGCTCTGCCATGCCCGTCCCAGAGGGTGCTGTCCTGGTCCATGAGAGCCCACCATACTTTCTCTATATTGAGGATTCCATGTCTCATCTCTGAAGTGAAATCATCAGGGGCCCAACTTAGGAAGAGCCTGTGAGAGACATCGTGCATGGAAGGTAGAGTATCTACCGTGCATGCTGCTGGGCAGCCGGCCAGATCCTGCAGCCCCACAGATAGGATGCTCAAGGCCAGGAGTTGGTAGGGCAGATATGGAGGCTTGTTGATCGAAGATTTCTAGAAGCCAGAGATTGCCTTTTGCCTTGGAGGTTTCCATTCTAGCTTTAGCCATTCTGCCTAGGTGCTGAGGTGGCCTCTTCTCCAGGGCTCCTGACAGTGTTGGGTGGTAGTGGCAGCAGTCAACATCAGAGGTGGCACTGTTGGCAGTTTCAGCTCTCAAATGGGCCTTGGTGTCAGGCCGTTAGCCCTACAGAGTCCTTGGGTCTTAGGTACTGGAACTGTCAGCTTGGCAGCTCTCTGGGACTCTTTTCAGCCACTGGGGCCTGAGGTATCTTGTCCATGGCTCTGCTCAGCTTCACTGACTTTACCATTGCTCCACTCATCACTCCCAGTGTCCTTTCTTTGTGTTACCAGCCCAGCCCATTCTCCTAAGGATGAAGAAAATACTGCTAGGGTGAAACCTTCCCTGGCCTAAGGCTGTACCACCAGAGGCTGCAGGGTGGGCGTGGGAGTGAGTCCAGTAGCCTGCCTATGTAGCTGATAGCCTGTTTCCACCAATCCCAGGCTTTCATTGAGTCACCTGGTAGCCACTCCCCTTCTGCCTGGGTTAGAAAGGCTGCCAGGTCATTGAGAGTTTACTGAAAGCTGGCACAGGCTGTTTGCAACTGTGGTGGTGGAGGCGGGGTGGTGTTGGTGGTTCTTCCCTCTGGGCAATCAGGATACCAGGGCAGGGACAACATTGTCAAGTAACTACATTAACTAATTTTAAAGATGAAATTAAGGCTGGAATCGGCTCATTCTGGAACGTGCTTGCTGTGCAAGCATGAGGACCTAGGTTCGGTCACTAGCACCCACATAAAATGCCAGGTGTAGTGTTTTATGCCTGGAACCACAGGGCTGGGGAGACTAGACGGGAGAATCCCTGGAGCTCACTGGCTGGCTAGTTATTCTGCATTGAGCTCCAGATCAGTGAGAGAGACCCTGTTTCAAAAAAATAAGGGGAGACCCACAATCGATTTCTTACACACACACACACACACACACACACACACACACACACACACACACACACACACACACACACACACTTCACACTAAAAAAGTTTCCATAATAAATACCATTTATTAACATTAGCAGTTAAGATGCTTGAACTGTGGTCAGCTCCTGCTCTAAGATGGCCTGGTTCCTCTGCCCTGCTCCCCTCTCCTGTACTGATCAGTACATATGCATTTATTGTTATTAAATTAGGTCATAAGTGAAAACATCTGACAGGCTTACACCTTGGGAAGATAAGCGTGACCAAGTCCAAAATCCAGCCTGCACCTTCCACCACTGTGAACCTGAAGTGCAGCTGAAGACTGGTTTGTGACAACAGCTGTCTCAGATCAGATGCTCGAAGACTGTGCTCTTTCTTCGCGTTTTTAAAATTTGTTTAGTAATCTCTCTGTGTGTGCATGCATGTGTACACGCCACAGCATACATGATCAGAGGACAACTTCGTTGAGTCCGTTATCTCCTTCCATCGTCACATGGGCCCTAGGGGTGGAACTCGGGTTGTTGGGCTTGTGTGGCGAGCACCTTTCCCTACCAACCCATCCTGGTGGTCCACAAGTGCATTTTGTCAGGTGGCAGCATGTTGTTGTGCCTCCATGGTGCTGATGCGGCTGAGACCTGTTTTCCTGTGGTCCAATTGCTGGATTGTGTGTGTGTGTGTAGGGCCTGTGTCTGTCCCGTGTCTTGTGTGTATGTCTGTGTCCATGTCTGTGTGTTGTATGTTTGTGTTGTGTATGTGCCTGTGTGTTTTTCTGTGTGTCATGTTGTGTGTTTACTTGATGAAGTTTTCCTTTTATATGGCACCTGACAAATCCACCAGTACGCGACTGCACCCTGCCTGGGTTGGCCCTTCCTGCACTGGAGTCAGGCTTGGTTTTTGTCATCTTAAGAAGTAATCGGTGCACAGATGATCACCATGTGAGGGTGGACTGCTGACTGAGGTGTCTTTGAACCTGTGTGACCAGTGATACCGCACCTTTTTGTTTCTATGCCTTTACAAGCATGCAAGACTCTGTGTGTGTGTGTGGGGGGGTGAGGTCAAAGGTCAGCATTAGGTGTCTCACCTCAGGAGCTGTCTGTTTTAAAGACAGGGATCTGCCTATCTCTGCCTTTCCAGTGCTTAGCTTACAAGTATGTACTATCATGTTGAGGCTGTTTTTTTAAATTATATGGTATTAGGGATTGAACCTGCAAAGGACCCAAGTGAGACATCTCTCTTGCTCTCTGCATCCTTTTCTATGGATAGATGTCTCACCCACCTCTTGGAGAGGAGGGCCCAAGTCAGTGATGCTAGATCTGTGGGTGCCATGTGGTGTGTATGTGCGTCTCTCCTGGCCCAAGGCCAGCTGCGTCCTGCTGCGCCAGGCTTCTGCCCATTGACGTCTAGTACTGGCCTCATGAGGCAGCTCTGTGTCCAGGCTGCCCCTTGGGTCCTTATGTTGCTGTTTCAGCCTGGGTCCCCTCCAGTGCATGGTCGCCAGCATGTCTGAAAGGGAACATGGGTTTGTAATGAGGGACAGAAGCTGGCGATGATTCATACATATAAATTGAGTTTTCCTTTCTGTTCATGTTTTGTCAGAAGTCTAATGTGGAGTATTTTCTGTCCTTCCTCAAGACAAACGGCCATGGACACAGTACTGCATCATCACTTTGTTCAGACATGAGATTGCTGTGTGGAACTTTTATTTTATTTAATAGGACCAGGACGGGGGATATGACTCAGCTGGTAGTGCCCTTGCCCCAAATCAGGTTTGGGTGTGCATGCTAGTTATCCCAGCTCCTAGCAGCTCTGGGTACTAGAGACAGGAGGATCAGAGGAGTGTTCAGTCCTCCTTGAGTACTCACTGAAGTGGTCTGTCCTGTGTCGGTGTCTGCCCCGCCCCCATCACAGCCTGGCTGAAGACTCAGCCAGGAATCTGCCCCGCTCACCTGGGCTGATGCCCTTCTCCACCTGGTACCATTCTTACTCTGGTGGTGTTCCAAGGCTATCTCATGATAACCTAGGGTAGAAAATTCACTGTTGATTTCTTTTTTTTTTCAGCTGCACATTGTGTTCCTCAGCTTGTCCTCACTGTGAGAGTGTGTCCCAGAGAGAAGCAGGGAGGGGAAGGTTTTGTTTTGGCTCAGGGTTTCAGGGCAAAGGTGAAACATTTCATCCTGGAGGGTGGGTTTGGTGTAGAGGCCAGAGGGCGACCTTGGGTGTCTTCCTCAATTGCTCTCCACCTCACTATTAAGATTTTATTTTTAGGGTGAAGTGGCACTCGGAAGGTAGAGACAGGTGGATCTCAGCGAGTTCAAGTTTGAGGCCAGCCTGGTGTACACACACACACCGCACATACCACACATACACACTCCCTCGCCACACACTCCCCCCTCCCCCCACATATATATTCGGGGCTGTCTCACCAGCTCCACTAGTTAATTTGAGACAGGGTCTCTCCCTGAACCTGCAGCTCATGGACTTAGCTAGACTCAGTCACAGCTCTGGGAATCTTCCTGTCTCTGCTCCCTCAGTGCTGGGATGACATGATCAGGTGCTGGGGGAATCCAGACTCAGGTGCCCCTGTTTGCGCCTCACCAGACTCCATCGTGTGTATTTGTTTATAGATTTATTTATTTACGACGGAGGGCTCTCTCACTGAACCTGCAGTTTACTGATTCAGCTAAACTGGCTGTCCAGCTCCTGTCTTGGGCCTCCCAGCCCTGAGATCACAGGCGCACGCCGACACACTGACTCTTAACATAGGTGCTGGACATCCCAGCTCAGGTTCATGTTTTCCTGGCAGTGGCTTTGCTGTCTGGAACATCTCAGTTCTCTCTTAATGCGTTTTTTGTTTTCTGCCTTTTAATGTTTGTTTTATTTTATTTTTAAATTTATTCCCTCGCACAGTACATCCCAAACATAGCCTCCCCTCCTCACAGTCCCCCCTCCCCTCCGATTTCACTGCTCCTCTGTTTACTTTCAGAGAAGAGCAGACCTTTCAGTGATATCAACCAAACATAACATAACAAGATGCAGTAAGACTAGACATAAACCCCATATTCGTATATGTGTTTTGAAGGGGGAATTGTCTGCCCAGAGTGGAGGGAAGCAGGAAGCCTGATGTTTGTTGGTATTTGGGAGCATGCTGCTGGGGGCTTGGCAGACAGCTTCAGTTCTGTGCCTTAGGGGTATCACCTTAGGGGTGGCAGCAGAGTGACCCCAGACCCTGAGACTGGCTTTGGACCTAGTTAGGTATCTCGGTGGATCATGGTCTCTCCTTCCTCTCCTTTCCACAAGCTCCCTCACTTTGTCCCTCATTAGGCTGCAGTTTCTCTCTACAACTACTTTCAGGTAAGAGAGAGCTGCTGTCTTCTCTCCCGTGAAGGTTCCAGGCCTGGCTGATGTCACTGCAATCATATGTCTTCTGAATAGCCCCTTCTGAACCCAGCCAGGCCCAGAATGGGTGCCGTTGGACCAGGACCATCAGTGCATTGCCCGTGGGAGGCAATGGCACCCCAAAACTGCAGCTTGGCTCCAATTGTATACGAGCGTCTCTGAAGCAACTTTCTAAAGGTTAGTCTTGCTATTGCATGCAGCCCTGGGTCGTTCATTCTCGCGTGCCGTTCTGTTCCTTCGAGTCGGTAGAGTCTGTTATTGTGACTCTTTGTCTGCTAGATAAGTCAGTGGGGGTGAGCTTGCACTACAGCGTACCAAATCACCACAGATTTCTGGGCTCTTCATTTCCTACTGACTCAGTGGCCATCAAATGGTTCTGGTCCACAAGGGCATTAGGCCTCCTCCTTGCCACATTTGGCCTTTCCAAAAGGAAATGCAGAAGGAGAGCAGAAAGAGTCGGGGTACAAACCAGAAGTCACTCATAGAGAAGGGGTTCTGTCTGTTCTGTTGCATTCTGTCAGAAACTCCACATGACCAAGTGCTGCCCATATTGGGAAAGGTACTTGGAGAGTGTACTATTAGGATGGGGCTGGCAGGAGCTGTTGTGGGAAGATCTTACCACCACCACCCCCCACCACACACACACACAGTTCCCAAAACTGGGGTTGTGTGAGTTCTTGTTGCTGCAGCAGCCGAGTGCAGGATGTGCTGTTGCCTTGACAATGCTGAGGTTGGCCCAGCTCTTTAACCATCTCCTGTATGCGAATTGCACTTGATCATGGGCCCTGCGTGTCTGTCTGTATGGTTCTTTGTGTGTGCCTAGGTGCGTGTGTGTGGGTTTGTGCATGTGTGTGTTCATGCCAAACAAATGTCTCTGTGTACCAGTTTGTGTCTGCCTATGCATGTGTGCCTGCATATTCATGCCTGTGCAGGCACACATGTGGTTAGAAGGCTGGAGAGAGGTAGTGGGGCCCTCCTTACACCTGTACTTAGGTTGGCAGCCCTGGGAATGTGGTGTGGACACCTCCATCCCACCCACCTTCACTGCTTCCAGCTTGCTTTTGAAAATCAGCCTTTAGTTCCAAGCCCACCTGTGTTCTGTACCTTTAAGGTGTGTGTGTGTGTGTGTGTGTGTGTGTGTGTGTGTGTGTGCAAGCGTGCACCCATATGATCATCTACTGGTGGGGTTGTCCATGCTTGAACAATGGATTCTTCCTGGCTAGTCACCTCCTGGAGAAGTGTTTGCATGAGACAAAGTTTTGGGGTGGTGGTTGTGGATTCAGCCAGCTTTAGCCACTGCTTGGCATGGGAGGGAGGCAGCCCCATTTCCTCTTCATTTCTGAAGAGTGCTGTTATCAAGGAATACTGGGTTCTTAAAGCCTGATCTTCCTGGGCATGTAGTGCCTGCTGCTTTCCTTTGCCATCACTTCCCTGGGGTAGCAAGACATATCCATGGGGACCACAGCCAAGACTTGTGGTCCGTGATGCTGTGAGGAACCTGCTGGAGCCTGGAGGACAAGTTGCCTGTGAGTCCTTGGAGTTGGTGCTCCTTGAGGTGGCTTCATGCAGACTCTGGGCTGGGATTGTCAAGATGCAAGGCGGCAAGGGGAAGACAGATCCCATGTGGGAGGTCAGGGAGGAGGCCTAGGCTGCAGGGGAGAGAGAGGAGGACCTGGGCTTAGCTGCTACTTCATTGTGCCTTCTCTCTTGGGACCCATTAGTTCTCAGTGGAGCCAGCTCCCCGGGCATTCAGCTGGGACCGCTCCAGAACCCACAGCTGATTTCTTGTGATAAGTTTCAGGTTGATCCCACCCAGGGTAGGACACAGATAGGTTTGGGGGCCTTTTTGTTCGGTGTTCCTGTGGCTTTCAAATGGGCCCCCACCCACTGCACAATGGCAGCAGGCAGATTAGCTCAGCAGATGACGTCTTCCTGATATCACCGAATCAGACCTGTGAGAACTCTGAGCTGCAGTATGTGAATGAGAACCCCCACCCCCTTTGTGTATGTGTGTGTGTATGTGTGTGTGTCCTAGAAGCTGGGAGAGGGAGCCTGTGATATGCCTTTAGGCTTCTACTGCTTCAAGCAAGTTGCCCTGGCTTGGGGTAGCCTTCTGCCCTCACTTCTCATACTCCTGAACCTTCTGCTCAGGACTCATTCCTGAGGGCATGCCAACCCACAGGCCTGAAGCTCTCTCCTCTAGGCTATCAGTGAGCAAGATGCCATAGAAATAAGTGTCTTCCCAGAGTGAGGGTGGCTTAGGTGTGATGGCCTTTCCAGATGGCCCCTGCCTCTATTCCTCATTATTCCTGTCTCTGCTTTTCCAGTGCTGGGATTAAAAATGTCCACCACCATTCCTGGCTTTTTAAGTGGCTGCTGGGTTTTCCCCAGGCCCCAAGTCTTTGTTCCTTGAGATAGGTCTTGCAGCGTAGCCCAGGTTTACCTCAAACATGGAATCTTCCTGCTTCAGCCTCCCAAGCAGCACTGCTCACGGCCTGCTTGGTGCAGAAGGATGAAACCAGAGAGCACCAGAGTCTGTCCTTCTCTGGTCTGAGAGGAAAAGCCAGTCTTCCCAAGTGTGACAGCACCCCAGGGGTACTGATCACGAGATCAATGGTTGATGGTGCATCTTCCCCGGCTCTCTTGGTGTCCTGAGTATATTGTACCCACAGAAGTGTCAGCTTTGCTGAGTAAGTGATGTGACTTGGTGTTTCCTTGCTGCTGTGATGGCCAGACAGCAATGTCTGAGCTGTCAGCTCTGCACTGCTGGGCTGGCTGAGCCAGTGTGCTCAGCTGTCCAGGCTCCCTGCACGCAGGCACGTGTGTGTGTGTGTGCACCCACACAGAGATGCACACACACACTCACCTCTGTGAGTGAACCCGGAGAGTGACTGCCCATATCCCACTTTAATTTTACGGAGGCTCTCCCTCTGTTTTTAATTGAAAAGCCTATGGAAAGGCACCCTGGATAATTAGTTTCCCACTGTGAAAGAGAAAATAAAGCTGGAATTACCAGGCAGTAAATGAGAAGAGAAAACTTTAATTAGGAGCTTCCCAGTAAACGCTGGAGGATGCTTCGAGGATTCCAGATGGCTTAAAACTGCCCTCCTTCAGAACCCGCTTTGCAAGCTGCTAATGGCAAGTGAGAGTGGTGTGGGGTGCTGCCCTCTCTGGAAGGAATACCTGAGCCGGGCAGAGAGGGGGTGTCTCTTCAGAGACGGACAAATCCACAGCTTAGAGCCCCTCACTGACCAAGGCGCCACCTCTCTTTCTCATCCTGTCCAGCACCCCCCCACCTTCCCCCCCCCCATCCCTGGCTAAGACGTGAATAATGCTCGGCTTTTTACATGAATGCTGTGATTTGAACTCAGGTCTCATGCTTAGGCAGCAGCATTTTTATCCACTGAGCCATCTCCCCAGTCCTAGAATGCGCTTTACCTTTGAGTGTCTCGATGGGTGCCGAGGATGCAGGCAGTAGTCACATTATACAGTACATTTAGCAGGCTCAGGAAATTGGACATTGGTACACAACCTACACCTCCCCCAATAATAGCCTTTGCAGATTCTGGGTCTCTGGTGGCCCAGGCTAGACTCGCTTGCCCGACCTTCCTGCCCCTACTTCCCTTGAGTTGCAGTTACAGGTCTGCAGCACATGTCTGGTGCAGCTTTCCCTGATTGTAGTCTGTCCTACCTGTGTCTCCACCCCACCCCCCCTTATTTTTTGGCTAGGGATCTTACATTGCATTCCATACCTCCTTTAACTTGAATTTGGAACAGTCACTCAGCCCTTGTCTCTTATATCACTGACGTTTGTGGTGTGCGCCGGCTCCTTGTCACCACGTCGGGGTTTTTTTTTTTTTTTTTTTTTTTTTTTCTTCCTGATGCTTGCTCCTGTTCAGGTGTTTACGTTCCTGCCCCCGAGTGTCTAGATTCCCTCCTCCTGGTGATGCCAGTGTAACCAACAGGAGGTACTGCCCCATCTGTTCTCTGGGAGTTCCCTGCTCTAATAAGCTGGGCTTTGCAGGCTCCTCACTCTATCGCTGCAAGGAAACACCAGGACCAAAAGGCAAGTTGGGAAGGAAGGGGTTTGTTAGGCTTATACTTCAGCATTGCTGTTCATCACTGAAGGTACTCACACAGGGCAGGTTTCCAAAAGCAGGAGCTGATGCAGAGGCCATGGAGGGGTGCTGCTTACAGGCTTGCTCTCTCTCCATGGCTTCTCAGCCTGCTTTCTTACACAACCCAGGACCCAGGCCGGGATGGCCCCACCCATCATGGACTGGGCCCTTTCCCATTGATCACTAAATGAGACAATGCCCCGTAGCTGCATCTCATCAAGGCATTTTTCTCAACTGAGGCTTTGTCCTCCGATGCCTCAGTTTGTGTCAGATTGACAGACAAAACCAGCCAGAACACTCAACAAGTTCCCACGGTTCATAGCTGGACGCTTATGGCCACATGAGTGAGCCCTTGGGGCAGGCTACTGAGAAACTGGTCTTACCCCAGATCCGATCCCCTCTTCTGCCAGCCAGCTCTTCCCATAGTCTAGAACCTCGGCTCCCAGTGCCCACGCCCTGGCTACTTACTAGGCTTCTTATTACATTGTATTTATTATATAAGTCATATTTATCCAGTTATTGCTGGAATGGAATCCCAGTTGCCCCTTAATAGCCTGTAACTGTTTGTAACTGTTGACTCTTAATTATCCTGATGCTCAGACCATCCCAGTTTTGCCCATGGGATGGCCCTTAGGCCATCTCCTTTGTCCTGGATGTGACCCTGGCCTCCCACCCGAACCTGCCAGGTCTCTGAGGGGCCTGACTGTTGCTGCCCTCCTTTGGTCCTAGACTGAGCAAATGGAGCACGGCATGTGTAGTTGGACACAGCACAGGGGAATGGTTTTAGGATTCATCCATCCCTACTACTGCAGAAGTCAGTCTCCGGGGATTTGCTTGGGATCTGTTCCCCACCCTCTGAAGGCTCAAGGGCTGAAGGCATCTTTGTTAATGAGGTTTTAGTACTTACCATTTCTCTCTCTCTCTCTCTCTCTCTCTCTCTCTCTCTCTCTCTCTCTCTCTCTCTCTCTCTGTGTGTGTGTGGGGGGGGGGGGGGCAGCTTTTTGAGAGGTGGCCCTCCTTCCAACATGTGCATTTGTGCATTTTGGGAAATTGAACTGAGGCTATCAGGCTTAGAGGTTAACTACCTTTACCAGCTGGACCATCTCTCCATCCTGAGAAATTTGTTTTTAAAAGAAAATTCTTTGAATTTAAAATTCCATCCTATGCACAGAACTCTTTTATCTCCCAGCTAAATTCACTGCAAAGTATAGCAGTGTTATTGCTGAATTTTGTGAAAGAGATCTGTGGCAGCCTCTCCAAGGATGGCTTAAAGGGGCGAGGGCAGGTTGTTTTCCGCTGTGATTGGGTGAGGAGCCCTAAGGCAGCTCAGCTGTAATCTCCAGATGATGATTTATATCCTGAGTACTTTTCAGAATTAAAAGTTCAAGTACTATATGTGGCTCTGTAATAATTAGAATTTTCAACGAAGATACTGTACCAAGTCGGGTTTTGTTTCTTTGACAGACACTCTCACTATGTAGCCCAGGCTGGTCTCAAACTTAGTGATCTTCCTGCCTCCACTTTCCAAGTGCTGGGATTACACAGACATACCATGATGCCCAACTCATGCCTTGCTGGGGATCTCACCCAGGGCCTCAGGGGGGCCAGACAGTGTCCCAGCCTAAAGATTAGACACTTTTGCTTTAGTCTTAGATTTATTTATTTTCTGTGTATGAGTGTTTTGCCTGCATGCCACTAGTGGCCGCTGAGGTCAGAAGAGGGCATCAGCTCCCCTGGACCTGGAATTATGGATGGTTGTGAGCTGCCATGTAGGTGCTGGGAACCGAACTTGGATCTTCTACAAGAGCAGAATGTACTCTGAACATGGAACCATCTCTCCAGCCCCATCACTGGACACCTTTAAGTTTGAGTACATTCAGAACCAGGGCCATTCTGACCATATTAGATCATTCTCACTTTAAAAGCAAGATGGTTCTACAGGTACAAGGTCTCACCACCAAGCCGACAGCCCCAGCTTGATCCCAAGGACCCACTTGGTGGAAGCAGATAAGCAACTCTGAAAAGTTATTCTCTGATTCACACACACACTGTGAAAAAATAAAATATTAGCGAGACTGGAGAGAATCTGAGTTTGGATCTCCACAACCCAGGCATGGCAGTGTGTGCCTGTAACTCCCATACTGGCTCTGTGTGTGTGTTCGCCTGTGTATGTGTAAACATGTGTGTGCAGGCAGATTGCTGGGGTTACTGCCAGATAGTACGTTTCAGGCTCAGTGAGGGACCCTGTCTCAAAAAATAAGGATTTTTATATTGAATACTATAGGGGAAGACATTCTAGGTTGATCTCTGACCAACACACGAGCTTACGCAGGAGAGTGTAACTTCCTACCCAACCCCATCCCCCTGCTTACACCCCACAAATTTTTAAAAGGCATTAATGAATCACAGTGACTGGGGACTGACGTTTACATGTGTTTATGAAGGAGTGAAGGAGAGATTGTTCTCAGGGTTGCTTATGCCACGTGTTCAGGACTCCACACTGAGCCACTGCCTATGCCTTCTGGGGAAGAGAACCCCAAAAGGCAAGGCTGCTGTCAAGTTTGCCCATTATCCTTTATATGTTTTAAAATGCTTGCCTCTCCCGGGCAGCCAGGTGGCTGGCCTCCTCTGTCCCACCAAATCAGAGAAGAGATAATTATTTGTACCTTAGGTCTTGTTCAACAGGCCTGGGAAGGGTGGGTGGGCAGGAGTCGGGGAGGGAGGGCACCAGGTGGGAGCTCATTATTAAGCTCTGAGGTGATGGAATGGTTTCCAGTGCTAAACAGGTTTTCCATGCCCATGGTAGCTGCCTCGGCTCTTCCTAGGGTCTGAACTACATTTGTACTCGGGAGTGAGCCAGGCTACCAGGAAACAGCAGTGCAATTAAAACGCCTTGATTTTATCTTGTGGTGTTTCTGCCAAGAATAATTGTGTTAGCCTCAGCTCAGCTCCCGGACACACTCTTGAGGGGGGGTCAAATGGGCTGTACAGGGCCCCGGCAGGGCCAGGAGCCTCTGCCCTGCTCTGCCCAGCCCCACTAAGTCCAGCTTTCTGTCTCAACTTACCTTGCTAGCTAGCAGTACCCTGCCCTGGGACTTGGGGATATATATCTATCAGCCACCCCACCCATCCCAGAGCGGTTCTGCATTTGTGGATGGAGGAGTGTGCTTTGAGGTATAGAGGAGGCAGGTTGTGGTCCCACCCTAGCCTGCTGCAGCTTAGCTTGTGGAAGACTTGGTTCAGGAGCCTCAGACAGGAGGTGGCATTGCCTCAGGGGGCCACAGTGTGTGCAGCAAGGAATGGCCCTGTTCTGCATGGTCTTAGGGCTACAGTGGTCCCAACGGACCATTTTGCTGCTGACCTAAGCATGGCCCTCCATTGGGAAGGAGTACATTCTCTTGAGGAATGTTCTGGGACTTTGGACAGGTGCAGTTCCAACTATTGGCCCTGGGAGTGTAGCCCTGAAGAGGAAAGGGTGACCCTGGCTCCCTGGCTGCCCGTGCTCTTCCCTGCCTAGGCTACAGAGCTGGCAAGTGCTGTGGAAAAGACAGTGTGGGCGTTCAAGGCTGAGGTTACTTTCTGGCCCCTTTCTGGTTTTGAGTGTTTACAAACCTCAAGCATCTGATGCTTTTTCTTTATAGTATGATGGGAGTGGGGGTTGGGGCTTTCTGATGCCTTGGCTGCCTCACTTTCCAGAACGGAAAGTCTTGGCATATTTGGGGCATCTGTGCATCACACTGGCCCAAGGACGACCATCAGACTCCTCTTGTGTAGGTGAATTTGAAGAGTTGAGGCCCAGTCCTGACAATTTTTGTGACTTTTCCTGTCACCTCACAAAGGAGCAGCTTGAATCAGACATTGACAATGATGCTGTTCTGTCAGGGTTTGTGGTCACGCGTCTCAGCCCCCACTGTCAGCCTTGCTCTATGCCTGTCTGTAGGAGCACCATGAGGGCTGACATCACCTGGGGCTCAGAGGTTGCTGACAAGAGATTCTTAGGATGTATCCCTTTAATTATGCAGGGGCTTCATGAGCTGTCCACACCTTTGTAGGGTTGGCTGGCATGGAGGGGAGGGCTTCTCTATAAGACAGAGCCACACACCAGCCCTTTTCCCTTCCCACCTCCCATGGTGGTTCTCCACCTGTTGGGTTATGGATACCACCCTGGAGGTGTCCCATGTCCTGCCCAGGTAGAAAGCCAGCCCTGCGTGGGACTTAAATGACAGTCTTGTTTTTGAAGTACTCGGGGTCACTAAAGCAGGGGATGCAGGTGCTCCAGGCTGGCAGCTATGCCAGCCCACAGAAGCTGTGTCTGACAGAACACTGAGGCAGAAAGAATCTGTGTCCTGTGTGGCTGGGCTGACTCCTTGGCTCTGCCGAGTTCACTAAACCACTGACTCTTTCTAGATAATGTTCTTTTTTCTTTTGCTTTTTTTTGTTTGTTTGTTTTGATTTGATTTGATTTTTGATTTTTCGAGACGGGTTCTCTGTGTAGTGCTGGCTGTCCTGACACTTGCTCTGCAGACCTGGCTGGTTTCAAGCTTGAGATCCATTTGCCTCTTGACTCCCAAGTACTGGGATTAAAGACATGCATTACTACTGCCCAGTTAGATATTGTTCTTAAATATCTGGAAAGGTGTTTAAATATTTAATTTAATAACTTAAATATCACGTACTTTTCACTTAAGCTTATCTATAAAATAAACCTTGTTATCAGAATAAAAGAGTAGGGTCATAGGTTTGGACGGAAAATAATATATTCTTAAGGACAAAGTGGGTCATTTTTGTGGTCTAAATGTTACCTTGTATGTGCCCCTAGGGCTCTGCCCCAGTGCCTACATGTGTCCAGAGACCTGCGGGTCCTCAGTCAGAGCAGTGGACTTCTTAATGTGGGCAACTGCTCAGGTAGGCATTCAGGGAGTGGAGATTGAGCATGAAGCATCCTGTTCTGTGATACATGAGCAGGGGCCCTCCCTTCTGGCTCTAGGCATGCTCTGTCTGTGCAGACCCCTAAATCAGGCAAAGTGTGGCTCTCAGCATAAGTAGTGAGGAAGACATTTGGTGCCCAGGTGCCACATAGCATGTGGCCCACACCGTCCCAGATGTGTTGGGTGTGGCCTGTTGGTGCACAGAAGGGTACTCAGAGTGGCACATAGGTGTATGAAGTGTGGGTATCTTGCAAGGAAGCAAGCGGCTGTACTGGTGTGGCTTCCTCACCTATGGGTCCCTCCCCCATTCCAGGAACCACAGAGCAAAGAAGAATCCCCACGTGACTTTGACTGCACTTTATTCAGACACTGAATGAATACACCAATCCTTAGTTCTCTTTCTTCTCTTTTACATTTTAATGAGAACCATCGCACCTCACTGTTCCCAGGGTTATTTCACAGAAGCAGGTCCACACATCTCCTGGTGGCATCATACTGATACCATGGCAGCACCCACAGCCTCCTTCAGCAAACACCTTTGTAAACACTCATTGCGAGAGGTGGGCATCCCAGAGCAGGCAGGAGTTTTGTTAAATGGCCTTTCTCAGCTCAGACTCGTTGGTCACTCAGAAAATGACCCTGCAGCCTTCTGTGGAAGGCAGGAAGAAGGCTCCGGTGTCCTTAGCTTTTGCTGCACTGGACAGTGTGTGCGTGGTCAGTTAGACATCACAAGCAAAGAAAATGTAGCCAGTTTGGGTCTGGTACATATATTCTGTCTCTAGACTCCTCTACTCAGGTAGCAGAAATGATGCTCCCATATGGTGGCCTATCCTTTTTTGCTGTCACTTGTCAACAGCAGAATCATCTTCTGGGGACATAGAGTATGGGGAAAAAAACCAAGCTTCAGGTTTGTGTAGTGCCCGTTGAGTTCATTGTTAGTGTCACATGACCTGCTGCCCTAGGACCTTGAATCTGGATTGTGCATCCGTGAGCTGGATAGTCAGGAAGGATCCCAGCAGCCCCAGAAATGACCCAGCAGTGTGATGTTTCCAAGCCACTGGGGTTTGAGAGCATGACAGGGCTCAGTTCACCCACCACCTGTGCTAGGTGTGTGCTGCCTCTGAACACCAGCCTGCTCCCTACCTCCGTCCTCCCTCTTGTGGGGGGTGTCCCCTCACACAGCACTGCTGAACTTGACATCTGACTGCTCTGTGCTGTCTGGAATGACTGCCTTGAGTGTGGCATGGCAGAAGCGGTTCAGAGCTGGTAGGCTTGTCTTCTGTTCCACATATAGCCTGAGCTTGTCCCTGAAGGTCTCTCCAAGGAAGCTGTAGATGAGGGGATTCAGGCAGCTATTGGAGAAGGCTGCAAGGTTGACGATGTGGCCTGTCAAGGGGTAAGCATGACGGAAAGACTGCTTGCAGGGAGTGTCCCCTGGTTTTGTCCATTGCAGGAGGTGGACGCTGATGAACACATTCTCCGGCAGCCAGCAGATGAAGAAGACAAGGACCACAGCAAAGATCATCCTCAGGGCTTTCTGCCTGCGTGGGCGCAGGCCACGGTGCCTGTGGGCCCGGACGAGGGCCCGCACGATGAGGGAGTAGCAGAGGCCAATGATGGCGAAGGGCACGATGAAGCCCAGCGTTACCTCCAGCCACTGCACCTCTCTGACATCAGCAAAGCAGAAGCAGGCCTCCTCAGTGTGCCGCAGGTGCACGGCTGTGAAGGGCACCAGCGTGGCAGACACTGAGACCATCCAGATGAGGCCGCAGCTAAGCCGTGCATGGTGCTTGGTGCGGAAGAGGCTGCAGCGCATGGCCTTGGCCAGCGCCAGGTACCTATCGAAGCTCATCCAGGTGAGGAAGAAGACGCTGCTGTACATGTTGATCTGCAGGAAGAGTGACATGAAGGTACAGAGCACCGCTATGTCATAGTACTGCTCATCCAGGTTGAACACCTCGATCAGTGAGTCAGCCACGAGGATGAGGTCGGCAGCTGCCAGGTTGATGAAGTACAGGTCTGGGATGGTCATCTTCTCCCGGAAGCTGATGTTCACCACCAGGATGAGGATGTTGCCCACAAAGCCAATGGGAAAGAGGAAGATGGTATAGAGGCAGGAGAGGAAGAGAGCAATCACGTACTGCTGGTGCTCAGAGGGGTCCCCAGTGAGGTTCCCTGGGGTGTCTTCCTGCAGTGGGAGGGACAAGTTGAAGGTCAGGGAGGTGCTGTTGGAAGGGGCTGGCCACACGGGACCTAGGTAGATCTCCACGCCAACAGTGTGGACCGGAGTGGTCGCATCCATGGCTTCCCTTGGCAGCTTTCAGGACTTGCTGAAAGGGTCACAGAATTTTGTTTTAAGCGATGGCTTCATCTTCACAAAGAAAGGTGATGCTCTTGGAAGTGAGCCAGGCATTTGTAAAGCAGGAACAATCATCCCAGGAGCCTGTTAGTCTTAGAAAACCAGAAGGGCAGACAGGGTATCTGATGTCTGAGTGGGTGCTGGGCAGCCACACCTGCTGTCTGCTCACTCTCGGGGCACCTGTGGAGGCAGATGGGACAAGATTAAGTATCTAGAATCTGGGTTGTCCTGAGGGAGCCTGCCTGGACTCTGGCCTTCACCATCTTGGAGAGATGGATGTCCCTGAGCTGGAGCAGAAGAGATGGATGTGAGCGTGTTCCTTTCTGCCTCCAAGGGTTTCCAGTTGGTGGTTTGAGTTGGTGACAGTCTGAGTCATGGGAGATGCAGTGGGACCCGTCAGATCGCTGGCTCATGAAATAACATGAATGTGTGATGTGGGAATTTGAGGAAAACTACTGTTTCTTGAGACAGGAAGTCTCATTAACTTCAGCAGCTGTTGGAAAGAGACTCGACATGGGAAGGGAAAAACCCAGCCTTTCTCAAAGGTAGTCGAGGAGCCCCCAGAGTGGGACTAGCTTTTCTCTTGGTAAAGTGGTGAGGAAAGCCTTGCTTGCTTATAGTGGCAATAATGAGTATTGGACTAAACACCCGCCCAGTACAGACTAAAACAAAAATTGTCATTTGGGGGCTGGGGTGTCACTCAGTGGTAAGGCACACATGAGGGCTGTGGGTTCCATCCTTAGCAACACACACACACCCTGCTGGGTTGTGAGGCAGGGTCTTGTGTAGCCCAGGCTGTCCTCATACTCACTAGATCGTTGAGAATGACTCCCCACCCTCTCACCTACCTCAGAGACTGAGGTAGAAGGATCCCTTGAGCCCAGGAGTGTGAGACTATCCTGGGCCATGGCCCGAGACCCCCCTCTCCTGGAATAAGGAAGGAGGGAGGGAAGGAAAGAGAACATTCTGTCCTTTTCACAAATTACTGTGAAATACAACATTTTAGATGCTGTTTCCTAGAAGCTGAGTTTCATATGCGGCGTGGGGCATGTGGCTGGGAATGTTTCCTAGCTTGTACTTCTCTGTGCCCCAGGGTTTTCTGTGGCGTGACCCTGGTTCTCGGCAGCACTAGCAGTGTCTGGAGACCCTGAGGTGTCACAGCGTGAGAGAGAGGTGTTGGCCTCCAGTGGTTAGAAGCCAGGGTGCCACTCAGTGTCTGTACTGCCCTGGGAAGTTACTGTTGCAGCTTCCTTACCCACAGTCACCAGGGGAAGGTGACCCTGAATACGGTTGGCTCCTCAAAATGATCTCAGGTGCTTTTCTTGTGGGGGTCACATTCGGTATTGAGGCAAAGAGAAGCAAGGGCAAGCCAGAGGCCTTTTGGTCTTTCTCCCCAAAATAAGGGGAAGGGGAAAAGAGGGGCACCTCACTACCATGGCCACATCCAATTCTGGGAGCATGGAGGGGGCAGCCCATTTTCCACAGTTGTGCCCATCTGAGCCACAGAAGCAGCACTTGTCCAACTACAGCATGGAAGGCTTCTCTTTATTTCTTCCGATATCCAACAAGACAGTGAGTGAGCACCTTAATTCCAGCACAAAGGAATCAGAGGCAGGTGGATCTCTAAGTGTGAGGCCAGCCCGGTCTATGTACTAAGTTTCAGGTCAGTTAGGGCTGGCTGCATAATGAGACCCTGCCTCAAAACAAATGAAACTTCAAAATTTAAAAGTACTCCCCCAAAGTGAAATGTGGAAACCCAGAGGCTTGGCCACAATTCCAGCAGCTTAGGGGGAGCAGAGCCCTAGAGCTAATCAACCATTCTGGTGGGAGTGTGGCGGAAATGACACCCTCCATTCTGTCCTTGATCCCAACTGCCTCTCTGTTGGTCTAAAGATCAACGCTAGTGTCCTTCCAGATCTGGGGAAACAAGGCCAGATTTTTGCCAGGCTTTCAAGACACCTGTTCCAAGCTGGGTGGTGGCGGCGGCGGTGGTGGCTGCAGCAGTGACACACACCTTTAACCCCAGCAGTTGGGAGGCAGAGGCAGGTAGTTTTCTGTGAGTTCAAGGCCAGCCTGACCTGCAGAGCGAGTTCTGGGATAGCTAGGGCTACACAAAAAAAATCCTGTCTTGAACCCCTTCCCCCAGAAAAAGACCCCTGTCCCTGGACCTACTAAGCCACCAAGATTCCCTTGGCGGGCAAAGAGCAGCAACAGCATGGTATTTCAGGGCGTAGCCAGGACTCGAAGTGGGACTCTAGATGGACACACTGATGTCTACACTTGGCCAGAACCCCTGCTGGTCACACCTAGCATGCTGTCCCTGAAGGCTGAGTGGTTGGTGCCGGCTCCACCAATTCCCAGCACAGCACAGCAAAAAGTGCCCAGCCAGATGCAGACTCAGAACCTGGGCACAAGCCTGAATCTTACCTGGTCCATGTCACTGGATCATCTGCTCGGATGCTTCCCCACAGGAGATTGGCCCTGGACTTGCAGCTCCTTGGGGATGGTGTCCACAGGGATACAGCAGGAGAGGAAGAGAAGGACCTGTCTAGAAGAGAGCAGGCTCCCGGCTCCTAATGCCTGTGGCTGTCCGAAGCTTCTGGCCCCCCCTCTTGGCATAGCGCCTCCTTTATAGACTTCCCAAGCCTACTCACTAGGCTCTGGCCAGCCTCCTTTTTAAGGCCAACATTAACCATTTTTTTGCTGGCTGGTTTTTTTCCCCCTCCCACATGCAGGCCCTGCTGGACACATATTTTATGGAAGTTTCCAGTGTGACTGCTGGTTATCACCCACTGACACGTTTATTTGAAGTGTGGAGGGATTATACTGTTTACCTTCTAGGTAAGAAGCCTTTACTCATTTGTGGAAGCAAGTGATGATACTCTTGCTTGTTTTGCTGGTGCTGGCTTTAAGACTGAACACTGAGTTTTCTAAGTCAGCTTTAGTAGGGCATCAGTGAATGTAAGCTACTGTTTCCCCAGGGATGCTTACAACAGGAAATGTAGCCCACAAGTAGCAAGTATTTTGATCAGAAATTAGGAATCCAGGTAAGTTTTCTGCTCTAATGTCAGCTGAGCCACCTGTGTTCCCTGTGGCTGATGAGGCTCATCCCCACTTGGCTCCCTGTCTTCTCTGTTTCCAATTCTAGGCCTTGTAATTCCAGTGGCCCTGTTACTGATTGCCTCTCGAGTAGCATCTCACCTTCTGGTTGTTGGGGTTTCATCCAGAGTATTGGGGTGATCTTGGCTCTGTAGCCTTGCAGTGGAGAAAGCATTGGCGCGGGGGCTTCGCTTTGTGATCAGAACTTAGGCAGCCCCAACCTGAGCTATCAGACAAATTATTTGCCATTTGTAATAATTTAGAGTTAATTGATCTCATTTATACTTTGTTTGCATCTGAGTGTATGTGTGCTCGTTTATGTATGTGCATATGCATGTGTGTGTATGTGGAAGCTGGAAAACCTGTTATGATTCCTTGGGTTCTGTCCACCTTGGTTTTTGAGGCAGGGCCTCTCATTGGTCCAGCTAGGCTTGCTGGCCCGAGACTCCAGAGTCCTGTCTCTACCTCCTTAGTGTAAGCCCCTGTGTTTTCATCTTGGTATCGTCTTGATTGCTGGGCTGTTGTGAGGTTGAGCACATCAAACAGGCATTTGCGTTTTTAGCATGAGTAGTGCTAAAGATGAAACCAGAACATGTTGCTCCTCAAAGAGGAGACGGTGTGCAGCAGGAAGGAGCAGGTACTGCTCTAGAGAGAAGGCTCAGCAGTTAACATTCTTAACATTTGTTGCTCTTGAAGAGAATACTGGTCCAGGTCCCAACATCATATGGTGGCTCACCATCATTTGTAACTCCAATTTTATGAGATCCAACTCTGCCTTTTGGACTTTGGGAACCAGGCACTCAGCACTCAGGTGATACACAGATACGCATGCAGGTAAAGCAGTCATACACATAAAATATTACAAAAAATAATAAAGCAGCTACCTGCATGCAGACAGCTTCAGGGGCATCTCTAAGGGCCCGCTGGCCTGCTGCCCTGTGCCTGTGTGCATAGCCTCCTGCTCAAACACTTTGGTGGTTTTCTGTAAGACACTGCCTTAGGATCTTTGAGACATGTATTTTGGAAATGCACAGATCTTTAAGCAGAATTCTGTGTTGAATTTTTCTTTTTAATGGAAAAATACTAAGTCAGGACCCTTTTGAGCTGTAGAAGCCCTGACTACAGGGTTGGTGTTTTCTTATTTGAGCAGTATGATAAAGAGCCCATGGGTCCTTCAGTGTCTTTTGACCAGCCTACCAAATCCAGATGACGTCAACCTTAAAAAACGCCTGTGACACCATCTTGAAAGCAACAGATCTTGAGAAAACACAGCTTCCTTTTGAATTAAATAAATAAAACAGAAACCCAAGCCTTGAAATAGCCAAGGCGTGCCACTTAAAAATAGCCGTTCCCTTAAAAATTCCCCACTCTTGCAAGCCCATGCTCAGGGCTTGAACAAGGCTGGGGCAGTGCAAGGGCCTTCATTGTCTTCTGGGTTCCTGGGGAGTCCCTTGGGATGTTCTGCCTGCTTGCACAGGTGCAGGATTGGCAGCTGAAGTGTTGGAGGCGCATCCCATACCAGGTAGTCACATCCTATGTCCAGCACTATGGACCTATGTTATCATGACAGGTGATACAGGCAGTAGGGATCCCTCTGCCTTCTGACCTCTGTAGATTTGAGTGTAGATAAAGGATGAGCGCGACCTTAGAAAAGATTCTATCAATACAGTGGTAAGTCTGTCGTTTGCTGGAGGCTTCCTCCATACTTGCCCCATAGTGCTTTTACAAGTCTCATGGCGCCTTCCTTCAGAGCTGGGGCCTTGGTTTCTTGACAGAGGACAGAGGCTGAGAGACACAGTGTGAGCATTTGCAGCCGAAGGCAGGACTGGTGGCCAAGTCTGGGCCAGGGTCTTTGTCCTTATAACAGCCATGCTCATGTCCTTTCTGATCTTGTCCCCACGTAAGTTGGATGCCTCCCTAGGTTTGTTACTGTGTTTTGCGCATGAGTCTACAGTTGTTTACAATGGCTTTGTGTCTGAGGAACCTACTCTGCGTGGTATACTATGGCTGTGTGGCCCAAGGCTAAAGGGGGGGACCTGAGAGGAAGTCCAGCGTGACAGGCCCATACGTACCTGTTCAATGTACAGATAGTATTGGACTGTATGAAGGGACCAGGCGCCAGTAAGTGAAGCCACATATGTCTGTCTTCCTAAACCCCTCACAGGAGCGCTCCCGTTACTCAGCACTGAACCCCTCATCTGTTGAAGGCCCAGTGCTGGCCACATCTGCCCCTCAAATGTCTCTCTCTTGATCTTCCTGCCTTCATCCACAGCACAGAACAGTGCAGCACCTCAGGGAACATGGGCCCAGAGTCTGAGCATGGCCCAGCTCCCTCCCACTCCCCATTTCTCTCAGTAGCTATCTGGAGCGTGGAGATGACATAAGACAGTTCTGCAAAAGCCCTTTGACACTGTAATTCTCTACAAAGGGCTTGGGCCTTCATAGCTGTCCTGAGACACATGTGCTCCATGGCTGCAGGTTGAACACACAGGTATGTTAGCCTTTCTGCTTCTTCAGGGTGAGGCAAGTAGCTTCTTTCCATCATTGAGGCCACCTTGCTCTCTAGTCCTGTTAGGTCTAAGTGCGATAGCCATTTATTTGAGCCAGCTGTCAATGCTCTTGGCTCTTCTGGTCTTCCTTGGGTCCCAACTAGGGCGATGGCCTGCCAACCAAAACATTTGTAGGATTGCTTATATGATTTGGCTTGCCCCTGAAGCGTCAAGCCATGTATGTTGGGAAACAGTACAAAGCTTGGAGAAATGTGTACACGTGTCAGTGTTTGTTTACGCATGCGCATGTACGTACAATGTTCAGTTTCCTCCAGTCACTGTCCACCTTCTTTTTTTGAGATGGGATCTCTCAGTGTGATGTGGGAATGTCTTTCTGTATGCTGTGAATATCATTCTTTAAAGAAAGGGACTGTTTTGGCCCATGACAGGTACCGTATAAGTAGGCGGAGGAATCGGCGCATAGGTAGGAGACTGAGGGCTGAGTTAAGGGAGAAATGATCCAGACGCCCAAGAAGAAACATGTCACCGCGGTCACACAGGTGAGCCATGGGCCACTGGCAGGACAAATTTAATGGAAATGGGTTGAATTAAGATGAAAGACCTAGCTAGCAATGTGCCTGAGATATAGGCCAAACAGCATGAAATTAATATAAGCGTCTGAGTCATTTTTTGGGGGGAAAGCAGCTGTAGGCAGGTCTGAATCGTGGGGGGACGCTTGGGCCAGAAACCTCCTGTTATAACAGTGAACATGGAACTTGCTGATTCAGTTCAGGTGGCCATCCAGTAAGTTCTAGGGATCTTCCAGTCTCCATTCCCAGCCATGGCATTATAGGTATGTGATGCTACAAATGGCTTTTGTTGTTTGCTTGTTTGCTTGTTTCAAGACAGGCTTTCTCTGGCTGTCCTGGAACTCGCTCTATAGACCTGGCTGGCCTCGAACTCAGAGATCCACCTGCCTCTGCCTCCCTAGTGCTAGGATTATAGGTATGCGCCACCACTTCCCTATGTAGATGGTAGGGGTCTGAAATCCGGTTCTCATAAATCTTTACCAACATCCCCAGACCCAATTTGTGCATTTTCTCTGAGTGGTCTGGACTCGGGAAGCAGGGAGCTCCGGCCCCTGCTTGGAGATGCCACTGACTGACTCTGTAGCACAAGTGCTTCAGGGCAGTTAATACTCCACTTACATATTAGTAGGTCAAGAGGCTGTCATCTTCTTTATAAGGGAGAAACTAGAGCTGGAAAGGCTGAGCATTTGCCTGGTCCCAGGCAGTGAGGAGCCAGTCAGGGCTTAGCTCTCCTGGGCCATTGGCTGAGCACAGGAGACCGATGCTGCTGGTCTCTCGCACCACCGTCTGCCCACTCCAGTCAGCAAAGGCTATTTTGTGAGGGTCAGTGCAGAACTGTGGCTCAGTCTCAGCCTTTGCTCTTCTTGTGAGATGGTAGCTGGGAAACTTACACCTCAAGGGAGGCACCCTCACCAAGATTCCTGGGACCGTAGAAGGGGGCATCTGAGCCCTAGGAGCATCCTTCCTGGTGCTGTGACCCTGGTCATGTGAGGTTTGGGAGGCCTCCTAAAGACAAGCATCCCATGTGCACACTACAGGTGCTGTCTAGATCGATCGATCTGGGGCTCTTTCCCAAAAGAACAAACAGCAACAACCACAACAGTTCAGTGGCCTTATCTTCCTGTGTGGAAAGGGATTTACAGCCCCGGGAGTGTGTCATATCCCTGCCCTGCAGCTGCCTCCCCTCCCCCCAGCACTCAGAACACACAGCCATGTGTCTGTAGGGAGCCGTTCTGGTAGCTTCACAATGTTGACAGCTGGGCTCCTTTCATGGTTGCTGGGAGCATTCTGGTTGCTTCCTTTGATTCCTGGAGAGTGTTGGCAACCAGAAGTGAGTGTGCGCAGCTCAGAGTGCAGACGGGGTGGAGGGAGGGGCCCCGAGTGCTATTCAGGGAGGCCACTGACACCAGGGAGTGACAGGTGAAGTGAGACTCTGGAAGGAGTGGCAGAGATGGGTCCTTGTTAGCAACTCACAAGCTCTTTCTTAGCCAAGGGAGACTTGGACTCCACAGGGATCCCTCTCCATCTCATGATCAAGTGTCCTTTTCAACATTGAGATTTCCTGTACCCTTTTCCTGGATCAGAGCATCCTGAACTGCATCGGAGGTACCCCTTTGTTCTACGTCTTCCTCTTGGCTTCTCAGGTAGAAAGACCCTTTCTTGCTCTTAAGAATTATCAGGAGGGTGATGTAACATGCATATGGCCAGGTCAAGAGGCAGAGAAACAGAATTCAGTGGGCCTAACCCTATCTAGGGCCTGCTGGGGAAGACTTTGGCTCATGACCTCTCCCACAGGGTCCTGATGTCTCTTGCTGCTCCAGCATTGGAGCCTCTCCCCTAATCGGATCTTGGTGGTTTTAATTTTTTGCTTCCTTCTGCTCCATTTTTGTTCTTATTGCTATCATTTGTTTTGTATTTGAGACAAGGTCTTTATCCTTTTTGCTGATCATAGATGTACACCACCATAGCCAGCTTACTACCTTTTTAAAGTACAGAGGTCTAGGTATGGAGAGGGTGAGTAGTCAGTAAAATACTTGCAAGGGAAACCCAAGTTTGATCCCCAGAACTCATGTGCAAAAATCAAGTGTGGCTGGGTATTTTGTTTGCATGCATAGCTGTTGTGCGTCACATGTGTGCAGTACCTGAGGCAGCCAGAAGAGGGCATTGGTTTTCCTAGAACTTTTTAAAGTCAAGTGTGGTAGCCTATATTTATAGTTCCCGTTGCTGAGGAGGCACAGACAATGGATCCTTGGAACTCCCTGGACAACCAGTCTAGCCTAATAGGCTAATTCCAGGAGGAAAGGGAAGAATGTGTTGGAGAGATGGATCAGAACAATGGCTGCTCTTTCAGGGAACTCAGGTTCAATTCCCTGCACCCACATGGCCGCTCAGGGGAGTCGGCGTCGTCTTCTGGCTTCCTTAGGTACTGCACACATGTGTTGCACAGCCATATGTGCAAGCAAAACACCCTGATGCAAAAAATAAAGATAAGTAAGTCTTTTTAAAAAAGGAAGGAAGGAATGGCGGATACTTCCTGAGAAATGACACTGAGGTTGTCTTCTGCTAGTCCACACCCTACAACTGAAAAGCCAGGACCCTACTATTTGAGAGCCACTGATGCGGGCTCAAGCTTTGTGGTCAGGTTTCTAAATATACTCCCAGCTTGGCATGCTGAGGAGTTCAGAGAGTCGAGGGCTGCAGCTTGTCCTGTTTCCAGCTCCCAGGGGCCTAAGCCACCTTTTCCTGTGAGCCACATGCTGTGGGCATCCATTATGGCCGGTATTTACAAATTAACTCAGCACTTCCACATCTGCCATGAGTGCAACATGAGGGAACTGACCACAAACCACTATAAACAGCCAAATGTAGACGATTATTGTGACACCAGGTAGACCCACCATGCAGAATTTGGCCTCAGGCATCCTCTGGTCCACAGCACAGCACAGTCTGAGCTGAGCAGGACAGGCTGGGTCAGTGTCAGTGGAAGGGACACAGACTGGATTTCTGGAAGGGTGAACAAGTCAGTTTGTTGGGATATGGTACTTGAAGAATAGGGTACCACATGGAGAGAACACCCCAGAACCTGCATGGTAGTTAGCTCTGGCTACCTTGAATGCGAGTGAAGTGAGGGTGTCCAAGGCTGGTCCACAGGCAGCTAACAGTTGGCTGTGTGCTAAGCCAATCCTAGAGCTGCCAGAAGGCTAGTTAGTGTCCTCCCCAGTCAGAGGACGGAGATGTCTTGGAATGTAGATGTTTACAGTTTTTTTTTTTTTTTTTTTTGCTATGACAACGTAGCTGAAGCTGGTACTTGTAGGCGGAGTTTTACTTAGAAGGCACCAGTGCAGGATAGATATTTATTAAAATATAAACCAACATTCACGATACAGGTAACAGTGTATAGCAGAGCCTGAACGGGGACTGGAGTCTGGAACGGTGGACGATGGATTCCAAACAGCCAGGAACCAGGCAAAACAGGCTTTTCAGGGTCACATCAGCCCCTTATCAGTCGGGTTGGCCACGCCCCCTCGGGGGCAGGGGCCCTGGGCAAGTGTCCTCTGATCTTATCAGCTGGCACCTGAATCCCACCACAGGTACTTCATGAAGAAGGGTGATTTTTGTGAGATCCAAGCTGATGCCGGTTTAGTCCCCCACAAAGCTCTTCCTGCTTCTTATCATAGTGGACAGATTCCTAGCAGGGGCAGATGGGCCTGTAGCTGGAGTGGTGGGAGCAGGTGGTGGGAGCACACTGGACATAGAGATCACATGTTGAGACAGGAAGCCAGAAAGAGGCCAAGGAGGGGCCTATGACCATTGTCCACTAGGCCTCCCCTCTTAAAGATCCCTAAAGAAACCACACTAGTGAGCAAACTCCCAACGCTGTCTATCCTGGAGCTCTCAGCAGCTACTCTGCCCCAGGGTACCTGCCAGATCTCAGTGTAGCAGGACAGCCTTGTGTGACACCATTGGCCCTGGATGGAAGCCAGCTGTTTCAGTGATCTTCCGCTTAATCTCAATGCTCCACATAATCTCAATGCTCAAGACAATGACAGATATTTAAAAGATTTATTTGTATTCTTTTAAATTGTGTGTGTGGGGGGGGTGGGGAATGCATATGAGTGCAGTTGCCCATAGTAGACAGCATGGGACCCCCTTGGAGTTGGAGCACAGGTACCTGTGAGCCACCTGGGAACTGACACAGGTCCTCTGCAAGAACACTGTGTACTCTTGACTGCATCTTGTCATAGCTGAGCCATCTCTAACCCCAGTGATGACAGGTTTTCAAAACGCAAGCCTAAGGGAAGTTTGGGGCAGGAATTCTGTTGCCCAAATTCTCTGGCAGTTGAAGGTCATGGCAGCAATAGCATAGGAGCAGAGTGTAGTGTCGCTATACAATGAATAAGTAGCCAGGTGTGGTGATGCGAGCATGTAGATCCAACATTCAGGAGACTGAGGCAGGAGGATTGGGATTCAAGGCCAGTCTAGGCTGTATGTAGTGAGCTCTTGTCTCAAAAAACAAAAAAGTGGAGCTGGAAAGATGGCTCAACAGAGCATTTGGCCGCTCTTCCAGAGGTCCTGAGTTCAATTCCCAGCACCCACATGGCAGCTCACTACTGTCTATAACTCCAGTTCCAGGAGATCTGACACCCTCACACAGGCATAGATGCAAACAAAACACCAATGCACAGAAGATAAAAATTAATTATTTTATATATAGAAAAAGAAAGAAGTTAGGTGAGGACTGTGGTCTCTGGTCAGTCTCTGTATCCATGTCATTATATCCTTGACCTGAATGTTCTTCAAGGTTCATCTGTTAATCTGGGAAGACAAACTGTCTTGTTTCGCATAGGTCAAGGTGAACACAGACAAGCTCATGTTTGTTAAGCACCATCTAAAACACATGAACCCTGCTCAAGCTCCCTTGAAAGTCACTCTTCCTGAACACCAGGAAGGGGTGTGGCTTGGGCTGATGGGAAGGCCCTGTCTAGCCCCCTACTCTGTTCAAGGACATGTTGTTGTCTGGCCTTCGTCTGCATCTCTGTGTGAGGCGCTCAAGTAGGCCCAGCAACCTGAGCCTGCACCATGTGTGGAGGAGGGGGGTGACCACCAAGTTGATACAGCTCTCTCCAGACAGGGCCAGCTCTGCCAGGTTCATGATCAGCTCATCCCTGGGGGAGCCCACATCCTTTCGAAGCTTCAGCTGGGCTCGATGCAGGAGGACTGCATTGAAGAAGAGTCTACAGGCAAACATGTTGAGAGCCACAGCCAGTACCACCCAGCGCCCAGAGGCCATGTCCCTCGGAGCAGGAGCCACCCGCCAGGCTGGCTGTGTAGCATACAGGAGGAAGAGAACCATCTGGAAGCTCAAGGCAAGTGCAAAACCCAGGCTGAACTTGACAATCTCGTATTCGGGCCATGCAGTCAGTGGATCGACCTGGCACATGGTGGTCACGTGCAACTCCCCAGATGTGCCCAGCAGGGATACCACAATGAGTGAGCTACACACAGCACAGCCCCCGATGACAGCTAGGCTTGCCACAGGCCTCACCAAGAGCCGACAGCCTGAGGATCCCGGCAGAAGAGACAGGACAAGTGTGGCCCCCTGCAGGTACTGAGCTGTAAAGTAGCAGAGATTGGAGAAGAAGGAGAGAACTCCACAGCCCAGGTTTGTCGTGGCCATGTAGTCAGGCCAGCCAGCAGCATTGAGGGACAGTAGTGTCACCAAGATGCTAGTGACTATGAGGCCTGCAAGGAGCCTGTCCAGCACCCCCAGCCTAGTACGGTCTCGGATGAACACACTCAGACTGAAGAGCCCCGTCACCAGGCTCAGTGGGACACACACTGCTACATACACATGCATGCACCTAGAAATAATGCTCTGTGCTGTAATGACGTCCTCCACAGCTGGGGACACATGGCTCGGGTAACGGATCCAGGACATGTTGTGATGGTCCATCTTCAGGAGAGCTGTCAGACCTACAAAGGAAGCACATGCTATGTAGCTTGCCCAGTGAAGGATGCCTGTGCTACACAAGGGGCAGGGTTTCCAGAGAGTGTCTAGAGCCAGCTTCTGTGTGAATGGAGGAAGGATGTCAGGGTCTGGCCTTGGTGTCAAGAGCAAGGGCTCAGGTTCAGAGTCTCCAACAAACCTCGTGCTAAAAGATTTAGGCTGAGTCTAGAGAAGCCCAAGCATCCTCACTGCTTGCCCACAAGGACCCCCACAGTTGCTTAGCAGCTCACAATGACCTTTGAGTATGTCTCTTGGCGGTGGGTCTGTGTCCCATGAAGGGTTCAGCTGACAGTTTCCCAGGAACCGGGTTTTGGGGCCCCAGCACTGAGTCACCAACAATTGTTGACATTGCTGGAGACAGGCATGCCTTTGCATTTGAGACTCTGAGACATTCTAGAAAACTCCAGCCAGTTTTAACCTTTGTAAGGACCTTTTTCTAGAAACCAGGGTACAGTGTTATGGAGGCTGGGATGTTGTGGGAGTTAATTGGAGTGGCCAAGCCTCCCACCCTATTGGCAGAAATCACTTAGTAGCTGTAAATTCCTGGGCAGAGCTTTAAATAAGGACACTGTTAGCCCCAATGCCCTACCGGCCCTTCTTTGGTAAATGAAATAATTTTGTTTCTATACAAATGGCTCCTTCCTCCCTTTAAAAATTAACTAAATAGTAGTGGAGGCTAGGAAGTAGTACTGCTGTTTATTCAAAGGAAATTGAGGGTGATAAAACTGGAGCCCGTAATTTTGATGGGATTCCTGAAGGCTGGCCTAGCTCCAAAGCCAGCTTTTGTTTGCTCTGAAAATGGACCATATGTCTGGGTGGGTGTTGGCCAGGGCTGGCTCATGCACAGTGTGACTACAATTTACTGATGTGTGACTCTGAAGTAGAGAGTGGATATAGCCTACCAGCTTCTCCCCAAATAGTTTGCTGAGCCTCTCAGAGCCTGCTGTGCCCTGGTGATACGCCTGTGCTGTACCCAGACTGAGGTTTTGAATGAGATGTTGCCCATAGGCTCTCTCTGAAGACATGGTCCGCACTTGATGGCGTTATTTGAGGTTTAGGAGTTCTGGGTTTGCTGAGAGCACACTGAAGGGTATAAAGCCTGGCCCCAACTTCTGTGCGCCTGCTTGCTCTTCCTGTTTCATGTTTCAAGATGTCTGCTGCTTGCTGTTGTATGAATCTATGCTTCTGTACAATGATGAGACCCAAAGGCCACAACAGTGATTGTCTATACAAAACATGGAGTCACTGCTTTACTTGCAGACTAGTTAGTTATTGTTATTTTAATTTTATGTGCATTAATTTTTTGCCTATATGTATGTCTGTGTACTGTGTGTGTGCTTGGTGCCCACTAGGGTCAGAGAGGATGTCACATACCCCGGGATTGAAGTTACAAACGATTTAGCTACCATGTAGGTGCTGCAAATCGAACCAAGATCTCCTGGAAGAACAAAGTGCTCTTACACCACTAAACCATCTCTCCAGCCCCTATAAACTTTTTTAAAACTAATTTTGAGCATTTCACAATGTACACTATTATAGACTTGGGAGCCCAGGCCAGTCTGTCTGTCCACAAGCCTTTTGGGTTCTGGACTTGAGGTTCCTGCTCTGGTCATCAGCCCACTCGATGTACGTTACCATGATGCTCACCCTGTCACCCTTGAGACCTGGAGGACAGTTTTCTCTGGGTGTTCTGAGGAGCAGGAAGGTGACCATTCTTGGCCCTGTGATACCACACTGGACTTGACTTTGATGAGACTGATGTGTGTTCGGGTGTTTACAGTGCCACTGCTGACCAGCCTTTGCTACTCCCCATGGGCCTGAGGGCTCCCCATCCTATCTGTCTCTTTCAGTCTGAAAAGACACAGTGGTTGGTGACTGTGATGGCTTCCAGCTGCCAGTGCTTACGGAACCAGCGGTGTGGAAATGAAGAGTCATGGCTGGCTCTGGAGGAAGCAATTTGAAGTCTGTCTTGTCAGGTGGAATGGGAAGTTGTCTTGTGATCTCTGACCACAGTCAGGAAGCAGAGCTGCTGAGCAGCCATCTGATGTATCTCTACAGCAACTCCATGCCTCGAGTGCGCCGTGTGCTACTGGGTACTGTGTCTGTGGCCATCCATCACTGCTGGCCCTCTTGTCTGGCAGCAGTAAGCTCTGTCTCTGTCTAGCTATGGCTTGTCTCTGGTTCTCAGCTGGTGGACCAGGAGGGTGCCTGCACTTGTTCCTGTGAGACTGTGCTTTCATCCACAGGAAGAAACCTCCAGGTGGCTCCCAGGGTAGCCTCACTTAGGTTCCAAATGCTCTAGCCAGGGAATCTCTATCACCATCTGGGGCCCACACAAAGTGAGCTTTATCACCTCAGTTCTTGGGTCTCAGCATTCCAACTATGAACTTTGTACCAGTATGCACTGGGTACCATTATCCTTTCCCAGCTGGGAATGTGAGTGGAAAGGATGGATTCCTGAGAGGTGGATGCTGGTGTGGCACAGCCATGCCTGGGGGCTCTGCCCTCTGTACCCAGCTCTGCTCAAGTTGAGGGTTTTTCAGAAGTGCCATCCTGTGCTTTTGTCCTTTGTGAGTGGGTGGAAACTCGTGCAGACTAGGTGACCTTGCCTCCCTCCCTGGTCCTCAGAGCTCCCCAGTCCTGCCCTGCAGAGGCCAGCTAGGGAAGGAGTGGCCAAGAGCCACCCACTTCATGCAGTGTGACTTCCCTGTGTACAACATCCCCTGGTACACCTCAGTGCCCTGCTACCATGTACAGCCCTGTCTTTGTTAAGATCAAGAGGGTCTAGCCCTTCTTGGGAGCCCAGGGTCACATGCTTCCAGACCTAGCCAGCACCTGTCCATCCACAGGACCTCCCGGCCCCTTTACTAACGTATTCTACCTGGCATGGCCACTGAGGCCTTCCACAAGTCATTCTTTACCACCCAGATTCATACTCTCCCCCC
The DNA here is from genome assembly GCA_033318265.1 of Phyllotis vaccarum. Lineage (NCBI taxonomy): Eukaryota > Metazoa > Chordata > Mammalia > Rodentia > Cricetidae > Phyllotis > Phyllotis vaccarum. The sequence goes on along the minus strand of JARWLC010000017.1, from coordinate 69,076,669 downwards.
CACCCCCAGCATGCTGTGTCCAGGGCTTCTCTGTAGCCTTGACAGTTCCTCAGCTTCCTCCCCTTCCTTCTTCCGCAGTCAACCCCAAGCCGGATAGAAAGAGGGTGAGAAACAGCAGGGCTACACAGGGAAGCCAGCCTGAGCTTGGCTCCCAGCGATCTCTCATTGGGTAATGCTGCACACTAGTCTCTGGAGCACTTATGTCTGGTGATGCACGTGAGCCTCAGTTCCTAGGTGTGGTAGGAGAGCCATGCCCTGCTTTTGTTTGCCTGAGTCAGCCTGAGGTTGGTATCAGGAGATCTCAGCCTCGTTTGGCTGAGAGCCTGAACCTCTTGTTGAGATCATTTTAAAGAATCTGTAGAAATGACACACTTTTTGGCAGTCACCACCTCGGATCTGGTCACAGCCCTTGACACAGCTTCCTCACTGACTGCCCTTGGTGCCCAGCCCCAGCAGCCATTTGTCTGCTTTATCTCTTGCAACTTTGACATTTCCAGATTAGCACATGGTAGGTCTGTCTGTGTGGAACCTCCAGGTCTCACTTGTCTGCTTTATCTCTTGCAACTTTGACATTTCCAGATTAGCACATGGTAGGTCTGTCTGTGTGGAACCTCCAGGTCTCACTTTCTTGTGAACACGAGGTACCTCCCTCCCTCCCTGGCTTGTCACTTCCTGACTCACTAATACTTTGTCCTGTCACTAAGAAGTCCCAGCAGTGTTAGAGAGAGTCGCTTCTCTTGGCCCTCCAGTGCAAACACTTTCTGGGGCACACATCTGAGTGACATGGCTAGCTCAAGGGTCAGATGAGTCCACAAGTCTTCCAGGGTAGCTGCACCGTCCTACTTTGCTGCCGTAACCCAGCCTAGCTTCTTGGAGAATCTAGACCGCCACAGAAGATGACGGACAGACCCTTCATGGACACATTTCAGGCTGAGAACCTGGGGCCTCTGGAGACCTGCAGAAGGGCTGCCAAGGTCAGCTCTGTGTCCTGTGTCCCTTGGGAGCTCCCCAAGGCTAGCGTCTGAGAATGCTGTGTTCCTCCACAGGATGGCTCTTGGCCACTACTCTGTAAATAGCCCTTCAGAATGGTTCCTGTAAGTGTGGCCCCCTCACTTTACTAAACAACACTGCTTAGGTGGGGGGGGAGGGGTTGGCATAGCCCAGGGCATTTTCCAAAGGCCATGAGAGTACTTACCAGGTCTTCTCACATGGGCATGATGCTCATACAGACCCTTCGAAGCCACACTTGCAGATCTTTCCAGCAGGACTCACAAGTTCTGCACAGATAAGGCATAAATGTGTGAGATTCTATTGAGTGACCCACAGGGAGCATGGGGGCCTTATGTGTGTACTACAGCAGGTAAAGTGGCCTTGGCATACTAGACAGAGACGCAGGCCAATTAAGGACTTGCTGGCTCCCCACTCCCTCAGGGTCTTTTGAGAAATTACATGTTTCCTGTAATGCCCCACAGACTGGCAGCCAACATGAGAAGCCTGTGAGGGCAGTGTATGAGATTTCAGAGGAGGACAGTGGGTTGGGTGATGAATACAGAGGGGGTGTTTGGAAAGCCAGAGCTGCCCCCAGGAGATGAGTTCCTGTGCCCCACCTAACAGGCTCCACCTCCCTCCATCCTTCAACTGTCTCCTCCTTCTGGCGGGACTTAGCCATTCTTGCGCCTCTGGTCTTGGCTCTGTAAATGTTTCCATCCCAATCTGCCCAGCAGACGAGGGCGGACCCGCTGGTGAGTCATTGTGTCTTCACACATAGTGTCCCACTACAGCCCTGATCAACCTTTGGCACAGAGGTGTGACCTTTGAGGGAGCTTGGACTGACATCAGGGTAGGGTGTAGGGCCAGCTAGGGGCTACCAGCCTCTGACCACTCAGCTCAGGGATCTGGAAAGGCAGAGGGGGACTTACTGGCTGTCACAGTGGGCAGTGCAGGCCTGTTTGTCTGTCCTTGACTGTACTGTTGGTCCCAGGGCTGTTTTTCAGGAACTGAGAAAATGGGCCTTCATTAAGAGAAGGATAAAAGCAGTTTCCTGTTTGCTTTCTCTCAGATCTTGCAGATAAGGTACTTATGCCTTTTGTCTCACGTGCATACATGAGTCACGTGACCATGTGAGCATGCATGCACATGTACATATTCCCAAGCACACACCAGCACACAAGTATGCATGTGTACACACATAGGTAGATATACATCTGGATACACTGAAACACAAACATACCTATACCAGACACACCCTGACATGTAGAAGTATGTGCACACACATGAATACACTTGGGCACACACCAATACAAGCTGTTCGTGCACATGCACACGTACACACAGCTACCGGCCTCTAGGAGCTCCAGCACTCCTGGCCCCCATGTGCTATGGGCCATGAGCACTCCAGGCAGTGACCAGTGGCCCAGCGGGGCAGACCTGCCTGGCTTTGTGCTTCCTGCAGAGTGGAAGCTCTGGTGTCCTGCTCAACCTTCTTTTCAGGAACCCTAGCACACTCTTTCTCTGGCAGCATATTGAGTGGAAACACTCTTTGTGGTTACTTAAGGCTTGTGTGTTTCTCAGCTTTCCCCTCCAGGAGAACCAGAGAAGAGAGTAGAGGAATGGAGCCAGTTAGGAGGAGAACAGTACCCTAGGAGGTCTCTGCATTTACTGGCTATGTGCACCCTTGTGCCTTGCACATGGCTGTGTACACCTTTCCCACAAGGCTGAACTTGGGGAGTGCTGAGGAGCAGGCCCACCTTTAAATCCCTTGTTTGGGACTAGAGGCACTAGAACTGACCGTCCCTGTCACCAGGTGCCACGTGCCACCTGAAGCCCTCTGCTGTCCTGAGATCCAGTAGAAGAGTGGGGCTGTTGAATAGAAACCCGCGTGATGCCTGTGGCTAGAATGGGTGATCCGGGAGTTTGCCAGAAAGCAGCATTTGCCCCAAATACCAACAAAGAGATTGAACCTTCCTGTGTTGGGCTGCCTGGAGGGAGGGTAGAGTTCAAATAGTTCAGAGGTATTTGATATTTTGTGGATTTCCATGGTCTTGATTCAGTCACTGTTGATTCTATGGGGATGTGCACAGCCACTGAGGAGGGTGCCTTCTTACTACAGTGGTGAGCGTGGGCTGGCCAGCACATGATCAGACTCTTTCTGCCCTCTGCAGTATCTGGTACCCCAGCAGTTACGGGGAGTGTGGCAAGAGATTCTGATAATGAAAGTGAGGGGTTCTTTCTGCAGCCTGCCCTCCGTGGCACTTCCCTGTTGGCCTTTCCTCCAGCTATAGGTCTTCCTGGCTCTTTTGGCCAGCTGCTTATTCTTGATGACATCCTGCCTGAGCTGGGTGTGAGCAGGAGGAAAATCTCTGGCCAGCCAGAGCCAAACAGGTGAGCCCCAGAAGAGGGGATAGGAGCCTTTGGGCTTGACTTGAGTCAGCTTCCCCAGAAGGAGCAAAGGCTGTTTGCTTCATGTTGCAGGTATTTGTCTGAGGGCCCAGTGAACCATCAGCACCACAACTATGTCCCCCATGTGTCTCCAGGGAGGTGATGAGGCAGGTTCCTCTTCAAGGCTGTGGTCTTGTGATCTTGGACCCACTAACTGGAAGAACCTTTGTAGAGGTCTTAGGAAGTCGACTGAGCCCACTTGGCAAGGCATCTAGCTAGTGGCTCTCCTTGCCTTGGCTCACAAGGACATGTGTCAGGAGTGTCATAACTAACCCATCTGAGTACAAAGCCCACCTTGTGCAGAGGTGGTCAGCCTGATTGCCCAGTTTCCAAAGACTCCCTCCCAGCCGCTGCCTGTTCCTGCTGTCTGGGCTTCCGCCTCACTCTGCTGCTTCAAGCCAAAAGAGAGTTCTCTGTTTGCAGGTTTCCCCGCCCAGTGCAAACACACATTCCAGATGTGCCCACTACAGAAGTCTTTATGTTCCTCCATACCAGCCTCTCTCACCCCACCCCCCTTGATAAACCCCCCACCATAGTCATTAGCCTGACTGCCCTGCCAACATGCTTTCTGACAATCCTTAGACCTTTCCCCATTTCACCACAGGAGCTGACCAGAGCCACCATGAACCCTTCCTTCAGAAAGAGGCTGAATTAATCACCATGCCAAAGGCTAGAATTTTCTTTTACTTAACAGAACTGACCTGTACTGTAAAGAAAGTGGTTTTCACAAACTTCCTACAGCTAAGTTGGAGGCAGGAAAAGTTGGGTGGGCAGGACCTCCTCTGGACATAAAAAAAGCACTCACCCATGCCAGGCCCTGGGGTCTACGGAAGGCTCTGTCAGCAGTTGAGGGCTGTTGTGAGGCTGGGGCATGCTCTCTGTTCATCCAGTGTTCACTCCATTGCTCCACACTGGCCAAAAGACAGGCTGGCACAGACACCCACAGTTTCTAAGGAAAAACAGGATTCGGCCTGGAGTCATCCAAACCACACACTATATTTAAGCGGGCTATGGTTGGACCATGTGACCTAGAAAAATCCAAATGGACCTATGTCTGAGGTGGAGGAGTGGCATGTGTGTGTGTGTGTGTGTCTGACTGAGGGTCTCCAGAGCTTTCTTGCAGAAGTGTGCTGACCACTCACAGATGGTCCCTCCCAGAAGGCAAAGACATTTGCAACCTAAAATAGGAGCTGAAGCCCCACCCAGCCAGGAAAAGTCCTCCCAACCAGAGCAAACCAGCGCCTGGAACTTGGCCACATGGATGAGGGTCTGGCCCCTCTGTCCCTGAGACAGGGTGACTCAGAATAGTGGACACTCCAGCCTGGATGGCAGGTGACTTTGGGGACCTCTTACTACCCTGCACACCAATGGCCAGAGCTGTACATTGGGGTTGCATGGAGTGGGGCTCTGCCCGGACATGATGCCAGAAGGCACGTCAGCTTGCTGGTATCCAGCGTCCTCTCCACCAGGCCTTGCCCAGGATGCCATGATGCTAGCTGGGAAGAGTCCTGAGCAGGAAGCACCAAGATCTGAAGAGAGAGCCTCAGCCAGATAGAGGTAAACGGTCTTGGCAACACTTTAAAATCTTAAAATGTAGTGATCTTTACCTCCCAGCTCCATGTATACACACTTCTGCAGCTTACCTCATGATGCATGTTTAGGCTGTTTATGTGGCATCAGCTCCAAGCTGCCTTGTGGTACTGGTCTCAGGCACTTCCCTCAGCCTCCTGAGTACTGTGGGAGAGAAGTCTAAGGAAGCCTCATCCCAGTGGCCTCCCTCCTCCAGGACAGCCACTGCTCCCTCCCTTTCCCCCTTCCTGCCTGATGTGTGCTGATGGCAGCTCCCAACTAGCATTGCTACATCAACCTTCTATGTGTTCCCTTCCTGGCCATGAGTTCTGCAGCTAGATTCAGCTAGTGGACTCTAAGGCTGATGGGTCTACAAAGGGCCACTTCCCACTGCTTTGTCTTGAGATCTCCTCTGGTACTTCCCTATTTGACACCAATGCTCTCTGTGGCCTCTCTCTGTGCCCTTCCTAATAGCCTTTAGCAGTTCTGCAAAACCCTCTTGTATCTCTCCCAACAATAGTCCCTAAGTGACCTTTGGCCCTTCCCAGTGTCCCTTGAATATCTGGCTTTTAAGAGAGGGTGTGGAGGCTTGGGGCGGGTGGGCTACTCTCCAGCCTCCTTAGCCTCACTGGGGCCTGGGCAGGGCATAGGGAGGGTCCTGATCAGGGCGAGGAGGTAGGGTGGGGACTGATAACCCCTTTCTTCCCCAATTCTGTTTACCTGCTGATAAGGGAAATACAGACTTTATCTTTGAAGCCTGTGGCTGTGCCCTCTACCTGTCATATGCTATGCCCTGTCCCCTGTTGAAGGGACAACCCAGTGTTGTCAGTCTTCTTCTGGAGGCACCTTCTACTTGTCACTGGGCCCAATGGGAGGAGCCTCTGGGGACAGGCAGTGGGACTAGAGGCCCTCAGATCAGCTTGCGCCAAGTGACCTGCCTACTGTCAACAGCTCAGTGTCAACAGCTCAGGCACTGGGATTTCACAGGGACTGCAGAGCAGGCTGCAGGGTGCAGATGCCTCCCCCAAAGCCTCTGCACCTTGGGAGGGCACTGCATGCCCTCCAATCCTGATGCTTCCTGCCTGACCCAGGCTGGCCCTTAGGCTGAGCGTACAGATGTCGGGCAACGACTCTCTGTGCATTCACTGTTTGTGATCTTTAAAAGCAGGCCTACTGTACCCATGCCTCAGTTCCCCCCTGTGAGATAGCTCCCACACTCTGGTTGCCCGGGTTGCCTTTTGGTTGTGGCTCCCCTAGTAGTCTCATGAATGTTATGGAACCCCAACACCACAAACACCACACACAACACACACACACACACTCCAGTCAAACTTCCATCTGAGCTCAGTGACCACTTCCTTGGTATGACAAGGACTTCTCCAGCTTGGGACCCCTGCGTAAGCTTTCGATTGTCTGCAAGTGGGCTATCAGCTACTGAAATGCTGGTCTCCACTTTTGCTCTGCCCTGGTGATAGAATTCAGGGAGATGTGGCCCCCCCCATCATACGCTCACACTGCTGTGGAAGGGAATACAAGGAGACATGATTCCCAGATTGTGGGTACATGATGCTGTGTTCAGGATCTGCATGGCCCTACATGCTGCCCCCCCCCCCAACACCAAGGGCAGGAGTAGAGGGACACGAGGTTTGCATAGAGAGGAAAGGGGCCGTGGGTAGATATAGCTTCCTCCCCTCTGTCCCCCTGCCGTAGTGGTTTCCCACTAGCTGGGAGGCTTTGGCTGCCTCCACCCCTGGCTTCTCCCCACCATTTGTTCATTTCTCCAGCTGAACTTGCGATGATCATGGCAGCTTCCTTCTTCCCTGACCCCTCTATGGCGATACACTTTGTTTTTTGTTTGTTTGGCTGATCTTGCTTTTGAGATAGGGTCTCAACTATGTAGCCCTGGCTGTGACCTGGAACTCACCATATAGACAGGGATGGCTTCAACTCACTGGAGTTAGGTGTGTGCCACCACGCCTGGCAAGGATACACTTGAACGTCACTTGTGCTGTGACCACCTGGCCATAGGCCACAAATAGTCTGGGCAGCAAGGTGTCCCTGGGCTTCTCTATCCGCACAGCTACAGGTCCCCTGTACCGCACTGAGAGCTGTGGTGAGGGGCATCACAGGATGGCCCTCCTTCTCTCAAAGACCCAGTAGCAGGCCATTCACACAGCCAGACATCATTCAGAATGCAGAGGAATGGAGTTCTGACAGACAGTGGTGGCAGGCCCTGGATACAGCACACACTCAGTAGGACAAGTGGGACACAAAATGTCACCTGCTTATGCTTCCCCTTCAGAAGGGACAAAGCTCAGGGACAGACAGCAGACCCAATCTCAGTTCACATTAACCCTCTCAAGTTTGGCACATCTTTATATCTTAAGCACAGTTTTATTTGAGGTTCGTTTTATAATTCTGCTGTTTTAAACACGTAGTGTGGGGCTGGAGAAATGGCTCGGTGGTTAAGAGCACTGGCTGTTCTTCCAGAGGTCCTGAGTTCAGTTTTTAGCACCCACATGGTAGGTAGCTCATGACTGTGACTCCAGTTCCAGAGAATCTGGCGCCCTCACCCAGGCATACCTGCAGGCAAAATACCAATGCACATGACTGTAACAGAAAAACATGTAGTTTGTTTATTTGGGGCACATGTACAAGATGAGGTGCCTCCCCGGATCAAGTAGAAACATTGTCAAATCTTCTAACTAGTTGGAAGCTCACTCTGACCCCTCTGAGTTCCAAGGCTGCTGAAATGTTGGTCTTGTATAGGAATGGGCAGGGGTACCACACATCTGAGCTGCTGTGTGGCATCTCCTCCAGGACACACTGCCAACCCTTCTCCCCGAAAGACTGCAGAGTGATGGTGGCAAACACATGTCTCTTTTATGTAGCAGCTGTAAGAGACCCCATTTTCCCCTTCTCCAGTGCCTTACTCTGTGACCTGCTGCTGTGAGATAATGCACTCTGGGAAGTTGATGGTTATTGGGTGTTAGCATCTGGGGCCTATGGAAGAAGCTCAGTATGTGGTCCAGAGGCTGGACGAAGGGTGGAGGGTCATCTCGCCATACTGTGTCATCCTGGCTAATGTGAGGGACAATGGCTCCTGGGACTTTGGTTTTCCAGATGTGGCAGCCAAGGAGTCAGGAGGATCAGGTTCACAGAGTGACCTGAATGAAACTTGAAGCTTGTTCCATGGTGAGGACCACAGAAAACCAGGAGAGGGTCACCAGATCTGGAGTTGAGACTAAGAAATGAAAGGCCAGTGTGGGTCCAGCCTTGGCTCACAATGGGTGGTGGAGGTCTGTATCTGGTGCTCCCTATTTGTGTGTGTGTGTGTGTGTGTGCATAATTACAGCCCAGCCCTTCCTGTGCTGTGTTGATTATATCAGCTACTTTCTCATTGCTGTCCCCTAATACCTGACAGGAAGCAACTTAAGGTGGGGGAGAGATGATTTGGGGCTCCTGGTCTGAGGATACAATCCATCATGGCGGGGAAAGCCAACAGGATGTAGCAGAAGCTGCTGGTCAAATTGTATCTATCTGGGATGCCAGCTTGTAAAATGGAACTGCCGGCATTTAAGGAGGGTCCCGCTTCAGTTACCCCAGTCGAGAAAATCATTGACTGACATGTGAGGTTTGTCTCATAGGTAATTCTAGGTCCTGTCAGGTTAATATAAACTAACATTGGCCTTGGTACTAGTCAAGGCAGTTTCCTGTGGCTGCATAGAGCCTGTGTCCTGTCCGCTGTCTACTGGAGTCTCAGATCAGAACTGTATGTGTGGCTGACCAAGAGAGGGTGTCAGGGATCCACAAGACCTGAGGAGATACCTATCCTCTAGGCCATCTGCATCTCATACACAGGACCTGGGCACCCACAGCGGGGCCAAGACCCTTGGGCTTCCTTGAAGGCACGGTGAGGGGGAATTTAGGGACACCTGACAGAGTGCCAGGTTCATGAGACAAGACTTCTGCTAAGAAGCCACTGGAGAATGGAGCCTTGTCCATTTCCCCACATCTGATCTGAGAACCCCACCCACAGAGCAGCTGGCATAGAACAGCCATACTGGAGCATGTGGGGTCCTAGCCCCTGCTGGCTAGAATGCCAAGGACCTGCCTCCAAGGCTTCAGAAGACTGTCGCTAGAGACCTTCTGGGCGAGAAGGCTGCCAGAGAGAAGGAATGGCCAGTGACAGAAGCCCCATCCATCCCAGACCCATGTCCCTCAGCTTAGCTGTGGTGTGGCAAAGACTGACTATCATCCTCAGACCCACATTTGCTAAGGATTATGAGATAAGTGTTTTGTAAGAGCCCAATTTCATGCTTAGAAAATTTAGAAATCAGCATTTGTTCATGTAAATCCATCCTGTAATGGAGGAAGTGTGGACCTAAGTGGGCTTGCTAGGAGGTCTTTAGCTGGTGCACACACTATCTTTTTGGGGTGAAAGCCATTGTGAGAGAGCCTTGAGCTTGGCAAGCTGATAGCAGTTACCTGGCATGCCCTCTCCTGGCATCTGTCCTCCTGGCTGGAAGTCCACTGCCAAATCCATCATGGCCACTGGGTGGAGCTCTGGAAACAAGCCTGTCTCAGAGAGGAACCCAGGCTAGTCTGCTCATAGCTTGAAAACGAAAGTATGCGTCTCCCAGGGTCATGTCATCCAAGATGGCGATGGTATGGGGCTGGCCACCCTTGTCCCCTCCTCAAGGGACACTGAGGATCACACCCAGTTGACAGATCTCTGGTTTCCTGGCTGATGGGTTCTGACAGGTGCAAGCAGCCACAAATCCAGTGACCCACTGAGAAACTGTTTCCATCACTCTAGAGAGTTCCTTGGGGTCCCAGAGATAATGTCTCCTTTCCTGGGTCAGGGAGGCAGGCTGTTGGGTGTTCAGAGTGTCCATTGAAATTCGAGGAGGTGTTTGGATAGATGGGCAGCCTTTTACCACCAAACAGTCCTCCTGTGCTGGAGAGGCACATCTGCCTGTCAGAGGATAAGCTGTCCCCACTCTAGCCCTGTGAACACACAGCCATGGAAGTACAGGTGTGTGGGTAACTGCCCTTGTTTTCCCGGCCAACCATCTCAGAGTTGGGGCTGGGGAGTGATTTGGTGCTTGTTAGAGCATGTGTTACATGGCTTGAGTTTGGATCCCCAGAACCTGTATAAGCTCCAGGTGGGCACAGTGGCCTACCCATGATCCCAGCCCCCAAAGACACAGATGGGCTCAAAGTAAGCTGGTTGTATCAGTGTGCTCTGGGTTTGATTAAAAGACAGACCCCGCCTCTATTAATAAGGTGGAAGAGCAATGAAGGATATAACCAACTCCAACCTCAGATCTCCACATGCATTCAGACATAACACCCATAGTCAAACATAAGTCTGTGGAGCCCACATGTTCACATGTACACACACACACACACACACACACACACACACACACAAAAATGGAGGGAGAATTGAAAGTGGGAAGTGGAGTAGTCAGAACACATGGTGAGTGTAACTTTCCAGCAGTGGTAGGTTTAAGTCCTTCCCTTTTCCTGAACTCATACATCAGCCAGGAGCACCCTGGCTCCCTCCCTGAGGGTGACTAGGGGAGCTGAGGTGCAGGAGCCCAGCTCATCCAGCCCTCCTTTGAAAGGAAGCCCCAAGACTTGGCACCGGTGTTTCTCAGATTAGGATCTGAAAAAAGGCCCAGGGGCCTAATGTGTGCCCTGGAAGGAGCCAGTGACTAGATCTGGGAATGTGGTTAATGTTGCCTTTCCTCTTGAGGTTTGACATGTACTCAGCGGCATAGTGTAACCTCTGCTCTTGTTGGTCACACACCTTAGCAAGTTCCCTATGCTCCCATGCTCCTGTCCCTAACTGCAGACTGTGGAGCATGCTAGGTGGCATTGGAAGCTGTGTGCCCTGGGCTTGTGGCCGCAGGGTGTGTCACTTGCCGAGGGCAGTTGGAGAATCTTTCCCATTACCTGAGGGACTCAGTGGGGTATCTCTCAGGGTCCCTACGTCATACATCTAACAGTGTAGGAGGCCAGGAGACTCACTGTTGGAGGAGACCCTGGCAGTACTCTGCTGTGCCCAAACACAGAGAGGACCATGGAGACCCTCCAGACAGAGTGACCTTGCCTCAAGTTAGGTTGGATACCCTGGATTAGACTCCCCTGGCCTCAGCTCCTGGTTTTGCTGATGCTGACTGCAGCATCAGAAAAATCACACCCCAGTGCACGCTCATTCACACATGCACTCAGCAAAGTCAGGCAAGCTCACAGCATGCACCAGGCTCTGTGCTGTGTACTGATAGCACCATGTCTGTTTCATGAGCATCATTCCCACGTTGTCACTTCACTTAACACCCAGCGCTGTGTGCAAAGCAGGGTCAGCTGCTGCTGAGACGGACCCTCCCATACCCTCAGCCTGTCCGTTTTGGGGAAGAAGTAGAACAGGGCATGGGTGTTGCCTTTCCCTTGCCCATCTGTAGCTGGCTGAGTGACAGGTTCCAGTTCCTTTTGTCACCCATAAGGCTTGCTGGTCTGCAGCAACCGCAGAGCATGTGACATCTGAGCAACTGAGTTTATCAACTCAGTGTAATTCTGTAGACAAAGTGCAGAGTAGACGAAAAACATTGAGATTTATAGTATGAGTGGAAACAACTTTTTAAAGATTTATGTTATTTATTTATGTGTATGTGTGTGCCTATGGAGTCCAGAAGAAGGGATTAGATCCCCCTGGAAATGGAGATATAGGTGGTTGTGAGCAACCTTGTTAGTACAGGGGATTGAACCAAGACAAGATTTCTCTGTGTAGCCCTGGCTGTCCTGGAACTCGCCCTGTAGACTGGGCTGACCTCGAACTAAGAGATTCTCCTGCCTTTCCTCTCAAATGCTGAGACTAAAGGTGTATGCCATCACTGCTGGCTCACAGCCAGTGTTGTTAGAACCCTTAGCCGCCTCCCCCCCCCCCCCCCGCCCTGAAGCGACCTTCTTTTATCTTGAGTCAGGGTCTCCTGTAGCCAAGGATGACCCTGAACTCCTTTGACCTGCCAAATGATGGGATTATAAGTGTGTGTCAGCCTACTAGGGTCACGCCAGTGCTGGAGACCAAACCCGGGGCTTTGTGAGTGCTAGGCAAGCACTAGTGCTGAGCTACATCTCCAGCCCAGAAACAGCCAGTGTTAAGGGACTCTGCTTTCTGGTTTCTGATACACATCACAGACCCCTAGAAATGCTTGTTTTAGGAATACAGACATCAGGCCTGGCTGTGGCTCAGTAGCTGGTGCAAAGCCCTGGCATTCAATTTCCCCTACCATTAGGGGAAAAAAAGAAAGAAAATGGGAACGATGGTGAGCGTTAAATAATTTAATAGTACTCAGATGTGTGGATCTCATCAGTAGTTTCTTTTTCACATTCACAAAATTTCGGCAAGTGGAAACAGCCACTGGGGTGGATCCGATCCCGTGGGTCAGGAATGAGAGAAAGCCCTCCCCCCCACCAGACACAGCTTAACATCATAATGTCTCCCTGGTCGGGCCTTTGCTTTCTCTAACAGGACAGGTGTCTGTGGGTTCCTGGGAACCCCAAGAAAAAGGTCACTTTCTAGAATCCTAAGGAATGATGACACATGGCAAGCTTTCTTGTGAGTTAATGAAAATAAGAGCAAAGAGCATTCATTGTAAATTACAACCATCAAGAAGTATTGACAGCCAAATTAACGATCCTTAGGGAACTATGTGTCCTGCCTGACATCTTTAACTCATGTGTGTTATGTGTGTGCATGCGTACACACCACACACACACCATCATTGCAGTAACACCTCTATGTGGTTAAGGTTCTTTCCTACTTTGGGAGGTGCATGGCAGAAAACTTGGGAAGCAAAGACTGGGGTCTTGCAGGATGAACTTGGCAGAGAATCACAGATAGCCGATGTCAGAACACCAGTGGCTGCAGTGCTTGGGCGGTTGGGTGGGAGGGTGCATCATCCCAGGACATCTCTACAGGGAAAGGGTCTGCACTGCAGATGGCCACTACTCTGGCCATGTGTGCCTCCATCAGGAAGACCCAAACAGACAGCTGGGCATCCACTGGGCTATCACTGCAGGACAAGTTGATGCCAACAACAGGGTCCTGCCTTCCAGTCCCTCAGGGGTCCCCTACAACCTAGCCATTTTGTACCTAAGGCCACTGAGAAAATGCATCAAGGAACATTTGGACCACTCCTCACCTTGCTTGGGGATAACTGGGATAGAGGGTTCCAGGGCATAGAGCCCTTCCTGGACCTGGAATCTGCCCCTCCTAGCACCTCTGCCTGAAGCAAAGGGTATAAAATGGTCAGGAAGGGCAATGGCTGCTTTAAACTGGGACACAAACGTCACACACACAGCCCGCCCCACCCACCAGGATCCTCTTTCCCCTATGACCCACAAAGCTTAGGCTGCCCTTTGCTTGCCCTGACCTTGGCTCCTGGGCTTGCTCTCACCCATAGGAGAATTACAGTTGGCCTGAAGGGTAGACCCAGCTAGAGCCTTCATGGTGAGGCTTCTTGTTTCCTCAGCAAGCATGGCTGGTCCGTGTAGCCATTGGGATGGGAAGCCGAGCAGCCATTGGAGCCTCAGAGCCTCCGTTCAGCTGTGTATCCGAGAGGACGGACAGGGAAAGTCGGGCTTGCCATTTTAAAAACCTCAAAACAAATGCTTCCTAAGGCAGATTAACTTAGGCAGTCACGTTAGAGGAGATGTAATTTGCATAGAGTAGAGAAACCAAGGTACTCGTAGCTAAAGTTTCTGAGCAGCCAGGACAGTCTTAGGGCCAGTAGGAAGGCCACTGAATATGGATCACACCAGACTTCTGCAGAGACAGGCAGGTCAGATGATCATATGGAAGAGATCTTTAGAACTGGGACGCAGGGAGTTGTGGGCTTGCAATGTAACCCTAGAGAATGGGGTGGTGACAGTGATGGAATGGGGGTGGTAGGAATTCTTTTCATGCCCACATGTCGGAGTAGTGAATTACCAAACCCAAAGCCCCAGAGGCACGTGGGTGAGGCCTGTACCTAGACACCTGTGGAAGGCGAGCCTCATCCTGTATCACCCCACAGCTGTGTGAAACTAGCCAGGCAGGGCCCTTACCCTCAATGCCAGTCCCTGGTCATCTTGGGTACTTGACCTCATAGCATCCTGCCTCTCCTTTCCATGTCCAGCTAACACTTTACCACATCCAGATCTCCCCCCAGGGATCTTCTAGTTTCTGCACTGAAAGAGTATTTTCTCCCATGTGTTGATGTGCACGCGTTAAGGCACGGGAAGGACAGGCCTATACTAACTAAAATCCTTTCTCAGGAGGAGAGAGGTAGCTAGGTATCTGTGGCTGGGGGGAGAGAGGTCAGTGCTCCACAGCTGTCACTGTCACAGTTCAACTGTCCTGTCCTCAAGCTGTAACATTGGTATCTGTCTTATTCTTAATACTAGGCATTTTTTCTAACACTTTATTAAGAGAGAGAGGAGAATCAAGTATTGTGTCAATACGAAGTATAAATACTGGCTTTAGATTTCATCACTTCATTTAGAAAGCCCAAATCCAGGGAGGCCAAAGGTCAGCCTGCTTTTGAGGACATGGACCTTGAAGATGTCCCTGGGAGAAAGGCACACACCTTGAGGGGAAGGTGTGAGGTTAATTAGAACCAGCCTGTTTGCACGAGGCCCCACCACTTTCTGCAATGCAGTTTCAGACCAGGATTGGCTTTCCAGGGGAAAACAAAACGCCAGGAGAAATGCCCCCCCTGTGCTGTTCTGGACTCAGCATGTCTCCTGGGAGTTGAAGCGCCACATGCTCGGGGAACAAAGTGCTATGCATCCAGTTGAATTTTAGTGTTCCTCATGGTCAGGTCCTCTCCTGGGACTTGTGACCAGGGAGGCCTTAGCTATGCTGGCGCCATCACCTGCTGTATCCCCGCGGGGTCAGGGGAGCAGTGGCGGTACCCACATTGCATTTTCTTCACCAGCCTTCGGAGCTTGCTGGGGAAGGCTTTGTTGATGTAACGGTAGAGCAGTGGCGTTACCGAGCTGCTTAAGAAGGCCAAGAACTTGGCCAAGTCCTTAGCAACCTGCAGGATGCCTAGGTAGTGCCCCTCTATGGTCCTCCCCCGTGAGGCCAGCACTGTGTGCCCCAGGCTCAGGTAGTAAGGTGTCCAAAGCCCAAACTGTGTGCACACGGTGGCCACCAGCAGCCTATGCACCGAAGGGTCCAGCCTGCTGCTGTCCTGGTCCAGGGGTGTGTCTTCCTTCCCAATCCTTGAGATGAGCACCAGTGCATACAACACAGCCAGACCTGGCACCACATAGCCGATGAGCACGAGGATAGCGTCAGCAGCCTCTGTGTTCTGCATCCGGGCACACTCAGCAATTCGAGAAGACACGTGGCTGCAGATGTAGAAGAGCAGGGAGGAGAAGCTGGTGAGCACAGCCCCTCCCCAGATGAAGCCGCACACATGCCGGGTGTTATACACACTAGCCATGTAGGTGCGTGGCAGGGCACGCTCAATGTAGTAGTCAAGGCTCAGCAGTGCAGTAGAGTACATGGTCACCAGAGAAGCCACGTTGAACAGGATGAGCAGTGTCACGTGGGCCTCACTGCTGAGGCTCCACAGGGCCCACCTGGAGTTGTCCGGGCCCAGCAGGTATGCAGGAGCCAGGGCCGTGAGCACCAGCCCTGCCACGGCCATGTTGACGAAGTATACATCTGGCATGGTCATGCTGTTCTTACTAGTCAGGTTGGCCAGCACCAGCAGGGCATTGTAGCCCAAGCCCACGGGGACACCTGCCCCCAGGTAGAGCAGCGAGAGAAACCACAGCCCCAGGCGCAGGTTCCGGCACAGCGGCTCCTCACCCCAGGCTGTGCTGTTGGGGGGGCCACAGCTCCACATGGCAGCTCACCCCAGCTTTGCAGCTCTGCTGAGAGAAAAGGGGCAGTTAGTCACTAGGCTCCAGGAAGAAGCAATCTCCTGCATATGTGGGTGTGTGTGTGGTTGTGCGTGCATGCCTGAAGTCATATGTGTGTCTGCTAGCAGGGGGTTCCAGGCCAGGCTGCTGGAGGGAGCCCGGCCTCTGAGACGTCAGGGACATTCATACCTATGGTGAGACTCCTGAACTCAGTTTCTGAAGGACATTGAAGTCCCAGACTCTTCACCAGAAACCTTTAGAAGTATGTTGCACATGTGCTACGGCCTCACCAGCTGTGCCTTGGGCTCATCACATCAAACCTACTGTTGTCTTTGGCACCGGTTGGGTGCTCTTTGGGAACAGAACCCACACAACCTCAAACCACTCAGCAGTCCTAGGCTGCCCCAACCACAGTCCCCACTTGATGGCTATCCCCACCCACTCTCTCTTGTGTAGAAGATATAAGCATAGCCTGTCATCTGGGACACACATCTCCCTGGTGTGTGTGTGACACACAGTAGCAGGCTGTGCCCCAGCACAAGCAATGTGTGAACAAACGTGAGATATAAGTGTTGTGTATCTGTAGCCCCTGCACTGTACCCTATGAGCAGAGCCTGGAAAAGTTACTGCCCTGTAGGTGTGTAGTAACAGGAGGCCCAGGCACCTCTGAGGCTGATGAAGCCTAGGGACTGAACATGGACACGCATTGTGCTCACATAATTTCCCTCAGATGGGCTGGCCCTTTGTAGTTACTCTTGAAGCTTGCTGGGTTTGTGGGCACCCAAATCCATCAAGGCTGGGAGACATGGGAGGCCTGGGTGAGGCCAGGCATTCCTTTTCCTCCCCCAGGGTCACTGACCTATGGGGCAACACCGAGCCCATGTTGCAGTCTGTCCAGTTAATCTTGATGTAACTGAACAAGGGTTTGGCAAGTGATCTATAGAGAGCATTCCTCTTCACTTGTTCTTCAGGGACACCCAGTTCTTTGCAGAAACTTTACATTCAAACTGGACTTTGGCCCAACCAGACCTGCCCACACAATCCAAAAAGAGAAAGCATCCCGAGCAGACACACTGAAAGCGAACATTCATGTCTCCCAGAGTGCAGGGACAAAGCCAGGAAGCCAGGTTGCTGGTGTTGGCACTGGTCCTGCCTGCCTTGGCCCCCACCAGGAGGAAGCTGCAGCCCAAAGGCTGGCGGTGTCTGTCTAAGTATACAGTGTCCTGCCACTGTGAGGACGCTACAGATGCACAGGCTGGCAGCAGGGTCCAGGTGGGATGGGGAAGCTCATCGGGAGGAAAATGCAGAGTCCCACCTTATTGTCTCCTCCGGTGGCAGCCATCATTGTGATGCCAATTGCTCTGCATTCCTGGGCATCATCTTGTCCCCTCTTACTCCCCAGGTCAGGCTAAGCAGGTGATGCTGGAACCCTTATTCAGATGCACAAGGGAGGCCACTTTGTAAGGACACTGCAGTCCTAGCCTGTGCCCCCAGAAGCTAGGACAGTGAATGGGGGGGGGGGGAAGCAAGTCAATGGAGTGGGGCCCTGACAAGTGCTAATTGGCCCTGCCCTCCTTTGAGGACACATGCTCGCTGCATCCCCCACCACACATGGGTTTCACTTGGTACCCTTCCTGCCACTTCTGCAGGGTCTGCTTTGCTGTTCCTCCTGTTCTGTGGCGCCTCCTCAGAGCCCTCAGCACAGAAGGCCCAGTCTCCAGGCACAGTGGGTCTCCCAGGCTGCCTGGCCTTGGTGGCCAATAGTGGCTGAACAAGAGCACACATTATTGGAGCCTCATGTACCACAGCTTCACAGTCCTTAGGGAACAGTGGATATTCTGTGGCCACTGTTGACGGATACTAGTGAGTGTTCTGTCCACTCCTGGTCCTCAGCCCACAGCCATGTTCCTGCTGACCTAGTCTTATGTAGCAGGCTTTATGGATATTCTCCATCTGGTCCCCTTTCAACCCTCAGCCTGGGACAGAGGCTATGAGAGCCCACGAGGTCCTCTGAAGAGAACAGGTTCCCCAAAATTGATGATAGGGACTGTGCCCTCCAGCTCACTCAGACCCTACATCTACAGTGCTCTTATATTGAGTAGACCTGTCCAAGAATTTGGATTCTGTTCTGTCCCTCCATGTCTGTGAGGCTCTCACTGATGGCAGGTCATCAGTTCTCTCCTCCCAGGGGGCTGGCCTCCTCATCCTCGGCCCCACTCAGCCAGCAGCAGTAAGTGACAGACACCAGGCTCCTACCTTTATCACAAGTCCCTCCTTCCTTTGTACTGTGGGCTCCAGAGGCTGATAGCAGGCAGCATGGCAGAGCCAGGACCTGCGGAGAATTCCAGCCACTCTGCGGCAGCCAGGGACACGCGCGCGCGTGAGCACCACACACTCTGGCCACCCTTGTTTTCCTTGAGTCAGTTACTCACAAAGTTGCTGCCTCCCTTGGCAGGCGTGGGGGCCCCTCCCTATCTGTGTTTACAGCTGGTTTCGAGAGGGGAGGCGGCACTTGGCCTGTCTGCCCTCCAGATCAAGTGTGGTCACATCCTCTGCTCTTTTGCTTGGGGCCTCTGTGTCTGTTCCACAGAGTATCCAGCGCATAGGAAGGGCCTGCAGGTTGGGTACAGGAAGCTCAGGTCCTGAGTCCCAGAGCAGTTTAGTTCAGAAAAGTTTCCTTTTCCCTTGAGGAAATGAACTGAACAGACGTTTGTCCATAGAACTAAGGACAAAATAGTTGGACCTCACTGAGACTCTCCCATAGAGATGCTGGCTGTTTTCACTGTCTACCCGGGAAACACACAAGGCCCTTTGAAGGCACAGCAGTGGCACAGGGCAGGCTTAGAATTGAAAACATTAGAGCTGGGGCAGGGGGTCTGAAGCCTCCCACACGTGCATTTCCAGATGTGTGTGCATGTGACCTATTGAGGCCCACAAGAGCAGATGGGACTACTTGGCTAGAGTGTTGTTCCTGGCAGGGCTGCTTGCCCCAGTGTGCCCCCATGCAGCCTGGTGGGCACAGCAGCTGCCCAGACTGTTAATGGCCTGCAGTGAGAAGTGGAACAGGAGGTAGGGCTCAGGGCCTGCGCTGGGTAAGCATCTGGGCTCCAGGAAAAGCATCATAGGGAACAGTGGTTAGAATTCATTCTGTGTTCACATGCTACCTGCCATGGCCTGGCTCCTAGGTCTGAGAGCTGCACAGTGCTACTTATGCAGCCTGGATACATGGCCGAGAGGTGTGTCTCTGGCCAGCTTGTGTTTGCTGAGGAACTGAGAAGCTTCGTCCAGAAGCAAGGGGTAACTGCTGTTTGAAATGTTCTTACTTGTCAGAACTTTTATTTCAGATGGAAACGAAAGGCAGGATAATGCTTGCTTTCATTTATCTTCTGAAAGTGATACACTTTGCTACTTTCTCTGATGTTGCTCCCAGGAGGTGCAGCTTCTTAGCAGGAGTAACTAGGAGATCCCAAGAACAGAGTGGCTCTGTGGGCTGGGACATCCATGTTAGGAGCATAGGTCTGACAGTGTGTGTCACCAGAGCCTACATCCCATCTTCTCTGCCCTGGAATGTCCCAGTGGCCACCCTGAGAGTTCCCTCCCACCTTAAGGTGTAGGCAGTGGCTTGGGGAGGAACAGCTGGGTATGGCCTAATGACAGCTGGGAGCAGCAGGCAAGGCCACAGAACTTCAGCCAGTCCCTTGTGCGTGGCTGTAGAGGTCTGACCAGAGGGACCTTAAGTCCAGTCAGTTCCCTACAGTGGGACTCTACCTGTTGAGACTATGGGCACCTAACACTAGTGTCCCACTGAGTCCAAGGGCCTCAGCCAAATACCCTCCCTATTCACAGAAGGGGATTATGGAAGCTGGCCTCCATGATATGTGGCTGGGTTCCTATCTCCCTACATCTCCACTTCCTTCCTTTTTCCCTTGGTGTTGGAGAAGATGAACTTCCTGTAGCCAATGAACAATGATTTGGTTTCTACCCTCTGACGTGGGCTAGGCTGTCTTTCCAGTTAGCCAGGCCATCTACTAATTTCCTTCCTGAGAAACTGGCTCACAAGCCAATGGGAGGCTGGGGAGAAATCTGGTGGTCTCCACAGAGGTGTACGCTGTACCTGACAGGTGACATCTGAGTTTGTCCAGTGACAGGGAGGTTCCAGGGAAGTGCCACCCCATGCAGAAACGTGGAGGCAGCAGAGAAGATGGAAGCCCAGCGTATGCCTGTCACATTCTACCCATTTTCATGCTGTCTGAGAGAGTGCAGTGTTCATCCATGAGCCAGCTTCTGGAGCCAGCCAACTGCTGCCAGGCCCTCTTCAGCTCCAGTCACGAAGCACCGCCCCTCACCTTTCAGCCTTGTTGCCCAGCGCCAGCCTCCTCCTCCTCTCATCCCTCCTGGTCCCACCAAACCCTACCTCATCATGCCTGCCTTCCGCTCTTCCGGTTGTCCCCATCCCGCAGTTCCTGACACTTCTACCTAGGTTTCCTTTGGTTCCCACACCCTTCAGACATAGTACCAAGTCACATCTCTCAGGCTCCTCACACTCAGAGCCCAACCTTGCTGAGTCCCTTCCAACCAGCTGAGCAGCCCCCCACCATCAGAGGGGCTCTGAGTTCCTTTTGACCTCCTCCTGTCTCTGAAGGCCCAGCCTCTCCACAGCTGGCCTGCTAGCTCCAGGCTCCACTGACTCCAGATGTGCCTTCCTCTGGAAGTACCCCAGAGGAGACGGAGGCAGCCCACACCCTCCCCCTCCCTCAGGACCCAGCCAGCACCAGGCCCTAACTCACTACCATCTTTGCTGGGGGCCCTTATGTAGAAGGTCAGCATGTCTCTTATTCTGGCCATCCCGTCACCCAAGCATGAAGCTAGGGCCACATAGGCCTTAGGCTACCCAGGAGGACTGCAGTCCGCTTATTAATGATATAGTGATTCATTTGCCCTCATTCATACTTGCTCCTGTTTTCTTTATTATATTCATAAAAGAGTAAGGGAGTGGGATGGATCAGCTGGTAGAGCACTTGCTGTGCAGACATTAGGATCTGGCCTCTAGGATCTGTACAGGTGACTGTATGTCCGTATGCAACTCTAGCACTAGGGAGGCAGAGACGGGCAAATCCCCAGAGCTTGCTGGCCAGCCAGTCTAGATGAATCAGCTCCAGCTTCAGCGAGACTGCCCTCAAAAATAAAATGGAGAACAATGGAAAAGGACACCGGATGTTCATCTCTGGCTTCCACATTCCTGTTTACACACACACTCACGCACTCAGGCTCGCACGCCATGTGACTAGCTGCAGTAGCACAACCAGCCTCATTGGAGCCTAGAGCACATCTGGCTAGGAGCAGAGATGGTCCTCACTCAGCTGAACCCCTCAGCCTACTGGTTTCCCTGTCTCTCCTCTGTCCCACAAAATAGCAAAGGCAGGTGCAGGGCACAGGTGTCACAGAGGGCTGAGATCAGAGCAAGGACCAGACCAGGCATCGGGATCCAGGTGGCAGGGAGCTCCCCTCTTGTGTGTGACAAGTCTAGATGGCGCTGAAATTTCCCTTGGGGCCTGAGCAAAGTGTGGAAATGACAGTGAGTGCAGAGATAGTCTCTTACCCAGCCAGGGTGGCAGCTCAGAATAGCAACCAGGGAGGAACTTGGGGCTCTGCATTCCTGTTTTCTGCCCAAGCCGCCTTGCTGACTCTGGGATGACCTCAGCCAACCTGTTCATCACCCTTCAAGTCTGATAGAAAGGCCGGTAATGAGTGCCGCCTCCATCCGGGTGAGGTGAGGCCTAATTAGTACTTGGAGCTGAGTGGGCTGGTGGGCACATAGGTGGTGGTTCTCTTTCCCCAGACACCACCCTTGAAGGTTATGAGGACTTGGCTGTGGACCTTCTGCCAAATAGTCCTTGTGTCCAGTGCGAGGCTGGAAGGCAGGGGTGCCTTCCTGTAGCCCTGTTATCGTAAGGGAAGATTCAGTCCATCCACACACTCCTAGGGGGCTCCTCCTGCTCTCCCTCATTCTAAAGAATGTAAGCCTCATCTGGACCCAGGCCCATGGAGACCTGCAGGATGGGATCTTTAGCAAGAACTCAACTCTCCTCTGATGACTTGAGTTCCTAAGAAGTTCCAATCTCACTCTGGGTCCTGAACACATAACTTTGGGGTCTTGGGTTGTGTTGAGACAAGGACCTCGGATTATGTTCCTCCTGCTTCAGCTGCCTGAGTACTGGGATTCCAAGCGTGTCCGATATGCCTGTCTTACTCTTGGACAATCTCAAAGAAATTGACTGGGCACTCTGTGGCACTATTGCCAATCACTAGGTCCCTGCTCAGAGCTGGGTGCAGATAGGTCTGAGTGGAACAACACCCTGATGCTTGCCCCACTACACAGCTCATCTTGTATTACCTGTGGTGAACAGTAGGTTCACAGGCTACAGAGGAACTAACAATTGGGAGTGGGCGCTTGTCCTGAGTGATAGAACGGGATAGGTACACAGTGGGTACTATCCCTGCAGGAAGCCTAGGGCTTCTGTGTCCCTAACGTGCTACATCAGGTCAGGTGTCCTTCAGGCACAGCTGTGGTAGTCATAAATAAAGCATTGGGTTTTTGTTATTGTTTGTTTAAATGGGGTTTCACTCCAAAGGCCATCACTCCAAAGACCAGGCTTGCCTTAAACTCATGATCCTCCTGCCTCAGCCTCCTGCATGCTGTGATTACAGGCATGAACCACTATGTCAAGCCCTATAGCATCCTTACTTACAGACACTGAATAGATCCCTGGCCTGATGCATGCTACACTGCAGGAGTATGAAAATGGAGACTCCATATGTTGGTGTGGTCTGCTGGGCGTGGGGGTAGTGAGGCTGTGAACCCCTGCTATGAGCCTGTGCAGAGCTCTCGGGACACTCAGCCAGCCCCTCTTCCTGTGACAGACAGGCACAGGGGCTGAGGCTTTCTTGCCAGCCCTTCTGCTTACAGGCTGTGCCCCTATGGTTAGGCAGGTCATTGCCTTCCTGTCCCTCGGTTTCCCCAGATTTAGATTAGGAAACTCCTCCCAAGCCTGTCAGTGTGTGTGTAGCAGTGGGGAAAGGGAGTGGGGGGGGGTGCGGCACCAAGGGTGCTCTCTGCTTACTAAGCCCAGTACTAAGCACAGAGCTCCACACTTTTCCCTAGCTGTCATCAGAGCAACAGAAACTGGTCTGTGACCTTTCGCTCAGACTGTGTCAGCTGACACATGGGAAGAGGAAAACGGAGGATGGGCAGGAAAGCGCATGGGCCCAGGAGACACACTGCATGTGAGCCTTGGGGGGGGGGTGCAGCTACCAGGGCAAATGTCAACAAAGGCCTTCCAGAATCCACTCTAGGGACCTGGGTTACCCCAGCATGGCCATAATGTGGCAGAGGCTTTGCAAATGTCATCTGCTTGGGGTTGGTGATGGCACGGGGAACTTCCCGGTGATACTCTAGTATTAAGCTACCGGGTAAATAATTGCTTTCAGTGGCTTGTATTCACGCTTTCCAAGGAATGTGGAATTGGGAAGGGAAGGGGGCCGTTCTGCTTGTAACTTAAAATTCTTGAAGCTTTGCTCCTGGCAGTGAACCCCTCCTGGGGCTCCCTGCTCAGCACATGCACAGCAGTAACTGCAGTAACCCTGTTTGTGGTCACAATTGATAAGGACAGAAGTCCATTCTCCGGCTGGCTGTGAAAGCATTTTAAAGTGAGATGCTGGCACCTTTTTTGTATGCCTTATTTTAAAAGAGTCCATAGGGTCTAAATTAGCTTGTTTAGTAGTGACTTTCTCTAGCAACAAAATGACCAGACTGAGTGGAAAATAGCGATCTGTGACAGTGGGTAGCAACAGCCCCCATTAGAGACTGACGATGCTGGTGGATCCAGACCCAGAGGGTCTTCCTGTTCCTATGTAGCTTGGAGCAGACTCATTCACATTCCAGATTTCATTTCTTGCCTGTTAATCATCCTCTATTGTTTGGGGGCATCTCTGTAGCCTGCTGCTCCCCACTACAGGTTGGCACTGTTTGTCTACTAGACATGAAGGCACAAGTTCACAGTCAACCTGGGCAACTAAGAGACCCTGCCTCAAGAGAGGGCTGGAAAGTGTGGCTTAGCAGGAGGTCACCTGCTTAGAATCCCCCAGGGAGGGGCTGAGGGTGACTCAGCAGTAACCCCTTGCCTGAGGTCCTGGATTCCACCCCCAATACCATCTAGAAGAGAAAACGCTCCATTTTTCATTACTGGTCTGGCCTACCGAGGGCCCTGCTCCCTCTTCATCTGGTGTATCTTGGAGTGCACCTTTGGGGACACCTCTCTGAACCGCCTCTCCTAAGACCTTCCCCCAGGCACGGGATGATACCATCTCCCCAACCTGCTGGGTGGGGAACTGTCTCAGTGCCCCAGTGCCTCGCTGGAAATATGTCGCCTGAAACTAGCAGACCTGGACATGGTCATGTCATGCCTAACTCAGATTTCTATATGAGCAATCACAGGGGGCCTTTGGCTACTGTAGGCAGATGGGTTAGTTATAAGATGACTTACTGTGTATCAGGAGACTCTCAACTTTAGTTGTATGTTTGAAAACGAAGTGTTTTAAAAATGACTTGTAGGTATTTATTCCCCTTTTGTAGTAATGATCAGAAGCCTTGGCAAATACTCAGCTGTAGGAAGTCACAGTACAGGAAAGCAAGGGCTGTGGCAGGCTTTCTGCGCACATGAATTGAGCAGGCTGATTCCTGTAGCCACCCCAGCACCTTCCTGGCATATGATAAGAAAGCTGAATGACGTACATGAGTGGTTTTAATTCTCATAGCCTTTGCTTTACACAGTTCACAGTGCAGAGGAAGGACCATGGGCCAAGCAGCCTGCCTCAGATGCATTTAGCACAACACCCTATCTCTCTGTGTGCATGAGAGGAGAGATCAAGCTTGGACCAGGCAGCCTGCCTGAGATGCATAAATACAGCAGCACTCTGTCTCTCTGTGCAGAGCCCGCCTCCTGCCAGCTGCAGGAAAGCTGGATGGAGCATAGAGAGGCTGAACCCAAACCATCCCTGCCTCAGAGCAGGCAGGATGCCTACTCAGGACCCTGGGCTTTGTCTCTCCCCGAGGAATATGGAGCCCATGCTTTTGCTCAGTTTACTTAGGAACTTGGACTTCTTTCCGTGACTAACAGGGTTTGAGGCCTTCTCAAACACAAGATGGGGGAAAGAAACAACAAAAAATATAAACAAGAGGTATCCTGAGGACTGCAAGGAGCAAAGTGAGAACAGATAAATTCTCCATTTCAGTCACTGGGTAGGCATGCACCCCATCTGGGCTCCTGATAACCTCAGGAGCTTTGATCTGGGAGTGGCGTCACCTGCAGGGAAGTGCTGCTCAAAGCCACAGATCTTATCATGGCTCTGCTGGTTATTTTTACTCTCCTTACTTTTGGTCTGATCACAACAGTTGCTTGCTGGGTTTGCTTTGGTCCTGATTCAGATGGGGAAACACCTAGCCACTCCTCCTGTTGGTATGTATGAAAGGGGCCCCAGGGTGGGCACTGGGGTGCTCAGGTTGCCAGCTCCATGTCACTCTGCCCCTCTGCTTTGTCTTCGAATACAGGGCATCTGTCAGCATCTCAAACTAGACAAAACTCATGGCTTCTCTCTCTGCAAACTGAGTCCCCTCTGCTCTTTGAAGCCTCAGGGGTATTTGGAGACATGGGCCTTTGAGAGCCTAGAGATGGTTACCAGCCAGACTTGTAGGTTAGTGAAAGCCCAGCTTTGCCTCTAGGAAATGTTAAGAGCCCTCAGACAGGAGGAAGTAAGTAGGGCAGGTTGGAGGAAACAGAAAATTCAGTAGTGAGCACTTACTCTAGACCTGTGGTCTCCTGCTCCCCAGAGGCATGGCCTTGATATGTGTCTCAGTGTGTTTGGGTCAATTAAATGAGGGAATCCTTACTACTTAAGAATTCTAAAGGCCATCTGGAGTCAGGAGAGAAAGCCCAGTGAGCAGCAAGCCCCCCTTGCAGCCTGTGAGCCAACTTGGCACATCATTATCTACCACCAAGTAGGTCTGCCCAGCCTACAGATCCTAATCTAAATGCCCATATTCCCTCACATTAGGTTTTGGTGGATGTGTTGGACACGTTGTACCCTGGAAGACAGCAGAGGTTCTGGATTGGAGATGTGAACCTTGTGGTAGTTCTATGTGCCTTGGTGTAATTATTAATAGTGTCTCTTTGCACTCTCAGCGATAGTGACTGGTCCCCTATGCATGAGTGGCCTCGGGACATGGACAGAGCCATTTCAACGGTATTAATTTACAGCTCTTTAAAGCTAGCTTGTCCCCGGTTATCAATACCGCTGACACATGCGTGGGTGTGGGGGTGGACACAGATGTCCCGCTGTTGGGTCAGGACAGAAGCAGGACTGTATCTCTCAAGTAAGTAATCACAGACTGGCGCGCTAAAGTGGCAGGTGCTGTTCTGGACAGCGGGTACTAAGTTAGCCCTTGTCAGCATGCCTGCAGACTGGAGCTGTATCCCTTCACCTGGGGTTTCTAGTTTCTGGCGTTGCCTCCCGTGCCTGGTGACTGTCCAGGGCAGACGGCGCCAGTTCCGCTAGCTCTACGCTCTTAGCCATCAGAGGGGACGAAGGCGGTAACCGTAGCGTCCCACGAGAGCCCGTCGCGGGCAGCTTTAGGACTGTGCGCCCGGCCCCTGGCGCCCGCCCAGCGCAGCTCGGCGCGGTCCCCTCCCGTCCAGAACGGAGCTCTCGGGGCTCCCCGCCCCGGGTCCCACTCACCGCTCGCTGGGCGGCGGCCCACGCACCGGCCGCGGGCGGGCAGCTGGGCTCGCGGGAGGCAGCGGAGCTCACGGCGCGCACGCCGCGGGGGCTGTGTACACACGTGACCCCGTCCCGCCCGCAGAGCAACGCCGTCAGGCCCCGCCCCCTCTCCCGACCGACAGTCCCTGTGGCCCCGCCCCTTTCCCGGCGCGGCCACTTCGTTTCCGCAGTCTCCGCCCCCAGCCGAAGGGACAGTCTCGGTGGCTAGCCACTGTCGCCATAACGCTGGCGGGCCGCGCACCTGCCCCTTTCCAAGTTTGTAGCTTCCACGATCCGTGGCTTCCGGGAAAGCAGCCTGACCCCACGGTGTAGCTGCTGTCCAACATGAAAGTGGAAGGATGCCATCGACTATGCCGTGGTTTGGCCTCACACACTCTGGGTCAGAATGTAAGGATATCTATAGGCTATTTGCCTCACATTAGTGAACCCTGCGTTTCATCCTCTGCCCCACATAAGCCAGAGCGAGTGGAGCACACGTGGAATCCCGAACTCAGAAGGTAAAGCAGGGAAGCAGGGAAGATCAGAAGTTAAAGGCCGCTTCTGGCTACATGGTAACACGAAGGACATCCTGGGATACATGAGACTGGTCTTTAAAAAACAGCAACAAAAATTACATAAGAGATAGCTCACTTGGGCATGGTGGTGCCCATCTAGTTCCTCAGTACTGTAAGTGCAAGGCTTGTACTGGTTTGCATAGCAAATTCTGGGGCAACTGGGATTACAAAGCAAGACTGTCGAAAAGCGTAGCAGGGTCCTGGAGGACCTGTGTTTGATCCCTGGGACCCTTTGACCAGGTAGTCAGCTTGCTTACTGTTTCAGGCACACACATGCACGCACACACGCACGCACCAAAAAAACCTGTCTAATAAAACAAGGTGGACAGCAGACAGCACCTGGGAATGACAGTTAATATTGTCCTCTGACCCCATAGGCACACATACAAAAACAAAATATTAAACCCTCAAGATTCTTGGACAGAGCCTGGGCTGCATTACCCATCTCTGCAGTGTCAGGCCTCTAGGGGGCCTAGCAGAGGGTACTGGTGAGGCTCTTGTTCACAGCTAAGGAGTGCTGTAGGTTAGTGAGCCTCCTAGCAGGCAGGGCCCACTACTCTCAGGACCTGAAGCACGGTACAGATGTTCAAAGAGGGCAATGCTACAGGAGAATCCAGGCAAGGACACCATTGCAGAGAGCCACAGTCCCCTCTCCGACTCTGCTACAGGCTGCCCTCCCTTTGTGCTGCCTGGTCCCCAAGATAGACATCTGGGGTGTGATAGGGGGTGTGTGAAGCTGTGTCTGATCTGCTCTGGGGTCCATGTTTGAGCATCACATGAAATTGGCCTCCTCCAGCAATGCAAGGAGGGCTCCTAAGGATCAGACACAGCCCCTGCTCAGGCCTCCTTGGTGCCATGTACACTGTGATCACGAGTCTCATCGCATGCTGCAGCCCAGTGCCCTGCTAAGGCCAAGCACCATGGAAACGCCGGAACTTCCCTTCCCAGGCCACATTCTTGGGACTTGGCAGGTCTTCCTGGCTGTTCTGGAGTGGCAGTCGATAAGATCAGCAACATTCCACAGCAAGGGCACTTAGGACTGCTGGGCAGGAACCTGAGAGTAGCCCTGTTTTCATAGGGTTTGGGGCAGTGCTGGAGTTACTCTGCCCTCATCGATGAGCAGCAGGTTCCCTCTTTTTCCACTTTCTCTTGTGCATTTGTGCATTGTTGTATAGATTAGATTCAAAGGAACACATAGGCCAGGGGAGGAAATGTTTTTAGTTAGTTTATTAGTTTTTGATGGGGTCTAGGGGATGTAGAGTTATATTAATATCACCTAATGCTACCAAGGGCCTAGCATATTATGGGGTTTGGTTCTGGTTTTTGAGACAGTCTTGCTATATAGCCCAAGCTAGTCTTGAACTTGTGACCTTCCTGCCTGAGCCTCCCAGGCAGAGATAACTGTGATGGCCAGAAGGAGGAGTTGAGCTGGGGCAGAGCAGATGGTCCCTGCATGGTCAGCCACAGGCTCATCTTTGTTAGTACAGGCGTCCATGCCCTTTCCTGGTACCCTTCCCATTCCTTCTCATCAGATTCCACTTCCCTGGCTGCCCACTGTGGCCTTTCTGTCCTTCACGGAAGCAGATCTTTCCACCAGTAACACGAGAAGGGCCAGGATGTGTCTCCAACTGCAGCTAGGCTTTCTGGCCTCAAGATGATCCCCATGTCAATTTTAGTTGCTCTTGGCAGAGGGAGCCTGGCATGCAGCAACACAGTTCGGAAGACCATGTAGTACTTTTCTGTTGAGCACAAGCCGGAGTATCCGGCACTAGTGGCTAATGGAGCATCTGTCCTGATCAAGTGCCCACTAGGAACCCCAGTTACAGGCATGTAAGCAGTTTCTAAGGCTCTGGGGGAGATGCCGGGAACAGCAGGCATTTGCCTGCATGTATGGTGGGAGAAACCAGCCATGGGGTCCTGCCAGGATGCACCAAGCCTTTCCTGTAGCCCTGGAAGCCCTGCTCCCCCTTAACCTTCCTAGCCCAAGGCTTCAGAAGCTCTGCCTAGGACAAACCTGCCTCAGCCCTACTGTGTAGGGACCTGGGAATTCTGGCTCCATGCAGATCACTGCAGGCATAAGCAGTGGCCGTTGAAGTGAAGGGAAGCAGAAGGAGGTGGTTTTCTGGCTGGCAGGTACTAAAAATAGAGATGTATGTGTCTGTCCTCTCTTGTCTGTGTGCCAGAGATACTGTTCCCCAGCAGCCAGGGCCGTGGAGGCCATACTCTGCTGCTAGGTAGGGGATTAAGAGAAGTGCCACCTCTGTTGCACAGACACCATCACCTCTACCTAGGGGATATGATACTCCTAGTCCCAATTGCCATGTGTGCCTCTGTCTGATGCACAGATCCACAAAGAGTTACCTTGGCTGCCTTGGCCACTGTCACTCATGGCCATTCTGCACTGAGTGACAGGGAACATTCTAGCTGAGAATCAGCAGAACAGAGGAAGGACAGCGGTCGATGGAAAACACAGAGCTGCAGGCTAACCCACCTTCAACACTCTTTTTCTGGAAGAAAGTGGAAATTTCTGAGGCCATCAAGTGCCCATGAAACAGTGTGTAGGAAACCTCACTCCTGTGGTCAGTGGCTGGAGCTGGGCTTCAGGCGTAACAGGGATGGTCTAGTTGATTTCTGGCTTGACTCCAGCGAAGCAGGAACCTACTCTATTGGGCAGGTGAGGTCTTAGCACTGCAAAACTCATAACACTAGCAGTGTTAAGGATAAGATCTTTAAGTCCAGTAAGATGTTCATGTCCCTGTAAACTAACGAAGACACTGGGGACTGGCAATGTGACTCCCTAACTGGCAGCTGTTGGGCTCATCCTTGCTTGCCAGGCTGCCTTGAGCAAAATGACTGTCAGTCAAATGGACCCAGTGAGACCCTTAAGGCAGCTTTAACTCCCAAATGACAGAAGCTGCCTGGGCGGTGGTGGCACAAGCCTTAATCCCATCACTCAGGAAGCAGAGATAGGTGAATCTCTGAGTCCGAGATCAGCCTGGTCTACAGAGCTAGTTCCAGGACAGCCAGGGATAGACAGGGAGACCCTGTCTTGAAAAACCAAACAATAACAAGAGATAGAAGCTGATTGTTCCAGGCTCCTCAAGTGAAGACTGTAGCAAATAGTTCACACCAGGCTTTTTGCTATCATAAGCGTAAGTGAATTCTAGATGACTCTGTAACCATTTGTACTTAAGCCAGAGGTGGGGAACACTTCTCCCGGGCCTAGCCGAGGGACTACTGGACCTACCTTAAAAGAGACATGCCTGTGATTGGTGCAAATAGAAGAAGCCTCATTTACAAGTCAGGTTTGCAATGATGAAGGCCAGTGTCCTTCTCTAGCTATATAAGCAGGTCATTGACTGGGAGACAGGCTCACTGCTCCCCTGGTGCTGTGGCACTGGGCCCAGTGAAAGGCTGGCAAAGGAGCTGGGGAGATGGCGCAAATGGATAAAGGGCTTGTACAAGTATGAGGACCTGAGGTCAAATCCCCTTCACCCACTAAGTGCCTGGTGAGCATGACCTGTAATTCAACATTAAGAAGGTGGAGATGGGACCCCAGAGCAAGCTGGCCAGCTACACTAGTCAAGTCAATGAGCTCTAGGCCCATGTGAGAGATCCTGACTCAAATAGTTAAGATGGAGAGCGATCTGAGACTCCAGCTGTCAATCTCAGGCCCACACAACAACACATACACAAACACACTGCCCGTACATCCACGTGTTAAAAGAAAGACAAAAGACCTCCAGTGGCCAGCACAGCAGCCAGTCCACTGAGCCACGGAAGTCATGGGGCTGTTTGAAATGGCTGCTAACAGCGTAAGTAGAGCCATCAGACAGGCAACCGCCATTACCAAAGCAATGGCAGCCGCTAGTGAGAACAGTCCCCTGGCACCATCAGCCTGCCATCTCTTGTCCCTTGTCCCTCAAAGCCATCTTTAGTTCCGCTTCTGTTCTTCTCATCTCTGCCTCTGCTTTTTGTCACGTGTGCCCTAGTCAGTGTCTTGTCCCATTTCCTCTTTGTGTTATCAGCACTACTCACTCTATTAATGATCAAAAACGGGTGAGAAGAGCCCACTGGAGGCCTTGGCTTAAGCTCATTGCCGCCTGTGAGCTGCCTAGTCAGGAAAGGAGTGAGCTAAGTGTGCTTGTACCAATCACGCCAATTCTGCATGCAAATTAAAGGTTCTGTTTGTGCTAATCACGGCCGTCCTCCGGGCTACCAGCAAGAAGTGCCCTACTCCCATCTGGTGAAAATGACTGCCCAGTAATCTAGAATTCACTGAGACCTGGTAAACAGTCATGGCTAGGGTGTCCTTCATCGTGGCTCCCCTCAGGGGCCTTGTGGAGTGTTCAAAGCAGGCGGGCTGCCATGAAGGTGGTCCAGCCATAACTAATGTGTGCATGTATTCACCATGTGTATGCAGGCTACAGGTCAATATCTGGTGTCTTTCTCAATCTCTCTGCACCTTTTTTCTTTTTTTTTTTTTGGTACAAAGTCTCTCCCTGTCCTGTTTAGGGTTTCTATTGCTGTGATGAAACACCTTGACCAAAGCAACTTTGGAGGAAAGTGTTTATTTGGTTTACACTTCCACAGAGCTGTTCATCACTGAAGGAAATCAGGACAGGAACTCAAGTAGGGAAGGAACGTGGGGGCAGGAGCTGACGCAGAGGCCATGGAGGGAGCTGCTCACTGGCTTGCTCCCCCGTGGCTTGTTCAGCCTGCTTTCTTATAGAACCCAGGACAGCAGCCCAGAAGTTGTTCCACCCACAATGGGCTGGGCCCTCCCATCAATCACTAATTAAGAAAATGTCCTACAGACTGGCCTACAGCCAAATCTTATGGAGGCATTTTCTCAATGGAGGCTCCCTCCTCTGATGACTCCAGCTTGAGTCAATTTGACGTAAAACTTGCCAGTACACTCCCTGATCCTGGAGCTTACCAGTTAGGCTGGGCTGGCCGGCCAGAGAGCTTCAGGGATCTTCCTGTCCGCACCCCCAGGACTGGGATTAACGAGTGAACCATTCCCAGCTCTTTACTTGGATGCCGGGTGTGATGGTTAGTGTTAATTGTCAACTTGACAGACTCTAGAGACTTTTCTGTTCTGGATGATCCTGAGTATGTTAATTAATTTGAGAAGATGGGCAGGCGCATCCCAGGAATAGAAACCTGATGGTGGAGTTGGAGAAAGGGAGTTGAGGATTCATTTCTCGATGTTTCCTGACACAGTATTATCAACTGCCTGAGTTCTTGCCTTGACTTCTCTGATCTGAGGGACTTGACCTTGAACTGTGAGTCAGAATAAACACTCCTGCTTTTTTTCCTTAGGATATTTTACCACAGAAACTAAGACACTGCATGTCCAAACCTGGTTTCTCATGGCTCCCGTGCAAGCACTGTGCCTGTGAACCATTCTCAGCCCCTCCTAAGTCTTCATTGCTCCCAGAAGCTCTGAAAGGGTTTCTACAGGGCTGAATGAAGCTCAACCTAGCTTGATTCTACTGCCCTTCAGCAGCACAAGGTCATATTCGGTGAGCCTCACCATGCTCAGCTCCAGCCTGGTGTAGAAGCAAGGGGATTGCTTTGAATCTGAGGCTATCCTGAGCTAAAGAGAGACCAGGGTCAGCAAAGAAAACAGCACCAGGCCTGAATTTGATTCCAGAAAACCACATGATAGAAAGAAAGAGCCAATCCCTAAACTAGCCGCTGCCCCTGAGACTCTCTACCTGTGGTATGTGCCGCCATAACATGTGCTTCCATCCACCCCTGCCAAATTAAGTAAATAATGTCTATAGAAAGAGTGAGACCTTGGGCCAGTAAGATGTCTCCATGAAT
Source organism: Phyllotis vaccarum (assembly GCA_033318265.1). Classification (NCBI taxonomy): domain Eukaryota; kingdom Metazoa; phylum Chordata; class Mammalia; order Rodentia; family Cricetidae; genus Phyllotis; species Phyllotis vaccarum. Next base: position 69,043,517 of record JARWLC010000017.1, on the reverse strand, counting down.
AAATGTGCTTACCATGCAAACCTGATGACCTGAGTTCAATCCCCGGAACCCACAGGGAAATAAAAGCCAAATGAAAGTCAGGCATGGCTTGGGAGACAGGCAGAGGCAGGTAGATTCCTGTGAATCTGAGGCCAACCTAGTCTGAATTCCACGACAACCAGAGCTGTACAGAGAGCCAGTCTCAATAAAACAAAACAATAACACAAGAGGTTGGAGAGATGGCTTAGCCTTTAAGAGCATCGCCTGCTTTTGCAGATGACCCAGGTTCAGTTTCCAGCACCCACATTGTGGCTCACAACCACTCGTGACCCCAGGCTCAAAAGATCCATTGCCCTCCTCTGACTCCCACAGGTACCAGGCACGTACACACATGAAATAATAAATCTAAAAAGAAAATTTTAAATTAAAAAGAAAGAAAGAAGAGGCAGATGTGGTGTGATGCTGGCACTCCTAACGTGTTATGTGTGTATGTGTGTGTGTGTGTGTGTGTGTGTGTGTGTGTGTGTGTGTGTGTGTGCCTGCTTGTCTGTGTGTACACTGTCTTCTTGCAGTGCTCACTGAATCCATGGAACTGGATTGTGAGCTGCCTGGTGTGGGTGCTGGCAATCAAACCCAGCTTCTCTGGAAAACCAGGGAGTAATCTTAATCACTGAGCCCTCTCTCCAGCCCATAAATAATTATGTAAAAGAGTGAGACCCTTCCTCAAACAGCGCTCATCCTTCTACTCTGTTGCCCTAAGGAAGATTTTAATCTCTGGAACTTTCTGTATGGCTACAAACCTCTTTCCAAACCTCTAGTCAGTGTTGAAAAGCACACAGAGAAAACACTTATTCCCACACGGTGAGCACGCTGGCTGCTGCAGGCACCTGGGACACTGCTGTTTTTTCACTGCATGTCCCACCCAACTGTTTTTCAACCAGGTAGTGTATGTGATGGACCCAGGTCCTCAGATCTGGCCAGCCAGGTCTATATGGGCAGGTACTGAAGACAGGTCCATAGTGAGCTTCACACAGAGTCCACCCAGGCTTGAGGACACAGACTGGACTGTTTTATGTTGGGAGTGGAGTCTATGTGAGCTAGACAGGCACTTTATTACTAGGCTACATCTAAGCCCTGAGGTTTCATGTTTTAGCCTGATGAGGCAGGAGGAAACCCATGCTGGCCTGGGGGAAGGTACTAGGTTGGGGGGGAGGGCTTTCCCACATTGGGTTTATTCCCCCAAGGTTTCACTGCCAGTACATGTCTCAGGTAGGGTCAGCTTCCCTGGGTTACCCCACCCAATCCCCGTTGTCTTAGGGTTTCTAATGTTATGATAAAACACAATGGCCATGCTGGGCATGGTGGCACATGCCACTGTAGGCCAAGGCAGGAGGATTTCTGTGAGTTCGAGGCTAGCCAGATCTACAGAGTGAGTGCCAGGACAGGCAAGGTTACACAGAGAAACCCTGTCTGCAAACAAAAAAAACCACAATGACCAAAGGCACCTTGGGAAGGGAAGGGTTTATTTCTTCACATAACTCTCTCGGGTCACACAAGATCCCAGAGGGAAGTCAGGCCAGGAACTGAAACAGAGACCATGGGAGAGTGTTACTCACTGGCTTGCTCTCTGTAGCCCATCCAGTTTGCTTTCATATAGCACTCAGGACAACCTGCCTGGCGACGGTAGTATTCATGGTGACCTGGGCCCTCACATGTCAGCCACTAACAAATAACAAAAAGACGGTGCCCACAGACTTGCCTACAGGCCAGTTTGATGGAAGCATTTTCTCAATTGCTGTTCCTCTTCCTAGATGGCTCTGGCTTGTTTCAAGCTGACAGAAAGCTAGCCAGGATAGCCAGTGCACAAAAGGGGCTCCGCTCAACCCTCCCCTTTGTCTTCGCTACTTTCAACTTTGTATTTTGAAATAGTTAGGGGTTTCCTGATTGGAAAAAAAATAGCACAGAGGATCTTTATAACCACCACTACCGTGTCCCACTGGAGCAGGACGCTGTACGTCCTGTGCTTTGTCTGTGGCCAGCTCAGATGCCACAGATTGCTGGCGGTAGGAGGGTTTCTCGGTTCACCACATACCCTGAAGTCAGCTTTGGTGCGTCTCCATAGTGTCTTCACTCCCAAGGTCAAGAGTCTTTGATGTGGAAGTGCAGCATGTACCTAACCACCAACTGTAGGTCATTCCCTACTGCCCTTCCTGTGTGAGCACCCGGCAAGGTGTCTTAGTCCAGTGATAACACTTAGCACCTGGAGACTGAGGCAGGAACATTACTGAGTTTTCTTTTTTGCTTTGCTTGCTCGTTCATTCATTCAGAGTGAGTGGGGGGAGGTGCACACGCACGCGCTTGTGTGTACACACGACCGCTTCGGAGCTGCAAGTGCAGATGCCTGTGGCTTCTGGAAATCAAACAGGTCCTCTCAGCAAGTGCTCTCAACCCTGAGAGCCTCTCCACCCGGCCCTTGTTTAATTTGCAAGACTTGTGTCCCCCAGCCTCCTGGAATGAGAGCGAGCCATGATACAGCACTCATTCCAGAGGATGCGGCTACCCTCATCCCTGACTGTATGGGCAGCCCTGGCACAGCAGAGCTGGCGAAGGGTGCTGTCATACTTGATTGATGTTCATTGTTAAGCTCTCTGGACCTGGTTCCGGCCAATTCCAGGGTCCCCACCTCCCACTGCCCGCACCAGCTACTCACAGCTGCCTTCTCAGTGTGTGGCTGGGTGTGGGCAGTGTCAGGTGGCTCCAAGGCTCCCGTGGCTGCTCCCCCTGCAGCCACAGCTCCGCTCCCTGCCCGCAGCCAAGGCCCTGGTCACCATAGTACTGGCCCACTGGCTTTAATGTGGCTTGTTCGATTAGCCGGCCCACGGTGTGTTCACTTGGGACTCTGTGATGTGTGCAGAGCCTAACCCAGAAATAGCAACTCTTAAAAACTGTGTCTGAACAGTGGGACGGGCATAATGACAAACTTAACGAGGTCCCTGTATAATGTTGATTCCACTGTTGTCTGCTCCGATAGCCTGCTGTTTCTTCTCCCAAGGGGCAGGTGTTCCTGCAGGCCTTCTCAACAGCAAGCAGTCCAGGTGTGTCTTTCTGCAGGAACCCCTGAAGTCGAGGGTGAAGGTGGTAAAGTTAGGGCCCTGGGGTGAGACTTTGCAGTCTTCGTTCACAGGCTGGCACTTGCAACATCACCGGGCTGAGAACAGAAAATAGGGTCACAGGCTGCCCAGCTAATGCAGGAGCCTGGTCTTCCTGTGCAGTTGGCAGCTGTACACACCTGTACCTTGGATGACTGTGAACTTTGTCTAGTGGGCTTTCAATTTCTGGAGTCCACTTTTCATTAAAATAGCAAGGTGGCACAAAGAAACTGGTAACAATTGTCGAGGATCATGTGCGTGCATTTGTGTGTGTGTGTGTGTGTGTGTGTGTGTGTGTGTGTGTGTGTGTGTGTGATTTGTGCCTCTGCACTGTGGTCATCTATCTCTGCCCCCATTGGCCCAGAGCTGCAATCACCTTTCTCCTGTAAAAACAGTGCAGTTTTGGATTCTTAGGGAGTCACTTTCTACAGGTAAAGAGAGCCATCTGACCTTGAGTATTGCTGGGCACTTTGTAGCAGGAAAAATGGCCTTCCTTGGGCACCGCAAGAAAGCTTCCATGAGCCTAATGTCACTTGGGAGTCCACCGGGCTGTTTTGCATGTGGACACAGCCGCTTTACCAGAGGAAAGGACTTGTCTGGCTCCACAGGCTCACCTAGAATTGGAAGATGCACTGGGGGGGGGGGGGATTTGTGGGACCAGGAGCTCCAGGCCAGCATGTGGGAGCAACCATCTGTGGGTGTGGCAAGCAGGGAAGCGCTAGAGAAGGGGAGGCAGGTACCTGGTCCTGGCTAGAAAGAAGCCTATTGGCCATGGGACTGCAGAAGGAGAGAGCCTGAGCCTCTTCAGACATTTCCTCAAAAGGGCCCTCAGTAGGGTGAGGGAAGCAGTTTGCAGCTTCAACTCCAGGGATGTAGCATGGCCTCTGTACAGTGCAGAGGCTCTGTGCCACCAGGCTCTTCCTAGACTGAGAGCTCTCAGTTATATGGGCAGTGGCAGTGGAAGGTTGGCCCTGTCTGCCTGCCTCCCTCATTCTCAAGAAGTCTGTCCTGCTTGCCTATATATTGTCACAGAGCCCTACCCTTTCACTTCAGGGTCTCCTACTGTGAGTGTCCAATCAGAGACCTGCCCTGCAGCGCCCCCTTCCCTGCCTGTTGACTGCTTTCTGCTGCTTCTGAGTGGACCTGTGTAGGAGCCTGGCTAGCACCCTGCTGTCTGTGTCCCCCCACACACATACACACACACCCCGCCCCCAGGTGGCAGGGACTGGTTGTGTACTTGCTCTTGGCCCAGGAGCTGTTCTCATAGATGCATTGAACTTCACACTTGAGCTTGAGCCAGAGCTGAGCTACAGGAAGCTGTTCCTGTGACCTTCATGCAAAGGGACAGAGGTGGTGGCTTTTATCTTCTGGGGCCAGGCCTCATCCTAGTCAACAAAATCTCCACTCCTGACCACCTCAAGCTCCTAGGGTCTGTCTGCTCCCACGGTGGAACTGGATGAGCAGTGACAGTGGGTGGACATGTGAATGGCAGGCCGTGGGAGAGCCGTGATGGAGATTGGTACTTTTGTAACCATGTCACTGGGGCCAATGAGTCTGAGTCAGGTGGCTTGCTCAGGTGGGGAGAGAAGTGATTTTCTGGGGTCCAGACTCTCCTACCTTCAACCAGGGGTCAAGGTCAGGTTTTAACCTGTCTGTGTTTAACCTCCAAGTGACACACAGTGTTGCCACCACGACTGCAGAAGGGGCTGTGGCCTGTACAGAACCTGGGCCTAGAAGCAGTGACACCATCACCACTGTGTCTCGTGACAGCTGGTCATGCCTCAGCCTCCTTCATCTTTACTTCCCAGGTGGAGCCTCAGATCTGCTGCTCAGTTCCACCATTCTCTTCATAGAGGAATGCCTGGGCTGTCGTTTTTGTGTTCTCTGATATTAAACAGCATTTTGTAGATGCCCACACATGCTACTTTGTGCTAAAGTCATTTCTAGAAGGGAATCCCTAGGCAGATGTCACCCTTGCCTTGGCACCAAGGTGGCAAGAACACAGCTCTGCAGAGCTGAACGGGGCAGCCACCATCCCTGACCTCCAGGAGCTCACATATGCCTGCCCATGAGCACCTCCACTCCTGCACTACCCACAGACACTTGCCCGCAGACCTCGGGGTGCTTACAGCAGCAGGCTGTGCAGTGCATTCCTGTGTGGATCTGCAGGTCATTCCGTAGTTCAGAATGGAGGGGACTTAGGTTCCTCTATACAGATACCTCTGGTGTCTTGACATCTTAAACTCAGCAAACCCTTGGGGAGGGTGATGAGCCTTCAAGGTACTTCCCTATGTGTGCGACCTGGTTAAAGAGACCATGTGACCTGGCAGTTTGTGATCCAGTGTCTCTTCCCACATCCACCCTTGTTTTTATCTTCAAATGAAAAAGTCTCATTTAAAACAGGTTCCCTTGCTGGGTAGTGGTGTCCCACTTTAATCTCAGCAAGGGCAGGCGGATTTCTGTGAGTTAAAGGCTAGCCTGGTCTACAGAGCAAGTTTCAGGACAGGCTCCAAAGCTACACAGAGAAACCTTGTCTCGAAAAACAAAACAAAACAAAACAAAACAAAAAAACCACATTCCCTCTTAGCTCTTTATTATTTCTTTGTTTTGTTTTATTCAGAAAACTTTGCTGCTGTGTGTGTGCAGAGCTGGGCAACAGTCTGTTGAGGTCTTTGGACTGGAATGGGCTCTTAAGGTCGCACACTGCGGGCCCCTGCACTCAGACTGAATCCCAGCCAGGGGCCTGGGGAGTGGGAAAGGCTTCCTGTCTCTAGACCAGCTAACAACTGGCCCTGCTCTCCAGCTCCTTCAGCCCTTAAAGGCCTCCTGTCCATCCCCTCAAACATCTCTGTCACTTGTAGGCTGTATCTACAGTGTTCCCAGTGTCTGGTGAGCAGGTACAAGGGTGTTAGGCCACCTCTCAGCCATAGAGGCACCGCCTAAGTATATAGTAGAAGCATGACCTGGTGCCAAGCCCAGTCAGTCAGCCCACCTGCCGTACCCTTGGGACTCTGTCTTGTGTGTGAGCGATTGAGTCCCTGTGTGTGCCCAGTGCAGCTGCTCTGTTCACATAGATGGGTGGGGACAAGAGAGGGCCACTTCCCCTTATCTCTATTCATCCTTATACCTGACTTCAGTGACCCAAGGAAGAAGACCCCACAGAGCAGTCTGGGCCTGAAGCCATGCAACTCACCTTTGGAGTTTTGTTTGTTTTTGAGACAGACTTGCTGTGGATCCCAGCCTAGCTTTGGATTCTCAATCCCCCTGAGTATTGTTAGTTATGCTGCATTTTGAAAAACAAGTGTGGTAAGCAGGGAGTGTGCACTTCGCATACAGAGGACTCGGTGGCTCTTGAACCTGGAACAGCGTATCCAGAGCACTGTTGGGCTGGACAGAAAGAGAGCGAGTCCTGCTTTGCCCCATGCTGACCACATCAGCTGAGCTGAAGGTGTCCTGTTGTAGAAGCACTGCCTTGTAGGCTTTTTCCTGAGAGGTATAGGCTAACAATTAAGTGGCCTGGCCCAGGTTTTGGCAGCTGCTGAATCAATATCCTCAGGGCATTCACCAACCATCTCCATAATTCCAAGAATGATTGATAAATCCAGTACAGTGGATGCTCAAAAACTCTGGGTGCTCACTGCCTGCGGCCCAGGACAGCACAGATCCCTGTTTGTGTAGAATGTACCCCAGTCCCATTGGCCCCCGCAGATGGGCACTGGTGACACCCTGGCGGGGGCCCCAGCTCCATTCCTCCAGCTCTGTGAAGAGAGGAGAACATCTCTTTGCCCTGTGAGTTTAGGGAAGAGCAGAGGGCCCTTTCTCTGCCTCCCACACAGAGGGCCTGTGTTGAATTCCATCGAACCCAAGGGAGGGGCTTGAGGCAATGACTGGGTGCCTGAAGCTTGGGTCGTGCTACAGCATCCACCCTTGTGTATCTTCTTGGGCCCTGAAGCTTCAAAGCAGTCAGATTTCAACCCGGGCTTCCTGGTTAAACCTGTAAGCAAACAAGTGTGGAGCCCACGCAGCTGCCCTGGGCTCAAGGCTGATCCTGGGTTTATACGCGAGCTGGTAATGGCGGGTCAGGAGGACTGGCAGGAGCCCGGGCATGCTACCTAGAGTCTTTCAGCTGGCAGTAAACATCAGGTCACCTGGGTGCCTCTGCTTGCAACAGGCACAAACAGCCCAGGTTCCTGTTGCACATATGGGCCCAGAACAGCTGGCCATGACTCTTGAACACCTTTGGGTAGAGCACCTTTATATACTCCCAGAACTTGGGAAGGCTGAGGCAGGATTGGGCTAGCCAGGGCTTTATAATTCCAGGTCAGCTTGAAGCTGATCCTGCCAGCTAGCCCCCACTCCCCATCATGCTGTTCAGCACAGTTGGACCTGGCTATTCCAGCTGTGGACAGTAATGTACATGGAACCTGTCCTCAAACCCAAGAGCTCCTAGTGCTTGAGTCTTGGGGATAATGAGGACCTTCTCTCACAGCTCAGGCTAGGGCCAGTGCCCTGTCACAGGACCAGGAAACCAGGAAAGTGACAACAGCCACTTCCCTGAGAAGACACACCTGGTGTGAGACCAGGCGGTCTTGAACTTAGCTACTTGAGACTGTTGGGGGCTAGTCCAGTGTAAACGGATGCGGAACTTCTTGCCTCCGACTCTGCTCCTCTTCAAGACCTCGGCTTGATTGTTCAACCTGACCTTATCCTGTCTTGCCATAGGCCAAAACAGCTTTATATCAACCAATGAGAGCAATACATGTTCACAGGGTACAGAAGGACCGTCCCACAGCAGTCCAGGTACCTTCTCAGTCCCCAGAGTGGCCCAGGCAACCCCATCAAGTGTCAATGCAGATGTGGATGGAGGAACCTCAAATGTGTGCCATGGCGGGGGTGGTGGGGGGGGTGTGTTGATTCTGTTGTAGTCCCAAAGTATCACCCTACCAAGGACAGCTGGTTTCCTCCCTGCCTTTTGGCTTTGATTCCCAGCCAAGTGTTCCCAGTGTACCATGGTACAGCCAGCACCTCCAAGTTCCCCAAGGAACTGGTCTTGGTCAGATCAGCTTTCTGGGGACCTTGTTTGAGGTTTTCAGCTTGAGTCAAGTGCACAGGGCTCTTTCAAGTGAAATTAGTGCAATTTCTGAAGGGAAATGGAGCTCAGAGGCGCCATGAGAAGTCTGTGGTCCCCAGACGCTGTTCTTGATGCAACAGCACTTTGTGGGTTATTTTTTTAAATTATTGTTTAGTTTTGTTTTATATATGGTCATATTTTGTATGTGCACTGCCTATGTGCCCACGGAGTTCAGAAGAGGGCACTGGACCTGCTGGAGCTGCAGTTAGAGATGGTTGTGAGCCACTGTGTGAGTACTGACATCCAAACCCAGGTCCTCTGTAAGAGCAGGTGCTCTAAAATTACCAGGCCATTGCCACAGCCCTGTGGATGGTCTTTTAATACATGATTGTGCAACACTCTATAGTGAGTTCAAGGCAAATATGAGCTACCTAACCCTGTCTTTGGGGGGGTGTCAGAGTATGAAGAATACGGATATCTCATCCCCACTCTCCAGAGACTACAGTAACTGCCAGCCTGAGCTAGATGTCAAGTCCCTCTTTCAAAAGCTTGGTGCTCTTCCAGAGGATCCAGTTTCAACCCCCAGTACCCACATGATCAAACAAAAATTCCAGTTCCAGGGTATCTGTCGCCCACTTCTGACTTCAGAAGGTTCCAGGCACATATGTGGTGTGTCTACATATATACAGGCAAAACACTTAGCACATAAATCTAAAAAGTAACTTAAACAAACAAAACTTAGAAACAGGGCTGGAGAGATGGCTCAGTGGTTAAGAGCACTGACCGTTCTTTCAGAGGACCCAGGTTCAATTCCCAACACCTGCCTGGCGGCTCACAACTGTCTGTAATTTCTGTTCCAGGGGATGTGACGTCCTCACACGGGCAAACCATCAGTGTACATAAAATACAAATAAATGATTTTAAAAAGGTGAAGAAAAGGTTGTTGGTCAAATGCTTGTCTGACAAGCATGAGGTTCAGGCCCCGTGAGTACACACTGAAAGCCGACCGTAGTGGTCCCTGTGTGTAACCCCAGCACTGATGCAGTGGAGACAGGACTACTTTGAACTCCTGATCTTCCTCCCGAGTAGTAGAGTAACAGGCGTGTTCCATCTTGCCTGGTTTATGCAGTGCCAGGACCAGAACCCAGTGTCTTCGTCCCAGGCAAACACTATTCCAACCCAGGTACAGCTCCCGCTTCCATTACCTTAATTTTGATGTATCATTTGTCTTTTGACTCCAGTGGCTCCAGAGAGACCTCCCTCTACAGACTCCAGGGGGGTGGGGGGCAGCATGACCTCCCTCAGAGACCAGGGGAGGGGCAGTGTGAGGTGGGGGGGAGCCCTGAGATAGATTCCTGTAGAGGAAGAGCGGGTTAGAAGAGTTGTAATGTCGTGGACAGACAGGCGACAGCATGGCGGTGTCTCTGAAGAGAGGAATCCGAGCCCACATAGCAGAAGAAGGAATCTATTCTCGCACTTTCTGAAGATGGGGGAAGTTGAGTAAGGAGAGGCTGCAGTGTGGCTCTCTGATTTCCAGGCAGGGATGGGGGCAGGGGAACCCAAGTGTAGCTTGATGTGAACTCCGTTCCCCAGGTCAGCAGTCCTGACCCCTGGGGTTGCCCGTTGGCTAGGGCCTGGTGCAGAGAGTGACCTGAGCAGACTGCATTCTGCCATTGCGTTCTTAACCACACCTTTTCTGTCTTGCAACAACTAAGGCCAGGCGGGGACCTTGACTCTCCTTCAGAGAACCATCAGAGCTTCTAGTTAGTGTGATGGGCCTCCACCCCAAGATCAGCAGGCAGCATCCCTAGGCTAAGACCAGGATTCTGAACCTGGGGTGCTGAGGTTATGCCCAGCAGACAGTGGGAGGCCGATGCTTCCCACCTTTTCCAGCTCATCTATCTAACTGCTCCACTGCCCTGCCTGTTCCTTGACTGGACCTTGGCCCTGGTGGTGTTGTGCCACCCACATGGCTGTGGGATCAGAGGCAGGCCTACCCCAGGGAGGTTCTCAGTGTTGCAGTTTACAACTAGACAGTAGGCAGGGAGCTGGCCAGAGCCCCAGCAACCAGGCTTCCCTTCTAATTCCAGGATCGGAGTTAAGCCCCCAGACTTTTTCCTTGTCCCCAGAGGGCCCTCAGACATGCTCCCCACAATGCCTCTTCAGATTAGGATATCTCCAGTTGAGGAAGTACTGGTTGGCTGTGGGGAAGGAAGCAAGAGTTTGCCTGGGGCCCCAGGCAAAGGCTGTGCTGTGTGGGGGAGGATGCCCCACTGTAGCCTCCAGAGTCCCTGGTGTCCCTTCTCTGTAGACTGAGAAGGAACTGCTCTTATCTGAGTAGATGTGGGTCTCCTGTGGCTGTGGAGTTCCCAGGGAGGAGGGAGCGCTTTTTGTTGCAGTATCTTGTTACTCAGAGCCTGGGATGGGGGAGGGGACTCACCCTTCCTGGAAAGGCTAGGGTAGTGTACTTGGCTTCCTCACCATGTCCCCGTGCCTTTTCTGGGCTGCTAGCTACATCAGAGTCAATACCAGTTATGCTTTTTCCAGGAAAGATAAAGTGGGTTGACCAGGCTGGCTGAATGATTCCGTGGTGCCATCGTCCAGGGGAAGGGGTAGGCTTCCTGGGCAAGATGTCAACAGAAGTGGTGCTTCATGAGGCCGGTGCCGCCATCCCCAACCTGGGTATTGAGGACTGACTGGAGCCAGCCAGCAGCCAGGGATTTGCCAGAAAAGAACTGGCAAGGCGTCCGGGGGACTGCTGCCCTCTGGTGGCTGCTGTGGTCACTTCACAGGTCTCAGGAAACTGAAGGCGTGGGATTGTCCACCTGACACCTGTTGGGTAGATCTGGCACCTGAGCTGAATTCTCCCGCCCCCCGCCCCATCTGAGCATCTTTGGAGCCTCTTGTGGTCTGTGAACAGAAAAGGGTGGGCTGGCAGCATACTGTCCTGGGGCCAAATCCATGCCGAGCTTGACAGGCTGCCTTTCAGGTGCAGGAGGCCAGCTCTGAACTGTCCCCAGAGGAGAGGAGGGTCCTGGAAAGGAAACTGAAGAAGGAACGGAAGAAGGAAGAGAAAAAGCGTCTGCGAGAGGCGGGCATTGCTGCGGCTCAGACAGCCAAGGGCCAGACCCTACCAGCCAAGCCCTCAGCTGCTGTTCTGGCCCTGGAATACCTCCAAGGGTAAGCACGGGCTGAATCCAGTACATTCTGCCACTTTGTGGTTCTGGGTAGAGGTCCATTATGACAGATAGAGAATGAGTGGATGGTCCAGCCCAGCCACCCCTTCACTGGTGTTGGGGAGGCCTCTGCACTTCCCCTTGTTTTACCCAGATGATGTCCTGTGGCCACTGTGTGCCCAGCAGACACACTCTGATCTTGGCTGGGCACTGAAAACAGGTATTTTGGAAGACAGGGAGGGCACGTCCCTGAGCCACAGTGCATTGCAGCTATGACAGCCGTGCAGCGGGGAGTCTTCTTGGGTCTTCCCACCTCTATTAAATACATCTAGATACTTGTCAGTTCTTGTTCCTTTGCTCTTTTGGGGGGGCTACCACCCAGCTCCCAAATAAATCACACACAGAGGCTTATTCTTAATTATAAATGCCCGGCCTTAGCTTGGCTTATCTCTAGCCAGCTTTTCTTAAGTTTAAATTATCCTGTTTACCTTTGGCCTCTGGGCTTTTTCCTTTTCTTATTTTTGTATATCTTACTTTTACTCCATGGGTAGCTGGCCCTGGAGTCTTTCTCCTTTTCCGGCTTCCTTTTTTGTATTTTGTCTCTCTGCCTGCCAGCCCCGCCTATCCTATGTCCTGCCTTGCTATTAGCCATTCAGCTCTTTATTAGGCATCAGATGTTTTAGACAGGCACAGCACACAGCTTCACAAAGTTAAACAAATGTAACATAAACAAAAGTAACACACCTTACAATGTTCTACAGCAGATGCCCCCTCACAGGTGTGCTCCGGGTGTCTCCTATGCAGTTCTTAAGCCTGTCAGGTTGACAGTATTAACCACCACACGTGCTGAGAGAACTTTGGCTTATGCTGGTGGGCAGCTGGAGGCTCACAACAACCGTGCATCTCCAGATCACCGCTCTTCCCAGGGCCCCGTGTGTTCGGGCTCAGCAGCCTTCTCCATGCAGGAGGCCATGTGCACACGTGGGCATGGAAGCAACCACAGTGGCCAGAGTGGCTAGTCAGCTTTGGGGCAGATAGATCCTTGTGGAGAGGTGGCTTTGCGGGAGCTGCAGTGGCAGGAGGCTATCCTTTACTCGGAAGCTGGGGTTAGTGGGAATCCTTACGATTGATCAGCCTAGGTTTCCTGGGATGGAGAGTTGATAGAACCTGTGAACTAGAGATTGGCCTTTCATTATGTCCAGAGTATTCTTCCTGACCCTGTTTGGTGTCTGGTACATAAGGATGACTTATAGCAGGCAAGGGTACATGATGGAGCATGAGGTAGGAGATTCCTGCCCATAACTCATATGGCAGAGAAAGCTTTGGTCCAAAACACCCTTGAAAGATCACAGAGAAGTGGACCTTGGCACAGTCCCCTCCAGGAATCAGACCAAGTGCAGTGTGGCCAACTCTGCCTTCACTGTGGCCTTACCATGTCTCATGGCTTGTGGGCCAGGCCCAGGTGGCATCGCAGCTTCTGGAATGTTAACAGGTCCCTGTACTTCATCCTAAGCCCTGTGCTAAGGCTGTGTTCCCCTGGATTCTCTACCTGTGTATTCAGAGAGGGGATGCTACAGCCTGGTGGCCGCTTCTTTCCCACTCTGAAGTCCCCTGGGCTCAGAACTAGCCCGGCTCTGCCATTTCAGGTATTTGGGGTACAGCCTGAGTGATTCTGGTCTGTATGTAACCTCTAGCTGACTTTCCCAGGCTGGTGGTGTCCTGTTTCCACCTTGATCTCGGCTCTTGCATACTCCTGCTCTGGAGAAGCCACCCTCAGGGACTCAGAATATGTAGTGTAAGGACCTTGAAACAGGACACAATCAGAAAATGTGTCCCTTGTTGTCCTGGAGCCCTCACACAGCCTGAGTCCCTCCTTAGACATGATTGAACACTCAAGTAGGTAGTAGGTAGAGTCCAGCTCAGCCCTGATTGGGTGCGAACTGTGACTTCAGTGGGTATCCTGTTCTCCCCGGGCAGAACTGTGAGACCAGGGACCTGAGGTGGGAGGCTGGGCCTTCCCTGCTGGTACCTGGGCCCAGGAAGATATGGAAACCTGGTGGGTAGGCTGGAGGGGTCATACACACAAGGGACAGCAAGGAAATTCCAGCTAATGGTGGCATACTCCAGACCCTCATAGGCCTAGGCAGAAACATCAGTGAAGAATTAATGAAACAGAGCTGAAGAAATGACTCAATCCTTAAATCATTTACATGGGAGCTGGAGTATAGATTCCCCAGAACTCAGAAAAAAGTGTGGAGGCCGAACTGTAACTCCATCATCAGAAGGCAGAGAGAAAATCCCCAGACCAAACTGACTAGGGAGACTTACCATATTGGCAAACTCTGGGTTTAATTAAGAGGCCCTGTCTTGCCAGGTAGTGATGGCTCACCACTTGGGAGGCAGAGGCAGGCAGATCTCTGTGAGTTTGAGGCTAGCCTAGTCTACAAAGCGAGTCCAGGACAGTCAGGGCTACACAGGGAAGCTCTGTCTCAAAAAAACTGGGGGTAGGGGGTGGGGCTGCCTCAGTGAGTAAGGTGGAAGATTGATCGTACTGATTCTCAACCTCAGACCTCCACATGTACACTCAGACACAGGTTTCCACATGTACACACTCACATGCACACACTCACACAGACACAGGCCTCCACATGTACACACTCACATGCACACACTCATACAGACACAGGCTTCCACATGTACACACACACACACACAGACACAGGCCTCCACATGTACACACTCACATGCACACACTCATACAGACACAGGCTTCCACATGTACACACACACACACACAGACACAGGCCTCCACATGTACACACTCACATGCACACACTCATACAGACACAGGCTTCCACATGTACACACACACACTCACAGACACAGGCCTCCACTTGTACACACTCACACACACAGACACAGGCCTCCACATGTGCACATTCACACGCACACACTCACACAGACACAGGCTTCCACATGTACACACACACACAGACACAGGCCTCCACATGTACACACTTACACAGACATGGGCCTCCAAATGTATACACACACACACACTCACACAGACACAGGCCTCCACATGTACAAACACACACACACACACACACACACACACACACACGCACGCACGAAAATGCAAAGGGGGAAAATAATTGAAACAAACAAACACATTGTCACACTTTCTGTAATCCCAGTACTTAAAAGGATGAGGCAAAGGGATGAGCCTGGCTACATAGTGAGTTTGAGGCCAGCTTGACTATTTAAGACTGTCTCAAAAAACAAATAAAAATATTTAATGAATTCAAGAAATTTAGAATGCTATCTTTAAAGTCATAAAATAACAGAATTGTAGAATCGGAAGTTGATCCTATAACTCTGATGTTACAAGATGGACCCAGGGACCCCCACCGTAGGCATACAGAGGGTGTACATCCCCATGAGCCAGAGTCTGCCACCATATGCTTGCAGTGATCTGGTCTCCCAGGGCCCCTGGGACTGTCCTCCATATCCTGAGGTGTCTGTCTTGGTTCCCAGGTGGGCCCAGAAGCAGGAGAGCTGGAGATTCCAGAAGACGAGGCAGACATGGCTCTTGCTGAACATGTATGATGAAGACAAGGTAGGTGCACAGTGGATGGGCTTAGGTGGGACCCTTTGCGGGTAGTAGAACATTCAAGTGACAGGGTCCATGTGCAGGTAGACATGTGCATGGCAGATGAGCACCTAGGTAACTGGGATACCTGCATAGGGGGCGGGTTTTCCTGGTGGCGAGGACTATGTGTGGCAGGCAGGCAGATAGATTGGGGAGGTCCTTGCACAGCGGGTAGTCCACCTAAGTAATAGTGTCCATATGCAGCAGGCAGGACCCAGGTGAGGAACGATGCACATGTAGGTCATGAAGGTCCCTGAGGGCAGAGGTGCAGCCTGGGAGGACTGTCCTGTAGTCCCCTGCAATATGGAGCCTGTGGTCCCACACAGTGTGGTGTCTCCTCTCGCCCTCTCTGCGTTTGCCAGGACCCTCCATTCCTTCCCTGTCCTCGGTACCACCTGCATGTGTAAGAGTATGGGTGTGCCGGGCTCTTCTCAAGGCAGGATTTGGTTCCTGAGGATGAGATGGAATTTGGAAGCAGAACCCCACGGCTAAGTTAGGGGGCTGGAGCTGCCCTGTCAGTTCTGAATTCCATAAGCCTTCCGCAGAACTCTTGTGCCTCTCCTCCCCAGCAGCTTCACTGCTTCCCACCAGGCAGTAAGTGTCTGTCGTCATACAGGGTATAGGGTGCCCCACGTGTGCCTTTTAGGATGCTGGGCACACATATCCGGGAGCACCAAGTGAGGGCTGTGCCTGTCAACTCCACCCACCTTCAGGCACAGGCCAGCATCTGCTAGGTGGGGCTCCCTTCTGTGTAAGGGCTTCAAGTGAGTGTACTGAAAACAGATGGTCTTGAGATAGAAGCAAAGTCAAAAGCTGGGCCGAGGGCTCAGTGGATAGAGTGCTTGCCTAGTGGGCAAAGGCCTTGGGTTCTATCCCTAGGATCTCATAAGCTGGGTGTGATGGTGCACACCTGTAAATCCCAGCCCTGCTGTGGGAGAGGGAGATGGATGAGGAGTTTGAGGGTCATCCTTGGCTACTTAGTGAGTTCAAGGCCAACCTAAGCCAGAGATGATGCCTCAGAAAAAAGTTTTGAAAATTTATATAAGAAATGTCTGAGGCACAAGAGGGTCAGGCCAGCACACTGGCCTCTTTCCCACAATGTCTCCACCTCTTGTCCTGACAAAGTAGCAGCAGGGTATTCTGGGGTCCCTTGCACACAGCTCAGGTGGGAGACTCATCGTGAGGATGATGTAAGTTGGGCCCCCAGACAAGCACAGGGAGAATCCGAGTCTCTGATTGCTGCTGGTCCCCTTGTGAGCACCTTGCCTGTTGCTGCTCAGGGTCCCCACGCCATGGCCCTCAACACTGTCCACTTGTCTCCCCAGGTTCCTGATGAACACTTCTCTACCCTGCTAGACTACCTTGAGGGACTGAAGGGCAGCGCCCGTGAGCTGACCGTGCAGAAGGCTGAGGCCTTGATGCAGGAGATGGATGAGGCTGACACTGAGGCCAGAGGTGCACAGCTGGGGAAGGTGGAACGCCTCCGGCAGGTGCTACAACTACTCTCCTAATGGATGTGGCCTGGGGTCCAGAGGACACACTGGCTTGCTATGGGAGCAAGCAAATCACCAGAAGGCCATCTGCCTTGAGGACTTCCTTCCAAAGTCCTGGGAAGGATCCCCCACCTCCTCCTTATCAGCAGGCCTGTGCCTTGAGAGTTGAACATGGTCTCCCTGAAACAGCTCCAAGGTACCACTCATAAACGTGTGGCCCTAAAGTGGCTGGGAACAGATTCTATTTTTCTATCACTGACACTTCAGAGACTGGCCCATGCTGGCTTTCCCTGGTGTGGGGATGGTTGGTCTCCTACATATTCAATCTGAGGGCTGCTGCAGTGCAGCCTGAGTGTAATTCACCCACCTGCAGTGAGGACCCTGGGCCTGGAGGGCTGCAGCTATTGACCCCTACTGACTTTCAGCAACCACATCTGTCATCCCTCAGTGCCAGCAGCTAGGTCCAGGTCCTTCTCATTTGGATTGTCCCAGCCAATGTGTTGGAAACAGAATGACTAAGCGTTTGTATCTGGACACAGACCGGGCTCCCATTAGGTGACATTTTCTGGGAACCATAAAGAAACGTTCATAGATGATGCCACATAGGGAGGGCACTGGCCAGCCAGAGAGTTGGTATAAGTCCAACTCAGTGAGCAGTGAGTTCACTGGGGTCTGCATGGGAGCCATGCAGTGTCTGCCTTGTGTCTCCTGGTCTGTCCAGCCCACAAATCTGTCCAGAGCTCCTCACTCAAAACCCTTTGAATCCACTTTTACATACTCCTGGGTAAAGAGGCATATAAAAAGAGGTTTATAAATCAATTATTATGTAATAGATTGTAAGTTTATTTCAAAATAATTCTGAATGCATATAATTTTGCCATTTATTAAAGATTAAAACAAATTTGCAGCACAGTCCATGGATTTGCAGTCCTGTTGCTGAGAAACTCGGGGGGTGGGGGGGGGGAGACAGGAAACACTGAAAACCTGTTTTCTGTAAATTGTGTTAAGGCCTGAGACTCTTTAATCCCAGCTCTCAGGAGAAAGAGGCTGATAGATTTCTGAATTTGAGGCTAGCCTGGTCTACACAGAAACCCTGTCTTGAAAAACAAGCAAAAAAATCAAAAAGACCCTGAGACTGATAACATCTGGCCCTGAGCCAGGTCACTTCAGGTGACATCCTATGTGACAGGGGTCATGCACAGTGGTTCTGGACATGCATGTGTTTTCAGAACAAAGGCTGCAAGGAAGTTGCACTGTGTGACACCAGGAAACAACTAGAATTTGTCACACATTTCTATCCACCTATTTTTGGTTTTTCTAGGCAGAGTTTTTCCGTGTAACCCTAGCTGTGCAGACTCAGCCTGTAGACCAAGCTAGCCTCAAACTCAGAGATCTACCTGCCTCTGTCCCAAGGGCTGGGATTAAAGGTGTGCACCAGCACCACCTGGCTACACCTTTTACCTCTAATTTTTGATTGTTGCACAGAAATGTCTGGCTTGCCAAGTATTTTGTGCCCAAGTAGGGTAGCAGGCCACAATTGAAGAGGCAGGAGGGAATGGTGGCTGGAATCTCAGATTGATCAGGTGACCCTCCCACCCTCATATCCCTTTCCTGTATCATATCCCTCAGGAGTCTCCTTTGGGTAATGACAGCTGCTCTGATCCAAGGCCCAGGAGGACAGAGTTCCACCACCCACTCCAAACTCCAAGTGGACAGGACATGCGTCACAGTGAGGAGATGGCCAGCCAGAGCCAGCTGGGCTGAAGCCAGGCTGCCCAGAGGCACAATATTCACAGCATCCTGAGACTGTGAGAGCAGCCACAGTTCCCTCATGAACAGCCCGTTCAGATCCAGCTGCTACTAGAGGGCCACTATATGCCACTAGAGGGTGGTCCCTACATCCAAGAGTCTTAAGTACACCATCTCTCTGACCTCCTGACTGGAACAAGATGCCACATGGCAGAATTGAGGGTGCACACTGCAGCAGCCCCTGGGCTTCAAATCCTACCAGCTTACTTGAGTGGAACAGAGCTGAGCTGTCCCTGGGTCCTGTGAAAGTGTTAAGGTGGAGCTGGGTGATGGTGATGCATGCCTTTAATTCCAGCACTCAGGAGGCAGAGGCAGGCAGACCTCTGAGTTTGAGGTCAGCCTGGTTTACACAGTGAGTTCCAGGACAGCCAGGGCTACACAGAGAAACTCTGTATGGAAAAAGCAAAAAAAAAAAAAAAAAAAAAAAAAAAAGCAAGAGGCTTGTCTCAGGTCACTAGCACTTGGGCACAGTGGCAGAATACTGCATTCCTGTGGGGGAAAGTGGTAGCCAGAGAAAACATGGACTTCTTCCTAGGTCATAGGTCTCAGGCAGTCTGACTGTTTGTAGCCGGACCCGACCTCACCTACAAAGCCCTGACCCCAACCTTGTCCTATATCCCTCAGACACTCAGTCACTTAAAGTTTAATTAAAGCGCTGCCTGGGGCTAGTTTCAAAGCCATGAGACATCATAGCCCAAGGAGAATTCATTTGTGTCTCTTTACCGCCAACCACCAGACTCTTGGTGCCAGAAGAGACCCAAGTATCGCATGACCCAGGTCTTACATGCACTCCAGCTGGCTCTTGCCATTTCTGGTGGCATCTAGCCCTGCCCTTCCCCACTTAGGGGAAGCCTTGTGCCCTCTGCTGCTGAAGAAGACGCTGCTAGCGTTGGTGTGTGGTAACAGGCAGGAGCATCAGGTTATCAGCCCGAGCATTCCAAAGCCTTGAGCGAGCTCACTGAGAAATAAGGAAGATAGACAATACAAGTAGGTAAGAGGATCAACCACGGCTCCGGGTCTCCTGGTAGCCAAGTCAAAAAAGGAAATGTGGTAGGCTCCTCACTATGAGAACTGGCTTCAGGAACCTGGGGGAGAGGTTCCCAGGGAATCAGCTGGGAAGGCTCTTTTCCACCATGCATCCTTGACCCAGATGACCACAGAGTATCTGTCAGTCTTCAGGGCAGAAGAAGGGAACAGAAATGTCACCTATGGTCAAGCTCAGGCATCCCCTGAGATTTCCTTTGTACCAGTCAAAGGTGGAGCACCCAAAACTGCCTCGGTAGAGATAGCAGGGTACACTGAGGGTCGCTGAAGGGCTATTGATCAGGCATCTGGCTATGGGGACTCCCATGGCCTGGCGTGGAGCCTGTGTATAGCCAATGGTAGGGTTTGGTGGGGGAGGAGGATAGTGAAGGGCATGGGGCCTAGTCAGTGCCCTGGGAATATGGCTGAGCCTTGAAGACCTGAGTGAGAGCAGTCTGTAGTCTTTGGAGTACAGGATCCTGGAATGTGGGTTAGGGTTCCTGGAAGTACTATATCAGACCAAGGTAGGGCTGCTAGGCTGGACAGGGGGCATATCTGTCATCCCCCACCTTCATGATGCCCAGATGAAAGGCCAGCTTCCAGTCTCCAAGGGACAGAGTTGGGCAGCCTGGCCCCACTGTCCACTGTGACATAAAAGCTGTGGTACTTAGCCTGTGGTCCAGAGAGACAGAAGGCACTGTCTGCCCATCATTCATTGCTATGGATGCTCCAGCTGCACACAGCTGCAGTGTGCCCTGAGGAAGAGGCAGGCTAAACTCTGGTAGTTGTACAGTGTGTGAGCACCCTAGGATCTAGGCACCGCACACAGGGTATGGGCAGGTGGCCGCATGGTGAAGGCTGGGGCAGGCCGCAGATCCAGGTCTGCAGGGTTGAGGCCAGGAGGGGGCAGCAGATGGTACCGCTGGAGGAGGCCCACAAACAGCAGGAAAAGCTCTGTCCTGGCCAAGCTCTTTCCGACACAGACCCGGCGGCCTGTAAGAGAAACCAGGGCACCTTGTAGGAGGGGAGAGAGGCAGGCAAGAACGGTTGGAGGCACCCTCTGAAGGGCAAGGGCCAGCAAGTTACCAGTGGAGAAAGGCAGAAAGGCACCCCGCTTCACAAAGCGCCCATCCGCATCCAGGAAGTGATGTGGGTTGAACTGGCTTGGGGTCTCCCATTGAGTCTTGTCCAGGAGCACTGACGTCAGCAGAGGAATCACAGGGGTGCCCTGTAGGGTAGAGGGGTCCCAGGATAGGCTGGTTGTGGAGGGGAAGGGGTGGAGCATCACCTGGGGGAGTTCCTGCCTCCCAGCTACATCACAAGGTGTTAACCTCTCTCACAGGTGAATATGAGACTCAGTAAGTCCCCCGTCCACCCTGACAGAGGAGAAAGTAGACCCCACCTTAGGAAGCAGGTAGCCACCCAGCTGGATGTCAGCAGCTGTGCAGCGGGGTACATGGGGCAGGAGTGTGATGTACCGCTGGGTTTCATGCAGCACTGCACTGGTGTAGGGCAGTGCTCGCTGGTCCTCTGGCCGGGGTAGCTGCCTGGGGCCCAGCACTCGATCCAGCTCCTCCTGCACTCGGCCTAGGCCAGAGGGTGACACTGCATGGGTGAAGTCTCACCCCTGACCCCTAAGGGTTCCACCCATACCCAGACACGGGGTGACTCACTCTGCACATGTGGGTGCTTAACCATTAGGAAGACTGCCCACTGGAGCGTGGCTGCTGTGGTCTCTGTTCCAGCCATGAGCATGTCCAGTGTGCAGGCCAGGACATTGGCCTCGCCAAACATGTCCTCGGGGTCATCTTCCTGCAGGGCAGATGGTTAGAACTGAGCTTGATGTTCTGGAGATCCAACCCCTCCACCTGTGGACCCACACCAGTCCTAGGTCCCAGAGGAAAATGGGAAGAAGCCAAGCGGCGGGGGGGGGGGGGTGTAGGCTGGCATTTATTGAGTGCCCAACCCCAGTGCCATTCCTTTGAGGGGTCAGTCTCACAGAGGAGGAAACTGAGACTGCCAGAAGTCCCCAGAAGATGGGAAAGAGTCCTCTGTCGTTTCCCTCCCTTGAGCTGGGGTCACTAAACCCTTGACTGGTCTTCGGGGAAGCCCTGGTTCTGTCCACACCTGGCCCTGCTGAAGCAGAGCTCCCATATAACTCCGCAGGGGACTGCCACTTGGCGAGGGAGGTCTCTGCGCCTCCAGGAGGGTTTTCAAGATGGCGCGCACCTCCTCTATCTTGCTCAAGACAGGCCTGTGCAACCGCAGCAGAGCCCCCAGTCGGGGGAAAGTGTTGAAGAGCTGAGATCAAGACAGCGGGGTGGGGTAGAGGTAAAGCGACATGCAGTTCCAGCGATCAAGCCAATCCATCTATCAGCAGGTGTATCAGACAATGCTGCCTCTGGCCACAAGAGGGCAGAAGGCCAGCAGCACTGGAGGGCTGCCACCCTCCTGAAAATCCAGGGGCTAGGAGGGAATCTCAGGGTATTCAGGAAGGAGCCAGCTGACTGACGTACTTGGATGGCTCTGTCAAGACCAAGAGTCATGGTTGCCATGGGGAAGGAGTCACATGGGGAAGGGGTTCACAGGTCTTAGGGAAGGACTGTGTGGCTTACAGTAGAGTGAGTCTAGTCCCAGTAGGTATTCAGAATTCCAGCTGCCCTACATTGGCAGTTACTGATGGGAAATATCACATATTGCTCTAAAGTGATGAGGGCCATCCCTACTGCCTCAGCTATCCATGAGGACCTGCCTCCTCCATCCTCCAGTGAGGATAACCTCACTGCTTGCTCTGACTACATGGGTGAGAATCCCAAGCCTAAGGACATGCTCACCACAGTGGCTGTTGCCTCTCGCCCCATGGGGCTTCAGCCTCAACCAGAGCCCAACTGTAAAGGCTAGGTGCTGGGTGCTGACTGTCTAGGCTTCAGTTAGGAGCATGGTGGCCAGTGTTCCTTGTTATTTTATTTATTTATTAATATTTATATTTATTTCTCTTTTGAAATGGTTTCATGTTGCTTTGGCTGCCCTCAAACTCCCTATGTAGCCAGGAATGACCTTGAATTTATGATCCACCTGATTCCATCTCCAGAGTGCTGAGATTATAGATGTACACTCACATGCCCAGGCTTAAGTGGCACTGGGGGTGAAACCCAGGGTTTCATGCTCCCATACCCTAATTCAACAGGGGTTCAATTCCCTCTCACCTGTATGCCAGGTGACCCCAATAGGATCATGACTTGGTCAATGAGACTCATCAGAGACACAAACACAGGGTCCTGGTAGTCAAAGCGTTGGCCGAAGAGGAGAATGAAGGTAATGTTGCAGGGTGCCCAGCCCAACAGGGCCAAGGGGAAGGGCTGACCTGGAGGTTAGGGAAGAAGACAGGCCTCAGATGGGCAGAGATCCCGGAAAAGGGCATCCTGGTCCCCCACTCACCTCCATAGCTGTCCAGCTGTCGCTCAAGACAGGCCAGCTCCTGCAGCACCTTGCCCACCATAGGTGGCTGCCCCACACCCAGGCTGTGCAGTGTGCGCACGGTGAATTGGCGAGCCACCCTCCAGTGAGCTCCAGAAGAAAAGAAGATGCCTGTTGGGTAGACAGGAGCCATGAGTGCCACTCACTCCCCATGCTGATGATGCGTGCAGGAATCAGGGGGCCCAACTAGGGGCCCCAGGTTCAACTCCAGGCCCCTCCCATTTGGAGGTTACCCTTGGTCATACCTCTCTTGGTTTGCAATAGACTGATTCTGTCCCTCCCTAGCACCTGCCCAAGAGGCCAAGTCCCCTCCCATCCGTAAGGGAACCTCAATACCCACCTACCTCCACCTTTCTGGATGAGCTGGAAGATGGGGATTGGGGGCCTGTCGGCCAGTTCATGCCTAGTTCCAGCCAGGGCCTCCCTCACCACCTCATAACCTGAGAGCACCACAGTCTTCTGAGATCCCAGGTGGACCGTGAATACTGGCCCGTAGCGTTCTGAGAGCTGGTAAGGACATACAGATGTCAGACAGGCAGCTCCACCTACCCTCCAAGAGCTCGGGTGACAGCGAGGTTATAAACTGGAAGCTTGGGGGCTGAAGGGGACAGTCCCAAGAACCCCTCCAATCTCCCCAGGAGGGGTTGCTGTTCAGACTGCCATGTCCCCATTTCAAAGACCAAAAAAAAAAAAAAAAAAAAGCCCTGCAAATGAAAAGCAGGAGTTGAACTTTGTGTGGTTCTCAGCAAGAGTCATGGCTGGGCCTGTCCAAAATCTGCTCCCAGAATCAGGCCTGAAGTAGGGCCCGACCCCCTGAACCTGATCCACCCTAGAAAAGGTGGAAGAAGAAGCACTTCAGGTCAGGTCTGCAGCTCTATGGACTTTTCAGCAAACATGAGTCCCCTGGACAAAGTTCAAGACCTCCACCCCACGGAGTGAGTCAGCCCCAGCTAGAATCAGTGCAGCCAGCAGCAGGTATACCTTTACATCTGGGTCCTGGGGAGAAGCCATACCCTAGTAACACCCACTCCTCCAGACAAGGGCACTGCTGTATGATCTGCAGCCATGCCACATTTCAGTTACTTCTACACATATCTGCCACTTCCTCCTCACTGTCCCATGCAGGCTTTCCCCCAAAACATGCCTCATGGAGCCCACCCTGCCCACCACTCTTGAATCATGACCCTGGGCGGCACTTCCCAGCTGTGGTTATAATATTTATTTATTCTTATTTGCAGTGCTGGGATAGAACCAGGCCCTTGTGCATGCTAAATAACACACTACAATGAGCTACATTCTCAGCCTAGATCACATCTTACTTCCTACATCTGCTCCCTGGGTACAAGCCTTTGGCCTCCTGTAGCCCCGACTGGCTTCCCTTGTCAGAGCTGGGACACCATCCAGGCTGTGCAATTGACATGAGACTGACCACCCTACCTCCATCAGCGCCCGGTCCTGTTGGGTCACACCCAGCAAATGCAGGTTCCCCAGGAACGGCAGAGGGCGAGGCCCAGGGGGCCACTGAGGGGCCAGGGAGGGCTCCCAGGCACAGCCCCGAAGCAACCCCCACAGCCCCAGAAGCAGCAAGATCCCCAAGACACCCAGGAGCAACAGAGCCATGTGAACAGCTGGATAGCAAACCCTCAGCCTTCCAGGGGCCCAGTGATCCCTGTGCCTTATAACCATCCTCCCTAGGGCGTGCCAGCACCCCACCCACCCCACCACCCCGAGAATGTGGAACGAGCAGTTTGCAGGGGACAGCCCAACAGGAGGCTTAAAGCTACAGGCTGTGTGGAATGTGGGGTCGTCTCTATGATAGAGAGCCTGGGTTGGGGTCTGAAAGAACCTTGTAGAGGATGCAGGGCCGAGGCTTTTTGGTCACAAGTTTTCTAAGCCTGGACCAACTGTGGTCAGGCTTCCAGGATATTCACACTCTTCCATGTGTCCCCAGGTTCCAGTGACATGGTCAGAGCCCATTCTCTATTCTGTCCCCAGTTCTCTGAGAACTTAATAGTTCTACATGGTCTTCCCATCAAAGCAGAACTTGAGGAGGTTGGGGACTGGTTCTTCATCATGAAAGGAAGGGTCCTCTGTGTCCTCAGATTAGAGACTCCAGAAGCAGGACCCTAGCAGGTACATGGAGGGCCTCTAACACTGAATGCCCTGTGCAGCCATCAAGAGCCTCTCTAGTCACAAGGGCCTCAAAGCCCATGGCCAGTGTCTCCTGAAGTTGAGGGAGCTCACCCCGGCAGTCTGGAGTAAGGGGTAGGGCCACCCAGACGATGAGGGGCCATAACAGACTGTGTACAGAACAGCAGGTGGCCAGGTTTACAGCCCCAGCTGTCTGGGCCCTAATCCTGTCTCTTAAACCCTGGTGGCCTCACTGGGGAGGAGGTGCCCATGTGAGAAAGGGCTGTGCGGGGCGGGTGGCTGTTGGCACCAGAAGTAGCTGGGCTGCTTCCCGCAGCCTGCCTCAGCATGAGGCACCTGGAACCCTGCCCCCCACCTCCAGCAGGGCCCCTCACCATGAGACCTGTCCCCTAGGGTGTCATCCACACCCTGCACAAATGCTGAGCTGAAACAGAAGCCACCCTACTCCCTGCACCCAAGTCTAGCTCTCCTGTATTATGCAGGGAGCAAAGCCCAGCCAGCCTAGACTGCATCTCATCTGCAATGGGAGCCTAGCACCTCTATTCCCTGGAACAAGCATGAACTTGGGCTGGGACAGCTCCTTGTCACCATTGTGGATGTCTGAGCCATGCTTCAGCCAACTGCTACCAAGGCCACTTACTGGCATCTAAGCTAGGGATCTTATCAAGCCAGGGAAATCTACGTAATTGCTGCAGGAAGCACTTACTGAGCAATGACCGTGTGCCAACCTTGGCCAGGAGTCAGGGCCGTGGAAATAAGTGGCAGAGGGACCAGCAGGATCTGGCCATCACAATTCCGGGGCAAGACTGATGTGACTCCGTTTGTCATTGAGTATGCATTGGGTGGGGAGGGGAGAATCAAGGCAGATGGCATTGTGGGGAGTCTGTCTGTACTGCAGCTAGTGAGCTGAGATTTGCCTGGCTGTCAGGGAAAATGTGATGTGGAGGTTAAACGTAGAGAAACCGAACAGGCTGACAGAAGAAGTATCACGGGGATCAGGGCTGGAGTCTGCAGCCCCTCCAGGAGCAGGCATGAGCTCACCCGCCAACATGAGAGTTCCTATGGCCCAAAGACCTACAGAAACTCACCCCAAAGTTGTCTGGGTGAGTGAAGTGGTCTAATGTCCAGGCATCTGTGGACAGCTCCTCCCTGGGGCCCTAAGGAAAGGCTGCGGCATCCATGCTGATGTGATCCAAATCCTCTTGAGGGCTGGGATTACAAACAACACTACCCAGATACCTTGAGGGCTATTTGGGGGAAGGTTTTTGTTGTTGATGACGATAATGATTTGTTGTTGATGACGATAATGATTTGTTTATTTCGTAAAGGGTCTCACATCTCAAGTAGCTCAGGCTGACCTTAAACTCACTACACATAACTGAGGCTGACCTTGAACTCTTCTTCCCTAAGGTTTAGGTTACTAGTGTGCACCATGCCCAGCTGAAAGATTCTGTGTGTGTGTGTGTGTGTGTTCTTGTCCATATGTTCATGTTCATATATGAGTGCAAGCACACATACGTCACAGCATGCGTTAGAGGTCAGAGGTCAACCTCTGGTGTCAGTTCTCACCTTCCACCTAGTTTGAGACAGTCTCTTGTTTTGTGGCGGCATAGGGCACCATAGCTGGCCCCAGGGCATCGGGGATCTCTTCCATCTTGCTGTAGGAGAACTGAGACTGCGTACGTGGATTATACCACATCCATTTTTACATAGGATCTGGGAATCCTCAAATTTAAACAGCAAGCATTTTACCCCCTGAGCCATCTCCCCAGTCCCACCTGGTTTATTCACACAGAATCTCTCACTGTCCTGGAGCTCACCAATTCTGCTGGGCTGACTGCCCCGAGAGCCACCCGGAGTTCTTTTTCCTCTGCTTCCTCAGCACTGTGATGCAAGTGTGTATGTACCACATGCTTTTTGCCCATTTTTACATGGGTATGGAGATACACCACAGTCTTCATGCCTAGCACAACTTACCCATCTATCGTCCACACCTAAATGTCATCAACATATACAAAGCCATGTGCATATTACTTAGAATCTGGGCTGCAGATAGGTACAGTTTAGCAGCAGATCACTCACTGAGCATGCGCCAGAAACAGGGCTCCAACCACAAGACCTGAGAACAAATTAAAAGGCGAGAGGGGGTTTAAAACAGATTCTGAAGAGTTTGGGCGTGTGTCTGGGCCATCACCACAATTAAACTCACAAGCAGCACTACAGTTTCCTCAAGTTTAGTGTGTCCCTCACAATACATCCATTATACATTGCTTACTGCTATTTTTAACACAACTGTGTACCCAGAATTAGACACGGGCCTCCTCTGCTGCGCTGGGCGTGGCGGGTGTGAGTGTTCAATTTGTTCCTAGCCTTAAGCTGTCAGAATGCAATATGCTAAAGATATGAGGGAGGTGGGCACACCTGTGATCCCAGCACTGGAGAGCCTAAGGCAGAAGAAGGATTGTTAGCTCTGGGCCATCTTGTCCCATACTGTAAGACTTGATACTGGGCACATCTGAAAGAGATGTTGCAAAGTAGATTCTGAGCAAAGGGATGCCTGTGTGAAGATGCTGGGGTTTGACATTATTTCTTGTGGTGCTGGGGTTCAAAGCTAAGACCTTGCTAGACGAGGGTTCTACTGTTCGGCACATTCTCGGCCCCTCACTTGGGAGATTCTAGGAATGAAAATTAAAAAAGAAAGAAAGAAAAGATGTGACTTTTCGTAGGTTATTGTAGATATGAGGGAGAGCATAGCCAAAGTCAGGGACATCTGACAGAGTCTAAGATCCTGAGCTGGGCCATGTAACGGGGTGGGGGCGTGGGGTTAATGAGTAGATTAGGGAGAACCAAGAGAGTAAAAGGTAGACAATGGAGCCAGGTAACCAAAATGGCTAGATTATATAGGGAAGGGCGGCCCAACCCCTGGGCTGGAGAAGTTTAGGGTAGGGGGTGGGGTATATCGGGCATATACCCTCTAACAGGCAGGGACTGAGGGTTGCTGGGAGAACCTGGTGGCCAGGTCCGTTTTGATATTAAAGAGGCACCACAGTTTGTCCCAGGCTTGAGATCTAACACTCTACTACTGTGACATTACATTAGCTACTCCTCCTCCTGACTCCTCCTGCAGAGTGCTATCTGGCAATGTAGATTTGTACCATCATGTCTGGTAGCTGCCCTTTTTTTTTTTTTTCTTTCAGTGTTGGGGATTAAATCTTAGTTTTACTGAGCTACATCTCCAGCCCCAGGCTGTTCCCTTTTTAAATTTTTATGGAATTCCCCCACGCCCTGCAAAGGTGTGGCGCCAACTGTCTCTGACTTGGTTGCTTAATCCACTGAGGGTCGGTTCTCATCAGACTTAGAGCCACGCCGACAGATGCCCTAAGCAATCCCCGTATGCAGAGCTCTGATTGGCTGGTTCAGGTTACATTTACAGCTGCCCTTGACCTGATGTGGAGGTGAATGAATACCCACCAAAGATGTCCATAAAGGCATCTCAATCATAATGTCCTTCATAAATACAATGTTACCTTTTCATCAGGAGGGGCCTGTATTGGATTTAAAGGCATTGTGGGGGATACCATAAGCACTGCAGGCTAAGTCATAAAAAGATATAGTTTCCACCCAGCTTTTAGGCCTTAGTGCCGTATTGGAACCTAGGTGTAGAACACCAACAGTCCAAGGACATAGCCATGCTCCCATCGTCAGTCTGAGTAGGCTCGTGTAGTATATCAGGTCAAAGCTGGAAGTTCTTTGCACGCTTTTCAGATATGTAAACTGAAAACTATATCTACACACACATATATATATATATAAAACATCTCAGGACTGGACAGATGGCTTCCTTGGTAAAGTAGGTGAGGACCTGGGTTTAGATCCCCCACAACCCATATAAAAGTCACGTGGTTGGTATATGAGTAACCCCAGTGATGACCAGAGACTGGAAGATCCCTAAGGTCTGCTGGCTATCCAGTCTCCTGAATCAGGGTGCTTCAGAGCCAGTGAGAGACTCTGTCTCAAAAGATGGGGAGATGGCTTAGTACGTAAGGGTGTTTGCTGCACAGTCATGACGGCCTGCCCGTGTTGGAATAGTTAGCATCCACATAAAAAGCCACACATGGCTGTGCAATGCAGTAATGCCAGCCCTGGGACATAGACAAGTGAGTCTTGAGAGCTTGTTGGCTAGGCAACTTTGTCAAAAATGGTGAGCTTCCAATTCAGTTTGAGATCCTACCTCAAAGCAAATATGGAAGAAGACGCTTGACATTCTGCTCTGGTCTCCACAAGTGCACATACAGGTGTATCCAACTACACACACACACATACACACACACATCTCCAGCAGTTAAACAGCTGGGTGTGGTGGTGCACACCTTTGGTCACAACATTTAGGAGCCTAGCACTTAGGAGTCGGATCTCATCAAGTTTGAAGCCAGCTAGAGCTACATTTGGAGACCCAGTCCTAAAAAAAAAAAAAAAAAAAAAAAAAAAAAACCCAAACCAAACAGCATACAAGGCAATAACTATTTGTTAGGAATGACAGGTTCAAAGCTTGCTGTCACAGCCCAGACACCAGTCACTGCTGCGTTCTTGGTTCTTCTGGCTGCCTGACATAGGTCCTGTGACCTCAGGGACAGAGATGTCCTTCCATTTTAAGCAGAAAAGGGCTGCTTGCTGAGTCATAAAAGCCACCATTGTTCACAGCTCGGGGGAAAAAAATTAATGAGTAACTCAGTGTGTGACCCCTGGTTCCAGTCATGAAAAGGTAGAGACGAGTTGTTTATATGACAAGAACAAAGTACAGTTTTCCTTCTGGAGTCCACTCTGTAGGGAAAAGTGGCCAGCCAAAGAAAACCCACCCTGGCTCTGGACACAGAGCCAGTGAAAGAAATACATTTATCCCTGAACCCAGAACCAAAAAGAAATGTGCCTCTGGCTCTGAAACCAGCACCAAAAAAACACACTTTGGCCCTAGAATCAGAGCCAGTGGAAGAAATGTGCCCTGGCCCCAAAATTAGAGCCCAAAAGCCCCAAAGAGCCAGTGAAAGGAACACACTTTGGCCCTGAAACCAAAAAACCAAATCAGGGTTAAAAAAAAAAAAATCTGCTGACCTATCCTCACCCTAGAAGTCTCCCTAGAAAGCTTCCCCACCCAAGAAGCCCTATATAAGTCTTGAGCCCATAGCCTCCCCACCCCCAGCTGTCTTCTCCCACCCCGGGAAGAGGCAGCCACACTCTCTTGGAGCATTCCTTCCCAATAAATCTGTTGAATGAGGTTTGGGTAAAGCTCTTGGGTGAAGCAGCAGAGCCTGGACAGAGATCAGCTGAAGGGGCGAAGCTGAAACATTCTCGCTGCCCAGGGGACCTTCCCTGGCTGGACCGAGTTGAAGCGAAGCCTTCTGCAGGCCAACTTTGACCAGGAGGCCCTCCTCTGCCAGAGCAGAACTGTTAACGCCAGGGAAGCCTTTCCCCAAGGCAGGGCTGTAAGCTGCTGCCGGCTTATTGTGGCCTGTGGTATTATTCATTGGCTCCCGACTGCCTGAATACTACCCATCGAACTGTAACACTCAACATTCATTGGCTACCAACTGCCTGATCTTTTCCATCTGGGCTGCACAAATACCTACACCCCAGCTCCTACTGTGTGTATGTGGGGGGGGGGTATATGTGCACATATGTTTGTATGTGTGTACCCCATGCACATGTGAAAACCAGCAGAGGATGTCCAATGTCCTGCTTTATCACAGTCCACCATATCCTCTTCTGACAGGGTGTTTGCTGACCCTGGAGTTAGGCTGGTAGCCAATAAGCCCCAACCCCTCATAGTGCTGGTGTTTTAGACCCATGCCACCCAGCCTGGCTTTCTCTCTCTCTCTCTTTCTTTCTTTGTGGACTACAGGGATTTGAACTCAGGTCCTCATGCTTGCACAGAAAATGCTCTTGACTGGATAAGCCATCTCCCCTTCCTGAGAGGTAAGCTGAACTTGTTGCATGAATAACGGAAACTCAGGGCCAGATCTCAGGGAAAAGCTGAGATATCAGAGAGGAAACACCACAGTCAGATCTCACCCAGCTGTCTTCCAGCTTCCTCAGCCTCGCTCCTCCTGGCTTCTACTGCCTGTTCTGTGGCTGACTATGGAGAAGGGGAATCCAGCAAGGTGTAAAAGGGTGGGGTCTGGGGTGGGAGCTAAAAGATCTGCTGGCCAAGCACCTCTCTGCAACCCCTGAAAATTGCTTCTTCTACTCAACACTGGAAGTATTGGTGATGTTGGGATCTGTCAGAGGACTGTAGAGGAAGAGCTGGCCCCAAGGAGGTGCTGTGACCCTATTGCTGTTCCTTCTCACAGCCATTTGCTAGATGGGTGTGTGACATATAAGTCACTTGTGGCTGATGGAAAGCATCCCACAATCACAGCCATTGTTGGCAGGCAAGAAGCAAGTGGTCTTCTCTGACCCCAGCTGAAAAGCAAGGGTTCTGGAGATAGGTGGTGCTTCCATTACAAGTCAGTAGACTGCATCCTATTACCATAGAAATTCCCTCCAAATCCATGTGGAACAGTCCCAACTCCCCAGAACCCGATGCTCTTCTGAAATAACATCATGGCAGATGTGAGCAGCTGAGGCTGAGCACAGTGGTTCACACCTTTAATCTCAGCACTCAGGAGGCAGAGGCAGGCTGATTCCTGAGTTCGAGGCCAGCATTGGTCTACAGAGCAAGTTCCAGAACATCCAGGGCACAAAGAAACCCTCTCTCAAAAAACGAATAAACCAAAACAAAAAGAAATAAAGAAAAACTTTATTGGGATGGCCCTATCCCAATACGGCAGTGTCTTCATATAAGAAATGCCTGGACATAGACACATGGGGCGGATGCTACCAGAAGTGGAGGCCCAGGAGGAACATTGTTTCTAGCAATTCAGGATTACCCAAAATTGACAAAACACCCAGAGGCTCTGGGAGAACCTGGGCTTACCTGAGCAGGCAGCAGGGACAGCATCCTGCAATGGGGCTAAGGGCCCACACCTTAGGCTTAGACTTTTAGTCTCTTGAATCACAGAAGATGCCCCTTCGGGCAGTTTTGTTTTTGAGACTCTGTCTTGCAGTGTAGCATAGGTTTGCCTAAAACTCAGTCAATCCTCCTGCCTCAGCCGCTCTAGCTGGGACTACAGGTGTGAGGCAGCACACCCTGCTTTAGTTTCTGGCTGTAAAACTCCGGTTTGTGGCACTATGTCACAACACCCACAAGAAGCTAGCCACGCTTCTTTTAGTGTGCTTCTTGCCTTCATCAGACCCTCTGAGCATATGGGAAACTCCGTCCCTGGCCGATAACTGGATGGCATGAAGACTCCAGGGCACAAATTGGTGTCTTCGGGCAAAAGACTGCACCTCTCTAGCCTTGTTTGCTCATCAGTACCGAAAGAGGGCTGGACTTCTGCTGAAGAGTGCCACCACCAGATCGGAGCACAGAGGGGGCGGGGCCCAGATGGGTGGAGCCGAGCTGGGTGGGCGGGGCAGGGCAGGCCTACCCGCTCGACTAGCTCGGCGCTTCCTGGGTCAGCTCGGTGCTCGGCCTTTCGCCCTGCGTTGCGGCTGCTCTCTGTTCTTGCTTTGGTCATCATGTCGACCGCAATGAACTTCGGGACCAAAAGTTTCCAGCCTCGGCCACCAGACAAAGGAAGCTTCCCGCTGGACCACTTCGGTGAGACGAGGCTCAGGCTGCCTGCGGCCCGGGATTGGGTGGCAGCGTCTGGGATGCTGATTCTGAGTGGTAGGGTTTGGAATGCTGTTTCTCGGTGACAGGTGACAAGAGTCAGAGGTATTGGGTGTGAGTGACAAAGTCTGGGATACTGGTTCTGGATAGTAGGATCGGGGTGCTAGGATTGGGTGGCAGGGGTACCGGATCTGGTTTTAAGGCCTGGGGTACTCAGTCTGGGTGACAGTCTGGAGTGCACTTTTTCTGTGATAGATGGCAGGTTCTGGATGATAAAGGGTCAGAGGTGCTGGATTTAGATGCAGTGTCTGAGGAGTTAGATGGACACGGCAGGGAATAGGGTACTGAGAGCCAGGGTGTGAGGTGCTGAATCTGAGAGACAGTGTGTGGGGTGATAGACCTGGGTGGCATGGTCTGGTGTGTTGGATTTGGGTACCAGGACCTGGGATGCTAGATCTGGTGGGTGGAGTCTGAGCTACTAGACCTAGGAGTGCAGACCTATTAGAGCTCCAGGCATTTCCCAGACTGGGACTGGGCATGCTCAGAGCCCTGTGTGGGTGAAGGCATGGAAACTTGAGTCTTGAGGATCCCTCTTTCAGAGAGCCAAATATGCCATGTCCTTCCAAGTGAGAGCTCAGGCTTGGGTCCAATGTGACCAGGATGGTGACAGGTCCCTGGAGTGGGACTCTATGTTAAGCTCCCCTGTTGCCAGCCCAGGAGCCACCCTCACTCCCCAGCTTGAGGCTCTGGATCTTCAGGGAACATTAGGCAAAGAAATACTTTCAAAAATCTTTTGATATCTAATATTGGGGCTGGAACCTGGACTTGCACTTGCTGGGCAAATGTTTCACCTCTGAGCTGTACCTCTAGCCTAGAGGATTATCACTTACAGTTCTGAAGTCTACAGCTAGTCTATAGATTAGCTGGAAATCTGAAACCTGTGAAGGACAATAGTTGGGGATAGTCTCATGAACTTAGCATGCACAGGAACAGGAGGCCCTAGTCCATCTTCAGCACTACCAAAAAGAAGGGGGAGGGGGAGGGGAAGAGGAGGAGGGGGACAAACAAAAACCCCAGACCTACCACAAAGAAAAGCAATCCTGAGAAATGCTGCTGATGTTGTGATGTTTATGGTGGCAGGTTAGTACAGGCTGAGTATTGGGTGAGTTGCTATAGAGACTCCAGTTCCAGGGACAGATTTAGAGATTCTTGTATTTTTAAATTATATTTATTTACTAAGTATGTTTAAGGGTGTGCCATGGCACACATGTGATCAAAGACAACTTGTGGATGGGGTGGGGGCGTGGGTCTCTCTTTCTACCACATGGGTCTTGGAGCTCAAACTTAGGTTGACAGTCTTGGTAGCAGGTACCTTTGCCCAGTGAGCCATCTAATCTCCGTAGATGATTATTTCTTTACCAACATTTCATTGGGAAATTTTTCATTTTTAAGATTTATTTAAAAATTTTTAACTTTATGTGTGTGCATGCGAGTGTATGTGTGGGCATCTGAGTGTTTGTGTAGGCATCTGAGTGTATGTGTGTACATATGAGTGTATGTGTGTGCGTCTGAGTGTGTGTGTGCATCTAAGTGTATGTGTGTGCATCTGAATGTATGTGTGTATGCATCTGAGTGTATGTGTGGGCATTTGAGTGTATGTATTTGCATCTGAACACGTGCCACATGTGTGCAGGTACCCTTGGTGACCAGAAGAGGGTGTTTGATCCCTTGGAGCTTTTGGAACTACAGGCATTTAACTGCCCAATGCGGGTGCTGGGAACCAAACTCGGGTCCTTTACAAGAGCAGCCAGTGTTCATAACCCGTGAGCCATCTCTCTAGGCCTCTTGTTTTGTTATGAAGTGATAGGGATTGAATCCAAGCAATTGTGTGCATGCCAAGCATGTGCTCTACCCCAGAGCCACATCTACAGCCCCAGGAAGAAAACAAATTTTGATAGAAACCCTTGCATTGCCCTGAAGGCCACTGTGTGAGCAAGCAGGGCAGACCTTTTCTTTACAAATAGGACACTGTCTTCCTTTTCTTTCCAGGTGAATGTAAAAGCTTTAAAGAAAAGTTCATGAAGTGTCTCCATGACAAGAATTTTGAAAATGCTTTGTGCAGAAATGAGTCTAAAGAGTATTTAATGTGCAGGATGCAAAAGTGAGTACACCATCTCTGTTCCAGTCTGGGTTCCGATCCCAGCTTCCTGCGGCTTTCTCAGCCTGGTCTGCCAAAGGCCAATCAAGATGTACCTTGATTGGCCTAGAATTTTTCTTAGATTTTCTTTCTTTCTTTATGTATGTTTGTATATTTGTTGGGTACTGGGTGATGAGCCCTGGTCCTCTGAAAGAACAGCAAGCACTTTTAACTGCTAAGCTGTCTCTCCAGCTCCCACTGTAATTTTTGAAACAAGGTCTGTCGTTAGCCTGGAGTTCACTAGTTAGACCAGGCTGGCCACAGGCAAGCTAAGGAATTCTCCCAGGGCTGGTTTGCAAACACACCAGCATACCCAGATTTCTCTGTGTGGGTTCCGTTTTACCAACCCAGCCACCTCCCTGGCCACATTTGAGTGGCTGACATTTGTCTGAAGAAGTCACAGCTTAGCAGGTGAGGTGGCACTGAGGCTTCCAGGCTGCCCTGGGAACCTCCTTGTGAGTGACAGTCCGATCCACAGCCCCATTCCTCAGAGCTTTGTCCCTCTCATTAAGCTTTCAGAGTCATACATCACAGCAGTGCTGACTGAGCCAACAGGTTTTCATACCTCTCACATTCTCGGCTGGCTGGTAAGAACATGCATTGCACCGTCCCTTCCATTGAAAGCTATTTGGAATGTAATGAGGACAATAGGAGATTTAAGTAATGATGGATGGTGATAGCTGCACCCCCCCCCCCCCAGTTTACTTTTAAACAGAACAAAAACAGCATCTGTGAAGCTTTGCCTTAGAATAAAAGCCATTCTAACTGTGAAAGTATGTCATTACATGGGGGTGGGTGGAAGGAGGGGGAGGGGGTTTTAGTTGCATACATTGGAGTTCATCAGTCTCTCAAGATGACAGACACCAATGGTCCACTTAAGCCTGCTTTCTTTGTTTGACAAACCCAGACAAGTCCCTGAGGCGTAGGCATGTGGGGGTTACAGTATGGGGGGTTTGGCTCAGGCAGTAACTATAAGGTCTGGACCTGCCATTGCAAACAGTGCTTGAGTCTATCCAGATCTCGCTGCTTCCAGGTGGCACATGGCTGGCACTGAGCCTCAGAAGTGGCCAAGAGTTTCCTCTTGGCTCTTCTAAGTTTTAGAAGACAGGGCTCCTACCTTCCCTAGGCTCAGTCCCTGGGTCTTGGTGTCCACCAAAGGGGAGGTTCCCACAGACAAGCTGGGCCAATTCAGCAAGTAAGAGCAGTACTGGGGCTGTAACACAGGCCTGCCATCCCAGCGGCTCGAGAGACTGAGGCAGGAGGATGGAGAGTCTGAGGCCAGCCTGGGCTACAGAATGAGTTCAAAAACCATCTTGGCAATTTATTAAGATTCTGTCCAAAATAATAAGAAAAACGGGACGGAGGATATAGCTCAGTGTTAGAGGGGCTGGGGTGTGGCTCAGTGGTAGAGCCCCTGCCTAGAATCCCCCAGTGAGGGGCTGGGGTGTGGCTCAGTGGTAGAGCACCTGCCTAGAATCCCCCAGTGAGGGGCTGGGGTGTGGCTCAGTGGTAGAGCACCTGCCTAGAATCCCCCAGTGAGGGGCTGGGGTGTGGCTCAGTGGTAGAGCCCCTGCCTAGAATCCCCCAGTGAGGGGCTGGGGTGTGGCTTAGTGTTAGAGCACCTGCCTAGAATCCCCCAGTGAGGGGCTGGGGTGTGGCTCAGTGGTAGAGCCCCTGCCTAGAATCCCCCAGTGAGGGGCTGGGGTGTGGCTCAGTAATAGAGCCCCTGCCTAGAATCCCCCAGTGAGGGGCTGGGGTGTGGCTCAGTGGTAGAGCACCTGCCTAGAATCCCCCAGTGAGGGGCTGGGGTGTGGCTCAGTGGTAGAGCCCCTGCCTAGAATCCCCAGTGAGGGGCTGGGGTGTGGCTCAGTGGTAGAGCACCTGTCCTGAATCCCCCAGTGAGGGGCTGGGGTGTGGCTCAGCGGTAATGCATTTCGGAGTGTGTGAGGCCCTGGGTTCTACCCACAATATCCTTCCTGCCAAAAAAAAAGAATAAAAATGATCAGACTTTTTTTGAATCTAGGGCCTGGTACAGATCACAGTATCTCTTACCCTTGCTCTGAGGGTGTGGCTTGTTTGGGGTCCCCTGAGGAAGTGACTAGTTTATGGGCAAGGCTTCTAGGCAGGACCAGCAGAGGGACTTCTTGCCTGTTTGTCAGTGGGATGAGCTGCCACCAGGCCTTCTAGTCCCCATGTGCCTGTGCCACACTTAGCACCGTGTAGAACAGGTGCCTCAGCCCATAAGACTTGCCCCCTTCACATACAGGGGCCTGAGCTAGGTAAGGCAAGCAAAGATATTTCTGGTTTTTTTTTTTTTTTTTTTTTTTTTTGGTTGGTGTGTCTGGTATTTAATTTTTTTTTTTAAATTGTCTAGGCAAGATCTGACCTGGAACTCCTGGCAGTACACCTGCCTCAGCCTCCGAGTGTAAGGATGACAGGTGAATGGTACCATGCTTGACTGGCCCATTAGTTTGTTAAGACTAGTTGGTAATGAAGTCATCAAACATATACTTTAAGTTGACCTAGCACACGCACACACACCTCCCCCCTCCACACACACACATACACACATGCATATCACATACACACACATGCATACACACACACAGGCACAGATGCACACACATACACACACATGCATATCCAGACACATACACACAAACACAGACACACACACACATGCATACACACACAGACACACACACACACACGCACCACACACACACAAATGCATACATAAATATAATTTAAAAAAATTAAAACACTGGAAGGTGATGGCACATGCCTTTAATCATGACGCTATGGAGGCAGAGTCAGGCAGATCCCTGTGAGTTTAAGGTCAGCCTGGTCTACAGAGTGAGTTTCAGGACAGCCAGGACTACACAGAAACCCTGTCTTGAAAAACAAAGATAAAATAAAATTAAAAATATCCCTCCGTAGGCCTCATGGCCATGGGTAATCTCAGGGCCTGGCCTTTGCATCCAGACCTTAACCTCACAGCCCTCCTGCCTCCCAGTCCAGAGAGCAAGATGACAGGAGGAGATGACAACCCATCATCCTGTGCCGGGAATGCATGGTGCTGGAACAGGCAGTCATGGCTGAGCCCTCAGGAAGGTGCCAGAGTGATGCTCACAGCTCATCTGAGTGGTTCCTGCCTTAGAAATCCGAAAGACATCTTTCTAGGTCTTAGGAGTCAGAGACACATTGAAAGCATTTATTTGGCTCTGTGTGTGTGGGGGGGGGGGGGGAGAGCGCTTGCACACACACGTGTTTTGTGCATGTGAAAGGCAGCCTTGGGTTTTGTTAGTCAGTGGCCACCCATCCCACTTTTGGAGACCATCTCACTGATCAGCACTGTTCTTCCCACTCCTGGTCCTTGTCAACAATGGGGACACTCACGTAGCCTCAGCTCTTCCAGACTCTGCTCCACACCCGTGGGGTCATGTTCACCATCTGGCCCCAGCCACATCCTCAACCCCTGCTCTTGTGAACTTGGGCTGACCCTGTGGCTGGAAGGAACCTTGGGGCTCACAGGGGACAATGGAAAGAACACTGTTCCCTGGGTCTGTTTTTCTGCTTTAAGATGGAGGTGCCGAGAGGTTGGACAGGTGAATGAACATGGTCCCATGACAGGGTCTTTCTCTTTCCAGGCAGCTGATGGCCTCAGAACCACTGGAAAAGCTGGGCTTTAGAGATATGATGGATGAGAAGCCAGAGGCCAAGGACAAATGTTGAGAAGGAAACCAAAGGGCCATGTCCCCAGCCCCCTGGAGCAGAGCTGAGCCCTTCTGCCCACAAGGCCAAGAGACCTGAGACTCACCTGTGCTGACCAGTGGAGGTAGTCCCCAAGGGAACTTTAGGTCATGGCGCAGGCCTGCAGCATGCCCCAGTATGCTCCCTCAGCTGTCCCTGGTTTCCTTCAGACAGTGGTTTTACTCCATTTGATGTCCCAGGACCCCCTCAGGCCAGAACACCGACGTGATAAGACATCCTGCCCAGTGTGGCTGTCACACCACACAACCCTGGACAGCTTTCCACAGACACTAAGTCATCCTGTAACTGACCTGAGTCTTCGTACCAGAACCTGTCAGTGAAACCATTTGACAGCAGCCCGTTTTCCATTGCCTGTGATCTTTTCTTTGAACAGAACTGGAATACAAAGCAGGAAGTGAGAAATGGTTTGGCTTTTGACATATTTGACTTCTTGTTTTGTGTGTTTTGAGACATAGTCTCCTGTGGCCCAGGCTGGCCTCAAGCTCCCTGTGTAGCTAAGGATGACTTTGAACTCCTGATCCTTCTGCCACCATGTCTCTAGTGCTGGGATTACAGGTGCGCACCATTACACCTGGTTCATGTGTTGTGGGGATAGAACCCAGAGCTTCCTGCATGCTAGGCCAACACTCTGCTCCCTGAACCATGTCCCCAGCACAGTTTCTTACCGTGTAATTTGTATAGTATCTATTTGGGGGAGCAATGTCCCTCTCTGTGTGTGTGTGTGTGTGTGTATGTGCGTGTGTATGTATGTATGTGTGTGTGTGTGTGTATGTGTGTGTGTGCGTGTGTGTCTATGTGTGTGTATGTGCGTGTGTGTGGGTCAAAAGACAATTTACAGAAGTCATTTCTCTCCTTGTACATGCAGGTCCCGGGGATTGTCACCAAGCTTAGTGGAGCTCATCAACCCCATCGTTTTTCTAGTATGGCAGCAGATATCTTTATCCCGAGGGTCATTTTCTGGTGGTTCTGAGCCATTTTTGGTTCTAAAACGCAGCTTTCCTTTCAGTAACCCACTTGTGCGCCTCCACAGGGCACTAGCAATGTGCTAGAACCTGGCTGGTTAGTCAGTTACTTTTGCATCGTGCTGTAGTAACTGTATCTACCAGTGCTGGCTTGAGGCCCCCAGGTGCTGAGCAGTGACCCTGTAGACTGAGCACTAAGCAGTGCTGAACTGTGAGTTGTTTAAACATCCAGGTGCCTTTGTGCTGAGGCGGGTGACTGGACGCTTTTGCTGTGTGCAGGGATTCAAAGATACCAGCAAAACGTCAGTGCCAAAGTGCCGCCAGGCTCTAGTACCCTCCAAGTGCTTGCCTGGCTCCTGTCTGACTAGTGAAAGATGGTAAGAGATGGAGGTGGGAGGTATAGGTAGGTGGTGCACATCTTTAGCACTCGAGAGGCAGAGGTAGGTGAGTCTCTTAAGTTCGAGGCCAGCCTGGTCTACACAGCGAGTTCCAGGGCAGCTGGGACTACATAGACCCTGTCTCAAGACAAACAAAAATTACAACAAAAAACAGGGAACAGGACTCTGTACGCGGATGTTGGTCTCCAGCAGCAACCCTCGTATTGCAGACTCTGCTGATGCTGGCCCCAATGGATGTGAGTGGCTGGGAGCCCTGTTTTCTGTTGTGCAGAAGGGCCCTTTCTTAGTTAAACCCAGTTACGTATCCCCAAGGTCTGCTTAATTCCACATTCTTACTAAGCCCAGCCACACAGGGCAGGTTAGCAGCAAAGGCTCACATGTATGCACCGCGTTCCACATTCGATGTGTCATCACCTGGAACCTTGGTTCTATCTGTTAACACTGGTGTCACCACAGCCAAGCTCTCATAGAAGTACAAGACACCTGTATGAGCTGCAGGTTGGGAAAGCTGCAGGGGTGCTGCGCGCAGTGAATCCATACTGTAGACCTGAACAGCCACGGAGAGAGTTGAGCTAGCAAGGCATGGAAGCACATGCCCTTCATCCCAGAACCCTGGAGGCAGAAGCAAGTGGGTCTCTGAGGTTGAGGCCAGCCTTGGTCTATTGAGTGAGTTCCAGGACAGCCAGGGCTGTTACACAGAGAAACCCTGTCTGGAAAAAACCAAAACATAAATAAAAGAAAGAAGAAAAGAGTTGTGAGCTGATGGAGCACAGCCCCTGGCCATATCCACTCCACTAAATGAGTAAAGTCGGCCATGTGTTACAGGAGGCTACGCAGCCATCCACTGTAAGAAAAAGAAAATGAGAATAAACAGAACTGCACCAGCAAAGTGGGAACCTCAGCAACAGCACAGGGAGCCTTGTAGCGTTTTTACTGTGAACTACATTCCAGAGAGCCTGGGTATGGAGGACCCTAACAACAGGAAGCTGAGATATGATGGGCATGATGGGAGATACTGCCATTGGAGACTAGGGCAGTGGTTCAGAGGGTAGAGTGCTGGCCTAGCATGCATGAAGGCCTGGGTTTCAGCCCCAGCATCACATAAACAGGCATGGTACATGGTTGTCATTTCAGCTCTAGGGAGGCAAAGGCAAGAAGATCAAAAATTCAAGGTCATCCTTGGAGTCAGGTCATGTGAGAGTCTAAGTGGGAGGCTGTTGTGTGGTATGGTGTGGTGTGTGTGTGTGTGTGCTTACATTAGGTAGACACAATGTTTCCTGGCCTTGGGAGCCATGTTGTCCCACATCTGCGTCCTAACACTAGTATCTCAGCAAAAGAACCAGGGTCCTGGCCAAGGGTAAGGCGAGCCTGAGTATCCATGCAGAAAGCGGAGAAATGCTAGAATCCCCAGCTACTCTACTTGGAAGAATGCAGGAGGCACTATAGTGGCTGCCTCAGACAAACAGAAAGTGTGCAGAAAGTGTGTAGGGGTCAGGTGCAAGCTAACAGCCACCATCCTTACAGGTAGACGGGCCGGTTACATTAGCCCCTACCTATTAACTCTGACTAGCATAGAAAAAAATGGTCTAACATGATATTGTTGGTGGCCGCAGACAGTAGACTTCAGAGATCAATCACCAAAGTTAGCAGCCAACTGTGACGTATCAAGTCTAGAAATCTCTGCTCCAGACAGGTGTCAATCACAAAGGGCAGTGCACTGACTTTAAGGGGCATTGCCAGACCATGTAGCACATGCCTTTAATCTCAACAACTGCACTCTGGATCTCTGAGTTTGAGTCCAGCCTGGTCCACAGAGCATGTTCTAAGATAGCCTGGGCTAAACAGAGAAACCCTGTCTCAGAAGGCAAAATAAATAAAATAATAAAAGGGACATCACTTGGCCACATGGTCATCCTCAGGAACTAGACACATGGAAGACATCGTCTCTCTTAGACCGGTTTGTCTGACCTTAAGGAAGCATTCACCAGAGCCAAGCAGATGCTGCCTGCGCTCATCCTGCTGAGGGGAAAGAAATTGAGCAGGTTTCTGGGGCTGAGCAGAAGGGACATGAAGGTGCTGGGTCCTGAGGGTCTTGTCCCTGGAGGAGGTTTGAAGACTGGGGACTTGGCTGTCATGTGTCACCAGTGTTAGTTCTGCTCTGAGGTCACACACAGTGTCCTTCTGACATTTGTGTGTGTGTGCGTGTGCCCGTGTATACATGAGTTCATGTGAAGGTCTGAGGACAGCAAAAGGTGTTGCTCCTTAAATCCACCTACGAGCGTGCGTGCATGTGTGCATGTGTGTACGTGCGTGCACGTGCGTCTGTATTCATGTATGCAAAGGTCAGAGAAAGACATCGGGTGTCTTCACCTTCCCCACTTGAGACAGTCTTTCACTAAAAGACTAGATTGATGGCCAGCAAGTCTCAGTTATCCATCCCCTCTGTCTCCAGCCCCCACAGGTCTAGAGTTACAGACATGTGTAAACATGCCCAGTTTTGTCTTAATAAGAATGCTGGGATCCAGCTCGGGTTCTTATGCCTGCATGACAAACACTCTGATGACTGGGCATCTCCTCAAATATTTTTTTTTCTTTATTTGAGAGAGGCTGTCACTTTGTAGCCAAGGCTGGCCTTGAACTTGAACTTCCAAGTGCTGGAATTGCAGGTATATATTGCGGTACCCACTACATTCCGAGCTCTGTCATTTTCCAAAGTCTTCTGTGCATCTTGCTGGGAAATGACAAAATGAACAGCTACTTGACAGTCAGGAGCAGCTGTGTTTGAACATTTTGACATGTCATGGTGGCTCCATCCATGACTGTCCCACTGGCCATCCTCCACCGAAATGCCGAGAACACAGCATAGCAATGTCAACTCTTTGAGGGCTGGAATCGAAGGATACTTGGTTCCTTCCTGGAATTCTCATGATTTTATTTTATATCAAGTGTACATCATTTTTATAGAAACTATAAAATCCTTACTGAAAAGGAACTCACTGTGTTGAGTAGTATTTTTATAATCCTCTGTAAATCACAGACCAGTTGTAATTTCTCATTCCCTGTGGATACCACCCAACCGGTTATTTCTCCTGGTGGTAAACTGTACCATGTGGCCATGTGTGTGTGTGTGTGTGTGTGTGTGTGTGTGTGTGTGTGTGTGTGTGTGTGTGTGTGTGTGTGTGTGTGTGTGTGTGTGTGTGGGTGTGTGGGTGTGTGGGTGGGTGGATGCAGTATGGGCTGACCAGTACTCCACAAGGCTCCCTGAACATTGAAGGATAGCCCGAAGTCACCTAAGAGCTGTTTGTTGCCTAGAGGATTGGAGGGGGCAGCTCTGTCTCCTGACTTCATGAGTACTTTGGTGCTGGGAGAGGCACCTGCCAGGTTTCTTCTTTATGCACTGATATGTGCATGTCTTTATGCAGGTATGTGTATGCAGAGGCCAGAGGTATGGTGCCTCAGCAGCCATCCACCTTGGCTTGTTTTTAGACAGGGTCTCTTCCTGACCTGGAACTCACTGAGTAAGATGCCCGAGGGCTCCAGGGTTCTGCCCGCTTCTTCCTCCCCAGCACTAGGATTACAAGTGTGTAGTCCTACCTTCCTACCCTTGCACAGGGCCTGGGGGTGGAACTCAGATTCTCGTCTTACCACTGAGTTATCACCCTGACCCTTCTATTTTATTTTATTTATTGATGGAATGATTGATTTTTTTTTTTTTTTTTGAGACAGATTTCTTTGTGTAATAGCTCTGGGTGTCCTGGAACTTACTTTGTAGACCAGGCTAGCCTCAGACTCACAGAGATCCTCCTGTCTTACTTAGCCTCCTAGTGCTAGGGATTGTAGTAGGAGGTTTCTGGCCCTGACTTTCTGGCCTAGCCTCAAGGTTTAGGCCCAGAGACCTAC
The DNA here is from genome assembly GCA_033318265.1 of Phyllotis vaccarum. Lineage (NCBI taxonomy): Eukaryota > Metazoa > Chordata > Mammalia > Rodentia > Cricetidae > Phyllotis > Phyllotis vaccarum. The sequence goes on along the minus strand of JARWLC010000017.1, from coordinate 68,999,598 downwards.
AGACCTGCAGACCCGCAGATTCACAGAGACAGAGACACACAGATGCATATGATAGTTTTAGGCTGATCGGCCTCAGGCCCAGGCATATAGCTTGCTAGCTCTCTACCCTTCATCTAACCCATGACTCTTATCTTGTTCAGCCATGCGGCTCGGTACCTTTTCTTAGAGCAGCATAGTTCTCCTCTGCTTCTTCCAATTTCTCTCTGGCGTTCTGCTCTGTGCTTCCTGTTCTCGGAGTTCTTAGTCTGGTAGCCCCGCCCACACTTCCTGCTTGCCTTTGGCCAATCAGCACTTTTAAACCAGTGGGTGGGACAATTATTTACCATGAAACAACACAATCCCCTACAAGGGATTAAAGAGTTGTTACCATCACTGTCTGGCTTGATTAATCTTTTTTTAGATAGGGCCTTACTCTGTAGCTCTGGCTGGCCTAGAATTCACTATGTAGATCAGGCTAGCCTTAAATTCATAGAGAGCCTCTTACTTCTACCTCCTGAATGCTGAGACTAAAGGCGTTTATCATGGCTACTTGCCATTCTTTTCCTCCCTCCCTCCCTCCCTCCCTCCCTCCCTCCCTCCCTCCCTCTCTCCCTGCCTCCCTTCCTCCTCTTTTTTTCTTTTTTTTCTAAAAGGAACATTTAGGGCTGGAGATAGTCCAGTGGGTAAAGAATGCCTATCACGTAAACAAGGATCTGAGTTCAAATCCAAAGCACCTTTGTAAACAGCCATAGTCACACATGCATCTGTAACCCCATCCGTGAGGGGCAGACCAGGTCATTGATGCTTTTGGGCCACTAACCTAGCTCCAGGCTCAGAGAGAAACCCTGTCTCAAAAAAATTAGAAGGGAAATAATAGAGTGGGTAGCCTATGTCCTCCTCTGGCCTCCACATGCATGAACACGCCCATATGCAAACACACATATGCTACACACAAAATATAGAACACTGCACAGATTTGCATTTCATCCTTGTACAGGCGCATGCTAATCTCAGCATCTTTCCAAGTTTAGTGTATATGCTGATGAAGCAAGTCGGCTCTTAAGTTTTTAAAATTGAAACAGTGTCTCACAGCCCAAGCTAGCCTTGAACTGGTGGCTCTGGCTCCAGAGTCCTGGGATTACAGGCCCACACTACCACATCCAGCCAGAGGAGGCCTCAGATTTGAAGAGGCACCTTGGGTAAGTGTGTATAGCCTTCACCTGGGGTCAGAGACTAGGGTTGGACCAGGCCACAAGGCTCACTCTTTGTGTGAGCTTCTGGCTTCCCTCCACTCTGGAAGACAGGCCCCATCCACGGTAGGTGTGAACCTACCCACCTTGTGCTCAAATGTAATCTTTTAGTGAGATGAATGTCTGTACCGGTGAGAACTCAGGGATTTTATTATTGCCGGAAACATTAAAGAAGTTTCTATTAAGCCACTGAATAAGTGGCTTTGTCATAATCCCGGGAATGAAATCGCACACCTCTGTTCTGTTCTAAAGGAGTGAAATCAAATTTCACAGCTCTGTGCTCACCCAGTGTTATAAAGTGGAGCGCCTGGGGCAGAAACCTCCACCAAGTCCCCCCTCCTGCTGGTAGCCTGGGCAAATGTCACCCTCAGCTTAATTTCTTCAGAGAAGACGAATGTCAAACATCGTGAAATTGTACCCAGAGTGCCCTGAAAGCTGGCTGAGAAACTAGAATCTTCAGTGGTTCCTTTTTGCAGAAGGATGGAGGCTGGGGTCCAGGAAGCTTTCTGGATTGAGGGGAGGTGTGGGTAGCATGTGCTTCCTACCACTCTCCACTGGCCCATATACCCAGAGCAGCCGGCCACCATGGAGCAGCCAACCACCCTTAGACAAGGCGACCACAGATGATTCTGTCCCCTGCTTGTCAGCCTCTCCTGTGCTCACTGAGGTCGGCCAGTGGTTCATGGCATCTGCAGCAGAAAATAACCAGGAGAGCAAGCATCACCTTACCTGCCATAGGTGAGGCCTGTGTCGTCTTCAGAGAAGCCCAGGACCGGCACACATTAGCAGACCCAACATGCCAGCAGCCGTCACAGAACTTGACCACACAAAAATCACAGCTGCCACATATCCAGCCGTGAACCTAGCCAGACCTACTGTTCCATGGAGCTGCAGGCCCCTGGCCACCATGGTGTGAGCTGGTGTCCCTGCTCATAGGTATCTCAAGGCCAGCCTTGAGCTGGGATGTGTAATTTTCTAGCCAGATGGCAATATCCCCATGCATACTGAGGATTAAAAGAAGGTTCTTGCCCATGCCTGAGGCCCAACTGTGCCCTTTCTGGGTGGAACAATGTCTCCCTACCATCTGGCTCTGAGGAACCAGGGAGCCTAAGCATTTGCACTGACGGAGGTTCACGCTTCTACTGCACCCTTTTCAGAACATGCCCCCCTCACCAGGCCTCTGGCTAGTGACTTGGCCAGGTTGGGTTTGCCCTAACTCCCCCTCCCTGGGCTCTAAACCACCTTCGTTTGTACCAGAGAGAAACCTGTCCCCACCCCAGTCCAAAGGACAAAGGATCAGGGGCCCAGTCTAGCCAAGAGGGTAGTGTGGAGGCAGGTACAGAGAGACAAGGGTGTGTGGGGGTGGCAACCAGGCACATCAGAGGAATCCAGAGCTAGGGTGGGAAGAGAGCACACATGCCCCACCCTACGCAGGCGTAGGGCAGAAGCTGAGGTTGTGAGCAGCACAGGAAACCCGGGATCCATCAGGCCTGACTGGGACACAGTGGCAGTGTCAGGGAGCTAACAGGAGGGTGACACCAAGCAGTCTGCACCCCACAGCACAGGGTCAGCCACGACCAGTCTTTCCTCAGGTCCAATCGGCCCACTCAAGATTGTCACCACAGACTCCTAGTCCCAAGCACCAGCCAGGCCTGAGTCTTGATGTAGAGAGAGACAGGATGCAGAGGGCATGTGCCAGGCTGATGCTGGCACTGGTTACCAAGGCCCTTGGTTCTGGGCCCAGAGGTGTTCAGTCGAGACTCAAGGGCAACAGAGCACCTGCTGTCCTATGGTCCTTTCTCACAGCCCTTCTGAGGACTCTGAAACTCGGCCACAGCTTACTTTCATTCTCTGTTGGATTTAAATCCAGGAGACACTGGATTAGACTACCCGATGGGAACTGGCTATACACAAAGAACTCCATGTGGTACTTCAGGCCAGCAGTGGAGCAGGACCCAAGGGCTGACTCTCTGGGACCTGAGTTTGGACAGTTCCACAGAACCTATGGGGTGGAAGCTGGGAAGGGACCCCCCCCCCCCCCCCCCCCCCCGCAGAGGGTATAAAACTTCACTTGATGTGGGAATAAATCCTTAGGCAAGGGTGAGGCATGGTGCCACACACCCCTGTGACGGCAGAGGCAAGTGGTCTATATAATGAGTTCCAGAAGAACCAGTGCTACATAGAGACAGTCTCAACTCTCTCCACCCCCCCACCCCCCACCCCCGCCGCAGACACAGAGGAAACGACTTTGGGGAAATTGCAGTGCTGGCACCTGGAGAAAGAAAACGTTGTGTTTTGTCTCCCCCTGCTGGCCAATGGTGGCATTGCGGTAATTGAGAGGGTCACCTGGAGGACAACGCATTTGATCTTCAACTTTTCCTGGAGCCTGAGCCAGTTTGCACCAGACCTTAATATCTGCTGTCAGGGGCAGTTACTGCCGGGGCCAGGAGAAAGAGAGGACCGGCTGGAATATTGTCAGGATCCTGTCCCAGACCAGGTACGCCCAGCCCCTGACACCCTTCATTTCCTTGTCCCAATAAGGGCTATGAAAACCATAAACTACAGGGTTAGGTTCCCTCTCACTGCCAGACTGGGAGGAAAGGACATTTTAGGGGGTACATGCCCAGCCCTCTCTGCCTTTACCTACCTGTCAATCTTGTGGCACTGGTAACCATGTAGAGGCACCCCCTCTACATGTCTCGTCTGGGATCTAAGCAAGAATACCTTGTTTGTTGTTGATTTTAGAGACAGGGTCTCCTGTAGCCCAGACTGGCCAAACTCACTATGTAGCTGAGGATGACCTTGAACTCCTGATCTTCTTGCCTCCACCTCTCTAGTACTGAGATTAAAGGGGATCTTCCTCCATGCGGGATTTATGGAATGCTGGGGTTCTACCCTGAGTTTCCTGCATGTTAGGCAGGCGCTCTTCTGAACTAGGCTACATTCTAAGCCTGAAAGAATTAGTCTAAATTGCCTCAAGTGTACTAAGTGAACCCAGCACTCAGCACTGCGTTGTCATCAACCTCCACACACAGCGGTTGTTCCCCCCCCCCCCTCCCGGTTCTGTCTATTATTTTTCAGAGACTCCAAAGTGCTTCCCTCTCCTGGACAAGGTACCCAAACCAGCTTGGTCCCAGTTAAAGCTCTTCCCACTCCTTCTTGGCATCAGAGGTCCTTCGGCCTCAGGGATGTGGGGGACTCACGCCCTGGCAGCCTGTAGCCGGCTCTCAGTCACTAACACATTTGCTATCTCTCTTAAGGCTCCCTCAAGCAGGACTCCTTGGAAACACTCCTTGCCGTGGATCGTCTTTCCATTTGATTTCTGTTTCCGTTGTTGAGAACAACAGAATGCTGTCTGTGGGGGTGGGGCGGGACTGTGCTGAGAGCATCAGCCTGAGCGGCTTTGGGGAACCTTAGCTTCAACACACACAGCCTGTCCTGGAAACCCTAAGTTGCCCTGGCTCCCAAATCTCAGCCTTGCATCTTTCATGACCTGCACTTGACCCTGTGGGGGAGGAGACTGCCTCCAGGAGCGAGAGTGTTCTCCAAACCTTGCTTCCCTGGCCTCAGACCCAGCTTCATCTCAGAGAGGGAGAGCAGACAGTGGGATCCTGGAAGAGCCTTCAGGCTCGAACCCACCTGAGAAACTGGGGTGAAGGTCAGCTGGGAAATCGGCTATTTCCCTCCCCACTCTGGGGATGGGTTGGAACAAACACATTAAGTTAAACTGGTTCTTAGGGTAAGGTGGGGGCTCAAAGAAGTTAATGGGTGAATGAATATGAGAAGTACAAGGCTATGCATGTGTGGGAATCACAAAACCACTGTATCTGAGGCTGTAGCTCGGCTGGCCTGGGGCTCCCTTAGCTTGCATGAGGTAGCATCCCCAGTACCACATAAACCAGGTGTGGTGGCACACATCGGTGATCCCTAACATTGCAGCGAGAATTGAGGATCACCCTGGGTACACACCCCCGATAGATGAAGCCATATCTCAAAAAAACACGAATAAAACCAAGTGCATTTTAGGCCAACCTGGGCTACATGAGACTAAAACAAAAGAAATTCGTCACTCTATATATTAACTAAGAAGGTTTTTGTTTTTTTGGTTTTTTTGTTTTGTTTTGTTTTGTTTTGTTTAAAGTACCAGATTCTATTTGTCACATGGATTGTGCCCTGGCAAGGCCACCTTTGAGGGAAGCAGGAGTGAAGTGGGGGTGGGGTGGAGCTCCATACAAGGGATGGGGGTTCTGCTCTCAGGCACACAGGACCCCAGCATTGAACCGCAAGATCCATTCAGCACCCCTCTCCCGGGACCCTGCAGCTCTAGGCCCTAGGGTCTCCCATTTGACTCAGGGTGCAGCTCCAGCCCCTGGGCCAGCATCTTAGATGCTGCCCCCTGGAGGGCGGAGGTATATCACCATTAGGTCTCCGGCAGACAGGAGGGGGGGCCCTCAGCAAGTACCCAGCTTGTGTCTGTAGTGAGTAGGCATGTTTATGAGCCTACTTTTCTGGAAGAAGGGAAAGGCAGAGGCAAAGGAAGAACCCTGGGTCAGGACAAGGCTGGGAGGCACCTGGGTGCAGCTTCCAAGCTGACCAGCTTCGTCTCGCCAGGTGCTTGGGCTATTACCCGCGTCCTCCCGGCGGTCCCACCCCTTTTGTCTTCCCCTCTCTCGGCCTGTGTAGAGCACCCAGAGGTCCATCTCTGTGGCAGAAGCTCCAGGCAAGCGTCTCAGTACAGGGTGAGGAAAAGGAAGAGGATAAGCTGCTCCAGGTGCAGCTGCAGACCCACTGCCCACTGCCCCAGCCCCACCTGCCTGCGGGTCGCTGGCTGTTTTGAGAAACTGCAAGAACATCAAAGTCAGATTGGATGCTCAGTCTCTGTTTGGGAGGCTATGGGTTGCAGCCAAGAACCCATCAAGGCAGTTCTGCTCGGTCCATGCGGTCCTCAGGGCAGTCTGGCTGCCTTTGGTTGGCAGACACACTCCCTGATTTTTGTGCATCTTTGTCCAGATGTCTTCCACATCTGTGTCCAGGTGGTTTTTTGTTTTTTTTTTTGTTTTGTTTTGTTTTTTTTTGAGACAGGGTTTCTGTGTAGCCCTGGCTGCCCTGGAACTCACTTTGTAGATCCACTGGCCCCCAACTCACAGAGATCTGCCTGCATCTGCCTCCCGAGTGCTGGGATTAAAGGTGTACACCACCACTGCCCAGCCACAAGTTCTCTCTGAATGAGGACTCCAGCCATATTCCAGCTTCATTCAACTGTCATGACACCTGCAAAGAACCTGTTTTCAAATAAGGTCACATCTGTAGGCATCTGGGTTAGGGCTCCAATGTGTCTTCTTGAGGGCACAGTTTATCCCCTGGCATAAGCCAACAGGTGCCAGCACTGTTGTGGGTCTCTGCTTGCACTGCCGTGGGTCTCTCCTGCAGTTCTGGGGTCCACACTAACACCGGGACTTTGGTTCCTAGACTACCTCTTCCCCCAGACACCATGGCCAGCCTTTTCACCACAGCGGCACATCTCACAGAAAACCTCCCTTCCCCTCGGGGAAGGTGTCCACAACCAGTTGCCCATTCAAGGTTCTGGCCTCACCTTTACCTCCCTCAGAAGCCTCAGCTTCCCCATCCTGGCCCGAGACTTGGGTTCCAACCAACTGTCCTTCTCCCTGGCCAGGCCACAGAGACTCTCTATCTAGTAACTACTGCCCCGTGAGGGACGCTGATGACAAGGCCTTCATTGTGCTGAACCCCTGCCCACCCATGTGTAGCTGAGACAGGTTACAGCTCCCAGAAGCACCCGAGCTACAGACACTATTACCAAACATCTTATATGGTTATAGGTTTGAGGCCAGCCTGGAGTACCTATTACAACCCTGTCTCAGGAAACCAAATCATGGCGTTTGGAGAGTGGTCTCAGTGCCCAGAGCAGCCGCTGCTCTTGCAGAGGACCGGATCAAACCAAGAAACTGGGAAGGTGACTGTTGGTAAAATGCCTGCATGAAAATCCGAGCCTGGATCCCCAAACTCATGTAAAAATTTGTGTGGTTGTAACATGTGTCTATAAGCCCAGTACTGGAGAGGCAGAGGCAGGAGGATCCCTTGAGCCAGTCAGCTTGGCTGAACTGGTAAGCTCCAGGTTCAGCAAGAGACCCTGTCCCCTGATGTGGGAATGCCTTTCTGTATGCTGTGAATATCAATCTTTAAATAAAGGAGCTGTTTTGGTCCATGACAGGCACCATAGAAAAAGTAGGAGGAGAAATCAGAGCATAGGTAAAAGAAGCAGGGCGGAGTCAGAACAGATCCACCCAGCCACCCAAAAAGAAGCATGTAAGGAACACAGATGAGCCACGGGGCACGTGGCCGACAGATTAATGGAAATGGGTTGAGTTAAGATGTAAGAGCTAGCTAGCAAGGTGCCTGAGCCATAGGCAAAACAGCATGAAGTTAATATAAGCATCTGAATCATTTCTGGGGGCCTGAGCAGCAGCAGTCTGGAGCTGCAGGTCTGTGGGTCTGGACCTCTGGCCACCTGGGACCAAAGAAACCTCATCGCAACAGTCCCCCCAGATAAAGTCGACAGCAAGAGACCCTGTCCCCATAAATAAGGTGGAGAGTAATAGAGGAAGTCACCCAACATGAACCTCTGGCCACCCCATATGTGCACACGTGCACACACACATACAGACATGCACATGGATACATGCATACACACACCACACATACAACCAATCAAATAAGAACCAGGCATTCCATCACCCTCAAGGCTCCTTCATGGCCCTTATCAATTCTTGCTTTGTGGTCTTAGAAATCCTGTCGAAAAAATGTCATAACCAGAAAAGGAAACTGCAGAGAGGCGGGGCTTGCCTCCGTCTTCCTCAGAGCCACCAGTACACCGGGCGGCTTGTGGAAGTCCTGGGTCCTTGCACACTTCTTTACACTCGGGGTGGCCATCTCCTGGTCAATCAAGGTTTCAGGGCACAGGTGAGGGGATGCAGGGCCTGTCACTGGTGACTAGAGACTGTTACTGGCAGCTATGAGGCTGGAATGGCCAAGGGCTCTGGACTCAGCTCCGAAATATTGAGCTCCAGATAGCAGTTGCTTGCAGACCTACTGTGCATGAATTCCTGTGTTCACAGGATGCTGCTGCAGGAGGCAAGACCTGTCTGAGGCACTCCCTACCCAGTGTGGCTATATGTTCTATGGAGGCAGATGTCTGGCCCCAGGCCTGGGAAGTTCTAGGGAATTGGGGTTGGGGACCGTGGTGACAGAGCAAGGGACCGGAAGGGCAGAACGGAAGAGAAAGCTCAGATGGACAAATCATCTTTGCTGGCAGGCAGCATGGACGTGAGGCTGCAGGGTGCTGATTGGGGCCCTGCTGCCCTTGAGCTGCCCTTGGCAGGTCTTGGTCTGGTCCCAGCAAGTGAGCAAGGTCAGCCTGGCTTCCTCAAGGTTCTCTGTGAGTGTTGCTTCCACTGTTCTGGCTGACCACAGCTAGCGAGGACCAGCTAGGATCTCCAGTGGGCCTGTGTCCTTCTGGCCCTGCTGTCCAAGAGCCGCTGAAGGTCCTGGTCCAGCAGCTATCCAGGGTCTGTCCACTCCAAAAGCCTTATTCTATTATTCTTTTTCCTGCATCCTTAAGCCATGGGTATGGAACGACTTTACCCAGGGAAACACAGACAAGCACATGTATGCACGTATGCATGCACACACACACATATGCATGCACGCATGTACCTCTGCCGCAGAGGGTAAGGGTGCTGAGATAGACCAAAGAAATTAGCATACCTGAGTATGATGGCTAGTGAACCAGTGAATTTATCAGGGTCATTTATAGGACAACAGGCTATTCACAGGCATTTGCTTCACCAAAACCCATATATACCCATTCTACACCCCAGCATGGGTAACAATTCTCAGAAGACTGCATAGATAGAACCTTCATCCCCATTCAACCTTCCACCTCATGCATATATATGCTGGCACCCCAACCATGTGAGCAGGGGCAGGAGAGAGCAGTGGCTAGTCCCGTGGAAAGGCCAAGGAGTGCTGCTAGTCATTCTGGTGCAGGCTACCACAGCTGCTCTGCATGTGTCAAGTCGATGACGGTTATGTCATCTCCCGCAGGCTGCCACCAGGCAGTAAGGGCTTCTTCTCGCTCTGTGGAACCTCACTTGATGGCTACCTGCATATTTTCCGAGGCCTCACTGTGGCTTCTCTCCCCAGAGAGCAAATTTATTCTCTTCAGGGGGGTTGGGTCTGTGTCTCTCTGTCTCATGAATACACAGGCTGTTGTGTGTCTCCGTTTCCTGAGTATAAAATGAGGATTGAGTATAGGGCTAAAAGTGTCGGCTCCTGATTGTTATTTAAGCTCTCAAGAGGCAGTCAGTGGAGGGAGGCTTGCTTAAGTTTAAGGTCAACTGAACTACTAGAGGAGTCTTTTTCTCAAATAAAGAAGAAGGAAACATGTGTTTGGGTGTTTTCTCGAAGGCCTGGGATAAAGCTGTTAGCATCAATCTATTTTTATCTTCACTCTGTATTGCTTTTTATTTTTTTAAGACTGGGTCTCATTTAACCCAGGCTGGTTCCAAACGTTTGAGAATGACCTTGAACTGCTGATCCTGCACTGAGGTGTGTGTGTGTGTGTGTGTTTCCCTAGGGAAAGTCATTCCATACCATGGATAAAGGAGGCAGATGGATTAGAGCCTGCCTAGTTTCTGTGGTGCTGTGGACAGACTCCAGGGCTTTGTGGATGCTGGTAAGCGCTCTATCAACTGAGTCACATCCCCAGCCCCCATCAGTCTGTTTCTTTAATTCACATTCTCTGAGCTCCTACTGTGTGCCAGGTCTGGAACCTGGCAGAAGGCCCAGAGGTGGAAATGCCACCTGTCCCCATCCAGGCTCCAATGGGCTGCAAGAGAGACTGGTTAAAGAGCGAGCCTACAGAGCCACAGGCCTCATGACCTGCGAAATGTTCACGGGGACTGGTTGCGTGTTCTGTCTCCAGAAAGCAAGGCAAGTTCTGCAATGGGGTGGCAGCCAGGGCAGGAGGGACAGGTACCACTGGCAGACTATGCAACACAGCCTCAGCAGAGGGCCACCTGGTGGGGTCTGCCAGCATTGCAACTGTCCATGACATCAAGTTAGATACTCAGAAAGACAACGTAAAGCATGACAGAAACATGTGGCGGGTCAAAACTGCTCGCCCCCAGTCCCTAGGAAGCAAGAGAAAGAGGCTGGGGCGCCAATGACCTAACTTTCTCCCAATAGGCCTCACCTCTTTTTGTGTGTTTTCTTTTTTGAGACAGGGCTTCCTGTGTACCCTTGGCTGTCCTGGAATTCTGCTCTGCAGACCTGACTTCGAATGTGGCCAAGGCATGCACCACCACCGCTCAGCTAGACCTCATCTCTTAAAGATCCCAGCACCACCCTATAGCTCCACCTTGGGAACTACACCCTTAACACAGGGTCCTTTGAGGGGTAGGGGACACTTAGGGCCAAATCATGGCACAACCAACACCCAGGCTGTCCTGTCTAGATCGATAGGAGTAGGGGCTGAGGGTGAGTGTTCAAAGGCGGCTAGAAAGGTGCAGAGAGGTCCTTAGACTGACAGACGGCTTTGGGGGAAAGGCTTTTATTTTTCAGCTGGGTGTGGCAACTGGCTGCTAAAAGGCCACTATTGCAATTTATATTTGAGGGAGAAAATGGAATTCGAAGAGAAATGCTTGGGCCAGCAAAGAAGCCGACTCACAGCTCTGAAAGGGAGTCTGCTGGAGATCAGGAGGGGTGTGGCCAGCTCCTGTCCTATCTCTTGGAGATGAGGGTATGGGACTTGGTTGGACACGTGTGAGGGTGGAGCCCTCCGATCCTCCGAGCACTGGAGTTTGTCATTCCTAGGCAGGGCTGGCCTGAGCTACTACCTACGTCCTCCAGCTCTAACCCAACAAACGCAGCTTGCGCGTGGGGTGGCCCATTCTTCCGCTCCACCGGTTCCCTGCAACCCCGCCCCAGGTGGACCGGGTGAGGCCGGGCCCTCCGAAGAGACCGCTCCCGGACCGCGCCGCTGGGGGCCGCCCGCGGGCCGTGCGGTCCTGAGCGCGCCGTGCGTTGGCTCCCCGGTCCCCGCGCGCGCAGCTCCGCTCAGGGCGGCCCCGCGCGGCGACACGATCGGGGCCGGCGCGCGGGCTGAGCGGCGGCGATGGCGCAGGGCGGGCGGCGGGCGCGCGGCGCGGGGCCCTGATCGGGCGGGCGCGCTCGGGACGGCGCGGTGGCCGCGCAGCCATGGCCGGGGAGCGGCGCCGGGCGCTGTTGGAGCTGCTGACGCGACCGGGGAACGCGCGCTGCGCTGACTGCGGAGCCCCGGGTAGGTGCGGGACGGGCGGAGGCGCGGGGTGCGGCAGGGTGGACCGGTCTGCGTGGGGCTCAGGGGACGGGAACGAGTCACGAGCCGGGTCGTGGCTGGGTTGGGGTGCGGCCCGGGTGCACCTGCTGGCTGTCGGGACTGGTGGTGGCGGGGTGCAGCATCTGGAGGGGACCTCCTCGTGGGCTCCGCGAAACCCGTACCGCCACCTCCCCTCCCCCGCCGGGCTGCGTGTCACGCTGTCACCCGCGGCCGCCTTCCCTCCCCGGCTTTGCGAAACCTCGGCGTCGCAGGGGAAAAAAAAAAAAAAAAGAGGAAATCATAGGGGGCGGCTGGCTTGCAGGGAAAGCAGCCAATGAACCCAGGGTGTCTGCCCGGGAGTGTGGGGTCCACCTGGTTCCCAGCTACCTGGAGGTGACGTCATGGCATCCCTTCCTGGGGCCACGTCTTGTACAGGCTCGAGGCTGGGGGAGGAAGCTGAGTCTTGGGTGGCCTCTGTGAAGACAGGTTGGCCATGTGCCTATGGCTCTTTATACCTAGCTTCTCTGGGACCAGGACAGTGGGGGACGAGCGGAAGACAGACACATCTGCCTAGTATCTCCTGGACTTTGTCCCTTGGTCGCCCTGGTTTGGAGGGACTTGTATGTGCCAGAATACAGGGTCTCAGGATTGGCTATAAAGAAAGGGCTGAGTTCTCAGACTAGCTGGCAGGCTCCTAGAGCTGACATTCCCAGGCTGATCCTCTCTGGGTATGCAGGTGAGGAGAGACCTGTAAGACATTTTAGGGATACAGGGGACCTTAGCCTGAACCCCTCAAAACATATATACCGGGTATCCTTGGAGACATCGCTCTGGCTCCCTGAGATACAGGCTAAGGGCGCACAGACTGTAAATAGGACCTCCTCCCCAACTCCCCCACCCCCACCCCCGCCTCTGGGATGGAGTGCCAGCCCCAGCCTTGGAATCTGCTAGTCAATAGTACTGCATGTCACCCCAGAGGCTCTAGTGTCCCTGAGAGGAGACATTAACCAAGCTTCAGCGGGAAGCTGGACAAGATGAAGTAGTCTCCGGAGGCACCACTGGGGATGGTGCAGTGGGGTGGCCGCTCCCTGATGTTACGTGGTGCTGTTGCCAGCTAGCCTGGCTCAGTGGAGCCTCTCCACCTCCCTTTCCTAGACCTGCCTTTCAACTTGTTCAGAAAAGCTGGCTGTTCTGGAGTCCCTGGTAATGAAGGGTTGATGGGTTTCTCCTCTTCCAAAGCCTAGAAGAGATCTGACCTGTCCCCATATTCTTTGGCTACCTAACCCAGGTATAGCTTCTCAGAACACGCAGCTACTTTCTGGACACTCTTAGACATTCTGGCCCAGCAGGAGGAAGAAGGGGCTTCCTGAACCCTTAATGGGAACTCCCTACACCGTTCACCTATGTAGTGTCCTGCCAGCTCTTTAGTCCCAGGCCATTGGCTGCTGGGGCACAGCCCTGGCTGCCTGGCTGGCTTTAGGCCAAGCCACCCATTTTCAGACTTGGCCTATAACAGCAGCTTGCTCTCCCATCCCCCTACCTGGAGGTAGACAAGGCTGTTTCCATTTTACAATCAGTGAAACGGAGGCCTCAACAACTTGAACTGTCTTAGGTGTCCACAAGGCTCATCAGGTTTCTTGATGCCCAGTCTGGGCCCACTCACACCCACCGTCTATGCAAATCTCCCACCTCTACCTAGACCTGGGCTCAGCCAATGCTTGCATCATGACCCTATAGCATGCCCTCGCCCCCAGGCCTCTGATGCTTAGTGGGAAGTGGGGCGATTGGTCTTCCTGTGTTCTTCAATGCTCTGGGGTTCTGGAGTCTCCTAGCCTGTGGTGGCCTTGTCGAGGGGGGGAGATATGTGCGTTCCATGTTGTCATGTGGACTGGATCATGGCTATTCTTCTTGAGCACACCAGGGGGCCAAGGGAACCTGGGGAATAATGACATCTTCCCTGGACAACAGAACATTATGTCAAGCTCAGGTCACCTCTGACCACCAGACTTCGGGACTTTGGGGGAACCTTGAGCAGTTCTCACCTGGCTGTGGGAGGCCTGGGAGGGAGACAGGAGGAGAATCAAGGATCTCTGCAACATCCACTGCCCCTCACTCCAGTCTGTATCTTGAACCTGGAGTCAATTCACTACCCACCACAGATGCTTTCTCACTCCGGCTATAGAGGGCTGTTGGTAAGACATGGATCCCTTTTCTCAAGACTCCATTGGCATTTCTGTCCTGTCAAGGGCTGTGGGAGAGGGAGGGTGTTTAGTTTGTCCCCAAGCGGTCCATGAAGGTGGTGGGTTCTCCCTGCTAGCGTCTGGCCATTGGATGGCCTGGAAAGTTTTAGAATACTTGTTCTTGTTTGGATGCCAGTCAAACCTGGACTCCCAGGAGCACCGACCAGCAGCTCTGGAGGGATGATGGAGAGGAAGGAAGTGCATTTAACTAGGTAGGTCAGGAGCTATTGCTTGACACTACCCCTGTGGCTGCAGAGCCAAGCTCCTTGAGGTTCCAGATGTAGGCTAGGTGAGAATGACCCGAGGGCCAGTCCTGAAGCAAGGGTGGACAAGCTCCTCAGTACACTTGGAGGTTTTTGGGGGGGGGCATTCAGAAACTGCTTTTGACCCAGCCTTCAGTACGAAAAGGTTTCAGAGGTTGGGAGAAGGTCCCTATGTATGTGTGTTTGGTAGGGGGTGGGGGTGTCCAGGGCTGAGAACTGGGTCTGGTGGGACATGCTGTGTCTAGGGCAGTGTCCCAGCAGGCTTTGTCTTTTCTTTTTTCTTTCTCCCCTGTAGTATTGCAAATGGAACCAGGGCCATGGCTATACTAGGCAGGTGCTTAACCACTGAGCCACACCCCAGCCCCTCACTGGGGGATTCTAGGCAGGGCTCTAACCATTGAACCACACCCCAGCCCCTCACTGGGGGATTCTAGGCAGGTGCTCTACCACTGAGCCACACCCCAGCCCCTCACTGGGGGATTCTAGGCAGGGCTCTAACCATTGAACCACACCCCAGCCCCTCACTGGGGGATTCTAGGCAGGGGCTCTACCACTGAGCCACACCCCAGCCCCTCACTGGGGGATTCTAGGCAGGGCTCTAACCATTGAACCACACCCCAGCCCCTCACTGGGGGATTCTAGGCAGGGGCTCTATCACTGAGCCACACCCCAGCCCCTCACTGGGGGATTCTAGGCAAGGGATCTATCACTAAACTATATCCATAACCCCTTTTTAAAACTTTTTGTTTTCAGACAGTCCATTGAGTTACTTTGCCTGGCCACAAAATTTTTTACCTTGAATTTTCAATCCTCCTGGCTCATTTTCCCAAGTAGCTGGAATTATAGGCATGGCACAGGCCTACTTGATGTGTGTGTGTGTGTGTCTAAATATATATTCATGTATGTGTATACACACGCACATACACACTATTCTAACTATTTTTAACATGCAGTTTGGAGGTATTAAACACATCCTCAGTTCTCTGCAGAACTGTCACCACCATCCACTATCAAGACCTTATTTTCCCAAAGGGAAACCCTTCTACTAACTGCCCTTCCACTTCCCTGTGCCTGAGATCCACCATTCCTTGATGTCTCAAGGAATCTGGCATGCCAGGACCCTTCTTTGAGCAGACTCACATCCCGTTTGTCTGGTTGGGATCTGGTTTGACTCACTTGATAATACGGTCGCAAGGTCCATCCTGAGCAGGTGTCTGAACGCCTTCTTTTTGACAGAGGACTAGAGAATAATACTCTACACTGTGGTATCCATATTGAACTCATCTATTCACCTGCCTATGGGAACACTGGTTGCTAAAGAATCACTGTCTCCCCCATGGGCTTGTCAGGCTTGCCCACTGTGGGACATGCTGGGAATAGTCCACACTCGGGGTTGAGGACTGGAGGCCTGTCTCTCTGCCCCAGCTCTGACCAGCCTCCATTTCTGCTAAACAGTGTCCCTCTGTCCTCCATCCCTGAAGTATACCTGGTTGTGCCTATTGGCTGAGGTTACCCCCCAGAGTGGACGCCTTGGGTTGCTGGGCCAGCCACAAGACACACAGGCTTCTCTCTGCATGCAGGCACTGTGACCCGGACCGCGTACATCTTGAATGTGGGAGACACTGCCTCAAACCCAGGCCCCTGACTCTTAGGCCACTGACAGCTTTAGATTTACAGTCATTTTCTAAGCTCTTGGCACCAGGCAGAAAGGTCATCTGAGGGTGGCTGAGGGTGGCCTGGTACAGCGTGGCTGGAAGGCGTAAGAAGTGTGGCTATGGGTGTGGGTGGTTTGTGCTTTTCGTAGAGAGAGGGAGCTGAGGCTTTGATCAGTTTCTCCACAGCTCCGTGCACATGTGCAATCCCCAGGGTGGGGAGACTGAGGTAGGCAGGGACTTCATACAGAGGCAGGCGGGAGCAGGGTGCTGTGGGTGGAGTTGGCAGCAGAAGCTTGCTGGTGGTGGATTGGGAGGGGAAAGGGGGAGCCAACACCCTGACATTACCCAACAGTACCCATGAGAAGATAGGGAGAGACATGAACATCGAGATAGTTGGTGGAGGGGCCTGATCTGGTTTGGAGAGGTAGAGAGGGTGTATAGAAGGCTCTCGAACAACAGTACAGAACGTAGAATCATTTAAGTGTTTTTGTGTTTTCAAGACGGGGTTCTCTGTGTAACTGCTCTGGCTGGCTGTCCTGGAACTCACTCTATAAACCAAGCTGTCCTCGAACTCACAAAGATCCACCTGCCTCTGCCTCCCGAGTGCTGGGATTAGAGGCATGTGCCACCACCTCCTGGCTCATCTAGGTTTTAATGACCAACTGCATTGCATTTTTTTATTCCTTTTTATTTCGTGTGTTTATGTGTGCGTGTGCATGCGTGTCACGGCACACGCGTGGAGACCAGAGGACAAGTTACAAGTTAGTTTCATTTCTGCCATGTGGGTCATTAGGATCGAGTTCAGATCAGGTTTGTCAGTAGGCGCCATTATCCCTGAGCCATCTTAGTAGCCTTGCATTTATTTATTTATAGAGAAGGTCTCACGTAGCTCAGGCTGGCTTGGAACTCGTTATATAGCTGAGGATGCTCTTTCTCATCCTCTTGCCTCCACTTCTGTCCCGAGTGCTGGGATTATGGGTATCACCACCATCCTTGTTTTTTATGCATCCTAGGAATGGAACCTAGGGCCTTGGGCATGCTAGGCAAGCCCTCTACCAACTGAGCTATGGCCTCAGGTCTTTTTAGAGACAGGGTCTCACTATGTAGCCCTGGCTGGCCTGGAGCCTGCCATGATTCTGCTTTACTATTCTGAGTTCTGGGATGACAGGTGTGCACGGTTGATGTCCGCTTTTAAAAATGATCTTTGAAGGGTTCTGCCGTAGAGCACTAATTCATGGTTCTGAGAGCATCCGTCTTTTAGGGAGGACCATGATGATGCTCCCAGGAGGTGCTCGCTCAAGTATTGCCATGGTTACAGAGGACTCTGGGGGCTTGAATTTAGGATCAGGAAGTCATGCTCACGGGGAAGGCACAATCTATAAAATAGGCAGATGGGGTGCAAACTGACCTGGAGTCCCTGTATCTAGCTGGTGCCAGAGGCCAATAATTCTAGATACTTGAGAAGCTGAGGCAGAAGGATCACAGATTCAATCCAAAGCATCGAAGCTACAGAACATGTTTCTGGCCAACCTAAACAACTTAGTGAGACAGTCTCCAAATAAGTAAAAAAAAAAAGGGGGGGGGGCTAAGATTTAACCATGAGCTCTACTCTGCATTCAAGACTCAGTGACTCAGAGAAGCCAGAGGGCCAGTGTACATGGTAGGGTGCTCTAATAACCATGACAGGGCTTGGCTTTACCTGGGGTAATGGGAACCAGCCAGGAAACTCAGCAACCAAGATGTGTTCCAGCTTTTAACCATGTAGCAGAGTCAAAATGTTACAGACAGGATGCATTCAAGAACCCAAGTTGGGTGACATATATCTGTATCCCAGCACTCAGGGTGTGTGAGGCAAAGGATTGCTATAAGTCTGAGGCCAAGGTGAGTTACAAAGTGAGAACTTGTCTCAAGGATAAAATCAGCAGGGAATAGTGGCTCGGACTTTTAATCCCAGCACTTGGGAAGCAGAAGCAGGCAGATCTCTGTGATTTCGAGGTCTATTTAGTGATTTCCAAGACAGCTAGAGCTACATAGTGAGACCCTGTCTCAAAAATAAATAAGTAAAAAATAATCAATCCCCCCATAATCACTAAATAAGCTGTGATTGAACTGGATGGTGTTGGAAGGCAGAGCTTCCACCCAGGATGTGGGGAGGGTGTTGAGGTGCGTAGGTGGGGTTGAATGTACCTCTGAGGAGAGACAAACCTGGGGTAGCAACAGCTTGTAAATACTTTCTTATCTTTTTTAAAACCCCTCCTAAAGAAATCCATGTGTGATAAAATTAACCGGTTACAGGAGAACGCAGTGGCGTTTAAAATCCAGTCTCTTATAGAGTCATCACTGCTAGCTAGTTCTTAAAATAGGTTTAGCATCCATGAGACCAGCTGAGGTGCAGAATAGGGAGCCTGAGCACCTGTGGTAGTGGGGACCGAGGAAGATGTTACGGAAGAGGTTGACAACCCCAAGGATAGGTGTCAGGAAACGAACTGTGAGGTGTGGGAAGGCAGGCACTGTCTCCTCATCTGGGAGGGGAGGTACAGAGCAGGAGGTGCTCCACTGTGGGTAGGAGCCTTGCCCAGAGGACAGCCTGAGCGCCTCCAGCATCCAGGGCCCTGAAGCCAACTGAGAGCCAACGATATAAGAAGCGTAGCCTCCGCTCTGGGAATCTGCAGCATCTAGAGGCGGCCATTTCTCTCCTGATGCTTCCATCTTGGTGGGATAGGAGAAAAAAAACAAAACAAAAACAAAAACCCCAAACAAATGAAAATATAGCTAATGGTAGTTTGGGGAAAAGGACCATGTAGGTGGATTGCTAGGGGTAGCTTATATGCATTGGATTCTATCTCTCTTGAGGGGTTCCTACCTTCTATTTTTGGGCTTCCCAGCCTGCCTCAAGGACAGGCTATCTTGCTAGGATCTCAGCTACGCATCAGCCTTTGGAAGAGCAAAGGTCTCTAAAGCTGAGCCACAGGGCTCTGCCAGAGCCACATTCCACTGATAGGGTAAACTCCTCCTGCCTAGGCCTTGGCCAAGGGGGACACACCTGTCCCACCTGGCTCAGCCCCAGAACACGCCTGACCTGCTCTGGTGTCTGAGAGCTGCTCCCGGAAGTACTGAGGGGCTGAGTCACCTTGAAGGGACCAGGGGAGGAAGGGCAGTAGGAAGGTATGTGGCCTTAGGGAGTCAGGAGGAGGAGAACAGAGTGGGAGGGTGATGGCCCTGGACAGTCACAGTGGTGGTCCCAGCTGGAGTGAGCATTGAGCAACTGGGGTGTTGGTGGGTGCTGAGGGCTTCGCCTCTCGCCAGTGATCTCTGGCTCACCATTCCACATACCTGGCCACTCTTGACCCAGGGCACTTTTGTGGCTTGTTCTGGGGTGACACAGGTTCTAGAACAGTCTCCAGCCATTGGGCAGAGAATCCTGGGATCCTGGGTGGCTAAGACAGAAGCAGGGAGACTCAGTATGCAAGTGTTACTAGTCCCCATGAGGAAAACACATCTGGATGGAGCCAGGACCCATGTAGGGACCATCTGGAGGAACTGAGGGGCCCTGGCCAACTTTCCTGAGGAACCTAGCGAGTTTTGATGTGTGCACAGGCTTTAATGTGACCTTTACTCCACACAGTCCTCTAACCCTGGAGGGCTGTGGCATCCATCCAGGATCTCCAGTGACCAGCCATGGTGGCTTTCAGTGGCCAAAATTCTTCTGAGTCTTTTGTTCTGGTGGGCATGGAGGTGGCAGACAATGAGTAATTGAGGCTCTGAGGTACAAGTAGTTAATTTGTCCAGGAGACACCCCTTAGTGCTGTTGAGTCAGAGCTGAGCTACATGCTATCTATCTGGGTCAAGTCCACTGATATATTGGTAGCTTCCAGGGTTGTGCTGTCCAAAGTCGCCCACAATGGTCAAGACATTTTATTACAGAGCCTGAGCCAGGAGTGACAGTTTGATGAACAGTGAGTGATTGCCCGAGGACCTGGGTTCAAATTCCAACACCACCCATGTACAAAGCTGAGCATTGCTTCCTGTACTTGTAACTCCAGTTTTGTATGTATGAAAGTGGGGGCTGAAATAGGAGGGAGCACTGGATTTTGCTGGCTGCCAGCCTAGCTTCAGGTTTTAGTGAGAGACCCTATCTCCAGGAAATAAGGTGGAGAGAGATAGAGTAGGACACTCAATGTTCTCCTCTGGACTGTGCATAACCACACACACACACACACACACACACACACACACACACACACACACACACACACACACACACACAAATTACTCTCAAAGCCGTATGGCTCGTTTCTTAATCTCACCATTAAGGGAGGTAAGAGCATCCTGAGTTCAAATCCAGCTTGGGCTACATTGTGAGACTTGATCTCAAAATTAACAATTGGAGCCTCAGTTGGGAAGCTTTTAAGGCTGGGGCAAGGCCCTGTGGTGGATTTGAAGGGCTTGGACAAAGCTAGGGACTGCCGGCCTGGCAGCTGCTTCTGCCTTTCCCAGCCGTTTACAAGGCACACATGGCTGGCACAAAGCTTAGGGCCTGCTGGAGCCAGGAACCCCACTCCACTGACCTGGCTGGCTCTAGGCCAACTTGTTTTCCTACAAGGTTTCTCTTGGGTGGAATCTTTGCAAGCCCTGAAGTACAAGGTCAGTGCTGAGGGGATTTCAGGTTGGGGCGAGGCAGGAGGCCACACCTGCTGCCCTGGGCTTGGCCAAGCTCTGTCCTTTGCCAGGCTCTACATGTTACCACTGCATTCCACACCTCTTAGCCAATGCCAACCATCTCCACCATTAGAGTTTGGCCTCTTCTTCCAGGAAGGCCTCCTGGCTTCCTGCCCATACTTACCTCTACTGCTGGCTTCTGACCACACCACAGCTACCCTCCTGTGGTCTTTTCTTGGTGTAAATAAAAGTCATTTTCTGGGATTGGGGCCTGTATGGTATGGGCTCAGGCTTTCCCAATAGGGATCCATTTGTTCATGAGCATAACTCTTAAGTCTTGGCACCAAGTGACATTGAGGACAGCATAGGTCAGAGCACCTTCTCTTTCTCCCATTTCTTGTCAGGCCCCAGAGAGTCAGGGACTCAGGGTAAGGTAGTATTACTACCTTTGCATACTGGGAGGACACTGGTGTTCTTGTACTGGGCTGGGCCCTGTCTGCCCGAGGCCTAGGGGATTGCCTTGAGGGATAGGCAGGGAGTGGACATTGCTAGGCTGAAGTCCCAGCTGGGCCTGGCCTGCAACCAGACACAGGTCCTGTCACCTTCCCTTCCAAGCCTGGGGTTTAGAACACATCAGGAGTTCCTAATTAGACTCTGTGAGGCGACAAAAGTTCACAGGCTTGGGGACACCCAACTCGCTTGTCAGAACTGAAATGAGAGATTGGCCTCTTGACCAGGTGCTGGTGGTTTTTACAGGCCCCTGAGGTCACAGGAGAGAGGAAATCTTTCCAGGTAACCAGGACAAAGGGCTCATCTAGAGAATTGCTTCCATCCCAGAGTCTCCATTCTCTTTCCCCATCCCAACAGGACCTAGGGACAGTGTTGGGTCCTGAAAGACATTTGCTAATCTACCACGGTGTGACCCCAGGCAGGTGTCTGACCCTATCTGAGTTATATTTGCTTTACTCCATAAATGGAATTGATGGCAGGATTTCACCTTTGAAGATTAGGATGGGGCCGGAGAGATGACTCAGTTGGAAAAGTACTTGGTGTGTAAGCAGGAAGGAGGGCCTGACTTCAGATCCCAGAACCCATACTAGGTGTGGGTCTCTGAGACTTGCTGGCCAGCTAATTGGATCGGCGAGCTCCCTATGGATATGGAAGCTCTCACTAATTCGGAGGTTGCAATTCAACTAGATTGCCAGCAAGTCTCAGAGAGAGACCCTGTCTCACTAAGGTAGCGTGATCTAGAAAGACATCTGGCATCCGCTTCTGGCTCCTACGTGCACATACACGCAATGCACAGATATGTACATAGGCATACACAATGTACGCGTGCCCACAAACACACACACACATGCACATGGAGGTCACATGGAGATGGAGTGAGGCTATGTGGTTGATTCAGTGTTGGGCTCCAGTGAGCACCCATCATATGTGGTGGGGGAGGGCCTGAGAGACAGGCTAAGGAGGCTTACGCAAAAGACTAGTGGATACTATATTGGAGCAGCCTGGGTCTGGAGACACACTGTGCATTTCCTACTGGTCACACTAGCACTTACTTCTTCCATAAAAGCCCAACCTAAGGCTTGACCCCAGGGCGAGCACCTGGACAAGCTGGCTGTCCTAGGCTGGTGGTGGAGAGAGAGGTGGCTATGCATTCTTGCTGCCCTCATTGGGGGGGGGCTCTTATCAAGACACGTGACTCCATCGTGTCCAGCTGGAGGAAGTAACTATCAGTTGACGATCATTTTTATGATCTTAGGACATCCTGAGGGTCTGAGGAGATGGCTTGGTTAGTAAAGCCAATGCTGTGGAAGCATGAGGGCCTGATTTTGATCCACAGAATCTATATAAAAAAGCCAGGAGTGGTGGTGGCGTGTGCTTGTAATTCCATCACTGGGGAGGCAGAGACAGGAAGATTCCCTAGGCCTTGATGGCCAGCCAGCCTAGCCAATCAGGTTAAGAGAGAGACTCTTATATAAAAGAAAAAAAAAAAGGTAGAATCTAGGTGTGGTGGCACACACCTTTAATGCCAGAGCTTGAGAGGCAGAGGTACTCCATGAGTTTGAGACTGGCCTACATAGTAAGATCCTGGCTCAAAAGTCCAAACCAAGGTGGATGTGGCCTGAGAGATGACCCCCTCAGGTTGTCCTCTGGCCTCTACATGCACATGCACACGTATGAACATGCAGACACACACACACTCTCTCTCACACACAGAGTGACATGCTCCTGCCCCTTTGCAGCCCCGTGACTGACAGGGGCTTCCTGACACCTGCAGCATACCTTTGGGCGAAGTGTGCTGCTCTGTCTATTTTTGTCCTCTGGTCTTTGGTCAGCTGCCCTTTAACCTTGCCCTGACAGGAGTTTTCAAAGAGCAAGAAGAGCTCTTTAATGTCACCAAGATAACGTATGCCCCTCTTCTCCTAAGTGTGCTTTTAGAAAATACATTTCTTGTTGTTTATTGAGATTGTCATTTAATTACATTTCCCTCTTTCCTCCCTCCCAACGCTCCTATGTACCCCTTCCTACTCTTCTTCCAATACACAGATTTTTTCCATCTATTATTATCACATGCATATACGTATTTATATATACACACATATTCCTAACTATAACCTGTGGGGTCCATATAATGTTACTTATATGTATGTTCTCAGGGATGATTGTTTAACCATCTCTCTGGCTCCCAGCTTCTCTGTTTCCTGTAGTTCTTTGTGTAGTGTAGGGTCCTCATGAGCTTCCCCCCATCCAGGCTGGCGTATTCATTGATAGATCGTTCTTGTTCAGCTCATGGTGGATGGTCATGTTCATGAGACTTTATGGGTATAGCTTCTGATGTTACCAGGAAACATAATCTCACAACAAGCTCCCCAATCCTCTGGCTCTTAGAGTCATTCCATCCCCTCTTCTGCAATGTCCCCTGAGCCTTAGGTAGGAAATATTTTGTAGATGTTTCCATGGGGGCTGGGTTCCACAACTCTGCAATTTGAGGTGGTGGATAATGGTCTCCATCTGTTGCAAAGAAAAGTTACTTTAATAAAGGGTGAGGACTACACTTATCAGTCTAGATCCTCTAGTAATGTATCTTCAAAATACATTTATTTGGGCTGGAGAGATGGCTCTGCAGTTGAGAGTACAGGCTGCTCTTCTAGAGGTCCTGGGTTCCATGCCCAGCACCCACATGGCAGCTCACAACTGTCTGACACTCTCACACTGACATACCTGTGGAAAAAAACATCAATGCATATAAAATAAAATTTAAAAAAATATATGTCTATTTAACACTAATTGACTGACTGATTGATTGATTGATTGACAGTAGCCATAGCCTGGAAACTCATTATGTAGACCAGGCTCTCTCTCTCTCTCTCTCTCTCTCTCTCTCTCTCTCTCTCTCTCTCTCTCTCTCTCTCTCTCTCTCTCTGTGTGTGTGTGTGTGTGTGTGTGTGTGTGTGTGTGTGTCAACACTTGGGTTCAATAATTCAATACTAAGTTCCGAAGACAAGTGCTCTTGAATTCCATCTTTGTCTCTTTTCTAGGCTGGTTTGATTGTTTGATGTTATTTATTTATTTATCTGTGTGTTCAGTGTTTATGCATATGTATGTGGATGCATTATGTGTGTGAATGTGCATGTGCACATGCCACAGTACCCATGTGGAGGTCAAGGAGCAGCCTCTGGTGTCTCTCCTTATCTTTGACCTTGAAGATGCCAGCAGAGATGCACACCCCAAAGTTTTGCTGTTTGTGTACATCAGGCACCTGGCCCGTATGGCTCTGTGTCCCATCTCCCCGTAGGAACATATGGGTCACAGATGCTCATATTATGCCGATGGATTTTGCGTGTGTGTTGGGGACCCACACTCAGGCTCTCACCCTTTCACATGCCCAGTCCTGGACCTCTGCCTTTTAAGCTCACATACGAATTCTAGACTCATTTGAAATTTGACTTCTTTAGGATTCCCATTGGAAATATTGCGGAGATCACAGTAAGCCCATAGATTAATTTGCCAAGAGTTTGTGTTGATAATCTTGCCTCTCCCAACCCAGAAACAGCTTCTTTCTAGCCTATAAATCATTAATTTCTATGTATAATATTTCACAGTTTTCTATATACTGTCATCTGCTGTCATATTTATCCCAAAATCTTTCATGTTTTTTATCGTATTATAAATAGTTTGTTGCTGTTTGAGATAGTGTCTCACTATATGGCCCTACCTGGCTTGGAACTTGCTCTGTAGACCTGACTGGCTTCAAACTCAGAGATATCCACCTGCCTCTGCCTCCCAAGTACTGGGATTAAAGGCGTGTGTCACCACCACCTGGCTACCCTGCTTGATTTTCAAGTGTTAAACCAGCTTGGATTTCTGGGTAGAAGTTCCTGTGATTTATGGCATCTTACTCTGTTTATGTATTATTGGCTACTGTGTTAGTCAGACTTTTGTGTGACCAAATACCCAAGAGACTCATCTTAGGTCTCTGGACTCCAGATTTCAGAAGTGTCAGTCTGTCATGCTGGGGAGAGGGTGGAGGAACAGGACAGTTCACATTGAGACAGACAGGAAACAGAAGAAAGTGGCAGATACCAGAAGGTGCCAGAATGAGAAATGTCCCGAAGGCCCAACCCTAAGTTACCCGCTTCCTCTAAGCAGACAGTATTTCCTGCTTTACTACCACCTCCCAATAATGTTGTCATGTTCTGAATGTATCAAGGAATTAATAATCTCTTGCCCGAATCAGAGCCCTCAAATTCCTAAAAAATACCAGCACCGACACATACACCAAAGTGGGTGCTGCAAGTATCAAAGTCAGATTGCAAATCAAAATTAATTACCACAGTTACACAGGCATGAGGACCTGAGTTTGAATCCCCAGAACCCACGTAAAAGCCTGGTGCATCAGTAAGACAGGACTCCACTCTCCAGCCTTGAGCTGCCCACTTTTACTGCTAGGGTGGCAGTCCAGAATCTCAACTACACATCAGTACAGGGCAAAGTTCTCTAGAGCCATATTCCATCAACAGGACTCGCCGCTCCCTCCTCCCAGAGACAGGCATAACCCCAGAACTCGATGGCGGGGCAGTCTAGCTAAATGGCCAGCTCCAAGTGCAGCAAGACACACTGTCTCAAAAGACAAGGTGGAGGGCAACCCAGGAAGACATTTGATGTGAGCATCTTGCCTGTGCATGTACATGGATATGAAGGGAGAAAAGTACACACATACAAACATCACTTGTATGAAGATGAAATACACCAATAATTAAAAACATAACTGCCGCAGATATAAGCATCTCTTCACGGGTGTATCTTTGTCTCTCCTCAGTGAGTAACTAGTAATGAATCGGCAGGTTTATATAGATGTATATTCAGCTATATCCGAAGTTGCTTGTGAATCAGGTGGCACATGCCTGTAATCCCCGTTACTTGGGAGACCCGGGAGTTCAAGACCAGCCTCAGCTACATTCAAGTTTGAGGTTTGCCTTAGTTATAGGAAATACGGTTTCAGAAGAAGAAGAGGAGATGGAGAGGCGGAGGAGAAAGAAAATGCCACACTGATTTCGAGGCAACAAGAAAATTCATCTTCCTACCCCAGCACATGGACATTCCAATTGTTCTGCTCCTTGTCAACTCTTGGCCATGTCCGCCTTTTGTGTTCTTGGTACTTGGCTTTTTTTCTAGACAAGGTTTCTCTGTGTAGTCCTGGCTGGCCTATAACTCATTCTGTAGACCAAGCTGGCCTTGAGTTTACAGAGATCTGCCTGCCTCTGCCTCCCAAGTGCTGGGATTAAAAGCATGCGCCACCAATATCAGTCTTAGAAGTAATTAGACAGGACTGGGGAGATGGCTCAGCAGTCAAGAGCACTGGTTGTTCTTCCAGAGGACCCGAGTTCAATTCCCAGCACCAACATGGTAGCTCACAACCATCTGTAACTCCAGTTCCAGCATGATACCCTTTTCTGTCCCCCTTGGGTACCAGGCACATGTGGTACATATAATGCAGACAAAACACCTTTACACATACATTTTTAAAGTTAAAAAATAAATGAATATAATTTTAAAAAAATATTAGAGCTTCTTAGCTGGACCAGGACTGAGTAGACCTGTAATCTCAGCAACTTGGGAGGCTAAAGTAAAAGTGTCACAGTTCAGGTCTTCCTTGGATACACAGCCTCAGCAACTTAGTGAGACTTTGTCTCAAAATAAAAAGCAAAGAAAGCTGTGTGTGTGGCTCAGTGGTAGAGCCCCTGCCTAGAATCCCCCAGTGAGGGGCTGGGGTGTGGCTCAGTGGTAGAGCCTCTGCCTAGAATCCCCCAGTGAGGGGCTGGGTTGTGACTCAGTGGTAGAGCCTCTGCCTAGAATCCCCCAGTGAGGGGCTGGGTTGTGACTCAGTGGTAGAGCCCCTGCCTAGTGTGTACAAGCTCCTCAGTTCCATTGTCACCTCCCCTGCCATGGAACTCTGTTGGACTCTGTGTCTTACCCCTTCTGGTCTCAGACTGAGCTTTTCTTGTAAGCATGCCCTGGAGTCAAGACCAAGCTTCCCTGACTTCTGCCCTTCCCTTCTAGATCCTGACTGGGCATCCTACACCCTGGGTGTGTTCATCTGTCTGAGCTGCTCTGGGATCCACCGGAACATCCCCCAGGTCAGCAAGGTGAAGTCAGTCCGTCTGGATGCCTGGGATGAGGCCCAAGTTGAGGTATGAGTCAGAAGGGGGATGTTGGATGGAGTGAGGGACGTGGGTCATCCTGTGGCCATATATGGGTTGACCCTAGATCCTTCATCTCCAGGTGATGGGAACCTTGGGGGGTCTATCCTGTGAGGGGTTCTGTTGCTCCAAAGGGGACTTGAACCAGATGAAACAGATAAATTCATTGCTGATCCTTCTGGGGAGCCATGTGGTAATAAAAATCAAAGCATTTGTCCATCTGTTCACTTGCACTCATTCATCTGTTCATCCCTCCATCCGTCTACCCATTCACTTGTCCATCTACTTCATCCACGCATCCATTCATCTAACCAGCCAACCAGTCACTCATTAATATATTCATCTACTCATCCATTCATTCATGTACCCGTTAATTCATATACCCATATGTTTAGCCACCTGCCCACCTGTCCATCCATCCACCTATATATTCATCTCCCCACCCATCCACTTACTCACCATCTATAGATCTATCCATACAATCAAACATCTGTGC
This sequence comes from Phyllotis vaccarum, assembly GCA_033318265.1. Taxonomy (NCBI): domain Eukaryota; kingdom Metazoa; phylum Chordata; class Mammalia; order Rodentia; family Cricetidae; genus Phyllotis; species Phyllotis vaccarum. The sequence goes on along the minus strand of JARWLC010000017.1, from coordinate 68,971,971 downwards.
ATTCCTTCATCTACCCATTTGCTATCCATCACCATCTTTCCATGCATGCATACATACATCTGTCTTTTGGTCCCACAAAAACATATGGATACTTATTGTGTACCAGGCAAGGGGAACTGAGTAAGGCAGAGTTGTTGCTGCTCTCTAAGAATGCAGGGGTGGGAGACAGGTGTGAACACAAGCCCAGGACACAGGGAAGCTGATATGATAATACTAGGCAGAGCAAAGGGCCAGCATTGGACACACCCCCACATAGGGTGTGAGGAAACACTGACATGCTGGGAAAGCGCATTTGCAGCATGGAGTGATAAGCTCCACTAGTGAGCCACACCCCAGCTCCTCACTGGGGGACTCTAGGCAGGGGCTCTACCACTGAGCCACACCCCAGCCCCTCACTGGGGGATTCTAGGCAGGGGCTCTACCACTGAGCCACACCCCAGCCCCTCACTGGGGGATTCTAGGCAGGGCTCTACCACTGAGTCACACCCCAGCCCCTCACTGGGGGATTCTAGGCAGGGCTCTACCACTGAGTCACACCCCAGCCCCTCACTGGGGGATTCTAGGCAGGGGCTCTACCACTGAGCCACACCCCAGCCCCTCACTGGGGGATTCTAGGCAGGGGCTCTACCACTGAACCACACCCCAGCCCCTCACTGGGGGATTCTAGGCAGGGGCTCTACCACTGAGCCACACCCCAGCCCCTCACTGGGGGATTCTAGGCAGGGGCTCTACCACTGAGCCACACCCCAGCCCCTCACTGGGGGATTCTAGGCACTTAGACCTGGCAATTTTCCAAGTCTCTCTTTACCATCCTAGAGGAAGCAGCCCATTATAAAATCTCAGACTTTGTATGAAGGGCCGGCTGGCCTTGGTCCTTTGATTCCATGGAACAACACTGGCAGAGACAGGAGGGTGAGGCACCGTTGTCTCTGATCATGCCTGACTCTTAAGTGGGAAGAGGGGTGGTCAGTCGAGGTCCGAGAGCAATCCACAGGCTCTTGGAGGAATGTAGACCTAATGCACAGGTTATTCCTTCTTTTCCTGTCCTGTGCAGCCTTTTCCATCCTAAGGAAATACTGTTCTCGTGCTGGTTGGTTTGGTTTTCAGTAACAGGGTCTCATTAGTTCATGCTAGACTGGCACTGGCTATGGATCCAATTCCTGCTCCTCCTGTCTCCAGCTCCCAAGTAATGCGACTTCAGGCCTACATCACCACTCTCTTGACTTGCTTTTCTTGAGATTTTTGTATATTATCTTTAAAAAAAAAAAAAAAAGAAAAAAGAAAAAAAAGAACTTATTTTCTGTGGCCAGTGCAATGGTTTGGCAGGCAAATGGAGACACTTTCTGTCAAAGCCAATACCCTGAGTTCAGTCTCTGAGGTCAATTCCTGAACATGGTGGGGAGAACTGACTCTTGCCAGTTGGCTTCTGATTTCTACACATGTGCTGTTGCACATGGGCACTCACACACAAGGCAGAGAGATGGGTAGGTAGGTAAACAGAGGGATAGACAGACAGACAGACAGGTAGAAAGGTGCACACCTTTAATCCCATCACTTGAACAGACAGCTGTAAATTCAAGGCCAGCCTGACTTACATAATAAACATACAGGCCCTGAGTAGATGGGATGATGCCCCCCCCCCCCCCCCCCGCTGTTTAGTGTGTTCTAATAATGTGCTGCACATTCTCCAGGCCCAGCAGATCCCTGATGGAGTGAGAGCCCTCCTTCCCCTGACATGGGCCCCCCACCTACTCTTCACCCCAGGGACTACCAGGGATCAGTGTTTTGTGCCCTTTTTGAAGAGGTGTTGACTTGTATGAGCATGCATGCGTCTTTTTTTTTTTTTTTTTGACGCTTTTTGACCTTTTATTTTATTACATTTTTTGCTTATTTTACGTACCAACCCCAGTTTCTCCCCCCTCCTCCCTTCTCATTCCCTCCTCCCCTCCCTCTTACCCCCCTCCCCCGCTCCTCCTTTGTTCAGAGAGGGGCAGGCCTCCCATGAGAGTCAACAAAGCATGTCAAGCTCCCCCCCCCCCCCCCCCCCCCGAATCAAGGCTGGGCAAGGCATCCCTGCCTGGGGAATAGGTTCTAAAAAGCCAGTTCAGCACACATGTGTCTTTAACAGGGACTGTTGTCTTCTGTATTCTGCCATGGTCTCTAGTGTATGTGGACCACCAAGGCCTTGCCCACTCCCGTGTGAGTGGATTCTTAAGTTATTCTTTATTTCCTCTTCTATTTATTTATTTATTTTGTTGTTAGAGACAGGGTCTCGTGTAGCCCAGGCTGGTCTCTAGTTCATTTTGTAGCTGAGGCTGACCCCGAATTCCCCATCTTCTTGCCTCCACCTCTGAATGCGGAGATGACAGCTGCATCACCACATCCTACTTCCTTTTCTTTCGTTTTTGAGACACAGACTCTCCATTCTGAAGCAGTTTTCACTCTCAGGATCCTCCTGCTTCAGCCTCCTGAGTATTAGGACAGCATGACTCTGGTTGCTCTCAGCACCCCCCTCCTCTGTAACCATGGTGTCCGAGTATGACACAACCATGGTGTCCAAGTATGACACTTCTGCTTCTTCTGCTAACTCATTGGTGGCCTAGATTCTTAGAGGTGGGGCTTGGCAGCTTGTGGGAGCCATGCCTGAGCCCACCCACTATGGAGGCTTACAGGGCACCGCATCCCAGCTGACCTGACAGTGTGGGTGCTCTTCCCAGGAAGGCCAGGAATTTCCTCCTGTTGAGATGAAGGACCAGAGAGAGCTTTCCCACCTCAGCCTGCTCTTTGCTCACTTGATGGCCTTGCCATTTGTACCGCTTTCACCCTCGTGAGCTTTCTTGACATGTTCAGGAAACTCACCCACTAAGAAACTGGCTCATTGAAAATAGATTTTTCAAAGGTTGTCTCAGTTTTACTCAGGGCAGTTTGGTCATGGAAATTTTTTTAAGCCTTGCCTTAGTCAAATGGACCAACCTTTGTTTTTCCTTTTGGTTGTGGTTTACAGCATCCTCAGACAGTCCTGAGAGCTGGCTGTTTGCCTTGTGCACACGTGTGTACAGGTGCAAGAGTGTGTGTGGAGGTCAGAGAACAGCTTGGGGTGTCACAGCTTCCTCAGGCACCTTCCACTTTTTGTTTATGATACGGTTTCTTGTTGAACTGGAACTATGCCGATAGTCTAGGTTAGCACTGACCACTGAGCTTCCACTGTCTCTGCCCTCCATCATGCCATTGCTGGATTGCAAGAAAATGTCTCTGCACCAGATCTTTACATAAGTTCTGGCATCAAACTCAGGCCATCACATTTGTAAGACAAGAATCATCTCATGTCCTGAGACTTGATTATTTTATTTCAGTACCAGATATGGATCCTAGGGTCTAATATCACTACCTCCTCCCTGGGGGATTCTAGGTAGGTGCTCTATCACTGAGCCACACCCCAGCCCTTCACTGGGGGATTCTAGGCAGGTGCTCTACCACTGAGCCACACCCCAGCCCCTCACTGGGGGATTCTAGGCAGGGGCTCTACCACTGAGCCACACCCCAGCCCCTCACTGGGGGATTCTAGGCAGGGGCTCTACCACTGAGCCACACCCCAGCCCCTCACTGGGGGATTCTAGGCAGGGGCTCTACCACTGAGCCACACCCCAGCCCCTCACTGGGGGATTCTAGGCAGGGGCTCTACCACTGAGCCACACCCCAGCCCCTCACTGGGGGATTCTAGGCAGGGGCTCTACCACTGAGCCACACCCCAGCCCCTCACGGCATGATTCTAAGAAGATGCTCTCCTGCTGAAGTTCATCTTCAGCCCCTGAGGGTTGTTTTTGAATTTTAATTTAATTAACAGCAAGCACCTTTACCTACCGAACCATCTTTCAGGCCCATGAGAGTTGCTTTAAAAAATGTTATTAGTTATTTACTTGTGTGTATGTGTGAGGGTGCACGTGGCCCATGGCATATATAGAGGTCAGGGTACAACACTCAGCAATTGGTTCTCTCTAGATGTAGGTCCCAAGGATCAAACTCAGACTTGGTGACACGGAGCCATATCACTGGCCCCTAAATTTAGTGCATTATATTATTCTGTGTGTAAGTCAGTATATGATGTGTGAATAAGTGTGGGCTCACATGTGCCACCGTATGTATGTGGTGATGATAACTCTTACGACTCAGTCGGCCTTCGTCCACCATGGGTCCCAGGCATCAGACTCTGGTTGTCTGGTTTGTATAAAACACATTTCAACCTGCTGAGCCACTGGGCCCCTCAGGGACCTTTCTTTAGGACATTCCTTCTATTTGCTACCTTTCCATGCTCACTGGGACAGAAGGGTTCCAGGAGTCCCATCCCAAGGACTGTATGCTCCTAACATCCTGGGTCAGATGACCCTGCAGTTACCTAAGGACAGCAGTATCACTGTCTCTGGATCCAGGGCTTCCTGGCTCTGACCCTGGCCCCCTCTCTTACAGTTCATGGCATCTCATGGGAACGAGGCCGCCAGAGCCACATTTGAGTCCAAAGTACCGCCCTTCTACTACCGGCCCACGTTCTCCGATTGCCAGTGAGTACACAAAGGGCCCTGTCAGGGTGCTGGTAAACATTGCTGGGCCTGGCCCTGGGTGGCACTGGGCGGGTCTATGGGGCAGTGAGCAGGGCCTGGGAGTTTTGGGAAAATATTATGGCATAGGTCCTCCAGAGCCCAGCAAGAAGGGCCCTGGCTGTCTCCACTGCCTGGCCTGTATCCATCTATGTATCTGTGTATGTATCCATCTATATATGTATCTATCTGTTTTTTGTGGAAGGGGTCTTGGTCTGTATGTAGCCCAGACTGTCCTGAAACCTCTTAGCCTCCCGCCTCAGCCTCCTGAGTACTAAGAAGAGGCATGAACCACCCTCTTCATTTTACTGTAAAAATCTGAGAGGACCTGGGTGCACCAGGGGCCACCAGGGTCCCTCCCCCGGATCTTAAGTAGGTCTTGGGCCTTTTGGATGCTCCTAGTGGCCTGGAAGCTGCCTGATGGGATTAGCCACTTAAAGAAATTGCTGACAGAGGCTAAAAGGGGCTGGTTACCTACTTTCTCTCAGCCTGTTTCCATATTTTCCAAGCTAGCAGGGATAATGAAGTAGTGACAACCATGGGCTTATTTCTCCCAGTCCCAGCTCTCTGCATGAGCCCCTCTCCTCCTGGTATGTGTGTTGGGGGAGCTGGGATCCCTCTTGGCCCTTGCCTGGGGTGCATCTCCATGAAACTCCCTTCCAGCTCTGCCTGGCACTGTCCAGCTCCCAGGGCTTGGCCTGTGTGGCACCTCTCAGTTCTCCTGAGTTGGGGGGGGGGTCCCTATAGATAAACAGTCCTTAAATTCTCTACTGACTTCCCTAGTGGTCTCAGGGTCACTTCAGGGCAGGGCAAGGCATTCCATCAGTCTGTCTTCTGGGTATCTGGGTAGCTGCCCCTCAGGGCTCAGAAAGTCAGTCAGGGTAAGTGAGCTTAGTCACAGGGGCAGCTCTTCCCTTTCAGATCCTGGACAGCTTCTGGGCCTGGCCCTCCTTGTCTGCCTTTCCCCAGAAAATCTCACTGAGTCTTCCCTAAGCAGAATGGGACCAAAGTCAGTCATACCCCCTGCTCTGATGACAGGTGTGCCGCCATAGAGACCCAGCTTGTTTGCACAAGGGGGTTTGCTCCACCCAGTGTAGCCCCTGATGAGAAGCTCTGGGACCCAAGGGGATTGAGAGAACTCCCAAAGGACACAGGGGCAGGGATCCACACTGGAAATCCCCATTCCGTGGGCAGGAAGAGGCTACCCTGACTTGAGTCAGAGAGAGGCCAGTTGCATGGCTGTGTAAGTTGCTCACCCTTCTGGAACTTTCCAGGAAGAACTTTCCCTTTCTTGGAAACAGGGCTAGATCTCAACCTGACCCCACTCCTGAATGCAGTGACGCCCCTCACCCACTCTCCCTCTGCACCCTGCCTCTTCCCAGGCCAGGGGTAGTTCAGTTCTGGCTCCACCTGGGCTCCACCCAGGTTCGTGTTTGCTCATCATTTTTCTTTGATTGACTCACTTTGTAAACGCAAGATCTTGGGGTGACGTACCCAGCACACCCCAGCAGAGAAGCCTCCAAACACCTGGCATGGGAGGGAGGCTGAGGTTCCTAGGGTCACCTCTGCAGCCCTGACTTGGGGCACAGCAGCTTACCCCACATCCATCTGTCCCTGGAGAAGTTGGTGGGGACTATGGCTGTGTCCCGTGTTAGGTTTTGCAGTGTCTGACCTGGGACAGTGGGAGGGGAGGGGATCTTTTTGAATCTTCAGGAGACGGGGAGGAGAGAAGGGAAGAAGCTTCTCGGGAATAGGAGGAGGGGTCCGGGCTGATCTCCTGATAGCAGAGGGGAGGCTAGGGAGGAGAGAAGGGAAGAAGCTTCTCGGGAATAGGAGGAGGGGTCTCCTGGCTGATCTGATAGCAGTGGGGAGGCTAGGGTGTTCTGGGTAACAGGTGATTTAGAAGGAAGAAGTGGGGGAGGATGGGGAGGAGATCGGAGGAGGGAGGGAGGAGGGGAGGGAGCACCGTGAGCTGAAAAGAGAGCGTAAGAGAGAAAAGTGAGGAAGGAAGGGGGGAGGAGGGAGAGGAGGAGGGGGAAAAGCGGAGGAGAGAGAGGGGAGGAGGGAAGGTCACTTGGTGGCATGCTCTGGACCCAGTTTGGGACTATTATGGGGAAGATGAGTGGATATGACAGGTGACAGGCAGCCCTATTCGGGCATTTGTGGTCTATCAGTAAACTCAACATCGGCAGGTCCCAGACTCAGCCTACTTTGCATCTCACCAGAGTCTCAAGAGAGAGAAGGCAGAGCCCTGCTGGGTCTCAGGCCCTGTTGCCCTACTACGTGGGGCTGCCCAAGGGAGGGGCAGCCCTCACCTACAGGGATCGGCCCTCAACCTGCCAGATTCACAGAACAAGTCAAGAAGCTCATGATGTAACCCGCTATTCTGAGGAACGGTTTCTGTCAGCAACAGCTCTGTGGTTAGGGTCATTTGCATTTCTGTGGCCATCACTTCCTGGCCTGTGCTGAAATGGTCCACAATAGTATAAGGACACCCGGCAAGCATTTCTACATGCTGCTGGATACCAGGCCCTTCTCTTTGACTAGGTCTCTTGAGTCTTGACACTACTTACCCAATGTGATATATGAATCCATGTACACATTTTGGGTGCTGTGACAAGATTGCATAAACCTCTGTGAAACGTGAAACCTCTGTGTAAATATGTACGATGTGATGGGCAGCTGTGTGCAAGTCTGTGTGGACCGAGGTCATCATGAGCTGAGGGAGACTGTATGTAAACTGCAGAGCTTCTACAGAGATAGAGTTGAGGATGTTTGGCCACAGAGGACAGAGGATTTCTGCTGAGGACAGTGTGTGACTGGGATGTGGCAATGAGTGATGGAAAGCTGGAATGGAGATGCCCATACAAACTGCAGAGCGCTGGATAAAATGTTTGAGGCAATGCTGTGTGCTGGCATGGTCCGGTGCAAGAATGCAGCCCTGAGCCCTAGCATTAGGGCCTGTCAGAGCAGGGTCTGGACAGCCAGGATGTCCTAGCCACAGCCTTGGTCTGCCTCCTTCCAGTTCAGAAGGACACATGGCAGCAGCCGTGACCTTTAGACTTTTGCGGCTTTGGAATCAGAGCTGCATCTTGCATTACTAGAGAGGTACAGATTCTCGAGCTGTGTGGTCTGCTTAATGGGAGTTTCAAAGGAAGGACCCTTTCCTGGTCCAGCATGGGGAAGGCCTGGGGATGCTATTCTGTCTCTCCACTGTGTCCCTGATAAACTAGGTCCGAGATGCATCTGTGCCCAGGACAATTCCTTCTGCCTTCTTTTCTGAGGCTCGGAGCCAGGAGCTTAGTTAGAAAGTTCCCATATGATGTTGTCCCTGGAGACAAGTTAGCTCTGACTTCTCCCTGTGCTCCTGAGTTCTGATCTCAGCGACAGCAGACACAATCCTGTCCTCTGCCACTTGAGTGTGAAACTGTGTGGGTTGAGGTGGAGTCACACACTGGGGAAACCCAGTGGCCACAGTGAAATCCTAGCTTTCCCACAGTGCCCCTCAGCATCGAGACAATGCTCTACTGTAGCTTCCTCAAGTATGGAACCTGTAGTCATGGACCCAGGGATGCTGCTGTGGCTGAGCACTTGCCTAGCACATGGCCAGGTACAATACAGAGCGCTTTGAAAATCAAAAATCATTTGCTCCCCCTGGCTCCTTCAGTTGTAAGCATGAGGTCCAGGTCAGCTCCTCCCAGAGCTGCCGCTGTCTGGGTCCTACTTCTAAGATCCCATGTGATGGTCCCTCTGTGGATGTCTGAGTCACCAGTTGTACTGCATTGGAGCCAAGGCCATAGGGTGGCCTCACTTGGACTTAATGGATTTGGGGATAATCTGTCTCTAAGTGAGGCTGATTCAGTGATCTGGGGGGTAGGGGGTTAGAACTGTAGCATAAGACCTGGGGCTTGGTGATAACTCAGCCACAGCAGCCTCAGAAATTATGCAAGTTGGCTAGCCTGGGATGGGTAGAGATGAGGGTAGCATGTTCCCAGACTAAAAATAGGAAAATAGGGAGTTACCTAGGCTGGTTGTTATAAAAGCAGAGCACCTGGGTAATGAATGACGTTACTGTGTGTGTGTGTGTGTTATTGAGAATGCAACACAGAACCTCATACATGCTAGGTAGACACATCCAGACACACTTTCCGCTACTTACTGACAGATCCTAGGCAAGCACTCATCACTGGGCCAGACTGCAAGAATCCTACCGGGGGATTCTAGGCAGGGGCTCTACAACTAAAAACACCCCAGCCCCTCACTGGGGGAGTCTAGGCAGGGGCTCTACCACTGAGCCACACCCCAGCCCCTCACTGGGGGATTCTAGGCAGGGGCTCTACCACTGAGCCACACCCTAGTCCCTCACTGGGGGATTCTAGGCAGGTGTTCTGAGGTGGATTCTAGACAAGTGCCATTCCTAGTGTGTACTCTGCTTCCTGGTTGTGGTTTTAACAATACAACCCTCTTTAAGGAGGCTTAGATCTGGATTGGGGCAAACAATGGGGAAACTGAAGCTCACAGAGATACCAAGTCATATTGGTCACTATACTCCTGGGGCAAGTTCAGGGCTTGGGCTGGCTCTGTCCTAGGGATGTGAGAGTCTGCAAGAGTTGCTAAAGCAGCTGGACACCTCTCATGGGAGGGGCCATGAGAGGAGACATACCCTGGGCATTGAGCAGAGTAGCCTGGCAGAGAAGTAGGGCTTTGTCCCCCCATGGAACTGCACCCTGGGAAAATGGATTACTTACTTACTTTATTTATTTATTTCTCTTTTCTTTTCTCTTCTTCTTTTTTTTTTCTTTTTTGAGACAGGGCTTCTCTGTGTAGCCCTAGCTGTCCTGGAACTCACAGAAATCTGCCTGTCTCTGCCTTCCTAGGGCTGGGACTAAAGGTGTGTAGCGCCGCTGCCGCTGCTACCACTGTTACTGCTGTGACAGAGCAGCATGGCCAAGGCAACTCGTAAGGTTGTGATTGGGTTTACAGTTCCAGGAGGTTAGAGATTTTAGACAGAGCAAAGACGCTGGGACCGCAGCCCAGAGCTCACCTCTTGATCCACAAGCAGCTCCACCAGTCGGGGATCAACCGTTCAGACACATGATCCTGTGGGGGCTGTTCTTATTCAAATCACTACATTGCACTCCCTTACCCCCAGGTGGCTATATTATAATACAAAATGTATTTAGTCCAGTTTCAAAAGTTCCCATAGCGTCTTACAGTCTCAACAACATTTAAAGTTCAGCATCTTCTCTGAGACTCAAAGCAATCTCCTAACTATGACCCCCTATAAAATCAAAAGCAAAGCACACACTTCCAACACAGAATGGCACAGAATATACATTTCTGTTCCAAGAAAGGGATAGAGACACAGTGAGGAAATGGTGGCCTGAAGCAAATCCAAAACCCAGCAGAGCAAACTCCAAATCTTGTAGCTTCATGTCTGATGTCAAGGCCGTGGGTTGGGGTACCTTGTTATAGTGACCACAGGACATTTGTCCTACTCAGAAACTCAGTCCAAGGTGTGTGACATGTGGAAGACTCAGGGTTCCCTCCTAGCTCCCACTTACTTCAAGGCTGACCACCTGGCCATAGGTGAACTCAGAAACTGCTCCCAACAGAACCCCTGGCCCCCAGCCATAGGGCCACTCTCCACCTGGGGCCAAACCAGCTTATTGGTCACCAGTGATGGCATTTTTTTCCCCAAGGGGGCCTCATCAGTGCTTCAGGGGCAGATAAGGGCTGTCATGGTCCTAGTGATGGAACCATGTCTCTGGCTCAGTTTCCCTCATCCCTTAGCTTCCCTTAAGACCTCAGTGACGTCTACTAGTCAGAAGATGTGTATGAGTGTGTGCATATGTGTGTGTATGTGTGTGTACATGTATGTATGTGTATGTATGTGTATGTGTTTGTGTGTGTGCACTCCTGCATCTAGAAGCCAGACGACAATCTTGCTTATCATTCCTCAGGCACTGTCCAATTTATTTCTTGAGACAAAATCTCTTGCTGGCCTGGAATCAACACTAGGTTGAGTGGGCAGAGAGCCTCGGGCCTCCATCCCCCTAGGGCCTCCCCCCCCCCCCCCCCCCCCCCCCCGTCATCTACTTCCTTGTGCTAGGATTACAGCCATGCACTTTTTAATGTGGTTCTGAGAGTTGAACAGCAAGAACTTCACCCTTTGAGGCATCTCCTAAGCCCTTCCTCTGTGTTTCTGAGAGCGACTGCCTTAGATTGACTCAGAGGCCTGACTAGCTAGGCTGGTGAATGGCAGTGAGTGAAGGCAGGATCTGGGGCTAAGCCATCCATTCACCCAGGGAGGCAAAGATTGCTCCTGCCATGAGCTTGGGAACCCACATTCACAAAACCAAATAAAAGAAGTGACACTATGAGAGACTAGGGCTGACGGGATTATGTCAGACTCACCGCACTTGGGACCTCTGTGAGGGGGTATCCAGCAGAGCTTGACATGGGAAGTCCCACACAGGAGCTAAGGCTTGGGAAGGTAGGGATGTGGCTAAAACCACAGTGGGGTCACATGGTATCCCGGTTTCATTTCTGGTGCTGTGATAAAAATACCATAACAGAACACAACGTATAGGAGAAAGGAGATTGTCTGGTATGCCAGCTAGTCTTTTATGTTAACAACACAAGCTACAGTCATCCCAGAGGAGGGAACCTGAGAAAATACCGCCACAGGATCAGGCTGTAGGCAAGCCCAATCCCAGTGATTGATGGGGAAAGGCCCGGTACATTGTAAATGAGGCCACCCCTCAGCTTGTGGTCCTCAGAAAGCAAACTGAGCAAGCCATGAGAAGTAAGCCCTCTCCATGGCCTCTGCATCAGCATCTAACTCTCGGTTTCTGACCTGCTTGAGTTCCTGCCCTGACTTCCACTAATGATGAACAGTGATGTGGAAGCATCAGCCAAATAAATCCTTTCCTCCCAGTTTGCTTTTGGTTATGATGTTTCATTACAGCAAGAGCAAGCCTAACTAAGACATTTGGTTTCCAATGCCAGGTTACCAGCCTTCCAAGCACAGAAGTCACAATGACAAGAACTTGTCATATCCACAGTCAAGAGCAGACAGAAATGAATACATGCTCACTTACTCACTCTCAGCTTGACTGCCTCTCTCTTACACAACTGAGGACCACCTGCCTGGGGGATGGTGTCGCCAAAAGTGGGCTAGAGCATCAATTAACCATCAAGACAATCCCTCACAAACACAAACACACTAACAGGCCAACCTGACCTGAACAATCCCTCAATGAAGACACTTCTCTCAGGTAGTTCTAGGCGTGTTTTGGTGGTGATTAAAAAGTAACCATCACACAGGGTCAGCTGTAGAGCCAAGTCAGGGACTGTGGGGTGTTACAGATGGACAGAACACAGGTTGACAGCTTGACTGTGTGGGGGTGGTCATGATTCAGGATCTGCGGGGAACCTGAAGGGCCATGAGGGATGACAGAGGCTCCTGAGTGGGTAGAATGGATCATCCCATGTGAACAGTTGAACCCGAGAGAATCCATGCTGACCTCTGGCTGCTGAAAGCTGGTAATCAGGGGTGGCTGAGATCATGGCGGAGCACTTGGGGTCCAGGAGGCCATCTGAATCCCCTCTCTTTTTGTAGACTCCTACGTGAGCAGTGGATCCGTGCCAAGTATGAGAGGCAGGAGTTCCTTCATGTGGAGAAGCAGGAGCCATATTCTGCAGGTGAGCTGTGCCAACTCCCCGTGTCTCCATCTGGCTCAGTGTTCACACCTGTGGAGGTCCTAGGCCTTAGACCATCCCCTTCAGAGGCCTCAGGAGGGGTGCTGGCTTATGTGGGGAGCCGAAAAGGACTGTTGTGGGCCAGTATCCACATTGGCAGAGGATACATCCCAGTCAGTGGCCATGGCCTCCTCTGGGCCTGCCTGGTGCTGGACTCCAATGGGTTCTGGGACTTTTCCCTAAGGAAACCATGTTATAAAGGACAGGGCCACCTGAGAGTTCTGGAGCTTAGTCATTTACTCACTCATTTACTTATTTATTAAATATATATTTAATTTATTAAATATGTGTCATCTAAACTCTTGCATGCTTCCATGAGGCCTCCAGCCTGGGTTGGCTGAGCACCTTGATGCTTGTATACTTGATATGTGGTGAGCATTGGGCTTGGGGCCTGCGCCATGATCCCCAGACTTTTTCTGGCCTCTTATGGGTGACTGAACCCTGAATTTCAGAGGTGGTTTGTTTCTGCAGCTCTGCTCTGGCATAGGGCCAGAACAGCCATTTTATTTGCTGTGGGCTATGGTGTGGGGCTGGCTGAGAAGAACCCTGTATTTGCCAATTCCCATCGCTTCGTGTGCCCCACTGTAGGTGAGGAGCCTCATTTTCATGTGGGGTCTCAAACTTGTTATGAGGACTGTATCATCCAGGGTTCTCTAGAGGAACAGAATTGGTATGCTAAATCTCTCTTTTTTATATAAAGTGCATTTATTAGAGCTCCTTACAGGCTATGATCCAGCTAGTCCAACAATGGCTGTCTACCAATGGAAGGTCCGGCAATCTAATAGTTGCTCTGTCTATGAGGGGGATGTCTCAGCTGGACTTCAGTGTACACCAGAAGAAGTCAGCTCTAATACCAGGGAAAGGATGGGCTTGCATGGGAGAATGGAGAGAACATGCAGGCAAAGAGAGCAAGCTTCTCTCTTCCATGTCCTTCCTATAGGCTGCTAGCAGAAGGTGTGGTCCAGATTTAAGGTGGGTCTTCCCACCTCAAAGATCGAGATTTAAGGTGGATCTTCTGACCTTGAATGATCCAATCAAGAAAAATCCTTCACTTGGGATTTGGCTAATTCCAGGTATAGTCAAGCTGACAACCAAGAACAGCCCTCACAGGGACCTTTGATGCAAGCATGCTTGCAGAACCTGTGTCCACCTGGTGCACAGGAAATGTGCCCCGAAACAGTTGAGCAACAAGCTTCTGTATGTGACAACAGTTCCCTTACTCTCCAGTGTCCACCACAGGGGATGAGCTGGGGACAGCAAGCAGAGCCCCAAGCACGATGTCCATATTGGAAGCCCTGTGTAGAGCTGTCATCTTTGAGGGGAGAAATCTCACAGTCCCATCCAGGTAGAGTGGTGTCAATCACAGAGAGGTTGAACAAGCTAGCATAGGAGGATTAACAGTTCTGTGACACAAGCTCCCTTTGGGGGTGAACAGAATGTTCTAGAACTAGATAAAGGCGTGGATTCCACAATAGTGCACCTGCCTCGTGATGATATTGGAGAGTTCAGCCCCAGGAGAAGGAATAATATCTGCTGCTGTTTGGAGAGGAGGTAAAGAGGCTTCAGTGCCTGCACTGTGCAGATGGGGACCCATTGCCTGCTGGCTCACCTCATCCTCACACCTGTCACAAAGTTCCTCAGCCACCTCTCTAAGGATCTTGTTTGTTCTGTCCTCTTGTGTCCCTGAAGCAAGTTACTTGTGAGTAGGGCTGGGTGGGGCATCCTCCTTCTCTCCCCATGCTCATCCATCCAATGGCCAGCTGCCTCTTCCCTTGCTCTAGGGGTGGGCCCTGGTCTCCTAGAAGAGAGACCAATAGAGATGCTGTGTGTGGCAGTGGGGATCTTCCTGAGCCTCAGCAGAGTGTCAGACCTGGATCCCCTGTCTCCTACCTCACTCCCAACACACTCACTGCTCAGCCCACATGGCTGTGACTCAGTGGCTGTCTGCTTCAGACACCAATTTTTTTTTTTTTTTTTTTTTATCACTTAGTAACACTGCATGGTCTGTGAAAGGAAACCGGAGCTGTAAGACTCAGAGCCCTGGCCCATGTACATCTTCTTCATCATAGACACCTTAGCTGTTTTTGTTTGTTTGGAGATTGCATCTCACTATGTAGGCTTGGCTGGCCTGACACTGAGATGCTGCCTCCTGAATGCTGGGATTAAAGGTGTCTACCACCACTAATCTCATTATGTGACTGGAGAGATGGGGTGTCCAGGTCACATGCCTGCCTCTGGACCTGGGCTGGTCCTGGCAGAATCAAGATCTGGAGTCTAGAAGGGGAGTGCACGCAGGCCACAGAACCAAGGCAGGCTGGAGGACTGGCAAGCATCCTGCCAGTGTTTGGGTCTCAGTGCCAAGGACTTAGGTCAGTGAGGGCCTGGGAATCTCCAGGTCATACATAGGGCTCAGGAGATGGTGACGTCATGGTACCCAGGGTTTCCCCGGGGCCAAGGTCCACTCAGAGCCCTGTTAGCACCGGGAGTGGTAGAGAAGCGTTTGGGAGACAGAGAAAGAGGACCCTAAGTACAAGGCCAACCTGGGCTTTGGTGAGACGGTCTCATAAGGAAGGCAAAGATGGGGGTGGGGAGATGGCTCAGCCAAAAAAGTGTTTCCCTTGCAAGTCTGAGGACATATCCAACCCCCAGAACTCCCTTTTTAAAAAAGTAGGCCCAGCCAAGTGATAATGGTGCACCCCTTTAATCTCAGCACTGGGGAGGCAGAGGCAGGTGAATCTCTGAGTTCCAGACCAGCCTGGTCTACAGAGCAAATTCCAGGATAGTCAGGAATACACAGAGAAACCCCGTCTCAAAAAAATAAAAATAAAAATAAAAAAATTAGGCCCTGTTTAGTGGTTAAGAGCACTTGCTGCCCTTCCAGAGGACTGGAGTTCAATCCCCAGCACCCATATTATGTGGCTGACAACTGCCTGTAACTCCAGCTCCAGGGGATCCAACACTCTCTTCTGGACTCTATAGGAACATGTATGCGTGTAGTACACACACACACACACACACACACACACACACACAATTTTAAGGCAGGCTCTTATAACCCAGTACTGGAGAGCAGAGACAGGAAAATTCCTAGGTCTTGCTGTCCAGCCAG
Organism: Phyllotis vaccarum; assembly: GCA_033318265.1. Classification (NCBI taxonomy): domain Eukaryota; kingdom Metazoa; phylum Chordata; class Mammalia; order Rodentia; family Cricetidae; genus Phyllotis; species Phyllotis vaccarum. Next base: position 68,956,506 of record JARWLC010000017.1, on the reverse strand, counting down.
CATAGACTATACACCAGTGACTTTCAGGCCAATGAGAGCCCCCATCAAAAAATAAAATGTAGTTAGGCATGGTGACACATGCCCATAATCCCAGCACTTAGGAGGCAGAGGCAGGTAGATCTTTGTGAGTTCAAGGCCAGCCTTGTCTACATACTGAGTTCTAGGCCAGCCAGTACACAGTGCAAAGTAAAACCCTTGGTCAAAATAAATGACCAAATAAGGTAGCAGGATTGGAGAGATGGCTCAGTGGATAATGAATGGTATTTGCCACCAAGCTAGAGACCCAAACTTGATCCTTGGACCCACATGAAGAAAGGAGAGAACCTGCTTCCACAAGTTGTCCCTTGACCTCTACATGTATGTTATGCGACAGCACATGAACACTCCCACACACTCATACTTCCCTCATCATGTACACACATGAAATAAATGTTAAAAATTAAGGCAGAACATAATTAAAGACATCTGAGGTTGTCCTCTGGCCTTTATACAAATAGACACACATGTGTACAAGCACCTGTACACATCAACACACACATATACACACCCAAATACGAAAAAGCAAGCACTAGGGTATGGGGAGTATTGGAGCACATGCTTAGCCCCACCTCACTCTTGCAGAGCCCAGCCGACTAGAGAGTGGCCTCCCAGAGGTCCTTAGGATGCCCTTCAGTGGGTTAGAAGCCCAGCTGACCCACTGGGCTCTGCAGACAGAGTTAAGCATGGCTGTCTGATAGGGCCTGACCAGGCAGTATGGCCCTTGAGACCAGGCTGCATGCAATTCAGCTGTGTGCACCCCTCATCCCAGCCAGCCTAGTGAGTGTAAATGGAGTGGGGTGTTCTCAGCTGTCATCTGGGGGAGGAGGTGGAAGGGTGGGTTGCTCCAGATGAGTCTGTTACGATGGCCCACTGGGGAGGCAGGATTCAGCTGTGAGGAGCCTGATTATGGAACAAAGAGCATGTGGGCCTCAGGGAAAGGTGCCTGAACTTCCTCTATCGGAGGTCCTGTGTCTACAACTTCCTCAGGCCTGTGCTCTGAAGGTGAAATGCTGGGAAGCCAGCACTACCATCTAGGAAGAATAGCTTGTGATGCCACCGTGTTTCCCGCTGGGAGCCATTACCTGGCATAAACATGGAGTCTGATGACTCTCTAAAGGAGAAACAGGGTAGCAGCAGCCTCCCCGACTCTGCTTCTCTATCTCTTGTGCCCTCTTCCCTCTCCCAGCAGTGCTTACAGACCGGACTCCCGGGGGATCAGGATCCCAGGCACCCAGGGGCCCCACATGTGTTCATTTTTTGGAAGGAGGGGTCTGGGTTTTGGTGGCAGGGTCTCTATGTAATCTAAACTGGTCTGGTGGCCTGCACTGGTCTCTAGCCCCCTATCCTTTTGACACCCCTCCCATCCTTCCAGGCCTGTTTGCTTTCCTTAAAGAGTTTTGCTCTGTGAGCTGCTAGCCTTTCTGCCCCCCCCCCTCGTACCCTGAGACCTATGGGGCAGAAGCTGGAGTGTGTGGGACAGTCAGGATCCACCGTGCCTCTACCCACCTTTATACCACATGTAACCTCAAGGCTTTTTACAGAAGAGCCAGGCCCAAGGCCACAGTCTCCACACTCAAGGACCTGGCAGATGTGAGAAGGTCACTGCAAGTCCCTTGGGACTCAGAGGACCTGGAGCTGCTCTGTACTCAAGTCCTCAAATGCTTCCATCACATCCAACTTGCTCTCACAGTGGTCTCTGCCTCTTAGCACCAACGCGTGTGCCCCTTGTGGCTTCCCATAGGGCTATGGGGCCTCGGGGTACCCCTGACCGGCCTTCTTTCCCTCTTCTCTTTCTTTTCTCTCTCCCTCCTTTCCTTTTCGGGCTAGGGCTGGAACCCAAGAATGCTGGATAAATCCTCTACCACTGAGCCACGCCCCAGCCCCTCACTGGGGGATTCTAGGCAGGGGCTCTAACCACTGAGCCACACCCCAGCCCCTCACTGGGGGATTCTAGGCAGGTGCTCTAACCACTGAGCCACACTTCAGCCCCTCACTGGGGAATTCTAGGAAAGGTGTTTACCCCCCCCTCAGTTACCAGTTCCCAGCACTTCTTCCCCCTCTCTTACCACATGGCACTTTCTCACTCAGGGCAAAGACACTTGCCACTGTCTATCCTTGGGAAATGCAGAAGTCCCATCAGATGGAGAAAGGGGAAATGTGGGGCCCCCAAAGAGGTGAGGCCTGGGACTCTTCAGAGGAGTGGTCCTAAGCCTGCGTAGAATAAACCGGAAGTGTGGATTCTAAGTGGCCTCCTAGATGCCTGTGAGCATGCACAGACAAGAAGCCCTGGGTGGTTACTGGGAATTAAGAGGCATCAAAGCAAAGGATGAGGCAGCAGAGGTGAGAGGCCTGCCATGTCACCTGCTCAAGGGCCTCTGCATCCATAGCTCAGCAAGAGTGATAGATGACAGTTTATGTCTGTTTTTCCTTAGCATCTCACAGCTATCTGAGACAACTCAAGAGTTAGTGTGCTGGGCCTGAGAGAGAACCAGGAGGTGGTGACATTCGAACTAGAGAACCAGGGGGATTCTGGACTCTGTCAAGATTGATTACAAGCATGGACATTTACCATAGTTTCCTCCGCAGTACCCAAGGAGTCACAGGGACACCATCAGGAACATCCATCTGGTCCACCCATCCCCAGATAGAGGCACGCGGGAGGTTAAGGGGTCATCTGTGTGAAGTCTCTGTATGTGGAAACACCCTTGTCACAGACCCGCCCCACCCAGCTCACTCATCATTGCTCAAGACAAGGCCTATTCCAGACACTTCCACCCCAGGGCTGAGACCCTGCAGCCTCTTTACGCCAGCAGCCATAGGTCCCTCTCTTTCCCTACCATTCACCAGCTTGGGCATGATGGGTGACCTTCTGTGCTAGACTTCTGTCACAGAGTGCAGTGCTCATCCACAGCAGAGCCTAGACTTTTTTTTTTTTTTTTGTGCAAATTTTGTTAAGTCTAAAGAAGTTTCACAGAAGCACCGTTCTGGAAACCAGGAAGTGCTTGATGGCAGAGTCTCTGCCACTGAGATGTCCAGTGACATCACCTGTCTCTGATTCAGGCCTGGCCCAGGAACCCTGTAGAATGAGACCAAACATTTTTTCCAGGATGAAATTTTTGGGTCTATGGAGCCAGCTGGTTAACTGGCTGTCTTCTTCCAACCGAGGGCAGTGGCCTGAGCAGGGCAGACATAGAGACTGAGCATATGCCCTTCTAGAACTGGGCTTGGGAGAGGTCCCCGGGTAGTATCATCTAGAGCTAGAGGACAGGGGGGGACAACCTTTGAAGTTCCAAACCAGGCAGGTACCAGCGGCTCACTTATAGCCCCCATTGCAATTCTTGACTTGCCAGCGACAGAGGCTGCTGGGTCAAGACCCCCCAGGTCCTGGCTGTCCTTTCCAATGCCTGGGCTGGCTCTGTGGCTAAGGGAGAAGCAGGTGAAGGTGGGCCTCTGTGTAGGTGGCCAGGACCTTGTGATATATCTGGCGGTCCAAATCTTGAGGGCTTATTACTTGTCCTTTGGTAGGGACAAGCATTATATGAAGCCATGTGACCATAGGGCCCTGCCACACTCTTCTCTGTGTGTCATTTCCTAGCCAAGGTCACAGTTAGTTGGAGTGCCTAAACTCTCCTCTGAAACTTGGAGATGTCAGGGTTGTGATGTACCCGTCCACCTTGCTTTATAACCATCCCTCCCCAGCACTGCCCGGTAGGTGACTGGGTGACAGTTTCCCAGGCGCCTACTAAGCCTCAATGGCTGCCTTTCACAGGGTAGGGTGGGCGACAGGGCACACAGACAATGGCCTTTTGTTTAGGACCAGGCCACCACCTCCCTCAACAGACATGGCTTCCTGCCTGGGTCCCTCTAGGACTTGCCACTTTCCCTTCATGGAATGCCTGGTTGTACCAGGCAGGGACATCTCAGTACTGCCTGCCTTCCCGACCTTTGTCCTAAATGTCAGGAAGCTCCCTGAGTGGCAGAGCTCTGTCTAGCCTCAGTTTCTCCTTGTGTGGTAAAAAGCTAGTGTGCTCAGCACAATGGTGTTTGGAGAAATCATTAAATCATGACATGGGTTGAGCACATGGCCAGTGTGAGGCACCCTGGGGTGGCTGGTTAGGTGAGGGGGTTAAGTCCTCTGAAGCGATGGTGGAAGCTGGGTAGGGCATCCCTGGACTCAGGTAGCCCCATTTCCCGGCTGTGTCTTCCGTGTGGGGTAGGCTTGTCCTATGTGTAGGCATCGATGTTTGGTGCCTATAGTGTCCTTGGATCCGTCCATGCGATGAGCTCCACATGGCAAGGTCGGCCAGCCTGCCCACAAGTACCAGGCCTCTTCTGGGTCCCATGTCTCCGCCACTCGGAGTTCAGTAGGCGGGTCTGGTGGCCTTGCTGGACCACAGGGACCATCTTGTCTCCTTTAGCTTCACCTCAGTCCTGACCTTTTAGAAGATGAGGAAACTGAGGCCCAGAGAGGGGTGGCAGTGAGGGTCCCCTACCACCCTGTCTATAAGACCAGCCGGTCAGATCCTGTTTGGAGCTTCCTGTTGGCTGTTGTGCGGCTCCGTAACAGTATCTCCAGGGGTCTGATTCTTCCGTACAAGACAGGACAAGCTCAGAACTTCAGTGCTTAGAGTCACAGGCTGGAGCTGGCTACACAGCGCCCCCTCCCCACAAGGCTGTACTCTGCTGGCTATTGAGCAAATAAAGTAAAACAGGAAGTAATGTGGGACACTCACATTGAAGCCTTCCTATGAGTGACCAGAACATTAAGGGCATCTTCAAGCCAGAGCATTGTATACCGGGGACAAATGATGTAGAGCCCTAAAGAAGCCAGTCCCTGAGAGGACCCTGCATGACCCCACCTCAGGTCAGGGAGCCCACCTGAACCAGTGCAGAGGGCTGTGGAAGCCTTCCTGGTGTGGCCAGAGAGGAAAAACCTCCCAAGAGCACACAGGGGTAAAATGAAAGTAACGATAGGGGTCAAGAGATGGTAGTCACCTGTTGCTGGATCCCAGGTTCCTAATAGAGAAAGCAAGGCTCCAGGGAGCAAGCAGAGTGGGGGACAAACACGCCTAAGAAACCCTGGAGGTACACAAACCCCAGAGGCTCACAAGCTTTGATCCCAGCCCCCGTCATTCACATGGCCCCTCTGTCCTCCTTTGACAGCAGGCTGGCAATTCAGAATCTGAACCTGCTCACACAGAAGCCTGCTCTTGGCCTGTCCTATAGGTGTATAAGGGACGCAGCGAGCTTCAGGACGGCCCAAGTGGCCACAGCAGTGGTCAGGGAGAGGTTGAGCCCAGGAACACTCACAGAGTCTGAGCTGCCTAGGTGTGTTTGCCTGCGTGTATGTTTATGGAACACATGAGTGCAGTGTCTGTGGAGGCCAGAAGAGGGTGTCAGATACCCAGAACTGGTGTTCTGACGGGTAAAGTTGCCCCTAGAAGTAGGCAGAATCTCAAGGCCAGAAGCTAAGTATGGCTGACCCAATCTGGGGTAAGGTCATGAAGCCTCAGTTTCTCTAGTGCCTGTGTGACCTGGCGATGTGCCCAACCTTCTCCCAGTGGGAGAGGTCAGATGGTGTGGATGCCTTTCCCACTCGGGAGGGTCCCAGAACAGTCCCAAGTGTGGGACATCCACCTGGCCCACACCTCAGCCAGCTTCCTGCAACACTCATAGCAAGGCCATGTACTCGTTGACCTGAATTGAAAACAAACGCACAGTTTACATATATTCCACATAATTTACATACAATTTGCATATTCTGTTTGAAATGCAGTTCTTGGAGCATGCAGGTTATGAAACTATGTGAGCACAGAAGATGTGCAATGCCTTCCCCTGCCTCCCCCCAACCCAGCTTGCCTGTGTACTGAGTGGAGATGCACAGTGCAGTGTGCCTCAGGACCTGGCCTCTCTCCCACCTGCCTTGCTGCCTGGAGCTCATCTTGTGGGTGGTATGGCCATCTACCCGGCATGCGGGATGGGATACCACAGATGCTTAAATGTCCCACAACTGAGGGACATCAGGTTCTTTCTGGTTTGTGAGGATCATGGGTGAAACCCTCAAACTGGGCGGTGGTGGTAAATGCCTGTAATCCTAGCATTCATTTGAGAGGCAGAGGCCAAGGAAGGCGGACCTCTGAGTTCGAGGCTAGGCGGGTCTACAGAGGAAGTCCCAGGATAGCCAGGAATACACATAAAAACCCTGTCTTGAAAAACAAAACAAAAAAACAAAAACAGACAAAAGAAGCCCCAGGTAAGGTGTGATACACGTGGGGCATACATGTCACCCCAGTATTCCAGAAGCTTGAGGCAGGAAGATCATGAGTTCAAGGCCAGCCTGGGCTATAGTATGACACACACACCCCAACTCAAAAACACCAAGAAACCTCCAGCCTGATTGCTGACCGGCCATGCCACTACAGCTCTGCAGAAGAATCCATGGCTCTGTGTTGTCACCCTGAGGAAGGTTGGCTTCATCTGTGATGGATGGAATTTGTGGTGCCAGGTGGCTTTCTCCTCATGGGGATGTATGATACTGAGCCCCTCTGTGTGTGTGTCCTATGCTTTCCTCAGAAGCAATCCCTGTGGAATGTGGCTCAAGTCCCCCAAACGTCCGCAGTTGGTCCCAGCCCTGCAAATCATAAGTATCTAATCAATGCTGACTAAACTCCCAAGCCTCTGCCTCAGGATCAGCATATTCTGTCAGGGAGACTGGTCTCTCCTGGCCCTTCCTGGTCTCATGTATACTCAGAAGGGTACCCTGACTGGGCTGTTGACCAAGGACCCTTGGCTGGTGTGGACAGGGGCCATCCTGCCAGGCCAGTGGGGCTGGGCAAAGATTCACCACCTTTCATCCAGGGCAGGGATGCTGTTAGCATCATCATTCCAAAAAGATCCCTTATATTGCCATCATGGGGCCATTATAGGCATGGCATTGGCTTGCTGGGAAAGCTGATCGGGCCCACAGGTTATCCTGACCTGGCAAGGAGGACGCACTGCTTCAAGGCACTAAGCCTGATGCCCTGTGGGAGCCTCAAAGGGTCAGCAGGGAACAGTCCAGACCAGCACGGAAATTGTGCCTCCTGATGTGCCTCTGCCACCTGCTGGCAATTATGGGAACAGCAAGCTAGAGGCTTGTTTCTATTGGCTCCTTGGTACCAGCTAGAAAACAGGGTTGGAAGGTCCTGGAGGTGGTGGGGGTGGGGAGCTGCTGCACCCAATCTTGCCACCCTTCGACACCCCGCTTCTGGATTACATGCTCAGACATTGAAGCCTAGAGAATCCAGGCGCCAAAGGAAGGCCAAGCTGACTTGTTACCCATCTAGGCTAGGTGTTCAAGCAGTCAGTCAACAAACATTCTAAGTGGGTCCTGCCTGGCCTAATGGGACATGTTGGTGGCCCAGTATCCAAGTTCAGAAAGAATTGCCTGCTGGAACTATGACAAGTTTTTGAGTTGTTGTTGTTGTTGTGTGTGTGTGTGGGGGGTCTTACTATGTAGCCCAGGCTGGCCTTGAACTCATGATCCTCCTGCCTCAAGCCTCTGGAGTGCTGGGGTGGCAAGTGTGTACCATAACTTTCCTGAGGGCTTTACTATTTTTTTTTCTTTTCTTTCTCTCTCTCTCTCTTTTTAAATTTTTTTTTTTTTAATGTGCTGTGCAAAGCATATCAGCCACTCTATAGCTTCAGAGAGGCCCTGTCCCTTGAGAAGCTGGGGGAGGGAACAGGCTCCTTCTGGCACGCCCTGAGACTGATAGTCGCAAGGGCGCCAGCTGCCCCCTCCCTGACGCCAGGCTGCTGCCTTTTTATGGCCACATGTCTCTGAGAGCACAGAAAATAGCCCCTTGTGTTTGGTGACAGGGACAGAGCTGCTCTGCAGCATTTAGCAGAGGAGGGGATGCTAGGGGCTGCGGGGGGGGGGGGGGGACACGACAGACGACAGTTTGATGGCCTGGATTGAGCTAGTCTGGCTGTCAGGGTCTGGCTAACTGGAGATGGTGTCAAATAAGACACAGGAGCATACCGCAGACAAATAAGATTTCCCAGGACCCTCTTTGTCCAAGAAAGCCTCTCTGATACTCCAGCAAAGCTTATGGCTCTGTATGCTGCCCACCCAAGGGGAAATGGCCACCAGGTGGGCGTCCACCTGCAGGGAGGCTTGCAAAAGAAGCTTCAAGCAAGTCAGGCATCCCCCAGCAACTCACCAGCGAATGCCAACACAGCACCAAAGGGGGTGGAGGTGGGGGGCAGGGAAGCAATCTGTGAAGAGCCCATGATGTCATCTCCTTGTAGGTGGATGGGACCAGCCCGACACAGCAAAGCTGGATTGTATGGAGGGAACTGGGGACACTAGGGAGGTTGGATCTTCTGAGGGTTCCTGGTTTTTTTTGTTTTTTGTTTTTATCCTCCCAGCAATGAAGTATCTTATAATTGCCCTGGGGCAGAACTGTACCGGGGTCCCTAGAGCTAGTCAATCCCAGCATCGTGAGCCTAGGGCTCTGGGAGGGTCCTTTTGGCCTCTGGCATCCTGGAGCCAGTGACTCAGTCTGTTTCTGCCCCTTCTTCTGCCCTAGTACCTCTTACTTTTTGTGACATTAGACCTGCCTGGCAGCTCTGGTATCTCAAACCCAATGTCCCCAACTATGCCCCTATGTCCTGTTTCTTAGGTGGCTTGTCCAGATAGGAGGATCTGAGTGGACAAAAGTAGCCTGGGCTCCAGAACCTGTGGTCTGACTGGAACATCAAGGTGTCTCTGGGCAGTTGGCCTCAGACCAGCGGCAGGGCAGACAGGCAGCCTCATCTGTGTCCACCCCACAGTGGAGGGTCCCTAGGATAGGGACAGAGTCAGCGGAAGCTCCTTAACTGTTTCTCTCTTCCCCAGGCTACCGTGAGGGCCTTCTCTGGAAGCGTGGCCGGGACAACGGCCAGTTCTTGAGTCGCAAGTTTGTGCTGACAGAACGAGAGGGCGCCCTGAAATACTTCAACAAAAACGACGTGAGCCTGGCATGGAGCAAAGGGTGACCTTCCCACATGGGTTGCAGGGCTGTGTACTGGCCTTTCAAGGAGTCTTCCCAGGGGACACCCCATAATGGCTTCCCCTGAGGAAATGCCATATGTGTATGTGCCCACATATTGGCCCCCCAGCCCCCATGCAGGACTGATTCCCATCCCTTCCTGGAACTTCCAGGAGTCAAGCCTGGGGTGGGCCTGCTGGGAATGGTCCCTTAGTGGCTTCCAGAAACAGTCAATGATAGTGCCTTGGGGTGGAGAAGTTCTTGGATCTAGGTTACCTGTAAGGTTGCAGGGTGGAACCCATCCTGGAGGTGAACAGCTGCAGCCTTGCTGTGCAGCTGGCTAGATAGAGGGATGAAAGGGGAGATGTGATAGCCTGAGAGGAAGCTCAGCTCTGTGGTGCTATTATCCAGGATAGCAACTTCCTCACCTGCCTCTTCTATGGGGACTGGCTCAGAGGTATTTAGTGGCCTTCCTGGGGACACACAGCCAAGTACATAGTGGCCTTTCTTTGGTGCCCTTGGCACCAAGAAGGAGCCATCTTCCAGGATAGAGGACAGCAGAACACATGCCTGGAAAAGTGCCCTGACTTAAGGTCTGGCTGAGAGACAGGGATGGGGTTAGTCACATAGTTCCCTGGAGCCAGCAAGGATCCCGGAAAAAATACCCCTTGCCTGCAGATGACCTGGATGGACTGGTCTGGGAAGAAAAATAGATCCTGGGGTCTTGGTGAACAGTCCCAAAATACAAGCTCCAGATTCACAGAGAGGCAAGAACCAGGTCAGGTTAGGTTAGAGAACATGAAGGGTCACAGATTAGAGGGAAGGTTACCCTGATTCCAAATGACCCACAGATGCCATTTTAGTCCCTTATCATCCAAAGAAATAGAAGTTTACCTTCTATTCACAGGCTAGGAATCTGGGGATCAGAAAGGTTAAGGATGTTGTCTAAGGCTACACAGCACAGCAGGGGTACTGCTAATCTCCCTTGTTTAGACAGCAGCAGTTGTCTGGGGTTCCCACTAGCCTTCCTTCACAGGCCAAGGAGCCTAAAGCTGTCATGAAGATTGAGCACCTGAATGCTACCTTCCAGCCAGCCAAGATCGGCCACCCTCATGGCCTGCAGGTCACCTACTTAAAGGACAATAGCACTAGAAACATCTTTATCTACCATGAAGATGGCAAGGTGGGTACCGCTAGGTGGGTGGGGGGGGTGGAGCAATGCACTCTCCCCCCCCCCCCCGACCCGCGGAGGGGGTGGGGGTGGGGACACTGACTCAGCCTTGCCCTCCATGCTGCAGCCACCTCTCTATGAGCAAAAGGATACCACAGGCAAATTCTAGACTCTATATGTTCATCTACAGTGGGACTGCCGAACAGAGAGGCCCCAGCATCTTCGGTTGGGGTTCTGATGTGTGCTTCATCTGTGTGTGTGTGTGTGTGCCTCTGGGTGTGCGTTTGCAGAGTTGAGTGTCTCCTCAAGACCTAGGAAGTTGCCACATGTCTATAATCATGCTGTCTGATTTGGTGACCCCCGGGAAATTAAAAGTCTCCCCTACTATTGTTTCCTATGCTATCATACCTGTGAGGTATTTATTTATTTATTCATGTCGTGTTCAGGGTCTGTGTCCTGTGACTACCTAAAAACACTAATGTAGTCTGAACTCCTCCATCCAGTACACTGTCTCATTACCTGTGATAAACAGCCATGTCTGCCCGCAGTGGCCTGTGTCCACCCAAGCTCTAGGGCTATCTGGACATCAAGAGACATGGGTGGACTGTTTGGGGCCTCACCTCCTCCTTCTCTGTTTGGTCCTGTTTTATGTCCTGTTCTGGCTGGAACACACACTGCAGTAGCTTTCTGAGATGTGGTTGCGAGGTGAGTGGTCTGAGACCCTCTCTCTGGAAGTTTCTTTTTCTCACTGTACTCGGGCTAGAAAGAGAATCCAGGTTAGGATTTTTCTTTTCTCTGTTTCTCTTGTCTAGAGACTCATGTCCAGAAGGCCAGTGGCTTTTTCCTTAATGATTTCTTCGCTTTCTTTCTTCCTGGAAGTCCTACCTTTAAGATGTTGGTGCTGAGACTCATTCATCTCCATTCACGCTTTTCTCTTGATTCAATTTTTTTTTTTTTTTTTTTTTTAGTGTCTTTGAGGCACTTTATGATTTTTCACATATGTGAGTACATAGAGGGCAGGTGCAGCCAGGCATGGTGACGCACGTCTTTAATCCCAGCACTCGGGAGGCAGAGGCAGGTGGATCTCTGTGAGTTCGAAGTCAGCTTGGTGTACTGAGTGAGTTTCAGGACAGCCAGGACTGTGACACAGAGAAACTGTCTCGAAAACAGTAACAAAAGAGGGCAGGTACACATGCATTCATTTCTGTGGTAACCTCAGCTTCATGCTGGGGGTCCTTCCTCAGTCACTCTCCACCTAATTCACAGAGGAAGGGTCTCTTGGTTGAACCCAGGGCTCACTGATTTGATTAGACTAGCAGCCAGCTTGCTCTGGGGGATCCTGTCTCTGGGATTATAGGGGAGCCACCTGCAGGCCCCGAGTGACCTAGATGGTCCCCTCCCCGTGGGCGACATACATCAGCTTCATCCCAGCTCTCTCTGTGCAGCTGGCATGTATCTATCTTGGGCTCCTGCCCCCTCATGCCAGCTCATCTCCTGGCTATCTTCCAGCCTACAGCTGGTCTCTGTGTCTTGTGGACTTAAGCCTTCAATAAAATTCTCTCAAGCAGAGACTGGACATAGTGGTACTTGCCTTTAATTCTAGCATTAGGAGGCAGAGACAAGCAGATTTCTATGAGTTTGGGGCTAGCCTAGTCTACATAGTGAGTTCCAAGCCAGTCAAGGCTTCACAGTGAGGCTCTATCTCAGAAAAGAGAAAAAAAAAAAAATCCAAAAACAAAACCCTCAATCACTGTTAGCTGGTTCCAATAAGACCCGGCTTAGGGTGTGAGAGGAGGCGTTTTTACCCCAGACCTCCACCTTCGTGCTCCTTGGGAGGAGATGAGGAACCCATCATCCCATTTGTTCTCCAAGGACAGCTGTGGCACCTGCTGTGCTTGAGCCCATGTTAACACGCTCCATCCTTGAGTACTGGGAGTAGGGGGACAGATATCAGGGGGTTAGAACCCCATTTATGAGAACTGTGATGCGGAAGACAGGGTTCCAAAGAGCAGAGAGAGTGTGGAAAGGCCCCAGAGCAGGAGGAAGTGAGATCCCACCTAGGTGCAGGTTCTAGAGTGCCATGGGCAGTGCTGTGGGGAGAATGCCAGGTCCCGGTTTTTAAAGTCTTGTGTGTGTTTATGTGTGTGTGTATGCATGTATGTATGCATGTATAGAGTATGTGAGTGCAGACACACATGTGCCACTGGGTGCATCTGGAGGTCAGAGGACAACCCTGGGTATAAGAAGGTTCCCATCTTCCATCTCATTTGAGACAGCTGTCACTCTCATTTACAACTGTGCATGCTGGGCTAACTGATTTGCGAACTTCCAGGGATTTTCCTCTACCATCTTGCACTGGAATTAAAGGCGTCTGGAGATTTGAATTCAGTTCTAAATGCATCTTACCCACCAAGCCATCTGCCCAGCCCTACATTTTTGTTATTTTGTTGACACAAGGTCCCTCACTGGCCTGAACTTAACTGGTTAAACTAGGTTGGCTGGCCATCAAGCCCCAGGAGATCTTCAGCCTACCTCTGCTCAGTATTGGAATTCCAAGCATATGTCCCCACATCAGACTTTGGGATGTGTGTTCTGGAGCTGAAACTCAGATTCTCATGCTTGCGAAGCACTCATGTTACTGATTCTACCCCCTCCCGAGCCCTGAACCCCTGAAGAAGGAGCCTGGGGCATGCTAGACTAGGTGGGAGCTATAGACAGATCCAAGGCTGAATTTGAGGTGCCCTGGGTCACCTGTAGAGGGAGAAGGCTGTTTCTGCAGAGGGCTTGGAGGGCTAATGCCATTTCTAAGTAGGGCGTCAAGTGTTTCCTACAGCACGGGGTAGACAACAAAGGATGAGACAGAGGGAAAGAGATTAGTATGGGGAAGGTCAGTCAACCTCTTTTGCAGGTGGAGGGGTGGAGCCTAATGAGGAAGTGGGTGGGGCCAGCTGTGAGTGGGTGGGTGTGTGGGCGGGGCTATGAGAAAGCTAGCCTCTGTCAGGGAAAAAAAATGGACAGTTTCTGAGTGAGGTAGGTGGGGTGGGGGAGGGTCCCCACGGTGTGGCAGCAAGATAGGGGCATGGTCACCCCTCAGGACTGGGATACCCCAGAGGTGTACAGGATTTGGGAGGGGGCACAGAGTTGGGTGCAGAGAGGTACCTACCTATGATGTGCAGAGCTCAGATGTCAACCCCACTCAGTCCCCTGGCTCAGCCTGTTCCCTGATCCTGGTCACCAGACTGTGCCATCTTAGCACAATGAGGGGTAGGCAGTGGAGGGTTCATTCCATCCTTCGGTGAGGCTGCTCAGAGTACCAGCCCAGCTGAGGGGTCTGTAGAGGAGACAGGGGCTCGGGAGTCACCACTCACTGCAGTTTCGGCCCTCAGGAGATTGTGGACTGGTTCAATGCACTGCGAGCAGCCCGCTTCCACTACCTGCAGGTGGCTTTCCCAGGAGCCAGCGATGCAGACGTGAGTGGCTGCCCCAGAGCCACCTGCTGGGTGGGGGAGTGGGAAGGTAGCCCTCGGGGTTGGGTCATAGGACTGACCTGGGGCATACCTAGGCCCCTAGAAAGGTACCAAGGTTGACTATGGTTTTTCATTCTGGGGTTGGCACCCATCTGCAGTGGGGCATGCTGTGCCGGGTGCACAGTGCAGGGAATGGCACAGGGTTGGGCCTCACCACCATCTGTTCTGCCCCAGCTGGTGCCCAAGCTCTCTAGGAACTACTTGAAGGAAGGCTACATGGAGAAGACAGGGCCTAAGGTAGGCGCCAAACAGAAGGCTTCTAGGCCTGTTCGTGGCCAGCCATCTTGCTTCTGTCTGTCTGGGGGTCAGGCTGAGTGGCTGACTGAGGGGTTGAGGGTTGCCATGTTTGTGTGTGTGCCTCATTGGATCCATTGGGCACAGAGTGCCAGTCCTTTCCCAGGTGCATCCCAAGTACCCTAGGGCTGGCCACTCTGTCCCGTGGCCTTGAGCTTTAGGGTGGTCCTTGAGTCTTCTTGTCTGCGATCTGGTGCTAGGGTGAGGACCCGGGATCCAGACTAGTGACTTGGTCGTAGGCCTCTCTTCAGTAGGGACTGTCACATCTGCTCTGCAACTTGGAGGTGGAATACATTCAGGATCTGGACCCCAACCTGGGTCTCAGACATAGCCAGGGCTCTTCATGCACTGGCTGTTCAGAGTGGTGTCCCTTGAGGCCCTGGCCTCTGGGTGCTGAGTGGTAGTCAGCTGGGGCAGAGGTACATATTGGGCCTGCTGACTGCTCCCCATCCTTCCTGATCCACAGCAGACAGAAGGCTTCAGGAAGCGCTGGTTTACCATGGATGACCGGAGACTCATGTATTTCAAAGACCCCCTGGTAAGGAAGGTCTGGCTGGCTACAGTCACCTGACTGACCCATTTCAGAGGTGACTGGTAAGAGGATGGGGCTGGGATTCCTCAGGGTCCTAGATTCTAGGGTCTCACCTTGCTAGGTTTAGAGAGTAAGCAGGGAAGACATCCTGGGGGAGGGGGTACCCCCCTCATGCCCCAGCCTCTTTTCATCCACAGGATGCCTTTGCCCGAGGGGAAGTCTTCATTGGCAGCAAGGAAAGTGGTTATACGGTGCTGGAGGGTCTCCCGCCATCTACCCAAGGCCACCACTGGCTCCATGGCATCACCATTGTCACCCCTGACCGTAAATTCCTGTTCACCTGTGAGACAGAGGCAGACCAGCAGGAGTGGATTGCAGCCTTCCAGAAGGTGGTGGACAGGCCCATGCTGCCTCAGGAGTATGCAGGTGAGAGGTGTAGGTGTGGGGCAGGAGGGTGTCAGCAGGGTCATGGGTGAAGGCCCCTAGTGAAGTATGATTCTGTCTGCACGCTGAGCCCAAGGCAGTCTGTGGAGGGGAGGCTGCAGGCTGTGGAGGGGGGCTGAATGAACTGGCAGTTCCCAAGGTTAGACCATTCCTGTTTCTAGTGGAAGCCCACTTCAAGCATAAACCCTAAGGAAGAGAGCCCGGAGACCCCAGGATTCTGCACTCATGTGGCTGGACAGGCGGCACTGGACAGTAGGGGAGCCCAGCCTCCTGGCCCACATCCTGTTCCTTGGTGCAGCCCAGACAAGGCCAGGTGGAGCTCAGGCAAGCCCATTGGACAGACATTTCTTCAGAACCTCATTGAAGTTGAAGGCAGACTTGGCTCTGGGCCTCACCTGACCCTGGCCCTGTCATGCTGCTCCTAGCCACGCCCAGCTGACCTACCCACCACCTTCCTGCTGCTGGAAGCCCTGCCTCCCCACTTGAGCAGTCCCTACTAACTCTTCTGGCCTGAGGGGATCTTGGCCTCAGGGCAGGACTTGGTGCTGGGCTGCTATGGACAGCCGTGGACAGCTGTGGCAGCGGGCTGGCCTGGCTGCTGGGGACTCACTCTGGGACATGCCGCATGCCTCCCCTTCCCTCCCCCACCTCAACAAGTATTTATTGAGTACCTGCTGTGTGTCAGTCAGGGATCAAAGGTCAAGGGTCAGCTCTCCTTTCCCTACGGCTGACTCAGCCAGGGCACTGGGGGTAGTTTTACTGGGGGAAGTTTTTTTTTTCCCCCCAAGAGAACTGTGTGCACAGGCCCTGGACTCACCTGCTTGGAGCACCCAGTGCCCTTGGGACAGCTGGCTTGGGCAGCCAGGAGAGAGCCTGCAGGGTGCTGTGCATGGAGCCCAGCAGCAGTTTCCTTGGGAACCAGGGAGGTTCCCCCATCTGCTTTTGGGCGTCAGTGCCCAGTTCGGTGCTGTCCCCACTTTGTGACCCATGCCCTCTGGCCCTGCCCTCACAGCCTGAGTCCTTGAATGAGAGCCCAAACCAAGAGGTGGTAATGGGCAGGAGCGGTTGCCCCAGCCCAGATTGCTGCTGGCAGGCCAGTAGTTAAAGTCACCTGTATTTATTTCCCCTGCTGCCCTCTGGCCACCCCATCAGCTGGGCTCCCTTCTACGGGACCCCCAAAGGGCAGGTCCTGGCCACTGGACAGCTGGGGAGCACTAGTGGGGGACATCTGTGAGTGACCTGGTCGTCAAAGCTGCGCCCCAGGGAGCTGGAGGAGGGGTTCTTAGTTGGGGCTCTGCTGCCCTGTGTCATGTTCCCTGGAATAAAGTGTGGCTCTGGCGTGGTCCCTTCTTTGTGTTGGTGGCTAAAGTGGGGATGAGAGGGCTGGCAAGTCCCTTACCCTGGCAGCTTCCCTTGAGGCAGTAAGGGACATCAGAACCATGTCATTTCCTTGGCAAGCCTGAGACTGAGGTGGCCTGACTCTGCAACCTGTGTCCCATGATTCGCCATCCACTATGCAGTGTGTGTGTGCTCAGACAGTCCAACCCCAGCAGGGCCCTTGAGTTTCCCCTACCACAGCCTGAGATACACTGACATCCCTCCTAGACCACCGCTGCCCACATTTGCTATTTTTGTGAGTGGTGACAGTCTAGGGTGTACACTCCTGGAAAGCGCCTTGTCACCCAGCTTGCAGGAATGCATCAGCCCAGGTGTGTACCTATGCTTCCAGCTAGGTCCCATCAGCTCTCTCTCCTTCTCTACTTAAAACTGTGCATGTGACACTGAGCTACAAGTCCTTCTCCCACTTCTAAGGCCCTGGGGAGGCAGAAAGCTGGTCAGAGTTCCCACAGCAGCTGGGCTAGTGATGACATTCCAGGGTCCCTCTGCTTTGCCCCACTAGGACCAACAGGTTCATCAATGTCACCTGTTACAGGCTTTTGCCTGTAAACATCAGTGTATACTTGCAACACTGACCACCTTGACATTTGTCCAAGTAACCACAGAAAGACATGGTGGGAAAGATTTTTCACTAGAAGGGAAACTGGTAACTCAAGAGAAGTCATTGTATCCTTGGATGGTTTTCAGCAAGGGGTGATGGAGCACAGCTCAGCCAGGACCCAGCCTAGGATGATGTCTCACCTGCAGTGACAAGCATGCAAGTGGCACAGTAAACTATTGCCATGAAATCTTGAGAAATAGAATTGTCTGTTGCAGAGACACTTTGGAGTATGTGTGTGTAAGGGGCACTGTGGGGGTGTGGGAGGAGAGCACTGTGTGGGGAGGGTCCCACGCATGTCTCATGTTTCTGCTTTCCTCTGTACTCAGCTAGAATTAGTCCTAGCCAACCTTACACATATACAAAATTTGAATTTTGTTTTGTTCCAAAATACATCAAGGACATGAACTCCAATTCATAATCCTAAAGCAAATGTCACAGCTGAACGTGCACAGCTCTGGCCCACTTCCCTTTCTGAGGCCATGTCCAACTATATCCTACCTTTTGGGGGGCCTCCCTATGTCTGGTCACCCCTGCATTGAACCCTCCATGCAACAGTGACCTTTCTTGTTCCCCGACTGAGACACACAGCACAGTGGAGGTGATTTCAATAAAACGATTCATTTCTAAGTCCCAACCAGTGAATCCAGACAGTGCTGACACCAACACTGGCTACTCTGGCAGACACAGCAGCCTGGACACACAGAGAAATTACAGACAGCACAGGATGTGCTTCCTCCTGAGCTTGCCAGCTCAAGCCTGGACACACAGCCGTTCCCACCCTGTGTTAGGCCTCTGCACCCATAGATGGGGGCTGAATGCCAAGGCCCAAAGCCAGCCCCATGCCCGGCCCAGAGCTCACCCAGAAAGGACTACTGCAAAGCCCAGTAGAAAGGATTTATTTATAGTCAACAGGTGACACAAGCCTTCCTTTAAATTCCATTTTTTTTTTTACAGTAAATAACGCATATTTCCCTTCCCATGCAAGGTAGAGGTGTATTAATCTACAACTCTATTTTAATTGTGAAAAAATAAAGTGTCTCCCTTTATAATCAGACTGGTAGTGTGGGTATTATCTGTAGTAATGGATGGAGTTGCTCATTCCTGAACTGGTTATTTAGTTAGGTCCTAAAACATTAGATTGAAAAATCCCTCACCCAGTAAAAATAAATACTGCAACATGAAGGACATGAAAATCTACGGCACCCTTTAAAAACACCACCAGAACAGCAGCAGTGTGAGGCTCATGGGGACCAGCAGGGCTGCAGCGTGAACGGACAAGTCCACAGACTACAGCAGGAGCCACAGCCCTATAGACCACAGGACAATGCCCTGGCCTGTTGCTTGTGACCTCCAAGAAGCCTGGCCACCACAGCACATGTGCTCTGTCCCTGGGAAGCTCACCATGATTGCAAAATGACTGTGTCCAAAACAAAATTCAAACAAACAAGAAACCCAATCTTGTCTGCAGGATTTAGGATCCTGCCTGGCTCACAGCAGTGGCCACCACTCCTCTGGCATACCATGGCTGCACTGGGCACAGGAGAAGGGATACCAGTCACTGACGCCAGGCTGCCTGTCACCCTGCAGCCCTCCCCAAGGAACCAGAGACAAGGATGGCAGCGGGGTGCTGCAGCAAGGCCTGCGCTTTATTGTGGGTGATCTGAAGGAACACGATTGGCCAGCAGGAGCTGGGCCTTGCTCTTGGTCCTGGCCATACAGCCCTCAGCCACCATACATAAATAGGGAACAGACTCTGCACAGGCAGCTCCTTCAGCCGCGGAGCAGGAGCCCACTGGTAAGGGGCCTCATGCCCAGCTTGGCACCGAGTCCGTCCCAGCTGTGCCGGCCATGGGCATCTCCACGCTGGCCAGGCAGCTTCAGTCCAGCTCGATGGGGCTGCTGTCATCCTGGCTCTCTTCACCCTCCTCCTGCTCTGAGGAGCCCATGAGGCTGCTCAGCAGGTTCCCTAGAGGGAGATACCGGCCAGTTATGGTTAATGCACAGAGGCAGTGCTACCCTGGAAGCCCAACTTTCCTAGGGAGCCCACTGCCCAAGTCACCACATTCAAGTGGGTTGCCTAGAAGACACACCCAGCCATACATTCTCAATGTCCAGAGATAGTGCTGCTCTGGAAGTCCCACCTTCCCAGGAGTTCGATTTCCAGGTCACCATACTTTGCAGGAAAAACAGAATCCAGGGGCCCAGCTGGCTACAGCTCTTGGAAGCCACACTAGGAATGTTCCTGATGACTAGTGATAGGGCAAGAGAGATCGATCCCAAACTTCCAATAGCAGGAGAATCTGGCAGTCATATAGCAGCCCAAGTCCCATGGCTACCCGAGAAATCTGCATAGCATGCAGACCAGAGCCTCAAGACCACATCTGAGACACTTAGAACCACCTCCTGTGTGCACATCTCTAAACACATGGGACTTAGACCAACCATATCCCGACAACCCTCAGAAGTTCTCTATTCTTGAGAGTGACAGAGACAGTGGATGTTCTGCTAGGATGCATGGGTGAGTATGTAGATGCTCCTTTGCTTGTACTTCCCTGTGGCTCCTGAGTACCCTGGTGGCATTTCTGGGGGAAAGGGGAGCTGTTGGCTCTAAAACTTTATGGGATGGACAAGCATACATCCTAACAACCCTGAACTGCTACCCCAAACTGAAATATGTGCATAGGCTTCCTGGAATGCTAATCCCTCAGAGATGCTCAGGCCACTGATGGCTCAGACAGCAGAAAGCTCTGCTGGAGACTCCTGGAGACAGCTGAACCCTGCTCACACACTCCACAGGCAGGCTCAAGAGAGATGAACATCATAAGAAAAGCTAGATGTGTAGGCTCACACCGTGATCTCAGCATTTAGGAATTGAGGCAAGAGACTGAAGTGAGTCTGAAGCTAACAACAGCTATAGGTAGTAACCTTGTCTCAAACAAACAAACAAACACCAACAATAGCTCGGCATGGTGATAGACATGCCTTTTATCTCAGCACCCAGGAAGCTGAGGCAAGAAGCTCTAAGTTCCTGGCCAGCCAGAAGTATATGAGGCCACGTTTCCAAACAATCCATCAACAACCAGCTAGAGAAGCATTGTCACAGTCTACATCAAGTCACGAGGACACAGCGTGCCCAAAGAGCCCTGCTGTACTTCCTTCATACCACACTCCAGCAGATAACAGAACAGTACAGCTCAGGTCATGCACTGTGCCTGCAGAGTCACTCCTGCCAGCAACAGAGACAGAATTCTGGATTCTGAAGTAGGAGTTACTAGTTAAAACTTGAACTTAGAAGGGAATGAAGATCAGTGGTAAAGAACTTGTCCAGTGTGTTCAAGGTCGTCTTCCTTGAGCCTCCAGCAATACAAAAAGGAAAGAAAACTGAACGCTTCAAAAGCACAGAGACTACACTACGCTGGCCCTGCCTTGGTGAGGAGGTGCTCATATTTGGAGTTCGGATTTACCCAGTAGTACCCAGTGTACAACCTGGGCTGTAGAGTCACAGACTTCAACAGCAGGTTAGAAACCTGTATCCATGCAGACAACCAGGAAACA
This sequence comes from Phyllotis vaccarum, assembly GCA_033318265.1. Taxonomy (NCBI): domain Eukaryota; kingdom Metazoa; phylum Chordata; class Mammalia; order Rodentia; family Cricetidae; genus Phyllotis; species Phyllotis vaccarum. The sequence continues at coordinate 68,935,934 of JARWLC010000017.1, read as the reverse complement.
TGGCAGAGAGGACTGAGGGGAGCCACCTGTCCGGGACCAGACCACAAACATGGCTCACCTAGCAAGCCTCCATAGGAGGATGTCTGCTTTGGCGGCACACCAAAGAAGAGCTGTCCAATCCTGTCGAGGTACTGCAAGAGGCAGGGCAGTGGGTCAGCAGATGAACAGTGTCCAGCGGCAGGGCCCAGCTGGGGCTGCCCGCTCCGCTCCCTCCTCCAGGCTGCTGCCCAGGTGGGGAGCCTCAGTCAAGAGCAAGAGCCTCACCTCGTTGTACATGGGGTCCCTCCGCAGGGATGGTTGATACTGCTCACACAGCACTGTGAACACAGCCAGCTTGCCACTGCAGTAAGAACCAAGGATGACTCCCAATGAGACCTGTGGCCGCACAGACACATACCCAGCACCCAGATCACTTACCCGTCCACAGCCAGCAGCAGAAACCAGATGAAATTGAGCAAGGGTTGAACGAAAGGCGGCCCATCCTCAATGGACGGGTGCTTCTGTGTGTACGTTGTAAAGACCACCAGTGCACTGTTCTTATTTTTCAAACAAAGAAACCTGCACATGAGAATATCCAGTGGTGAAATCCACAGGCAGACTTGGTTTCCACAGATGCCCACAAGAGGCCAGCACAACACCAAGGCCTTGCCGACAGTAGCACCTGCTTTATCTGAACGTCTAGTGTCTCCACAGGCCTAATGGACACCTGGGAGGCCAGTGTCCTGAAAGCTGCCGCTCACAGGACATGGATCCTTGCACACACAGTGAAGGAGAACAGCTCCGAAAGTCAAGAGAACTAGGAAGTAGGGGTAAGGCGGACACCCACTCAACCATGGCCTCTGCTTTCTCTACACCTGCCTGCATCTGTCACAGGAGCACATAATGTAGGGGAAGAATAGGAAACTGGGCCTGATGCTATGCTGGGCCTCTGCCCAAGTCTCAAATCCATCAAGAAAACCAGTCCCTTGTGCTTCTGTGGGGACACAAAGCTGCAGCACACAATTTCTTTGTAAAAATCCCACCTGCCTGGGATTCCAGCACTCAGAAGGCTGAAGCAGGACGACTGCACTAGGTTTGAGGTAGCCTGAGCTTTAAAGCGAGGACTTGTCTCAAAAGTAAATAAAGTGTTCTGAGTCCCCATAGCAAACGCTCCTGCCACCCACCACACAGCGAGGCATTTTCATGGACGGCCACAGAGAGCACTGTCCCTAGGAAGGGGAGGCTGAGGCCTGAAGAAGCAGATGAGATGGCTCAGTAGGTAAGGTGCCTGCCATCAGGCCTGATGAGAACATTCCTAGGACCGATACGGTGGAGGGAGAGGACCCTAATTTACACATGCACACCACAGCACAACTCTGCTCTCTGTATATACTAAGTAAATAAACAAAAATGTAATTTAAAATACCCACTTTTAAAAACAAACCCATGTGTGGTGCCTTTCTGATTTGGGCAGGTGGAGATGAATTCAATCCTCCAGTGAGGATGGGCAAACACAAGCTGCAGACTCTAGGTAGGGTGGGCAGCAGAATTCAACTGTGGACATTATGCTATTTGATAAAACAGCTTGGGCCCTGAGGCTCTCCATCCAGCATTTCTCAGTCTAAGGACAAGGCAGTCTGCTCAGGGCTGACTCTGCCCCAGGCTGTGTGTGAGCTACACAAAGGCCCCACAAAATCTTCATGAGCACTTACTGTAGCACAGCCTGGGCCACAAACATGTCCACCTCACTTCTGAAGCCTCGGGCGGTGGAGTACTCAACCAGCATGTTGGCGCAGCCCTCGCCGTCAGTGGAGTGCAGGAAGTGATACCGAGACTCACAGTAGTTTTGTTCTGCAAAGGGAAAGAATCTGCAGATGGGCACATGTGAGCATGGGGTGCACAGAGCCACCCACTCCTCCTTCCCTGCTCCAACACATTTGCCCTGGGCACACCGGCTGCCTTTGCTAGGACTGTCACCCTGGAATGAGCTATCTGTCTGCACAGCTGCTCACACTGCCTGTTACCAGCTTCCTTGTGCTCAGAGACCCAAGTCCAAACAGCTCAAGGGTGTCACCTAGCTTCCCTTCTCCCTGCACTAAGTGTGTGAAATTGCTATGTCTGCCTAACCCTTGTGTGCATATGAGTTGAGTCCACAGCAAGTTATTTCTTCTGAGCTTCTAAATACCCAGAGGGTTATAGGGGTATTGTGTTGTTTCATGGTAAATAATTGTCCCACCCACTGGTTTAATAAAAACCGCTGATTGGCCAAAGGCAGGCAGGAAGTGTAGGTGGAGCTACCAAACTAAAATCTCTGAGAACAGGAAGCACAGAGCAGAATGCCAGAGAGAAGCCAGAGGAAGCCGAGGACAACCATGCTGCTCTAAAGAAAGGTACCGAGCCGCATGGCTGAACAGGAAGAATCTGGGTTAGATAAAGGGTAGAGAGCTAGCAAGCTATATGCCTGGGCCTGAGGCCGATCAGCCAAAAACTACTGAAAGTGTCTGTGTGTCTCTGTGGGACTGCAGGTCTGGGGGTCTAAACCTTGAGGTTAGGCCCAAAACTCCGGGTCAGAAAACTCATACTACAGAGGGTCCTAGCTGAAGGAGGCTCATTTGTATAATAAAGGCCCGCTATGTTTATTTTTTTACTTAAAAAAAAAAAAAAGTTTAACTTTATGTGCATTGATGTGAAGGTATCAGATCCCCTGAAACTGGGGTTACAGACAGATGTGAGCTGCCATGTGGTGCTGGGAACTGAACCTAGGTCCTCTGAAAGAATAGCAAGTGCTCCTAACCACTGAGACATCTCTCCAGCCCCAGCCTGCTATGACTAAATGTAGAAGAAACCTTAGCATTTTGAACCCAAAGCCCTACAGTAGAGCATGCTGGGAATTCTGAATAAGATCAAGGAGGAACCTGGGATTCCTTCTATTCCTGGAGCCTTGACAGCAAGAAGGAGCAAAGGGGCCTCTCAAGACCAACAACTCAGGTCCCCCAGCCCCTGCCCAGGGCTTTGGGGTGTCTGAGAGAGAGAGAACGAGTAAGCAGTAATTAAGGCAGACCCTTATTCTTAGCCTGCTCAGCAAACATGCATGGGGCAGGACACCTGGGAATTGAATGATAGCCTAGCCTGGGCTACTTAGTCTGGGAGCAGGTACTTGGAACCCCACTTCCCCAGGTAGTCATGGTCCTTGGAATGGCTGTGGCCTAGGTTCAATACCTCACCCATCCCTAGGGGGCACAGCCACTACAGCCTCTCTCAGATGTTGCTACTAAGTGGATCTGAGAATCTGGCAGCACCATCATGCAGACTAGATGTCTCTAGACCATGTACCTGGCATGTACTATGAGAAGGCCTGGCCCACTGGTGACAGGCACTTTGCTCTCAGCTGGAAGACAGAACAGCCCTCAAGAAGAAGGCAGAGCTCTGAGGCCTATGTGGCACCTGCACTTGTGAGTTCTGGGGATTGGTTCCAGAGTTTTCCTGAAGTTTCTGATTATTCTCACTGTAGCTCTGAAGTGAAGATAAAGTGCATAGTGCCCAGGAGGGAGCGAAGAGGAAGCACCATAAGCCCACAGGATGTATGGATGTTTATCCAAGCACATTTGCTATGGGGGTGAGGGTGGGGTGTGAGTGGCACCTCTGAGTGGACACATGCTGAACTCAAAGAACTTGATCAGGTACATCCTGTGGCTACAGCCAGAGAGTGTGTGACAGCTGGTCTTGCTCACAGAACTAGCCTATACTCAACTTTGAATGACATCACCTTTGGCTCAGACCTTTGGAATTCTTGAGGTACAAATGAAGGTGTGTGCCACAGGTTACTGTACACTTTAAGCATCACCTCTTTTTACAAAGCTTTATTAGGCCCAGCCCACCCATTAGGAGAATTGTAGCAAGAATGCCATTTTCACAGGGTACAGCTCCATACCAGCTTCCCCAAGAACGCCACTGGGGTAGGAGCTGTTCAGGTCCCAGCAGAGTTACCAAGTGTGCGTGTCTTGTGTTCAAGTCAACTCAAGAGCCAAGACCAAACACACCTAAAATCCACCCCATGGCCAAATAATCTGACAAACATTCACCCCCAAACTGAGATAAACATTAAGAGAATTACAGAGCAGGGAGCCACCCAAGAGATAGGATGTGGAGGCTCACTGAGGAAGGAGTGGAGGTTGTGAGAGGAGCATGTGACCAGGTGGGAGAATAGAGACAGAGCCTGGAAAGGAAACAGCACCACTACCCAGAAGACATACTGAACTTAGCTGATTGAAAGACAGGCTGATGCTCTTTCCCCATGGCCTCTCCCCACTTATCAGCAGGCAGGTACACAGAGGATTCAGCTGATGGCTAGACAGGATCCCATGCCTACCTTTCCACAGCGTTAGGGCCAGCAACTGGTGGAGCCGGGGATGGCCTAGTTTCCCAGACCCTCCACTGGACCACTTCAGGGCTCTGGACACAAAAGCTACTCGCTCAGGAGAGTTTGGGTCCATTAAACTGAACACTTTAGCCAGATTTTCTGCAAATGACAAAAATCAGACTCTTACCAAAGGCACAGATGAGGTATCACACATTAACAAAACCTAGTACTCTGTGAAGAGGCTGGAAAAGTATGTTTAAAACCAGCCTATGCCCTAAGAGTCAAACCCTGCTCAGCCCTCCCCAACTACCCTGTACCGCTATATAACTTCAAAAGAAAGCCCAGAAGCCAGAATTCTGCTGAGTCCCTCCATGCACTGTACAGGTCTGAGACATCCCCTGGCTGGCTTGCCCATTGCCCTTCTGACTATGTTCATGTGGGTGGGCCATGCTGGGATGCAGCTCTGAGGGAACAAAAAACCAGCATGAAGACTCTAGTTAAAGGCAGCTGTAAGAGCAGGAGAGGCTCAGGACAGTTTGAAGGAAGGGCTCTAACAGCCATATCTTCATCAGTAGGATTAACCGTCAAGAGGTCTGTAGTGTGTTCTTGGGCTCAGATGACCTTGCTCTTTGTGACCACCCCATGACAAAAATCAGTTCTGTAGTGCAGAGCTCCCCCTACCCCCCCACCGCGACCACCAAATGGGACTGGAGGCAGTGAAGGGACCCTGGAGGAGATCAGTCACAGAAGCCCATGTTGACAGACTACTGCACACAGTGTGGAGTCCTCACCTAACAGCTCATCAGCTACATCCACCTCTGCCTTCTCCAGGGATTCAAGGACCAGCATGGATAGGTCAGCTGCACTGTTCTGCTGCAGAACAACCAATGTACAAAACCACAGTTAGCAACAGGACCCCCCCCAATCCTTCAGAAGAGTTGAAGTAAAGTAGGTGGCTTGCAGGCTCTGCAGATGGCAGCCTGTAAACACATAGCTAGGGACACTGCCTTGCCAATGAGCAATAAAGCTGGGTCACTGTCAACTGGCAAAGACACAGAATCAAGCCTGGAACTCCAAACACAGAGATCTCACAGCAATGGTGGCGGTGCTTACCTGGCCATGACTGAAGAAGAGCAATGCTCCTGAGTACATGAGCTCCCGGGCTTCCGCATGCTTGCTTTGGGACATGTATCTGCAGACAGGGAAGAAGAGAAATCCAACCACAAGTAAGTGGGAAACCCAGCCGTGCTCCATGTAGATGCCTACAAGAAATGCTTGCTTTCTATATGCTGGCTAGCCCTGCCTGGGTGGCAACAGGTGCCAAAGTAAAGCTTATCAGATTCTGCTTATGAGTATACTGGGTACTGTGATAATGACCCAGCCAGCTACTCTGAAAAGCAGCTGTGTGGAATGTTTTGGAGACATAGACTCTATTAGCAATATACCCACCTGAATATGCAGGGTACCCTCCACCCAGTAACTCAGGGAGAAACCAGAGCAGATTAAAATGCAACTTTCATGATGGATGGGGCAGAGAAGATGGGCACTATCTACCTCAAAACAGAGGGACTGGTCTCAGTCTGCATGTAGGGGACAATTGAAGACAGATCCCTGGAGATGATGACAATAGTGACTGCAGCAACTCTGTCTAGGCCCAAACTGCCCATCATCAATCATCACCCTCCATACAACCTGTGTTCTGCACCACCTGCTTAAGAACAGGCCAGTAGATGCCCTCATCCTTATACTCAGCAGGTGTGTTGAGTGCCCCACGATCACCCAAGAGCACAGCCAAGGCCCCATGGACAAAGCTGAAGTTTAAGATGACTATACAAAAGCATTAATAGTGCAGGCAACACTTAAATTGAGTCTGGTGGCATAATGTGACATCACTACAATGGATGGCTCTTAGGGGTGTGTCCAATCGGTCACAGGATGTTTTATAATCAGAGGCCCCTAAATATCCCCAGTGGGACACAGACCCCAAACACCTTGTGGTTGCAGTGATGGTAAAGTCAGCATATGAAAGCCAACACCGCAGATGACATCGCAAGATAGATGTCACCTGTCACTGACCACTAGAGGGCATTGGCCCAAAAAATCACCATGTACTCTGAGGTCTCATTACCAGCCAGGCAGATAACTTGATTGTTATGTAGCTATTTCTTCCAAGATGTAATAATCCCTCCTGGATTCCTTAGCCCTGGTGAAGTAAATATACTAGACTTAGTCGGCCCCTGAAACTTACAAACCTCACATAGTCTCTCCCCAAGGTTATACGAACAGTAATAATTGGTAGAAAGAATGGACCCACCCCCAAGCTCAAAACTGTGCGGGGAACTCCAATAATGCAGCCGCCTTTGAATCATCCATTGTTCTGTAAGACCTATGAGCACAAAGGCCCAGTAAGCTGGATGTAGGTTCAGTCATTTCTTTGGTCTCTTGGTGGTGACTTATCTGGAGTGAATAGATATTTATTCATCCCTCTGCAGAGAGTCACACAACACAACCAGTGCCCAAACAGGAACCAATGACTTGAGGAAGAGTGGTCGCATGGCCCAACATGGGTGGTGATCTGTATGAGGTTGGAATATCTATGAGGCAATCCCATTATGTTTTCCCTTCCTCATGTGGAATGGGATGGAGTACCTCCTTGTTGGAGTGGTGGGTGCACGCTCCAGGTCAAGGATAACAAGATATGCCAACCAAGGCCAAGTTAACTGAAAGTGGAGCATTCTTAGGCAGAATCACTAGGTGGCTATCATCATGTATTTGGTATGGGATGTTACCCAAACCACTGATGGACTAGAGACTTTATCTTTTACCTTGAATGTGTAACATATAAGGGAACAAGCTGCAGACACAGGATTCTTCCCACCATATTATCCCCTAGTAATTGGCAGGAAAAGTAGAGAAAAGTGAAGATGAGAGCGAGACCTAAAACCTTAAAATCCAATGGGAAGAAACCAAGATTGGGGAGGAAGAGAACACGGTAGAAACTACAGAAGAGACCCCACAAGTCCAGCCTTTAAAAGGAAAAGTTCATGATTCAACAAGCAGATGAACCAAGACAACAACGGAGCACTGAACTGCATGACAGGAAAGCCTTAAACACATAGTCAAAGGGCATGTTACAGCCACTGCTCCCTCAATCTGCATGCAGAGTAAGCAAAGAAGTTGGGTAAGTAACAGAACTATCCAGCACCCCTTGAGACAAAGACGGCTCAACCTTAGGTGACAGGAGGGAAATCAGCCCTGGTGTACTGGCTGAGGTGTCCATGAAGACCGAGGACTGGAAGGGGCAGAGGAAAGACAGGCGTTAATGAGGATATTGCAATGAGACACTGTGTGACACTCTGTTCTGTAAGTCAGACTGAAGTGCAGTGCGTGCACAGAAGAGTCACTAGGGAGGGTGATCGAGCAGGGACCATGGACTGGGGAGGGTGATCGAGCAGGGACCATGGACTGGGCTGGGCTCTGCCAGCCCCATGGTGAGACATGATCTTCACGAGGCAGGAGCAGCTCTGGCAGATCTGAAATACTGACATGCAAACCAGGTTCCGAAAAGGGCAAAGCAATCAAAGAGGGTGAAAGAGAGGACAGCAAAGGGTGCGCCCAGGCCACTCAAAGGCAGATAGATGTGCTAAGATCAGTGTCGAATCAGAATTAAAGATTGCTCAGATTGGGGCCTTTCAGCAGTGGTGGTCTAGAGCTTAGGGTGCCTGTCAAAACCAAGGAACCAGGTCTAGCACCAAGGTGTAAGCCTGCCCAGTGGAACACCAGGAACAGAGACACACAGCAGTTCTGGGGTAGCAGCCCAGGACGATATCAGGTGGTTCAGGGAAAATGTCCGTGGCTTCTGGAGGGCCAGATGGGGTTCTGTCTCCCAACCAGGATATGGGCTATTGTCTCCAGCATTTCTCTTGTGAGAGAGAAACTGACAGAAGTCACAAGATTTTTCCTGCTGCTCCAGGCTTGCTACCAACTCTTCCTTGGGATCTTCTTTGCTGCTCGAGATCACGGACGCTTATTTGGAATGAGTAACTGTGCAGCTCCAGAGAATCTGCTCATTCTCTCTAAAAAGGTTCACAGAACATTAAACCCTTCAAGTATCTTGCATATGTGTAAAGTATCTAGAACAGGAAATAGAAGTTGGGGAATTTAAACAAAGACAGCCTGCCTGAATGGGAAAGACACTCTCAGAAGTATTAAGGTTGTCAAGTGTGAACTATCTGTTAAACTGTTGGCCAGGGAGGTCCCATAAACCCTAAAGGCTGCATGCTAGAAGCAGATGGTAAGTCCCTTTTGGTGGAGATACCACAGCCTTTGGCTGCAGGACATGGAGGAACAAGGCTAGAACTCAACCCCAAGTTCTCTCCCCACCGACAGGCTTCTGTAGTGCCAAAAGGCACTGAGGCTGGTGGGGGATAACCGTCACTGTCCTGAAAGATGAAAGACCCTGCAGGCTACAGGAGCATAATAAGCCAAGGAAGATACACCCATGCGCACAATAGTGACACACTGTTAATCGTGCAACCAACCGCTTTCTGACTGAATTTAAAGCCTTTCAAAAACCCTTACCTGGTACTGTAAGCCTGGGCAAAAGTCCAAGGCCAACAAGGTCACAAGCCCCCGTGGGAGGACCCCTGTTGGGAGATTATGTTGTTCCATTGTAAATTGTAAATAATTGTCCCCGCCTAGGAGTTTAATAAAAAGTGCTGATTGGCCAAAGGCAGACAGGAAGTATGGGTGGGGCTACCAGAATAAGAAAACTCTGGGAACAGGAAGCACAGGGCAGAATGCCAGAGAGAAGCCAGAAGATGCAGAGGACAACTATGCTGCTCTGAGAAAAGGTACCGAGCTGCATGGCTGAACAGGATAAGAGTCATGGGTTAGATGAAGGGTAAAGAGCTAGCAAGTTATATGCCTGGGCTTTTGGCTGATCGGCCTAAAACTATTGTAAGCGTCTGTGTGTCTCTGCGAGTCTGCCGGTCTGTGGGTCTAAACCTTGAGGCTAGGCCAGTCAGGGCCAGAAACCTCTTACTACAGACTCCTGCTATTGTTTTGTTAAATGAATAGCCATCAAATTAAGCATTTGTATTTCGCTTAGATTACTGCTGCTGCCCTTCTACCATCAGGAAAAGAAATCTCTCTTTTGCAATGGGAGATGTAGTGTAGAGCCTCATAACAGAGCAAGCTTCTCAAATGGATTTCTGTGGCACAGTGGCGTAACATTCAACCACAAATGAATGAAAATCACCCTATGCTTCAATAAACACTGCTTGAAGAGGGAAGGTGAGGATGGTAGTAAAGACTTTTAAAGCATCGGAAAGGGTGGTATGCCCTGTAGCTATTTCCTGAATTGAAATCAGTCGGGGGGGGGGGGGGGGGATGTATACTTAAAACTCAAGAAGTGAATGAACAAGTCTCAAAAAGTAAATAAGCACCCCAAGTCTCAAGAAGTTACTGCAACTTAAAAGATGCACAAGGACCCTTCCCACAAGGTGACACAAACAGGAACAAGAAACCTCCACCAGTATGATGCCTGCAGATTATGCCCAGAAACCCAGGGATACAGTCACTGCCCATACTGGGGTGGGCTTTCCAATGATGCAGCTGTCATTGGGTCATCCACGCTCCTCTCAGTATCTCCTCATCCATGCTCCTGTACGTAACCCCAATAAACTCACTGGCACACTAAGCTAGAATTGATAAAATTGTTAACTTTGGTCTGCTGGTGCCCTACTTGGTGTTTGTTCAATCTCCACAGGAAAGGCTACACAATATTGCAGAAAATATTCTGTAAAAACAAATGCTGTACTTGTAGGCAAGCAACCTCATGTGCTATCTATATGAACAGAGACACAGCTACTGTCTTAATGACAATCACTGTGTGAAGACAGAAAAATCCTGTTTGATTCTTTCCCCTCGACCCCCTTCCTGAGTCCCTGAAACTAGTCAAGGTTGACAGAGTTTCGGTTCCATTGTATCACTAAATTAGATGGCAGTTTGCTCAGGGCTCAGATTCTCAGAAAAGCTTTGTTCACAGGATTTATGCCAGCTTGCTCAACTGCACATAGGATATACTTCCTGAGTTCTTGGGACCTACCTGGCCAGCTTGACCTTCTGGACTTCACTTGAGTGGGAGCACGGGACCACCCAAAATAAGGCCCTGTGCCTGCATTCCTGATGTAGCAACCTGGGTGGGGCCACCCAGGAAAGCCCTACCATGAGAACTGTTACAACTTCTATGTCACGAGCCGGATGTACCCTTCCCCTGCCCAGAGTGTGGTATAAGAATTCTACTCTGAAAGCATTTGGGGCTCTTGGCTTCCACAGTGCCTCCAGCCCGCACATGTGCGTACCGCTCTATCATTCATTAAACTCTTTTTCTTTAAAGTTAACAGTGGTCATTAGCCGTGGTCTTGGGGTGTCTAGGGGTGCCCACCCGTTACAACTGGTCTAGGGTGGCTTCTGCAGGACACCAGACTCCCAAGCCCTTCTATCTGAGGCTAGGAAGAGAAACACTCATACAAACCAAAGGAAGTCTTCCTTCAACGACACACCAAATTCCTGCGCTCTGAACCTCCCACTGACCATGTCCTACCTTACTGAAATCACCTGTTGCCAGGTCAAGGAAAGCTCATAAAGGGAAAAGTTGCAGGCAACAATGAAAACAAATTTCACAAGAGCAGCGGCTGGGAGTGGGAGTTCCTTTCTGGATGACTCTGAAGGCTGTGTGCCCCAAGGCCATGCATGAGATAGATGAGGGTGGTTAGCCTTCCTTGGTACTCAGCTCCATACACAAGACCCTATGTGACACTCAAAATCACCTTCTAGACACAGAGGTAGCTTGCACGGCAGGGGGCAAGCTTTGCTGGCCCTAAGGAGATTCATAGCAGCAATGTGTCATCTAACCACAAAAGAAACTCTGTGCCAGGACCCCAGCTGATTTCGCTCTTACTGGCTGGACACACCAAGTCACAGCTGTCATCCCAGCATTTGGTGTGTGTAGGGGGTGGGTGGGCCTGAGGATAGAGCTCAGCAGAATGCTTGCTTGGTATGCAAGAAGGCCCAGGCTCCTTCTCCAGCACTGCAAAAACTAGGTATGCTGTGCATACCTGATCCCGGCACTTAGGAGGTAAAGGGAGAGCAGAAGTTCAAGGTCATCTTTGGTTATATACAGAGCCTGAGACTAGCCTGGACTACAGGATTCATGTAGTATGGCTAAAGAGAGAGGAAGTTAGAGCTAGACAGAAGCTGGTCCATGAGATAGGAAAATGGCTCATACTAATAAGCAAATGTGATGCTCTGAGTTCACATCTGAGCACCCACATAAAACCTGTATGTGGGGGTTGGAGAAATGGCTTGGAGGTTAAAAGCACTGGTTGCTCTTCCAGAGGGCCTGGGTTTGATCACCAGTACCAAATGTCAGCTCCACAACCACCTGTAACTCCAGTTCCAGGGGTCTTGATGCCCTCTTCTGGCCTCTGTAGACACAAGTCGCAAATGCGACACACAGGCATTCATGCAGACAAAACACCCACATACAAAAATACATTTATTTACACACACACACACACACACACACACACGCACACACTCCAAGAAACAACAGTAAAAAACCCTGGTATGGCTGTGTGTACTTGTAATCCCAGTGCTGGAGTTGTTGGTGTGCCAACCCAGCTGCAATAGTCAGTGCTAGATTCAATAACAGTCTCTGTCTCAAAAAAACCAAAAAAGGTTGAAAGCAACTGATGAAGTGACCCAATGTCAACCTTTGGCCCTAAACACGCAAGTACAAACGCACATACATACAACACCAAGGGAGGGGTAAGATGCTGGTCTAACATGCTCATCCACCACAAGGGTCCAAGCACAAAGGACACCCTATCCGTAGGGTTTTTCTTTTTAAACATTTCTTTATGTGACTTTGGCAAATAGTTACGCACAAGAGGCTGTTGAGCTGGCTACAGGCTGTGCAGTGTGCTCCAGGTCTCCAGCTCTTGTCACCTGTCACAATGCTGGGATGAGCTTTTGTGATGCAGCAGTCTTTGGATCCTTTCTGGGCCTTAAGTAACCCCTCACAGCTCACTGGTTCACCACGGTGGACTTTGCTGGCTATCTGTACCTTTGTTACACTACCACTCTGTAGGACAGGAAAGGTAGTGGGGGACTGGGAGGCTCAGAGTAGAAAGGCTCTTCACCACACAGAGCAACCAACACAAGGGCTTTGGAGGACAGCATGGTGGTGCTGTCACCCAGGAAAGCTGAACAGCTTCTAACTTTTTAAGATACTAGCCAGGCCTGCAAAGCTCATTCATCCTCCTGGCAGACACCTGGAGAGACAAGACAAGGTGGCCGGCCGCAACAAGGCCATGGCTAGGTCTGGCAGCTCTGAGGTGACTACTTGGCTCTCCCCCCCATGGACTATGAGTGGTGAGGCTAAAATGAACCCACTTACAAATGTGGCACGTTTTTAAGTCGGAGTATGCTATAAATGTGGATCAGACTCATAACACTTGGTTGAGTAAACTAGAAAGCCACACAGACGAAGAGCCCCTTGAACACTGTTCATAACCCAAAACCAAATAAAATAACTGTACTAAGAGACAAGCTGCCTGGGAATACTAGAATAAGAAAGAGAATCATCAGCACCTTCAGAATCACCATCTTCAAATTTCCTAAGTAAAAAATTTATACAAATACTCACTTTAAAAACATATACACCACTTATCCATTCAAAGTTGGAAAAACCAGGGCTGGTGAGATGCTCAGCTTAGCAGGTAAATGTGGTTGCCACCAAGACTGATTAACCAAGTTCAATCCCCAGGACCCTCAAGGGCAGAACTGACTCCTGCAAATTGTCTTGACCGTAACATGTGCATGCAACAACACACATATTTTAAAACCAGTGCCTCTGAGCATTATGATACCTCATGGAATGACCCTGAGCCTACTGACCCTGAGCCTACGAGGAACCCCTGGGTCCCCAGGGCAGCAGTGGTGACTTAGTTTCCCTGAGTGGTTCAAGGAAGCTGAGGTGCTGTTAAGCTCTAAGGAATAGTGGGCCCAGTAGAATACTGTGTCCCTGGAACACACTACACTCCAGTCCTCTTGATGGAGGGAGGGTTCCTTGTATGTTGTAACATGTGGCCTCAAACAATGAAAAGGCAGAACTTGGAATAGAACCCAGGTCTCTGGAAGAGCAGCCAGCACTCTAAACCACTGAGTCATCTCTCCAGGCCTGTGGCACATGCCTTTAATCCCAGCACTTGGGAGGTGGAGGCAGACGGATATCTGAGTTCTAAATTTGAGGAAATCCAGGTCTATAGCTCCTGGAGTTTTGGACAGCCAGAGCTACACAGAGAAAGCCTGTCTTGAAAAACCAAAGTCCAAAAACAACCAAACCAAACAAAACACCAGGATATATCCCCAATGTTGTAGAAGCATAGACTGTGGCTGGCCTGCTACATAGAGGAACCCCTGCAATCCAAAGCTGTTTGCTCATTCAAGAATTACTTGGGCCAGTTGGCTAATTCTGTCCAGTGAAATAGTTCAACTCAGGAAAAACCATTCAGCCGGCCTGATGACATAGGCCTGTCATCCCAGATACACTTAGGAGGATCAAGAATTCTAGGCCTGCCTGGGCTACAAAGTTGAAGGCACACTGCCTCAAAATTATAAGTTAAAAAAAAGGGGGCTGCAGCAAATCTCAAAGGTAGAGTCCTGGCCTAGCATGTTAGATGCCTTGAGTTCTATCCCCAGAAGCACAAAAATATTAAAAAAAAAACCTAAAACCTGTCACCTATCAATCTTTAGGTACTCACTTCTACATGTAAAACTTAACTTTTATTTATTTTTGGAGACAAGGTTTCTCTGTATAATAATAATGGCCTTGGCTGTTGTCCAATCCACTCTGTAGACCAGGCTGGCCTAGAACTCAGAGGTCCACCTGCTTCTGCCTTTCGAGTGCTGTGATTAAAGGCATGGGTACCATGTCAAGCTACAGATTTTTAACTAAAGAATAAACAAGTGTCTTCCCAATATATAATTACAGTTAAAAAAAAAAAAAAAAAAAGGGCACCCAGGGCAATGTGATGAAACCAAATGTAGCCAGACTAGTTTGTATTTATAGTGTCCAGTTTAGTACACAGATAATTTTCCAACAAGACTATCCTTTAGGTAACCTACAATTAGAGTTAGGACTTATGTCTTCATTAAGCCGATAGTGACTAAACCCCCTGCTCCTAATCCAGGCCATTCAGAGAATAAAGCAAATGGAAGACTTTGAAACCAAGCATAGCAGGCTCACCCTACACCTGCCAAGGCCCTGAATGGGGCAAATACTGCAGGACTGGTCTCTGATGGCTTGGTAACTTCCACATGTAAGTTTGATCACATGTCCTTTCCTACTATGTCCTCCTGGCTGTTTGCCAGGCTCACTCTGGGCACGTGGGGAGGAAGTAGGCATTGTTCTCAAAGGTAAACAAGTATGAGCTCTAATATACAGGGCTTCAAGGCAGTGAGGCCACAGTGTAAGGTGGCAACTTCACCTGGTCCATAGAACACTCCATGTCAGGATCAAGCTGGCGAAGGTGATTGGGGGAGGGGGTCCCACAGTGCACAGGGCACCTAGGTGACAGTGACAGGAGGCTGAAAATGTGCAACTGGCATCGTACCTCTACGCAGACACAATAATAACCACCTTCCACTCATTTTACTTTAGACCTAACACTGCCCTAAAACAAACAAATCCGATTAAAATAAAAAGTAGGACCGAGGGGCACAGAGGCAAAACCCACACACGGGACATGGGAGCAGGAATGCTGCTATCTTGCAGTCAGGAATCAAGGTCGAAGAGAGGATGATCAGCAGGCAGATGAACACATGGGCAGGACCATCATGTCTGCATCTGACCACATTTAAGCTGGTTCCACCACTCCAGTTACTGGCCACAGAAAGGAGGACCAGGAAAAATCTACCCTGAGAACAGGACTTACTACCAGCGAGAGGCTCCAGAGAAGGGAAGGCCAGGCGAGGAAGAAGGTGGTCTAGAAAGGAGGAATGGCGGGAAGAGAGGCCTATAAGGAGAGAGGAGGCCTAAGACACAGTAGAGAAGCCCAGGGAAGGAGAGGCCAGAGAAGTTGGCCGGGGAAGGATGCCTGGTCAGAGGAAGGACTGGGAAAGGCGCAGCGAAAAATGTAGAGACCCAGAAAGGCGAGGCCAGGGGAGGAGGGAGAATCCAGGCAGGAAAGAGGAGGCCCTGCCGAGTAGTCCAAGCCCGCCGCCCCCGCTCCGACCCGCGACAGGCAGCCGCGCGAACCAATGAGGATGTGGGGCGCCGCATCGCAGCCAATGGGCAGCAGCAGAGGCGGGGCCCCGGCGCCAAGCCACCGCCCGCGCCCACCTGAAGAAGAGGGTCCGGTACATCTGGTGCGCCTCGTAGTAGTCGCCCTTCTCGACGCTGGCACGTAGCTTGCCCTCCACGCGCTGGACGCCACCGCGGTTGCGGGCGCCGTTGCGGGCGCCCTCCTGCTCTGCCATCGCCGCCGCCGCCGCCGCCATGGGCCGGCGCTCCGCGCAGAGCTGACGCTGTCGCAGGCGCGGTCGGCGGCGCCTCCCGGCTTCCGTCCCTGCGGCCACCGCACGCCCTCTATGGTGGCCGAGAGGAGCCTAGCGAGGGAAGGGCGCGCCGCACGTGATCAGAGGCGGAGCCACGGAGTCGGGCGGGATCCTCCAGGGCCGCGCGAGGCCACGCCTCCGGCAGGTCTGCAAAGAACCCTGCGAGCAAGGGCGGGGAATAAGCTGACAGGGTGGGGTCCGAGAGCCACCTCGCGTCGCGGAAGGAACGTGCTAGGAGTCACGCGAGAGTGGGCGGAGCCAGAGTCTCGGCGGGGGTATACCCCGGTCGTGTGGTGTGCGGGTGCAGTCACTGCACGACGTTACCCTGCTCGTGTGTAGTGTTGCGGCGAGGATTCGGGGGTGGTGTGTGCGGTCAGCGTACGGTGTTACCAGCCTCGTAGGCTGCGCAAATAAACTGAGCCAGGGGATGCCGCAATCAGCCGGCTGCTATTAACGCTCCCCTGAAATTGCCCTGAGCACGTGGACACATTTTATTACGTTTGACCCGCCCGGGACTCCTCCAGTCATCCTGAGTTAACATCAGGAACTGGGCAGTATGCTCAGTGATGAACAGACTAAGATCTACCTGTGGTTGAAGCAGGTGACTGTGGGAAAGAGACCTGGCCATGATTAATTGGGGGCGGGGACATTGGACAAGATCAGTTATCATCTGGCAGCATCCTTTAAGATTCAAGTTACAGAACCTTTAAAAAGTGGTTTTTGCGTGCTGGAGATCAAATTCAGGGTCTCCCTTATTTACTAACCAAGCTACATGCTCACACCTTCATTTTACTTTGATATAGGGTCTAAGTTACACAAGTTGACCCTTGAACTCCTGCCTCAATTTCCATACTATTATGGTTCTGTGCCTGTACCCCAGTCCAGTTGGACTAGCATTTTATGCACACACCCCTGTGCATGCTGAAAGCATGGTAACAGATGAAATCTCTGTACATGCTGTCTTTTTGTGATGACAGATTACGCTCGGCACTACCACACAAGGACCACTTGGGCACAGCAATACAATGCCAGGTCCAGTCTACCTGATAATCAAGACACTTGCTTGGTGATAAAGGGCCAAGTGATGCCTGAAGCATGGGTGTGCTACCAGGGGATGACTTGTCTATATGAGTGGTACAGTTTGTCATAAACTTTTTCTGGAATTGTTCCCCAGACAGGGTCTCACTATTATGTTGCTCTGGCTGGCTGTCCTGGAATTTGCTATGCAGACCAGGCTAGACTTGAATTCACAGTGATCCACTGTCCTCTACCTCCTTAATGCTGGGAGCACACCACCATTCCTGACTGAAATTCTCTTGATAATTTTTAGATCCAATTGACAGCAGGTACCCAAGTCAGGAGAGCACAGTTCTATTGACAGGACTCCTCTAAAAAAGAAAAGAGCCTGGCAGTGGTGGTGCACATCTTTAATGCAGCACTGAGGAGGGAGACTGAAGTTGAGGCCAGCCTGGTCTACCGAGTGAGTTCCAGGATGGCACTTCTGTACACATGGTGGAAACCATAGCTTTTAAAGTATGACAGATGCTCCAAAATATATCTGGCAGGCTTTGGTGGCACTGATGCTCGGGAAGATAAGACCCAGGCCTTGGGCCCACCTCCCTCTAGGCTGTACTGTCTCTGAGCAGGATGAGGATGGAAGCTTTGGAGGAAAGTGAAGTCCTGGAGGACTGAAGATGCAACCTAACAATCCTTCCCGACTGTCATGGGCAGAGATAAGACAAGCTGAGAAAAGAAATACACACCTTTATTATTCACTTGAAATAGCACATGCACTTTTAAAAACTATAACTTTTATTTAAACATCTCAATAGCATCTTAATTTGGTGGCAGTATAATACTACCAAAGACAAATGTTCTGAAAAGCATTTACAAAAATACATTGCACAAAGTCCTATCTTGCATCTTTAAAAATAAATATTCAAAATATCTCCACCCCCAAGTCCCAGATTTAGTTTAATATAGGAAATTCTGCTTCTGCATGTAACCTGCAGTATGTAAAATGTGTGCACATCACCCAACCTGGCCACACAAGCACTGGCTTTAACCTTATGGAATGGGATGTGCTGCTTTAGGCTACAGTCTCAAGGACTGCCTGCACAAATCCCAACTCCGAGCCCCGCAAGTGAGTTTGTGTTCTGCCAAGGCTGTCTAACCAATGAAACTTAACAGTTCTTTATGTAAAACATCTGAACACTTCAAGTGTCTAGATGATGTATCAGTTATAAAGTCTGTTCACAAAATAGTCTAAATATTAAATATTAATTATAACCAAATTCGAGTCAGGTGAGAAGGGCCAATAATGGTACAGAAGCAAACCCAAGAGCAGCAGGAAGTGCTGACCAAGAGCGACAGTCATCAGCACCACCGATAGATAGGGTGGCACCTTAGTGTTCCCATTTCAGCAGAGACTAACACAGCTCAAGGACACCATAGGGTGGCATCTCAAGAGGTTCCTGTCTGTACAGGAATGGCCTGGCCGAGACCCAAATGTGCCACTCATAGTGCATGTACCCCACTGCCCTTTTGGGTCACACTCTCAGCAAAAAGACTTATTCACTCCTCTGGGGAATAGGAGTCCAAGCTAAGAGCAGAGAGCCCAGGCCATACCCAGCCTCCCCCAACCAGGGAACCTGGAAGGGGTCATATGAAAATGGAGCAATAGTTTTCCCTGAAAAAGAATGTGAGTTCAGCAGATGGAACTTCTGCCTTATTGACATCCAGACAGCCAGTGCATAGCATTTGACCTCCACATGTCAGGAGCTGGAACATGAGTTTCTCTGCTTTTTAACTTTATGCATCAAAGCAAATCCCCAAATCAAAGGGAGTGTCTGAGAACCATACATTCAAATGAATCCACAGATCCCACCAGGCTTTTGGGCCCTGAGCATACACGCACAGCCTCAGAGGTCTTAACATGTCCTTACAGCCATCGTACAACATTTATTGAAGGGCGACAGGTTCCTATGTTCACATGCTCTCTTCCCCAAAAGGTTCCAGTGTTATGGTGTCTTGGTATATACAGACATGTACAGGGCTGGAGTGCTCTACTGGGCAGGTTCTCCATGGACTCGGAAACGGTAGAGGCAGGTGTATTCAGGGTGGCCCCAGTTGGACAGGACTCGAAGCTCTACTATCTGGAAGGCTTGGTCAGGCCTTTCCTGAAGTTGAAGGAATAAGTTATTTTGCATTAGCAGTCAGATGCCCTCCCAACCCTCCCGAGTCAGTCTCTTGCCCCTGTGGAATATGTGATAAGATGCAGCCATACCCTGAATAAACCTTGCCAGTAGCTGGGACTCAAGGCACAAGTGTTGACAGCACAGGCTGATTGTCATGTGACCTTTTACTGAGGCACCAAGCTAGGTCATGGCTGATCCTCACCACCTTCTCCAAATGCCTGGACCCACAAAGACATGAATAAGGGAGAAAGAATCCTTGTGCTTACCAATGTGTGGAACATCTGAAGCGAATCCCCTTCCTGGTCATAGGTGAACCGTCCCAGCAGCTGCCCCTCTTCCTGATACTCCGTTTCCAGTCCCTGCGATGACCATGCATTATAGCAGAGATAACAAGAGTCACCAGCCCTGCTGTCCTGAGTGACAGGAC
Source organism: Phyllotis vaccarum (assembly GCA_033318265.1). Taxonomy (NCBI): domain Eukaryota; kingdom Metazoa; phylum Chordata; class Mammalia; order Rodentia; family Cricetidae; genus Phyllotis; species Phyllotis vaccarum. Next base: position 68,916,346 of record JARWLC010000017.1, on the reverse strand, counting down.
ATCTCTCCTGAGAGAAGCCTGCAGAGACCCTTCCTGTGGGGTATACTGTCACTGACTTTCTATAACCCACAACCACCCGAGGGCAGGTCTGGTTACTCCATTTTGGAAACATGCACACAGCCACACAGAGAGCCAGCTCAAGGTGGCCATGATCATGTACCCCTAAAGCCCAGATACTCTCATGAGAACACCTGTGCAGATTCTGGTAGCAGGTACGCTATAGCAAAGTGAAAAGTGTAGGAAATTTTGGGGATAGATGGTTGTAGGGAGTGAACAAAAGTGACCATCCTTAAGGCTACCACCTTGTCATTTAGATATGCTTAAAATGATTCTATACTAGAGGAAATATAAAGGACTTTATAATGGAAAAGGCCTTCATAGGCAGCGAGCAAATGTTATCTATGAAATGGAGAAAACAGTGGACTCTCTGACAGTGACATATGACTAAGAAAGGTGGTGAATTCCAGAAGCTACAAGAGCAACATGGCTTCCAGAGACAGAGACGGCACACAAGCACTGTGCACAACTGCTAAAGGGCCTTAACTGTGCCCCCAGGATTATACACAAGATCATGTCTCAAGGGCTGGTGCTGTAGTTCAGTTAGCAGAGCCTTTACCCAGAACCCCCCAGGGAGGGGCTGGGGTGTGGATCAGTGGTAGAGACCCTGCCTAGCATGCATGAGGCCCTAGGTTACATCCTTACCATTGCAAAAGGAAAATGTGCTTTAACACATTTAGCATTTTTTTTTTTCACTTCAATACCTCACAGTTGTCAGAGCATAAGTAGACAGATGAAGATTATGAATATAATCCTCAAAAGTCGTGTCTAACTTAATCTGTTATCAGGGCATATGAACTGAACAGCAAACACACCGCCATGCTACCACTGCAATATGGCATTCCACTGACGCTGACTCAGAAGAGTAAAGGGCTGCCCAGGAAATACACTCAGAACATTAGCTTCTAGATAAATGAAACATCTCTAAGGGTGGAGAATAGAAGGCTGCTTCCAGGACACCAGCAGTGGTGTACTCACATAGACTGCGAAGTCTCTGGGGGCACTGGATATGTTACCAGTGGGTGACAGGGTCTTTGGAATGTGCTCCATGGTGAATGTGGTTGGGTAGATCTTCATGGACAACCGCACGACCAGGTACCCCTGGGAGCCTTTGAATGCCCAGCAATTCCCTGGGTAGATGTCAGGCTAGGGAAAGAAAATAGTCCAACTCAGACTGGGACAAGTTCAACCACTATAAGAACCAAAGTAATTTCACAAACCACTATGAGCAAATCAGAAGCCTCTGTCTGTCCAAGTTACTCTGTCTGACTCAGAGTCTCACAGCCAAGAAAACCAAAGCTGTAAAAGCAGCAGCCTTGAGGACAGGGACAACATGCTGCTCTTCCCCCTGAAGCCTTTGCCTGCCACTCTGTCATCAAAAAATGCAGGTAGTTCTGAGAATGGGTGGCCCTGCCCAGGACCTTGGAAAATAGCTAAGACCTAGGCACTGTCTATCTAAGGTGGCCTTTGGTATTGAGCCACCTAAACCCCAGGGGGCTCAGGTTAGAGTTAGTCACCAGAAACAAGTCTGGATCACGGGGCTGGGACACTGAAAGCAGAGAGGTTGATAGAGATACCAGTAGTGTACCTGTGTGCCTAATGGAACTAGTCTTCCATGAAAGCCAAAAGGCAGGCCAAGTAGAGTGAATAATACAGAGGCCTGTCTATTCCCTGCCATCTACTTGGCCTCTAATGATGCCCTCTAATTCACCATGGGCATAAACGAAAAGATGGAAATCCTATCTTCCCAGTTTTTTGGGGAAAAAACCTACAAAATTCCAACATTGTATATGTCCAGATGAAATGGGACACACAAAAGTCCAATGTTTGCCAGCCAAGCCTCAAAATGCAGGTCAGGGAGCACTTCAGACCAGCCTGTATTCATGACTACCAGGGCCACACACAATATCACCAGTCAATACTACTCACCAGACACATTTCAAGGTGACAGATGTCTTAGTTTTCCCCAGTTCCAAATATTTCATTGCTATACGTTATGAAATCCCTTCCTGAATTTGAAGGAATTTCTGGCATTTAACTTTTGGGCCACAGATGACTGGACACCAAGCTACAGATAGGGCAGTTCCTGAGATCAAGAATTCAAGATCGTCTGTAATTAATAGGGAGCTGGAGTCCAGGCTGGGCTAGAAGAGTCTGAAAGCAGTATGGGCTCCTGCACTGGGAACCTCAGTCACTGGTCTGCAGGTAACAGGCAACTTCCTTAGTTTGCAAAGACTGGACTTTGGGGGCTTCAAAGAAAAGTGAATAAAGCAGGATGCTGAAGTAGGTGAATGCACCTGGTCATTCCTTTCACCTGTGAGGCAAGCTACGAGGAAGTAGTAGTGCAGATGAGGTTGCTGCTCCCAGTCTGCCAGGGCTCATGACAGCACAGGCAGAAAGCAACCAGGATGGCCCCTGTGGCCCTCCTACAATGCTCTCTGTAATCACACAGCAGGGCCAGGCAGTTTCACACCACCTGGGTCTCAAGTTGGATGGAGAGGCTGCATGGCATATGGCACAACCCAGTGGCAGTGCACATCCAGAGCCAGAGGTGAACTTGGGAATATGGCCTGGCGCCCCCAGCAAGGATGCACACGGAGGGTCATACCAATTCTATGTAGCTGTTTAACCCTCATGAGGGACTGAGAAATGCAGTGGCCTAAAGTACAAGGCTCTGTGGACAGCAGCTCACCTGGATCACCACACGAGGCGACTGTGAGAAGTACCACAGTGGGATCCCAAACAGGCTCAGCAGTGCTGTCTTGGTCTCATAGGTTTCCGAACACCGAGTACTCAGGATGCTGCCACCTGGGACACAGGAACAGTCATGTTACACCTTATGGCAACATGTTGGGAAGTCAGAACATGAGGCCAATAACACTTTTTTTTTTTTTTTTAAAGATTTGTTTACTTTCATGTTCATGTATGCCTGTGTGAGGGTGCAAGATCCCTTAGAATTAGAGTTATAGACAGTTGTGAGCTGCCATCTGGGTGCTGGGAATTGAACTGAGGTCCTTTGGAGGAGCAGCCAGTGCTCTTAACTGCTGAGTTATCTTTCTAGCCCCCAACAGTGCCTTTTAGAATGTGTGTGGATGTTTTCTTGCATGAAAGTGTGCCCACAGAGGCAATAAGAGGTTTTTTGATCCTCTGGAATTGGAGTTAAAGATGGTTATAAGCCACCAGATGGGTGCTGGGAATCAAACCCAGGTCCTCTGGAAGGAAGAGTAGCCAATGTTCTTAACCACTAAGTCATCAATTCAGTCCCCAGCACTCCCCCACCAAAGTGCTTTTAATAGCACCTACTTTACTTGTAAAAAAAAAAAAAAAAATCCTGAACTCTAAGGTCAGCCCTCTACTTTTGGTAAAACTGGACACACTCATCGGTGTGAGTGCAGGTATGGGTTAGAGGCTGAAGGTTGACAATGGCAGTCTTCGGTCACTTACCACCTTATTCACTGAGGCAGAATCTTTCAACTGAACTCAGAATTAACAGATTTTGACTAGCCTCACCAGCTCTGGGCATCTTGACTCTGCCTTCCAACAAATGAAATTATAGGGCTGTTATGCTTACCCATTGTAAGTTTTCAGATCCAAATTCTGGTCCTCACTTTACCACTGAGCCATCTTCCCAGCCCCTGCATTTATATTTTTAACTGATACATAGAAACACAACTTAGTAGAAGGATCTGTGGTTAAGTATACTTGCTGACTTGGGTACAGTTCCCAGTACCTACACAGTGGCTCACAACTATCTGTAACTACAGTTCCAGGGGATCCAACTGCTCTCTTCTGATCTCTGTAGATTCCAAACACATACTGTAGAAAGACATTTATTATGGGAAAACTTCTCATACCCATAAAATAAATTCTAAAAAGCAATACACCACCCCCTCCTCCCTCCTCGCCTTTGGGACTGCATTATGTACAGGGCTCAGGCTGAGCATACACCAAGAACTCAGCAGAGCCTCAGACCTCACAGCACACACACCCAGCATCCTTTTTCCTTCTTAGCTCAGCAGCCCCCAGTGTCCACTTGAGCCAGCCATTGCACAGCGCACTCAACTATCTTTGACATCTGTTCATTTTCCCCTTCACAACAGTGTCTGAGTGTGTGACTACTGGGGCTGGCAGCTCTGAAAGCTTCCGTCATACTTTCTAGGCAAGGATCAAGAGTCCTATAAACACTGGTGTTGGGGGCAGGCAATTTTCAGAGGCTACCTAGTCAACAGGAGGGAATGTTGTAACAAATGCCCACTAGCCAAAAGGCACTGGGAGCAAGAGTGACTAGTGAGGGTATGAACACTGTGCCCTTTCAGGAGAGCAGGCAGACAGGACATTAGTGCTAACAAAAACTAAGAACTGAGAAGTGAGTGCTAGAGAATTGGCTCAGAAGTTAAAAGTTACTTCTTGCTCTTGTAGAGGACCTGGGTTTTGTTCCCAGCACCTAGATAATGGCTCATAACCATTTGTGATTCCAGTTCCAGGGGACCTGATGCTCTATTCTGCTCTCTAGTAACCAGGTATGTGGTACACACATAAATATAAGCAAGCAATTACTACATTTATACATAGTAAACATGAGACACACAGCAGGTCCCAGCCCTCAGAGCAGATGCAATCCATCTATTTCGGTCAAGCTTCTGTACTGTTCAGTCCATGCGCAGAGGAGGGGCAGGGGCTACTAAAACAGGCAGATAACATGGCTCTAATGCTACAGATGAAGACCTAAGCTCCTGGACATTGGCCAACTTTTAAACATCCTCCCCTAGTCTAAGAACAGCTGCTAGTGCAACCTCTTGGAGCCTTGGGGGATTTAAACTGGTGACACAAATCTATAAGCTCCATCATGGCCCTGGAATAAGCGACAGCTGTCAACCCAAACAGCATGGCTAAAGTGTTATTCAGCACCTGTGATCTAAATATAATTTATGGTGTCACTTCATTACAGAGTATAAAACTAATATTAGTTGGGTTTTTTTTTGTTTGTCTTTTTAAATAGGGCTCCTTGAGAAATGTGAGCAGCCCTGTTAACTTCCACCCGCTCTTAAGAATCTGGCTGTTCCCACACTAGATAGTAGACTCATGCCACACTGAGATTCAGATGATGTGAGGCCCAGCAATGATGGCGGCAAGGCTCATGACTATCCATATCACAGGCTGGGATACAATGTCTCCACCGAACTAGATCCACCACACTCCTCTGGGAGCATAAAAACTGCTCTTCTTTAAGAGATGCTGCCAGTCTGCATCTTACCTGTAATTCCTACTTTCTAGAAGTTTAGAAAGACATTTCTGCATGGCTTTTGTAGTAGAGCGTCCTGAGCCGTCCCACACCTCCCAGTGGTGTCCACATTCTCACATTTACATGAAGGACCCCAGGCCTCATCCGGGTGTGCAATCCCAGACCATGCTTTATAGACAAAAGGCAGTTCTTGTCCTGCTGTGCATTCAGCCTCAGCAACCAACTCCCAGCCCTAACTCTTGGGGCTAGGCCTGGGCTCCATAAATAGGTAGGCCCAGCTTACATACACCCTACAGACAACTTCCTAGAAAAAATGAGCACTTGGGCCTCATCTAGAGTGATAATCTTTTGTTTCACTAAAAGTGTTTTAGTAGCCTGCAATGGTGTCACACACCTTTAATCCTAGCACTTGGGAAGCAAAGGCAGGGATCTCTGAATCTGAAGCTAGCCTGGTCTACAGAGCGAGTTCCAGGACAGTCACAGCACACGGAGAAACCCTGCCTGGGGAGGGGGGATAAATGAAAAGTGCAACACTGTCCTACAGGCCACCCGAAAGCCTGGTCTTTTATGCTTATGTTAGACTTTTCTGTGGGCTACTCACCTCCAGACTCCAGAGCAAAGTCCACCATCCCAGTCTTGTCTTGAGAGTACAGCTTCAGAGCATTATTCACAATGATGTGTGCTTGCTGGCAGCCCAGAAGGAAGAATGAGGGTTAATGATGCAAGCAAAGGCCCGGGACCTTATATGCCTATGTCATAGGCATAACACTTCAACCATGGCCAGTAAATGGGTGAGATGGGGCCAAACCCTTATCACTAGGGCATAATTCACAGTAAGTATCAGAGCCAGTGTGTCCTGGGCACTGTCACCATAAGTGTGTGTGGGATTTCAGGGCTGGGGCATGGCAACAAGGGAAGCTATGCACAGCTGGAAGCTGTATAACCACAAACTGGTATATGGGAGCCCTTGGGGCAAACGATTCGGTGAATGCAGTGGTAAGGAGTGCTTCCAAGTGGCAACAGCAGTTGGGCATCATCTCAGGACACTGATGCCAGGTGACAATGTGTCTGCTGTGGAGGCTGAACCTGTTGGTTTACTCACTGCTTCCGTGATTCCTGAAATCCCTGCCTCGTTCATGGCAGACACAATGGCCTCAGATGTTGGAGACTGTCCTGTCACTGTGATGTGGTGTGTGACATTCTGCAGCACTTTCAGCTCAAGGTCACGCAAAAGCACCTGCAGCTCATCCTTGTTCACAAACCGAGAAGAAAGTTTCTGCAACAGCCACTCGAGGGAGCTGCCGGGCTGATCCTCAGAGAACATGAGCCTCACAGTCTCCTGGATGTGGGCATCCGCCTGGTGAGACAGAGGAAAGAAGGGGTAAGTACTACAGTAGCTAACTGCTCCAACAGTCTCTCTGCAAGACAGGGCACAACTGTGACATACTGTCCCTTCATATTAAATTTAAGGGTTCTTCCCAAACTACTGGAGTCTTCTAAACCAACGAGTAATGGACGAGAGTGCTACACAAGGCCATTTACACTGTGAACTATATAAAGGGGATGTGGGTTTTCTTACACACACTGAGTCCATTTAGCAGTTCCCACTACACAACTCCACAGCTGAGACATGGGCAGGCCCCCATCCTCACTGCTCCTTATAAACACCTTCAGGCTGACTGGGTCTGTACATACTACATACAAACTTCTTTTGCTTCCCATGGAAACAATCAAGGGGCAAAGCACAGGAAAGGCATCCCTGTTCTCTGACACCACAAATGGCCCCACTATACACTCTTCTTCCTCAGTCTCCCAGGGCTACGTGATCCCTGCCCATCTCTGCTCATTTCCATAAGATAATACCCCAGAGTGCATCTGCAATTTGATACTAACAAAGACTTCAGACCTGCCAGCCCACTAGCCAGCACCCAGGACATGTAGTGTGCATTTTAACCAGCAAACAGGAGAGATTCCTGCCTATTTACTTTGTTGTCCCCATCTATCTCTCCTCCTATCTACTCTAGGAGCTCTTTATACACAGATACTTTTTCAGACATGTCACAAATCAATTCTTTAATCTGTGGTCTGAATGTGGCTCGTGAGCACTCTTGTCAACAAGATGTCTGCATTCTCAACAGACCCAAGGATAGTGGGCTGTGCAACATCTGTGACATTGTGATGGGCAAGTACATAGTTGGGGTCCACTGTGGACGTGGGGATGGACATGGACACACAGACACACACACACGGGATTGGGACACTCAGGAGTCATAAAGTTGTGACTTGAAAATATTTACAGCCTCCAAGTATGGATGGGGTAAAGTTTGGTTAGAGTACTTGCCTGGCCTGTGTTGGACTCTGGGTTCATGCCTAGCACCACAAAAGTAGACAAACTCTTAAATTATAATCAGAGAGCGCAAGATATGACTCAGTGGGTAAAGATGCCCACCTGAATCTGATCCTCAGAACCCACATGGAAGAAGAAAGCCAACTTCTCCATGCTGTCTTCTGATCGTCACATTCTTACATTCTTTTGTTTGTTTGTTCCAAGACGGGGTTCTTGGAACTCAGAGATTGCCTACTTTGCTTCCTGGGTGCTGGGATTAAAGGCTTGTGCCACGATGGCCAAGCGTATTCTTAAATTCTTGTGACATACATGTGCCTGCGCAGTCACACACACAATAAATGCAGACTTTCTAAGTGTGGGACTGAGGAGACGGCTCAGTGAAGAGCTCTTCATCTTCATTGGACTGGAACACAGATCCAATGGCCACATGGCAAACGCCTGTGACTGGAACACAGATCCAATGGCCACATGACAAACGCCTGTGACTGGAACACAGATCCAGTGGCCACATGGCAAACGCCTGTGACTGGAACACAGATCCAATGGCCACATGGCAAACGCCTGTGACTGGAACACAGATCCAGTGGCCACATGGCAAACGCCTGTGACTGGAACACAGATCCAGTGGCCACATGGCAAACGCCTGTGACTGGAACACAGATCCAATGGCCACATGGCAAACGCCTGTGACCTCAGCTCTGAGGGGAGCAGACAGAAGACTTCTAGGGCCTGCTGGTTTCCAGTTAGGCTAAGACACTAGACCCACCCAAGAAGAGACCCCATTCTCCGAAGGAATGGGCTTAAAATGATGGGAAGTGACATCTGATGGCTTCTTCTGCTCTGTTCCATGTCCCTACATCTGTTTGCACATGCAGACACATGATTTTTTTAAAAAGTTTTGAAGCAACCACAGAGAAAGTCTTTAGTCAGGTGAGAGCTGTCTTCAGGTAGAGGTCTCCTAACACCAGCACTTACCTCCTCACAGCTGGTCCTCAGATGCTGCCAGTCTGACAGTTGTGATTTCAGCAGGTTCAGCTCCAGTTCTAGGTGCTGCACACGGTCTAGGAGGAGCTGCTCTTCGGCCCTGCTGGAAGCCATCAACCAGGGAAGGGACAGGGGTCAGGGCCCAGATGCACTCAGAGGAAGCCTCAACCCTAAACAAAGCAGCATGTCTCTGTCCTCAAAATTACAATGAGGACCACAGCCCTGAGGCTGAATCTGCAGTTCTATGCTCATGGGATGAGCAGCGGAACTGAAGATGAGATCAGGCCATGATTAGTGACTAACCTATCATGAGAAAGCTATCTATGAACACAGAGCTTTGCAAGGGATGCTAACAAACCCAGCTCAAACAGGATCTCCAGATAAATGTTCTGGATCAATACATTCCTATGCCCAGTCAGTAATCACTCAAAGTAGGCCAGGGAAGAGCAATGTGCACCCCACTCCCACCCCACCCCACATGCAGAGGGCCCATTAGCCAGCAAAGCTGCTCTCCAGCCACACCCAGCACAAGAACTACCAAGGTTAGTATACACAAACCCAGAGTGTGCAAAGAAGATGCAGTGCTGGGGACAAGGAAAAAGCTGGCGGGAAGTGGGAACAAGCCGAGGGACCAGAGCTTTACAGTGGCACAAGGACCATCAGCTTCAGAAGCAGGAAGCTAGGCAGATGCATGGCTACTGGGTACCAAGGTTGGCCTGGGCCTTCCTGAGACACTGATTGTGCCAATAAGGCCAGGAAGGAGGAGAGATTCCTGGCACTGGGAGTCCCCAAGGACATGGGTGGCTCCCCAAGGCCAGACAGGGGCTTATCTAAATACTACCTAAGCAAAGATAGTCCCAAGTTTCTCAGGGCCCTCTGTCCCTTGCATGGTCCCAAGAGAATACCCAAAGGCTGGTAATTTTAAGTGGCAAGTGGCAATCTGAACCTTAGCAGCCAGTAAATAGTTGGTCACTACACTCCATATGAACAGAGAACCATGAGAAACCAACTCAGAACTCCTGAGGTCACCTACCTGCCTGCTCTCAGCTTGGTTTCTTCCAGCTCCTTCTGGATAGCCTGGGAAGCAGGGGAGACTTTGTAAACAGTTACACCCTGAGTTCATAAATCATGTCTCAGTAACTTAAAACTTCACATACTGAAGGATGAGTCTCAGCTTCTGAATGCCTGAGCAAAGGCATCAAGGTTGAGTATGGCTGGGCCTCCTTCTGACTCAGGTCAAGTGCATCCTAGGTCTCCTGACAGGTTGAGGCCCCTCTTCCTGCTCAGCTGAACTTCCTGACACCAATAATCAGGAGGTAGGAGCTGGTCTCAAGAGCCTCAGGGCTATTCTGCTTACCCCAACTCAGTAAAATAATGCTTTAGCTCATTCCAATGGGCACACAGCACCTTCCATATGTCTAGCTCCTAAGAATGCTAAGCCCTACCCCCAAGATTCATCTGGTCTGTACTATACCCTTTCATCAATATCCAGTTTACCAGCACATAAACGAGACTCCCCTGCCTACCGTAATTTTATGCAAAGCACCCTCTGAGTATGCTTTTTGGTGGAGGCTGAATGATACCAGGGGCTCAAAGGGATTAATGAGCAGGACATGACTAGATTTTGAAGCCAGATAGCCACCTCTGTTCTATTAGGCTCACAGGTCAAGAAGTTAAGCAACAGAGTTGAAATGCCCAGAAAACAAAACCACAAGAAACAGTTTTTCCAGCTTACAGATCAAAAGCAAGACCTTGAAACAATGTAGCCCCTGGCTACATCTTTGGAGAATATTGACTGCCAGTTGATATTTAAAAACAAAACAAAACTGGTTTGGGGGATCGGGAGAGGTTTCAGTGGGAGAAGGCACTTGTTCCAAGTTTGATGGTCTGAGTTCAATGCCAGGACACACAGAGTGAAAGGTGAGAAATGACTCTGATATGCTGTCCTGACTCCCATATGTGTTACAGCATGCATGTGCTCTTATCTAGCAAGTATGAGGCCCTGGATTCTGTCCCCACAGCCAGGCACAAGTGTACCACACCCACACCCACCCCGAGGCATGCATACATGCACAGTTTGCTTTTTGGGGGGGGGGGTAGGGGAGCACTACAATTGGAAAGGTAAAAACAAACACCTCAGGGCTGGGGAGAGGGTTCAGTGGGTAAAACCATTTGCTGTGCAAACATAAGGACCAGAGTTCAAAAATCCAGCATTCATATAAAAAGCTGAATGTGGATGCATACATATCAATAACCCTAGTTGTGTAAGGGGCAGAGAAAAACGGCTCAATTAAAGACTAGTCAAGAAGGAAAAAGGCAGAATAAGGAAAGGCAGGATTCCTAATGTCCTCATTTGTCACCATGCATGCACTTCATGTGTGTACTCAGCAAGCAAAATCAAAAAACAGAAACAGACAAGCTAACTAAAAACCACACAGTAAAAGATTAAATACCTCAGATTTTTCTGTCAATTTTCTAAGAATATCTTCCAAGTTGGAGAGACGCACTTCATGGTCATGGTGTAAAGTCATGAAGTCAGTCTGAAAATGAACGGCAGAATGAACAGCTAAGAGAATTCAGCAGCATATACATGCTATTAGGGCAGGCCAGTGATTCTCACTGTAGTTACAGGGTAGTGCAACATCTTTAGAGTTGTCATCCCCTAGTCATACCCCTATCTAGCTCTGGTTGGAGGCCTTGTGGTTGTTTGGTGACCTCTATAGAAGAAGTAAACCACTCATACTGTGTTCTTCACAGTTCTAAAATAAAACCCTTATGGATAAAGACCCAGAGCACAGGAATTCTCCTCTTTCATCTCTTACCCATACAAGATATTTGTGTCCACACTCAACTGGCAACATCCAGAAGCACTATTCACAGTAAGGTCTATATGATTAGGCTATGTATTCAGAAGGTGACTAGGGCCAGCATGGTGGTGCAGGGCTGTCACCCCAGCCTTCAGGAGGTTGAGACAGAAAGATTTTGAGTTCTAGTCCAACCTGTCTGAGCTTAGTGAGGCTACAATCAACAAAAGCATCAAGGAAGATTTCTCTCCACGGGCTAAGTGTAAGCACTTGCCTAGCATGCACAAGGCCCGGGATTGATTCCACCTTCACACCAGAAAAGAGAAACCTTTTTTGTGATGTACTATGGATAGGAAGTGTCACCTCAAAAGGCTTGTGTTCATGGTTTAGTCCTCAGTCTGACAGAGGCCATAACTGAGATCACCCGATCACTGGATCAGGAGGGCTCCGACCTATCCATAGAGCAGACCACAGATGGACTGGTCAGCCGCTGGTACCACTGGGCAGTAGTAGCAATGTCTGAAGGGCTTCTTGGAGGTAGCATGGCAGCAGGGATGTGGCCAAGGGCAGATCTTATCCTAGTTCATTCTGTTCTGCCTCATTTGTGCTATGAGGTGTTTTATCGCAGCAGCAAGAAGCGCACCGCTAAGAGTCACCATATAGGCTAGGAGCAGTGTGCACACAGTATGTACACGGGGCCATACCTTAGCACCGAGTGGTTCTGCGGCACCCATCTCCTGCAGGTGCTGTCCAACTACATCCTTGACCCAGAGTGACAGCCCTTCCCTGCCATCCACTTGGTCCACCCGCATCTGGAGTTTCTGAAGCAGGACTGTCAGCTCTGCAAGTCTTTCCTCGTGGTTGTGGCACTGCGCACTCAAAGAGGCTACCTTCTGTCCCACGTCACTCTCCTGAGGCCATTGGGAAGGCTCAAAATCAACCTGAGAAGAAACCAGGAGACTAAAGTCAAAACCAAAGGGACACTGCAGCACTGGGCTTTAATTCTTCCTTTCTACTTTCATGCTGTGCAAAGTAAGCAATGCTATTCACTCATACTTCATAACTGAGTAATGGAATGCATAATTCTGCATTACTTGAACATCTGAAAAACTATAAAGCTTGTGATGTTATTCTGTTTGTGTTTTTTACAATTTTAGGACCATGCATAATACATGCCTTTAATCCCAATACTTAGGAGGCAGAGACAGGTAGATTTCTGAATTCTAGGCCAGCCTAGTCTACACAGTAAAAACAGCCTGTCTCAAAAACACTTTTCCCCCTAAGGCAGGGTTCAAGACTATCTGTTCACAAGTAGCATGGAAAGCTCTAAAGAGCAACCAAGACCTCTTTGCTGGTTACCTTCAGAGGTGGGCTGGGGAGAAGAGGACTAGGTCTGTGCACATCCTCGGGCCTGCCCACCCTCTGTGCTGGCTGTATGGCCGTCCAGTTCAGCACTGGTAGGAGTGAGAGGAAGTTGCCCTGGCCCCACAGGGAGAGACCAGCACCTGAGGAAAGAAGGTAGCTGTGTGTACACATACAGGTGCCCCAACATATTCCGATACTGCTTTCCATGGTCACCTGTGGGCAGGTGCTGGTCTCCGAAGGTCAGCCTGCCACATCTTACCTAGTAAAAGCAGGAGTGGGAGGAGCAAGACAAGAACCTTGCAAATATTTCGAAGGCACCTACGAACAGAAAGGAAACGTTAACTTTGGAAAGGCAGAGATGGAGTGTCATTCTGTCCCTTCTGTGTACACACTAAACACCCTGCTTAAGTTTTACCTACAAGGCTTGGTCACACCCACAGGAGGCCCTTTATACAAACCTTGCCAGAAATCTGAGAAGTGCTATCTGGTACCACAAGACAGACCCAGAGGCCTGAGGCCCTGTCTTGGGGGGTAGCACCCACTGTGGTGAGTTGGTGCCCATAAAACTGCACTAGGGCATGAGCATAAAATCTAACACACTCCCCCCCACTTTTATTAACTTGAAAAACAAAACCATGAAGGTATGTCGTAAAACATATAAAAATGTATTGACATAGATGCTGCAAACATAACCATTACAGAGCTGCCCACAATTGGTAAAGAACAGCTGTTTACCACCCCACAGGCTCCAATCTGACAAGGCATCTTGACCTTGACACGGGAGCCCCTAATATTGACATGAGATTTTCACACTGGCAGTTTCTTACCTGGTAAGAAGAAACACATTCAGCCAAGAAATCAAAGTTACAAATTGGTACCATCCACTTCCTAGCCACCAGAAGGTTCCAGAGGCTGCCTTCCCTATGAGAGAAGAGAGCAAGTGTTCTGAGGAAACATACTTTAGAAGCTGTTCCTAGATGAATGTTTCTGGGAAGACACAGGCAGGTTTGCTGGAGGGACAAAGGCCCTATAACACCAGTCACCAGGGCAGACAGTGAGCAACAACAGCTACACACGGGATGAAATGAAGGGAAGCACCAGTCCATGCAGCTCAAGTCATATATTATGAGGCCTAAGGCCTACACGCTCAACATGTGATAAACAAGACGCCATGCACCTGAAGCAGAGACAAGCATGTCACATTGGGAACTTAACATGAAGCTCCAAGCTGGTTCTATACATTGCTTATGGCTGCCCCAAACATTATAAGAGCACTAACACAGAGCCACATAAACACCTGGAGCAGTGACAGCCAGCCAGAGCACCGACCACATGGCCTCGGCCACAGACCACCCAGCAGCTCTGGTCCTGTGTAGTGCTCGAACCAAAAGGTCACCTGTGGCAGAGAAGACACAGCAGAGGGCACTGTCAGACAGCTTGCAGGGGCTAGCACACAATGACAGTACAGAGAGCAAGGCTGTCAGTATACTCTGCCCAAACTCCCTCTTGTATCCCAGGATACTCAAATAATCTTGGGAAAACCTTCCTGTCCCTCATACACATTGTTTATTTTGAAACAAGGTCACCTATATTCTGATTTGAACTTACCATACATACAGCCAAAGATGACAAACTTCCAGCTCCCTAAGTATATGAGCCATTATACCCTGCTCACTGTGTTTTTTTTTGGGGGGGGGGGGGGGAGGGAGCAATATTGAGATAGGGTCTCATTGTGTAGCCCTGGCTGTCCTGGAACTCATTATGTAGACCAGGCTAGCTTCAAATTCACAAGAGATCTACTTGATTCTACATCCCAAGTTCCTAAGCGCTGGGCTTAAAGTTGTGTGTCACCACGCTCAGCTCACCCACAGATTCTTAACAGAGAGACAGATATCACAGGGTCTAGAAAGTGCTCATAAATGCAGGTTTCACAATGGGAAGGTAGTCTTTTAAGATGACTGAAGTTCTGGAGTATCACCAGACAAGTACCAAAATGAATGAGACTGTTCTTCTTACAAAGAATCTACTCCTCCCTCTCGCTGGCCCGTTTTTAGAGACAAGTTTTTTTTAATGTTGCCAGGCTGGCCTCAAGTAATCCTCTTATCCCAGCATCCTGAGTAACTATGGGTACATGTACCAACCACATGTTTTGTTTGTTTGGTTGGTTTTTAAATCAACTAATCAACTTTGCTCTGTTTTTTTCAGGAGTGATCTCTGGCTCTTACTAACCCTTACATTGACTTGATATCTCCACACTAACCCATAACCATTAAGTTATTTCAACTATAAGTAACCATTAAGTTATTATAGCAGCTAACAAAGAAGTGTAGTGATTAAAAATAAATGTGCATATCACTGTTTTGCCTGGATGTATGTCTGGGCACATGTGTACTTGGTGCCTGTGAGGGCCAGAAGAATGTTGGATTTCCCAAACTAGACAACTGTGAGTCACAATGTAGGTGCTGGGAATGCGTCCTCTCAAAGAGCAGCAGCCAGTGGTCTTAACTATGGAGTCATCTCTCTAGCCCAAAAAGACTTTTTAAAATAGCAATTACTTTGTGTTTATGATATCTATGAGACACTTATTTGTGGGAGGATCTTTTGGGACAGACCTTCACTATAGCTCTGGCTAGCCTAGAACTACAAACTTGTATCATAATTCTCCTGCCTCTGCCTCCAGCAGACACAGCTATTTCCCAAGCTAAGCTTAAGAAAATAAACAAAACCAGAAATCAGTGGACCTAGAGGTATCCCCAGAAGGTACCTGGAAAGTTATAGGCACAGCCTGGAAAGCACACACCTTTTACAGTTACTTCCTGGGCCTGGGCAGTAGCTGCAAGAGCTGGTGCCAACACAAGTATAAACAAGCCCATGCTAAATAAATTCACAAAGCATTCCAAGAGATTCTGTGTACTTTCTTCACTACTGCCATTCAGACAGGGCCTCACCTATCCTAGAGGTCACCATATACCCTAGGCTGGTCTTGCATGTGCAGTCCTCCTGCCTTGGCTCCTAGAATGCTGGGTCCCAGAGCTGCACCAACACGCCCAGCTGGCTCTCTATATTATAAACCACAGTGTTCTCCTGTCACTTTCTATGGTGCTTTGTGACACTGGCATCACAAATGAAGCAATGAAGCAAACACACACAGCAGCACTTTGGACAAAAACAAACAAACAGAACAAGGTACAAGGCATAACCTGTATAGGTGCAGAGGCGCCACATGACCCCTGCCACCCTGTGTGGCTGGGGCAGGTGCGAGTGGGTGGCTGTGTGTGTCTCAAGGTGCTTCTTCCCCTTACAGTCATCACCTGTGGTTTGGTGACAAGGAGCAGAGTGACAGGTTAATACGCAAATCTCAAGCAGAATACTGCACAGAATGTTCAAGAACCTAGGAAACTATTACTCCAAATGATAGCAGGCAGGTCTGGGGGTGATTCACTTCCAGTACTGAGGGTGGCTGGCAGCCAGACCAGCCATTCTAGCCAGTGAAGCAATAAGCTAGGGTAGGTTATTTATTCTGTATGGCTAGAGCCCTAGGATTACAATGGGGCTGGGCCCTCTAAGACCAGCACCATCTTGAAAGAGGAAGCTGTACTCACACAGGGACTCCCCGTCCACTCTGGAAAGTTCTCCGGCAGTCATCCTCCCACAGTGACCAAGATGGGCTGCAACACACGTAGAGGGTGCTGAGAAAGCTCACAGCCACCTGAGTGCCAGATGCCTTACAAAGCCAGTGTGAGCAGATGCTGATGGCTCCCACCACATAGGTGAGCATGGGCAACAGGAAGATTAGAAAACTCCAGGTTGTTAATGTGCATCAGCAATAACAGGTGAAGACTAGCTGGCCTAAAAAGTTTCTGAAGCATTATTCTAGATTCTAAACAGCATGCAAATCTAGTTTGCTTAATAAGCAAAAGTCAATAGCTGAATTCATTAACTTTTTATTTTAAATATGTGTGCTTGTGTGTGTATGTGGGTGTGTATATACACATTTGTGCAGGGACATCCAGAGGCCAGAAGAGGGTGTCAGATCTCCTGATATTGAATCACAAGAGGGTATAAGCCTATAATGTGGGTGCTGGGAGCCCAACTCAGGTTCTCCACAGAAGTAACAATGGCTTAACTTCTGAGGCAGCCCTCCAGCCCCCACTCCTACTTTTTACAAAATTGAACCTTTTACTTTGAAAATATTAAATTTGGGCCAGTGAGATGGCTCAGCAGGCAAAACACTTGCCATTTGATTCTGAAGGAGAAAAATCAACCTCATAAAGTTGTTCTCTGATCTCTGTGAGTACCTATGCACACAATAGTAAAACTTTAAAATCTAAATCCTAACCAATTTTCATGGTGCCAAACTGCACCCAGGCCCCATCAACACTTGACAAGCTCCCACAGGAAGAAGAAGACCCACAGAAAGCAGCCACGAGGGAGCAGCATGGAGACCACAGGAAACACAGTGAAGAGCCTCAGAAGAAGCAGGGCTTCCTCCACCTTGAAAGCATGATTCGGTGGAGAAAGGAGAAAAAATATGTAAATACCTTCTGACCCATGGCTCTTTGTCTCATAGCTTTGTGATTCATAAGCTCTGGATTCATAACCTTTCAATTTGTAAGTTTCTGATTCAAAATTGAGCTTCATTAAAACGACTTGAAAGAGTTGAACTATGAATGATGCAAAGGACGAGGAGGTGTGCTTGGCCAGCCAGAGAGTCCTGTCCAGGTAAAAGGACACACCGCCTAGTGGAAAACCAGGGACACACATCATTTCTTCCCACAGACTTGTTCACCCAAACGAACCAGGTGGCCAAACTTATTTTCAAGAAAAGCCAAGTTGCAAAGCTCCTGAGAAGAGCATCCACCAGTGAGCCAATCGGATCTGTAGAGGAAGTGCTGTGGTGACCTCTCCATAAGTGAGGTCTCAGCTCTGACAGAATGAGTGAGCACACCCCTGTGAGGATGCAGAACCAAAGAGGCACATACTGAAGGCTCGCTGGCTCCCACCATGGCTGGGCTTGAGAAGGACTTTTCTGTAAGCCTAGCATGTGGAGGGAAGAGCCATAAGCTATGTCTTCATGTTCTTAGAAAAGTTTCTTCATGGAATATGGAGTAAAGTGTGAACGTGAGTGCTGTCCACTCCACTGACATTTGCGGGGTGCTGGAGACCCACGGCCTACAAAGTATTTACTCCCAAGCCTGGAAATGCTTAACATGTTCAGAGCTTGAGTAGGAGGCCAGCATGAATCAGTGAAGCCTGGGTGGCATGGTTTGAAAGAAAATACTGAAGCTTTAAATTTTTCAGAAGAGGGCTGGAGAAACAGCTCGGCAGGAGGAGTCCTTCCAGAGGATCAAGAACCAGTTCCCAGAACCCACATGGCAACTCATGGCCAGTCAGCCATAATTCCAGTGTCAGGGGATTCAACCCCCTTTGACCTCTGCTGTTCACTGTATATACATGGTGTACAAACATGTATGCAGGCAAAATACCCATACACATAAAATAATACACCTTATAATTATCTTTAAAATTTTTTCAAAAGATAGTGAAGGGTCTATTTTCCAACTGGAATGCTGTACTGCCAAAACCACAAACCTGAGCAGTTAGCTCCAAAGTCAAGAGTCCCCACAGGCACCTGTGCACATGCCCCTTACAGGCTATAGGAAATGTAGAGGTTTAGATAGAGACATGCTTGTCAGTTTCATAGATAATCAAACTCTCATCACCCTCGCAAGATGTGAGCAAAAGAAAAATGCTGAGTTGGCAAGAACAGGAAGGTTCCAAGGCTGGAAGCAGGTGGCAGAGCATGTGTTTGGTGTATGTAAGGCCTTGGGCTCAACCTGCAGAACTAAGAGTTAAGGGAGGGAAGGAACCCATATCTGCTGCAGGAGATAGCAAGGCAGGCTAGCCTTCATCAAAGGAAGCTGAAAGGATATTTACACTGAAACATGGTACAGGCATCAAAATAATCCCAATTAGCATATAGACACTTTAAAGCCGCACAGCCTGGGCTATGGCTCAGCACAGACACCCAGGCACAGCCTCATAGTTCAGTATATCGGGTGGTGCACTTCACCTGCAGACAACTGGCATCTGATCTTTCTGCTTCCTTAAGCAGAAGCAGAAGCTACTGGAGGACTAAGCTAAGCAGTACACTCCAGCACCACCTGGTTCTGATTGGCACAGCACAGCAAAACTTCAGGACAATGTGATAAGGGGGATGGATACCTGTATGGCCCCAGCCCGGCCCAGCAGGCATCAGGGGCTCAGCAGTGCAAAGGAAGCTATTGGTTGGAAGCATATGGGATAAGCCCTGGCCCAATGAGAGAGCTCTGTAATGCAAGGTCAGAGGGAGGCACAAAGCGCGCTGTGACCCACATGCAAATATGATGAGGAAAAGCAGTGTCACTTGATCCAGCCACCTCTCCCTTCCCTTTCTATGAGTCTTACTTTATGACATTAATGTTTAAGTGCTGACAATACCACAGCAGACAGTCTTGGACACCAGAAAAGGACTGTGGAAACAGAAGACACTGGACATGAACAGTAAGGGCTGAACTCAGTGTTGCTTGGCCTTCCTGATACTCGTGGTGGGGAAGGCCAAGCATCTTGCCTGGAAGACAAAGGGTCTGTGGCTACTCCCAATGTGGCCCAGGAGGAACTTCATTTGGGCAGTCCAAAACAACCTGCCTGCTCAGCTACTTGTGATGACCTCTGCATCAAGTAAGAGGGTCAGGATGCTGGTACACCTATGCCATGTCCAATAATGCCACCACCCAGATTCCAGACTCCAAGTTACCCTCCCTGAGCACACATGTCTCTATCCTATCACTGGAGACTCCACTCTCTGGTGCCACAGCCACCTGGGTGGGCATCTGGGCTGCACTGGAGTGACATAGAAAAGCACCTGGGTGGGCATCTAGGCTGCACTGGAGTGACATAGAAAAGCACCTGGGTGGGCATCTAGGCTGCACTGGAGTGACATAGAAAAGCACCTGGGTGGGCATCTAGGCTGCACTGGAGTGACATAGAAAAGCACCTGGGTGGGCATCTAGGCTGCACTGGAGTGACACAGAAAAGCACTCAAGTTGGAAGCCACAGAAGCAGAAACTTTCTTTTGCTCATGTCAAGTCCAAATTTACCAAATCTGAACGACTTCCAAGTACAAAAATACCAATCAGAGAAGCACAGGACGGGCAAAGACAATTAGGACAGAGCTAATTCAAGTCCATTTAACTCTTCAAGAATAATTCTGAGTTCAACTCTGTAGGGGAAACAATGCAAGACACCAAGGCCTGTGCTGGAGATGGAACCCAAGGTGCACGCCGGGCAAGCACTCTACCATGAGCATATCCCTGTACCATAGATTTACAAGAACAGGAAGAGCTGGGCAGACCCTTTTACTAACTACAGAGACAGGAGACTTACGTTGTTTTAGAGTCCTGTCTCTGGAGTAAATCCTTGAGGTGGTCCCATGGATGGCAGAATGGGCCGTGAGTGCATCAGTTCGCGCTGAGAGCATCCTGCAGTCACGGCAGGTGTATCCATTGCTGGCTGTCACCTCTGCTGCCAGTTCACCATTTCCCTGAGTGGCAGTTTTATTTCCACCTGAGGTTTTCAAAAGGCAAATGAAAGCTATTGATCACTATCTGCAGACTACACAGCCATGGCTTCTGATTTGAAAAGTAAACAAGAACCAAAGTAATTACCTTTAAGGTCACCATCATCGTCGAGACCTGAAAACACACACATACTCATTACTACACTGTGAAATACAACCAATGCCACCACAACTGTGCCAAGGAACAGTCCAGTGCTATGCTGTGGCATTGTCAGGGTCTGTTCCTTAGATGCCTGAACCTCCTGACACCCAAAGTGAGTGGCATGGGAAGAGCCCTCCCTGCATTCCAGCACATTCTGGCCCACGAGAACAGACAAAGGGGAAGAACTAGACAGTTATGTAGAGCCTCTAGGCTTTTAACTTATAGCATGTGTGGCCCTGGGCCTGAGACTGCTCCAGTGCTGAGCAAGGCAGATGCATTCCAAGCCAGACACTCAAGACTTCAAGAACTAAACTGGCTCTTCTAACTCCTTCAACAGAGCAGCTAGAACATAAGCTGAACTCAGCAGATGGCTCTGTGGCTGTGTGTTCAGCCTTGGTGACATTACACAGGTCAGCTTAAAGGTATAGAAGGCCCTGAATTTGCACTGGCCTTGAATTCACTGTGTAGTTTAGGCTCCAACCCCTGCTTCTCCTGCCTCTACATGACACAAATGTGCAGCTATATCCAGCTTCTTAACAATTCTCTAATGACTCAGAGATATCCTTACTGTCTAGTTGCTTCAGAGATTTCAACAGCGTACTGGGAATTTTTCACCACATTTAAGTATCCCATACTGAGAGTGGCTACAGGATTGCTTCCTGTCACTTAATCGGTCATGTTGTGGTGAGCAATAAATAATCACACCTCACCTAAGCCACTGAGGCCACAGACAAAGGCAGCATCCACATGTTCCCCAGCAGCCTGCCAAGAACCTAGCCTCACTGGTGGTAAAACATTTAGAGGCCCCTCCCAGAACAACTGCAGACACAGCCATGCCTGGGATGAGGATATGGAGACTGTAGTTACTAACCCCAGAAGTGGTCCACTTTGGTCTGCTCACGAATCAGAGACTCGTCTAGCACAGGATGCCGCAGCACCATAGCACTGCGCTGGCTGGAAGTGCTGCCGTGGCTGGCGCTGGACGACACTCCCTTCCCTGACAGGTGGTTGATACTAAAAGCTGGCTTGCTTGCACTTCTGCGCTGTTTGACTGTCCTACAAAGAAGAAATGTGTTTTTAGACTTTCCTTAGAAAATATAGAATCACTAGATTTTACCAACACAAAATTTGTGACAGAGAACACACACAGCATTTTAGAACAATCATCTTCTTATGCCTTGTCCGCTATAATCTAAACATCCAACAATCTTATTTAGAAAGGAAGGAAGGAAGGAGGAGGGACATTTTTCTTTTTAGCTTAAGTCTTGTTCTAAAGCTATAATCACAAAATAATTTCAGACTACTCTGGACCCAACAATCCAGTATTGGCTCAAACTTGGAATAACTTGAAAATAAAAATCACTTAAGAGCTAAAACAAATGCTATTCAGCTTATACATCTAACCATGTCACCCCCTTTCTGAAAAATAACAGCACACCAGCAGCTTTCCTGCGTCTGCATCTAGCGCAGAGTTGCCAATCACAGCAAGAGGCACTGGTTAATTGAAGGATCTTCTGTCTACACTCTTATCACACAAGGAGCCCGAATGAACATGGCGACACATGGCTGTAATCCCAGCAATCAGGAGATGGAGGTAGGCAGAGCTCTGTGAGTTCCAGCCAGTCCTGGCTACAGTGATTTTGTCTCAAAGCAAACACAACACAATCCAAATGCCCGGTAAGCATCTTGCATCAAGTGATGTGAGTGCGTACACATAGGCCAAAGCATCAAACCATCTCCTCCAAAAAACTGGTGTGGTGAAGGGCAGTGATAATATACAACATAGTCATCAGCCTGCTCTCTTGTCTCAGGGACTGTAGCTTTCAGGCACCTCAGCAACTCTGGGTGACCCCACAAAGAGCTGTCATCTGTCACAACTGAATAGTCTGACATTTTATATGCCCAACTGAGGGTAATACAATTTTATATGAGAAAAATAAACTAGACTATCACTTCTATTGGGCACAGTGGCACACAACCTTAATCCTAGCACTTGAGGGGCAGGTGCATCGCTGAGTTTTAGGTTAGCCTGGTCTACAAAGTGAGTTCCAGGACAGCCAGGACTGTTACACACCCTGTCTTGAAAAATAAAAACAAGGCTGGAGAGATAGCTCAGCAGTTAAGTGCACATGCTGCTCTTCCAGATGTCCTGAGTCCAATTCCCAGCAATCACAAGTTGGTTCACAACCATCTGTAGTGAGGTTTGGTGCTTTACTCTGGCCTGCAGGCAAGCATGCAGGCAGAACACTGTATACACAATAAATAAATCAATCTTAAAACAGACACACACAAAATGTCACTTCTATTCAGTGTCTCCATTGCTGACCCAGACTCTGTCCTTTGTAGGCCTCTGGAGCTTATATCTGTGAGCATGAGTTCATCTACATTGCCATTTCATGCACATTAGCATACCAGCGCCATTCTGTGGGTAGACAGGATACTCTGAGCAATCCAGAACATGGTGTGTGCACACATAATTCCAGACCTTGGTTTGACAAGCTGGAAAGCCAGTGGGTTTGAAAGTTGTGAAGACAAGCCACATGGTGCTCACCTGGTTTCTTTCTCCTTGGAGTGGGTAGCCCTGTTGGTGCTGATGTGCATGTCAACAGCCTGGCTGTCGCCACTGCTATACGTTGCTGTTGTGACCAGGCGCAAGCTGCGGCGGGACATCCTCGGAGAGTCAAATACAGGTTCCAACCTGTGCTCAGCTTCAAAATCCAGAGCATCCGAAGAATAACTAGAACTGGAGAGAGACATGGCTGGAGGAAACACTGGTTGCCAGGCCAGGAGCTGTAACACTCCTATATGATAACTTCATTACACTGTAAGGGCAGTCATCAGCCAGGCAAGCAGTGGTGCATGGGCCTTAGGCAACGCCTTTCACCTGCAGACCCCAGGTAGGAGGCCTAGAACCTCATCTGAGAACAGTTGTTTAGGGAGGCCAAGACTCCTAGAATCCTGATGAGGCCACCAAGACAGTGACACTGTGGGGATTGAAGTGAGATCGGCAATATGTTCTTGAGAAGAAAATGAAAGCCCCAGAACACACGCTTCATACACTGAAGATACATGAACATAAAATCCTGAGTCATGGCAAAAACTGTTACTTTCAGACCAGTACAATGGATATAAAGATGCACCATTCTGTGTGGTATCCAGTTTGTTTGGGCCATGGTTCCCCTCTCAGGTACCCTGAGGTGAGGCTATGCTAACCCCTATTAGCAGCATCCCTCTTCATCAAGACACAAGTAACCCAGTCACAACTGGAAAAGAAACTGCACATGGTAAGGGTGACAACAGATGAGCACAAGGCAAAGAGAATGATGTCGGCTGGGCACCTTACTAGAACATGAAAGGAGACACCAAGTAGACTGGGAAAATGACAAATAACTTGGGGAGTACTGCTCTATAGGCAACCCCAGTAGCCAGTAGGAGTGGGCTTTCCAGCTTCATGTCCTGCTAACACAGGAATTCCGTGGCCTCAAGGGCATGGGTGAAGTAAGACGTCACAGGTGGTATATACCAAATCAGCCTGGTATGTGCCACTGGTCAAACCACTCAAAGGAAGTACAGGTGGCTTCAACACGCAAGGCCTTTAGGGCATAAAGGATACTTGAGATAGGGTGACCAGGAAAAAGACCAAGTCATGATGAGGTAAGAGCTGACAGCAGGATGCTCAATGAAAATACTTGCCAGGCCAATTTCAGTGACCCTAAAGTCAGACAGTTTCCTTCTAGCAGAGTACTGTATATAATTATGGCTTTAGTTTACACAGATTACATTTCATATCAGAATTATCTACAGATGTGGACCAGCACTGTGTTGGTTTGATTAAGAATGGTCTCCGAAGCCTGGCAGCATTTAATTCCAGCACTTGGGAGGAGGAGGCAGGAGGATGGAAGACAGCCTTGTCTACAAAGTGAAACCCTGTCTCAAACAACAACAACAAAACTAAAACAAACAAACAAACAAAAAACAACATAAAACATTAAAAGAATAGTCTCTATAGGCTCATATATTGGGCTGTTTAACTGCTTAGTCACCAAGGAGTGGAGCTATCTGAAAAGGATTAGGAGGTGTGGCCTTGTTGGAGGTGGTGAATCACTGGGGATGGGCTTTGAAGTTTCCAAAAAACAGCAGGTCCAGTGTGCCTCTGCCTCACTGCTTTCAGGTTAGCATGAAAAACTCTCAGCTCCTTCTCCAGGGTCCTGTCTGCCTGTGTGCTTCCTTGCTTCCTGCCATGATGATAATGGACTAAGCCTATGAAATTTTAAGAAGCTCCAGTTAAATGCTTTTGTTTATAATAGTTGCTTTGGTCATGGTGTCATAGAACTAAGATAAGCAGTATCCCTGCTTCCAATCCCTCCACCCATATTCACCCTCAGACTCTAGCTGCTAGGTAAGGAATCCTCACAGCTCAGGATTTGACCCTGTGGTGTGGTAGAAAAAGCACAGGCTGTCTGCTGCCACTCTATCTGCAAGTGATCAAAACTGTGTAGCCAGAGAAATGAGGCTACTACATGGAGGCTAAGAGAAGGCAGAAACTGCCCAGCTCACACTGATGACCATGGTGTGAATATAAACGATGCCTCAGGTTATGTGACGTTTCCTGCACACATGGTTTGTATGTGCAGGCCAGAGAACAATTTATGAGGGACAGTTCTTTCTACACACACACACACACACACACACACACACACACACACACACACACACACACACACACACACACACACAGCTCCTCAAAGAAGGAAGCCTGATACACACCCTTCCTTCCTGGAGGATCCTGTGCCCTGTACTAAGTCCCTCCCAACCTCTAGGGACCTTTCCTTCTTAGTCACTTCTTCCACTTTCTCTTAGGTCTTACCACAACATCCAGACTCTTAGCAGGGTCCTAAAGAGAAAAGTAACAAGCACACCTGGCCACATCGTGCCCAACTCCACCATACTCCCTGAGGGTCCTGGCTTTGGGCAGCTGACTCACTAACTAACAATGTTCAGTCTCACCACGCTTGGCTTTCCACTGCATTTGGCCTACAGCACACCCATGCTCATCGCAGCTACCTCTCATCCTGTAGGCAGCCTCCTTCCTGTCAGAGGAGGAAAAGCAGTGACTGCCTGCAGAGCATACAGCTCCAAGCCTGAGGACTTCTGGGAGAGGATTCCTCTCTGAGGGAGGCAAAGACCATCAGCAGCTGTCATGACCACTGCAAGCAGCTGACAGGGCTGACAACAGGTGGGTCATGGAACAACACAAGCTATCTCAAATCTCCAAGAGGAGCCTCAAATCTCTCTAGACTATGACACAAGACTCCATCATACCATGGGTATGGAGCCAGGCCAGTGAAGAGATGTATAACTGAACTTCAGTGCCAGGCTAGTGAGATCCTCTCTGAAAAAACAGAAACAGTAGCAACAGAGATAAATCAGTTAGTAAAATGCTTGAGATACAAGTGGGAGGGCTCTAGTTCAATCCCTAGCACCCCACACACAAACCCAAAAGAACAAGTGCAGGTGGCCTGTGATGGCAAGCCCAGCACCAGGAGACAACAGGCCCTGCCAGCCTCGCTGAATCAGAGTGAGCCCTAGGTTCAGATCCTGTCTCAAAAGACAAGGCAGATGACACCTAAGATTGAAAAAGCCTCAGCACACACATAGACCTGCAAGCACACAATGTGAAACCCTAGGTGTGTATGTGCACATACAGACAGTAAGTGCTTGAACTTCTAGACCTAACACTGCTACATAACAAAACGGGCAGACTCTAGACAAGTTGAAACACACAGTGAGAATCCTGCTTGGGTTGAATGAAAACTCACTATGAACAAAAGAAAACAAATTTGGCGAACTTTTTTTTTCTTCTCTGTAGACCCGGCTGGCCTCAAACTGAGGTCTACCCGCCTCTGTCTCTTGGGTGCTGAGGTTAAAGGCCTGTGTTACCACATCCCACAAAAATTAGGCATGAGGGAGCCAATGTCACTGCAGGATGGCTGGTGGCAGCAGACTGACTTCTTTATTCTCTCTGAATTCTCACAGTGCATGCATTTCCAAGACAAAGACATTTTACCTAAACCCATGGAGTGTATAGTCCCTGAGATGGCTAAGAATTAAGACATGAAAGCTGCTGGACCAGCATTGGAATGGGTTAGCAGGTGTTGCTGGAGGAGAGTAGGGTGTAGCTGTTCTGCCTCCTGCCACACTGAGCATCTGGCTGGGGACCATGACAAGTTTTCAGAGAAGCTGGGACCAGAAGCCTGGACCTGTACCCAGGCTCCTTGTATCATGGCTGTGCCTAGGCAGACTGTCACCTACAAATAACACCTTCATCTCTGTCAGCCCAGCTCCGCTGTTCCAACACTGCTTTGCTCTTCTGTCTGAAACATGCTGTCCATGGCCTATGGCAATGTCTCTCATGACTTGTCAATCCTGTCTACTCCATGACCCAACTAAAGCTGGAAATACCCACTAATGGCTCTCACTGAGCACCCATCCACCTCTGGACAGGTCTGGCCTACTCAGTTCTATATTCTTTAAGCACAACTATGTGGATTAAAATCCTCAGTGGGACCCAGTCTACATATCTAAGACGTTGCCACCATTCCTCCATACCACCTGTCCACAGGCCCACAAGCCTAAGAGAACAAAGGCTGCAAGCTTCACTGCAGCCAAGCACGGGTTTCCCTGGACACATAGATTTACACTGTACTTAAAATAGATCATGAAGGCTAAAAATAAATCAGTGAATAACTGTTTTATGTTCCCAGACAGGCTCAGGGAAGTCACTGGCCACTCATTTATTTCTCACATACTATAAAGTCCTAGACAAAACACTGAGTTTGAGGTCAGCCTGGGCTACATGGGAACAACCTGTCCTCAAGACACAAACTGAGTCCAGCAAGTGCCAACTAAACTAAGGATGGAAATGGAAAGCAGAGTTGTCACACATTACATCACAACTGATCACTGTTGTTCAAAAGCATCTTCTTGGAGCCAGGGAGATG
Organism: Phyllotis vaccarum; assembly: GCA_033318265.1. Taxonomy (NCBI): domain Eukaryota; kingdom Metazoa; phylum Chordata; class Mammalia; order Rodentia; family Cricetidae; genus Phyllotis; species Phyllotis vaccarum. The sequence goes on along the minus strand of JARWLC010000017.1, from coordinate 68,888,786 downwards.
GCTCAGAAGAAAAATGCTCCATAAGGTAGCATGAGAAAGGCATGGAAGCCTGTCTGTAATCCTCATGCTCAGGAGGCGTTGATCTGAGGAACAAACAAGCTAGCCAGACTAACCAAAAACTGGTGAACTCTGAACTCAGTGTGGGCCTACATCAATGAAAAAGGTAAAAGCAAACAGGGAAGATACCCACTATCTACCTCTGGCCTCCATACACACACACCCGCACACACGGTATGCCCACACATATGCAAATGTGTACACACACACAAACATGGTATTTTCGTTACATATTTCTTGTGGATTCATCCTTACAGGTGAAGCCACTGAACAGCGACTTGGCACATACATCCCATGTGACTCCTACCTCTTGCCAGCACCCAAATTTTCCTACTTGCCAGTCATCCCCTTACCCAGTATTACAACTGACTCTCCTTAGCACACACAGCTTGAGAGTGAGGCCCTCTGCAATTATCCTTTCCATTTGGTAAACCAGAAAGGCAGAGAGCAGCAAGCAGCTACTGAGGCTCAGAGGACCCAAAGAATAAGGACATGTCTGGGGCATGCTCCTGGAATTTGGCAATCCAAAGGCAGCCCCTAGACCAGCGTCTCTCGGGGGATGCCCAAACTATTGACAAAACATTGGTCATACTCATAGGCTTGCTCCCAATCATGGTCACAGGGTGGAGCCTGAAACAATGAGTCACTCAAAGTGACTAACACGAGTTACTGCAAGAGGTGTCTCAGAAGCCTACAACTTTAGGAGCCACTTTTGGCCTCCACGTCTATTCAGTTGTAGAAAGCTCACAATGTCACATCTACACACAGCTGTGCACTCTGAGGCCTTGTGGCACTGTACCCCAATGGGACACTCACTCACCTGAGTGCGTAGGTGTAGCCAGTGTTCTCTGGCACACACTGGGGTGGAGTGTATGTATGTAACGGAGAAAAGTCCATGTTCACTGTCTTAGACCATGCTGCAAAGGGAATAGAAGAGAACCAGGTGTTAAAGGATTAGCAGGAGTTCAGAGATAGGACTGGCAGCACCACTGTTACTGTGTGAGATGAAAGTTTTTCTTAGTCCCAAGTCAAAACTTCTGTCATGTGTCAGCTCCAAATGTGCACATAAAAACATACCCACCAGAGCTGAATCCCAGAACCCACAAAGGCAGACACAGAAGTGCATCTGTAATCCCAGTGCTCTGATGGTAAGATGTGAGGTAAGAGAGGAGAATTCCCAGAAGAGTACAAATCAGCCAGCCTGGTATACATAACCACTGTCTCAAACAAGATGGAAGGAAAGCAAGGGAGAACACTTGTAACTGTCCTCCGATCTCCACACTTGTGCATGCACACACATACACACACATACACACATCAGGCGAGGGATGGTAATAATCCTAGCTCTAGAGAGGCTGAAGCAGAATTGCCTTGAATTTGAAGCCAACATGGTCTACAAAGTGAGAACCTAACTAAAAATAAAAACTAGCAAGAGAAATCTTTGTCCAGTTTATAATGACATAAGCTGGACACTTTCCAAGAAAATCTGACAGTGACTCCTGTCTTTTTTTGAAATAGGACTTTTCATTTCTTCCCATCCCCTCCCCCTCTTCTTGTTTTGTTTGTTCATGTGTTCGTTATTCAAGACTCGGTTTCTCTGTGTAACAGTCCTGGCTGTCCTGGATCAGGCTGGCCTTGATCTCACAAAGATCTGCTGCCTCTGCCTCCAAAGTGCTAGGATCAAAGATGTGTGCTATCACACCTGGCTAAAAAGTTTTGGTTTTATTTTTGAGGTCTCTATGCAGTTCTGGAACTCGCTGTGTAGACCAAACTGCCCTGAAACTCACAAAAATCCCCCTGCTTCTGCTTCCTGAGTGCTAGGATTAAATGCATGTACCACCACCCTGGGCTTGTGACTTTCCGTTTCTTACAAAGGTGTCATATGCTCTGAGTCTTCTGGAGGAAGGACTAACACTAAGAAAAAGATGACCAGGGCTGGAGAGATGACTCAGAGTTTAACAGCACTGGCCGCTCTTCCAGAGGCTGCTCTTCCCAGCTCACAGCCATCTGTAATGAGATCTAGTGCTCTCTTCCCGTGTGCATAAATATATGCAAAAGCATATACATAATAAATACATAAATCTTAAAAAAGAAAAAAGATGACTAATTTTTATCCTATGATCAGAGAACAGTACTGCCATCCATAAGCACCTCAGAATCAAACAAAACAAACCCAGCAGCAAAGAATAGGAGGAATAAGCAGAAGTTCAAGACTTTTATACCCTCCCACCCCCGTAGGCAAACATAAAACTGTGCTGAGCTCAATGTTTCTCAGGTTTTCATCTTTGCTTCTTTATAATGACTCAAATCTTTCTCTGGCTAAAAGTACAAGGAACATGTGTGTAAGCACACATTTAATGAAATGTAATCAAAGTCCTCATAAGGGTGGGAAGCAGCTCAGTAGGGTTGTGCTTGAGATTGCACACCTACTATCCACAAGGCCCCACTTCCACTCCAGAACTGAAAATCAAAACAAATTGAAGCAATACCTCATAGTAAATAGGAATCCTAATTCACTGAAAAATCTAGGGAGCCTTATCAGTGGTGTATACTTACATATTACCAACGGTATCAGCCTGATACCTGCTACTCTGGCACTCTGAGGCTGGAGGAGTTGCTGAGAATTCCAGGCCAACCTGATTTACAGGTTAAAAAACAGAACAAAACAAAAAAACCTGTCTAGGCAGCAGTGGTGCTCACCTTTAATCCCATTATTGTGGAGGCAGAAGCAGGTGGATCTCTAAATTCAGGACAGCAAGAACTATACAAAGAAATCCTGTCTTGGGGGAAAAAAACAAAAAACAAAAAAAACCCTTAAATGCTATGGGCTTGTTTTTGTTTGTTTGCTTGTTTTTAATTTTTCACTGGTGTTTTGCCATGGGTGTTGTGCTCCACTGAACTGTAATTAGACAGTTGTGAGCTGACATGTGAGCGCTGGGAATTGAATCTGGGTCCTCTGGAAAGAGCAGCCAGATCTTTTAACCTCTTGGCCATTTCTCCAGCCTGTTTTTTTAAATTTTTAAAAAATATTTATTTATATATATAAGTACTGAATCTGCATGTATGCCTGCCTGCATTACAGAAGATTGCATCAGATCCCATTAGAGATGGTTGTGAGCCACCATGTGGTTGCAAGGAATTGAACTCAGGACGTCTGAAATAACAGCTACTGCTCTTAACCTCTGAGTCATCTCTCCAGCTCCCTGCTTGTTATTATAAGAGGGATACAAAGCCAAACCAAAGCAAACCAAGCAAAGAGAACTAAGAAAGCCATGTTACGGCGGTTCAAGCCTGTAACTTCTTCCAGAGCTCAGCTGGAAGGGTAGACAAGTTCACTGCCATTCGGAAGCCTGCTGGGCCACAAAGCACAATCCTGTCTCTATGAATTAAGTCCAAATAATAAGAGAAAGTAAAATGGAAAATAGCAATGTCTTTTAAAAAAATCTATATGAATGACAGTTATAAGCCATGTTAAAAGCACTTTCATTACATCATGGTTGTCTTCTGCAAGATCAGGAAGGGCTCCTTCTTACCCCTATCACTCCAGCCCTAACACTATTTTCCTTAAAAGAACCCAAATATTCCTCTAAAAGTAAAACACTTAAAAAGGGCTACCATATCTATATGGTATCTCTATGCTCTATCATCCCAACACTTGGAAGACACAGACAGGAGGGTTGGGGTTCTGGGCCAGCCTAGGTGTGAGACCATGTATCAAACAGCACTAATTCATATTCTCTGTCTCTCTCTCCTTTTAAGAAGAGAAGTCTCACGGTGTCTTCTAGGCTGTCCTCCAGCCTGACTCAACAATCTTCCTGCCCCAGCCCCTTGAGTTACTAGGACAGCAGGCACTTGTCACCACATCCAGCAAGTCTAAGACTCTCACAGCACACCTGAGTATGAGAATACACTTCAGTCTGACAGCTCCACTCCTGGCACGTGAAGGGACATGTCAAGAACCATCTGCAGATAACAGTTACTGCTGAACCCAATAATGCCTGATACCTGCTTAGTTGCTTCACCCCCTCTCTGTATGTCAAGGCACAGAACTTGACAACACTTCCCTGGCTTCAACCTCTTGGCTGGCTCCAGGGCCTCACGCACACTGCCCCCCAACCCCCAAACAACAAGGGCCTGCCCTGGTAGAATGTAATAATGGATTCTGACCAGGTGACCGGAACATTCTGCGCCAAGTGACAGCATCAGTAACCACTTCTGTTTTTCATTCTTCAGGACAAGTATTCAACTACTTCTCGTCATCCTGTTATTCACTTAACATCAAAATTAAACTTTCTTCCTTCAATCCCGAAATGAACTTTTCACTAACCAGGCTTCTAGCACGTGCATTGTTTGGCAGGGTCAAGGCTGAGCCCAAAGCCGCCACTGTCTTCTACCAAGTTCTCTACAACTGCAGTCTGAATGCCCTGGTGGATGAATGTGGCTTTTTTGTTGTTGTTGTTTTTTGGCTTGGCTCAACCCCCAGGACACACAGAGCAATGTCAAAATCCAATGGCTAATGCCTGCAAGCTCTGATGAGAATGGAAGACAGGGATCACTGGGGGAATAGTAGAGACCCGTTACCCCAGTCACACCACCTATGTGGGACAACAAAGTCTCATACAGCCAAGACTTGGTTCCCAGAGCTGGGGAGCAGGGACATGTAAGAGACTGTGTATGCATTTCTATCTGGAGGAATACTTCAACATTCTCACCCATGAAGCCAGATGAAACAACCCATTCTCCTTTGGGCTAGTCCAGGACAGGGAAGCCCACACACCCACTGCACACTCTGGCCACTGCATAACTTATCTCAGTTCTAAGACAGCCAAAGAACCTGTGCCACCATCTAAGTTGAACCTAACTTCCTCTTAGCACAAATCTGCAAAAATAGAGTCAACCAGGGACCACATGCCAACTTCCCATCTAAAGCTAGAAGGTGCACAGAAGGGAGCAGAAGACCTGCAGCTGAAGGTGGTGTGCTCTGAAAAGGTGTTTGACAAACTGAGATGCAAAACAAGTCCCATAGGGAACCATAGGGAATACACACGCTGAGTCTAGGCAGCCCAGGTCTGGAGCAGGCTAAGGAGGAAGCAGTAACTAAGATATTAGGCCTGAACAGACGCTGAACCCCGCCCCCCATTAAACCCGATGCTTTTTGGATCCAGAAAGCCCTGGGATCACATTCTCCAGAGAAAACCTACTAACAAAAAGCTGTATGCAGATTATCACACTCCCTGTTTCCAGTACTGCTTAGTGAGGACCCTGACCCATCTGCTCTGGGTCCAAACTCAACAGCCCAGTGGTCTACTGATGATCCAGGCAATCACTCCAGAAAACATGACTACACGCACAGGTTCACATACATGAGCATGCACACACATATACTCTCCAAAGAGCAATAGGCCAAATTCCTACAAAGCTCTGGAGGTGCTGCACAGAATTTGCTGGACAGGAGAGGAGCCCAATCCTTCTCAAGCTCACACACCTGCAAGCAATGCTCTTCAGGAAGCTGAGGTGTAAGGATTGTGAATTCAAGACCAGCCTGGGCTATACAGAGAGAGAAATGCCAACAGACAGAATGGATTAGTATACAAGGGCAGACTGACTCACACACTGCAGCACTAGCTGCAATTACCTTGGGGAATATAAGCTATGTTTAAGTTAAAAAAGAGAATGGCTCAAGCTCACAGCTGTTGACAGAGAGAGAAACAGAGACAGAGAGACAGACAGAGAGAGAGAATGGGCCGGCAGATGGCTCTGCAAGTCAAAGCACTTAGAGCCAAGTGTGACAACATGAGTTCAAATTCCTGGGATCCACATGGTATTAGGAAAGAACTGAGAACTGACTCCACTCTTTGACCTCCACACATGACACCACTACATGAGTGCCCCTCATACACACAAAAAGGATACTAAATGAATATGTAAGCTTCAAAATAAAAATTTTAAAAAGATTTTGTTTCTCCCTAGGCCAGCAATCCCAGAAATCAAAGATTAACTGAACCCTGCCCTGAACAAAAGGCAAAAGTCCACTGATCAGCATGGACGGCTCAGCCACACCTGGACCCTCACAAGCTCATGCCACACCTACAGGCCAAATGGAATCTGCTGTTCCTCCTTCTGGTGCCCAAGATGAGGCTTGGCGCATCTACACTGTTCCATCTCTAAGGCCTCCTCACTATACCCTGAACAGACTGCTCTGTGGGGCCTCAGTCGGTAGGACTGGGACTGATGGGAAATGATCTGCATCTGTGAGGTGAAGCACACCAAGACTGTAGGTGAGGAAATGCCACTGTTTTCAATAGCACCAGAAAACCCTGACTAGAACCAGAGGCTTTTCACTCCTAAAGCCTTTCTGGCTACCTGAACCAATGTCGCCACTGACATGACCTTGTTCATACCATGTGCCTCACAGGATTAGCTTGAAGTCAACTGGGTGCTGGGGCTTCAGGGCACTAGCCTAGCACATTGGCCCCAGAAAACACAAGGTGGAGAGCCAGAGCTCCAGACCAAAGACACAGGAGACACTCTGCCTTCCAAGTCATCCAATCGACGGCCTGCCTTTTGTCCTGTGCTTAGTCTGCCCAGGAGAACATAGGCCAGAGAAGGAAACTGCTCAGATGCAGGCTCTGGTGCCAGTCTAAGGAAGTGTTTACTGATTGTGTTTCTTTTCCTAATACTGAGGGCAGAACCCAGGACCTTCACATGCTAGGCAAATGTTCTACCCCTGAGCCATGCCACCAGCTCTGGAAGCGCTTTTTATAAGTAGGTATATCTCAGCAAGATCCTTTAGCCACACTGATTTCTTACTTAACACCACTCTCCCCATGTAGGATCCACATACACTAAGGATAAAAATATAAAACCCAGGTCTTGTCTGAATGTTTCCATCACAAGTGAATTTCAGTCCTTCCATGCTATCACCTGAATCTTTGCCACCTAGAATGCCTGTACTTACTTCACAACAAAACAGAAAGCACGCCAGGAAAATTTCAGAAGTTAAATGTAGCTTCCCTCAAACACCACAAGCCTAAAACAAAGAACAGAATTGCAGCTCTCAAATAAAACAAGCACAATCAATCTTTCTGCTGGTTCTTGCTGGGGGCCACAGCTAGGGACAGCTGCCTGGATTGGGCCCGAGGCTACCGGTCACATAAGAGATTCGATCTGCACCCACAGTGACAAAATCCTATGTGGAAAATGACAGAGCACTTGGTCTCGCAGATACTCTAAAAGACAAACTTAAAAACTGATGGCAGCACCTCTCTCTGTCTCTGGGAAGTGGAGGATGCTGCAGCTGAGGTTGGCACCTCCTGGCACTGTCAATAAAGTACACCCAGAAAGCTATACCTTGAAATGGCTTGGTAAATACCATTGCCACAAATCATGAGGACCAAAGTGTCTTAAAATCACTTTCCACATCATTTGAGGTTAAACTCCAGAGACTCAGGTCTGAGTGTTGGTCCCACTACAATCCAAGGGGGTGGGGAGTATTGGATGCCAGGTCCTCCTCCCGCTTCCCAGGAAGTACTGTTTGTCATAAGCCTCATCCCTCAGTGGTACTCTGAAACCCCATCACATCCTGTTAGTGAGTGTTTCCCTAGTCCTTCCACATAGATGTTCCATTTGATCCCACCCCTACAGGACCTTCCTGAAGAACCAGGGAAGCACAACCACACACAGCCACAGCACACGCATCATGTACACACATGTTCCACCTCCACCTCACTGACTCATCACCTAGAACTTGGCTCTGCACAACAGCCAGGTGCTACCCAGCAGGCTCAATGACTATGCTCACAAACTACTTGGAGCCAAGCAGTGGTGGTGCATGCCTTTGATATCAGCATTTGGGAGGCAGAGGCAGGGGGAATCTCTGTGAGTTCAAGGCCAGTAGCCTAGTCTAGAAATTGAGTACCAGGACTGCTACACAGAGAAACTCTGTCTTGAAAAACCAAAAAGAAAGAAAGAAAAAAACTTCTTTGGTTTTTTTGTTTTGTTTTTCAGTGCAAAAAATGAAACCAAGGGAATTTTATATGCTAGGAAAGTGGTCTACAGATGAGAATATCCCAGAGTAACTTCTGTAGCTGCTAGACCTAGCCTACAGCTACAGAGGCTGATGCAGGAGTATTGGGAGTTCCAAACTTGAATAGCAACATAGCAAGGTTCTTCTTGCCTCAAAAAACAAATCATTTTTTCGTACCTACTGAAAAAATCAGTATTAAATACACACAAACTTTAGACCAGATTTGGTAGGACATGCTTGTAACTAAGCACTGGGAAGACTGGAGAGTAGCATAGAGAATTAGAGGCCAACCTGGGCTACAAAGTCAGACTCAATGAAAGGCAGGCATAGGGTGGTGAAGGCCTATAATCCCATCCCCCAGAAGGCAGAGGCAGGTGGATCTCTGAGCTCCAGGTCAACACAGAAGGTTCTAGCCAAGCCAGGGCTATAAAGGAAAGACCCTGTCTCAAAACAACAAAACAAATAAAAAAAACATTGGTTAGTACCATAATACAGTGTGTGGTGGGATGGGTCTGTAATCCCAGATACTTGAAGGGTTGAGACAGGAAGGTCTCAAGTTTAAGGCCTGCCTGTACTACAAAATACTCAGCCACTCAACCAGCCTGAGCAACTTAGCAAGACCATGTCTCAAAATTGTTTTTTTTTAAAAAAATGGGCCACAACCAGGGTACATAGCTCTTCACAGCACTAAACAAGCATATAGAAGAACCTGGGTTCAACACCCAATACTGAAAAACCAGCAAAGCAGAAATAAACAGCAGCAGGCAGACAGAGGCACTCCAAAACCTCATGCACCCTGAGGGAATCCTCTCTCCTGCTGCAGGAACCACTGGTCCAGCAAGCCCTTTCACACCACTGTCTGTGACCTGCAGCTTAATTCTGTAAAGGTCAAGAGGCATCTGTCACAGAGATCTTGTTCCCACACTAAAATCCATGACCTACAAGGAGCGCCTGCCTGAGCAGCAGAGCCATCGAGCCCAGCACTACAGTGAGAGGTGCTCCTCTGTCACCTGTGAAGAGAGCTAGCATTCTCAGATGCACCATGGAAAATCTGGTGGGGCAGGTGGTCCAGAGCCTACCCCAAATCTGGGGAGCAGGGAGAACAAAACAAGAGCATGTTTTCAATCGAGATGGCAGCATGGCAACCCTCTACTCCCTTGAGCATTCATCAGAGCAACAGGACACTCCCTTCTCCAGGCACTCAGGAGCAGCAGCCTCAGGGAGGCATCCTACCAGCCCCTGGGACTCTTGTGCCGCACTTGAGACCTTTAAGACAGGGCAAGAGTCCTGAGGCTGACTTCTAAAACTGCACCACTGTTTACTGGTCTGGCTTATGGGGTGTGACCCCAAAAGGAGCAGAGTATCTCTACGAGAGTACTCAAGACTCACAAACCCAGAAGGGTGAACCAAATTCCATTAAATACCGTGTTCTTTGAAAATAGGTCACTCAGTAAGCTCCAGTCAGCTTGTCCCTGTGACAGATGAGCACAGGGCCAACAAGATGGCTCAGTAGGCAAAGGCACTTGTCACAAAGCCTGCTGACCTGAGTTGGATCCCAGGAATCCAAGTGCAAGGAGAGAAAAGGCTCTGGCAAGCTGTCCTCTACTTTCCAAATGGGTGCTATGGCACATACACCCACATGCGCAATAAATAAAGTGTCACAGATGTCAGATTCCATGGAAAGGCAGATATGCATGGAACAGAAAGAAAGAGCCAAATGGAAAGGAACTTTTGAAACCCAGATGAATGACAGCCAACTTAAGCCACAAAAGGCCCTCAGAGCTTCTGCAATGAAAAATACCAAAAGGTACCTGGTTTCATCAAAGAAACCCAAAGACTCAAGAACTAATGGCACCCCTTTAATACCTGGAAGTGAAGATGTCAGGAAACCTAAGAGACTGGAGGCAGGTAGGCTGGAAGTCTGCTAAAGATGCATGCCCTCAAGCAAAACCATATGACCATGGCAGTGAGTACAGAGTGCACTGGAAAATCCCCACTCCTCTTCATGCATAGCACAACACTCTATAAGCTAGTATAGTGGCTCATATCTGTATTTCCAGCTCTTAGAAAGCAGAACCACAAGTCTGAACTACAAAGCAGATCCCACCATGCAAAATTAAGAAAATAAAAACAGAAGGGTAGTAGTGGCGCGTGCCTTTAATCCCAGCACTTGGGAGGCATAAATAGGCCAATCCCTGAGAGTCAAGGCCAGCCTGATCTCCAGAGCAAGTTCCACCACAGCTAGGGCTATTACACAGGGAAACCCTGTCTCCAAAACCAAAATAAATAATTAAAATTTAAAGGTGTGGGTGTGGCTCAGCTGGTTCAGAGGCACACTTCTCAAGCACAGAGCCTGTGGTGGTGCAAACTGTAATCCCATCACTCAGGAGGTAGAGGTGTAGGAAGAGCAGAAGTTAAGGGTTGTCCTCAGCTACACAGCTAAGTCAGTCTAGGTAAAAGGCTGTCCGAACAGTTTGTCTTCAACAAATGAAGTCCTCAATGCTCCACATAGACAGACACCCATGAAAAGCCCACAGCCAGCATCACACCAAAAGATGAAAAGATAGAATGCTTCCTGAGATAGAGAAGGAACAGGACAGGAAGCAGTATTATCTGACACTGTCCTCAATCAAGTTCAAGCCAGAGCAATTACTCAAGGAAAGGGGAGGAAAGGCATCCAGACCGGAAAGGCAAATACTCCCAGCTGACAAGATTTTAAACACAGAATATCCTAGAGCACAACCGAGCATGATGGCTGCAGGGTACAGCCACACAAAACCAGCTGTACTTCCACATGCAGCTATGAGCAAGATCAAGTGGAATTGAGAATTTCCACAAGAGCATCAAAGGCCAAAAAAAAGCCTTGGGAATCAATTTAACCACACAAGGCGGAATCTTTCAAGCCATAAAGAAATGTAAAAAGGCCCACAAAGTCAAAGAAGAGAAAGATTCACTATCCTGAAGAGCAGTGCTACACAAATGTGCCCGGAACCCTTGTCAATACACCAAGGGCCCTTTCTGCAAACCTGGAAAAGCCGTCCCTCATTTACACTAAACTGCAGAAGTTTCCAGAGAGCAAATAAGTCTGGAAAAAGGAGCTGAACTCGGGAATTACTTATGATTTCAAAATCCGCCATAAGCCAATGCGGTACTGGCAGACATATTCCAAAAGAATGGCATACAGGGTCAAAGGTAAACCTTACATCTGGGGCCAACTAATAAAGAAAGCAGTTCTCTTTAGCAAATGGTGCTAGAATAGTTGAGTTTCCACGGGAAGAATGGAATCAGACCCTCAGATGTCATAGCCCACAATGAACTCACAACAGATCAAAGACATAAATATAACCACAAAAACTATAAGACTTTTAAAAGAACACATACAGACAAGCCTTTGTGATCTAGGGTTTGTGAATTCCAACCTGAAGAAAAAAGCAGGTAAATTGTACTTTATCACTTTGAGCATTAAAAATAGTCAAGAGGCCGGGGCAGGTAGATCTCTAAATCTGAGGCAGCCTGGTCTATATAATGAGTGAATTCTAGGCTAGCCCAGGCTACACAGTGAAACCCTATCTCAAAACAAACAACAAAAGCACTAGCGAAAGGATGGCCATGACCAGGTGGTATGGTAGTGGTCCGCAGAAACAGATGGATCTCTGTGAGCTGGAGGCTAGCCTGGTCTATACAGCTAGTTCCACTAGTTCCACGGCAGCCAAGGGATACACAGAGAAAACCTGTCTCAAAAACAAAAACAAACAAAACGACAACAAAAATGATGGCCAAGGCTAGCAAGAGGGTTCAGTGGCTAGAACACTTGCAGCCCGAGCCTTAAGCCCAGAGTTCAATCCCCAAGATTGACGTAAGGTGGATGAGAACTGACTCCACAAAGTTGTCCTGACTTCCACATATATACACATGCTCATACATATCACACACAAACAATATTGAGGGAGAGGACAGAGGTGAAGCAAAGCATGGTAGTAAACACCAGGAGGCTGAGGCAGGAGGACCATGAGCCTGAAACCAGTCTGAGATCTATGGTGAGATCTTGTCTCAAAGAGAGACAGAGACAGAAGTAGGTGGTACTGCAAGTCATCTATGTCCAGAACGTATAAACAACTTCTACAACTGAACAAGACAACCTAATTAAAAGGCAGGGAAAAGCTAGGCATGGTGGACCAGCACCTTTTAGTTCTAGCACTTAGGAGGCAGAGGCAAGGGGACCCAGAAACAGAGGGCAGTGAAGACCTGAAACAATCCACACATCATTTGTGTTTGTGTCATCTGGGAAACACAGACCAAAACCAAAGATAAACTTCACAGCCACTGAGATGAGGGGTAAAGGGTAGACGGAAGGAAAATAAGTATTAGCAAAGATGTGGAGATAGTGGGTGCCTCTCCCACACTGTAGGTGGGAGTGTAAAACATGCAGCCATTTCAGAAAAAAGTCTGGATGCTCCCCACAAAGTTAAACATAGAATTAACATGTGACCCAGCAATTCTACTCCTAGATCTATATTCCAAGAATTAAAAACAGGTGCTCAGGGGCTGGAGCTATGGCTCAGCCAGTAGAGTTGGAAACACAGCATGAGGTCCTGAGTTGACTTCCAGGACCTACTGAAAAAAACCGAGCACAGCAGCCTGCAACTGGAACCCTAGCATCAGAGAAGCAGAGACAGGAGGATCTCTGGAGCTTAGTGGCCAGTCAACCTATTCCAAATTGGTGAGACTCAGGTCCCAGTGAGAGGCACTGTTTCAAAAAAAAAATAAGGTCCCTGGGCATGATGCCATACGTCTTTAAACCCAGAATCTGGGAGACAGAGACAGACAGGCAAATCTGAGTCTGAGGCTGGCCTAGTCTACAGAACCGGGCCAGCCAGGGCTACGTAGTGAGACCCTGACTTGAAGAAAACAACAACAGACAGCAACAGCAATGTTAGTAGAGAATGCTCGAGATCCACATCCAACATCAACCTCTGGCCTCCACACAAAATTTGGAAACAAGTGTTCAAATGCAAACTTGCTCCCATGATGACAGCCGGCAACACTAGTTAAATAACCCAACAGGTGGAAACAATCCAAATGTCCAATGATGTGGACAAAAAAGATTTAATAGGGCCTTCGAGGTGGCTCGGGGGGGAGACCTGTCTGCAGCCAAACTTGATGACCTAAATTCAGTCCCCCAGGACCTATACAGGTGAAGACAACTGAGTCCAGCAAGATGCCCTCTTGACCTCAGCAAACATACGCATGCAAATAAAATACTTTTTGTAAGACTTAATAGGTCCATACAGTAGGAAACTACATTCAGGCATGGAAAGTAATAGAATAGGAACACATGCTACACAGCATAGATGAGCTTTGAATAAGATATCCAGAAAAGGCAATCCCTGGGCTATAAGCAGAGCTGCAGCTAACTGGACAGGGAGGAACTGCTTGGTGGGTACTGGGTTTCACTTTAGGGTCATGAAAAGTTGGAACTAGATAATGGTGATGGTTGCATAACACTGTATACAGTTTAAAATGGAAATTTTCATCATAACACACAAACACAGAGCAGCGGGCTACCTTGCATTCATATCCTTTCTGCACTCTTCCAGAAAGACCAAAAGGCAAATAGCCAGAGGTTGCCAACCTTCAGAACTAAAAGCATCTCTCCAAATCTCTGGCACAACTCTCAAGTGAGAGCATGGTAGTGCACACTTGTAATTCCAGCACTAGGGAGTTGGAAGCACAAGAACATGAATTTAAACTCTGGGCCTGCCTGGGCTACAAAAGACCTGGCCAAAACAAAAACAAAAGAGACCAAGAGGTAATGCAGAACAGTCCTCTCAGACCTCTGTGATTGGAGCAGGGGCTCGAGCATGTCACCCACAGTCTGGTACATTTTCAGAGTGACCCAGCTGGGTGGCGATGCCTGTAATCCCAGCACCCTGAAGGCAGAAGCAGTGCATCTCTATGAGTTCGAGGCCAGCCTGGTCTACAAGCCAAGTTCCAGGACAGCCAGAACTGTTGTATACAGAGAAACCCTGCCTTGAAAAACCAGAGTGACCCAGTCCTGAACAAGGAAAACATGAGGCACAGAAGAGCCAGAAGGTGGTGCTGGGGCTATGCTCAAGAACAAGCGGTCAGGACTGAGACTCCTTGTAAATCCTTAGTCCCAGCTCCATCCCCAGCACCACTGACCACTGCAGTTGAGCACGCCTGTAATTTAATCCTAGCAGAAGGGAGGTGGAGGCAGGAAATTAGGAGTTTAAGGCCATTTTCTGCTGTATTGCAAGTTCTGGGCCACCCTGGGCTACCTGAGGTCAGGTTCACAGATAAATAAAGAGCCTGGCTTAGAGGATCATGCCTTTAGCCCCAGCACCCAGGAAGAAGAGGCAGGAGGAGCTCTAGAGACAAAACTACACAATGAGACCCTGTCTCGTAAAGAAGAGGCTGGAGCTCAGAAAAGAGAAGAGAGTTCTGGAGGGACCTAGAATGCGCAATATAAGTCAGGTTATAATGCCACATAAGTGTAATGGAAAGCCGGGCAATCTGTCCCTGAGGCATGAAGCGCACGTCACAGGACTGTACTTCACACCAAGAACGGGGAGCAACAAAGTTCCCCCAGCTGATGTCCACGGGTCCCTAGGCTGAATCTAACAAAGGTCCAGCGGGCCAGCCCGCGCGCCGGACTAGAGGCAAAGGCAACTGGCACTGGATAACCAGCAGGTGTAGAGTCCCATGCCAGGGACTCGTTTACTCGGCCCGCGCCCCTCCCCGCACCTGCAGCACCTGCGCCCCGACAGGGCGCGCCCCCGGGATGGCACTTACGCCTGCGCCCTGCTAAGTGTAGCAGGAGACCCCGGAACCCAACACGCCAGGGGTCCGGGGCGAGGTGGGACCGGAGTGCCAAGGCACACGGGACACCAGACTCGCGGAGCCCGGGCGCGCGGCCTGGCGGCGCGAAGGGCGTCACGCGCGTCGTAGCCGGTTGGCGGTTCCCACTTAGAGCCAACCTTGCCACCTACATCCAGGCCGGTCCTAAGACAGTCCCCGTGTGCCCTTGGCCCGACCGCAGTATTCCCCACGTCCCCCGCCCACTCCCGCTCTCGCCCAGCCCGCTCGCCGCAGCTCACCTGCCTCGCGCCGCCGCCTCAGGCCTCGTCCGCGCCGCCCAGGCCCGGTACCGAAGACACTCCACAGCCACAGCCAATCGCGCGCCGCGCCGGGATCGGAGGCGGGAGCGACGCAAACGTCAGTCAATCCCATGCACGTCTGCTGAAGCTCCAGACCAATAGGAAGGCGACTGCCCCGCCGCAGCCCGAGAGGGGCGGGGAAAGGGAGGGACGTGTGACGTCAGTGGGCGGGGCGGGCGCGCCGGGACGGGAGGGGCCACGCCTAAGGAGAGAAGACGACTCTTGGGTAGCGCTAGGATTAGCGTTTTTCGCGGAGGCGCTCGCGCGCGGTTCTAGGCAGGGCTTCGTGGACCCAGAAGACCCGACTCCTATACAGAAATGCGGCGGGCTTCCGGGCACCTCCTCTCCTCTGCTGCCTAGGTGCAGTGTTTGGAGGAAGCCTCCGACGCCCTGACTCGGGGGCTGGAAGCCAGGTCTTCCCCCTTGGGGAGTCCGCCCTCCCGGGCCCTCTCTCACTTGAGCAGTTTTACAAATACCGTTCCGTTGAATTTATTTTGTTTACAGACAGGGTTTCACTCTGTAACCTTGACAGTCCTGAAACTTATTACGTAGAACGAGCAGGCCTTGAACTTGAGATGAGCTTGCCTCTGCCTCGGGAGTGCTGGGATTAAAGGCGTGCACCACCACGCCCCACTTAGTTTTTTTCCTATTTTAGACTGGTTCTCACACTGGCCTGGAATTCACTGTGTAGCCCAGACTGACTTCCCTTTCACAGCAATCACCTGCCTTGTCTTCCCAGGCACCACAGCTGGTTTCCACTGTTTTTTTTGTTTTTTTCTTGCTTTGTTTTGTTATTTTGTTGTTATTGTGTTTTTTTTTTTTTAATGTATTTGTATGTATGTGTCTGCAGAGGCCTCGGGTCTGTGTATGCCTGTGTAAGTGTGTGTGTGTGTGTGTGTGTGTGTGTGTGTGTGTGTGTGTGTGTGTGTCTGTCTGTCTGTCTGTCTGTCTGTCTGTCTGTCTGTCTGTCTGCAGAGATCTCGGGTCTCCTGAAGCTGTAGGTTGCTTGCTGCCCTGCCAGAAGTGGATGCTGACGACCAAACCCCAATCCTCTGAATGATCAGCAAGGGCTCTTTTTTTCCCCTGCTCCTTTCCAAGCAGCAAGTGCTCCTAATGGCTTAGCCACCTTTTGGCCCTTTGCTTCTACACTTTGTTTAGTTTTTAGGCAGGGTCTTTCTATGTAGTCCTGGTTACCCTGGAACTTGCTGTCTAGATCTGCCTGCCTCTGTCTGGTACTAAAGACATGCACCATCATGCCTGGTTGGCTTTTACACTTTTAAGCAAGAGTCTTGAGCTGGGGAGATTGATCAGTTAACAAAGTTCTGGCAGTGCAAGCATCCAGGCCTTGAGTTCAACCTCAGAATCCAAATTAAAAAACAAACAAACAAACAAAAAGTCTAGTACTGTGTGCTTGTAATCCTAGGACTGGGACCCCCCCCCCCCCCCCGGACTTGCTGGTCACCAATTTAACTTACTTGGTTAGCACCAACCCAGTGAGAGATCCTGTCTCAGAGAACAGGGTGGATAACACTGGTGCACATACACACACAGTCTCACTCTGTTGCCCAGGCTGTCTTGGAATGCCTCATGTTCTGTCCCAGTCCTGGGATTACAGGCACGAACTACCACATCCAGCCTTTTGATAGTTACCCATGCTGCATGCACTTGCCTCCTTATATGGCAAGTGTTTGACACTGTGTTGATTTGTCCCATTGGTAGGTTGAAGGACTTTTCCGTAGGCAGTAGACACTGGAGGGTTTCAGGCCACAAGAGTATTTGTGGCAAACATTTAAGTCCACTACTAGTAAAGTGAGTGGGTTTGGCAGGGCAGCTGGCTGGCTCCACAGGGGCCTGGCTTGCTGACCCCTGGGCCAACTGCTGGACATCTGCATTTTGTCAGTAGAAGCTGTTATAAATGAAACACTTAAGCATTCAGAGGCAGGAGTCTGTGTGGACATTTGCCTTAGTTTTGTCTTTTGTTATTTAGCATTGTATACATGCATTATGTGTGTGCCTGGTACCCACACAGGTCAGGAGGTGGCATCGCATGCTCTAGAACTTGAGTTACATATGGCTGTGAGTCACTCAGTGGCTTCTGGGAACTCTATGTGGGTCCTCTTCGAGAGCAGTAAATACTCTTAACTGGTGAGCTATCTTTCTAGCCCAGGCTTTTTTGTTTTTTGTTTTGTTTTAGATAGGGTCTATGTATCCCACACCCAGCCCCCCCCCCACTTTTAAATAGGGAATTAGTACTGTAACCCAGGCTGGCTTCATGATCCTCCTCCTTCTGCCTCCATCTCCCAGGTCCTGAGATTACAGTGTAAATCAACACACCTGGCATTTTCTTTAATCTTTTTTTTTTTTTTCTTTTTGAGACAGAGACAGGATTTCTCTGTGTATCCTGGAACTTGCTTCATAGACCAGACTGACCTTGAACTCACAGAGATCCACCTGTCACTGCCTCCTGAGTGCTGGGATTAAAGGTGCCAAGCCTGTCTACTTTTTTTATTAGCTTATTTTTATGTTTTTAGAGACAGAGTCTTATATACCACAGGCTGGCCTTAAATTTGAGATGAATTCCTCATCCTTCAGCCTGAAGTTCTGAAATTAAAGGGATATTCTGCCACACTCCAAGCGCTGCTAGTGATTCATCTCAGGGCTTTGAGTACCCTAGACAGATATCCTACCAGCTCTAGACCGCCAGCCAATTTTGACTTTTTATTAACAGCCAGTGTCTTAGTCCTGTCAGCCCAGCAATCTGGGAGGGGTCAGTAGGACAATCCCAAATTCAAATCCAGCTTGGGCAATTACTGGTGCTAAAAGCCGTGCTGTGCTTGGTGCAAATGCAAAGCTTCGTTTGCAGGAGAGGTTTCCTGTGATTGGTGCAAACACCCTTCCTCTGGCAACATTCGTAGGTTGTAGGATCCATGTGGCAGGCCAGCTGGGGAGATGGTCCTATATTATCATGTCCTGTGATGCCACAGTAGACCTGGCAAAAAGCTGCTCCTGCTGTTTGTTCATTTCTTGTCTGCTTTACATAGTATAGGGGGAACATGAAGACAAGCAATGGGAGCAGAAGCAGTGATGTGGTGTTGGTGGTTGTGACAAGAGGGCCTGGCAATGCACTGAGCCCCTGAGGCTGCAGAGTGGGCAGGCTGGCAGCAGAAACTGCTGGGAGCCACTCCAGATGGGCAGTAACTATGACAGAAGCTACAGCCATAAGAGGCACCTGAACCATGGGGCAAAGTGCAACCAGGGCAAGAAGAAAAAGGAGTGAAGGAGCCCAGAGAAGGTACAGAGTGGAGGCCGAAAGATAGAAGCCTGCAATGAACCAAGAAGGGAAACCACAGGCCACAGTGGCAGGAAATGTTCTAGAGAGCTGCCAAGCCAGTAGGACCAAGGGACCCTGACACTACAGGCCGGGAGGAGGTTTGTGGAATTCCAACTCCAAACCCTCCTAGAAACTACAACCCTAACTGCTTCCAGGGGATGGAGGAATCCCAATTTCCTAGGTGTGTATGAGAGCTTATAGACCGCATGCTGGAAATCCTAGCCCTTGGGAGGAGAGTCAGGAGTTCAAGACCAGCCTCTGCTACATAAGCTCTTGATTCAAAACAGCAAAATAACAACAGAAAGAGCTGTTAATAATTACAGCCCTCAGGACCCTGCTGTCCAGCATCACTGTGACCTGCAATACTGGTAGATGCCCCATGCTGCTACTTCCTGCTGTCATAACTATAGCCAGAGTCAAAAATCTACTTTTGTTTTTTTGAGACAGAGTCTCATGTAGCACATGTAGCTTTGAACTTGCTATGAAGCCAAGGATGACTTTGAACTTCTGATCCTCCTAATTCCTCTTCCTAAATCCTGGGATTAAGAGACATCTGGACATCACACCTGGCTTATGGTGCTTTGGGAATGGAACCCGGAACTTCTGTATGCCAGTGAGAACTCTACCCTCCCTCCACCCACCCTCCAGCCCACTTTTTGTATTTTTATTTTGCGTTGAAGAGCAGCATTTGTGTAGCTTCACCTAGTCAACACTGCTGGCTGGTGAGGGTAGTCCCTTTGAGCTCACACCTCGACCTTGGCACCAGAATAGTATTTCAGTTGTAAACAGAACCTGACTCCTATATCGAGGAGACTAAGAAACCCAAGCTGGTGGCTTCCAGCCTCCGGAGTGGGTGCAGCAAGGGGAACGGAAAGCTGGGCATGCAGAGAGGCTGGAAGGAAGATCAGCTAGCCAGGAAACCCCTTTCTCTTAAGGAAGCAATTGGACTTCCCTGCTGGCTGGATGAGGCAGGAGGCACCGCAAAGGAAGTGGTTTTTCTTTCTTTTTTGCCCATGGCGGTTCCCCAACCCACACCCCCAGGGCGTTTCCTAGTCCCAGTGTGGTTCTGGGTGTGGCAGGGAGTGGCACAGCAACACATCCAAAGCATGGCCTAGACAGCAGTTCCAGCCCAAGATCCAGAACCCCACACCCAGGCTGGTGGTTATAGATGAACAGTAGAGCCTCTGCTGCTCTGAGTAAGCTCCTGAGTTCCATCCACCTTGGTGCTCAGAGTCAAACAAAACCCACATGCCAATAATCATACCTGACAAGGGGCTCTCTTTATTTGCTATGCTAGGGATGGGACCCAGAGCCTCGCACAAACCTTAGATAGGCTTGAGCCAAGTCCCAGCCTCTCACAGTGGATTTTAGGCGAGTGATCAGTTACAGAGAAACACCCTATTTTTGTTTTTAAATAATTTCTTTATTATTGTTGTTGATGAACTTCCAGAAGTAGAACTGATTCATCTGTGCACAGTTACATACACCTTTAATCCCAACAGCCTGGTCCGTGTTCCAGGATTTCATACTGAGATCCAGCTTCAAAACAAACAAGTAACATAAGACACAGAAAGGAACCAATTGCTTACTAGACTTATATGCCTTTTACCTGCCAAGCTGTCTCATGACAGCTCTCTTTTAATTTTGAGACAGGGTTTCACTAGGTTACTCAGGCAAGCCTGGAACTCACTCTAAATCCCAGGCAGGCCTTGAACCGGGGATCTTCCTACCTTAGCCTTTCAAGTGGCTGGAACTACAGGCATGAAGAAGCTACCACAGATTAGCAAACCGAACTGAAACTGAAAAGAAAAAGTTGCACCAGTGTTGAAGATTCTATAAGGCTGATTAGAACGCCCATGATTAAAGAGACTTGGGATGTTGCAGATCCATATACCCAAAATATCCCGTGCTTTCTTTAGCCCATTAATTCATACACACACACACACACACACACACACACACACACACACACACACACAGACACACACACACACACACACACACACACACATGGAATATAGAACTGACCCATTGGTATAACAGCTCCCGCTCTTGAAGAGGACCTGAACTCAATTCCCAGCTCCCACATGGCTGCTCACAACCATCTGTTAAAGTTCAGCCCTAGGGCATCTGGATGCCCCCTTCTGACCTCAGCAGGTACCAAGTACTTACAGGATACACAAATTTACTACGTGTAGGCAAAACATACAAAATAATAAAATAGATTTACATATATATATTGATTTCAAAACAAGCAAGGACTAGAGAGATGGCTCAGCAGTTAAGAGCACCTGTTCTTGCTAAGAACCCGGTTTAATTTCCAGCATCCACATGGAAGCTCACAACCATCCATAACTCCAGTTCCAGGGGCTCAGACACCCTCTTCTGACCTCTGCAGACAGCAAGCACACAGTGGTGCACAGATAAACATGCAGACCCAACACTCAATCCACATAAAATAGGTTTGCATCCTAGAAACAGAACAACCCCTGCTGATTTCCTTATTTCTCTTTTCAGCAAAACTCTAAAAGGATATATGGCCTTCCCCAGTCATCTGCCAGAGCTCTTGCTAACCAAGCTTCTGATGCAGTAGGCTTCCAGAGGCCACCACCCTAGGATCTTCTGAAACTGGTGTGCCTTAGCACCTACACTGTTACCACCTGGCAGCCATGTCACTGTGGGCAGCTTCCTGGCTCCCCACCATCCTATTTTCTATCTAGACTCCTCCTGGGCCCTGGTCTCCACATGTGAGTGTCTCTGAGCCCCTGAGCCTTGGTGGCTGTAGGTGAGCCCTAGGTGCTCGTTGATCTCTGCACCCCCAACTTGACACCTCCAGGTTTGAACCCTCTCTTTAGGCCTTCTCTACAGTACTCAGGTAAAACCAGTTTCTTCCACTCCTTGATCCAAAAGACCTTTGCCCCTCCCACCGGCTGTCCCTGGAGCCAGATCCGGTGCAGGGTGATACAGGGCTGTAATATAGCACTCAGGAGCTTGAGGCAAGAGGATTGCTCTGAGTACAAAGCCAGCTTTAGCTATATAGGGAACTCCTGTGTTATGTGTTATGCGAACCCACAGAATCTGTTACAGGATCTCAAGAATTTATTAATATGTAAAGTGTGACTAATCCGCTCGTGGATACAGAATAAAATAAACTCCTCTGCTTATCCAGCTTATCCTCCGTTCTGCCCAAGGGCGACGGGGTCCAGTGCAAGCTGCCCCCTGACACCTGATACCTTCATACCCAAGAGTGTGCCTTCTCTCTCCTCCTAAATGGTCATGTATGCAGACAAGACCATGCCCATCGGGTCAGATACTCCAAAACTCACTGGGTGAATAGAATGAATCCCCACAACACTCCTGTCTCAAAAAAAAAAAAAAAAGAAGAAAAGAAAAAGAAAAAAAAGAGAGAGGGAGGGAGGGAGGGAGGGAGGAAGGAAGGAAGGAAGGAAGGAAGGAAGGAAGGAAGGAAGGAAGGAAGGAAGGAGGGAGGAAGGGGCAAGATGGCTCAGCCAGTGAACGCGCTTGTCGCCTGTGCTCCATCCACATAGTGCCAAGAGGGAACCAATTCCTCCAGGTTGTCCTCTGACCTCCACCTGCACCATGACACACCCACTCCCTACAGCATGCTTGGTACCCTTGAAGGTCTGGAGAGCCGAGTCGTAAATCTCCATATGGGTTCTGGAGATTAACCCCGAGGGCCCTGAAAGAGCAGCCGGTGCTCTTGACTACGGAGCCATCTCTCCATTCGCCAAAATTCATTTTTCAAGAAAAGGTCTCTTTAAGCTCCCCTCTCAGAAGGAACCCCTTTTGAGTTTGTTTTGGTCCCCATTTTGTTTTGGAGGCAGCACTATGCCTGCTCTCGTTTGTAGTCAGGTGAGGTCCATCCCGCTGCCTCCTCCTTAACACAGGTGGAGTCTGTGGCTGCTGCTAGACATTGCTTTTCTACCTAACACTGTGTGCCCCATCAGTATACCGCAGAGAGGAAGAAGAAACGTCCCAGGCAAATAATTCCCTCGTTTCAAAAGCCTGTGCTCAAGAAATCGACAGAGGATAAAGTAGGTGGAGAGGGGAGGGGAGCACTTCACAGGGCTTAGGCAAATTTTGGAAGGCCGGAAGCGGTAGCATGTGGGGTGAATGGAGTGGGGGGGGGGGGAGAACAGCCCAGAATAGGCACCAGACTGAGGAAGGGTGAAGCTCGGGGCATGCCTGGCACCGTAGGGATTAAACAGAGCTCTGGGCTGAAGCAACTGAGCTCCCTCACACTCTGGCCTAGAGCAACTGGCAATTGGCAGGATGCTCTAGCCCAAGAGAGCTGGGTCCTCCTCTGCAGAGGAATAGGCATCCTTCCCAGTAGGCTTTCAGAGTGGGTACAGGCTTCCCAACCAGCTGATTCCCGGGTGTGGCCCCTAGGGAAGTCCCAACATCTTGCAAAGATGATGCCCAAGAGACTCACCTTAAATACTGAGCTCTGGATAAAGGCTTGGCAGGGAAACTGAGTCATCTGGAATAGAAACCAGGGAGCCAATGGTTTCTAAACAGAAACTCCAGGGAACCTGCAGGAGAGGGAAGGGCCAGGGGCTGAGATGGGGCCTACCTCCTTCTAGGGAGGTGGGTACACAAAGACTTTTGAGGATGTGCTGATCAGAATCCTGAGGAGAATGGAGGGATTAGGCTATTTTAGGAAGAAGACAGCACAGAGATGAGCTGAAAAAATTGAACGGACATACCATAAAATGTTTAAGAATAACCACATCCACAGAAGTGGCCAAGATCCACAGTCTTAAGGGAAGTATAAATAAAAGCCCATGAATAGCTGAGTGTGATATAGCACCCCTTTAGTCCCAGCATTTGGGAGGCAGAGGTAGCTTAGCCTGGTCTATGTAGTGAGTTCCAGGATAGGGGAGAAGGGGTTGGATATCAGGAGTCCAAGATGGTCAGACTTAGCTATCTAGCAAGTGCGAGACTAGCCTGAGATTGTCTCGAACAAAACAAAAACAAATATGAATAAATACAGCAAACTGGACCATATTATTCTGAGAACATCACAGAGAAAAAAAATACGCAAATGAATTAATTTGAGGACATTTCACTTCAGTGGAAGAAAAATGTTACTTTACTGGTTGTATAATAAATGAGCCACAAGCAGAAACTTTTTCTGACAAGGTATAGCCTATATGAGTGGTTGTGTTTGTGCCATTGTGTGTATGTGGAGGTTACAATTTTCAGGTGTCAGTTCTCTTGCTCCATCTTGTGGGTCTCTGGGAGGTAACGCAGGTCATCGGGCTTGGTTGCAAGTGCCTTTGATCATGAAGCCATCTCATCAGCTCCTTAGTATATTTCTTTTGTTTCTTCATTGTCTTTGGGTCTTGGCTGCTGTACTAAGTACTCCAGGCCAGCTGGTCTGTGATATTGTAGAAGATTCTCCTGGATCTGCCTCTCATCTCATCCTAGGGATACTTACTGTTTCACAAGTGCCACAGAGTCATGCTTTACCCTCCCCCCTGGACCCCTGGATCAG
Source organism: Phyllotis vaccarum (assembly GCA_033318265.1). Lineage (NCBI taxonomy): Eukaryota > Metazoa > Chordata > Mammalia > Rodentia > Cricetidae > Phyllotis > Phyllotis vaccarum. The sequence goes on along the minus strand of JARWLC010000017.1, from coordinate 68,864,676 downwards.
AACTCAGGCCATCAACTTCTGTGGCAATCCCTTTACCTGTTGGGCCACCTTCATTGTTCTTCTGAAACTAGGTTTAGGTTGTGCAGATTGACCTTGAACTCACTGCAGTATGAGCCGGAGTCCTGGATTATAAAGGAGGGTCTGAGGGTCTTTGAAATTGATTTACACAGGAACCATTGAAATGTAAATTTCCCACAAATTCTAAAGGCAAGAAGTGACTTTGACCATGAGAAGGGATGGGACACAAATATATGTTACTCACTGGGACAGGGGCACTTGAGGAAGGTAACAAATGGCTGGGGGGGGTTGCTGGGGGGGGGGGTTGTTGCACACCTTTAATCCAGGCATTCTAGGTTCCGAGTCAGGCTGATTTCTATGAATTCTACTTTGGTCTAGGTAATGCGCTTCAGGGATGCTGGTGCTGTATAGAGATTCTCTCCCTCTCCTCTCTCAAAAATAAATAAACGAAATAAGGAAGCCTATTTGGGCAAAAGATGTTAACAGATGCAGGTGGAGGTGAATGTCCCTCCCCTGAAGTCCTGACACCACTCTTGACACCTATCCTGCCTGGTCTCTCACTGTGTCTCCCTTTAACCCACTCTGAGGCTTGCAGGGTAGCCTCCTTCCTGCTGACTTGCCAAGTTTGTTCTTGCTCCGGGCTTTTGTTCTAACTCAGCTGGTACCCACAGAGCTGGTAGTTGGGATCCCACCAAAGGATCCAGCATCCTGATCACATATGGGTCTTCCCTTCCCTGAGACATGGGCCAGGTCAGGACCAACAGCACTTGCTGCTTGTACACTTACTTAGGGGAGAGATTTGTGTTCTATTTGCTCTTGCCCATCTGTGTACATATTTTAAGCTCTTACACTGAAATATTTTAGGATTTTTTAAAACACAAAAATAGCAAAAACTGGTACAGAGCATTCCCATCCGTTCTGCTTGGCTTCTCATAATATTAACATGTTACATAACTAAGGCACAAAAATTGACCGACACCAGGAATTTAGTTTTAGGATAATTGACAAAGCTTCCTATGCAACTCAGAGCTTCCTTCCCTTGTGTGTGTGTTTGTGCACCCTATGTGTGAATGTCCATAGAGGCCAGAGGTCAAAGTCAGGTATCACCTTAATTGATATACACTTTTTTTTGTTTTGTTTTATTTATTTATTTATTTTGAGATAGGGTCTCACTGTGCAGCCCTGGCTGTCCTGGAACTCTCTCTGTAGACCAGGGATCCTTGAACTCAGAGATCCGCCTCTTCTTGTCTTTCTGAGTTCTGGGATTAAAGGGATGTTTTTCTTATTTGAAAATTTTAATTACGCATATGTTTGCATCGACATATGGGGTTGTGCAAGTGAGCGCAGGTGGCCTCAGAGTCCAGAAGAGTGTCATATCTCCTGGACTGCAGTCACGGGAGGTTGGGGGATGCCCAGCATGGGTGCTAGGAACCAAACTGGAGTCCTCTGAAAAGCAGCCAGCACTCAGAGCCATCTCTCTCTCTAACTCCTCTTCATCTTATTTTTTGAGACACAGTCTGTCACTAAATCTTGAGCTCACAGGTTTGTCTAGACTGTTTGACAGCCAGTGAGCTGGCATCCTCCTGTCTCTAACCCTGCTCCTTAGTGCTGGGGCTATCGTATCGCAGCAAATTTACTAGCAATAAATCATATAAAGGATTAATATTTATTAAGGGGTTATATGAACACTTACTGATACAATTGAACCTTAAGACAATTTGATCCGCTCCCCCAGAAGGCAGGAACAGGAAGAAGGTCAGTGTCCCCCTGTCTCAATGAGGTCTGGACACGCCCCATTCAGGATCCCACTGCTCTGGAGACACACCTCCAAGCTTTGCCAGCTAACATCGGAATCCCACTAGACTGTAAGGAGGTGGATGAATGAACTACTGTACCAGCTTTTACTTGGGTGCTGGAGATCTGAACTCAGGTCCCCATGCTGTGCTACAGAGACTTTCTAGACTGAGCCATCTATCTCCCTGGCTGTTTTCTTTTTTGGGGATTGAACCCAGGGCTTTGTAATGCTAGTAAGTGCTCTGTCTAGAGCTATATATACATACTCCAGTCTTTTTTTTTTTTTTTTTTCTTTAACCTTCTTTTGAGGAAGAGACTCACTAAATTGCCCATTTGAGTCTTGTACTTATATGTAGCCCAGGCTGGCCTTCAATTCGTGATCCTCTTGTTTCAGCCTCCTGAGAAACTGAGATGCCAAACTGTTCCACCATGCCCCATGCATCCGTTTTCCGTCTTTCCTTGGTGTAGGTGTTTTAGTTAGGGTTACTATCGCTACAACGAACATTAGGACCCAATAGGAAGTTGGGGACGAAAGGCTTACACTTCAGCATTGATGTTTATCACGGAAGGACACCAGGACAGGAACTCAAACAGGGCAGGATCTTGGAGGCAGGAGCTGATGCTCCTGGATGGTCACGGATGGGAGCTGCTTACTGGCTTATTCCCCATGGCTTGCTCAGCCTGCTTTCTTAAAGAACCCAGGATCATCAGGCCAGGGATAGCACCACCCACCTTGGGCTGGGCCCTCCACAACTGATCACTAGTGAGACAATGCCTCGCAGCTGGATCTCATGGCAGTGTTTCCTCAGCTGAGGCTCCTTCCTCTGATGACTCCAGCTTGTGTCAGGTTGACACACAAAACCAGCCAGTACAGCAGGCTACTCCAGAATCCCATGCTGCACTGAGTTCTCAAGTCTCCTTGGGACCCTTTAGTCTTTACACCAGTTCCTCTGCACCTAGAAAAGCCCCAAAGCCCTACTTTAGAACACCCAGTGTTTAACTGGTTTGCCTGATGTTCCCCACAGTTGGGCTGAGGGGATGTATGCATTTTGTTGATTATCCACTCAGAAGTTACTCTTTCCTCTGTAGTTAACAAGAATCCTAAGGGAGATACTGAAATTCTGCAAATAATCTCTCCTGTCCACATTTTAGTGGTTTTAGAGGCTCATAATCACCACTGCAGTGACTGTTTTCCTAAAGTCTGTTTTTGCTTTTTCCCTGTGTAGTCCTGGCTGTCCTGGAACTCACTCTGTAGACCAGGATGGCCTTGAAATCAGAGATCCCTCTGCCTCTGCTTCCCCAGTGCTGGGATGTTTACTTTTTGATGAAAGCAGGAATTGAACCAAAGGTTCACTAGTAGCACATGGTAGTCAGGAGCTCTACCACTGAGCCACACCCCAGCCCCTCACTGGGGGATTCTAGGCAGGGGCTCTACCACTGAGCCACACCCCAGCCCCTCACTGGGGGATTCTAGGCAGGTGCTCTACCACTGAGCCACACCCCAGCCCCTCACTGGGGGATTCTAGGCAGGTGCTCTACCACTGAGCCACACCCCAGCCCCTCACTGGGAGATTCTAGGCAGGTGCTCTACCACTGAGCCACACCCCAGCCCCTCACTGGGGGATTCTAGGCAGGGGCTCTACTACAGCCCTTACCTTTGTGTGTGTGTGTGTGTGTGTGTGTGTGTGTGTGTGTGTGTGTGTGTGTGTGTGTGTATGTTTTGCCTGAATGTAGGTCCATGTACCATGTGTGTGACTGAAGGTCAGAAGATACCCAACCCACTGGAACTGGAATTGTGGATGGTTGTGAGCCACTATGTGGGTGCTGGAAACCAAAAGCATAATCTCTGCAAGGGCAGCAGATGCTCTTAACCACTGAGCTCTCCAGCCCTTTAAAACTTTTAGATTGCGCGGGTGTGTGTGCAAGTGTGTAGATAAGAGGACAACTTTCAGGAGATAGTGTCTCCTTTCGTCATGGGCCCCGGGGGACTGACTCTGGTCCTCAGGTTTGAGTGGCAGACACTTTTGCCATCTCTTGGGCTCACCTAGCCCTTTTTACTTTTTTATATTGGGGCAAAATTTTCCTGGATGGTCTTGAACTCCCTCTGCATCCTAGGCGGGCCTCTAACTTTTAATCTACCTCTCTCAGCATCCCCAGTAGGTGAGGGTAGCTGTCTTGTTTGCTTCCCCATTTACTGGGGCTGGAAATAATCTATCTCATGTTAGGCAGAGGTGACTGGGCTGCACCCCCAGCCTGGGTTGTGTTCCAGTAACTTGATAGTTTTATTTTTGTTGTTTCTCGCGCGCTTCAGTTTTGGCCACTAGGGGGCGCTGTTTCTCTTCCGAGCCCCCCCCTCACTAGCACTGACAGCTTCTGACTGGCATTACCATCTTTTTTTTCTTATCCAGACCTGGATTCATTTTTTTTTTTTCTTTTCTTTTCCTTTTAAAGACGAGGTCCTCAAAACTGCTCTTGAACTCCTGATTCTTGGTTCTCCAGCCTTCATCTCCAAATGCTAGGATTACAGGCCTTTGACAACACTACTAGTTCAGACATTTTTCTTTTCCTTTTTAAAACATTAAATTGCCATTTATCTGTGTGTTGGGGGGAACATGCCCATGCCAGTGTGTGATGGTGCAGGTCACTGGATGACTTGTCAGAGTCAGTCTTTTCCGCCTACCATGTGTGTCCTAGGGACTGAACTCGGCTTGTCAATTTTGGTGACGGGTGACTTTACCCCTGAGACATCTCACCAGCCCTTTACCTTTTATTCATTATTTCCGTGTGTCATCCACGTGTGTGTGGGTGGGTGGGGGGCACGTGTTACAGTGCATGCTGAGGTCAGAAGACTACCCTGTGGAGCTGGCCTCTCCTTTACCTTTACATGGGTGCAGGGGATTGAACTCAGGCTATTGGGCTTTCTGGGCAAGGCTTTCTCCTACCAAGCCATCGAACTTACTCTGACATACTAAGAAGCCCATTTATTAGTGGAGGCCTTTAATCCCAGCACCCGGGAGGCAGAAGCAGCACATCTGAGTTTAAAGCCATCCTGGTCTACAGAGTCCCAGGACAGTCGACGCTACGCAGAGGAAGCCCGCCTCAAAAAAGAAACTCCAAACAAAAAAAGAAGCCCGTTTGTTTACATGTGGTTGACTCAGGGCTTCCTTGTCAGTTTTCAGAAGTGGGGGGGCAGGTGGCATGGAGGAGGAAGTGGGCTCTTGTCCTCACTTCCCCGCCTTCCCCCTGGGGGAGGAGGTGTCTCTTCCAATTTAGCATTTTTCTTTCAGGAGGCAGCTGGTGAGATGGCTTGCTCAGTGGATAGAAGTGCTTGCCCCAAATGTGTGGAGAGGATCCTGAACAGGATCCTGAAAGTACTCAGCTTTGATGGGGCTGGCGGTATTCACCCAATTGCCCACTCTAACAATAAATAACAATAAAGCAGATAAACAGAACCACCAACCAACCAGTCACTCTGGGACTGATCTCCCCAAATCCAAACCCAGCCATTCTGTTTGGAGCAATGGGAAACAGACCCGTACTATGAGCAATTCATCTGCAATGGCCCTGGTGTGCAGTTGGAGCCCCAGCAACAGCTGAACAGGAAGGTCCATGAAGCCTAAAATACTTACTGTAGATCCTTTTTCAAAGATGCTGAGCTGCGGGGAATGGCTCAGCAGTAAAGCCCTTGCCTTAAATAAGTGAGGGGCTGGGAGTGTGGCTCAGTGGTAGAGCCCCTGCCTAGAATCCCCCAGTGAGGGGCTGGGGTGTGGCTCAGTGGTAGAGCCCCTGCCTAGAATCCCCCAGTGAGGGGCTGGGGTGTGGTTCACTGGTAGAGCCCCTGCCTAGAATCTTATACTGAGGAACTGGGGGATGGGGATGCACATTGCCCAGGGGTAAAACACATAAAGTTTTAAGTTATATACTCAGTAACACACAATAAAGAAAATAAAATGCCTGGTGCTTGGGTCAACAAGATGGCTCAACAGGTAGAAATGACTGCTGCAAACCCTGTCAGCCTGAGTTTGATCCCTAGGATGCAATACAGTGGAAAAAAAGAACTTCTTCAGGTCAAACTTCCACATGTACACTGTCGCCCATGTGCTCTCTCCAGTAAATAAAGTAATGTAATAATTAAAATAAGAAGGTAAATAATCACTAAAATAAATGCTTGGTGTTTGTAGGGGTATTGTGTTGTTTCATGGTAAATAATTGTCCCACCCACTGGTTTAATAAAAAGCGCTGATTGGCTAAAGGCAGGCAGGAAGTGTGGGTGGGGCTACCAGACTAAGAAAAACTCTGAGAGCAGAATGCCAGAGAGAACACCAGAGAGAAGCCGCAGGAAGCAGAGGACAACCATGCTGCTGTGAGAAAAGGTACCGAGCCTCATGGCTGAACAGGATGAGTCATGGGCTAGATGAAGGGTAGAAAGCTAGCAAGTGATATGCCGGGTCCTTAAGCCGATCAGCCAAAAACTATTGAAAGCATCTGTGTGTCTCTGTGGGACTGCGGGTCTGCAGGTCTGTGGGCCTAAATCTTGAGGTTAGGCCCGAAAAGTTGGGCCAGAATCCTCGTACTACAGGTGTTCATGACTACTCAGGTGGATCTGACTGGGCCTCTGCCATGAACTGCTAACAAGTGTCCATGTGATGTTAATGCGTTTCTGTCATCATGGGGAGGGCTTGGTGGGTGGAGCTTTAAGGCCTTCCAAGGAACAGCAGAGAACACTGGTCAGTTCTCAAGCGAGTGATTGAGCTCCGGGCAGCAAGGATAATGAGATGGACAGAAATGTTGCTTCAGGCTGCAGTCACTGAGCCAGGCATTCCGAGGCCAACCTCCAATCACCTAGATGCCCAGCTCCACTCAGGGCCATGCCGGGGTGTCCCACTAACCCTGATGATGGCCCAGTCTTGTTGGGCACTCAAACTACCTTGTGTGTCAGAATGCAAATAACAGGCAGTGGTGACTAATGGCAGAGGAGCCCATGGAGTTCATGGCCAGTGTCCCTCAGGCTGGGTCCCCCAGAGGCTGATAATATGGACACAGGAACTGTCTGTAATGTAATCAGTCAAATCACACGGATGGCCACATAAAATAACTATAATAAATAATTTAATTCCACAAACAGCAAAGCAGAAATGTTAAAATTTGTTGGAACCTCCCCACCATCTTAACAAAAATATTGGCTGCTGATAAACATCCATTTAAAAATCTTTTAGGCACTTGGTGGAAAAGACACGGGGAATGACTATCTTACTGACTGCTATAAGCAAGTGGTAGGATGAGGTCTGGTTTCCTAGTCTATCCTTTTCCTGTGGGCATCACTAATACTGAGAAATAGAAATGCCAGGACAGCACACCCACATCCAAGGTTCCAGTGTGTTTAAAATTGAGAGAAGCAGGGTGATATCCCAGCACTCAGGAGGCAGAGGCAGGCGGATCTCTGTGAGTTCAAGGCTAGGCTGGTCTAGACAGAGCAGCTCTAGAACAGCCAGGGCTACATAGAGAAACTATGTTAAAACAAGTTTCAAAACAAAACAAAAAAATCAGGAGAAACTTCATCAGTGAGTCAAGACTGGGCATTCTCTTCAGTGTAGGATGATGGGACAGAGCCCAAAGGAAGTGGATAGTTGTTTTTTGCAATCACTTTGGCTTTCCCCCAGCATAAAGGGCATTCTTGGTGAGCATGGAAACAGGCCAAGACCCCTTTGAGCTCGTAAGGAGACCTTAAAACATATTCAAGCAGCTAGTTGGGAAGTTGGCAAGGGTGGGGACGTTAACTTTAATTTTAGCTTTTTGAAGCCTCTGTGAGTAGTAGGCATGTTACAAAATCCCAGGACCTGCTTAGGAAAGACAGAGGCAGCTGCTCAAAGCACCATCTGGTGGTTGGTGGGGTCCCAAGGATGCCTGCCCGGGCTGTGGATGGACATGGCTGTCTTAAAAGAAAGGTCTCCAGGCTACCAGTGCTGCCCTTCGGAGAGCTGGGGCCCTTCAGTGGCTGCTGCACATGGGTCACCGAGCAGCAGCCATGGTCTGCATGTGCTGCAGCAGCTGCTCACAGTAGGCAGATGAGCGGTGTTTGTGGACGACGGCCTCAGTTTCCCGAACCAGCACATCTGGGAACAGGACGCTGCCCTCCTTGAGGACTTCTAGAAGAGAGCATAGAACCCTGAATCCAACAGCAGTGGACTGTGAGTTAACCTTATGCTGTACAGAGCTAGCAGCTTTCTTTAGAGCCACTGAGTAGATCCCATGGGGGCTGAAAACCACCTTTCTGAAGCCTCAGGCACAATGTTCAGACACTGGAGGGTGAGATCTCAAGCACCCCCTCCCCGAGGGATGGAGAAGCATCACAGACTACATGGTCTGCTTTTTTTCCCTTAAAAAGACTGTGTGTGTGTGTGTGTGTGTGTGTGTGTATGAGGCATACTGAATCAAGGGGCAACTTTTGTGAGTCAGATCTTGCCTTCTACCATGTGGGTCCTGGGGACTGAACTCAGGACCCCATGCTTGACAGCAAGTGCCTTTATCTGTGGAGCCATCTACTGGCCCTGCAGTCTTTCATTATGAACAAATGACACATCTCTTCAAGGAGGCTGCAACGTAGACAGTCTCCCCTCACCTTGCAATGACTAGTCCCCCTCTCCTTCCTTCTAAAACAGCAGTGCCCAGAAAGTGTCCTGTACCATGCTAAGCCATTTGTAAAAGTGTTATTATTTGTATTCTTGTTTGTTTTTTTTTTTTTTTTTTTTTGTCTGTGTGCATGTGAGTAGCACATATGTTCGTGTTCGTGTACATGGGCATGGATATGGAGGTCAAGGTCAGTGCTGGGGTTCCTTCCTCTACTATTCTCCACCTCATGTATGTAAGTATGCATGTATGTATGCATGTATGTATGTATGCATGCATGTATGTATGTATTTTTGAGACTGTAGAGGTGGTGGCTGCCTAGTCTGACATCCTGAGATCCACCCCTGGAATTGTCCTCTGATCTTCATGCACAGGATGCTGTGGCACATGTGTGTGCCCCCTCCCAAATACAAATATTTAAAAAATGGGGGTTGGAGAGATGGCTCAGCAATTAAGAGCACTGGCCGCTCTTCAAGGGAACCTGGATTTGATTCTTAGTATTTCATGGGAACTCACAACTATCTGTAACTCAAACTCAAAAAAATCCAATACCCTCTTCTGGCCTCCGTGGGTACTTCATGCACATGATACACAGTCATACACACAGGCAATCATTCACACACACACACACTTGGTCTCAACTCATTTTTATTTCAGTAACCCAGGTACTGGAACCCAGAGGCAGCTGTACCCTGCAGGCCCTGGAGAGCTCACCTAGGACGGTGTCCTGGATGGCACTTTCGGGGTCATCCAGATGGACCAGCAGCTCCCTGTACAAGAACTGAACGCTGCTCTGATAGGCAGATTTTCCTTCGGAGCTCTGCACACACTTCAGCCACGTGAGCAAGGCGGAAGCAGCTGCCACCCTCACCTCGTTGGAGACATCATCTAGTCGCTTCAAGAGCTCTGTGGGGAGGGCATAGGTGAGAGAGACCAGACATGCAGATTTATGGCAGGGCTTTTAACCTGCAAACGGAGGGCCTTTGCTCTGGGGGCCTGAGAACCCACCCCTCAAAGGGTGACTCTCCAGCAGCGAGCACCCTCAAAGGATGGAGCCTTACTTTCCTGAAGCTGTTCAGTCTCCACAGCCCTGAGACCTCCCAGAAGACCTAGATGCACACTAGACACTGGCAGCGGCCATGGGGCTGAAGAGCCTGAGTCCAGTAACATGACAACTGTGTCAGGCTTGGTTTGTCTCTGTGGGAATTCCTTGACCAGGCTGTGTGCTGTCAAAACCAGATCTATCCTCCATGGCAGGCAGAAACTTCTAAAGTAATGGGTATGAGTTCCACTAAACTTTTGCTTTCCCCTACCAAACCTCACCTCACCTCTCTGGAGCCAGATGTGAACACAAAGCTGCAATAACAACACTTGGTAAACTGAGGCAGGAGGGCTGTTGTAAGTCTGAGGCCCAGTTAGGCTAGACAGAATTCTAAATCATTCTGGGCTAATGTGTCTTGATTAACCAGAGGAGGCAAAAAGCAACTTCTGGAACCTACTTCTATAGCATGAACCTTCTGGCAAATGGGCAGATGGGATAATAGCTGAGTGTTGGCCAGGACAGGCTGTCTCTTACCTGTGTCTGAAAGCTCATGAGCAGGCTAGCCCTGGCTTACTGAAGGCCAGAAAGATCACTACATACACAGAGGGCAAGGCCTTCTGCCAGGAGCATTAGGACAGGGACCTGCAAAATGACTCATGGGGGGTTACTTGGCTCTGGCTGCAAGACATATAACCCAGTGGTCTGGCCCACAACACAGACCAAGCTGGCCTTGAACTCAGATATGCTTGCTTCTGCCTCCTAAGTGCTGGAATTAAAGGTGTGGCCATCATGCTCAGTCTATGACCTTTTGTTTTGCTCTTTTGAGATGGGGGCTTATGTAGCTAGAGTTGGCCCCAAACTCCTCATCCTCTTGCCTTCGTCTCCAAAGTGCTAGGATTACAGTTGTGTTTCACCACACCCGACTTTGTTTGAGACAGGGCCTCACTGCATAGACCTGGCTGGCTTGGCATTTTCTGTGGTTCAGGCTGGCCTAAGATTAGCAACAATTCCCCCTGCCTCTAACGCCCAAGTGCTGGGACTAGAGGAGTATGTAAGAATGGCCAGGTCTTAACTTGCTTCTAGAGGATGTTATTATTTTAACTTCTGGGCAATATTAAACCACCTTAAATAAGAACTATTAGGGGCTTGTCCCTCAACCCTCTCTAGTGTTACCTGTCCTGAAGACCATCCACCACCAATCATTACAATGTCCTCATTTTAAATTCTCAAGCTAACCTTGAGAATCAACCACCTCTGCACTGGCTTCCTCCATGTTCCCTCACAATTGCTGCTCTTCTAAGAGTGTATCTTTTCCCCTTGTGCCAAGTGCTCTGCTTAGCACTGTCCCTGGTCAGCTCCTAACTGAAGCTCCAGAGACCCCTTCTGGCCACCTTCTAAGATCTTGTGGGCTCTGACATCCTCATTATCCCTGTCTATAACTTTCTTACCAGCCTGGTTCCATGTAGACTATTTTTTCAGCACTCAAAAGGCAGAAGCCCGAGTCCATTTTTTTTTTTTTTTTTTTGATTGGGGACCAGGACAACTGGACTTCTCCTGCTCTGAGGAGGGTCTCCCAAACTTAGGAGCTACACGCTAGTGTTCTGGAAACAGGACCTGGACCCATCTCCAATAATGCCCTTGCTTCTGGTGCCGGCTGCTTGGTCAGGGATACTTCATTTGTCACTGTAGTAGATGGATACCCAGAACCAACTTAATCAGGAGTCAAAAGATGTATTTTCTATGTTCTGACTACAAAAAAAGTTACTAAATAACGTTGTGTACCCCTGCCACTTCCAGTGTCTTACCAGGATAGACCTTGAGGAGTTTCTCTGGCTCCGTGGTATCCCCTGAGTTCTTGAGGAACACACTAATGATGTGGCAGGAGACCAGGCGTGTCGTTTGGGAGTCATCCTCTAGAGTGGCCAGCACCTGTGGCATCAGGGTCTCCTTTGCCTCTTGCACCTGAAAGCGACAAATGGTTGAGGACATCGGGGCTATCTAGGCCGTCAGAACTCATCAGTGCTCTTTACTCCTGTCCGCAGCACAATGCAGCTAGCAATGCTGTGTCAAGTCGGTCTGAGAAGTAGACACACATCTTTCTCTCTCTCTTCTTGTTTTTTTCAAGACAGAGCTTTTTTCTATGTAGTCTGGCTGAATTGAAACTCACTCTGTAAATCAGGCTGGCCTTGAACTCACAGAGATCTTCCTGTCTTTGCCTCCCTAGTGCTGGGATTAGATGTGCATCACCACTGCCAAATGCTTGCTCAGTAAAAATTGTTTACTTTAGATGTGTATGTACATAGGTATGCATGTGCCGCAGCACATGTATGGAGAACATGTCCAGGACAACTTGCAAGGGTCAGTTCTCTCCTTTCACAACTAGGGTCTGGGGGATCAAACTCAGGTGCTTTTATCTGCTGAGTCACCTTGCTGGCCCTTGGACTGTTTATTATTGGCTAAGGATGCTGAAGATAGGCCAGGCCATGCAAGGCAAAGAGCCCACACATAACAAGTATAGACAATTCAGCACTTCAAGGAAAGGCTCTGCTATACTGTGAGTTCTAGGACAACCTGGCCTATAGGAAACTGTCTCTGGGGAAAACCAAGCAACCACCCAAAAGCCCAAGAGGGGCTGGAGAGATAACCCAAATGGTAAAGTGCTTGCAAGGATCTAAGTTCAACCCCCAGAACCCAGATAAAGGCTGGGTGTGGTGATGCACATTTGTGTTCCTAGTGCTAGAAGTGAAAGCCAGGATCCGTGTGGTCTGATGGTTAGCCAGTCTTATAGCAGGAGGCAGAGTCATGCATCTGCCACTTTCTAGGGAAGTGAGATTCCTGGAAATTTTTTTTTTTTTTTTTTTTTTTTTTTTTTTGTGGTGAAGGAAAGAAAGGCAAGACAACAGAGCAGGGCCGGGGGTCGGTGTCAGGGGCTGACTGGCTAGGGCACCCAGTGGAGAGGTGGAAGGTGTCCATTGGGGAGGGCACCCATGACAGGAGGAATGGGATCACAGGATAAAGTGAAGGTTTTGCCTGCAGATTGTTTCTTTGCTCATCTAGGACCAGAAATACCTCATCCTCTAAGGGCAAATGTTCCCTAGCCCAGATCTGATTCTGAATTTCCAATCACCGTAACCATTTCTGAATTCTTCAAACTCTATCTACCCATATGAGAATTAGCTAACGACCCTCTGCCGTCAGCAGGGGGCGCTCATACACTGTGAATGGCTGGCAGAGATGCCTGTCATAGTTCTGGGATTGCAAAGGCACATATCCTGGGCAGAAGCATAAGCATCAGTTCTCTATAGTTTTGTAGTCTCCTGGTTCACCTCACTAGCCATGATAACAGCAGTGCTAGTCTGGCTTGCCACCCCAAGCTATTGACAGGGACAACCCCAATCCTAAACTTGTAAGTTTGTGAAGATCATTCAAGAGAGCTGACTTAGAAGGAGACCACTGAACCAGTGCTGGATGGAGAACTTGTTCTGGCACCATCTTTAATAATACATGTGTCCAGTTGTAGCAGACACAATGCATGTGTGTGAATGTACTTATGAAGGCCAGAAATCAATACCAAACATTTCCCATTACCATTCTCTACCATATACAGACACACACTAACACACACACTTTCTATGTGTCTGCATGTCTGTATGTACACCATCCATGTGCATGCCTTCAAGGTCCACAAAAGAGAGTCAGATCTTCTGGAGTTATCTATAGGTGGTTGTGAGCCATCGGACATTGGTGCTAGGAACTGAACTTTGGCCCCCTGCAAGAGCCGAAGGGTCTGACATTGAGCCATTTCTCCAGCCTCCACCTTATATGTTGAGACAAGAGCTCTCACTAAAACCAGAGCTCACCAACTGGCATTGGCTGGCTGCTCAGTGAGCTCCAGGATCTGTCTCTGCCTTCCCAGTGCTGGGGTTACAGACCCATGTGACTATGGATGCTGGTGATCCAAACTCAGGTGCTCACAATGGACGTCATCTCAGCTGCGACACTACAGCTGCCTAAGTATTAACCAAGTAAATTATCTAACAGTGCTTGGCACATGGGGGTCCAGCTCCCCCTGCATTAGACACCATGCTGAGGCTCTACTTGGAAAATCCCATTTATTCTTCACACTAGCCATAAGAGTCAAAGGAGCATTTTAGACAGATAACCAGAGCATGGAAGTTAAGTGGTGACTCTGAGATCTGTTGCTAACCACGACCACCAGCATTGTTTAATACAACAGGCACTGAACCATGGCCAGTTAGAATCACACCACAATTCACTGCAGCTGTAAAGTCTATTTGATGCTGAAGACGCAGTACAAAGCGAGCAAGAGGAAATGTCCCAGATCTGTAAAAGATCAGCTCCCAGCTGAAAAATGTTTGGGTACTAATACACACATTAGGAAACACATTAGGAAACATCTTTATCGTGGATAGGACCAATCCCTGGTCGTGTGGTCCTGGTGATATAAAATGGAGAAAGTGATCAGGGCAGCAGCGAGCACTCACTGCCATCTGCTTTCTGTCTGTTGGAGACAAGGTCTCACCATATCCTTGTTGGCACAAAGAAGAAACTGGCTACAAAGTCTAGACTGACTTCAATCTCAGAGATCTGCTTGCCTCTACCTCCCAATTAAAGGCACTCTGCTTCTCACTGTGCCTTGGCTCCCCCACTGTGACAGACTGTAACCTTACCTGTTTGCCAGAACAGACCTCCTTTGAGCTGCTTTTGTCAGGGAATTTTATCACAGCAACAGGACAAGAAACCGTTTGTAAACCTAAGGCAGAGGCCAGATCCCAGATCCTTCAAGGAGATGGCGCCTGTGACAACCAGCGCACTGAGACCGAGGCCCTGCTCCAATCTGGCCCCAGGTCTCAGCCCTGAGAATTTCCCCTGCTGCTACTTGAAAGACATAGCCCTGCAAGATCTCATGGTATCCACATGGACAGACAGCTGGGATGGTCACAGATGCCCTTACCTGCTTGGCCAATAGGATGTCACTGCTGGTGAGCGCCCACAGACAGGATATGGCAGCTGTTCGGATGGCTGCAGCGGTCCTCCCTGCATGCCACTGCAGGTTGGGGGCCAGGATGTCATTCACTACCATCTCCAAGTATCCGTGGAACTGTCTGGAACAAGAGGGCAAGTGAGGAAGGCCACGAGGACGACTCTGAAGGCCACGCGGACGACTCTGAAGGCCACGCTGTAGTCTGGGAATGTAACTAGACTGATGTTTAGGGAGGCCAAGTGAGAGGCACATGAGGAGACCCAAGGTCAAAGAGCACCAGCTTATGGAAAAGTTCCCACCAACAGCTGGGGGCCTCTTCTGTAGGCTGATAATCTGTTAGCCCAGCAAGGAAGGGGACCAGGTAAACCAGAAAGGCTAAGGATGGTCTGGCTTGCATACATTCAACCAAGGTTACCTTAGTTAGGGTTTCTAATGCTGTGAAGAGACACCATGACCACGGTAGCTCTTATAAAGAGAAGCAACTAATTGAGGTGGTGGCTTATAGTTCAGAGGTTTAGTCCATTATCATCATGGTGGAGAGCACAATGGCCTGCAGGTAGACAAGGTGCTGGCTACATTTTGGTCAGAAGGCAACAGGAAGTAAGACTGTGACACTGAGCAAAGCCTAAGCAAAAAGGACTTCAAAGCCAGCCCCCATAGTGACACATTTTCTTCAACAAGTTCACACCTAATAGTGCCCTCCCTATGAGCGTCTGGGGGCTAGTTACATGAAAACTACCACAGAGGTTCTGTGCTGTCCCAATTTCTTTAGTTCATGACTGGGGATAAAACCCAAGAGCTTGGCATGCTGGGTGAGGACAACAACCCAACTCTTTGTGCTCCGGTGTTCAAGAGCACCAAGGTCTGTCTACAGGGACTGGCAAGGACTCACAAGTGACCTAACCTGTGTTCCTCCAAATGGTGACCCTAGTCAAGTGGCCCGGTAAAGTGGTGGGGTTGGGGAGCTCTGTGCCCAACTGCTATATCAATCATGATCAGCCATTTGGGTCATGTGGTGCCTCCATCATCCTCCACCGGACTTGTCATCTACGCCATTAAAAGGAAGGAAGCAAGAAATCACATGGGGCTGGAGGGCTTGGTGCTTAAGAGCACTTGCTGCTCTTCCAGAAGACCTGAGTTTAGCTCCCAGGACCCACATCAAGCGGCTCCAGCTCCAGGGGATGCAATGTCCTCTAAGGAACTCTTCAGGTGCCTGCACACACACACATCCCTTTATTATTATTTTTCCTTTTTTTTTTTTTTTTTTTTTTTTTTTTTTTTTTTTTTTTAGTTTTTCAAGACTGAGTTTCTTTATGTAGCCTTTGCTATCCTGGAACTAGCTCTATAGACAAGGCTAGTCTTAAACTCGGAGAGATCCACACTGCCTCTGTGTGTAGGGGTTAAAGGTGTGTGCCATCGCCACCTGGCTTATTTATTTTTTGGAGATAGATCCTTCTAAAACAAGAACTCTGATTTGGAAGATGCCCACCAGGTCTTGCTAATGCAAGGCTATGTCAGAGGCCTGGTAGGCCTCTCTAACAGACCGCTCAGGCCTCCACCCTTCACAGAAAGCAGGGTTTGCTCAGTTCTCCCCTCACCACTGCTGCTCTATAACCTTTTTAAAAAAATCTATAAAGACAGGATTTCACGTAGCTCAGCCCAACTTGTCCTCCAACTTCCTATGTAGCTGAAGATGCTCTTAAACATCTTAGCCTCCTGCCTGAGTGCAGAGACTGCAGGCATGTCCCAGCACACCCAGTCTGTGTAAGTTGGAGATGAACCCTTCATGCTAAGCAAGCACTCTACCAACTGAGCTACACTCCAGATCCATTTTTTGAGACAAGATCTTGCTATATCATCTAGGCTAGCCTGAACACTGAATCCCCCTGCCTCCACTTCCTGAGTGCTGAGATGACAGGCATGCCCCATCACTCTTGGCTTATGCAGTGCTGGAAACGGTACCAAGGTTTCCTGCATGTCAAGAGAAGCACTGTACCAATTGAGCCACATTCTAGGCCCTAATCTGTGATCTCAGCTTTAAATTTTATTACATTCTGTTTATTTATTGTATGTGAGGGTAGGATGGGTATGTGGGCCACTTACAGGAGCTGGTTCCCTTCTTCCACCACGTGGGTTCTGAGGACTGAACTCAGGTTGTCAGGCCTGGAGGCAAATGCCTTTACTCACTGATTTACTCCACTTGTCCCCTAGTCCAGAATTATTACATGAAATTTTACTCCAAGGCCGCCAAAGGAACTGAAGCAAAGCCACTTGCCAAGGCCACTGTGGGGCTTTCTATAGCTCCTCCCAGCTCCCCCACAGGCATCTCAATAGCCACTCAGACAAGAGGGAGAGGCCAAGGGGGTTGAGGGAGGTGCGATGCTGTGGTGCTATCACTATGGCCCGCTGTGAGCACTGCCTTCTCTCGGTTGGGAACTGTAACCCCTAACAGGGGTTCACACTGCCAGACTGAGCTCCACCTGGATATTCATGCTGCTGGTTTGGTGTTAATTTGACACAAGCTAGAGTCAGCTGAGAGCAAAGGGCCTCACCTGAGAACCTGCCTCCATAAGATCCGGCCCTAGGCAAACCTGTAGGGCATTTTCTTAATTAATGATTGATTTGGGAGGGCCCAGCCCACTGAGGGTGCTACACGAAAGCAAGGGAGCAATAAGCATCCTCCTCCATGGCCTGTGCATCAGCTCCTGCCTCCAGGTTCCTGCCCTGACTTCCCCAGTGATAGACTGTTACCTGGAAGTGGAAGTGAAATAAATTCCTCCTCAAATTTCTTTTGGTCATGGTGTTTCATCACGGCAATAGAAATCCTAAGATAATGTTATTTTCAAACCATCCAGTCACTTATCTGCACAATCGGATTCTCCAGACTGACTTCATCCTCTGAGAAGTCTAAAGTGTGTCTTTGGATCCTGGTCTAAACCTGGCAGCTGGATTTATGGGTCGGGGTGGCTGCTGTTTCTCAGCACATTGGGCCGCATGTGGAGGGGGCCACAAACCCAGTGGCAGCCTAGGCCGCCATGCACTTCATTCCTGTGTATATGCCTGCTCAGTGGCCCGCTGCCAAGATGCTCATTAATACCTTTTTATGGTCCCTTTTCAGCCCTGAGGTTTTTGCAGATAGCAGGAAGTAGAATTTCCTGCAGTGTGAGAGGTTGGCAGCCAGCCCCACACTAGGCATTTGAAGGGAAAAGGTTAGAATGACCAGACCCAGGGCTGCCATGGGTGGTAAAGGCTTGGGAGGTCTCAGCATGACTTTAACCTTATTCTGCCCAATGAACCAAGGAAGGCAGTATCTTAAGACAACCCCCCCCCCCCCCCCCCCCGTGTGTGTGTGTGTGTGTGTGTGTGTGTGTGTCTTTATCCAGGGCAGCTCTGACTTTCTACATCCTCTACCACACTCCCAAGTCCTCCCCCAGGATGAGCTTCTGGGTCTTGGGTTGCTTCCCATCCACCCAGAGTCTGTTCTTTCTTAAGCTCTTTGTTCAACTTTTCCTTTACTTCAAAGCCATAAAATTGGAGGCTCTTAGGCTACAATGCTGCCTCTGAGCTCTTCTGAGATAAGAGAAAGCTCCCCTTAAGCCTTCACCATCAATGCTAATTCAGTCAGATCTGTTAGGTCTGAAAGGTACCAAAAGGCTTTTAAAACAGAACAGCCATACAGAAGCCATTAATAGTTAATGTGCCCTAAAACTTTCTCACTCAATGGAATTTTAATGACTCCTCTAAAGTGACTTTGATTTACTGTCTGTGTCTCTATGGTGCACTCACCAAGCCCTCTGTTTACCTAGCAGGGTGGATACTAGGGATGCAGACCACCAGGAAGCCTGCACCTTAGCCCTTGGGGGCTCTGCCCAGGGCAGTATGGGAACATGGGGAACAGAGACCTGACCTACCCCTGAGAGTCGACAGTGTCCTTAGGCCTCAGTAGCATTGTGGACAGGATGGAGAAGAGCTTCAGGCGCATGTGCGGGTCTGTGGTGGGCTGGAGACAGGTCCTGAGGGTGGGAAGCACATGCTGCAGGGCTTCTCCCACAGCTGGGCCTGGAAAAAAGGAAGGGGCTGCAGCATGGGGTAGGAGACAGGAGCAGCAGCCAGCGCTGGGAAAGAGTGCTGTGGCCCCCTTCCTGCCATGCTGCTCTAATAGCCAAGATACTAACAAAAGACTAAACCCCAGAATCCCCTTATCATGAGACCAAGACACAAATCTGCCTTCTCTTTACCATCCCCAAATTCTTTCCTTAAAAAAATTTTTTTTTACTTCATTACTTTTAATGTGTGCCTACAGATATATGTGCATAATTGCAGTATCTGTGGAGGCCAGAAGAACTCCCTGGAGCTGGAGTTTACAGTCACATGACATGGGAGCTAGGAGACAAACCTCCTATCTGCAACAGCAGTTTGAGATTTTTTTTCTCTCTCCCCCCCCAGCCCCTCCCCCCAGACAGAGATTCCCTGTGTCACAGCCCTAACTCTCCTGGCTATGTAAACCAGGCTGGTTTACACAAATCTGCCCACCTCTGCCTACTGGGATTAAAGCTGTGCACAACCATGCCTGGCAATATTTTATGTTTCACAGAGGGTTTACTGGTTTTTAATTTTATTCATTTATTTTTTAAATTGCTCTGTCTGTATGTATATCTGAATGCTAGCAGAGATGACTGGATCTCATTATAGATGGTTGTGAGCCACCATGTGGTTGCTAAGACTTGAACTCAGGACCTTTGGAAGAGTAGCCAGTGCTCTTAACCACTGAGCCATCTCTCCAGCCCTAGTTCCTGGGTTTTTTGTTTTTTTTTTTTTTTTATTTTTTGCTTCGTTGTTGTTTGTTTTGCTCTTTTCAAGCCAGGGTTTCTCTGTCCTGTCTGTCCCGGAACTGGAACTCTCTACTACTGGCCTCATGCTCCAGAGATCCACCCACTTGGGCCTCCTAAGTGCTAGGACAGGTTTCAATGGCTGAGCCATTTCTCCAGGCCTCTTCTTCTGACACAGGGCTTTACTTTGTAGGTACTGGCTCTGAATTCAAGACAATACTTGAGCCTCCAATTGCTCCTTGGTGACCATTCACTTTCTTGTTTTGAGGCAAGCTCTCTCATAGGCCTGAGATTTAATGGTTAGGCTAGCCTGGCTGGCCAGTGAACCCTAGGAATTGGCCTGGCTCTTATCTCTCTATTGGCTGGAGTTACATGGGTGTGGTGACCTTTATTCTCACTCATCAGGAGGCAGAGGCAGGCGGGTCCCAGTTAGAGACCACTCTGGTCTACACAGAAAAAAAAAAAAAAAGCAAATCAAATAAACAAGAAAATGCCTGGCATTTTTTTCTTTTCTTTCTTTTTTTTTTTTTTTACAAGAGCCTGGGAATGATCCTTAAGCTTGCAAGGCAAGCCCTTCCCAGACAGAGCTATATTCATAGACCTACTACCAAACTCCTAAACCTAAAGTCAAGAAATATCTGAAAAATGCACCAAAATCAGTGATTCAAAGCATACCTGCCATTTGCTCAAGCCTTATGGTTTGGAAAAGAAGAGAAGGGACCTCCCCCCACCTTTCACCCCCACCCTTCCCCCAGGACACAAAGACTTCAGGGGCAACTTCTCACTTGAGGACTCACTGCCTGGTGACTGGAACTATACAGCCTCTCAAGTTGGACATATACAGTCCACATGCCAGAACATTCTCTGCAAACTCTTCCCAGCTATGCCCTGTTCCCTAAGTGGACCCTGTTCCCTAAGTGGAACTTTGTATTTTAGCATAAACCCAGGCACAGTTTGCTAATTCAACAACCGGACAAACCAAGTCAACTAATCTCCCGCTTTAGATGTGGTTCCTTGAACCCGTGTTCAGAGTCTGTCCAGGGGACACAGGGGCTAAGGAGGCAGCGGCTTTGTCCACCTGAAGCTGTGTGGGTCTGAGGAGGAGAAGGAACGGGAGAAGCAGGACCCCCTGCAGGGGCGAGAGCCAGAGGATTGCTCCAACAGCACAGGCAAGTGCCAGGAGTTTGCTCAAACTGTTAACATCAAAGGACAGATGTCTGGAACCCTGTAGCTGATGGGCCAGCACTCAGAATAAAAACCAAGTGTCCAAGCTGGAGTTTCATGTACAAAGGAAGAAAGGGGACGCAGAGAGGGTGACACTCTCACCTGAACTTCAGTGAGAAGAAACTACTCTTCAAGATCAAATTGACCCTGTAAGGGGCTGAGGCTGTACCTTCATGGTTAGAGGGTTTGCCTAGCATAATCAGGGTCCTGGGTTTCAGCCCAGCACTATATAAAGTAGGCATGACAGTGGAAACCTGTACCCCCAGCATTTAGGAGATGGAGGTGAGAGGCTGATTCCAAGGTTCATCCTCAGTTACATAGCAAGTTTGAGGCCAGCCTGGGCTGCAGGAGACCCTGTCTTTTGAAGAAAACAAATCCATCCAGAGAAAGGTGCTCTGCAGCAGTGCAGGTCCAGCTTTTCTGGGGGATGGGGACTGGAAGCAGGGCATGGAGCCGCACCCTCCCACTTCTGCCTGTGGTCCTGGATTGGGTTTACTCTGCCATTGGTCAATGCCAACAAGAGTGCCAGCCCGTCACAGTGGGTTGACAGGGATGGAGGAACTGTTGTCTTCAGTGAGTCCTTCTTCTATTTCTGGTCTTTCTTACATCTCAGTAAGTAGAAAGACTCCAAAGGCTCCCAATGTGTGGGCTTTCATGCCCATACCCCATTTCCCAGGCACCAAACAGGCCCAAGAGCTTAGGTCCTAGGGGGTGGTAGAACATAGTTCCAAGGGATCTGGGCCGCCCTGGGAAGGGAGCACACACTATATTGATTGTAGCAGAGCTGGAGACCACACTAGAACTAAAATGGCCCTATGTGCAGCCAAACCGAGTACAAAGGGCCCTGCCGCAGCCCATCCAGGCCAAGGGTGGACCTTCCCACGACAGACTCACAGGCCCAGAGGCAAGCTCATTCAGCACAGCAGGACCTTTCAGGGTGTGGGACAGCTTGCTGTATGAGCCCACTATTTCTGCTGTGATTTCTTTGTGTGGTGTGCACATGTGGAAGTCAGAGTGCAACATCTGATGTCTTCAAGTGCTCTTCATTTTTCTAGATGGCCTATCTCATGGCACCTAAGGGCCCCCTGAGTTACCTTGCCTGGCAGGCCAGCAAATGCTAACATCCTCCTGTCTCAGCCTCCCCAGTGCCAGGATTATAAGAACATGACATTGCACTTGGCTTTTAAAAGGTTTACTTGTACTTTATTGTATGTATGACTACCTTGAATGTATGTATGTGCACCATGTGTGTATTTAGTGCCTGCAGAGTCCAGAAGAGAGCACTGAATTACCCCAACTGGAGTTATAGGCAGCTGTGAGCTACCATGTGGGTGCTGAAAGCCAAACTTCTGTCCACTGCAAGAGCAACAGGTGCTCTCAACCACTAAGCCATCTCTCTAGGGCCCACCTGGCTCTGGATGGAAGGAACTCAGGTCCTCATGTTTGTGCAATAAGCACTTGACTGAACCGTCTCTTCAGTCCCGCAGGTGCCATCACTGCCTTCAACTGTCCACGTTCTAAAGATCTGCAGCAAACTATACCTTCTGGCACAGACACAATGGTGTCAGCTGCCATGCGGGGTTGCTGGAGCATGGGAACAGGGTTATGCCTGTTGTATCTAGAGCCTCTCCTTCCCAGAGCTGGGGGCTCAAGTGGGATTTGTGAAGACAGCTGAACCACTTGGCATCACAAATGTTAAAAAACAAAATAAAACCCCACTAAAGATTATACAGCAATGCTTCTCACTTCCACAAAGAGCCTCCGTGAGCACCAAAAGGAATGCTGAGATCTCAGGGCCACATGTCAACGTGGCTGGAGATGCTTGATTTTACTGTAAAACAGAAGTATCTAGAGAATATAAGCTGTGAAAGAAGCCATGTGACCCTGGCGTGTGGGAGGTCAAGGCAGGAGCAGAACTAGTTTGAGACCATCCTGAGCTGTGTAGCAAGACCCTGTCCTACAAATAAGAACTGTGCCTGGGTCAAGGCCAGGTCCTTTGGCTCATGGTGTGAGGATGGTGCAGCTGCGGCCCTGGGGCTCACCTGCCTGGGTGAGGACCACGGTGAACTTCAGCAACTGCACAGAGTGCACTGTCCACTCGGCATGTGAGGCCGTCAGCCGTTCCAGGAGCGCACCTACGTGTTTGCGGTAGAGGTCCTGACTGCTGGGGATGTCTTCCACCTCAGCCAGTGTGTCCATGGTCTTGTGGGCCTAAAAAAGGGTATACAAAGGTTGGAACCAGTCTAATTTTTAAATGAAAAGTACTTTTTAAAGGGGTCTTTTTGAGAAAGATTCTTAGGCAGCTCAGGCTGGCTTCCAACGTAGTACATAGTCAAAGATGGCCTCAGATTCCTAATACTCCTGTCTCTACCTTCTGAGTGTGGGAATTGTAGGTACGTGCCACCATACTCAGTTTAGGTTGTACCATGGTAGGTAAACACCAACTGAGATCTAGTTCCAGCTCTACAGGCCGATTTTTCTTTTCATTTACATTTGTTGATTTACTTTGTTGGGGGCATGCATGCCAGGGCGCATGTGTGAGAGTCAGAAGATGTCTTGAAGGAATCAGTTCTCTTCTTCCACCATGCGGACTCCAGAGATAAAACTCAGGTCATCAGGCTTGATGTAAGTTTACTTGCTGAGCCCTCGTCTACTTTCTGCTTATTAATTTATTTTTTGTTTTGTAAGATACAGTTTCTCTATGTAGCCCTGGTTATCTTGGAACTCACTCTGTAGACCAGGCTGGTCTGCCTCTGCCTCTGGAGTGCTTGGATTGGATGAGTGGGCACCGCCCAGCTGGAGTAAACATTATTGGAGATTTTCTATCATCTGAGGTCTGTAACCTACAGGAACCACCAGCTTGACCAAGAGGAAAGTGCTATAAAGCCAAAGGCTTCCAGAGAGTGGGCAGCCAGCCGGGCTACAGCAGGCCTACACCTGGGATGATGCCCTCTACATCACTCTCATACACAGATCTGCCTTTATCTGTGCTGGTAACAGACACAAACCCGTCCACTGAGGAGCTCAAGCTGTGTGTGAATGTGGGTCCTGAGAACTGCAGGCTGACCATACATGGGTGGGACAAAGTAGACTTAAAGACATGGAGGGTTGGGGGTGTGGCCTGACCATACATGGACAAAGTAGACTTAAAGACATGGAGGGTTGGGGGTGTGACTCAGTCATCTGCGAGCATGATGACCTGAATCTGAACTCAAGAACCCACATAAGAAGCCAGGCGTACATGATGGTGTACATGATGGTGTAATGCCTGTAATCCCAGCAATGCAGAGGCATAGATGGGGTTGGCAGTGGGGGTGCTGCCCTTCGGTTCTGCTGGCCTGGCTGTCAAACAAACAAAACCAAAGGCAGGACCGTAGAGATGGGCTGGCAATCAAGAGCACATACTACTCTGGTAGAGGATTAGTTCCCGGCAGTTATGATGGCTGGGGCACATCCACTCCAAACTCCAGCTCTAGGAATCTGGAGCTCTTTTGTCCTCTTCAGGTACCACACTCATGCACGCAGACACAAATTACAAAATAAACACTTGTGTGCACACACACACACTCCCCCTCCCCCAAACCCCCTGCTACAGTCTTGTCAGTGAGTCAGACACAGATGGTCAAGAACTTGTTTAAAAAAAAACTAAAACAAAAGCCCCGCTGGGTGAGGAGCTAGGAGCACATACAGCTAGCTCTCTTACAGAGCTCCTGAGCTTACTGCCCAGCACTATGTCAGGCAGCGCACAACTGTCTGCTACTACACTTTAGAGGACTCAATGTTTCTGGTCTTTGCGGGCACTTGTGCTCACACACACATGCAAACACACAGACATACACACACAACTAAAGTAATACAAAACACACCCTCCCATAAAAAATAGAACAAACAACAACAACTAATCCAAAGGGAACTGGGGCTGGGAATCCTGTTAGTGCATAGCGCAAACCTAATATAGACAAGGCCCTGGGCCCCATCCTAGAACTAGGAAGAATCCTGCATCCTCTTACACATCAAACAAGACCACCACCCAGATTCCTAAAACCCTATAACCATGGCTGCCTTCACCCTCCTCCAGTCAGCTCTCCTCCTGAGGCCAGATCCCTGGGTAAAAACAGTCCACTGGTGGCTCTGTCTCCAAAGTTAATGGGCTGCTAAGGAGAGAGCAGCCACCTCCTAGGAGTTAATACATTAGGCAGTTCTTGACAGTCCCTGGCACCAGGACTGTATCTCTGTTAATGACCTGATGGGGTTGGCTTCCTTCCTGTGGCCTGCAGGCACAGCCTTGCTAGAATTTATAGCTCTATCAGCGACAAGCTGTCTTTGATGACACATAACCTCTGCAAAGGTTATTTTCAAAGAGAAGAATCAGAATTGACAAAGTCCCTAACAAAGGAGAGGAAAAGGCTCTTCAGGTGGGCTCCACAGGACACCTAAGCCTCCTGCAGGCCCAGGAGGGTGGCTGAGATCCCTGCTCTGGACTCATTCACCCCGAAGCAGCAGCATCTGGTCTCATAGAGATGCATGTGTCCCTGTGTGTGTGTGTGTGTGTGTGTACATGTGCTTAGGGATTCCAGAGGTTGACACTGAGTGTCTACTTCAGTCACTTTCTACCTTATTTTCTGAGACAGAAAGATTGTCTTCAGAAGTTCAAGGCTAGTCCGGGCTATGCAGTAAGTCTGTCTCAAAAAAACAAACAAAAAAATTTAAAAATATATATTAAAGCTTAAATACAAGTCAAGGGGACAGAAAAAAAAAAACTCTCACTGCTGGGCCAGGCTACCATTAACACAGGACGGCCATCAGACTTCTCTACAGCTTTCAGCTACATACAAATGCTTTGGAGCCTCAAGAGATTTTGAGGGGTGGGAGTAGGGGTTCAGGGTCTGAATATTAAACAGCCTTTACTCCTAGATAGAAGATAGGTCAGTCCGTAGAGGGGACACTGCTTGAGACCACCTTAGAGTGACTCCTAAATGCTCTGAATTTTTTCACTTTTGCTAATCAAGCCTGTCTTGGGCCTGGAGTTCAACCACACTGGAGATAGACATAGCTAAATTTGTGTGTGTGTGTGTGTGTGTGTGTGTGTGTGTGGAAAGAGACAGTAGCTGCAGCTGCTGGTTTTACCTTCTTCCAAAGGCCCCCGGCGCCTGAAACTGCCATTATTGTCACCAGCACCTCCATAAGCTGCAGGCTGGCAGCACGACAGTCTTCCTGACACACAGACAGCAGAGCCTGCACACACAGCAGCAGATGCTCCAGGTAAAGATTCTGCAAGAGACCAGTGGAAGTCAATACCCTCCCTCTGCAGCCCACTGCCAGTGAGGCCCAAACAGGCGGAAGGGCTGCTGTGCCCCGACCAGAGCACTCTGAGAAGTGGGCATAGAAAGCTATGAAGGGATTAAGAATATCTTCTTTGACAGCCAGGCAGTGGTGGTGCATGCCTTTAATCCCAGCACTTAGGAGGTAGAGGCAGGTGGATCTCTGTGAGGTCAGCCTGATCTACAAAGTGAGTTTCAGGATAAGCTCCAAAGCTACACAGAGAAACCCTGTCTTGAAAAACCAAACCAAACCAAACCAAACCAAACCAAACCAAACCAAACCAAACCAAACCAAAAGAACCCCTAAACTTCACATTTAGCAACTTTGTGCCAGGAACATATATTGTGATATTCCCATACTGAAATGACCGCATGTCATAGATCCACTTTAAAACACTAGAGTGGAGCTGAGGCTGGGCTTGGAGGGCAGAGCGTGTATCTAGCTTGC
Source organism: Phyllotis vaccarum (assembly GCA_033318265.1). NCBI lineage: Eukaryota > Metazoa > Chordata > Mammalia > Rodentia > Cricetidae > Phyllotis > Phyllotis vaccarum. The sequence goes on along the minus strand of JARWLC010000017.1, from coordinate 68,838,368 downwards.
ATCACAAGCTTTCTGACTGATATAGCTGCGGAAGGCTGAGCTGCCTGTACTTGGCTCCTCTGGCTTCAGGTGCATTTGCTACAGAACCAGGGTTGGGTGAGCAGTGGGAACTCGTCATGGGCTGTAGGAAGGCGAAATTTGATATTCTTTACTATTCCTCCACCACGTCTATGTCACAGGATCCAGAGAGATGGCAGTGCCAAGTGAGTCATAAATATCACTTGTAAATAAGCACACTCTCTCAAGAGAGTTTATCTGCCGTTTTTATTTATTTACTTATTTCCTTACTTATTTCAGGAGACAGGGTTTCTCTGTATAGCTTTGGAGCCTGCTCTAGAACTCACTCTGTAGACCAGGCTGGCCTTGAATTCAGAGATCCCCCTGCCTCTGCCTCCTGAGTGCTGGGATTAAAGGCGTGAACCACTACCGCCTGGCTCATCTAAAAGAAGTTCTTATCATGACCATAAGAAACCCATCATGACATGAATAACCTAACAGGAAGTATGGAGGGAAGCAGTGTGGAGCCCGTTAACTCAGAAGTTCCACGGTCTTGCCCTCACCTGAACTCCTTTGTTTTTTCTTGCTGATAATTCAAGTCTGGCAAGAAGGGAACAATGTGCCCATCCTGGGTTTCTCTGGTGACAAGAGTCCCTGGGCCACCAGCACACTGAAAGGTGAAGGGCCTCTGGTCCCTCTGTGCTCTGAAGCATTGTCAGGTTTCCTCTCAGGGAAGCAATGGTGAACGGTAGGAATCTGTAATGCTCTTGCAAAGACCCAAGCTCAGTTCCCAGCATTCCTGTCAAGCGGCTCACAGTCAACCATAACTCAGCTCTAGGGGACTCACAGCCCTCTGGACCCTAGGGATACCTGTACTCACGTGCACACAGAAAACAAAATACACCTTAAAATAACACTCCCTTCAGCTAAGAGCCAGCACAGAGAAGCCCAATAGGTTGAGAAATCTAAGTTATCTGGAAGTGACCCTAAGAAATGAAGCAGCCACAATTTCTTTGCTGTCAAGTTTATAAGAGACATAGAGCCACCTGCTTTAAGCCACACCTTCTAAAGGGAGACTGTTCTGCTTACCAGTATGTAAATGGAATCAAAGTCACTCTCAATCATTCCAGGGAAATATACAGCTGAGAGACTAGCAGTTATCTTCTAGAAGGAGTTCTGGGAAACATGGACACGTGAGTTACAAGTCCATGAGCACGGCCTGTTCTCACTCCTTGCCAAGACTCAAGCCCTATCCCATGAGTCTTCTTTATTATTTTGTTAATTAAAAAAATATCTTTCAGTATCCTTTTGCATTTTCCCCCATTAATATCCCAAGAATACTTGGTCCGCAGTTGGTCGACCTATTCCCCAGGAATGGTCTGGCTTTGCTAGAGAGAGGAAGTGTGTCACTGGGGGTGAGCTCTGGAATTTCCAAAGCTCACACCATTTCTAGTTAGCTCTCTGTGGCTTGTGGTTGTGTCTCCAGTGTCACGCCTTTCTGTTGTCATGCCCCCTGTTGGTGATGTCCATGGACTCCAATTCTCTGAAACCAGAATCCCCCAAATATAATAACTGTCTTGGGCCTGGTGTTTTATCACAGCATTAGAAAAGTAACTAAAACAACTGGTTGGCTGGCCAGTGAGCAGAACCCAGTCTCCCAACAAGAGGACCAGGGTCCTTGATAAGGGTTACACCTAACACAGTCCAATACAGCAACTTTCACTCTGCCCTCAGCAGAAACAACCAGAACATATCCCAGTGAGAAAGCTGAGGCTAAGCTTCTCTGGTTCAATGGCGCTTGAACCTGTCTCTTAGGTTACAAGTGGTTACTTCAAACACAGGAGTCAAGTACTGAGTGACACTGACAGCATGAGCTGTCACTCACCCCTGAGGGGCTGCTCAGACCATTCTTGATGTTGTATGTAGTTGCAGTCTCCAGGGTAGGACCCAGGACTCCCTCAGACCCATGCCACTGACCTTTGACCACCCCCAGCAGCAAGGCTAGCTGGAGTCTCCTGGGAGATGGATATGTCCAGAACTATCCAAGCCACTGGCACTTGGGTGTGCTGCTGCCCTCGAGCTGGCCACTATCGGCAACTAACTACCCTGAGAGAAGTGCTGGGCTTCCGCTCTTCTCCAGTACCAGGATGTCCTGGCATCCACCCTTCCAGGTACCCACTTACGTTCTCGGACCCCTGGCAGATGTGCTCCTGGGCCAGCTCTGTGGCTATGACCTTGAGGTGCGGCTGGAGGGTGTGCTGGGGGCAGCCCTGGATGACAGATGCGAGGATCAAGAGGCCAGAGGCGGAGGGTGACTTCTTCAGCATTGCTAAGATCAGTTTCAGAAACACTTCTGGGTTGACGAATGTGCCAATGAGCTCCGCCGCTCTAATACACTGTAAAGAAGACAGGGAGGCACAGTCTGGAATCATGGCTACACTAGGGCTCCCGGTGGTGCCTGGGCTTACCGCTCAGGGCTTTCCATCTTCCAGGGGGCATCGTGTACAGTACCTGTGGGGAAGCTCGCACCCTCCTTTCTCTCCCAAGTGGAGATGGAGGCAAGCATAGGGCTCTGAAGTGGTGTGTCTGGCTCTCCTGCCTCATTTGACACCAGCAACCTAAGCTTCTCATTCACACACTCAGTACCTCCACACCCTGGGTAACTCAACAACAAGGCCAAGGCTGAGATGTAAAACTATGAAGCTGAATGTAGGGCATTGCAACAGCAGCCCCACAGGCTCCTCACTGCTGTTTCCATTAATAAAATACTCACAGATGACAATATACAGCTGGGTAGCAGTGAGGGCTGCCCAGGAAGGGGGCTGATGTGGCTGGCGAGGGAGGTGCAAAGCTCATGGTCTTGGCCAGCTCTGCACCTGTATCATGGAGCAGACAGGGGCAGTACACAGGGAAAGGCATAGAGCACAGGGACACAGCAACCTTTACATGGTACTTCTCACCATTCCTGCCCCTCCTTCATAGATCCAGATTAAAAGATACAAAGTTACCTTTTCTGCCAACAAAACACAAGTTCAAAAGTTTTGTGATAAGGCTGGGGAGGTGGCTCGGTGAATAATGAATATGCTTGCTATACAAGCCAGAGGATCAGAGTTCAGATCTCTAGCACCCATGATAAAGGAAGGAAGGAAGGGGTGGTAGCCTCCTGCCATTCCAGTACAGGAGACAAACAAAGGGGATCCCTGGGGCAAGCTGGCTAGGTAAGACAAGCTGAATTGTTCAGGTTCAGTGAGACCTTGCAATCAAGTAGATAGCAATTGACATGCAATGTCAAATTTGGGTTTCCATAAGCATGCATACAATTCCACATGTACTCACACACATGTGCACACACCACATGGTCATACATACGCAAACATACAAGAATACACTGCAATACCCCCACTGAGTTTTAAGTTCCCTGGGCTGATAAAACTGGCCTCTTAGGCAAACTGACTGCTGACAGCGTGGTCACTGTAATCGGAGTACTGCAGGGCCTGGACAAGAGAACATATCTTGCATATGCCCCGCATGTTCAAGGGTGAAATAGTTTGCATTGATGGCCCTGCCAGGGCCAGGCTAGTGGTTGAATATGGGGGAGGTGGAAGAGCAGGCGGCACACCTTCACCTAGCTGCTGAACACAGAATTGATGTGTACAGGGCTGAGCTTTTGACACTGTCAAGAAGATGGGCCACTCACACTGCTGACCACAGCCTTCTCCTCATCGGTACACGCCAGCTGCAGGGTTCTGAGGATGATCTCCAGGTGCTGTGTGATGTGGTCCTCTGCATGCAGCAGCAGCACGGGCAACAGCTGTGCAGCCTTTATCCGTGTCCCCACCACCCAGTCGGTGATATCATGACAGACGGCAGGAAGCACCTTGGAGAGGTTCCTGAAGACAAGCTCTCGGCAGCCCAGGCCAGGCCGGCTCTCTAGAGGGGAGAAGAGGGGCAGGAACCCACCAAGACAGCTTCAGTCAAGTTCAGAATGTCCCCTCAAGACAGAAAGGAGGGCTAGCTAGGCTTGGCAGCTTGCAACTAGGATCCTGAAGCTCAGGAGGCTGAGACAGTAGGATTGCTGCCAGTTCTAGACCAGCCTGGCTTTGCAGAACAAGACCTATCTCAAAAACAAACAAACAACCAAAACAACCCCCCAGAGAAAAAAGTGAGGGTCATAAAATATTCTTCATGGTTATGCTGAGGTGTGACTCACAAGAAACCATACTGGGATACACCTGTGAAACATCACCACAAACTCTGAACTTAGCTCCCACGTTCTCCCCTGCCCCCTCATCCAGTGGCCCTGGTTATGGACTATAGTGTATTCTCTAGCATCCCTGCTCAGTAGGCTAGCACAGCACAGACTCTGCTGGAGTGGTCTATGAGGTGAACACACCTGTTTCCCCTTTATCTCCTAGTACAGTTACAGGTGTGGTCAGGCATTTACCTTTCCTGATATCAGGATCTAGTGGGGTTTCATCACACCATAGGTACTTACTTGACTTAGAAAGAAATCCCCTGCCTATTTTCTACAGTGCCTTAACTATTCAACTTCCCTGCCATGGTATGGCCAAGCTTCCAGTTAGCTGAGCTGGAAGAGTACAGTGGCATCTCCCTGAGGTCCAATTTCTGTTTCCCCTATGCCAATGACACTGAGCATCTTCACAGCTTTGTGCTATTTGTGTTTCCATCCTGGGTGATATCTTTAAAAGTCTGAATTGTTTTTCTTATTGAGTTCTGAGAGTTCTGTATGTTCTGGACACAAATTATAATTACCATCTTGTTTTGTTTTTCTCACCTCTTAACACCGTGTGTATGCACTGCTAGGGACTGAGTCTACTGTCTGGCATTTGTTAAGCAAGCATTCTATGATAGAACTATACTCCACTACTGAACCACACCCCGAGCTCCTCACTTGTAGGGTGGATTCTAGTCAAGTTTTACTAAAGGGTCATACCCTGCCCAGTCCCTTATTGGTGGTTTCTAGATGAATGCTGTGCCTCTGAACTATACCTTCAGTCCTCTTTTTGAGATAAGGTCTCTCTGAGTTTCCTTTGAATGTACTTCAAAGCCAAGGACCACTCTTCAAATTCTCTTGCCTCAGCTTTCAGGCATTTGCCACCAAGCCTGGCTAGCCTGTTTTCTTATCAGGGAGGACAATACTCCCAGTCTTCCCAGAACAGCTCAGCCAGCTCTGGCTCTGTGCTCTTGGTGTGTGTAGTCTACACACAATAAACACCTCAGTCCCCTACTGTGCTAATGGCATCTCAGCACCTAATAAGCATGTGGCCAGAGGATGCTACACAGGACAGCATGGATGGGGACGCTTCCACTATAGGGAGCACTTCATTGGTCTGCACTGCCCCAGGATGCTGGAACCCAACCCACAGAGTGATTTCAACACCATGTGGATCCAGTGTTGGGAATCACTGGCCCACTTGTTCCCATTTACCTTTATTGGGAGGATGGGAGTGTGGGGGATGTTTTTTGAGACAGGGTTCAACTATGTAGCCCTGGCCAGCCTCAAACTCACAGTAATCCTCCTGCCTCAGCTTTTCAAATAATGGAATAACAACTCTACATGCATGGCAACTTTAATTTTCTTATAATAACTCTAACAAATATCTGTCAACATAAATATCACAAATATGACTGATGAATTTAGATAAATGCTAAGAAAGAGAAACACTGAGTCAAAAGGCATATATGTGTGTTAACGTCCTCAAACACAAGCTGAGCCATCACATGAAGCCAACACTTAACTAACCTACTCTCCCACAAGCAGGGTACACACTCAGTACTATTCCTTAAAAATATTCCTTAAAAAAAATGCTTGTTTTTTGCTAGTGGTTTTCTAGGTCTGTCATGCTATTGCTTCTGAGGCTGGAGCAGAAGAACCACAAGGTCAACTCAAACCCTGTCTAAATATAGCTCAGTTGGAGGTGTGCTTATCTAGCATGTGTGATACCTTGGCTCTACTTCCAATATCCCATAATTAAGGTGTGGTGGTGCATGCTTGGAACCCCAGCATTAGGGAGGTGGAAAAAGGGGGATCAGGTCAAAAAGCTGAGTTTGAGGTCAGCCTGGGTTATACCTCAAATCCCAAGCCAAAAATCAAGTAAAAAGAGGGCGGGGGTATGAGGTCTTAGGTTTAATCCCCAATATTGCAAACAAAGACCAAGGCTCAGGAGAAGGTTCCGTGGGCTTAAAGTGCTCACTCGTGAAAGTCTGAAGGCCCAAGTTGCATCCCTATAATCCGTGTGTAAAAACAAAACAAGGCCGTATGTGGCGGTGTGCTTCTGTAATCCAAGTACCCTATGAGGAGGTGAAGGGCAGACACAGGAGTTTCCTTCAACTCTTTAACTCCTGGGCCACCTAACTGGGGAACAAACTCAGTGGCAAAACCAAAATCAAATCAGAGGCTAGCACCACCTCCACAGTCATCCTTCAACCCCCACCTGTGCCATGCCTGCATTCTCACATACACAGTACGCAAATACATTCTTTTAAACCATTTATTTTTTGAGTGCATGCCATAGCACATGGGTGGAGATCAAAGAACAACTTGGGAAAGTCAGTTCTCCCCACCATGTGGGCCCCAGGAATGAAACTCAGGCTGCCTGGCAGTAGGTGCCTTTATCTACTCAGCCATCTTGACAGCCCAAATAAATAAAACAGAAAAATTCAAGCAGCATGAAAAAAAACAAAGCTAATTCTTATGCCCTGCCTCCAAATAACGTAACACTTCCTATACCACCTTGTAAATGTTTGAATGAATGCAGAAGTCTCCCCTACAACATCCTCAAATGGCAGGACTCAACTCTGTCCTGGGCTTAGAACACTGTTTCTTTTCTTTTTTTGGGGGGGTGGGGGGAGTGGGGGGGTGCTGCTTTGTAAACAGGCTTCTTTCACTTAGCAAGATTTATTCATGCTGTGGCACATGTCTGTGTCCTTCCCGTTCTGGGCTGAGGGATGTACTATCTTACCACTTCACCTGGTATACCTAGTCTCCAGTAGGCACACATGAGTTGCTCCCCTCTAGAGCTTGATGTGAGATGTCTTTCTGTATGCTGTGAAATAAAGGGACTGTTTTGACCCATGGCAGGCACCTTAGAAGTAGACAGAAAATCGGAGCACAGATAGGGGAAGGAGGGCGGAGTCACAAAGACAAGATCTAGCCATTCATGAAACAACATGTAATGAAATAGGTAAGGCAGGGGCCACATGGCAGGACAGATGAATGGAAATGGGTTAAGATGCAGGAGCTAGCTAGCGATGTGCCTGAGCCATAGGTCAAGCAGCATGAACTTAATATAAGCGTCTGAGTCATTTTTGGGAAAAGCGGCTGCAGGCGGGTCCGGACTCTGGGGCTAGTCTGGCCAGAAACCTCATGTTACAGGAGCTCTCATGAAGAACGTTGCTTGGATACTCTCCAGCTCTGGTGGGCAGACAGACTTTCATTCATGTCTACTGTCTACCTTGGACAGGTGGTAAGCACCATGGCTGGCATCCTGAGAAACTGTGACTACTTTACAAGGGTCCTGGCTGTCTACCAGCCATGTTTGTTTTGCAGCATCTAAATTCCTTCCCAGAGTTGATTATTTGCCACTTGATTTACAGGCAGGCTAGAGGTCAGTGGTCCTGCATCTCTGTCTAGAAGCATGTTAGCACAGGTAAACAGGGAGGAAGGCCCTGGGGTCTGAGTAATCACTCACTCTATAAATCTGTGAGGAAATAACATCAACATGACAACTAGACAGAAAGGCAGAAAAAAGACAGCTTAAGTGGGCCATGCTTACTCTTATGCAGGATGACAAGGGCCCTTGGAGACTTGAAAGAGACAATGGACTCTTCAGTAGGAGAGCTACGGACATCTGCAAAGCCAGACGCCATGGTAATGAGCAGTCATCCATACAGCCACCAAAAATAAGGGAAAGGTGAGTCATGTCAGGTCCAGTGAAGCAAAGGGCATTCCACCTGGAGGGATCAGGAAGGGGGACGGGTGGAAAGTTGAAGCTGGTGCAGAGGTCAAAGTTCAGTTTTCAGAGGGGTCAGAGATGCTGGGGTTCTGGGATCAGGGAAACCTGACTTCTGTGAAAGGGATTTCCCGCTTCTCTTGATATGTCACTCTTGTCTACAAGGCCTGTCTGTGTGCTGCCAAGGCAGAATGACTTGCCCTTGAGATGCAAAGCTCCCATGGTGCCAGCCAGCTTCTCCTCTTCCGCTCCCATTCAAATTTCTATCCCAAACACCCTGATGGAATGTAGGCAGGGCAGAGACAGATGGATGGGCACAATGATACAATTCAAAGGGAACTCATTTCCAGACCAGCTTTTTAAAAAAAGAAAAGAAAGAAAAGAAGAAAGGCCCTGTGTCGTCCTGGCACTGAACCACTGTTCTGAAGACATGCTGCTCCCAGCACTTAGGCATGACAGGCAAATAATTCGAGCAGAAAGACATTTCAAAGGAAAACCACCGCCACAACAAAAGCTGGAACCTGCTGTCACCAGAGCCCTGCCATCTGCAGGACCTTGAGGACACTTTATTCAGTAAAAAATGATTTGAAGAGAATACAACTGTGACCTTCCTGGCTGCCCCACATAGCAAGCACTTCCAAAGCTTCCACATAGCACTCTGTTTTAAAACTAGGGATTTCAGGCCAACAAGGTGGCTCGGTGGGTAAAAGTCTTTGCCACGCGAGCTGGAAGACCTGAGTTTAATCCCTAGAACCCTCTTAAAGGTGGAAGGAGAAAACTCACTCCACAAAGTGGTTTGTGAAGTCCACATGCACTGTAGCACTTGGACTTAGTGTCCACACTTACACCATACACACCCACAGAAACTCATAGTAAAAGTGGAGGTTTAGGCACTAGAGAAACGGCTCAGTGGTTAAGAGCGCTTGCTGTTCTTGCACAGGATCTGAGTTTGGCTCCTAGCACTCATGTTGGAGAGTTCACAACCGTCTGTAACTCCAGCTCCAGATAATATAACACTCTCTTCTGACTCCAAGAGATCCAGTGATGGACTCATTCCCTCTTGGTTTCAGACAAGTTTTTCGACAAGTTCATAAACCCACAGCTCTAAAAAGCAGGACAACATAGGTTCCAGGACGGTGGGCAGAGGCCAGGCACAGGGCTGGGAGGGGCAACAGGAAGGAGGGCTAGGCTGGGGGTCTGAGTACAAGTGGGAGCATCATAAAAAAGTAACTCTGGAGGGAAACGACAAAACTCATGAAACCTGGTGCTGCAATGCTGGCTACTATGACTCAACTCTAAATCCACTTTGCTTCAGCTTTCAGATGAGAAATGAGCTCTGAGTAGGAGCTGCTCTACTGCTCAGAACAAGAACCATGGAGATGCCTGTAACTACTGTCAGAAACTAACTCCCGGCCCTAACTTAGAGCCAAGATGCGTCCCAGAGACCGGATTTCCTTCTAGAATTTGAGCACAGGAAGCTGGTCAGTGCAGACAAGAGTGTATGCAAGTGTGCCTCCCAAGTCCCTACATACAAGTCCCCCACTGGTCAAGCAGGCTATCTTCCCAAGACAGTACTGCCTCCCACACTTTCCTTGTTCCTGGCAACAAGATCTGTTACAGTCAAGGCGGGGAATTTCCTTGCACTTCAAGGCTATTCTGTGTCCTACTGACATTGCTAGAACTGCCAGTGAACTGTACGGGGTGACCTGGAGAGCAAGGGCAGAGCTGCTCAGCTGCTGTAGAGTTAATCAGGGCTCACACTATCCCTCACACCTCAGAGAACACCACCAGATGTTCAGAGCCTGGCTGGGATTCCAGAGCTGGAGGCAGCTTCCTGCTCAGCTGTGCAAAAGGTAACTTGAATCAGAAAAGGAGTAAAAAAAAAAAAAACCAAAAAGACAAACAAACAAACCCTTCAGCCTTTTGGGACCCTGCTGCACGTCTGTCACAAAGAAACAGTTAACATAACATGCATGCTGGGCACAGGGATGAACACCTGCAATTCCAGCGTTGGAGAGGCTGAGGCAGGAGGAATACATAAGTTCAAGGCCCACCTGGGCTACATAATAAGACCCTGCCACAAAAGAACCCATGGGCTGGGATGTAACTCAGTGACAGAACACTTGGTGTCACACATGTGAGGGCCTGAGTTTGAAACTGAGTCTGTCTCTCTCTCTCTCTCTCTCTCTCTCTCTCTCTAAACAAAGAAACCAACTAACCAACAAACAAACACATAAACAGCCTTCAGTTCTCAGTTCAACATCTGGAAAACTGCGGTCTCAACCTGACTTAGGAAGTGGGAACAAACTCAGCTTATACTACTGCATGCTTGCATCTTTACTGGAACTGGAACCTTTCCTTTGCCAGCTTCTAAGGTCAGGACAGAAACTTGAGGGTGAGGGTTGGGGGGCAGAGGCTGGGAGGGGGCAGCTAATAGAAGGCTTGGATTCAACATCTCAGCAGAACAGAATTCAGGAGCAGCTTTGGCGTCACTACTGTGTCCACAGTTCACCAGACCCCTCCACTAGGGCTAGGAAGGAACCACTTGGGTGGCAGTGCCTCCCAATGGTCCTGTCTCTGCCCTTGTTAGGGTGCACCACTGCTTGGGTTTAGGAGATATACTTTCCTGAGAAGACAGGGGGTCTTAAAGTCCATGGGGCCAGGGGCTGGTCTGTGGGCAAAGACCTTCTTTACAGCTGAATTTGTCAGATAGGCACAAACATGGCCTTGGGTCATGACTATGTGAGGACAAGTAGGTGCCAACAGAAGGCCCTACCCCAAGTGCAGAAAGACAATGTCACCAATCCCTGACCTGCAGGCTTAGCTGCCTTTAGGTTAAAGGACGAGCACTCACCATGTTCAGGGTAGTGGGGAGGAGGCGGTGAAGCAAAATCCAGCTTGTCCTTTAGATCTGCCTCATTCTCCTCCTGCCACTTCAGCCCGACCTTCTCCCAGAGACTAGTGGCTGTCTGCCTGCAACACAGTGAGACAGGAGTGGCAGTTAGGCCTGGGTGAAAGGAGACCCCTTTCCATGAAGGTCTGGACCACAGGAACCTCAGGGAAATACCCGCTGAGCTGGGGAACAGGGTTAGGCAACAGGCATCACTTGGCAGGAGTGGCCTGACTAGCTGACTACATGGTGACAATACCAGCAAGGACCTGATGTCCACCCACAGACCCAACTTAAATAAGAAAGAGTTCCAAGAGGTCTTAGTGACCATGGATGGTTCATGTGGCACAGGACCACATAATGCACAGAACCAGGAGATGGGGCACACTCTTGTGGCAATTCTAGAGCAGAGAAACTACCACTGTGGTAAATGGCAACTGGAGAGCTCTTGTTCCAAATCTGTGTACTCCACAAGGGTTAGGAACACCGGTAGGCACACACTGCCCAGGTGCCCGGCGAGGCACTTACCGGACCTCAGGCATTTCATCACTGAAGCTGCTGAGCAGCAGTGGGGTGAGTTTGTGGAAGAAGGAGTAACGGTCACGAAGATTCAGCAGCCAGCCCCCCACCACCGAGGTCACTGCCTGCCGGACCTACCACAAGAGAATAGAGAAAGAAAAAGCCTTACCCAGAGTTTGGGAAGGGCGGCTTGGAGTCCTGTTCTGGAGGATGTTAGCTCTGAAACAGGCATAGGCAATGAGGCCCAGGGCTGGATCCCACCCCTCTGGCAAATGAGAGGACCACTGCTGATCTAGAACCTCGTGACACCCACTAGCTCTGTCCTCTGTGGAATTGCTGTGCCCCCCCTAGTAATATATCATATCCCCAGTTTTCTGTGTCACATGGTATTGGGGTGTTTCATGGGCTGTAGTGAGGATAGCAGGGGCTATCTTATTTGGCATGAAACATGACTCCATGAGAAATCTACAGCAAACAAATTAGGACAGAAAGATTAGCCCTCACCAGGGTTTGGGTAGAGATGTAAATAGGAAACTACTGCTTGCTGGTCAGGGTTTCGGTTTGGGATCATGAGCAGTGGGGTAGTAGAGATAACTGTGACAACCCTGAGGCTGTAATTGACAGCACTGTGTGTGGTGGGGGGGATGGAATATAGCACCTCATACATGCAGAGCAAGTGCTCTATTCCTGAGCTACAATCCCAACCCTGAGACAATAAGCTTAACAATACACACTTTACAAGATCAAAATATAGTTACACATCACCCTACCAAACATCATGAATGGGTGAATCGTATGTGTGTGAATTATAATGCCATAGCGAAAGAAGTACACAAATAAAACAAGACATAAAGCTCTGGAGGACCTGAGGCAGGACATCAGTAGGACTCACTATACGTCGGGCATCTATACAACCTAGAGCAGGGGAGCGAGGCCAATGTCTTCATCACAGGGGAGGGGACACTGCCACCTGGATACAACTTGCCATTCTGTGGAGAGTCTGAGGGTTGGTATGAATGACCAAGATAGGGACAGCTTTCTGTCTATCTCAGGGGGTGCTAGCCACTACCCCTTATAAGTGGGATTGTGTTCTGTTACATTGTAAATAATTGTCCCACCTACTGGTTTAATAAAAAAGACTGATGGGCAGAAGGCAGACAGGAGGTGTGGGCGGGTTAGCAGAAGGCAGACAGAAAGTGTGGGCAGGTTAGCAGAAGGCAGACAGGAGGTGTGGGCGGGTTAGCAGACTAAGAAAACTCTGGGAACAGGAAGAGCAGAGACACCAGCGGAGGAGACACCAGCAGATGCAGAGGAAAGAAGACAGCCATGCTGCTCTGAGAAAAGGTACCAAGACACACAGCTAAACAGATTAATGGAAATGAAAGAGCTACCTAGCAATATGTCTGAGCCATAGGTCAATCAGCATGAAATTAATATAAGCTCTTGTGTGATTATTTAGGGCTAAGAGGCCCTGGGGCTGCGAGGGGACTAGGCCAGAAACTTCTTCTTATAATCCCTCCTCCCCATCTTACCAGAATCATGTGCTCCCCCTTTACCTGTTTTCTCCCTTTTGAACAGTCTGCTTGCCACACGTCCTTTCTTTATAGGTGATATCAACATAAGCCCCAGCAGCTTAAGACCTGAGACATGCCTGTGAGTTGGATTTTGCCTCTTGTGTGTTGTGTGTGTGTGGTTTTTCAAGACAGGGCTTTTCTGTATAACAAATAGTCCTGGCTGTCCTGGAACTTGCTTTATAGACCAGGCTGGTCTTCAACTCAATGAGATCCTCCTGCCTTTGCCTTCCAAAGGCTGAGATCAAAGGTGTGCACCACCAGTCTCCACCTGGCTAAGATTTTGCCTTCTGAAAGCCAGTGCATCCCCTATATCTGTAGGGCTTCTGTCTGCCAGCCTTCTCTGCTGCTTCCTAACCCACCAGCACAGACTACCCCACCACTCAACCTCCACTCTGCCCTTCTCTGTAAGGCTCCAACCACCTTGGCTCTACACTAAAATTTCCCCAGTAGATGGGCACATGAAGATACTTCCACTAACAGAAGCACATGGTTTCAAGACCATTAGGTAGAGAAATCCCATTACCTGAGGGACAGCATCGAAGAGTCTTTGAGCAAAATGGGAAAGAACATCATCCACAGAACTCCCATTGCCAAACTGGATCACAGTGCCTGTGGCTTCGATGACCGCCACCCGGACCTTCCAGTGCTGGTGGGAGATGGTCTGCATCAGGGGGCCTATTAGGGACTCCGACTGCATGTGGAAGTGCTCTGTGGGACAGGAAGAATGCTGGTTATCAGATACAGTTCTGTGTCCACCATCACACCTGCCATCTTCTTCTGGACTCTTGTAAACCAGTCCCTGCTAGCCTCAACTCCCACATTCCCTCTCCAGTGGTCCCGGCGCTGCCTATGTTCCAGGCATCGAGGTGGTCATGTACATATATTTCCCATGCAGACTTTCAGGTTGAGTGGTGGGGTAATCCGTGCTGGTGGGTTTGGAAGCAGCGGAGAAGGTTGGAAGGCAAGCCCCCCCCCCAATCCTAGCTTAGAAGAAAATAGAGGAAGCTCTGATCAAGCAGAACTGTTAGAATGATGGGAATAAGCGAAAGGAAAGTGGAGAGAAGCAGCCTCCATCCACTTAGGAAGCCAAGTCAGAGACACTGAAGCAGAGAGACAGTACACAAATGAGTGGTCCTTCTCCACGTGGATCCTATGACCTCTGCATAAAAATGAGCATGAAATGGACGCGTGCCACAGGTCTGAGATTCTAGCACTCAAAAGGCTGTAAAGCACAGTAAGTCTGATGTCAGCCCGGGCTACAAATATGATGAGGTCCTGTCTCGTGCCCCCTCCCATACGAAATCACCATACGAGGGGGACCACTTTAGTAAGTTGCCGGAAATCTGGGTAGCCACGGAAGGAGATCCGCCGCTTACCAGGAGTGGCTCGCGCCAGAGCGGCTGCGCACTCGCAACTTTCGCGGCGCACGGCGGCGAAGGGGTCGAGCAGCGCGCTCCGCAGCGCGCGCACCGCGTCGTCCAGGTGGGGCGCGAGCGCGGCACCGCCCAGGTCCACGGCCAGACGGAGCAGCTGCACGAGGGCGAGGCGCAGCTCCTCGCAGGGTTCGGGTGGCGGCCGCGTGGGCTCGGGTCGGGCCAGGCGCGCGGTGAGCGCGGGCAACAGGCGCGGCAGAGCGTCGCGGGGCCGAGCGGCGCGGCGCAGGCCCAAGTCCAGCAGGTGAGCAGCCAGCGCGCGACAGCCTTCGGCTGGGTCGGTCAGAAGTCGCAGCAGGCGCGGTAGCAGCAGGCGAGCCCAGGGGCCTTGGAAGGCAGCAGAATCCACGCCGGTTCGTACGGCCTCTTCCAGTGCGCGTTTCAGCGCTTCCAGCGCACGCCGCCGCCCCAGCTTACTCTCGGCCTCCAGTCCCGGCAGCAGACGGCTTAGGGCGCGGCTCAGTTCCGCAGCCTCAGCCGCCTCGGCTAAGTCCGTAGCCGCCTCCGCCTCCGCCGGCGTCGCCATCTTTGCGCGTTGCCTGTCTCCAAGGGAACCGGTGCTAAGTACGACTGTGGCGGCAAACTTTACGGCAGAACTTCCGGCTGACTCGGTTGCTCACGGCAGAGTGCGTGTCTCAGTGGAGTCATTTGGGGGGAGGGGCAGGGAGTAAGGGGCAGGGGGCGGGACCAGGGAAAGTGGGTGGAGAGGGGGTTTGAGGGGCCGGAGGAGGGTAGAGGAGGTGAGGAGGAAGTGCGATTGGTCGGGGGCAGGGGGCGGGGCACGAACCTCAGGGGCGGGGCAGCGGGCGGCAGGCTCCGCAGGGACCTCGGGAGGAGGGGTGAAGGGTAAGGCGTTGGGGGTAAGGGATAGTGGGCGGAGCGATGGGGTGGTAGGCGGGGCGCGGGCCTCTCGGGAAAGGGGGTGGTGTAAAGAGTGGGGAATAAAGAGTAATGGGAAGAGTTAGGACCAAGTAGGCGGAGCGTAGTCTTTGGGGGCGTTGCAGGAGATGGCGGGCGGAGCGAGGACCTCTGTGGGCGGGACGAAGGGTAAGAGGAAAGGGGGCAGGGCAAGGGGTAGTAGGTTGGGTAAGGGGGAGGGGGGCGGGGCATGGACCACAGGGGTCGGGGATCTGGGTCAATAGGCGGGATAACAGGCATAGGGAAGGGGCAAAAACCTCAAGGGTAGGGTGGGGGTCTGAGCAGGATGAAGGATGAGGAACAAGGTGGCGCAGGCTTTGGGCGTGGCAAATGGCGGAGGGCGGGGCGAGGGGCGGGGCTGGCCTTTCTCATGAATCTGGAACTTAGACTGAGTGACGAAGCTTTGGCCCCTGGGTACCACAGGTGTGTCCTAAGGCGGTGGCAGCCCAGCTAAGCTTATTTTGAATGGCATAGATGGGTGAATTTTACTGGGTTACTCAGGAGTCCTTGAGGAGGCAGGTGTGGGTCTGCTGCTCGGGTTCTGCCCTCAGTTCAGATATGTACTAGCCTTGCTGGCTGGAGGATTTTAGGTTTTAGAACAAGGATGGTATTGCCTGTGGGCCCCTGCTGGGCACTTTCTAGTGCTGGTGTTGAGGCCAGCTCACCTTCTTAGTAAGCAGAATGGGAGCTGGGTACCTTCAAGACTTGGGCGACCGCAGGCACCTCACATCTGAGAACAGGCCTGTGATGTAGGGGTTGGACTTTATAACAAAATTTGCCTTTCTGTTTGGCTGTTGGAGTAAGTTTTGTAGAAAATTGGTGTGAACAGGTAATCCTGAATGTGGTGAAGAAACTTAGGGAACCATGTGAAATGGCTTTGGGTAATAAAAGAGTTGTAAGGAGAGGGGATTGACTGAGCAAAGGCCCTACATTAGATGTTATGAACTGAATTGTGTCACACTAAATACATATGTCCAAGTCTTAAGCCTAATACATCAGAATGTGACTGTTCGGAGACAGTAATTTTGCAGATGTCAAGATTGAGGCATCAGAGTTAGCCGCCATCCTCATCAGAAGGGGAATTTGGAATAAATGTGCAAACTGCGACAAGGCTTTGTGAATGTTAATTGGGCAGACACCAAGTGGGGGTGGGGGAGGGCTTATCACAGGCTCCAGCATCCAGGTCTGTGAGGGATAGGGTCTGCTTTGGAAACTGAAGCTTGTCTGTGGCCAGAGGAATTCTGAGGGGATGGAAGAAAATAGAAGTGTCCCATAGGGAGCAAGAAGGTGTGTGGGACAGCCAGGAGGGTCCTTGTCTTTCTGCTGTGGCCAAGGAAGATGCTTCAAGTGAGCATGGTAGTTAGAGGTGCACTTTTGAGAATGACAGGCTGCTCTGGAGGTTGGGATGGCCAGCAGACATTGCACGTGGAAATGAGTTTACCTTTCCTGCTCTTTCTGCAGAAATACAGCCTAAATACCCCATAAGTAACAGCCAACCAGGAAGGGACTTGAGAGTTGAAAAGAAGATACACTAGCCCAGGACTCAGAACTAGAGCTCCTGGGTTTCCTCTTTCTCTGTTAAGATTTCTGGGCCAGGGCCCCAGAGAGATCTACCACACACAGTGGTCGACAGATACATGTAAGTCTTCTGAAAAATCCCCTCTCTCTGACCAGTGGCAGAGTCCTAGAGCAATGTTGTAGTACCAGTCCACAGTCTGTCCCCAGTGACAGGATCAGAGCACCTGCAGGCTCACCTAACCCTGCTTGCACAAGGGGTTGCCAGTGAGGACTGCATAGGCAGTGTTGTAGAGCTTCCTTTCATCACAGACACCCACACATTCCACCTTTCCTCAGGAGGGTGAACCCCAGAGATGTACCTTTAACCCTGCAGATGGCACTAGCAGAACTGAGTGGCCCCACCAGCACCAGGAGAGCGAGAGAAAGACTCTGAGGACAAAGCCAACGTGGACAAGAGGCCACAGAGTCAGACCAGATTGGACGTGCGGCATATATCCACACACTGGCATTAGCCGCCGCCTGCTAACGTAAAAGATTTAAATAGAACCAGGAGTCTCCAAAAAGAATAACCTAAATGTCCGGCATACATTTGAAAAAGACCGCTTATCATTCCAAGAACATTCACAACGTGAATGTAAAAAGGCTGCACACTGAAATGGATGCCAAAATGAGCCATCTGCCAAGGACGCATCGACAGCCATGAAAATCACTTTCAGAAGTAATTACAAGAAGAAGCGATTACAAACTCGTTTAAAATTGAAAGAAGATTAAGTTAGCAACAAAAAAGAAATTGTAAAGTGCCAAATGGAAATTACAGAATCTGAGAAAACAACCAGAATAACACTGTCCATCATTAGAAGGACATAGTGGTAGACTAGAGATGGGGTGCTAGAACATTCTTGGATCTGAAAAACAAAGAAAATAGTACAAAGTGTAAACCTAAGCCAAGTTTGGTGGTGCATGCTTGAAATTGCAGTGCTGAGGACCTGATACAGAAGGATTCAAGATTCTGGGCTGTGTGATTAGATCCTGTCTGAAAAATAAATAAATACAACTCCCTAATTCTCAGAGATTTGTGGGATAATTCATATTTCATAAGCATCCTAGAACAATAGGACCGAGTTACGGGGCTAAAACATTCAAAGAAGTAATAGCTGAAGATGCCCTCAAATCAGTGAAAGACATCAGACATAGATGCCAGAGGCTGAGTAAGCCTTCATTCAATAGTATGCCAGAAATCCATAACAAAGAACATCATAATTAAACTTTCTATTTCTTTATTATCTGTTCTCTCTCTCTCTCTCTCTCTCTCTCTCTCTCTCTCTCTCTCTCTCTCTGTGTGTGTGTGTGTGTGTGTGTGTGTGTGTGTGTATGTGTGTGTGTGTATGACGGTTTTATTCTGTAGGCCAAGCTGACCTGGAACTTGAGATGTTGATCAGGCTGGCCTTTAACTCAGATGTCTGTCTGCCTGAGTGCTGGGATTTAAGGCATGCACCAGTATTACCACACCTGGCCTTATCTGTATTTTTAAGATAGAGTCTCACACTGTGGACTGTCTTTAAATTCAACCAATTCCACTCAGTTTCTCAAGTGCTAAGATTACAGACATGAACCATCATACTTGGCTTTTAGACATTTGGCGGTGAATGAAAAGACCTTGCCCGTCACAGAAAAATGACATGTTGCAGGTAGAGGAGAGGCAGTCTCAACCAGGTCTGGCAGCATCTCTGGGGCTACAGGAACCAAAAGGATGGGCACAGGATTCTTTCAGCTTGTGAAGAAAAACTAAAATTTGTGAAGCAAAGTATTGTTCAGGAATGATGAAGGAATCATATTTTCAGAGGAAAAGGCAAACCAATAGCACATGTTGCCAACAGAACTACATGCAAAGGATGTTTAAAGGAAGTTCTCTATGCACAGTGGAAGCAATCCGAAGAAAACTGATGTTCTGAAAGTTGGGGAGTATAGTGGAATAGCTAGAAAGTATCAGCTGGCCACATGGGGTAGGTAGAGTTTGACTTGAATGGCCCCCAGTTTCGTATGTTGAAGATTAGATCTCATGGCAGGGTACTAAGAGGTGGGAGGTTAATCCAGCTGCGGTGGTTAGAGGTAAAGTTTGGGAAAGTGGTGGTGCTTAAAAGTCAGAAGTTTGGCCCAGCCTAGCCCCGAGATCTGGACCAGCAGTCCCAAGCAGTCACACAAAGTCTTATATTATAAGCGGTTTGGTGCAAAGTGAGGAAATACTGGACATAAAGCAAGACTGAAACTCAGTAGGCCAAGCACCAAATCCTGTAGCTCCGTGTCTGGTGTCAAAGGGCTCAGATGACCCCGCCCTTCCTGCTTTGCTGACTTGGGCTAGTTCCATTCACTTTCTGCATATTTCTGTGTCAGTTATCCCTTGGCTCTGGCAGCTCCAACATCTTAGGGTCCCCAACATAAGTTTCACTTTGCAGCTTCACCAGATGATGTCTCTGCCTTTCCACCAGGATTTCCTTGCCACACATTGCCTGGCTTCAATGGCTGAGGAAGAATGTTACACCCTTCAAAAGTCAGCACCTCCTGGAGGCATTGCCAAGTTCAGTGACCGGCTTAGGGCAAACACTGCTCCCTTTGAATTATATTTGCAGTGGCTTAAAAAAAATGTGTGCATGGGTATTTTGTCTGCATGCCCATTTGTGTGCCACAGATATGCCCGGAGCCCTGGGAGGCCAGAGGAAGGCATTAGATCCTCTGAAACTAGATGGTTGTGAGCCATGTAGGTTCTCAGAATTGAAACTAGTTTCTCTGGAAGAACATCCAATACTGTTAACCACTGAGCCATCTCTCCAGCCCATTATTACTTTTTAGGACCAGAAAGGCCTTTTGCTTTCACAATATGAAAGCCTAGCTGGATGCGGCCATCCCCTAAGTTCATCCCTGTCCTTTGTCCTCGTGCAGATCAGGCCTCTCCATAATGCCACTTATCCATCATGACAGTGCCTTGTCTGTAACATCAAGTATCCTAAAGGTCTCTTTTCATTCTGTATTTCTTTCTACCCACTCATTTTTTATTGTAGACCTATGAAATTGTTACCAATAACAATCATAACACAGATTCAATGTTGTGCTGTCTTGAAATGTCCTCTGCCAAAGATATTCGTTTATTTACTTTAACATTTATCCTTGAGCTAGGCCTCTGCGGTCTGGCTTACTCTCAGCACTGCTGTCTTCCAGGTTTCTAGTCTACCTGCCAAATCAGTGCCACCAACTGGGGACCAAATATTCAGATGGCAGAGCCTAGAGGGGACATTTTTCACCACACAAGGCAAACACACATGTATGTGTGTACACAAAATGCACATACACAGACTGTTCTCACTGTTGTGACCAAATACTTGACAGGAATAGCTTAAGAGGAAAGGGTCTGTTTTGGTTTCCGTTTTGGACCTGCTTGGTCCATGGACCATTATGGCAGCAAAGATATATGGTGGAGGAAATTCCTCACCTCTGTTGACCAAAGCAGAATCAGAAGAAAGAAGGAAGGGTCCAGGGACCTGTGCCTCTAGTGATCTTCCATGCTATCCCGCATCCATCCTGATTTGCAGAACCTCCCCAACAGTACCACCACCTGGGGACCAAATGTTCAAATAGGAGATTGTAGGGGGACATTGTATGTCCAAACCATAACAAAAGCACTCACTGCCTATTGCTAAGTGATATCAATGCTGCCTCAGGATTCTGCTGGCCAGGAGGCCATTTGATGGAATGTCTTGCCCTTCAGCTTCCAGATTCGTAAGACAAGCTATTTGTTACAGACTTCACTCCATTGGCAACAGAATTATACCCCATCTTCATGTAATTGCTTAATTATTTGATAATTGAAACAAAAATGTTGACACTGTGGGTCATGAAGGGGGCTGAGGGGGGGATATAAGACTAATGGAGCTTGATGAATTTGATTAAAAGACACCATGTACATGTAAGAAATGTAATGAGACCTATATAATATATGCCAATAAAATAAAGTGTTTAAATTATGTGTGTGTGTGTGTGTGTGTGTGTGTGTGTGTGTGTGTGTGTGTGTGTATATATATATGTACATGTAAGCATTTGTAAAGGTCAGAGGGCAACTTTCAGGACCAACTTCTCACTGTGTGGTCACAGGGAATGAACTTCAGCCATCTAGCTTGGCGTTTGGTGCCTTTGCCAGCTGAGCCACCTCACCAGCCCAAAAAATGTCAAAAAAAAAAAAATTAACACAGAGTAGTTGCTGTTCCTCTGGAAAGCAGTTATAATGGTTAAAGGAAAGCTCCATCAAGCTTTCTGTCCCTCACATGGGCAGACACTAACATTGGCAGGCAGCTCCATCACTTGTGAACACAGTGATATGTAGAGTGGCCCCTAACAGGACTGAATGTGGTGACTGGCCCAAAGACATTATAAAATAGAACTCTGGGAACTGGTGGCTGTGTGACATTCTGCTCCAAGGTAAGAACATAGTGGAAAATGGGCAAGGGTGGGAAAGGTGCATCATAGAAGCATAAAAACAACCAGGAGGGGACCTGGTGAGATGGTGCAGTGGCCAGAAGTGCTTGTCACACAAAACTGATGGCTTGAGTTTGATCCCTGAAAGCTATATAAAAAGCTGGACATGGTACCATGCCTTTGTAACCTCACAGATAAAATGATAGGTGGAGACAGGAGAGTCAGCTGGAACCTCCAGCTGTTGTATAGTACACAACACAAGAATAGAAACCAGAGAGACTCTGCCTTAACAAGGTTGAAACAAGAATCGGCTCCTGCAAGTTGTTCTCTGACTTCCACAGGTGTGGACACACACACACACACACACAAACCAGCAACAGCCAAAAATGTTTTTGACCATGCCACCATGTTGTCATCTAAAGGGTGGCTCTTCATAGCACTCTAAGTTACCAGCCTACTGGTGTCAGTGATTAAAATACATGGCCCATCGAGATAGCTCAGCAGGTAAAAATGCTGCCACCCCAATGACCTACTAGGACCTGCGTGGTGGAAAGTGAGAACTCCTACAAGCTCACACAAGTTGTCCACTTGCCTGCCCCCTTCCCTTACACACACACACACACACACACACACACATACACACACACTGAATAAAACTTTAAAAATTTAAACACAAACCAGGTATGTTGCTGCTTAACTGGGATCCCACTGTTTAGAGGCTGAGGCAGGTGGATGAACTGCTACTGGCCTTATTCTGGCTGCATTGCGAAAGTGTCTTTATTAAAACAGCTAAAAACATAAAGAAATGAAATTTATAATTTAAAAGATACTTATAGTGTAGATCATATGCCAGATTTAAAAAAATATTTTGTATATTTTGTCTGTATATACATATGCATGTGTGTGCAGTGCCCTTGGAGGCTAGAAGAGGGAACCTGATAGCCTGGAACTGGAGTTATGGATGGTTTTGGACTGCCATGTGGGTGCTGGGAACTGAAGTGAGGTCCTTTGCAAGAATAGCCAGTATCTTAAACACTAAGCCATCTATCCAGACCTATCCCAGATGGTTTTGCTGACAAGAAGTTCAAACATAGGGGCTGGAGAGCTAGCTCTGAGGTTAAGCTTACTGACTGCTCTTCAAGAGGTGCTGAGTTCAGTTCCCAGCAAGCACATGGTCCTCACAACCATCTATAATGAACTCTAGTGCCCTCTTCTGGGCAGAACACTATATAAATGAGTAAATCCTTTTTTTTTTTTTTTTAAGTGCGTAGAAATATGTGCAAGCAGAAAAGAAATTACTCATAAACATACACACAAGTTCAAACATTTAATGAATAATTACAGTCTTTCAAGAACACTCGAAGGGGACACTTCTCAATTTGTTTTATGGGGACAGCATCACACCTGTGCTCTTAATGGGTAATACTCTGTTAGAGATTTACTAATTAGGGATCTCTTTAGGTGAACAGGAATGCCAAAATCCTAAAGGAAATACCAACAGATTGAGTCTAGAACTCATGAAGTTTTGAAAAGGGTAAGACTAATCAAATTGAATTGATCCTCTAAATGCAAATGAATAAAAATGATTCATGGCTGGGAATGTGGCTCAGTTGGTAGAGCACTTGCCTGGT
Organism: Phyllotis vaccarum; assembly: GCA_033318265.1. Taxonomy (NCBI): domain Eukaryota; kingdom Metazoa; phylum Chordata; class Mammalia; order Rodentia; family Cricetidae; genus Phyllotis; species Phyllotis vaccarum. The sequence continues at coordinate 68,815,451 of JARWLC010000017.1, read as the reverse complement.
ATGCATGAAATCTTGAATTTCATCTCCAGCTCTCCTCAAACCAGGAATTTGGAATATGCCTGAGGATCAGGAGTTCAAGGTCATCTTCAGGTACATATTAGGTTTAAAGCTAGCTTGTAATTCATGAAACTGTGACTAATTTTTTTTAATTTAAAAGTTGGAGAAAAAAAACAAAACATGATTCCATAGATGCTGGCAGCGTTTGGCAAAATTGACACAAACAAACTTCCAGGTTATTAGAAATAGAAGGGGACCTACATAAATCAGATCTACAAAACTTTCTCAAGTGTATTTGCTAAAGAAGCCAGCTACAGTCCTCTCTGTGGAGTCTGGGCTAGATTCCAGACATGCTGGTGGAATGTGATGGAAAGAGTGTGCTCAGTCGCTTGCAGCTCTCAAGTTGAAGAGCCCTGGCTGCCACTTCACATTCATCAAAACAGGTGCATCCAAGCCCCCAAAGAATGGGATTACAAGGAAGATACCTTCTGGCTGGAACTCTCCAGTGATGCTGGAGCCTGCTGGATCTGCCCCTAGCCTCATACTGTGCAGTCTAAACAGCATCCTCTTTGGAGGAGGGAGCTGCTTGCCTCGGTCCTCTCCTAGGATTGGATTGATCTCAGCTCTCTGAAGGGATGGAACATATTATGTGAGTTTGTTTGCCTGTTTTCCAACAGCTCACTTCTGAATAACTGAAGCAAAACCTGGGAGTTGAAAGATATTTGCTCAGCCATCTTTTGTTTTGATTGATTTGGTTTTGGGAGATGGAACCCAGGGTCTCACAAACTAGCGCTCTGTCACAGAGGCGTGCCTACCCCCATGTCCATTTTGTCAGTAGCATTATTCACAAATATCCCAAAGACAAAAACAACCCAGGTGTCTGTCAGTAAAAAAAGACACAATGTGACTGAACATGCAGAAGAATGAGTCAGCCTTAGGAATTGATGGCTCACCATCTCATGAGTGAGTCAAGCACAGAAGAGTGAGGTCCATGAGTACTTAAAGGGGCCAGGCAGCATGAAAGACTTGATACTGTGCACCTGAATTGCCATGTGTGCTCCATTGTGGGACAGATCAACTATTTGAGGAGGGATGGCAGAAGGAGAAGGACTGTCCTTCGGCTGCCAAAGAACAGTGTTGTGGAGGAGGTCAAATGTTCTCCTTCTAAGTCTGATGGAGTCTTAATAACCTCCGAGGCTCTAACACTTAGGGGTCAGCACTGGGTTTACACCTTTTTTAAAAAAATGTATGCGTGTGTGGCAAAGCATGTGTATGATGTTTAGAGGACAACTTTTGGGAGTCAGTTCAAACATCTCACAAGCCCTACACTGGGTTTATATCTTAACATAAATATGGAACTTTTAAATTATGTTTGAGCCAAAATATAGCAAGATCATCTAAATTTATTCTACTTTGCATTGCATTTACTTTAAAGACTCTCAAAAAAAAAATCAGGAATGGGGTTTTAAGTATCTTCCAAGAAGTATGTCATTTCAATCAGCAAATGGATTTTGACAACATTAACTCATATTCAATTCATTTATTGTTTTTCTTGACATATATTTGTGGGGGTTGTGGGAGACACTTCCAGTTGTTCAGTTAACACTGAATGAAGGATGAATGAGCGTCTTAGTTTGGGTTTCTATTGCTTTGAAGAGACACTGTGACCATAGCAACACTCACCAAAAATAAATAAATAAATAAATAAATAAATAAATAAATAAATAAATAAATAAATAAATAAATAAATAAATAAATAAATAAAAAAAATGCATTTAACTGGGGCTGGCTTACAGGTTCCAAGGTTGAATTGGTTGTCATCATGACAGGAAGCGTGGTGTGCAGGCAGACACGGAGAGGTAGATGAGAGTGCTATAGCTGGATGGGCAGGCAGCAGGGAGAGAGAGACACTGGGCTTTGCTTGAACATTTGAAACCTCAAAGCCCACCCCCAGTGATGCCTCTTCTGAGGACCAATAGGCTGTTACAGATTGCCGAAGGCAGTTTTGGAATATCTTCTTCTCACAGTAATAGTGACATGGCTTCTGAGTTGCCTGTGCTCATGTAATCCCAGTTTAGACCACTGAGTCACTGAAGTAGACTTGGACAAAATAGTTTGGCCGGTCATTAGCATCCTCTCTGGAATGAAAAGACAAGACATATGTTCATCTCCCTGGGAAAAGCCTCACGACAGATGACAATGGACAGAGAGGCAGGATCATTGGGGACAGGGCGGACTCTGTGGAATGGGGAAAGAGCCATGTCTGTGGCTCCTGCAGAGCGGTGATCCTGTAGAGCAATGACGAGGTCAGGAAAAGCTGGGTGGAATGATTGCTGCTGCCTCTCACCCGGGATTGGGGACGCTTGGGCTGAAGCCCATATGCAAGTGTGCTGTTTCTGAGGCATTTTGTGGGTAACTGGACTGAAGGGAAGGGAAGCTGTCATAGGGCTGGCTGGCTCTGGTGCCAATCCTGAACAGATGGAGGAATCCATCACAGAGACAGAAACACTGGCAGATGACCAGGGCTGCAGGGGAAGGCACACGCATGGTTGGGGGCAAAATGATCCTGAAGTAGGTGGTGGTGATTATGTAACGCTGCTGTTTAATGAATCACCCATCCCAAAATGTTGAGGCTCACAAAAAGGGAAAAAATAGAAAGGGAGCGAAAAGGGATATGCTTTGGAGATGGCTTCATTTTAATTCACACAGAACTGTTTGATCTTTTCAACAGCAACATAATAATGTACAATCACCCCATGAGCTTTTTGTTATGATTATTTAGCACCCACCCAGTGTCTCTGGATTCAGGCGTTTTTGCCAAGAAGAAAATGTAAACCCATAAACGGCTGTGTTGGCTTATGTGCAAGAAGATGCAGGGCTGCATAGTCATTGCAGTACTAATGATGACCAGTCAATGGGGACCACTAGAAAAAGCAAGCTTCGCATTCATATTTTAAAAAGGATTTTTACAAATTGAGTTCCATAGAGATGTCAGGTATAAGGTTTTGCCTCCCACACCGTTGCCAACCATATCTTCAGGTTCTTGGGTGTGTGTGCACCCATGCCATGGAGTTCCTGTGTGGGTCAGAGGGGGAATTTACAGGTGTTGGTTCACTCTTTGGGTCCCAAGGATTAAACTCAAATGGTCAGCCTTGGAAGCAAGTGTCTTTATGTACATATTCTCACCAGGTCCCCCTGTCTGTGGGGTTTTTAAAAAGGTAAACTCAGGTCCTTATGCTTGTAAGGCAAACACTTCACTGACTATTGTAAAATTATTTTTTCTAATTTAATGGGTAAAAAAATGATGTCTTTGTACATACTGCTCTTGCAGAGGGCTTGAGTTCTCCTATACCTATACCAGGCAGCTCACAACTGCCTGTTAGCTCTAGATCCAGAGGATATGGCCTCTGTGGGCACTGCACACCTGTGCGCTTGTACATGCACCCACAAACACACACACAATTAAAAAAATACAAATAACTAATACAAATACAAAAAATATACTTGAGGCAGGGTTTCTCTGTAGCTCTGACTGTCTTGGAACTCACTCTGTAGATCATGCTGGCCTCAAGCTCATAGATCTATCTGTCTCTGTCTCCTGAGTGTTGGGACTAAAGATGTGCATCACCACAAGTGGGCAAATAAAATATTTTTTAAAAATGGTGTCTGCAGATTTCATCAATGTTTTGTCATGTTCATGAAGTTTGAAGATCTTTCCATGGAAATTGCCCCCTTGAATGATATAAATTTTGTATGTTGGTATATAAAAACATTTTTCCTTTCTCTTTTTTGAGAGAGAGAGAGAACATCTTAAATAGCCCAGGCTGGCCTTTCATGCACACTCCTGCTGTTTTTCTGTTATAGGCAGGAGCCACCATGCTTAGCAACATAGTTCTCACTTTTGTCCTTTGACTGTTTGGAGGTGTTGCATGGATAAAAGAAACTCAGGGCCAGATCTCTGGGAAAGGCGGAGATATCAGAGAGGAAACACCACAGTCAGATCTCACCCAGCTGTCTTCCAGCTTCCTCAGCCTGGCTCCTCCTGGCTTCTTCTGACTCTCTGTCTTTCTACACCTGCCTTAAATACTTTCTTTGCTCAGTGAAGGCATGGCACCACCACTGCCTGTCTGGGAGCCTGGAACTCCTTCTGTAAACTAAAATGACCTCAGAACTCAGATTGGATTAAGGTGTAGGTTACCACTCCTGGGATACTCCCTGTGCTGGGATTAAAGGTGTGATTACCACTCTGATCCTCCTAGACTGTGGGTAGATCCCTCTGATATGTTTTTATTATATTTGAAAATAACCCCATATGGAGGTTTTGTTTTTTTTTAAATCACATCTCACTCTAGAGTTCACATTGGTCTCAAATCCTGCCTCCAGCCTAAGAGTGCTGAGAGTACAGGTGTGTATCACCACACTCTGATCGGATGTAACCTATTTCTTTGCTTCTTCTTCTTTTTTCTTTTTTTTCCAGGACAGGGTTTCCCTATGTAACAGCTCTGGCTGTCCTAGAACTTGCTCTGTAGGCCAGGCTGGCCTTGAACTCACAGAAATCTGCCTGTCTCTGCCTCACAAGTGCTGGGACTAAAGGCATGCAACACCACTGCCTGGTGGATATAATTCCTTTTTAATGCATAAAACATTTTACTTTAATATACAAGATTACCAAGTATTACACTTGTGACTTCTGTGATACATTTAGAGACTCCTAGTGTAATGTGAATTTTCTTAGTCTTGTGACTTTTATAATTTAAAGATTGTTTAAATTTTTGATTCATTGAATTCTATCTGGGGAAAGAGGGACATAGGAATTCCATTTAATGTTAATAGCTTTTGTAGTTGCTTTCAACTTTATATTGAGCTCATATTTTTATTATCCCCTTTTACTTTTCTTTCTTTCTCTTTCTTTTCTTTTCCAACAATGCAGGAGATGGAACCTAGGACCTTATACATGGGAGGCCATTGTTCTACCACTGAGCCACACCCCAGCTCCTCACTGGGGGATTCTAGGCAGGGGCTCTACCACTGAGCCACACCCCAGCCCCTCACTGGGGGATTCTAGGCAGGGGCTCTACCACTGAGCCACACCCCAGCCCCTCACTGGGGGATTCTAGGCAGGGGCTCTACCACTGAGCCACACCCCAGCCCCTCACTGGGGGATTCTAGGCAGGGGCTCTACCACTGAGCCACACCCCAGCCCCTCACTGGGGGATTCTAGGCAGGGGCTCTACCACTGAGCCACACCCCAGCCCCTCACTGGGGGATTCTAGGCAGGGGCTCTACCACTGAGCCACACCCCAGCCCCTCACTGGGGGATTCTAGGCAGCGGCTCTACCACTGAGCCACACCCCAGCCCCTCACTGGGGGATTCTAGGCAGGCTCCATTCCTGGCAGCTTTTCTTCCTGATTCCTCCTTGAATTGGTTCTCTACAGCTGTGTAACATCTGACTACAGATTTAGTGGTGTGAAGCAGCACCCATGTCATGGTGTTTGTAGGCTGAAGTCCACATATAACTTGGCAGGGTCTTTGGAAGGCCCTATCACTGCCAGAGCACAGTACTCTCCTAGACTGGACCAGGGCAGGTAAGTTTCCATACTTATTGGTTGTGTCATGTCCTGGTAGTCAGACACCCCCCCACACACATTTTTTATTTGGGTTTTTTTGGGCTATTCCTGGAGTCTGCCCCAGTCCCTTGCCATATGACTCTGCACACCAGCTCACAGCAGGGCTGCTGCTGGCATCTTTGAAACCATCCAGGAAGAGAGTCTCCCAGCCAGACTGACATCAGGATCCATGTAAGCTAGACATGACCACACAGGGCAGATGTCTTACTACTTTAGTGGAGTAACACCATGCCCTGTCCACACTAGAGGGAAGAATTGGGAGGCATGAATCCTTGGGAAGTTAGGATTGAGGATGGACCTAGGACCAATGGGGACTCAGGCGGCTGTTTGTTGTTTGTTTTGTTTTTTGCTTTTGAAAACAGGGTTTCGTGGACCAGAGTGGTTTCTAACTCAGAGATTCACCTGTCTCTGTCTTTGGAATGCTGGGATTAAAGGCTTGTGACTATCTGGAAACCTGCCACCGTAAGCTAGGATTGATGTCTGGAAATCTTGAGTGAACTTCCTGGGTGAATACAGTGGACAATGTAAAAATAAATCAAATATTAAAGAGTGCTACTCAATTAGAATCTTATCTGTTCCTCTGCAGGGGTGTTTCTCACCAGTTCCCATTTCTGCAGAAGTCTGCACCCAGCTAGGCCTGGGGCTGAGGCTGTGGTTCAGCAGTAGAGTACTTTCTTAGAATCCCCCAGTGAGGGGCTGGGGTGTGGCTCAGTGGTAGAGCACCTGCCTAGAATCCCCCAGTGAGGGGCTGGGGTGTGACTCACGGTAGAACCCCTGCCTAGAATCCCCCAGTGAGGGGCTGGGGTGTGGCTCAGTGGTAGAGCACCTGCCTAGAATCCCCCAGTGAGGAGCTGGGGTGTGGCTCAGTAGGAGAGCATCTGCCTAGAATCCCCCAGTGAGGGGCTGGGGTGTGACTCAGTGGTAGAGCCCCTGCCTAGAATCCCCCAGTGAGGAGCTGGGGTGTGGCTCAGTAGGAGAGCATCTGCCTAGAATCCCCCAGTGAGGGGCTGGGGTGTGACTCAGTGGTAGAGCCCCTGCCTAGAATCCCCCAGTGAGGAGCTGGGGTGTGGCTCAGTAGGAGAGCATCTGCCTAGAATCCCCCAGTGAGGAGCTGGGGTGTGGCTCAGTAGGAGAGCCCCTGACTAGAATCCCCAGTGATGGGCTAGGGAATGTGGCTCTGTAATTGAGACATGACCTGCCTGGCATGTCAGGGTATCTTTTCTCCTACCCCCAACTGCTTGTTCTCCTGCCTCGATGTGGGCTTCTTTCCAGTGGCCCCATCTGCATACCCACCATCGTGTGTAAGTATTTGGGGAAGAATCAGGAGATTCCCAAGGAGCGGACTGAGTTGTTAGCGTAACACAAGCCACTCAACTGCCTTGAACTCAGGTTCTGAGAAACCTGTGGTTTAGTAACAATGCACATAACATCCCTTGCCTAGCCACCACCACTCTGAGCAACCAGCTGATTGCTCAGTATCAATGGCTTTCCATCTCAATCCCTGAGCAAGCTGATTGGGAACCTAGGATGCTGCTTCTGTCCACCATCAAAAGAGAGCTCCAGGAGGCAGGCATGGGGATGCACACTTGTAAGCCCACCACTCCAGAGACTTACCACAAGAGGATCTTGAGTTTATGGTTAGGCTGTGCTACACAGCAAAACCCTGTCGCATAACATCAAAAATGGTTCTGGAGAGCCCGCTCAGTGGGTAGACCAGTTTACTGCACAAACCTGGAGCTGCTTTTACAGAGGGGCTTGGCAGAAGTCATTGCTGTAAGGCCAGGGACCAGATTTCTGGTGGTTTAAATAAAACCCCATGGGCAGCTCCTGACCCAGAAGGTCCTTGTTATGTATGACAGGGACACTCACAGTTCAAGGAGACTTGCATCTGAGGTGACACACCCCAGTAGAAGTCTGTTGGTGTGGGTGCTTTGTGATTTGAGATTTACTGGAAAGAGTCACCTCTCCCAAGGAATACCACAAAGAGTGGTCTCCACAAGGAACCCGCAGAAAATCTAGGGCAGGGGGTTCCCAGTAGAGATAAGTCTATCTTATGTAGACTTATCTGATCATGTGATACATGTCTCTAAACTTAGCACTTAAGAGGTAGAGAAAAAAAAATCAGGAGTTCAAGGCCATCCTTATTGATTGAGACTGGCCTGGGTTAGTATTTTTTAAAAAAAAAGAGGAAAAAGAGAAATTGGAAAGAAGGCGAAAGGGAGAAGCAGGCCTGGAACATTCACCTCCACAGCCTGAGTACCAGGGTAAAAATGGCTCTTTTTTTTTTTTTTTTTTTTTTTTTTTTTTTTTTTTTTTGTTGTTGACTTTGTTCAGTGCTACCTGCAGGAGCCAGGAGTTGGATCAGGAGAGAGAAACGGGCAAAGATGTAGAAAGCAGGCAGCCTGTCTTCACCCACTGCTGGTCCCTAGCAATTCCAGAGGCAAGTTTTGGTTCCGAACTTAAGTTCTTGGAAAAGACCTCTTTCTAATAAGTAGGTCCACGGTAAACTTGGGTCTGTCGGGCGGACAGAGCTGCGAGGCAAGATGGAGGGAAAGGCCAGGGAAGTGGGGGTTGTGTCCTCTTTTATTATATTTTTGAAGCATGGTCCTAATTGTGTTACTAATAAAAACCCAGAGTCAGATTATTAAGGGTGAAAACCGAAAGATCAGAGAAGCAGAGCAGCAGCCACTAGAAAGTTCTTACCCCTACAAAATCTCAGACCAAATTGGGGTGTGAGTGTAAGGAGATTCTGTCTCCACCTACCTTATGTTCTGGTCTCTACCTCTCTACTGCTGGGATTAAAGGCATGCACCACCAGTGCTGGGCTCTATTTCTCTTTTTGACTGGTTCAATCTCGTGCAACCCAGGGTGGCCTTGAACTCCAGGATATTCCTGCTTCCTCCTTCCAAGTGCTGGGATTAAAGGTGTGGGCCACCACTGCCTGGCCATTATGGCTTACTAGTAGCTAGCTCCACCCTCTGATTTTCAGAACACAAACAAAATATCACACAACACATATTCTTGCTCAATTTTATTAGTAGTTTAATTTTAGATTTGATTTCATTTGAGACAGAATCTCATGTAGCCCAGGCTGGCCTTAAACATGCTATTGTAGGCAAGGATGGCTTTGAGCTGATTCTCCTGTCTCAACATCCCAAGTGCTGGAGTCACAGGTGTGTGCTACCACACTGTTTGTACAGACCTGGTGATGGGAACCTCAACCTCATGCATGTTAGGCAAGCACACTACCAACTTTTAGAGCCCTATTCCAGGCCAGGAGGTCCTTATTGTACCACTTTGCCTTCACGTTTGAAGGAAGAGCTATGACCACAGCCAGCCCTGTCTGCTGAGAGTACATGCCAGGTTGGTGGCCCTGTGAAAGGCATATGTGTCAGGAGAGGATAGCCTGGTGAATGTGGCAAGAGGTAGCAGGCAGTTGAGCAAGGGGGCACAGGTGAAGGATAAGGGAGCATGTACAGGTCAGTGGGGGAGCGAGTGTGGGGAGCAGGTGAGTGTACATAGGGGACAGGTGACTAAAAAAATTAGATGTAGGGGAGCAGGTGTGTGGACAGGTGAGTGGGGGTTGATGGGTAGTGGACAGGGGAATATAGGCACAGGCCAGTGAAGATTCTAGATATCTTCAGTACCTGCGAGCCTCATGCTTAGATCATTTAGAAGACGGACTCTCTGTCCCCACAGGAGCAGATGGCGCAGGACAGGATGCGTGGAGGCTAATTTTTGCTACAGGCCTCAGCTTTAGAGTGGGCAGGCACTGAATGCGACTTCCCCCTCTCCAGGGTGACAGCTCAGACAGAGCAGGGTGGTGTGCTCTGAAGAGAGCATCTGGATCTCAAAGGAGCTGCACCAGCCAGGTTAGAGTTTAGGAGAGGGTTGGGGGGTGGTCGAAGGTCTTGGCGGCAGCGTGGGGCCCGGGCGACCAGGTCCGGGTGTGCCATCGCAGTTCAGAGACAGCAGTGGGGCGGGCTCTGGGGAGGGCAGCGGTCGGTCGGTGGGCGACCCGCGCGGGCGCGGTGCGCGGGGCCTGGCGGCCGGTGGCGCGCAGCGGGGGCGGGCGGAGGGCGGCGCCGCTGCAGTGCGGAGACCCGCTCGCCGCCGTCCCCGCCGTCCCCGCGTCCCCGCGTCCCCGCGCCGCTGCCTCTGGCCTCGGGCACAGCGCATCTACAGGTACGCGGGCTGGGGTGGGGTCTGCGCGGGGACCTGGCCCTACCCGGAGCTGGGTCTCAATGGGAACTGGGAGACTCACGGGGACACGAGGGATTTAGGGGTGGGCAGGATCGGCCGCAGGGCCACTCGGGTGAGGGTGGGGGGTGGTGGTGCTGGTGTCCCAGGTGGAGCCAGGCCCTTGCGCAAGCGCCCAGGACAGGATCGAGTGGATCACTTGTATCGCCAGGGTCCGGGGGCGCCCTGCACCCACCACCATCTGGGAATGTCTCCAATTGCTCCTCTAGTGGGCCCGGGGCCGGGTCATGGGGTTGAGGGGAGAATTCCCATCTTGCAGAACCCAGATGTACCTGGGCGACATGGGGGTCCCTTCAAACCCGGAGGCCTCTAGGCTGGGTGACTGACTCCAATGCGAGATGGGGAGTGACCTGGACATTGTGACTCAAGCCTGCGCAGGGATGTGTTCTAGAGTCTCGGGCCTCTGTTACTGAATCCAAGGCCCCCAGCTTGGGTTCTATTGTTTCCCTACTCCCTTCCCTTTCCACACAAGCCACCCCAGTCCGTTGACAGCACCTCCCCCCACCCCTGCCCCACCTACCTCCATTGGGGCCTTAGATCGTGACAACATCTATATTTCACATCAGTGTCCTTAAAAAGGGGGAGGGGGTGGACGAAAATGAAGCCATCCGACAGCGTGGTTCCCATAGAGGGGGCGCCAAACACCCAACTTATTCTATCTCAAATTTCCCAGAAACGGAGAGCAGACCGTATACAAATTGTACTTGATCTTTTTCCATCCCTGCAAGAATTTGTTCAGAGGTAAGGAAGGGATGAACCCACCCTTCAGAGAAGGCCTTTGACAAACATGACTTCTGGTGTTATATACTCTTCACTGGGCTTAATCATTAGCAATACCCCTTACATGCTGGACAGGCCCTCTACCACTGATGTGCAACTGTGGTTTTTTTTTTTTTTTTTTTTTTTTTTTTTTTTTTTTTTTTTTTTTTTTTTTTAAATTGTGTGTGTGTAGAAGGCTCCACCTTATGTGTTAAGGCAGGGTTTCCTTGAACTCAGAGCTCACTAATTCAGCTAGTACAGGTAGCCAGCTTATCCCCTGGATCTCTTGTGTTCACCTTCTGCACACTGGGATTGTAGGCCACCAAGCCCACCTGACATTTATGTAGGTGCTAGAGATCTCTGGTTTCCTGTCCTCATGCATGGACCACAAATTTACCCAATGAGCCATCCTCTCATCTTTAAAGTTGCATGTAGATCAGGCTGGCCCCCAACTTGGTATGTATCCAAGGTTGGTTTTAAACTTATCTTCATGCCTCTACATCCAGAGTAATCCTGGGGTTACAGGCATGCATCAGATGGGTTTATTTGCTGCAGAGAATGAAACCTGCATGCTAGACAAGTACTCACCAACTAAGTCACATTCCTCAGCTCCACTCCAGCCATCTTTCCTCCTTTTCCCTTGAGATAGGTTCTCGCTAAGTTGTATAGGCTGGTCCTGTTCAGGCAAACCTTGAACTCATGATCCTTCCACCTTACTTTTCTGAGTAGTTCGGATGACAGGCCTGCGCCACTACCAGGTCCATCCCACGTGTACTTTATAAAGCACAAGAGCAAAACAGTCTGGCTTCCTCAGCACCTCCTAAAGCTGATTTTACTTTTCCTTAACAGGACTGTAGACAACATTTTGACCATGGCCTCACCATCATGCTTCCACTCGGAGGATGAGGACTCTCTGAAAGGATGTGAGATGTATGTGCAGAAGCATGGCATCCAGCAGGTGCTCAAAGAATGCATCGTGCACCTCTGTGTTGCCAAGCCTGACCGACCTCTGCGGTTCCTTCGGGAGCACTTTGAGAAGCTGGAGAAGGTAAGCGCCCTCAGTACCCTTGGTACAAAGCTGGGAAAAGCTGCTTCAGTCCTTCCTTGGAATTCCAAGAAAGTGATGTCCCTGTGTCTCAGACCATGGGAAGCTGGGCTGGGGTTGAGGCTTCATGGTAGAGAGCTTGCTTAGAATTGCCACTTAGGGACTAGAGGCATGGATCAGTGGTAGAGTTCTTACCTGTATATCTCCAGTGAGAGGCTGAGGTGTAGCTCAGTGGTAGAGCCCCTGCCTAGAATCCCCCAGTGAGGGGCTGGGGTGTGGCTCAGTGGTAGAGCACCTGCCTAGAATCCCCCAGTGAGGGGCTGGGGTGTGGCTCTGTGGTAGAACATTTGTCCCCCACTTATGAAGCCCTGGGATTCATCCTCAGTGATACAGCTGACTGAGACCTTTTCTCCCTTCCTTCCTTCCTTCCTTCCTTCCTTCCTTCCTTCCTTCCTTCCTTCCTCCCTCCCTCCCTCCCTCCCTCCCTCCCTCCCTCCCTCCCTCCCTATTTTGGTTTGGCCTTGTAATTTTTAAAACTCTTATGGATGGTGGTTCGAGGATTACGAAGCTGATTCTGGCTTGTGACTGTGGGATTCACTGGCAGTTTTCAGGTTAGACAGAAGGCGATAAGATTCGATTATGTGTTGTATGTCTTGAGAAACTCTCACATCGTCCAAATTGGCCTTATACATGCAGCAGCCCTCTTGCCTCATTTCTTCAGTGCTGGAGTTACAGGCCTGCACCACTTTGCCTAGATGAGGTCTAGTTATAGAAACTATTCTGAGGCCCGGTGATCAGCCAGCCTACCCTGATCTTCAAGCCCCTAGATCCCAGCAAGGGGGTGAAGAGCTGGTTCAACAGTCAAAAGCACTGGTTACTCTTCCAAAAGTCCTGGGTTCGATTCCCAGCACCCACATGGTGGTTTATAATCATCTGTAACTCCATTCCCCTGGGATCCGGTACCCTTTCAGCCTCACAGGCACCAGGCACACACATTTCACCTGTGTACATATGTGAACACAAACAACATGCATCACATAGCCACACACTATATAAAAGTAAATTAAAGGCAAGTATCTCTGATCATGCAGGTGACATAGATGTGTGTTGTCTGGGTCTATGTTGATCTGCATGCCTGACTTGCAGTATGGTTGGAGGAATACAACCCCAGACATGTTTGATGGGAAGAAGCACACTCTCTCTCCCTCCCTCTCTCTCTTTCTCTCTCTTTCTCTGTGGCAGGTAGTACTTTGTATCTCAGGCTGGCCTCAAGCTTATAATCCTCCCGCCTCAGCAAAGCGTGAGGATTATAAGCACACCTTACTTCTCAAGGCCTCATGACTGGCTGCTCTGTGGATGACAGACACCCCTCAATGTCCCCCAGCTTCTCTCCGAGTCTTCCTCAGGCTGGGTTGGTTGGCCATAAGGGGTCTCGGCATGGGCCCATTGCTGTATCCTGTTTCTCTCTCAGGCAGTGGCTCCAAACGTCCTTACTGTATCCTCTCCATCGCTGAGTGTCACCTGAGGTCATTTCACTATCCTTGTCCCAGTATCTTGGGGACCAGATGGGAATGTGGGGAGCCCTGTACAGGCTGGGGCTTATTTTTGAGCTCCTGTAAGCCATCTGGTGTTAAGCATTTTTCATGGGCACCTCCTGCAATCACATAGCTCTGACAGAAAGCAACAATTACTACTATTTATTATTATATATTTTTTATTTTTAAAATTTATTTTATGTGTATGAGAATTTTGCTTGTGTGCATGTCTGTGTACCACATGTATACATTGTGCTCATGGAGGCTAGAAGAGGGTATCAGATCACCTGTAACTGAAGTCATGAACAATTGTAATAAGTTGCTTGGTCTGGATGCTAGGAATCAATCCCGGGTCCTATGCAAGAATAGGTTCTCCTAACTGCTAAACTATCTCTAGTCCACAATATACTTTTTTTGGAAACAGGGTCTTGCTTGGTAGCTCCGGTTGGTCTCAAGCTGATGATCCTCCTGCCGTAGGCCTTCGGTGTTGGGACTACAGACATGCACGATCATGCCTGCCTTTAAAGAATGAAACTTGTTCTGTCTGAGACAGTCCATCCGTCATAAATGGAGGAGTGCTTAGCACAGAGTCCTTTGTTTTCCTGTATACACTGAGAAGTCTTGGCTCTGCTCTCGATTCGGAAAGTAAACTAGTAAATGGCACTTGTAAATGAGCATAACCTATCAAAAAAGGTTTTTTAAATTTTATTTTTATTGCTATTGTTAATTTCATTTTATTTATGTATGTGTGTATGTCTGTATGTGTGTATGTCTGCATGTGTATGCTACATACGTGAAGGTGGCCTTGGAGGCCAGAAGAGGGAGCCAAATCCCCTGGAGTTGGAGTTTCAGGCATTTGTGAATCTCTCAACCTGGGTGCTGGGAACAGAACTGGGGGCTTCTGTAAGAGCAGAATTACTTACTTAACTACTGAGGCAACTCCCTTCATACCTTAAAAATATTTTACATTTTATTTAATTAATTTGTGTTTGTGTGTGCGCACCTATGCACACAGGCACCTATGATGTATGCACCTGTGTGTAGAGGTCAAAGGTCCATGTTGGGTGTCTTCCTTAGTGTCTGTCTAATTCAGTGCTTTGTGGCAAGATTTCTCAGCACAGAGCTCACCTAGTCAACTAGGCTCTTGTTGGATCTTGAGCTCTAGGGATTTACCCGTCTCTGCCTCCTTAGTGCTGGGAATATAAATGTTCCAGGGATCTCAGGCTCTCATGCTTTAGCTATAAACACTTACTGACGGGGTTATTTTTCTAGCACCCAAAAAAAACATTTCAAAAGATTCCATGAGCCTGGCTTGGTGGTACATGCCTGTCATCCTGGCACTCAGGAGGCTAAGGCAGGAGGACCAAGAAACTCAAGGTCTGCCTGGGCTACGTAGGGAGACTCTGTCATGAGAATATTGGAACTCAAACCAAAACAGAAAAACAGATAAAATATCCATACCTAAAAAGAAAAAAAGTTAAGTTTAGAACCAGAGAATATATAAAACCTTCTAAAGTCTCCTACCTCCATCACAGGTGTTTTTAATCTTGTTGTTTATATGTGTGTTTGTTATGGTGTATATACACATGTGTTCTCCATCCACATGTTAGGGTGTATACACAAGGATATAGGGTGTCTTCCTCCATCACTCTCTACCTTTGTCCCATGAGACAGGGTCTTCCACTCACCCTGGAACTAGCAAATCCCAGAACTGGGATTTCAGGTGTGCTCATAATCACACCCAGCTTTTTTTTTTTTTCTTTGTTTTGTTTTATTTTTCAAGATCTGGTTTCTCTATATAGCCCTGGCTGTCCTGGAACTTGATTTGTAGAGCAGACTGGTCTTGAACTCCACCTGCTTCTGCCTTCTGAGTTCTGGACTTAAAGGTATGAGCCATCACACTCAGCAACACCCAGCCTTTTATGTGGGTGGTAGGGATTCAAACTCAGAACTGAATGCTTTTGACGATATTAACTAACGCTCTTACCAACTGGGCCACTCCTCACCCCCACCCCCATTTCCTCTTGTGCTGTTTAAAAAGTCTTTAGATGTGAGTGGCCATGTGGTAGTGACAGTTTTATATTTTATGTGTTTTCTACTTGTCATCTGTTCTATGGGGGCCTCCCTTCCGATGACTGCTCAGTGTGTGATTGCTCAGTATTTCTCTCTCTCTCTCTCTCTCTCTCTCTCTCTCTCTCTCTCTCTCTCTCTCTCTCTCTCTCTGGGTGTGTCTGCCTATGCAGAGATGTCAGGCAGCTTGTCATATCTCATCCAAGAGCAGAGAGAAAATGAATGCATGTATCTTTAGAGCTCAGATAGCTTTCTCTACTCTTTGGGTTTTGAGGGGCTATCGGTTCTCACTACGTAGTCCTGACTGGCCTGAAACTCCTCTAGTCACATTAGGCTGAGCTCACAGACATCTCTTTCTTCTGTCTGCTGAGTACTGGGATTAAAAGCTTGTGCCACAAGGCCACCTGGCTTCTCTGTTGACCTAAACCACTAGTTCCCAACCTATGGGTCTTGACCCCTTTAGAAAGAGTCAAAGGACCCTTTCACAGGGGTCACCTAAGACCACAGGAAAACAAATATTTACATTATGACTCATAACAATAGCAAAATTACAGTAATGAAGAAGTAATTCTGAGGTTGGGGGTCACCACAACATAAGGAACTGTATTAAAAGATCACAGTTTTAGGAAGGTTGAGAACCACTAACCTAAACCACAATGTGTGTGTCTTTCACTACCTAAATTAGGGAAATCAAAACTTAGTTCCCCACTGACATATGCACAAGCCAACCTGATCAGGACAATTCCTCATTGAGACATTTTTCCGGGTGACTCTAAGCCCTGTCAAATCATTAAATCAAATAATTAAAACCAACCCGCACATGTAGGTTACAGGATAGCACTCGGGTTACCAGGCACCATGTGCCTTTACCCAGTAAGTCATCTTGCCGGCCTCATATTTCATTGTAAAAAAATTTTTTTCATCTATTATTTTTATTTATGTGCATTATATATGTTTGTGGGTGTGTATGCATATGGGTGTGGGTGTCTGTGGAGGCCAGAGGAGGGTGTTGAATCCCCTGGAACTGAAGTTAAAGGTAGTTGTGAGCCACCTGATGTAGTAGGTGTTGGGGACATGAAGGGAGGCCACCTGAGCATCTCTCCAGTGTGCCCCCCCCCCATTTAATTCTTGATATTGGTAATTGGTGCCTTTTTGTGGTTGTTAATCAGCTTGTTTAGAAGATTATATGTAGGCAGAGTTTACTTAGAAGGCACCAATACCAGATAGATATTTATTAAAATATAAACCAACACTCACAGTACAGGTAACAGATTACAGTAGCACCTGAACAGGGACTGGAGTCTGAACCGGTGGAAGAGTGATGGACAGACGACGGATTCCGATCCTGTCTCTCCAACAGCCGGGAACCAGGAAGAGAGCGTCTCATGTTCCAGAAGCTCCTTTTCAATGGGCTTTCCCCGCCCCCTTCAAGGGCCTGGGGCCCTGGATAGGTGTCTTTTGACCTTATCAGCTGACACCTGAATCCCACAACATCTCCCCCTTTTGTCTAACTAAGAAGGTTCTAAACTAAATTTGGGTGACTGTCCAGGCAGATAGGTGTCATCTCTGTCCTTTCTAGATTTTAGAAGTCACTTGCACTTCTGGTTTACTTGGATAAATATGTCCTTCTCTGGTCTTTGATGTAGTTGAAGATTAAATAGTTATAGGTACAGTTTTTCTTAGTCATTTAAAAAATATATTAGATATAAAACTTTAGACTCATAAAGATAAGGTAGATGATAGAATATTTTCTTTAATTTTGCTAAATACAAATAGACTAGATATTGTAACTAATTCTTGCTTGATAACTATTATGTTATATGTAATTTTGCCTTGTTAAAATTGAAACCTTCTTTTTTGATTAGACAGAAAGGGGGAAGTGATGTGGGAATGCGTTTATGTATGCTGTGAATCTCAATCTTTAAATAGGGGAGCTGTTTTGGTCCATGACAGGCACCATAGAAGAAGTAGGAGGAGAAATCAAAGCATAGGTAGGAGAAGCAAGGCAGGGTCAGGCAGATCGAACTGAAGCCACCCAAGGAGCAACATGTAGGAGTACAGGTGAGCCACGGGCCACGTGGCAGACAGATTAATAGAAATGGGTTGATTTAAGATGATTTAAGATGTAAGAGCTAGCTAGCAATGTGCCTGAGCCATAGGCCAAACAGCATAAAGTTAATATAAGTGCCTGAGTCATTTCTGGGGCCAGAGCAGGCGATTGGGCGGCAAAGTGGTCTCAGGCAGCAGGTCTGTGGGTCTCTGGGCCTCTAGCCGCCCGGGACCGAGAAACCCACACTACTACAATTATAAGTTCTCATATTTTTTTTTTTTCCTCTTAAAAGTTTATGTGCACGAGTGTTCTGTCTGCATATATGTCTGTGCACCACATGCATGCCAAATGTCCTTGGAGGCCAGAAGAGAGCGTTGGCTCCCCCTGGAAAACTGAAGTTATAGTTGGTTGTGAGCTGCCACGTTGGTGCTGGGAACTGAGCCTGGGTTCAGTAAGGGCAGCCGGTGGCCAGTGTTCTTGACCACTTGAGTGGTCTTTTCAAGGAAGCACATGTTAGTTTCATCCACTCACGGGATCTTTTTTTTTTTTTTTTTTTCTTTCTGCTGTATTGGGTTGTATCCTTTTCAAAGCTTCTTAAGGTGGAATGTCAAAATAGCACTTTAATTCTTTTTGAAGGGAAGCATTAAAGTCTACACATTTCCTGTTTTGGCAATATTCTACACATTTTCATGTTGGGGGTTTCTTTTTCCGTGTTTTAATCAGCTCAAGATATTTTCCGTCTCTTTCTAGACTTAATTTTTATATCATTGGTTAGGATTATTTTTGTTTAAGTTTTGCAATGTCTGGCGATTTCCCAGAAATCTTTGTTATTCAGGCCTGGCTTTACTGTGGTCCGAGATCACTGAATGACTCTGCACCTTTTCAATTCAACTCATAATGCTTTCTAGCTGATGAGAGTGTTGGCTTTGGTGACTCCTCCCCGTGAACTCTGGTGGGACACTCTGCAGCTCCAAGAGTTCAGGGTTAGGGTGTTTTGTGTTATTTTATTACGATTATTTTTTTTTGAGACTGTTTCTCACCATGTAGTCCCGGCTGTTCTGGAACTAACCATGTCGACCAGACTTGCTTTGAATTCTCAGAGATCCACTTGCCTCTGCCTTACCAGTGCTGGGATTAGAGGTGGAATGTGTGTGTGCTTGAGTGCTGTGCAGGATGCATTTGTGGAAGTCAGTGGGCAATTTTCAGAAGTTCCTTTTGTACGGACTGCCGGGGAAGAACCTGGGTCATTATTCGGCTAGGCAGCAAGTGCCTTTACTGGCTGAGTCATTTTTCTAGCTTCATTTGGATAGTTTTCTGATCCTCTGTCCGTAACAAGGACCATGGAGACCTCCAGCAAAGTTCTTTCTTCCATTTCTTTATTTTTTTTTTCTCTCTCATAGCCATTACTATTCTCAAATTTACTATTTGGTTGAGGATAATAACCTTGAGCTTCTGATCCTTCTGCCTCCGCCTCCTGAGTGCTGAGATGGTGGCCTCCACCATCACGCTGTGTTATGTGCTGCTGGGTATCAAACCCATGCAATGTATGCTAGACCTCTACCACCTGAGCCATACCACTATTTTTAGTTTTTCCTAGAACACATGATCCTCCTGCCTCAGCCTCTGAAATGCTGGGATGACAGATGTGGACACTGCCGCCCCTGGCTTGGCTTTACGTTTTTAAGTCTAATAAAAGAAATTCTACCATTGAGCTGATGTAGTGACATTATCTACAATTTAAATATTAAGACTTTATATATATATATAATAGATTATATAATATAACAATTTGTATATAATAGTTTTTGTACACGCTAGTTCATGTGCTCAGGTGCTACCACTTCAAAGACTCATCCCTCGGTTTAGAAGCTACACATCAAATACTTGTACAAAAGGGAGATACTAATGAACTTCTGAGTCTAACTTGAGAAGTCAAGATAGTGCAGACCAGCAAAGCAGAGTACAGATATACCAGACCATTGTGGCACAGGTCTGTAATTCCTGTGTCTGAGAAACTGAGGCAGGAGAATTGCTTCAGGTTTGCGAATAGCCCAGGTTACATAGAAAGATCCCATCCTCCCCAAACAGAGTAAACAAATGAGAAATATTAAAAACAGAAGCTAAGGGTCCTGGGTTCTGTCCCCAACACAGACACAGACACACACACACACACACACACACACACACACACACACACACACACACATTACAAATTGAAGGAATGACAGCATTCTGAACAGTCAAACCCAAGTCTCTCAGGAGATTAATTAAATGATAATCATCTGGTAAGAACGGTCAGGAGTGAAGGCATTAGAACCCCACAAACTTTCCATGTGTCTCAGATGGGGAAAGGAGGTGGTCCTGTGTGACTCAGAGCTGCTCAGCTGGGTATCCCCTGCTCCCGACACTTCTTTTCAAGGGTGAGAGTTGAACTCTGGGGTCAGTTTGGAAATCTCCTCCTTCCAGAAGCCCTTCTTGACTACTTCCAAAGATGGGTTAGGGTCCTCTCCCCTTGTGCTACATCTCTGTATTATTTTCTATGTGAGGACTGGTATACAGTAAGTGCTTCATACATACTTGAAGAATTATGTTTATTTTCTATTTTTAGTGCTGAATGGCTGGGTACACCCCTGTCCCACAGATGCTTTACTCTCTTGTGTCCTCACTTCCCTTTCTTGGGCTTCCCTTGCAGCCTTCCTATGCTGTATCTCAGAGGCTCATGGGGTTCCTTCCAGAATCAGTGACTAGATCCAGATCCTCGCATAACCGGCTTCTCCTTTAAACCTAGAGCTTTAGAGTTCAGAGGGATAGCCTCTCACTTATATGGAGAGCTCCTCTGGGGCCTTGCCCATGCATGGCTCCCCACGATCCTCCTGCCCCAGGTGGATGATGCCCTGTGAAGTCAGGATGCCTCCCATCAAGTATGGTCTCTCTCTGACCACCCTGAATCTTGTCCTCCATGCCAGAGAAGTGGACGGCTGGAGTTGGTGGGACTGAAGCGTTCTGTTCTGAATGTCCCCTAAGGGTGTGCTGACTTCTTTCAGGAGGATAAAAACCTCTGATTGTCCAGTCCCGCCATATGTTTGCTTTGTTTGTGGTTTTGTCCTGGGTATGTAGGAAAACTGTGGTCATTTGGGTCTGAGAACACCACTGGGAGCCTAGGAAGTTGACTGGTCCCTTGGGTGCAGGATGGGGACAGTCCCTCCTTCACTTCATTCCTGGAGACATTCTGAAGGAGCTTTTTGGAAACTCATTCCCACACTTGTTAGGAAAATTCCTTTGGCTGGGAAAGCCTGTTCTAACCCTTGACCTTGACTGTCCTGCTTTAGTGTAAAAACAGGAGACAGGAAGGGGGAATCTGAAAAACCAGAGGCAGTCCTGAATCCCTAAGTGGGGGTGGGGGTTTTGGGGGTGTATGCTGGCACTGACTAGAGGCAAAGCAGGAGGCAAGGCTGGGAGAGATTGCCTGGCATTTGGCCCCGCCCTGCTTCCTCCTGATGACTCCAGCAACCCGTGGCTTTGATGTTTTGGAACACCTGTATCCTGCTCAGCTTGACCTTGTCTGTTGAGATGGAAAAGCATTCTTTGCCAGGACTGGTGCTGTCACCTACAGAGTGAGGCCCTGGTAATATATGAGAAAGTGACCTGTCTTTGTGATGGTGTGTGGTGTGCTTGTATCTAGGGTCCCCAAGGGGGGCCTGGGGAAGCAGAGCCACCCTCTGTGCTGTATCAGGAGCCACCGATAGGGACAGGCCCACCTATTCAATTTGGCCATTAGTCTGGCAATGGAGATTTGTCTCATCACATCATCTAAGGACTCATGAAAGCAGAATTCATCTCTGCCTCCATCATATAACCAAAGCCGTTATGACTAGCTCTTACAGCTTAACCCATTTCTATTAATCTATGCATTGCCACGAGACCCATGGTTTTACCTGTGTCCCATTACATCTTGCTTTCTGGATGATGGCTTGAAACATCAGCTCTGACCCCACCTTTCTTCTTCCTCTATCTCTTGGATTTCCTGCCTGGCCGTCTCCTGTCTTGCCATAGGCCAGAAGAGCTTCTTTATTAACCAGCGTTAGCAACACATATTCATAGCTTACAGAAAGACCATCCCACAGCTGTCTAGGGATGTAACTCAGTGGCAGAGCACATGAGGCCCTGGGTTTAGTACCCGCTATATATAGTCAACACCAAAAACAAAATAGCTAAGAAAAAGAGTTCAGTGGGGGAATGCTGGCTGCACACAGTGGCAGGTTTTACACAGCCTGCTTATGTAGCCAGACAGATAGAGGTCAGAGGACAATTGGCAGGAATTAGTTCTCTCTTTCAAATATATACGTTTCAGGGACTGAACTCAGGTTTTCAGACTTGGTAGCAAGCTTCTTTATACACTAATTAGCCATGAGAATTGTTTTTTAAAACACCGTTTAACAGTACCCCATTGTAGACAGAAGTTTCTTTGTCTGGCCTAGCCAGTCCCAAAGCCATTCAGTCCCAAATAATCACACAAAGACTTATATTAATTATAAACTGGCTGGTCTATTGCTCAGGCATACTACTTACTAACTCTTAAACTAACCCATGATTCTTATCTTGTTCAGCCATGTGGCTTGGTACCTATTCTCAGAGCAGCATGGTTGTTTCTTCTGTGTCTAGTGGTGTCTCTCTCTCCTCTTTCTCTTTCCAGAGTTTTCTTAGTCTGATAGCCTTGCTCATGCTTCCTGTCTGCCTTCTGGCCAATCAGCATTTTATCAAACCAATAGGAGTGACAAATATTTACAATGTATAAGAGCATAATCCCACAGCACCCTACTCTTAACCAAAATCCCATAGAGATATGCAGGTCATTTTGTCTGTCTCAAAACCATAAGTCATTTGAATAAGAATTCTTTAGAAGTGGGTGGAGAGATGAGGGGGCTCCATTCATCTTTCTGGAGGTGGCTCTGAGTTGGAACCTTAGATATTCATTCATAGGAGTTACCAACATGGCTTGGAGCCCCCATGTAAGAGGGAAATTCATGTCTCTCTCCACTTCTTCCCTTGCTCAGGGTCATGGGTTCCAGGTGGCAGGTTTGTCCCTTTTGGGACAATTCTGTAGGATCATTGGGGTCTTGTTCAGACAGGACCTCTGTCTCTGCCTCAGATCACTCCAATGTCTGGGTCTCACTGTTCTCACAAAGTTGAGGTGTCCAAGGGCCACCTCCTGTCGGCCATATTAAAAACAAATGAACAGAAAATAACATGTTGGTGGCAGTATGGAGGAAGTGGGAGCCTCACAATGTTACTGTTATGAAACAGTGGAGAAGAGTCCAGAAGTCCCCCCCCCCAAAAAAAAGTGATTGTGGCTAAGCCTCAGGCCCTGAGTTCAACTCCCAACTCCCTTAAATTGTCTTTAACCTCCACACACATATGCTGCAGCATGCATACTCATCTCCCCACAGATAAATGCAATTTTAAAAAGGAGCTGCCTTCATTACATGCATGACTCAGCAGTTCTGCATCTGAGCAAACACCCTAGGCTCTGAAGACAGCCAGGTGTCCCGGCACATCTGTGTGTGAATGCTTGCACAGGTTTACTCCACACCAGTAGACAACAGACTAAAAAAACTGGTGTATACCCACACAGTGGAAGACTAGTCAGCCATGGAAAGGAACAAAATGGATGAACTCTGGAAACACGAAGCTTAGTGGAAAAAGCTGGACCCAGAAGACCTAGTGTGAGCGATTTCGTTGATAGGAAGTTTCTTGGAAAGGGAAATCTGCCATCGAAGGCAGGGACAGAGGTTCAGCTCCACACTGTGGTCCACAGCGGCTGGAGGATTTCTTCTTATCTTTTAGAGACCTTGATTCTGATAAAAGTCAGATCTGTGGCCTGGAGAGATGCTCAGCGGGTAAGAGCCCCCCACCCCCACCCCAGCTGCTCTTCCAGAAGACCCTGATTCCATTCCCAGGAACCACAAAGGAGCTTCCAAACCACCTGTAATTCTAGTTCCAAGGGGTCTGGTACTCTCCTCTGACCTCTTTAAACACTAGGCATACATGGTGCACAGACATACATGTAGGCAATACACTCATTCACATAAGATAAAATAATTATAAAAAATTTAATTACATTTATTTATTGGGGGGTGTTCACTTACATAGGGAGGTCAGAGGACACTTGGAGATGCGTCTTTCTTTCTGTCCTATGTGTCCTGGGAACACACTATGGCCATTGAGCAGTCTAAGAGACATTTTTAACAGATTTTTAAAATTTGTTTTTTATTTTATGTGCATTGGTGTTTTGCCATGGGTGTCGGGTCCCTTGGAACTGGAATTATAGACAGTTGTGAGCTGCCGTGTGGGTTCTGGGAAACTGAACTGGAAGAGCAGTTAGGGCTCTTAGGCATGAGCCATTTCTTCAGTCCTTTAACATGGATTTTAAGTGCAAAAGTTAAGAGAAAGGAGACATATGGGGGGCGAGAGGGGAGCACAAAACTACAACATACCCAGAGAGTGATGTAGGCTTCTCAAACACGCGCCACCCTTCTTTGTTTTTATGGTAATTATATACATTATTTTGGTGGGGTTTGATGCTGTCACTCTCAAGAGGTTGCTGAGGAACCTAAATGAAGTCACAAGGTCGGTGGGTCCCCAGGGACCTGACAGGCCTACATCATGGGATATAGGAGGGTAGAGCATCCACACCACAAAGGAAGCAATCAGCTTTGTGTGTGGGATTCCCTACTACATCTGGGAGGGGAGTGAGGCTGTGCTTCATAGAGGCCCAGGCTCAAGTCTGGTTCAGCACTATTTTAACGCAAAATAGCTATATGAAAAGAATATTCTTGGCATCTGTGTTGTTCACTGTGTTGGAATTTTTGTGTGCTCACTCACTCCTCTGTGTGTGTGTGTGTGTGTGTGTGTGTTTTGACCAGAGGCCCATGCTGAGCATCTTCGATCACTTGCCACCTGTTTTTTTTTTTTTTTTTTTTTTTTTTGAGATAGGGTCTCAATGAACCCAGAGCTTGATTAGTCTAGTCTAGATGGCCAGAGCCCTGGGGATCTGTGTATCACTGCCTTCAGAGAACTGAGGTTACAAATACCAGCTCATACCCAGCATTTTATGTGGATGTTGAACATCCAAAAACTTGTATGACTGAGATGTTATATATTTTTGTATAAATTTTTTAATATTTCAAGTTCTATACCTGAGTGTTGTATTTATATCATTCAGAGTTGTTATTTTAAATCACTTTTAAAACCAAAGGCCTGTCACTCAAGCTAAAGAAGACATCACTAGCCGGGAGTCCTGGTCTAGGTAGGATTGGCCAATGACAGTTTCTGTAGCAGTGGATCATCATTACTCACAGCTTCTGCCTGCTCAGATAAACTAGGTGGGTAACACATATCTGTCACCCCAGCATTCCACAGCCCAAGGCAAGGAGGTTAGGAGTTCAAAGCAAACCTTAAGTCCACAGTTTAAGTTTGAGACCACCCTGGGCTACATGAGACCCTGTCCCAAACAAACTAAACAAAACCAACAAACCAACCATAAAACCAAACAACAAGAAAAACCAGTTAGGGCCGGAGAGATAGTTCAGTTGATAAAGGTGCTTGTAAGTGTAAGGACCTGAGTTCAATCCAGAACCCGTGTATATATATATACACTTGTGATCCAGTATTGGAAAGGCTAAGACAGCTGGGTTTGCTGGGCAGCGTGCCTTGTCGCTTGCTGAGTTCCAGGCCAAGGAGAGACACTGTCTCAAACAAAACAGAACAGTGAACAGGGCCTAGGAGCAATAGCTCAGGTTGTCTTCTGATCTACACACACACACACACACACACACACACACACACACCTCAGCAGTGAATCAATGACCTCTCTGAGCATATAAGATATTCCCAAGATTGTCGATTTGTTCTGATGGGGAGAAATATAAGAGAATGGCAGTCAGCTCAGAGATGCTAAGGTCGGTTGTCAAGACAACAGGACAGTGTCATGTTGCTTGGTCTGAGGTTTAGAGCACCAGGCCGTGCGTGAGATGAGGTAGCCAGTGCCAGTGGAACACACACTGCCTCCCTCTGCAGCTCAACCCCAAGTGGGATGTAGGCATGCCAAGTCTGGTTCGTGATAGGTCCACAGAGAAAGGGCATAGATGATGTGTCTTTCATTGTGTGGGGAAGGCATGGGATGAGACCTTGGAGAAATGAGTCAGCCAATAATTTTGGGAGCTGCACCCATACAGCTGCCTGTAGGGCTCGTGAATCAGCCTCCTCTCTGTGTTCTGGGAGGTCCAGCCCTTATCCCGTGGGCATGGGTGGAAGTTTCCCTCACAGCTGCTTTAGGTACCCCTCTGGCAGAGTGGGGTAGAGGTAGGAGGGTTGGAGTGTCCTATAAACCCAAATGTTTCCTACAAAAATATAACTTGTTCATGGAGCCCCTGTCTGTAACTGTATGTTTTTTTTCTTTTGTTTATTTATTTGCTTTTCATTTTTGATTTTGAGACAGTGTCTCATTACATACCCCTGGCAGTTCTGGAACTCACTATGTAGAACAGGCCCTCTGGAGGCCTAAGATTATAGGTGTGTGCCACCATTCTCTGTTTATCAGGTGCTAGGGATCAAATGCAGGGCCTGCTGCATGCTAAGCCAACACTCTACCAACAAAGCTGCACCCTGTTTGTTGAGCTAGGGTCTTGCTATGCAGGTCAGGTTGGCCTCAAACTCATGGCCTTTCAGCCTTAGCCTCTCTAGTGCTGGGATGACAGGCAGGCATGCTCTACCATGCCTGTCTCTAGCTGGGGTTTCTCCAAATCTTCACCTTCCAATGTAGTATGTGTGTGTGTGTGGGGGGGGGGGAGATGAAGATCTTGGGGTGATGAAGACCTGGGCTCTCAGGAGCATGGAAGGGCTGCCTATTAGATGTTGTGTTGCTGGATATCCTTGGACATAAGCCTCTGCCACACTGGATAAACCATCCTTCCTCACAAAGCCTGGCTTTGGGTGGTGGAGGCGTCATTTCTGGGATACATTATTTATTTCAATGTTTGTATCAACAAGCAGGCAAGCGGAATTTCATTTTCCTAATGACATGTTGTTCCTTCAAATGATGTGGCAGCATCTTTGGGCATGCGTGACTAAGGGTGGTGGTATTGGAGGAGTGGGTCTCCTTTGATCCTGGCTAGAACTGGGCTCTGGGTGTTTGGTGAGTCAAGCTTTTGTATCTTGAACATTTCCATAATAAAAGCTAAGCCAAGGGAAAGGGAAGTAGTGCAAGCCGAGGAGCTGGCCCCGTGCGGTGCCAGCCCAGGGTCTGATCCTACCCTTCCTCATCTGGGGTCTGCTCTGGACTTCACTGTGTTCTAGGGGGTTCTACAGGGCACACCACTCCATTCCCAAAGCCAGGGAAGTCCCATTCTGTCCTGGATCCCACTCCTGGATTGCCTGTTCTTTCCCCAGGACTCTTCTGAAACTTTTGATGTCGGGCGTCTCTCCCAGCCTCCTTGGTGGTGTCAGATTTATATATGCGCATATTTAACGTACTATGTTAGAACGGAGTGTCTGGAGGAGGGGAGGTGCCTCTCCCACCTGCTGTCTTCTTGCGGGAAATTCTGTAAAAGATATTTTTAAACAGCTTTGTAGAACTACATCAAGCATTCTTTGTGGTTTCCTGGCTGGGTGTTCAGGATCCACCAATCTGAGGCATTGAGATTCAACTAGTCACTGTGATGAAGTGCCATGGTGGGGGATGGGTCCATCTCCTGGCCGTGCTAACAGGTGGTTAGAGCATCAGGTAGCCTGTTGCATCCACCTCTGTGAGGAGTGGGCCCCAGCTGTCACATGTCAGAAAGATTAGATTAGGAGTTCTAGACAGTGCTCAGGTCTGTTTGACAAGGTCTCCTATGCCCCAATTCTCACAAAGGTCAGCTAGAATTTTCCAAGTTAGGGCCTGTTTTTGTTTTAGACAGAATCTCATGTATATTGAAAGCTGGCTCTGAATTTGCTATGTGACAGAGGCTGTCCTCGAACTCCTAATCCTCCTTCCTCTACCTTCTGAGTCTTGGGATTACAGGAGCACTGTTTTATGTGGTGCTGGGGAAGACCCAGGGCCTTTTGAAGGCAAGCATTCTATCTGAGCCACACCCCTAGTCCACTCCCCCCCCCCCCCCCCACTGGCCCACAGGGACTGCCTAGGTTGCTACAAACCTCACAATCAGCAGGAAGCTGAGGTACCTCGAGTTCTCACAGCCAGCCTCTTTTCTTCTGTGTGTTCTGTGTGCATGTTTGAGAAGATTTTTTTTTTTTTTTTTTTTTTTTTTTGGTCATGGCAGGAGATTTAGGATCACAGGAAGGGACCCAACTTTGACCTGTCACTGTGGTCATCTTTCAGGATCCTATATACTCTGTGTCTGAAGATGGCATCTTGAAGCTGGGAGCTGTGGTCTCATCCTTGGGCTGGGTGGGTTCTGTCTAGGGCTATTATAAGGCACTGATAAGGAGGCAGCCACACCGTCTAAATTCCACACTTACCAATGATGCACCTCGGGGAATTGTGATCCTCCATCCTGGTAGAAGAGTCTATCTTATTGATGGTATAGGAAGGGCTCTGGATTGGGGGTGTCTCAAAAGCCAAGAGGAGTCCTGAGGGTTGTGGGGAAGAGGATGAGAAGTAACCCAGCTATTCCTGAGGTTGACACTGAAGGATTATGGTTTCAAGACCAGCATAGGCAACGTAATGAGACCCTGTTTCAAAATAAAAGTAAGCACAGGGCTTGAGGCATGGCTCAGTGGTAGAGCCCCTTCCTAGAAACCCCCAGTGAGGGCTGGAGTGTGGCTCAGTGGTAGAGCCCCTGCCTAGAATCCCCCAGTGAGGAGCTGGGGTATGGTTCAGTGGTAGAGCCCCTGCCTAGAATCCCCCAGTGAGGAGCTGGGGTGTAGCTCAGTGGTAGAGCATCTGTTTAGAATCCCCCAGTGAGGGGATTTGGTGTGGCTCAATGGTTGAGAGCTTACTTAGCATGTGTCAAGCTCTAGGTTTCATTGCTAGCACAGCAAACATGATCAAACAAAGCAAAACACAAAACTAACAAAAATAATACCCCCACAAAAAAGTAAAAAAAAAAAAAAAGCCCCCAACAACTTAGGAACCTTTCATTTCTAAAAATTTCTGTACGGCTGTTGAGAGAGCCGTGAGGAGTCAGGAAGGTAAGGGAAGAGCTGTGAATAGGTAGAATGGGTGGCCAACCTCCCCTGCAGAATTGGGGTTCAGGCTGAGCATACTCCGCAAGTGGGACCCTTCTCTGGAGGTTCAAGGAAGGTGGGCCCTGTTGGGATCAGGATGAAGCTGTCACACACAAAGAAGGACAGACCACAGCGTGAGCAGAAACTGGCTTCCTGGGCCTCATGTGCTACCTGAGAGTAGAAGATGAAGTCTCTAACACCCACTTTATGCTTTTTTAAAGCCAGTACTGCGTCTCTGAGGCAGCCTTAGGGCTGTGGAGGCTAGGACTTGTGCTGATAGGGGTCACAGGGTTGTGCTCCCCACAGGGGTCTGGGGAAGGTGGTTTTTGCCACCCGTGGTTCTGGTGATCCACAGTACAACTTGTAGGTGTGTTACTCCAGTCTCTACCTACCTCTCCCTGCATCTTGAGAACTTCTTACCTGGGTTTCACAAAAAACATTTCCATCAGGTTTGGGAATCTGTTCAGATCATCTATGATCGTGTTTAATCTTAACCATAGACACATTGTGTGTGTGTGTGTGTAGAAATGTATTTCCTGGTGAAGTTTGAGGTGGACATGAATATGAAGACGGAAGACTATTGTCTTGTGATAGTAGGTTACTGTAGTTTTAAGTGATGATGAAACCTTCCCACAGGGGCCGGGGCCACATGGAGCTCTAGGCATGTCAGGACTCCAGATCAGCAAGGGCAAAGGTCCTGGGGCAGACCAACTATCTGAGGTAGCAGTAAATGGTCATATGGTGGGAGCAGAATGAGGCATCACAGATAGATCCTGTTGTATGGGTTGATGACCAAGGTTCATTGTAGGTAGAGCCCCCCCATAGGGTATTAAATACTTCAGAATATGTGAAGTTGGTATCAGGCACCAGGCTCAGGTCCAGAAACAAATTTTCTCACTATAGAAATTAAGAGCCTCTGAGTTGATTGCTATGGCTAACAGAGTTGCCCGTTTGAGAGCAAGGGAATGTGGAGATGCCCAGGGCCTGGCAGGTAAGGGACCATTGTTTGAGGGATGCTGGAAAGAGGGAATAACCATATACTGGTTATAGTCCCAAAGTGATGGTTTTTGCCACCATCAGTGGTAAGAGAGGAGACACCAATGGCGTCTGAGGGAGGAGGCTCCTCCAGGGATGATGGTGATCAGGAGCTTGTGATCTGTGAATCCCTTGCTTCATCTGGAAGGCCCTGGGGACTCTGTTTCCATGTTCAGGACTTTCAAGCTAGGCTTTGCTCTGACAGCTGCTCTCCGGTATGGTCTTTTCTTGGAGATGCTGAATATAAGGCCCTGGACATGCTAAGCCAATGCTCTAGTGTAGAACTACATGATCCCACCCTCCCTGAGGGAATCTAGACAAGAATTCTGCTACTGATCCACACCCTATACCCTTCACTGGGGAACTGAGGCAGGTGCTTTACCACCAAGCCACACCTTAACCCCTCACTGGGGGATTCTAGGCAGGGGCTCTACCACTGAGCCACACCCCAGCCCCTCACTGGGGGATTCTAGGCAGGGGCTCTACCACTGAGCCACACCCCAGCACCTCACTGGGGGATTCTAGGCAGGTGTTGGTCTACTACTGAACCACATCCCAAGCTCTCTTCTGACTTTTGAGACAAGAATGTTACTTTCACTCCAGGCTGGCCTTGAATTTTCTGATCCTTCTGCCTCAGCCTTCTGAGTTGCTGGGATCTAAGCCAGCATACTCAGATGACAGCCAATTTCTCACCTTCCCTTTGTTCTCTCACAGGAGGAAAACAGACAGATCCTGGCTCGACAGAAGTCAAATTCACAGTCTGATTCCCATGACGAGGAGATCTCCCCAGTACCTCCAAACCCCGTGGTAAAGGCACGCCGCCGGCGGGGTGGTGTGAGCGCCGAAGTCTACACTGAAGAAGACGCTGTCTCCTATGTGAGGAAGGTGAAGAAACCCATCACATTTCCACATACACCTGGCATGTCCCAGTCAGCCCTGAGGATCTAGATTTCTTGTCTGCCTAAAGCATGGGGCCCCATGGGATGGGAGACTGTCACCATTGCCAGTATGAACCACTACAAACCAAGTCGTGTTTAATGCGGCTCTTGTGTGTGGTGGGGTGGGTGGTCTCAGCAGCTCCCTCTAGTTTTAGGGCTTGAATAGTCTTGAGGAGAAGACGGATAAGGTTATCCAGGACCAGACAGGCTGTAGCTGTCCTGCTGTGTACCTTCTTGTCTGTCTTAGGGCACTAAGCTATGAGGCCTTGACCCTACTCTCACACCTCACCAACCCAAATATCCCTCACAGGCCTGATCTACAAATCCCTCAACAAGGGTGCTTCAAGGGTCTCACACAGGAATTTGGGAGACACAGGTTCCCCCAATTTTAGTCATTTTTAGGTGCATAGTTGGGTGGTGTTGCTCATTAACATTGCTATGCAAGCTGCCATCCTTATCAGCATACATAATGTTTCTCATCTTGAAACATTGAAACACTACAGCCTCTTAATACCCATCCCACTCTGCCTCCATCACAGGACCTAGTACTGTATGAGTTGATGGTAAAAATTAATATTGCCATTATGGTAAAATCCATCAGGAAGCTTCCAGGTATGGTTATGATGTACATGCCCGTTATCCAGGTTAGCCTGAGCTATATAGCAAAATCAAAACAAAGAAATTCCTCAGTACTTCCCCTCTGTGGTCCTCTTCCTCACTTCCAGAGCTACAGTTTGACTATGTGCAAAGCTTCAGATAGTCCCATAGTCAGTGGCTGTATGCAGAGACTGCCATGTAGTGCACACTTCCAAGGTCATCAAAAGCGGAGAACTGTGAGATATGTCATAGAACAGAGGAGACCAAGGTGGTAGGATACTGAATGTCACCTGACAAGGCCTCGGGACAGGAGAAGGTCATTTAAGAAAGCTAAAGGAATCTGATTAAAACATGAAGACAACTTATCCATTATGAATCCAGTAGGGCTCCTAAAGATCAATGGGCGAGGTCATGGCACAGTATAGTGTTTGCCTAGAGTGCTACAGTGAGGGACTGCAAGGCAGGGAGTGTAGTTCAATGGTAGAGCACCTGCCTAGAATCCATAGGGTTTGAGTGTGGCTCAGTGGTAGAGAACCTGCCTAGATGCTCTACCACTGAGCCACACCCCAGCCCCTCACTGGAGGATTCTAGACAGGGGCTCTACCACTGAGCCACAGCCCAGCCCCTCACTGGGGGATTCTAGGCAGGGGCTCTACCACTGAGCCACACCCCAGCCCCTCACTGGGGGATTCTAGGCAGGGACTCTACCACTGAGCCACACCCCAGCCCCTCACTGGGGGATTCTAGGCAGAGGCTCTACCACTGAACCACACCCCAGCCCCTCACTGGGGGATTCTAGGCAGGGGCTCTAACCACTGAGCCACACCCCAGCCCCTCACTGGGGGATTCTAGGCAGGGGCTCTAACCCTGATCCACACCCCAGCCCCTCACTAGGGGATTCTAGACAGGGGCTCTGCCACTGAGCTACACACCCCAATCCCTCACTGGGAGATTCCAGGAAAGCACTATATTCCTACACTCCCAGCCTTCTAATATTTAAACAACTGCTTATCATCTTTCTACAAATTCAGTCAGATTTTTAAAAATCAACAAAAGGTACTGTCTTTCTTCTGGCACCTTCTAGGGTGGCTCTGAAGTTCTAAAGAACCACAGGCCCCAAACATTCTCAAGCGTCTTATTGGAATACTCTAGTTTTCTCGCTTTTTATTTATTTATTTATTTTTCTAAAGGTGGGTTGGGAAGATGGCTCAGAAGGTAAGCATGTTTGCTACCAAACCTAATGACTTGAATTTGATACTTAGAATCCACATGGTGGATAGAGAGAACCTTCTGGAAGGTTGCTCTCTAACCTTGACATGAACACCTATGACACACAAACTCTACCCCAATATATAAACTAAATGTAATTTTAAGAATTTTAAGGTAAAATATACATGACACTCCCTAGTGTTATTTCAGCAATGGGCTGATAGCAGCCTCATGAGGATGGCAGGATAATGGCTCCAGGATGGGAGATTTCTTTAGTTTCTAGCAGATGTTTGGGATGCTAGCTCTTTCCCCGGGGGCTAAAAGGTCTGCTCCATGACTTCTTCACAGGTCATTCCCAAGGACTATAAGACCATGACTGCACTGGCGAAGGCCATTTCCAAGAATGTGCTCTTCTCACACCTGGATGATAATGAGAGGAGGTAGGATGCCTGGTTTCCACATCATCCCCTCTGGCTGATCTCCTGGGCGTCATGGAGATGCTGGCTTTGGGAGAAGCAGGTTTTTGCTTTCCGTGGATTCATGAGGAAGGGGCAGCTTCTACAACACACAGCTTTGTGCCTATCAGGACCAGTACAGGAGCCGTGTTCCTGGTCCTGGGGGAGGGTTGAGCCATCTCTCTCAAATATGGGGTTGGGATTCACAGCTTCCACATGCTCAAGTAAGACACAGTAATGCCACCTTTTGCTCTGATCATGTGGCTGGATGTTCTAGCATCATCCATATACCAGTGCTGGCCTTGTCATCTTTGAAATAATCAGGACAGCAGAGTGGGATGATGAAAGTTATTTCATGGGGAAAAACCTGGGATCCAGCAAGAGGTCCAATGCTGGGTTTGGGAGGTTCGTTGTACAAATGATTAGAAAAACCATCTAGTTGTATCTGGTGCGGTGGTGTATGCCTGTAATCTCAACACCCAGGAAATTGAGGCAGGAGGATTGCTATTAGTTCAAGGAATTCAGATCAACATGAGAATGACCCTGTCTCAAAAAAACAAGAGCAAGGTGTTAGGATGTTGGGAGAAGTTCTGATGGACAGAGTGCTTGCTGTGTAAGTGTGAAGCTTCACATGCATGGTGGTGCACACCTGTAATTCCAACACTTGGAAGATGGAGGCAGGAGGATTAGAGAAGTTCATAGTTGGTCTGAAGCCAGTATAGACAGCATGAGAGCCACCTCAAGATATATATATATATATTGTCTACATCAACCATGTAGAAGGCCAACATGACTCCTCTGTGTTAGCATTTGAACGTGATATGTGCCCTACAAGCCCATGTGTCTCATCTTTTGTTTGCATTTTTATTCAATGTTACATTTATTTATTTATTTGTGTCCTGTGTGTGTGCGTGTGTGTTAAGAGTACAGCTCTTCAGGAATTGTTTCTCTCTTTCTACTGTATCAATCCTGGAGATTGAACTCAGGTCGCCAGGCTCACAGCAAACACCTTTATTGCTGGACCATCTTGCCAACTCTCACGTGCTTGACCTCTTGACCCTTGACTGGTATTGATATTGTAGAAGCTATGAGACCTGAGGCATGATTGTCAGAGGTGGGTCTCTGGGGGTTATAGCTTCACCTCACTTTTGGGTCAAGCTTTCTACTTTCCCAACATGGAAACATGTTAACTACGAGCTCCCACCACCACGTACTCAGGTTTTCCTGTCTTCCTTGCCACAGGAAACTGACTCCTTTTGACCGTTAGCCAAGATGAAAGGGTTTTCCCTTAAGTTTCTTCTGTCAGGGGTTTGATATCAGTGATTAGAAAAGTAGCCAGTGTGGTCGTACCATGGTTTGGTAGGGAATAAGACTCCCCACTGGTACACACGAGCCAATCCTTGGAAGGAGAAATATCTCTCTGTATGGCACAGAAGGACCTTAGCTGTGCTTAACTTGATGTTGAGAGAATTCCTTCCCTGGGAGCATATAAATATCATCTACTGGCTCCTTTTAAAGTTCAAATGACAAAGTTCAATT
Source organism: Phyllotis vaccarum (assembly GCA_033318265.1). Classification (NCBI taxonomy): domain Eukaryota; kingdom Metazoa; phylum Chordata; class Mammalia; order Rodentia; family Cricetidae; genus Phyllotis; species Phyllotis vaccarum. The sequence continues at coordinate 68,781,108 of JARWLC010000017.1, read as the reverse complement.
CCGCCAAAGCTCCCTGGGGATTCAGTGAACTCACTGGGCTTACAGAGCATGGGGTGATGGAGTCCCTCAGTTAACCTTCCTCAGCCTACGTATCCTAGCCCCCTGACTCTCCAGGCCTTAAAAATAATGAGGGAAAAATGGCCAGGAGGAATGGCTGGAACCTCAGATGAGGGTTTACTGATCCTCGTCACTTCCTCTTCCTCAGAGGGAGCATCATCATTCCATAGGCAAGAACATGATCAACAGTAGCGTACATTCACAGGTCATGTGACTAAAAAAAAAAAAGGTGGCTGTTTGGCTTTTGAGGACTGCTTTCTCCCATGCCTGAGGACATAGGCGGACATGACCTTGGCTTTTCTAGGGGACTCTAAGTGGTGTATGTGCCCTTGTGAGGAGGTGGTGAGGGAAGATTGGGATACACGCAAAGGCTACCTGCCACAGAAGTGGAGATGGGGTGTCATGGCGACCAGAAAGGGATGCCTAGCATCTCAGGACACTGAGAAGCAGGAAGGGTTTCTCTTAGATCTTGAGAGGGGTGCAGTCTGGACACCTTGCTTCTTGATTCTGAGTTTTTGGAAGTGGTGAGAAAAGCAATTTTTGCTTCAGGTGCCCGTTCATGGTAATTGGCCATCCAGCTGGTAGCAGTGTTTTCTTGGAGAAACAGCTCTGGTCACCAGGGGGAAACAGTTGACTGAAATATTGTACGTGTGTGTGTGTGTGTGTGTACCTGGGGGTCATTCCTCATCATCCATCTGAAACCCAGTGTCTTCTGAACCTAGAACTTGTTGATTGGGGCAGGCTGGCCAGTCAGTGGGGATCCATTTGCCTCCATCTCCAAAGTGCAGGGATTACAAGCATGCACTGTCACAACTGACTGCTTACTTGGGTGATAGGGATTGAGCTCAGATTTTGTGCTTGTGAAGCAAGCCCATTACTGACTGAGCCATCTCCCCAGCTTTGTGCCTATTCTAATTTGAGTTTATGTGTCTTAGGACCCTTGCTTGACTCTGTACTGCTCTTCATGACCCTGTGGCCACCCCCTTCTGCTCTTAGATAGGAATTCACCTGTCCCGTGGTGGATTGCCACACCAACAGGCTATCTCTCCCCCCTTTATTTCTTTCTGTGTATGTACAGGAATGTAAATTTGTGTGCAGGTACATGGTGCATATGCTTATGTGGGTATGCGCATGTAGAGGTCAGAGGTCAGTTTAGGGTGTCATCCTCAGGCACTATATACCTTTATTTTCTGAGAGAGAGTCTCTCAGTGGTCTAGAACTTACCAAGTAGTCTAAACTGGACAGCCAGTGAGCCTTAGTGACACAGTCTCCTAAGCACTAGGATTACAAGTGTGTGATTTAATTTAAATTTTTATTTTTATTTTTAGGGTTTCATACATGAGTACACTATATTTACAGCATTTATACTCCTTCTCCCTCCCCCCCCCCATCTCCCTTTGGAATTCCCTCTGTATTTATTTTATGAACACACACACACGCACACACGCTCCCTCTGCGGAGTCCATTTAGTGTTCCTCATATGTATGTGTGTTTAGAGTTGACCACTTTGGATTGGATGGCCTATCAGAGGTCTTCTCCCTGAAGAAGACCAATTTTCTCCCTCCCTCAGCAGCCATAAACCATGGTTCTCCATCTAGGAGTGGAGCCTTGTAGGCTTACAATTATCCCTACTTGAACCCAGGTATTTTTATGAGTTCTGGGGTTTTGAACTCAGGTCCTTGTGCTCACACTTTATCCACTGAACACTCCCCTGTCCCCTTTTGCCTTTTTTGAGACAAAGTCTCATTATGCAGCTCAGGTAAGCCTTGAACTTAGGTAAGCTTCCTGTCAGCTGGGGCAGGGATAGCACACCTGGGCTAATTCAATCCTTTGTGGATATGCTGTGGTTACACAGCTGATTTCAGCTGGGCTGACCTTCCCAGCACTGTACTCTGTCATACATACTCAGGCAGCAAGTCTTGCTTTGTCTGGTCATTTATAGCAGAGGTGGGTCACTGATAACACTCTAGAACTGTGCGATCTCCAGCCAAGTGGCCAAGAAGCTGAGGAAACAGATGGCTGGGTTAATGACACCTCTTTGCAAAGCTGGCCGTCGAGGAGGGGCTCACATGGCATGTGTGTCTGCTTCGGATCTGTTGTTTTCCACAAAGGAAAACTCACTTTTCATATGTACACAGTAGACTCTGGTTCCTGGCCATGGACTTGGCTCCAGGAAGTGGTCCTGAGGGAACAGGCAGGGAGGCTTCTATTCCTGATCTCTCACATGATGCTGCTTCGTTCAGCTTCCAGAACTGCCTTCCCCTGTGTTCTTGAAGCCAGGCTTAACGGCTCTGTCTGGCTCACTGCGGTTTGACAAGGACGGAGTTCCAAGACTGCAGGCACTGGGCCCTGGCCTCGGGGCTCCTCTTTCCCCACATGAGTGGAATAAAGTGAAATGCCTTTCAGGGTAAGCGCACCTCCTTTCCCTCCAGATCCAGGTTCAAGACAAGCTAATTATCGTGGGTTGAGAAATTTTGTTCTTGTCATTTTTTCCCGGAGTTTCTCTAAGCTGTATCAGAGACACTCAAGTTTGAAAAGGGGGAAGATGATGTCCAGTGAGATCCATTTATTTAGAAGAGAGTGATAGGCCTTGGGAGATGGCTTGATTTGTAAGTGCTTCAGAGTTCAATCCCCAGAACCCACATTTAAAAAAAAAAGACACAGTGGCACATGCTTGTAATCCATCCCAGCAGAGGTGGGAGGTAGATACAGGTGGGTCTTTGGGATGAGACTTGCTAGCCTGGCCTAATTGGTTGGCCTCAAGCCAGACAGAAAAACAAAATGGATGGAGGCTGAGGAATAAGAGCTGATGTTACTAAGGGCCTCCATCTGCATGCATACATATGCCCCTGCACACACACACACACACACACACACACACACACACACACACACACACACACACACACACACACACACACACACACACACACACACACGCATGCGCACACGCACGCGCACGCACACGCACAGAGTTGATGCTCAGTTGATAAGTTCTAGAGTTGATGCTCAGTTGATAAGTTCTAGGACAATTGTGTTTCTAGTTGGCTGCTACAGAAGGCTCTCTCTGGGCTTTTGCACAGGGTATGCACTGTGACCTCAGCTTCTTTCTTGTCCTTTGCTGAAAGCAGCACAACATATCCGAAGTAGAGCCAATGTTCCAGTGTATAGCTCCCCAGCGATGACGGATCATATCACACCCTCCTTCTCCTAGCTGTATTGGGATCAGGACAGTGAGCAATCTGGGTGTAGGTAGCCAAAGGAGTTGGCCTCTGCTGCTGGGAGCATCCTCAGAAAGCTCTGTATGTGGGGTTCCTGTATCCCAAGGGTGACTTCCATATGCAGAGAACTGTCTCTGCCTTAGGGGGTGTTAGAGGCCTGAGAGAGGCCCCACTAATGGTGCTGGGAAAGAGCTCCCTTGTATACCTGCATGTACGTGCATGCGTACATGTGCACCGCATCACTTAGATACTACTTCAAGTTGTATCTCTCTAAATGTCTTTAGAGAGCGTTGTACACATTGTGACTGAGATGACATTCTCTGGGACTCAATGTCAAATCAGGGTAATAAGACTTACTGTGAGAATTTCTATCAAGGTGTATCAGTCAAGTATATATGTGTATTATTGTCACCACCACCACCAACACTATCATCACCACCATCTTTACATCTTTAATTTTATCTTTTAAATTTTTAATTGTCTATATGTGCATGTGTGCACATGAAGACCAGAGGCCCTGGATCCTCTTGAGCTGGAGTTAGAGGTAGTTGTGAGCCACCCAAGAGGGGTGTTGGGAATCAAACTCTTGTCCTCTGCAAGAGTAGCATCTACTCTTAACAGCTAAGCCATCTCTCCATCACCACCCCTGCCATTTGTTACCATTACACCATCAAACCATTTACCAAACACAACTACCTCCACCACCATCACCACCGTCACTACCATCATCACTGGGACACTACCATTGTTCTTCTCTCTGTCCTTTGGCTGGGTGGCCAGGTGGCAACCATCTGTGGGCCTCTCCCAAAATTTTTCTCTTTGTCCCTTAGAGGCTGGATCTGCTGCCAAATGCACCTGCAGCCAGTCACCACTGTGACTCAGCACTCAGGAAAGTGCAGACGTCATCCTGAGACCACTTTGGGTAGTTATTCCTACCCTATCCTGGGCCTCAGTTTCCTGGTAGACTCCTGTGGTCTTTAAAAGACTCTCATCCTCAGAAGGAAGGTCTCCAGAGGCTATCATCTACAGAAGAGGTCTCCAGTCTAGAGAAGGTCCTTGCCCTTTGCTCTAGACTCAGCATCAAGGGTCCGAATTGAGACTTGAGCCAGGATATTATTTCCTTAATACCAGCCCCTTCATGACCCCTCTCTGCCGAGTAAGGATGCTCTTGGCAAGTACCCCAGGATGGCAGCAAGTGTGTCCTTTTGCTGAGTGTCTTCATAAGAAGCCAGACAGATCCTCACCCTTCCCAATGAAGTGGGACAGTTACTGCTTGGCCAGCAGGTCCCAGCATCCTCAGAACACAGCTCCTGCGGTACTCAGAAGCTCTGGGATGCTCTGGGAGAGAGGTGGAGGCCCTTGGGGCTCCATCCTGTCTCTTCCCAGGTGCTTGATAGGGTGCCCCAAAAGGGAGCATGACTGAGCCCCAAGGGCCAGGCTGTGTGGTAATTAGGAAGCATTGCGTGGTTTACAGTATGTTGTGTTGGGCTCTCAGCTGGGGCCTCATTAAATGAGCCAACAGAAGGGCGCCCAGGTGCTTCACCCAGTAGCTCTGTTCTTTGCTGCTCTAATTAAAACTCCCGGCCTCTGGCCTGAGTGTGGCTCCCACAGCTGTCTCCTGTTATCTGTGTGGTCTCGCTTCCTCCCACCCGCCTATCTCTGCAGCTTGTTTTTCCACACATTGGCTCTGGGCCTCAGGTGATGGGAAAAACACGCTGTCTGCCGAGTCATATGCAGCCAAGGAAGCTGGCTTCCGCTGTTGGGAGCTTTCTCGACCCCCTTCCTCCTCTCCAACCTGGCAACAGCTTTGAGGCTCTGTGCTTCCCTTTCAGGCAGTGTTGAAAAACAAAATTAGCATTTTTGTAAAAATACGAGGCCTCATTTGAAGAGACGCTTACTGGCCTGCAGAAACAGATTGCAGTTTTCTTCTTCATAAAGCCAGGTTTGCTCTGGGCTGAGGTTAGCGGAGACTTTGGCTGTATCCAGGGACTTGGATGGGAACTTGGAATCTGAAATTGGAAGCTTGCCTTTAACGATACTGGCTCCATGTTATGTCTTTCTTCTCTCTCTCTCTCTCTCTCTCTCTCTCTCTCTCTCTCTCTCTCTCTCTCTCTCTCTCTCTCTCTTTCTCCCTTTCTTTCTTTCTTTCTTTCTTTCTTTCTTTCTTTCTTCCTTCCTTCCTTCCTTCCTTCCTTCCTTCCTTCCTTCCTTCCTTCCTTCCTTCCTTCCTTCCTTCCTTCCTTCCTTCCTTCCTTCCTTCCTTCCTTCCTTTCTTCCTTCCTTCCTTCTCTCTCCCCCCCCCCCCCCCTCATTTTTTCTTTGTTTTGAGACAGTGGGGATTGAACCTAGAGCTTGTAAATGTTGGAAGATTCTAGGCAGGGGCTCTATCACTGAGTCACACCCCAGCCCCTCACTGGGGGATTCTAGGCAGGTGCTCTACCACTGAGCCACACCCCAGCCCCTCACTGGCAGGGCTCTACCACTGAGCCACACCCCAGCCCCTCACTGGGGGATTCTAGGCAGGGCTCTACCACTGAGCCACACCCCAGCCCCTCACTGGGGGATTCTATCTACCACTGAGTCACACCCCAGCCTCTCACTAGGGGGTTTTGGGCAGGTGCTCTACCACTGGGCCATATCCAAGCCCCTTCCTGAGGGGATTCTAGGCAGGTCCTATAATAGAATAGGATTCTACTGCTAAGATATATCTTTATCCCTTTTTAATTGTTTTTTATCTTAAGACAGAGTCTTGCCAAGTTTCCTGAGTAGGCCTTTGATTTGTAGTCTAGTCAGACTTTAAACTTTCCATCCTTCTTCCTCAGACTCCTAAGTGGCTGGGATGACAGGCCTGGACCTCAAGGCCCTGTAATGGGTATTCGTTATTTTGAAGAGCCTTCCAATATCTTCTTTGAGGCTAGAATGTTAATGGTGCCATTTAGCACAGAGGTTAAGCAGGCTACCCATGAACAGCAATAGCCTTTGGAAGAGAACTGTAGCTTTCTTCATGTTTAGAATTTTCTGGCAAGTAGGCAGCCTTGTGGTGGTGGTGGATGGAGTTCTTTGCAACACAAGGTAGTTCCATGTCTGTGGAAACTTTGTCTGGAAAGGACCCCAGAGCTGCATTAACTCAGAATGGGAATGATGACAGTGTGATGGATGCTCTGGTGCTCTTCCTGGCCATGGGTATCCATGCTTGCTGTGGATTTTGCCTATGGCTTGTCTGCTTGGCATCTATGATAGCTAATGTTCACTGCCAACTTGACAGGATCAGGAATCACTAGGGGGCAAACCTCTGGGCCTGTATGTGAGGGAGTTTCTAGATTAGGTTGATTGGGGTGAAAAGATCCACCCTAAATGTGAGCAGCACTATCCCATGGACTGGAGTCTTAGACTGAATAGAAATGAGAAAGTGAGCTGAGCACCAGCATCCATCTCTGTTTCCTAACTGTAGATTGTTGTTGTGATCTTTCTGGGTTAATACAAGCAAGCATCTACTGTCCCAAGATAGGCAACTGATGATGGAGTGGGGCATTTACATCAAAGTTCAACTTTTGAACCAGTGAGTGTATTGGGGTTGCTTACAAGCGTGTGAGTGAGAGGTTACTTACAGGGCAAAGACCATTCAAAGGCAACTACATTATGGAGAGCCCACCTCAGCATGTGTGACAGCTCTTGAATGCTGAAACTCTGGAGCTCTCTGAATAATTTACAGGTAGTTGGATAGACAAGTCCAGTCTCCTTTCTGAACAGCAAGCTTTATTGCTTAAAGCAACTCCCTCCTCCAAGGTGTTCTGAATCTTGTAAATTTCAGGGAATTTCTGAGACTTATAAGTTGTTTTAAGTTCCTGAGTTTTAAAGAACCTCATTTCAGGATGGAAAAGTTCAGGTGGATGTTGCTGCACAGCAGGATGCAATGTGACTGACCCCTTGCCTCACACGTATGTAGACATGCCTTCTGTACCATAATGTCATAAAATTATGTATTTTGTCACAGCAATAAGAAAGTTACTAATACAGTGCTTAATGTCTTTTAAATATTTAGAATTCCACAGACTGTATTTGTAGTGTGCCAGAAGCCACTCTTTGAGCAACTCAGGTTACTGAGCAGCTCCACAGGAGTGAGGAGACTGTTCTTTCCACACTTATGTGAAGGGGTGGATGCTTATTGCTCTTGTGCTCAGGGGGTATGAGGTAGGTTTTTCCTTGTAAAGGACATCTGTAAGATTCACAGGCAGCTCATTAGGTCCAAGAGTCTCCTCTCTGCAGCTCAATAGGACCAGGTACTGTAGTTGTAAGTTTTTGCAAGATGGTCCCGTGGTGGTGTGCTGGATCATTGTGCCTTTTATCGACCTCCCAGAAGAGAGGCTGGTTCCTTCCAGGTACCTTAGGTGTTCCCATGTCTCCATCCTTTTGCTCCAATGTGTATAAATAGCCTATTTGCTTCCAGTGGTTTGTGAGGGACACACCAGCTGTGGATGAAAGCAATTACAGGAAAAGGCCAAGCAAGGGAGTCAACAGTTTGGGCTGGGCTGGGTATCTTACCTCTGAAGGACCCCATGCTCCACCTCTCATTTATCAGGTAAGGAAATCAGATCAGAGGAGGCAGGAGACCCTTGGAGACTTCACAGTTTTCTTGGGACTGGAATCAGACCTCCTGTGTGTTCTACACCCTGGGCCAGCACCATAGAACACTTCCCATACTCTTTGTGAGGCCAGCCACTGGCCTGTGAGCTGTTGGAGCATTACCTGCCTTTCCTGCTGGTAACATGCTCCCTAGAGACCCACAGCTTTTGACAAACCTAGAGTCTTTGGGGACCCTGGATCAAAGGTTTTGTACTTCATCCATGTGGCATCTTGGATGTGACTGTCACCTCCACTCCTGACTTTGTTCTGTGAGACTTCTCAACACACCCCAGATAGAGAACCCACAATAGACTCTGGTAAAGACTGTACCACGTCAACTTGGTAAATCAATGAGTTTTTATTGGGGTTACCGATGGGAGTATGGGTGAGGGGTCACTTACAGGAGCAGGCCTGAATCAGAAGCAGCTTTAGCAGTGAAAAAATCCACCCCTGTCCAAGGGACATTGGTGAAAGCAGCAACCCTGGAGCTCTGAAGGATTGGGAGCTCAGCAGATCCAAGAGTCTGCTCTAGGCAGCTTGGCTGCTCAGCCTCCTTCTGTGGCAACTGTTTACTTTGTCCCCAAAGCTGGGGAGGGGACTTGAGAATCTTGGAAGCTTTTGCTTTTCCCTGACATGTGTTTTGTTTACGCCTGGGGTCTCAGAACTCAACCCTGGAGTGAGAAGGTTTTACCTCCCCCTATATTCTTCATGAAGAGAATGTTTCAATATGACAGAAAATGCTAGAATTTGAAGTGTGAGGATGGCAATGGAGATATGGGAGGTGTGGGGCTACCATGGAAGAAATGACAGATTCTCGCCAGGAGGGCGCCTTCTAATGGGGAAGGTGGCAAGAAGTACCTGCCAGAAATGGAGGTGCAGGGCAGTATATAGGCTGACACAGGCAGCTTGGTGGGAAGCTGTTTTATGTGTGCGTGCGTGTGTGCATGTGCATGTTTGTGTGTCTGTTTGTGTGTGTGTGCGCAAATGAAAGTATAGGCTGGAGTCCAGGGTGACTTGTTTCGCACTAACAGTTTGTGATGTGTCCTTTGTGGGCTAGCCTTGAGTTAACCTGAGCTAGCCTTGAGTTAGCCCCCGCCATCCTTGCCTGATGCCCATCCTCACCTGCCCCCACATCCTCTCTTGACTCCACCTTCTCCCCCCCCCTCCCCATCCTGGACTTACTCATCATACAGGTGTCTCTGCAGTGGGTGCCCTGGGTACAGGAGACAGGTTTTCACTTTTTACTTTGTCTTACCTGTGGTAGCAGGTATTCCTAGGTGACTAACTAGGTCAGACCCTGCTTAGCTTCCAAGATATTGTATACACGCATGTGCAGGGTCCTGTGTATCTGTGTGGGTATACATGCATGTATAAAAGGGTTGACCTTGGATGTCATACCTTAGGAGCCAATCACTTTAGTTTCTTCTTCTCTGAATATGTGTGTGTGTGAGAGAGGGGGGGGGTGCTTAAGCATTTCTGTGAAAATGTGAGGACAGCTTGGGAGTCACTTTTCTCTGTGTATGTTTCAGGGTTTGAACTCAAGTTATCAGCCTTGGTACAAGTGCCTTTATCCCTTGAACCATCTTGTTGGCCCCACTGCCTATTTGTGACACAGGATCTCTTACTGGGCCTTTCGGCTTGCCCATTGGCTAGTCTGGCTTGCCAGTGAGCCCCAGGGAGCCTCCTTTTCCTGCCTCCCCAGTGCTGGCATGTGCCACCATGCCCGATTTTTTACATGAGTTCTGTGGATTCAGCTCAGGTCCTCATGCTTTCGAGATAAGCACTTTACCAACTGAGCCGTTTCCCAAGCCGCATTATCTAAAAACATCTTGCGGGGTTGGGGTAGGGGAAGTTTCAAAGGCATACCAAGACAAGGTTCTGACCCAAGCTCTGCCAGCTGCCGCCTCACAGTTTGTGTTCAGTGGGGTCCTTGTCACATTCCCACCCATTACCTTTTGACCCTGGAAGCAGCCGTCAGCCATCAGCCGTCATTATTGGAAATGTTTTCGTTCAGATGATAATTTCCAGTCCAACCTCAGCCCTCTGACCACACCACATATTCTGTGTGCAGCATGGGCAGCAACAACATCCCTCCTCTGCATCTGCCCACCGATGCCATCCATGGAAATAGATTTCTGAAATGTGATGCCCATTGGCTTTTATGTTTGCATATGTTCAGAGCTGTTTTGGGGGACACCCTTTCAGCCCTTTGAGTCTCCCAGGCTGCTCTGTGACAGAGCCTATGAGGAAGGAGCAGTGTAAGAAATGAAGGATCCTTCAGAACCCACATGGAGAATTTCTTCCGTGTCTCAAGTGTCTCCCTGCAGGACCAACCTCTCTGTTTTTCCTCCTGTGGGTGACAGCTGGCTTATGTTCTTCAGAAAAGGCAACAGTTGTTAAGAACTGGGCAAACAAAGAGAAGTTTGACTCTCAGGGACAGCTGGACAGGGACAGCTGGGCGACAGCTGCCAACTCTGAATGTTCAGGCCACCCAAAACAGAGGTCTTTAACCATTTAGTGTCACTAGGAACCACAATTCCTTTCTGCCCTTCTTCCCAGGTGACTTCTTATTTCTGAGTGATGAGAAAGGCTTGCGCACGTTTGACAAAGCTTTCTGACTTGTCTGAGATGGAGAGAGAAGTCAGCATGGACCATTTGTCTGTCCATCCATATTCAGCCATCAATCATCCGCCCAGCGATTACTCATCTCCATACATCATCTATTACTCATCAATCCATCTATTTATCACACACAGTCATCCATCATCCATCCACTACCATATAATAGGTGGATCTATCTCTTCATTCAAATTCCAACTCTCGCCCATCCATTCATTCCTCCATCTATCCAATTATTCATTCACACATTCAGTAAGTTTTGTTTGGGACTCTTCTATGTGTGTCAAGCAGTGACAGGTCCTAGGTATAGATGTAGTCGGAGGGAGTGTGTGGATTGCTGCTTATTCCTTCCTTTGGTCATCCCTCCCTCCCTCCCTCCCTCCCTCCCTCCCTCCCTCCCTTCCCCCCTCCCTCCCCCCTCCCTCTCTCTCCCCACCTCCCTCTCTCTCCCTCCCTCCCTCCCTCCCTCCCTCCCTCCCTCCCTCCCTTCTTCCTGTTGTTTCAAGACAGGATTTTACTATATGGTGTTGGCCATCTCAGAGCTTGCTGTAAGGACCAGGCCTGTCTAGAACTTGTGATCATCCTGAGTCCTGGGCTTGTCCTTATATGTTAGCATACCTGGCTTGTTGCTCTTTCTTCCAAAGAAAGTATACTATTTCCTGCAGCTTTGGTGTGAGACAGTGGAGGCAGACACGGATATGGAAGCATTGCGCTGATGCCCTTACATCTTGCCTGTTCAAGCCACATGCACGGATCTCCTAGCAAACACTCCCGCTGCAGGAAGATTTGCATTTTCAGGAATTCCCTAAAATCCTCTAAGATGGGGGTGCGATTACTCCATACCCACACATACCCACAGAAGGGGAAACTGAGGATGGAGAGACTTCTCCAAGCACACTCTCACACTCCAGGGATCCGTTTGTCAACTCTAGAGCATGCACGGAAGTGGGAAACATACCGTTGTGAGGGGGGGCTGTGCTCATGGGGGCTTCTCTTTTAGACTAGATCTCCCGTAGGGGCAAATGACATGTCATGAGCTACACAGATAACCATCCAGCTCTGTGGTGCTTCATTCTGATAGAAGAGATCCAGAGTGAGCGAGGGAAGTTGTAACATGTATGTGAGATGGTATATTGGTAATACTGGTGGCAGAGGTGTGATGATAAAGATGTGATTGCAGTGATAACTGTGATGGTGGAAGGTGGTAAAGTTAGTGACAGTGATGGCAGTGATAAAGCTGACGATGGTGACGGCAATGGTGCTGATGATGGTGGCGATGGCTATAATGGTGATGATACCGGTAGTAATGATGGTATGGTGGTGGTGGCGGGGACGATGACAATGGCGATGATGATGGTTGGTGATGAGAATGGAGATGATGATGGAGATGGTGTCAATGGTGGGAGTGTTACAATCACCATGGCAACAGTGGTCAGTTGGTGATAGCTTCAGAGAGAAATCGGTCTTCCTCTCCAAAGAGCATGGCACTGTTAAAAACCGGCCCTTGTTTTTCTCTGGATCGTGGGGCAGGCAGATGAGGCCACAGTCACTGGGGACAGAGTCAGATAAGCTGGGTGCTTCAAGGTCTTGCTAAACTACCGAATGAAACCTGCCAGGTGGCAGGCTTCGCATCAGTGGCCTCCAAGGAGCTGCACAACTGGTAAGGCTCTTTTCTGTCTAGTCCCCCACCACGGTGACTCAGGATAGACTCGATAGCTGTGGCATACAGCTGGCGGTGTATTGATGAGTGTGGTACACACTGAAGCTGACCCGTGTGACGACATGAAAGTAATGGGACTTTGCACAGTGAAGAAAGGGGCCATGGGAAGGGGTATGAACAAGAAGCTAATGGGGGAAGAAAAACAAAATACCGTATTTCCTTTCATGTATAGAATCTAAATTTACATATATATGACATGAAGGCAGAAGGAAACTCATGATGGGAGGAGGGACAGGAGAGCAGCGAGACGTGAATATGAGCAAAGCGCATATCCGTTTATACCTACGTGTAAACGGGAACATCAGAGCGAACCCATTATTTTATATGCTAACTGGAACATTATTTTCAAATGACGCTACAGAAATGATCAAATGAGGCCCAGGAATCAATGTAAATGCAAACATTGCTATCTGATATATTTTCCAAACAGTTGGCAACATATGAATTTTAAGTTTAATAATTATTTGACTCGGTGAGTGGAGATGTTTGTTGCTGAGCCTCCTGACCAGAGTTTGATCCCACCTTGTGGCAGACGGAAGGAAGGAAGGAACCGATTCCATGGGTTCTCCTCTGACCTCTAGGATCATACACACAAATACATAAATAAATAAGATGTAAAAAACTATTTTAAAGTGTGGATATATTCACATTTTGTCAGTTGCATGCTAACGTTTTAAAGAGTCTTAAAAATTTAATTCTAAGAAGTTTATGTTAACAGGAACATATTCTGAAATTTTTTTATGAAGAGCAATCAGCGATACTTTGAAGTCTTTTTTTATATAGAACAATAAACACCTTTATTACATGAGCTGTTAATGATGGCTTATTTGCCTTTCCAGGCTTTGATCTTCCTCAGATAGAACTCAGCTCCTTGCCTTCTAGCGCATAGTCATCTGCTCTGCCACACTAGCCAGGTCTCCAGGCAATGCAGGCAAGAAGCTTGTCCTGCTGGAGCTGCTCCTCAGAAGACTGCTGATTTGGGCACTTTCTCCTTTCATCGTCTTTCTTTTGAATTTTCTTTGATCCCTTTTTATTTAATATTTCTTCCTCCTCAGGAGTCAGCTTGGCCCCCTTCTTGCAGCCCAGGGGCAGTGCATAGTGGGACTGTCGGTACACAGGGCTGTCAACAAGCACAGTGCAATTCTTCACCAGGGTCTTGGAGCAGCTCATTCTGGATGCACTGCAGACAACATTGATGAGCCTTGTTTTGCAAGTACTTGGAACCCCAGGAAAAGTTCCCCACATCTCATCTTAGGGCATGGAACTTCTTACTGCTTCCTCAAACTCGGACCATGTGTGTATGATGGGGACCAGTCTTAGTGACGGCAGCAGGCCGTCCCGGTTCGTACTTTTGCTTCCTGTGGTAGGGCTTTCACTTACTCCCAGTCCTGTGGTGCCTGTGCCAGTTGTCCTGAGATGCCCATTACTCAGTTCTGGATGGAGAGAGTACTTTGAAGTCTTAAAGCCCGTTTTAACATTAGGATACATTTTGTTGAAGGAGAGATAAAGGAAGCCATGTAAAACCCCCGACTCTTGGGACTTACGTTTGCTGGGTTTTATGCAACAGAGCAATGTGGTGGTTAAAAATGTCAATTTACAATAGTCTGGGAATCTTACAATAGCTTGTAATCTTTCATAGATGAGAGACTATGAAGTTTAACAAAATCCTTTAAGACAAAGCATGGTAATGGTGCCTGTAACTCAGAAGGATGGGGCAGGAGGATTATTGTGAGTCTGGGGCCAGTTTGAGCTACATAGCAAGACCCTGTCTCACAAAACAAACAAACAAAACCCCCCAAAGATTATAAGAAAGGAAGGAAGGAAGAAAACATGGAGGGAGAAGAGAGAAGAAATTTTGTGGGTATCCGTGGGTAATATTCCTGGAGCAGATTGTGCATAACAGGTATAAAGCAAAAGATTAATGATTGACACTGTGAGGGTCACCGAGGGCCCTGGATGGCAGAAGATAAAGATGGAGGATGGACAGGGCAGGACAAGACAGGAGGCAGCGGGGGACCTGGCAGATGTCAGGCCAGCCCTGCCCCAGTGCATTGAGTTAGGATGCTTTATGGTCTGGGTGCTGGGTTTTGCTGGTAGGGTGGTATTGACAGAGTTTTAGGCTTGGATTATAACACCCTTCAGCATGGAGGTGGAGAAGCAGGCAGAAAGGCTTTGGTCACATAAACCTGGGTGTTGCTGGGCATTGGAGAGAGGTGTTAGGCTGTCAGATGTATGGCCCTGGATGGATGAGTGACTGACTGTACTTTATCTGGGATTTCTCCCACGGATTCAATTCTACGCCTCTTAGGTCTGCTGTTCTTCAAGTATTGGAGACACAGAAGATTCGCTGAGCATGCACTGCTCGCCGGATACATTGCCTGGCCTGTGAAATGACCTCAGGGGTTAATCTTCCTGTTTCTGATCCAAATCTTAGTTCTAATTTACCCTGCTTAGCATGGCTTGCTCTTAATTATCCATGAAGTAGTGACAGCAGCCAGGGTTTGAATCAAAGCATCTCTCAAAGCAGTTTTCTGCCCCTGGAGTTTTAGTTGGCCCATGGGGTCCCTACAGCAGAAGACACTTCCAACGTGACACTTTCATAGAAATCAAAATTTAACTGTGTGGAAATAATGGTGAGCTGGCAAAGCAGCTGGATCGCTCAGAGAACATAGTCTTGGTTCTCTTTGCAGAGTATTTTATAGCCACCATTAACATGAATCCATAAGGAAGACGACTCAGTGTCCGGTCTGCTGCCTTGCATCACTTGCTGCTGGACTTGCCTTTGTTTCTCTGGCCTGGGGAGTTGCACCCCACCACTGCTCCCCACTGTAGGGTGTCGAGGAGACAAGATGTGAAGGTGTGAACCTGCAGAGTCATACTTGCTCACCTGCATGTGTATGTCATTCTGTCCTTGGCTTGAGAGTGCTACAAGGGATTGTTCTGACCTTCAGGTCATTGAAGTAGATTCGACCCCAGGTCAGCACAAAACAGTTTTTGCTTCAAAGAGAGTAAGAGGGTTGGGGATATGACTCAATACATAAAATCACTGCTATGTTTTCTTGAAGACCTGAGTTTAGATCCTGTGTACTGCGTAAAAGCTTGGTGTATTGGTGTCTGTAACAGTAACACTGTGTGTGTGTGTGTGTGTGTGTGTGTGTGTGTGTGTGTGTGTGTGTGTGTGTGTGTGTGTGTGTGTGTGTGTGTGTAAGGGTCTGGGAAGGCAAGATGAGTTCCAGTCCAGCCTGTATATGCATGCACATTCCACGTATTCACATACTCATGCAAACACGCACATATACACACCTACATGTTACATGGAATAAGAAGTTTATTCTGAGCCAAATTTGAGTGACCATGGCCTGGGAACAAAGATGCAAATTGCCCTGAGTGACATGTTCCATCATGGAAATGATATTTTCACATTTTCTTTTCCTTTGGTTTTTCAAGACAGAGTCTCTTTGTGTAACAGCTCTGGCTGTCCTGGAACTCACTCTGTAGACCAGGCTGACCTCAAACTCACAGAGATCTGTTGCATGAATTCTGGTTGCATTAAGGGAAACTCAGAGCCAAATATAGATAGGGGAAAGGCCGAGATATCAGAGAGGAAACACCACAGTCAAATCTCACCCAGCTGTCTTCCAGCTTCCTCAGCCTCGCTCCTCGTGGCTTCTATTGCATCATCTGTCTTTCTACGCCTGCCTTAAACACCCTCTTCGCCCAGGTGTTTCACATCCAGGTTAAGATTAAAGGCGTGGGCTACTACTATTTGGTAGTTAGCCTTGAACTCACAGAAACATAGAAGATATCTGTCTCTAGAGTTACCGGATTAAAGGCATGATACCACCACTGCCTGCCTGGGAGCCTGGAACTCTCTCTGTAAACCAAGCTGGTCTCAAACTCAGATCTGATGGGATTAAAGGTGTAGGTCAACACTCCTGGTCTTTCCTATGCTGGGATTGAAGGTGCGAGTTACCACGCTCTGACCCTCCTGGATTGACTGTGGGGGATCTCTTCTCTGATATTTCAGACTGGTTTTTTTATTAAATATGTAACAAATCACCACAGAGATCTGCCTGCCTCTGCCTCCCGAGTGCTAGGAATAAAGGTGTCCATTATCACTTCTGCCAGCTTTGTTACATTTTTCAATCATAAATCAGGGTGTTTTCCAATACAGCGCTGGGAGCATGTGGCATGTGCATGACTGAAGGTGGTGACATCATCATCATAGACCTCAGATGGTATCTGATGACATCTTTGTGTGACAAAGGAGTGGTGGCCTCATGATCACAGGTCCCAGTGCTAACTGATGACATCTTGACTTTCATGTTGGTAGAATCTGTGGCATGAATTAATACATTCCAATGGATTTCTTCAATAGTCACCAGGAGGTAGGCAGTACATTCCTGTGAAAGGGATTAAATAGCCCAAGATAAATAGCTCTAGATCTGAAAGCTTCCAGATCATTATAATCACAAATTTCTTTCTGGTCAATGAGTCTGCTTGAGTTTCAAAATGGGTGTGTCTTCCCCAGGGAACCAAAGTGGAACCTGCATGCCATAAGGTGTGTGTGTGCCAGTGAGCCACTGTTGCACACAGCTAGGGTTGCCCATGGGAAGGCAGCGCGCCCTCTTCCCGGTTCTCTAACTGCTTCTGCTTTTTTTTTTTTTTTAAATAAAAAAGTATTTTTATTTTATGCAGATATTTTGCCTGCATATTTGTGTTCCACATGAGTGCAATACTAGAGGGGGCCAGAAGGGGGCATCAGATTTCCCCCGGAACTGGAGTTGCAGATGGTTGTGAGCAATCATGTGGGTGCTGGAAATCGAACCCAGGTCCTTTGCAAGAGCAACAAGTTCTCTTAACTGCTGAGCCACTTCTCTCTAGCACCCTACCATGCTCTGTTGTTGTCTGTTTGTTTTTGAGACAGTGTCTCAGTATGTAGCCCAGGCTAGGCTGGAACTCATTTTGTAGCCTAGACTGATCCACATCTCATGGTTCTTTTGCCTCAGCTACCAGGGTGCCGGCATTACAGACTCCCCAGTGCTGGGTCATTATTTTCTTTCTTTTTCCCTCTTTCCCTTGCCCTATTTATTATTCTTTCTTCCTTTCTTTTAACCAGTAGAGATTAAAATAATTTATTATTATTATTAATGTGCGTGTATGTTTCTGCAGGCACAGTATTGCAAACACGGGGAGGTCAGAGGACAGTGTCCTTAAGTTGGTTTTCTTCTTCGACCATTGGGTCCTAGGGATGGAACTCAGTTGTCAGGCTTGGCAGCGGGCACTTCTATCTGCTGAGCTATTCCTCTGGCCCTGTATTGCTTTTCTTAGAAGGAATTAGAAAATTCTGATGGCCAGGACTTAGGCTTAAGTCTTTCCCAAGCATCTACAGAGCCGAGTTCTCAAATATAGGCAGGGACCTCAGTCTGGTTTAGATCTCTGGCCTTATCTGTGCCTCTGCCTGCACCCCTCACCCACAGCTTCATCCTGTGGCTTTGCACTCTTTTTGGTATTCGGAGAGCATGGAGCTCAGGCTGGAGGCTGATGGTTGGCTGTCCTAGCTTCCTGCCAGTGACCTTGGGCAGAGCCTTTCTCATTTCAGGGACACTGTAAGATGAGGTGTGGGAGGGAGGAACTGCCTGAGAGGCCGCACCAGTTTCTCATCCCCATTCCCAAATTAAAGATGTGTGGTGAATCACGAGACCTTTAGTCTTTATCCATCCCAACTACCTTATTTATAGAAACTGGAAGACCAGAGGCCTGTCTCCAGTCACCTTTACAGGGCTCACATCCCCTTGTCTTAAGGCAGGACTTACATAGTTCCTCTGCGGGACTCAGGTCCTGCAATGCACTGCCTGGTGTCCTTGGCCAATGGTATCTCTAGTCTCCTGCAAACCCGCTTTCTCAAAAATGTGGAAGTGTTTGGTGAAGGTCTGAGGGAAGCTGGGCTTGGGCCTTGGGCTAGGTTCTGGTGAGTTGGACCCTCCTCTGGAGTCCTAAGGACTCTCTCCTCCTGAGGTCCAGAGTACACCTCATACCTTTCTTTTAGTGTGGATGCTTCACTGACCAAGCCTGGAGCCACCTTGCAGCGGGATCATGGGTGAGCCTTGGGAGAGATGCCTCTGGCTGCACCAAGCACTAAGGGGTCGTAGGGTGATTGAAGCTGTTGGTGAAGCCCTCACCAGCAGCTGAGCCTTAGGAAAAGGCTCAGTCCTCTGAAAGCATAGCTCATGAGTTAGTGTGAACCCCATACCTGGGAGCTGAGGGGACCCTATAGTTTGCTTCCTGCAAGCCTCCTATGCTTTGTCCCTATCCAGCTTGGTTTCATATCCCATCCAGTCCCTGATGAAGCCTGGGCAGAAAACCAGCCCTGTGCTTTTCCTAAAATGCCATACCTAACTTTCTATTTCATGTGGCTTTTAAGACTGACTTAGTTATGCTTTAACGGTCTGAACCAAGCCTCCCCCACATGCCGTGGAGACGAAGAGACTGAGGAAGCCTGACTCAGGAGACATGTCTTGCAAGGCAGACAGACCCTGTGCAGAGGACCTGGCCTTTGCTGTTTGTCTCCTGCTCCGAGGGGATGACATCGGTCACAAATGAATGCGCCATCCTCAGCCAAGGAGCTCAATAGACTCCTGGCTCCATTTGAATGACCTGAGATGTTTACAAACTTAAGTAGCTGCCTCAGGGACCTGAGTGGGAAGAAGCGAGTCCACAGCTGACCATCATCATAGCTGTTTATCTGGGCTCTGGGCTGACATTTAAATCCAAAAGTGCTGAGCTGAGGAGCCACAGGGGTTTCTGGAGATATTTTGGGCTTTTCTTCACAGGTTCATTCTGAGGCGTTTATTAAGTGAGTGCGGGGTGCCTGCACTGGCCCTCTGCACATGCAATGCTGGGGCTGGTTTTCTGCCCAGGCTTCATCAGGGACTGGATGAGATGTGAAACCAAGCTGGAGAGGAAGGGACAAAGTGGGGGGGGGCTTGCAGGAAGCAACTATAGGGTCCCCTCAGCTCCCAGGTTACTTATGAGCTGTGCTTTCAGAGGGCTGATCCTTCCTGCTTCCCCAAATTCATTTGTCATCTAAAGGGTATGCACAAAATCTATAGACTTCCGTCTATAAATATAAATTTACATTTACTTTCAGTTTGTGATTGCTTCAAGAGCTTACTGCTGGGCTGGAGAACACAGGCCTCTCATCCCAATAAATCAGGGGCTGAGGCAGGAGGATTCCTAGGATTTGTTCATCAGCCAGTATTAATGGTTGGTGATCTTCAAGGTGGATGGAGCCTGAGAAATGACACAGACAGTTGACTGTCCCCTGGCACCACACTTACACACTCACACTTACATAGCACGTATACATGTAAGATGTGCACTTGGGTTGAACATGGTAAAGCCCATTTTTCTCACTCGGTTAGATTCATATCTTCCATATTGTGACAGGGGGGAGAATTCTGGTTTGTACGCCAAAGGCATCACTTGGCAATCTGAGCAGGAGGGGTATGCATGAACTACTGGCAAAGACTTACATATATACATCCTATGTGGACTTTGACAGGATCCTCATGTGTTAACCATCAAGTTTCAGGATAATCCCAGGACAGGGAAGCAGATGGTAGATCAGAAGTGTTGAGCAACTTGTCCAGTGCCACACAGTGTTGGGTTACTCAGTGGTATGCTTTGTCCTCGAACTTTCTGACTCTTCCAGAAGCCATGCCTGCTTACACCTCCTCCCCATCTAGCAGCTGATGGTGTCTGTATTTCTTGAAGTGTTGTCTGTTCCCACTTTTCCCCAGGGTGACACACAGCTGGAAATGCACACTGAGGAGCTACTCTATATACCGTAGATGACAACACAGTGACATTAATCCAACACTAGGGAGGCAAACAAACAGACAAGCAGGTAGATAGATGGTTTGGGTCCGGAACTTTGGGTTTCTGAGCTGCTCTGTCCAGTAGTGTGCTTTCTCTGATGAAGCACATGTTCATGTTTGCTTGTCATGATAGCAGCCAGCAGCCAGGAAGGTGCCGGCCACCTGAGGTCACTGTGCACCAGCAATTGGAATTGTCCAGAGCTGCAGAGAGAAGGTGCCATTGAGATGGGGTCCCCTGGGCGAGCCTTGTCCTGCCCCTGCTGTTCCCAGGACCTATGAGCAAAGTGTCAAAATGAAAGCTGATGAACCAAGCACTCTGCTTGCTGCTTCACAGCCCTCAGTGACTCCATTTCACAGATGAGGAAATCGAGGCTTTGTGACTTGTGAGTAACCCAGCTAGAGCTGTGATGTGGATTCAGATGTGCTCCAGAGCTTCTGAACCTCCCCGCCCTTCTGTACACAGCTCTGGGGCAATCCATGGTCCTGTCTTCCTCTTGTGTTATCTCCCTCCACCTTCTCAGAACCAGCCCTATTGTCTGATGTAACACAGAGCACTTCTCTGAGGCCCGAGGAGAGGCCTGTGATCCCCAAAGAGTTCCCCAGAAACACTGGCTGGGATGATCTGTGGAGTCAGCATAAAGATGCACACCAAACTCCATCATGGTCATCCAGACATATTGTCTTGCAGGCCCCTGTGGTCCTTATAAAGATTGGTTCTTGCTGTATCTGCTGTCTGGGCATCCTCCTGATATCTGGCCAGAATTCATAGCTCCCTAGGGTGAGCTGGGGCCAGTCCCATAGAGAGAACACCCATTTAGACTCAAGGAACAAGGCCCAACTTTGGAAATCCCACCCTGGAGTTAGCCATACACATACCATGATATAGCCAAAGCTGGCCTGGAACTCGCAACCTTCCCATCTCAGGCTTCCAACTGGTGATGTCACAGGTGCACTGCTGCTTTCCACGAAGTCCCTGTGATCAACATTAGCACTCTTTTCTTTTCTTTTTTTTTTTTTTTCTGAGTTACTTGAGTGTCACATAGAAAGTAGGACGGTCCCTACATATTTGAATCTGCTTCTCCAGAGCAGAGGCATGTTACCCATGGGAATTCTAAGTGGACCTGCTCTGCTTCCTAGGGTCAAATTCCACCCAGATTCTTGAGGGGCCAGGAAGAGGTCCTAGGCCACTCACCCTGAAGCTGCTGCCCTTTTGCATTTGGTAGGATGGAGCAAAGAAATGACACAGGATTTTGTGGGTGCGCCTCACACTGTACCTGAAGAAAGGGCCAGACACACCATGGCCTTGCCCTACAGATCGTCTTGCCACCGGGAAGGTGTCAGGGCTCAAGAGTCCTATCTTTGTTCATTAATGTCCCCTTGCCTGAGTGGAGTCAACCACTGGGCAGTATTTCCCTGGGTTATACTGCAGTCATCATCTGGGCATGATCACAGTGGGAAATTTGTCTCCATTCCAGCTTAAGCCTGGCTGGGTAAGTACTACAATAGGAACTTGGAAATACCAAGATCTGTGACAGACTGTGGGTGCTGGAGAGGGGGAGTCACCCCTTAACAACTGCTAAGCATATACCAGAGGGAGTGAACCAGACCATCGAGGAGGTGTGGCATATCCTAAACCTCCTTCAGGCCTGAACTTTTCCTTCAGCTCTGGCTTAGCTTTCCTGGTTCCATCTCCTTCTGGCTCCCTTCCCTCTGAGTCCCATGTGGTAATGTTCACACACACACACACACATACATAGGTGCACATGTGTACACATGCTTCCTGCTCTGTGTCTGTTTTGATAAATCACATGTGGAAACCGGTCTTTCCTCAGGGTAGAGGAACCCATATCATCATTTTAGCAAGTTCCTTAGGCTATATGAGTTGAGAGCTAGCCTTGGTGAACCAGAGATTCAGGGGGGATGGGGTGCAGCCTCTGAATTCTGGGAATGGGCATCTGTTTAGGTTTTAGTGGAACAGGAAGAGAAGCTTCAGGACAAGCAGCAAGGGGGTTCAAAAAACTGCATTGGAGGTATAACTTAGCAGGAGCATGCCTGCCTAGAATCCCCCAGTGAGGGGCTGGGGTGTGGCTCAGTGGTTAGAGCCCCTGCCTAGAATCCCCCAGTGAGGGGCTGGGGTGTGGTTCAGTGGTAGAGCCTCTGCCTAGAATCCCCCAGTGAGGGGCTGGGGTGTGGCTCAGTGGTAGAGCCCCTGCCTAGAATCCCCCAGTGAGGGGCTGGGGTGTGGGTAGAATACTTATGGGGGGAGAGAAGCAAAAGAGGAGGAAAGAAGGAAGGAGAAAAAAGTAGGTGGGTGTGCTTACAGGATCCTCTCAAATCTATAAATGATTTGAAAGCTGGGTATCAATGTGTGGAGAGCAAAGTCTGACCTTGTTTTATACAATACCCGATTACTAACTGCGGATGAGTCAGGTCTTCAGGATGAGAGCCAAAAAAGTAAACCTCTTAGAAGAAAACAGAATACAGCGCCTTGGGGTTGGTCTTGGCAGCGATATTTTAGCTAGGACCCTCCCCCCCCCCCCCCCCCCCCCGGAGCACAGGCAGAAGCCGGCTGCTACCTATTTTGTTTTTTCTTCCCACGAAGAATTTTTTGTCTTTTTGTCCCATGGGCCATATTGGGGTGAGGGCTACCTGTCGTTCTAAGATTTGACATTGATCCTTGGCCTGCCTTCGTTCGTTCATTCGTTCCTTCCTTCCCTCCCTCTCTCCCTCCCTCCCTCCCATTGTGTGAATGTACATGCATGTGAGTCGGTCTGTCTTTTTTTCTGACACAGGGTTTCACACTCAACACGGAGCTTGCCAATTCAAATAGACCAGCTGATCAGCAGACTCCCGGGATCCTCTTATCAGGGCTTCCCCAGCGCTGGGATTTACACCGGTGCAGTTTTGCGCATGGCTTTTTATGTGGATGCCGAAATCCAAACTCAGGTCTTCATACTTGTTCAGTGAGATTTTACTGACCTTGTCAACTGACCTCTTTCCACTAACACCCCCCCCCCCAATATGTTTTAGTTTGTTTTCCAAGACAGGGTCTTGCTGTACAGTTCAGGTTGGCTTGGAACTCAAGATCCTCCTGCCACAACCTCCCGAATGCCTGGCCATTCCTAGATATTTTATGCAGATGGGACTGGTTTTTTCTTTTATCTTTCTCAAGAAAATCGTTTTGTTATTATTGTTGTTGTTGTGTATGGGGACCTCCATACAACTTTGTGGAGTCTGTTTTCTCTTTCTACCTTTACATGGATTCTGAGGATAAAACCCAGGTCCTCTGTCGGTTAAGCCACCTCGCCAGTCCTGGGTTTTTCTTTCAAAGATAAACACACAACAGTTCATGTTGATACTTCACAGTCTAATTCTGGCTACAGGATTTCCCGTTTGTTTTAACACAATCTCTTTCCTCTCTGGGGAGCTGAAAAGCCTACTTTTCAATGACACCCAGCGAAGACTTCTCCACTTTATCCCGCGACACACGCTGTGTCTTAGAATAGCAATGTTCCTGTCACTTTGCACCACAGGGTGACTTGGGACTGTTGAAGATTTCTGTCTAGCAGCTCTGTCCTTGGGCGTTCAGTCTTTTCAAAGCAACTTGACTTATTATTACTTGTTATTGCTCTCAGGTTATGCTGTCGGCTAGACACACATTGAAATTCCTCTGCTGCCTTTGAATCTGGGCCCTTTTATTAGATTGTATGCATGAACATTGGAGTGTAAGTGCCACAGCACATGCGGAGGTCAGGGCACAATTTGCAGGAGTCGGTCCATTGCTGTGAAGCTCATCCACTAGTCTAGTTTGGCTGACTGGTGACTCTCCACTCCCCCAGAACTGGGTTTTCAAGATTTGTGCCGCCGCACCCAGAGTTTGGGTAGTTGCTGGAGATTAGAACTCAGGTCCTTCTGCAGTTAACTCACTGAGATATTGTCATCCCATGCTGTAGATCGGAAAACTGAGGCTTGCTCAGGTGCCCTGCTGGTGTGCATCACATGAGCTGAGACCTGGCATCTGCTTCTGAGCTGGGCACAGTGTTGCTTGCATTCTTGTGGTTGGCTGACAGGGGGTTAGTATTGAGCATTTCTTTGGAATCTTCCTGCCATGGATCTCTGTCACAGAGCCCTGGGCACCTTGTAGTTGGTCCCACAGAATTCTACCAATTCACTAGCATCCTGGCTACCACAGTTTGGTTTGAAGGAGTGGCAGGCAATGTTGGAGAGCCTGTGGAAGTCAGAAGAAGGGCCTGGCTTCCTGTACAGGGAAGAAGGAATGTGGGTTAATAGCGCCCTTATTTGAAATGGACCCCTTCACTTCAGACAGAGTTTTACTATTGTTTCCTGAGATCTGGAACCAAATAGAAAGTGAAGTGGTACTTCCTGAAGTACTTTGCAAATGGGAGATCCTCTGACTCCTTACCACAGATAAGAATTTCTCCTTGGCCCAGGAGATGGCTCAGCTGATAAAGTGCTTACCTTGCAAGTAAGTCTGAGGACCTGAGTTCAACCCTGTATGAAACTCATGTAAAAAGCCAGGCATGGTAGAGCATGTTTGTAACCCCAACGCTGGGAAGGCTGAGACACACAGATGTCTGAGACTGTGAGGCTGGCCAGACTAGCCCGTAAAAGTTCCTGGCCAGCAAAAGTATCAAAGTACAAGGTGGAAAGCTTATAAATGTGAGAGTCAAGTTGGCCTTTGACTTCTATACATGTGCACCTAAGTGCCACTGCTGGTATGTTTCAGGGTTGAAACCTGGCATCTGTTTCTGGGCTGGATGCTCTACACATGACTGAACACACATGCATCTGCATAATACAAACCAGGACACACATGAACACATACAAACATTAAAAAAAAAATCACTCTAGAAAATCAGCCTCCGTACATGAGTGGAGGGTGGTAGCTAGTGGCACAGTGGCATGGGTAGCCATGAGGACCTGAGCCATGGAGCAAAGCAGGTAAAGTTGGCCTATCAGGGGGTCTTGGGTACAGGAGAAGCTCCTGGGCAGGTGATAGCCAGTGGACTTGTCTCGAAGCCAGCCTCTATGCTGTGGTACAGCCTTGTGGGTGGTCCTCCCAGTTAATAGGAGGACTGTCTGTCTACAGGAAGGTGCTGCTGGCGGGTGTCTGCCAGAAAGCAAGGATGTTTAAAGCAATGAGTTTTAATTAGGCAGCTGATACACATGGCGTAGATGTATAAACAGACCCAGCTAGCACCTGCTCTCTCGCCATGCTGTGTGCACACGAAGGCCACTCCCAAGACGATGTCCTCACACTGGAGCACAGAGCCCTGTCCTGCGCTTTTGCTTTGCTGTTAGCTTTCTGTTTATAGTCCATCTCCACAGTGGCTCCCCACCAGGACATTGAATCACATGCTCACTCTTCCCAGGGCTGTGCAGGTCTGGGAACATCAGGATGGCAGCCTGGGTGGTCCCTGCCAGGGGGCTGCAGGTGGTGCTCTGGCTTCTGCACCACTCAGCACTGTGATCCATTCACTAGAATCCTGGCTACTGCATTTTCTTTCCTCCTGAGAGGGGGGATTATATGCAGGACCAAGAGGGACCCCGATTTACAGGGCTCCTGTCCAAATCCACATTGTTTCTGGCACTGGACTGGCTGGAGTGGCTTTGGACCAGTGGCCACCTGGTTTGGGGTGCAGCCACTTACTTGTAAGGGGAGCCCCGGACAGAAGTGTGGTTGTACTATTCCATCCACATTCACAAATGTTCCCAGCAAGTGACTGGAATCAGTCACTGTCCACTGGGTGTAACCGGGAGATAAAATTAGGTCAATTTCTGGATTTTTACCTTCTTTTGAAAATTGTCATGTGCCATCTCCTTCCAGGCAGTGGTGATGCTCCCCCTGGGTCTGTGTGCCATGAGTTTATGAGTTGTCTCTGTTCATCTCTCTGGGAAGAGGACATCTCTGTCCCTAAGAGCCCTGTGTGGCCACACTTGGAGGCTGGGCCCTTGTTCCTGGACACCTTCACACAAAGTGTTGACGCAAGGCCAGGGGATGGGTGGGAGGGGCCCCTTTTCCCCCAGACCCAGCCTCACACCATCAGCCTTTACAGTTGGTATGTGCTCACTCGGGCAAGGGTCCAGATTAATGACAAGCAAATGAACCTGAGCTTGGCACAGTTGCTTGACATCTGGAGCCACAGAATGCAATGGTCACGGGTAGAAACCCTTTCTGAGGTCCAACAAGCCTCAGCTGCACACTAACTTTCAGCCCTGTTGATAACACCAGTGAGACAAATCTCCATCCACCTCCCATCAAAGGCCCTTTGCCCTGCGTTCTCTAGACAGGCCACTTTTCACAACAGGGTCCCTTTATTGGAGTTTTACCCACGGAGTGGGATCTTCCTCATAGAATATGTCTCAGCCTGCCGACTGGGGTCTCCTATAGCAACTGTGGTCTCCACCATTAATTGGGATCTCTTGTGTAGATTAAGCCCCCTCATCCCCATTGACTGGGCTGTCTTCCATGGACCAGGCCTTCCCTGATAGAGTCACCCAGCTGGCTGGCCCTTTGCGGTACTTGCCTGTTGGGAACCAGGGTCCCCATCCCTTGATCAAGTCTCCTCTCTTTTAGCAATACCTACCATAGGATTCTGAGAGCGTCAAGCTCCAGCCCTGCCCATAGAAAGTGTAGGTGGCCTGGCAGGCAGGTGGATCATCTGCCCAGGCTGAGGCTTTGATGCAACCTGGGAGCCACTGAGTAGTTCTGCAGCCATGGAAAGAAAAGCACATGTCCAGTGCTTTGAGCCAGCCAGCTGTTACCACAGCTGTGCTCTCCTGGCCACCAGACTTGGAGCTGGGTCTGGCAGCCATAATGGTCTGGTTGCTAGGGTTCTGCGACAAGTCGAAAGTCTGCAATGTGCTTGGAGACTGTCTCCTCCCCTGATTAGTGGTGACAGTCAGTGAGGGCAGCAGAGTTGATAATACCTTGGGATCTCTGGCATCTACGGTCGTTGGACATAGGTGTCCCTGCCTGCTATGATAACTTTGCTTCGGTGACTACACTTATCATGATCATGTGACCTGGGGTTTAGAGAACATTCCATTTCTCTTGAGTTGACAATGTGTATACCTGTTATGGGCTGCAGTGGGTGGCAAACCTCCAAACACTGCACATGGGCTCAGATGGCCCACTGGGGAGTTTGGATGATGGTGACATCGTGACAGTTGTCTGGTCCCTGGAAGGGACAATGGTCAAAACCCTTGAGCTTAGTTGAACTGGGGTAGGCAGATAAGGCTTATTCAGAGATGGCCCTTCAGGTGAACTATCCCATTTTATACCTGAGGATCCGATGCAGAATTGGGATCAGCTTTTGTCTCAATCATCTGGTAGACAAGCCAGAGGCATTTGAACCCAACTTTAGCCTGAGGTGCTGTGGTGTCTGGTGATCTTGGCTTGCTTTGGCAGCCCCTGGGTTTACTTTCCCTCACTGGGCTAGAAGGGCTGCCAACACCCCCACCCCCATGTCCCCAGGCAGTCTAATCTGCATTCAGCCAGCTGGTTCCTTTCTTCCTCCAAGACTGATATATCCTAGAAGAAAGATTCTTGGGAGGTGACCTCTGGTGAACCCCCGGGGCTGGCTGCTGGTAGCCTTCCACCTTGCTGACCACGTGGGACCTTTTCTGCTTGGCTCTGTACCCAGAGTCTCCGTCAGTAGTGAGAAGGAACAATGAGATTTCCAGTCCCAGCTGGGCTCCCTTGTGTGGGATGCTGGACGCTACCACCATCTTTGGTGGACCAAATGCTAAAATCCAGGCACTGCTCCTGGGTTTCTCTGGGGTCAAGATGCCATGAGGCTCAGACTACTGTTCATAAAGCGTGACTAGCTCCTTTTGCAAAAGAAGGCAAGGATCAGAGTCACCTTCCACCCAGTGATGGGGCCCATGGTCTGTTTGTTGAATGAATGAATGAATGAATGAATGAATGAATGAATGAATAAGTCAACTGGAAGGACACCTCCTCTTTGGTTTCTACCATTGTTTTACTGTTAACTTTACATGGTGGGAACTATGAGTTTCTATTCAGGCCACTCATCCAACACAGTGCCTGGCACTCGACAGGTTCTCTGAAAATACCTACCACTAGGGCTAGGTAGGGGGTGGGTAGGGCTCCCCCTTGTGGTTGAACTTAGATCTACACTAATGTTTCCTTTTCCTACCCTGGTACCTGCAGGGCTGGCCTAAGCCAGGAGCTCTGTCGGGCTGGAGTGAGTCCATTATTCTATCTGGGAAATGCTACTACTCTTCTCAAGGAGGTGCAATTGGAAGGATTCCTTGGGCCCGAGGGTGTCAGGCAGTCCTTAACCTCCCCATGGGAGTGAATGGAACAGTCTCATCTTTTACAGCCTTTACTGGGTCCCAGCCAAGCCATGTCATTTGTACAAAGCAAGATTCCAGGGTAGATGTCACTCCTCCTCCACCTTAATTTTATCTGTAAGAGTTTGGGTATGGGACAGAGGCGAGTTCTCAGTAGGTAAAGACAAGCCCGAGGACATGACTAGCCTGAGCTTGGAGGTATGCACCTGTAATCCCAGCCCTGCGGAAGCAGAGACATGAGCATTGACTTGCTGGCCAGTTGGTCTAGCAAAAGTATTGTGTTCCAGGTCAGTTAGGTCAGTAATTATTGGTTCAGTTTCTTTAAAAGATACAGGTCTTTGGGAGATGCCTCTTTCTTCTTATGAGTTTTAGTTCTTGGGATAAAGGCTTGATTGCTAGGTGTGGAGAAACTGGGTGCATTTGGTCTCAGTTACTAAGTTTCTGAGCACAGACTTGTGGGTAACATTCCTTCATCAGCCTTGTAGTTTTGAGGCCCATGCATCCACTGGTAGCCGCTTTCATTTCTGAGGGTAGAAATGTATGTCTTCTTCCCATTTTTTTCTTGTCTGGCTTCTAAGTTCCTTGGAGAATATTGAGGGAAAGAAAGTAAGCTTTCCTGAGCATGTTTCCTAACATCCTGGAAACGGAGCCAGTGTCTCCACTTCCCTTTTTATCTCGGAGGAGCTGGGGTGTGTTCTTCTGAGGATGAGGAAGGACTGTGCTGCAACCAGCCCATCCCCGAAAGCAAAAGGATGGTGCCTGTTTTCAACCATTTCTTGATTTTCAATAATTTCCTCCTCTAATTCCTTATTTTCTGGTTTTGATTTTTTTTTCTTCTGGTGCTGGAATTGAGTCAAGGACCTAGAGCATTCCAGGCAGGGGTTCTACCACTGAGCCACACCCCAGCCCCTCACTGGGGGATTCTAGGCAGGGGCTCTACCACTGAGCCACACCCCAGCCCCTCACTAGGGGATTCTAGGCAGGTGCTCTACCACTGAGCCACACCCCAGCCCCTCACTGGGGGATTCTAGGCAGGCATGCTGCTGCTGTACTCTCTCCATCTCTCTCTTTTATTTTGTATTTTGAGATCGACTCTCATTAAGTTGCTTAGAGTGGCCTTAAATTTAGTCTGTAGCTCAATCTGGCCTTGACTTTGCAATCCTCCTGCCTCAGCCTCCTTAGTAGCTTTTAATTTTTTTTTCCTTTTTCTTGGTTGCTTTGAATTTGATTTGTTCTATGGTCATTGCCCAAGGTAGAAGCTGAGGTTCCCGACCTCAGGTTTTTTCTGTTGTGTACTGTAGATGTTCTTCCACATCTGGATTCTTTGTGCCTCACACACTTGACAAAGTTGTACCTTATTTTTCATTTAGTTTCAAGTTATTTTTCATGTCATCTATATTCTTCTCTTCTTCCTATTCTTTGGCTTGTTGAGATAGGATCGCATTCTGTAGCCCAGGCTGTCCTGGAATTCACCATATACCCAAGACTAGCTTTGCTCTTATGGCAATCCTCCTGCCTCAGCCTTCCAACTGCTAGACTTACAGCCCAATTCTGGTTCCTTCTGTTTTTGACCTTGTGTCGTTTACAAGTCCCAGCACTTGGGGTTTTTCCCAGCATTCTCATTTACATTTTACCTTCACAGTGACCTAACGGTGCATGGCGTGCTTTGCAGCCTGCGTTTACTCAGGTGTGCTTTATGGCCTGGGATGTGGCCTTGACAGTTTCATGGGAGCTGCCCTTCTGTTGTGTGAGGAACTGCTCCATAAATATCCATTATTCAGTTGACAGGCAGTCACTGCCCTGCTCATATGGGTCTTTGCTCATCCCCTGCCAGGTCTTAGCTGGTTTTTCCAGTGGCTGGGAGAGGGGTTATCAACAACCACAGGGCACAACCTGCCTGCATATCTGTCAGATTTTACTTTGAAGTCTAGTGTGTGTGTGTGTGTGTGTGTGTGTGTGTGTGTGTGTGTGTGTGCGCGCATCTATTTGTACAGGTCTGTGTGCAGATATAGAGGGCAAAGGGCAACCTTAGATAGTGTTCCTCAGGCTGCTGTCCATGTTGAATTTGAGACAAGGTCTCTCAGTGGCCTAGAACTCATGAAGTAGGCTAGAATAGGTATCCAGAAAGTTCCACAGACCTGTCTCTGCTTCACCCTCACTGGGATTACAAGCATGCTTCTACCATACCCAGATTTTTTTTTTTTTTATTTGAAGATTGATTCTGGGATTAACTCGGGTCCTCATGCCTACAAGGCAAACAACAATTTACTGAGCCCCGCTCCCTTTAATTTAATAAACATGTACCATTCTTCTCAGGGGTCTCTTTGTAGGGCTTTTAAAATAGTATGTCATATACCACATCGTTTTCTTTAATTGTCCAAGCCCAACTGTTGGGTGTGTATTAGTTTCTCATTGCTGTGACAAACACCTGGGAGGAAGAGCATAAGAGAGAAAAGGCCAATTTTGGCTCATAGTTTCAACCCATAGATGCTGGCTCTGCCGATTTCAGGCCTATGATGAAGCAGATCATCATAGAGAAGATGCTCACTGCATGACTCACACTAGGAAGTACATGGAGGAATGGTATACCTTTTCAGAGCAGACCTCCTGCCTCCTACTCTCTACCACTTTACAGTAGCGCTGTCATATTATTACTGGAGTTTCTAGGAGTCAGAGCCCAGCCCCTAAAAGCCCTAACAAGCCAAGTTCTGCTACCCAATGTCAAAGGACCAACTACACAAACAAATAGAGGGAGCCCCATTTAGGGCTGAGGTAGGGTGCTTGCTTAGTATGCACAAAGCCTCATGTTCCATCCCCTGCATGACCAACTAGCCAACAAATGTTACTCAGCGTGGCCACCTTGGGAAGAGGAACACAAAGATGTCATCTTCCCCGTCCACTTTTGAGGTCCTGACATGGATTTAGGTTCAATAGGAGGCAAGAGATTTTGCATAGTGAAGTAAGATGTGGTCCTGATCATCATTATCGTCCTGGCTGTAGCCTTGTTTGCAGGGTGGTCTGTGGTCTGATAACTTAGTCAGCATTGTGAAACCTCTTCCTAAGAGACAAGATCTCCCTCCGGTTGGCACCCGATTTCAGCTCTTTCTTTCTCCCAGTGTGAGATCCCTGGGAGAAAATTCTAATTCCTTGGGTACCATTGTTTTCATGGTCTGGTAGCCACAGGGAGAGGCAGAATGTCCCTTTGGAAGGTTTTCATTTCTGCCAAGCTGGGTACCAAGTTCTGAGTGCATCAGAGCCCTCACTAGCCAATCACCTCTCAGTGACGAGTTTTCCTGGGGACACTGAATTCAAACCATAAGTGGTATTTTAAGTTGTCATGGCTGCAGCAATCGTGACAGAAGCGAACACCCTTGCTTCTGGGTGGGATAGTTGGGAGAATAAAGGCTACTGGTCAAAATCATATTTAGCCTCCTCAGGGTGCATGCACACATTCAGATGGTCACGTGGGCCAGATCATCTGTGGATGCTGTGAACCTCCATAGCTAAACATGTGGGCTAGTGACTCTGGGTGGAAGCCCCAGTGAGGATTGTCTACCTCAAACCCTGAATTCACGGGGGGGGGGCACTTGAGTCTGTGCCTCTCATAACCCCACAAATGCATCCTCACTCTGAATCTTGGAATTCATGGACTAGGACCCAGAGCCAGCCACCTGGCCTTGGAGAAGGTGAAGAGACCCCATAGTGCTCATGGGTGGCCTTCTAGGAAGAGGAAGCCCTGTTCCACAATGTATAAACACGGAAGTATTTGGAAATAGAGCGAGCTTCCACCTAAACAGTGAAAGAGCATCAATACCAGCTGGGACACCACATCTGTCGCTCTGACCAGCAACTGAAGGCCACTTGGCCTGGGATGGCCAGCATAAGATAGACCAACGCCACGGTGCCTGGGTGTCTGGGTAATTTCCTGTCTACATAGCACCGACTGAAATCACAGATCAGAATTGCAGAGAGTCCTTCTTGTTTGGGTCTTTCAGAACAGTTGCCAAGGAGATGAGACTTTTAGCTGCCTCCTTTCCCACTCTGTAGCCTTGCCATCAGAAATGTTAGTAAGAGAATATGAACAAATTTTCTGTGTTCAGTAGGGGCTTTTGTAAATGGTTTCTTTCCATTTCTCACAGTTCCTATCCATTTCTGCCAATTCACTTCCTGCATACACACATATGTCCTCCTTACATTCTGTTCATTGACATCAGCAAAGGAATGAGTGTATGCCTTCATTCTGACCGTACACCCACCAGAAGACTTAAACATTTGCTTTACTTCTTAGCTGTACTGGAGATTGGCATGTTTCAGCTCCTCACCATAGGATTATATGCAGGTGCTCTACCACTGAGCCACACCCCAGCCCCTCACTGGGGGATTCTAGGCAGGTGCTCTAACCACTGAGCCACACCCCAGCCCCTCACTGGGGGATTCTAGGCAGGTGATCTGTCACTGAGTCATCTTTCTAGCCCTATTTTTACTTTTTATTTTGAAGCAAGGTCTCAGTAATTCACCAAGGTTGGCCTTCAACTTGTTCTATAGGTCTTGGTAGTCATTGAGCTCATAATCCTCATGTCTCAATCTCTCAAGTATCTGTGATAATAAGCCTGTATCACCAGGCTTGGCTTAGTTTAACTTTTTCTAATTAAAACATTTTTTAGATTGATTTATTTTCTTTTATGTGTATAAATATTCTGCCTGCATGTATATATGTATACCATGTATGTGTTTGGTGCCCACAGAGGTTAGAGGATGATATGGTGATTTGAATGAGGTTGGTCCCCATAGGCTCAGATACTTAAATGCTTGGTTCCCACTTGTTGGAACTGTTTGGGAAGGACCAGGAGGTGTGGCCTTGTTGGAGGAGGCGTGTCACTGGGATGTGGGCTTTGAGCTTTCAAAAATTCATGGCCGTAGTAGGCCTCCTTTGGGCTACCAACCAGCTCCCAAATTATGACATGGAGACTTACTATTAGTTATGAAAGCTCTGCTTTAGCTTAGGCTTGTTTCTTGATACTTCTTATAATGTAAATTAATCTGCTTCTCTTCATCTTCATTTGGCCTCCGGGTCTTGCTGGCTGGCCCCAGGAGTCTCCCTCTCTTTCCCCCCTGTTCTCTCTTTCCTCTCGCTCTTCCTTTGAGTGAAGATTCCTCCTCCTGCTTATTCCCTCTGCCTACCAGCCCTGCCTAGACACTGGCCGGTCAGCTTTTTATTAGACCAATCAGGTGCCTTAGGCAGACAAGATAAAACAGCAGCGTATCTTTACATAATTAAACAAATTCAGCATAAACAAATGGAACACATCGTTGCCTTGTTTAAGTAACATCCCTCAATCCATGGCAATCTCAGATGTGTGTGTGTGTGTGTGTGTGTGTGTGTGTGTGTGTGTATTTCTCTCTCTCTCTCCCTCCCCCCTCTGCTTTATGCTTGTGGATCAAGATGTAAGCTCCTTCTACCTGCCTGCTGCCTTGTTCCCCACCATGATGGTTATGGACTCTAATTATACGAAGCATCCAAAAAACTCTTTTAAAAGTTTCCTTGGTCATGGTGTTTTATTAAAGCAAAAGAAGCAAAGACGGAAGGCACCATATCCCTTGGAATTTGAGTTATAGGTGGTTCTGAGCTGCCGTTTGGGTTTCTCTGATGGAGCCCCAAACCTCTGCAAGCGTAACATGTAATCTTAATTGCTGACAACTACCGAGCTACCTTTCCAGCTCTGCTCCCTTTTTAATGAAAACGTTATTTTTAAAATGACAGCACTGAATTGCTGTGTTCCTAGCTTGGTATATTCATTGCTATGGAGGGGCCTGGATTTCATTTTCTGTGGTTAATGCTATTGTATTAGTCAGGAACAGAACGTATAGAATGAATATCTATCTGTATGTCTATCTATCAATCATCCATCTATCAATCAATCTATGGGAATTATTAGAATGGCTTGCAGGCTATGGTCCAGCTAGTCCAGCAGTGGCTGCCTATGAATGGAAGGTCCAAGAATCTACTGGTTCTTCAGTGTGTGCCAGAATCCTAAAAAAGGGTCTCTAATGCCAGTGAAGGGATAGACTTGCTAACAAGAAGGAGAACGTGCAGGCGAAGAGAGCCAGTTTCCTTCTTCCATGACTTTATATAGACTGCCAGCAGAAGGTGGCCCCAGATTTAAGGTGGATCTTTCCACCTTAAAAGATCCAGATTAAATGTGGGTTTAATTAGATGATTTAAATCATCTGGTGTACCTGGTGGGTACAGCCATGGATGCAGGTTTAAGATGCATATTGATTGGTTATTTGTTTCTCCTTCTATAACTCCCTGAGGCTCTTAGTCCTAAGAAGGGGCAGGACTTGTTTGCATAAGTTTCAAGGGGTGGGGAGGGCTGTTTACCTGGAGGTCTGCCCCCAGCTTGTAGTCTGCAGGCAGGCAATTAGGAATATGAGCTGATAAGAAAGAAAAGCCAGTTTCACAGCTCCAGAGGCCCGAGGGCACAGTGAATGTCAGGAGCAATGGCTACATTTTACACCTGAGGTTTAAGTAAAATTGTTGGAGGGAATAGCTCACAAAATTTGGGCACAGACAGAGCATGGTCTGTTGACCCTGCAGGGAGCAGCAGGGCCTGGAGCAAATGTTTAACTTTGTGCTGAGTGAACGGCTCACATTCAGCAGTGGGTCAGCAGGTGTTGCTCATGACCACCCATCCATGCTCCTCTTCACCCACATGCAGCGCTGTGTGCTCAGTGGACATTTCTGTCTTGACAGCGTTCTCACTTTCGAAGTCTTCAGAACATGCTCAGGCCCCTCTTTCTAGTAAGAAGTGAGGTCTGTTTCCAGCATATGAGATAGGTAGTAGATGGAACCCCCATAGCACCAAGGGCTCCAAACTTCCTTAGACTGGGGTCAAGCCTTTTCATGTGTTCTGTAGTGAATTCTGTAAGGCAGGTGTAAGGTCATTGCAGGCTTCTGTATAGGTCATAGTATAGACAGTGGTGCATGATGCCCAGGCTCAGCCTTAGTGGTCCCCTTACAACCTTCTGAGCCTCAGTTTCCATATCTATAAAGTGGGAGTGGTCTTGAAGCCCGAGAAGTGAAGTTAAGTGAGAGATTATTAAGAAGGCTCCCTACTGAGGAGTGTCCACGCCTTTCTCGTTTTGTCCACTGAGGTACAGAGCCACATCATTCTGCTTAGGAGAGGCTTTTATGCTTCCAACATCATATGATCAGCCCTGGCTGGCAGGATCTTTGCTAAGGTCTATGGACCTGTTTCTTTGGGTCCTCACTTTCTCACCAACTTACCACAGTTCTTCACTACTCTGTGAGATCCTTACATACTAGCATCCGTGTGTGTGTGTGTGTGTGTGTGTGTGTGTGTGTGTGTGTGTATGTGTGTGTGTATTTGCCTGTGTGTGTGCCTGTGTGTGTATGCACATGTGAGCACATGCGCTCAAGCACATATGTTGAGGCTAGAAATCAACCCTGGACATTGTTCCTTAGGAGCCTTTCATTTCATAGGTAGCTAGGCTATTTGGCCAGCCTGCCCCAGGGATGCTTTCACGTGTCTCCACCTCCCAAGTGGTGGAATTACAAGCAGGAGCCAGTCATGGGTTCTCAAGCACTTTATGACTGAGCCATCTGCCCATTCCCCTGACAGCTCCTTCTGAAGTTGGAGGAAGAGCAGTGGGGGCTGGGGCAGGGCAAGTGGCTGCTTTGGAGAGTGTCTTCAGGCAGGAGATTCCTGAGCTCCTCCTGACCTGAGCTGGCAGCGCCCAGGAGCCCCATCTGTTGGGAGAGGAAATGAGCAGTTCTGAGAATCTCAAGACAGGATGCAGCCGAGACTGTCCTATCTTGTGCGTGCTGTGTCTGGGGCCTGATGCAGGGTCTATACATCAGCGACGGAAGGTTGCCCACTTTCCCCAACCCTGAGGGCAGGCAGTGGGGTGTGGTAATGGGTCTGGCTCACTGGACTAGTGTCAGAATCTTAGCTTTGCATGAGCCCTGTGTACTAAGTTAAGGGTTTGGAGTCTGAACCACGCCCACATCAATGTGTTCTAAAATATAAAAGTTGAGATTTTGCCTGGGGGGTCAGGCTTTAAAAATGTTATCTGGGTGTGGTGATACATGTATTTAATTCCAAGACTAGACTTGGCAAGTTAGGGCAGGGGGATCAAGAGTTCAAAGGCAGATTGAGCTACAGAGTGAGAGATCTGGTCCCCAAAACAAAGTAAAGCAAAACAAACCAAAAATCTAAACACCCCCTCACACACCACACACCACACACACACACACAGAGGTCCTTCAGTGTACCCTCAGAGAGTAGGCATGGCATTCTCCAAGAGGAAACTTGGTAATTTTTTTAAAATATGCATAGATTCATAGATTATGTGTGAAACATCAGCAATAGTAAAAGGTAGGGAGGGACATATGACTGTATTGATAACGTGTTTGCTTACAAGCCAGAGGGTCTATGTGAGGGCTTGGACCCCTAGAACTCACATAGAAGCCAGTCTATGATCCCACAACGGAGGAGGAAGAAATGCCAGAATCCCCGGATCATCTAAGTTGAATCAGGAAGGTCGAGACAAAGTGAGAAACCCTTGTCTCAGAAAAATAAAGTGGAGGGCCGGTATGATGGCTGAGTGAGTAAGATGCGTGCTGCCTGACACCCTGAATGTGATTCCCAGAACCAATATGGTGAAGGAGATGAGTGACTCCTGCATACTGTCCTCTGACTGCCTCATGCCCACTGTAGCGTATGTACATTTGGGCACACTCAAATGCACTCACGCATGCACGCATACATCATCCATGCAGTGGCTTAGCAGTAGCCGTGTAGCACTGTGGCATGCCATTAGGCTAATTGTTTCATTTATTTTTATTTAGTTAGTTATTTATTTTGAGACATAGTCTCTCAGTGTATCAATGACTGTTTTAAAATTCACTGTGTAGATCATGCTTGCCTTAGATTCAGAGTTCTGTATTCCTCTGCCTCCCAAGTGCTGGGGTTGTGTCTTATTTTTTAAAATTGCGTTGCTCTATAAGTCACTTTTCCCACTGATAACATCCTAAACATCTTTTCCCCTTATCATGTCTATCATTGTTTTTTAATAAGATTTATTTTTTTAATTACATGTGTGTACAAACATGCACACATGCATTTCTGTGTG
Organism: Phyllotis vaccarum; assembly: GCA_033318265.1. Classification (NCBI taxonomy): domain Eukaryota; kingdom Metazoa; phylum Chordata; class Mammalia; order Rodentia; family Cricetidae; genus Phyllotis; species Phyllotis vaccarum. Next base: position 68,743,492 of record JARWLC010000017.1, on the reverse strand, counting down.
TGAGTACTGGTGCCTACAGAGGCCAGAAGAATATCCTCTGAAGATGTAGTTCTGAACTTCCTCACATGGATGTTGGGAACCAAATTTGGGTCCAGTGTAAGAGCAGCGAATGCTTTTAACCAGTGCATTTCTGAGTCCTGTGTCATGAGATTTTAATGACCATGCAATATTACACTTTTTAGCTATACCATGACTGAAAATTTTTGTTGTTTTTTGAGACAGGATCTCACTGTGGAGCTGAAGCTGGCCTTGAGCTCACAGAGCTCCACCTGCCTTTAACCCAGAGTTCTGGGGTTAAAGATGTGTACCATCACACCTGGCCTAATACCATGATTTTTAATACATCCCTGACTGTGCATTCTGGACTATGTCTAGTGTAAGAAGTGTCCCAGTGTCTATCACTGGATACACAGTTTTCCATGTCATTGGATCACTGGGGTTCCTTGGTGTGGAGGTGATGGGCCCAAGGCAAGCAGTACCACAGCTTTTACTATTTGCTGTGTGTATTAAGAAAGACTGCATCACACTTCGACAACTGGAGGTCCCGAAGCCTCCTGGTCCACAGCTGGCTAAGAGGTGAGTGGTGCCTCGATTCTCAGGCCAAGCAAAGACTGTGGTCCCTGAACCCAGGCCTGGGACACTGCCCCCAGCACCCTAACCACACCCAGCTCTGTCCTAAATCAAAGAAAGCTGGGAGAGCCTCCCCCCTCCCCCGAAGCTCAATATCCAGGAAAACACAGCTGGAGGGACAGCCCACTGGCCAAACCCCACTCAAACCTCAATCTGTGTCATCACACCTTCAAAACTGGAAAATTCAATAGTGGAAATAGATATGTCAGTTATCGAAAACACTAAAACCAAAAATGTCATAATAAAGAACATCTAGGTCATCTGGGACACCATGAAAAGACCAAACCTGAGAATAATTGGAATAGGAGAATAGCAGCTCAAAGGCACAGAAAATATATTCAACAAAATCATAGTAGAAAGCTTCCTCATTCTTTAGGAAATGCCTATAAAGATACAAGAAGCTTGCAGAACACCAAATAGACTAGACCGCCCAAAAAAGTCTGCTCGCCACATAATAATCAAGCCACTAAACTACAGAACAACAACAACAAAAAACCCACTAACAGTTTCAAAGGATAAAAGGCCAAATTGCCGTAAAGATAGACCCATCAGAATAACACCCAACTATTCAATGGAAACAATGAAAGCAAGAAGGTCCTGGTCAGATGTTATACAGACACTAAATCAACATGGCTGCCAACCCAGACTACTATACCCAGCAAAACTATTAATCACCATAGATGGAGTAAACAAGATATTTCATGACAAAACCAGATTTAAACAATACCTATCCACAAATCCAGCCCTACAGAAAGTACTAGAGGGAAAACTCCAACCTAAGGAAACCAGATACACCCATGAAGCCACAAACAATCGATAATCCCACAGAAGAAAAACCCAAAGAAGGGAAATACACATAAACTACCACCAAAAATAATAGGAAATAACAATCATTGGTCATTAATATCCCTTAATATTAATGGGCTCAATTCACCTATAAAAAGACACATCCTAACACGATGGATACAAAAACAGAAGCCATCCTTTTGCTGCATACAAGAAACACACTTCATCTTCAAAGATAGACACAGGCTCAGAGTAAAAAGACTTCCAATCAAATGGTCCTAAGAAACAAGCTGGTGTAGTTATAATATCTAACAAAATAAACTTCAAATGAAAATCAATCAAAAGAGACCAGGACGAACATTACTTATTCATCTCAGGAAAAATCCACCAAAATGAAGTCTCGATCCTGAATATTTATGTCCCCAACACAAGGGCACCTACATATGTAAAAGAACCACTACTAAAGCTTAAACCTCACATCAAGCCCCACACACTAATAGTGGGAGACTTGAATACCTCACTTTCCCCCTTGGATAGGTCAACCAGACAGAAACTCAACAGGAGAAATAAGAGATCTAACAGAGGTTATGATCCAAATGGACTTAATAGATATATACAGAACCTTCTACCCAAACACAAAGAAATATACATATTTCTCAGCACCCCATAGAACTTTCTCTAAACTTGACCACATACTTGGTCATAAAGCAAGTATCAATAGATACAAAAATGGGAATAACTCCTTGTATCCTATCAGACCACCATGGTCTAAAGTTAGAGTTCACACAAAAATCACAGAAAGCCTACAAATTCATGTGAACTTAACACTTCTCAATTGAAACACCTCTGGGTCAAGGAAGAAGTTATGAAAAAAATCAAAGACTTCCTAGAATTTAATGAAAATGAATCCACAACATACCCAAACTTACGGGACACAATAAAAGCAGTGTTAAGAGGAAAACTCCTAGCACTAGGTGCCTGTATGAAAAACCTAGAGAAATCTCACACAAGAGACCTAACTGCACAGCCGAAGGCTTTAGAACAATTAGAAGCAAACTCACCTAGAAGGAGTAGATGGCAGGAAATAAACTGAGGGTTGAAATCAATACAATAGAAACAAAGAGAATTATACAAAGAATCAAAGAATCAAAGAGTTGGTTCTTTGAGAAAGTCAACAAGATAGATAAACCCTTACCCAAACTAACCAAGAAGCAGAGAGAGAGAGGAGAGAGAGAGGAGAGAGAGAATCCAAATGAACAGAATCAAAAATGAAAGGTGGGACCTAACAACAGATACCCAGGACATCCAGAGAATTATCAGGTCATATTTTGAAAATCTATGCTCCACTATAAAGGAAAACCTAAAAGAACCAGAGTTTTCTGGATAGGAACCACTTACCAAAATTAAATCAAGATTGGGTTAAAGACCTAAACAGACCTATAATCCCAAAGGAAATTGGAGCTGTTATTAAAAGTCTCCCAAGTATAAAAAGCCCAAGACCAGACAGTTTCAGTGCAGAAATCTACCAGACATTCAAAGAAGAACTAATACCAATAGTCCTCAAACTGTTCCATAAAGTAGAAACTGAAGGAACATTGCCGAACTCTTTTTATGAGGCCACAATCACCCTGATTTCAAAGCCACTCAAAGATGTAACAAAGAAAGAGAATTATAGACCAATCTCCCTCATGAACGTTGATGCAAAAATAATAAAATTCTGGCAAACAGAATCCAACAACATATCAAAAAAGTCATCCACCATGATCAGGTAGGCTTCATCCCAGAGATGCAGGGATGGTCCAACATACGAAAAACTGTGAATGTCATCCATCATATAAACAACCTAAAAGAAAAAAAATGATCATTTTATTAGATGCTGATGAAGCCTTTGACAAAATCCAACACTCCTTCATGATAAAAGTCCTGGAGAGATCAGGAATACAGGGAAAATACCTAAATATAATAAAGGTGATATACAGCAAGCCAATAGCCAACATCAAACTAAATGGAGAAAAACTCAAAGCAATCCCACTGAAATCAGGAAAAGACAAGGCTGTCCTCTCTCTCCTTATCTATTCAATATAGTCTTCAAGGTTTTAGCTAAAGCAACAAGAGAACAAAAGGAGATTAAGGGGATGCAAACTGGAAAGGAAGAAGTCAAACTATCTCTATTTGCAGATGATATGATTGTATATGTAAGTGACCCCCAAAATTCTACCAGGGAACTCCTACAGCTGATAAACACCTTCAGCAATGTAGCAGGTACAAGATTAACTGAAAAAAATTAATAACCCTCCTAAACACTAAGGATAGAAGGGCTGAAAAAGAAATAAGGGAAACATCACCCTTTCTAATACCTGCAAATAGCATTAAATATCTTGATGTAACTCTAATCAAAGAAGTAGCAGACCTGCTTGACAAAAACTTTAAGTCACTGAAGAAAGACATTGAAGAGGATATCAGAAAATGGAAAGATCCCCCATGCTCCTGGATAGGTAGGATCAACATAGTAAAAATGTCAATTTTACGAAAAGCAATCCACAGATTCAATGCAATCTGCATCAAAATCCCAACACAATTTTTTTTACAGACCTTGAAAGAACAACACTCAACTTCATTTGGAATAACAGGAAACCCAGGATTGCCAAAACAATCCTGTTCAATAAAAGAACTCCAGAAGGCATCACCATCCCTGATATCAAGCTACACTATAGAGCTACAGTAATAAAAGCAGCCTGGTGCTGGCATAAAAACAGACTTGTGGATCAATGGAATCGAATCGAAGACCCTAACATTAACCCACATACCTATGAACACCTGAATTTTGGCAAAGAGGCCAAAAATATTCAATGGAAAAAAGATCTTCAACAAATTGTGTTGGCATAACTGGATGGTAGTATGTAGAAGATCGAAAATAGATCCAAATCTATCACCCTGCACAAAACTCAAGTCCAAGTGGATCAAAGCCCTCAACATAAACCCAGCTACACTGAACTTGATAGAAAAGAAAGTGGGAAATACCCTCCAATTCATTGATACCGGTGACAACTTCCTAATTGTAACACCAGTAGCACAGACACTAAGAACAACAATCAATAAGTGGGACCTCCTGAAACTGAGAAGCTTCTGTAAGGCAAAGGACACAGTCAATAAGACAAAACAACAGCCTACAGAATGGGAAAAGATCTTCACCAAACCTATGTCTAACAGAGGACTGATCTCTAAACTATGTAGAGAACTCAAGAAACTAGAGCCCAAAAACCTAAATAACCCAATTAAAAAACGAGGTTCAGAGCTTAAAAGGGAATTCTCAACAGAAGAATTACAAATTGGCTGAAAGGTACTTAAAAACTGCTCATCAGCTTTAGCCATCAGAGAAATGCAAATCACAACAACTTTGAGATACCACCTTACACCTGTCAGAAAGGCTAAGATCAGAAACACAGATGACAGCCTATGCTGGAGAGGATGCGGAGCAAGGGGAACACTCCTCCATTGTTGGTGGGAGTGTGAACCTGTACAGCCACTCTGGAGTGCAGTATTGTGTTTCCTCAGAAAACTGGGAATCAATCTCCTCAAGGATCCGGCAATACCACTATTGGGCATATACCCAAAGGATGCACATTCGTACTCCAAAGGCACTAACTCAACTATGTTCATAGCAGCATTATTTGTAATAGCAAGAATCTGGAAACAACCTAGATGCCCCTCATCTGAAGAATGGATTAACAAACTGTGCCACATCTACACAATGGATTGCTACTCAGTAGTAAAAAACAAAAAAACAAACAAACAAAAAAGCATGCTAAAATTTTCAGTCAAATGGATGGATTTGGGAGTATCCTCCTGAGCGAGGTATCACAAACCCAGAAACATAGGCATGGGATGTACTCACTCATAAGCAGATTTTAGATAAAAAAACAAAGAATACCCAAGCTGCAAACCACAGCTGCTGAACAGCTATGTATCAGAAGGAACTTAAGAGAGACATCCAGAGATTTCCCTAAGAAGAGAAAATAGAGAAGATCTCCTTAGCAAATTGAGGTCATAACGGGTTGCAACCAAGAAGAGTTGGGAACAAATCATGAGAGAAGGAGATGGTTGAGTGAGAGGAGCAACAAAGAGGGAGAAAAAGGGAGATGGGTATCTTGATAGAGGAAGCCAGTGTGGGGTTGGAAAGAGACTGGGTGTTACAGTGAGGTTTCTTTGTCCCAGGCAGCCAGAGGTCCAGACCCACACAGACCTGCAGCCCCAGACCCCTTAGCCACCCGCAGCTGCTCAGGCCCCCAGAAATGATTCAGACACTTATATTAAGTTCATGCTGTTTGGCCTATGGCTCAGGCACATTGCTAGCTAGCTCTGTCATCTTAATTCAACCCATTTTCATTAATCTGTCTGCCATGTGGCCCGTGGCTCATCTGTGTTCCTCACATGTCGCTCCTTTGGGCTTCTGGCTCAGTCTGTCTGACTCCGCCCTACTTCTCCTACCTATGCTCTGATTTCTCCTCCTACTTTTTCTATGGTGCCTGTCATGGGCCAAAACAGCTCCTTTATTTAAAGATTGATATTCACAGCATACAGAAAGACATTCCCACATCAACTGGGTGCTGGGGAAACCTCCAAGAATTCACAGGATGTCCCTGGCTAGTGTCCAACCAATAGTGGAGGGGGTGTCTAAACAGGACTTCCCTATAATCAAATGAATAACCATCCTAAGTGTCATCACAGAACCTACATCCAAGAAAGAATAGAGGTGGAGGCAGATCCATGGCTCAGCACTGGGCAGAGCTCCTGGTCCAGCTCAGAGCAGGGAGGAGAGTCTGTATGAGCCAGGGGATAGGGACTATGAGGAAAATAGCCACAGTGATGACTGGCTGGAGCTCTGGGGGAGCTCAATGAATCAAAAATAGCCACCGAAGATTCATCGGGAAAAGGAGCTAGGCCCTCCAGGTGTAGGCAACTGTTGATTGACATGAGCAGTATGGGGAGCCACAAGTGGTGGGATCAGACTGTGTTCCTGTACACGGGCTGGCACCTTGGAGCCCATTCCCTACAGAGGAACACTCTTGATATTGGGATGAGGAAACTGGACTTGCCTGGAGTGGATGTGCCGGGCTGGGCTGGCCCGCCTTGGGACTTCTTGCCCTTTTGGGGGAGGGGATGGGGAAATAGGGAGTGGGGAAGCTGAAGACTGACTGGGAGGAATTAGGAGGAGGGAAGGGAGGGTGAGCAGGAGATACATGGATAATAAAGACTTTTTCATAAAGATTATAAAGTGCACATGAAAAAAAGAAAGGCTGCATTGTCTTTCCGCCCACTATTCACTGTCCTGTCCATTTGCGTTATTTCCTTAGCTCTCACTTTCTCTTTTATCCACCCACTCGTGCACTGTCCATATCCACCATTTATTCACCGATTTACCCACCTGTCCCATCACCCACCCCTGCATGCGTCTGTCCACCTATCTATCCACTACTGTCCATTCGCCTGTCCACTTCACGCATCTGTCTACCCACAAACCCATCTATGATGTTTATCCAGCATCCATCCACTCTGTCCTGGGTTGCCATTTCCTGCCTGAACATTCACAAAGGAGGCCTGCTGCTGCCTTGTGCACCTCTGTTCTCCCTCTTATCTGGGTGAGATTTATCCATCCATGCATCCACCCATTCATCTGCTCATCCACCCACCCACCTACCCATTCATTTATTCATCTATCCATCCATTTATCCATCCATCACATGTCCATCTATTTGCCCATTCTTCCACTCATCTACTTATTTGTTCATTTATCTATATGTCCATTCACCAATCCTTCCGTCACCTGTCCATACATCCATCTACTCATCTATCCATTCATTTTTTTCATCCCTTCATCAATCTTCTTGTCTACCTACCTGTCCTTTCATCCAGTTGGCCATCTACCCATCCATTCATCCACTCACCCTGTCTCTATTCATCTGTTCATCCCCTCCATTCCCTTATCCATTTAGGCTGAGAAGCACCAGAGCCAGGTGTCACAGGAGGGAGAGGCATCGGTGGGGAACAGTGGCCTAGGTAAAGACTTTCAAAAGCTTTGTGCTCCTAGCTCCAGGCCTCATGAGAGCAGGGATGAGGTTGCATGGTGTCCCCAGCTTCCCTAACTGGAAGCAGAGATTATTACCAATCCGACTTTGTTAGGACAGGTGTGCATGGTACCGGAGTTGGCCAAAATGACTCTCAGTGCCTCCTGTGGTGATCGGATGGACTTGTGTGGTATCGTCCTCCCATCCCCCACCCCCACCCCGTCAGTCAGCCTTTCTTACACCTCAGATCCCAGCCCAGCTACTGCTGCCCTGTGAGCAGCCAGTGGTTTTTGACAGGGAGGGTGGGTTGATCAGGTTTCCAAATGTGAGTCTGTTTATGATTTCTGCCTGTGGCTTTAGTTGAACCCTCTGGAGGTGACTTCCGGATCAGAGTGGAAAACTGTTTTTCTTTTTATAGACTGAGAAGGCCAGTGTCTTTTAATGCCATTAAGTGCTGAGAGAGAGGGGAAGGGATTAGGTTTGTCTCAAGTTGGAAGGAGGCAGGGGGAGTGGGTAGAGCCATTGACTGAGCTTGTGGAGTCATCTCAAAGCATATCAGGTTTCTCAGAGGGAAACCTGGCTTCTAAGCCTCTGTGGTAAGTGAGATCCAGCCTGGCTGCTCTGGTGGCACTTTTGGCGTCTCCATGTCCCCAGCTTGCTTCTGTGATGGTCATGCAGTTGGGCTGTGGAGGGGACATTGGTATGTCCACAGAGATATGCGGGGTCATTCAATAATGTTCGACAAAAGGCTGCCCCAGGTAAACCTACTTTGGTGTGTGCAAACATCTGTGTCTGACACTGAGATCCAGACTTAGTTTGGGGATACCGTTTGCCCAGAAAACATTTTTCAATCCATTCCAACCTTGGCCAGTTCAGGAGAAATGCAAGTGTAAGCAAGCTCCATATAATAGGGGAGATGCGATCAGATTTATCTGCCCTCATCTTGTAGAGCTCTGGAATGTTCACCATGGCCAGCTATGTGATTACATAAACATGGCAATATCTGGAAAGTCCTCCGGGCAGGGACAGATTAATGAAAAAAGTCTTAAGAGCATATGGAAGATGCTTGAGTGGGCTCACACTGTAATCCCAGCACTAGGAAGCTAAAGTGTGAGGGCAGTCATTAGTTCAAGGCCAGCCCTGGACTACAGCATGAGACCAAAGAAAAAAAAGAAAGTTGCTAGATGGATGCATTTTCCACCCAGATAATAGGGAGAGCAGGGTGCGTGCAGTATCAGGTCTCCTTTGTGGATGCATAGGCAAGGGAGTGACAACCCAAGGCAAGCTGGGGTGACGTTGATGCTGGCTGCCCATCGTACTCTTAGGATCAGGAAGGTGGACTTGCACCTTTCAGACCCAATAACACTTCTCAGTGGAAAAGAGAAAGAAAGCAGATGCTTGAGTGGGTGGGTTGGGTATACACAGGGTCTGTTTAATTATTTACATAATAAAATTATGTACATATACACATTGCTTATGTGTATGTACATACAAATGTGTGTATATGCATGTAGCTTACCAGCCAGTATCCAGGTTCAGTAAGGGATCCATTCTCAAAAACTAAGGTGCATAGGGGCTCAGTGCATAACATTGCTTACTAGGTAAGCATGAGGACCTGAGTTCGAATCCATAGCACCCATAGGAAAAGGTGGGTATGGCTAGACATGTGCTGTGGAGGCAGATACCGAGATAAGGCAGAGTGTGACAGAATAAGGCACCTGCTACCCTCCTCTGGCTTCCACACAAGTGCAAAGTCTCCCCTGACACGTGCATACATACTGAACACAGCACACCAAATATGTCCACACACATCAGGAGAAGAGTGATTTAGGAAGAGATGTCACTCTCTGACCTCCACATGCACCCACAGACATGTGCACGCACACGCACACGCACACGCACACACTTTACCATTATGAGCCAGGGGTTATTATTTTGATGGGTGAGGAACCAAAAGCTCATTTGTTAAAGACCTGCTCTTTCTCAGACCCTTGTTTTGTGGTTTTGAGAAAATGTAGCCAGGCTGGGACGGTTCTGGCAGATACTGGAGATGCTGTGGCCAAGAAATACCCTGTTAGGAGCCAGATATCCAGAGCTGGCCTAAGATCTGCTCACAGCTCCTTTGCGTGACCACCTCCCTCCTCCCAGGGAGCACAGCAGACTAACTACCAAGATGTTAGTGGGGTTGGGATGAAGAGCTACAGAGAAGCGTGGAGAATGGAGAAGATCAGAACTTAAAGAAATAGATACAGGAACGACATATGACAATAGGTTCATTATGACATTTGGGTCATGTTCGCCGGCCCTTACCTTGTTCCTATCTCACACTTCCTGAACTTCCTTTTCCTGACTTGACTCTCTACTGTTTTTATGACTATTATTTCTTTGGTGACTGATGAGTGTCATAGCATCCTGTGCTTACAGGAGCATCGGCAACTTACCAGTAGCTGTACCACTGAAGAAAATCTCCTTTCTTCTCCCATCAGCCAATAACCATGTGTAAAACCTCGGGGGAGGGAGGAATTCATGAGCCCTCCCCCAGCAACTATATAAATCCTTAGGAAGGGGTTGGAGCCTCATGGGCCCCTCCCCTGGGAACTAGTAACTGAATCCTCAGCGAAGGGGTGTGGCCTCCTGTGTTCTTCCTTCCTTCATGATGGAATGTTGACCAGGCTGATCTCCCACAGGTCTTGTAAAGAATTATTTATATTCTCTGAATGTTGGAACCGGAGCACAGAGAAGTCTGGATCTTTCATTTTGTATTTTCTTCCCAGATGGCTTTGTATATTCTCCAGCCAGAGAGGGCCCTTAAGTTTTTCTGAGGCTTGCCTCGGTTTATCAATCTGCATACAATCCTTTTTGAACAGTCAAGGAAAACAAAGTTGTGTTCAATGTTTCCAAGCTTGCACGCTCCCTGGCTACGGGTTCTGTACTTGTCCCTTAACCTCCCCAGAATCATAGCCTCCTCTTCTGGGGACCCAGGGACCCTGGAGACAGGAAGGTCTGTGATGGTGGATGTTGCGTATCAGGAGAGCGGCTGGCATTTCTGACTGTTGCAGTGACTATGTGAGTAAGATGGCAGGTTTGGGACAAATGTGGCTGAGTTGCACATCCCTACTGTTTCTGGTGATTCTGATGGCTCACCCTTTTTTACACCCCTTGATTTCTGTCCAATAGCCCATTTCACATCTGCATTTAGAGGATGGAGCTATCAGGCTGCAGGGGTGGTCCAGAGGACACTCTGGGCTTCCCAGGTTTGGTAACTGTCAGGATCCACATGTCCTAGCTTGCCTCTGTTCCACACAGAGGGTTGCTGACTGATGCGTCATTTCTTTATGTTTGGGGAAATGCTTGAGAATTAAACCTAGAGCCTTTTACATGTTAGGCAAGTGCTCTTCCATTGAGTTACATCCCAACCCTCCCATACTATTTCTGTGTCTGGAATTATGAACATTCTTGTGGCTGTAAATATTTTCTTCAAGAGGAAAAAAAAAAAAGCAAAACAAAACCAAAAGCCAGCAAAATTCACATAGTCAGGCTTGATGGCCACATCCCAACAGAATTGTGTTTATTGGCACGAGAAATATTCAAAAGCTATTGTGACTTATTCTCCTAACCGGATTGTAAAAACAGTTAATAACAAAGTTATTCCTTTCTTGTAAGAAGCCAGTCAGGAGCTGAGGAGGTGACTCAGTTGGTAGAGTGCTAACCTAAAATGCAAAAACCCTGAGTTTAATCTCCAGCACCCCTTAGATCTAGTGCTTCAATTTTAGCACTGGGGAGGTGGAGGCAGGACAGTCAGGGGTTGAGGTCATCCTTGGCTGCATAAGTTGAGGGCCAGCCTAAGCTACATGACACAATGTCTCAAGAAAGCAAAATGTACAAAGAAACCGAATAAGCAGACTGTACCTCTCAGCTGTGTGCAGAGTACCCATATAGTGCTGGCTAGCAGGGCCGGTGAAGCCCTTAATTTCTCTTTTAACTTTGGGGGGATCTCCTTCCCAAGGCTTGCAGACTTGATTCTGTGGGCCGAGAGGCAGACAGGACTGTGTAAATGTTGTGGGAAGCAGGTTTACAGGGTCCGCGCCACCTACAGCTCCTGACTGTGTTTGTTTTTCAGTGACATATTTGATGCCATGTTCCCTGTTACTCACATCGCTGGGGAAACTGTCATACAGCAAGGTATGTTCCTCCTGACCTACTTAGGAAACTGCCGGGGGTGGTGGTGGTGGGTGCTCAAGAAGCTGAAGCAGGACTGTCGTGAGTTCAAAGGTAGTCTGGGCTATGATGTGAGACTCAAAAAAAATAAGCAGAGGCAGGCAGATCTTTGTGAGTTTGAGGCCAGTCTGGTCTACATAGGAGTTTCAGGACAGCTAAGGTTACATACCTGTCTCAAAACAGAGAGGGGAGGGGAGGGAGGAAGGGGGAGGGAGGAGGAGCGGAGCAAAAGGGGGAAGAAAAAGAGAAAAATGTGGGGATATGTTTCAAATTTAATAAAAACAGCCTGAGATATCAGAGGACAGATCCACCTCTTCCAGTTTTTGTTTGTTTGGGGTTTTTTTGTTGTTATTTTTTTGTCTTTGTCCAGACAGAGTTTTCTGTGTCACAGTCCTGGCTGTCCTGGAACTTGCTTTGAAGACCAGGCTGGCTTTGAACTCACAGAGATGCTCTTGCCTCTGCTTCCCAAGGGCTGGGACTAACAGTGTGAGCCATGGTTTCTGCCTTCTCTGTCTTTCTATGCCTGCCTTAAATACTTTCTTTACTCTGTTAAGGCGTGGCACCACCACTGCCTGCCTGGGAGCCTGGAACTCCTTCTGTAAACTAAACTGGCCTCAAACTCTGATTTGCTGGGATTAAGGGCGTAGGTCACCACTCCTGGATATTCCCTGTGCTGGGATTAAAGGTGTGAGTTACCACTGTCTGATCCTCCTAGACCGTGGGTAGATCCCTCTGATATCTCCACTGTTTTTATTAAATTTGAAACATATCACCACAGAAAAGAGGAAAAATGAAAATAATATAACACAGCATGCTGGTAGCACAAATCTTTCATCCCAGCAATCCAGGAGGCTAGGGTCAGGGCAGGTGGATTTCAAGTTCAAGGCCAACCTGAAGAACTTGATGAGTAAAAAAGTGTTCTGGGGCATGGCTCATTGGTAGAGCCTTTGGCTGGTTATACCTGAGGTCCTGGGTTCAGTTCTAGTATTTGAGAAGGGGAGGGGGATCCTTACACCCAGGAACTGGCACCTGGGGCTGGTATTTACTTGGCACTGGCAAGGGTTCTTTGCCAGGAAGTGAAGAAGCTCTAACTCATTTTGTTTGTCTGTCATCTCTTTGTTTTGCTGTAGGGAATGAAGGAGATAATTTCTATGTGATTGACCAAGGAGAAGTAGATGTGAGTATCCATCATGGTTGTTTGGACAGTGGGTCCCCTGTGCATGCTTAGTTTGGAGACTCTACACAGCTTAGTACCAGGTCTTGCAAATGCAGGCTGAGAACATTTCTTTCTGAGTAGATTCCTAATTGTTTGTTTGTTTGTTTATGGTGCTATGGATGAAACTCGGGGCCTCCAGCGTGTAGGTGGGTATTCTGTCACCCACAAGCCAGTTCCTTTCTGGGTGATTCTAGGCAGGAACTTTAGTGCTGATATACACCCCCAGACTTATTTCAATTCTTTTCTTCAAGAACAATAATGCATTTTGTCTAAACAATACTATAAGACTGAAAGTCCAATTGGGAAGGAGAGCTGAGTCAGGCTGATGCAGGATCAGTAGGGTTCTTTGTTGCTGTCCCAGAGGGTCTGCGTGGAAAGTAGCCTTAGATGTTCTGTTTGGGTATGTTCTACCAGCAAATGCCACACAGGCTTACAGTGGATGCACATGATTGTTGTGTGAGCAGGAACTTCCATGTCTGGAGATTCTAGAGGTACTGATGTTACATGGGGTGAAGTCACCTTCTGTACCAGCATGCACCCTTCCTCACACGGCAAGCTTCACTGAGGGACTCTCAGGACAAAGGATTCCTAATGCTTATAGAGCCCCTCCCCACTGTAATGTTAGAAGCATCCCCTGCACAGCCCCCACTTGGTGCCTTCAGCCAAATCCTTCCTCCTCTCCATGGCCACCCCTGCCCAAGTCCACAGTGCTCTGGCTGGAGAGGCCCTGGTCTCTTCTTATCTGATTCCTGTTCCCAGAGCATGTTTCCCTGAGTTGAGGAACCTGTTTCCTGTCCAAACCCTCTGTGGCTTTGTCTCTTTGCCCCCCCTCCTTGTAAGACAGGGTCTCAATTTGTAGCCCACGCTGCCTTTAAGCTCGTGGTTGCCTTTCTGTGTCATTCTCCTAAAGAGCAATGATGACACTCATAAGCCACCACCTCGCTATTTGTATCTCTTGGAGTCAGTCTGGGGTCCCCAGGAGTCTGACCATTGCTGGGCTGCCACTGGGCTTGGGCTGGTACCGTCTTTATAGGTATCCCCTTATTTCTTCTTGCTGTCATCCGAGTACCTGCTTCTCCCTTTGGCATCCTATTCCACGTCAGATCTCCAGGGTAGGCATCAGCAGTTAAACCACGTGCCCTTCCCTAATAGTGCAATTGCTCATTTGAGGCTGTTTCTGTGGCCCATTTCTTGAAGGTCTGCCTCCAAATGGACATGAGACCATGACAGGGTCTTCCTAGGACATTTCAAGGTCCTTAAAATTGTTGGCCAATTCCTAGGCCAGCCCCAGGATTATTGCTGGGCTGGGACTCAGTGTAGCCACATCTTTCCAATTAACCATCGTTTGTACCCCACCTGTCCAAGGGGACTTGCCTTGTTTTCCGTTGCCTCAGAGGTGCCCAGGCCACACCCTGCCTGGTGCTGTGGGGTTAGGCAAGCTATTTCGGGCCTGGCCTCTGCTCCTAAGCCTCTCTGTCCAGCGGGCTATTTCTGGGAAAAACCTTTTCTGATTTCCCCAGCAGCCTGACTTTGTCCCACAATGCATTTCTGGGAACCGCACTGGCCCACCTGCTTCCGGAGCCGGAGCCACGACATAGGAAGTGACTCACCCTGGTGTCCAGAGGGGGGCACAGCAGAGTTGACCTAGTGAATCTGACAGCTCAACCCCTGGGTCTGGGTCTCAGGGGGCGAAGGGCCTCCTGTCTCCCCAAATAAGGAAACTGAGTCAGGAGCTGGTGGGTGGGCACTACTCATTCAGCACTCTGAGGTAACTGTTAGGCTGAAGATTTAAAAAGTAGTTCTGATGCCAGGCTCTGCTGTGACCATGGTCATCTCCTTCTGCTGTGCTTCAGGTTAAAACCCACCAACCAACCAACCAAATATCCATGAAAAACCCAGCCAGAAAACAGCCTGGTTCCTGTCCTAAGCCAGGTCCGGTTGGGTAGGAAGGAGAGGAGGGCTCGATCCCTAGCGGTTTGTAAGTGGGTCCCAAGGACCAGTCTCTCCCGCCTTCTGTTGGAAGTGGCATTGACAGGTTAAGATGCTGAGAGATGTGGGTGACTCATTTCTAATTTTTAGTCTATTGTTTTGTTTTGGTTTTGAAGATGGGGATTTCACATAGCACAGTCTGGCCTAAACTTACTGTTTAGCCAAAGGTGATCCTGAATTACCAATCCTGTGTCTGTTTTCTGAGCGCTGTGCCAGGGCTGGAATCTAAGGTCTGGGTCACATCAGGCAAGCACTTTATCAACACCTCCAGATGCATCCACGGCTTCTCCCCCAAACCTGTCCACTCCTGGCCCCTCAAATCACCACTGTCTTCCTTCTTCCTAAGTATTTGCTAGCTTTTGCTCTCTGGGGCCTTGCCAGCTCCCATAGTACCCTGGAAATAGTCAACGTGAGCCTGCTCCCTGGGGTGTGTGTGATGTGTGTGGTTGTTGATTCGTGAGGTAGATGACACACACCTCGGGGCCTTGGCTTTCATGTCTTCTCTGCTTCTTATTTTTGCTCTGCCTTGCAAGTTCTTATTCATCCTTCAATACCCTCCAGGTCCAGCTCCTGAGTTTGCACTGGAACATTGATAAATGATGACCTTAGTAACAAAAGAAGGCAGGTTGAGAGCATCCCCCGCCCCCCCTAGCCTGGAAGCCCATGTGGGTTCTGATCTGAGCCCATCTGTTTCCCAACCTCCAAATACACTACTGCCGCTCCCTCCTCTTCCTTCCTCCTCCTCTTTCTCCTCTTCCTCCTCCTCCATCTTTTTTCTTCTGGCTCTCATGGATTCCAGCCTGAACTCAAACTTTTTAGGTGTTAGAGAATGTCCTTGATTCTCTGATCCTCCTGCTTCCACTGGGTTTATGGATCTGTGTAGCCACATCTGGTTTATGTGGTGCATGGGATGGAACCCAGGGCTTCAAGCATCCTATGCAAGCTCTCTGCCAGCTGAGTCATATCCCCAGCCCAAATGTGCCCTCCTCTGTGTTCACCGAAGTCACCTAGAGTCAAAGACAAGGCTGCGGTGACTCCAGGGGATTCTGGATCAGACATTCTTCAGATTCCCAAAGTAAGTGGATATAGGAAAAGTGCTGGCCGCCCTAAGGGTTATTTCACGGAGTCCCAGAACCCCCTAATCATGTGCTTCTACAGGAAGGCTGTGGGTGGGTCTGAACCTTGTGTGGTCTGTGCAAGGAGACTCTCCACTCATCCTTTCCACTCTGGGCTACCTCAGCTGCGATGGGCTTCATCCCAGAGAAGTGAACAGGGAAGACGACACAGGGATTCTCCCACAGAGTAGCTTTCCTGTCTTCTTTCTATTTGCACATTCACTGGATACTAGGCAGGCCCCACTCCCGGCCTGTTTTTCTAGCAGCCCTTTCAACCCCAAGGAAGCCCCCATACCCACTCTGTGCCCCCTAGTGCAGCAAACATGGGAGCAAACACTCCAGATTAGAAGCAGTGCATCTGAGGGTGTGTGGCTATCTTGTGTCCTCGGCTCCCTGAATCTGTGATTTTTTTTGCTGGAGATTCCTGAGCCATGTGCTGTGGAAGACCCCCAGGCCTGGCTAAGGAGTAGGGACACTCTGTCCTTGAGTGGCCATAGTATGCTCAGTGTTTTAGTCTATGCCATTCCATTTACTTTCGGGAGCCAATGTCTACCCCACTGTCCCCCAAATCTCACAGAATAGGAAAGTCACAGTAACTGGTGGTGCTGACCCCCTTGAATGAGGGGTTTTGTTGTGTGAGGTGGATGAGACTGGCAGGATCCCATACTCTCCCACCTCACCCTTTCAAGGCAGGACTGGGGATCCCCAAAGCCACAGCTTATCTGAATAGGACCCTTCCAGCACCTCCTGAGGGAGCCCCTCCTGAGGGATCGCCACCTTCCAGGCAGAATGAGACAATAAGGGGCCAGGAAGGGAGCCTGACTTGAATTTTCCCGGCCTCTGGTTGGCCCCACTGCCTTATAATGATGGTCAGAGCTCTGTCTGGCCTCCTGCCAGCCTGGGGACATGTGGAGGCAATTTTGTGAAGGAAAAAGTGAGCTCACCTTCACAAAACTGCAGTTCTTCAAATATATTGTCTCGGCAGATCTGCCCCACCTCCTTCTCTAGCCAGGAGGGTCAGGTTCAAAGACAGCTTAGAGGCTCTTGCTGGACCCTGGCTGGCCAAATCAGGATGTCTGAGCATCGTGGGTGGATGCCACTTCCTGGCTAAAGCCTTGAGTTTAGGATGTAGAGGCTTCGGGTGGTGCAAAAAACTAGACCTATGAGTGGGTGCATCCGGCCTTGCCTCCCCACAGCACTGTGCAAAAGTCCCCAACACCTCCATCAATCTCTCAGAATTTCCAGTGGGAACAGGGGTGGGCGGCAGGGAGCACCCACAGGGCTGGGCCCTGAGGAAACTGGACTGTGATGTGGGAGATGCAGAGTAAACACACGGGGGCCATCAAGGAAGGCCACATTGAAAGGAATCAAAGGTGCCTAGTAAGGGATTGGGGGTGAGGAGCCTGCATGTCGGTCCCAGCTGAGTTATGAGGCATATATTACGATAATCACAGTGATTACTCTCAACAAGCTTCTATGGCCTCAGTGTTGTATTCTATAACCCTCCCCTCAGGCCAAGCAGGCCTGTGAGGATGCCACCAGGTCAGCAACTCTTCTGCCTTTGCCTGGGTGGTAACATGAGAGGAGAGTCATCAGCTTTACCTCCCCAGGCAGGATCTGCACCCCTCCCTCCAAACAGGCCAGTGTGCGAGGGTTCCTGGAGCATTTCTCCAAGAGGGATACTATCCCTCACTAGCATTGCCCTGGAGGACCAGGAGACAAAAGGCCTAAAGTTCAGTCTTGGTTAAAACCATGGCTTTCCACAGAAACTTTGTAAATGCCAGGCAGTGTGTGTACATTTGCCAAGAACTATAATCCATTTTTCTAGTAGAAAAATATTTTCCAACTTATTTTATTCATGGAACACAGCATTTCTGTCGGAAAGGACACTCAGCTGCAAGAATACAAGATTGGGAATGGAGCCCAGAGTTTTCCCTGGTTATCTTTAGACTTCTTTTATTTTCGAGGTCCCTCCATCCTTTCCAGGGTTCACGGTGTCCCTGTGGCTTTCAGGAGAAAAGGTTCTTCTCACCTCAAAGATGCCTTTCTCCCTGGTATCATGGTGTGCACCCAAGAGCTGAGTAGCCCTGGACATCACTGTCTGGTCCAGGAGTTGGGCTGGGGGCTATTCAGTTTGCCAGAGTTTCTGGGTGAGCACGAATGTTTAAATTGCTTGTCGGAGCATGAGGTTAGCTTTGCCGCGTCATCCATCTCTTTCCTCTGTGAGTGTGGGGGAGGGGATCGGGGAGAACACATGTCTGTGGAGGTCTGCACCTAACCTCAGGTGTCTTTGTCAGTCACTGCCCACCTTGCTTTTTGAGAGGGTGGTCTCTCATTGTCCAGGGACATGTAATTCGGTCAGGCTGGCTGACCCATAAAACCACCCGCCTCCACCTCCCTAGTGCTGGAATTGCGTATCATCACACCTGACCTTTTGAAAACATGGCTTCCGGTGATTGAACTCAGGTCCTCACATTTCGACATGGAGCTGTTATCCACTGACCTGCCTCGCTGATTCTCTTCTTGCTCCTCTAGTTAGTCACCCCACAGCCTCACCCCAGCCCCTCATCTCTCCTTCCTACCCCATAACTCTGATTCCTGGGGTTGCAGAAATGGCTCAGTGGTTAAAGAGGATTCGACTGCTCTCCCAGAGGACCCGGATTCAATTCCTAGCATTTACATGGCAGCTCACAACTGTCTGTAGCTTCAGTTCCAGGATATCATACCCCTTCTTCTGCTGGCACAGACTTCCATGCCGGCAAAGCACACATGCACATTAAAAACAATAAAAACAAATCTAAAATTAACCCGACTCTTCTGGGGACCTCTTAGTGACTTCATCCAGCATCTATTCTGTGGCTGCTTGTAGCTGAGCAAAAACATTCTCAAGGTCCACCAATCATTCATACTATGGCATGTGTCAGAATATTCTGTTGAAGGTTTAGTGGTATTCCACTGCAGGCATATGCCATATTTTCTTTATGTGCATCCTTATGGGCTCTTGTAAGCTATGCTGCAGGGAACGTGGATGTGTGAATGTCTCCTGGAGACCTGCTTTCAGTTACTCATTTGTTGACTGCAGAGTGGGCTGTGCCATTTTCCTGAAGGTCTTGGAACCTTCCAAGCATATTTTATCTACCCAGCACATTATCTCTGAGGCCCTCAGTGGCCCTGCTTGAGGTCACAGGGTGTTGAATGTAGTGAGTGTGCCTGGAGAATTGAGTGTTAGATCCTGAGGCACCCCGAATGCTGTTTAGTAGGGATGAGTGACTCAGGTTGGGTGCTGGCAGTCCTCAGAGTGTTGGGCACATGTAGAGCTCATGTGACTCCACTTTGGGGTGCAGGAGTCAACACCTAACTCCAGATTTGGGGTTTTGGCCTGGTCTCTCTTAGAGGGCCCAGGGACTGCATGTGGACAGGAGGAAGGACAAGAGAGGCCATACCTGGGATGAATTGGCTACAAGGGGGAGAGGAACCCTCACTGGCCCGATGACTACCAAGGAGTGATCTGGGGCTATAGGCTTGGAATGACAACCTTGTGCCCCCAGCTCTTCTGATCAACCTCATCCTCACTTCCTCACTGTTATCTTGCTCACTTGATTTGAAGTGCTGAGGAAGGGAGGCAGAGCTGGCCCTACCCCAGTCTGAGCACCCTCGACTCCTGGCAACCTTGGTCGGTCTGTGTCAAGAGAGAGACGTTCACTGGTCCTCTAGTCCTGGTGCTCTAGAAATCCAGTGCTCTTTGGGGACTTCACTGCACAGGTGACTTTCTACCCTTCAGCTGTCTCTGCCTACCTCTGGGCATGCTACAGTTTGAACAAGTCTTCGCATGAGTTCCCTAAACGCATGGAGAATCCAGGCCACTCCAGGAGTCTGAACTCAGAGTCTTTTATGGCTCCCCTTTCTCTTTTCTTTTCTAGTGTGTATTTCCATGCACATGTGTATAGTGTGTGTGCCCATTTGTGTGCACATGCATTCAGAAGCTAGATGTCAACCTCAGACGTTATTCCTCAATTACCATCTACTTTGTTTTGTAAATCAATTTAAATATATATATATATATATATATATATATATATATATAGTATGTGTGTGAGAGAGTGTGTGTATAATATAGGGGCAGTGTTTTGCCACCACACATACCTGGAGGTCAGAGGACAACTTTGTAGAATCCTCTCCTTCCACCTTTACATGGGATTGAACTCAGGGCATCAGGCTCGTGTGTCATCATACCTTTTGAGTCATCCTGCCGGCCCACCTTGCTTTGTTAATATAGTCTCTCCCTAGCCCGGAACTCATTGATTTATGCATGATAGCCAGCCGATGTGCCCAGAGATTTACCTGTTTCTTCCTGCCCCCCTCCCCCCTTCCCCAGCACTGCAGTTACAGACCCAAGCCACCATGCCCAGAGGCATGGGTTCTGGGGCTTGAATTTTTATATTCTTGCTTGCAAGGCAAACGAACACTTTATCAACTGAGCCATCTCCTTAGCCTTGGGTTTTTGGTGTGTTTTGTTTTTTTTTTTTCTCATTTTTATACAGAGGCTCTGTAACCTAGGCTGGCCTTATGTTTCCAAACCCCCAGACTCAGTTTCTCAAGGGCTAAGATCACTACATGTGGGCCACCACCAGGCCTGTATTTCCATGGCATCTGCCTATGGTCTGTGTCTCTGCTGTTTGGAAGATCTGCAGCAGATGGGAATTTGTCATCTATTTCACAGTCCGTAGAGGTGAGAAGGTGTCTGGGTCAGAGGGCCACTCACTGAACAGAGGCCGAACAGGACAGGCAGGACGGAGGAAAGCAAACAGGCCCGGAATGGCAGAGGCTGAGCTCAGCTGGAGGGCCCTTGGCTCCTAGTGTGGCATAGTGTAGCCCAGTGGGGCCCTCCCACCATTTTTCTCTTAAAGGAAGAAAAAACAAAAAAAATTGAACCAAACAAGAGTAGCCCCTTCACGTACCAGCTGGGTGGAGGAGCTGTGACAGGGGCCAGTGTGCACAGAAGGATGGCCCTTTGTCCTCCGGGTGGCCATGGACGACACAATGGTTTCCTCTGACACTGTGGGGAGATTCCCCTAAGGCTTGAGGCTCTAGGGTGAGGGAGAGTAGCCACTGCAGAGGGTCCCTGCACCCTTGGTCATGTCCCAGGCCAGCTGTGCTCACTTTTCCTTTTGGGAATTACTCAGCTGGGATGTTGTCTTCTCAGAGGCTCAGTACTCCCAGAAAGGTAGCTTTATGTCCTTTCTCCCACTTGGGGTAGTCAGTGGGGGGCTTCTTCAGTCCCCAGGCTATAGGGAAAAGAGACTAGCCCACTGGCAACTCATCACGAGGAACTGAGTGTCTTACACACCTCTCCAAACCCCAAGAGCATCTGCACTTATGACTCAGCCCAAGGTGACACATGGGGAGAGAAGTGTGCTGGGGTCAGAGCAGCCTCTAGGGATGGGCTTTCGGTAACACATGCTTCTGCTGAGCCCGCAGGTGAGCCTGTGACACTACAGATGCTACCTCAGATCTTTGTCAGCAACAAACAAGGAAGTCACATTCAGCTGAAGAGTGTTTCTGATCCCTGGGTAGTAGTGCATGCCTGTATTCCCAGGTCTCTGGAGACTGCAATGGGGGAATTTTGTCAAGTTAGGGGACAGCATGAACTACAGAGGGAAAGTCTGTCTCAAAAGGGGAGAGGTTGAGAGTATGGCTCAGCAGTAGGTATTTGTCTAGACTACTTCAGAGAGAAGCTGGGTGCATGGCTCAGTGGTAGAGCTCCTGCCTTAGAATCCCTCAGTGAGGGGCTGGGGTGTGGCTCAGTGGTAGAGCTCCTGCCTAGACTCCCCTAGTGAGGGGCTGGGGTGTGGCTCAGTGGTTGAAGACCTGCCTAGACTCCCCCAGTGAGGGGCTGAGGGTGTGGCTCAGTGGTAGAGCCCCTGGCTAGAATCCCCCAGTGAGGGGCTGAGGGTGTGGCTCAGTGGTGGAGCCCCTGGCTAGAATCCCCCAGTGAGGGGCTGAGGGTGTGGCTCAGTGGTAGAGCCCCTGGCTAGAATCCCCCAGTGAGGGGCTGAGGGTGTGGCTCAGTGGTAGAGCCCCTGGCTAGAATCCCCCAGTGAGGGGCTGAGGGTGTGGCTCAGTGGTAGAGCCCCTGGCTAGAATCCCCCAGTGAGGGGCTGGGGTGCAAGGCCTTGTGTTAAATCCCTTGAACCACCAAAATCAACAAAAACAATGATGTGACAGCGTTGTGTGGTTATGGCAGCCCAAGCCCATCTAGACTAGATGAGCACTTTGAGGCTTGAAGCTAAGTGAAGGTGACATTGAGGATGTCCTGGGAGGGATGTGCATCCTCATTGAGGTACATGTTCGGATTGCTGGGGTTTCCCACCAGCAAATTAACTCTTGATGTATAGGTTCCTTCAGAAACACAGGCAAGAGGGCAGTGCCAGCTCTGAGACCAGAGGGGAAACTGGAAATAAAGTGAGGTCCTGGGGTTATACTCTGACATCTGTAAACTTATGTCTGAAGTACCTGATTTTTACCATCTCCCACTTTCCCCCTCCACACTCCCTGTAGCATTTGGTGGCATCGTTTCCAGATTCTTTGTGAATCTTTTGGGCTCTAGGTTTTTTTGTTTTTGTTTTGCTTGTTTTGACAGGACCTCACTCTATAGCCTGGGGTGACAGGTGTATGACACCCTCTTCCTCTCTCAACACCTCAGCTCCCTTTGGGGTTTGGGGAATCCACCAGGCCAGGTAGGAGGAGCATACATCCCATCTGGTAGAGTTCTGCCTTTGGGAGCCCCTGTCTTCCCCACCCCCCACTTTGTGGCTGGCCAGCTCCTCTCCATGCCTTGCTCACTTCATGGAGTTACAACCATCACCTGCAAGGCGTTCTCTTTCAGACAGAAATCTCTGTGCCTCAGTTATTACCGGATAATGAGACATTGATTTCAATAAGAATCGCTTCCATGATTCATCACAATCCATTCTTCGGGTACGCACCCGCTTTAGCAGTGGGAACAGTTCTGTACGCTCATTGAGACGCTGAGGGATAAAGCATGCATTGTGTCAATTTATAGTAACGGAGCTGCATAATCACCCTGGGAATGAACAATCTGCCCATTCTGTGTCCTGGCTGGGAGTGGGCCGCGCAAGGTCCGTGCATAGTATGCACACTGTGCAGGGTACGTTGCCCACGCGGCCTGAAAGGGAATCTTGTCCCAGCTTCTTCTCGGTGCAGCTTGGTAGTGGTGCCTGTCCAGGGGCTCGACTAGGCCACTGGCCAAAACATCTTGGGTGCTTGCCGTGGTGGCAAAGGTCCAGAGAAGAAGGGGACAGTCAGTGTGTGCCCACAGAGGTGGTTCAACGGGGTCAGAGGGACACTGAGGCAGAGGGATCACTGAGTTGCCAGAGAGGACAGGCAATTTGTAAATGGGAAAGGCAAGAGGCAGGATGTTCATCTGGATCTATCTGTGTGTGATAGTAAACAATTTATTGGGGAACAATTGGAAAAACAGGGGCTCGGAGAGACTGAGAGGTGATCTGGATGGGCAAGTTGCCCAGGAGGTGTTGTGCTCTGCCCTCTGGTCCTGACCTATTCTTCGGTGGTCCCTGCTGCTCAATTGTGGCTGAGTAGGATGAGAACTCCTTGGAACAGGGTTAACCCGGGGTTACCTCCAGAGCAGGAGTGTGTAAGAAGTGGTCCAAGAATCTGTCTTTCCTACTAGAGTTGGGTGTGGATTCCCCGTAGAGGAAGCAGCCATTGTGAACCACACCTCTCACTGAGTTTTCTTTTCTCCGAAGGTATATGTGAATGGGGAATGGGTTACCAACATCAGCGAGGGGGGAAGCTTCGGGGAACTGGCTCTCATCTACGGAACCCCCAGAGCAGCCACTGTGAAGGCCAAAACAGATCTCAAGCTCTGGGGCATTGACCGTGACAGCTACAGGCGCATCCTCATGGTGAGTGAAACTCTGGCCAGGAGGCTCTGTCTGGGAGGAGGCACCGCAGTACAGTCTACATTACCAGAAGCCTAGGTCTCAGGTCAAAATGGGTCTCCCTAGTAGACACAGCCCTTACATGAGTGGAAAGTAACAGAAAAAGTTTTGGAAGATCTTTAAAATAGGAAGATGGCTGGGAATGTCTCTCTTGAGTATCCTTTCTTTCTAGATACTCTAGAATGTGGTTGTAGTGGCTGGGTCTCTAGAACTCTACCATCTAGGACCACAAAGTCACCAAGAATAAAACCCAGGGTCCCTCCAAGGTGACATTAAGGCATCACGGAACAGAGAATACAAAGGCCTTGGGGTGGCTGCTGCTTGGGAGCATGGGGGCATGTATGGGGCATGAGAAGAGAATGAGGGTTTCATCCTAAGGTGTCAGGAGTGCTCCATCCTGAGGACCCACAGCCTCCTCCAGAGCCCTCCTTCCTGACCTCTGACACAGAGCTCCTGGGACTGACTGGGACTCAAGATTGGGCATTCCAATGAAAACTGAGAGTGGCCACGGGGTGAAATGTTCCAGAATGTTACCCAGAACAGCTCAGGATGGAGCCCATGTGCTCCGCCACTGAGGTATAGAGGACCCATCCTGGTGTGGTCTTGATGTAACACCAGATTTTTTGGTAGGATACATTTGTGGATCTGTACTGTCTTGGAAGGCAGCTGTCCCCAGGGCTCAGCATGCTCAGTACATCAGGGCTCCTACACTGCTGTGGCCACAAAGACACAGGATGGATGGTGCAGAAGAGACTTTGCCACCAACACGTTCTCCATCTGCAGGGACCTGCCTGTCCCAGTGGGAGGGTGCCAATAGGGACTCCTCCCAACCCACAAGAGGACACAGTCCTTTGTCCTCTCTGATCACTGAGCTCACCTGGCTCCGAGTTGCACAGCAGCTGTTTCTCTCCTGTCTGGTCTATATGCTGTGTCATTGCTGGCTGAGCGACTTTTGTGGTCAGGACTTTCTATTCAGAAGTGCTCTCAACTCACAGAGGGAACTGGCACTTTCTTTGGGTTAATTTCAGATTCCCCAGACACTAAGAATAGTATTTGGGCTCCGGAATTGGCAGAGCTCTTGTGGAGAATTCGAATCCTGTCTGCACCCACACCCGACCTGGGCAGATTTAGATATCTCCAAATCACACCACTGAGGGCTCCTGCCTTTGCTGGGGTACCCAATAGGTGACGCAGGCAATGAAGTCAACAGTGTCCCGAGGAGTTGGCTACATCCCGTAAGGTCAGCTCAGACCCCACATCCAAGTTAGAATTCAGTGACCTTCAATTTGGAAGTTTCCTAAATGTCTCTCCTTGCTGCTCTGTATGTGTAAAGGGCACACAGTGCCCAGGGCTGGGCAGAGTTGGGGTGCATTGTCACCTATAGGTGCTCAGGTGAGGGTTCAACAGAAACCAGCAGTCTATGAGTTTGGGGTTTATTTTTTTTAAGCCTTGGGTCCTCTGCCCTTCTGTCCTTTGGGGGGGGGGACCTTGTGCCTGCAGTTAATGAATTAGGAATCCCAGGAGAGGGGCTGGATGTGACTCAGTTGGTAGAAGGCTTGCCTAACATGCACAAAGCCCTAGGCTCCGTACATAGCACTGTCAGGCACAGTGATGCATACCTGTAGCTCCGTACACAGCACTGTCAGGCACAGTGGTGCATACCTGTAATCTGGGATTCGGGGGATGAGCTAACTCCCAAGCCCAATGTCACCCTCAGTTACGGAGCCCATCCTGGATTACGTGAAGCTCTGTCTCCAAAGCAGGCTGGGGGTGGGGGTGGTGTCACATATTCCAAATCAAATTGTGCAGGAGAGGCCATACTGGGATCTTCTGAGACCTCTGCATGACATGTTCTAAGTCCCTAGGAACTTAGATCCTAAGCAGATATGGGCCCCCAATGCCATTAACTTTGAAGGGCTCACATCCTTACTGACTCTAAGTTATCTCCACAAGAACCAGGCACCTTCACTTTGTAGCATTGGTAGTGTATGACCTTTGCAATCGCCATTCACCCCCATTTTCTGTAGAGTTTCTGAGACTCACAGGGGTTCACACAGTCTGAGAGTAGATGACCCCTCCACCCCTGCCCAGAGTGAGAACCCCAAGGAGGTGAGAAATTACACCCACAAAAGTGGCTGAGAAGCTTCTGAGCTGTTGCTCATGGTGAGTGCAGGGGTGGGATATGTGTTTGGAAGCTTTAGGTGATAAAGTTCAGTCATGGCCTACTCCTTGTCCTGGCTAGCATAGGTGGCCCAGTTAGGACAGGCTGTGCTGGGAGCTAGGGTCACATCCCTGGTTCCAGTACTTCTGAACCATGGGGTAGGCAGTGTTCATAGTGGATAGGGTGTGGTTCTCAGCACTGAAGGGGGGGGGCAGGGAATTGGTCCCTGGTCCCATTGTCCTACTTGGAACACCCTGGGCAAGGTGGGTTCTCTGCTTGTTCAGCAACCACCATCTTCCCTCCTGTCCACACAGTGATCCTCTAGCCCAGCCTCATGCTGATTTGTTCAGACACTCTCTGCAGGTCAGGGAGCAAGGAATGACCCGGACCGGGGAAGGCAAGTCTGTGCTCTGCCCGTCTGTGTCCCAGGTCCCTGCTGTTGAGATCTGGTTGGGATCTTGGCTGAAGTCTGTGTTGGTTTCTTTTCTTGTGGATGTGACAAAACACTTGATCAAAAGCAACTCGGGGAAGAATGGGCTTCTTTTAGCTCACAGTTCCAAGGTCCCAGCCACAGCAGGGAGTCGCAGCAGCAGGAGCCAAGAGGCAACTGTTCACTTCTCAGCCACAGCTAAGGATTGAGTGCTCTGAATCCAATCCTCGGTTTTCTCTCCTTTGTCTTCAGTTCAAGATGAATAGTTGGCGCTGCCCACATTCCAGGTGGGCATTTCCACCTCCATTAACACAAGACTATTCCCCACAGACAGGCCTGCCCACAGACTAACCTACACCAAGGTCATCCTTCACTGAGACTCCCTTCCTCGTGACTCTAGATTTTGTCAAATTGATGATCAGTATTCACCATTCCCAAGGCATGCTGCAAGTACGGGGGTGGGGGAGATGGGGGATGGGGGGTCGGGGGGGTACAGGCAGACTGAGACCCTGTACCAAGCAGGCTACCAGGGAAGAAGGCTGAGCTAGCCTCTGCAGGCAGGTTCCTAGGCTGAGCCCCATCGGAACTATCTTGGGTTTCTGTCTTGCATGCTGTAAAGCCCGTGTCACCAAGAGGCTTAGAAGGTGACTGCTCAGTGTAGGAACAAAGCAGGCTGGCTTCACCTGTCGCCTGACCACTTCCCTAGGCCCCACAACATTTTCAGCATTATCCTGCCCCTTGTACCAACATTAGCATTTGCGGTTCCAGGGTCACAACCTGCTTACATTCCACTCGGAGGGTTTAATTACTAGGTGGTCAGTGGGGACTACACATTTTCAAAAGAGATGCCTTTTTTAGGGCTGGATGGGATTTAAATGGCTTGGGCTAGGTCACTGAGCCGGCTGCTGCCACCGCAGCCACCCTGACCTGCACCCATCAGCAGACACAACAGTTCTGCGTCACGGGAGCCTAGACACTGGCTTTCCAATTGTGCCATCTTGTTGTCATGGAAACAGACTTGTTCCTGCCTCTGCTGGCAGAACTGCTGTCTAATCCTTGAGGGTCAGGTAGCCGAGGACAACTTAATGAGGTTCTCCTGGCACTGTTGGGAATTGAGTTGGTTATTTTTCTCATTGCTCTGATAAAAATCCTTGACCAAGACGATTCAAAGGAGGGAAAGTTATTGCAGCTCATAGCTGCATCGTGGTGGGAGCCTAAGACAGCTGGTCACATGGCATCCACAGTCAGGAAGCTGAGAGAGAGTGGCGGGGGTGGGGGTGGGGGGGGGGAGCTCTCAGCTTGCTTTCCCCTTTGTATTTGGTCCAGAACACCAGGAGAATAGTGGTGGGATCTCCCATGTTTAGAATGGCTCCTCTCATGTATAAGGGTGAGTTTTCCCTTTAATAATCCAACCTGGAAGTTCCCTCACATATCTGCCCAGAGATTTGTCTGCTAGGTGGTTCTGGAGCTTGTCAAATTGAGCGTCAGGATTACCATCACAGGACTTTCCCTAGAGAGTAGAGAGCTTAGTGACCTGTGACTCTGGGTTTCTAGGATTGGGACTTCGCAGGTTTATCAGGCTGGTCTGAACCAGATTTGATGGGCAAGTTGAGGCTCAGGGGTAGAGGTGGGGTCCTGAAACTGTATTCTGTGGTTCACGGAGACACTTTGGGGGCAGGTTTCAATATTCCCATTGAACAGGTGAGAAAACAGAGCTCAGCAGGTAGTGAGACTGGAGTTCTGAGCCCAGGCTTTCTGAGAGCTCAAGCTTAAAGTCACCCTCAGACCTCTGCCAGGCTTGTCACTGGTGAAGGGGCACTGGATATGCTGGCGGACTGCCTCTCCAAGCACTGTGGGTATCCCGACACTAACCTATAGCCACCCACTGCTCCTGGCAGCATCTGAATCTTGGCAATGACACCTATCCCTTCCTGGGAACTTCCTGGACTGTCCACCTTTCCTTCTAGGGTCCTCAATTCAGAGTGGCAGGGTTTGGCTGCTAAGAGCCCTGGTGGCTGCGGATGGCACTCAGTTTCAGTCATGGACATCACTCTTCTTCTGATAGCACAGATTTCTCTCTTGGCTCATCATGACTGGAAAGGACTGTGGATATCTGTGTTTCTAAGAGGTGCCCAGCCATGGAAACCACACTGTGAATGTCCTAAAGGGCACTGGACTGTAGAGGGAGCACTGAGCTATCTCTGCCATTGGTTAAAAAGGCACCCAGGAAGGAGATATCCATGGCAGCTAACCCTCCCACCCCCGTGCATGTCTGTCTACACAGGATTGAGCCCTTTCCACCTGCATGGAAACCCGTATAAAAGCTACCTGTGTGGCTGAATACACAGCTGCTGCTGGCTACTCAGCCACACCAGAGCACGAGAGAATGAAGATACCATGACAATGACATCAAACAGACCAGACAACCTTAGTTTGCTTTATGCCAGCCTCAAGCCTGGGCACAGAGTGTATGATTCCCCCAGTCCAGGGCGAGGGTGGAAGTGACCACACGGCACAGCACATAGCAGTGGCTTCATGGACACAGCTTCTGTCCCCACAGGAGCAAAAATGCAGAGTGAGGAGAATGCAGTGTGACATGCTGTGTGAGCTCATGCTTACAATCCTGGCACTTGGGAGGCCTGAGACACAATCACAGGTTCTAGGTTAGCCTGGACTACATAGTGAGTTCCAGGCTGGGGTGGGCTACAGAATGGAACTACTTAAACAAAGGAAAGAAGAGAAGTGGGTGTGGTGGCACACACCTTTCACGCCAGCATTTAGGAAGCTGAGAGCCAGATCTCCGTGTTAGCAGCCAGCTTGATCTACATAGCTGGAACAGCAGTTTGAAGCCCCGACTCATTGGACAGGAACCCAGCCATTACCTTCTTTGGGCCTGTTTCCAATCCAGTAGCGATATAATAATAGTCTCTTAGAGCTGTGGCTCTATGCCAGCTACGCCAGGGGCAAGGTCTTGACGATTCCTCTTGCCACCTTCTGAGAAAAGAGCTCTTGGAGTGGCGGGGGTGCAGGGGACCGGTTCCTATCAGTACCTATCTGCAGAGTGACTCATCCTACTTCTGATGGTTAGGGTCTTGTCTCAGACTGATGGCCCCTGTGTCAGGACAGGAAACAAAGAACCTTCTGAGCCGAGGTGTTGACAGCTTTGTCTGATCAGTGGTTTGATGTCACAGAGGGAAAAAGAGTACCCAGGTTAGAGACAGAAGCCAGATCACAGACCTGATGGAGAACCTGAGACCTTGCAGAGGACTGTTGTTCCAAGAGCATGGGCAGTGATGGACTGCCCCTGCCTGGAAAGACAGTGTCCTGACCCTCTCCAGGAGCCCTTCTCCACATTACTCAGTAAGATTCACAGCATCGTCTTCACAGTCACGGTCACTAACACCACAGTCTTTACCATCACCATAAATCAACACCATCACCAGTATCATCATCATCCTCATCACCATCCTTATCACTATCATCACCACCACCATTGTGAAAACCAACAGCATCATTACCACCATCATCATCATCACTACCATCATCATCACCATCATCATCGTCGTCAACACTATCACCACCACATGGAGCAACAACTTATGGAATATTGAATCTTCATCCTTATAACAAAGGATTTAAAAATCTCATTTTCCCATGACTACTGACATGGAAAGAACATGGTTTACCCTTGTTCCCCTACATTGAAGTGCCCACCCCCTCAGAAACTCATCCTGGTTAAGTGAAGCCCTAGGAGGGAATGGAAAGGCAGACATATCCCTATACCTTCAACTCCACTGTTATGTGGGGCTCAAATGGTACCCAGAGTAAGCTTCATATTCTTTCTGAAAGTGGAGATCTTATATCAGCCGCCTAGTCTGTGTCCTGGATGCTGAGAGCTCAGGCAGTGACCCAGGAATGTTGAGCATCTTGAGGCAAGCAAAGGTTGACCCTGTGCATAGCTAAGAAGACCCCACAATCTGGCCCTGTGGAAGCTGTGTGGTGCCCTAGAGCCTTGAGGGCCCTTCCTCCTCACTGACGCTCCAATTTTTGTCGTAGCTTTCCAGGGACTGACATTGACTGCCACGTGGCTTCAGTCTGGTACCTCTCCTGGGAGTCCTTTTTCCCATCATCAGGGCTACGCTGACTAACTTTGGCTCATGACTCCGAGTTCAGATCCATGGGCTGCCCCTGACTCCGTGTGGAGGGGGCTTCTGATGCAGCCCTTATTCCCTGTGTGATAGAGGCACCCACCGTGAGCCAAATTGACAGAGACACGAACAACTTTTACACCCGACTAAACCTGCTTCCAGAGAGCAGAACAATAGAACACTGTCCCTGTTAGTGAGTGGCATCAAGAGACTAACAGATTGTGTAGCTCTGCCTTATTCTTAACACCTAACGCTTCCACTCTGTGCATGCAATGCACCGCTCTCTCCATTTCTGACCCCCCCATCCCTTAGAACTACTGTAAATTGTGCTGATGTGCTCAGAGCTTAGTGTCAGACCCCATGAGCGATGTCTATATTATAAATGCCAACCCATGTAAGGATTGAGATTGCCAGTCTCTTAAGTGAGGCTGAGTCATGCCCCTCTAAAGACATCCTTTAGGGAAAGCCTCAGGCATTTGCAGGCCTCTATGTATAAGGCCTGTCTCTCATGTCTGATCCACCTCCTCTTCCCAGACATCTTCCAATGTATATTTTAACGAGCAAACAGTGGAAGGGTCTCAGTACCAGAGATTGGTATTGAATTCAGGAAAAGGAGAGTCCCAGTTGCTGTAACAGGATGCAGAGCAAGCTCCTCTAGGACATCTGTGTTAAGCAGGGTGCATGAGCCTCTGTCACCATTGCTGTAGACATCTGAGATGGCTGGGAAGCCCATTGGGTGGCCATATGTCCTGACAACCTGTCCAGAAACCACAAGGCTTTATAACAGTGTATCTCAGTGGTACATACTTATAATTCAAGTCAAGGTGCTGAGGCAGGAGAATGACAGGTTAGTCTAGCCTGGGATCAGCAGGACAGGCTCAGGGTTGGACCCACTGGGGTTCCTGCTGGCAGAGCTGGAAGTTGTTTCAGAAGATACAGGAGGCAAAGAGGAGGAAACAGGAGACATAGGCTCACATAGACATGCTTAATGGGTTTCCTCTGAAGAGATTTCGTCACTGGGAGAAATCAGCAAGTGTTGAAAGAGCAACTGAGACCGGAGACCTACCTTCTTTGTTCTGCTTTTTCGTTCACAGGGAAGCACGCTGAGGAAACGCAAGATGTATGAGGAATTCCTCAGCAAAGTCTCCATCCTAGGTCAGTGTTTCTGCTGTCCATAGCCTCTCTGCAGCATCCTGTGAGCACCTGCAACCAGCCCACATCTGCTTCTCCCTGTGCAGCTGACAGGTTATCTCTGCTTAGCATTATGCAGGTTTGGGACATACATGCTCACATGCAAACACAGACACATGTGTGTGGCTCCCATAGGAGTCTATGTTCATACACTTACCTACACTCATACACTTGCACACACGCACACAGATACATGTGCACAAATATGGCATGCGTATATATATATATATGTGTGTGTGTGTGTGTACATTCATATGTACACACACATTTGTGGCACACGGTTCTAGTATATACATACATGCATATGAACACACACACACATTGCATGTTCATATACGCACACATTCATGGCGCACTTTAATATAGGTGCATATATGTACCCTGCTACCTGTGAGCACAAATGTCATCCTGTCTGTGTCACCATTCTTCCCAAATTGTGTCTGCTTATCTCTTTTGCTGTCTTTAGTGCCATCATCCCAGCTGGGAGATTCTGAGCTGAAAGTCAGCTCTTTGTTCTTGTAGCTGGAACCTTGCTCCCCTCCTTTTGGCTCACCTTGAGCATGGCTCCTCAGTGACATCACTGCCCTGCCAAGGCCACCTTCATGGTCCATGCCTACGGCCTGCAGAGACTTGTGGGTTGCACATGGATCCTGGGCTCATGTGCACAGTTGAGTAGCTTGGAGACCTTAGGAGAAGATGGTGGTTATCTGGTTCTAAACACGAGGGAGGGCTCTTCTTGGCACCTGTCCCTCTCAATGACTCTTAGACACAAAGGCTCTTCATATACTTTGTCCTCTTGCTGTGTGAAGGTGCCTCCTCTTCCTGCCCTTGATGAACTGCTGAAGTCAGTTCATTGTGGTGAGATGCACATAATACAGAACTCGCCATTTCCAGTGTTATAAGAAGCTTGGCTCAGAGAAGCAAGTGCAGCTGCAGGGTGTGCAGACCATCACTGTCTATCTAGAACCCGCTCTTTGCCTCAGCAGAAATTTATCCTCACAGGCAGCCACCCTTCACCCCTCACGTCCCCTACCTATCCACCCCTGCCTCAGCCAGGCCACTGCAGAATCCCTCCCTGTCTCTGACTGTGTATGCAAATAGTTTAAATGTTCCAAAATGTGTTCCGTTCCATCTAAAACTCTGGGGTCTGATACTGACTGTCTCCCTCACAGTTATTTCAGTTTTCACCCAGGATTTATGGTGTTAAGATATAATGTTATGGCAAGTCTTGTTTTCCAAGCTTGGAATATTGCACATTTTAAATGCTATGGGGGGGGGGGAGAAACCTTAAAAACATGTATGGGGGAGAGGTGCTGCTGCTGCTGAAGCCTAAGCCTTGTATATGTTAGGTGAGCACTTTATTACTGAACCCCAGCCCCTCACTAGGGGATTCTAGGCAGGTGCTCTACCACTGAGCCACACCCCAGCCCCTCACTGGGGGGTTCTAGGCAGGGGCTCTACCACTGAGCCACACCCCAGCTCCTCACTGGGGGATTCTAGGCAGGGGCTCTACCACTGAGCCACACCCCAGCCCCTCACTGGGGGATTCTAGGCAGGGGCTCTACCACTGAGCCACACCCCAGCCCCTCACTGGGGGATTCTAGGCAGGGGCTCTACCACTGAGCCACACCCCCAGTCCCTCACTGGGGGATTCTTGGCAGGGGCTCTACCACTGAGCCACACCACTAACCTACAGATGCAACCTCTATTGCGCAGTGTTTCATATATATATTCCCTTTCTGCATCTGGTTTTTTTTGACACAGACCATAATCTTGCTCAAAGCTGACCTATTTCGCAATGGGCGATATGCATTGTTTCTTTGCTGTGAAGACACACCATGACCATGATGACTCTTACGAAAAGAAAGCATTTAAGTGGGGCTTTCTTACAGTTTCAGACATTTAAACCATTGTCTTCGTGGTAGGTAGCATGGAGGTATTCAGGCATGGAGGTAGCAGAGTGTTCTATACCTAGATCTGAAGGAAGAGGGGCCTGGCTTGGACTTTTGAAACCCCAAAGCTCATTCCCAGTGACACACTTCCTCTAACAAATCCACAACCCCAATTTATTTCAAGTAGCACCATTCACTAATGACTGAGCATTCAAATCTATGGGCCTATAGGAGCCGTTCCAATACAAACGACCTCACAGCCCAAGCTGGCCTCGAACTCACTCTATAGTCAAGGCTGGCATTGAAATTCTCTGATCCCCTGCATCCATCTCCTCAGCTAATTTGCCTGGTCAGAGAGTTTTTAAAGAGAGCTGGCAGTAAGCCACATGTGGCAGTATTATAAGTCTGTAAGCCTAGTATTCAGAAAGCTGAGGCAGGAGGATTATAAAATTTCTAAAGTCAGTCTAGGCTACATTGTGAGATGTGTCTGAATAAATGAGAGGGGAGGAGAGACAGTGAGAAGAGAGAAAAAGAAAAATGGGAAAGGGACCCACCCTTGCGGCTCAAGTAGACTCTCTGTCTATACTGCACAGCAGGGTTCTCTGTGGCCTGGGGTTCATGAGAAATGTGGCCCTTTTGCAGTGGGGGGGCACAGGCCTGGGATTTAGGGGCGAGATATTTCCCTGCTAACCTAGATCTAAAATGAATGCCTTTTAAATTTTTTTATTTTTAGCAGCTGGCCTACATATGTGGCGTCTAAGCGTAGACCAGAAAGGTTTCTTTCACTGAGAAGGGGTGGGGAGGGGGATATAGTTAAAAAGGTGCCCATGATTTTCTCACAGAAAACTCTCCCATTATTATGTTTTTTTTCTTCCTATCTGGGGGGGTGGAGATGGGCAGTGTCAGGGCCTGGAAGGTGTGAACAAAGCAGCAGGGGCCTGCTGGATTTCTAAGCATTTAAAGATAAGCTCAGGATCAGAGTTAAGTATGTTTTTGACCAACCTTGTGGTGGGTATGCCTTTTCTCAGTATCACAGCATCAATGCTGGCCATGATGGCTCAAGATTGTAAACCCAGTGTTCAGGGAACTGAGGTAGGAGGCTTGCTGTTCCTTAGTTTCATTTCTGTTACTATGATGAAGAACACCCAGTCAGGAAGCAACTTGAGGGAGAAAGGGGTTCTAGGGTAGAGCTTCTCACAGAGAAGTTCGTCACATCACATCCTCAGCAAAGGCAGAGAGAGTAAATCCATGCTTGCTTAGTGTCTAGCTACCCTTCTCTATTCTTCCACCATCCAACACCCCCAAATAGGGATTGGTACCATCCACTTTCAGGCTGGGTCTTCCCATATCCATTAAGAAATTAAGACAATCTTCCACACACATGTACATGGTTCAGCCTGATCTAGACCATCATTGAGACTTTCTTCCCAGATCATTCTCATTATTTAAATTGACAATTTAAATTAATTGCCACACAATGAGTTCAAGCCCAACCTAGACAATAGAGCGAGGCCTTGTCTTAAAAACAAAAAATAATCTAAAGAGATCAGTCAGCAGTTAAAATGATTGCCGTGTAAGCATGAGGAGTTTGGAACCCAGCACCCACATAGTATGGGAGCCTGCCTATAATTCAAGTCTCTGGAGGTAGAGATAGGATCCCAGAGCAAGCTGATGAGCAAGAGATAAGTCATATCAGTGAGCTCTGGATTTGATTGAGAGGCCCTGCCTTAATAAATAATGTGGAAGAGCAATGGGGTGGGGGTGGGGAGGTGATTCCTGACATCGATCTTGGACCTCCACATGCATGTACACCTACACAAACAGGCATAGCACACAGACACAGACACAGACACACACACACACACACACACACACACACACACACAGAATAAAAAGACATACAAAATATTTGTTACATCAACTCAGTTCCCAACCTTTGCCCTTGGATGCTTTGAGGGTGATGCTGCCGAGTAGGGCATCCTGCTTGTGTTGCTGAGTTGTCTAAAGTGTGCGGTAATTGTGGAACCCAGCTGTGATTCCATTGTTTGCAAAAATGTACTCAGTTCTACTCTTCCGGAAAGTAATTTCTTTTCATGTGAATATTGACTCAGTTTTTACTATCTGCCGTTTACATTATGGAACAACGGTGACTATTTTTTAAACTGCATTTCCCATGAAAAATTAAATAGGAATCAAGTGTATATTAGTTTATTATTATTATTATTACTATTTTTTTTTTATTGAGGATGCAACCCAGAGGCTGGCATATGCTAAGCAAATATTTTACACTAAACCATACCCCCAGCACCTTACAGAGGAATTCTAGGCAGGGGCTCTACCACTGAGCCACACCCCAGCCCCTCACTGGGGGATTCTAGGCAGGGGCTCTACCACTGAGTCACACCCCAGCCCCTCACTGGGGGATTCTAGGCAGGTGCTCTACCACTGAGCCACACCCCAGCCCCTCACTGGGGGATTCAGGATAGTGCTCTAACCACTGAGTCACACCCCAGCCCCTCACTGGGGGATTCAGGACAGGTGCTCTAACCACTGAGCCACACCCAGCCCCTCACTGGGGGATTCTAGGCAGGGGCTCTACTGCTGAGTTCCATGTTTGAACTTATTTTTACTTTTTATTTTAAGACTATGCCTCACTAAGTTGTGTATATTGCTCTTGGACTCACTCTCTATCCTAGGCGTACCTTGAATGTAATACTCCTGCCTCAGCCTCCTGAGTAGCTGGGACACAGACCTGTGCTACCACAACCAGCTCAGAGTACATCTTGGATGGAACTTAATGGTGAGAGGTGCCAGCCCCTGTGCTAAAGGCTTAGACCTGCCATCTCAGCATCCTGTGGTTTCTGTTGCAGCATTTGCTGTCACCTCTGAGGAGCATCACCTCAGATCACCATCAGGGATCTGAGAATTGGGCTTTCTAAGGATGCATCCCAGGATCTCATGTAGTGAGGTGTGGCTTGTGACCCCTTGTGTCTTCCTGCAGAGTCCCTGGAGAAGTGGGAACGCCTGACTGTAGCTGATGCCCTGGAGCCTGTGCAGTTTGAAGATGGAGAGAAAATCGTTGTTCAGGGGGAGCCTGGGGATGACTTCTACATCATTACAGAGGTGAGTCCTGTGCAGGCCGCTAGTGCTGAGGGGCTCTCTGGGCAGTGCCTGAGTGCAAGTCAGTGCTGCTTTGGCTTGCTGTCTACTCTCCTTACCTAGCACATCCACCTCACCACTCCAATCTCCACCTCCTCCCCTAACCATCCACATGGGAGAGTTGGGGCGATAGGCTCATCTCCATCCCACTGGGTTTTCAGCTGAGATAAAAAGAGTATCTCCTTAAAAATAATGACAGGTGTGATGAACAGTATACACATATGAATGAGCACATGCACATACATGCATGCACACATGGACACATACTACAAACTTGGATGTATACATGTAAACACACTCGTACACATACACACATGCATAAACACACACACACACACACACACAACCTTCAAAATGGGAAGATAGAGTAAGATAAGTGGATGGAGTCCACCTCAGATCCCTGGTTTCAATGCATACAATATTGTATACATTGTGGAATTTTTTTTGTGTGTGTGTACACTGGATCTCTCTGTGCATCCGTTAACCTTCTCATTGCTGGGATAAAATCCCCAAGATAGCATTGTAGGAAGAGGAAAGGTTACTTGGCTTGTCTGGGATTTCCATCCTTGGTCTTTTGGCTCTATTGAGTTTGGGCGGGTGAGGCTGTGCCGGTGACTGGAATTCATGGTGGGGCAGAGCTGCTAACTTTATGGAGGAGAAACAAGAAACAAGAGAAGGTGGGTCTCCAATATCACCTTCATGGGTATTTATTTCTCCAGTGACTTCCCAATAAACTTCAGCTCCTAGAGTCTCCGCCACCCCTGTTAGGTGTTGTAATGAATCCTTCCTTGAGGTCCTTTGGTTGAGTATTTTGTTATAGCCTGGGAAATACAGGGATGTTGAGGGCACTGGGAACCTTCTCAGGATACAGGATACAGTAATTTTGTCAGGGTGTTCACAGGTGCAGTGGTGGGGACTCATCCCTTCCCTGACCCCACAGTGGGTCATATGGGCTGAGTGAATGCAGGTCTGCATGACCTGGTGTTGACCTCCACCTTCAGTCACCAAAGACTTCAGAAGTCCATGTCATGCTGGGCATGATTCCCCTGCTGAGGAAGGGGGTCAGTGAGATGGCCCAGCAGGTGGACACTTGCTGCCAAGCCTGAGGACCTGAGTTCAGTCCCTGGGACTCATATGGTGGAGAAACACACACACACACACACATCACCGCACATGAATGCACGTGTACACATGCGTACACTTATACACACATGCAATTAAATAAATATAGCCAAAAAATGTAAAGAATGTAAAGGAGAGTAAAGTCTAGAACCATGCCTAGAGCAAATGACTGTTCTGGTCAGTAGTAGAATGAGGCCACTTCCTTCATCCCAGCACTTCATCCCCAAGTTTCAGGCCTGTGTACAGGCCAAAGCTAGAGCCTTTGCACTGCTACCTCTGTCTGTCTCTCTTTGGGTGGCGGGGTGGGGAGGTGGCTTCACACAGACTCAAGGCCCAAGAGGCCACCCCTAACCATTTTAGAAAGAAAGATGCGATCATGTCAGGGACAGTTATCTGACAAGTCATCCAGCAGAACACACTTAGTTCTCAAGCTCGAAGGACCAGAATGATGGCTGACATCTTGGGGGGGGGGCTGTGCAGGATCCCTAGTACGGCTGTCATGAGGGCATCTGCCCCAGCCTTATCCCAATATTGCCCCCCCCCCCAGTTCTGAAAGTCCTCTGTTCCCAATCTTTTTGTTTGACTGTGACTGACCTCAGTGTGATGCTGTTCTGAGTGTCTGTAGGAGCCCATCTTCTGGTTGAGAAGTAAAGGTGTGCTGCGTGTAATAGTACACACCTGTAACCCCACTACCTGGGAGTTCTAGGCCAGCCTGGGCCACATGGGGTAACCTTGCCTCAATGAGGAAAGAGGAGATGTGGAGAACAGCAGAGGCAGGAGGGAAGGGTAGGCAGCCCCAATGACCCTCTTGTTTTTATGTCCCAAATTTTGGGTTTATAAGGATATGCTACTTCCCCCAACTTTTTATGTAGATGTTGGGGATCAAAGTCAGGCCCTCATGCTTATATGGTAGACACTTGGCTGACTGTGCTGGATTTTTGAGACAGAATCTCACTCTGTAAAGTAGTTTGGCCATGCCCCTCTCTGCTTTGTGTATTTTGTGTATCCTTTCCATCTCTTCATGTTTCTTTGGTGAAGGTATGAGGTTTGGCCTTAGGGTGGCCCTGATCTTAAGAAAGATCTGCTGTTTGGGGACAGTGTGTGGACTTGTCAGTTACCTCGGGGGAATCTCAGGCAGTGGGGCTGGGCTGGGACCAGCTTCTCTGTAAGTCCCCAATGTCCTCAATACAGAAAGGTTTCTAAGAAGGCTACTGCTTCCCAGGGTGGCCTCAACATCACTCAGCTTCCCCCTTCATTGACTGGAGGTGAGGGAGAGGTTGGGCCTTGTTCACATGAACAGTGTATTGTCTAGGCCTCCGAGATGTAACCCAACCCCAGGGGAAGGTATAGTTTTCGCAACTTTATAAAATGTGTTTGAAGTGGTCTCCTTGGCAACGTGGCTTCCCCCCACCCCCTTCCTCTGTGATCAGCTAAATCTGGCAAGTCAACCCACAGACCCCAGGTCCACGGGAATCAGAGATGCTTAGAACCAAAATGTGCCACAGGGGACTGCAGCTTATTCAGATGGCTTGAGGGAGGCAGCCACATCTAAGCCAGATGTACATGGAAAGGGTCAGACTCAGCTCTCTCTGGGATGAGGGCAGGCACAGCCAGCCACCTTGTCTAAGCTCCTCTCCTTGAGGCATGAAGTCCCCTGTGTTGTCCGAGTGCCCTGCTCCTTCCTGGTCTCACAGCCTCATTTTGTAAGTTGTCACTTTTTCCTACTGTGAATTTCCTGAAGTTGTTTTGTAAAATGTGTCCTTGTCAGCTTCAGGAGGACACCATAGGTCTGGGAAACCTGGATGTGAAGCTCACATCTCTATATTCCTGTTCTCTGTCCCCAATGGTGGTGGCGGGGTATGGATGTCTCTACCTGTCACTGAGGCTCAGAGCTCTGAGAGCTACATGGTATCACACTGGCAGATTAGGGAATTGGATGAACAGAATTGGTCTTTGTAGGGCCATGTAGCTTATTTCTTATTGCTGTATTTAACCAGCTGTCCCTGAGCTGAATAGGGAAGCTTGCCAGCCTCTCAGAAACCTGATCCTCGGAGCTTCTAGAAAACACTCAGTAGACAGGGCAGGAGCTAGGCATGCCTCCTGCAGGCACACCCACTGGTGGGAGCCAGGTGTCTAGGACACAAAGGTAGATGGCACCAGTGAGGTGGTACAGGGCCCCAGTGCTTTCGAAGCTCACAACCTCCTCTCTTGCTCCTCTGTGTGCAGCCTAGGGTCGGGTGCTTTGGGCCAGGAGCCCTTGAGATGAGACAGAGCCTTTGTTGGATCTGGACCTGTGTTTGGCAGGACACAGACTCTGGCTGGCCTCCCAGAGAGGGTACTGTGGGCCTGAGCTGGGCCTGCCAGGACCTGGAGGCACTGGTGACCTCATCTGGATCCAAGGTCTCCCACAACTCTCCAGGAAAAGCCAAGAGGAGTTGGGCAGGAGCTGGATGGGAGAAGTGAATTCTCAGCAGCTCAGATTCCAGACTCGCATTCCTCAATTTAAGCTGCCACCCTCCCCCTTGCCCCTGCCCCCCACACCTCCCCATTCCTGTGCTCTGAGAGCCCAGGGTTGCAGCTGGACCAGGAAGGATGACTCCTCATAAAATCCCGAGACTGAAATTGGGCAGCATGGGAGGTGTTACCATGGGAACACTAGGTTGGATTTATCTCCTCGCTTAGTAAATTAATTTTATGAATGTCCACAGTGTTGAAACAAGTGTACAACAACACATCTCTCAAGCTGCCCCCAGGGCTGGGAATACAGCCTTAACCTCAGATTGCTTGCCTCCATGCTGGGACATAGAGGGCACCTTTGCAATCCTGCAGGAAGAAGGCCAGACACACACTGCACCCAGGCGCCCCTGAGGGACATGTTTGCTCTGCTCAGGGTCATTGACAGTGCACACCAGGCACTGTGGCTCCATGGACTGTATTTGCACCTCAAATTCACTGTCCTTACTCATTGTCACTGTGATTCTCATGGCTCCTTGAACTGTGTTTTAATGTCATTTTGTTGGGTCCCATGCTCTTCTCTTTGGAGTAGCGCCTGAAGGTTTGGGTCCCGCTAGAGCTGTTTGGAGCCGTGCTTCAGATAATTCTCCTGAGTCAGCTCTTTTGGCTTAGGCGTGGCAAGCACTAGGCAACCCTTCTGAGGGGGATTTTAAGGGAAGCAGACACTGTAGAAGTGAGGCAGTGTTTTGAAAAGGACACTGTATGTCTGTAGCCCTGAACATCTCAGAGATACCAACAGTAACTGGTTTGGGGGAGTGAGGGTCTTAGGTCCGTGGTCTAGGGTGGAACTGGCTGGGGAGAGAGACTATTAGGAGATTCTTGGGTTTGGACGGTTGTTGGAGTCCGGCTAGCCAGGGCCTTTCAGACAGTTTATTCTGGGACTGAGGTGGCCATTCGATTGTGTTATACCTGCCAAGAAATCACACGGGATCATCCATGTAGAATAAATTGAACAAGGGATCAGGCAGAAAGGTGAGAAGTTGTCTCCTGGTAACAGATGGCCTATTGTCATGACAAAAAGCAACCAGCAAATGAGGAAGAGGAAGGCAGGCAGGGGATTGGGATGTTGAAGTTCAAGTGTAAGACAGGTGTCTTACAGACAGTACAAACATAAGAATAGGGAGCGATTGTGTTGGATGTCCTGATACTGGACCACGTGGTAGAGAGGCTACACACAGGGCCTGCGGCAAAGATTCAATGATTGTTCACTCTGGTGTTTGATGTACGAGTTGCTGATTGTGTCTGCTATAGGAGTGTGTGTAAGTTGGAAGTGTAGGTTGTAAGATTGCATTGTTGGCTATGTGTGTACCCTGCACATTGTGTGCTGCATGTGACAACAGTGCATGTTGCCTGGATGATCCAGATTCCTCTCACAAGTCAACAGGGAGCACCCAGTGCCTCAGGATCCCCGGTCAGGCTCGCAGCTCTCAGGGGTCTCCTGACCAGCCATCTGAAACCTAAAGGCCTTACATTTGTCCTTGTCTTAGGAGACGTGCTGGGTGTGGCTGTCAGCTAGCTGCTCTACCCTAACTTGGCTTGTGCTGGGGGGACAGCCATCTTTAGTGAAGAGTGGAGACATAGCCATGTAGGTGGAGCTTTCTCAACCCCCAACCCAGGGGCACTGCAATGTCATAGGGGTTTGGGAGGTACAGTTGGCAACACTGTGAATTTGCCACGGGCTGGGCTAGAAGAAACTCCCAAGAGCCAATCATGGCTCAGAACTTTGCCTGTACCTATTGATTCCAAATGTGGGGGCTTTCTGGGGAGTGGAGGCATTGCTTTTAGCCTGTGTGTCTGGCACTGGGATATCTCATTCATCACCATTTTCCACCTTGTTGGCTGGAGCTTCTGTGATGAGCTGTCAGGATTCTCAGGAAAGCCTGGCTTCACCATGCCTGGACCACTTGGTAATCATGAGTGCTCACTTCTCAGATCCCATCCAGTGGGCCAAGGATGCTCCTAAGAGCATAGCTCGTCAAGAGGGTCACAGAGGACCATGGACACTGATGCACTGTCTTTCTTGCTGAAAGTTAGCATGGTTATTTTGAGTTAGCAGGGCTCAGTGTTTCCAAAGCTTGGTGTAGAAGAAATTCGCCTAGGGAGTGTTTGCCATGTTCTGGGTACATCACAGCTACGTTTCCTAGTGGCTGGAAAGGGTGCTACAGCTCACAGGGAAGGGAGCAGCAGAACTGAGATGTCCATAACATACTGCCTCACAGTGGATAAACCGACCCTTCAAACGCATACTATGATTTGGTTCTAGAGAATTCCTGTGAGACTCAGAGCCTCACAGTAGGCTGTTCTCTAAGAGCGAGACCCCGTCTCAAAGGAAAAACTTCAATGAGGGCGGAGATGTGTTCATGTGGTAAAGTGCTTGCCAGGCACGCACAAAGCTCTGGGTTCTATCCTTATCACCACATAAACTGGGTGTCAGGGCACATGCCTGTAATCCTAATGCTTTAGAGCTGCAGGCAGAAGGATTAAAAGTTCAAGGTTATTCTTGGCTGCATATCCAGTTTGAGACCAGCCTGGGCTATGTGAGACCTTGTCTCAATGAAGGAGGAGGAGGAGGAAGAGGAGGAGGAGGAGGAGGAGGAGGAGGAGGAGGAGGAGGAGGAGGAGGAGGAAGAGAAGACATAGAACACATAGAGCATTCCTTTCCAAACCAGTATCAAAGGCATATTGTTCCTGTTCCTTCAACTTCTCTAGAGACCCAGCAGCCCCCACACCAGGCCTTCATTGCAGACATTGGAATCCAATTTCCCATCATCCTTGCCCTGCTAGTCACACGTGTCCCCAGTGAGACAGATGTGGAATGTATCTGCTGGCGTCCATGGTCTGGGATTATCCAGCTGAGACGCCTGGCTCCACAGAGGCGCCTTAAACACTGTGCAGAAGCAATTCCTATGAGGACAGATGTTTTGCTGGGAAACCCAAACAGATGTGCAAGCCAGTCTGGATAAGCCAGCCATCTGTGGAGCCTTGACCCACTGCATCCCACAGCTGCCCACCCAGCCCCTCATCCCCATTGCTGCCCTCCATATAGGCCTTGGACCACCAGAATGCAGGACTGAGGGCTCATATCTTAGGAAACCATTTATGGGATCACAGTGCAGGAGCGAACAGTGGGCCTGCTAAGGAGACTCCCATGTATTGGCCATTGCTCATCCACAGCCCTAATGCTCTCTGGGACGCAGAAATGGCTGTTGAGAGTGGAGTGTAATCCTTCACACCCTCAGGAAATGGGCTGAGTCCACTCAGCAGTAGTTGAAGGATTGCCCAGCATGATGGGTTTGGACCCTGACAGATAAGGATGTGTGGAGGAGGCCAGGGTATGATTCTGAGGGTATATGCAAGACCATGGATGGTGTGAATTGAGGCTGGTCACATATAGTTGGAATTCCAGTGATTAAATATAAATCTCAAAGAAGTTTACATTTTAAACATATCTACAAGGACAGTTTGGTGGCATTGACTCCCACAGGAGGAGATTACACGTCTATTAGAATGTCTCAGATATTTGGGAGGTTGAGGCAAGAGGATTTCTTGAGCTCAGGAGTTTAAGACAAGCCTGAGTGGGGCAGTGGTGGTACATGCCTTTAATCCCAGCACTTGAGAGGCAGAAGTAGGTGAATCTCTGTGAATTTGAAGCCAGCCTGGTCTCCAGAGTGAGTTCCAGGACAGCCAGGGCCACATAAAGAGACCCTATTTTGATAAGCCAAAAAGCCTGAGTAATATAGCAAGACCCCATATTATCAAACAAGCAAGCATGCGCACGCACTCACACACACACACCACACACAATATGCCCACCACCACCATGCAGCCAACACAGACTCACACACATGCAGAAAGCATGTGGACCTTTTTCATACAGCACTTAATCACTTGCACATCCTTGTCTATATACCTGTACACTCCCGTGCACAACACAGTCATACATATTCAGATCCATCCACTCAGCAGACAGTCACATGCAAACTTAACACACAACACAGTCATATGAGCACAGTGCTCATGCATAGAACAACATGCACTCTCTCACCCACCCACATAGCACACACCATACAGCATTCATACTTGTGAGTACATAACACAAATATCCACACAGCGCCATACACTCAAGCACATAGCACAAGCACCCATGTTTACACATACACACAGTACATACATGTGTG
The DNA here is from genome assembly GCA_033318265.1 of Phyllotis vaccarum. Taxonomy (NCBI): domain Eukaryota; kingdom Metazoa; phylum Chordata; class Mammalia; order Rodentia; family Cricetidae; genus Phyllotis; species Phyllotis vaccarum. Next base: position 68,698,696 of record JARWLC010000017.1, on the reverse strand, counting down.
CAGCCAAACAGCACCCACACTCTTGTATACACATCACATACAGCATACTGGATTGACGGGCTGGAGCAGCTGATGGAACTCCTCTGGGGTTGGAAGACCTGAGATCTGGACATGGTGGTGGCTATGGATCTCTGAGAGAACAGCCAGATCTCCATTTGAATTTCTCTGTGTCTGGTAGAGGCTTGGTAAGCAGAGAAGCCATAACTGGGAAAGAAAAACAGAGTATGGCAGAGGCAGGAAGCTGTGCCTATGGGGCACCTGATGTACTCTGGACTTACAGATGTAGGACATTAGTGGGCGGCGTCAAAGGCCTGCCCGTTCATGCCCTGTATCCTTGGGGCCCGTGTTTTCCTGGATTGAAAGTAGAGGTGGAGAAAGGTATATCTCATTTGTTGGGGTGCATATATGCCATTCAGAGCCTGGGGCTCGCTTGGACAAAGAGCAGAGGTCTCCAGACACCATGGCTGGCGAGGAGTGAAGATTCCTGACACATCCAGCCCAGCTGTAGATGAAGGGGCAGAGTCAGTTGTGACCATGTTCTTTGGGAAGACCTTCCAGGGCCACAGTGGAATTTGACCTGTGGGTGATGGAGACCCTTTTAGAGTAGATCCTGAAACTCTCTGTTGGTTGGGCAGGGATGGAAGAAAGTCAGATGGAAGGCGGTGGGGTGCAGACTGTGGTGGGTAGAGCTGGCAGGGACAGAATCACTGGGCTCAATGACTTCTGGATGGCAGGTGTGGTTGGGTGCTTGAGCCAGGAGGGAGGCAAATGATGGAGGGATGAGCAGGGGAGTCCCTTCTAAGGGGAAGTCAGAAAGGAGAGTCCATCTACAGGGGAAGTCAGCAGAGGTATCCATGTATGGGGAAGGATAGCAGGGGGTCCCGTTGTTATTAAGGACAATGGGCCACCAAAAGCAGGGAGGTCAGAAAAGGCAGGGGTCCTTGACAGGGATGTCACCCAGGATGGGGGAGCTTTGGTGGAGGTCAGTAGGGGTGGGGGGCAGCCGGAATGGGGACCAACTGCTGTTCAGGAGGAGTTTTATAGACAAACGTGGACGGTCTGAAGATGAGGTGGGATCAGGAGGTAAGGCCATGGGCTCCCCAGATGGAGCCTGGCAGCTCATGCCCACCCCCGTGAATCAGCATCCTAGAGCTACTATGTCCACTCCACCTCTGCTTGGCTGAGTTTTCCCAAGGCCACTATGTAAGGCTGGTGTGCAGCCCGCTTCTTTACAGATGGCGGGGTCGGGGAGGGGCGGGGTGGGGGAGGGGAGGAGAACTGAACCACACAGAAGGGCACAAGGAGCAGGGTCCTACATGGCTGGTGGTGCCCACATACCGACTCACTCCTTTGGCCCCCACCACTGTCTTGTTGACCCCTGCATGCCATGTCTACCTGCTATGGAGTCCCGGTGCTTTGTCAGAGCCACGGTTTGTACAGCTGCTGGACAGACTCAACCTTGGGGTATGTGTGACAGAGACTGACTCTGCAGAAGGGGACCTTCTCACACGGCTTTTGACCGCCTCGAGCTATGCTCCCCAGACCCTCATTGGCACCTGTCCCCATCCTGAGAGCGGCGCCTAGTTAATGTCTGTTTTCCCACCGGAGCTGCTGGGCCGTGCCTCCGCCATAGCCTAGACCTCACGGATGAACCATTAAATGCTGGCACAAAAGTTGACCTCGGCTGCCCACCAGGCTGGTGTGTTTGCTCAGTTGTCGAAAGGACAGGCTGTAGCCAGCCGTGTTACAGACAGGCAGCAGAGCGAGGCATGAGGGGAGGGCAGAGCAGGGCACCTTGGCAGATGAGAGCCCAGGCTTCTTAAGGTAGGAGAAGTTCAAGGCCACCACAGGAGCACTAGGGAAAGTCACATGGCAGGGGGTGGGACATGTGGGGGTGGGGCAAGTGAGGAGGTGTGGAGGTGGGGGGTGGGGAGGGGGGTGCAGACTGACTTTGCACGGGGTGGGGTTGAAGATTGGGGTGGCGGAGCTGCAGTTGAAATCTGTTAAATTGTGGTAATCACTTTCTTTAAACCCATGGGTGTTCTCTAAAACCAAAACCAAACAAAAACAAAACAAGAATAAAGAAAAACACAAGAACTGTGGATGTGGGGGCTACAGTTCTACGTGTGTGGGGTTGTGAGTTCAGTCCTCAGCACTACAGTGGGAGGGGGAGGGGGAGCCTTAAATGTTTAAACTAGATGTGATACTTGCCTGTTAGCCCAGAACCTGGGAGGTTGAGGCCAGGAGGGCTGGAAGGTTAAGGGCAGCCTGGTCTATGGAATGAATTTGAGGCTAACCTCATCAACATGTTAAACTTAGTGTCATAAAACCAAACCCAAAACCAGACTTGGAAGACCAGTGTCATTCTTGGCCAGGCTGGGCTACATGAGAACCTGTCTCAGATAAATAATGATGATAATAATAATGATAATAATAATAATTTGGGAGGCTGGACATGGTAGACCCACTCCTGTAGCCCTAGTCCTTGGGGAAGCTAAGGTAGTGTATCAAAAGCTCGAGGGTAGCCTGGGCTACATGGCAAGTTCCTGTCCCAAAATTTAAACAAGTCCCGTGGGAAATGTTCCAGGTTGATGCTATCTCCATGCTCTGTGACTGTGCTTTGTGTGTGAATTCAGTCTTGGCATCCATGCAGCAAAAGATGAGTCATGAGTACACACAGCTCCTGAATTTCTGGAGTGGGGATAACTCTCATGACTCTGAGGACCAGAACATGGCTTCCATGTTTCTCCTCATCACTTATGTTCTCATCCCCCCATCTCCAGTGATGCTGTTTCTGGGGTCTGTGGGGTAGTCAGATTTTACCCCTCCATTCACAGCATGGGCACAGCTTGTGTGAATAAGCCCCCAAATGTACGTGCATGCGCCTATGTGTTTGCATGCTTTTTTGAGTGCTGGTCCTGTGTGGGTACTGGTTCCCACGCACATAAACATCCCCACAAGCACAGGTGTGTGTCCCTGTGGATATGTATGTCCCCATGTGTGTGAGTGTCTCCGTGGACAGGCCTGTTCCCATGGGCCCCACGAGTGTCTTCAACGTGTCTCCCACACCTGTTTCCAATTGCTTCTGTCACTTTTCATTTATGGATGGTGGGACCCACTTCCATGTATGGAAGTGAAACTAAGATTCTTTTAAAAGAGATTTCTTTAAATAAAGCAAATAGTTTCGCCTGCTCCCTGTTCCAGAGCGGAGGGAGGGTTGGTGGCTCTGACTCCTCCCCATCCAGACTCAGCTCCTTGCTGTCCATGGGAAGGGTGCTTCTCACACAACTGTCCCTTGATTCTTCACCCCTCTGCTGTTCCGGGACTTGGAAAGACTTGGATGTTCATGCTTATCCTGGTGTGGGTCCCAGCCAGGGGTTTGGAGCCTTCCTTGAAGGTGCTGAGAAAACATGGCCACCTGCTCCAAGTAGACCCTTGCTGATACCCTGAGCTTGCCCTATGTTTAATGTTTTCCCTCCTTCACCCTCATCATCTCCCTATTCCCACCTTGGCCTGTTGCCAGCTGTTCTAACTCTCTGGGAAGGTTTCCGCTTTGCTGGTTGATAGCTCTTGCTCCATGGTCACTTTGTGGCTAGACCTAGTTGACCGCCTCTCTAAACTACTCCCTTGGCATCCACAGTGTCTGAGCTTGGTTTTCGATGGATGATTAGGGCTCTCTCCAGCAGGGGTGAGGGTCCCAGTCACTTCTCCATTCATGCTGGAGAGATGGAGGCTGTGGAAGGGAGGGGCTTCAGGGCTAAGGTTGTGAATGGTGAGCAGCTGTGAGAACCAACTGGGCAAGAAGACTGCCTCACTCACAGCCCCATGTGTCTCCGCCCAGGAATTGGCTCCCAAAAAGAATCTGTTTTCCTCCAACTCCACTTCTGAGAGCCCAGCTTCCCAGTTGGAAACTACCATGTTTTAAATATTAAAAATGTCTGGGGATGTGTTAAAAAGGTGGCTTTCCTTTGTAAACAAGAGGACCCGAGTTTGATCTCTAGAACCCACCTAAAAGCCAAGGGTGGTGGCATATGCACCTATAATCCTAATACTGTGGAGGTGGAGATGGGAGGGTCCATAGGGCTTGCTGGCCTGCCTGTCTAGCTGAACTGGTGAGCACCAGGGTCAGTGAGAGACCCTGACTCAAAAATAAAGTGGAGAGTGATTGGAGAAGACAGTAACGTCTGGTCTCCACATGCTGGACTGTGAGATATGGAAAGGGGAAGCTGGGGACCTAGCCTTGTAGGAATAGATCCCATGTGACCCCCTACTGGCTTCCTTCCTAGGAAAGTCACACTTCCTCCTTAATGTTGTAGAAAAAGAAATTCTTTTAAAGTCATAGCAGTTAAAAGGAAATTTGCTGTCTGTAACCACGTCTGTCATAGGCACTCAGGAGTGACAAGTCCCCTGCATCACCTTTGAGCTGTCTGCTGTAAATCTGCAGCTGAACTGGGATCTCCAGTGAGGAACTTGGAGACTATGAGCCAGCAATTTGGCATGGGTGTTTTCCAGGCCTGTGTGGAGAGAGCATACTGCCTGCTGGCTTCACAGACACGGGGCTTTAGGGTGTGGAAGGTAACAGTCATGCTCTTGACAGTGACTGGTCATAGCAACAAAGAAGCTTCAGTAACAAAGAGCCCCATATCAACACAGCAGGAAGAACAGCGCTGTCTCTGTGCTGTGTTATGTAGAGGAGGTGCGGAATCCCCTGCTGACACACTGCTCTCCCACTTTTATCTTGCCGGCTTCTTCTCCAAATGTGGGAGGCTTCCCCATTTCTGGTTGGCTCCTTTTAGCTTCTGGAGCTCAACCTCATGGTCACTTTGTGTCTTAGCCATGCTGACCATGTCCCTTTATGCTCCCCCTGTCTGAGCCTGTGATTTGACTGTCTGCGCTGTCCCTAACATTTGCTGTATGCTGACCCTTTGAGGCAGGGGTATGCCTGCACATTCCTTACAGTATTCCCAACCCTGGAGAGGTACAAGACACAGAGTTACTGATTCTGTCTTCTGAGTCTTAATCAGGCAGAGGCTTTATGTACATTTCATCCTCATGGACATCTTTCTTGGGAGTTTCTGTGACCATCTCCAGCTCAGTTATGAAGAAAATGAGGTTGACATGAGTTCCATTTATTTATTTGTTAATGATATAGGGATGGCATGTGGTGACTCCCAGAGCCATGGCAGCTTTTGTTCCATAATGTGGCAACTGGTAGAAGACTGGAAGACTGGGCACCTTACTTCCAGGACAGGGCATACCAGTACACCAGGTTCCCCAGGCCAGCATACCCTATCCTGGATTTGTGTATATTTGTACATGTGTAATGCATGGGTGAGGCGGTGTGCAAGTGTGGGAGGAATGTGCATATATGTGTATACAACTGTCTTAGTTGGGATTTCTATTGCTGTGAAGAGACATCATAACCAACTCTTATAAAAGAAAACATTTAATTGGGGCTGGCCCATAGTTTCAGAGGTTTAGACCATTATCATTATGTTGGGACATGGCGGCATGCAGCCATGGTGCTGGAGAAGGAACTGAGGGACCTACATCTTGATCTGCAGGCAACAGGAAATGAACTGTCATACTGGGCATAGCTCGAGCATAGGAGACCTCAAAGCCTGCCCTTTCGGGGACACACTTCCTAATAGTGCCAATCCCTATGAGCTTATGGGGGCCAATTACATCCAACCTGCCACAAATGAATATAGATGCCAGAGATCATCCTCATGGGCTGTCCACCTTGTTTTTAAAGACAGGGCCTCTCACTGGCCTAGAGATGGAGAATTAAGGCTAGACTGGCTGGCCAATGAGCCCTGGAGAGCTGTTAACTGCCTTTATCTCTATCACATGACACAGGTGCTGGAAACTTAAACTCAGGTCCCTTGGAAGAGCAGAAAGTGCTTTGAACCACTGAGCCATTGCTTCGACCCAAATGAATTGCTTTAAAAAATATTGACTTAAATTTTATTTATTATTATTATTATTATTATTATTATTATTATTATTATTATTATTATTATTTTTTTTTTTTTTTTTTTGTGGAGCAGTGCAATGCATGTAGAGAGATTCAAAAGCACCGTGATTATAAATTTGGGCCACCAAGTCCAGCTTTCTGTGACCGCTAAGGGTCTTCATGGTTGGGTGCCAAGCACCACCCCCCAGCTGTGACTTTAAAGACAGGAAGCCCCAGCACAAGCCACCTCTCCCCCAGTCCTAACACAGCAAAGTCAGCTCAGGAGCTCACCACAGGTGGGGCTAATCTTCCCTGTTGGGGCCCCTGATGGGCATGAGCATGTCTTCCTGCCCCTGCTCCCTGCTCACACTGGTAGCCCCAAATGGTCTCATGTTTACATGCTCCACTCCATCCATCAGCCAGATTCATAAACATGCAGAGGCCCTGGAGCCAGGTTGGGGATCCAGTTTCAATAGTTGCTAAGGGTACGTTGGGACTCCGGGCACTATGGGCACCAGCTGCTAACCCAAGAGTCACTCATTAAAGCCAGACACAGCCTGACCACAGGCTCTAGCAAGACTGCGTCTGAGTGAGCCTGGGTGATGAAGCCCAGTGATGTCTATGCCTAGAGAGTGGCCTTGGGGGCGGGGCACCTGGATATCTCTTAGTGGTTGGTGGGTCTGGAGATCTAGCAACACCCACATGGAGACCCTGAAGACCAAGAACCTCAACATCTCTGGGCACAAGTCTCTGTGTTAAATGAAATGCAGAAGCTGCCTGCCTCAAGGACATGGAGACTGATCAGAATCTGTGATCAGAGTCATCACACACACTTCAACGCTTGGTGTGAAACTCACTGTTGTGTAGTGTTTGAAAGAGGGTCTCATATAGCCCAGGCTGGCCTTGAATGCTTCGTGAAGCCTAGGATGAGCTTGAATTTCCTATCCTTGCACCCATTTCCTGAGTCCTGCGATTAGAAAATCACTCCACACCTCCTTCCTTCCTTCCTTCCTTCCTTCCTTCCTTCCTTCCTTCCTTCCTTCCTTCCTTCCTTCCTTCCTTCCTTCCTTTCTTCCCTCCTTCCTTCCATTTCAATGTGTGTGTACTTGTACTAGTATCTACTACATATGTGTAGATATCTATGGGATCCAGAAGAGGGTGCTGGACTCCCCAGGAGCTGGATTTACAGGCAGTTTTGAGTCACCTGACATGGATGAAGTTCTTTTGGAAGAACTGCAATTGCTCCTAGCCACTGGACCATCTCTCCAGCCCAAATTATTATGTCCCCCCCCCCCCAACATTTATTTATTTTGTGGAGAGGTGATGCAGGTGTGGAAAGGAGACAGTTTTCTTCTACCATGTGGGTCTTGGAGATTGAACTCAGGTCATTGGACTTGGTTGCAAGCGACTTTACCCACAGAGCCAACTCAAGGTCTGTTTTTCCCATTTTTCATTTTGTGAGCTTTTTTTTTTTTTTATTGTCTTTGTTTTTTGCTTTGACTTTGTTTTTGTTTGTTGGGCAGGATTTTTGGTCAGCGTCTCACTATGTAGCCCAGAATGGCCTCAAACTCACAGCGATCCCCCTGCCTCCACGTCATAAAGCGCTGGGATTCTAGGTGTGAGTCACCACACCTGGCTCAGCTCTGCGGTTCTTACTGGGAGTTACTGGCCATGTTGAAAGTTACTCTCCATCTTCCTGAGGCCTTGAAGGTGACACATGGGGATATTGACTCTGGAAGAATTTGATAGAAGGAGCCACAGTCCAACCACGGGTGCTGCCCATCTCAGGTAGCAAAATGCGTGAGCACAGGAGGCATTTGGCGGCCCAGACGTCCTGGTGCCCTGGCCTTGCCTTTAATGTTCCCAGAGGCCAGTGACCTACTGCAGCTGCCCTGTTAATCATTGATCCAGCTCCATCTGTAGATCTGCTGTCCTCTTGGGAGTAAGGAGGGGCTGCATAGCTCAGCAGGTGTGTGACCCTGAGACCGTGCTCCTCCCTGCCTCCCTGGATACCCCCCCTTTCCCCAATGCGTCGGGACAGCTCATTGTCCTTAAGTTTCAGCCCAAGGTCAGCTCTCAGCATAGTGACAAAGCATTGGCACCCTTGGGGCCATCACCACAGTCATTACTAAGGCCTCTGGGGGGAGGTGCTGGGTATGAACCCCGTTTGGAGTGCTTCCATCATGTTAGTAAAAGCAGGATTTAGACAGGAACCTCTAGGCCTCTAGGTGTCTGGAAAGATGCGTTGGCAAGCCACAGCAAAAAGAGCTCAGATCTCATGAGGGGTTCACCTCCCAGAAGACCTGGTGGACCCAAAGAGAGGAGGGAGAAGCCAGCATAGGAGCCAGGAAGAGGGGACAAACAGGTCATGCAGACTCCCAACATGCCCCTCCAACAAGTGATCCTCCCAACATATGCCCACTAAAGCAAGTGATCCACAAAATGGGATGAACTCCAACAAGCAGCTTCCAATATCCCTCCAATCAACGGACCTGCATACTTGGTTGACTCTTGCTTGACCTTTTCCCCACAGGGCACTGCTTCTGTCCTCCAGCGACGATCCCCTAATGAGGAGTATGTGGAAGTGGGGCGCCTTGGGCCCTCTGACTACTTTGGTAAGTTGGGGTCCTCCACTCAAGGTACGGCATTTCATTAGGAACCGTGGGTCAGGAGCTGCATGGGGTTTCGTGAGGCCCCAGGGTGGGCAAGCCATATGCAGGTGTGAGAGAGGCCCTCAGCTTGGAGTTACCTCAAATTGAGGTCCAGGACTGGCCTAAGAGCTCAAGACTGACAGTCCTGGGAGCCAGCTGCTGATCTTAGGGAGAGCAGAGCTCTGGTGAGAGTGCAGGGACCATAAGCCGTTCAGCCCTGAAGCTGCTAAGGAAGAGGGTCCTGAGAACATCCAGAATGTTCTCACAGCTAGAACTAGGTCATGAGGAAGCCTGGGCCACATCACAGTATCTGTTTATGTGGGACTGCTGGACAGATCACAGGACAATACTAACTAAACTTGAATTTCAGATAAATAGAACTTTTTTTTTTCTTTCTTTCTTTTTTTTTTTTTTTTTCTGGTGCTAATGTTGGTGCTGAAACAGTCTCATAAGCCAGGCTGGCTCCAAACCCCACGTGTAGCTGAGGATGACCTTGAATTTTCCATTCTCTTGCTTCTACCTCTTGAGTGTTGAGTTCACAGGAGTACTTCCCTATGCCTGATTTATGCACGGCTGGGATGGAACCCAGGGCTCTATACATGCTTGGCAAGTACTCATTGAGCTATATTTCCAGCCCCTTAATTTGTTAGCTCATATAAAAGTATTCCAAGTATTTCATAGGGCATACCTCATCTAGGGAAGAGTTTGTGCTGAACTGATTTGTACAGGGCTTGCCATCCTAGCTGTAGGAATGCTGAGGCAGGAGGATGGCATGTTCATAATCTGTCCTGGGCAACTAATTTAGATCCTGTCCCAAAATAAAAAAAAAAATAATTTTTAAAGGGCTCAGGCTGTAGCTCAGTGGTAGCATGCTTCAGTAACATGCATGAGGCTGTGTTTAGCCCCCAGGTAAATACGCACAGACACATACATACATAATACATACATACATACATACATACATACATACATACAGACAGACAGACACACACACACACACACACACACACACACACACACACACACATTGCATTTATAATTCAAGACTAAAACTAAAGACTCATGGCTTCAATCCCCAGCATCGAATATACCAGGTGTGGTAATGCAGTTTGAAATCCCCAGCTCTCAGGAGGAGATAAGAGGGTCAGAAGTTCAAAGTCATCTTCATCTCCGTAGTGAGTGGGTTCTAGGCTAGTCTGGGAGATACAGGACCCTGTCTCAAAGGAAGGAAAGAAGAGAAGAAGGAAGAAAACATTCTTGCCTGGTGCTCCACTGGGACGGAAGGCCATTCTATGGCTTAACTTTCTCCTCTCATCCCTCCAGGGGAGATTGCACTGCTGCTGAACCGGCCCCGCGCAGCTACTGTGGTGGCCCGAGGTCCTCTCAAGTGTGTGAAGTTGGACCGACCTCGTTTTGAGCGTGTCCTGGGCCCCTGCTCTGAAATCCTGAAGAGAAACATCCAGCGTTACAACAGCTTCATCTCCCTCACTGTCTGAGTTTGCATTGTACCATTGAAGCTCCTTGTGGGAGCTTCCATTGTGGCCCTGTGACCCATTCCCCATGCCAGGGGCCTGGGAGCTGCTGGTTAGCAGCTGGATGGAGCTGGTGCCTGACAAGGAGCCTCTCCCTTCTCTGGACTCACTTTTGGAAAAAAAAAAAAAAAACCATCTTGTGCATTTTAAAAATAAAGGGCAAATGACAACCTGCATCCCCAGATCAGGGAAGTGACAGCTGGCTCCCCAAAGTGGCCCTGCAGCCTTATCTTGGGGCCACCCTATCCCTTCTCCAAGTCTTCTGGGAATTCTTATCTAGTCCCCGTGCTTGAACTGGCCCTGTGTCCTGCTGAGTCTCAAGAGGGGGGGATACAGCTACCCTTGTAGCTTTTACCCAGAGCTGGAAGTTATCAGGATGCTGTCCCTGGTCCCTGTCAGATTCTCCCAGGTATAGGACAGATTGTGTCAAGCAGAGGTGTACTCAAATGGACATTCAGGCTTGAGAGCAGAAATGGAGGGTAAGGGAAGACGATCTTGGTCCCTGCCCACTACCCCCAACTCCCAGAGGGACCCCTGATGGACCTAAGTAGATCCCAGCCTCCTAACTGGAGACTGAGCTGTAGCCCCAGAAAGTCAGGAGGCAGTGGCTTCAACCATTCACTCACCCTCACGGCTTTTGGAAAGTCCATTTCCGAGTAGGCTGGGCACCTGATCTCATGTCAGGACAGTTGGCCAAGCCTGTGACCCCTTGCTGACTGGACGCCCAGATTGGGCAGGAAACATAACTAACACTGGGGCTTTCCAAATGTGGTGAGTCTGGGCTGAGTCCCCATCTCCTGGAGACCAGGAGCCAGGAATCTGTCAACCTGCCTATTGGAGACCCCGAGGGACAGCAAGGAACTCAGAATTGGCAGTTGAAGCTGTGAGCATTGAGCCTTCCCCAGACTTGTTGTATAAAGCCCGAGTCCCTGTCCCTGAACCCCAAGCATCTCTCACCTGAATCTGCTCCCTTACGTGAGGGGAAAATGTACTGAAACCAGGCTTGAGCCTCCATTCTAAACCATCAACATCCTGTTCCCAGTGCAGTGTGATATAAGCCAGCCAGGCCTGAGGGCCACACTAGTGTCTACAACTGTTCAGTGTCCCCTGGGTAACCAGCATGTCATGAGGCAGTGTGATCAATCTTTTCTTTGCCCTCGCTGTGCACGTCTAGGGAGGTGACCCTTCCAGCTGGCCATCAGCTCCTCCCTGTGTGGCCCTGGCTGTGTGTGTCCTGCCTGCACCGAGGACTATCTGTGGATTCTGTGGACCTGTTCCTCCATTCCTCATTTATGTCACCAAGTGCTGCATGAGCTATTAAATGTGCAATGAAGAACCCTTTCCCGACCTGGGAGGCCTCCGTCTAAATCTTTTGTAGTTATGTGTGTTTTCTGTTCTGGCCATTTCCAACTGATTCATGCTGAGCCTGGAAGAGCTGGCTCAGCAAGTAAAGCGCTTTTCCTGAAATTGTGAGGATTGGAGCTTAAATCTCTAGAACCCATGTAAAGCCAAACAAGGTATCATCTGTCTATAATTCCAGGGTTCCTTTTGCAAGGTAGGAGAAACAGACAGGAGAATCCATAAAAATGCTCAGACCAGCTAGCCTGATGTATCTAACTGTAAATAAGAGACCTTGTTTCCAAACCTGGTGGAAGGTGAGAGTGAACTTCTGACCTCTGACCTACACATGTATATCATGACACAGTTGAACACACACAGACACACACACACACACACACACACACACACACACACACACACATACACACACACACACTAAAAATCATTAAAGCTACCTGGGAGTGGTGGTGCCTTTAATCCCAACATTTGGGAGGCAGAGTCAGGAGGATCCCTGAGTTTGAAGACGCCTGGTCTACAGAGCAGGTTCCCGTTCAGCCATGGACACATAGGAAAACCTTGTCTCAACAGACAGACAGACAAACAAACAAACAAACAAATACAACCAAACAAAATCACTAAAGCTGAGCCTGGCTCTGTAGTAAAACACTTGTCTAGAATCCCCCAGTGAGGGGCTAGGGTGTAGCTCAGTGGTAGAGTCCCTGCCTAGAATCCCCCAGTGAGGGGCTGGGGTATGGCTCAGTGGTAGAGCCTCTGCCTAGAATCCCCCAGTGAGGGGCTGGGGTGTGTGGCTCAGTGGTAGAGCCCCTGCCTAGAATCCCCCAGTGAAGGGCTGGGGTGTGGCTCAGTGGTAGAGCCCCTGCCTGGAATCCCCCAGTGAGGGGCTGGGGTGTGGCTCAGTGGCAGAGACCCTGCCTGGAATCCCCCAGTGAGGGGCTGGGGTGTGGCTCAGTGGTGGAGCCCCTGCCTAGAATCCCCCAGTGAGGGGCTGGGGTGTGGATCAGTGGTAGAGCCCCTGCCTAGAATCCCCCAGTGAGGGGCTGGGGTGTGACTCAGTGGTAGAACACTCTCCTAACATGGGTTCAGTATCTCATGCTGCAGTAACAAGCAAATAAATGAGTTAAAATGACAACTGTTTTGTCATTATCTGCATGCACAGTACATTACAGCTGTCACTACACCATCTTACAGTGCTTCGTCTTTCTACTCCAGATTTCACACATTAGATACGAACTCTTCATCCTTACCCTTACCCTTCTGTAATTCCAGATATCCATCCAAAGTCATCTACTCTCTCTCCTCTCTCTCTCTCTCTCTCTCTCTCTCTCTCTCTCTCTCTCTGTGTCTGTCTGTCTGTCTGTCTGTCTGTCTGTCTGTCTATCTATCTATCTATCTATCTATCTATCTATCTACCTATCTATCTATCTATCTATCTACCTATCTATCTCTATCATTTATCTTGAAACAGACTCACTATAGAGCTCAGGCTAGCTTCTCCCACCTCAGTTTCTTGAGTATAGGCCTGCCTGTATCACCATACCTGGATAGCAAGTTTTATTTCAACATTGTCAATTCAAATGGGAATCCATGCTGTCCAGAACCCTGTCTACTTAATCCTAAGGATGAGTAAGTAGACAGGGCCCAGCCCCAACCCTGTACTCCATGTTCGATTCTCTGTGGTTTCCTCTATTGTAAGAATGGGGCCATGCTGTTGCCAGGTTGAAGGGTAGTCTAAACCTTGAGGGGGAAGAGAATGGCTGGTGCCTCTGATCGAATTTCTCGTGGGTACACATGGGATCTGGGATAGAGAATTTATCTCCATTTCATTATGGCCTCTGTCCCTTGCTATCTGTGGTGGGTTTTGCTTGCCTTGATGGGAGGGAGGCAGACTGTGGGGACCCTCCCATCACTGTGTCTGGTGAATTATTCCCCCTCTCTTCGGTCACTTCTGCAGGCATTTCTCCATCAGGAAATTCACAGACGTTCAGTGTTTATCCACTCCTTCATTCTTTTTCACAGCTCTGAGCCCTTTCTAGGAGTCTTCTGTCATAAGCCATTTACTCTGCCAAAACCATTTCCTTGAGGCCAGGGCTTTCTGACCAAAGGACTATGAAAACAGAAGTCCGTTGTGGCTGGATGCCAGCAGGTGGGGCTCAGCCCTGCTAGGATGATGGCCTTGGCTGGCCCTTCCAGACAGTGGACAGTCTTGACCTTGGCTGGCCGCTCCAGTCTATGGACAGTCTTGGCCTTACTCCCCCAGCTCCGCTGAATCAGCTGGGCTGGCTGTGGTGACTCACTTTGAGGTCAGGCCCCCCGGCTAGATGCAGGGGAGACAAGCAGATCTCCTGCAAGACTATGGCTGGGTGATTTCATATCCGGGGTACCCAGGTCTTAGCTTTAAATCTAGTTCCCCCCCGATTCTAAATTAGTTGCACTTCCTCTGAGCTCAGCTGGCCCTGGTCCTGCCAGGAAGTCTTCACTGACCCCAGCCTGGCTGACTTCTGAGCTTGCTTCTGGGATGTCACCAAATTGGGAAGCTGGTGTTTGAGCCCCTCCATCATCTCCAGAGTCCGTCGGTTGGTGATGATTCTTCATCCTGTTTGTGTCCAGTCTGTGCCAATAGAGCAGGAGGCCAGCCTGGGACACTGTCTTAAAATAAAGACAAATGTAGGCCGGGTGTGGTCGTGCATGTCTTTAATCCCAGCACTCAGGAGACAGAAGCAGGAGGAGCCCTGTGAGTCTGAGGCCAGCCTGGTCTACATAGAAAGTTCCAGGCCAGCCAAGGGTTCCTACATAGTGAGACCCTGTCTCAATATGAAAACAAAGATCCCAAGTAAATGTAAAATAATGGCTGGTGGTATAGTTCAGGGCAGTACATGCCTAACATATGCAAGGGTTTGGGTTCTATTTCCAATCCTTGGAAGAAAAATAAAGCTCGCTGTATAGCATATGTATATAGTATATGCATGGTCCTTGGAAAGGTTTTGAGGACCTTGATGACCCACAAGTGCATCATGGGCCGGGGTTCTACAGGCTTAGCTTGAGTTTAAGGAAAGACCTTCCTCTGTCAGATGTCCTTTCGAACAAAGACCTCGGTCACTCCTAGACTCTTCTGGGAGCAGTCAGCCTCTTCATCCACCTCCTTGGATAAATATTCTTCCTATTTCTATGGGTGGAGAACGTAGCTTTGTACGTTTTAACCAAGTACCTGAGGCTTGGGATTGTGGCTCTTTGGTAGCGTGCTTGCCTAGCATGCCCAAGGCCCCAGGTTGTATACCCAGCACCACATAACCAACCGAACAACAAAAACTGAAAGCAGTGTTTGGCATAGGGCTTAGTGATGACTGATCATGTACTACCCAGGTATGGCTGATGCAACCTGTGCTAGTGAAAGTGTGTGTGTGTGTGTGTGTGTGTGCGCGCGCGCAGGCCAGGTATTAGTGTCACAATGTTAAATGTATTTATCAATCATTTCCCATCTTTCCCCCCCTTTTTAAGGCAGGGTCTGAATTTGGAGCTCAGTGATTGGCTAAGATGGCCGTCAAATCCCTGGGATCCTCCTGTTTCTGCCTCCTAGTACTGAGATTACAAATGCACACCACCACACCTGGCTTTTTACACGAGTGCTGGGGATTCACTTGGGTTCTCACGTTTGCATAGCAAACACTTTACCTATTGACCACCGCCCCCCCCAACCTCATTGCTCTCTTTCCAGACAGGATCTCTCACTAGTCTGGAATTTGCCAAGTCTGCTAGACTGGCTGGCTATGAAGCCCCAGGGATCCTCCACCTTCCCAGCCCTGGAATTACAAGTATGCCCCAATATGGACATGACTCCTTCCTTCCATCCATCCTTCCTTCCTTCCTTCCTTCCTTCCTTCCTTCCTTCCTTCCTTCCTTCCTTCCTTCCTTCCTTCCTCCCTCCCTCCCTCCCTCCCTCCCTCCCTTCCTTCCTTCATTCCCTCCCTCCCTCCCTCCCTCCCTCCCTTCCTTCCTTCCTTCATTCCCTCCTTCCCTCCTTCCTTCTTTCCTTTCTGTGGTTGGCAGTATCACCGTGTAGCCCAGACGGATGTCTTCCCCTTTTAGCCTCCCAAGTGCTAGGATTACAGGCACATAGCCCCATACTTTGTTCCTAGTTTTTTTTTTTTTTCCTTTCTTTTTTTCTGTTTTGGGGGTGGGGGGTGGTAGTTTCAAGACAGTGTTTCTCTGTGTAGCCCTGAATGCCCTGGAACTCACTCTGTAGACCAGGCTGGCCTTGAACTCACAGGGATCCACCCGCCTCTGCCTCCAGAATGCTAGGATTAAAGACACGTGCCACCACCACCTGGCTATGCTCCTAGATTTTATTAGCTGTTTGGCATAAGGCAAATTGCTTAACTTCTCTGACCTTCGATGATCTCATCTGGGAATTGGGAGGAATAGTTGCTTCCCATGATTGATTTTAGCATAGCAGGAGATTGTAGGTAAGGAATGTTAACTCAGTAAAAGAAACCTAGATTCAAAGCTGCCGTTGCATGGGATGTCAAAACCTGACGCAATGACAAGTACCTGGCCCTTTGGCTTCTGCCAAGCATATCAGTTGTAGCATTCAGAGTCTCTGGACCCCAAGTGGCTGGGTCTGATTATTCTGATGTCCTACATGGGAAGGTCCTTCGTTTGATCTACCTTAGTCCAAAGGAGTTATCCTCTCTCTGCAGAGAACCTAATTCTTCAGGTATCTGTGTCTTCACCTCCCCACCCCACCCCATGGAGTTGCCTTGGTAAGAATGCTTCAGCCTGCTCAGGAACCCTTGTGAAGGAGAAAGCTTTCTCCAATGAAGACTTCCTGTGCATCTGATCCAAGATCTCATGACATTCAACTCCAGTATATAACCTTATGGATTCTGTGGAGAAGGACCCAGACAGGCCCTGGAAGGTAGATGGTCTACTCCATGAAGTCTGAGGACCTGGTGTTATGCACATAATTTGAACAGCCCACAGCAGGGTCCAGGATGTAATTCCCATTGGGTGGCTGCTACCAGCTCAAACACACAGGAAGGTTCCAGAATCCCTGTCTCCAAAAATCCCCTACTGGAACTAGGTCTCAGAGCCAGGGGACCCAGGATGCCCCCCTGGGATGTAGTCCCTGAGCTGGTTGTTTTTATTTTTATTTATTTCTTCCCTTTTTTTTTTTTTTTTTTTGGCAACTTGACACTAGCTAGGGTCATCTGGGAAGAGGGAACCTCAGTTGAGACAATGTCTTCATCATATTGGCTTGGAGGCAAGGCTGTGGAGTGTTTTCTTGACTCGTGATTTTGGGTAGTGCCAATCTTGGAGAGGTTTGTCCTGGATTCTGTAAGAAAACAGGCTGAGCAAGCTGTGGGGAGCAAGCTGGTAAGCAGCATCCCTCCACGGTCTCTGCTTCAGTTCCTGCCTCCAGATTCCTGTTCTGTGTTCCAGCTTTGGTTACCCCTGATGATGGACTGCAAGCTGTAAGATGGAGTAAACCCTTTCCTCTACAAGCTGCTTTGGGTTATAGTGTTTATCACAGCAATAAAAAGCTGAGTAAAACACCTCATAGCGGATCCCTTGTGTTGGGGATAAGGGCAGGAAGGAGAGAGTCACCCTCTGAAGTGGAGAGGCACCCCCAGGAACCTTATATCTTAAAGTTGTCCCCTGGGGCCACTGCATGAGAGTAGTGACCTCAAGGAAACACAACAGCCCTCCCAGGAAGGTATCGGGGTCACCCAAGAAATCTGGGGAACCACTTCCTGCTTGGTCAGTTAGCACTCTTTAGCCCATCAATCACTCAGCAAGCCCACCCATTGGGGTACAGGACTCCTCATTCCCTTTCTACCTCTCCCTTCCTCTGTCTCCATCTCTGCTTTTTTCTTTTTTTAAGTTCACCTTCCTATCTCCATCTGTTTCTGTCTCGATTTTGTCTTTACCTTCGCGGTCTGTGTCTCTGTCTCCTCTCTCCGTCTCTGTCTCTATCTGCTTCTTTTTCTCTTCTCACCTGCCCACTCTGTGAGTGCCAGTCTGCACCAAGCACCAGGGAGCCCTGTCCCACCAAACCTCACAGTGTTTCCCCCCACCCCAGTGGGGCTTATTTTGCACATGGGGCGCTTAGTTCAGACTGAGAAGCAGTTCACAGAAGAGGGCCCCCCAGAGAGGAGAGCCTGGGCTATCTCTGCCCAGCCCAGCCTGCTCCAGCCAGCTCTGCCTGCCCTGGGACCATAAAACTGTTTATGAGTGGCGCCCTACCCACTGGAGCCCAGCCAGGTTTCCCCTGGAAGGCTATCATACTTCCTCGGAGTCCCCAGTTAGATAACCAGAATGCAGTATGAGGCAGTGATGGGCACCGAGGGGAGCTGTGAACAGGCCATGGCTCATTTTTCTCCATCTCCCTGCACGCAGCACAGGGAAGCTTGACCGGAGCCTACCGTGCAGTCTTTGAGATGAATTTCCTGCTCACCTCTGTGCCCTGCACAAAACTGTAGGATGAAAAACCCACAGGATGGGGAGGGTGTCACCCCACAGCATCTTGGTCTGAGAGGATGATGGGGGCGATGGCCCTGCTTACAAGCCTGAGCCCAGAGGTCTGTCAGACAACGATATTAAAGTAATGGGCTGTGGAATTTCTCAGAAAATGGCCCAGAATTCTAAGGCTAACAGAGCATGTGAAAGGTGAAGGTTACCCACTCTGAGAACCCTGGCTACTAAATGCCTCTTGGAGCTAATGTCATCCCCCAGGGTGCTCACCCAACTAGGAAGATGGGAGGCCTCATTAGTGTCCCCTGTGTCCAGACTTATAATCACCTGCCAAAGCAGTACTAATCTCTCAGCATCCGCATCTGAGGACCAGGTTAGAAAGGTATGTGGCAAGGGGCTAAATTTATACAAGGTGCTGTCCTCCAGGGCTGCCCAAGGCTGCTCAGGGCACCTCCCTTGCTGACAGTTGCTGGGCCAGAAATGGGAAGGTAGGAAAGACCCCAGCAGACCCCATATGGACTCTATCTGAGATGTCTGGATCGCATCCACCTCCCCATCCAAGAAAAGGGAGCTATGGGCCGGGGACCAGCCAAGAGGATCTTAGTGGACCTATGAAACGTAAAAAGACCAAGGAGACATTAGGAACCAGTGAGGCAATCTGCCTCCAACCCAGAGAGACAAGTGTTCTCCCTGAGGAAAGCTGACATCTCCAGTGGATCCCTTCTCTAGCGAACCCACCCGAAAACCTGAGGCACAGTTTGAAGATCTGACTGTATTTAAGATTGGGTCTCTGGTGGCCCTACCCCTTCTCTGGACAGCCACTACAGTCATCTCCCCTTACTGGACTCCAGGTGGCTGAGAGGGAACTTGGAGGGGCTGGGCCTGGGAGAAGCCCCCTCTCTCCTCTTGCCTGTAAGACACAACAGGTCCTAAGAGTTCCTAGACTCCTCGTTCCAGACCCCACCCCTCCACGGGGAAGTGATGAGCTGGCCTGGAGAGGGGAGGGCAGGACAGGAGAGGGCAGAGGAATTGAAAGTGCATTCCAGACTGGTGACACAGGCCAGTGGCCCCAGGGCAGGGAGAACACCATCTGAGCTGCTGTTCTGGAAGGGTCCCTGAGTTCTGATTTCCTTGAGGAAGAGAGACTGGTGAATGGGGGTGGGGGAAGACTCTTGCCCTGGAGGGTAGAACCAACCTTAAACCTTAAAAGCCACCTGGAAGCCTTCTCGGACACTCACCTCCCCACTCTGGACCTAGGTCTGGCTTAGGACTAGGGCAGAGTGGACAATTGTCTCTGGCCCTCATTAGTTCACCTGGATGTACCTTCCGTGGCCCAGAGCCCAAGGCAGGTGAGGTGGGTAGTTCACACTGCCCACTGCCCTTGGGGATGCCCTGGGAGGTCTACTCTGAGAGGTGGGAGTTCCTGTAGAGACAGGGAGACTGAGGGCTGGCCTGGTTAGCTGTTCTCTATCTGCTGTGTCCTATGCTAACCTGTGCCAGGCACTGACCCGGGGAATTTTCCTTGCTTTAGGTCTCAGGACCTCTAAGTGTGCAGTGCATGCTACCCAGGCTAGAGCTGCAGGGCCAGGTATTGGGGGGAGGGGGGTTTATGCTAGGCTTGGATAGGGCAGCTGAGCCACAGAAATGGAACCCTTTTTGGCCCTAAACTCTAGAAGCTATAGTCTCCTGTGATTCCAGAGAGCTGGGTGATGGATGTCCTTCGGTGGGGACATCCTTTAAGAGCAAGGCTCACCCTCCCCAGAACTTCTGCTACCCAGGTGGTCACCTGTATTCTCAGGGCTCTTGCCTTCTTCTCTATGGCATATGCAATATCCCTTCATGGGAGGCTCTGTTGAGTTACAGGCCCTTGATAGTCCTACAGGATACAGGCAGAGTGCTGGGGCTTGACCCTTGAATGGCCATGAGTTTCAGATCCCACCACAATCAACAGTCAGGCAGTCCCCAGCCATCTATGCCCCTTTGGGGGTTCTGTGTCCTTGTCTGATACCTTCACAAGTAAGCCTATTGTAGGTGATCTCAACTTGCCAGTGGTCTCTGGAGAAAGAACCATGAGGTCTCTTGAGCTCCTCCATGGCTTCATTTAAGCTTCAGTGGGCCCAGCTAACCCATCCCATATTCAGCGCTCCAGGAATCATGAAGTCATAAATTCCACCCCACCCCCTTTTGAACGTCTTAAGTTTTGGGGCAGTTTGTTAGGTAACCATGAACCCCTGTGAATCAATGACAGCAAGTACCATCATTTCTGGGAAACTGAGGGCTGCAGCAGGACTTGTCCATAGGACTTGTGCGCAGAACATTGTAGAATACTGCAGGGACCGTGGATACACAGCTGCCTTGTCAGCTTAGTAAACTTAGTAGGTTTACTTGGTACTGAGCCAGACAGTCGATTTTATGCTCAGGCCCCTTGAAGCCATGACTGATGAACTTCTCTGTCCCCTAGAGCTATTACGATGATGTGATAGGGTGACTCATTCTTAAAATCTAAGACTCAGGCCAGGCATGGTGGTTTATGCCTTCAATCCCAGCACTTGGAGGCAGAGGAAGATGGATCGTTGTGACATTGAGGCCAGCCTGGTTACATAATGAGTTTCAGGACAGCCAGGACTACATAGTGAGACACAGTCTCAAAGAACCTGAACAACAGGAAACAAAAGCTAAGCCTAACCCTGTGACATAGGCCTTAGCTGCTCAGGAGGCTGAGGCAGGATGATTACTTGTTTAAGACATGCCTGGGCTACAG
This sequence comes from Phyllotis vaccarum, assembly GCA_033318265.1. Lineage (NCBI taxonomy): Eukaryota > Metazoa > Chordata > Mammalia > Rodentia > Cricetidae > Phyllotis > Phyllotis vaccarum. The sequence goes on along the minus strand of JARWLC010000017.1, from coordinate 68,677,966 downwards.
TAGAATGAGTTTAAGACCAGGCTGGGAAACTTCATGAGACCCTATATGAAAACTGAAAAGTTAAAAAAATGGGGCGTTGACGTTGGCTGTTGTGGCACATGCCTTAAATCCCAGTTTTTAGGAGACAAGGAGGCAGGTGGGTCTCTGAGTTCAAGGTCATCTTGGTTTACAGAGTGAATTCCGGAACAGCCAGACTATGTGAAAGATTCTATCTTTAAAAGGGGGTGGGGTGGGATGGGCTTGGATTGTACTTTAGTGAAGGAACACCTGCCTAGAAGAATCCTTTAGGACTACTTGATGTCACTCAGTTCCAGAGACTGGCCTAAGAAAGGGTCAAGGCTACTCTTCTTCTTTCAGGGTGCCATCTAGGACTCCTGTTACCAAGAGGTGAGCGCTCTTCCTTCTCCAGGGGAGCTGATTCTGCTTATCCAGGTCTGTCATATGTCACACACAGCCAATGGCTTTCAGCCTTCTCTGCCAGGCAGTCTCCATGCTGGCTCCATTTGGGCTCCATGCCAGGCTCTGCCTGAACGGATCCTTCCACCGTCCTAATTAGCAGCTATTTCTGCTTTATTACCTTTTTATCATCGAGGCCAGCAGAGGCCCAGAGAGGTGAAGCAACAGGTGGAAGGGATGCACAGCCAGCAGGTGGCAGAGTTGGTGTCTCTCCGGGCCAGAGCCCTTTCTCACCTCTGAGGCCTTTGGACCAACCTGAGGAATGACGCTGCTGGCATTTCTAGGAAGATGATTTGTGTGGCTCACGTGGCTTTGTTTTCCCTTCAGAGGGAGGTGGCTGCCATAGGGATGCTGGGGCCTCCCTACCCTGGAATAGGATGAGGATGCGATTACCTGCCTGGACTTTGCCTTCTGCTTTAGAGGAGCCGCCTGGGTGACCCAGCTGACAGGAAAGGGAGGGTCTAAGGCTGGCCCATGGCTTTCTCCACAGGGCAGGGGACAAATCTCCAGGACAGAAATATATATATGGGGGGGGGGTCACTCAGTGGGGATGTGAGTCCCAAATCCTCCTTCCTAGAATGCTCCAGGATGCAGGAGAAGAATTCACCCTGCCAGATGGAATAAGACACATAGCTGGCCAGGATAGAGAAGCTGAGGGTAGGGCATGGAGCTGAGACCTCCTGGGGATTCCTTGTTATCTGAGGGGAGTTTTCCTTGGTGAACAAGCAGGATGGCCATCGGGTCCAGGCATGGCCAGCTACACTGTCCTGTGTTCTCCTAGCCACAGTGTCCTCAGGAGCACAGCAATTCAGACTGTAGGATGTGAAGTTATGATGTGAAGCAAGAAGATGAAGCTGCATCAGGTGCAGCTGAGATACCTGGACCAGTGCTATCCAAATGCAAATCACATGGATGAGCACAGACTTTGGCTTCCTGGGCTGGTTGCAGAATCCTGGTCTCTCTTTAGACAAGGTGGGGGGATGGAAACCATCACAAATGAGAGGAATAACAGGAAGTTCTCCTTTTTAAAAATGTTGTTTATTTATATGTGCATTTGTAGAGGCAGGGTCTCTCACTGGCTTAGACTTTGCCCAGACTGGCTTGGTAGGGAGTCCCAGGGATCCTCCTGCCTCCACTAATTCAGCACCAACACTACAATTATGTGCTGTCACACCCAGTTTTTTTACTGGGGACTGAACTCAGGAGCTTTTGCTCCAACCTGCTTTTTTATTTTATTTTATTATTATTTACTTTTTTTTTTTTTTTTTTGAGACAGACTCACTAAATTGCCCAGGTTGTCTTTAAACTTGCCATCCACCTGCCTCAGCTTCTGATCTGAGTTCCTCTCATACTTTTTCCTCTGGCATTCTTACCCTATTCCCATCTGTTGGCTTTGTTGAGGATTCCTGCAAGACTCCTTTGCTCCCTGTCCTAAGGCAGGGTGTCCTGGCCTGTTGAAGGCCACGCCATGCTCTCTTCAGCGTATGTGGATGCCTCTTTAGAAGAAAGTCTTTGCCCTCACCTCACCAATCCCCAGAGCATTCCCAGCCTTGTATCATTCCCAAATGCTGGCCCAAAGCATACAACCACAGACAATAGTCCCTCAAACAGTCTGTGTGAGGGCCTACGTGCCTGAGCTGCCATGGTCTAGGAGTGCAGCTCAGAGGCAAGGGATACCCCAGGGGCAGGGACTGACCTTGGTTTAAAAAAAAAAAAAAAAAAAAGTGCATCCCAGAAACAGGATAACAGATAAGGGAAGAAGGTGTAGCTGAGAAGTGGTCAGTTGCTTTACCTATCACCTCTGTATTTCCGTTTTCTTCCAATCAAGGCTTCTAAGGTCATGGCACTAAGAAAAGCTAGCTCTAAAGCCTCATTAGCAGGTTGGAGATGCCTGTGGGGTTGCAGGACAGGCAGGCAAGTCACTGAGTAATAGTTCAGAGGCAGGCGGGAGCTTGGGAACGTGGTGGTTGTGAAAACAGGTGTATTCCTGGAGGCTGGGGAGATGGCTCAGTCAATAAAGTCAGTTCAAATCCCCATGATGACTTAAGTTTATGACCCTAGCTCTGGGGAGGGGAGAGACAGGAAGGTCTTTAGTGCTCTTTGGCCAGCTAGTACAGCCTAGCAGTGAAGGCTGGATTAAAGGAGAAACCCTGATTCAAAAAACATTAAGTGGAAAACCAGCCAGTGGCTCAGTGGGTAAAGCACTTGCCACATAAACCTGACGACCAGAATTTGATTCCCAGAACACACTGTTAGATTGGATTCAATTGACTTTTAAACATTAGCTATGGGAAACACACACACACACACACACACACACACACACACACACACATTCTTAGGGAAATGGTGTGAATGCAGATCAGATTGTCTACACGGAGGTGACAGCAGATAGGCAGGCCCTGTAAAGACATCCTCATTCCAAAGAGTGTAAAGTGGGAAAGGCAGAGACCATTGCTGCACCCTGGCTCCCAAGCCATTGAAGGTTGGAAAGGAGCCTTGGGCAGTGGAAAAATTGCCAGGTAAACTAGATGAGGATTGTTCCAAAGATGGAAATATGGCTATCTCTCCTCTATGCCATTTCATTTAATGAGTTATATATTGCCTTGCTGAGACAGGATCTCACTCTGTCACCCAGACTGGCCAAGACTTCAAATTCTCCTGCCTCAGCCTCCTGAGTGCTGGAATTACAGGTGTACATGTCATGTGTACTACAGGTGTACTACACCTGACTTTGCTAGTTTAAACCATGCTATGTCAGGTCTTCTGAGAAAGGGACTCTTCCATATTTTGGTTGCTTTCCCAGGCTGGTGTCCAGGTGTTGGATCATAGGACCACAGTTGCTCTGAAAGCCAGCACTCTGTAGCAGCCATCTATGACCGAGTGGCTAAGGCTGGAAAACAGCTGCTTCCCACCTGCTCTTGCATTTTCCCAGGCAGCAAACCCTCCATATGCTCATCCCTAGAAGCGATCCTTCCTCTTTGTGAATCAGGACACAAATGCACTTTAAAATCTAGTTAATGAGCCAGAATGATGGTTCAGCAGGTGTCTTCACAGTGGTAGAGCCCCTGCCTAGAATCCCCCAGTGAGGGGCTGGGGTGTGGCTCAGTGGTAGAGCCCCTGCCTAGAATCCCCCAGTGAGGGGCTGGGGTGTGGCTCAGAGGTAGAAGGTTGGCCTAGCATGTATGAAGCCAAAGACTGGCAGTCTGGTTAATATGATATACATGCAGGTGAAGCACACAGTGAAAATCATGTCATCGCAACACACATGGCTGAGGGATTCTGTTGTGCAGGCTTTTACATTTACCCTGGATGTCTGATGTTTCTGTTACCAGGTTGTCATTGTCTCCTGCCTCCTCCTCTTCATCTCCTCCCTCCCCCCTTTCAGGAGGTAGGGACTTACAGTGTAGCCCAGGATGGTAGCAATTGTCCATAATCCTTCTTAGTTCAGGCACTGCAGGCCTGTAGTACCACACTCAGCCTGCTGTTCTTTTCACTTCAAACCATGAATAGTGCCCTCCTGTTGGCTTGTAGCCTAGGGAACTTGCTCTGTGCTTTCTACGTTCCAGAAGCTCATGGTCTCCTAGAAGGCTGTTGAGTGAAGTAGGAAGAGCACCCAGGAATGGTCTCATCACCACTTTATGTTTTGCAAATTTTCCATCTTGCAGAAAAGTAAGAATAGGGTGATGAGGGCTGGGAGTGTGGTTCAGCAGAGAGTGTGCTATCTAGAGAGTACAAGTCCTGGGATGCCTTTCTAGCAGGACATAGGCTACGTGGGGGCGTACACTCAGAATCCTGACACTCAAGAGATGAAGGCGGGAGGGTCAGAACATTGGCATTGGCTACTTAGCGAGTTTTAAGCCAGGCTAGGTGATATGAGACTTGGGTCTCAAAAAGAAAACAAAACAGGACAAAGGGAAGTAATGGGAAATAGTACAACTTACACCTCAGTTTGGCGTCTCCATATTTATCTATGTGTCTGTCTTCTGTTTATCATCTATATCTGTCTGGCTATCAATCTTCTCTATCTACACACACACACTCACACACATAATGTCCATTTGTCTATTATATATGTATTAACCAATTAGCTATCATATATCTATTATTTATCCTCCTTTATCTATCTGTCTGTCTGTCTGTCTATCTATCTTTTTTTTTTTTTTTTCCAAGACAGGGTTTCTCTGTGTAGCCTTGGCTGTCCTGGAATTTGCTCTGTAGACCAGGCTCGCCTAGAATTCACAAAGATCTACCTGCCTCTGCCTCCCTGAGTGCTGGGATTAAAGGCCTGAACCACCACTTCCTGGTTTATCTACCTGTCTTTTATTTACCTACTTATCACGATGTATTATTTATCCATCATTCACCTATTCACCTGTTTGTTATCCATCTATCAACAAATAATTTATCATTTGTCATGGGTCTATTTAAGGTCTGCATTATATATTTATCTACCAGTGTCTATAATCTATGTAGTTATGTATCCACCTATCTAAGTATCTGTCATACCATCTTCCTTTACCTCATCTCTTCCCTCCTCCTTCCTACATCATCTGCCCTCCCTCCCCAGCAGCTGTCGCAGGCAACAGAGACACCGGGAACCTCCACTGGGTTCTGTGAGGTTCTCCAGGTGTCTGTGATCATGCTATTGAACCTGTCATCGGCTCAAACAAGCATTACTTGTGGTTCTGTGTTATTGCTAGCTTGGAGGGGTGGTTGAAGTACAGGGCAAAGAGCAGCTGATGTGATTTTACCTCTGTGTTATCAGCTTGCTGCCTTAAGGGCCAGACTTCAGATCTCAGTGGTCCTGCCCAGCACCACATCCCCTCATCCCCTCAGTGCATTCCAAGGCCTCTCCTTGGCCCAGACATTCCTCACACAGGTAGCTATCTGCACCATGGCAAGTGACTGGGGGGGGGGGGGGCGCTGGCTATACCTTTCTTCTGCTTCTTCATGTTGCCTGTGTCCCAACTGGGGCCTGTGTCACTGTCTTCCCTGTCATCTCCTTGCAACAGCCTTTCTCTTCCTGGGGTCTGTTCTCCAACATGCATGAGAGACCCTTAAATAAATCCACCACTCCCGCCCCAGGGTCCGGTTGCCTCTGAGTGAGCACTCATGAAATCTGAGGGTTGTGACAGGCAGGCTATAACTCTGACAGGGCTGCAGCTTCCACTTTGGACACTGGTATGTGACTCAGGTGGTGAGGGGGTTGGGTTCCAGGACTGTGGAAGCAGCTGATGATGCAGAGGCAGTTGTGCCTTGAGGAAGATCACATTGGTCTTCATGAGAAGATGAGTGGCCAAGATGACGCAGCCCTAGCTCTGAACACACATTCAGGGTCACAAAGAGGCCTACTCTGTCCATCATGGCATTACACTTCATATTCTCAATGGCTTCATTCTCTCCAGAAAAAAACAAACCAAAGTGAATGCAGAAGAAGATTGTGAGTTTGAGGCCATACCTTGACTCAATATAATAAATCAATGTGTGTGTGTGCATGTGTGTGTGTGCACACGTGCATGCCTGTTTGTGTGCGTGTGTGGGGGGATGGGGGGTCAAATGAATTCAACTTCCTTCTTTTGGCCTCAAAAGCCCTCAGTCATCCCACCCACTGTTTCTGACCTGTTTTGTCCCATCATCCTCTCCTCTTCGCAGAATTTGGGACCTGCCAAGCCGGTTCCTGCCTCAGGGCCTTAGTACTTGCCATTATCTTGCTTGCCACAGAGTTTCTTGGTCTGGATCTTTTCATAAGCGCACCCTTCCCAGCCACCTGAAGTGACAGTCAATTGCTGCTTAGTTTATTGCTTCCTAGATACTTCTACCTCTCAGTGTTTATCCAGATGCTTGGCACACATTTTTGAAGGCTACCTGCAGAGCTGCCTGCTGTGAGAAACAGACCAGTCTGAGTCTCTGAGAGGCCAGTTTACCAGAGTAACACAACAGCAGGGGGTAAGGGACAAGTGGGTCAGAGTTGAGCCCTTACTCAGGTTGAGTTCAGAAGCAGAATCCTTACTTGTTGGCTCAAAGAGGAAATACATGTACGCAAGTTCTCTTCCTTGATTTGGGTAATATTTATTTATTTTGAGATATCTCATATGGTAGCCCAGGTTGGTCTGAAGTGCACTATGTAGCCCAGGCTGGCCTAGAACTCCCAATTCTTAATTCTGCCCCAGTCTTAAGTGCTGGAATTATAAGCATAAACTATCAGAAAGGGTTCCAGATACCATTTTCTATTCTTTTTTTTTTTTTAAAGAAAGAAATTTATTTATTTCGAGACAGGGTCTATCTTGAGATAGGTTGGCTTGGATCTTTTGATCTTACTCCTGAGTGCTGGGATGATGAGCTGGTGCCTCTACAGGACTCATTTCCACAGGTCATTTTCAGTGTATTTGAACCACATGTAGCAGGAGGTATAGGATGTGTATGTGTGTAAAATGAATAGTAACCATATTATTTAGCTTCATACTTGCAAAATGTTACCACTATAATACAAAGTTTCTAACAAAAAGCTTTATTCAAGGGGCCTGAGAAATGGCTCAGGGGTTAAGAGCACTTACTGTTTTTCTAGAGGACCTGGGCTTGAGTCTCAGCACCTATGTGGCGGCTCACAACTGTCTGTAACTCCAGTTTCAGGGGGTATGATGCCTTTTTCTGGTCTCTACAGGCATCAGGCATGAATGTGGTACACAGACATACATGAAAGACACTCATACACCTAAAGTGTGTGTGTGTATGTGTTTTTTTTAATAAAGTTTTTCTCTACTCTGAATAGGATCTAGAGCCTCTGTGCTTTGCAGGTAACAGTTGCGCCTAGACACACCTAAATGCCTGGTGACCATATGTGGTTTCAACTTCTGACCAGGATAGAATTTGCTTCTCTGAGTTTCCACATTTTTTTCCTTTTTCTTTCTTTCTCTTTTGAGATAGGATCTTACTATGTAGGTCAGGCTATCCTTGAAGTTGAGGTAACCTTGTGCCTCAGCATCTTAAATACTGGGATTATAAAAACGCACCACTACACTAGCTGGGCTTTCTCCTCCCTCCCTCCCTAAAACAGGGTCTAACAAATCACAGCCCTCTGGCCTTGAACTCACTGTGTGTCTTAAGAATGACCTTGAATTCCCAAGCCGCTGGCTCTAGAATGCTGGAATTACAAGTATGCATCCCCAGAGTTGTTTTTATTTGGTGCTGGGAATAGAACCCAGGGCCTTGTGTATGCTGTGCTACATTCCCTAGCCTCTAGGCTTTTCCTTTCAAAAGCTGCGTACTTTCTTTTACAGAGGTCTTCATTGTTAAATATTCACAAGTCTATTGTGGGCTTATAGGCTATTTTAAACATCATTTCTGTTTGTATATTTAAAAGTGAAAATAAAAACACTCACTAGGGAGCGGAAAGCAAGCTGAAGGTGCTCTCCCAACCCAGCACAGACTTATCTTGTTTTCTGGGGAGCCTGAACTGGAAAGGCCCGATCCTTAGCCTGGGGGAAGGAGGGAGGGCAAGATAATGGCATAATTAAGGCTTGTGGCCCGGCACTTTTGATCTTCAAGGACCAGGGCCCACATGGCTGAGGCTCCATTTGGGTTAATTGCCCAGAACCAAGAAAGCCTTGCCCAGAGATAAAGGGAAACTGGTGTTTCAACATTACAAATTGTTCTGGGATGGCTCTGGCAGAGCCTGGATGCCTGGGGCTCAGCTAGCCCCACCCGCATAGAGAGGGTCCTGTGGGTTCCTGGGGGCTGCTGGGTGAGGAGACCATCTGCAGGGTGAAACACTGGCTTCCAGTTTTTGTTGTTTTCCCAGATAAAGGATCCAGATTCAAAGCTAGCCAGGGACAGATCACACCAAGAACAAAGCAGTACAGAGCAAAGGGGGCTTTCATGTACCTCTTCTAGGGGTTGGGATGGAGTGTCTAGACCTGCCCCAGCCATATTGTTTCCGCATTCTTGCTTAGTACAAATGCAACCTGGGATTCTAATTTCCGGTATTCTTGGATATCCCAAGGGATGGGACACTGGGTGCTTGGGATTCAATCTCACACCTGCTCTCTGCAGACCGGAGGGGAGGATAAGTCCCTCTACCCCAGGGTGGCTGTGTGAAATTATTTCACCAGGCATAAGACCGGCCTCCGTATCAGGGCTCAGTATCGGTCCTTGCAGCTAATCAATAACGACTATAATAATTGAGCACGGATAATTGAGTTCCAAGCAGTTGAAGGGCGCTGGCTAGGTGCATGAGTCTAGTGAATAGGAATGCTTCACGTTTAAGACAATTTCCTAGTCCAGTCGAAGGCCTCCCTCCTCTCAAAGTTGTGTCTACCCCTCCCTGTTCGCTCTCGGACTTGGGTGAAGAGGGTACCTACCATCAAAGGTCAGATGTTAGCTGGCCATCTCAGCTGTTCAGCCCCCTCTTGGGCTATTTGAAACATTTGACACTTTTTAAAATTATGGGCGGGCGGACACATCGCGCAGCGCCGGGGGCGCTGGAGACAGGCCGGAAGCATCCGCTCCGGGGGCGACCGGACATCCCTAGTCACCGCCAGGTGCACCTTCTGGTGCCCCTCCTCTCCTGCATCTGAGCCCCCGGGTTGCTGATGCCTTCTTCCTCCAGGGACCCTCCACCTGACGTCAGGTGTTCACAGCCTCTAAGATGTTCGTCCTGGTTGGGACAGGATTATTTGGGGGGGTGGGTGCGGGTCTTTCTCTGGCAGCAGCCTTGAAGGCTTGTTCACCAGCCGCTGGGGCGGGGATGCCCCGTGGAGCCTGGAGCGACGCACCTACAGGCTAGGGCAGCAGCCGCCCACACCTCCTCAGACTCTAAAGTATATTTAGCCTCATTATCAAATGTTTGCTGTGAACCGAGTGAACCGCCTAATAGCGGCTGGAAGTGAAACTCGAATCCCAGCCAGAGGGAAGCACGTGATCTCTCCCACCAGAAGGGATCACCGAGGCGCGGGCGGGACAGGTGCGGTGGCCTCGAGCGAATGCAATCCCGCCAGGTTTGGCTTGGGTTTCTTGGCGTTCTCTGGAAGCCTGACACCTGAACCTCACAACCCCCCCCCCCCACAGCCCCTTCTCCGGAGGCCAGAATGAGGGCTGGAAGAGTGAGCAGCGGGTCCCAAGGGAAACCGAGGCAAGGGGGGGATGGTCGGAGTAAGCTGTCTCTCCTTGAGGCCCTTGACTACAGGATTTAGCCAGCCCTGGTTTTCACAGACCAGGCGTCCATCTCTTAGGAGTCTTCCGAGAACCTCGAGGGACATCATGGGGGTGAGGGGGTAGGGGTCGCTGCCTCACCGTAGAGCACCCTGTAAGCTTAAAGGGCGCGTGCCCCAGTCCCCTCGGGCGGCTGGCGCCGGGCTGCACAAGCTCTTACCACCCTCGCGCGGCCGCTGTTGTTGCGGTCGCTATGACGACGGGTCGCGGTTTTATTTTTAATAGCGGTCGGCGATTAGTGCAGTGCCTGCTCCCAGCTCCCCGCAGCTCCTGCGTCCCGGGCGATGCATCCAGGCCTAGCCTCACTCTGGTCCCCAGATGTCCCCTCGCGCCTTCAGGATTTCTCCCACCCTGATCTGATCTCCAGCTGGGCGCCAAGAGAGTAAGGGGAGAGAAAAGCACCCATAGGAACCCGCGGCCTCCATGCGGAGGTGGTGGCCGGACGGGCGAGGTATCCCCTCCGCAATGCAACCCGATCTTCTTCCTGGATTCCCATATCCACCGTCATATCGGGTCGTCGAACTGCAAAGAGGTGTCCTCTGGTCCTCCCTGCCTGCGAGGAGCCCGAAGGCTTGGCAGGACAGGAAGCAGTACTCTTGGTATAAGAAGGTGAGGAACTCCACACAGGTCCAGCTGCGTCCTGAGAGTCGCCGCCAGAAGCCATCAAGTGAGTCTCCATCTCCAGAGCAGCACCAAGTTCCACCAGCACCGATAAGGCCTTGGCTTTCGAGGACCTCGAGGTGAGGCGCTTCCCAATGTTTTCCAGACTCCCTTGTTAGGCCAAGAGGGGGTGTCATCTTATCTCCTGAGCACCCCAGGAATTAGGGCAGGGGTGTGGCGATGGGGGTGGGCTGCAGGCCTATGGAAGTCTGTGTAACAGCAGTAGAAGCAGGTTCCAACGATTCTTAGGGGAGGCTTGACACCCCCGCCCCCCAGGTATTTGGGGCTAGGTGAGCCTAGAAGGGCCCTTGCAACTTGGCCTTTGAAATGCAGGAACCCGGGGAGTTGGGGATGAAAGGCTTCTGTCCGGCTGCGCCTTTGTCTAGTGACAAAGAAGATGGGGGTGGGGGTCCGACCGAGGTAGGGTGCACAGGGTGCACGGGTTAATCCACACGATAAGGAGTGAACTGGACGTATTGCATTCTTTACTGCACCCCTTCCCACGGAACGCTTCAGTCTTCAGAGCCCTAGACTGTCTGTCTAGCTTTGGGATTCGAAAGGTCCACAAATCCCCTAACTCCGGTACAAGGCGAGGCGCTGACAATATTGGCCTTGCCGTCGGATAACTTCCCACCTGAAATCCGTCTCTCGCAGTGAGAGAACCGTCCAACCCTGATCAGACTTCTGCCCGCGTGTCGCTTCCCCGCCACCCGATCTGTGCTAGGACTTGGCCGGAGGTGGCGCTCTGTGCTCCCTTGAATCCCAAGCCAGAACCCAGGAGTTCCTCACCCGCGGCTTCTTTTCTGTCTTTCCTTCTATCCCCTCAGCTCCCCGGGTTCAGGGTGCGTCTGGGCCTTCGGCCTGGGGCTAGGGATCTGGAGGGTGCAGGGTGTCAAGGTGGCGATGAGGCAGGCGGCAGCCTCCTCCCCGACCCAGGCTTCGTTTCTACCTCCACACAAGAGTGCAAGTTCCTCAATCAGGTGTCCCAGGCTTTGGCTCTGGGGCGCGGGCGCGTGGCAGCCGTCAGGTGAGTGCCCTAGACGCGCCCCTAGACCCGCCCCGCCTCTCCGCAGAGACTCACTCCCCCTCCTTTTATGGAGAGGGGAAGGCTGGAGCCCTGGTTCGGCACGGTGGGAAGCGGCCCGAGCGCCGGGCGGGGGCCGGGCCGGCTCTCATGCCCTTTTTGGCGCAGCAGCTCTGGGCGCTGCCCTTTACTGCCGCTGGGGCCCGAGAGAGAGGCGAGCCGGAGACTGCCGTGCTTCTGCAGCGGTCTCCTCCCCTCCCCGCCCGGTGCCGCAGGATTGCAGCTGGCACTGAAGGGTGGGCAAGCTCGAGGGAGGGGCGCTCCGGGAGCCCCGGCGCCTGTGGGCTCCGAGCCGCGGGCGCCGAGCTTGGATGGATTTAGCTGCCTGCGTGAGCGCGTGTGTGGCCACTGCAGTGGCGGTGGCGGCCGGGCCCGATCTGGCCCGCGAGACCCCTGCGCGCTTCCGAGGTGCGGGTCCCGGGCCGGAATCCGGGGGAGGCGGGGGGCGGGGGCGGGGGAGGGGCGCGGTGGCGGCGCTATAACCCCCTCCCTGTCGCCGGCCGGCTCCACACGCGCGTCCTGCAGAGCCCGCTCAACTCCCAGAGCCCGGCCTGCCTGCGCCTTCTCCTTCTCCACCTTCACCTCCTCTGGTCTTCCCGCGGCTGCTGCGGCGGCGGCGGCAGCGGCGCCAGCTCGGCCCTCCGCCCGCCCTCCGGCCCGTGCGAGCGGCGCAGCGAGGCCCCGGGCGGGTTGGTTGCTGCCAGGCGGCGCGGCCGCGGGAGCTGCCCGGCCCCGGCGGGAGGAGGGCGGAGCGCCGCGCCGTAGCCGAGGGCGCGCCGCGGAGGGGCGCACGCAGGCCGCCGGGCCGCGCTGTGCAGGGCCGCGCCGTGCCCGGCCCGGGGCGGCAGCGGCGAGAGGAAGGCCCGGGGACAGGCTCTCGGGGCTGCCCGTAGCCTTCAGGGAGAAGCGAGGCGGCTCCCGGTACCGGGCCGAGAGTCCAGACAGGTGATCGGTGGTGCGGCGGGAGCTGCAATCACGCTCCGTGGTCCCCTCCCGGGACTGACGGCAGCAAATATGCGGATTTACCGGCCGGGTCGCTCCTAAAGCCAGCGACGGGGAGCGAGCGCGGCGGCGGCCAGCACGGGGAACGCACCAAGGAAGAAGCCCAGCCCCCGCCCTCCGCCCCTTCCGTCCCCACCCCCTACCCGGCGGCCCAGGAGGCTCCCGGCGCGACTCTGTTCCTCCTCCTCCTCGCTGGCTCTGCACTCGCTGCTCGCGCCGGGCGCGCTCCGCAGGCTCCCTGCTCTCCGCGCCACCCTCCTCCGGGCCGCGCTCCCTGAGGGATGGTACTGAATTTCGCCGCCACAGGAGCCCGGCTGGAGCGCCCGCCCCGCGGCCTCGCCTCCCCGCCGAGCTTCCAGCGCCTCGGGACGCGATGAGGACCTGGGCTTGCCTGCTGCTCCTCGGCTGCGGATACCTCGCCCATGCCCTGGCCGAGGTGGGTGCCACCCCCGCGCCTCCGTCCCTTCTTGGCTCCCTCCGCGCACGCCCCCCTTGGCTACCTGTTTCAAGCTCTGCAAAGAGCATTTCGGTTTTGCCAGGGTGGTGTAATTTAAAAAAAAAAAAAATTCCCAACTGGGTTCTATTTTCTGCCATGCCCAAGTGTGTCTGGTGAGTTTCCAGCGCGTTGCGTCGCTCCGCCTTGGAGAGGGACCGGGGAGCCGCGAGGTGAACCAGTGGGCAGAAACTTCGGGGGGCTATGGGTGCCTTTCCAGAAGGGGCAGCCCGAAGGCAGCGGACAATGCAGTAACGGGGTGCGGGCAGCGGGAAAGGGGGTGTGTGTGAACTGACCGTGCCCTGGGAGGGGACTAGGGCGGGCAGTAAGCAGGTAGAGGAGGGTGCGGCCGAAGCCTGGGACTGGGCAGGGTGGGCAGCTCCCAGCCGCAGTCCCCAGTTCCCGGTCCCCAAACCCAGTCGGACGCGGGGCTGGAGCAGTCTCCGCCCGCCCAGGGCCTGCTTACAGGTGGCTGAGCGAGGCAGATGGGGCAGGGCCAGGCGCCCGCGCCCTCCCACCGCTACCACCCCCCAGTCCCCGGGAGCTTCGCCGTGATGAATGACTTTCCACAGCCCCTGTCGTGGGAACTTCGTGGTTGAGTCCCCCAGCGACCCTGACTCCCTTTAAAAAACTGGGAGGGAGAGTGGGGGAGGCTGCACGGTGGGGGTGGTCTGGGCAGGGACCAGAAAGGCGCGAGGTGGATATTTAACCCCTTGCGTTCCCTGCAGCTTCTTTAAGCCCCGCTGGATTTGGGCGTCTTACTCGGCGCTAGGGCCGTGACTGGGCCGGAGCCGGGTGGGGCAACTGCGCGCGGGTACAAGCGGGGTACGCGAAGACCCTTTCCCCGCGGGCTTGGCCCAGGATTCCCGGGAGTGAAATTGAACCCTCGGGCTAGATTAAAGTGTTGGGGCTGCCGTGACTCTAGACGTGGATCCGTGACGCATTTCGACCCTCTCTACGTGTGGATTTAGCTATTAAAGCAGAAACTCCTCGGGCCTCTGACTGCCCCCAGACACCCTGGGGAGGGCCAGAGCGCGGGTGCTTTTTGTCTGGACATGTCAAGGCGGTGTTGGGGTGGTTTTTAAATTATTATTTTAAAAAACAAAAACTAAAACTAAGGTCAGACAGACAGGAATGGGGTGGAGGACTTAGATAGGGGTCCTATCTAGCCCCACTCGAGTCTTTGATTTGGGGGCTTGGCGAGGTCGGGTGGGGCTGCGTGTCCCGTGGGGCTGGGCTGGGAACCCCTGGGTGCGTCCTGACGGTGTGGTCTGCTTGCAGGAAGCCGAGATACCCCGAGAGCTCATCGAGCGGCTGGCTCGAAGTCAGATCCACAGCATCCGGGACCTCCAGCGACTCTTGGAGATAGACTCCGTAGGTAAATCGCGCCCCTGCCCCCTGGCTGCGGGAAGGGCGAGGGCGGCGGGGCGGGCAGTCTGCGAGAGGAACCGTACCCAGCGCTCGGCCGGGCCGGGTGCTGCGCAGGAGCGCACCGAAAGGTCAGACTCCACTCGCCGGCCATAAACGCCCAGGCGTATGAGTCAGGCGTTTCTCCTGCAGTTGCCACTTTCTCTCCCAGCGGCAGCCGAGGGCTGCTTCGCTAGCCCGGGGCTTGTTTTTGCTCTTAAGGGAAAGGCAGCGGGTGTGTCACTGAAAGTTCAGTTTTAGAGGGTGCTTTAAGACCCTGCCAGCTGTGCGGGTCAATGGCCGCCTCTGGCCCATAGGGCGCGCGGCTCTAGCAGGTCTCTCGCCTGGCGGGGACCCCCTGAGCTCTGGAGCTGGTCCGAGCTGTAAACTTCTCTCCTTGGTGCCCTGATTGCCCGGGGCTGGGTCCCTGTGGTGGCCACAGGAGGCCGATGTTTTTCTCAACATCTTCCAGTAAAAAGGCGCGCCTAGGACACATGCGCTTGGGGCTATTTTGGGGGCTCCTGGTCTCGGGCTAGAGCCAAGCCACGGTAGAAAACAATTTGTAAATGTAGGGTTGGATTAGACTCGGATCGTCCAGGGCTAAAATAAAGGGTCAAGGATGGAGGTGGGAGAGGCACACTGTGTGCTGGAGGACAAGGTCTCTTTCTCTATCTCTTGTGACACAACCTTTTCAAAATGAACACTTGGCCTGGGTATTCTTTTTGACACGTTGGGATGAATTTTGCCAGCTTAAAATAAAAAAGGCCCTGAAGAGTTTGTCAGGAGGAACTAAAGACCGCTGAAATGAAGAATTCTAAGTGACGATTTGCCTCTCCTTGCAAACTTTCAGAAAAGGGGGGCGGTGAGAGAATTAAGTAAAATCACATGGTCTAACCATTTGGAAATTTGTACCTAATTATGGTGGTGGAGAGGCCTGAACTGTTTTTGTTGCATGCCAAGATCATTTTTTCACAAGGCGGCCCCGTTTCAGTAGTTTCTTGACCCAGGAAATCCTTGGCCTGATCCTTATCAGGAGTGGCAGGCCTAGGGTTTCACTTGGAGATGAAGAGTGGGAAGGGGGTTTTGATCTGATCCCTTGATGTGCAGGCCTGGGTTGGAGGACTTGGCTTAGGTCACTGGGGAAATACTCCCGGAGTTTTTCCTGGTCCCCAAAGGCTCTGGAGACCAATAGACTGCTTTCCCGTCCGCTTAAGCCAGGGCTAGGCCTCCTGCTGTCTAGATGCTGGGGGAAATGGGCCATTCACCTTCTGCTGGGACCATTCTTATGCTTTTTTTTTTTTTTTTGCAGCCACGCCTCCCCATCCCCCACCATTAATGCTTTTAGCACCGTGGCTCTGTTAGGTTAAGCTGATGTGCTCAATGGGGGGCTGGAGGCTTCTGGGTTGAGGCCTCCTCCTCCTCCTCCTCCTCCTCCTCCTCCTCCTCCTCCTCCTCCTCCTCCTCCTCCTCCTCCTCCTCCTCCTCCGGAGGGTCCCGAGAGAAAAAAGCAGTCCAGCTCCTGGAAGTTTCAGATTGCTTTTGTAAGAATGGTATGTGCGCCCGCGGTGCACCATCCCA
Organism: Phyllotis vaccarum; assembly: GCA_033318265.1. Classification (NCBI taxonomy): domain Eukaryota; kingdom Metazoa; phylum Chordata; class Mammalia; order Rodentia; family Cricetidae; genus Phyllotis; species Phyllotis vaccarum. The sequence continues at coordinate 68,662,076 of JARWLC010000017.1, read as the reverse complement.
GAAATGAGGACATTCACCCCCCTTCAGACACTTGAGGGTCTCCATTCTCCATGGGAAACTTCAGAGAACCAGGTGTGGGTGTGGGCTTCTGCTTGCTGCCCTTCTAGCTTCTTAGTCTTGAAGACAAGAGGAAATCCCTTTGTAACATCAACTCAAAACGGGGTCTTCCTACTTCCTACTTGGCTATGCTTCCTCCCCCCCCCCCCCCCCCCCCGTGTGGAAACTAACTGGAGTCCAGACTTTGGCTGGTTGACACTCTTCATTCTCATCCAGTGCCTTCTTGAAGTCAGAAGCTCTGTGGCTCAGGCTGTTACAGAAGGCTGCAGGCAGCTGTGGTGGCCAGAGTCACCTGGAAGGAGTCCTCACTGGGATGTTCCCGAGGGTAGCCTCCCCAGGTGGATTCTTCATCTCCCTTTATCTAGAATGCAGGTAGCAGAGAAAGGCTTAGGGGTGTCCCGGCTCTCCAGCCAACTCCTCATCCAAGTGGGCGGAGCTTTGTGATTGGCACAGAGCTCCTCTAGTGGGCCTGGCTGGCAAAGTCCCCATTTTCCAGATGGGGAAACCCTGAAGGCATCTCCTCCCAACCTTGCAGCTCCTTAGCTGTGTAGAGGTGGCAGGATTCCAATACATTGCCAAGAATGTCCCTGAGCCCAGAGCATTCCATGGCGGAGTCAAGGAGCTCTAAGTGGCCTTTCAGTGGGGCTTTTGGGTCTAGAGACTGGCATGCAGCCGTGCTGTGAACTGCAGCTCAGGAGTTCAGGTCCTGTGTGTGTGTGTGTGTGTGTGTGTGTGTGTGTGTGTGTGTGTGTGTAACGGGAGCTTTGTTCTCTAGGGCTGCTGGCCAGGCGCCCATGGGTCACTGAGTAACTGATATATAAACATCACATCCCAGGCTACTTATAACACTGTAGCCAGGACAGGGCTAGTGGACTCTGTCTCTTCCTCCAACAGTCAGACATATCCCTGAGACATCTGCATAGGACAAAGGGAGATGACTTGGTTGATCTGAGAAAGACTTAGCCACTAATAGATGGTAGGCTCTGCTCTGCCACACAAGGTAACCACCTCAGTCTCCCAAAGAACTCATCTGCCGCACATCAAAGATGCCACAGTAGTGGATCAACTGTTAGCTTGTGACCACCTGTTTTTGTTTTTGTTTTTTTTGGATAAGGTCTCGTATAACCCAAGGCTGCCTTGGAACTTTTGTGTGTTAGCAAGGATGTTCTCCTGTCCCCACTTCTGTTGTGGGCATCGCCACCACACTCATGTAATGTAGTTCTAGGGATGGAACACAGGGGCTTATGTGTTCTGGACCGTCTTCCAGCTGAGCAACATCCCCAGCCATTTCTTCTTGTTGGCCTTGAGCTAATGCCACCTGGTTCATGACCACCTATTTTGATCTGGGCTTGTCTAAGTAGGCTCTCTGGCCAGTCTCTATGGCCGAGTTTCTGTCCGCTTTAAGTTCAGTTAGAAAATCTTGGGTCAGGGAATTGAGCTTACTGGGCACTGGACCTGGAAAGCCCCAGCTTTCTTTGGGAGTTTTAAAATTTTTATTTATTTATTTTTATTTTTCTGAGACTGGATCTTGTGTATTCCCGGCTGGCTTTGAATTTACTTTGTATCTTGGGATGATCTTGAACTCTTGATCTACTTCCTGAGTGAGGGGGTTTACCACATACCTGCTAGACTAGTCCTTGTCTTCTTCAGCATCTCTAGATGCTAGTGCCTTGGCCTATGTAAAGTCAACGACACCTACTCTGGGTATGTTGAGGCAAGCAAGGCATCAGAGGACCACAGTTAGCATCACTGCCCATTCTCCAGGCTGGTTCACCTCTTGTTAGTTTGGCCTTGGCAGGATGGTCATCACTAGGTTGTGACTCATCATGCCACTTTTTTGTGAAGAGATGCTTCTCTGTAACAGTTGGTTGATGGGAAATTTTTACTGCACGAGCAGTTCTGATCTTACTTATTTGGGGTCTTTAAAAAAACAATCCGTGCCATTGGAACATTGAGTCGTTTGAAATAGTTTTTGGGCTCGGAATCATCGTTGACATTCACACGTTAGGCGAGTCTTTGCTTTTCATCTTAAACGTGTGGGTAGCAGACGTCTCAGGGTGGAGGACGCTGGCATCCCTCCTTGTTGGTTTGTGGATGGTGTGGTCCCTGGTGGGGTTTATATCACCTGCTATGAGGGCCCTCCATTTGGGCGGAATGTCACTAAATGTTGGGACCCAGGAGAGATAGATATAAGAGTGTCCTTGGGGAAAAAGCGGGAGGGAGCGGGGACTTTACTTGGAGTCTGCATGGTATAGTCTGGGAAAGCCAGGTATAGATTATATTGGGGGCTGATCTGTCTACATAGCATGTGGTAGTGCTCTATGGCCTTCTGTCCCCAGGAATCAAAGTATTTGGGGGCCATGTGTTCCAGGGGGTGGGTTCTCCATTCTGTGAGTAAGGGTAGTTCTATCTTTGTTGGACACCTCAGTGTGTGAACAACTCCTTCAAGCATTGTCTCCTTCAACTATTTACCCCCCCCCCTCTATAGGCCTTATCCACTGGGTCCCCAGGACTCTAGCCTCAGGCCTGTGACTGCATGCCTCACTCCTCACTATGAACAGCCTCATCCCTTTGCCGTTTCTCATGGCCTCTGGCCCTCAGAGCAGGCTTATTTCAGGAACAGTGGAGGTTGGCTTGCAGCCCAGTCTGGCGTTTGCTTCCGATGCCCCTCAGAGGTTAGGACACTTCATCAAAGCCTGCTTTACAAGAGGGAGGCCCTGTACACACAACAGCAGGAGAGAGGCCGCCGCCCTTCCCATCTTTGCTTCAGCAGATAGTGGTACTGCTCCAGAACCTGGCCCAACTGGGTGGCCTTGGGACCTGCCTGACCCAGTGCTTCCCTCCAGGGGTTCTTTTCAGAGGCCACATCATAAGGGAGGGAGAGTACCTGAATGCCTTCCTGGACCTCAGATTTTCATAGGAGAGTGAGGAGTTTGGTTGGAGGTGCACATTGGAAACCCCATATAGGAGCAGAGGGTCTGGGGTCAGGGACTGAGCCACTGACTGCCCACCCTCCTCCTCTGAAGACTGTTGTATAAGCCTCAGCTGTTCAGGTTCCATAGGTATGGCATGTAGGTGTGGGCGCTGGTTACCATATTCTTCTCTCTACTTGTAGGCGCTGAGGATGCCTTGGAGACAAGCCTGAGAGCCCATGGGTCCCACACCATTAAGCATGTGCCCGAGAAGCGGCCTGTGCCTATTCGCAGGAAGAGAAGTATTGGTAAGCATGGGAGTGTGTGCAGGGCCTGGAAGGGGGCAGGCGTCCCCACTGGAACTGTGAATGCTCCTGGCTAACTCAGAGGGATAGGTACAGCCTCCTCTCCTTCCTCCACCAAACAAAGGTTTTGCTGGCCTCCTGCCCTCCCCATGGAGGCCGCCCTCTATCTCCTCGGTGTCTCCTGCCTGCCCTTCTGCAGTCTTGTGCCTGGGCCAAGAGTTTCCAGGAGGGGAACATTATAAATTCCTTAAGTGCCTGGTCTTGTCAGGGCCTGTCTGTAAGGAGGCTTCGTTGGAAAACGTGGCCAAGCTTAGTTTCTAATTCCTGATGGGGAGCTCCAGCATGCTCCTGGGCTTCAGCTGCAGAGCTGGGTGCAGCCTGGAGTATGCTAGATACCTCTTCCAGTGCCCCCCCCCCCCCAGTGCCCCTTTCTCGTTAGATTCTCCCAAGACCCATGCATTTCCTTGTGGGGTGGGGTTGCAAGTGCGGCCCATCCAATTCCAGCTCAACTGTTTGGCTACTGGCTGCTATGTGATCCTGGGCAAATGGATCCCTCTCTCTGAGATTTAGTTATCAGTAAGATGGTGGCTTTTGTCAATGCCTTGTTGACTAGCAGAGAACTTTCCTGAGGTGAGACTAGATGGGAGCTTCCAGCCAAGCCTCAGTCATCCAGCTAAGACTACAGAATCCCTTTTCCCAACTGAGCTGGGAGAGACTGACTGCAAGCTGAATAGTGGGCTAAGGGCTGTGTTGAGAGAGTTGGAGAAGCCAAGCCCAGTTGTCCAGTGTTTGGGCTTCTGTGTTGGAGAGACTTTTAATTCAGGCCCTGAGGACAGGGAGGAATCTGGTCCCCATCGCTGTTCATTCATGCTTTCCTTTCTCATCCCCAGGGAGTCTATAAACACCTGTGTAGCTCCTCTGGGGTATGTTGGCAGCTGTGAGTGTGCATATCCCTTGTGTGTCATAAGAATGGTTCACTCCTGGTAGTTAGCTGGTTGAATCACTTCTACCCTGAAGACCCTGCCCTCCCACACTCCTTCCAACTCTAGGGTTGAGGAACCCTTCAGTGTCAGTAGGGCGGCAGGGGATAGTCAGTAGGTAGGCCCTAGAGGCTTTGTGGTACCTCAGCCACCTTTCCCCACATTGGCTAGTCCCAAAGCTGGACACTGCCAGGCAGCCATTATATAGTGATCAATGGGGTTAATGTGGATTGGTTGAGGAAGAGAAGGGTGTGTGTCCCAGAGTCCTGAGGGGATTTCTTGACTGCTATGCATATCTGTTAAGTAGACTGCCTCAGACTGGCAGTGCTCATCTATGTGATTAGTACAGGGCAGACTGCCTTCTCCTTGGGAACAAATAGGTGTAGTTTTGCTGGATTTCAGGACCAGGTCCCTTGACTGGGGTTGAACCACTCCTCTGTTATGGCCTGCAAAAGCAAGGAGAGGGTTACTAGAGATGGAACCAGTGCATGCATGCTAGGAAAGTGCTCTACCACTGAGCCACACCCCAGCCCCTCACTGGGGGATTCTAGGTAGGTGCTCTCCTACTGAGCCACACCCCAGCTCCTCACTGGGGGATTCTAGGCAGGGGCTCTACCACTGAGCCACACCCCAGCACCTCACTGGGAGATTCTAGGCAGGGGCTCTACCACTGAGCCACACCCCAGCCCCTCACTGGGGGATTCTAGGCAGGTGCTCTACCACTGAGCCACACCCCAGCACCTCACTGGGAGATTCTAGGCAGGGGCTCTACCACTGAGCCACACCCCAGCCCCTCACTGGGGGATTCTAGGCAGGGGCTCTACCACTGAGCCACACCCCAGCACCTCACTGGGAGATTCTAGGTAGGTGCTCTCCTACTGAGCCACACCCCAGCTCCTCACTGGGGGATTCTAGGCAGGGGCTCTACCACTGAGCCACACCCCAGCACCTCACTGGGAGATTCTAGGCAGGGGCTCTACCACTGAGCCACACCCCAGCCCCTCACTGGGGGATTCTAGGCAGGTGCTCTACCACTGAGCCACACCCCAGCCCCTCACTGGGAGATTCTAGGCAGGTGCTCCACCACTGAGCCACACCCCAGCCCCTCACTGGGGGATTCTAGGCAGGTGTTCTACCACTGAGCCACACCCCAGCCCCTCACTGGGAGATTCTAGGCAGGTGCTCCACCACTGAGCCACACCCTACCCCTCCTGGGAGGGGTGGAGGGAGAGATGGGGATTCTAGGCAAATGTTATACCACTGAGCCATTTTCATAGCTCTCTTTACTTTTGAGGCATGACCTCTAAGTTGCCCAGGTTGGCCTTGAACTATGTCTATGTCTGTAGCTTTGTTGTGAGTTTCAGCTCTATACATTTCTGGAGTCTGTTGGCAAGCAGCATGTTCTTTAATATTGGAGGCTGCCACAGGGATGAGTCCTGCCCAGGTCCAGTCTAGGTGGGCATCTCTGGATTGGGTAGGAAGATCAGCGGTCAGGAAGATCAGCGGTCTTGTTCGCGTCCTACTGGTAGAGTCCCAGGTCTTATTCACAGTCCTTTTGCCTTTGCAGAGGAAGCCATTCCTGCAGTTTGTAAGACCAGGACGGTCATTTACGAGATACCTCGGAGCCAGGTGGACCCCACGTCGGCCAACTTCCTGATCTGGCCCCCATGTGTGGAGGTGAAGCGCTGCACCGGCTGCTGCAACACCAGCAGCGTCAAGTGCCAGCCCTCCCGGGTCCACCACCGCAGTGTCAAGGTGAGCCCTGCCCGATCTGGTCATCAGCCTTGCAAGATGTTCTTGGGCTGGTGGGATAGTTCGAGGGGGTTGGGGCATATGACTAATACACAGCTCCATTCAAAGCCAGGGGCTGGCTTCAGCGACCTTCAGGAGTGACTGAAACATCTAGTGCTTCTGTCCTTGAGGAGGTGTGAATGATGAGTGTCTCTTTATCCTAGCTATGGTAGGCATCTAGGTTGGGCACTGATGGCTGACCAGAGAAGGTAGTCCACCCACGTATAGCCAGCCGAGTCAAGGGTGTTATTTGACTCCTTACAGGAGTGTGGGTGACTCAGAGGCAGCTGTAGCACAGAGAAGCCAGCCCTAGCATTGGTGATGAATGGAGAAATCCACATCCCTAGTGCTGCCTCCCATATAGGGTCTCCTCTCCCCAGGAACGATTATTGCTTGGATGTGTGTGTTGAGGGGTACTGGAATCTTGTTAACTTTCTAAGCTTGTTTCATTAGCTTCCTGGGTCTTATTAGCTCTCCTTAGGAGGGAATGTTTTAATTCTAAAGAAATAGCCACATGTCACCATATTTGGGGCCCATGGTTTGCATGCATAGTCATTAATTATCTTTAGATGACCCTGGAACTTAGGTCTGTTCCCCGCTGACCCTGTGTGTCCCTCTGTGCTCCTGAGGGCTCAGTGATGGTCTCCTTCCTTGCAAGTCCTTAGTCTCTCTTGGGGCCCGAGTCTAAGAATGTAGTTAAAGGCCGGTTGTCTAACTATCTGAAATGGAACCCCAAAGCGGTTGTGACCTATAGGTTGAGAACCATTGTTTTAGGCTGTTTGGCCGTCTGAAAACTGATTCTACCTGAGGCCCTTTTGCTAAACATGGTCATTTGGGTGGCTGAGCGGGCACAGGGGACTGAATGCCTCTGAGGATAATGTCTGCTACTGACACAGCAAGGCTTCTGTAGCCAGGCTACTTATGCATGAGGATTTCAGACCCCATTCTTCCACTCATCTCAACTCCCAACCGTGCCATGACCCTTGGCCCTGGTGGAAGGGAGGTGCCCGAACATCTTTTTTGTTAAGGACCTGTATCCAGTACCTCATTTGTGACTCACAACCTGGACACCTATAGTTGACCCTGACTTGATGGCAGCTGGTTGGACTCCCGAGAGATCCAGGGCTTGACTGAGTAAACCCCATATGTCATTGCAGGCATCTTCAAGACTGGACACCCCCCAAAAATTCTGGGCTTTCCCCCCCAGGGTTCCATGGACTAGTTTGGGATGCTCTCTGGGTTTGCTATCCACCCTCAGAGGTTGGACAGGATGTTGGCTACCAGCAGGGTCATGCTACCTGGGCTGGTCCAAGCACCCTGGTATCCCATGTGACCTGGACCAGCTTCAGCCTTTCCTTGGGCCTCGGGGTTCTTACTGATGGTATATTGAGGAGTCCAGAAAGCTGTCGTCTTGTTCTTAGGGATGGATATAGGGTTTGATCTAGGATAGGTCTGTGTATCAATTCCATCTGGCTTCATCACTTGCCTGCCTGCCATGATTGATGGACTTATGTAGTCCAGGCTAGTATTAAACTTGAGGTAAACCTCCCAAAACCTCCTGGCTAGTGGAATTACAAGGGTGAGCTATGACAATGTGAATTTAGGAATAGTTTTTCTGTGCTGAAGACATGCTCAAAGGGTGGGTAGTGTGATAAGGTGTGTGAAAGTTTTGACTTAGAGATTTTCAGTCTCCAGCCTCTCGGACAAGGACTGACCATTCTCATTGGCACTGTGCCTTTACCCTTTGGGGCTCATTTGCCCAGCAGGGTCTTGAAGATCAGTTGAAAGAGACCAGTCTAGTCCTGGTTGAGCTAGGCTCCCCCATACTCCTTCCTTAGCACCCACCCACATGCACCACCACTGCCACCCACCCAGAGCTGGGAGGGGACATCCGGCCGTAGATACTGCAGGCTCTTGCAGAAGGGACAGAAGGTCAGTGGAACAGGAGCTCCATTGTAGATGCCAGCTCTGCAGCATTTGGGGTGGAGGCTGGTGCTGACCTGGGTGGAGGGAGATGGGCCCAAAAGTCCTGGGGTGGGGCTGATGATGGGGTTCATAGCAGGCTTATCCCTTCTGTATTATATGTGCCATCATCCCTGGTTTGCTCATGTGTGTTTGTGTGTGTGTGTGTGTGTTTCTCCTTCCTTGTGGTACTGTGGATTAAACTCAGGACTTCTCATTATAGGCAAACATTTACTACTGAGCCACAGCCCAGCCTCTTACTGGGGGATTCTAGGCAGGTGCTCAACCAGTTAACCCAGTCCCCAGCTCTCTGTAGTTTTTGTTGTGAGATGGGGTCTAAATTAAGATACTCAGGCTGGCTTTGAACTCACCCTATAGCCTAGGCAAGCCTTGAACGGCTACTTCAGTCTCCCAAGTGCTTGCCTGGAGTGATGCCTGAGCAGCCTGGGACCTCACCTATTTGGCCTCTTGTGCCCTGTCGTGCTCATCATATGCTGCCTGACCACAAGTGCTAGCTGTGGAGGCTGGAGAAGGATGCTCTGTGGGCATGCACAACTGTAGGCCTACACAATGGAGAATAGGCTAGGCTCATAGAACTACCTGTGATGTTTAGCCTGGAGGCCTGGACAGAGATGAGGACTCCCCTGTCTATAGTGTATAGGGGCTGCCGAGGGGTCAGTTTGACCTGGTTTTGAGCTGAACATGGAGGTCTGTTACTCGGTCATCATGTTCAGGGCTCTGTTGGGTTGGACTCCAGGATTCTAGAAGAAAGGTACCCCCACATTGGGTAGGGTTTGGAGCTGTGTTCTAGAAGTCCTGACCGGGTTCCATCAGGTGCTCGTGTAAAGATTTCAAAGAAGGTGGCCAGGGTGGCTTTAATTCTGAAGGAATGTCTCACAGTCCCTTCTCTGGTGAGGGACTTGGTCTGAGGGAGCTGGCAGAAACCATCCAAGTGTGCTTGTTGTACATATATATATATATATATCTGAAATTTCTCCCTTTCAACTGCTATGTGTGAGGCCTTTGGGCAAGTGGGACAGGGGTCCCCCTGCCTGTGAGGTCTGGCACCTGCTTGCTTTCTCAGTGGATGTCCATGGGACACTTGGGGAGCCAGACAGAGCATAACACCCTCTTGGTCAAGCTAGAGGATTGGCCTGGGAAGGTCTCTGGCCTTTGGGGCTGTGTGACCTCAGAGCCTCTATCCTCTGTCCAGGATATTAGCAGAAACAAGTGTTGAGAAACCTGAGCAAGTTGATCGTTTGAAGCTTCATTCAGTTTCTCGTCTATTCAAACAGGCTGTAATACGGTCCGTGCAGCTGGCCTGAAGGAGGGACTATGCTCTGTGTTCAACTCAAAAATGCTTTTATCGGAGATGACACTGTTCTGAGGCTTGGGAACAGTCAGGACAAGCCCTCTTTGGGCGCAGTGATCAGACAGTGGCCTAGCCAGGTGACACTCTGAGTTTAACTTGAGGGAGCTGTGGATTGCTTGTGGAGCAAGCGAGGCTGCTGGGATTTTACCATCATCTCCTTTTACACTTCTGAGGAGGCCGTTTTGAAAATTTAGTATTCATAACATGTTCTGTTGGGGGGAAGGGGGATGTAGCCATTTCCTGGCCAGACAGAGGTGGCAGAGTGACTGGAATCCTTACATTCCCGAAACAGGTGCTCCCATAAACCACTATTTGTTTTGGTCTGGTAAACATGGGCCTGTCTGGGAGAAAGGGGGCTCCTTAGCTGTAGCAGCTCATCAATTGCCCCTCATGCAGAGGACCCCTAGGCTCAGGGTGCGGGTCTGGCTCTGATTAGCCCCATGGGGAAAAACTAAGGCCCAGGTCAGGCTGGAGGGTTGTACCTAAGACCAGGCCAAATGCCTTTCCGACACCAGGGTTCAGAGCTTTATGAGGCTCACCTGGTCCCCACCACAGAGTCAGGGGGGTGAGGGGGGCAGAGTGCCCACCTGCTGGTGTCTGTGGCCAGGGCCTCTCCCAGACTTGGGTTTAGCCAGGCAGTGTGAAGTTTGCTGAATCACCAAGGACTTTGGACATCTTTGGAGGTTGGGGACTGTGGCAGGGGTCCATCACAGCACTGCTGCCTACAGAGCCTCTGGGGACTGGCTTATGTTTTTCTTTTGAGAGAACTCCTTCCTCCCTGACCTACCCCAGGGCCCTTCAAGGGAGGGTCAAAGGGTTGCCCTTCTGTTCCCTGGGTTGAAGTGTGAGACCACATTTCTGAGCTTAGGGACAGGGGATGGGTGCTTCTGGGGACATACTAAACTGCTAAACAGAGCTTTGGGGGTGCATTTTAGTAAGAAGCCTCTATGAATATTAACTACTGTTGAAGCTAGCTCCTGTAGAGTAGCCCTGTCCCATATCTAGGTGTTTCTTTAATGTTGTTGTGTCTTTTTTTTTTTTTTTTTTTTAAATATAATGTCTTGTTCTAGAGCCAGGATGGACTTGAACTTGAAGCAATCCTTCTGCCTCAGTCTACTGAATGCTGGGATTCCAAGGTTTCCCCACCATGCCCACTTGACTTTTTTGAGTGCCTCTGCAGAGGTGACCCTTTCTCTTCTTTTGAGGGCTACCTGGGTGGATGTGACCACTGTCCCCATGTCACAGTTATAATTGTAGGTATCTGGACAGCATGACTCGATTATACCTCAGATGCCCCTGCCCTCACCATCCCTAGTGGCTGTTGTTCCCACTTTCTGACGCAGTGAAACCTCCTGGGCTGGCCCTTGACCCCTAACCCCTGGTCCTACGCCCTACACTCTGAGCTCATACTTGGCAGACTCTGTTCACACCTGAGGCATCCACACTACTTCACACGCCTGCTGGGCATCTGGCACCCTTTGCACCCACGTTAACCATTAATGTAGCCAAGGTGGTAGCCATAGCAGAGTCTGGCTGAGTCTGGTCCCCAATCTCTGAAGCAGTTATTTGTCCTGGATGCAGGACTGACCCCTGTTTGGGTCCTCTTGGTTCCTGAGCTTCACTACCCTAAGGAAAACAGTGGAGAATGTCCCCCTCTCCTGACACTACCAGGTGTTTTCCCTACCATTGAATGCCCAAGAAGCTGCCACCTCTAGGCCATCCAGGGTGGGTTCAGCATTGTTATAGCCTCAGTTTCCCCCAGTGTGCAGTGAGATGTGAGGTAGAGATCCCTCAGGGAAGTTCTGGGAGGTGGACACAGATTTGGCACTGATTGTGTGCAGGGTTGGGAGGGTGGCATATGTTCCATGTGTCATCAAGGCTGGGACACACTGCCAATCATGCTCTTTGGGTCACCTCAGGAGAGGGCTTACTGTGCCTGGGTTTTCTTTTCTATCCATGGAGGTGACAATCCTACTACTTCATTGGCTGGCCAGGAGGGTTAAGTGAGTGCTGGTGTCTGGACTCTGAGGGAGGTGGCCTTGAAGGCACCCTATACCCTGCTGGAATTAGAGCAGGGTTATATGCCCAAGGCTGCCTCTGGTACAGGTCTTGATGGGATTGGGGGGAGGGGGCTTAAGCAACTGCTATGTGAGCATTGTGGGGGAGTGTGGAATTACGTTCCTGCGTTGGGAGCTGTGTATGCCACTCAGATCTGTGTGTGTGGTGGAGTTGACAGAGCACCTCATGAGAACTGAGTGGTCAGCGTCTGGCCAGGACCGTGGAAGGGTTTGCCTGGGATTCTAGAGTCCAGCATGAATTTTTGGTGCCTGCCATGTTGGCGTGTCTCCAGGGACCCTGGGTTGAGAGGGCAATGACTCTCTGAGTGTGGCCTCTCCCTCAGCCAGCTTTGTGGTCACACTGCTGTCCCTACCTGAGACTTCGTTTTCTTCAGTAACAACACAAGCACCAGAGTAATACTGTGCTCCTCCAGCCTGTACCCAGTTCACCCGTTCTTTGCTGGCACCATTCAGATTTTTTGGGCACTTAAGGAGTCTCCTGTAGTTCAAGCTGACTTCAGCACTCTTATGTTACCAAAGATGACCTTAAGTTCCTTCTGTCCCCATGTCCTGAGTCCTGGGATTATAGATTTGTGCTACCACGTTTATTCAGTTTATATGGTCCTGGGGTTAGAACTCAGGGCTTTGTGGATGCTAGGCATGCATTTTGCTAACTGAGCCACTGCCCTTGCTGTGTAGCCCAGGCTATCCTTGAATTTCTGAACTGAGTGCTGGGATATCACATCACTGGGTTTATTTCAAATGGAAACAGGCCTGAGCTAAAGGGAAGATGCCTTGGAAAGGTGAGGAATCTGAGTCCCAGTTTGGGATAAGCCAGGCAGGTCCCTCTCAGGTACCTGGTGTTGACACTGGCTTTGTTTCCTCGGCAGGTGGCCAAAGTGGAGTATGTCAGGAAGAAGCCAAAATTGAAAGAGGTCCAGGTGAGGTTAGAAGAACACCTGGAGTGTGCATGTGCGACCTCCAACCTGAACCCAGACCATCGGGAGGAGGAGACGGGTGAGTGGCCAGCACTGTTTATTTGCTGGGTTTGTGTCCTGAGGGCTTGGGTTAAGAGCCAAGTCTATCACACAGGCCGGGATTCCCAGCTGTCCACACTGGCTTGCAGAGCTAGAGTCAGGTAAGCCGTGCCTGCAGGCTGCCACATCCAGGTGGGACAGTAGACGCTGGATTGCTGGTCTTGACCTTCATCCCGTCTAGCATACCTGTACATTGCCAGCCAGGCAGTCCAAGTACAGAGAAAGACCCGGAAGTGTCTATGTGCCAGGGTGGATCGGGCTTTCTTTCTGAAAGATAAACACCTCTAGTATTTATTGCTGTGGCTTCCCACCCCGGGCCCTCAGGAGGCCACTCACCTTCCCTGCCCTTTCCTTGACAGGAAGGCGTAGGGAATCAGGTAAAAAGCGGAAAAGAAAAAGGTTAAAACCCACCTAAGGCGGCCAATCAGGTAGGCCCTGCCCGCCGGGTGCGCTGGGGGACCCCCTCGCAGGGCTGGGACATAATCACACCAGCGAATCGGCTTCAGTGGGCCCTGATTGGCTCAAGGCTCTGTGTGCTTTTGGGGCTGCTGGGCCGGGGCTCCTTGCAGCTACAGCTTTGCCCTTCTCTCGGTCATTGATCAGATACCTAAGTGCCCCTTGGCGGGAAGTGTGGGGCGGTTCTGGTGGTTCTGCTGGAGTTACCTGGGGGAGAGGCTGCCCACTGCACTGACAGATGGAAAGACTGAGGCTTTTACGGGTGACAGGTGAGGCTTGTGAAGGCTGTGTGGATCTGAAGAGCTTTACGTGGACAGGGCAGTTAGTTGTCTTTTGTAACCAATAGCAACATGGGGACAGAAGGTAGATGTCAGTCTATTTACTTGGTACTATGGATCTGTCTTTAAAATGACTCTCAGGACCCATGGTGGTTCTTACCACTCTCATATTCTAAGCTGGAAGAGTCAGGTTGAGTAATAAGAGCCACAGAGCCTCTCTGGAATGCTTAATCCAAACCCACCCTGTGACGGCTGTTTTTCCCCGGAAGTGTAGGGAATGTAGGTGAGGCATGTCATTTCCCAGGCCTGTCCTGAGTGTCAGCTTGTCTGGAGACTGTCTGGCTGAGCCCTTCCTCCTGGCACATGGGACTTAGGGGCATCCAAGACAAACAGTTATTCTGGGCAAGAGAGTCCTCAGAGATAGGGTGTCTGAGAGCCCTGGCTCCCACAGGAGTGTGGCCGGGGATGCCTGCTTTGGCCATGTGTCTCCTCAAGCAGGTCCTTGGGGTTGTTCCCCGTGGCTCTAATGGGCCGACTGCTGACAGAGACCCTCTCCAAGTGAGAGGCAGGTATTCCTGGGTTCTGCTGACAACCTGTCTCCAAGCTGTAAGTGGAGGCATTGTTGGCTCTTTATGGAACTTGGGGAGAGGCATAGAACTTTGTTCACCAGCACTACAAAATAGCCCCCACCCCAAACATAGATCTGCTTAGTCATGAGACCCCCACACAGTGTGGCTGGTGGCATCTATTCTTCCAGTTACATCACGGCCCAAAATATCTGCCAGACCTTCAGAGAGCACAAGCCTTCGGCAGGAAGAAAGGTAGAGAAAAGGGCAAAAGAAGTTTTCTGTGCCTCAGTTTCTCCATCTGTGCAATGGGAGCATGGGTTCTTCTGTGAAATGCAACCAGCCTACTCCCTTACCTGTGGAAAATTTAATTTTTATTACACATCGAGTTCATATCTTAAGACAAGCTGTATGGTGCCAAGTGGCCCTGGTGTGTTCTGTTTGTGGTTGTAACTTCAACTCTTTCTCTCTTCCGATAGATGTGAGGTGAGATGAGCCGGCTGCTCCCGGGACACGGATGTACGTGGCGTGTGACATTCCTGAACATACTATGTATGGTGCTTCATTGCCAATGTGCGTGCGGTCTTTGTTCTCCTCCGTGAAAAACTGTGTCCGAGGACAAAGAGACAGTGTCCGTTTGTTCAGTGTGACATCAAAGCAAGTACTGTAGCACTCGGAGAGACAGCGAGAAAGCTTCCTTGTCACAGAGAGCGAAAACAAAAACCACAAAAAAAAAAAAAAACAAAAAAAAAATCAAAAAAAAAAATTAAAAAAAAAACAAAACCAAAAAAAAAAAAAAAAAAACCCCAACAACAAAAACCCCACCACAAGAAATAAAAAGACTGAAGTGAACTAGAGAAGGGCCGTCCTGCAGAACTGACCTGTGAGTGGTGGCTGATGCTGGCCACTGCCCTGGATTCTGCCTGTGGGCACAGGTGCTTTCGCCAAGGACGCCCAGAACCTGCCTGGGATGCTGCCCACTGGTTCCAGTAGGGAAGGAAGCTCAACAGCCGGGAGATGCCCACGGTCCTGGAAGCCACCACCTCCCTTGAGTCTGCCTAGGATCTTCCAGACGGCCTTACGTGGAATTTCTTTTTCCTTTTTTTTTTTTTTTTTTTTTTTTTTTTTTTTACCACCATAAAGTGATTAAGCTTTTTCTTTTTATTCTCTGCCTAGATTTCCCTTTTCTTTTTCTTTTTTTTTAAAAAAGTATCTTGGATGACATGTTCATCGATAACACGCACGAGGCTGCTGTAAGTTGGGACAGCGAGACGGTTATTTTTTTCCTAGCCAAACTAATGAGGTGTATTAAAATAAACCTGGTATACCTACCTATACATTGTTTCTGATGCGCCTCTGGCTTCCTTCCTGTGTTCCTCCGCCCCCTTTAGCGTTAACTTGTAGCTTAAGTCGTGAGTGGACTATGTGGGAGCCATTCAGTTGTGGGTCGCACCCCACTCCCCCACCTGAGTGGCCACCCCCACTGCTAACCGACTTCCCTGGCTGTGCCGAGATGTGGCTGAGATTATTTGGGGGTAAGCTGTTGGGCTTCACTGTTAAACAGAATTGTGTGTGCGTGGTTTCCTTGTTTTGTTTTTATAAAAGGTGAACTTTGTATTTTAAATATTATCAGTTTATATACCTGAGAGCCTGCTATATATATTTTTTTTATTTTGAACTAAAAGGAGAAAAAAAAAAAATCAAACTTCATGCACATCAGAGGCATTCTGTGGTCCTGTTTTTCTACTTGCTTTCTGGAGTCACTCCATCCCCCACACTGACTTTCCACATGGTTGTTTTGGGGGATATGAAAACTTGGGGAATCAGAATCAGGGCTGGAGAAGTGACAGGCTTTCTTCTGCCCTGGGCTCCTGAATGGAATGGGAACAAACCAGGGGACACTGTCCTGTCTGCAAGTTTATGGATAACGCCAGTATCAGCCAGAAGTGAATACTGGCCCCAGTTGGCCAACTTGGGCAGTCTGGGTCTGTGGCCTCCTTGTGACTCAGTGGCCATCAGAGGTCCTTGTTGCCCATGGCCTGTCCCAACTCGTGAGAAATGTCTAGAAGGAGTTCAACAGCTTGCCTTTATTGCATTTTGGTTGGACACTACCCAGGTGAACAGGATGGTTCAGAGGCTAGAGGGCTGTGCCGCATGCCAGGCCCTAGCACTCCAAGCTGTTCAGAGTTATGTCCCTTAAACTGGGAGCCCTGAGAACTGGTCTGTGGACCTGTTTCATGGGGTCTTTTCAATCCCATGACAATGGCCCTGGATTCCTACACACACACACATCTGTGGGCCTGTTTCATGGGGTCTATTCAATCCCATGACAATGGACACACACACACATGCACGTGCGTGCGCGCACACACACACACACACACACACACACACACACACACACGTCTGTGGACCTGTTTCATGGGGTCTATTCAATCCCATGACAATGGCCCTGGATTCCTACACACACACACACATCTGTGGGCCTGTTTCATGGGGTCTATTCAATCCCATGACAATGGACACACACACACATGCACGTGCGTGCGCGCGCGCGCGCACACACACACACACACACTAGTCTGTGGACCTGTTTCATGGGGTCTATTCAATCCCATGACAATGGCCCTGGATTCCTACACACACACACACATCTGTGGGCCTGTTTCATGGGGTCTATTCAATCCCATGACAATGGACACACACACACACACTGCATGCTGGCCCTGTTGGAGTTTTTCTGCGTCTACAAGTTTTCCTGCTGTTAATTTGTGTTATCAGTTGCCTTAGTAGTCCCCATGACCTTGATAATTGATTTTTATGGTTCTTCCTGTGACCTTGGGATTTACTCTTGTGACCTTAGATTTCTTCCTGTGAACCCAGTAGCTAAGCTTTCTTCTGCTAACTTGATGTTTCCCAATAACCTTGACGGTTCCACGACCTGAGATCTCTTGTGGCCTTGAGGGTTTCTCCAGAACTGTGACTTTGAGTGGTCTGTCCTTGCTCATTTTGTTGTGACCCTGGGATTTCTTCCTGTGTGCTGATGACCTTGGTATTTCTGAGACACTGAACATTTCTCCTATGAACCTGTGACCTTGAGCATTCTTTTTGACCTTGAGTCTTTTTCCTGATACCCAGCCTTCAGGGTTCTTTGAAGTTGAAGTGTCCCCTTGTGGCTAGGTTTCTTCTAGCTCTGTGACTTTAAACATTATTTCTGAGGCCCATGACCTTGGCTTTCCTCCTGTGAGCTTTCCCCCTGGGCTGTGTGGTCTTGGTATTTCTTCTTGAGTTGTGACCTTGATAATTTCTACTGTGACCTTGAGTTTTTCTGTGAACTTATAACCTTGAACTTTGGGTCATGACCTTCAGGTTTCCTCCCATGAGTCTTGTGGCCTCTCTTTGCCACCACTTTGTATCTGTAAGGCAGAGCTATGGATGGACCTGGTGCTCCAGATGGGCTCTGATGTTTTCTGTATCTTTGGCGGACGTGTGTCACATCTGTTCCCATCCGACACAGCTCTTCCTGCACTTGCCTGGAGGCCCCTTGTTCCTGAAGCTGGGTTAGTGAGCCCTGGTCTCTCCTCACTGGACTACTCTTACCTTGGCCCCTTTCCCCTGGTCCCTGGGTGGGCTGGACTGTGCTGATGCAGGTAACTGCCTTCAGCGGATCAGACTCAACTTCCATAGCGACAGCTACAGCTGGACCATTTCATGGGTTCTCTAGAACAGTTCCAAAGTCAAGACCGAAGGGCTGCACATAGGTATTAGGCTTTACTCTCTCCTTGTACAGGCTCCAAGAGCACCCTGCCACCCTTGTCTTTATCTTCAATTTTGCTGGGAATTTGGCCCTGGTTGAGAGTCACTCTGTTTTAAGGATGGATTGTTCCCTCCACATTCCTTGAACCCTCTAGAAGAGTACCATATGGCTATCATGGGGACACAATTCTAGGGGCAGCAGAGGGGATTGGGTTGAGGGCAGGTTCTCAAGAGCCTCTGCCTCCCTGGCCCCAGGAAAGTGACGCTGTGGCATCCTGTGTCAAGTTGTGACTCTGGCTAGACCTAGGCACAAGGCCCTTTAGTGAAGCTACATGGTCCGCAGAGACTCATAGCTGAATCCTCTCAGGAGCCACAGCCTCAGGAGATCACACTTCAAAACATGAGAGAGGAAGCATGGCTTGGTTTGAGATCCAGCCTGGGGGCCAACAAACTCAGGGGGGGTATCATCTAGGGATGCTGCTACTTATATTCCTTCACAACCCTGGAGTTACCCCAATAGCTACTTTCTTCACCCAGGAAGCCTGGTGTCCCTTACCCAGTGGCATGGATTTTCCATTTCCCTGAAACAGTTTCCAGGGTCCAGTGAGGCCAGGGCAGGATGCTACGGGTGGGATTTGAGCATGGTCACTTTGGATGCATGATGCCCACTCAAGTCCTGCGGGCTCTGGGCTGCAGCCAATGTGTAGCTGTAAGCAGTCTCAGCTGCAGATGTGCTTCAAGTTAGATTTCTATTGCTGTGACCAAAAATGACCTGGGGCGGAAAGGATTCCTTTCTGTTTACAGTTGTAGTTCATCATCCAGAGAAGTCAGGGTAGAATCTGATGCAGAGGCTATGGAGAAATGCTGCTTACAGGTCCAGGGATAATATCACCCCCATGGGATGGGCTTACCCATAGGAGTTATCAATCAAGATAATGTACCACAGGTCAACTGGTGGAGGCATTCTCCAAATTGAGGTTCTCTTCTAAAACGACTTTAGCCAAAAACTAGCTAACACATAAGGCAAGATGGTCTAAAATGGTACTTAAGGGGTTTGGAGTGGTCTGAGAAGCGGAGTTCCAGGTGCATTGCGTGATGCTGGATGCTTTATTATAAAGCAGCCAGACTCTTTCAATGGTATGTCCCCTCCCCCATCTTGGAGAGCTGTACAAAGCAGGTCTCCATGGTAGGTTTCAGCGTCCAAGCTGTACATCTAACTAGCAACCATGTTGTGATATTTTGTTTTTGGCTCCAATAATGAAGCTTAAAATAGTTTCATTCTTTTAAAAGAATGTTGACTTCAATAAAAAGCTAGGTAGCATGGGATGGATGTAGACAAGCTTCAGAGTTTGTGGGTGTGGCCAGCCTCTTGTGCCTGACTGTGACCTAGGGATAGGGCCAGGACTCTTCCTACAGTAGGCCAGCATCCTTGGGAGTGAGCAGAAGGTGGTCTCTTCAAATACCAATGTACAAGCAGTGGGGCTGAAAGGATCCCACATGGGATCCAGTTGCGTGAGGAGTTAAGTCCCTCAGAAGCATCCTTCAACTATTTATGATTTGTTTCCCCACGAATGAAATCATAAATAATGATGGCTTTGAGGTGGCTGCTGAGGCCCCATGTGCCTGTGGGAAGCTCCTTAAAAGGAAACATGGGTGATGTTGTACTGAAGTGTATTGTTAGACCCTCCTCCTCTGGATGTTCAAGACCTACTGGGACCCATTCCAGGTTCCTGTGCCTGGCACCATGGCCACTCTGGGTTCAGGGTAGCTACCTGGAGGATATGTTGGCATGCTGGGAGTTAGGTAGGAGAAGTGTTATCAGGTAAAGTGTCCACTTCTGTCCTTGGCTGAGGCTGCCTCTGTATTCCCCACCCCAGCCTCCTTCTAGCCTCGTGGTACACCACAGCCCTGCACTTCTAAATCAGACAGACATCCCCATGCAGTCTCATCCCTCTTGGCTCTAGGATACCTGCTTTCATGCCCTCCCTCCATGGACAACTATGATATTTTGTACCTGGGTTGCACCTAAGGATAGTAAACCTCCTGGGGCTTGGGAGGGACTATGTCTCTACATAGGAGTGCATACTTTGGGGCCTGCCTACTCCCCCAATCTTTCCCAGTTGTCAGAAAAGGCAAAAGAGAAAGTAGGTCACCTGCAAGCCCCAACTTCCTGCCTATTTATCTAGAGACCTGGTTTCTACGGCTGGACATACGGCCTCCAGTGATGATATCTGCTTCTTACCTACTGAGTCCCAGGGCCCTCTGAGTACCCAAGCGGTAGCCTATAACTGCCCTAAGGGAGCTGGGACAGATCACAGGCGGGGATAACAAGGGTGCCTGCTTAGAGATGGGAGGCTCCTTACTGGGCTTCTGGGGTGCATTGACTGGGGAGCCCCTAAAGCAAAGTGGCTCTCACTGAGGGAAGATCCCAGCAAGGGTAAAGAGGGTTAGCCTGGGGAAACTGAGCTTCTAAGGAGCTTCAGAACTGCCCACCCAAGGGCAAAAGGTGCATTTATATACTATTTGCTATGTAGGCTTTGGTGAATTCAACCTTCTGGTGTCCCCAATTGTCAGTCCCAGCTTGTGTCCACAGAGGCGGGAAGCTGGGAAACCCAATGGGTATCTCTATAGCCTCCTAGCTGTGGCAGGGCTGAGTGGGGAAAGTACCCTGGGGCCCAGGAGCTCTCCAGATGATTAACATCACCTTGAGTGTTTGTACACTATGTTAGGCCCTGCACAAGCCTTCACACCACACTGCTAACATGGCTGCCCCTTACTTGAGGACTCTAGCCCACCTGTACACCTACCCCTCACAGAGCAGTCAGATTACCAGCCATGCCGCTACAGGCCACATATCCCCCCCGCCCCCCCCCCCCCCCCGCCCCATGCTCCTACCCCTCTCCACCCCATTGAGGACATTGATAGTTCTTGCACAGCTTGACCAGGAACCTCTCCAGTTCCACGCTGGCCTCAGCCCCCCTTGACTCTACCATGTGGATTCTCTGAGGTAAGATAGGGTAGTGAGATAGCAGGTGTGGGAGCAGATGGCTTGTGGCATGGGCCAAGCAGACAGGGTCCTGATCCCAGTCAGGACCTTTACAAGGCCTGTCCACATCATGGAATAACTGGAAACCCTATCTCCCGGTGCCTGTGGGCCTGGGACAGGAACCAACCACCTCCAACTTGAAGATCGGAACTTGGTTCAGGGAAGCAGGCACTTGGAAACCACTGGCTCACCTCCGACATTATCAGTTTGCCATTGAGTACTGGACAAGAGAACTCTGTGGAACCTTGGGCTATCTTACTGTGACCTCAGGTGATATCACTGTGACCCAACCTTGAATAAACTCTCTTTTTGACCTTAGGACACCTGATTGAGACCTTAAGTAACCCCACTGTGACCTTAGGTTGACACTGTGACTTTGGATGGCTTCACTGTAACATTGTAACTTGGGCAGTTCTGATGTTTGAGCCTGGCCACCTCTCTGTGACCTTAGGTGACATCACTGTGAGCTTGGAAGAACTCACCTTCACTCGGATGACCATGACCATGCTGTGACCTAGGTTGGATGATCTACTGAGGTTAACATGCAGGATTTGGTCCAGAAAAGAGGCTGGGCATATTGATGAGTCCCTACCATAAAAGAGCATAGGGAGAAGAGAGGACCTTGCTTCAGCCCCTGTGCACCCTACATTTCTTCTAGGACAGACTTGGGCTAGTCAGCCTTCAGAGAGAGGGTTCTGCAAGTTTCATCACACAGCATCCCTTAGTACCCTCAGCCCCATTTGTGTACGAGTACTGGGGCTTTTGGGGGGAAGGGCTGGGATTCCCCCAGAATCTCTGAATAGATTCTGGCCCTAACAGCCAAGTGTAGCCAGAGCCAGGTTCTTATTCCTAGGCGTGGCCTTTAGCATTCTTTATAACTCTGATTGGCCCTGGATGGGAGCCAGGCCCAGCTTGGCCTGAGAGGTGGCTATAGTATGCAAGAAGCCTGTCACCTGCCCCCCACCCCCAGTTGCCTAAGTCCACTCTCTCCCCACAGGCACTCAGACAGAGAAAATCATAAGAATTCTACAGAATAAAACAGCCACTGTTTCCAGCCAGGCCTTTGAATCGCCAAAAATGTGGAGTATTCGTGATTTGGCCTCTAGCCTGCAAAGTTCCTTAGAGGGCTGACCGGAGGACTGCCCTGCCACGCATTGGGCATCCGTCTCCACAGTGCTTGTGGCTCAAGGCCCCTGTCTCTGTTGGAGTGACAGAAGTGTCCCCCATACCGCTCCTGGCTCCTGAGCCAGGGCAGGTGCTCAAAGTCACTGTGCTAGGGCTGCATTGCCCAGGAGGCCTGTTTTCAGGATGTATAAGGAATGCACAGACAAAAATTTCTTCACTTAACTCCAACCTCCTCCAGGGCAATCCCGGGCAGGGCGGTCACTCTGCTGTTTCTACAAGCCCCTTGTGCTATGCCAGTTTGGAGTGGGCTGCGACAACTTTTTGCTGGCAACAGTCAGCTGGCACTCTGTCCTGTTTGAAGTTTCCTCTGTAGCCTCTAGTTCTGAGGCTTATTGTTTTAGCCTAGCCCTGCAGGTCCCCTGACACTGTGGATGCCTGGAGATGGGCAAGCAGCCCACACACAGCTGGCTACATCCAGCCAGGGGTTTGAAGTCATGCTTGGTCCCCAGGGCCTGGGCCTTTCTCCAGAGAAAGCAGCCACTGCAGATTTGCTGGGGTTTGATCTTGGGAAGGGCCATCTGGGGAAGGAAGGGCCATTCCTTAGACACATTGTGAAGCCTACATGACTCCAGAGTCACTTTTATTTTTATTTTTTTTGTTAAGTCAGGGCCTTGGCTATCTCCCAGGTCTTCTGGACATTCAGAGCTCAGTCCTGTGGCTGCTCAGAGGCTACTGCCCATTCCACTGGTAGCAGGAACCATCCAGATAGTAGTACTTTCCCAGAATGCCTAGGGCTAATGGATGGAGAAGCCAGGTACTTTGACTCTGCAAAGACCTGAAGTTTCTGGTGGCTGAGTCTACAGAAGGTCATCTCCCATCCACCATCTTCTCATCAATCTACTCACTTACCATCTACCTACCCACCCACCATCCACCCATCCATCTACCATCTTCTTCATATCCATCTACCAATCTACCCACTCACTGTCTACCCACCCATCCATCTTCTCACCCATCCACCTATCCATCTACTTACCCATCTTTCTACCATCCAATCCATCCACCCACCTAGCTAGTTGTCCATTTTCTCTACCTACCATCCATCACCTATCCATAAATCTATTTACTCACTCATCTTTCTACCATCCATCTACTATTCACCCTCTCATCCATCTACCCACCTATCTGTCTGAATACCAGCAATCTTCTCTATTCATAATTTGCCCAACCGTTTACCAATCCACTATCAATTCATCTACCATTCCACCATCTAACCACCCATTCATCCACCTATCCATCCATTCACCCACCCACCTATCCATCCAATCAATGCATTCATCTATCCACCAATCACCTAACCATTCACCTCCACCTCTCCACTTTACCTACTCATCCATGCACTTACACTCCATCTACCACATATATATGCTTTCTAATGCTACTCCAATATGGCTGAAGAACGTTGACTGTATGAGTTTGCTTCTTTTAAACATATTGAGACTTGTTTTATGGCCTAACATATTGCCCAGGATAGAGAGATTGTATGAGCTCTTGAGAAAATGTATATTCTTTGGTTGAGGTTCTACTGGAGCACACACACACACACACACACACACATGCACGCACGCACACACACACAGGGACACATGGGCACATGGACACAGAGACATGAACAAAGAAGAATGTTTCTGTTACATACCTGATTAGGAATCCCAGAAACCTTGACAAATGCCTATTTGTGATCCTGTGTCCTGCTGTCCTGTAGTGAGTGCCCTGGACACATCTCTGAATATCTACACTTCATCTTCACTCATGAGAAAGAAACTTTTAAGTTTTTAAATATTCCTCAAAGCCAGGATCTTCCTGTGCTAAGATCCCTGCCACCCCCCACAAGGCAACATCCCAGGCTGGTTGGACTGTGTGCATGGTCTCAGTCCCTTTTCATTGTGGCAATGTGAGTTCCAGCACGCCTGAACCTGCCATCTTAGCCCCATAGATTGGAACAGCTCTCGGTTTCTTCCATGGCCATGTGGTGTGCTCAGCAATTCTGTGCACGGCCTTGGGGGAGTGTGGAGAAGGTACCTTACCTTACTGGGTTGGATATCCTTACTAAGGGGTTTGATCCTTGAAGTACCAGTGGGACTGAAGAGATGGTTCAGTTAGTGAAGTGTTTGCTGCCTTAGAACCTGAGTTTGGATCCCTAGCACGTACACATAAAGCCAGGTATAGGGCATGCACCTGCAACCTCAGAGCTGGGGAGATGTAGACAGGAAGCTCCCAGGGGTCTGGCTGGCAGCCAGCCTAGCCAAATTGATGGCTCCAGGTTAAGTGAGAGATCCTTCCTCCAAAAAAATTGAGGTGGTGAATGATAGAGGAAAGTTTCTGTTGTCAAAGTCTGGCACCGATATGCACACATACATAAGCATACACCTGTGTACCGGGGCATATCCATTAACACACGTAGCAGGCACACAGTGTCACACTAATAGGTGGTTGGGACTCTTGGCAAGGTCCTTGGCTGATCCAAGGTCCTGGGCAACCAGGCTTGTGTGGCTATCTTTAAAGGTGAAGAGGTCTCCCCATTCTACACCTTTGGGAAGTTCCTGGATCGGGGAGGGGCTTCTGGTGCAGAAGTAAAGAAACCAAGATCTTAGTGGGTCTGTATTTCCAAGGGACCACTGCCCTGAGCTCCAAGCTCCATTCTCTCCCTTCCTTATTTCTCCTGATTTCCACATCCATTGTTTTGGAGTAAAAAAAAAGAGGGGGGGGGGACTTGGAGCCACTTAGGGAAATGGGGGTACCTGGCAACAGCTCAGGACCCCAGGGCCTCTTTGTGAAGGGATGGCATTGAGCCCTGCCTGTAGCTAGTGAGGAGTCTGTTTACCTAATACGGGGTGGGGGTAGGTGATGGGTGGGAGGGTGGGGGCAGGGAGGTTGGCAAACAGCCCTGGGCTGCTAGTCACCCCACAGCAGCCTGGGTGGCTTCCAGGGGCCCCTCAGACTTGCATATCTTCCACCCAGGATGTAACCCCCCCCCACCCTTTTAAGCACTGTCTGGGGATGACCCCCAGACAGAAGGAAATCCCTAAAGCCAACTTCCATGGGCTGGTGGGAAACCAGCCTGGTAGGGGCTGGGGTTGGGATGGGGATGGGGGATGTCAGGCCTCAGAAGTGACCAGCATGCCAGTTGGAGGGTCCCTTGCTCCAAGCTCATTCCTGAGGTATCTTTGCTGCTGGAGAAGTGCCAGAGGAATGTATTGAGAATCCCTCAGGGAGAGCTCCTGTCCAGACAGGGTCCAGGGCCAGAGACAGGCAGGGACTTGTCTGAAAACACACAGCACAACCACAGGGCATTCCAGAGGGCAGTAGGCCCCTTAGGAGGTAACTTCTTTGGGGGCCGGCCTCAGATCTCACCTGACAACCTAACCTAGATTTAGGTGGAGAGAGGAGGGAACAGAGCAGGCGCGGAGAGGGACTTTTCTGTGCCACTTGTACAACAGCCTAAAGGACACCCTCAGGGAAGAGTCTGCCGGCTCATCCTCTGGTGTGCCTTGGAATTCTGGCATTTCCCCCTCAAAATCTGGCCTAGTTATGCTTGAGAGCTCCTGACCCCAGAACACTTTTATTTATGACAGAAAATCCGTCTCCATGGCAACACCTTAGGAAGCTGCAGCCTCAGATCATAACTTCCCAAGCAGGGAAGACAATCAGGATCCCCCCCCCACCCCCTGCAACAGCTGAGAACAAATTCTGCCTCTCTCTCTGCAGTATAGGAGGGGCCCGGAACATGAGGGGTGAGGACATAGGACAAAGCCAGTCAACACTTAGTTCTTCATCCTGATTGGCACAGCTGCTGCAGAGACACCCCCCCTTTAGAAGCACCCACTAGTCCCAGGCAGAGCACCAGCCTCTGCATGCAGTTCCCCCTTCTGCTCACTGCCAAAGTCGTATCACAGCTAGCTTTTCCTTGCCTGAGAAATGGGTGTGAGGCATGGAGGAGAGCATGTGCTCTCTTAACATCCCATGGGAAGCTGAGGCAGCAAGCTTTATTGAACTGCTCCCAACAGCATGTGGAGGGGGAAGTCTGTTTAGCTCCAGTCCAGAGACCAGGCTGGGAAGGATATCCTGCAACTCAGTGGGACATCAGAGTGGAGGGATGCCTCTAGTCCCAAGACCCTCTATAAATCCTACTAAGCATTCACTCATCCATCCATCCATCCATCCATCCATCCATCCATCCATCCATCCATTGACCCACCATTTATTCATACACCTTTCATTTCAATCCACCCATTCATCCATCATCCATCTACTTACCCACCTCTGGACTCATCCATTCATCCACCTACCGTAAGTTTTTAAACACCTCTCAGTGGTTGGTCACTATGCTGGGTTCTATGGGATCCTTGCTTTCTTGATATTAACCATCAAGGGAGAAATGGTCGCTTGTCATATCAGTCACTTACATGTATTCCTTCTTAGTACAGACTAAAGGTAAAAGGCTTCAACAGCTTTCCTTTTTTGGATCATCTGTTGTGTGATGGCCTCTGAATTCTCACAGCCCCTCTGTGGGAGAGGTGTTGTACATGATTACCCCTTACACATAGGACAACAAAGGCAGTAACTGAGCCATCTCACCAACCCGAGATATATCTTTAAAGGACGCTTTTATGATCTACTATGGACTGGCATTCTAATAGCCAGCTCAGCTCTAGAATCATGAATGGGTGATTTCACTGAGGAAGCCAGTGCCCTTGTGATCCAGTCACCTCTCTATAGCACCACCAATATATGAGCCCGGGGGGGAACATTCCATATATCAGCCATAAGCAACCATAATAATGACCATGGCGTAGCCTCTAGAATGGCTAAATTAAATGATACTAATGCCACCAAGACCTTCTGTCCGTATAAAAGCACTCATTCTTCCGCTAATGGCAATGCTGGCGCCACTAGCAAGGGTAGCAGAGACTTATATTTCTGGTGGGATTTACTGGAGCCAATGAATGGAAGGAAAGCCACCAGACCCTCCCCTTTTGACAGGGTCATAATATTGCTCAGATCGACCTCAGATTCACTGTCACTGAACTAATGATGTCCCTGTGTCAGTCTCTCAGCACTAGGTTCACAGGATCACCAGGCCTGGTTTATGTGGTTCTAGAGATAAAAACATGGGGCTTCTCTCTAGGTATCCTCTGGGAAGTTAACCTCTCTACCCACTTACCTATATGCCCAGCTCCTTACTAGACCCTTCTAACCCTTATCACCAGACTCGATGCTGAGCCCTTGTCTGTCAGTCATTTTACACAAAAGAGCAGGTGAGGATTTGCTGGCCACATGGTGGTTGGCCCTGGGTACCTAACGGGTTCAGACCTCACCAGGTCTGCTCAGCCTCCCTCCCCAGGGCAAGAGGCACTGTGGCTTTATTCCACAGCAGCCTCCAGCTTCTGTCCCAGGTCAGTCTGTGTGGCTGTGTAGCCTCAAGGGGGCCCGCGGTGTGTGTCCACACAACTTTCGTCCCAGGTCTTATGGCCTTCAGGCAATACAGATGCATTTCAGAAAAATCCAGTTTATATTTGCACACACTTGGGAGAATAGACTCCAAAGCTATGAATATTTCATCTCTCCTCTCTATCCCTTAGATGTGTTGGTGTCAGGAGAAAAAGCTAGATCTGCTTTGTGTTTTAGTGGGACAAACATGTTAGCCATGTGGCTGTGCTTCAATTCCGTGAGCACTTTGTCATCTTAGATGCCCCAATGTGGAGGGCACCATGGAGAAAAGTTTTTCATCTCCTTAGTTACTAGGCAGTAAAGACACAACAGAAGGTTCTAGAGACCATATACATTCTTCAAAGGCATACTCTTGATGACCCCATCCATTCAACCATCTTTCTCCAACCAGGTCTCCTAGCTGCCCATCGCTCTGAGCTTACCAGTGGATGAGTCAGTTGATGACATCAGCACCTTATGACCTGTAACCTGACAGTAGTTGTGGAGAGGTGTCACATACCTGCAATCAGGGTGTGTGTGTGTATGTGTGTGTGTGTGTGTGTGTGTGTGTGTGTGTGAACCAAGGGTGCCTCGTTGAGAAGAACAGCCTAGAAAAGAAGATAGTAGGCCTCTGACTCTCTCTGAGGGACTAGAAGAACCTAGAAATAGCATCTCTAGGCCCTGAATTTTTTTCAAGCCTAGGGTGACTGCTGCTCTTATTTTGAAGAACCCTGGAGATGTTTCTTACCTTCTGAGCACTGGGATCTTAAGTCCTAAACTCACAGTATATGGCTAATGGGTGGCCTTCCATACTCCAAGGACTCCACTGCTGGTGTCCTGAGGGCTAGAGGCTTCTACTGGGCTAAGGTGAGGAGGTAGAAGTGGATGGACTTATCTCTGTCTTCTGGGATGTTCCTGTCCAGGATCTCGGGTCAGTGGGTTAGTCAAGCAAACATCAAAACCAGCACAGCCTTCCAGAACATCTATAGTATCCGAGGTCCAAAGCCACAGTGTGGGCGGGACAGGGTCCTTGGGCTGCAGAGCAACTGTCGACATTTCTCCTTTGTCTTCCTGACCATTCACACCTCTTCCTTTGGCCTGTGACTGTCCTGTGCTCCAATCTCTCCTTTCCGTTCTTCTTGAACGCACCCTTAATGGCCTCTTTAGGGTTTTGAGACTTTAACATACGAATTTTTGATAACCCAAAGAACACATATGAAGTGGGGGAGGGCATGGTCTAATCTTCAAGAACATTCCAGAATGTTTTCTTCCACCTTAGGTGCAGGAGGGCACCTGGGTCCAATATTTGAGCCCCCTACATTTCTTTTAGTTTACTTTTGATTTTTAAATTGTGAGAACCACACCAAATTACCCAGACTGGACTTCAATGCACTTTCTTGACCAAGCTAACTTGCAATTTTCCTGTTAATGCCTCTCAAGTGCTGAGATTCCTGGAACATCTTGCCATAGCTGGCTTTCCCCCTTCTTTCTCGGCGTGAGAATGAAACTTCTCTCTGAAATTTGGGGTTCAACATTATTAACATATTAGCTTCTTTAATAGGTAGATCTGCTGATTATATGGAGTTATGGTGTGAGTTGCCAGGGCACACATGGACAGGTCAGAGGGCGACCTGCGGGGTCCGGTTTCTCTTTTCACTGTGTGGGTTCTGGGAATGGAATTCAGGGCTGCAGGCTTTGGCAGCAGGCAACTTTACCTGCTGAAGCATCTCACCTGCTAAGCTCATCTTATTTTTCTTACAAACAGAACCTGGGATAGAGGTTGGAAGAGAGACCATTTCACGGGTGACAAAGAGCATAATTCTTGCTTTCGAGAAACACTTACATGGCTCATTAGTAGCAGGAGGAAGGATGTCTCAGGTGCTAGAGCATGGAATGGAGAGCCACAGTCCATTCCACTGCTGCTTTGTAGCCCCTACCCCATTCTCACTGCAAACCCTGGAATTGTCCCCAAAAGGGGCCAACATTTTAGGATCTAGATCTCGTGCTCTATGGCCAGTGTTGCTTTAGTAGCTGAAGAAATGTCTCAGTGGATAAGACAGCTTGCTGTGAAAGCATGAGGACTTGGGTTCAAATCCCAGCATCCACTAGAAAGTTCAAGTGCAGCCATGCAGTCAGGAATGCAAGGCTGTTATTGGCTATCTGTTGAAATTGGGGCCAGCCTGAGATACATGAGACCTGTCTTTAAAAAAAAAAATAATAATAAATCAACCCAAGTAAAAAGAACAGCTCTTTTATGTTGTATCCAAGTGTTGTGGAGGTGGCCCTCGAACATTCCTCATCCAGGTTAGCCATTTTCAGAAATGCTCTGGTCAGCATCATCCACAGATGTGGAAATGGGCTCTCGGTGGTGTGAAAGAATGGGAAGCAGAAAAAATTACAGAGGTCAAGCTGGGCGTGGTGACACATGCCTGTCATCCTTGCACTCAGTAGGTGAAGCAGGGCTATCCTCAGCTACATAGAGAGTTAGAGGTTGGCCTGGGTTATGTGATACCTTGTCTGCAAAGACAAGGTATAGCAAAGCAAAGCAAAACAAAATACTTCCCTGCCTCGACATCGCTTTATACAAGGTGGCTTGAAGAAACACATTTCCCATCATCCTTCCATCTAAAAACTGCTACATGGAGACACATCCTCCTAGTCTTCTCTTGTTCAGGCTTAAGCTTAGTGCCTTCCTCCGGGCCTGTTGACCTCATCAGCTGTGAGAAGCCTCATGGTGGACATAGTGACAACCTGTCTGGATGTCTCTTCAGGGTGGAGTCACCATCCAACTGTAAGGAGGTGTCCCTCCCTCCCTCCAAATTTCTGAGCTACAGGATGCTGCCACACCACCCGAGTGAAGCCTGACTTTCCTCTGTATAGCCATGCTAGCTAAAGTGTCATGGTAGACCTGCAGGCCCAGCTCCCACACCACAGCGAGGCTTCTCTGCCCACCCAGCTCCTCCAGAGCCAGGAGTGTGGATCAGGCAGCCTCGACTCAGTAGTTACACCCAAGGGTAAAAACTTCTTCAGTTAGCTTGGAGAATCACACAACAGTTCCATCCACCAACAGACGAGAGAGGAGATTGCTGAAGGTTCTGAAAATATCTTCCCCGGATCTTACAAAGGAGTACAGAGCCCTTTTGAGATTGGGGGATGAGAATGCGATACCTAGAACTCGGACTATCATTTTGCAGCCATGAAGGCTCAAGGCTGATGTCTGAGGCCAAGTGAGGACAGTAGAACAGAGAATCCCAAGTCCCCTGTCACATGATGCGATCCATGGCTCAGTTTAAGTCTGTCCTTGGTTGGTGCTTCTACACTAACGAAGTGTCCTCCCAAATCCCCTCCTACTTATTCCCTGAGCTGTGGCAGAGTTAGTGTGAAATCTGGTGGGCAGGGAGGGGTGGGGGTGGGGAGCTGTGGGGGTTGGGCGGTGTCAGCCCTCTGGCCCATGTTGCTTTCCCACAGAACTCTGAGAGGGGTCTGAGTCAGCAGAGCTATTTCTGGCATTTTCTCTCATTTTAGCCACTGTCTTAATTTGTAAGATGTTCTTTATGCTCCCCCAGAACATCTAGCCTGCTCAGGAGCCCCCAGGGAACTGCCAGCCCTCTGGCCTTCCCTTCTTTCCAAGAGAGGAATATGGGGTCTGGCTTGGAAAAGGCCATGTGAAGAAGTTCCAACTGCTGTTCAGGGCTGACTGCCTTCTGGAAGCATCTCGGGCATTTGCTGCCGTCCCTGTACCCTCCATGGAACTCCCAAGGGATCCTGGGAAGGAGGCAGGAACCCTTGCTAAGCTTCCCTGGCCTCCTTGGTAGGGTCCCTGGGACTGTTCATTTCGGTTGCCCTACAGCCTTGGTCCTGACACAAGGAATGCCCAGGGCTTCTGTGATACTGTCCTTATCCAAGGATACTTTGGAGACTAGGCGATCCCTCCATAGCTCTGTTCACCAACTTACCCATACCTACCTGGGTCACCTGGAAAAACTGAAGGGATGTAACCAGATAAGCCTGCACTGTAGGTCAATGAAATGGCATCTCAGATGTGTGACCATGCTGTTACCAGGTTGCCTCTATGTCATTGTCCTAGACTCTGAAGTTCATAGCTGAGGCTCCTTAAAGATCTGGAATCCAGAGCAACCACGACCCCTGTGTTGACTTATTAGTTCATGCATCTACCTACTCAGGTACCCCTTACTCATCTACCCACCTGCTATTTCATTGACCCATCCTCCCTTCATCTACTATCAAGGTTGCTGAAGTGTGCATCATGACCAGGCCTTAGTGGGTGGCCACTGGCCATCAAGGTCTATATCTATCCTGGGAACTCATGGTCTTGAGATAGTCAGCTGGCCCAGATATCCATAAAGGACAGGAAGGAGCTGTAGGAAGGGGTGTGCTGTGGAGTAGCACCCTCAAAAGCAGTGGTTCTCAACCTGTAGTGGGTTGCGATCCCTTGGGGGTCAAAAGATTCTTTCACAAGGGTCGCATATTAGATATCCTGCAAATCAGTTGTTTACATTATGATTTATCACAGTAGCCAAATTACAGTTGTGAAGTAACAAAAAAAATAATTTTATGGCTGGGGGTCGCCACAGCATGAAGAACTATATTCAAGGGTTGCAGTATTAGGAAGACCGAGAACCACATCGCTCAAAATGATCTTATTTGTAAACACAGTCTTTGAAGATGTAATTAGGTGCATAGAATTTGAAATAAGTTCATTTTGGAGTGAGTGCTCCCCTAACGAGAGGCAAGAGACACAGTTGCAGGCACATATGTACACACACACACACACACACACACACACACACAGACACACACACACACACACACACACACACACACGCACGCACGCACGCACGCACGCACGCACGCACGCACGCACGCACACAAGAACACAAGAACACAAAGGACCATAGATGAGGTGATATATGCACCAGCCCAGGATCACTTCCTGTAGCTGGAGTGATACCCAGAGCAGATGCTCAGCCAGCACAGCCAACAGCTCAGTCTGAGCCTTTGTGGTATTGTGTTGTAATACCTTGTAACTCTGGATTCTGCAGGAAACAGCATGGCAGGGCTCCTGCTTGTGAACCAGTGTTTGCTGATGGAACCTTTTGAGGTGTATTCTTTACCTGAAGTGCCCAGTGTGGCAGCCACTGGCTATCATGACTACTGGGCATTTGAGATGCAGCCCGTACACTATTTCATATAATGTTAATTTGGGTGCCCACATGTGGCTGGTGGCTGTCACATTAGACGTTAGTTGGGAGGGATGATGGCTTGATGAGTGGTCATCAGAAAGTGGTGGTGGATTAGTGATCATGAGGATGTGATGGATATGAACTGGTGACAGTGTCTTGTACACAGTAGTTGAACTGACTTATGGTGTGCATGTGTGGCAATTCAGGAGTGCCCCAGAGCATTCAGAGAATGGCCAGGCTTCCAGAATTCCACAGGAGTGAAGCAGGCGAGCAGAGATGGGCTTTGAAACACATGTTCACAGCCAGCAGTGCACAGCTGTTTCCTCTTGTGGCTTCCACAGCCTCAGATGATTTGTTTTATTAGAAAAGAGCAGTGTTTGCTACCAACCGGCAGCTCTGGAGGCCCCAGGGAGGCCGACAGATGCCTGTAATGGTCATGGGCTCCGCCAGTTTATTCTTTCTGTGTATGCAGATGGGTGGGGCTGTGGACCACTAGTCAACTCAGGCCGAGTGCCTCATGGGCTCCAGCATTATCTAAACTCTTGGGGTAGGGGTGGGGGGGGTACAAGGGAGTTTTGTTGGCTATGGATAGAACCAGGCCTACTACAATCCATCTCCCTTGCACCCTGGACCACATCTGCTCTGCAATGGGCATGGGCCAGGATGCGGCCCAGTGGCTCCTCCAGCTAGGCTGTTTGGCTGATTCCTAGCTCTGTCTTCACATTTTTTTCAGTTGGGTACCCTGGCCAAAACCATCCTCGTGTAAACCTCTATGCCTTCAATTGACGTGGGGAAGGATCACTGTTGTCTTGCAGAGTTTGGTGTGTGGCAGGCTCCTGGTTATGTTGTAAGGGGAAGGACACCTGCCCTCTGCCCCCCAAAGTCAGAACTTCCAGTGGGTCTGTAATCCTTCATGTGCAGCTCTGCAGGGGATATAATATCCTGACCCCCCAATCTAAAGCCTTTGGCTCATTCCCCACATCAGGTTGGGGTGAAGCTGGTCCTAATGGGTACAGTGGGATGAACAAATGGGAGGCAATGTTACAGGCTGGCTGTTCCACTGGGATCAAGATTTGGCCCAAAGATATTTGGATATTTGACTAAAAAGCAGATTTTATCTATTAGCATTATTATTTTTCATTGTTGCTTTTGTTGGAGGTGGTGTGTGTGTCTCATAGCACACATGTGAAGGTCAGAAGACAACTTTTAGGAGTTGGTTATCTCTTTCCACTCTGAGTTCTGGGGATTGAGCTCAGGCTATCTGGCTTGTGTAGCAAATAATGATCATTTTTAACCTGCTGAGCCACCTGCCTAGAATCCCCCAGTGAGGGACTGGGGTGTGGCTCAGTGTTAGAGCCCCTGCCTAGAATCCCCCAATGAGGGGCTGGGGTGTGGCTCAGTGGTTAGAGTCCCTGCCTAGAATCCCCCAGTGAGGGGCTGGGGTGTGGCTCAGTGGTTAGAGCCCCTGCCTAGAATCCCCCAGTGAGGGGCTGGGGTGTTCTTCAGGGATAGAGCACCTGTTTAGCCTGTGGGGGGCCCTGGGCCTCTATTCCCAGTACTACCGAAGAAGTTCGAGTGTGCTGTCTGCAGATGCTGCTCAGCAGGCTGGATCTACACTCTCGGTATATCTGGCCTTTCACCCTGAGTGGATGATATTCTTGTGCAGTGCTGAGCAGAGGTTGTAGGATGGGGCCATGAAGCTCTCTCACTGGCTCTAGGGGACTTGAGAATTTGCCCCAGAGGCAGCAGCCGGCCTGGACCCTGTCTCCATTTCACTCTCCTCTGCTTCGGAATCGCTCCCGCCACGCATGCCACAGCTGCCCAGCTGCCATGCACCTGGTTTTCTGGGAAACTATGAAATGAGATTTTCTCAGGATTCTGCATTGGGGAGTGGGGCTGGGAGGGGCGAAGCTGAGAGAAACCCTTGATGACACTTTAACTCTTTCTATTATGGAGGCATTTCTCAAATGAGCACAGCTTAGGTGCTCCAGAACTTTAAATCACTTCTGAACTCTTATACCAGTGGTTTTCAAACTGTGGGTCATGCCCCATTGAATTGTATAGCAGATATTGACATTACAATTTGTAACAGGAGCAAAAATCGTAGTCATGGCATAGCAAATAAAATGATTTTATGGTTGGGGGTCACCAAAGCATGAGGAACAGTATTAAAAGACTGCAACATGGGGAAGGTTGTGAACCACTGTCTTACATAAAGCTCACAGCAGCCGGTTCAGCCTCAATAGCTTTCATTAACTGAACTCTGGGCCCGGCATGAAAATCTTTCTAGATCTTACTAGAAGCATCCCAGGCAGGGTGGCTACCATGAACATGTCCTTTATATGTGAAGGTCATCAATGTTTTGCCCTATGTTCTGGTTCCTTGACAACGGCCTGTCCCCTGCTTTCCTGGAGCCTCACACTGCCAACTTCAAGGGCACTGTCTGATGTGCAGCCTTGTGGATCAGGAGGAACAGAGTCTGAGCAATGTCTTGGGGGGTGACTCTCAGGGTGACCTCATGTTCCCTAAAGATCTCAGGTGGTCAAGACTCTTCCTACCTTTCAGAGAATCTTTCTTGCACCCCTCAAGGAGGAGCGCTGATATCCCTGAATCAGGATGACACTTCCTTGCTACCACAGACAGAGACACTGGTGTGACTGTCATGGTTATCCACATAGGACAGACTTTTTCCTGCGGCTCTTTCAGGTTCTCTGTGCAAAGTCCAGCATGGGGACAACCCTTCCCCGAGAACAGCCAGGATCCTGTTATGTCAGGGTCACATGCAGGGTGTATGTGTGTGTCTGCAGTCTGATCACATTCTCTGTCAGGCTCCAGGAGCTCAGTGGGGGATGTGTCTACCATCAAGGAGGATTGGAGAGGGGGCCCAGTTCTGTGGTGCTAAAGAAGTCCCTTGCAGGACACCTCCAGGCTCCTGTGCTCCTTAGGGAAACAGGTGTTTCTAATCTCCCCCGGGACTCACCATCTATGCATCTGGAAAGTTCTTCCCAGCATTTCATAGACTCAGGCTGGCTCCTGAAACTTCCAAGCGGAGCATGGGCCAAGTGAGCACTGTGCATAGCATCCTGTTCCCTGAGACCTGTGACTGCCGGGTACTGATTCCTACCCAAGTACCAGTTGAGATTCTCTTGGATGTGAACAGTAGATTTTATAGATACACTGTGCCTACTGAGGCTAGGTAAGTGGCAAGGGGATGACCCAGGAGACCTGGAGGTCGGGTCTCCCCTCCACAGTGGCTCACACTTCTTCCCAGTCCCCCAGGGCTTCTTGGCAGATGCTGGGTTGTGGGCAGTGCTGCTTCCAAAGTCAGAGCTGGCAAGACAAGACAGTCCTCTGTCCCTCCGGGTCAACGCAGGGCCAGGCAGCGGGCAGAGGCCGGAGGCGGCCGAGAAGGAAATGGTTGGGATTTGCAGCCAAGGCAGGAAATGGACAAATTGTAGAGGAGGAGCTGTAATAGCAGCTGGAATGTCGCCCCCGCCCCCCCCCAAACCCCCAGACGCAGAGCCAAGCCAGGAAGTGCCTGGTGTCTTGGCCAAGGAGCTTTGCCCTTGCTGGGTGGGTGCTTGCTCAGTGCCACCTCCGGTCCCAGTTAGGCTTTTAGGAAGAAACTCAGAATAGCTCACAAGGGCCATGAAATGTTGGGGGAGCTGGAAATTTCTCCAGGACAATGGGATCCTGCTGCTGGTACCTTCCACACAGGGCTTTCTCAACTGCCCACTGGGCACATGGGACTCCTGGGCACCCAGCCATTCTGTGCTTCAGGTGACCATGTGACCATGCTTTTTTAGATGCCACAAACCTGCAGCTCTCTCCACTTGTGATTCTTTCTCACTGTGGAGAACCCCTACTCAGTCTTTAGAATAGTGTTTTTATGGTGGCTCCTGGATCAAACTGTTCCTGAAACACTCAATTTCTCCAGATATTCTGTGTCACTTCCCCAATTTTACTGCCCAGACCTTCTACATAGGGGCCGTCTGCCAACCGTTTGTTGTCCCAACCAGACTCTAGGGTCTCTGAAAAGAGCTCCAGCTGCACTTTCTCAAGGTCCCAGCATACCTCACCACTCAGCAGGGCATACACTTGCTAACAGATGTTTGCTGGGCTTAGAAATGCATCTCAATCAGTCACTCACCATTCAGCTACTTGGAGAGGCACCGCAGGATAAGGGTGAGGTCATGGCATACCCTCTATGATCTGGGGGTGCGGTTGCAGGGGTGTCTGTGCTCTGCTCACCACTGTTATTCAGAGTACCATTCTCTTGTCATTGTCTCACAATCTAACGTTGGAGTCTGGAGGCCTAGGTTTGAACCCCAACTCTGCTGCACATACTTAACACCCCCATTTCCTTCTCTGAGCAGGACTCAGTGGTTCCTTCTCTTCAAGGCACTGTGGGAAACCTGAGGACTAAGCTGGCAGTGTTGAGCCAGGTACCCACTCCTGAAGCTCAGCACAAGTACTCCACTCCTTAAAGATGCTTTTGGTTCAAAGTCAGAGGAAGAAAGGGCCTTGTGACTGTAAATCCCTAGGCTTGAGGACTGCCACCCCCCCCATCCCTTCCCCTGTAGGATTCCTTTGTCTCATGGGGGAAATGATTAGCAGACCGTCCATGGGCCCCAAGCTCCTTAGAGTCACCCAGAAAGGATTTCAGGGCTAACCGGAGCTCTGCACACTTCTGTAGCTATACCATGGCCTTATCCCACAGTGCTTTGCTTCAGCCTGGTCATCCATGGAGGAATCATTGTCTTCAGAGCCCCGAGGGCACAAGCTGGCCCAGAGGAACAGGGTTGGGAAGTCTAGTCTTCCCTGAGGTGGTCATAATAGTTAATAGATCTTGTTACCTGTAGTAGGGTAGACCCTGTGAGACCCATGGGGGTTCAGGGTTCCCAGCAAGGCTAAGTCTGCACTGGGCAGCGGAGGAGATGAAGCACCTCAGGTAACACTCTGGGGTTATATTTGGCCTTTCAAAAAATGTCTGGATGTGAGTGGACTTTTGAAGTCTCTGTGCTCCCTGAACAGGTGGAGGGGAACCGGCCTTGCACTGCTGTGGGTCCTGCCAGACCCACTCTTTACCTATTCTTTCCCTGGAGGCCTGCCAGAAACAGCCCTGTTTTCTTGAGGCTATCCAACAAGAGATGCTGGTACTAGAGGCTAGCCTGTACTAGCTCTATTAGAGGGAGAGAGAAGGCTGGGGTGTCTCTGCCCTCACCTGGGTTGCGTCTTCGAATTTCTACCTTCTGCTAGGTGACCTCTCACTTTCTGTGTTGCTAGGCAACCATCTTCCTTGACCAGTCCAAAAGGCATCAGTCCTTCTAGGGAAGCCCTGGCCAGCAGCCAGTCTTTTGTTGGCTTGTTTGTTTACTTTTGAGATTATAATTTAATTATATCATTATTCTGTTTTCTTTTGTTCCTCCAAACCCTCCCATGTAACCCTCACCACTGTCCTTCGAATTCATGGACTCTGTTTTTCACTAATTTTTATTGCATGCATATACATATGTGCATATATTGCATGCATACATATGCATATATATATATATATATTTGCCTAGATATGGCCTGTGAGTTCATATAATATTACCTTTATATACACTTTCAGGGCTGAGCACTTGGCACCCGACAGCTCTTCCTTAGGGAAGCCTCATCTCCTTTTCCCAACTTCCCTCTGTTGCCTCTAGTTCTTTGCGTAGGGTCAAGGCCTTCAATGGCTTTCCTGCATCCAGTTTGACATGGTCATTGGTGTCATCCTTGGATGGTCATACTGGTGAGACTTTGTGGGTGTGGCTTCTGGCATTACTAGGAAATACAACCGCGCTGAACTCCCTAATCCTCAGGCTCTCACAGTCTTTCCTCCTCCTTGGGCTCCACAACTAGCGGCCAGTCTTCTGCCCCTCCCTCCCCCTCCCTTCCCTCTCTCTCTTCCTCTTCAAGAATTCTCCCTTCCTTCTCTAATTCTCTTTCTTCGTTGTGCCGCATCCTCCCCTATTTTCTCTCTGGCCCTCCCTCTTCCTCTGTCCTCCCTTCCTCCTTTTCACAGGGCACAGTGGTACCTGAGCACATAGATAGAGCCCCGCCCTGGAGAAGCTGTGTGAAGCTTCAATCATACCCTCTCTTCAGACCCTGGAGGAGGGTACAGGCCCTAGGCTGGGATGTCAAGTGGACCTGTGAGCCCACTGTAATCTCTAATGCATTGAGGGACGGACACACCAGTGAACGGGACCCACACATCCTGGAGATAAAGGTATTACAGCCATATGTTAGTTTTGGAGACCCAGCCAGCGGGACTCTCCAACTATCTGGAGTGCCCGTGTGTCCTGCTTGCTGCCTGGCAGAACTTCCTGTGAACTTCTAAGAGGGGTCTGGGTGGTGGCTACCCAGCTGCTCTGTGGTCTCACTCTGCTGTTAGTAACATATTGTGCAAGGAGCATGCTGTCCCCATGCCCCTGTCTGCCTGTCTGTCTACTAAGTGGGTCTAAGATGCTCACTCAGGGCGGTAGCAGGGGTCAGGGAGATGAACTAGAATTGTGGCCAAGGGATAGCTCCATGATCTTCTGTATCTGGCTCAGGCCTCCCAGTCATTCCTCAGTTCTCCTAAGGGCTCCCGGGCTGGAGTAAAGGCCAAGAGTGGACATCAGAGCTGGCCAGCTTCCTCTGAGACCATTGTATTTGATCTCCACCTATGACACTGCACAGGCACCCCATCATATCTATGCTCTAGCTTTTACTC
This sequence comes from Phyllotis vaccarum, assembly GCA_033318265.1. NCBI lineage: Eukaryota > Metazoa > Chordata > Mammalia > Rodentia > Cricetidae > Phyllotis > Phyllotis vaccarum. Next base: position 68,622,940 of record JARWLC010000017.1, on the reverse strand, counting down.
TATTTCCAGTTTCTCTGGGGACCTCAGGGGTCCTTGGTGGCCTTTTGAGACGTACGCCTAAATTCTGAGGCTTAATCCAGGGGATGCTGGAAGAGCCAGCGTTCATGACCAGCTTTACAGAAATATGGTGCTGACTCTGGATAGGATCGTCTTGGAAAGGGCTCACCTGCTCCCCTCCCCCAAGGCATCCATTGTTGGCTCCTTCTTCAGTATCATCTTCTGTGGGAAAACCCTGAGCCTAAGTGTGACAGCTGGGAGTTGGTCCCCAGCCAGGGGAAGAGGCTGGGTTTTTATTCTTCCAAGGGGCTTTGAACACACCACTCTGCTCCAAATCCCATCTGCTGAGAGCAAAGGACTACGGGTACTGGAAGATCTCATATTGCCCCATAAGCATCTGGAGTAAAGGCCTGTAGTTTCACCCCACTGACTTGGGGTTCCTAGAGTGGTCTTCGGGTTGGGCAGAGCAGGAGAGGGCCTCTTAGGAGGAGCAGGGAAGCCAACACCCTAATCAGGAGAGTCTAGAGAGGAGTTGTGACCAGAAAAAGTGGACCAGGAGCCAGCCATGTGCTGAAGATCCACCCAAGCGCCCCTTCCTGAGTCTTGGTCTTGCTTCAATCCAAGGCGACCTGCAGGTGAGAAAGATAGAGCAAACCCAAAAGGAGCTTTGGTACCACTGCAGGGCTGGCTCACTCTTGCACAGTCCTGCCCCTGCCCACTTCCTGGAGGATGGCTCAAATCAGGCTCTCCTTTGAGTGGCCAACAGGGAGGGCCCATTTCAGCTGCTGGACCGGTGTTTACAGGTGCCCAAGTCCCAAGTTCACTGCCAGCAAGCAGGCCGGAGCTAAGGAAACATTTAGTTTAGGTGTAAACAGATAGGAGCAGAATTCTTTCATAGGCTATGGGGACATAGGCCCTGGCTGGCAAAGCCAGGGATATAAATAGGGAATAGCTGCTGTTCCTGTCTTTAACCAAAGTGCTGAAGGGAGGCCTGGCAGGGTAGGTTGGAACCTGCTAGTCCTTCAAGGCTCACCCTTGACCAGCTGGAGCAGCTGGGGGCGGGGGGGGGGGGGGAGCCAACCATCTCCATGTTGGAGCAGTGGGAAGCCTCCTAGTGGCCATGCCAGCAGCTGTTTCCAGCTGGCCTGAAGCTCATGGACACCATCTTTTGGTCCTGCTGTCCCTGACAACCAATGAGCCCCCATGGGCTGGCACTGAGCTTATCTCTTCTCTCTGTACCCAGTCCTTGCTATATCACGTGTGTGCAGAGTGGCACCCGGTGCTCGCCCCTCCCTCTTGCCTCTCTGCCTCCAGCATTCACTTCCCTGTTGGAAAATAAGAAATTATACATGGGAGGGGCTTCCTAGTACAAGGATGGGAGGCCCGAGTCCTGTCATTGCAAGCAACTCCCAGAATCCCCCTCCCTGCAGACTCCCCCTTCCCAGAGAATCCCACGTCATCAGAAACAAAAGCCAAGAATGCCTAGGGGCCCCTGGGGCATGTGACAGCATCTGGCTGGGCTCCAGGAATCACCACAGGCATGTCTGGGAGCTGGCGGATGGCCAGGACGTGTCCCTGCGGCTGCCCATGGGGTGTGGGAGGCTGGGGAGGTAAGGAGTGGTCTCTTTCCTGGGAGCCCCCATAGGAGGGAATGTTTGTCTCCAATCAAAATGATGGTTGATCATTCTACCCCCAGCCGAGCTTCTGCCTCAGTTGTCCCTTACCAAGGAGAGGACAGGAGGCACGCTTAAAATGCTAGCGGATACACTGAATTGAGCTGCTGTGCTTATCTCCACTCAGAGATGGGGAAACTGAGGGCCAGGTAATGAGCAGTGATCATCACAGCAGGTGTTTGCAGTGGCATATCTGTACCTGTGTCCCCAAAGACTAGCAGAAGGTCTCCGTGAAACTTAACTGTATGGACTTTTGTATGCCTGTGTATACATGTTTATGTGTGCAGGTATTCATGCATGTGCGTGGAGGCTTTGACAACCTCAGGAGACATTCCCGAGGCGCGATCCACCTTGCTCTTTGAGAAGGTGTCTCTCATTGGCCTGGAACTTCCTGAGCAAGCTAACATGGTTGGGCCAGCGAGATCCAGAGAGAGAGATTCCTGTCTCCACCTTCCCAGGGATGGGATTGCAAGTGTGTCCCATCCTACCTGGCATTTTTATGTGGGTCCTGAGGATCAAACTCGTATCCTTATATTTGCTCAGCAAGAACTTTATCAACTAAGCCACCGCCAGTTTCTGAGGGGATATCAGTTTGCCTGTTTCAGGAAAACAGTCCTGGGTAGATCCAAAAAGAATGGTAGACCCAACTCAGATTCAACATTCCTTATGAAGAAGCCTGCACCTGGGTTGGGGCCTGAGGGGCAGAGCTGAGCTCTACCAGAGACCCCTAGGATCACACATCTGTCCCCACTGGCACATGCTCACTCACAGGCATCAATCCTTCCAGACTAGGCCCGTGTCCCTCAGGCCTAATCCAAAATAAAACTCCAAACTGTAAGATGAAGAAGATGTCTAATTTAAATAACTATCAGCCTGATGTAGGCTGTCTTTTGTCACCAGTCTGTGTGGCCTTGGGAACTTTGTCTACATTTTTTGATGCATCCATTTATTTGCCTAGGACCCAGAGTGATTATCAGATCTCTCATGCATCTACTGTGGGCATGAGTTTTGTGTAAATATGGCTTGAAGCTCTGGGAAGATAACTCCATTAGTAAAATGCATGCCACACGAACATGGGAATATGAGTTCAGATCCCCAGAACCCACACAAAAAGCTGAGCCCAACTGTGCATTTTTGTAACCCCAGAACAAGAGGGCAGAGACTGGAGGATTGGGGCAGGGGAGGAGACTCGGGCCAGTCTTGATGAATTGGTGAGCTCCAGGTTCAACGAGAAATTTAGACTCAACAAAATAAGGAGGTAGCCAATAAAGGAAATGGCTAGACATTGGCCTTGGGCCTTCAAACATATCTATGTACACATGTACCTTAACACACACACACACACACACACACACACACACACACACACTCTTAGATGGCTAAAGGCTGTGGCTCAGTGGCTCTTCACTAGCATGTGTTGTAAGAACCCAGATTCAATCCCTAATCCTATGCTTGGAGCATGTCTCATACCCAAGGAGAGCTCCACAGGTGTATGATCACGATCCCTAACTTACAGCCCTGCTGGAATTAAAGTAGGCTCTTCCTGGGCCCTGGAGTACCTCTCTCATAGGTATGCCTGCACATGTGTGCCTTATGTCTGCCCTTCTTCCAGGGCTTCGGAATCTCCCTGGATTGTGGACATAGGCAGGTAGGAGAGGGGTTGGCCTACTAGTGCCTGCCTGGGGCTGAGGTCATCCTGGCACTAGGTACCACATACTTCTGTGGTTTTGGTGGAGGCATCCTGCATGCAGAAGCCTCCTCCTCTTGGGATCTGTTACACATATATTCTTAGAGGTATCATGTGTCATCCTGAGCCTGGTCCTGGGAAATTGCCAACACTTTTCCTCAAAGAGCAGGGGTCTGGGCCCAGCCTGTGTCCATCCATAGCAAAAGATCAGCTGGAAAAGAACACTGAAGGCCCTGAGAGAGATCGATATAGAAACCATGTCCTGTTCTCTCATGAGCATCTCCTATATCTTTCCTGTGTTTCTCCCTCAGAGTGAGGCTGTGCCAGAGGAAAATGCTATGCCTAACAGTATCACCTTAATAAGGCAGCCTTTGCTTCCCTTTTCATATGTGGAGAGGGCAATCTTCAATACTTGTGCCTTCCTAAGGGCCAAGGAGAGGGTCAGCTGAGCAAGGAGGGAGTAAAGACAGTCAGTCCCTGTCTCATGGCCACACAAAAGCTGTTGACTCCTGAGGAGAATTGCAAAGGACTCTGCTGAGCAGCTGGGGCCTGGTAGTAGAGGCCAACTTCAGGTTTCCTGTAGCTTCCAGCCCTACCGGGGTCTGTAGCAGGCAGTTGTCCACAAACTCCATTCAATTTTCATGCACTCGAGTGTGGTACAGAACCGGAATACTCAGCGGACGCAGACTCCCAGGCACAAAGACACAGTGCCCCTTGCCCAAGGTCCCTCGGTTATTTTCCTGTCCTAGGCAGCCGAGACTTTGGACAGATCCTGAGTTCTTGGCTCAGGGTCCCTCAGAAACAGTGATAATAGTCTTTCTTTTACTGGATGTGGACCCTGGTTCTTCCTGCAGAGGCCAGTGCTTTATGATGACTGGATATACTTCCTGAAGCTGCTATAAGAAGGACCACACATGGCAGGAACTCAGCCTTTCTCATTGGAGACTGAAAGTCTCAGCAAAGTGTCCTGCCTGGGACTGGGTCCCTCTAAGCCTCCTTTCCCGAAGTCCATTGGTAATTTTCATCCATTCTTTCCTTGTGCAAATGTTTCTCACAGGATTCTGGATGCCAGGACTTCCTGGCTCTTCTGGAAGTTTCTTCATGTTCCCACTGGAGCACCAAAAGGCTCTAGGGCTTTGAGATTTCTGTCCTCATGGGCGTGGCTTCCAGGAGGTTTGGGGTGGAGAGCAGCTCTTGGGACTATTCTGGGATCACCACAAATGTCACCTTCCTGTGAGCAGGGACTTTTCTCCAGGCATGGCTGGGTGATGTCATCACAAATTACAAGGGCTCTGTTGGGCGTGGTCAGAGGCGTGGCCTCAGTGTCTGCTGGGTCCTGGTATGGCCACTTAGTACTGGAAACCCCTGGTTTGGTTACCTTCTACTGGGCTCTGGGCATTAAGTTTGCTTAGAGGAGTCAGGCATTGAGTCTACATGTTCCCTGGGAAAACCAGAAACTCTAGGCAAGAAATTTGTTTGTTTATTTAGGATATGACTGTGAGTCCTGTTAAGTGGCCAAATTGGTCATCTCTCCCGGGAGGCCCCAGGGGCCACCCCTCAAAGGGTAAGAGGCAGGAGAGCAATGCGTGTCCCCTGGGAACAGGCCATGCCTAGGCAATTCAAGCTTTTGACTTGCAAAGGTCTTAGTGGATAGACCCACTGCCTCCTGAGTGATGCTAAGAAGTCTGGACACCTGATCCCTCCCTAGCACAATAATTGAAAAGCATGGATGGGCAGCTGCGCTTGAAGCTTGGAAATGTTACTCTGCTTCTGGAGATCAGCCAGGTTGCCAAAAGTTAGGCTTTCCTCCCAAGACAGGTGGGAGAAGAAGGATTAGGGGAAAGGAAGATGGCTTAAATTGATAGATACATGACGTCTGGGGTGACGGCTTGATGGCTAAAGTGCTTACTGTTCAAGCGTGAAGACCTGAGTTCAGATCCCCAGAAGCCATGTAAAAGGCTGGTGTCAGGCATGTCCTTGTAATTCTATGCTTGAGAGGCAGAAAGGTAGATATCTGGAGACTCCTGACTAGCTTACCAGTGAGCTCCACATTCGCTAAGAAATTCTGTCTTTAAAAAGATGGTGAAATCAGCTGCTGCCCTCCATACATACATGTACTCATGCTTACACCCACACAAATAGGCATACACACACATGTACACACCAATAAATAAATAAATCCTAAAACATAAGTAAATTGATAGATGATGGCTTAAGTTGTATAGCCACATTAAAAAGCTAAAGAGAAACATGTGATGCTAAGCTTAGTAATATATTTATTAAATCAAATATAATAAAAATTCTGCTAATTCACATATAGTCAATTAAAAATGAGATACTCAATTCTTAAAAAAAAAAAAAAGTCTTTGGTATATATACCACCGAGCCATGGCCCCATCTCCTCACAGGGATTCTAATTAGGTGTTCTACCACTGACCCACACCCCAGCCCCTCACTAGGGGATTCTAGGCAGGTGCTCTAAACACTGAGCCACACCCCAGCCCCTCACTGGAGGATTCTAGGCAGGGGCTCTCCCACTGAGCCACACCCCAGCCCCTCCCTAGGGGATTCTGGGAAGGTGCTCTACCACTGAGCCACACCCCAGCCCCTCACTGGGGGATTCTAGGCAGGGGCTCTACCACTGAGCCACACCCCAGCCCCTCACTGGGGGATTCTAGGCAGGGGCTCTACCACTGAGCCACACCCCAGCCCCTCACTGGGGGATTCTAGGCAGGGGCTCTACCACTGAGCCACACCCCAGCCCTTCACTGGGGGATTCTAGGCAGGGGCTCTACCTCTGAGCCACACCCCAGCCCCTCACTAGGGGATTCTAGGCAGGTGCTATATGGTTGAACCACAGCCCAGAATATCTCAGTTTTGAAAATACTTGCATGCATCTAGTCATCATAAAAATTATAACTGAAAAATAAATCACATAGTTGGTGATTTTAAGTTGAACCCACTTAAAGGTTTTTTTTTTATTATAACACCAAATACTCATTTTTATTCACATTCTCAAAGACAAAAGTGCTTCAGTTTTAAAATTTTTCCACAGGCTATTTTCTGAGCCTGTTTTGTATGATTAAAGACGGTTGGCATTTCCTCTTTCTGTCATTTCTTCATTTCTTTGGCTCATTCTGTTCTTTTAATGTTTGCCCTTTTCTTTATTTGTAGAAGCTATTTATATATCAGAGCCATTAACCCTTTGTCTATAATATAATTAAAAATGCTTGCTAATTTTCATTCATTTATTTAATCCCCTCCTTCTTTCTTTCTTCCTTTTTTTCTTTCTTTCTTTCTTTCTTTCTTTCTTTCTTTCTTTCTTCCTTCCTTCCTTCCTTCCTTCCTTCCTTCCTTCCTTCCTTCCTTCCTTCCTTCCTTTCTTTCTTTCTTTCTTTCTTTTACCAACAAAAGACTTTTTTGTTTTTAATGTAGAAAGTATAGAAAACCTGTCCAGTGCTTTCTAGGCTTTCATAGCTGGCTTACTTGTTACAAATACATTTTATTTGTGGGCCAGTGAGATTTGTGGACTTAAGTGAGTCAACTTAAGCCCAAACCGGATGAACCGAGTTTGGGACGGAAGGAAAGAACTAACTCCTGAAAGTCCTCTTGCTCTGCCCAAATATCACGTCGTGACAAGTGCATGATCAAACAGTCCTGGGGAGGGAGGTCCTAGTACACTTTCAAATGAAGCACTAGACCGAGTCCTTGAGCCAGGGGTTCTCAGCTGGACTTAGGACTTGGCTAAGCTGGCTAGCCAGCTTGCCCCAGGGATTCCCTTTCTTCTCTTCTGGGGTGCTGGGATTCCAGGCAGGTTGCCACACCCTCCTGGTATTTACTTGGTTGGTGTGCATCCGAACTCAGTTCTTCACAGCTGCTTGGCGAGTGCTCTCTGCGCTGAAACAGCTGCCAGCACTAGTATTGAGAAGTGTTATCACTGCACAGAGCCGAGTAAATGCTCCACCCTCAAAGTCCACACCTGTTGGCCTCTGTTTATTTGTTTACCTTCCTGAGCTGTGGTAATAAGGACTGTGGTCATTTTTCCCATGACGACTCCTCCTTATCCCAGAGTCATGTCCCTTGTTAAAAGCAGCTTTGCTTACTTGAAACTGATGTACAGGAGTCAGCAGAAACTTTTAAAAAGAGATTTATTTTCATTTCTCGTGTCTAGGTATCTTTTCTGCATATATGTGTACTGTGTGTGTGCCTGTTGCCCACAGAAGCCAGAGTGTAGGGGTTATCAGATCCCCTGGGCCTGAAGCTATAGACTGTTGTGAGTCCCCATGTGGGTGCTGGGGACCTGAATCCCCTGGATCCACTGTCAACCACTGAATTCCGCACATACTTAATGCATATACTTTGACAGATTTTGGTACATGTATATAGCATCACTAGGTTCAGAAGGGTAAGCTTATAGTCTTCACTTGTCCTCCCATAATTTACAGGATCACTCAAGTTCACAACCATGTGGCCCCACCAAGGGAGGTGTCCCTTCTGCGTGTCTAATTTAGATTAGCTGCCTTTTTTCTTTTTGGAGACAAGGTCTCGTGTAGCCTACCTAGACTGACCTCCAATTTGATTATCCAGGGATGACCTGGAACTTTGTGTGTGTGTGTGTGTTTGTACTTGTGCATATGTTCATGCATGCATGTGTGTATGTGCACTTGTGCATATGTGCATGCATGTGTGTGTGTGTATAGGTACTAGTTCTTGCATGCTCAGAGAGCAGAGGGAAAAGACATATGTCCTGCTCTCTCACTCTACATCTTATTCCCTTGGGACACGATCTTTCACTGAACCTGGAGGGAGCTAGGCTGGCAGCCAACATGCCTTGCAATTTTCCTGACCCCACCCCCGAAAGCACTAGAGTAATAGGTGTGTGTAGCCATGCCCAGATTTTTATATGGGTGCAATCCAGACTCAGCTTCTCAAACTTATACAGCATGTGTTCTTACCCACGTAGCCATCTTCCTGCCCTGACTTTGAGCTGCTAGTCCTGCCTCTACCTCCTGAGTGCTGGCATTGTAAATGTGACCCACCATATCCGGTTTATGTGATGCTGGGGATCAAACTCAGGGCTTTTCATGCATGTTAGGCAAGTAATCTAGTGAGTCATGTTCCCTGGTACCTTGCTGGAATTTTTATTTTCTCTGTACATAAAATAGGATCCCAGCGCACGATAGAACCATTTTTCTCAGGATTGAACGATAATACATTATATGGACATATGACCACCCATTCTTCCATTCACCTGCTCTGGGTGATTAAGTTGGCTCTATTTTCTGGATTTCACAATAGAGCTTTGACCTAGGTCTAGATTTCCAGATATCCATAAAAAGCTTGTGTGCACAAATGTTCCTGGACATTTAGAGTTTCCCATTTTATGTTAATTAGAATGAATTGGAGCTATACCTTTGGTGTCTCACTTGCCCATTTCATGGGGACCACGGTAGAGACAGATGAGGGTCCAAGGATCAGAAGGAGGCAAGAGAGAGGAGCTCCCAGGGGCTGGGGCTTCTGCCAAGGAGAAATCTAGCAGAGTATGGAAAGTAGGGTCTCAGTCAATCTGACATTCAACTTCCTCTTGGTCCATGTTAAAGGGCTCAGCTGACCTAGGGTGCTCAGGGGACTTTTGTAGCCCTGAGTGAGTTGCCTTAACCTACCTTACAAATACAGGCCTCTAGGCCAGGGACACAGATGAGCTAGATCATCATGTCCCAGAGCACAGCCTATGCGTCCTGCTTTGACCACCTGGGGGCTTCTCCTAGTTTTATGTCTCAGGTCTTTGCATGTTAAATGCAGCTTTTTCTGACCTTTGGCTAGACAGCCCGGGCACTGGGGAAGCAGGAGCCTCAGCTCTATGAGACTATTTGTGCTCTTTCTTCATGGAGTAGCCCAGATGCTGATGGGGCTAGCCAGAGAGGAGTGTGAGTCTCAAGCCCAGGCTTAGAGGAGTCATAGGTAGTTGTGAGGGCTTGCTTTCTTGAAGGAGTGGGGACAGAGAGGGAGTTTGTTAGTGGTCCTAGGTTGACATCGGGGAATGAAGCTGAATGTCATTTTTCTTCAGTTCTCTTTAAGAGTGACAGGCAGGGGGCTAGGGATGCTGTGGGCATTATCTGAAATATCCCTTGCTCTTAAGGTTCCAGACCAGCTGGACAGAGAGGCTGTCCATCCTTCTAGGGCCCAAAGCTTTCCTCATGCAAGTGGCCACTGCTCCAGCAGGCAGGTGGGGCCTTGCCTCTCTGCTGAAAGGCTTTGTGGCTGAGTATGGGGTATCAGGACCCTTGGAACCCCGACCAAAGCCACATACCTTGGATTCCAGGGGGCCTCCAGGAGGGGCACTGAGCAGTGTCCTATTTCTGGGGCCAAGGCTCACAGGCTGAGCTTGCTAGGGAAAAATACTTTGTAATTCAGAAAAGCCTGCTTGACGCAGAAGCCAGCTGGCTATAGTTGGAAATAGAAAAGGAAAATCTGAGAAGATGGCGTGAAGACCTGAGTTCGATCCCCACAAAATACAAAACACATGCGAAAAATCTGGGTGTAGTTACACATTTGTAATCCAGTGTTGGGGAAGGGGAGACAAGGAGTTCACTGGGGATTGCTGGCTAATCAACCAGTATGTGAGCTCCAGTTTCAGTGGTGAGTCACCCAGCGTTGACCTTTGGCCCCTCATGCATGTATACACACATGCACATGATTGCGCATATACATGTGCGTGTGCACAAACACACATAGAGACTATCAGACAGTGCTCTGTACCACCTTCACATGAGGCTTAGAATGCCTTAAATATGACTGCTTACAGCTGCTAGCTTGGGGCTCTGTAGGGCTGGTGTTGTGAGGCTGTGTGGAGGACATCCCTTTTGGACTGGAGACCAGATCTGGCTTCGGTGCCTTTACTACTGGGAAGATTCATGATTGAGCTCAGACCCTGAGTCCTTACACCTCTCTCCCACATTGGAGACTGATATCTGCTGGAGGTCTGAGATCAGAACTCTCAGAACACTTGGAATTGATATTGGTTGACGCCCTTAGGCTCATGGGATTTGGTCTCTGTGTGTTTTTATCTAGATGTCCTAAAACATCACAGGACCGAGGGTGGCAGCTGTTGGCGGGGCAGGTGGGTGGAGGGAAGAGGAGGTATGTCCCAAAACATTTGAGTAAGACTGAAAATTCCATCTTTGACATCCTAGGCCTGAACTTAGGCAAGGACACTAGTTGAGGTTGTGGGGAGGGCTGGTACCTCCCAACTGTAAGAGAGATAAGTATCACATATGTGGTTGTCTCCTGTACCTGAGGAGAGTGGGCTAGGGGAATGGGGAAAGAGAAGGGACAAGATGGGAAACACTAGTTCTTTCTCAAGAGTGAACGGCTCAGTTTAGACAGTGGGAGGGGAAGGACTAGGATAATTGACTTTTCTGACAACAAAAGGGTGTAAGACTCAATAGGGAAACTGAGGCAGGGATTTGTTGACTAAGATTCTTTTCCAATTGCTCAAGTTGAAAGGTGACCTGCTTGGTACTGAAGCCCAGATGGGTTATGCAAATCTGTGTCCATCCATCCATTCATCCACTCACCCACCCGTTTACTCATCTATCCACTTACCCATTATCCACATAACCAAACCATCCATCCATCCATCCATCCATCCATCCATCCATCCATCCATCCATCTATCTATCTATCTATCTATCTATCTATCTATCTATCCATCCATCTCTACATAACCATTCAACTGTCCATCACTCATATAACCACCTGCCCACCACTGTCCATCTGTCCATTCACTAATACATTAATTATCTGCCACTCATCCATCCATCCATCCATCCAACATAAATTCACCCATCCCCACCATCTATCCATTTACCTATTAATCTACCCGTTTATCCTCCATATGTTTACCCACACACCCACCCACCAATCCCTGTGTCCATCCATCCACCTATACACTCACTCGTCTTTTTATCCACTTACCATCCATCCACCGAAACAGCAACCTTCTCTGTGCTTGATATGGTTCTAGGTTAAGAGGACTTGGCAATGAGGAGACATAACTGCATCTTATGAAATTGTCAACCCCAGTACTTTCATGCATGGGAGGAATAGAGAACAGAAATGCCAGCACTCTGCAAAATCTTCCTTCCATTTCTGGGATTCTTGTGTGCATGTGTGCGCGTGCGTGTGCGCATATGTATGTGTGTGTGTATGGAGAGACTAGTTTAATGTGCCTCCACTTTGGGGCTCTGTCCAGCTGGGGGCAATGTCAGGGCAGGTCTTAGATGTCCTGACAGTGGAGTTCCTGAACACCAAGCCATACTCCCCAGAGCCTCTGGCCTTGGAGCTTACTGCAGGTGTGCCCTGACCTGCTACGAGCATCTCCAGGCTCTTCAACCAGCAATTAAGTAACTCAACTCCTACCAGCAGAGCTCCTTCTGAAGACAGGACAAGAGCCTTGGGTGGGTGGAAAGCCGGAGCTGAGGAGGGCACCCCAGTAATCAGACCCAGTATCCAGGGTTCCTTCTCAACAAGGACTTGCTCCAATATCTGCGTGGTGGCCAAGTGCCCAGCTTGGACACCTGAGTATTTCTTCCAAGTCCTGATTCCATTTAGAAGGTTGCTTGGGACAATGGCAGGGCCTGAAGCCACACTTAGCATATGACCTTTTATCTCCACAATCCTCCTGGCCCCTGCTGGAGGTAGAGCTTGGCTTCTCTCTGCCTTCCAGTAGGATTACTTAATGGATAAAAAATAACTAAGTCAGGGGCTCAAGTGTCAGCCATGGGAACAGCTGAGGCTAGTGGCTGGCCTTTTATGCCTTGCAGCTCTGGGAAGAACTTGTGCCTCCCTTTGGTGGTAGCAGCTGGGGTAGAGCTGATGGAGGGGACAGGGCTTAATAGAGTTCTGGACATGGAAGTCCCAGGCATAAAAGAGGCCACACCTGAGCAAATTAGCATGACTGGAGGAACCAAAGTCCCTTCTTTAATCATGGCCCTGTGAGTCCAACCATAATCCCTGGTATCTGGTGAGAAACAGATATCTGAGCGTACATGTGGCCCCATATACTCTGATTCCTTTCTCATGCGGTACAGAGACATAATCTGTTTTTCTCAAGAGGTGGAACCATGCCATCTTGCGCATGGAAGCCCATGTCACACAGGCTGGGCTTGAGACAGGTGCCCACAAGCCATCAGCAAGGTAAGTCATGTCAGCCAGCTTCTCACCCCTTCCCACCCCAATCTATTTGTTACCTGTCCATCCAGCCAGCTCTATTCACTCACCTACCCATCCATCCACCATCCAACTATGCACCTATTTACCCACCCTTCATCCATCCACCTACCCATCCATCATCCATCTGCCTATCCATTCATCCACCTATCGATCTACTTATCAGTCTCTTCATCTATCTACCTACCTATTCATCTACCCACTCATCCATACATCTACCCACATTTCCATCCATTCACTCACACACTCATTCACCTTCATACATTCATCCATTTATGCAAGCATCCACCAACCTACTCAAAATTCATCTACCCACCCGTCTATCCACCCACCCACCCATCCATCTACCCCACCCACCCAACCACCCATCCATCCCCCACCCAACCACCCATCCATCCATCCATTTATCCACCCATCCATCCATTTATTCATCCATTTATCCACTCACCTACTATCTATTCACCCACCTCATCCATCTACTCATCATGTATCTATGACTCTACTCCAACCATCATCCATCTACCCCCACTCCCATACCCACTAAACAATGGCTCCATTTTTCCTATTTATTGCAGGCTGGAGGTCTCTTAAGGGTACGCCCAGCATTTGGCTCAGCCTCAGTATCTTCTACTGTATCATCTTCCAATCATCTTCCAACATACGTTTGACACCAACAAAGCAATTCTGTGGGAACACCAGCTGGACTTCACCTAATTCACTTCTGTGCTGACACGGTCCACTTGGAGGCAATATCAGATCCTACAAGATGAGGTTTGGGCCCCCCAAGACTATTTTTCACTTCTGACATCAATGGCAAACCTTGGCCTATCTTGCCTGAGCTTTTCACGCGCTAAACTATAAAGTAGGGTTCTCATAGAATTTTCTAGAATGTCTCACAGCAGTTAGGAAATGTGTTCACTGGGTTCACAAGGGCATTATATAGGATACCAACAGAAAGATGCATGAGTGAGTCTGGGGGAAAGGTCATATCCTCCAGGCCTTCCAGATTTGCTTAACTGTTTAGATGTTCCATGGGCCTTTGTGTGTGTGTGTGTGTGTGCGTGTGCGTGTGCGTGTGCGTGTGCGTGTGTGTGTGTGTGTGTGTGTGTGTGTGTGTGTGTGTAGGATTTGTTGATAGATGGTTAGTTCTATCACTGGCCACTTACAATCATCAGCCTTTAGCTGTTCTCTCTCCCTCCTATCTGGATCTCAGAACTCCAACCTTCCTTGCTTCTGGTGAACTGAGACTCTCAGCCACCAACATTAACAAACAAACTGTATCATGTTAGGTACAGAGTTCAGGAATCATAAGGATGCCTTGAAGTACATGGCAGTCACAGGGGACTCCCAACTAGACCCTGCCAGAAGTGCCTGGGATTCCCTCTCAAAGAGACCCACTACCAAGATTCTGTGAGTATCCTAAAACTAAAAGCCCTGGACAAAAGTGTTGACCAAAGTGACCCCTTGGGGACAGGGATAGATCCCCAATCCCATCCAGAAGGCTGCCTCCATACATGCAGAGAAGGAATGTGCCCTGCTGATGAGGACTTCCATAGTCCAAAGTCAGAACTCTCAAACAGATCTGGCAATAACATGGCTACAAGTGTTAAAGGTCCCACCCTGGCCTCTAATTGCAGAATCACATACAGAGAAACAGGGTTGGAGCAACTAAATCCAAGGGGCTAGAGACACTGAGGGAGCTCTTTCCCCAGCTCATGTTCCATCCTGGTGTTGGAAAAGAAATCCAGGGCCTTACATATGCTAGGCAGGCCCTCCACCCCTGAGCTTCACTCACTGGGGGATTCTAGACAGGTGCTCTACCACTGAGCCACACCCCAGCCCCTCACTGGGGGATTCTAGGCAGGTGCTCTACCACTGAGTCACACCCCAGCCCCTCACTGGGGGATTCTAGACAGGTGCTCTACCATTGAGCCACACCCCAGCCCCTCACTAGGGGATTCTAGGAAGGTGCTGTACCACTGAGCCACACCCCTAGCCCTAGAAGGAGCTCTGAAGGAGCTCTTGGATCTCCACTTACTGCAAATCCCTGTGTTCTGGTCCCTGTGGCAGCTCTAGCCTCTAACTGCTTTCATTTGATTAGAGTCTAGCCACAGAGAGGAACTCTCTTTCAGCAAACTTTTGTCTGGCTGTGATCTCAGAAGGGACCTGGGCTGGAGCTGGCCAGCAATGTGCCTCTGGCTGGGCATCTCCCCTCCTGACCAGGCCACCTTTGCCAGCGGCAGGCCCCACATGGAGCCCCCTCCACCCATAGTCTCTGTGTGGCGGAAGCAGCTGCAGCCAGGCAGCCTTTAGAATGGAGTTGGTGACATTGATGGATGGCTAGGGCCTCAGGGCTGCTGCTGGGTGAGGGTGAGTCTGCCCCACCAGGGTAGGGACTTCTCTGCTGAGTTGGCATTTCCGTGGTTGTTTTTGTGAGTGACCTGGGTTCCTCAGCTTCACACTGGGGCCTGCTGAGAATAAAAATGGGTTTCTGGTGATGGCATGCCTGCCAAGACAGACCGGCCAGGCTTCTAGCAACAATTGGGCAGGCACATGAGTGGTGGGGTCAGGCCAAGCAGCTGGAAAAGAAGACCCTAATTCCCACTCTTGGGACCTGCCATCTGCCCTTCAGGCCACCTGCTTCTTGAACTGGATTCCCTCTAAGGGGTCGGTTGTACTCCACCTGTCAGAGTCACTCAGCCTAGCAGGGTGCCTGCTTGAGGCTTTTCTTCTTCAGCTCCCTGGAGGTGAAGATTTCTTCTCAGGGCAGAGAGCATCAGAGCACACAGCCTGTGAGCATAGGTGTGATTCAAAACTTGCTAGGGCATTGATGGTGCATACCTGTGATCTCAGCACTGGAAAGGCTGAGGCAGGAGGATGGTCTCAAGTTCAAGGTTAACCTGGGGCTCATTTGAGACCTTGTCTTAAAAAAAAAAACCAAACCAAAAAAACCTGCTAGGGTTTACATTGAACATGTGAACAGGTACAGGTGAAATTCTATTTCGACAATGTTTGTTACTCAGAATCCCAGGCAACTGCCAAAGAAGCTGGCGCCATTCTCTCTCACTCTCTCTCTCTCTGTGTATTTGCATGCATGTGCAGCTTGTGTTCATATATGCACACGTGTGCTTGGGCATACTCATGCAAGCATGTGTGTGCATATGTAATATGTGTACATGTGTGGGTGTGCACACATTTGGTTTTGCATGTATACACGTGTGTGCCTGAACACATGTGGGTGTGTGAGGACAGTTTCTCTCCCTGCTCCTTTTACCAGGAAATGCTTTGGGATCTACAGGACTGGACTGGTTCTGGAATCACAACTGTGGTCTTCTGTGACCCAGAGCCTCTGGAAGGTTTGATGTGATATCTGGGGACATATGACAAAAGTTGGCCTGAATGGAAAGGGCTGAAGGGAGAGAGAGAGAGAGAGAGAGAGAGAGAGAGAGAGAGAGAGAGAGAGAGAGAGAGAGAGAGAGAGAGAGAGAGAGAGAGAGAGAAGTGGGGGGAGAGGGAATAAGGTGGAGTATTCAGGGCACAGCATGTAGTCGCTGGCTCCAGCTAGTTTGTGCCTACTCACCTGAATCCTGTAGGTCTGCCAGGTGGATCTGGTTGCTTTATATCCTGTTCTCTGAGTCTAGCAAGTCAGAGCCCCTGGGCTGCAGCAGAACCATGCTCCTGGCCCCTTTAAGGCTAGGTTCCCTAAGGTGCCCCTATTCTCCAGGTCGCAGGAACCTTTGTGGATGACTTCCCACGGACAAACATGAACTTGAAACCAAGGTGGGGACCAGCGCCAGGGGGTACAGCCTCACCCTCTATCTCTTTGCCCTTCTAACCATTGGGGTCTCCTTCATGATGGACAGGCCCAGCCACGTGCCCCCTGTTGCCTCAGATGTTGGCAGTTGGTGATCTGGCTGGTGATCTGGGATGTTGCGGGGGTTGGGGGAGAGCTCATGGGTGCTGGCATGCTGGTCCTCTCTTAACAAGCTAGGCCTCCACAACCCTTTCATCTGATGCTCACATCTTTTACAAACACTGACTCATTAGGCTCCCAAGGCAGGCGGAGGGAGCAGGGTCCCTTCTGTGGGAGGAAGACTGAACCTCCTCATTGTTCCAGCTTCCCCAGGGCCACCCACCGAGCCACAATGAGATCCTAGGTAGGAATGCAGCTCAAGGGAGCCAGGCAGAGGCCCCTGTTGGAGAGGTGAGGGGCCTCTAAGCTGTCAAGGGCCTGCCATGCCGGTCTACTCAGGGTTATATCTATGCTAGCTGCCTGCTTACTGTTACTTCTCTCCCAACTACAACTAAATTCAGCCACTGGATTCATACATGTCCTCTCTGTACTTCCAATGCCCTCCCTTTTAATTGTCAAGGAAAGAGTCAGAGAATTAAGCTTCTTTGAGGGGTCAGCACCAGGCCTGTCTCCTCTTTCCCGGGCCCGCAATTTTCTATTGACTTTGCCTTTGCTGTCACTGGCTGGGGCATTTTGTTTATGGATTTGCTGACCTGAAGGGTGAGGGGGTGCCCTCTGGATCTGCAGTGAAAAGGTGGGGAAGCAGAGAGGAAGCAGATTCTTATCGCTCGGTCTTAAGGTTCCTTCCTCACTCTCACCATCTCAACTAAACTGTAATCAGACTTTTGTTGGGGGTTAGAAGGGGTTTAAGCAGAAACTTCAGGGGCTGGTGATAGCTGGGTCTGCTAATTCGTGCCTTGGGATCCCCAGAGAATCAGAGAGGGAGACCAAACAGCGCCTGGGTACAAGCCCATTCCCGTCTGCCCACCTGGGCCTCTTTGAACACCCGGACATTACCGGGGCTCCCATTGTGTGCCTGTCAGTCAGGCCCCTTTGTGGGATTACTTTCATTTAGAAGGCCTCGCCTGCTATTTTGGTAGCTCGTCAGTCCTGACTTAAGGTGAAAGCTTGTCTTCTGCTTGACAGTGAGGGAGGTGAAAATTACTGTGTGGCTAGAAAACTGCAGGTTACCCAAATAACATGTCACCGGAGACCAAGCCCGAGCCTCAAATCAATTCATAAAGCTGCGAGCCAGTTGCGCGCCCCAGGCTGGCTGCGAGGGACCTGCATTGCAAAATATCCTCCCCCTTCTCTTTTCTCCAAGCCTAGGCATTTCTGGATGAAGTTTTTCGTTTTTCCTTATCCCAGGCTTCAGAGCATCTTTTGCTATGGGTGTTCTGGAAGGTAGTGGCTGCTTGGTCCCAGCTCTCAGGGAGCCAGGATAAGTGTAAAGTCCCTAAGAGAAGCCATTGATTGTATTGGGACAGTGGTGGCCGTGGCATCGGGGGTGGGGGTGGTTCAGCGGCCAGATCTCAACCAGCTCACCGTACCAACAGGGCCAGGAATCCAGAGTAGCCACAGCTCATGTGCTTTTGACTGAGGGCAATAATATTCATTGCCCCATGGAAAAACAGCCCTGGGAATCCTTTTGAGTTGAAGCTTCTGTGCTGGGTGGTGTCTCACACTGGCTCCTTCACATTTGACAGTCCCAATACATAAATAAATATAGTCTTGCTACAGAAGACCTGGGGGCAAATCATGACTTGCAGTTAAGACCCAAGGGAAGACCTGGGAGGCATTTCCTAGACCCCAAAGCCTGGTTTTTAGTCTGTGCCTCTGGTACTCCACAGCTAAGTCCAAATACATCACTTCCACAGAGACCTGTAAATCTACAGGGAAGAGATGTTGTGGAGGAGTGGTAGGGGGGTGATAGGTGGGTAGTGAGTTCAGTATGAGCAAAGCACAGCTATGTATAAAAATGTCATAATAAAATTGTTATTTTGTACACTAAAATTGTTCGCATGTATTTATTATGGGGATGTGTGGGAGTGCACACATGAAATGGTGTACGAGTAGAAACGGGAGACCAATTTGGAAAAATTAATCCTCTCCATGTGAGTTTTAGGGCTTGCACTCAGGTCATCAGGCTTGGCGGCAAACATTCATTGAACCATTTTACAGGCACCTAAAAAAAAAATAATAATTTTTTAAAAGGCACCAGGGATGGAGGGGTGTGGAGCAGTTGCCAGGCTTAAGCCCTCTAAGTTAGGGGCTTCTGAGAGGTGACCTTGCTGAGGAGAACAGCGGATGTCACATGCAAACTCCAGAATAGCCCTAGGAGAAGCTTCTAGATATAGGGGAGGAGTTCCTGTCCTTTCCTCTAGAAGATGGTGTGAATTGTAAGAATCCAGTAGTGATGGTAGCTTTGAGCCTCAACTGTGTGGTTGGAATCCAGGGGCAGGTACACAGCAAACCTGGCTGGCCCTGCATGGGATCCCTGTGGTCCTGTCTCATAGGCATGACGGAGCCAACTATTGATTCCTGCTGTAGTAGAGTGGGCACTGGTGCAGACTGGCTTCACATGGACTGGCTATATTCTTCCCACTAGAGCCAGGAAGAAGGCCAGGCCAGGCAGTTCTGGGCATCTGGGCCCCCTCCCTGCCCCAGTCGAGCCAACAGACCCTACCTGTGCTAGCCTGTGCCTGCAGCAACTGTCATTTGGAAAATATGTGATCTGGCAACCTGAGACTCCAGTCTCAGCCCTGCACGCCCCAGCCGGGGCAAGCGGCTGCTTCCTGGGGGCTTTCGTCCAGCCAGATGAGAAGCCTTGGGAGTAGAGGGGCTTGGGGGTAAAGGTCTTGTTCTCAGAAAGGGGCTGATTTCTCCGCCCCCAGTGGCTCCTCCACCTGCCTTCAACCATCTGTAAGGCCTGTCTAGGACTCAGATCTCAGATCTGTCACCTGAAGGTGTCACTCAGAACAAATCCCTGGAGAGCCAGGTGCGGTGCCGCAGGGACATTGTTGGCTGCCAGCCAGGTTCCAGGCAGGCTCAGGGAATGAGCCCTTAGGAGGCCCAGTCTGTGCCCAGGTTATTCCTGGGGCAGCTCCAGTGGCTACCCTACAAAACAGAGACAGACATGGACCTTTGGGTCCCTGGTGGGGGAAAAAAAATTGTTTGAATCACCAAGGCCACACTAAGAATTGGGCTCCGTGCATGGAATGGCCTGGGCCTCCCACAGAGGGCAGGCCCATCTCAGTTTTGCTGGCTGCTGGCACTGAACCTGCCATTCTGCTGGCTGACGGCTGCTGTGTGATAGGGTGGGTTGCCCTTGTTACTAGGATGGCAGATTTACAGGTCTAGGATGGGTGTGGCCCACGGCAAAAACTGCGTGCTGTTTTATCACTGCGAGCTAGGTCTTTCTAATGAGCAGAGCCCAGCTGGACTCAACCTTTTCCTGGGGTTTGGACAATTATCTCTGCTCTAGCCTTGGATTATATGTAGCTGCTGTTGGGGGGGGGGTGCCAAGTTTTCTAGTAAATCTTGAACCAGTTGGGAATATAGAGCTGGCAAATACTGGGCTCTATAGCCAAAGGAAGCACAGGCGAGGTGGCCCTGCTGATTAGTAGGATATCCTTCTAGCACCCACCAATCAAACTTAACCACCTACTCTCTCCAGCTTTTGGAGGTGGAGGTTGCAGACCCCATGTTTAAATTAAATGTGTATGAGTGTTTTGCCTACCTGTATGTCTGTGCACCATATGCAGTCAGTATCTACAGGGGCCAGAAGAGGGTGTAGTATTTCCTGGGACTGGAGTTACAGGTGGATATGAGCTGCTATATGGGTGCTAGGCATTGAACCTGAGCACAGACTCCATTTTTACCTCATGAGGCTCAGAGTAGTTGAGTAACTTGCCCTAGGTCACATGGCCAGAGAGGATCTGCTTCTGTCTCTCAGTAAATAGGTGGGGGCTTAGCACACTGGGTCCAGTTCGGCGGTATGTAGATTGAGGATACTACTTCCTTGGCAGGGACTTTGGGGGGAGGGTCGGATCTGTGCAGTTACAGCTTCTGAGAAGTGTGTTGGGAGCTAGCCAGCAGAGCTGTGGAGTGATTGCATAACTCCTAGAATGGAGGGAGGCCTTGGCAAGATGCTTTGGGCATTTACTGGCTTGTGACAAGCCAAGCAGTTCTATTGGCATCAGGTATGGTCAGACCCAGGTTTTCCAAAATGTCAACAGCCTGTTTTCCTTCACATCTGCTTTCCTACTGTCTAAGGCAGGTCCTTTCATGGTCAAGATGGCCCCGTTTCCCAGGTTCCTTCCAATTTAGCATTATGTGCTTCTTCCTAAGGGTACTAGCCACAGTTGAATTTGGGTGGCATGTTCTAGGTGCCTAGGTCCACTCTGCAGTCCTCACTGGGTTCTGGATATGGAATTACAGATGCAGTGTTCAGTCACAAACACCCCAGAAGCCTTGCTTGTGGTGGGATTCAGGTGTCAGCTGATAAGGTTGGAAGACACTTATCCAGGGTCCCAGGCTCCTGAAGGGGGAGTGGCCAGCCCCATTCAAGAGGGGCTGCTGGGATTTTGGGATTTTGGGGGGCCCATTTTGTTCCTGCCGTCTTGAGAGACTGGATCAATGTCCGTTGCTCGTCCATCTGATTATTCAAGTGTATTCCTAAGCTATAGCCTGTTACTGTGAGTGTTAAATTGTTTACCAATAAATATTTATCTTGTATTAATATATTTTAAGTGAGATGTACTGTATCACTTGCTTGCCTCCCATGATGGGCAGCTCACCTCCTCTGAAGAAGCCTTGTCTCCTACCTGATGGGAGGTCTCAGAGACAGGAACTATTTGTAGCCACTGGTCAGACATCGACAGTTTCCTCACACAACCATGTGATTTGCAAGCTTCAAGCCCAGGGGGACAGCAGTGGTTGTGAGGGGACTTTGACTCCCCCATACAGACCATATACAGATGATGCCTCCCCCCACACACACATAAGACAGGATCTCATGTATCCCAGGCCACCTTCAAATTTGCTCTGTAGCCAAGGAAGACATTAAATTTCGGATCCTCCTGCTTCCATGTGGTGTGTGCGATGAAACCCAGGACTTTGTGCATACTAGGCAAGTACTTGATCAATTGAGATGCATCCCTTAGCCCTGCAGGGATGTTCTGAGGGGCCTTTCAGATCCTCATGGCGGCCATCATAAATACAGACAGAAGTTCTCATTCTTTAAGCCTCACTTCCTGTTTCTCCCCTGTCTGTGGTATGCTGGCTACAGAATACAATGACTAGGTTGGCTGGACGATCCCCACTGTCCCTCTCTCAACCCAGTCCATCATCTCCTGTGTCTCTAGCCTCCAGCTCCATTTCCAACCTTCAGTGACCACTAGCCAGTGGCCTCTGCCTGTCTCCACCTCACAGATGCCTTTGGCCCTTGATATGCAACTCTTTCTGGGTCCTTAGCCCAAGTCTTCCTTTGCTAAGGACCACAGGACCAGACAAAGCTTCCAAGTCCAAAGGAATGGGCACCAGCCTCCCTCAAAGACCACACGGGACTCAAAGGCCAGCCAGAGATGTGCCTGAAGGCTGCCAAGGAAAGCTGCCACCGTGTAGGGACCCTACCCTATCCTTCCCCAAATGACATTGTGGACCTGCCTTCAGGCAAACCTGCAGAATACCTCAGGGTTGGGCATTGTGCACAGTGACCACAGTCTGTCAGCCCCTGGTTGCACCAGCCCAACCCTGTCTTTCATTGGTTGGTTGTAGGCCTTGGAAAGTTGGAGATCTAGGGGCCTAGAACCCCTGCAGCTAGGTCAGCTGGAGGCCTTAGAGGCCAGGCTGGGCCTTGCCTGACCTCCAGGCAGTAGATTAAGCTGTACTCCAGCCTAGGCTGGCTGAGGTGTCCTGAGAGCAAGCGTTTCCTAAACGCAGGGAGAACCTTTCTGTGAGATTTTCAGTCCTGTCAGATGACAGTCTGGACACTGACAGGTCAATGGAGCCCGTGATGTCATGGGAACTGGTGTGGTTTAGGGTGCTGGTGGCTTCTGGGAAATCGCATCCTTGGATGGAACAGCCCTGACAAATAGAGTTTGCACATTCCCACGATGTGTAGTTAACCACATGGCCAACTGACACAGACTCAGAATGAAGCACTGGGGACCCAATGACACTACAACCCAGCATGATGACATGGCACAGAAAAATGCTGAGAAAAAAGACAAGTTTGAATGAATTGTTAACTGTTTCACTTTTATTTTTAAATTCCCATAACTTAATTTTTTAAAACATGACTATGGGGATTTAAACACAGATTTTCAGGCTTGTACACCAAACACACACTGATTCACCCCTCCTGCCTTATTGTGTGTGTGTGTGCTTGTGTGTATGCATGTGTAGAGAAGAGAACCAAACACATATAAGGCAAGAGCTCTATCACTAAACTATAGTGCCAGCCCCTCACTGGGGGATTCTAGGCAGGTGCTTCATTGCTGGGTTTAACAATTCCTTAGAGAAAGGGGTGAGAAGGCGCAGAGTCAACAACACAGACTTTGGGAGTCAGTTGAAAAGATATAACTCATTCAACAATGAGGAGTGCCTTATATAACCTCCTCCCAGCACCCAGGCTGTGTCACAGTCTGGTGACATGGCTGTTCTTCATTGGCTGGGCACAATCAGGAGATTTGATTGTATCTGTTGCTAAGTAGATTCTTAATGATTAGGAACTCTGGGCAGTGCCTGTTGCTAGGCATAATCTGAGCAATCAGGAACATTGGACTGCAGCTGTTGCTATGCCTTCAGGTAGATTCCAAGTTGGCTCATAGGAAAGTACACTATGTGCATGCCTTGGCAACTGGTTTGGGGCAATTTCCTTAGCCCTATGGACCTGTCCTAATACAGTGCTCTACCACTGAGCCTCACCCCAGCCCCTCACTGGGGGATTCTAGGTAGGTGCTCTACCACTGAGCCACACCCCAACCCCTCACTGGGGGATTCTAGGCAGGTGCTCTACCACTGAGCCACACCCCAGCCCCTCACTGGGGGATTCTAGGCAGATGCTCTACCACTGAGCCACACTCCAGTCCCTCACTGGGGGATTCTAGGCAGGTACTCTATCATTGAGTCATCAACTCAGTTGAGGCTAGGGGAAGTTTGTATAATATTGAGTATAAAGCTATACTCTGCCTGTTGGAGTCTGATACTACAATGAGCAAATAGCCCTAGCCTCAGGATACAAGGATATTGTCCTTGCTGGAAGCAGCAAGCTGTGCCTTCAGCATAGCAGTGAGAAGCTGCCTACAAAAGATGTCATCAGAGAGTCACATTGAGAAGATGCTTGGAGGAAAAAAGGCAAGAAGATCCTGTTTTAATTTAAATAACTATTGTTACTGTGTGCAGGGAGGTGCACACATACAGTACCATGCATGTGGAAGTCAGAGGACAATTTTGCAGAGTTGGCTATTTACTTCCATTTATATATGGACCCAGGGATCAAATTCAAATTGTCGAGATGGCAGAGCAAGCACTTTTACCTGCTGAGCCATATCACCAGCCTAAGTTCTGTTTTAAATCATGTAGGTTGGGCAATATCATCTAGGGAGTCTCTAGGATGGTAGAAACATCATGTCTGTTGTCTTGAGACATCGCTAAGGTTGACTTTTAACCTTATCTAGTTTGAACTATCTGAGATGTAAAGTGGCCACTTGGGGCCAGTGACAACATGTTAGACAGGCTTAGCCTAAATTAGTTGACAGTGTCCTTGATCGGGGTTTGGGCTTTTCAGAGTTGGGGAGAGAAGCAAAAATAGCAAAATACCAGTGACCTTGTCTTGTGGCATCTTTGATGGTTTTCACTGAGTAAGCTGGACCTAAAACAGAGCAATTTCAGTAGGGGCTTGAGCATAGCTGAGGGTCTGGGTTTAAGTATGAGGAGGCCCAGAATTTACTGTGAAACGCAACCA
The DNA here is from genome assembly GCA_033318265.1 of Phyllotis vaccarum. NCBI lineage: Eukaryota > Metazoa > Chordata > Mammalia > Rodentia > Cricetidae > Phyllotis > Phyllotis vaccarum. The sequence goes on along the minus strand of JARWLC010000017.1, from coordinate 68,598,590 downwards.
ATGAAATAGGATGCTTGAGTGGATGATGGATGAGTGAGTGAGTGGGTGAATGGGTGGGTAGATAGTTGTATGTAAGGAGGGGTGGGTAGGTAGATGGATATATAGGTAGCTGGATGTATGAATTGATTGGATGGTAGTATTGGTTTGTGGATGAGTGGATGGAAGCTTAGATGAGCAGATGGTTGTATGAATAGGTAACAGATTGCTAGACAGGTAGATGGGTAGACTCGTAAGCTGGTGGGTGGGTGAATGGATGCATGTATTGATGGGTGTATGGACAAATGATAAAGAAACTACAGTTAGTATAAATTGTAGATGCAGGCAATGGATATAGGATTTGGAAATAAAATATTCAAAAAGGAAAGCCCAGTGTGGTCAGCTAGTGTGCTTCATTTTCTTTGAAGGACTTCCTCTTCAGAAGAATTGGGAAAGAGTCAGGAAAGAAACTGCATTACCTAAAGCTGCCCTCATTCAATTCCGTGTCCCCTGACATCATGAGCAGGAACAGGGGTGATGTTTCTGATACCAGCTGTGGACTTGGGAACTGGGCAAGAATACAATCCCAGTGGCCAGCACAGGGTCTGGTGGTGGTGAACACTTGGTCTGCGTGTGGCCAAGGGACCATAATTTCTGGTGATGTGGATGGAGAGGATGATGGTCCCACTGACAGTAGGAGGTCATGGTCATTTTTGCATGTGGTCAATACTGTCCAATGCAAAGCCCCCCATCTTGGCATAGTTGCTAAAAGGCCAGACATTCACTAGCTAGCACAGGATCTCTGCTTGCTGGCCCTAGTGGTCACTACCCATTGTATTTTTTTGTTTCCATAGTGGATCCAGCAGGGTGGAATCCTTGGCTACCTATGTTTGGAGGCAGTTGCTGTCCGTGCTCTGCCCGTGTGAGTGGCAATGGCATGACCCTGCTCTGGGGCCATGCTTCCCCAGCCCATCCCTCCATGAGCATTTAGGAGAAATCCTGAGGTGAGACTACATCCTCAGGGCTCTAGCCACCCCAACTGACCTTGGTGGTGTGTGTCCGTGTTGTATGTGCGCATGTATGTGTACATGCACATCAGTAGATATATGTGAGGAGGCCCAAAGTCAAACTTTGGGTGTTTGCCTTTATTACTTCCCACCTTATTTTTTGAGGCGGGGGTCTCTCAATCTGGAGCTCATCAACTGGTTAGACTGGGTTGACCAGTGAACTTTGGAGATCTCTTTTTCTCTATCTTCCCAGAGCTGGTGTTGCAGCTATGCACCGAAAGGCTCGTTTTTGTAGGGGCTGGAGGATCGGAAATCAGGTCCTCACACTTGTGAAGCAAATGCTGTAAAATGAACTGAGCCATGGCTAGGCGCTGCTATGTCTGCTTCCCTTTGTATTCTGGGGTTATCTTCAGCCCAGGTCATGTGGATGTCATGCTAATATCATCTACAGGAGTCCCTCCCTTTTTCTGAGTGCTTCAGTGAGTGCTGGTGCTACAAATCATACCAAGACAGAGCTTCCTCTCTCCAGCAGCCCAGCTCTGCCCATTCATAGGAACAACTGTCCACTCTTTGCATACATGGCTGGGCCTTATGTGTTTAGTTGGAGCCATGCTTGTGTAGAGTCTTGACAATGGGAATTCTCTCCTCAACCCTAGGAAGGAAGGAGCTAGTGTGAGCTAAATGAAGCTACTAAAGTCCCAGCACAGCCAACCGGACTCCATCAGGGTGACTTCCAAAGGTCCCAGACTTGGGCACAGACAGAGGTTACCCAATACTTCTGATGCCCCTACAGATAATTTTTTTCTACTTCCCCTGAAGATGGCTTTATTACAGCCCAGTCTTTTGTCTTTGGCTTGAAAGATTTGGGGCAGGGAGATGGTTCACAAGAATTTGAGAAACCCTGGATCTGCCTTCCTAAGTCCCAGACACAAGACTAACACGATTCCTTAGTCCCATCAGGGTTGTGGCTGGGAGGTCCTTGGCACAGCAAGGCAAAGCATCTCATCTCATAAGCATGGCCAGCTTGCCTTTCTTTCTGGGAAATGCTTTAGTCTTTGAGAGAAACATGCTTTTAAAGCATGTACTCCCTGCACTGGGGAGGGTTGGGTTGAATAAACCCTTGTTGGCTGAGTGCTGGGTGCATTTTGAAAGGGTCTGTAGACTGAGCCAGGGGCTCAGAAGAAAGTTGGAGCCTGCCTCCACAGGAGTGGGCACTGCTGTACCGGCCTGAGCCAGGGATCCTGGGTCAGGGTATAGGGGTCACTGAGAGGCCTGTTCCAACCCAGTGAGACAAGTGCTCTATGCCTTTCTAGACCCCCGTTTCTCCATATCCAGAATTAGAGGCCATAGATGCACCCAGGAGGATCCACTGGGATTTATAGGGATGTTTTTTCTAGGCCTCAGTTTCCCTATTTCTGGTATCACAGGCCATGTGGGAAAACTTGAGATCTGTGACCTTTCTCCGTGCCTTTGACCTCTCTGGCTCTCAGAATCATTCACTATTGGAGACATTTTTTTTTTTTTTAACCTGGTCTTATCAGAGTCAGGCTGGGTGGGAGAATAATGTCCCCAGAGAGGAGGGGACAGTGCTCTCTCCCTCTGTACTGGGTGAGGTCTCTAGCCACTGTTTTTTGAGATTCCCACCCAGACACACAGATCCCAGGTGAGCACTGTGGCTCTCTCCTCTGACCGTCACCTGCATAGATTGCACTCGGTGCAAATCCATAAGTCTAGATTCCAACAGGCAAGGCCAGGAGGGTATTTTTCACGTCCCATCAGTGTGTGATTAACTGAGGGGCTGACATCAGTTACCTGGCCCCTCTCCTTTAAATACCTTGTATCCACAGACTCCAAATGCAGTCCTGAGTCCTCTACTCAGAACAATGACCAGGTTCGATTTCTCTGTGGGCATGTTTGTCTTGGTAACTGATGGGCAGAGGGTCTGACCCACTGTGGGCAGCAGCATTTCCGAGGCAGGGTAGTGCTAGACTCCATGAGAGAGCTATTTAGCACAAGTTTGTGAGCTAGATCAAGAACAGCGGTCCTCTATAGTTTGTACTTCTTTGGCTCTGAGGGAGTTCCCTGGTTGGAAATAGCGTTATGTGAAAGAGCAAGCAAGCAGGCCTGCTTCCAGCTTCCTGCCTTGAGTTCCTGCCCTGATTTCCCTCAGTGATGGACTGTGATCTGGAAGTGTTAAATAAATAAGCTCTTTCCTTTCTTGAGTTGCTTTTTGGTCTTAGTGGTTTTTATCACAGCAACAGAATGAAATTAGAACATCAGAGCAGGGCGGCAGGGAGCTGAGCAGAGAACTATGAGCCTTGTTCCTATAGAAGACAGGGGTGCGGTATTACCAGAGGGAGCCTGGATTCACACCACTGGCAACAGAGACACACCTGAAGGGGGAGATCCCTCATGGGATGTCATGAACACTTGGGGCTCTTTTCAAGGAGGAAGCCAGGCATCAGAAAGCACAAGGCATCCTTTAGGTATGAAGAGGGCACTGAGTCTGGACTCAGGGACTGCTTCCAATATCCCGTCTCCCGCATGCTGTCTTTTGATGGATTAATAGGATGGTGATTTTCACTTTTTGTTCTCTGACAGTAAGGAGCAGCAGAGGGCATGAGGACTATGGGTTATTCCAGAGTACCTTCTCCATAAGGGAGGCACGTCTTGATGCGGCTATACCAAGAAACACGATGACTAATAGGGATGCAGCTGAGGCTCTGTGAGGAGCAGAATGGGATGGGGTAAGGAGGGTTGGGAAGGGTGGGGAGAGGTGGTGAGGAATGGTACTTTTCACATCCAGTGCTGCCTTTGCCGCAGTGTTGTTTACCTTGATTCCCACAGCAAGGACAAATTCTCAGCCTTCGAGATCCCTGTTTCTATGCAGCCAAGCATAGGCAGGGGTCCTGAGGAAGGGTTCCAGATGGTGGGAACTTTCATAAAGACTGGGACCTTCCTGTTTGTGGCTACACCCTTTTTGCAGTGGCAGCTTGGAGCAGCCTGGAGCTCTGCCTGGCTCCCGAGCTCCTAGTCTGTGTCCAAAGCTACACACCATCCCTCTTATGGATGACACTTGAGAAATACCAAGAGTGCAGAGGCCACCAGATGCCCCCAAAACACTAGGGTTTAAAGCCTGGGGGCTCAGTCTTTACTTAGTTATTTATTTTGGTGTTTTAGAGGCAGAGTCTCACTATGTAGCTCTGGCAGGCCTAGGGCTCACTAGCTTTGAACTCAGAGAGATTCACCTGCCTCAGCCACTGGAGTGCTGGGGTCAAAAGTGTGCCAGCATTTAAGATAGCTGTGACCCACAGCCCACTTCCTGATCTTGGAGCTGTGGACAGGGAAGGCAGAGGCTGTGAGTGGAAAGGCCTGGACCAGGCAGCAAGATCAACCTCTGTACTAGCTGGCGTGATTCTTGTGTGCATGTCAAGACTGATGCTGTGGGCTTTGCTGGATGATGCCTCACTTCCTAGAACAAACCTCAACAATAGTTCTTGTCCCTTTAGCTTTCTACCCAGTTATCCACACCACTCAGGGTGGAATAGGGCCTGAGCTACCAGAATTTCGCAGCTGAGAGAGACCAGGAGATAACCACGAGGTCTCCCAGTTGGGTGGGCCGGACATTCCAGTTTCTTATGGGAAGGGCTCTCCTGGCCTCCTGGCACAGTGATACGAGCCAAAGAGAGTGCCCCTGGCTCCTGAGCTGCAGCGTCAGCTCCTACAACCCCTCCTGGGCCACGTGCCTGGCCAAGAGCCCATCCGCTCACTCCTGGCTACCCCTTCAGGCCCGGACTCAAGTCCAAAGGGGGCAGGGTTCCAGGAGGAGGGAGCCAAGGCTCTCTGGACAAACCCGTGTTGCTGCTGGCCAATTGGGATGGGATTCCAAACAAACACCCTGTCTTAGTCCTCATGCCTCCCGCGGACTCAGAGGTAGTCAGGAGGTGCCAGCAAAGGACTCTTGCCAGAATGGAGATGTGGCCAAGAGGGTAGCGAGAACACTTCTTTCCCAGGGTCAGGGACTAAGGCCAACAGACCGCCGCTTGGCCCAAGGTTACAGGAGAGAGAAGCTGCTATGTATTCCTGAGAGGAGGAAAGCCTAGCACAGAGTCGGGTTAGCATGGGGAGCATCATACACAATGCAAATAATGTCAAGAAAAACAGGTCAAGACTGTAGTGCACACATGTAAACCCAGCCTGGGAGGCTGAGGCAGGGGGATCATGAGTTCCAGATCAGCCTGTCTCAAGAAAGGAAAATAAAACACATTATTCCTCCAAAGTGTATTCTCTAGAATAAGAAACAATGAAGAAAGTAGCATCGCTGTGTACTTCCGCCCAGTTTCCTAAATGGCTGTATCCACACACCTGATTTTGTATTCATTCTTTCGTGATGTTGCATCATGACATCATGTGAACCCTGGGAAGTTACCTTGTTACCCCCTACATGAGAAGACAAGAGTACAACAAAGGACAGATGGCAACTCAGTGTCATTTGATGTGTGTGGTGAGTTTTGAGGCCACAGGCTCTTGACTGGATCTACAGACACTTTGAGAACTGTGGCTATAAATTGATTCATATCAAAGAAGACAGGAAAGATGAAAAAGGAAGAAAGAAGAAATTTGAAACAACAGGAACAAATTCACCAGACACCCTCAAACAACAAAAACATAGAACAAGCACCAAACGAGACAAAAGCCAAGTAGCAAAAGTCGGCACTTCAATCCAACTGCACTAAATTTTACAATAAACATGAATGGATTAGACATTACAATGGAAATACATGTGGACTACATATTTTGGCACACAACAAAGGACATGGTTCTAGGGAGGCCTGCTTCCCCCTGGTGTTTTTACCCTAAAATGTTAAATCACTATGTTCAGTTTATGTGGGTCGTTAAGAGATAGTCAGCTCAGACAAGGACTCTACCATCAAGGAAGGCCTCTTAAATTGTTCTAACCTGGACGAGAGTTTTCCTTTATCCTCACAATAGCACAAAAGAGTTATTCCCGAGGGCTAAGTTGAATCTCAGAGAGCACAGTGCAACTCAGACTCAATCTGGCTGACCCTATGTATGTCTAACAAAGCCATAATTCAGTAGAGGTTGGACATAGAATTTATTTGTAACATTTGCATGCTCCATTTTACAGATGGGAACACAGAGGACCAAGTGTATGGTGAGAGACTCTAAAGAAGTCACACAGAGGCACAGAACCCATTTTGGCTTGGAGATCTAAGTGTCTGTGAGACATTTTCCCTAGGTTAGGAAGCTATGCTCTAGGAAGTACAATGCTTTAGTTTCCACAGCTGACCACCTCTCTGGTTTGTGTGGTATCTGTTAGGTCAAGGGCTGGTTAAGTTGATCTCTTCTCTCGTCTATGGGATGGGCACAGAGTCCAGGAGCTTCAGAAACTGGGAGGTTGGCTTCATGGGTGGCCACTAGCTAAGCAGACAACATGACTGAAGCTGGCATCATCTAGTCCTTGCATAGCTGGGCTCCTTGAGTTCGCATTTCAGGTTACTGGGCCAGAACAATGTCTTAGTTTGTAAAAATGTTTGCCAAGTAAACATGAATATCTGAGTTTGGATCCTCAGCACCTATGTAAAAATATGGGTGTGGCAGTGTGCTTCTGTGACTCTAGTACTAGGGAAGTGGAGACAGGAGGATCCCTGGAGCTCTTTAATCAGCCAGTCTAATCAAACTGGTAAGCTCTAGGTGGTGGCAGTGCACACCTGAAATCCTAGCATCTAGGAGGCAGAAGCAGACAGATCTTTGAGTTGAGGCTAGTTTGGTCTAAAGAGTTAGTCCAAGGACATCTAGGGTTTCCAAGTGACCCTCCCATCTCAAAAAAATCAAACACACACACACACACACACACACACACACACACACACACACACACATTAAGGAAGACAGTGAGCGTTGACCTCCGTGACACACACATGTGCACACACAAACACAATCATGTATTTGCATGCATGTACACACAGGAATATATGTATACACAAAGTACTGCAAAAGTAATACTTTCAGAATGTCAGAGAACCCGAAGTGCTACTTCTCCCCAGCTGGTTTCCCCCAGCCCAAGTCATCCCATCCCTGAGCTGCCTCTGTCTTTGGCATTAGCTCCCTGGGGCCCAGACTCCAATCCCAACCATACTTCTTTTCATTTTCACTTGAGTTGTGCAGAGGGCCAAGTTGTCGAGAGCTCATCCTGTGGGACCCTACAGAGCTTGCTCGACTTCAACCCATACTTCTCAGCACAGCTGGTATGATGCCGCAGTGGGGGCTTTCTTCCAGCAGGCCCAGGCTCCTTCCACCCACACACACCATCAGTGGGATGTGTATGTTCTCACTCACCTCTCTACCAAAGCCTTCTTTTGCCGTGGCCTCCAGGCTGGAGCAGCTGAGGTCTTTGCGCTCTAGGCAACCTAAAGCCTCAAGATGAAACTTTTATAGTGTGAGTGTCCCTGGGAAGTGAGAAACGCTACGGCTGGCCGATCCTAGCATCTCTCTCTCTCTCTCTCTCTCTCTCTCTCTCTCTCTCTCTCTCTCTCTCTCTCTCTCTCTCTCTGTACAGTTTGAAGGTGTATAAAGCATATAGAAGTCAGAGGACAGCCTTGGAGACTTCCTTTCTCAGGTGTCTTCCACTTTTTCTTCAAGAAAGGGTCTCTCACTGTCTGGAACTTCACTGAATAGGCCGTATTAGCTGGCCCACAAGCTTCTAGGATCTGCTTGTCTCTGTCTCTCATTTCACAATTATATTATATTATAGATGTTCCCCACTGCATCTGTTTTTTATAGGTTTTATGGGCTGAACTATCTCTCCAACCTGACATTGTTTTTTTTGAGACAGAGTCTCACAATGTAGTCCAGGCTGGTCTCCAACTTTCAGTCCTATTGAATGCCGGGATAGCAGGTGTACAGCATGTCATCCATTATTTAATGTTGGGTCTACTTTGCCTTGGGAAGAGCAGTCAGGCTACATAGTGATTCGTGGGTTTCCTAAACTTTTCTGCAGGGGCTGGACAGGTTCAGTGCACCCTGATGATGCAGAGGCATCTATACCGGGGACCTTACAACTGTCTGTAACTCCAGCTCCAGTGGGATCCAATGCCTCTGGCCTCCACAGACACCTGCCCTCATGCACAGTGCCCACACCCAACATGCACAGAGACACATAATTATACTTTTTCTAAAAAAAAAAAATTAAAAATTAAAATGTCTAGATGCTGTGTGTAGTAGTGCAGGCCAGTCATCTCAACACACAGGAAGCCGAAACAGAAGGATGGACAGTTCTAGGCCAGATATATAACGAGGCCTTGTATTAAAAAAAAAAAAAAGTAGGTGAGATATTCAGTGAGTAACACCCCTTGCTATTTAAGCTTCAAAACCCGAGTTTGATCCCCAGGACCCACAAAAAGGGGCTTAAGAGAACTAGTCTTACAAAGTTGTCCCTTAAGTTTTATGTGTGTGCTGTGGTACAGGCTGGCCCTTTCATAGCTTGGGGTTTAAATGTCCCTTAAAGGCACACATGGAATGCATGGTCCCCACTGGGATGAAGTAGAACTTAAGGGAGCAGGATCAATCAGGAATAAGTGGGACACTGGGGTTTGTCCCAGAGATCGTCCTGTCTCGGCCACCCCAGTGCAGAGATTACAAGTGTGTGCCACCATGCCAGGCTTGTATCTGTGGGTTCTAAGAATCAAGCTGGGTCCCCCATGCTTGCAAAGCAACCAGTTTAAAGAATGTATGAAGCTGTCAATCCTGGTTCTGCTAGCCTGTGCTCATTCAGAAAAACAGGTTGATGGCCAGATAGATTGATGTAGGACCTGCTTGCACAGCGTGGAGAAGGTTATGAAGAGATGCAAATAGAGAAGTCATGAGCTCAGATTTCCAGGACATCTATTTGGATGTTACAAATATGTCCCGAAATCCAGATAAGTCCCGGCCTGACAGGAGATGTTTTCCTATCATGCAGCAGGGGTAGACAAGACCCAGATGAGGTCAGGAGGGGCGGGGTTGGGGATGGGGGGTAAGAGGGGAGGGAGAGGACACAGACATGTCTTATCCCTGCTGTTTGACAACAGCCTTGTCCTAGGGTTTGGCTGTTGTCTTCTGAACATTGCTCTAGATCGGTCCCCTCCCTAATCGACCCCTTCCTCTCCGTTCCTTTTCTGTGCACCCAGCCCCTCCCTCAGGGCCTCTTGCCAGGTGTCACTTTCCCTTACATACCTCCTCTCACATAATTATCCCCAGACCCTGAGTCCCTATCTAGATTTGCAACCCTGGTCCTGGATCATGTTGTAAACCTTTCCCCTGGGAATACCATGTGCCTGGAGACCTCTAGACTAAGTACTAACTTGGCCCTGGCCAGCCAGCTCATTCCCACATCCTCTGTTGGGACTCTGACTAGTCTTCCAGATCCTGAATCCTCAGGGCATAAAGTTTGGGGGAGTGAAGTGTGTCTGGACCATTCTCCCATCCCAGAATTCACTCTGAGTCACTTTGAACAGGAATGCACATTTTGGAGGCTCAAGACCTTGAGCCTTGGGCTTCTGGCCTGGGCCCATTCACTGCCCTGAGCCTGGGTAAGCAGGACCCTTTATGTGAGGGGCTGAGCAAAGGGAACACATTGCCTACTCTGTCTTGCACATCTGTGGCTTTGGCCTGGGAGGAATAGATGAAGGGGCTGAAGCCTGAGAACCAGGCCATGCAAGAATGCATTCTATAGCGACATGTGTGTTTTTCCCAAAGAATTAAAATCTCCCAGGAACCCTATGATGGAGGAAGAGACAGGCCCTGGTACCTGCCAGAGGGAGAATCTGTCTCTTGTGATGAGATTGCACAGTATCTGATAACTTGTCAGACCACCTTGCATGAAGCAGATGGGTGGGATGACACCTTGGCTGGCATGTTTAGCTATGCAAACCTCTTGCCTTCATGTCAGGGCCTGGAATATGGACTCTGGAGTCCCACTGGGTCCCTTTATTTGTTCCTGATCCCAGTGTTGCCACACCTAATAAATCTCTTTTCCCTAGCTGGTTAGAGCTTCAAGAATCTAGTTGGGTTTTTTTCCCCTTGAAAAATTATAGTCACAATTCCTAGAGGGACAGAAGTTGGGTCTTTAAAAGTCCAGGGGCTGGAGAGATGGCTCAGCCATTAAAAGCTAGGCTTGCAACCAAAAGTATAAAAACCCAGAAGCAGGAGGCCACCCCACAGTTCTGCCTCCCTGGGTCCTGTCCTCCTAGGCTCGGCCGCCACCCCCAGCCCTGCAGACAATGATTTGGAAACTCCAGCCAGGGGCAGCCGAGTGTTAAACCAGCCTCTGAGATGAAAGGACCACTCCTGCTCTGTTTCATCAGATGCCAAAGGGGAGATGGCTTGACATCTTCAGAACCGGGGCATGGGGTTTACATCTTGACCCATGGATCTTGACATGGCCCTTGAGGAAGGGGGATGGAATGGGAAAATGCAGGGAGTGTTGTTGTTGGGGGATTCAGGCCTGGCTTTCAGGAAGACCCTCCTTGGCCACCCAAGGAAAGAACAAGGGAACCAGCTGGACTGCTGGGCTAGACTGTGGCTAATCCTAGGCTTTGCTAGCCAGGTCGCTTGGGGACAGGGCACCTCTCCCCTGCCTGGTGGTCAGTGCTGAAACACCTTGATGAGGCTTCAAAGACCTGGGGTGCATTCCAGGCCTCAAAAGGCAGAGGGAAGTGGTTAGGAAACACTATCTGCCCCTTAATTGCCCAGTGGGGATTAACGAGCCTGTCACCCCTCCCCCAGGTGAGTTCTCCTGCCCCAGCCAGGCCACCTCCCAGGAGCTGGGCCTCCTTTGAAGTGTGATTAGTCCAGGAACAGAGACGTCTCTGGTGACTTACAAAAGCCTAAAACCCTCTCCAGTATGGGGACCAATAACCCAGAAAGGCCCCATCTAGGTGGGCAGGTTGAGATAAGGCAAAGTTGGGACCAGCTCTTTAGTGCAGAGTACAGCCAGCCTGCAAGAGGAGCTTGGGCCAGGCAATGCCCTGGGCCTTATGTAATGGAAAGCTCCCAGGCCCCTCAGAGCACAGGAGAGGCCTCCCCAACACCCTATCATAGGTCTGCTGCCCTCTGTCCAGTTCCCGCCTTCTTTCCTAAGTCAGGACTCAAATCTGGCACCCCTGACCTCATGACTAGGGCCTCAAGTGGTAGTTCCAGGGTTCTTGTATGTCCAGGTTCTTCATTGTTGTATCCCATATCTCACTTGTGTGTGTGAGAGTGTGCACACCTGTATATGCACGTATGTTTATGTCTTTGTATGTGTGTGTGTCTTTATGCCTTTGTGTGTGTGCCTATGTGTGTGTGTGTGTGTGTGTGTGTGTGTGTGTAGGCCAAATGTCCATGCTGAGTGCCTTTCTCCATGGCTCTCTGATGTGGGAATGTCTTTCTGTATGCTGTGGATATCAATCTTTAAATAAAGGAGCTGTTTTGGCCCTTGATGAGCACCGTAGAAGAAGTAGGTGGGGAATCAGAATAGGTAGGAAAAGAGGGGCGGAGTAAGAGATAGATCGAGTCAGGCGCCCAAAGAAGAAACATGTAAGGAACACAGGTAAGCCATGGGCCACGTGGCAGACAGATTAATGGAAATGGGTTGAGTTAAGACGAAAGAGCTAGCTAGCAATGTGCCTGAGCCATAGGCCAAGCAGCATGAACTTAATATTATTGTCTGAGTCATTTTTGGAGAGTGAAGCAGTAGCATGTGGTTAGGCAGTCTGGGACTGCAGGTATGTGGGCCTGGACCTCTGGCCAGACAGGGCCGAGAAACCTCATTGTAATAGCTCTCTACTTTTCTTGAGACAGGGTCTCTAACTGAAGCTGGAGCTCACCAATTCAGTTACCTTAGATGGCCAATGAGCTCTAGGGATCTGTCTGTCCTTGGTCCCTTCCCAGAGCTTAGCTGGGATCCAACAATTTTTTTTTTTTCTCAGTGCTGAGGTTAGAACCCAAGGCTTTGTGCATTTAGCTACAACCAGCCCCTCACTGGGGGATTCTAGGCAGGTGCTCTACCACTGAGCCACACCCCAGCCCCTCACTGGGGGATTCTAGGCAAGGGCTCTACCACTGAGCCACACCCAAGCCCCTCACTGGGGGATTCTAGGCAGGGGCTCTACCACTGAGCCACACCCCCAGCCCCTCACTGGGCATTCTAGGCAGGGGCTCTACTGCCAAGTTATATTCCTAGCTCCCTTTTTACCATTTGTTTTGAAACAAGGTTGCATTAAGTTTCCTAGGCCTTCAACTCACTGAATAGCCCATACTGGCCTTGAATTTGGCATCTTCCTGCCTTAGTCTCTCAATAACTGGTGTGGCAGGCCTACGCCCTCAGGTTCATGTTCACTGGTTCTGGTTGACCCTTCCCTTGTGATGCAGTTTTGGGCATCTTTTCCTGTACTTGATGGTCATTCTCACGTCATTCAGGCATCATGTTTGTCCAGCCCTTTTGCTAAACTGGCAGCCAGCCAACTCTAGGGACCCTGCTTTCTCTTTCCACCCCAAGAGTGTAGGGGTTACAGGCAGTCAGGTTTCCATGCTCTGCTTTTTATGTGGATGCTGTTGATTTGGACTCAGATCCATCCATGCATAGCAAAGCACCCTTACCCACGGAGCCATCTCTCCCCTCTCCTGTGCTTAACCAGGTTCAGTAGCAGCATCCTCCTTCTTCAACAAAAGGACTCCTTCAAGGGATTAATCTCTTCCCAGATACAGCTCCTGCTTTGACAGATCTCTCTCTCTCTCTCTCTCTCTCTCTCTCTCTCTCTCTCTCTCTCTCTCTCTCTCATACACACACACATACATTCTGTTGTTGAAGTGACTGGGGACTGGCTGCCTCCCCCCCCCGTGAGAGAGCTCGCTAATAATCAGACCCTTAATTAGTTGGCATACTCTGTGTTTCCAAAATACCTTACTGGCTTTTTTGATCTTATAAACCTTGATATTCAAAGCAGGTTTGTGCCACACTGCCCCTGGAGGACTGTAGGGAGAAGGCGCTGGTCCTATCAGGAAAAGGAAGACAGAGACCTGGGCATCCATTCTTTTTGGGTGTGGGGGGTCCGGCCCAGGGCCAGTCACGTGACACCACTCCCCAGCTGTCTATGACTGTAGACAGGTCTGTGAATTCAGGGTGGTCTGGAGGTGGGAGGGAGAGGGGCAGAATGGGGGTTGCCCTGAGGAGTTGTGGGGGGAGGGGCTGGCATCTGGCCCACCACCCCTGGAGCTTGGGGCACACTCTTTCAAAACACCAGCTGGTGCCCATCTTCTCCTGTCTATGCCCCCACCCCTCCGATCGCGTCTTTGGCTTCCACAGTTCTAGGGCTTGGCCCTGCTGAGGGACAGCCGCAGGGATGTTGTACTTGGGTTTCTTGGGGAAAAAGACACAGAAAAGGGGGGGGGGGGGGAACAGTAGTAATACAGAGATCAGAACTCTGCTCTCACTGGGTCCTGGAGATGTCTTCTCCACTCTTCTTAGCATCTGGGCCGTTCCCAATCTCATTTGAGAAGCTTTCCAGGGAGATGTCAGGGCTCAATTGCTAGTCCTAGGTGATCATGGCTCTGTAGTATGACCAAGGCTATGGAAGCTCCAGGAGGGAATGAGGGGCAGCAGCTGCAAATAATGTTGATGCTGAACACACTCCGTCAAAGATGAGGCCCATATTTTTGAGTTTAGAAACTTTCTCCAAGTATCTCATGCACATGACTCAAGTACATAGCTCACTCTGTATCACAAAGACTGCCCATTAAGGGAACCAGAGCCTGGTCAGGAATGAAAACATGACCAGCGTCCAGGAGGGTTCCTATTGAACCCTTCCACAAAGGGTGGCTGCCTCCCAAGTCCTGACATTCTGATTAATTTCACGAGGTCTGAAGGGATTCTCCTCACGTCCACTTTAGACTCGCCAGTGCTCAGATCTCAAGGACACCGTTCAACTGGATTTGACAGAATGTGTCCAGGCAGAGCACATGTGCAGTTTGAAGGTCTCCCAGTGACCCTTCCTGGTCACCACCCCTTCCACAACCCTGCTCTGATGACTTCTGGATTAGTTGGTTTTGTTCATCCCAGAATCCCACATGGGTATGAGACCTCCTTTGTGCAGGCCTCATTCTGTTGTGAGATTCACAGTGGGTGGTATGGGCCAGCAGCTGGATGCCTCCTCCTTTTGAGGCCTGACCTGTAACATATAGTTGCTTGAATTGTTTTTCTGTTACTGGACAATTATATTGCTTCCTGTGTTTTCTTTCTGAAACATGGCTAGGCAGGTATCTATAGCTGAGTCACAACCCCATCTTCTCACTGAGGATTCTAGGCAGGTGCTCTAACCACTGAGCCACACCCCAGCCCCTCACTGGGGGATTCTAGGCAGGTGCTCTACCACTGAGCCACACCCCAGCCCCTCACTGGGGGATTCTAGGCAGGGGCTCTACCACTGACCAACACCCCAGCCTCTCCACTGGGGGGATTCTAGGCAGGGGTTCTACCACTGAGTCACACCCCAGCCCTTCACTGTGGGATTCTAGGCAGGTTCCATCACTGAGTTATATTCTCAGACTTTTTTATTTTATTTTATTTTTTTACTTTTTGTTTGGTGACAGAACCTCACTACATCACCAGGCTGTTCTTCAACTTTCTTTGTACCTAAGCTGGCTTTGAACTTGTGGTCCTCCTGTCTTAATCTCCTGTAATTGGGATGAGAAGACTGAGCCATGAGGTCTAGCTCTGAGTCTGAGGCCATAATCAAAGTGATCTCACAAAGCAGTGAGGGCCCCAGGTGAGGGTCTCCACTGGAGTTGGATGTATGCCATTTGGTTGATGAAGCAGCTGCCTGGAACAGTCCCTAACAGCTTGGTGTAGTCCATCTCCTTTCGGGGAGTGCACAGGACCTCCTCAGCTTGCTAGTACTCCTGAAGATTCGCATCTTTCTGTCATCATATCTCTGAAACAGCCGAGAAGGGCCCGAGGCTTTGGAAGTCAGGCCTTCCCAAGCAGTCCTCATCCATGAGGCAGGACCCAGAACATACGCGCTCAGCTTCAGTGGCCTCAATCAGAAGTGTGGGGGCTGTTCGGACACCCGTCTTCCACAGGGGTAGATAAGAAGCACAAGAAAAGCTACCGGTTTTCTTCAGGCCATGCAGAGGTCAGAATGCATCTGTCTGCCCTGCATACATCTGGGCTGTAGGGAGGGAGGTGAGGGAGGAGAGACACGGGGGAGTTTCAACCAAACCCTAACAGCCATAAGGAACTGCTGTCTCTCATGCCTTCTTCCTAAGAAGGGAAGGAAGAGAGGAAGAAGGAAGGAAGGGAGGGAGGGAGGGAGGGAGGGAGGGAGGGAGGGAGGGAGGGAGGGAGGGACAGGTGCACCACAGCATCACAGTATGCATGCAGAGGTCAGGGGACAACCTGCAGGCACTGGTTCTCTCCTTCCCTTATGTGCGCTCCATGGACTGATGTCAGGTTTGATGCCAATGCCCTTACCTACCCGCCGAACCATCTTGACAGTCCTCAGATTCAATGCTTCACATCTGCCCCTCTCATCTTGAAGATGGGCTCTGGATCATAGTTGTGGTCACCTCGCTAATATAGATAATGCAAACGTAGCACTGAGTGTCTCCATCACTGTGACCTCTGACCAAAACTAGAGAGACATCAAGAGCCACTAAGTTCCTGGATCCAGCACTGCCTGAAGCCCTCAATCCAGTCAGGGATTTCTAGTCACCTCAGCTTTATGGCATTGTTCAGTTTAGCCATGGAACTGGTTTCTGGGCCTCACAGGTGAACAGACTCTGGCCGGTGTGTCTTCAGAAAAGCGCTTCCCACCTGTTCCCTCTGTCTGTTATCTTTGGTTGCAGGGGTGGGGGGGGCATCCTTGTTTGGCATGTGATCACAGCTGCTGAACTGATTTCCTGAGTTACCGCCTTAGTACCACTGAAGAGAGGCAGCTCTGCTCTTCACCATTCTCTCCTGCATTTTGTTCTTTATAAGGCAGAGACACGAAGATTTTAACTCAAAATAATCAGCTTGTGGGTATCCCGTGAACTATTAATCCCCTAGGTTGGGCTCTGCCCAGGAGGCCTCTGGGTAGTCACCTGTAGTCAAGAAGATGAAAGGGTCCAAAAGTCTTGGGGCAGCCTGGGCGTTTCTAGCCTCCATCCTCGCAGCCACTGTCTTAGCTTCCATCCTGCGTATCCAGCTCCTGACTGGTGACTTGACTCTTTGAGAACTTCATCTCACGGAAATGGCAAGAGAAGGCACAGATGGGGGCTTCTGTTTTGGCTCAGTCTTATTAAAACCATCCTGGGGTCTTGCAGACTCTGTGTGTGGAGCCTGTTTAAGTATATCACACTCACCAATTACTGTGTAACTGACCATGTGTGTCTACGGCAAGAGGCATCTATTTCTCACTTCATACATTCCCAAACTGCCACATTATCTTACAAGAAGTGTTAGTGGTGTTATTAGAAAGAGTTTAGAACCTTTAGCCAGGTCAAACACTAAGATGAACACATAAGAACTTAAATGAAACACTTAGACAAAACCAGGCCCATTGGGACGACCCATGATCCTGAATCCTCAGGCAGCTGAAGCAGAGGGATTATATGTTAAAACCTTCCAAGATCAGAGAATGAGTTGGAGGACAACTTAGATAACTAGACCCTGTGTCAAAATAGTTTAAAAAAATGCTTGTAGCTATAGCTTAGCAGTAGAGCCCCTGCCTAGAATCCCCTAGTGAGGGGCTGGGGTGTGACTCAGTGGTAGAGGCCCTGCCTAGAATCCCCCAGTGAGGGGCTGGGGTGTGGCTCAGTGGTAGAGCCCCTGCCTAGAATCCCCTAGTGAGGGGCTGGGGTGTGGCTCAGGGGTAGAGCACCTGCCTAGAATCCCCCAGTGAGGGGCTGGGGTGTGGCTCAGTGGTAGAGCCCCTGTCTGGAATCCCCAGTGAGGAGCTGGGTGTATGGAGTAGCAATAGAGTTGCTTAACCTTTATTAAGATTTGGATTCCAAAATGATGGAGTAGAAGAAAAAAAATTTTTTTAAGTCAAATGGAAAAGAGAAATATCTTGGTGTTTTGTTCAGTTTCCTTTTCTATAGATGTGATCTGAACAGTCTGGAGCTTTATTTATGTGATAAAACCATCTAGGGCAGAAAGATAGGAGACAAAACTCTCCAGTCTGTGCTAGTCTCCCAGTCTCTCTATGGGCAGACACATGTTTACACGTGTGTGGACATGCATGCCTAGTGAAAGTTCTGTATTATGGGAGTCAGGAAAGCAGAACATGAGAACAGCAGACCTCTTGTGCCACACAGCACCTTAGCCATAGATCTCTGGTATTCGTGGCTACGATGGCCAGTCTTGATTGTTAGTCAATGTGACAGAATTTAGAATTACTGCAGAAACAACGTCTGGGCATGCTGTGAGGAACTGGCTTAAATGAAGTAGGAATACCCAACCTGAATGTGGGTGGTAGCAGCCCACGGGCTGGGATACCGGGCTGAATGAAAAGTAGAAAGTGGGCTGGGCACCAGTATGCATCTCTCTTTGCTTCCTGAGTACGGATGCCACATGAGCGGCTGTCTCGATCTTCTGTCCCCATGCTTTCTCCCCCATGATAGCAACACCTTCATATTCTGAGCTACAACAAACTTTCTTTATCAGGTGCTTGTGGTAGGTATTCTGTTTTGTCTATGGTGTAACAGATGATTCAAAATGTAGATTAAAAAACAAACAAACAAACCCATAAGCCATTTGATAAGTGAATAGACCATGGTCTTTGCCTCGTGAAGCCTACTACTTCTGTGTGCATTGTCTTTGGAGTTCACTGTCACCCTCACCTTGAAGCTGCATCTTGATGAGGCTACTCCCAGTCACCTCCTCCTGCAGCCTGCCTTGCTTGCTCCCCTGGAGGCCTTCTGTATACCAGGCCTCACCATTTGTATTCTGAGCAAGCCAGAGCAGGAAGCTCTCTTGAAATAGCTCCTGGTTCTTCCAGGCTTTTAGGACTCTAAGAATAATAATCATAGCACCCACGGATGCCATTCTGTACATAAGCATTCAAGAAACATCACACATTAACCCCCCCGCCCCAATTATTAAAACCAGTAAAATTGTGTGACAGAGTATTGGTTCAAATTATGCCCAACTCAGTCTAAGTCTGCTGTGAAGAGACACTTGATGTGGGAATGCCTTTCTGTATGCTGTGAATCTCAATCTTTAAATAAAGGAGCTGTTTTGGGCCATGAGAGGCACCATAGAAGAAGTAGGAGGAGGAATCAAAATAGGTAGGAAAGGAAGGGCGGAGTCAGAGGCAGTCTGAGCTGAAGCCCAAAGGAACAACATGTAGGAGCACAGGTGAGCCACGGGCCACGTGGCAGACAGATTAATAGAAATAAGTTGATTTAAGATGTAAGAGCTAGCTAACAAAGTGCCTGAGCCGTAGGCCAAACAGCATCAAGTTAATATAAATGTCTGAGTCATTTCTGGGGGCCTGAACAGGCGGCTGGGTGGCTAAGGGGTCTGGCATGGCAGGGTCCAGAACTCTGGCCGCCTGGGACCAAGAAACCCCATTGCTACAGACACTGAGACTATGACAACTCTTATAAAAGAAAGCATTTAACTGGGGCTGCCTTACAGTTTCAGAGGTCTAGTCTGTTATCATCTTGGCAGAAGGCATGGTGGCTCATAGGAAGACATGGTTCTGGAGAAGTAGCTGAGAGGTCTTGTCACTGCTGCCAGAAGACAATTCTGTGTGTCTCTAGACACATCATAAAGTTGTGAGTGAACACGGGAGGTGGTGTTCAGCATTGTAAGGAAACACGAGAAAGCTGCAATGTTGCTACTAATACTGAACAAAATGGACTTTAAAGATACTCAGTGGAAATAGGGCTAAGATATTTACTCATGTGCCTTTGTAAAACAAACAATCAAAACACCGCTGTCCTTGCCATTAAATGCCAACGGACATTAGCCAGAGAAGATCAAGCCAGTGTTTTCAGCTTCCGGATGAAGATACAGCAAAGAATAGTGTTCATCTCAAAGACATTAGAAGAAGAGAACAGTGAGATCCCACAGGACCGGGAGACGGACATTAGAGAAATAACAGGAAAAAAGAATCAACAGAGCAAAAACTGGCTCGTAGAGTTTGACACAACTGATCAGCGTCTTAGATGGACTGGTTACAAAACAAAGGGATCCCCCCAAAGAGGGAAGAGACACTGCCACAGAACTGATAGTGTTCAAGAGACAACGAGCTGACTGAAAACATGGCTACCAGGTAAGAACACTTATTGGAAAAGACTCCAGAGTCCTATTCCCAACACCCACGTGGTAGCTCCCAACTGGAGAGACTGACACCCTCTTCTGGCCTCTCTGGATACCACTCATACATGCGATGCATATACATAGCTGTAAGCAAAACACTCCTGTACATAAAATAAAAATAAATCTTAAAAAACCGGAACAAAACCCCACACTGCCACAGCAAACTGCTTGCTGGGTGTGATGGCACCTGCCTTTAACCACAGCTCTAGGGAGAAAGAGACAGACATATTTCAGTGAATTCAAGGCCAAACTGGTCTAGATAGCAAATTCCATACCAGCTCCAGCTTCACGGTGAGATCCTGTGTCACCAAAACCAAAATATCTCACACACACACACACACACACACACACACACACACACACACACACACACACCAGTACCACCAACACCACCAAACAAACAACATATAAGACCCAATCATACCAAAAAAAAACCAACAAAGAAGCAAAGATAATAGCTAGTGCCAATGAACTTATGAGAGAGGAGACGTCATTACAAGCCCAACAGAGCCAGCAAGAACAATGTAGTGAGCCTGTGTCACTGAGCTCCACGCTGAGAGGAAGCACAAAAACTTCCAGACCCAACTCAAGAAGAAAGCAGAAGGTCCAGGCAGCTCAGCACCTATTAGAGACATTCTACCTGAAATAAAGACCCCTCCGTAAGTCCATATGAAGTTGCAAAGGACCTGGAAGAGCTCAGATAACTTCACAAAAAGGACAGTGGAGCTGTCAGACTAATAGAGCAGGGTGCCAGTGTTTTTTAGGAAGTATTAGTAATCAGGACAGTGTGTCAAGGTCAAGGTAGGCAAATAGATTTACGGGACAGAATGGAAGCACACATGTGGGCAGCTAACTATTGAGGAAGGATAAAGGCATTCTGTGAGGAATAGTCTAAATAAATGATGCCACAGTTGTTAGATCTCTTATTGCCTCATCTGTCCATCTGGTTGTCTGTGTATCTATTGTTCTCTATATCATCTACCTAATATCTATGTGCTCACTTATCACCTATCATTTATGTGTTTATTATCACATCATCAATTTATACCTATTGTCTCTATATATTTATTTCTGTGTATATATTTTAATGAGTATGTTCATGCGACTATGTGTATGTCAGTTTATGTATGTGTGGGGGGAGAGAAAGAGAGATATCAACATTGAATGACTTTCTTAATTATTTTTTACCTAATTTTTTGAGACAAGGTTTTTTTGAACCTGAAGCTTACTGATTTGGACAATCTGGCTAGTTATTAAACCTCACTGAACCCCCTCCTTCCGCCTCTCTAGTTTTGGGATTATGGGTGTGCACTTCTGTATCTGGCTTTTTACATGGGTGCTGGGGACCTGAACTTAGGTCGTCCTGCTTCTACAGTAAGCACTTTGCCTTCCATCTGTTTCCTATCTCTGCTTCTGTTATGTAGCTTTACTAATCTGTCTTCTTTTTTATCTACATTTTGAATCATCTGTTACACCATAGACAAAACATAATTCAAAATAGATTATAGGCTTAAGTGCAAAATTTGTACCTTGGAAACTCTCAGAAGAGGCTGTGTAGAGGGATCAGCCACTAAAGCACTTGCTATGAGAATGTGAGGACCTGAGTTTTGATCCTGGGCACCCATATAAAAGGCATGTGCAGAGACATGTCTGTCATTCCAGCTCCAGGGCAGAAGCAGTGGGATTCTTGGAGCTCACTGGACAGCCAGTCTAGACAAATCAGGGGACTCTAGAGTCATTAAGACTCAAAACATAAAGTAGAAAGAGACTGAAAAATGTTGATTTCTGGTCTCTATTTATGTGTGCACACATAGATGCAAACACACACACACACACACATACACACACACACACACACACACACACACACACACACACACACACACACACACACACACACATACCACACCACACCACACCTGGAAGAACACAAGGAGGAAAACCTTTGTGACTTAGGGTATGGCAGGTTTTTTTTTTTTTTTTTTTTTTTTTTGGGGGACAGGGTTTCCCTGTGTAGCCCTGGATGACCCGGAACTCACTGTAGACCAGGCTAGCTTCAGACTCAGAGATCCTCTGCCTCTGCCTCCAGAGTGCTGGGTTTAAAGGTGTGCCCCACCACTGTCCAGCCTTGGGTTTGGCAAAGATTTTTAGGGTTTGACATTGCAAACAGAACCCATAAAAACAAAAGTCAACAAACTGATTTCTTCAAAAGCAGTGATTTTATTTTTCTGATGACCTTGCTAAGAGACAGAGAGAGAGAGAGAGGAAAAAAAAGCCACAGCCTGGAGCAAATCCTTGCCAATATTATATTGGATAAAGAATTCACTCCCAGAATGCCTACAGTCCCTGAAAACTCAGTGATAAAATCAGAAAAACAACCCATCAAGAAAGAGAAGATGAACACAGATGGAAGGAAACCATATCAGCCCGTGAGAAATTGCTCAGCTGCATTAGCTGCTGGGAAAACAACTGTACCCCCAGTGAAGTCCCGGCACACACTGGTCAGAGTGGATAAAACTCGGAGTCTGCCCATCCCAAGTGTAGATGAGGACGGAGAGCATGAAGAAAGCAGTGGGCTCCTCTGTTGCTAACAGGAATATTAGAAAGAAACAACAATGAAATCAGAGGAAAACAAAACACACTTTGGGAAACAGTTTGGCAATTTCTCAGAAGCTAAATATCCCCCAGCGGAGAGCATCAGCTGTTCCTCTCCCAGGCGTTCACCCAAGAGAAATGAAAACATACATTCATTTGAAGACTTGTGCACAGATGTTCACATCAAGTTTTTTTGGATTAGTCTCAAACCGGAAGGAACCCAGAGCCCCACAACCTGGAGGAGGTAGTCAGGAGAACACCCTCCGGGTTGATTCGTGGCTGTCTGTAGGAAGGAGGTGTGAGCTCAGCGGCATAACATGAAGATCTGTGGTGCTAGGGGATCCCATTTGCACGGGATTCTGAGTGCGCCCGTGTAGCAGGGCCGGTGTGAGCGTGGGCTGGCTGCTCTGTTGCCAGGGCTGTACACGCATTCATGATAAGCCACAATGATCAATTCTGTACTTTACACGTGCAGCCTGCTGTATGATTCTACTCCACCAGAGTTGGATGTGGGAAGGTGCTAGGTTCCAAACTGATCCTTTTCTGCACCTATTCCAGCACTAGTGAACTCAGACACACGGAGAGAAGCTGGCACAGAGTGAATTCAAGGCCAGCCTGAGATACAGGCGGAGATTGTCTCAAAGTAAAGAGCATAAAAACAGGCTGGGAGAGAGGATTCAGTAGCTGAACCACTTGTTGCATAAGTATGAGGACCAGAGATGGGACTCCCAGTCAGGAAGGCACAGCAACCCACCTGTAATCCCAGTACCCAGAAGGGAGAAATAAGAGATCCCTGGTGCAAGCCAGCTAACTAGACTGCCTGGGTTGGTGAGCCCCAGGGTCAGCGAGAGACCCTGTATCAATAGAGAGCAACGGGCCAAACACTGCATTCTACATGCATATGAGCACATGTGCATAAATGCCTACACACGCATGTACTTACACACATATCTAAAAAAGCATAACAGGCTGGGGGAGACACTTCAGTAGGTAAAGAGCTTGTTATACAAAAAATGAGGGCCTGAGTTCCATCCTCAGCTTCCGCGGTGAACATGGTTGCATGGGCTTGCGATTCTAGTGCCCAGGAGGAAGAGACAGGCAGATCCCTGGAGACCAACCAGAATAGACTAATTGGTGAGTTCCCTGTCTCAGAAACAAGGTAAATGGAATCTGAGGAATAACACTCAAGGTTATTCTCTGGCCTCCACATCCATGCATGCCTCACATAAAGATATGTACACACATTAAAGTAGAACAGATAAGCAAGCAAACAAAAACAGGCTAAGAGCTCAGTGGTAGAGCCCCTGCCTTGAATACTTCAGTGAGGGGCTGGGGTGTGGTTCAGTGGTAGAGCCCCTGCCTAGAATCCCCCAGTGAGGGGCTGGGGTGTGGCTCAGTGGTAGAGCCCCTGCCTAGAATCCCCCAGTGAGGGGCTGGGGTGTGGCTCAGTGGTAGAGCCCCTGCCTAGAATCCCCCAGTGAGGGGCTGGGGTGTGGTTCAGTGGTAGAGCCCCTGCCTAGAATCCCCCAGTGAGGGGCTGGGGTGTGGCTCAGTGGTAGAGCCCCTGCCTAGAATCCCCCAGTGAGGGGCTGGGGTGTGGCTCAGTGGTAGAGCCCCTGCCTAGAATCCCCCAGTGAGGGGCTGGGGTGTGGCTCAGTGGTAGAGCCCCTGCCTAGAATCCCCCAGTGAGGGGCTGGGGTGTGGCTCAGTGGTAGAGCCCCTGCCTAGAATCCCCCAGTGAGGGGCTGGGGTGTGGCTCAGTGGTAGAGCCCCTGCCTAGAATCCCCCAGTGAGGGGCTGGGGTGTGGCTCAGTGGTAGAGCCCCTGCCTAGAATCCCCCAGTGAGGGGCTGGGGTGTGGCTCAGTGGTAGAGCCCCTGCCTAGAATCCCCCAGTGAGGGGCTGGGCTGTGGTTCAATGGTAGAGCCCCTGCCTAGAATCCCCCAGTGAGGGGCTGGGGTGTGGCTCAGTGGTAGAGCACCTGCCTGGAATTCCCTAGTGAGGGGCTGGGGGGTGTGTGAGTTAACAATAGAGTACAGCATGTGAAATCCTGGGTTCTGTCCCCAGAAAGCACACACAGCTTGGGCTATGGTGTGATGCTCCCATCTAAGATTTTATGTGTGTCTCATGAACAAGATGAGAACAGTGTCTGTTGGTGCCACTATGCATCACTTCCCTACACTGCTGTAAACAATCACCTGTGTCATAAGTCTGGGTATGTCAGAAGCATTTTTCTTGACACCCCAGCAGTTGGCTGACACCACACACCCGTGTCCCCTCTTCCCCCGGGGGCTGGCAGTCAGTCGTCTCTGAGGCTTGTGTTCCCCATGGGTGTGGTTATAGGGTGTGGCAGAGAAGCTACCTGTCCAAGAGACACTAATGAGGATGCCAGCCTGAGGCTTGGGACTCCTTTCGATGCTCAGTGTCCTCTAGCCTCTGTCACCTGCCTTATGACTCCTGCCAGTGCTAGTGTCCCTTCCCAGCTCTTTTTCTAATCAGAACATCTGCAGATTCCATGTACCCTCCTTGGACCTCCATAGAAGTAGATAGACAGGGTCCAAAGCTTGAGTCTTGCCAACTCTAAGACTTTGAGTAGATACTTCTCCTTTCTTGCCCACTGGTTGGGATGTTCTGTGAGCTCAGACTCCATGCAGGAGATGAAAACATTCCTCCACTCGAGCACTTAGGGACAGTCTCACCTTGGAGGTGGAGTGTTGGTCTGGCTCGCTAGGAACCTTTATTTACACACACTAGGTGACTAAATCTCCACGTCTACCCTTGGGCTTACTTCATCTCTGCCTCAACTAGAATGAAGATTGAAGACCTGACTGCCAGCCACCAAAGCAAGGAGTTCCTCAGGCATTTATGGGAAGTGAGTGCTAAGGTGTGGGTCAGGACCTCCCCGATGTCACCCCAGCTCATTCTATGAGCTCAGTGCCCCATCTGGCACCGGGAAAGCAGCCGTGCTCAGTTCAAGCCTGGCCAGGCAGACCTGGCACAGAGTGGGAGGCCTTTGCTTCTGTCAGGTGGAGCCAGAGGTGGCTCCTCAACACCCTGGAGGGTACAGCTTGGGTGCAGAGCAATGCTAGATGGCATGATCCCAGCTGTCCCATCCTCAACCCGAGCTGTGCCCTGCAGACAAATACACATTCCATAGCAATGAGATCAGTGGGCCTCCAGCAGGAGCTCAGAGACCTGTCCTTACTTGTGATGGCAGTAGGTCAGGTGTCACAGCTGGAAACCCAGGGGGTTGTGTCCTAGGGCCAGCAGGCCTGCTGCAGCCTCAAATTGTCCCTGGCCTGGTATGCATGAGGTGAGAAGAGCCCCAGGCTGGGCCAGTTCCAGCCCGCCAAAGGATGACCACTTCACAGAGGAGCTGGGCCCACCCTCAGGTAGCCCACAGGCTACTTTGGTGTGAAACCTGAGTATCTGCCTTGTCAGCTAACACCAGCCATTTCCTTCAAAGCTCTTCAGGGCCCCACTCCGGACTAGGACAACTTCCCTCCCCCTCCGTAGTCTGATGCTCTACCACTGGTTTTCTAACATCCTGCGGCCATCTTGCTCACCTGGAAAATGGTCCTGAACAACATTGGGCTCCACACAGTTAAAGGCCTTGTGTCAGGCAATCCACTGTCTCCTGAAGGCCTGAGGCCCTAGGCTTACCCTCAACAGGACAGTGGCAGGCCACAATAATGTCCTCTGCTGGAAGCTGATTCTGTCTTGCTTGTGTTGGCCACATAATGAGGGACCTTGCTTGGTCCAGAGCCTTGAGCTGCTCACAACTTAGGAACTGTGCCCAGCAAGGTCCACACCCTCTCCTTGGCTAGACCGAACAGACGCTACCCAAGGCCAGGGCCTTGCCACAGGGTTCTATCTTTAACTCCAGGACAGCCATTTTTCCCTTCTATTCCGAGAGGAGAAATTCCAGTGTGTGCCGCGTTCAAAGGATTCCAGAAGATGGTTCTACCAGAACAAGTGTGGCCTTCACCCAGGCCTGAGACACGGCTGCTACTGAGTTCTGCAAGGGTGGGGGAGATGGGAGGAGGCAGAGGACCTAGGACTGTGCTAAACAGAGGTGAATTCTCAAGAGTCCAAGTGCCTGACTGCCGTGTGTGTGTGTGTGTGTGTGTGTGTGTGTGTGTGTGTGTGTGTGTGTGTGTGTGTGTGTGCACGCGTGTCCCTAACCTTGGCCAGAGCATCTCTCTGCCTTCTCCCTCTCTCAGCCCCCCTGACACAACCGGACCCCCCTTTTGTATGTCCATGTTTTCTTTGCAATGCCCCCTGCCTGCTACACACATCTCTCAGGTCCATGCTCAACCTGGTCCCTATCATTCCAGTCTCAGCCGACTGGTCTTTCTTTCCCTGACTTCCTATTCAGGAATCCTGCCTCTCCCCTGGGACCCCACATCCTGTTTTTAGGGTAATCTTCCTGTCTAGGATTCTTTTGCCTGTTGACTTTCTCACCTCCCCCTTGACCCCCACCCAGGTTCTTTCGCGGTCTCTTCCTCAAGACTTTTCCTGTCCCCTGTCATATGCCAGGAGCAAACTTGTTTGCTGGCTGAATGAATGATGACCAATAAGGCAATCTCAGGTGGCATTCCTCGGGGCTGTCCACTTTTTATTTCCTTAGCTTTTTGGAGACAGGGTTTCCCACTGACCCAGAGCTTGCTGCTTTGGTTAGCCTGCCTAGCAGATAGATACCAAAGAGGTTCATCTGTCTCTGCCTCCTCAGAATTGAGATCAGAAGTGCATGCCACAGCACACTCAGTTTTTAACCTGCATCCTGGGGATGTAATTTTAGGACCTCATGTTTGGACAATGGGCACTTAAGTAACTGAGGCATGTCCCCTGCCTTAAGTGTCTTTGCTCTCTTTGGTCAACCATGGAGACCACATACATTCACATTGTACAATTGTACAACCATTGTACCATTCACCACTGTCCAGTTCCAGAGCTTTCTCATCCTCCCAAGGAGAAGTTCAGTCCCTACTGAACACTGACTGACTATCCCCCAGCACCTGGTTTCCATGCTGCTTTTTTTTTTTAATTAAAAAAATGCCTTTATTAGCTTTAGAACAAAACTAATCAACACTTCATTTTATGTACGTTGGTGTAAAGATGTCAGATTTCCTGGAACTGGAATTATAGATAGTTGTGAGCTGCCACATGGGTGCTGGGAATTGAACCTGGGTCCTCTGGAAGAGCAGCCAATGCTCTTAATGACTGAGCCTCCTCTCCAGTCCCTCCCAGTCCCATGCTACTGTCTATTCATGGCTCAGACTCCTTCAGGAACCTCTCACAAGTGGAATCAAATGGCGTTTATTAGTCCTTTCATATCTGGCTTATTTTTGCCTAATATCACTTCCTCAGATTCATTTGTGTTGAATGGATGTTTAGAGGAAGTATCCTAAGACTCTGTTCTAACTCTGACTCATCCACTCAAAGCCTTTTCCAGCTTCCCCCAAAAATCAGTGTCCTGAGGCTAACCTCTGAAGCAGCCATCCTGTGTTCAGGGCTCATCATTAGTCACGTGACCTCTAACAAGTCGTTCAACTTCCCTGTGCATCTCTAAATGCAGAATGGTCACAGTACCTGCCCCCGAGGGCTACGAGTGAGCCAAAGGCTGAGGGAAAGAAGAAATACTTCCTGCTACGTGGAAGAGGCTGCTGGTGTCACCACATCTGACTAGACGTGATGGAAGTTGGGGTTTTCCCAAACGGTGGGACCTGGGGGTTGGGAAGAAAGTGATGAAGATTAGATTTGTTCCAAGGTGGGTACTGCTCAGAAACCCCCTCCTCCCTGTCCCCAGGTGGCCACATTAATGCCTGGTCAGAGATGCAAATATGGATAAGAGTCATGACTCCAGCCAGGTGGCTGACTCTCACAAGTATGGGTGGAAATTGGTAACACATGTACGTCCCCTGAAAAGGCTGGGTCAGAACTTCAACTCTTTCATCTTGTACAGGTGACAGTGTGTCCACAGGGTTCTAAGACAGGTTTACAGAAAGAGTAAACAAGCCAAAGAGAGTACCTAGACCTAGGCCAGAATATTTGTGGTGGTGGCAATGCGCTCCTGTAAGCCTTTACTGAGAGAACTTGTAAAAAGTAAGGCAGAGATTTTCCTGGACACAGATTCAAGTAGGCTGGCCAACCAGTGCTTTCTAGACATCTAAATATCCCAGTCTTCATTGTCACCACCCCCAGAACTGAGGTCACAGACTTATACCACTGTGCCCTATTTTACTTAGGTGCTGAGATCACAACGCAGGTTTGGATGTTTCAGTAGTAAGGGCATTACTGACTAGCCCATCCCCCAACCTTCACTTTATTTCATAAAATAATTTGTGTGTGTGTGTGTGTGTGTGTGTGTGTGTGTGTGTGTGTGTGTGTGTGTGTACACACATGCACAGACGTGGAGGCCAAAGTACTGTTTACCTGAGTCATTTTGAGACAGAGACTCTCACTGGCCTGGACACTGCATACTGGTTCTGATCAGAAGTCCATTCCAATGCACCAGGCATTTCCTTGGGTTATGGAGACTGGATTGCAAGCTTTGCACTGGCTGAATTATCTCCCGGGGTCCTAATGTACTGTAAAATATCACAGAGATGTTTATTTCAGGCCAGTGAGATTGCTCCATGGGCAAAGGCCCTTGCTCCCTAACTTGATGACCCATTGCGTGTTCAGGGACCAGCATAGTGGAAACAGAGAAATGATTACCATGAGTTGTTCACGGCATCTACATTTCTCCCACACATGATAAATACATAAATGCAGAAAAATCTCAGTTCCCTAAATAGAACCCTCATATCACCAGCTTCCATGATAATAGACTGGCTTCTACCCTTTACTTCCTCCCTAGCTCCTCTTCTGGGACAAATCTCCCTGACACCTCTAGCATCTCCTGCTGCTGATCCAGAGGCTGCTTTTATGCTTCCCATAAAGAGAATCCTGTAATGCACATGCTGCATCACCTCAGCATGTCCCCGCCACCTGCAACAGGTACAACATAGTCCTTCCTCTCATACCTTGTAAGATTAGAGTTGTTTCCTTATTGGAGCCTGAAACACTGTTGAGCGGATGTTACATACAGCATAGGCTCCTGTGGGTACAGGCACCCACATGCTTCCGTGGGTACATGCTTCCATGAGTGCACACTTCTGTGGGTACAGGCTTGGCTCTTGCTACTGCTAAACTTCCAGCTTTCTCCACCAGCCAAAGGAGAATTCCTGGCCCGCTTCTCTCCTACACCTGTTCTTGTCTGTTTCCATTTTAGCTGTCGTGGGTGCACAATTGTCTTGTTGGGTTTCCCAAGGGACAGTTTTGAATTAGCACATCTTATTTTTCTTTCAGAACTGATTTAGAAAAATTGAGCAGGAAACATAAAAAATGGTCTTGTTTACACCCACACAAACAGTATCCCTTCCTGCCCACGGTTTGCAACACCTTGTAACAGTGATGAATTCTATCGATACATTGTTGCTGGGCATGGTCGATCACTTTGTCATCCTAGCCCAATCAAGGAGATCTGAATTTGAGGCTATACAGTAAGACCTTGTCTCTTTTTGTAAAAAATTAGGCTGGGTCTGTAGCTGTAGAGTGTTTGCATGCTGCCCTGGATTCCATCCCTGGTACCACTTAAACTAGGCATGGTGGCACATGCCTGCTGTCCCCAGCAGGTGGAGAAAGGATAGCAGGAGTTTAAATGGCTTTCTCCTACCATTGTATCCACCATTGGTTACAGCAAGGTTCAACCATGCTCCATGTGCCCTGCTTTACCCTCGGTCTCCTGGACTGGTGATGACCTCTGACTTGTCACCATTCCCAAGACTGTCTCCCAAAGACTTGATGGTTAAGAGCACTTGCTGCTCTTGCAGAGGATCTAAATTCAGTTCACAGCACTCATATCTGGCAGCTCACAACCACTCGCAACTCCAACTTCAGAGGATTCAGTGCCCGCTTCTCTCCTCTGCAGGAACTCACAGGTATCCATAAAAATTAGAAATGCAAATCAGACTGTCATATCAGTGTTTATTTTCCATTTTTCAGCTTCCATTTGTCACCTCAGTCACAGGGACATTGAGGTTATGTATCCTTAATCTCCAGAAACTTATAAACCATCAACAGTGATTGACAGACAAATGGGCAGGTTTCACATGGCTACTCTATGAGATACAGGGTAGTAGAGACCACAGGAACAGTTTGATGGGATGTCTGTGGCCTCCTGGACCACTAAAGGACAGCAAGAACCTGCCAGAGTGGTTCTCAATATGCTATGTGAGAGCTTCCCCCCCTTTATTTCTTTCTTTTTAAATAAAACATTGCATTTTTGCTTATTTTGTGTGAGAGGTAAAGCATGCCATGTGCATGCACCTAGAGATCAGAGGACAATTTGAAGACACCAGTTGTCATGATAAATTAAATTTTGAGAATTGAACTCAGGTTGTCAGGCTTGGTGACAAGTACCCTCACACACTGAGTCACCTCCTGGGCCTCAGGACCTTGCACATGGTAGGCTTCTACCCCTAAGCCACATCCTCAGCACCCCGCTGGAAGATTCTAAGCAGATTCCCTTACACTAAGCTGTACCCCCTCGGTTTCTTTTTACTTCTCTATTTTGAGGCAGGGTTCGATGGTTTGAATAAGCATGGTCCCTATAGCCCTATATGTTTGAATACTTGGTCTTCAGTGGGTGAAACTATTTGGGAAAGATTAGGACAATTAGACTTGATGGAGGAGGTGTGTCACTGGGGGGGGTCTGTTTGAGCTTTCCCAAGACTCCATTCTCAGAGTCTCTCTCTGTCTCCTGCTGGGGAATCAGTGTGTGACTCAGCTATTCTTGCCACCATGCCTATGATGCACCACCTGGACTCTGTCTGGAATGGTAAACCCAAATAAAATGCTTTCATTTGTAAATTGTGTGGGTCATGGTGTTTCATCCCAGCGTTAGAAACTCTAAGACACAAGGTCTCACTGAGTTCCCCAGACCAGATCTGAATTTACTCTATAGCTATACGCTGACTTTGAATTTGCAATCACCTTGCCTCAGACTCTGGAGCCTCTTGGATGAGCAACCAGGCCCAGCTAACGTGTGATTCTGTTGAATTTCCCTATGTGAAGATTTTTCAGTACTGAGGGGGAAATATCTGGCAAAACAAGTTAGAAGTTAAAAGAAGTTTTCTTGGCTCATCTCAGTGGGCTCAGTCTTTCCTTGCCTTTGGTTCTGAGCTCACGATCATGATGGATCTATGTCTCTTCGATGATCCAATCAGAACTGCTCTGGGGTGTGTGTGTGTGTGTGTGTGTGTGTGTGTGTGTGTGTGTGTGTGTGTGTGTGTATAATGTGCTAGAGGATGCTTACCCTATGGATAGTAGGGAGCAAGTAGAGAAAAGATTTTCAAAGGCCTATCTCCAACGACCCCTTCATTTCTGTTACCCCCAAAACAGCCACAATAGCTGGGGATCGAGATTGTGAAGCCTGTCTATCTTCAAAGCATTGTTCCTTTACAGCTGGGCTTGAATCTTGAGGATACCAAGTCCTGTGTAGATATATTTCGCTTTGATCATGGATGTGGAAGTAGGAAGCAGGCTAGGTAGGCATGGCCCACAAGGGCTTTGTTTTCAGCCGTGAGTTATCTGGGCTTTCTGGTTACTGCTTAGGGTACTTGGCTGGTTTGGGAATACTCCTCGTGTTGCTTCTTGGGGGTGGGGAATCAATGGCTTTTCCAGGTTCCAGTGTGTGCTCACTACCATTGTGGATCCCCATGGGTGCGATCCATGTCTCATGTGTGGGGAGGGTCTTAGACCTCATAGCACAAAGGATGGGTGTTGTCTGTACTGAGTAAGCCCCTGGCTCCCAGCTTGCCAGGTGTGCCTGGCAGGATGCCCACTCCACCTGTGGCAGGAACGTGGCCCCTAGCTACTGCTTTATCTGGCAGGGTTAGGAAGCAGGTAGTGCCAGGTAGGGGCCGTCCCCTGTGGGGTACATTACATGTCAGAAGCCCATATCTTCCTGCTTGAGGCTCCTGACTTGGAATTCTGCCTGTGTTGCTTTCGGGAGTCTAGCTGTGCTTTGGGGGAGGGGTGAGCAGGAAGGGGTGTTGTGTCCAGGCAGGGCATCACTGAGGTGTTCTCTTCTGGAGGGATGTGACTGGAACAAGGATTTGAGCATATTCATGAGTACGCATGCATATCTGTGTGCATGTGAGGGAGATCAACCTTGGGCATAGT
This sequence comes from Phyllotis vaccarum, assembly GCA_033318265.1. Classification (NCBI taxonomy): domain Eukaryota; kingdom Metazoa; phylum Chordata; class Mammalia; order Rodentia; family Cricetidae; genus Phyllotis; species Phyllotis vaccarum. The sequence continues at coordinate 68,566,437 of JARWLC010000017.1, read as the reverse complement.
TTCTCAGGTGCTGTCCACTTTAGTTCTTGAGACACGGTATCTCATTTGGACACGGGGCTTATTGATTCAGCTAGGCTAATTGGCCAGTGAGTCTCAGGAATCTTTCTCTTTTTGCTTCGTGCTAGGATCCCACGAGAGCACGCCACATTGACTTTTTATTGTGAGTCAAGGGTGTCAAAACTCAGATCCTTTTGCTTGTATAGTAAGCACAGTAGGGCTATACGGCTCATACCCAAGACCACACTCAGTAAAATTCCAGGGGCAAGAGAGGCTAGCTGGTGAGATCCTCTCCTGTGTGGGAGCTACTTGGGCTGGTCCTCATAGCTGGTGACTGGTGGCTTGCTTCATGACCCACCTTTCCCTGCTTTTGCTGTCCAGACCACACCCTACCATATACCTTTTGCCTGGCATCTTTGCCACAAGATTTCTCTCTGGATATCTAGTGTAGGCCACATCCTGGTTTCCTAGGTGCATGGGAGAGAAGGCTTTGATTCTACTAGAGACCATGGATGCTGAGAAAAGCCTTGACCAACTGAGCATGGCAGCTCTTTTAATACCAGCACCTGGGAAGCTGAGACAGAAGGGTTTTTGAGAGTTCAAGGCCTCTGTGGGCTTTGTAGTGAGTTTAAGCCAGGTGCTAGCTGCACTGTGATCTATCTCAAAACAAACAATAACAAAAACCAACAAAAAATCAAAAAACAAACAAACAAACAAACAAAAAATCTAAGCAGAAACTAAAACCTTGACCATTCATGCCTCCCACCTCACCCCTAGCCTCTGCAATGCCCCATTCTCACAATTCATGAGCTGGGGTCCTACGGCACCTGATGTACCCCTGTGTGGCAGTTAGGTAGTTACAAATGTGTTGGGTTTAAATGGCCTCTTTCTAGAAATTAGACAGGCTTGGGGGTGGAGCAGTTGGAATGAGTCTCTGCAGAGGTAGGGGAGACTGGGAGTCCAACATTCAGCTGACTCACGGGGTGGGGCCATCACCTCTGAAGTGGGGAGCCTCTGCTTCTGACACCTCCCTTTCCAATTCCCGGGGTTCCTGTGTCCGGGCTGAGCCCTTCCCTCTTCCGGAAGATGCTTATCTTAGCCCAGGACTCAGGACTGCTGAGAGTTGAGCAGGCTGCCAGCAGCAGGGAGACCCACCCTGCCCCCCCCCCCCCCCCCCCCCCCCCCCCCCCCCGCCTCTCAGAGAATGGTCTCTCTGCAGGGAGCAGCCAACTTAGCTTCTTTTAGCCTTCTCTCTGCTAGCTATGGATGTCCCTGTGTCTCTCCCGTTGGACAATGAACCTCCCCCTTGGGCCAGATCCTCTGGGCCCCAGGCCTCTTTTTGTACAAATTGAGAAGCTGGAACCAGGGTGGAAAAGACATGTTCATGGTCATCAGCAGCTATGTCTGATTGGCCACCCGTCTGTCATCTCTGATCTGCCATATACCACAGTCAAGCCCTGAACTTGTGGCATCCTGTAGGCTGTTGCCAGGTTTGGATGAGGCCCTCATGATGTGGAGCAGCTGGTGTCTGGGAGCCCCAGACCTCACCTCTGTCCCTGTGACGATCTGCTCAGAACTGTAATCTGGGGGTCACACATAATGTGACAACCATCCCTGCCCTGGGTACCACACGGGCATCTATCTGAGGCCACAAGTTCCTCATGGCCGGGGACATGGACTTTCCAGAAACAACAGAAGATTTAAAATGAAAACACTCTGTCACCGATGGCGGAGGTCTGCCAGGCTTCCTGCGCCCCCTTTCCTAGACCTGTAGGGATCTGTGCTGTACAGCAGGGAGGTACAGGTGCTGTTGTCCTTGGAGCGCTGTGAGGAGCCAAGGCCAGCAATTTAGCCTCGGAACTCCTCTCCTAAGGGCTTGTTTTCAGGGTTCAAAGGTCAGACTTCTCAATGAGGACTGACTGCTCTTGACTTCACAGTCTGTGGATATCATCACCCATGACCAGACCCCCATAGCTTCAAGAAACAAGAGCTGCTTATAGGGATCTGGAAGAGGAGCCGGAAGGGGCTAGTGGTCCCCGCTAGGAACACACAGATGGGCAAGTCAGGAGCTCAACTTGGAGAGTGTAGACCCAGACTGAGACCTGTGTTAAGAGAATGAGTCCGGCAGGAGGCTCGGCACTGTCTGTCAGGCCCAGCTCTACTGAGTCTTCATCCCTTGAGGTGTTAGTTTCCTGCTAGGCTTGGCTTACAAAGGAGGGAAATCACAGAATTATAGATCCAAAGTCAAGGGGCCTCATTTTGACACACTCTTTCTCTTCCTCCCTCTCTCTCTCTCATTATGTGTGTATGTGTGTGTATTTTGTTTTATTTTTTATCCTTCCTGCTTGTGGGTTTTTTTTTTTTTTTAAGAAGGTTTCTCTAGTTTGGAGCTTGCTGAATAGTCTAGACTACTTAAGCAGGGAGCCCCAGGATCCGTCCGTCTCCACTCCACCCCCCCATCCCCCAGTGCCTGGATAGCAAGCACATGCCACCAAGCCTAACATTTTTGTGTGGGTGCTGGGAATCAAACTCAGAGCCTCATGCTTTCTCAGCAAGAACTTTACCAACTGAGCTCTCTATCTGCCCAGCCCTTGACAACCTTCCTTTGGGCAGACTCCTGAGGTGCTTGGTTCAGCATATCATATGATGAGAGACAAGAAGTATGTGCGTACACATGTGTGTGCCTTCTGCGGCGCTTCATTGTCATAGAGCTGCCAGAATTCCATCACAAGGCTCCATCCTAATGACCGAGAGCCCTAGTAAGTCCCCGAGACCCTCTCTCTAGTCACCAGGATAGAATCCAGTTTCATCCCTTCTTCCTCCCAATGGGGATTTGATTGCAGTACACAATGTAGGCAAATACCAACACTGTATCCATAGCATAGCAGTCCTCATGGTCACCCTCCTTTCTAGGATGGGTGGGTCTCTGTCAAGATCCCAGGGATAAAGCTGTCAAACCTGTGAGCTTCTGAGTCCCAAAGAGAACACATGCCAGGCCTTGGGGGCATCTCCCCAATCTCTCTCTCTCTCTGTTGATTACTGTGAGTTTTCTTGATTGGAAAATAAATCCTTCTTGGTGGTAGTGGTGATGGTTACAGTGACTTATTGCTCCCTATACGCCGGTCCATGTGACTTCCTGGTCTTTTTTTTTTTTTTTCATTTCCCAGAGGACAAACTGAGGTCCCAAGATGCTACTTGCTCAGGTCACATGTTGGCTCTGGGACTCTGGGATCCTCAGGGGCCTGTCACACCCTGTGATGATAATTATTTTTTTTAAAGATTTATTTATTTATTATATATGCAGTGTTCTGTCTGCATGCACGCCTGCACACCAGAAGAAGGCATCAGATCTCATTACAGATGGGTGTGAGCCACTATGTGGTTTCTGGGAATTGAACTCAGGACCCCTGGAAGAGCAGCCGGTGCTCTTAACCTCTGAGCCATCTCTCCAGCCCAATGATCATTAATGATGGACAACTTAATGGGAACTCTTCTTGCCCAGGCTGACCAGACTCCTTGGCCTGTCAGCTTCTCCTGTGATACAGGTCTACAGTGACCACCTTCTAGTACTGAAGGATTTCTTCTCCCTCTGCCCACTCATAGGTGGATCCCACCTTGTAGAGACATCTGTTTCCTGTTCCTTAAGAAAAGGCCATGGCTCCTGCCTGTGAGCAGAAGGCCCATCTCTCACCTCATGCCAAATTGGAACCTGGCCCTTAGGGTGGGGTGAACAGGGAATGCTTGTTTATCTCTTCTGTGTCCTCCATTGGGGTTCCCACCCGCTGCTGGGCCTCCCCATGCCCATTGTCTTCCAGGAGTAGGGCATGGGCTGGTGTGGCCTCTGTGGCCTTCTGGACTGTCGGCACTGATTACTTTTCCTTCTGTGGAACCAGTGACAGTGGCAGACTCTCCCAGAGCACCGAGGACCTATACATTTTCCTTATTCTTGACCCAGGCTACGTGTGCTCCCAGCAGGACTTGGGCACTTACCAGATGCTGGAGAGTTGGAAACTGATACCCAAATAGATGAATGCTGAGCTAGGGCCCCATGTGGATGTTTGTGATATAGGCGGGAAAGTTTCCTGATTTAAGGTCAAAAGCACCAAGCTCGGGGCTGTGGAGATAGATCTGAGAGTCAGCTCTGAGAATGCGTGTAAAAAGTAGGGATGGTGGTGCATGCTTGTAATCCTAATACTGGGGGGGGGGGCAAGAAAGAGGGGGGATGCCTGGGGCTCACTGCTCGGACAACCTACCTAACAGGGCTCCCAATGAGAGACCCTGACTCAAAAAAGCAGCAAGAAAAACTGGACCACTACTGAGAAATCCAAAGTTGTCCTCTCCCATTCCACTCTCTGAAACATTGTGACCCCTCAGTCACCCAGAGAATCACCGAGCTTGACCTAGTTTGGTAACACAAACACGTTTTGGGACAAAGTTTGGCAGCCTTCTGGAGTGGAGGTGTGGGTATGGAGGAGCAGGTCCCTGAAGGTCGCTGGCCCTGCTAGCTCTCTGGGCACAAAGGGTGAGTTCTTTCACCGTCAGCTTCCCCTGCAGTTGGAGAATTGACATTCAGAGCCCCCTCCACACATTTTACTTTGTGCCATGCTTCTGGGAAGGGCATCCAGCCAAGGTCCACACCTTCACTCCATATTGAGCTCTGGGGCACTGAACCCAAACCAACAGACAACTAAAGTGGCCTTGCCGCTGTGACACATTCTGGTGCTGTTGCGCACGAGGCAGAGGTGCTCCCTGAGGACTGAACAGGGAGGTCAAGACGATGAGCTGAGAGTTAAGCACCAGGCAGAGGCAACCAGGAAGGGCCATTAGGATGGGAGACCATTGCAGTCAGTGAAGATCTAATGGAAAGATCTTGGTATGAGCCAAAAAGTATGTCACCCAGGAGCACTGGAAACTGGCTTTTGTATTTGATTGAATTTTAATTAATTCAAGATTTACTAGCTGTGAATCATGAGTAGCTATCTTTATGACTAGAATGGCGTCCTTGATGAAGGAAGTTAGTGAGCAAGGATACTGGGGTTGCATGCTGCATACCCATCTACCCACCACTTACATACTCAGAGATACTCACTCATCTGTCTACTCACTGAACCATCCATTCATCTACCTACACATCTGTTTATTCATCCACAAGGCCATCCATCCCTCCACCTAAACACATACCCATAGCAAACCAATTTGTCTTTCTAGCCACCCACCCTTCCACACATTCATTAATCTACATGTTCATCCATTCATTCATCCTTCTATCCACCTGCCCCACCTTCTACCCAATACTTCTCCATCCATCCATCTATTCATCCATCCATGCAAACATAAATACATATACACACACATGTATATACATACACTTTACCCATGCACTCATATATCCATCTACCCATTCATCTAACTGCCTATCCATCCATCCATCCATCCATCCATCTATCCATCCATCCATACATACATACATCTATCCATCCATTTATCCACCCACCCATCTATCAATCCACCCATCTTCACAGCCTCTAGTGAGACCTTGTCGACTGGCTCTGAGTTATGTGCATCTCATAGCAGACTATTGATTCCATTGCTTAGACAAGGAGTCTGAGTCTCCGAGTGGGGAAAGGCCTTGCCAAAGCTACACAGGTCTTTTAATCCCAGCCTCTGTGTGCTTTGCACTCTTGCCAGGAATGCTGGCAACGTTCCTCATCTTCTTCCACTGTCTCATTGTTCCCCAAGGCATCCCAGACCTTCCATATTGCCGAAGTGACCTTCTGTCCTCACAGACAAGCACTAAGCTGGCTTTGGAGCGGGCATGAAACTGTAAACCCAAGTTGTCAATGCAGCGACCCCTTCTCCCCCTGGGCTGTGCCCTGACCTGTAGGAAAGACAGTAACAAGCGGATGTAGAGCCAGGAATTCCTGGGACCAAGAAGAGGGTGGGCTGGGCCCGGGTGAGCAGGGGCCTGAGGCTGTGATAGCAAGTGAGGGGGCTGACTGGCGTGCCCTAGCTTGCATTGCAGATGCCTGGCCAGGCAGCCTCCCTCCAGCTCCAACAAGCTGCCTCCTGTCTGTGCCTCCTTCCTCCTGTGTGTTCGGGCTGAAGCTCTGCCTTGAGTGCAGCCAGAGAGACCGCCCATCCTGCTTCCCTATCTCCTGGCTTCACCTTCCCAATCCAGCCCCTCGGTTTGTTTCCAGCCTGGGCGGGGGAGGGGGGAAGGGGAGGAGGAAGGAAAAGCTTAGCCAAGTAGCCACATCCTGTAGCTAGCTAGCCACATCTTGGGGCTCCTCTGATCTATAGTCTCCAGGGCCACTCAGCTTCCCTCCAAGGTCCTGCTGACAGGACCGAGGGAGACTACATCTCTCCCAGCCTCAACCTTCACCTTCACCTTCCATTTCCAGTCACCTTCTGGCATTACCAGGCCACACAGGTTCCCCTCTGGTCTGGACTTCCTCTTTCCATATTCTCTCTGTGGGGTCCTTCCTCCTCCTGCCTGGCTCTACTTAAGTGACATTTCCCCTGGGAAGATGAAGACCACAGTGACAGGCACTGGGAGGCACGTAGGCTCTGGATACGGGGAGAAGCATCACACAGTAGTGCAGTCAGAAATGGAGTACATGCTCTCTCACCTTGCCTCCTTACAATGACAGGGTTATACCTTCCTGGGGGGAGTGAGTATCAACAGGAATTCCCCCATTGGGTTCCAGGTGCTGCCTTTAGTTGAAGGCCTATTCTACCTTCCAAGGTCACTGGCCCCCCCTCCCTTCTCTCCCAGCTGTACTTCAGACTCACCACCTTCTTTGGGTCTTCTCCTCGGCTGAGGATTTTCTCATGGCTGAAGTTGCATTTCCAGGGTACAGACACAAGGACAGTCAATGAACTTCGTATGAACTTGAGGCTCATCTCAAGAACAGTATTGCAGCCTCACAGGTTAGCCTTTAAGCTGCTATGGATGTTTCCAGGAGCACCACACAGGAGGGCGGAACTGCAGGTTCAGAACCTCCCCATCTTGTCCCTACATGGTCCTCAGTTTCCCTGTCTGTCCAGTGGTCCAGTCTTGTAGGTCCCTTACTAATGCTGTGGGTCCTTTGCAGGTTTGAGTGGTCAGGTCACATCAGGGACTTACCTAGGGCATATCAGCCCAGGGTTCTAACTTGAACTATAAGAGTTAGAAGTTCAACCCCACCACGTCTCGCCTTCTGTTGTACATCAGTGAATGGATATGTGTTAAATGTATTTGTGTGTGTGTATGTGTGTGTGTGTGTGTGTGTGTGTGTGTTGTGTACATGGTGCATGTGTGTCTGGAGTCCAGAGAGCGTGATGTTGAGTGTCTTCCTCTGTGGCTCCCCATCATATTTTCTGAGAAAGGGTCTCTCACTGAACCTGAAGCTCTTTGATTTAGCTAACCTAGTTGGCCATTGAACTATAGGGATAGGGATCCTCTCATTTCTCCCTACTCCCACGCTGGAGTTACAGGGAGTATATCGCCACACCTAGCTTTTTCAATGGAGTCCGGGAATCCAAACTTCAATTCCCACGCAAGCACTGGACCTATTTCCCCTGCCTCAGGCACGCAACCTTTTAACATTGCAATGTAATGTTGCCATCTATAGATGTGTTGGACCACCTTCCTATCACCCTCCTGAAACCAGCTTTGGGCCTCTTTGGGGGTTTCTCCTCCATGTCTTGGTTTAGTTAGGTACTAACATCCTCTGTGCAGTCTGGCTGGCTTGGCGTGCAATTGCATGAGCTGTACTATGATGACCTGCTACACCAGGGATCTGAAGACTGGCGGTGGTTGGCTGTGTCCACACTGAAGCTTCAGATCAAAGCAGAGGGGCTATGGGCAGCCTCAGTGGCCTCCGCCATAGAGCCGTGGCCAGATGACCACAGAACACCAAAGGCCTCAAGATGCCACATTTGCTTGCCCCAGGGGACAGTGTTGAGGTTCAGGGTGGATGGCATACTCCCGAGGCTGCAGTCTCACCACAAAACTGCCTGTCACACATGAAACAGTGGGTTAAGAATTTCCTTTTCTATTTTTACTATGGAATTTGCCCTGGCAAAGAGCATCTGGTTTGGGGGGGAGGCTCTTTGCAGCAGCTTGGCTGAAGATGAAAGGGGGTCGGGCCTGGGCCTCCTCACTGGCATGCTTTTCACTGGGTCCATGGCCTCTTCGGCCTTACGACGGACAAGGGATCAAAAAACCTCATTATTGCCCATTTTTATTAAGCAGTTAACCACGAAGAAATCTGTGCTGTGAGAGCCAAGGTGATGTGAACAGGGACCACTCACAGCCTTTATAATCCCTTTCCTGAACCTTTGGTGATCACGGGAGGTGCAGTTAGTAGCTGAGTTAAGGAGGAGGCTGCTGTGGGCTCCTCTGCTTCCCAAGTTGCAGGGGTGGGGAGTTTGGATGAGTTGCCAGTGTTGGGTGCTGCCTTACCATCTTTGAGGCTGAGACTCTGCCATGATTCACCATTGAGTTACTGCTACCAGGAGGGAGAGAGGCTGCAGAGCCAGTTATGATACACAGACATGAGCTGCTTCCTGTGTACTTCTGGGGTCTCTACTGAACTTTGGCTGGGGTGGTCTAAGACTGGCTGTTACTTAGGGGATGCGAGGCCCCTAGAGAGTCCTGAGGAGCTGCACATACATTGTGGTAGACCATCTGGCTCCTAGGTGAGACCCTCTACCATGTACTGTCCTATGGGTCCTTGGTGGTTGCTCATTGGAAAAGGGCCTTAGACAGCCTTTCAGGCTTCCAGGAGCTGCCTAGTGGACAGTGCTTTTCTGAAAAGTTCAGACTGTCTTAGAGAGAAGGAGGCTAGTGCGTTCAAGAGGGAATGAGGGAAGAGATGGAGTCTGCCAGGCTTAGGTGGTGCAGAGAAGGTGCCTCCTTGCTGTATGGGTGCCATGGATGGTGGGGACATTGCTGTCTCTCACACAGAGGTCATCCAGGCTTCCATGAGAAGACTATTTTAAGAACAGGGTTTGTTAGTATGAGAGATGTGAAATTTACTAGTGCACAATAATGGAAGCAGCTTTTACAGTTCCTTTATTTCGGTTAGACTTGCAGTTGCCATGATGGGCATGCTCCTCCCAAGCAGAATGCCAGAGAGTTGTTGTCTCTGAACAGGGGAAGGCAGGGCTTGTGCCTTCTAATGTGCATACAATCACATTCACACCCCTACAAGAATCATTGTCAGGGCTGCAGGATGTGTGCTGAGCAGCGATGGGGTTCTGTGTAACAGTTGTGAGAATCTGGATAAGTTTCAAGTACTCCTTACTCCAGAGAGAATGAGCTGAGAGTGTTCCCCACCTACACAGGCATACACACATGCACACATTAACATACCCCTCAGCATGTACGTACATACACACCATAATACATGTCCTCCCATGTACATGCATACACATGCTACCATAAACATAGGCATGCAACAAGTACACATGTGTGTGTACTCCTATCTGCACATTCATACATGACCAACATGCATATGTATGTATGTCACTAGCAAACCAACAACACATATATGCATACATATATGGGACTTCAAACACATATATTTATCTATATTTGTCTGTACCTTCATGAACCAGCATGCTGCATGTTTCTCCATGTGTATGCATGTGCTCAATGTTCATTCACTTGTATATATGTATACATATGCAGTCACAAAACCCATCTGCACTCTTGCAGGAATAAAGGAAACTCAGAGCCAGATCTCAGGGAAAGGCTGAGATATCAGAGAGGAAACACCACAGTCAGATCTCACCCAGCTGTCTTCCAGCTTCCTCAGCCTTGCTTGTGGCTTCTGCTGCCTGCTCTGTCTTTCTATGCCTGCCTGCTTTAAATACCTTCTTCACTCAGTTGTTTCACGTCCAGGTTAAGATTAAAGGCGTGGGCTCACCAAGGCCTGCCTGGGAGCCTGGAACTCCCTCTGTAAACTAAGCTGGCCTCAAATTTAGATTTTCTGGGATTAAGGGCATAGGTCACACTCCTGGAGACTCCCTGTGCTGGGATTTAAAGGTGTGAGTTACCACTCTCTGATCTTCCTAGACTGACTGTGGGTAGATCCCTCTGATATCTCAGACTGGTTTTTATTACATTTGAAACATATCTCCACTACGCACCACTCACATTTATGTGCATGTGCATGTGCTATCAAGTCATGATTATGATCACACACACATGCTCACCCACACATGTGTGCATATATGCACTAGCACATCACATCATGTGCATGCATACATGCATATGGATATTTGTGAAGTTTGGGGAATGTCATAGAGCTGAAAGAAATCCCAAGCTCAGGATTCTGTGCTCAGCCAGCCCTTGCCCACTCGGCAAGGATGCACACAAAGCATTTATATGTGGAGGCTACTACCCAGCAGCTCTCGGTAGATTCCATAGGGCTGTGAGGGCCTCTGCTTGCTGGAGTGAAAATCCTCATCACAGCTGTCTTTGGATTGTCTCTAAGTGGCTGAACACTCTGCAGTCCATGGCAGATGCACTGTATGGTAACTAGGTCACATGGGTCCTAGAGTGTGACATTCAGGCCACCTAGGAGCTGTCCAGGGTGACAGTGGGGTAGGCTGCAAGCACCTCCTGGACCAAACACAGGTCGGTGCTAGTTCTCTGTGGCACCGTGGCTCCTTGTACTCTCACTTTGAGGGCTCCCACATGGTGACAATAATCGATTCCTCAATCAGGAAAACTGGTAGGTGCAGTGTCTACCCTAAGTGCCTGGTGTGATTTCTGTCCTCTGCTGTAGACACTGTGTGTGGTAAGGCCACTGCTCCCAGGAGGCTCCTGGGGCTCATTCCCACCCAGGGCTGCAACATCCTCCAGCTCCTATTAGGGAGCAGAATTCGTTCTTCCCTGCAGAGCGGTGGTGGTGTATGCCTTTAACCCCAGCGTGTGAGAGGCAGAGGCAGATGGATCTCTGAGTTCAAGGACAGCCTGGTCTACACAGAGAAATTCTAATTGATGAGGAAGTAGCACAGGTGGGTGTCCCCTCGTTGCCCCCCAGGGCCTCAGTATTGGCTACTTCTCTCACAGGTATGACAGAATGCCCTACAAAAGTGACTTTAGGAAGGAAGGGTTTGTGGTGGGGAAGGCATGGTGGCAGAAGCATGAAGCAGCTGGTCACATGACATCCACAGTCAGGAACCACGGGGGGGGGGGGGGGGGGGGGGAGTGTGCTGGGGCTCAGCTCTTTTTTATTTAGTTCAGGACTTCAGACCAAGGAATGGGGTCAGTCATCCACATTTAGGATGGGTCTTACCATTTCAATTAGCCTAATCTAGAAACTTCTTCACAGACACACGTGAAGACTCGTCTCCTAGAGGATTCTAGATCCTGACACCATTTCTGAGCTCCGAGTCTTCACTGGGTCTTCCAGGAAGGTGAAGAAGTCAGCCCCACGTCCTGAGACCCACAGCCTCACGTTTGATGGGGCTCAGTGGTCTGAATTCCAGGTCAGAAACCTAGGGTTCTCTGAAGACTGGCCCTGGTGCCTTTGGTTCCAGAGGACAGCTGTGGAAAGCGGATGAATGTCTTTCTGTTCTTCCCGGGGGACTCAGAGATGGCAAACCAACTTGCAGTGGATGGGAGCAAGGTGAATACACCCAACCCCTACACATAGATGAGAAAACTGAGGCTCATGGAGTCAAACCATGAGTGATTTCTGGAAAAGTGTGAGCCCGCAGAAGATCTAGAAGGATCCGTTCGGGGACTCAAGAGATCGGTATGGGATCTCGGTGCCCTTGACCTTGGGCTTTGCCTTCATGGACACATCACTGTCACTCCAAAAGGAGGTCTTCTGAACCTCAAGAAGCCTCATGGGTCTGACCACCCACTCCTCATGAGGTAGCAGTTCTAATAGCAACCACAACGACAGAGACACTATCTCCTGAGCACAGACCATGTATGGAACAGGATGTAATGGAGTCCTCTGAGCATAGAAGCCATTGTTATGTTCACTAGAGCACAGTGACTACCCATGTGACCCTAAGGATCAGGCTTCTTGACGTTCCTTCAGAGAAGGAGGGTGGGAAGGGCATTAGATCCTCTCCTGAGACCACAGCCAAATGTAACTCTACTCCCATTGCATGCAGTGTTGGGCATGCTAGAAGCAGAGAAAAGTGGATGGACGAAGGCACTCCATCTATGCACTCTAAGGGTGTCCTTACCCATGCTGTGGTGTGAGGGGGACTTTTCAGTGGTGTGGCTGCTTTGGGATCACACGTACTCCTGAAAAGCCCTATAAATTCACTGTTTCACTAAGCGAGACTTGGGAGGGATCATCTCTATAGTCTGTTGTCAGACTAGAACACCTATTGGAGGCGTTTGTGTCTCATCAGGGAAAGTCACACGTGAGCAACAGAGTTAACGGCCCATTGATAGAGTGTCTATAAATCAGTGACAAAACGCAAACAGAGGAATGGGACAGAGGAAGGAAGAGAGAGAGCAGTGGCATACAAGGTGGGGGGGGGGCTGAGAAACCCACATTCATCTTATGAATTGCTCCACCTCCCTCTGTGGGCTGGAGCTACTGCATGGAAGATGGTACACGGTGCCCTTGCCAGTTTACAGTGGAATGAGCATCTTTCAGCACAGGGTAGGGATGGACAGCCTCAGAGGCAATAGCTTGGCCAGATTCCTCACACTGTCCACGTGTGTGCTTCATGGCTCTATGTTTAGGACTATCTCTTATAAAGATGTCTATGAGCCAGGAGGGGTGTTCCCAGGCTAGCCTCGTGTTCCCTAAGTCTATAAAGCTTGTTCTCAGGCCCGGGGAGATGGCTCAGCAGAAACGTTGTGTTTGCAAAGGTGAGAACTGAGTCCCGATGGAGAGAACCCAAGTAAAGAGGGGGGCATGATGGTGCATGCCTGCAAGTTCAACACTGGGAAGATGGGAATAAGAGGATCTCAGGGGTCTTACTGCACAGCCAGTCTAGCCCAAATGGTGAGTCCCAGACTCAGTGAGAGACTCTGTCTCTAAAGAAATGGATAAATGAATGAATGAATGAATGAATGAATGAAAAAGAAATGAGGGATTATTGAGGATGATATTGCACGTTCGCCTCTGGTCTCTCCACATGCATTCACAGGTACAGGGGAGCACACCACACACATATGTACCCTTCCACAAAGGAAAATCTTGTTTTGATTCAAAGTTCTGGAAGGTTCCACTGACAGTTGTTGTTTGGGGCTTTGGGGCATGCGGTGCACTATGGTAAGAGAGGAAGCTGAACCCGGGAAGCCCCTAACCCCTTTACTCACACCCCAAATGCTGCAGTCCACCCTCTAGGGACCACTTCTCAGAGCTTCAATCTCCTCCCAGTGCCATCACGCTGGTGGCCATGTGAGACCATGGCATATAGGTTTTGGAGGACACCCACGATCCAAGTAGAGTCCTGTGTAATTTGGAGGTAAAGGTTAAAAAAAAAAAAAAGAATTTAAACATACTCCAAGCCTATCAACACAGAACTGATCAAATTAATCCTGCTAATCTCAGCAAAATATTATGAAAATAACAAGGGAACACTGTATAGAATGAATTATATTCTCTCAAATTCTATGTATATAGGTATGTATGCATTTACTTTGTGTGTATATACATATCTATGTGTGTGTATATGTAGACATACACACATACATGTTTTTATGTTGGGGTGCACATGTATGTGTGCATGTGGAGATGGAGGTACAAGCTTCAGTGACATTTTTCAGCTATCATTCATCTTTTTATTGAGACACCTCTGTTTCTGAATGTTGCGACAGAGTCTCACTCTATGGTCCTGGCTGGCCTAGAAACTGCTGTGGGGTCCAAGTTTGTCTTGGACCTGAGGTCTGAGGTGATTCTTCCTAATTTTGCCTGCAAGTACTGGGATTATAGATATGAGCCACCACTCCTGGTTTTTGAGATCTTTGCTTATAGACAGGGACTGGAAGACAGAAGGGGGAAGGGGAGAGACTGTTTAAATAAAGAAAGGACAGAATCCACAGCACAGCCAGGTGCTATCGAGAAGTAATACAGGAGCACACATGTAAAAGACTGGAAGGGGCTTGGCATGAAATATGTCAGTAAGAAGATTGTCTGCCCACCACCATCGAGTACTAAGCTTACAGATGCACGTTGTCATGTCCAGTTTTATGGATGTACTAGAAATCCAAACTCAGGTCCTCACACTGGTCCAGCAAACACAAAGCAAGCTCTCACCCCAGCTTGCCTTTGCTTGTCTCTGCTCTCGTGACATCTGGTTTCATGGAATGAACTTCTGTAGTAAGGGACGGGGGCTGCATGATGTGGAGCTAGGGAGGTGATCTGTCAGTCCCCCCTTGTCACAGGTCATGTCCCAGCAAGACTCCTGTGAGTCTTGACTCACAGCATCCCCATCTGTCATGCTCCTCACTGTCCTTGGGCCCTTGGTATTATGACCAACATTGATATGACTTTGCCGACCAATCCCTCACTGGGTCCCTCCCCTACTTGTCACCTGAAACAGCATCCCTGCATAGCTGTAAAAAATCACCTTTCAACAAAGAGTCTATTTATCACAGCTCAGTAGAGGGGCGTGGGGTGTGTGCCCAGGTGGGCTCTGCATCCAGGTGGGCCTGGGCTGGGTCCAGACTCAGTCGCTTTATAACCTGGGTGACCTTGGCCACCTCTCACTTCTCTCAACTTGCTTCCTTATCTGTTTCAAGGGAACAGAATTCCCACCTGGCAGGGTTGTTGTGGGGTACAGATGAGATAGTAAGCCATAAAGTGCCCGCCAAGGGCTTGGCATGCCGCTGGGGAGAGCGTGAGAGTGACTTTCGTGTTATTGTTTGCTTAGGAGTCTTATCTACCAGTGTGTGCGGGGCGGCTGCCTGGTCCATCTCTGTGCCCAGCTTAGGTAAGAGCCTGAGCTCTGGAGGCCACAATGACTCTGGGTGATTTGTGTGAGACTCAGTCTCAGTGTCCACCCCCCCCCCCCACCGTATAGTTTCTCCAAGGCTGGAGTACAGGGGGCTGGGTGGGTCCCCAGGAATGCAATCCATCTCCCCCAGCCCCTGAGGGACTTGATCTTCCGCTTGTGATAGGCCACCTGCAGCCTGCAGAGCCCGCCATGGGGCTGGGCTGTCAGCACCGGGAGGGGCTGCCTGTCCCCACAAGACCAGGCCTGTGCCTGGGGCCACATCCGGAATTTGATGGCAGAGCTTCCTCTTGGCCCTGTCTGTTCTTGTCCTGGAATGTCCCACCCTCCTAAGGGGGGTAGGGCGGGGTTCTCCAGGGTCCTTTCCTGAGAGCCCCTGCTATGTGACACCAGGTCGAGGGGACAGCCATGACAATATGGGCTGCCCCCCCCCCCCCCCCAGGAAGTACAGACCTGGATATTGGCCCGAGCGCATGAAAAGGTATGTTGCCTTCCAGAGAGTTCTGGGGTCTTGGAGCCTTCTGAGTGGAGGTGACTCTAGGCACAGTATCACCCCGTCTCCCTCCCCAACAATGAGTAACAGAAGTGAGCCTCTATGGCTGGTATGATCCAGGACCCATCAGTGAAGGGAGAATTGACAGTGGCAGCCCCAGGCATGGGTCACCAAGCAGATGTCACAATACAGAAATGAATCTGCCCAAGGCCAAAGCATGGGTCTGCTGGGCTCCCAGAATGGCATGCTACCCTCAGGCAGCTGTGGACTCTGGTGTTCATTTGTGCTTACATCTTCTCTCTCTTTCTCTCTTCTCTCTTGCCTGCTCCCACTCTATTTATGTCTCTCTCTCTCTCTCTCTCTCTCTCTCTCTCTCTCTCTCTCTCTCTCTCTCTCTCGTATGAGGATGAAATTTAGGGTCTCAAGCACTCTGGGCACATCCTCTACCACCAGGGCCATCTCCAAGTCTCTTACTGGGGATTCTAGGCCGCCATTCCACCACTGACCTATATCCCTGGTCCTCTCATTTACTTTTAATTTTGCAATAGGGTTCCACCAGATTGGCCAGGCTTGCTTTAAACTCCTTATGTAGCCCAGCCTGGCCTTGGGTTTGTGATCCTCCTGCTTCAGCTTTCTGAGTAGCTGGAGTGACAGGTGTGCACCAAGAAGCCCAGTATATCTTCCTTGCCCTGCACTGGGTCCTGGAGAAATGCTGCCAATCTTCCCTAAAGCAGTTAGAGGGTCACCCAGAAGTCTGAGGGACACGCAGGGAAGTGGGCTCCTTCTTATTTCAGGGCCTCAGGAAACTGGCACCCACTCTCTTGCTGAGGACAGTGAGGGTTGGAGCTCTGTTCTGAGGAACTGAGCATGGAGCCAGCTCCTCAATTTCTTGCACGGAGCCAAGGGGTACAGGCTGCTAAGCTGAGCTCCACTGGGGCCTGCCCTCTTTACAACTGGTGGAAAAACCTGACTGGGACTATGATTTACTTGAGCAATCCATGCCAGGCCCTTTGCTCTCTGGGCCTCAGTTTCCCCACTTTCTTAATGAGATGCTTTCAAACGCTCACCTTGGCAGCTTCTGCTGCCACAGCTCTGCCGGCCTCCAGACACAGTTTCCCTGAATGTAGCTCTCACCCTTTGGAGGATTGTGCATATAAATCCCTCAAAGTTCGTAGGTAAGAACCATCATTTGTGGGGCTTTGGCAGACTCACCTCACAGGCTCTTGTGTGGAGACTGGAGATGAGGCTCTTCTTAGAACTCTCAAGGAATGCAGATTCTGGAGTTCACCGTTCCCAGCGACTATGCTGTGTCCAGGACAGAACTGATGACCCACCGAGATTGTAGAAGGCAGTGCAGTCTAGACATGGCTCACACTTGCATATCTCAGGGTACCCAGGTTGCAGATGAGACTGAGAACCCAGTGACAGGTGATAGAGCAGGCCCCAGGGAAGATGGAATACACAGAAGAAGCCTGTCTATACCTGTGCTCCATCTAAACTTACAAGGCAGAAAACCACATTTAAATGGAAACTAAGCTTGTATGCACCAGAAAGCAATGGCCTAAGCCAAACAGCAAAGTAAATGGGTATAGGATTTGCAAAAAGTTCCAACGAAGAATTGATGTATGAATTACACAAAGAGTCTGGGAAATAGAGGAGATGGCTCTGTGCAGTGCCTTGCATTCATGAGGACCTGAGTTCAATCCCTAGCATCCACATAAAAGGCCTGTAATCTCAGCACTGGGGGTGTCCCAGGGCCTATGGGCCTGCCAATTCAGCCACATCAGCAAGCTATAGAGTCAGTGAGAGTTTGTCTTCACAACTAAGGTGGAGAGCTATTGAGGAAGGCATCCAGTGTTCACACACACACACACACACACACACACACACACACACACACACACACACACACACACACACACACAAGCATACTGGTCTGAAACAAAATTATTTAAAAAGCCCATCCCTAGACCAGGCTTAGTGACACTTACCTGTAATCCTAGCGCTTATGTAGCTAGGATTGCAAGTCCAAGGCTAACCTAGAATACAGAACAAGATATCTCTAAACAAAACCAAACCCAGTGTGAACTGTCTACAGGTGAAAAGGCTAAGGCCCAGGATAGGCACTTCCGTAAGTATACGTGCAGGAAAGGTGGAGGAGTGACCAGTACTTACAATGCAGGCCAGGTGTAGTCTCTACATTGAGAGGATATTAGCCCAAGGGACAAGGCTCAGCTACTTCTCTTTTAGGCCCAGCAAGTTAACTCCAAGCCTCAGTTGCCTAATCTGTACAATGGGTACACAGTTCCTGAGGGAGTGTGGAGAGGAGATAAGATCCTCTGTGTCTAGTGTGAGTCTCACTGGGGGGCTCCTGGGTAAGCCATCACATCTCCCTCAGCCTTTAGACATGTGAGCTGATGAAGCTATGGTATTGTCTGAGTACAAAGATATTGAAGCAGCTCTGAGCATGCAAGAAGATTGCCGGGTGGCTGCTGCAGAAGTCGGCCCTCATGAACGTTTCTCTTCTTACCTGCCCATGTTTCTGACATATGGTCATATCATTTAATTAGGGCTTGCAGATTGAACATTGGACACCCCGTGAGTTTCATAAATTGGCTAACTTTAATGCATGGATCAGTGGATTGGAGACCAAGAACATATCCAGGCTTCCACCAGGCAGGTGAAAGGCCTCTAGCCAGTGCCTGCCTCTGAGTGCCTGCTGACCTCTGACCTTTCAACCCCATATCTGCTGGCTTCTGTCAGCATATCCAGCTCCAGAAGCTCAGCTTTCTTGCACAGTTTTGTCCTATTCCAGACCATAGACAGAGTGATGGTTTATGTGGCTTATCAATACTACAAGACCTAGACCCATTGTAGAAACAAATCTGAGTGAACTTGTGAATGAGTTTCTAGATTAGGTTGACAGAGGTGGGAAAACCCATCTTAAAGGTGGGTAGGTTGGAGTCCTGGATAACAAGGAAAAAGTAAGTGAAGCACCAGCATCCATCTCTCTCTGCTTCCTGACTTTGGATGCTGTGACCAGCTGCCTCATGCTCTGACACCATGTACTCCCTGTATGATGGACTGTGTGCCTTCGAACTGTGAGCCAGAAGACCCTCTTCCTCCCTTAAGTTGCCTTGGCCAAGTATTTTGACACAGCATGGAGAGGACTAAGATAGATTAATGTGCCACTGTCCGCTGACACTGGTGGTGTCCAGCTTTTGACTGTTGGCAGACATGAGCGTCTCTCACCTTTCTGTGTTTCCCAGATGCCTGGACTTAGGTTCTTGGCTTTCCATGGAGAGCAACTGATGGGCTATTGGGAAGAGTCAGTCACCTAACAAGAAAGAAGTAGCTTGGGCCCTTTCCAGCCATGAAGGCTGTTCCAAAATGAATAGTCTTCTCATTAAGAAAACAAAATAAAAAGCCGATATATCTGAGACCGAGGAGAAAACTCCTTCATTAAAGTGCTCGTCGTGCAGCACGAGGACCTGTGTTCAATACTCAGAATCTCTGTGAAAAGCCAGGGGTGATGGCGTGATGGTCCTGTGTCAGGCACATAAGCATACATGAGTGTGTCTACAAACACCTGTAGATACACATACTAAAGAGAAAGTCTAAATGTGAATGCCATTTCTAGTCTTTTGCTTGCTTGTTTATTGAGACATGGTTTTTCTGGGAAGCCCTGGCCATCCTGGTACTTGCTCTGTAGACCAGGCTGACCTCACCTGCCTCTCTGCATACCAAGTGCTGGGATTAAAGGTGTATGCCACCACCGCCTGGCTACTTCTGGCAATTTTTCTTTAATCACTATAGTTAAGAAACAGATAACTGAATCCCTGCCTCTGACAGGGAGCAGCCCTGCCTCTGACAGGGAGCAGGAAATGTTTTCTGTGAGTAGCCTATCAACCGACCCTCAGTAACAGAGCCTGCCCCCACACAGGACCAGGTAGGAAAGTGGCAAGCAAGCTCTAAAAGACGTAGACAAACCCCAAGCTGTGTTTGTTCCAGAGTCATGAGTGATTGAACAGCACAGAATGGATTTACGGGACCTCCTCTGCAGCAGATGTCAGGGGAGAGAGAAAACGCATGGCCCTTTCAGCAAATGAGAAAGTGCAACTCCAATACTCAGGGAGCAGAGGCACTAACCTGGGTGACAGAGTGAGTTCAAGATTAGCCTGAGCAAGTTAAGAGACCGTCTCAAAATGAAGAGTAGAAAGAAAGCTGGGTATGACTCGCGGCTAGATCACCCGTACAAATCCACCAACGAGGGGGCTAAGGGTCTAACCCAGTGATAGAGCACTTGTCTGGCACACACTAGGGCCTGGTTTCCTCATCATTACAAAAAGTACACAGAAGCAAAGCAATGATATCTCAGATCTAGGGGACAAAAGCCTTGGGGATGAGACAGGGTGCCTCAGGAGACGCTGTTTCCATCTTGGATCTGGGCTGCTGAGGCCACTGAGTTCTGAGTGCACACTGCCTGAGGAGTCTGTTTTCTTTTGAGCTGGGCTGGGGCTGCCTGAAGTACCTATTTCTTTCTTTCCTTCTTTCTTTCTTTCTTTCTTTCTTTCTTTCTTTCTTTCTTTCTTTCTTTCTTTCTTTCTTTCTTTCTCTCTTTCTTTTTTTTTTTAAATCTTGTTTGAGTCTGGCTGCAGGGCACCTGCTGCTGCCCCCACTTGTCAGCAATTCTCAGTGTGCTGAGCCCTCACTGGCTCCTACAGGTCAAAGAGCCTGCATCCCTCACTTCCTCTCATGCGTTTTTCTGTTGACTTTGGCTGCAGCTTACAGGAACATGGCCATCTCAAATCTCTTTGCAAGTCTGGGTAAATAGGCAGCCCAGAACTGCTGATGAGCTTCCATCGGGGCCCCAGAGAACAAGCTGATCTTCCCAAGAAGTAACCTACCTAGGAGATTTCCTTAGCTCTCCTGGGAAGACAGCTTCCCCCCCCCCCCCACCTGCCTAAACAGACACGGGTTCCCCAGTGAAGGAGATACCAGAAAAATACAGAGCCAGCCTGGGCTATGGATTGAGCTTCAGGTGGACTGGAGAGACTTGCCAAGGCTCTCTCTCTCATAGTCTCTTCTGAAGGTGCCTATAGTTAGGGCTATGGCCAGGTAAAGTGTGGGGGGCAGGGCAACCTGCATCAAGGATATGTGGGGACATGCTTCTCCGAGAAGGATTGAACTGTTTGTTGTTCATCTTTTAGAGGAAAATCAGCTCTAGAGCATCCTTTGATATGTGATTGTGGGAGGAATTCAGAGCAGGGCTGAATGTGGGGCCAGCCCACTCCCAGACACTGCTCACACCTTCTGGATAACTTCAGGCTAGTTCTATTGCTCCCCCTGGGCATCCATTGTGCTCTGCACAGCCTAGGATGGAAGACCCTTCCTTGTGTTGTTTCTGGGACAGAAGCTTTAAACATGACCACCTGTTGGCAGGACTGTGGTCCTGTTCTTTCCCGAGGCTCCCAGGACAGCCTCAGGACCTGCCACTTAGGAAGACTTGTCCTAATGCACAGGTATAAATAGAAGGGTGGCCAAGGAGCCTCTCGGGAGGTCCAAAGGGCACCTGGAAGAAGGCTGGGATTAGACATAGCCTGGAAAGCTGCGTGCGTGCGTGCGTGCGTGCGTGCGTGCGTGTGTGTGTGTGTGTGTGTGTGTGTGTGTGTGTGTCTGTGTGTCTGTGTGTCTGTGTGTCTGTGTGTCTGTGTGTAGGGGCCTCATAAAAGTGAGAAGCAGTCAATGGTCAATGACCTCTCAATGACCTCTCTCAGATAAACTCCCATCCTCCAGCCCCACTGGTCCCTAGGAAACTGCCAGAATCCATCATCTAACAGGATTGAAAGCTGTGTGAGTTTGCTACTGCTGTGTGACAAATGGTTAGGGCTTAGTGACATAAGAGAGTGAAATCATGCTCTGTCTCCATGGTTTCCATGGTCACGAGTTGGAGGGCAGCTCAGGTGGGCATTGCTGGCTCAGGGTCACCATCTGGAGGCTGTGGAGCCAGGGACAGTGGGGCTAGGTGGTTTCTGTCCTTGGTGCCTTGGGCTTCCTCAAGGTGTAAGTGTATGTGAGAGACAAAACTGTGACCTTGAAAGGTGCTGACCTTGAATCTGGTGTCATCGAGGGGAGGATCACCAAAGCTACCACAGGGTCTGGCTCTCTGAGGTGGTGTAGTACCAGGCACTGACTGTGGGTATGGAGGCTGGGGGGGCGGGGAGGACATGGGTGATGAGGCTGCTTGAATTGTCTCCCTGTCCCAGGATCCTGGGGTCTGGATAGGACTCTGGAGCCCACCAGCTAGGACAGGAAGGAGCTGAAAAGAGCCCCTGACTTCTATTTTTTTTTTTTTTAGAAGGGTTTGCTGGATTTGGGAGTTTTGCACTCTGGAATGCCTCTCATCTTGGATCTGTCACAGAATGATTTAGAATTGAAGCCTCTACACCTGGAATGAGCTTGGGAGTGGGGAACAATAGAGAGATGGTTGGGAGGACCCACATTCCAGGGTGGGAGGCATCCGCTCTTTGACACTGGGAGCCCGGGCTGGCTGTACTTGCTCTCCCGTCTCTGGCTCCCGGTGTGGATCTGGCTGTAGACTTTGGAGCTGTTTGTAGGCAAGCAAGCGTACTGCAGAGATGAAGAGATGAAAGGGAAATGCCAGGAAATCTGCCTCCCTCTTGTCATTAAAGCAGGTTAAATGAAAAAGGACAGTTCCCTAGACATGTCAGAGACAGGGAATTAGATCGCTCTAGTCCAGAGAATGTTGTAGAAGGGTGTTCTCCCCCCCCCCCCAGCGCCCTGAGGTTCTGAGATGCACAGGGTGGAGCTAGGGTAAGTTAGGACACTCCTTCTTATCCTCAGGAGCTGACACTGAAGCCGGAGCCCTTCTATATTCAGTGGCCATGAGGAGCCTGCACCCAGCCTTGAGGTATCAGTCACAGTCCCCAAAGTCTCCATGATGGGTGGAGAAGGCCCACAAGATCGCAGTCTCCAGCCTGGCCTACTCAGTATTCATTGGTGGGTGGCGGGTGATGGCCATGATGAATTCTGTCCCGTGAGTTAGTGGATTTCCTCAGGTTGGATAGTCCCTAAGGGCCTAGAGGCTGCTCCCATCTCTCTGAGCTCAGACAGTTGGTTGATAGACCATAGTGACATCTGCCCCACTTCTGAGGGCCAGAACATGGTAAGAGGATACAGTGATTCTCTGAGGGGCAGGAGTGAGGATTATCGAAGATCCCCGATATGGAAAGATCAGGTACCCTCTTCTGGTGTGCAGACAAAACACTCTGTGCATAATAAATAAATCTTTGAAAAAACAAAAGAAAATGGTAGTCTTTTATATAATTCTTATCTATATAAACATTTGAAATTATCCACACACACACACACACAGACAAGGAAGGTGACCTTTCCTTTGGACAGTGGGTGGGGAGATTATCTTGAACCATTTGACCAGGAAAACTGTATCCAAAATAAAGATGTGAAAGGGTGGAGGGGAAGAGAAGAGACTTGTGTCATGTATGATCTTGGTCCCCGGAGACCCCCAATACAAGAAGAATCATGAAAGCCGATCCCAACCAATGAGACCATCAAGGATTTGGTCATGAAATTGCTGGGTCTAGTGGTGCATGCCTTTAATCTGAGCACTTCGGAGGCAGAGACAGGAGGATCACTTTGAGTCCTAGCCCAGCCTGGCTTACGTAGTGAATTCCATGCCATCCAGGAATACATAGTGAGAACCTATTTGGCACAGAGGAGCACAAGAAATAATTCCACCCTGAAATTAAAATGGGAGAGAAATTATCCCTGTGAACTTATTTTCAGTCAAATGAAAAACAAATTAATTGAAAAGTATTTAACCTCAAGGTTAGATACGTAACCCAGGATGGCTTTTATGGGCCGAAGGGAGTTTGTTCTGAAAAATAGTTTTTGTTGTTATTGAACATTAATTAAGTAGTCAAGATTATAACTGAGCATTTGTATTCAGGGTATTGTTGGGCAGCAATACTTTGCATATGCATACAAGCATACACATAGATGTGTTCATAAACATGCATGTGATGCATACAGACATGTGTGGGTATGTAGATTTGCATAACACACAAACATGCGTGCATATACATGTGCATGAATATACTGATGTGTACAAGCATATATATTTGTACAGATACATGGGCACAGGCACAGACAAGCGTTTATGTGTGCATATAGGTATATGTGTGAACGCTTAGATGTAGGCACAAGCACACGCGTGTGCTCATGCAGACACATGTGCAGAAACACACATGCATGCACGCAGACACTTGTGGAAGCATGAACGTATAATTTCCAGGAGCCACAAGGCTCTCTACATCTGTTTTGCTTTTCCTCATGGAGAGCCTGGCTCCACCCTCGCTGCCCTGTGACCTAAGCCCTTGTTTGGGTGGAAGGGGATTTCCACATCCTTATCAGTATTCCCAGCTTCCCTCTGGTGAGCCTGGTCAGCCACCCCCCCACCCCCCGAAGAAATTTGTCTATTTCATCTCAAACAGCAGTTGCAGCGGGGTAGATCATAGGTACCACATGTTCAGAGCTGGCTTCCACAATTGCTCTGCAAAGTGCCTGTCAGCTCCCTGTAGCCCTGGTGACCCTCAACAGGCAGGATCTTCTGCCCTTCTGGACCCTGACAGCTGCCCCTGCCCTCAGGTCTTCTCCTCTGGAAGACTCTACAGACCTGACCTTCTAGGACAGAATGACACTCTGCTCCTGGCCTCTCCCCTGCTCTGGAGGAGGTATTGTTGGCCTTTAGCCATGCAAGCCTGGGTGGGGGACCGGCTGTGGCCTGCTGCCTGAACTTCGGCATAGGCTACTAGGGGTTTGGGGCAGGGGGTGGCATCACCTAAACTTGGATCTCCCAGAATTCCAAAAGCCCTAGCAGGATGGGAACTTCTTCAGCGTGGACAGGTTGGGAACAACTTCCTTGTCCCTCTCCACGTGTGTCCTGGAGGTGTCATGAGGTCTGGGCTTGGGGGTTGGGGCAAACCTGCACCAGTATCCTTCACATTTTGATGGTACCACCAAGGCAAACAGTTTCTGTCTTTCCTTACCTGGGTGGGCTGCCCTCGGTCCACACAGTGAGGACAGGGCTTGGGACACAAAATCATGATCTTTGTGCGGTGGTGCAGGCTCTGGGATAAGCTGGCTATGAGTGTGCAGAGCAGACCCAGTACTGCTTCATGGGCCCAGGGCCAGCACAGTGCCAGGTTTGAGGCCCATGTAGGGCTCCAGCCTGACTTGGGAGATGGGGCCTCCTTTTCTCATCCAAATAAAAGCCCAGTCTCTTTACTGTGAGCCGAGCAGTAATGATTAACTGCAACAGGGCCCTGATCCCTTTGTTTCTGCTGGGCTGGGGCTGGGGGTGTGGGAGTCAGGGGGTACACAGCTTCACCCTGCTGCGCATGAATGCTGGGTTTATCTTCTCTAGGCTTCTCTGGTTTCAGTGTCTTATTTGTTCTGACATAGATGGGCTTTATCTCCAGTTCTTAATGGCCAATAAGACTCCAGACAATTCCTCAGAGGTTCGGGTCCCTGTAGGTATACTGAAGGGATAGGCCATGCTGGGGTTTAAAGAAGACACAACCTAAAAGTGTCCCTGCTTGTGTGGTTCCATCCTTTGCTTGTGTTTAAGGGGGCAGGTGACTAGAGCAGAGCTAGAAAGCCCCCTTCAGCAAGGGTTGGAGGCTCTGTGGATGAAGCTTCGACACCTTCCTGAAGGCCCTGGTTACTAGGCACTCACACACCTGTGGCCATCCTGGCTTAGCAGCTGCACTTGCCATATGGGCTCTCAATGTCAGGACTGCTATTTTTCCTGAAGGAAATTTCTAGAAAGTACTTCCTCATAGCCCTTTCTTTTTTGGTGACCTTTGACACAAGCCTTGATGAGTTGGGCATGTGCCATAGTGAGTTCTGGGCAGAATGGATGGAGCTTCAGAACCTCTGAGGAAGTCAGGGCTTAGGTTTCTTCTGTTGTCCATCTCTTCTCGTCTTTCTTTCCTGAATCCCTGCTGCTCATGCTCTAGGCTTGCTCCATGCCACCTCAGGTCCCACCTGCTAGCTCACTAGGCCTCTAGAAGTCTAAACTCCAGATCAGCAGAGCCAGAGACCGATGTGGCAGAACCTGGCAGGTGTTGCTGGAAGCCTGATTAGATTTTCTGCACAGCTGAGAATGTAAATATTGGTGAGAGTCAGAGACAAGTCATCTCTGGCAAGATATTACGTCACTCCAACACCTGCTCTGGACAGAGCTCTAAGGGCATGTTACCCACCTCACGGCTGGCTTTGACACAAGAAGCTGATAGCTGTTGCCATGAGGGACACAGTGTGTGGCCAGCTGCATGTTTGCAGAGCTGGCAATACCGGCCACTGGGTCTCAGCCTGAGACTCACCAGGCCCAGCTGTCCCTGCCTGAATACTGGGCCAAACAGTGAGTTCTCTGGGCCCCCGGAACTTATCTTGAGTCAATAGAGACTCTGGGCAGCCACAGAGGCTGTTGACCAGGCCAGCAGACAAGAGTGGCATTCAGGCCCCTAGCTGGTTTCCAGTGAGCTCAGCTGCTCCACAGCTGGGGCCAGGGACGGCCTGCACCCCACCCGCCTGCACCCCACCCGCCCCTTAGCCTGTTTTCCTTCTGGTAAACAAGGATACTGGAGAGGGTCAGAGCTCTGAGCATTGGGAGAATTAGACCTTCAACATGTACAGCTGGGGACACCTGAGAGAGGAAGCCGTGAGGGTACACAGAAGTGGTCACAACATGGCACCCACGGGAGGACACTGGGTGTGTTATACCCTTCACAGCAGGAACCAGAGTTCAGTTACCAATCCCTGCTCCAGGGGATAGGATTCCTCAAGATATCGTTTGATGGCTGAGGAAGTTGTGGGGGGTCATTGGAACAGGCAAGAGCAAAATGGATGTTTCTGTGAGCCTCAGGGTTAGTGGGTAGAAGCAGGGTCATCTCTTTGGGCAGCCCTGGGTTCGTGACAAAGCTGAGGGCAGACAATGAGGAGCGGAGGATAGTCTGTTCATCTGGCCATTCTGTCTAGAATCTCTCCAGCTTGGGCAAGTAGAGGAATATCCTAGGCTTCCACCTACAGCCATGCAGGACCTAGGCAGAAAGCACATGTCTTCTTTTTCTTTAGCCCTCAACTTTTGGCACTGATATGGGGGAGGAGGTGAATATGGCATCACCTGGTGGACATGGCTCGTGTTCAGGATGTCTGATTTGCTTCGAAGAGGCCCAGAGCTGGAGGTGTCTCTGGGCAGGGACATAGTGACGGAAACTTTCCAAGTTTGTGTTCCTCGTTGCTGTGATAAACACCATGACCAAAGCGAGTTAGTGAGGAAAGGGTTTATTTGGCTTTGACTTCCAGGTCACAATCCATCATTGAGGAAAGTCAAGGAAGGAACCTGGAGGCAGAAACAATGGAAGAACACTGCTTGCTGGTTTGCTCTTAATTAGCTTTTCTTATACAGCCCAGGACCACCTGCCTAGGAAATGGTGCCGCCCACAGTGGGGTGGGCCCTCCTACACCAACCCAGACAATCATATTAGCTCAAAGATCAACTTGATAAAGATAATTTACTGAAGCGAGGTTCTGGAGTGATTCTAGACTGTGTCAAGTCGACAGCGAAGGCTAAGTTAGGGATCTTCACTGAAGGATGACCCTGGGATACAGTCAGGAGTCTCTTTAGCATGTTACTCCCTGGACTTTGAGGTGGCCCATGAGGCTTGAAATTCCTAAAGCTCAGCAGGGGATTCTGGTGTCTTCTTTAGCCTTCTGCCTAGATTGAATAATCTAATGCTAGATTAAAAATCACCCCTAGTTCCTGTCCATGCAGAATGTGACCTGTTGTGACATAGAGTCTATGCAGATGGCCTTATAAGTGCTGATTTTAAACCGAAGCCTACATTTTAGTATTGACTTTGCTGTTTGAGAAAGGGTCTCATGTATCTAGGTGATCTCTAACTCACTATGTATTCAAAGATGACCTTGATTTCCTGGTCCTCCTGTCGTCCCCCCGTCCCCCCGTCCCCCCCCCCCCCCCCCCCCCCCCCGCCAAGCGTTGGACTTACAGGTTGTATGCAGTACTGGGAATGGAGGCTTTTCAAATGTTAGGCAAGCACTATGGCCACAGAATCACCTTCTCTAGCACAAGTCACCCTTAAAGCTAATGAAAATAATTCTAATCAGAATGATACCTCCTCAACCTTCCAAATGCTATTCCTCACGTTGTGATAACCCCAACCATAAAATTATTTTTTGTTGGTACTCCACAACTGTAATTTTGCTACTGAGTAGTGTCCCGGTTCCCAAGACCATCTGAAATTTGTATTTCCAATGGTCTCGACCCACGCATTGAGAACCACTGAATAAGAAGAGGGAACCCAGAGTGGCCATGTAAAGATGGGGACATGGCCAGGCCATGTGCCCACACTTGAGGAGTGTCAAACACCATAGACAGCAATAGCCACTGGAGTGGCGCTAGGACTGGACCTCTCTCAGCCTTGGGAGGTACCAGACCCCAACCCTGTTGGGGTCCAAGGAAGCATTTCATTGATCTGAGCTTATAATAATTTGTGCCAACATTCCCGGGACACCCTCGGACTCCCGGAGTGTACCATGGGCTCCTGAACCCCGGATGAGTCGTAGGAAAACCACAATCCTCACACTGTGCTATGGTTTTTGCTGAGCCAAGGGCAGGGTGCAAAAGAGAGTGTGCCTTCTGCTCACCCATGAGGCTTACTGTAGCACACAGGGTAGCTCCTGTACACTCGTGGGTGCCTGGGTCTCCCTGACCTATGTAGAAAGCTGTACCTCCTTAATGATCTCTTTAGGGCATTGTGACTCATGACAGACATCTACAACCATTTTTCCCCACAGCTGGAGGAGACACCTGAGGCTTTAAGACACTAGATACTGTGGGCATTGGGCCTCAACGAGCTGTCCCTATTGTCATCTTCAGGCTATGCCCTGCCCCTGTTCATGCAGAATGGATCCTATGGTGATCCTAGATCTGAAAAGATGTGAGGATGACTTGGAAGACCCGGTGCCTCACTCTTGGCTCTGTGTGTCTCTAGGAAGCTAGTTAACCCAAGGGAGCCTGTTTCCTCGATGGCAGAAGGGCCTAGAAGCTTCTCATTACCTCTTTTTGAGGACTACATGGCTCAGGTCACTGGTCATCAAGATTCTCATAGATTCAAAGAAGCCATGTCTTGCTGTGGACATCAGGACATGAGGTACCTGGGAAATCTGGGCCTGTGAATCACAGGGTGCCTGCATCCTGAGCACTTGCTGGCAATGTGGTCAGTGTGCAGACTGCGTGGGGGCAACCCTAGTCAGGCCTAATATTCTGAGAACCTTGGGTTTCATGGCACAGTAGCATGGTTATGACACTGTCCAAACTGGGCTATCCTGTCCTCATGGCCTGCCTGGAAGATGGGGGTATCCCAAGAACGCCCAGATTGACAGGATCAACACTTCCACCACTGTATCCCCTGGGGTGTGGATGTCTGGACCACAGCATCCTTGGCATTTGCTGTTCTTGGCGCCTCATTTAATTGCTTAAATTGTGTTAATTCTTATGCCATTAGTATCCTGCATCAAGAGTAATGCTGCCTAGAAAACAAACTTACCTAGACTACTATCTGTGTTCATCACCTTTTGAGAAAGT
The DNA here is from genome assembly GCA_033318265.1 of Phyllotis vaccarum. Taxonomy (NCBI): domain Eukaryota; kingdom Metazoa; phylum Chordata; class Mammalia; order Rodentia; family Cricetidae; genus Phyllotis; species Phyllotis vaccarum. The sequence continues at coordinate 68,537,308 of JARWLC010000017.1, read as the reverse complement.
AGAGTCACACTGTGTTACTGCCAGCTGTTTTCCATGTCTTCCTTCTTATGTGTCTTGTATTTGGTACTAAACTTGGAGATGAGGTTTCTGGAGAAACATTAAAGGGACATTGCTCCTCCAGCTGCATCTGTAGGTCTTCTTTTCCTGTGACTGCTCCCAGAAAGCGCAGCACCTGTTCCCAAGATGGAAGGGAGCAAGGCGGTACCAACCATGTGTGGATCACTCCCCTGCTGTGTCACAGGCTGTCAAAACCATAGTCTGGGAGCACATGCCTAGTGGCGCATATGTGTTCACACATTTATTTTTGTGTATCCATACTTGAGACTCACATGATGAGATGCACAGGTCCATGAGGCCAGGGCCCAGAAGATCTGGGGCCTGCATGCATTTGGAGCCATCCTCCGCTGTGATAACACAACTAAGACTTGCCTCCTCAGCTCTTTTGCCACCTCTCTGGAGTCCCCCATCATCTTAGTCAGGGTTTCTGTTGCTGGGATAAAGCACCATGACCAAAAGGGTCTTAGGAAAGTTAAGGATGTATTTCATCTTACAACTCTAGCATCACCCCATCCCTGAGGGAAGTCAAGACAGGAACAGAAGCAGAGACCACGGAGGTGCTAATACTGGAGTGCTCTCATGGCTTCTTATGTGCACAGGACCACCTGCCTAAGGGGGTCACTGCCTACAGTGAGCTGGGCCCCCCTACCCCAATCATTAATTTAGAAAATGCACTGTATAAAGACTTGCCCATAGGCAAATCTTATCGAGGTATTTTCTTAATCGAGATCTCTCTTTCCCAGTGACCCAAGCTTGAGTTAAACTGATATACAATTAGCCATGATACTCATGGAGCGATGTAGCACCTGCTTGCCATTCCCATTCTTTGCTTTTAGCTTCAGGCTCACTTCCTGACAACTGCTTCCTTAATGTTCATCACTCACATACAAATCTCTTCTCAAAGGAACACAGTCTGTCTGTCTCCACCTCAGTGAACATAGATAGCTGTGTGATGTGGATCTATGTACATGCATGTACATGTTTATAGAAACATGCACAGGTGGTAGGCAGCATATCCCCCCACTAGCTACCAGCAAAGAGAGTGCCGTGTTGGGGCTGGGTATGCTCCCTTCTCAGGCATACAAGAAGTCTATGGATGTGGTTAAGGAACCGGTTGGGCTGTGTGCCAGGCAGTGCTTTCTGCAACAGGGGCATAGGCCAGGAGCCTAATGGAAGGCCTGGGTATCTAAGAGCCTATAAGGCTGACGGTGGGTGATACAGGGTGAAGTGACTCATAGCGCCATCCTTCAGGATCTGACTTTCTGGGCTTTCTGCAATGTTGACCTATTCCCAGACAGCATCAGTACATGGAAGAAATATTGTCATAGGCTAAATGTCCATCTTCCCAACTGCCGCCCAGGACATTGACTCTTATGTTCTTCCAGATGCCCCAGAAAATACCTTACCATCTTATTAGCTGAGCCCTGGTCACATGTATGGGCAAACCAATGTTTGCAGTCAGTGGGATGGGTTTAGATCTTAGGCCAGCCCTGCCCTAGTGCCAAGGTAGTTTCTTCACCTGATCTTGGAGTGGGGCTTTGCAGAGGCAGAGCAGGAGGGTCTGGACAGAATAGAAGTTTTATGGGAATTGGGATGCCAAGAGGCGGGGGAAGGATTGGAGGCCTGAATATGGGAACATAGGGTAAGGTCATGGGGTACAATCAAGGAGTGAGATCATGAATGGGGCAGCCTAGGTCCTCATGAGCACTTGCTTAGTCAGAGAGAAAGGACCCTAGAGGCCATAGGTTACCCCAGGGAAATAGTGAACATCTCTGCTCTGTGTTCCACCTGTTTCCCACACCTTTGACTCTGGCTAGTGGGGCACAGTGGTATCTGAGAACTTCAGAGAGGAGAAAGCAAGGGTGATGCCCTATTAAAAATAGTCTGTCTTGGGGCGGGGGGGGGGGGGGGAGGTTGGAGAGAAGGCTCATTGATTAAGAGCAGTGGTTGTTCTCCCAAAGGTCCTGAGTTCAATTCCCAGCAACCTCACGGTGGCTCACAACCATCCATAGTGGGATCTGATGCCCTCTTCAGATGTAAAGTTGATAGAGCACTAATACACATTAAATCAATCAATCAATCAATCAATCAATCAATCAATCAATCATACAATAACAACAGCAAAACCCCAGCCTATTTGAGTAAAACAGGCAGGTCCAGACGTTGTCTTCCAGTCACGTGACCCGTTTCAGTCTCCAGCTCCCTTTCCTACTAGTTACTAAGTATCAGTGTGTTCTCACACATGAGTCTATGTGCATGTAGCTGTGTGCACTGCTGTGCGCTCACCCTTGAGTGTGCCTCAGTGTGGGCCTTTGTGTCCTTATGTGTATCTGTGTGCCTTTGTGTATTTGTGTGCCCCTGTGTGTGTTTACATGCACCCATGTCTGTGCCTGTGTATGATCCTGTGTGTGCCTATATACTCATGTGTGCCTGTGGATGCCCTTATGAGTCTGCATTATGTACCTCTGTGTCAGTGTGTGCCCGTGTGCCTATATGTACCTATGTGACCTGTGTGCATCTTTGTGTGCACCCATATGCATGTTCATTTATGTATCCATGCATGCAAGTACTTAGATGTATGTACTCAAGCTCTCAGAGGCCCCTGATTCGTGGGCTTGTGTGCATGCGGATGTCCATGAATGGGGCTGGGGCCCAAGCGGGGAGACGATTTTCCTGGAGGCCACGCTTGATCAGCTGCCAAATTATCTCTATTGTCATGTCAACCAAATATTTTCAGGCTCCCCGCCCAGAAGCCTCGGAGCGCTGTCTCCTCCCGGCTGCGAACCCCAGACCAGACTTCCAAACCGCTAGGCCAATCTGGAGGCCCTTTTTTTAGCTGCCGAGGGGAGAGAGAGAGAGAGAGAAAAAAAAAAAAAAAACCATAAGCAAACACAAATCCACTGATCGTAGCCGCCGTCTTCTCCGCGGTCTAACTTCTGAGCTTTGATCTGATACTGGGCCCCAGAGGACGTGTTATTTCTAAATAACGAGCCAAATGTTTGTGCCCGACATTGAACTCCTCTGGTTTGGGGAAAAATATGACTTAGCATCAATGTTCTTTGATGCGGCCAGCAGCATGGGGATCAAAGGCTTTTCAAGGGGGCAGAGGCAGGAGGGGTGGCAGCGGACTGTGGGTCCGCCCTGGGCAGCAGAGCCCTGGGTAGAGCCCTACCCACCCACCTAGGCCCACATAGAGGTCTTCACTGTGGCTTGAGGCTGGACACACCTGCATAAAACCTGATGTCCCCAAAGTCTCCTCAGTGGCTTTGGGGGTTGAAGGCCCAGGATAGGAGTGGTGATAGCCTGCTTTTATGACACTGGGACTCCAGAGGCTCATCCTAGAATTGGGTGGGACCCTTGTAAATTATGGGAGTGGGAGACAGGTCGTTAGCACATGGGCACACGGAACAGCAGGTACTGGTGGCCACAAGCTGTCCTGGAGATGGACTGTGGCGTCTTGGAAAGAATTGGAGAAAGGCGCCCCCTGCTGGTTAGTGTCAGCCTACAAGTACATGGTCCAGTCCAGTCAGCCTGGGTTGATATCTGCATACATACAACCTGTGCTGCTTAGCCCCAGTGGTCCTGTGACCCATCATCCTGCAGGCCTGGGTTCAAGTCCCTGTCTTAAGTCCATGATGCAGTCAGTGAAGTCTGAGTGACTTCACATCATAGGAATGGTTGATTTCACGCTGGGGATGGCATTTTCCCTGGGAAGCATTGCTATCAGCCTCTTTAGTGGGAGTCAGGGTACAATGCCAGCAGTCACCTGCCTTAGTAATTAAGCTGGCGGCGGGGGGGGGGGGGGGGGGAGGCCTCTCTGTTGTTTCTTGCAACTTCTGTCCTGAATCTTGTCATTGATGTTTGCTGGCAGGTTCTGGCCAAGGGAGGGCTCTGTTTGCCTGGGCTTGGCCAAGCTCTGAAGCTCAGTGTCCACAATGGTCCCCAGTTGGCTAAGGACCCACCCACAGCCTGAGAGCTCCTTAGACCCCAGATACAATTCATGTCCCCAGTAGCCATATCCAAACTGCTCTTTTCTGCTGTCAATTGTAGAGATCTAGAATCCAGGCCTCTGATCTGAGGCTATTCCTTGGCCACTGTGGGGTTGTGACAGGGTAGTATTGTTGTTTATTTGTTTTGTATTGTTTCTCATTTTTTTTATTTTTGAGACAGGTTCCTCACATAGTCCAAAGTAGCTGTCTTAGTTAGGGTTTCTATCGCCGTGGTGAAGCAACATGACCAATCTGAGAAGGAAGGGATTTATTTGGTTTACACCTTCCACAGCACAGTTCATCACTGAAGGAAGTTAGGACAGAGGCCTAAATGGGGTAGGAGCCTGGAGGCAGAAGATGATGTAGAGGCCGGGGAGGGTGCTGTTTACTGGCTTATCCAGCCTTCTTTCTTATAGACCATCAGCCCAGGGATGGCTCCACCCACATTGGGATGAACCCTCCCCTATAAATTATAGCTGGGTCTTATGGAATCACTTTCTTCATTTAGGTCCCCTATCCTCAGATAACTCTATTTTGTGTCAAGCGGACATAAAATTAAGCTAGTACAGAGATCTTTAACTCAATCTGCTAAAGCCAAAGACACCTTGAAATTTAATCTTCTGGCTTTGCCTTCTAAGTGACAGACTACAGACACGCACTTTCATACCTCTTTTGCATGTGGCTGGGCATGGGTCCCAGCTAAGCCATAAGTGCAGCCTAGGACATGCTCCTGAAGATTTTGTGTTGGTTATGTGCATGTGTGAGTGTCTATGTATCAGTATGTGTACAAGAGCAGATGCCCTCAGAAAGCAAAGGCATTGGATTTCCTGGAGCTGGAGTCAGCAGCGGTTATGAGCCTCCCTGCACAGGTGCTGGGAACCAAACTCAGGCCCTCTGTAGGAGCGACATTCTCTCCTTACTGCTGAGGCATCTTGTTGGCCCACAGAGATGTGTTTTTAAAAGTTGAATAATCCTAGTCAATTCCAGTGCACAGGAGGCCAAGGCAAGGAAATTGCTGAAAATTTATGGCCAACCTGGCCTCCATAGTGAGATCCTGTCTCAAAAATACCAAGAGAAGAAAAAACAAATAGTTCCACTGACAGGCAACAGTCACATGATGCCAAATTCTGGCAGTGATGGAAACAGAGAGGTACAATCGGAGAAGGATCGTGATAAATAAAATCCAGACTTGAGACAGCAATGTTGTGGTCACATTGAATCACTTACTATAAAAAATCTGTTTGGTCGTATAAAGCTTTTTCTAGGAGAGATATCTATTCTCTCCTACTCTCCAGATAACACCCCAACAGCAGGCCAAAGTACAGTTCTACCCAAGTTCAACCTGGGGAACCGATGAGTTTATTGGTGTTATTTGTAGAACGTATGCAAAAGAGGTTGCTTACAGAACTATTGGGTAACCCCAAAGCAGCCACAGCATGAAAAGTCTCACCGCATGGGTGACAACTTCCTTATTGTCGCATAGAAAGAGCCCCCCCCCCACATTAGCTGTCTACTCACTATATATACTTTGAGGTCAGGAGACCTCAAAGCCTAATGCAACGGGGGCAGGATGGCCCACAGGAGCTGCGAGGGGCAGGGGAGCATGCTTAGGATCTTCAGTGATTCTTTCTACCTTTTCCCTTCCATGCTTGCTATAGTCCAGATCTCAAAGATCTCAGCAGAGCCGTCACAGCTGCTTCTGAGGAATATGATGCCTACTATGTTTGAAAAAATAGTGTTCTGTCAAAAATACTCTTGTGACTTGCCACAGTAGGGGGAACAGGACTGGGGTGTCCCAGAAATATATCGTCTCTGAAAACGGAAAGGATTCTAGAATAACGGTTTCCTGTAAAAATCGGGAAGGAAGTGGCATAGGACCTGGTGGGCGGCACTGAGGGCGGCGACTATGTTCCTGTGTTGACATGACATAATTTTTACTATTGGGGTGCAGCTGGGTGGCTATGGCCACACCCCAGGAGAGGGTTGATGCTGAGGATGGAAATGATGGTGGGATCCTGGTGTGTCTTGAAAATGGAACCACTGGAGATTCTGATAGTTTGGACGTGAGGCACATGGAGAGACAGGGCAGGTCCTCACCTGCTCTGCTAATGGACAGGGCTATGTGAACTGGAAGACAGCTGATAGATGGGGAGGTGGGAAGGACACCAGATTCTTTGCACATGCACATGCGTGGGTACAGGGGTCTGCACTTGCATGTACATGTGTGTGTGGGTACAGGTAGAAGCCAGAGTCAGTTTCTATTGTTATCCTTCAGATGCCCACCATATTTATTTGTTTGTTTCAGGGTCTCTCTCACTAAATCTGGAGCTTGCTCAAGTAGTCTAGGCTGACTGGTCAGCAATCCCCAGGGGCGGGTCTTCCTGTCTCCATCTTCTATTAATGTTAAAATGTCACACGTGCACTGCCATATAAGACTATTTTTTTTTTAAAATGTGGACTTGGGGGATCAAAGTCAGGTGCTTGCAAGCACTTTACCAGCTGGCAGTCTCCCCTAATCCTCACGGGGCTCATGCTTTTAATTAGGGAGTTGAGGTGGGAGCCAACCATGACTCAGTGGTTTCTGGGAAGGAAAAAGACAAGCCTGGGTTCTTGCCTCTACCCACCACCAACCCTTTGTACTCATACTGTGTTATGGGCTGTCGAGCAGGTACACTAGTCTGTAGGGTCCTCTGCACCCACGGAAACTCATCCCGCAGCCCCAGGGTTCTGGTCTTTGTTTTCCTTCTCCACAGTACTATACACAGCTCCTGTGGTACTTTCTCCACAGCTCTGATATCTGCAGCCAGCCATGTGCAGCTGCTTCAAAAGGACACAGAGGGCCCCGTGTCCCCTGTTCACGTCCATCTCTTTGAACCACGGACCTTCTAGGTTGCAACAACTGCCTGTTGCCTGTTTCATCAACAAACAGATTTTCACCATCGTTCTTTTTGTCCTTTGCCCCTCTTTTTTTCTTAATTTTTTTGTTTTTATTTTGTTTCTGAGATTGGGGTTTATCTAACCCAGCCAGGCCTTGAATCTGACTCCTCTGTCTCAGTTTCCCAAGGCCTAAGATTATAGGTATATGTCACCATATCCAGCTCCCATTCTTTATAAAGATAGCATTTTATCCAGGTGTAGTGGCCCTTGCCAACAATCTTAGCATGCAGAGGCTGAGGCAGGAGGATTATCATGAGTTCAAGCCCTACTCAGGCTTCATAGAAAATTCCAGACCAGCCTGGGCTACAGAGTGAGACAGACCTTGTCTCAAAACAGTAATGAAAAGGTTACATGTCACTGTATGACTGTTAGAAATTATTTAGCAGTCTAATGCTGGTGAGCTTCTAGAATATTCTAAATGTTATAGTGAGTGATTGTGCTTGCTTGCAGTGATACCGTAAGGGTGCAAGACTGTTTTGGGAGCAAATAGCATGCATGTTAACACTTTTTATTGACTCTTTTGGTTGATTGAACATAAATGACACACAGTTCCTCAGCTGCAGACAAGGCCTGTTCCCCACTGGCCCTGCCATGTGTAACACTAGTCAGTGCCTTGCTCTCTGCCAATCTGGTAATAAAGTGGGTCCCCATTTCCTTCCTGTTAACATTTTCCATTCTAGGTCAGGTCCCTCTGTGGATTAAGCAAGATGATACTACTTCCTGAGTATCCTTGAGGACTAGGGACTTCCTGGGCACTCTCCATGTGTTTGGGATGTAAACTAACTGTCACTTCCTTTCTTGGTGGCCGACTGGGTTTCAACTTTGGCTTATGGCTTCCTGGCCTTGTCTGGATGAGGAACATATTCTCTGTTTCCTGCTTTGCCCCACTTCAGGGGCATGGCCTTCAATCTCACCACATCCTGCTACCTGAGTCCAGAAGTGCTCAAATTCCATTCACTGTCTCAGTTGACTGGGCTGATGGCAGAAACATATTAGCAGCATCTATATGACATACAAGATAGACTATTTTATTTTTGTATATGTGATGTGCTTGTCTGTGCACGCACACACATGCGTGCAGGCGCACTCACCAGTGTGTGCCAACAGAGGCCAGAGACTAGCATCCAATGCCTTCCTCAGTTACTTCTCTATCTTACCTTTGGGGACAGTGTCTCTCACTGAACCTGGAGTTTGCCCATTTGGTTAGTCTGGCTGGCCAGCGAGCCCCTAACCCTCTCCTCTCTCAGCCTCCCAGCACTGGAATTACAGATCCTCATGACTATGTTCAGCTTTTTAACCTGGGTACTGGGGATCAAACTCAGGTCCATATGCTTGTGTGGGAAGCATGCTTACTGAATCGTCTTTTGAGCCCTTGAAACATTCTTGAATGAAGGGATGTCTTAGTTGCTTTTCTATTGTGATAAGACCACATGACCTAAAGTGATGTCTCAGTGGGGAAGAACACTGGTCCCTGTTCTTCCAGAGGACCTGGGTTCAATTCCTAGGACTCACAGGACAGCTCACAACTTTCTGGAAGTCCAGTTCCAAGGGATTTGATCCCTTCCTCAGACTGTCTTAGATACCAGGTAGATCTATGGGGCACATGTATACAAGCAAAATAATCAGGCACATAAAATAAAATAATATATATATGTGTATATATATATGTATATATATGAATGACACCATGACCAAGGCAACTTTAAGAAGTTTATTTGAGTATATATCTTGAGACACAGCCACAGGGAGCAAGCTGGGAATGCTGTGAGCTTCAAAATTTGAAATTTCACCCAGAGAGACACACTTAGTCCAATGAGGCTACACCTAATCCCCCTAAACAGTTCCACCTAGGAAACAATAGTCCAACATGTAAGCCAATGGCGGTCACTCTCGTTCAGACAACCTCTGGGGGCCTCATAGGTGTTGGAGCAACAGGGAAGTAGAAGATCCTCAGTCTACAGTTGTTCAGGAATGCCCTGGAAAAGACAGGAAGACACCCAAATGCACATCTAAAAACTGTGGATAGATGTCACTGGATGAGCAGTGACGAGTGAGTCACAGGCAGAGTAAGCTTCACTCCCAGGAGTCTCAGGTTAAACAGCACACCTCTCCATGAAAAAAAGAGAGAGAGAATTAAAGAAAACAGAGAAGGGAAAAAAGTAGGGCTAATTATGGAGAGGATTAAATACCATTCCTTTAGGCTTAAAAATATGATACAATATTTTAGTGAATGAAGTCACCAAGATTTCTTTTGAGGTAGAGATAAAGTAATGGAGAGGCTGGAGTTGAAGGAATTGAAGTCACGGAGGCAGGGGTCAGGGAGGCAGGGGTCAGGGAGTCTGAGATCATAGAAGCTGGAGTCGTGAAGGCTAGGGTTACGCAGCTAGGGTCAGGAAGTCTGGGGTCAGAGAGGCCGGGGTCAAGGAAGCTGGGGTCAGAGACAGGGCTTACTCAGGCTGGTCTCCTTGTAGATTGGATAAGGCTGGTCATTGCAGCCTGTTGGCCTCTCCGCTTCTGCCTGCCTTCTTGAAAATCACCTTAAGCTTTTGGTGAGAGCCGGGTGATATCATCCCAAGTGTTCAGAATTCCCTGAGAGCCACCCTATCAGGCTGGTTGGCACCTGTTCTGGAAACAATGCCTGTGTCATTCACACAAAGACAAACACCCCAGGTAAAGTTAGCACACAGAGAGCTGGGAGCATTTCTTTCTGCCTCCAGGGAGTTGCTGTGTGCCCGGAAAGGGCCACAGAGGCTCTGGCTTTTCACTGAACTCTCCTGTTTACCATGGAGTCTCTCAGGCTTTTAATATGGGTAACATAATTGCAGGTGTACTGAAGCTTCCAGACTGCTGATCCCATTTCACATAAACACGGGATGCCAGGCTGTCCTCAGCAGTGGCCCACTCGGGCTGGGGGGCAACGGAATGCAGGGACTCTGTGCAATTGGAATGCTTGGTCTTGTGGCTTCCTGGAATCTGGCCATTTCTTCACCTCCTGCTGGATGTTAAACTCTTGCATGGAAAGGGTGAAAATAGAATAAAACAGAAGAAATGGAGGCTTTGTGAACCCTGGGGTCTCTGCTGTGTGGCGATTGTCTGGGATATCTGGTTCTGCTAAGGACTCCCCAAGGACTTGGCCATCAGTGCCAACTAAGTTTTGGGTGATGATGTTAAGCAGGCTGCCTATGTCCGGTGACCACTCGGTGCCTGGAGGGGGCCTCTAAGGTGGGGTGATTGAGAGAAGTTGAGTGGTCAACTGTTTGAACAAGAAAAGGATAGACCCACACATAAGGCTGCAAGGCCCCAAGCAGGGTGGGTTTTGGTTTCAATAGCCCAACGATGCCACGCAAGCCCTGATTTCATTTCTGCCTTCTGCCTAGTTGGCTTCATTCCAAATCAAGCTGTCCCCCACGTATACACAAAAGAGCTACTGTAGTTCTAGGTTTCACATCCAAGTACCACCCCGCCTGGGAAGGAGCGTTTATCTGTCCCAGCTGTTCACACAGAGAATCATAATGAGGCCCCTTAAGTCAGGTGCTCATCCTTCAGTGCATACATGCGGCAGGCGAGAGGAAGATGTGATGGGCGTGCAGGAGAGGGATGTAGGCTGTGGGTTGCTGGGTACATGATGGTGACCTCTGCTGCCCAAAGGTTGGGATGTGAACATTGCCTCCATCATTTGAGCTTACTTCTTAGATATTAGCTTTAAAAGCTTAGGGAAAAAGGGATCTTGTGCTGGCCAGTACAACAGAGCTTGCCTGACACCAGGGCATGGACATGGGCTGTGGGAAGACTGGGGTACCTACCAAACTCTATCTACTTCCACCTGAGACATGCAGAGGACACACTCAGGCCCTCACCGGAGCCCCCAGGGGTATGTCTCAGCAGACCCACCCAAGCCAAGAGGTTTCAAAAGACTTTGAAATGGGTGGAGCCATTGTACCTGCTGCCTTCCTGGCCCTTCCAGGCTACTGTAGCCATTTACAGAAAGCCGATGACACGGAGATGATTCATGTTCTTAGAAGCATGTATGAATTATCTCTGGTGGAACACCATCAATTGTCATTTGGGGACAGGTGGCGGTATCATATCTAAGCTCACTAGGGCATTCCCATATCCTTCCTGCTGGCAGCCTGAGGTTTTACTGGCTTCCTCATTGCCTTGTAAGTCCAACAAACTCTCTGAACGTCAGGCTCATTCCAGCTTTCTTTATTACCCACCTGGTCCTCAGGTGGGTCCGAGCTCTGGTGTGAGTGGCTGGGGAACATGGCAGGATGCCAAGGAAGGGCCTGCAGGTGCACTGGCCCTGCCTGCTGTTCTTCTACCTCCCCCTCCCTCGTGAGGTAGCCTTCTGGAGACACACCACTGTTGTTCACACAGGCGACACAATCTCTCTCGGGCCATCTATCCAGTCCTTCTTCCTATAGTGTTTGTGGCTGTGGATGGCTTTCTGTCAATATCTCTTAATATTTCTGTAGGCATAACTTGAAAGTCAGAGGATGTTAAATGTCTCCTGTTTCTCCTCTTCCTGCTCCACACACCCTCAGCTCATCTGTGGACGTGACTTCAAGCAGTTCCTCTTGTGTCCAAAGTATATTCAGCATTTCTGTTTTCAAGGAAATTTTACATTCAGCGTCAGAGTACATGTGTTTGTTAGTACAAGGCAGCATGTAAATGGCTTTCCTCAGATTGACGTGGGTATTACTCTACCACTCTAGAGACAGATCGTATCTGCTTTTCCAAACCCTGTGGGCAAGGACTTCCAGCCTCGCTAGCTCACTTGGTCCAGTCAATAGGGATTACCCTGAGGCAAGCAGAGACTGGATCCTGAGGCTGCTTTGGGCTAAAACCTGACTCAGAGACCCTAAGTGGGATTCTGAGAAGCACAGGGTAAAATAAATAAGGTGCAAGGGTGAAGTAGCCACAAAGATGTGAGCCTGTCATCCACAGCCTCCATGGTACAGTGTCCTCTGGAACACCCCCTCTAGGAAGCAAGGGAAGTTGTGGGAACAGGTCTCCAGAAACTTTGCAAGGTCAAAGACCTACCTAACCATGGGTCAGAGCTCTGACTCCGCTGGGGTTTCATGAAAGGCTGTCTCACCCCTACCCCACTCCCTGCCCTGTTCCTTCTGGGTCTCCACTATCTGCGTTCTCACAAGAGGCTTTTGTTTCTCCTAATTCTCAGGCGGGCTCTCTGCAAAAAGCCTGATAAAATAGGTGAGGAAGCAGGAGGGATTGTGGGTCCATCCTGGTATGGAGAGCCCTTCACCCTCTCCCCATCCACTATCATCTCATCCCTACTGAGTCATCTGCTGACCCCAGATCACGCAGGCCTGACATCTGGGAGTGGCTTAAGTAAGATGTGGGTCCTAAGGGGTGGGGGTGTGGCTTGTATTGTGGGCGTGGCCGTGCCTCGGTCCTGGGCAGTTACTGTGGTTGGGGCGCCACTGCATAGTTCATGGCTGGCCCTCTGCTGCCACCTGGTGTCCAGCATGGGCTACGCACCTTCTCTTAACTTTGGCGATACTGGTGCGCGCATGCTCCTGGAGTGTTGGCTGTGCTACAGGAGTCCCTGGGGGTCCCCTAAAGTCCTGCTGGTCCAGAGCTTGACGTCCATACACCGACGTGTGTTTCAGGATGTGCTTCAGGATGGCTACATTACGAACTGGAGGAAGCTGCGCTGCACCTGGAGAGTCCGCTCCTTTGATCACAATGGGGGAAACTGAGTCCTCATCCTTCCTCTCCCTGAGGCCATGGCCCTGGATGCATTTTCGCACACCAGTTCCGCTGAGAGGGTTGCGGAGGATCAAGGTCTGCCTGTGGGTGGAGATGCATTCTCCTGGGGAGGAAGCCAAGGCTGAAAGTGCTCTATAATGAATGCCCTCACATCCTATGATTTAAGGCCACAATGTTTCCTTACTGGGAAGTAGAGTTCAAAAGAAACGAACAGGATGTGGAGAGCTGGGGGTGCCCTTCTGTAATTCTCCCGGATAGGAGAATGGGGAGTTTCGAGCCAGCCTGGGCTACATACCTGGTCTTGAAAAATAAACACAGAGGTTAGTTTAGCTCCATTGCTAAAGTACTTAGTGAGCAGTCAGTAAGTCCTGGAGCCTGCAATCCCCTAGCACTGGGACCACGAGGCAAGGAGAATCAATCAGAAGTTCACAGCCATCCTTAGTTATATAGCCAAGTTTGAAGCTAGCCCGGGCAGCACGTCATCCAATCTTGAAAAACAAAAATGGGTCAATGTCATTTGCACATGCTTTTAATCCCAGCACTGGAAAGACAGGAAGGAATTTTGGGAGGCTAACCTGGTCTATGTAGCAGGTTCTAGGCCAGTCGGAGCTACATAGTGAGACTCCGTCTCAAAAAATTAATTAAATAATTAAAAATAAAGTGATGAGACACTGATGCTTCTGTTTCCCTGGGCTTATGTTGTGTGACCTGAAGACCGAGTGGAATCAAGGTCCTGGGGTCAGAACCTTCAGCCTTAACACAGAACAGAGGGAGGGGGAGAGAAGGTCAATACCAGGGCCTGGAGGGGGCAGAGCTGTAGAGATGGGCTTTCGGGCTTTTATTTTAGGCACTTGGTGGGATTTTATTATGGGGGTTTGGGGGAAGGCATGGGGCATGATTGAGTTCAAAGGTCCCCTGGCAGCAAGAAGGCTGACGGGGAGGGGACATGTAACAGGTGCATGGCCTTGGCGAGCTCCGGGGTGAAAGGCTCAGAAAAGGCTGGAATTGGCTTCATAGTTCATTATAAAGGCTGGGGATTTTCAGGGAGTGGGAGCCAACAAGGATTAGGGCCAACTGCCAGGTTTGAGTTGGAATCACCCACAGGTGTGATGGGATCCTAGCCAGGACACTATTTAAATGGTTCTGTTTTGGAGCTTGGTGTTACATTCCACACATTATCTCAGTTACTGAACATAAAAACCTAGGGCAAGGCAGTCCTTATCTCTTCCCATGGCACGCTACCAGCTGTGTGAGTAAGACTTTATTGCCCTTGTTCAGGGCACAAGGAAGCAGATTTGGAGGTGACAGGGTTGCTGTTTCTGCAGCAGCCAGGGGCAACAGCGGTGACTTCATTCCAGGTCATAAGCACAAGTGTGGGGTGTGTGCAGTTTCAGTATTAAGATGCAACTGGATTGATGGATATTTGCCATTTTGGAGCTTGCGTAATCCAGAAATGTCCAGTGTGCTCATGGCATTAAATGACCATCACCACTACCTCACTCTAGAACATCCACACAGCTTCCATAAGAAAGTAAGGGTCTAAAGAGATGGCTCAGTCAGAAACATGCTTCCCACGCAAACACAAGGACCGAAGTTCAGTTCCCAGTGTCTGTGGAAAGCCTTCTGTGGCGGCAGCCCATGCTTGTAATCCCCCGCTCTGGGGTGCACAGGCAGGAGGATCCCTGTGGCTCTCTAGTCAGTCAGGCAAGTTCAAAGAAAGACCCTGTCTCAAAAACTAAAGTGGCTGGTGTCTTGAAGAGCAACACCTCTGGCCTCTACATGTACCTGCATTTGTGCACACACACACACACACACACACACACACACACACACACACACACACCCATGTTTAACAGTTTTTGCAAAGCTTACCCGGTGCATGGTCCTTTGCACCCAGATAATGTTCTCGAGGCTCACAGCACTTCTGTCTTGTGAAGGAGTGGCAGTCCGAGGTATGGTGTATGTGACATTTTGCTTGCCTGTCATCTGTTGATGGGTTCTCATTGATTTTCTCCATTTGAACTCTTACAATGCCGTTCTGAAGGTTCATGGAGCATGCCCTGTTTTCAATTCTTAGTGGGTGTGTGAGCGCTGTGGAATAATCCTTTTTGCACACTGTGAATATGTATTACTCTCACTGGTTTAATAAAGAGCTGACTAGCCAATAGCTAGGCAGGAAGAGGTTAGGCAGGAGAGCCAAACTGAGAGGATGTTGGGAAGAAGAAGGGTGAGGTCCCAGGAGTTGCCAGCCAGATGCAGAGGAAGCAGGAGATGAAAGTGCCATGCTGGAAAAAGGTACCACCATGTGGCATAATGTAGATGAGAAATATGGGTTAACTTAAATTGTAAGAACTAGTTAGTAACAAGCCTAGGCTATCAGCTGAGCATTTATAATTAATAATAAGTCTCTGTGTGGTTATTTGGGAATACCCCATGGGACAGAAAACTCTGACTATATGTGAGAATATGAATTGGTGTGTGTGTGTGGGCATATATACAAGGTGTGTTTTTGGAAGCCAAACTACAGACTGGGGTATCCTTAGGATATCTTCTACCCACCCCCCCTTTTAAAGACATGGTCTCTCACTGGCCTGGGTCACACTAGCTGTAGACCACACTAGTTGTCTGTCTGGTTTCCAGGTACCCTCCTGCCTTTGCCTCCCATCCTGCTGAGCCATGATTATAAGTACATGCCACTGTACCTAGATTTTACTTGGGTTCTGGGTGTCCAAATTCAGGTCTTCATGCTTACAAGGAAAGCCATCTTACCAGCCCCTGTTTTCAGTTATTGAGTATACCCCTATAGAGTTGCTGAGTTATGAAAATATTAGGGTTAGCTTTTTCAGAAAATGCAAATGCATTTTTCAAGGCAGTGATCCCAATGTATATCTACCAACAGTGTAGAAGGGTCTCAATTTCTCTACCTCCTCACCCACCCTGTTATGCTTTTTTAAAAAATTACACTCAGCCAGTGGTGGTGACACACAACTTTATTCCCAGAACTTAAGAGGCAAAGGCAGGCAGATCTCTGTGAGTTTTAGGCTAGCCTGGTCTACAAAGAAAGTTCCAGGACATCCAGGGCTGTTATTCAGAAAAACTCTGTCTGGAAAAAAACCCAATTATACTTACTTGTTTATGTTGTGGGAGAGCGGGAGATGCTTTTGCTTTGTCACTAGTTTGAGACAACTTGTGGAACTCCTCTGTCTTGTAGGCCCGAGGAATTGAACTCAGATTGTCAGCCATGGCAGCCTTCACCCACTGATCCATTCCCCGACCCAGTTCCCTCCTTCCCAGAAGCGGTTCTCAGCCTTCCTAATGCTGTGACCCCTTTTACAGTTCCTCATGGTGAGCTGACCCCCAACCATACAATTATTTCCGCTGCTACTTCATAATCATCATTTTGCTACTCTTATGAATCATAATGTAAATGTGCATCAGATATGCAAGATATTTGATAGGTAACTCCTGCAAAGGGTCATTTGACTCCTAGTTCATGACCCACAAGTTGAGAACCACTGCCCTCGAGGATGTGAGGGAGTGTCTCGTGGTGGCTTTGAATCTTATTTCCTGGTGTCCAGTGGCTTGGACAGGCCTCGAGAGCTGGCATGTCATTTTTGCATCTCTTTTGGAGATACGTGTCATCAACTCTTTCGCCTGTTCTGTTGATTTTTGCTTGTGGGCAGGTGTGTACATGTTTGTGGGCATAAGTGCGCATGCACATGTGTGTATATGTACATGTGGAGGCCAAAGTGTCCTTCCTCAGAAGACAGAATCTCTCATGAGACTCGTACTCATGGAATAGGCTAGCCTGGCTGACCAGTGAGCCCTAGGGACCCATCATTCCTTTCTCTCCAGGGCTTCTATTAAAAGTATGAAAACAAAACCAAAAAACACAGCTTTGTTTTGGGAGTTTTGGGAATCGAACGTGGGTCATCATGCTTGCAAAGCCAACAGTTACCCATCACGCCGTCCCCAGTCCCCTTGGCCTGTTTTTAGACGGAATAATTAATTTTCATTAGTTAGCTTGGCTTGTCACTGTAGGTCAGAGGTGACTGCAGAGAGGAAAGGTCTGTGCTGGCTCACACTTTCAGGGGACACAGGCTGTCACAGTGGGGAAGGCGGTACAGTGGTGGCACCACCTGTCTGTGGTGGTGGGAACTTGCAGCTTGCCTTGTACCTATTAGATGAGGAAGCAGAAGTTTCCCCAGAAGCTGGTTGGGCTGGGAGGCTCATAGCAGCAGCCTGGGAAACCATGGTCTCTAGAAAGAGCCATTCTGTAGTCTGTCTTTGTTGCCATTTTTCCTGTCGCCACACCTTAGGAGAAAACTTAGGGACAGGAAATGGTGAATGGAGGACTGGTCTACATCTCCCAGACAAGGTCCTTCTCTTTCCCATAGTCCTCAGCGCAGGCCCCACCCCCTAAGCAGCCTGCCCTAGTCCTCAATTCCTGCCTTCTTATGGGGTTAAATCTCCCTGCTGAGTCTTCCTGCTGTGATGGGATCTTCCTGAGTCCTGAGCTGAGTTTTCAGGGCTGGGCCTGCACCTGAAGCAAGGTGGACACTGGCTCCCAGCAGCACCCATAACCGGCCCAGGAAAGGTGCATAGACTGCATAGGCTGTGGCCACACAGGGTGGCCTTGGACCACAGCTTAGCCTCCCCTTGCTCTGAGATACAGATGTAACTTTTGGCTTCTCCGTGAGCCCTTGATTGATAGGGTAGTCAGATGGACCTCCCTGGCTGGTTGGGAGCTCATCCAAGATTGGGCAGGTTCTGGACCCAGGACACAGTAAGAGCTCAGTGAACAGGAAGGTCCTGCGATCACAGAATGTTCCTAAACTCTCCGGGGGGGGGGGGGAGTAGAGGGTGGGGCAGTCTAAACAGAGGGATGCGTGCTAGGTGCATTCTGGGTAAGTCAAGATGTGCTTGCCTCTGGCATCCCTGGCTGCTAAGCGCTGAGTTTGAGAAATGATCAGAGTTTGATAAACATAAGCTGGAATGTGCAATGGACACAGCAAAACAGAATTTCACAGCCTGAGTACAGAAAACAAGAGGGGTATGCTGTGGCCCCGGTGACTGCTTTGGGGGTTTGGGATTGTGGACAAGTAGGGAAGACCTTTTAAGTTGTCCAAAGACCTCTGCGGAAGCAGATGTCTTTACTCTCCGGTGTTGTGTCTTGCTGTGCAGGCTGCCTGGTCACAGAATATCAGTACAGACTGGGGTGCTGCGTGATGGAGTCCAGGCTTGTAGACCTCTGAAGCCAGCATAGAGTGGCCCTCCCATGGGTGTTGCACCCCTACAGCCTGAACTAGCTCCATTAAAACAAGCAAGCAAATAAATAGCTCGTCTCCCACAGCTGGGCCCTGCCCTGAAAACAGAACATTAACCCAATAAGCAGTGTAGGCCCTGGGCTGAAGCCAGTCCTGACCTGCCTTTACTGTTCAAGGCATTCAAGGGGTGAGTGTGTTTGTGCGTGTGCATGTGTATGTGTGTGTGTGTAGGTCAGAGATCAGACACTGGCTGTCTTTCTTAATCACTCCACCTTATCTTTTGAGGCAGGATCTCTCACTGAGCCTGGAGCTCCCTGACTGGCTACACTGTCTCTACCTGTTACAATATGGTTTCTTGGTCCCTGGCAGCCAGAGGTCCAGACCCACAGACCTGCCAGGCCAGACTGCTTAGCCAACCGCCGCTGCTCAGACCCCCTAAAATGATTCAGACACTTATATTAATTGCATGCTGTTTGGCCTATGGCTCAGGCACATTGCTAACTAGTTCTTTCATCCTAACTCAACCCATTTCCATTAATCTATCCTGCCACTTGGCCCGTGGTTCACCTGTGTTCCTTACATGTTTCTTCTTTGGACGGCTGGCTTCATCTGCCTCTGACTCCGCCCTTCCTTTCCTACCGATTCTGATTCCCTTGCCTACTTTTTCTATGGTGCCTGTCATGGGCCAAAACAGCTCCTTTATTTAAAGATTGATATTCACAGCATACAGAAAGGCATTCCCACATCAACTACCTCTAGTGCTAAGTTACCAGTGAGTGTCACACATGGGTTTATATGGCTGCTGAGGATCTGAACTCAGATCTTTTTGTTTGCGTGATCATTGCTTCATGGATTAACCTACTTTCTCTTCCTTTCTTTATTTCTCTATTTTGAGACAATCCTAATCTACAGTCTTACTGTGTTCTTCAGACTGGGACTGAAGCTGGACTCAACAGGAATCCTTTTATCTCAGCTTCCAAAGTGCTGGCATGGCAGATGATAGCTTCCATGCCTGGCTCTAACTCGTGTTTCCATCATCTTTGAATGACTTATCAAATTATGGACTGACCGTTAATGGATGAACCTACCAATGAAGTCAGATTCCTTATGATTCAATCTTCTCCTCAAGGGCTTTCTCTGAACAATGCAACACTGGGGACCAAGCTTCACCACAAGAGTTTGCAGAACACCGTAAGTTAAAACCATAACATCAGTCACTTAAATCATTATTTTTTCCCCCAGCTTTTCTGTGTAGCCAAATTTGGTAACGCCTATAAATTTGCCTCTAGGTACTGCTTTGTATGCGTCCCACACATTTTGCTACATTGAATCTTCAGTATCTTAAAAAAAAAAAACTTACATATCTTATTTTGATTTCCTCTTCGGATCATGGACTATTTATTGGTCCTGAAACTTATATTTTCAGTCGGAGGGAAGCTGCTAATTTTGAGATTTGTTCTATCGGATTTAGAGATTACACCTAGACAGCAATCTCTTAAAGTGTCTAGAGGATTTCTATGGCCCAACATATGGTCAGTATGGCAATGTTTTCTGTAAACTTGAAGAAACCCTGGCTCTGAGTCCTGGTGCCCTAGGTTTTTATGACAGTCACCAATGCTGTTCCATGCCCTCTCTCCTCTGCCCTCTGCTTATTTGAGAAGTCAATTAAAATCTCAGCTTAAGACCAGGGAGACTGATGGCTCAGTAGGTGTCTTCGATAGAGTTACTATGGCTGTGGTGAAACACCAGGTCCAAAAGCAACCTAGGCGGGTATTTGGCTTACATATTTTAAAGCATGGCCCATTAAAGAAAGCTAAAGCAGAAACTTAAATTGGGCAGGAACCTGGGGGCAGGAGCAGATGCAGAGGCATGGAAGGGTGCTGCTTACTGGCCTGTCTCCTATGGGTATATTTTCTTATAGAACCCGGGACCGCAGCCCAGGAGTGGCCTTACCCACAATGCACTGGGCCTTCCTACATCAGTCACTAATAAGATGCTCTAGAGGCTTGCCTGCAGCCCAGTGGAGGTATTTTCTCAATTGAGGCTCCCCCTTCTCAGGACTCTTGATTGTTTCAAGTGGATATAAAAGTAACCAGCACAGTGGGTAAAAGGCTTGCTGCACAGTCATGGGAACTTGAGTTTCCTCTCCCAGAACCTTCTTCAAAAAGAAAGAAAGAGGTCAGGTATACCCTAAAGATGCCCACCTTTAATCCAGGAGGAGGAAAGGGTTTATTTGGCTTACATGTCCTGATCATGTTGGTTATTGTGGGAAGTCAGGAGAGGAACGCAAAGCAGGAGCCTGGAGGCAGAAGCTGATGCAAAGGCCACGGAGGAGGATGCTGCTTATGGGCTTGCTCGCTATGATTTGTTCAGTTCGCTTTTTTCTTTTCTTTTCTTTTTTTTCCTTTTCTTTTCAAGATGAGGTTTTTCTGTGTGGCTCTCGCTGTCCTGGAACTCCCTCTGTAGACTAGGCTGGCACTGAACTCAGAGATCCACCTGCCTCTGCCTCCTGAGTGCTGGGATTAAAGGTGTGTGCCACCACTCAGAGGCTTTCTAATATATCACAGGACATGCTGCCCAAAGGTGGCTCACAGTGGGCAGGACCTTCCCATATCAATCATTAATCAAAAAAGTGGCCCCCACAGACCTGTCTACAAACAGTTCTCAGCCGAGATCTCTCTTCCCAGCTGACTCTAGCTTATGTCAGGTTGATAAGAAACAATTAATTACAATTTGTATCAAATAGATAACGCAATTGCTCTAGACGCCCATTTGTTACATCTTGCACGGTAAGTTTTCAAGCCTTATAGTTAAAATATATTGCATATAAGCAACATTTAACTCCCCACACACTCCCATGTGTTAGAGACAAGGCCTCATGTAGCCAAGGCTGGCCTTGAACTCACTTTGGACCTAAGAATGACTCTGAACTTGGTATCCTCTTAGCTCTACTTCCTGAGTCCTGGGATTGCAGGTGTTCACCAATACACTTGTTTCTGTGGTTCTGCTATGGAACCTCAGGCTTCTTGAACGTTAGTTAGTCTAACACTTTACCAACTGAGACACATCCTGAGCCCCAAGGACGATTGGCATCCCTTCTGATAATCTTTGTTTCTTGGAGTTTCTCTGATTAAAGGTTAAGGTGACAAATGATTTCCATAGTGAAGAGAGGTAGGAGAGAGCTGGTTGGCCTCAGGAGAGAGAAGGGATGGTTAGAACCCTTCATCTTGAGTGTCAGAGAGCAGTTATGGCCAAGATAGGGGGGAGATGAAGACTCAAAGAAGAGCCTGGCTGGATGAGAGTTTAGTTTGGGTGGCTTTCTGAAAGAGGTGGCCTTTGAGTTGAATCTTAGGGCTACACTAGGGAAGGGGATGCTTCCTACTTAGCGGCTCTGGAAGTGACAGAGAACCCAGAGGGAAGGCTGACCATGGGAAACTCAAGATGATCAGGGTGTGGTCAGGGCTCTGGAGGTTGGGAGAGGATATGGCCACTTTTATCTGCTAGCTGCAAAACAGTGCAGTATTATTTTAAACCAAGAATTTGTCAAGGATGGCGGCAATTCTGCAACCCTCAATTTATATTCAGTAGTCAAAGAAGTTGAATGCCTAGTAGTATGATGCCATGACTGGGTACGTGCACGCTCCATGGGATTCCTGCAGCCCTGTGTGCACACGTGCACATGTGAGTGGTGGCCCAGAGGCCAACATCAGTCACCTTACTCTGTCACTCTCCACCTTCTTCTGTTCATTTATTTTTAATTTTTCAGTTTCATTTTATGTATGTGGTTGTTTTCCTCGCATGCTTGTGTGTTCATGACCTGTGTGCAGTGCCCGAGGAAGCCAGAAGAGGGCGTCAGATTCCCTGGGAGGGGCGAGTTCACTGGAAGAGCAGCTAGTACTCTTAGCCACGGAGATGTTTCTTGGGTCTTTCCACCTTACCTTTTGAGTTTCTCACTGAACCTGGAGCTCAGTCGGTTGGGCTAGATGGCAGGCCAGAATCCAGTGAGGGATTATTTTATCTCCACTTCCCCAGTGCTAGGATTGCAGACGTGTACCACCATGCTTCGGTTTTGGGAGATTCTGAGAATTGTACTCAGGTCCTTGGACTTATGTGGCAAATGCCTTACCCAATGGGCCATCCTGCCCGTTCCCGTTCAGCATTTTGACATATTGAATGCATATGAATATGGCTGTGTGCACAGTCTTATGAGCAAAAAGTTATTTTCTATCTTCTTCAGAAGAAAAGGTCTGGGGCCCCCTAAATCCTGGTACTGGTGCATTGCCTGCCTATGTGGAAAGAGGACCTGGTCTCACATAGAGCCCCTTCTGTGACCCAGGCCGAGGGCTGTATCTAAGTTCTTGTCTGGGCTAGGCCATGTGGCCTGGGTCTGTCCTGTCGTGTGAGCTGAGTCCAGCCTCAAGGATGCCTGTGGACCAGCTGTTCTCCTCAGGGTACTCGGAAAGTTCTCTAGGGTCCAGATGCTGTGCCTGTCAGCACCAACTAACTCCAGACCCAGCATCTCCCTGTAAATCTATCCCCCGTCTGGCAGGCACAGTCTAGAGAGGAGGACCATCAATTCTCATGTGATTATGGACCATAAATGAACAGACGATAATTTCCTTTGCAGCCTGCTCTGGATCCATGTGGGTGAGCCCCTCACACAGCCCCCACCCCAAATTACATCTCAATCAGTGTTAAAAGCCGCCTGACATTTCCCTGTGATTTATGTATTAACCTTTACAGGGAGCGCTGGGCGCTGATGGCTGTCAGCCAAGCGGGGTAGCAGCTCCAGGCCCTCCCCTGCTCTTCTACAACACCCCTGCTGAGAGAAGCCTCAAGGACAGGAACTCACAGAATGACTCAGGCCAGCAAGGGGGAAGTGTGAAGCCAAGTACTGGGGGCAGTGCCTCCCAGGAGGTATTGAGGCTGTAGATTCTGGTACTACTTAAACCTGTGGTTCTCAACCTTCTTCAGGCTGAGACCCTTTAATACAGTTCCTTATGTTGTGGTGACCCCCAACCATACAATTAATTTTTGTCGCTACATCATAATTGTAATCTTGTTACTGTTATTAATTGTAATGTAAATGTCTAATATGCAAGATATCTGATACGCAACTCCCAAAGGAGTTGTGACCCACAGCTTGAGAATCACTGTCTGGAGTTTGTCTTGGTGGGAAGAAGACCGAAGAAACTGTCTCTGTTTGGGGGCGTATAAGCATCTGGAAAGCCAATGGACACAGTATCACAGGCTCTGCACTCTAAAGCCATAGTTGGGGTTCCCAAGACCCCATCATGTCTGACACCCCTACAGCCAGTGTATCACAGATCTCACAACCATCATCATTCACTTATACACACCACACTCACACTCACCATGTGTGTCCTCAACCCTGCCTGTGTAGGTACATGCAACTGCATGTACCCAACTGCATGTACCCAACTGCATGTACCCAACTGCATGTACCCAACTGCATGTACCCGACTGCATGTACCCAATTCCCTAGCATATGGTAGGTGCTGGCATCTAGGTCTCCATGAAGGTCATACCCTGTCACAATTATTCCTAGCAGCAGAGAGGCCAGGAACATGGTCCCCTAACTGAGTTGTGTGTGAGAAGCCTGAGAGGCATACTCAGCACCCGAGGATGGGTCCACACTGCTGTTTCCAGAGTATTCTGATTCCATGGTCTGTACCTCTCATTCCAACACCACCTTGACCTGGACCTTCATTCTGACAGGGTGAGCCATAAATCTTCCACTGAAGACATTTCTTTGGCCAAAACACTCACCATCATCAGGCAAATATTGAAACTTCGGCATTATGCCCCCAATTTTAAAGCTGTAGGTTGTGACTTCATATGCAGTTGTGTAAGTAATAAGGGGAGAGTCCCACAGACTTTACAAACAAGGAAGATTTTGGAATAGTCATTGCATAGTGACCCACAGTTAATTCAAAATCAAGCACATTGGGAACCTCAGAGTGTCTGACAGCTCTTGCCCCTGCTATGTAGAGCAACTTTTCTGAAGCCCTTTGGCTCTGAACAGACAGCCCATGCATGCCCTCTGCACCACACATGTCACACCACACAACGCAATGACACACCAATGACACTCACACTGGATGTGAGTGCTAGACTTTCTTTTTAATATTTTAGATGTCTTAATTCTGTTGTATGTGTATGAATGTTTTGCCTGCATGCATATGTATATTATGTATGTGCCTGTTGGATCCCCTGGAAGTGGAATTAAGTGTCATTCACCATGTACTTGCTGGAAATGGAACTTGGGTCGTCTGTACTCTGAACCATTGGGCCATCTCTCTAGCTCAGGTGCTAGACTCTTTAAGTGCAGAGTTTACGGGGCATATAAAGTTTTCTGCAGGAGCATAATGATTTGATTATGCAAGAGTCTTTGTGTGTGTGCGTTTCAAGACAGAGCCAGGGTTTCTCTGTGTAACAGCTCTGGCTGTCCTGAAACTCGCTTTGTAGAGGCAGCTGGCCTTGAGCTCACAGAGATCCTCCTGCCTCTGCCTCTGGATGCTGAGATTGAAGATGTCACCACCAATGTAACTTTTAATGTTTCGCTCCCATCATTCCTTTGGTGCAAGTATCAAATTGGCATATCTTTGGATTAGTTTGTATTAGCATATTTGATTTTTAAAATTCCCCTTTGAGTAACTGACTTGAGTCCCATTTAAAAACAAATATATTTGAGGAATTTTGGCTTGGGATTAAAGACAGACTCTCCATCAGTTTCTGAAGTGTCCCTCAGTACACTTCTGTTGCCTCGTACTTCATGCGTTTATGACACACGATGCTCGGCACAGATGATTATAAAACAAAACGTTGACCAACTCTAAAAAATGTTAAAGTCACTCTGCATCTTGAAGTATAAAATTTTCCCTCAAGATTTTGTGCAAAAATAAACAAACATATTTGGGAATGGTGGGGGCACTCCTTTAAATTAATCCTAGTGCTTTGGAGGCAGACATAGAACTCAGAGATCTCTGAGTTTGAGGCCAGCCTGGTCTCCAAAAATCAAGCCAACCAACCAACCAAACACAAAAAAACCCAACCAACCAACCTAAAACACGTTTATTTCATTAGTATACAAATTTGCTTTACTCTTCAGCAAGAGGTAACATATGTATAGCAAACAATTTTGGGGAATACATTTATTTATAATTATTATCAATAATCTTTAATTTTGTGTCTATCTTATAAACCTATATAGCTGGAATTGTATAAAAATATATTGGGTAAAAGGAGCCCCAAGGGCCTCCTTCAGCTGGAGGGCTCAGACTCTAGCCACTTGCCATAAATGCAATAGAGAATATCTGTGGCAGATAGCTGGAAAGTAATTCTAGTTTCAGGCATGACTGGATCAGGGTTTCCATCATTTCATCTAGCATCTATTTCCATGCTGCCCATTTTCTGACAGGCTTTCCCTGTGTAGTCCCAGCCCGTAATCCATGCAGCAGATGGAGCCTCTTTTCCCAAACTTAGAGCAGAAGCTCTGGGGCCAGGGTCTAGGCTGTTGCTTTGAGGTGACTATCAGGCCATGTGATCACCTTTAAGCCAATCTCTCTCTCTCTCTCTCTCTCTCTCTCTCTCTCTCTCTCTCTCTCTCTCTCTCTCTCTCTGTGTGTGTGTGTGTGTGTGTGTGTTGGGGATCAATCAGGGTGATCATGTGTCAGTTAAGACTAGAGATGGGCTGAGTGGTGATGGTACATGGTTTCAATCCCAGTGCTTGGGAGGCAGAGAGACAGATGGATCCTGGTGAGTTTGAGGCCAGCCTGGTCTACAAAGTGAGTTTCAGGACAGCCCGGGCTACACAGAGAATCCCGTCTCAAGAAACAAAACAAAGAATGGAGATGGATGGGGCTAGCCTGAATGTTGTCCTAGTGACATCTGGCTATAGTCTTGTGGCTAAAACAGACCCTCCTTAGAGGTGACTCAGAACAGCAGGGTACAGGAGTAAACCCTCCAGGGATGGAGACTGTCCTAGTGGTGCTAGAACACAGGCCACTCGATTCCAGGAAAGAGACTCCAGGGGCCAGGCACAAAAGCGCCAAAATGAAATGTCTGGTGGGGTCATTGAGACATTGTCTACGGAGCAAAGCAGCCAGGAGAGACGAAGGACCCGGGGACATGTCCCAGAAACAACTGAAACCATTTCTTCCACATGCAGAATAGGCAGAGGGGGTAGGAAGTTGGTGTGCCTACTCCAATGGTTGGCTGGCCAGCTGGTCTACCCTTGACAGACCTTGGTTTCCCCAACAGCAGTGAGGGGACAGATCTACTTCCCCTTTGCCTCAGAGTCCGTGTGAGAGCTGAAAATTCCATGCACTTCAAGGTCTGAGGACATATTTAGGTGAGTTGACGTTTGTGGGAGCTGACGGGGCTCCTCATGTTGATGGGGAGTTAGGTGTCAAGGGTGGGGAGCTGGGATGCAAAGCAGGCCTCCCTTAGGCAATTGGGGGGAGCACTCACAGGCATAGCTCCTAATCTAGTCTGGTGCAGGACTGGACCTTGACACAGCCTTGGGGCTGCTCTCCTGACCTAGTCTAGACTAAACCCTACCTCAAGGGGGCCTTCAACCTCTGTGGACTGTAAGCTGGCAGGGGATAGTGGGAATCTGGAGATTCTTGGCCAACATCTGTCCCAGTCAGTTTATCTAAACAGAAAACTGAGAAATCATTCCAGACGTCTCAGAAGCTCTGGACACATGTGGTTTGTTCTGCCTTCACGTCTGGAAACACTGACCCACATCTGTGAGCCCAGGGCTTTTGAGGGGAAGCACGTTCCAACACCTACCCTGCGTTGGGACAGACATAGGTCCAAGAAGTCCTAATGGTAAGGATGTGGAGTCTAGGGCGGTTTGTTCCTGGGGTGGCTCCTGCTCCTCTGTTAGCCTGAGTCCTATGTGACCTGGGTGGGTGATGGCAGCAATCCTGGAACCAGTAAGAATTTTGCAAATCACCCGCCAGGATCTATGAGTCCCTGGGCAGATCTCCATACCTCTGGAGACAATGAAGTGTTCTGCTCACAGCAGTTGCCTGGCCTGGGCTGGAAGCTCTGCCCTGCCCCAGGCTATAGGGGCCTAAACTGAGAATGATGTGTCCCTGCACTTAAGAGCCACTGGGGTGTTTATGAGGCTAAGCAGAGGAGGAAGGCCTTACAACAAGGGATTACATGTGCGAGGGCAGGTGGCATGACAACATACACCTAGGCACATCACACACCTGAGCCCGCATACACACAAACGCGCAACCTATATGAACATAGACCAAAGACCCAGTATGTGATGTTTGAAATAGGTATGGCAGAGTAAGGATGCCAGTCTGGCCTGCGCACTCAGGGAAGATGGTGTCTGGTCCAGGGTAGGCTGCTGGCTCTCTCTGACCTGCTGCTGTCACGTCTCCCATCCTCACGCATGTAATCCCTTGTTGTAAGGGCTTCCTCCTCTGCTTGGCCTCATAAACACCCCCGTGGCTCTTAAGTGCAGGGGCACATCCTTCTCAACCCTGGGGCAGAGCAGAGCATAGCTGTATGTTTCTGTGTGCCCTAGTGTACATGCATGCACATGTATGTCCACACAGGAGTGTTCACTTCTACTTTTGTGTATGTGCATCCAAACGTGCGGACCTGTATGCTTGTATCAGTGCACAGGTATAGAATCTGCATCCTGTGTGCATACCCGTACTCCAGCTGTGCACGAGGTCTCCCGTACTTAGGTATTACAGATGCACACAGAGAGAACATCCGAGCCCAGAGAACACTGACTGCCTGAGGACAAGTGGGGGTGTTGGCCTGGGTGGGAGAAAGCATAGATCTCTTTCTTCCATTTGGATGCAGCTAGGAACATGGAGGCCTGACTGCTCACTGTAAGCCTTCGCTTCCCCTGTCTGAGGAGCCTATTCACTCAGAGCTAAGTAAAGCTGCTCTCTTGCTGAACCCCACATGAGGACCTTTCACATTTGAGAATGCTGCCAACCCTATTTCCCCCTAGCTGATGCTTTTGTTGTTTCATGGACCTTCCAAGGAGACAGAGGTTAACAAGGCTTTCTAGGCTTCTTGTTGGAACTATCAGGTCCCTGCAGTGACTCTCACATCCAGCGTCAAACCACCCTTCCAGCTGTGTCCTCTACAGGGGTCTTAGCCATCCCCTGGCATGTACAGAGCCCCAGCTGCTGCCCCTACCTCCAAAGTTCAAAGGCCATCCTGACCAGAAAAGAGCTATCTTGCCCACCCAACTTCTGCCATCCTGCTACTCTCACCCACATCTGCCCACATCTACACCAGAGATTTGTAAGACGAAGAGGTCTCGGGGAGTCCTGGAGCTGATGTGCCCTGGAAGGTAAGGAAGTCCTCAGTAGGGCCCCTCCCACCAGCTCAGGGATTGCAAGAATCCCTAGATGATGGTACATGTGGCCTCCAGAACGCTGCAGCACCCCCCCCCCCCTTGTTCCTTGGATCAAGGTGTGTACAGCCCTATCGACACTTACAGAGAAAGCCTGGGAATTGGCTCAGTGGCACAGGACTTGCCTAGCAGGTGCGATGCATGCTCTGGATCCCATGCTGAGGGCAAGTGGGGGCAGGGAGACACAGAAAGAGCCTGATGTTGGGAGTGATGCTGCACACTTGTATCGCCAACATTTGGGAGGCCCAGGTGAGGCCCTAAGTTCAAAACCACCTCTGTTCCAAAAGTAAATATAAACCTAGCTATGATGTCAGCCCTCTGGAGGCTGAGGCAGGGACAGAGTGAAAGAACCCAGGACATGGCTGGTGCTCCAAGCTGAGTTACCCTTGGCCAGTGACTCCTCTTTGTCACCTAGATTCAACACAGAGCACAGGGCCAAACTGAATAAAGTCCTGACATTCCCATTCAATTTCCTTTCCTCTTGAGAAATGGCAGCGCCATGTGACCTCTCTCTGTGTTTATTATAAATCTAATACCCTGTGTTTCAGTTCAGTGAACGCACATCTTATTTGGAACCTAGGTTTGAAGTCGCCTAAAGCCGGCCTGAATGTAATTGTAGCGGTGCATACAAGATCCTGTTAATTTCTTTAGGGCCCCACTAGCTCCACACTGGTTTGGGGACTGCCCCTCTTGCACAGCGGAGCGGAGCGTGAGGACCGGCACTTTTTGCTCAGAATGTGACTGGCATTTCAGTGCAGAATGAAAAATCAAAATGTAATTTTGTAACTGTTTGCAGATTGTTAGTTTGGACTAACAAGAACAACAAAATCACACCACAGGTCGCTGGCCAGGCACTATCCCTCCCTCCCTCCCTCCCTCCCTCCCCTCCCCCTCCCTCCTCCCTCCCCCTCCCTCCCCTCCCCCTCCCTCCCCCTCCCTCCCCTCCCCCTCCCTCCCCCTCCCTCCCCTCCCCCTCCCTCCCGTCCCTCCCCTCCCCCTCCCTCCCTCCTTCCCTTCCCTCCCTTCCCTCCCCTCCCTCCATCCCCTTCCCTCCCCCTCCCTCCCCCTCCCTCCCCTCCCCCTCCCTCCCGTCCCTCCCCTCCCCCTCCCTCCCTCCTTCCCTTCCCTCCCTTCCCTCCCCTCCCTCCATCCCCTTCCCTCCCCCTCCCTCCCCCTCCCCCCTTTTTATGTAATCCTCCTGAGAGAGTGGGTTTTGGTGATGTCCTAATAGAAGGCAGTCCTTCACTGATATCCCACTGGAAGGGACCCCCCCTCCCCCAGACATCAACAGCTCAGTAGCTGAGCCATAGTGAGGGTGCTGGGATGTTCCAAGTCAACTTATCTCTAGGATTTACTTCAGCTACTAGATAGTCTATTTAGAAATATTTCATTTACTTATTTTGTGTGTTTATGTGTGTTTAGGTAGATGTGTGAGGTTACATATGTGTCACAGAAAGCACAGAAGTCAAGGGACAATATTTAGAAATCGATGTTTTCTTTATTCCGCTGTGTGGTTTCTGGGGCTGAAACGCAGCTAGCCAGGCTTGGAGGCAACAGGCTTATGAGATAAGATTTTACTATGTAGCTCTGGTTAGCCTGGGACTCACTCTGTAGACCAGGCTGGCCTGGAACTCCCTGAGATCCACCTACCCCTGCCTTCTAAGTGCTGAGATTAAAGGTGTGCACCACCAAGCACAACCATAGATTTATTTTTGTTTTTATTTATGTAAATGCATGTTCATCCGTGTGTGGCTATCTGTACAAGTGTAGATGTCCATGGAGGACAGAGGAAAATGTTGGGTCTCCTGGAACTGGAGTTACAGGTGGTTGTGAGCCACCTGATGTAGGTACTGGGAATGCAGGACCTCTAGAAAACATTGCATGCTCTTAATCTCAGAACCATTTCTCCAGCTCAGTGGACAGTATTTCCAGCTCCAGTTTACTGCACCCTTGAGGTGAGACTCTAATAGCATTGCCAGGTGGAGATAAAGTTTGCTACACACTGGATGTTGCTGCTATGGTTTGGAGACCTGTCTACCTGTCCCTTGACCACGTGGCTGGGTTGCCATGCTCTTGTGCATGGCTGATGCCCTCCTTAGTTCCCCTCTTCCCAACCTGTGTGCTGGATGCAGTACCCAGTGTGGTTGGCCAGTATTTCCACTCTAGGGGTGGCCTGTCATTATGCACCTGGCTAGATGGCCTTGATCTGTAGTAGCTTTCTTACAGAACCTCAGCCTGACAAGAAGGGATGCTTTCAACCTCTATCCAGTTCAGTCACTGCCTCCTTTGCTCCCCATGAGACCTTTAATGGCTCCCACAAATTGGGAGACAGATCTGCTGCCCTAGGAATGTACCCCAATATCTGTTCAAAGGTCAGAATTCCAGGCTCCAGAGGTTGATTTCTCAGTAAACACTCTGATGGGGCAGATTAGCAGATTTTGATAGAACCTGGAAGACCACCTGGAAATTGCCCAGGTAGAGCCAATGGTTGGCAGAGGGGATGGGGCACACATCCAGGATGGTGGGGGTCAGACAAAGATGGGTCTGACATTGGAAAGGACACAGGACTACCATGGGTCCATAATACCTATTTTCATATTGACACTTTAGGAAGAAATGAGCTCCATTTCTGTGTGCTAAGCCTAGAATATTTGAGAGCTTCCGGGATCCTGGCTTTGAGATGAGAACACTCTAGTCTGGAACTCACAGCCTAGGCCTGCCCTGAAAGGTGGGATTTCCTTGTAGTGTCATAACTCAGGAGATAGGAGAGAACGAGCTTTGGAGAGGAAACTGAGGGGTGGGCTGAGAATAGGTGGCCACTGTAGACCATTAAAAAAAAGTTGAGATAGCATCACAGGCAGATGACAGAAAACAAGCAGAAAAACCCACCCCTGTCTCTCTCTGTCTGCCTCTGATGCCCAAGGGATACTGCAAGGTGGCCTATGTGAAGCGTAGAAATGGCTTCTTGAGGTGTCCAAGAGAGCAATGAGGAGGCTACTCAGTCCTCAGCTCAAGGTTCAGTCCTTTCCCGGCCTCCTCACAATCCCAGGCACCAGAAACACAGAAAAGGGGGATGTTGAAAGATGGAAGCCAGGGTGTAAGGGGGACAGATCTGGCTAAATGTAGATGTAGTCTAAAGGTTAAAGAAGGGCCAGTCTGGCCTGGGACAAGCACGGGGCCTGGAGCAAGCTGGGATATATTTCTATACCTCCTTGTAACAACATTTGCTTAACTGATTATAAGTCCCGGATTCTTTCCAGCCTAGGGCTGGGCTCCCGTAAGCATGCCTTTTCTGGGGGTCTCAGCTTTTGGTAGTGTATGTAGCCCATGAGGGGGGGCTATACCAACGTGTACTGTTTGTTACATTGACTGGTCAATAGCCTCCAGAAGGCAGGTTAACCTGGTGGGCAGAGGAACCCAAAGGTACATTATGGCTTGCTTTGGGAAATAGCTCTCCTTCCTGCCAGCTAGGGAGGTTGCTGAGCCTCCCACCAGATCCCGCATGGAGAGCTACAGTTTGAATTAGGTCTTCTGCATTCTGAAGCCGGCCACGCTCTCTTCACTTTCTTTTGGGGCTACAGAAATTTGCAGCCCACCCCAGGAACTTTGGTTGGGACCGTGGTAACTCACATACATTTCTTCCTACAGAACTTGCACTTGGCAGCACCTCCCAACTTTGTTAATGGAAACCTACTGATCCGTGACGTGTGTGTGGCAGACATCTGCTCGGGGTAATGCGCTGGTAATGTACATATCGATGATCAATCTGCGGATTTGCAAGAGCGGCATAAAGTATTTAATTATAATCACGTTGGGTGAGTCTGCGTGGTGGCAGCGACATTTGAATAGGTCACGGCCAGCCCTCACCCCTTTATGTTATTGGTATTAAATGTCACTCATTCCTGACGTTGTGGGATATCATACGCTGGCAAACTGGAAATGTCCCTTTGCTTCTAAGAACATGATTGATAACCTCTGCAAACTGACTGCCAAACCTCAAGGTACACCAGCCTCACCTGGCACCATCCTTTTCTATCTGTGGTTTTGGAGATGGCATTTGTCAGTGAACCCCTTTGCAGAGGAACCAAGTCTTCCTAAGCCCCTTTGTCTTACTCAGGGCAAGGGGATTTCTGGTTTTGCTAACCAGAACAAACTATCAGAAGCAAGCAAACATCCAAAAGAGGAAACATAACTTTTATTTGCTTAGTTGGTAGCAGAAAACATCTATCTTTGGACGCTGTCTGAGTCACCTTTGATGTGTGTACCATCTGTGTTGTAAGCCATCTTGAATCGATGCTTTTAGCACGCCCGAAGGACAGATATACAAAACAAGGACACAGAAGCACGGCCATGTACACACAACACAACACAACACACACACACACACACACACACACACACACACACACACACACACACACACACACGGTATTTCAAAGTGGGGGCACTGCCCCTTTGGAAAGGGCTTTGAAGGGAGGCGCCCTCTCCTTTTGCTGGAATGGGTGGGGAACAGCTTCTAGGCAGAGAATGTGCTCAACAGAGCCTGGAGGTCAGAGAACAGGCTTCCTTAAAGGAGATCTACAGCAGTGTGGCGATATATTGTCTATTTAATAAAATCAGTCTGAAAAATCAAAGGACAGAGCCATCTCTCCAGCCTTTTTTTTTTTTTTTCTTCTGTGTTAAGCCCTGGCTGCCCTGGAACTAGCTCTGTAGACCAGGCTGGCCTTGAACTCACAGAGATCCTCCTGCCTCTGCCTCCCAAGTGCTGGGGCTAATAGTGTAAGCCACCACTATCTTCTGATATTCCAGACTTATTTTATTAAATATACAATATGTCACCACGCAGCAGGGCCTCAGAACCTCTTGAATTTTTCCTCAGCCAGTAAAGGCTCTATGGACAGGCATGAGAGCAAAGAGATTACTCCATCAGGCTGGAATGGCAGCCCAAGAGATCTCTCCTGTAACTCTATCCTGTCTCTGCCCGCCTTTCTCTTCCTGAAACCCATTTCTAAACTAAAGCGGGGACTGTAATTCTCAGTCACAGCTAGCCTGGTTGGGGAGTGATTTCGTTATTCAAGGAAATAGTCGCAGAGCTCATGAGAATGCTGGCGTTCAAATTAAGCCCAGCAAACAGTTAATGTTGCAAAAAGCAGGTTGGTGGAAAGCCAGAATGGTGGACATGTAGTTTCACTGTATCTATTTGTGTGTTTTAAACTGCCCATCTCAATGGTAATAAAGTCATCCACGTTTCATAGGGAGTATATCTCCATTCCTGTCTTGAGCACTTCACTGTGCAACTTGGTGAACAGTCCCCTGCTAGACTGTCTGCATGCAGGGAAGCTCAGATAAAGCTCCCTTCTCCCTCCACTCCCCTTCTTCCTTCCTCTCTTAATCCCTGTATAGACATTACATGCCACTTAAATTATTAAATTAATTTTTAAAATTTGAAGCAAGCTCTCATTAATTTTTGCCCAAGTGAGCCTTGAACTTATTATAATCCTCCTGCCTCAGTCTCCTAAGTGTTGGGATGACAGGCCTGTGTCCTCATGCCTGGTCTGGAAGGACACAGGATACTTCTGATTATGCCACTTGCAGCTTGACATCACTGCAAGTCTTGGGGTAAGTAATAGCTACAGGATTAACAATTGTCTTCATTGTTTTAAACCTCATTATTTTTAACTATAGGGAAAGCCTTAACCAGCTTCATGAATAACTTACTGAGCATACTTTAATTTTGGAATGGGGGTGTCTACAAACTTGTCACATGACTGTAGAGAAAATGCTACCTGACTCCGGGGAACCTCAGGTGATGTTACAGCTTGATATAGGGGCTTCAGTGAGTCCACAGCAGATTCTGAAGAGCTGAATCTGAGTCAGGTTTTCCTTCAAGAGAACTGTTTTTATTCTTTATAAAGTCACAACACCACTGTAAATACCTTTTATAAGAAGGTCTCCAGATCCTCCAAATGGAGAGCTGAGTCCCCGGGCACTCTGGGAAGAAGTATGTATATGTGGCAAGAACATCTAGGGTTCTTGATTCAAGACGCCTGGCTCCAGTCCTGCCTTCAGGGGAGGTTCAGTCCCAAGTCCTCAACTGACTACAGAGTTCCAGAGGCCACCTTATGCTGCCCAAAAATGGAAGCTCATTTGCTGAGGCTCCAGCGCTGGATACCTGGTTTCCTGAGCGTGACAGGGCGACCTGAGCGCAGGGAAAGGGTCCGGGGAAGACAGGATGTAGTCAATGCTGAATTTGATGTCTCTGTGTGTGGCAGAGCTGGCCTGGGCCTCGCGGTCTGGGGCGCGAGCGCTGTCGGGGTCTGGGGACCCGCGCGCTGCTGGCTCAAGGGGACCCGGGGGCACCTCGCGCTTTGGGCCGCGTCGCCTGCGTCGCCGACGGAAGTTGCCATTCTCGAAAAGGTCCAGGGGGGACTCGCAGCCGCCGGCGAACGTCCAGTAGTTCCCTTTGCCCTTGTCGTGGCCCTCGGTCCGCGGCACCTGCGGGAGTGTGGGGCTCAGCGAGCGTCCCCAAGCGTGGGGCAGGACGTGCCTCTGGCAAGTGAACCGCGGGCCCCCCGTGGGGCTCTGCTAGCAAAGAACTTGACTCGGGAGGATGGTGATCCCCCCCTCCCCGTCACCAAGGATGACTGGGGACACCCGGGGGTCCAGGGCGAGCGGCGGGTGGGGGAGGGGCTCACCTTGACGAAGCAGCTGTTGAGTGACAGGTTGTGGCGGATGGAGTTCTGCCAGGCACGCTGGTTGGCGCGGTAATAGGGGAACTTGCGCATGATGAAGTCGTAGATTCCGGACAGGGTCACGCGTCCCGCGGGGCTCTGCTGGATGGCCATGGCGATCAGAGCGATGTAGCTACGACAGGGGTGCCAGACAGGGTCTGCATCAGGAGGGGTGGGCTGAAACCGCAGAAGCGCTGGTGAACTCAGACCTACCCTGGGACTGGCTTGAGACCGGATGGACATCCCCCACACCCTTGTCCACTGGAGCGCCAAGGACCTGCCAGAGCTCAGCAGACTGGCTGAAGCCTCTACCGAACCTCTGAAGCTCTTCAAGATCTCCGATCTCTTTGGAGTCCTCCGGACCCTCTGAAGTACCCTGGTCCCTCTGCAACACTCTTTACCCCCTGAAGACTCCCCAAACTCTCTCGAGACCCCCCAAATCTTCTGAATCCCGAGGCCCTCTGAACGCTGAGACTCTCTGGAACCCCCAAAGCCTTCTGGAGTCTCCAATACCGTCTAGACCCTGCAGGACCCTTTAAAGCTGCCAGGGGGCTGAAGCAGCCCCCTAAGACTCCAGCAAAGCGTTGGGGTGCAGAAGAAGCTGTCGTTTGGTAATCTCTTCGCTGTTTCCCACTTCTACCCAGACCCCACTTGCCTGCTCAGCTTTTGATGGTCCCCCACTCGCTCTCCAGAGTCCACTGGAATATGTCTTTTCTCAAAGACTTGCATAAGTAAGGAATCCCACCTCTCCCTAGTCCGGGTGAGGTCCAGATCACCCAGCCCTCTACTGCTCCTGTGGGCCCTGTCACCTGCCCGGGGGTCACCTGTACGCTGGCCTTGTCAACCTTTTTTCCTCGTCCGAGCTGCCGGCAGGGTAATCGTCGGCGTCATTGAAACAATTATAGGGGTATTGCGAGCTGTCAAACATCGTGGCCACCCTATGCTGGCTGGCCCTGGCACTGCCGCCGCCTCCTCCTCCGAGCTGGCCGCCAGCCGTGGGCTTCTGGTACTGGTTTACCTTGGCTGGGCCAACAACGTCTGCACGCAGGACGCGGGGATCCTGGGCTTCTGGGGTCCCCGCCCGCTCCGCCTGGTTCTCTGGCGTCCAATCCCAGTGCGGGGGGTTGTCCCCAGCCACCACAGAATGGGGAGCGCAGCGGGGGGCGTCTCCACCTTCTGACCCGCTGGCAAGGTAGGCCTGTAAGGTGAGCTGGCCCCACAGGCAGGGCCACCCCTGTCCGTTCTACCCTGAGGCCAACCATGAGCCTGTTGTAGGGTCTACGGAATTTCTCTTCTCAGACTCTAGCTTCATTGCTGCACCCATAGCTAGAGGTGATGGGGGCCAGTCCTTGAAAGCCGAACTGCCTCTACCATAGGACATAGGCTGGCTGCTTTCAGCCCTAGGGCAAAGAGCCTGGTCCAGGCAGATGGGTGCTCCTGCCCCATCCTGGCTTTCTGTTTTCCCATTGCACCAAGTGGATGATGACCCCAAGGCCCAGGGTTTCCCACAGCATTCTGAGCCCCTGCTTCCACTGTCCCTCCGCCTAGAAGTAGCCTCCCATGAGTGCTTTGGGTGGCCTGGGACCACAGAGATTCTTCCGAGCTTCATACTGGCTCTCTGGCCCTGGTAGGGGGTAAAGTGCCCACTAGGGAGAAAGGCATCTGAGTCAGAGACTGGAAAACGGTGGTGAGGTGTGATGTCTTGGGGGATCCTTGGCAGTCCAGGAATTTTTTTTTTCCTAATAATTCTCAGAAGTCAGACTAGCAGCTATGCCTGTGAACCCAGAGAGATGAGTGGCCAGTGTAGCCCTGGGGAAATTTCCCCTTCAGAGCATGCAGCACCTTCAAGGTTACTTCCTTGTTGGGGCCTATTGCTAGCCCTTTTATGGTAAGGCGGCCACCTAGGAGGATGACACTGAGGTCCTCTTTGAAGAAGCTTGGGTGCAGCAGGCTGAGCTGCTTTGTGCCATGGTGGCATGTCTACTGCCCCAGTCTAAGCCACACCCAGCAACAGAAGTCAAGAATGTGGGGGAAATAAAGTGGATAGCCCCTTAGTGAAACATTTTGTCAATTAAAAAACGAACATGTAGTCAGTAGTGGAGGTATAGGCCTATGATCCTGGTCCTCAGTAGACTGAGGCAGGAAGACCATGTATTTCAGGTTAGCCTGCACTAAAGAATGAGCCAAACCAAAACGCACATCAACACATGATTACCATATCACCTATCTAGCCCATAGTACACATTTATACAAGTCATACAGAAACCTGAAATCAATCCCATATGCTCATAGAAGCTTTCCTGGAAACATCTTCTGATTGGAAACACACCTTTCAACAGGTGTGTGGTTAAGGCAGCCACGCAGTATCCATGCTGTAGATAAATACTATGCAGGCAATAAAAATGGAGAGAGTCTTGGTGTAATAATGCAATAATCAGATTGAACCACCAATGGAACAAAAAAAAAAGCCAATTTCAGATGTTTATCCACTTTATAGTCTGAGTCATAGAACATTTGAAAGAGCAGAAGAGGCAGCATGGCCCAGGACTCCGCTGTAGTGATGGTACCCTTTCTTTCCTGTAGTAATAGGCTCACACAGAACTGAGGGAAGAGATCCAGGCTACTTTCCAAAGAGAGGAGAATAAGGATTCATCGTGGTGGGCAGATGGGACGGATGGTGTTGTGAAGCCATCTTTGCTTTGTGAGAAGAGGGGTGGATAAGAGCCACTATGCAGCCACCTTTGTAAAAATAGATCACCACCCCAGAGGCCTGAGGGGGTGACAGGAAGGATGACAGGAAATGAAGGAAAAGAGGAGAATCTTCTACATAATGTGAACCTGCAGACCCAGACTGCAAGACACATAGAGCAGTTGGTCAAAAACTTAACGGCATCAGATAAGGGTGCCCATCTTCCTTCAAACATGAAATTTACCACTTATGTTATTTCTCACTCTGTGGTTGTCACTTGCTGCATAGTGTCCCTTGAGGGACTGTAACATGTTCATTTGTTTGTTTGAAACAAGGTTTCTGTGTAGCCCTGGCTGTCCTGGAACTTGCCTGTAGACCAGGCTGGCCTGGAACTCAGAGATCCACCTGCCTCTACTTCTTGGGTGCTGGGATTAAAGACATGCTCCACGACACCCGGGAACATGTTTGATTTTGACAAAGCCGAGTTGGCTTATTTTTCCTTGCTTTGCCAGAGCGTTGTTGTCAGCAAATCCAAAACTATGATTTCCCTCAGTGTCTTCTGCTGAGAGCTGTACTTAGCTGTAGACTGGGGTGGCATCTGGCTTGTGTCATAGTGTGATGGTCTCAGAGGATGTTCAGTGTGGTGCCAAAACTGGGCAAATGCAGTTAGAAAGAAGGTTGTGTGCTTGGGGTTGGAAATGGTGCCCATTTTTGACAGTATGATAGGACATAGCACTGACTAATATTAATGCTGCTGAGCTGCATGCTTAAAGGTGATCAAAATGGAAGATACTGTCTGTATCTTCTGCCAACAGAGATGTTTAGATGAGGGGCTAGGAGTGTGGCACAAAGCTCTCAGTTCCATCCCAAGCATCCAGTGTGATAGTGTACACAGGTGATCTTAGCATTCAGGAGGCAATTCAAAGTCACCTCACTTATATAGTGAATTGGAGGCCAGCTGGAATACATGAGGCCTTGTCTCAAAAAAATGCTTAAAAGGTGATAGAGAGATAGCTCAGTGGTTAAGAGCACTGGCTCTTAGTCTGCACCCACATGGGAACTTGCAGCTGTCTGTAACTCTGGTCCCAGGGAATCTGATGCCCTCTTCTGGCATCCCTGGGTACTGCGCACATGTGTTACACAGGCATACGCGCAGGCAAACACACACATAAAAAATGCTTACATCTAAGAGTATTGGAGATGTTTAAAGTCTAACACCTGCTTAAAACAGGGAAAATTAAGCAACATTAGTAGATGTCAATGTGTGTGTGTGTGTGTGTGTGTGTGTGTGTGTGTGTGTGTGTGTGTGTGTGTGTGTATGCAGAGGCCAGAGGAGAGCACAAGGTTCTACCATTCTCTATCTTCGTTTCCTTGAGATGGGGGTCTCTAGCTGAACCTGAAGATACACTGGTGATCAGCAAGTTCCAGTGGCCCTCCTGTCCCCATTCTTTGCAGCACCAGGAAAACACACACTTATTCAGCCATACCTGGCTTTCAAATAGGTTTTAGAAATCCAAACTCAGGCCTTCATAGTTGTATAGCCAGAGTTCTTGCCTTCTGAGCCAGTTTCCCAGCCATCTATCTATCTATCTATCTATCTATCTATCTATCTATCTATCTATCTGTCTGTCTGTCTGTCTGTCTGTCTGTCTGTCTGTCTGTCTATCTATTTGTCTGTCTGTCTATCTATCTATCTATCTATCTATCTATCTATCTATCTATCTATCTATCTATCTATCTATCTATCTTACATAGGGTCTAACGATGTCATTCAGGCTGACCTGAAACTTGAGATTCTCTCTGCCTAAGCCTTCGGACCACAGGGCTGTGGTTCCTCCATCCAGGGGTTCCTGTGTGGCAGTGAAAGTGTGGGCACAGCCTGGGTGGCCTCCTCTAAGGGATCACTTGGACTGGTGTTCTACTGGAGGGTCTGGGGTACAGGGACAATGGGAGGTGGTACAGACTGCATGCACATTGGAAGGCAGAGCTGAGAGGTCATAGTGTAAAAGGAATTGAGGGTCAAAAGGGACCCCCCGAGCTGGTGCTGAATAGTTGAGGGACATATAAACTATTATCATGGGAAGGAAGGAGTAGGAAAATCTAACACCTGGCCTCACAGAGAAGGTCACATCCACATCTGGATCCTCATCCTGTCACTAGATGTTTTGGGCTGGCTACTCCACCCAGCACCTGCCCTCTCTCCTGGCTTGCTTGGGTAGACATGTGTCCCTAGTGAGAGCCTTAATTGGCATCTTCCTTCTCTAGACAGTTCTGAAAGGCTAGTGTGAGTTTACGTTTGCCAAAAGCCAAAGCGAATCTGAGTACTACACACCTTAATATTCTAGAACGATCCATCATTTAAGCTCTTTTATCTCTAAATGTCACATGGCTTTTTCTGGGGAGATGTGAACAGGCTCACCCTACACAGGGCAAGGAAAGAGCAAGGAAAACATTTGACCCAGGTCTAGCTTAGTGAAGCAGTAAGTTTGCTGGGGCTCCCTACAAGCACATGGCTCAAATGGGTTACATTTTAAAAAGGTGCATCCTTGGAGTTCCTTGTAAGACTAGCTCAGATTTAACCTGTGGGAGCAAATGTTACTTTTGGTGTTACCTTGGGGGAGGGGCCTTGTGAAGCCTGTAAGTTTGAGCATCTATCTGAAACTTGTGAGTTTGTTTACTTCCTGAGTCTTAACTAGCAGTCTCCAGGAGGGAATGGTTCCATTCCTAGGAAAGAGCTTACCCAAAACTAAGTAGAGTCTTTGGACAAACAGTAGTTGTCTTCATGTATGACTGTGGGTGTCTAAAACTTTCCAGGTAATTATGGACCATGTACTTTATCTCGAATCCCTATGCTTACACCTGCCAAGAGTGCCCTGGACCCATT
This sequence comes from Phyllotis vaccarum, assembly GCA_033318265.1. NCBI lineage: Eukaryota > Metazoa > Chordata > Mammalia > Rodentia > Cricetidae > Phyllotis > Phyllotis vaccarum. Next base: position 68,496,598 of record JARWLC010000017.1, on the reverse strand, counting down.
CTCACACCCAGGATATATGATATCCTCTCATGGCTCCATACAAACCTGCATAATCATGATGAATATAGGCTCTGTGGCTCACGACCAGTGATGGTTTGAATAGGAGTGGTCCTCGTAGGCTCATATATTTGAATGCTTGGTCACTAAGGAGTGGTGATACTTGATGGGGGGGGGGATTTGGAGGTGTGGTCTTGATGGAGTAGGTGTGGCCTTGTTGGAAAAAAGTGTCACTGGGGGTTGACTTTGAGGTTTTAAATCTCAAGCCAGGCCCACTATGCATGTGAATTCAGGTGTGGAATTCTTGACTTCTCTAGCATCATGACCACCTGCATGCTGCCATGCTTCCCGCCATGACAAAAATGGACTAAACCTCAGAACTGTAAGCCAGTCCCAATTACGTGTTTTCCCTTATAAGAGTTGCGTGGTCCTGGTGTCTCTTCACAGCAATAGAAACCCTAATTAAGACATGGGTAGTTAGGAACTAACTTTAGTTCCTGGTCTGGGTGTTCCTGGGTCATGTGTGAAACCAATCACCTGTCCTTATTTAATCTAAAGCAAACACTCGCAAGTGTGCTCATGGGAACCAGGGATAGAGCAGACTCTTTGTCCATCCTGCTAAACGAAGATAACACTGACTGTGAACCTATTTTTCTTTCTTTGTTTCTTTGTCTGTTTCCTTCTTTTCTTTGAGATAGTCTCAGGTATCTCAGGTTGGCCTTGAACTTACTACATGGTCAAAGATGGCCTTGAACATCTTCTAAATAACTTTTCTTTTTAAAGATTTATTTTTATTTATGTGCATGTGTAGAGTGTGTATATGTGCAAGAGTACAGAGCCAGATGTGTCCAAAATCTCTGAATCTAGCATTACAGGTGGTTGTGAGCCACCTGATGTGGGTGCTGGGAACTGAACTCAGGTCCTTGGCACTGAGAAGTCTCTCCAGCCCTGTTTTTGTTTGTTTACTTTGTCTTGTTTTGAAGACAAGGTCGCATAAATCCCGAGCTTGCTTTAAACTCATTATGTAGTGTGAAGCCTTGGTTTTTATCCCAAGCCCTGCATAAAGCAGAGATGGGGATACATGTGTGTGCTCCCAGCATTGTGAATGCGGAGGCAGGAGGATCGGGAGTTGAGCGTCATACTCAGCTATTAATATATAGCAAGTTTGTGGCCAGGCTGGGTTATAAGAAACAGTCTTAGAAACAAATCACAACAATAGATCGTGGGTGCGCTGAGGTCCTCTAGGCTGCCTGTCTCTGGCCCTTGAGTACCAAAGGTCTAGAGACAGGCAGAGCCAGGAGCTCACAGTTCCAAGCCCCCGGAACCAGGCCCTACTGCCCCTGGCTTTAGAAGCCTCAGGACTCAGGTTGGAGGCCTACTAACCTCCAGTGACCCTGATAGCTAGAGTACTCCTCAGTTTACAGCAGTGAAGAGCAGCAGAAGGCATCACTGCTTATTCACAGCAGAGTTAGTGTTACATACCTTGGGTGCTGGGACCCCCAGCTCTACAGCAGCCAGAGTTTCAGCTCTCAAGGCCTAGGCTGGTACCCTGGACCCTTGAATCTTGGCAGTTCCTGGATGCTGTGACCCTTAATACAGTGCCTCCCGTTATGGTGACACCAACCATAAAATGATATCATTGCTACTTCATAACTGTAATTTTGCTTACTATGAATCATAATATAAATATCTGATATGCAGAATATCTGATATGCAATCCTTTCGGAAGGGTTGTTTAACCCTAAAGGGATTTCGACCCACAGGTTGAGAACTGCTGATCTAGAGTAAGCTATTGGACAGTCACAGCTAGGACAGTGTCTTCTGAAGCCAGAGTTGTGCTTCAGCACCAAGCATTTGGGGTCACTGTGTAGCTTCCTCAAAGCATCTGTGGTGTGCTCAAACCAAGTGGATAACAGCGAGGGTTGTCTGGCAGGCTATTAGCTGATAGATAGTCCTCCACTCAGCAAATCCAGGCATCAGGCTGTCGATTGGGCTGTCTGATCACCCCAGACCCTAACATTTTAGTTTACTTAAAGGAAAACTAAACACTAGAAGGCTTACTGGCAACTTTGTTCACGTTTATGATGATTTAACCGGGTGCAGTTACAGTCTCTGGGTTCTTGCTGTCTCATGGGCTCACTCAGATGAACATTGGTGAGGATGTAGATACAACTTTAGAAGGCAGTATCGGACTAATAGTGGCACCTAATTTCTTGCCCACCCTTGTTGCAAGCTTTCTGAACAGAGATGTGGGCCGCCCATGCTTTTGACTTTATTGTGGTTTATTGTGCCAGCACACTGGGTTAATGTTCAAAAGCTAAGAAAGCCCCAGTGTAATGTGGACATATCTTTAACACTATTATAGCTTCTTTGTTTTCCATATAGGATGCTTTACATTCTGGTTTGCTACTTTAAACTGCTTGGCAGTGAGGCTAAAACAAATAGAATATGGAGGGAGGGTGAATGAAGAGGATTTCAGGAGAAAAAAAGCCCAGTGAACCTGAAGATACACATGTACACACATACACTCAAGAACACTGACCAACAGTAATCAGTTTCTTTCTCTGGATCTTTGGGGCCTCTGCTACACACCCAGTCTCTGGACATCATTTTATTTTTATTTTTAGTGTATATGAGTATTTTTCTACATGTATGTATGTGTACCATATGCACGCCTGGTTCCCCTGGGGGCTATAAGAGGGTGTTGGATTCCTTGGAACTACAGTTAGAGATGGTTGTGGGCCATCACGTGCATGCTGGGAACTGAACCCAGGTCCTTTACAAGAGCATTTCTGAACCACTGAGCGATCTCTAAAGCCCCATTACGTATTTTCAAAATTTGTTTTGTGCATGGGCATAAGGAAGCTGCTGGTGCCAACCTCAGGAATGCATCTACCTCTCTCATTGGCCTGGAGCTCACTACTGAGGCAGACTGAATGGCCTTCCCTCTACCTCCTCAGTGGAGGGGATCACACAGGGTCTAGTTGTTTTAATATCTGAGGATTTTGAGGACATTGTCCTAGCTTTAAGACCTCACCAGGCAGTGGTGGCGCACACCTTTAATCCCAGCACTTGAGAGACAGAGACAGGCAGATCTCTGAGTTTGAGGTCTTGTTCTACAGAACTAGTTCCAGGAGAGTTAGAGCTGTTATCAAAACAAAATAGAAAACAAAACAAACAAACAAACAAACAAAAAACCCTGTCTTGGCAGAGAGATGGTTCATTGATTCAGAGCACTGACTGCTCTTCCAGAGGACCCAGGTTCAATTCCCAGAACCCACATGGCAGCTCACAACTCTCTGCAATTCCAGTTCCCAACACCCATGGCAAAACACCAATGCCCATGAAGTAAAAATGAATAACAAAAAGAGATACTCTGTCTTGAAAAATAAACAACAGACAAACCAAACCAAACCAAAACAAAGAGCTGGGTCCTCACAGTAAAAAGGACAATGAGCTTTGACCCCAGAGCAACAGAGAGGCATCAGGATACATAGACACTTCAGAGGTCACATGACAGTGGACACCAGAGAGGCCACACACAACCTGAAATGTCCCAAAGCAGACAGAGCGATCAATCCTGTCCACAGGTTGGTTTTAGACTCGCAATTTCCAAACTGTGAGAGAAGACATTCCTGTCGTTTTTTAAGCTACCAAGGTTGTGGTCCCTTGTGGGACTGACCTTGGAGCACTGAGTAGCCGCTGCTAGAGTCTCTTGGGAAACAGCTATATTTAGGTCGTGGCATGGACCTGTGCAGTGGCTCATAGCAGTAGAAATGATGAAGATGTAGAAACACAGCCAGATGATCAGCAGGTCTCTATAGATAAATGTGAGCGATTACGAACTGATGGAGACGTCTTTAGTTTATGTGAAGCAGGGGTTCTCAGCCTTCCTGATACTGCACCCCTCTAATACAGTTCCTCATGTTGTGGTGACGCCCCCCGCCCCGTAAAATTATTTTGTTGCCACTTCATAGGCACGATTTTGATGCTACTAGGAATCATAATGTAAATAGCTGATATGCGATTCCATGAGGGTCGCGACCCACGGGTTGAGAACCACTAATGTAAAGCCATGGCATGCTGTATCAGTTATCTATCAATGTAACAAAGAATTGCAGCTTTGCTGGCTTTGGTTTACAAGATGAGCACTTATTTCTCTATTCAGCATTTGTATGATATATATATGTGTGTGTACATGTGCGTGGGTGCAAGTGTGTGTGTGTATGCATGTGGAGGGTGTGTGTGTATGTGTATGGAGGCAAAGGTCAACACTGTACTTTTTATTCTAAGTTGCTTACTTAACTGAGCTCACTGATTGGCTAGCCTGTCGGGCCACTGAACTTCCAGAATTTGCCTCTTTACCCTTCCCCGGTGCTTGGGATATAGACATATGCCACACCACCTAGCTTTTTACCTGGCTGCTAGGAATCTGAAGCCAGGTCCTCATGCTTGCATGACATAAATGTTATGAACTGAGCCATCTTCCCCAGACCCACATGGAGCCTGCAGGCTAGGGCCCCTCAGAGATAACTTTGTGGGAGGATTAGGTTGTGCCATTGTAAATAATTGTCCCACCCACTGGTTTAATAAAAAGCACTGATTGGCCAAAGGCAGGCAGGAAGTGTGGGCGGGGCTACCAGACTAAGAGAACTCTGGGAACAGGAAGCACAGAGCAGAACGCCAGAGAGAAGCCGGAAGAAGCAGAGGACAACTATGCTGCTCTGAGAAAAGGTACCCAGCCACATGGCTGAACAAGATAAGAGACATGGGTTAATTTAAGGGTAAAGAGCAAGTTATATGCCTGGGCCTTAGGCCGATCAGCCTAAAGCTATAGTAAGCCTCTGTGTGTCTCTGTGGAACTGAGGGTCTGTGGGTCCAAAACCTTGAGGTTAGGCCCAAAAGTCCGGGCCAGAAACCTCCTACTACATAACTTCTCACAGAAGAGATCAAATGTAAAGTATCCCATGCATCTAGTAATGTTTGGCCACCATATGCCTCACTGGCATGTCCTCCTGGGGTCTCACAGCTTCCTGGATTGGGGTAAAAGGAAGGTGTGAATTTCAGAAGTTACAAGTTCAAAAGTTACAAGTTACAGCCTTTGTGACAAATATCTTTACTCACTGAGCCATCTACTGGGTTTAATTTTTAAGATGGGGTCTCACTCTAGCCCAAGCTGGCCTGGATCTCCTATGCATCTTCCTGCCTCAGCTTTTCAAGTGCTAGGATTACCAGCAGGAGCTGCCACACCTGGCTTGACCTGATTTTATAAGGTCCTATGATACTTGGATTAGGGCCATCTGTGTGAGGTTCCCCCCCCCCCCCACTTTTTTTTTTTTTTTATCCACTATCAAGGTCCTGTCCACAGAAACACTAGGAATTAAACATTAATCTATGCAAGTGGGATGTGCCTGATGCCTTCATTCCTTATGGGATGTCTGACCTGGGTGATGTCTGTCCATTTGCAATTCTCACAGGTCTAGTAACTTGGTCTCATCTCTTCTGTCAAAGACACACTTTCTGGCCTGCCGCAGGGCTCCACAGGCCTGTTAATAGTGGCGGATCTTAGGAGAAATGGGGAATGGTGATGAGATGTCCTGGGATCTCTGTGGTCATGGACAGGGCACCTGCTTACACAACCCAGCGCTTATGCTCTGCCTACTGGACACCTACACTGGAGTTGGCACACTGGGCAAAGGAAGCTGGTAGTTCTGTTTCCTCCCTGAGGCATGGGGCAAATACTGGACCTTTTGCTGAGACAGGAAGATGGGAGGCAAGTCTGGTGGCCACTTGATCACTGTTTAGGTCCCTTAGTAACTTAATGATCTTAAGCCATCTGCTGGTATGCTGTGTAGAATGTTTCCTGAGCCCAGGTGGGGACTTGGGGTCCAGCAGGCCTCAGCAGCCCCCAGTGTCAAAGTGCTTAGCTCTGGGTTTGCCAGCTCAGGAACCTACTAGTTTATGGTCTGATTTCCACATCTGAACCCCAGTGTTCCCCATTAAAGGAAGAAGACAGTGTTGGGGAGATGGCTCAGGCCACAATGCTTGCTATGCAAGCTGAGGCTCTGAGTTCTGTTCTCAGAGCACACATATGAAGCAAGGCATTGAGTTGCACATCTGGAATTCCAGTGCTGGGGAGGCAAAGAGTATCCCTGGGACCCATAAGCCATTGATCCAGATTGGTAAACTACAGGTTCAGTGAGAGAATGTGTCTTGGAAAAAATAAGGCAAGAGTGTGGCAAAAGAAGATTGTGACATTAACTCTGACACACACACACACACACACATGCATATTTACACAGTAAGCTGACTTTGTTCTATTGCGTCTAAGGACATCAGAGCTTTCACTGTTGGATTCTAGGGCCACTGTGAATTACTACTGAGCCCCCCCCCCCCATCCCGCCACACATACACTAGGGGAGTGGCATGTGAACAGGTCACAAGGTCACAACGGGGAATGCCTCTAACGGGTGCGGGTCATATTGCTTGGCAATCTTGTAACTTAGGAGTGCACAGATCCATAGTGAGTGCTTGCCACTGCCCTCTCTGCTTCCAGCCCCTGCCCAACACAGCAGCAGATTACTGGAAGGTGGTAGACTCTTCCATCAGCGAAGGATCTGTAGTAGTTTGAGGGAAAATGTCCTCCAAAGGGAGTGGCACTATTAGAGGTGTGACTTTGTTGGAGTAGGTGTGGCCTTGTTGGAGAAAGTGTGTCAGTGGAGGTCTCATATACGCTCAAGAGCCATGCCCAGTGTCTCAGTTCACTTCCTGTTGCCTGCATATCGAGACATAAAACTTTCAGCTCCTTTTCTGGCACTATGTCAGCCTGCATACTGCCGTGTCTCACCATGATGATAATGGACTAAATCTCTGAAAATGTAAACTACCCCAATTAAATGTTTTGTTTTCTTTATAAGAGTTACTGTGATCAAGGTGTCACTTCACAGCATTAGAAACCCTAAGACAAGACTAAAGCCCTGGGGCCAGCAATGGCCTGCAGCTCTCACTGGGCCCTGGGCAAATCCTTTTATGGTTCCTGCTCAAGTATGTTGTGGCCCTATGTAGGGATGTGTGTGTGCTATTCTTGGGAGCCCTCTTGTGGCTCAGAGCCCCAAGCGTTTCAGGCGTGGGGCAGGGTGTAACTGACCTCATATCACCTCCCTTGTCCTGCCCTTTTGGAACATCATATACCCTGCCTAGCCAGCTTATCTACTGGGGGGCTGTGCAGTTCCCTTCACAGCCCTAACATGCTGAAGACCCAGGTTACACAGACACCTCAGAGCAGTCCTTGGCCACATTGTTGGGCTGTCCAAGAGGGCAGCTGAACCAAGGAGCGAGTCCCCACCCAAGAGAGCCCTGGCACACGATTGCTGTATCTTTATTGCACTGTTATCTCACTGCAAACTACTCCACAAAAATGTCCCAAGGTTAGCCTGCTGCCCTGGGACCATGGGCCCTGCGTAGGGTGGTGACACCCATTGTCCAGAGCTCCACAAAGGCAGGCAGTGTCCACCACCACCACCAAGAAAGGCCTGGCTACCATGTAGAAGTGGACACAAGGATGTATCCAAAACCCATTCTTGGGTGTCCATCTGCCCACACACAGGCCATGACATCCATCCAAGGCTCCCCTCCATAGAGCGCTGCAGCTTCTAAGGGAGGAGGCCCCAGGAAGGGAGAGCAGAAAGTGGATTGTAATTGAAGACCAGAGTGTGATCATATCACAGGAGGTCCTCAAAGTGGCCCAGAGGTGATCTCAGGTCTGCTGGGTAGATCTCCACTGACAGTAGTGTGAGTTTTTTTGTTAAGAGTGAGTAAAGGTCCCTCTGCTGCATGTCCAGAGTGCTTTGTCCAGTCTCTGCTGGACCCAGAGGCCCACACATCCCTATCAGAGCCATGAAGGAGACCCCAGGCTCCCTGCCGTAGGTCACCCTATGGGGATGACTTATCCCATCCGAATTCACTGAATTCACAGGAGGCTAGGCTCTGTGTTCCTCCTTCACAAGTAGTGTGGGTCACTACCTCTCGGTGGAGGCTCTGTGCTCAGTGGCTAGGTCATCTTCCACCACATTGCTCAATCCATCCTTCTCCACACAGTCTCTTATGGCCTGCAGCACTATGCGCAACCGCCGGTCCAGGGCCTCCAGGTGCAACCAGTAGAGCACAGGGGCGACCTTGTCATGCTGGAGGGACTCGGCCATCAGCAGACTCAGTTTGTACTCTTCCTTGGCCAGCAGCTGCAGCCTCAGGTAGGTGGACCTCCGGATCCTGCAGAGAGAGCGGGGTGTCACCACTGGGAAGAAAACAAGGTGGGGTGGGGGGCTCTGGCAGGGTGGAATCTGGAGAGAGGGACAGAGATAGAAAGACATAGACAGGGATACACAGAGAGAGAGAGAGAGACAGAGACAGAGAGAGAGAGATGGAGAGAGAGAGAGGAGATGAGATAAAAATAGAAAGACACGTAGAGAGAAAGAGATAAGAGTTCAGAGTCAGCATGAAGACAGAGATGGCAGGTAACTGAGTTAGAGAGAGTTGGACAGAGCCAGAGAGGTGAACAGAGGGAGACAGACGCAGAGGGACAAGAAGGCCTGAAACCCCAGACCTCATGGGTCTAAGTCGTATGGGAATAGGTCATTCTAGATCAGTGGTTCTCAACCTCCCAGTGCTGTGATATTTATACAGTTGCTCAGGTGGTGGTGTTTGGTCCCAACCACAAAATTATTTTTGTTACTATTTCATAACAGTAACCTTTCTACTGTTATGAATTATAATGCAAATATCTGATATGCAGGATATCTGATATGCGGCCTCCTACTGGTTGAGAGCTGCTGTTCTTTCTAGACACTGGTATGGTCCTGTCCAGAGGGGCAGGCGCCCCAAATCCTGAGGACAGACCCAAGACTGGGCTAACTGCTCACCTGGGAGACTGTCCTTCCTCAACTGGCCAGTGGCCCAGTCTGGGTGCACTCTGTGTTTCCCAAGGGACATAATAGCTTGCTCTGGGAGCCTATGTCCAGCCACCAGTGTGTATGTGGGGAGGGACAGGGGTAAGTCTGACAGGCTATGGAAAGTGAGCAGGGTGGTCAGGACACAAGGACCCTATGTCTGGACTTGCAACCCGCTGAGAACCCTTATAGATGGGAGGTGTCTCGGTGAGACTTAGGAACAAGGGGTCGGCAGGAGCCACAGGCAGTGAGGTGGGATGGGCTTGGTCTGCGGATGCCTGTCTGCTGGTGCTACAGTGGGTGGGGGCAGGCTCTGATGTAGTGATGGCAGCAGCTGGGACAGGGAGCGGTCCGGCAAGGCAGGAGCTCATACCTGCAGCACTGATGAAGCGGTGCTAAAATGGAAAGCTCATCATGTGAATATTTCCCAAACCTGTGGGAAGAAGGTAGAGTGGTTAGAGCCCTAGCAGCTGGAAAGTCAGATATGGCACAGGACCTGCAGGGTCCCACCTCTGAGTACCATGGTGCTGTAGAACCATGGCAACCTCATGAGGATCGTCAGTCAAGGCTGATCCTGGCTATGTCCAGCATTGGCAGTATACATATTGGCAATATACATACATACATACATACATACATACATACATACATACATACACACACATATAATATATATATGTATATATATATATATATATATATATATATATATATATAATTGGGGGTGACATTCTGCCTTGTTAAGCAGAGGTTAATGGCCTCTCCCAGGCTGAATTGACTACTTATTGGCCTTTCTCATCAAGCCACAGGCTCTCTGGCCTCAGTTTCCCCAGGGTAACAGGAAGGTATGATACAAAGTACTCATATGGTCACTGCCATGAATCCAGCACCCTGTGAGTGTCTTCCCTACTGATGCACACCCTGATGTGTCCTAGACCTGGCCTCTCAGGTAATCCACTCCCCCGCCCCTGTGACTGTTTCTCAGGCTAGGCTGGTCCCCCATGGGAGGGGGGTGGCTGGATTCCCAGGGTCTTTCAGGACACAGAAGACCTACCCGCGTCCGTTGTCCAAGTGTATGATGAAGGTCTCATTCCCGAACTTCTCAAAGGTCTCATAGTGATGTCGGTCCATGTTCCCTGCGGGGACAAGCATGCACAACTGCTCAGAGGACTCTGCCCTTCCTGAGTTGTGGGTCACCAGGTGGTACCCCCAAGTCAAAGATGTTTAGGCGTTCCTGGCAGCCAGCACGCCCTGTAGGACGTACCCATGAGGAAATCAAAGACAGTCATGTCCATGATGTCCAGGATTCGGTGGCCACTGTCGTAGGGTGGTGTCTGCTTCACCTCCTCACAGTAATCAGGGTCCACTTCCCACCTGTGGTGGGGGGAGGGGGCATAATGAGATGAAAATTGGGAACCTCTCCTCTGAGTTGAAGGGGAACCAGGCTGGATGCTTGTGCTTCCTGGCTCAGCAGAGCATAGGCCATTAGGTTCACACTTTGCAAGGAGGATTGATGGTGGGGATAGAGTGTCAGCAGGGACACATCTGGGGATAGGCTAGGAGCCTGAATTAGCAGGAGTCGGGGCTTGTGAGGTGATGGCCATTCTTCCTATTCTATCTGAGGCCAGGGCTGAAGGCACTATCAGCTGGTGTCACGCTTTTTATGGAGATGGGTTGTCTTTTCTAGCACCTGGTGAAGCATGGGAGTGGGGGAAATTGTGTTTTGAGAAACCCCAGTGGCAGGCCAGCATCTTGCCTACCTCTTAGATAGGAACCAATTGGACTTCATTTAGGATTACCATGGAAACACATTGCTGGGTGTGTCAGGGTGTTTCCAGAGAGTTTTAAAAGAAGCAAAGACTCACTCTTAATGTGTGTGGGTGACACCATTCCCTAGGTTGGGGTACTAGGCTGAACAGAAACAGAGAAAATAAAGGCTCTCCCCCCCCCCCCCGCTTCCTGACTGACCAGCTACCTCAGGCTTTCTGTGGCCAAGGTATCTTTTGCTGCCATGCTTCCCTCATGATGATGATGGACCGCACCCTCAAACTGTGAGCCGAAAGCCATCTTCATCAGCAACAAGTAACCAAGACACACCGCTGCCACTGTCTCACTCTCCTGCTCCCTTTGACCCTGAACCACAGGCTACTGTTTCTCTTCTCCAGGCCCAGTGCAGTGGGCAGAAGCTGGCCCATTAAGTCCCAAGGGGGTGCCTGACTCACTCTGCTTTCTTTCGCTTGTGGTAGGAACGACGCCAGGGGTTCCGCCAGGTCTTCCTCTTGGCCAGCGACAGGTCAGGCAGGAAGGCCGCCAAGGAGCCTTCGATCTGGTCCGGCTTCCCACACAGGGCATGCTCCGTGGAACAGTAGTAGGAACACTCTCCATAAAAGCAGATGTTATTGGCTGAAAAGGGTAGATGAAGTCAGTCAGTGGCCGCCACCCCTAGAAATGCCCACAGTGCTGCCCCAGAGGTCATCACTACTCCTGATTCCACAGCCTGGAACATCCCCAGAGCAGACACAGGGGTCAAAGTCAGGGCTGTTTGCTGCTCACACCCCGATCCCCTAATATTGACTCAGGCTCCTGAGAGTACAGAAAACGCCAATCATACACCCAAGGAAACTCTCGTAATTGCCTGCAAAGAACACTTACAGCCCAGCCGTGAAAGGAACCACTTACTCTGGCAAAGACACGAACAGATCAGGTTCTAAAGAAATACAAATGGAGTCTGGACAGGCAGAGATTCAGTGGCAAAGGCTGCCACAACCATGAAGATTTGGCTTCCAGCTCTAGCTCTCATGTAAAAACCCAGGTATGACAGGGCATACTCATAATCCCAGCCTGGCCTACTTGGTGAGTTCTAGGTAAAAGTGAGAGATCCCGTCCCAAGATAAAAATATAAAAATAAAATGGTTGATGGTGACTGAAAAAGGTTCCCTAAAAATGACCTCTGGTCTCCTCACATATGCACACAGTTGAACTCACACACACACACACACACACACACACACACACACACACACACACACACCCCACACAGAGTCATTCATAAAGCCCATGTGAAGACCTACAGTTATCTGCTTTGTCTGGGAAACTCACACCAAACCCACAATGGGAAATCAGCTCACCCCCTCTTGGATGGTTGTGACTAAAGGACCATATGGTGACATGTGTCAAGGAGGTAAAGAGCCCTGGGATCCCATCAGGGTCATCAAATGATGAAGACACTTGGAAGACAGCCTAGTAGCTGTCAGAGGGGTACCCCATGGGATTGGCTCTGATCCAGCTGCTCCTACTTGGGTTCCCAGCATGTGAGGCATGCGGACACATTTCCATGCTCAAGCCAGTGAGGCTCATAAAGAAAAGAAGCCATTTAGACACCATCAGCCAACACTGGAGAAAGGAAACCATTTTCTTTCTTTTTCCGTTTTTGAGACAGGGCTTTATGTAGCCCAGGCTGGTCTCAAATTCACTATGGAACAGATGAATTTGGACTTGTATGTGTGTGCACATGCATGTAAGGTTATGCATATGTGTGGGAAGTGCAGATACGACATCAGATACCATTCTTCATACAGTGCTCACCTTGTTTGGGCGATGGGGGTCTCTCCTTTACTTGATACTTGACAACAAGCCTAGACGGATTGGCTAGCAAGCACCAGGGAAGCCCCCTACTACTGCTTCCTTAGAACTGGTATTTAAAGTGTGACCCCACAGTCGGCACTACTTATTGTAGTAAAAAGTTTCTGTCCCGGACTTTCGGGCCTAGCCTCAAGGTTTAGACCCGCAGACCCGCAGAGACACACAGCTGCTTACAATAGTTTTAGGCTGATCGGCCTAAGGTCCAGGCATATAATTTGCTAACTCTTTACCCTTAATCTAACCCATGAATCTTATCCTTATCCATGAGGCTCGGTACCTTTTCTCAGAGCAGCATAGTTGTCCTCTGTTTCTTAGGGCTTCTCTCTGGCATTCTGCTCTGTTCTACAGGTTCCCAGGGTTTTCTTAGTTTGGTAGCCCCGCCCACACTTCCAGTCTGCCTTTGGCCAATCAGTGCTTTTTATTAAACCAGTGGGTGGGACAATTATTTACAACGGAACAACATAATCCCCCTACAACGTATATCTAATTTCTTATTTGTTTATTCACCTTTTTATTTATTTTAAGCATGGGAATTGAGTTAGGATTCTTGGGCTTCAAGGCAAGCACTTTACTAACCGAATCTTATTCCAGCCTCTGACCTTGAACTTCAATTTCCTCCTGTATCCACTTTCTAAGTGCTGGGGTGACAGCAGCATCACTATGCTCCATTTATGTGGTGCTAAGGATGGAACTCAGGGCTTCGTCAGTGCTAGGGAAGCAGGCTACCAACTCAGGCACCTCCCCAGTGACTGTGTTTACTTGGAACCCCAGTGCTGGGGATGTTCAGACAGGAAGTGCTGGAGCTTTCTGGACAGACAGTTTAGCCCCCATCAGAGATCTCTGAATTTAATGAGAGACACTGGTCTTAAAAAGTAAGGTGGAGTGGCACTCTTAGGAGGTGTGGCCTTGTTGAATTAATTGTGACCTTGTGGGAGAAAGTGTGCTTTTGTCCAGGAGGCTGGATGTCACCATGCCTTTAATCCAGACCTTGAGGCTGAAGGGCACACCTTTAATCTGGGCCAAATCTTCTGATGGAAGTGTGTCTCTGTGGGGGCGGGCTTTGCGGTCTCTTTCTCAAGCTTCTCTCGGTGTGACAGTCAGTCAACTTCCTGTTGCCTGCAAGATGAGCTCTCATGTCTAGCACCCTGCAGCCTGCACATTGCCACGCTCCCCATCATGATCACAATGGACTGAACCTCTGAAGCTCCGAGTCATCCTCAATTAAATGTTTTCTTTATATGAGTTTCCATGGTCATAGTATCTCTTCATAGCAATAAGTACCTACCTAACACACACACACACACACACACACACACACACACACACACACACACACACACACACACACAGACACTCTGCAAAGCACACCTACCATATAGCCATCAGGGGGAGGGAGGCTGGAGAACTGCCAGGACTAGGTCTGGAAGGGGCACAGGTGGGAGGGAGTATGTGTTATCTATGATTCCTGACACACCTGTGGGCACACAAGTCCTGGCTGGCCAAGCTCCCTGCCTTTCCTCCCCTCTTCCTTTCTGGCCTCATCACCCCTCCCTAGTCGGTGCTGCGGTAATTAAGGTGGAAAGGATCAAAAGGAGGCCAGCCCACTGCAGCTCCAGGTGCTGATGCAGTTTAGCTGCCCCCCAACTCAGCCACCTCCTACCCCTGTCTAGGCCATAAAAGCAGTGGATGCAAGGCGAAGGCACAATCTTTAGGAGGAATATTTCTATCCCATCCTCGATGGCCAGAACCATGAAATTGGATGCTTCTGTGAGCCCGCTGGCCCTACCTAAGCTGGGCTTAGAGCCTCACATATAGAAAGAGGAAAGAAACCCTGTCTCTGCTCCATAGACACTAAGGACTGTCAGAAACAAACAGGTGGGCACAGATGACCAGGGTATATGGGACATGCCAGAAGAAACAGAGATGGCAAAGAATTTTTTTCCTTAGAGCTGGGGGCTTCAGAGGCCCAGCTCTCTCTCTGAGCTGTGTGGTGTTGGGGCACTTAACTGCCCTCTCTGAATTCTATTTCCTAGTAGCTAGCCTATACCTATGATGGAGCTTTGGTAGGCTCTGTGCCTGAGTTTACAGAGGGCCCCTCTGAGGCCTGCCTCACCTGGAAGGGAGGGGTGTGCACCTCCTGACTGACCCAGAGCAGAGCTGCTCAGAAGTAGAAGGGTGTCTGCTGTGATCAAAGGCTTTCCAGCTGCACTTAACTCTTAGAAGCCGCCATGGCAATTTTGGCAGCGGAAGGATGTAGAATTGCAAGCAAAGCAGAAACAGCGAATCTAAACAGACCTGGCTTTCTAAAGTAAGATCAAAGCTGTCTCTAAGACCCTGTGCTTCAGAGAACAGACATCTGGAAGGTTCTCGGAAGAAATCTGGCTGACAGGGCACAGTGGTCTGGCAGGGACAGCTAGGTGGAGGCAGCTGTGTTCTAGAGTGGCCACTGACACCCAGCTCTGCAGAATGTCCACACTGAACTATCTAGGTCATAGGAACCACCTTAGGGGGGCTCTGATAGCCAAGGAAGATTCTTGGGGTTCATGGGGTAGTCAACCAACACCTTGCAACTGACTGGAAAGACTCACCCCGAGCTGGCTGCAAATGGGGGACAGTGGGCCAGTTGATCAGAGCAGGAGCTGAAGAGAGATGTGGGGAGAAGACACAGGGCAAATGGTTCGCACCAGCAGACTCAGTGTGGGAAGGAAGACCAAGGAATGTGCAGTGCTCAGGGCAATCAGCTGAGGTCCCCTGCTGAGGATGGGAAGGAACCCTACACTAACAAAGATGTGTCTCATCTGCTCAGATGAGTATTTAGTTCAGTCTTTTGTTTACAAAAGGCAAGCAGGGCCCCCCCAAAAGCTCAGCTGTAAAGTGCTTGTTGACTGAGGACCTACGTGAGATCCCCAGACCTAGACCCACATAAAAAAGCTGGGCACTGTGAGCCAGGCACGGCGGTGGTGGTGGTGGTGGTGGTGGTGCATGCCTTTAATCCCAGCACCTGCTTGTGTGTATGCATATGTCAAACAAAAATGAAAAACAGAGGAAACCCAGAATCCTCTGCTACTCAAAAACAACTAAGGCCGTACAGCACACTGACTCTGCACTGGATGACCTTGGTGGTTCCTATCTTCAAGACCTCACCATCTATGACTGCTACTTGGGCCCCTGAGTACCGTCACATGCTGTCTATACTGTCTTTCAGCAGGGCTGCCTCAGGCCATAGAAAACACAGTCCAGTAAGTTCCTGACTTGCTGCCTCTCTATTTTCCTGAAGCCCTGGCTCCTCCAATTCATTTTTGGTTATGTTCTCAAGTATATCCACCCAATGGCACCAGCAGGTGAAGAGCCAAGCTGGATGTGGAATGTCACTGGTGGTAAATTATCTCCGGGGAGACTGTGAATTTTGACATTTGAAGTGACATGATCTCACACCTGCCAAGCCACGGAACCAAAGAGACCACGTGTGGGCCCCCAAGTGGACTGAAACAGAGAGAGCATAGTGGCCCGTTTAGGACAGCATGGCCTGGCAAGGGGCAGGAGAGACTGAGGGTCCTCTCTTGGCGGTGGTGGGAATTCACAGATGTCTGTATTTAGAGCTCTGAGCTTGATAAATGGCATCTTAAATACTGCATAGAGGGACAGGGAGGTCACAGTTACTAGAGAAGTGTGAAGATCTGAGCTCCATTCCTTAAACCCCACATTTTAAAAAGGAAGCAAACTGGGTGTGACTGGTACACACTTGTCTCAGCACTGGGAAATATAGACGGGAGACTCCTGGACCTACTCAGTGAGCTCCTGGAAGGGGGAGACAGACCCGGAATTCAAAAACAAGGTTAAAGGTTCCTGAGGAATGATAGCCAAGGTTGGCTTCTGCGTGCAGATGCATAACCACACACATGTACACACTCTCCTACACGCACTCACATACCACACACCTACAGATAAGAAAACATATATACAAAGCACTACGAACCACTATAAAGTAGGGACAAAGTGACACCTTTGTCACAGACCTATCCAGGAAAGCAGAAGAAGGTAACAGATGTGCTGGGAACTCCTGATCCCCTGCTCTGGCACCTGGACCCTTCCCACCTGGGCAGAGATATGGAAACCAGCTGACAGGAGGTGCGGTCCCTCTGTGTCTCCAACTGTGGACTTCTCAATAGTTGTCCACATGCTGCCTGAGAGCTCTGGGGGCTGTGTTACCTGGGCCCACAGCTGCAGGGGGTGAGACCCCTGCCACCAGTCTGGATGCTGAGCCAGCAGCTCTGCTCTGAGTGGGTGGTCTAGGTAAGTGACATTACTCAGCCTGTATGGCTTCTGTCCGATGGGAGTGTTCTCAGCAGTGACTGGCGTTTGGACCCCTGCCTGACCCACCTGCCCAGGATTATCTTTATTTCCTGTCCTCACTTGAGAGCTCGGATTGAGGCCTGAGCTGAAATGCAGAGTGTGCATCAGCCATTGCTAAATAGTGCCACCTCTGAGAATGGGGTGAAAAGCACTATAAAAATTGCAATCGGGCCTGAGGAGACGATTCAGTCAGTAAAGGCCTTGCCACACAGGAATGGGAATCTGAGTTCATCCTCAGAATCCACATTTAAAAAGCTGTGGCGTGTGCTTATAATCATAGTGCTGGGGTAGTGGGGACCAGAGGATCCCTGGGGCTCAGTGGCCAGTCAGTCTAACGTAATCGGTGAGCCCCAGGTCCCAGGGAGAGACCCTGATTCAAAGAAACAAAGTGGACATCACCTGAGGTAGGATATCTATATGAACAAGTACATACAAACATGAGCGCACACACCTATAGGAATGAGTGCACACCCATGAATGAGCGCGCGCGCGCGTGCACACACACACACACACACACACACACACACACACACACACACACATAAGTGCATGCAAATGTGAATGAGTCCACACACAAGTTGGATTAAACTATGCAGCAAAGGACGAGAAGCAGCAAGGTCTCCAGGTAGTCAGGCTTTAGCTGAGCCCATGTGCCTGAAAGGTGGACACAGCTGGGGGTGTGGCGGTCAGTCCCTGTGGGCAGTGGAAGGACTTTGAGTGTTTCTCACTGGATTTGGAATCTCAGAGATTCCTGTTTCCGTTTCCCATGGCACTGAGGTTACAGACGCATGAGGGTCCATGCCCGGCCTTTATGTGGGTGTTGGGGGTAGGGGCATTTGAACTCATAGCCTTAGCTTATTCAGTAAGCATTCGTATCCGCTGAGGCACCTCCCCAGCTCCCCTATTTCCTCTTATCAATGAAATCTGAGATGGTGGCTGGTGGAAGGGAAGCTTCGGCAAGGTGTGGGCTCATGGCCTCAATTCTGACACATTTATGAATGCAGCTAAGGAAAAGAACGGAGTGCTGATCTGCAGGGATGACAAGAGAGAGCTTTCAGATTCCCTTTTTTTCGCTCCTCCGAGACGGAAGTTAAAGCTAATGGCCTTAATTGGGTGTATCTGTGTAAAGTGCGGGGGCGTGGGGCGTGGCAGACAATGATCAGGATGGAAAATGTGGCTCCCAGGGGCCAGCTGCTCTGCACTCCCTGACCCCCCACCCTGTCACTTTGTTCTACTTTGCAGGATGTCTATAGGACCTCTGGCACCTTCAGAATGTATAGTACAGAATATATAGCACAGTACAGGCTGTGGGGTGTAGCTTAGTTGGTAGAGCACTTGGCTGGCATGAATGAAGCCCCAGTTTCCTATAGCATTGCATACAACAAAATAAATAAACAAATAAAAAATAGGCGTTGCCTCACACACGTCATGCCAGCACTCGGGAGGTGAAGGCAGCAAGGTCTGGAGTTTCGGGCTAGCCTGGGTCACAAGAGACCCCATCTCAAAAATAAAACAGGGCCCGTAGACATGGCTCAGTGAACAAGATGTTTATTGCCAAACATGAGGATTGGAGTTCTGAGCCCTAGAATAAAACTAGGCTAGAAAAAAGGAGGCAGAGACAGGGGTAAGCTGGCTAGCTGGAATGGTAGGGATTGGTGAGGTTTGGTTCAGAAAGAAAATCTGGCTTGGTAAGAGGGGGGACCACCTAAGGAATGTACTGAGGTCATTCCTTTGAGGTCAACTTTGACTACACACACACACACAAACCACACACACTATATACATTAAACACATACACTAGACAAACACACACACCACAAACATACTCCCAAATAAGAAAATAAAAACCAATAAGCAGCTTGTCACAAACACGGACCACAGGGAACTCAAAGAGCAGGATTAGAATACCCACACCGAGATAAAATAAAAGTACATCATGACTTGGTTTCTGTGTGTGTGTGTGTGCACAGTGTGAAGTCTGAAGTCTCATCAGTGTGAACACCCCAGCCACACACATCTCCCTGGAAAGCAGGGTATCTAGTGATGGTCTTCAGTGCGCCAGAGACCTGTGGCCAGCTGCTACATTTGCAAAGAAAGGCTGCCACATTTCCAGGTGACAGTCCCCTGGCTGCTTTCTGATCTAGGAAGGTTTAGGAAGGTTTGGGAGAACAGGGCTCTGGTGACCAGGCTACCAGAGGCTTTCAAGAGAGACTGGAGTTTTAAGAATACACAGCAGGCCAGCTATGGTGGCACAGACCTGTCACCAAGCGCTGTGGTGACTTGAGGCTGGAGGATCATGTGTTCAAAGATGACTGCCTGGGGCATGAAGCAAAACATTGTCCCAAACAAAAACAACCAGGTTTGGTGGTTCACACCTGTAATCCCAGCACTTATAATGCTGAGGCAGGAAAATGGAGAGTTTGGAACCAGCCTGGTATGCATAAAGAGTTCCAGGCCAGCCTGTTATCCCCTACAAAATCCAAATCAAACCCTAACAACAACAAAGAACCCAATCATTCAATCTGTAAATTAATTAAATGCACAGTGGACCACAAATGGAAGCCCTATGTATGGGCATAGGAAGATATTGCTATCTTCTGCAGATTGGCATACATACATGTCACACACAGGAGGCTGCATAGCCAGATGGATGAATTCTATGGTCTCTGTAATGGTTAATATTGACCATCAACTTGACAGGCTCCAGGACTGCCTAGGAGACACACTTCTGGGCATGCTTATAAGAAATTTCTAGATTAGGTTAAATGAGACCAAAAGACTCACTCTCAATGTGTACAACGCTACCCCATGGGTTGGGAACCCGGCCTTCATGAAAAAGAGAAAGTGAGCTGATCACCAGCATCCATCTCTCTCTTGCTTTCTGAGGACGCCATATGACCAGCTGCCTCATGATCCTGCCTCACCTTTTACCGCTGTGATGGACCCACAGGTCACATAAACCCTTCCTTCCTAAGAGTACTTTTGTCAGGACATTTTACCTGTAAAACACGAAGAGTAATATAATCTCTAATCTTTTTCCAGTTGACCAAGACCAGCACGTGACCTAAGCCACACTGGTCCTCCACTCTACCCTGTCCTGGTTACCTGGAGACACAAAGAAAGTTCTCCACAGCTTCTTATCTCGTGTGACATCCCGGATCTCTTTGGTCATGTTGATAATTCTGCCTGCCACCGGAGGGACTCTGCGGAAGTCCAGGATCCTGGTGAGAAAGGGAGGGGAAAGGACCCTTTACTTTCTGGGGCTGATTCTCACTGTCACCAGAGGCCAGGTGCTCTGCTATCACTCTCCAGTCTGCCACACGAGGCTCTCAGGCTCAGCACAGCCCAGAACCATCAATGCCAAAAAGGTGTGCACCCTGGAGGAAATGGAATCCTCTATGCCTCATTCACTGACTCTGGCCCAGCCTGATAACTAAAATGTGCCCTCATTCCAGGGCTAAATTTAAAAGGAAATTAAATTAAATTACCCTCTCTTAATGGGGCTCTTTGTGCACACATTGCCGCTTGCTTAATTAAATGGAGATGCCCGATGCTAGCTTTTTCCTGCTGACACGGGATGTAGAGATGAGTTGTCCTCGGTGGAGGAGTGGAAGGACAGACTACATTCCTGTGATGAGGGGCCCCAAGGCTTCATAGGATAACAGCAGCCAGCATCCTGCCACCTCAAGCTTCATGGTTCTGTTTTCATGCGTGTGTACACATGTGGGTTCAGACGTGTGGCTGTAGCACATAAGGTCAATCTTGAGCTCAATTTTTAGGAGCCATTAACTTTGTTTTGGATCCAAGGTCATTCAGCAGCCTGGACTTTACTGACTGAGCAAAACTGACTGGTTATCGAGCCCCAGAGGCTCTCTCATCTCTACCTCCCCAGCCTTAGAAATACAAGTGTGTACTACCATACACTCTTTTCATATGGGTTCTGAGGATAGACTCCATATAAGCAATTTACCAACAGAATGATTTCTCCAGACCCATGGCTGGTTTATAAGGCGGTAACTTGAATAACCTCATGATATAGAGCCATGGGTACAGGATGCTTAAATGTTTGGCTTCTGGGGATTTCTAGTTCCCATGTAAGGTTTGTGATCTACATCAGTCTCCCAGAATCCTGTGAAAAAGCAGAGTCTGGCTCACGGGTCTAATAGGGAGCTTGGACCCTGCAGTCTAGCCAGCCCCATGACAGCTGAGTTAAGATTCATGTCTAGCCAGTTGGTGGTGGCACACACCTTTAATTCTAGCACCCAGGAGGCAGAGGCAGGCAGATCTCTGTGAGTTCACAGTCAGCCTGGTCTACAAAGCAAATTCCGGAGCAGCCAGGGCTACACAGAGAAACCCTGTCTCAAAAACAAACAAACAAACAAAACAATGTTTAGCCGTGGCTGTGGTGCGGTCAGGAGGGTCTCAGGGGCTTAATGTAGAGCCTTATCCCTCTGCAGAGGGATTATGATTGCCTGGGCAGTGGTCCCTCTGTACCCCTCAGAAATGACCCAGGGTCATGCCTGTGAATAGCTCCTTAAGGCACAGATAGGGCCATGTGGAACGGATAGTGAACCAGGTTCTGCTGTGTCAGGGCTGTCCCTCAGAAGATAGGTGACAGAGCCTCCCATCGACTGTTCCTAAGACAGCACTTCTTCTAAGGTGCCTTCCTGATCTGTTAAAACCCACAATGCCCAGAACTTCTCTCCTGCCCCCATTTTCTTTCCCTTTATTTTCAATGATACTATCTGCCATCTGCTGCTCCTTGCTTGGTGCAGGGGGGTTGGTACCCACCAAGATCATAAATGCCATGAGGGCAAGCTGGCTATGGTTAAGGGTATGGGTGGCTGGCTCATCCGGTAACTCACTTTTCCTGCTCTTTAAGATTGGTACATGGGGCTGGGGAGACAGCATAGCCGGAGTTCATTATCTAGCAATCAAGCGTAGTAGCACATGCTTGCAATCCCAGCACCGAGGGGCAGAAACAGACTGATTCCCGAGGCTCACTAGCCAGCCAGCCACAGGCATAGCCTACTTGGAGCCTTCCAGGCCAGCAAGTGATTCTGACTAGTAGATAGCTCCTAAGGAATGATACCTGAGGTTCTCTTATGCGTGCACGCACAAATGTGTGCATGCCCCCCCCCCCCCAATGATGGGCCTGTGATAGTTCAGCATGAGACAGGTGTAGAGGTAACGGTGGGGGCTGCAGGCCTGTGCCTCTCTGTAGGTGGTATGCATGGGTACATATATAAATCTGGATTTAGATGGCTCTCGGCAATGTGAAGGGAGGAGGTGTACTTGTTGTGGGAGGTTAGTTTAAGGTGTGTTACATTTGTTCACGCTACAGAATATTTGTTTGATGACGCAAAGATGAGTTGCATTCTTTAATGGTGCCCTTGTTAATTAACTCTGCAGAGCTGTGTTACTTTGCCTGTCTGAAACACCTGATAAAAAAGCTGAACGGCCAATAGCTAGGCAGGACAGAGAAATAGGTGGGCCTGCCAGGCAGAGAGGATCCGAGGCCAGCCACGAAATAAGATGGAAAGAAGGGTACATGGATTAGAGGAAGGTAAAAGCCCAGAGGCAAAAGGTCGATGGGATAATTTAAGACAAGCTGGCTGGGCATTTATAAGTAAGAATAAGTCTCTGCGTATTTATCTGGGGTTGGGGTGGCGGGACCCCAAAGAGCAAAACAAGACAAAAAAAAAAGAAAGAAACCAACACTCACCTGTCTAGGTGGAAGGCGGCGATTTCCCCATTGTGCCTCTCATAGTCAGAGAAATAAAAAAAGTCGGGCGGCGTCTCCTGCTCCCTCGTCTGCCTGTAGAACAGAGATGGAGTCTGTCACGGAGAGGAGCTCTGGATTGGGGTTGGGGGGGGAGGGTTGAGGTGTGCGCACAACCGGAACCTGAGCTGACACACATTTCCAGATGTTAGCCAGCCAACCGTCAGAAGCTCATCATTGAGGGTTAAGTGAAAGGGCCCGTGAGATGGCTCAGTCTGCTTGCTGCCAAAAACTGAAGATCTGACTTCAACCCCCAGGACTCCCATGACAGGAAAAAAAACTACAATGCCTAAAAGTTATCCCCTGACCCCCACATGTGCTGGGACATATATGCTGTTCCCCCAAGTAAATAAGCATATGTTTCTTTAAAAAATAATTATAGGCAGATGGTACCATGTCTAAAGAACATGCTTTGGATGTATGAGGACCTGAGTTTGATCATCCAGGACTCATTTAAAAAGCTAGTTCTGGGTAGCCAGAAAGAAGGATCCCTGGGGCTCACGGACTAGCCAGCCAGTGAGAGATTAAATAACAAGATGGGCCAGATGTAGCACATGCTTTTAATCTCAGCTTCCAGGAGGCAGAGGCAGGCAGATTTCTGGGAGTTTTAGGCCAGGCGTATTGGTAAGGTCAGAATCTCCTCATGAGGAAATTGAAACTGCACTTGGATACCACTCATGCCTTTATCCATAGTCACAGGATTTGAAATGTTTGAAAGAGGATGTTGGCCATATGTAGCCCTCAGGTAGATGGTCTGGTGTTGCTCACATTCCGTAGCCACATAAAAGCCCCCTGCAGTACCAAAGTCATCTTCAGAACCCTTGGAGCAAGCCTCCCAACCTAAGGAACTTCCTGTATAAATGGGCATGAGGTCTTGACTCTCCTTAGGGTCATCCTGAGCTCTCAGGACTGTGGGAGACCAGCTGAGGAGAGCGGAAGAACCCATACATAAATTGCCACAGGGCCCTTCCTTAGTCAGGAAGTCTAAAGGCCAGTTGGTACTGGCCAGGGGTTGCCATGCATCTAGCCTGGACCCACAGACATGTGGCTGGTCAGTAAGCTTGGGTCTTAGCCCCATGCCAGGTTTTGTGTGTGTGTGTGTGTACTCACGTTAACCATCCTCTCTGGGCACCAACACCAATTTTTGGAGGTTTGGCACTTGACCCTCCCTGTCTCTGCCAGCCAAAGACATGAATCCAGGTGGCTTTGAAAGGTCAGTGTCATTCCAAAAGAACCAAAGGTCTCCCTACTGATGCAATTTGACCTTATCAATAGATGTGGAATTGTTAGCCTGTCATTGCCCGGTGTCCTGTCTGAAGCAAAGCTTCTAGCATGGAATCTCGATCCCCTCTGGCTCTCTAGTTCCACCCCAGGCCAAGCAGGTAGAAACACAGCCTGAAGGCTCACCTTCAAGGATGGATCTTTCAACAGCTATGCTGTTTTCTTTTCCAGGTATGTAAATGAGGGCTTGGGGTTCACCCCTGCTCTGTGGGCACTGTCAAGAAGTCTAGCCCTGGATGCTCCCACAATGGGACCATATATACCTTCCAGGTCTAGATCCTGATTTATAGATACACAGCTGCAGTTTCTGGGCCTCTGAGCCCTCAGCCCCATTGTCAGGTGAGGCTACTGTCCCCCACACTGGTGAGTGATGAGATTTTTATACAAGGTGTGGTCTAGGGTGGGCTTCAGGTAGCAGACAGTGGCCAGTCACCTCCTAATAGTTCCCTGAATAAGACTTGATCAATAATGACACTTCCTCCCCAGCCTTGCAGAAGCCACTGTGGGAAGCTATGTGAGTGTATAGGTGTGTGTCCATAGAGTCACAGGGTCCACACTGCCTCCACACACACATATACACTCACATAGCTTCCCACACGTGTGTGCATAAAAACATGAGGACAACCCTAGGTGTTGTTTCTTAGGAGCTGCCCATCTGTTTGGTTTTTATTATTTGTTATTGTTCATTTGTGCTTTGAGATAGATTCTCTTTATGTATCCTTGGCTGTCCTGGAACTCACTATGTAGGCCAGGCTGGCTTCAAACTCACAGAGACCCCACTGGCATCTGCCTCCTAAATGCTAGGATTAAACGTATGTGCCACTAGGCTAGGCCTCTATCTATCTATCTATCTATCTATCTATCTATCTATCTATCTATCTATCTATCTATCTATCTATCTATCTATCTATCTATCTTGACTGTCTCTTATTGGCCTGGAATTCAACAGAAACATCCAGGAATCTACTGTCTCAGCCTCCCTATGTTCTGGGGTTACAAATGTGGACCTGTATGTCCTGCATTATACACTGGTGTGGAGATCAAAGCCAGGTCCTCCTGCTTGCATAGCAAGCACTTTAATGACTGATCTATGGCCCCAGGGTGCCGACAGACTGATAAACTTGCAGAATGGATATTGTACAGACACTTGGCGTGGGTCTCACTGACCACTGAGGACAGGTCACATGGAGTTACAGTGGGTGCCTGGGACCAGAAAGAGCTGAGTCGGGCAATGGCTGCTGAGGATCCATGCAGGAATGAGATAGTTAATTTCTGAGCATCCTCTACAGGCATGCATATGCCTGCACATATGTGTGGTCACATACACACACAGGAACTCCACTTGTATTAACACTGTGCATGTTTGTGTGACACACAGACATGCTACAGTGAAGGCTGATGGGGGACTTTGGAAAGAAGGGGTTAAAACAAACTCCTCTGATGCTTTCCAGGTTGTTGTAAAGAGGGACCTTTGAAAAGGCAACATTACTGCCCCCATACCACCTACCTGAAGAGCCTCAAAGTGGGATGGACACACACATACACAGACACACACGCAGACAGACACACAGAGACAGACAGACACACAGAGACAGACAGACACACAGAGACAGACAGACAGATAGACAGACAGACAGACACACATACACCAGCAACTTTCCTCCTGGAGTGCATGGGGGGTCCTGTCACTAAAATACATCCTGTGAGGGGCCGAGGGCATAGCTCAGTTGATAAATTGTGTCCTGGGTTCTATCCCAGTACCACATACCAGGCATGATGGCGCACACCTGTGATCTTAGTACTTGAAAAATGGATGTTCAAGGTCATCCTGGGCTACTTGAGATTCTCTCTTAAGTAAAACAAAACAGATAAACAAACAAAACAAAGCAAAAAAAAAAAAAAAAAGAAAAAAGAAAAATCCCACTAAACCTGCATGGCCATTTTGCTGACATGAGTCCCCCCCTCCCCCCACAATGTCTCAAGAGGACAACAAGCAGAGACCCCCCCCCCCAACAGCTGGCCTTTGCCTGTGTTGCAGAGAACCCCCCCCCCCCCACAGCTGGCCTTTGCCTGTGTTGTGCCCTCTTTCCCTTCTGAGAAGCTTGACTTGGCTGTCTCTTATGCATGCCCTATCCTGATGGGGCAGAAACAGCGTGGGGGCTCCCTCCCCAGAGCACTTGGCAGTGTGACACTGGAGGGCATTGTTAACCAGGCTCTGGGAGAGGCATAGGGGATGAGGGTGTTCCCTCCTCGGGATCCTGAGTGTAGCCAAAGGCTTGCCTCAGAACTGCTGTCTGATGACAAAAAACAATAGGTCAGTTGAAAAACACCCTGCAGTCACCTCCACTCACTGGCCTGGGGATGACCAGGCAGTAGACCAGCCCTCCTGTCCGCAATCTAACCCTTCCCCTCCCCTGCCCTGCCTGCTCCTTTGAGGAGGTGACATTTCTCAGATCCAAGTGGCTTAGAGCCTGGAAGGGCCTCTAGCATGACCTGATTCCTGGTTCTGCATCCCTGGGTTCAGACAGTCACCTTCTACCCTCCACGGAAGCTGGCTGATGTCCCAGACCCTCTGCAGTGCCCCCTCCACATCACAGCCTGCAGGTGCCCTTGACTCTTAGGTACCTCCTTTCCTGGAATAACCCAAGAGTTAATGACAAATGGCTTCTATTCAGAGGCACGCCTCTCTTGTTCTAAATGCCTCTTGGGTACTCTATGTCTGTTCTGACCTGGTACTCCTGGCATTTTGTTCTTTCTTCCTTTCCAGAAAGATCCAAAAAGCTCCCCTGTGGATCCTTGCCCCCGGGGAGGAGCAGGAACAGAGCCTCCTTTTCCCCATCTGCCCCATAACAGTGAGTACACGAAGAGCCCAGAGCTGTCTTCAGGTGAAGGTAAAGGAAGGAAAGGTCCATAGATGTTCCCCAAATGACCCCAAGCCAGGGCCACCAGCCATCCTCTGGCTCTTACTGCACTCCACCTGAACGCGGCTTCTTCCAGACTCCCTCAAGTCAGGGATTCGCGTGAGCTGCCCGTTACCCTGGACTTCTCAGAGCACTCTGGTGATGTACTATGGCTGTGGATAGCTTCCACAACTTAGGAGTCGGTTTCTCTTAAAGCCAGGTTCTAAGGGTACAAGCAGCTAAACTGCCCCTGAGTATGTGTGTGGAGGGGTCTGTTACAAATGAAGGGTCCCAAGCACCACGTCTGACATTCTAGGCCAGAGTTCTAGTGCTGGGACCAGGAAGTTGCATTTAGCAAGTTTCTACGATGTCATGCAACCAAACCCAGAACCACTGCTGTGGGTGTCCCACTGAGGTTCTGGCTCCTATGGGCCAGCCCCCTTATCACCTATAATTAATACAGAAGACTGTCCTCAGCTTCCCTAAGGATGCCCATAATCTCCCAATAGCACAGAGTCTACCATAAGCCCCCAGTGGACAGGATTCTATAGGGTCGAGGGCTGTACTCAAGGTTGGAGATGACACCATTCCATATTTCCTAGCAGAGTCTAGGGGCCACGGGTCTGCTGGTATGGAGTCACCATACCAGCCAGAAGAAGATCCAGTAGTTTAGGTACTTGATGTAAGTTACATGAAGGACCCGACACACATGCACACGAGGTGATCAAAGTGGGCTTGGACACAGAACTTGTCCTTTTACCCTCTTAATTCTACAAGAGACAACTCTGGGGCCGCCACCCAACAGATACAGGGCCTTCAGATATAGGGACCTCAGGTTTTAGCAGTCTTGTCCTTGAGGTTGGGCGGTGGCTCTGCTATTATTCTTTGTGGTAGCCCATGTCTATTATTCCAGCACTGGGGAAGTTAAGGCAGGGCAAATCACATGTTCACAGCCTATTTTCTATAGTGTTGAGTTCAAAATCAGCCTGGGCAACCTAAGATGACCCTGTCTCACAAAACCAACCAACCAACCAACCAAACAAACAACACCCCCAACACACACACACACACACACACACACACACACACACACACACACACACACACACACTCTACAATGCTGTTATCATGGTAACTTATGCCAGCCACTATGTGCATTGATGACCTGCCACATAGCAAACAGGCCATAGCCCGTGGGATGCAAGGTCAATTACACTAGCATCTACTATTTTGAGGTTATATTTGTCCCTAAAGGCCTCTAGACTGTACTTCTCCTTGTTACTCAAAGCCAGCTCTAGCCTGGACTCTCCAAAGGCTTCTGGAACCTGCCACAGATTCTACTCAGGCTCTGGCCTCTTCAACTCCATGGTGTTTCTGGGAACTGTTTCCAATTTTTCTGAGGTTATGACCTTAAAGCAGCGGAGGCCTCAGAACCGAACTAACTCAGGTTCTGGAGATCTGTAGGACAGCTTCCCAGAAGACTTGGGCTCAGTGGAGAGTCAAGAATGGGAGAAGGTGGGCATCCTGGAAGATGCTGACAAGGTGGATCCCTGTGGGGTGACTGTGTCAGGTCTGCACTGAGTCAGGTGAGAAGTGAGGACCTTCCACGGGGGACACTTGAAAAGTGCCCAGAACATAACCTTCTGCCTGGCATCTAGCAGAGTTCCCAGCGGGCAGCTGGGCTTCAGAGACATATGCTTCCAGAGATAAGCCCAGGCCACTGAACGGTGACACACAAAGACATTTCTGGAGCTATTACAGTCAGATGTTGCCCCTCATGTCCCTTTAGAGACCTGCTGCCTAGCGCCCCTGGCCGCTCTCCCCTCTGGCTGGCAGGCATTGGCTGCCTTGGCTCAGCAGAGATAGAGTGTCTGCCTCCGGCCAACTTTATGGTGGTGCTTTGGAAAAGTACTAGACCCGCTGTGCTCCGGGAAGAGGACACATTTGGTGAACCCAGTCACACACGTCACAAGAGCACTCAGGTATGTGGGCAGGTGCAAGGGTAGGCTTTTACTTCCAGGAGAAAAGATGTTATCAGCCAGTTGGCTTGGTACCCAGAACAAGGGACTGCCTGGACCATGGGAGGGATGGAGCTATGAGAATTTGTGCTTCCTGGAACAGGAGGGGGTCTTTGAGTAGGCTAGGAACCCATGTCCCAAGCTGGCCACCAACAGCTCCCTGCAGGTTAGGCCCAGCCAGATGGCCTCACTGTGGCCGGGCAAGCTGCCACCAGCTGGAGCAACTTAGCCATCTCAGCAAGTGGGAAGTATCATGCTCACCCAACAGGCTTAGCATGGGCAGCCTGAATGTGCTTTCTGGGGTGGGGTGGGGTGGGGAATAAGCAAGGCTTTAAGTTCAAAGAAAAAATGAAAATAAATTACTAGCCAGGCCTAGGGTTGTATTCCTGTAACCCGGAACTTGGGAGGCAGAGAGAAAGGATGGCCTTAAGTTCCTAACCTACACAGGAAATTCCAGGTCAAGTGGAGCTGCAGAGTAAATAAAATATATAACCCCCCCCCCCGAGTCACCTAATGTATATATTAAATAAAAGAATTCTCTGCTAGAACTCATCTGGGGAGGGACTTGGTGCGTGGGCATCATAGCCCTTCTGGAACCTCTGAAATCTGAGTGGCCCATAAGCCATTTCCCCAGAGGGCTGTGGTGTGATTGAGGGGCTTCAAGACAAAGTCCATGGATCCGACAAAGTTCATGGGTCCTCGGCCTTAGAAGCACGGTCAGTCTCCATAGCCTCACAATGGTAAAGGGGCTGGGTTCTCCTGTTCCCTTTATGCCCTCCATGCTCTGGACCAACAATCTGCAGTAGGAAGGGCCTGTGAGAGACTTCTGAACACTTACTTTTTGGTCTAGGTAGGTTCACTCACTCAAGTGCTCACAAAGTAACACTGTGTGGGGGTACCAGTAAGGCACTGGAGGAGTCACGGCATTGTGACAGCCCTTCCCCTCACTGGACTAGAACCATTTCCACCTGTAGCCAAGACCCGGAGCGACTCAGGAACTAGATGGCCACTGGGTGCACTTCCCCTAACAAGGATCTGTTAGTCACAGGGACCCCCCACCTTGGCCTCTAAGATCAAAATCAACTCCAGATGGTCACACCTGGCCTTTCATCCTGAGGCCATAAACTGTAGGAAGTTGCAGATCTGGCTTTTCAAACCACCAGATGGGGCTGGAGAGGGTCGTGAGCCAAGCTTTGTGGTGATAGCTTCAAGCATGGTAGACTCCACTATAATCTTACTGGATTAAGAAGAAAGGGAATCCAGGAGACCCCAAACAAGGTACTTGAACAGACCTTCTATCACAGGGATGCTTACAGCATCCCACAGCCCCACACTGGTCCCCAAAGGCCACTAGAAAGGCAGGCATCAAGGTGCCTACAAAACCTTGCAATTCTCTTTCCCTTATCCCTGTGACTGAAATCACTCCTTTGGAACACTCCTCTGAGCTCTAACTAAAACACAGTAAGTGCTGATTGTACTTATTCATGAGCCCTCCTGGCAACCCATGGGGCTGAATAATGATCCTGAAATGATGTCCACATTGGAATCTCCAGGAATCTGAGCACACAGCTCCTCACAGGAGAGAAGGAACTCGGCACACACTACCTGGAAACTTGACATCATTTCCCTCATGGTATAGCTAAGAAAACCAAGGAAGAGTTAGGAAATAACCCGCTCCAGGCTAGGAAGAAGTGGAGCCAAATTTTGCAGCTGAATGGCCTCCTGACACCCCAAATCCTGGTACTGAGCCACAAAGCTGTACTGGCTACAGACCAGGTCTGGGCCTGGGGCTGACTGCCCACACCCTTTCTGGGGCCAGCTGAGGCAGCAGTGATGCTTGGCTAGAGGGCAGAGAACCAGCTGGGACCAGCCTGCTCCCGCCTGGCTTCAGTATTAGCGGGCTTCTGTGAGCCTCTCAGATCATTCACAATACACATGCCGATCAGCTTGCTGTTGACAACTGTGAATATACCCACAGAGAACCTTCTAGGCGTTGGGCTCCGTCCTCTTTTGTTCTTCACAGTTCTGTGAGCAGTGTTGTCTTAAGCCAGTTCCACAGACAGAACTCAGAGAAGATGTCAGAACTCATAGATCTGGAACTCAAGAGAAGGTGCCAGAGGACACCAGCTGGAAAGCTGGGGAGACAGAGAGCGGCTGTCTGCACAACCATTGCTCTCCATCCACCATGGCCTCCTGTGTGAGCCTGATCATCTAAATCAGTGGTTCTCAATCTGTGGGTTGCAACCCCTTGGGGTTAAATGACCCTTTCACAGGGGTCACCTTAGACCACTGGAAAACACAGAAACTTACATTACGATTCAAAATAGTAGGAGAATTACAGTTATGAAGAAGTAATGAAAATAATTTTATGGTTGGGGGTCACCCCACAGTATGAGGGTTGCATTATTAGGAAAGTCAAGAATCACTGATTTAGATTGTGAAGGGCGCTGCTGATTTAAACTAAAAGGAGCTTATCCTGTCTAGGTGGCAGAAGATCAAGTCCAGAATCAAGACTGGGCAGGAGAGCCCTGGAAAATCTAGGCATTCACCCCATCCCAAAACACCTATTAATCCACATCTTCAAAGACTCTATGCCTGGGGCTGGCTGGCTGGATGCATTAGTAAGGAAAGTGCTTACCTTGAAAGTACAAGGATCTGAGTTCGATTCCCCCACAACCCATGTGAAAATGATTCTAAGTTAATTGGTGAGTTCCAGGTCAGAGACTTGCTTCTGAGACCTACACACACACACACACACACACACACACACACACACACACACACACACACACACACACACACACACACACACACACACACACACACTCACACACACACACACACACACACACACACACACACACACACACACGAATAAAAAATTGTAAGAGGGCATTTACAGGTTCCAGGGATTAGGAGCTGATGTCTTGGGGCATTCCCTATCCTGATGTCAAAGACACAAAACCTCAAGGAAGACAAGACACCCCCTTTCCTGCTAAGTGCACAGTGGGTCCCTGACTCACCAAATGAAGGCGTGGAGGCAGAAACAAGCCCTTCTGCCTCCAGTAATCTTCCTGTCACTCACACAGCAGAAAACAGCCCCCTTGTCATTAGGGAGATATATTAAGCTATTTAATACCAGGCTTTCTGCAAGTGAATGTTCTGGAAGGTGAGGGGGCTTCTCCTTGGCAGAAGATCAGTATGACCTTCAGTCCTAGAGTGTTCAGAGATGCTTCATGCTATTGTGTACTGGTCTTGTTTAAAGCCTCAGGCACTGTGTTTACACATCAGTCTCTTGGGTGGAGCACATATGGGCCATTTCTAAGATGGATGAACCACATCTGTAGACAGGAGAGGGGCCCATGGGCCTGGCAGGTGGCTGCTCTTTCCTGGTCTTTCTACTGGCTGTGGGTGAGAGTCAGAGGCAGGAAGCCCCAGAGGACTGGGTGGGTGGTGGCAGTGATGTGTCACAGCTATTTGTGCACTGGCAGGAACATGTACCAAGAGTCCCCAGAAGGCAAAAATCCTCACAGTGAGGGGAGATGTGACTCTGTGTGCCCCACCCTTGAAATGGACCAGTTCCCTGTGTGTCTAGAGGTGGGAAGGGGGTTCTCTTTGGTAGATTATTCCTGCTGGCTGCCTCTGGCACATTCTTGAAGGCCATGGGCAGCCTGCCTGTGTGCCTGTGTTGCTTCTTGTTCATAAGGCTTGAGTATCCTAAGGCCTCGCAGTCTTCAGCAAAGCTCTAGGGCCAAGATAGGTGAGCTTTCCCAGAGCTTTATGGAGACTGTTGCATGCCATCACATGCCAACAGTTCTAATGCTGAGTGGTGGCTATTTACCAGGCTACTATGGTGGAAGGAACAGTGAAGTTGACAACCCAAAAAAGCTGCTCAAGCAATGGCCAGCTGGTGTCTTTGCTTCTCCCTGGGATGGCATTAGACCACAGTTCTGTAAGAACAGCAGCCTTCAGACAAGAGCCATTATCCTCCCTCCCCCACAGATAAAAGGTTAGCCCAGTCTCCTATACAGCTTAGGGATGTCTAAATCAGCAGGGGGATCTGAGTTTGTAAGTGTTCAAAATGGCCTCAATGCATGGTCGCAGTGGCTTTGCAAACTGGAAGATTCCCGGGTCTCTATGGAGAATCTATTCTTCAGATTCATGGGTCAGAGGCACTATGACATCCCTGTCCTGCTTCTTTATGTTGACTATTCTACTATGGTGCTAGGGATTGTACCCAGGGCTTCATACATGCTAGGCAGGTGCTGAGACATATCCCAGCCCCTCATTGGGGTATTCTAGGCAGGTGCTCTATCACTGAGCCACACCCCAGCCCCTCACTGGGGGATTCTAGGCAGGGGCTCTACCACTGAGCCACACCCCAGCCTCTCACTGGGGTATTCAAGGTAGGAGCTCTACCACTGAGCCACACCCCCAGCCTCTTATTGGGGGACTCTAGGCAGATGTTCTACCACTGAGTCCCTCACCCCTAGCTTTCTTTTTACTTTAAAATTTTGAGACCAAGTCTCATTAATTTGCCAAGGCTAGCCTTGAACTTACAGTCCTTCTGCCTAAGCCTCCCCCCTAAGTAGTTTGGATGGCAGGCTTATGTCATTAAGCCTGACTGGTTTACTTGTCTGTTTGGGAAACTTCCTTGCTTGTTTTGGGTTTCTCAAGGAACTCATAGGGCAAAAGGTCTTCCTCCTGTTCTGTTACCTGGTGAGACCTGTACACCAACTGTGACTCTCCTTCTCCACTGGCTCTGACAGTCTTGTTGTATAGCCAGAGATTCAGAGTCCAGTGGGGGAAATACTTGTTGTGGGATTCAGGTGTCAGCTGACAAGGTCAAGGGACATTTATACAGAGCACCGGGCCCCCCGACCTGAAGGGGGCGGGGGAAAAGCCCCATTAAAAAGGGTCTGCGGATACGACACGCTCTCTTCCTGGTTCCGGGCTGCGAGAGGGGATTCCATCGTCCGTCCGTCTGCAGACTCCAGTTCCTGTTCAGGTGCTATTGTAATCTGTTGCTGGTACCGTGAGTTATATTTTAATAAATATTTTTCTAGTATTGGTGTTCTTGTGGGTAAACTCCGCCTACAAATACTAGTATTCAGATAGCCAGCCAGGGCCATTAAAAGTCTATGCACAGGCACCTCTTCACAGTGCCGTGTAGAAGGCAGAAACAGCTGGCCTCTTTGATGGCTGACGATGAATGGGAGCAGAGCCTCCCTGCTATGACCAAGTCAATGAAAATCAGTAATAACTCAAAGGTTTGTAAACCAGGGAAATTTCAAGCACCACCAAGGGGCAGACTAGGTTTGAGAAACACAGGGGAGGGGCTGGTGAGATGATTCCATTGGTAAAGTGTTGTTGCACAAATCCAAGGACCCAAGTTCAAATTCCCAGCACACAAATAGAATCACATGCACCTATAATCCTAGTACTGGGGAGGTAAAGATGGAAGGATGCCTGGGGCTGGCTGGCTGCCAGCCTGGCTGAATGGCAAGTCACAGTTTCAGTGAGAAACCCCATCTCCAAAAATAATGTGGAGCGTGACAGAGAATTGACCTCCATCCTCTACATATGTGAACACCCATGCACACACGTGTGCATACACATGAACATCCCTCAAAACAATACAATCAGGGCTAGGAACAGACTTACCTACACTGTGCAAGTGTAAGGACCTGAATTCATATCTCCAGCATGCATATAAATAATAAGAGGGCATGGTGAACCACTGTAATCCCAACCTCAGGAAACAGATAGGGAGCCAAGTGATAAGCTGCCTATTTACATTAACCAAATCTTCAAGCTCAGGGTTCAACTGCCTCAATATATTAGCTACATACACACATATATAACATATGTATATATTAGTATATACCACACATATACACACCTACCTTTAGCTTCTGTAGGACATGTATATGGGGACCTGTACACACCTTTGTGAACAAACACACACACACGTGCGTGCGCGCGTGCACACACACACACACACACACACACACACACACACACACACACACACACACGCTTGCATACCCAAAATAAATAGAATAAAATAAAGTGGCATGGGATGGACTGGTCCAAGGTAATAAATAGGTCGCTCATAATTTTGAAACTGTTTGCGGCTCAGCTCAGAGGGGAACAAAGTAGGATGAAACCATGTTCTCCGGGCTCCAGGAACACAGAACCCTCTGCTGTATGCCTCAGTTAATTTACTTAAAGGTGATAAAAAACAAACAAACAAACAAAGATGCCAATAACGACGAAGCCAGGGGATTAAATATTTACCACAAGTTTCTGCTCTTATCCCGTTTTCCCCTCCAAAGAGCCCTCGATGGTTATAAAATATCAATATAGGGGAAATAAACTGAGCCCTCAGCCAGGAGCTCACATCTCAGACTGTTCTCTGGTTTAAGGAAGGTCTTAAATCTAGAACTTCCTCTGGGAGCTATTAAAACAGAAAACAAAATACGTACACTAAAAATGAACAGCTCTAATCAAACTCCTTTTGAACGGAACCCTCCCACCCCCTACCGGCTTTCATTTTCTTCCCCTGTAATGGACGGAGGAAAATGAAGTCAGTATTTCTGTCCCACCTCATCACTGTGGGCTCCCTAGCAACTGTCACAGCCTCAGAACAAAGGAAGATGACACTTTATGTGTGGCTGTTAAGAACAACTTTGGAGACAAAGACTTGTTGGATCTTTCAAAAGCACATGTGTAAGGGGGGCCTCTGGAGAAAAGTCCCAGCATTAATGGTCCCCAGAGGTCACCAAGGGCATGAGGGCTCAGCAGGTGTAGCCTGTGGCTTTGCTCTGAGCTGGCTTCGCTGCGTTTTGTAATTC
Organism: Phyllotis vaccarum; assembly: GCA_033318265.1. Taxonomy (NCBI): domain Eukaryota; kingdom Metazoa; phylum Chordata; class Mammalia; order Rodentia; family Cricetidae; genus Phyllotis; species Phyllotis vaccarum. The sequence continues at coordinate 68,460,823 of JARWLC010000017.1, read as the reverse complement.
ATTCTTGTCCCTGACCTGTTTCCCAGCGTTGCTATACAATTTGTTAATAATTCCTTTTTGTGGTATTAGATAGCCTTCCAGCTGTTGAGTGAGAACAGGAGATGGCTAGGTCAGCTGAGGTCAGCCTCAGGCAAGGCCATTTTGGCCATCTGGGAACCTTTGGGTGCCTGGGGGACCTTAGTAGCCAGAGGACCATGTCTCAGGCATTAAGGTGAGGGCAGGGCTGGGATGTGGCTCAGTCACAGGGTACTTGCCTACCATAAGCAAGCCCCTGGGTTCAATCCCTAGTAACCCAAACCAAACCAAGCCAAACCTAACCAATCACCCAACCAACCAAGCAACCAAAAAAGCCCAGGAGACAGTGATGGCACATACCTATAATCCCAGGCCTTAAAACGTCAAGGCAGGAGATCACAGGTTCAGGGTCCCCCTCCTCCCTACATAGTGAGTTTGAAGGCAGCCTGACATGAGACTTGTCTCAAAAAAACCCCCCAAAAAACCAGAAGAAAGCAATAGATCTGTGCTGTGGGGGAGAAGGTTACAGCGAAGTGAGCCCCAGCTTGCCAGTGGTCCAGGAGCATTTTCTTTGTGCTCATGGTCCATGCATGTGAATGCATGAAGACATCATGGCTCTTGTGAGGCTGGCTGAGATCTCTTCACTGAACTAGACTTAGTGTGGGTTAATTCCTGGCCAGTCTTTTCCAGAGGCTCAAGAGGGATAGAGGTGGTAGTTGTGCCCTGCACAGTTGGACATGGGGACCCTTAGACAGAAGGAGAAAGGCCACGGAGCTCTGGCTGAACAAAGCGGGGATAAGGCAGATTCTTTACCAGTGATCCCACGTGGCACTCTGATTGGCCAGCTCTACCTCTGCCTTTTACAAAGATCATCTGCAGATGTCGTGGACCTCATTACTCTGCTTGTTCTGCCGACAATGGACCTCAGCAGCTAGCAGCTGTTAGAAGTGCAGGCAGGCTATGAGCTGAGGGTCTGTGCAGGATGGCTCTGAGCCCAGGCTCAGCTGAGGACAGGATCCCTGTGGGGTGCAGCACACAGGCCTCTGAGGCCCCTGAACCCCTGCTGTGTTCCAGATCTTTTGCTTCCTGAATCTTTAGGCTGACTCCATCAGGGTTATTGGTTGCTTGCTTTTCAAATTAATACAAATCATGTTCTTATGACTACAAACATAATCCCCAGATCTGGAGATGACCCAGTTGTCTATACCTGAGCCAGTGCTGTACTATCCAAGGCAGGAAGGTCACACTGAGTTGCTTTAAAGAGAGCAGCAGCTAGGCACCTTCAGCACCAACATCCCCCCTCTGCAAAGTCGCTGCAAGGACATGTCTGCTGCCCACAACATCTGCCCCACGAGTCCAGGTCCGAGCTGCCATTCTGTACTTAGTATTTTGGCTCTGACCCAGATAAATGCGCACATGTTCACATACAAGCATTCACATGCAAAACACAAATACACATGCATCAGATAGGAACAATACAATATACACCCACATGCAGGAGCATACAGAATAAACACTCATACGCACTAGCACACACACGTAATAAACATGAGCACATACAACACATACCCATACATAGAGGCATATATATACAATGTGTACCTAAGTATAATTATATAATATATATTATTTAATAATCAACATAATATATAATACACACTCATATAAGAACACATATATAATACATATCCACTCATATGCAAAACATATACAAGAACATATGCATGATATATGCAAACACGTAAGTATGCATGGAATACATACTCATGTACACAAGCACATACATAGCTGTACACTCACTCAGAACGTGCAAACCTATGCATGCATGTTCCCTATATGCTGTATACCCTTACACTGGGTGTTTCTCATGCCTCAGTTAGTTCCACTGCCTTGTTCAGACCTGGGTTCTGGGTCTCCAGGTTCTCAGCAAAGCCCAGTGGTGCTGTCCTACCCACCACCCAAATCCTTAGGGGTGCAGGACTTTCCCTGTCAGTCATCTGCTCCCTGCAACAATACTTGGAAAATCTGACCACAGGCCTCAGAGGGGGCTTAAGGAATCAGGGGCTAAAATATCTAGAGATGCTGGGCTGCTGTGAACCCTGGTCCCCTCTGTCCTCATGTCAGTGCCCTGGTGGGGCCTACCCCATTGCTATTGGGATGCTCTCATGACAACTGCCCCTGTAACTAACTGCCCATGCTCAGCCGGGGGACTCTCTAACCAGCAGGCCAAGTCACAACACAAAGGCAGGCCAGCTTACATTCCTCTGGCTCTCAAGTCTCTGAGTGACCTCCAGGGCTCTTCCCATTCCTAAGCTGCCCACTATTCCTGATATTCATGTTCTTGCTACTCCAGGGTCTCCCGTGTGCAACTCCTCTCGTAGGGCCACAGAACCACCCACCTAGTCCCAACTCCTGGCAAAAAGGTCGCTCTTGGCCCATGTCTGCAGCTTTGCTTCTGATGCCATCTTCAGCTCTCGTGCCTAGTGTGACCCTGGAGGACATCAGAGTGCCGTAGCCTATGTTCCCACCATTTGCCATTCAGGCGACCTTTAAAACCTCCGTGCAGTCAGGTCATGCCTATAGCTAATCTCTACCTCCAATCCTGCTCTGAGGTGCTCTTCTCAGAATCTGTGCCTGCTTATAAGTGGCTTTGCACATAAGGTATGCAGAGCTGGTGGCAGGTTTGTCCTGCCAGTCCCTGGGCCTTCCAATACCTCGTTCTATGTTCATCTGCCTGGATGTGTTCCACTCATAATAGATCCCCTCCCCTCTGAAGTGCCTCTTCACAGGGCAGGGAAGTGTGTCTTTTCTTGGCGGCTCAGCAGACACTCAGAGAGAAAGCCTAATGTGTTGGGGCCATATGGAATATGGAACGGGCATTCCCCCAAAAACTCTGTCATCCAGGTTTAGGAAGGGTACCTTTCAGACAAGTCCCATGTGCCAGAGGCCAGCTGCCTTGAGCGTGGTGAGTCACAGAGCAACCCAGGCAATATGAAGGGGTTCGGGAGGCCCCCTTGATGAATGAGTAATGGTTTAAGGTTCTGATCTGGAATCCCCACCGAGGAGCACATGGATGCCTCAGAAAGCCAGAAGGCCAGGCCATAGTGCAGCCAAGGATGGGCACAGGCTGGGAGGCCAGTGTGAGTTGACAGGAAATACAAAGGGGTCCTTGTCTACTTCTGGTCAGGCCCAGGCCTCTGCTGGCTCCACACCCGTGACCAGGATTGGGCAATCTGTTTGTTTTTGAGGCCCGGTGAAGGCACAGAGCAACGAAAGCATGAACTGTTCACCAATAGGGCAGGAGATCCTTGGAAATCTCTAACTCTGCTCACTGGGCTTCGAAGCTGAGAGTCCCTGAGCCTTTCCATGACTATCCCTGTATAAAGTTCTTCTCAGCTTGTCAGACAGCACTCACTGAAGTTCCCCGCCTACCCCAGGAGCATGCTGAGGTTCTCTACCTACTCCAGGAACACGGTGTGATCCCCTGATCAACCTAGGAACACATTTATACCCCTTCCTGACTTTAGAACTTCCTTGTGGTTCCCTTCCTGAGCCCAGGGTCACACTAAGGCCTCCTGCCTGGGTGGCTGAGGATTGAAAGTCCATTCCTTCTTGCTGTTTCTTTTTTCCTTCCCAGCATCGAACAGCCTTGACCACAAGGTCCCGCCCCTCTCAGAGTGGATGGCTGACCCTAAGCCAGAGCTCTCTGCCTGAGATGCTTCTACTGCCTCAGACACTCCCCTCCCTATTCCGGGTTTATTTTATGTGTATGAATGTTTGTATGTATTTAAGTGTACCATGGCTATCTCTGTCTGGTGTCCAAGGAAGTCAGAAGAGGGCATCGGATTCCTTGAGAATGGAGTGACAGATGGTTGTGAGCTGCCATGTGGGTTCTGAGTCATGGAAAAGAGCAACCAGTTATCTTAATAGCTGGGCTATCTCTCCAGTCCTGTCTTTTTTCCTTCCCCCTCTACATTGGCTCTTTGGGCCAAGCCTGAGCATTATGCATCTGTGACACGGACAATATCTCCGTCCTCTCCTGCCCTTTCCACCTTCTGCCAACTCCTTCCCAACCCCTTCTTACTGGTGACCAGGCTTCCTGTCACCCAGAAAAGAAACACACAGAGAAAAGGCGCCCCTAGTGCCACATCAACCTTCCCCTCCCTGCTGGTGTCCAAAGGCAGGTGCTCTGTGCATGGCCCGTTAGGATGAAACTCTCATTGTATTTCTCTGCTGGGCTCCTTAAGGCTCTGCATAAGCTATAGGTTTCCAGACTATCAGTTGCCACCTCCCAGCCCAGGGCTGAGCCAGGCCAAGGATATGATCCACACAGAAAGGCCACCCACAATCCTCAATGTCTGCCTCAAGGACTAAGGAGACTCAATCTAAGGTCTGAGGTTCCCACTGTGATCTCACTGAAGACAGTGAGTCCCATTACACGGTCAAAGGGTCACACTGCTGAGCTTAGTGTAGACCACTGAGGTGACCAGCATACTGCCCAACGCTGGGAAAAGCCCCAGAGAGGCTGAGACATGGTGGCATATGATTACACTCTAATCACTCAGGAGACTGATGCAGGAGGATTACTACAAGTTCAAGGCCAACCTGAGCTACAGAGTGAGTTCTAGGCCAGCCTGGATTGGAGTCTTTATGCCCCTTTACCAGACAATGTCTGGATCTAGGCTTAGAAAGCCTTTCCTCCAAGCAATAGTACCCAAAGGGCCTGGCACATAGGCCAGGAATCCTGGCCTCATAGTCTGGCCTATGGCCTGCTCTTTGTTTACTTTTGCCTATTCAAACCTTGTTCATCCGCCATTAAGGAGAGTCCATGACAAAATAAGACACATATGTCATGCCAAAAGGGAAAGTCAGAGAATGATGTATGCTAGAGAGTTTGCATTTACATACAGCCACCCTGCTGCCCACAGTCACACAAACCACCCAGTCACATAACCTCACCTAGTCACACAACTACCTAGTCACAAAATCACCCATACTCACAGCCCATCCAATCACACAATGACCCATAACTACAAAACCACCCAGTTATCCTACTGTCCTCACACCTATGGACATCCACACAATCTATCAGTACTCAGTTGCCCACATAGACAGCCACTCACAGCCACATAACTGCATGGCCATTCTGTTGTGCAGAACATCCTAAATCAGACCCTATCTCTCCTCCACACCACTACAGACACTTCAGCCCCAGTCCACAGGTATGGACAGCTCTAAAAGGAGGTGGGACCTTTGAGTCTGTCTGGTCAAGAGCCGGGTAAGATGTGGGATATGCTGTTGCACTAGGTAGAAGCCACCCTTGGGCCACTCAAGGTGGATGCTTCCTGAGAGCTACTCAGCAATGTATTGAACGTTCTTTCCAATCCCTTGTTATGTGTAGGATGAGGACACTATCGTCCTGTTTTGTATAGTGAATTCTTCCGCAGAGACGAGCCTTCTGGGAGAGAAGGGTCCTGGGAATTATGCTCCAGCTGTGTCCAGTAAAGGGAACAGTCTGGAGGGATGGGGGAGGGGTGTCGTCACTCAGTAAGTTCTGTGGTGAGGGTGTTCCTCTGCTCTCCAGGTACTATGTGCCTCTACCTGGATGTCCCAGGTAGGTCCCAAATGCCACAAGCCACAAGGCCAGAAGCTTTCTCTTCTTCAGTTGCTCCCACATCCCATCACTGTGACCAGAGGAGGGTTTTGAACTGGTTAATCTTTGCCAACTCAACATAAACTAGAGTCACTTTGGAAGAGGAGACCTTAATTGAAGAATCGCCTCCATCAGATTAGCCTTTGGGCTTGCTCATGAGGCTTTAATAATTGATGTGGGAGGGCACAGGGCACTGTGGGTGGTGCCACCCGTGGGCAGGTGGTCCTCGATTGTGTAAAAAAAAAAAAAAAAGCTGCCCTGACCTCCCTCAGCGATGAGTATAAGCCAAATTAAATCTTTACCATCCTAGGTGCTCTTGGTGAGTGTTTTATCCCAGCAACCAAGAACCAGGCCAGAACAGTCTCCTAGGTGTCCTCCTCCACCACACAGCTGGCCTCTGTGGGTATCCTCTTTCCTTTCCTCACCCATCCCCATTCCCCATAGCCTCCTTCCCATCTTCCTAGCCCCCCCCACCCTGTACTGAGGCAGAAACTGTGTACTCTCATACCTTGAACATTGATCCAATCCAAGGGCCAATGTCCAGGTCCTAAATGTCCTCAGATCGGGCTGTGCTCAGACCCCAGACTTTCCCACCACACCCCACGGGAATGTGTGGCCCATGTCTTCCAGCATGGCACCCAGTCAGCACGAGCCCCAAGCACTTGGTAAGCAGTTGGGAGGGGAAGGAGCTGTGTATAGCCATGTCTAGTAGCTGTGTATAGCCTGTGCTTCAGACAGAGCAGCTGACACCTTGTAGGGACCTGATCCTGATGGTGTCAGCCAATCTCTTGGACCATGCATAGGACTCTTTCTATGGTCTGGACATCTCCAGTCTCCACTTGACTTTCACACTCACCATGACCTCCCCAAAAGCTGCTTCCAGATGAGTGTTCTTGTAAGGCTGTCTTTCCTTCCAGCCCTGACCCTCCAGACCCTCCTCAGGGAAGCCTGCCAGTCCATCTGCCTATCCTAGAAGTGCTCTGTGCACGACTGCATAAATAGTAGCCGTAGCTGCCATTGTGGGCTAGACACACACACTACCTCATCATCTACTCAGCATCCACATGACCCACATCCAGGGGTCACAGCTCTGTGGCTTTCCCAGGAGCCTGGACCTTGAATCATGTCTGTACTAGGCCCAACCCAAAAGCTCTGGAAGTACCTGCTGCTGCTATATGAGTATTTCTGCCATGAGATGGTCATGCTACATCAGGGGCAGCCTCAGGCATGCCTGGGAGGTTCTTTCCCAGGAAACAACTTGACATTGTACTGTTGAGGCTTGCAGCTAACCCCACCCTGCTGAGTTCTGCTCCTACAAGCGGCCTCTGGAAAAGCATCCAGAGCATATGCTAGATCAATTTCCAAGGGTAAACTTGGGATAAGCCCCCAGGCTTTACCTTACAATGATTTGGGAACAGACAATAAACCAAGTCCCAGGGAGGCCTCCTGGTGAGGTTTGATACACACACACAAATTATATTAAAGTTTAAATAGCTCACCAAAAGCACAAATAGCAAAAATGAACACCCTCACAGCCTATCCTTCAAAAGATGGCATCTATGTAATAGGAGTTATTTAACCCTTTGATAACAGAGACAAATAACCAGCCAAAAAGATTTCCATAGTGTTGAACTGGTGTGTCTCCAAAGAAGACATATAGATGACCAACAGGCTCTTGAGACGACTCTGCTGTCCTTGGTCATCAGAGAAATGCAAATCAAAGCCACTGTAAAGTCCCACCTCCCACCCATGAGGACAGCTACCATCAAAGGCAGATGACAGGATGTGCTGGTAAAGACTGGGGAAGCTGACATCCTGGTCTGTGCAGGTGAGATTATTAAAAAAAAAAAAAAAAAAAAAATGGCACGGCTACCATGGAAACAAAATATAAACAAACGAGAGTGTTAAGAGAGATCCAGTAGCCTTCTAAGGCTTGTGCCTAAGGGACCCAAAACGTGGCCCTGGACAAGGTGGTAAACTAATTGCCTTACAGGCATAAAGAACTGAGTCTGGTACCTAGAAACCACGTGAAATGTCAGGTAATGATGGTAATCCCAGTGCTGGGAAAGTGGAGACAGGCCTCCTAGTAAGTTCTAGGTCAATGAGAGACCCTGTCTCAAAGGAGGCTGATGGTGTTTTTGCAGATAACATCTAAGGTTGACCTCTGACCAATGCACATTTACCATACTTGTTGTTATAAAATAGGGTCCTCTGAGCAAAGCAAATTCCATTTTCACTGGATCAGCACCGTCTGCTGTAAGCAGCCATTATAAACATGGTCCCTTGGAGAAGGAGTAGGTTTGGAAGGTTGTGGGACCTCAGTTGAGATTCCAACTGCTCCACTCAGACATTTATGCAACTCTGTCTTATTTGCTCAAGGCAGTTAGGGCCTGTGAGGTGCTAGAGTCTATAGCAATGATTCCCAACCTTCCTAATGCTGCAACCCACAGTCCCTCATGCTGTGGCAGTCCCCAACCATAAAGTTATTTTTGTTACTACTTCATAACTGTAATGTTGCTGCTGTTATGAGTCATAATGTAAATATTTGATGTGCAGGATATCTGATATGTGGCCCTCAAAGTGATTATGACCCACAGGTTGAGAATCACTGTCTATAGGGTAGGGAAGATTAACTGAACAGGGGGGGGGGGCTCCATCTGTGTCTCTATGGATACGCCGCTATCGGTGCTGGGTGAAGACTTTCAGGCATGGTAGCCACCCATGGCTTCCCTCTCCCATGCTCTGCAAGTCTAATAAAGTTTCTGGTTCCCCAGGTAAACTCTGATAGATAAAATTGTACTGTGTTTTGTTGTTAGAGGAGTGTATCTATACTGTTCTTCTCTCTCCTGGGGAATTATTCTCACAACACACACATACCTCTCCCCACACACACATGAACCCCTAAAACATGTTCATGCAGCCTAAGGTTCAAAGCAGCATTATTCATGACAGGCCATGAGAACAATCTATGCCCATGGATAAGTAGGGTGTGGCCCATCATACAACGGAATATTACTCATCAATAAAATGGAAGAGACACATTAATGTTCCAGCATGGATGAATTCAGAAAGAACTATATCACTGTAGACCAGACTGAAAGTACCACACACGGCCAGATCCATGCCTAGGAAAACCCGGAATAAGCAAGTCCACACAGCGAGACAGGAGATTAGTGGTTGTCGGGTTCTTGGGGGAGGGGTGGGAGAGATGACTAGATTTTTAAGGAGTTTCCTTTTAGAACAATGAAAGCTAGTGGTGAGGTACACACAAGTCAGTCAATGCCAGAAGCTTCGGGACTCGAGGGAGTGGTTTTAGAAGGCATTGTGTGCATTTGGCGTCTAACAACCACAACAAAACTTACATATTTTAAAGCAACGGTTTCTCAGCCTGTGAGTCACAGGCATTGCCTAAAATTATCAGAAAACACAGACATTTACATTAGGACCCATAACATTAGCAAAATTACAGTTATGAAGTAGCAATGAAAATAATTTTATGGTTGGGGGGGGTCGCTACAAGATGAGGAACTGTGTTATAGCATCCTAGCATTAGGAAGGTTTAATGGTTTAAAGCAAGAAGGCCCTGCCCCCACCAGGAGCTCATGAGCTGCAGCACTGGCTGCATGTTCCTCTTCCCTCCTCCTCCTCTTCCTCCAAGTCCCTCCCTTCTTCCTCCCTTCCTTCTTCCCCTTCCTTCTCCCCGCCCCTCAACAGAGACTCACTCTGTATTGTATTCCAGACTACCTCTGAAATTCATAGCAATCTTCCTGCTTTCAAAGCTCTAGGCTCACAGCCAGGACCCACCATACCTGCAAGCTATGTGTCTTTTAGGGTCTACTAAAATCCGTACCTCTCAACGCTGCATGGCAGTGAATCCTGGGAATCCTCCTGTCTCTAATTCCCCCGCTGCGGGGATGACGGACGTACACCACCGCACTTGGCTTTTTGTTTTGTATTTTGAGTCAAAGTTTCTTTGTGTAATCTTGGCGATCCTGGAACTCACTCTACAGCCCAGGAGGCCTTGAACTCACAAAAATCTGCCTGCTTCTGCCTCCTTAGTGCTGGAATTAAAGGGGTGAGCCACGACGGCTCAGCACACCTGGCTTTTTTACGTGGGTTCTAGAGATGCAACTTAGGTCTTCTTCTCGTGCAGCAAGCACCATACTGATGGAGCTGTCTCTCCGCTCCCTATCGTGAGCTTTGACTGTTCAGGGCCATTGTCAAGAACCATAACTGTATCATTCCATAGTCTCCAAGGAGCAAGGGTAAAATGGGCAGCAGTGTTAGGTCCTGGGTCCTGCCCAAGGTCATCGGGGTCATCAATTGCTGGCAAGAGGACTGGAGTCAAGGAGTCTCAGGTGCCCAGAAATTTCTGGACCTGGTACATGGAGGCAATGATTCCCAGACAGATAATGTGGAAAGTTTATAATAGACTGTGCCATCTGCGGGCATGGGGACCCCATCTACCACCCCCTCACCCCACCCTACCCCGTGTACCCATTTTGAAAGAGAAAGTCCAGGCTGGCCTCAGGCTCTGTCTCTGGCCAGCCTTAAACATAGCCTTTCCTTTTCTGAGCCATCGTTTCCATAACCCATTTCCCCAGCAACACCCTGACCTGGCTGGTACCTCTCACCCTATCCAGGCCACACACTATTTTTCCCTGCTTCAATCACAGCCCTGGAAGCCCTCCAAGGCCTCAGATAGGCTGGAGTGGTGGGATTCCCAAGGGGCTTCCACTCAGCCCCTTATGTGATCACTTAGGGCTATGGTGATGCTTACCAGGTTGGGAGCTCCTTAGAGGGCTCTGGACTCACACCACCCCTCAGCACTCCACGGTTCTTGTTTGTATGTAGTTATGAACAGTCTGTCTTTAGACTCCATTGACGGGATGAAACAAAACACAAAATCCCTGAGTGCGGAGACTAATTCCCTCTCCACGGGACACGGGCTATTCAAGCGCCTGGGAATGGCTGTGGTTACAGCTGCCCACAGCTGGACATGTCTTACCCTCCCAGTTACTCACACAGAGACAGGACACAAGCCAGAATCTAGAACCGCCCCTATCTCCACTGATGTGGCCATCTGGATCCCCAGGGCTTGCTGTCCTGAAACTCTGGGACATGGGAGCCTCTATGGACAGCTCCGGACAAGTCTATAAATTTCTGCCAGGTTTGAAGATACACTTCTCAGAAAGGAAGCACCAACTTGGTTCTTGGAGCCCATGCCCGCAGAACCTGGCTGAAAAGGATGATATATATATACAGATCTTGGCTAGCAATTAAGCTGTCCTGGTCCATTTGTCACCTGGCCTGGCCCTAGCCTCTATACGGGCAGTTTCTCACGTCACCGTCCTTGTGAAAACCAGAGGTCTTACAATAGCCTGAGAATGTGGCTCAGTTGGTAGAGTGCTTGCAGACGGTGCACAATGCCCTGGCTTCCACCCATTCTCAGTACTGCATATACAGGGTGTGGTGGCACATGCCTGTAATCCCAGAACTGTGGGTGTGGAGGCAGGAGGATAAGAAAGTCAGGATTATCCTCAGTTTCAGAGCGCACTTGAGGCCAGGCTGGACTCATAAAACTCTTTACCCAAAGAAGGAGAGTAAGAGAGGGAGAAGGGGAGGGAGGGAAGCAGGGAGGGAGGAAGGAGGAAGAGAGAGATGGGGGAGGGAGCAAGCCTCCCTTAAGCAGCATGTGGAGGTATATATCTGTAATGCCAGCACTCTGAGAGGTCTAATGTAAAGATTGTTGAGTTGGAGGCCAGCCTGGGACAATGAGATTCTGTCTCCACCCTAAGCCCCCTTGAGAAACCACAGGAAGCCATGTCCTTTTCCCTGGCATCTGGCCCTCTAGGACATCCTGGGATGGCCACACAGGCTACAGGCAATGTGGAGACCTGCTTCTAGAGGGCAGGGACATCCAATGCCTGACTGCGAACATTACTCTGGAGTGGTGGTGTCCAGCCCATGGCTTTTCTTACGCCCAACTGATGTCATCCCCTGCACAAGACAGATGCTCGTGGGACTCAGAAATGACACTTTCTTGCACGAAGGGGGAAAGAAATGCTATACTCTCAGCCATGTGGCCACGTGACACCCCCGGCCCCTCCACCTCACAGGCAGCAGCATAATCCTCACTGTCTTCTGCTTTATGTCCTCTGGCCAGGTTTTCCTTTACCTGTAGGAGTGGGTGGTGCTCAGGTCTGGGCTCCTGCAGGCCTGCATTTGAAACAGGCTGACTGTCCTCCTTGGGAAGCCAGGGAGGCCCACTTTCCCCCAAGGACATTGCTGGTCTGCCTGGAGACACAGGACAGCAAAGTGCCTTTCCCTGCTTCCGAAGTTGGCATTTTTATTTATTTATTTATTTAAATTTGAGGATTAAACAGGAGGAAAGCCGGATATGTAGAAAAATCCAGGCAGATACCTGAGACCTGGTCAGTCAACACAGCTGGGCTGTCCCTGGGTACCTACACCCTGCACTGCAGCCTCACGCTCATGACTTGCATGACCTCTTTGGCCTTTGTGGCTGCAAACCAGGCTTTAAAGAGCAACACAACAGCATGTCTGCTGCAAAACTCTAAAACCTTGGGTCAAACAGGGTAGCCACCCTATGGCAATGCTCTATCCACTCCTGAGTGACCCGAGAGGAAAAGTCCTACACAGTACTCCCTCACTGATGCTGGTGATGAAATGTCTACCTCTCTTGGGATGCTCTGTGGGGTAAAGCGCTCACTCTAGTACTACTTCGTGTTAGGACGAAGTTGTTTATGTGCGTGTGCATGCTTTGCACCTTGCATTTTGAGGCAGGGTCTATCATTGAACCCAGAGCTCACCAATTCAGTTTGACTGGCCAGAGAGTGCCAGGCATCTATCTCCATCACCCCACTGCTAGACTACAGGCCTGTTTTGTTGCATGGGTGCTACCGATCAAACTTGGGTCTCATGCTCCTCTGGCAAGCCCTTTAGCATGATTAAGCCATCTCTCCAGGATGAAGTTGTATGACACACAGGCTCCCCATAGATCCCTTACTGTGTCCCAGTGCCATCTGGATCGGACAACAGGCTGATTAAGAAATAGGTCACACCACCTGCAGACCTCTGCATGGCAAACATCGACTCTGTGTGGAGTCCTCCATAGCCTCTGAGCATGTTAGAAAATTGCAGTCTCCACTCCAGGAGTCTCATACATGTTCACATTGCTAGCTCCTCATCTCCTCTATCCCCGCAGAACAAGAAGGACAGCCATTCCCAGGTGTGTACTGATGGGAGGGACCAGGAGGATGCAGACAGCCTGGCTCCTCACTCAGCCATCACAGCAGTTCACCCCCAGATAAAATGGTGCCTCCCCCACCCAGCCCTATGCTTGTACACTGTGGTCCAGCCTCATACCCACCCTATTATCAGGCACTTACTTCATGGGTTTGAATAGCGCCTGCCCGTAATTCTGGAAGGTCATGATGAGCTTCAGCTGCGTGCCCCCTGACTTCATGGCTGCAGGAGGGAGAGAAAAACAAATAGGGTGACTCAGTGGCTGCTTTAGGTCCCTGACCGCCCCCAGGCAGCAGAGCCACATAAAGGCTATAGCCACCAGTCAGCTGAATCTTCTTCATGAGGCTAGGGCTCTCATTGTGCCTGAGAAGTTAGGGTTTGCAGAAATGATGCACCCCAGCTAGCTGGGTCCCCTCCTGATGTAGCAATATGATCTAAACAAATTCTATAGTGTGAACCTGCAAAGGGCCCAAGGGATGGGCATTTGCACTTGCCTGCCAGTACAGGAGTGCAGGCACACACATGCACACCTTCACACAAATCTGTACTCCACAATGCACCTACACACACTCTACGGCCCCACAAACAACACCTCCATACTCACAAACACCCCCACTCCTACATAGACATCTCCACGCTTACCATCAAAATACCCACCTACATCTACATCTACACACACCACATGTACACCCACCCACCCACACACACACACACACACACACACACACACACACACACACACACACACACACACACACACACACACCCTAAAAGGATTTAGTGAACATCTGAGTGGTCACTCTGCAGAGACCTCCAAGTACCTTTAGATTAGAAGCTCCTACATCATCAGGGTATGGAGGGATACGAAAGCTTTAGAAGGTTCTAGAAGGCACACTGTTCTGGCACCTGACCACTTTGAAAGTGAATGCATTTCCAAGATGGCCTTTCTTCCCTCAACCTTGGAGTTCCCTTTTGCTGATAAAAGAAAGCCGTGGGGGCTTTCCCGTTCTACAGCAGCCGTGGCAAAGGCCTCTAGGTTGTTCAAGGAACAGGGCCACAAAGGGCCACCACACTGCACAGTGTTGCCAAGCCCATACACGTGGGAGCTTGCGTGATACGCACAGGGGCATCCTGCATGCAGGCTTGTGGCAAAAGGATAATGTCATAGAAGTAATAGAGTCAGAGCCTGTATTGGACATATGAGTAGATAGGAAGTTACAAAGGGTGAGATAATTTTAGACTCCTTGGTGTAGGAGGAAATGCAAGCATATGATGGGGCCTGAGGTCATCATGAGAATCACTCCTAGGGGAGAGAGGCATAGGGTTGATCATAAAAGAGCAGACAAAGTCCTTGTGGGGGGTGTGTGAGACAGGCAAAGGATGGAAAATGTCTATAGGGGTCTCTAGAATCCCCCAAATGAGGCTGAAAACAGGTGATGGTGAAACCCGCTCTTGCCATCTGGTTCCCAGGTATAACAGGACTGGCAGAAGACTGTGGTTGATGGTACCAGGGTCAGGGAAGGCTCACAGGTGTGTGTGTGTGTGTGTGTGTGTGTGTGTGTGTGTGTGTGTGTGTGTGTGTGTGTGTGTGTGTGTATGAGAGAGAGAGGCAGAGAGAGAGAGAGAGAGAGAGAGAGAGAGAGAGAGAGAGAGAGAGAGAGAGAGAGAGAGAGAGAGAACACATTTGGTGAAGCTGGGCATGTTTAATCTGAGAACTTGGGAGACAGAGACAGGTGGATCTCTATGAGTTCCTGGCCAGCCTGGTCTTCATAGTGAGCTCTGGACTAGCCAGGACTATATAGTAAGGCCTTGCCTCAAAAAAAAAAAAAAAAAAAAAAATTCAGTGGATAATGACCATGGTGGTCTACTCTGACTTGCTTATTTTCCCAGGCTGAGTCTCCTGGAAGGAAACTTGACTTTTCCAGCCTCAGTTTCTCCTTCTGTAAAATGAAGCCATGGAGGTCTGCTTATGCTTGTGTAGATATTTCCTTCAAATTAAAACATTTCCTTCTGGCTGGATGTGATTGCACACACCTTTATTCCTAGCACTTGCTTGGCTGAGGCAGGTGACTCTCTGTGAGTGTGAGGCCAGCCTGGTTTATACAGGGAGTTCCAGAACAGCAAAGGCCACATACATACTGAGACTCTGTGTTAAAAACAACAACAACAACAAAAAAACCCAAAACCCAAACCAAACCCAAGCAACCAAACAAACAAATGAAGATTACTCCTGGTGGGAGCCTCATTAAGATTTAGGAAGTAAAGGAAACGGGGGAAAAAGGGCTTAGGAAGTTCCTGAAACTTCCAAAAATCACAAGGCCTCTCCTACTAGTTAATATAAGCAATAATAATTTATGGGGAGAGAAAACCCTCCTGCAAGCCAAGCTGCCTGTGGGTCATGCAGGGGGCTCCAGGGATTCAGTTTTCATGAGTTTCCCACACTATGGTGGCCTTTCCTGTGGTACAGTAGCCTTTGGGTCATCCGTACAAAGTTACCCAAATACACTCAATGGTTGATCCTGCCCTTACAGCCCTATCTAGGGAGATAAGGTATTTGTTTGTATATCTTCATGGAAAGTCACATGATGCTCCTTTACAAGGTTGTGGAGAATCTTAAGTTTAAAGGACAGCAATGGCCTGAATGCATGTGTACAGTGGCATTCAGTATTAGTAGGCAACCTTCCTAGACGGTCACCTAATTGACTGCTTGCTGTGTATGTATGATAGGCTGCATCGGGAACTTAAGAATGATTTTGGACTCCACCAGGCCAGAGATTGTGCCCTTCTCCGGTCACCATACTTCTCATACTCTTTAAACTTAGGGTGTAACCACAGCACTCAGGGCAGGTGGTTTGCAGTGACCCCACAAGATGTGTGACTACCACTCTGCCTTTCTTCCGAGTGACACAGCAAAGTGCTTAAGGTTTGACTATTAAGCAGCTTATGAAACATTCATGCTCCAGGAACCTCATTTTCCCCCAGAAGACAGGGACACATGGATTTTTTTCAGCCCTGATACATAGACCGGCAGCAAGCCCGCGCCTCTCCCTTGGGAGACAGGCAGGGGATTTTAATTTTCTGTTTTTCCTTATCTGTGCTTTTTAAATTTGCACAATGAACATCCACTGCATTTCTGGTAAAGTGAAAAGGAAGTGATTAAAAGTTCGTGGCACCATTAAGTCTCGGTGCATGTCCCATTTCCATTTAATAAGAGACTCCTGGGTTTAGTGGTTCCTTCCTGGGCTAGGTTCTTTTTTAAAGTTTGTAATCCTGGCTTTCAAATAGCAAAATATCGTGCTAATCTGGTCAGCTTGGTCTGTCTCCGCCCCTCCCCTGCCACCTGCTTTTCTTGCTTTGAATAGGCTCTTCTGTAACTGAAGCTTGTCACAAAGTTGTTATACAGCTGAGGATGACCTTGAACTCCTGACCGTCTTGCCTCCATGCCCTCAGTGCCCGGTATGGACTCTGCGACTTTTCACATTCAAGTGAAGCACTCTACCCACTGAACGACATCTCAGTCCAATCAGTTTTTCTAAGGGGGTCCCCATTTGCATCCCTGTTGCCCTGATGTGGTACACGGCCAGTTCCCCGCAAGGAGGCAACCAAGAACTCTAGAACACAGAGTTCTAAGGCGACTAAGATACAAACTGCTGTCTAAAGCTGCCTGGGGGATATTTCTGGTTGGAACCCAGACACCACATATCTGACACAGATTGTTTTGTATTACAGCAAAGGCTCAGGGTGTCTGTCTAGGTGGGCAATAGATGCAAACGGCCACCAGCTTGTGAACTAAGCTGTCCCCACTGGGCACTAAGGAAATGGGCCAGAAATGGGTGGCCAGGGTAGAGGCAACAGCTGTCAGAGCCAGTATACAGCACGGATTTTTCTCACACAAACAGATAGAAGGTCATGTGTAAAGGAAAGCTCCCTCTCCTTACTGAAGCAGAGAGGTAGCTCTGTGTGAAACTGAGCAGGCTTTAAAGCCACTGGGCACCTCTTAACAGGGCATTCCGTGGTTTCCAGTGGACCAAGACTGTATTTTACATAAACTAATCTGATTTTTAAAAAGATCTATTAAGGGGCCGAGGATGCAGCTTAGTTTGGTAAAAGTGCTTGCCTGGCATGTTCTGGGTTCTATCCTGAGCACTGGGGAGGCGAAGGTAGGAGGGTCAGACCTTCAAGGTCATTCTGTACTTCCCAGCAAGTTTGAGGTCACCCTAGGATACAAAAGACTCTATCTCAAAGCAAACCAACAAAGGCCAGTGGTCACACTTGAGATAGTGATTGGTGGCCCATAGGGACCATTATCACTGCCAAGCTTGACCTTGGTCCTTTTATCTGAGGGGGGGGGGGGTTGGTGATTCTGTTTGGGGTGAGTCAGGAAGTAGCTTGACTCTTCACATACACCCCTTGCTGCCTTTTAAGGGACAGAGGGGAGACTGTTCTAGAAGATTAATGGAGGCAGGTGTTTGCATTGTAAGTGAAGGCCTCCCTAGGAAAGACTCAGATTCAGAGAATGTGCCACTCAGCTTTTCTCAGCCTGTCTCACATGTCCCTGAACTGAAGACACATGCCCATGGTTCAGAGGCTGGGCATCCACAGTCTCCTTCCACCTGCCAATCTTCCACTTGAGGAAACAGGCAGGCATGGGTACATTTCCTGTGGTGCTGCAGGCACCCACCCTGATATGAGGAGCCGGACAAGCCGAGTGAGCAGATGTAGAGTGACTGCAGCCAGGTGATCAATCTCCTGGTCTATCACAAAGCTTTCAGGATTCAAGTCTGTCACTGGCTCAGACCAGATACATGTGGGGTAACTTCTGCCCCACTGGCCTTCAGCCTGGTGTCACTATGTCATGCTGTCTCTCAAGCAGGTCACTTTTATTTTGAGAGTGGCAGTCATCAGAAACCCCAGAAAAACCCTCTGATGGAGCTTGTTCTGTCTCGCAGAAAGCCAAGATGGTGGAAGCTTGGCTCAACCCTTGCAGTTTCCTGGATGCACATGGAGAAAACGGGGAGAGGTGGGGTGGGATGGGACAACCAAAATCCCTGTTGGAGAAACACCCTTGCTTTTGACCTTCCATTCTATGGCACTGGGCAAGAGCTAGCTATTTACTGCCTCCCAGGTACCCTTGATCTTGGGATTCTTGTTATTTCAGGCGGTCCCTCTACCACTGAGGTCTGTGACCAGCAGTCACCCCCCCCCCCACCCCCCATACAGACACACATGCCCTGAGTCAGAGGCAAGGACCTGTGACCCTGCTGTGGCTGGCACTGCCTCTTGAGAGCTGTAGTTCTGTATCATCAGACAGGAATGAACCTCCCTCCCAACCCCAATCACAGGCAGTATTTCCAGGGGCACCCCAGTCATGGTCCCTTTGTTCCTTGAAGCTCACAGTCAATTCTCCCAGATTCCACCTCCATCTATTCTTTCCCTCTGGCAGATCAATTAGTGATGAGGACTTCAGTCCTGTGGAGTCTTTGTTCTGCCTTGCTCTCAAATCTACCGGCCTTGATCTGACCTAGATGGAGACACCTTAAAGATCTCTGCTCAGGCTGGAGGCAGTCTGGACCCTCCGCTTCCAGGGAGACTTCTCCCTCAAGCAATTTCAAGTGCAGAGCGTTTGCATCCATAATTGTACCTAATAGTGATTCGATTATCACTGGTCCCAGCCAAAGGCACGGTGGCCTGACTTCCAGCTGAGCAGAGGTGGATGTGTGTAGAGCCTCTTTCTTTAAAGGCAGCAGTGGCCCGTTACCAGGCAGCCTGGAGCCTGGCTATAAATAAATCTCTATTGGCCTTGGCCAGCTGCGCTGTGGGCCACACAGAGCCTCGTGAAAAGGAGCAAGAGGTTCTAAACAGGCGAGACTTAATGGAACCATTCCAAGAGGGCACTATTTTTCATCACAAGTTATTTCCGGCTCCCTATTTCATAGTGAGATGAATAACTTGAAGATTAAAGCCATCACTTCTGGAGTGGGGTGGGGGAGAGTGGATGGATGGCTCAGCAGATAAACATGCATGCTGTGCAAGCTTACAGAGCAGAGTTGGGAACCCCAGAACCCAAATAAAAACTGGACAGATGTGGTGGCCGCCTGTCATACCAACCCTAATGAGGCAGACAGGGAATTCCCAGAGCAAGTTGGCTAGCTAGGGTAGTTAGAGCTGGAAAGCTCCGTATTTGGTGAGTGACCCTGCCTCAGCAAGTTAAAAACGAAAAATAATTGAAACATCTAATGCCAACTTAAGGCCTTCACACCATGGGCACATATATGCATATACACGTGCAAACATGTGTATGCACAACAATACACACATGTGCACAGACACTAATGAACACAAACAACACATACACGCTCACATACACATGCACAAAAATTAAAAATATAAAAATAAAGTCATCAGTGGTGGGCTACAGGGAACCCTGAGTCAGAGTCAATCAGGAATACTACCTGTAAGCAAACCTCCCTTCTCTGGGACTTCAGTTTCTATAATTTTGGGAGGAAGTTGGAAGGCAGGATAGCCTTTGAAGGCTCTGCTTTATTCTAAGTCACAGCAGCACCAGGCCCTGGGCAGACGTAAGTCTTATCTACGGACACTCAGCTTGTCACCTACTTAGTAGCTACTCTATAATGAATGCCCAGGAGAAGATGCATCTCAAGGAGCTAGATGTCCACTCAAAACTTTGACTGGACTTTTACATCCATGACAACCTTCGGGGCAGCTCAAGATGAGTCAGGTTGGCCAGAACAGCAGGGAGCTGCCTTCAGCAGGCAGTCTGAGAGACAGTGTACAATATCCAGGGCATTATGCTGTGGCCATGGCCAGTCATTTCAGGCTACTCCCTACTGAGCAAGATATCTGGGTCTGGGCCCCCTTCAAAATTCTGCAGCCCTGAGAAGATATCAATGCCTGTTTAACTCCAGATCCCTAGACTAAGAGGCCCAGCATGCCTTGAAACATGGTTGCCCCACGGAGATCCATCAGGCAGGTGCTGTTCTGCTCTTGTTTCTGACTCATATTTATATACTGAAGCCTTCTTTACTTGTGAGGCACGTGTCACATGTCTGAACTTTCAGGACAGCAGGATTTGTGGATCCAGAAAGAAAACATTCCATCTGTGCTAGCAGGAATCCCCAAAGCCAAGGAGTCACAACTTTGCAACCAATATTCCCAGCCACGAAGCATGCATGACTAAACCTTGGGAAGAAAGCCACCTTTTACAATGATCTCAAACTCGTGTATTGCCCCCAGATACATTCAGGTTGGACCAGGTTTTGCTGCCTGGTAGCCATTTGATGGAAGTCACTGTGGCTAGTGATTGGTACAGCTGAGATCTCTCAACACCCCGAGGGGCAGTGTCCTTTGTCTGCCTGGGTGATGGCCATCTCCACTGATCTGCCTTCCAGTAGTTGCTGGGTACCTGCAGAATGAGGGACTCAGCATGTCCATGATGGGAATAGATGAAAACCACCGCAGCCACTGTGTCCCAGGACACCAGTGTAGGATCCACTCAAGTATCCCTGGGCCAGAAGGGTACTGGCTGACTCTAGGATACTCCACCAGACCAAGGCCTAGGCTGAGTTTAGGCTACTCCCCTATCAGCAACAGAGCTGTTCATCCCACTGTGAAGTGAGGGTCCTAATACCACCATCCTTCCTGGGTAAACTGGACCAAAATGAGGGCCTCGAAGTTAAGCACATGAAGGTAAGACAGAGGTCCTTGAGGTGAGCACAGCTACTGGTCAGGCTCAGAAGCCCCAGTTTCCTATGATCTCTGAAATCCTGGGATAGATCCCCTCAACTTTGTACAGAACAGGTATCAGTGAGAATAGAGAATAACAAATTGAAGAACCCATAATGAGCCGGCCAGCTGTGGGGATCATATAGCACTTCTAGGCTTGTTTTTACACACGCCTAAAGATGTCACCATCTTCAAGGTCACGGCGGTACATTCTCCTTACTCCTCTGCTGAATGATCCACAGCAGAAAGCTGGTCTCAGCACTAGGCCCTTCCATTTGTTAAGAAATTGCTCTCCCACTGAGCCATGCCTCCAGCCTCTCCTTAAGAGGATTCTAGGCAGGTGCTCTATCACTGGTTCACAACTCTAGCTCCTTATTGGGGGATTCTAGGCAGGTACTCTAGCACTGAGCCACACCCCAGCCCCTCACTGGGGGATTCTAGGCAGGTTCTCTACCACTGGGTCACACCCCAGCCCCTCACTGGGGGATTCTAAGCAGGTACTCTACCACTGAGCCACACCCCACCCCCTCACTGGGGGACTCTAGACAGGGGCTCTACCACTGAGCCACACCCCACCCCCTCACTGGGGGATTCTAGGCAGGAGCTCTATCACTGGGTCACACCCCAGCCCCTCACTGGGGGATTCTAGGCAAGTGCTCTACCACTGAGCCACACCCCAGCCCCTCACTGGGGGATTCTAAGCAGGTGCTCTACCATTGAACCACACCCCAGCCCCTCACTGGGGATTCTAGGCAGGTGCTCTACCACTGAGCCACACCCCAGCTCCTCACTAGGGGATTCTAAGCAGGTGCTCTACCATTGAACCACACCCCAGCCCCTCACTGGGGGATTCTAGGCAGGGGCTCTACCACTGAGCCACACCCCAGCCCCTCACTGGGGGATTCTAAGCAGGTGCTCTACCACTGAGCCACACCTCAGCCCCTCACTGGGGGATTCTAGGCAGGGACTCTACCACTGAGCCACATCCTAGCCCCTCACTGGGGGATTCTACTACTAACCTACATCCCCAGTTCTCTTTTCAGTTTTTATTTTAAGAAAAGGTCTTATTAAGTTACGCTGACTGGTCTTGGACTTTCCATTTTCCTGTCTCAGCCTCCTCAGATGATAGGCTTTACCTTCATGGCCAGCTTGAGTATTTCTTTAAATATATTATACTCCAAAGAGAAAGGGGCATGGATTTTGGCTCCTTCATAACAAAGTCCCTGTGTAACAAAGACTATTCCTCATTCCTCCTAAAACATCTGGACTCCACAAGGGGCATGGAAGGGTCAGGTGGGGCTAGGCTCAGATCTCTCCTGGGGTGGAAGACCTCTAACTTGATAGGTTAGCTGGCCAATCTCTGGGGGAAACTGTGGGTCCTAGCTTTTTTGACAAGGCAAGAGCCCAGCACACAGATCAGCAGAACCCCGGACACCTCTAAAGAGGTAGTTGCCATAGGCAGGCAGCTTCTAACTGCTCCATGTCAGAAATTGGACCAAAGCCCATAACCCGAGGGAGCCTGTTAGTAGATCTACTTTCAAGACACATGGCAGGCTACCCAAGCGCATGCAGCTGGGCACAGCAGGGCCACACCATGCATAACCCCAGCTCTCAGCCTGTCCTATAGCATCTCTCAAGTCACAGTGACTATTACTCACAACCTGATAACAACCCCAAAACCTGCTCAAAAATGGCCTCTGATGTGCTGTTTTACTAAAATTGAAAACAAGATTTTTTTTTTTTGGCTTATTAGATCACAAAGTCTCAGAGATGTTCCTTTTATTTAAACTACTTCATCCAGGATACCCAGGCTCCAGCTTTGTTCCTCCCTGACCTGTTGAGATTCCTTAAACCCCTGCTGAGTTCTGAAGGGAACAGGCTCAGAACCTCAAGCCCTGGCTGAACCATGCAATCTAGTTACCCCTGCAGAAAGTACAAAGATAGCCCATGTATAGGTACTGGAAGGAGGTGTCATAGCTACCACCGGTCACCAGGACGTTCTTTTACAGAGGAGGAAGAACCTGTATGTCTTTGTATATAACCCTGTTAGGGGGGTCAAAATGGTGACCCTCACCTGAGGCATCCATATGGTTCCTGGATCACCAAGGTGGCCAGCTGGACACCCTGGAAAGTATGTCCTTTGCTGGTGACCTGCATAGGAAGCCAGCTTCACACAGCCCTGATGTATTCATATCAAGATACACTTGCACCAAGGGCAAGCAAGTGGCTACCTACCAACACTGGTGATTTTCTGAGAGCCGAGGTCCTGCAGTAAGGCATCGATGGCCGGATTGTTTCTGGAGTACAGTTCATACCGGTTGATGCCAATGTGGAATTTAAGCCAATTAGGATAGAGGTCCATGGCTGCCTCACCGGTGGGCAAGAATTCAGCTCCTTCAGCACCTTCATGTGGCCTACAAAGAACAAAGGCAGTCAAGTTTCAAAAGAGAGACAAAAGGCTGAAGAATGTTGGGGAGCTTGCCTGAGGGTTGGGGCTTGTGACTTTGGGTTCAAAGTACAGGTTCACTAAAAGCTGCCTTCACACTGCCATGTCTGCACTTTTCTTCCAGGCTGCGGTTCCACCACCTAATAACACACCTCAAGGTCTGTAATTCCTGTTTACCCTCTAGAGACGCCACAGACAACCCTAACTACCAATAGCCTAGACCCAAAGTGTCAGCGCTATCCCAACACCACTGTCCTGGGGTCACCAAAAGTGCTCCCAACAGTGATGTCAGCTGGGAGTGTGTGGGAAGGAACTGTCGGCGTTTCCTGGGACCCAGACAGCCTGGACGTCGTAGGCACACCCACCCAGCCAGAAACCTCCCCAGCTCTCCGCCTTTGTTCCAAAGACCAGGGGCCAGGGATGATGCAAGGGGCTAAATTTGATTTTAATGAGGGCGGCCATAGGTGGGAAGAGCTGGACAAAGAAATCAGTCACTTGAGCCCAGGTGCAGAGGGAAGACCTGCTGCCTGCCTTCTCTGGTCATGGGGTTGTCTGGAGGAAGAACAGACCCTCTGGGAGCCTGCTAGGCTGGAGGGGAAGAGGGGCCGCTTTAGCTCTGCTTCACGGACAGGTGAGGATCCTTCAACTCCAGTCTGTCCTATATTAGAAGCAAAAGGAGGGTTGGGGTCCTCCAAGAAGCCACACCCCAACCATTTTCTCAGCTACCTCTGCTGGATGGTTTCTGGCCAACAAAGCCAAAAAGCCACCAAACAGCTCACATGTGCAGGCACAAAGCACAGGCCTGGTCACATTCCAGGGGGAGAAAAGATTTCTGAGGCTGTTTGGATGGGTGACTTTCTTTTTCTGCTGCTTGGGACCTTTGCAGATTATTTGCTCTAGCTAGCTGGTGGTTAATATTTCACTCTGCCGGGCTTATTTGGATCTAGGCAGCTGTGGGGTGGGGGTGGACACAAAGCTAGGCAGCTTGAAAGATAACTCCAGGATGGCTGGTCTTCCTCTCCACAGCCATTCCGGGTGGCCTCCGTCAACACCCTTGCCAGGAGGCCTCCACACTGCCAGCATCTCTTCTCAGCTGCTTTTGTCTCCAGTGACTGGATTTAAAGACTTATTAGATACACTCAGGCCTTCTGAGGTATCCACCCCAACAGCTCACCCATCGGTCTCGCAGCCAGCAGCCCAGCCCCTCCCAGGGGAAGGCGGCTCCCACTCTCTCTGGCTGGCTCTCCCAACATATTCATTCATCTGCTTCCTCAGCCATTGCCAGGGCTGGCCAGCATGCTTCCTTGTAGGTGGAGCACTGGGCTCCCCTGGCTCCTGGTGGACCGCCAGCTTCCCACACCAGGGTGCTGGAGGCCTCCTGAACTCCTATCCCTTCTCCCTAGGAAATCGTTGTGAAGACAAAAGGCAAGGCCCAGAGCAAGAGGCGCATCTGCCCCGCCCACTAGGCATCCCTACCCAACCTCCTCTAAGACTCTCCAATGGTACACAGAATGCTTGGGCTGAAAAATGTCGTTCTAGGGGGTGTCTTTATTCCTGGAAGGGTCGGGAGCGACAGCCCCACCCTAGTCTCCCATTCACTGCTCACCAGTCAGAATTCTCTGCCGCTGCCTTGGGGTTAAACCTGATATCGCTGTTCACATTAAACAGGACGTCGTCTTCTGTCAGAGGAGGCACAACCCCCTGGTAGAGTGGGTGCTCAAACAACTTGGCTAAGAGCGATCCGTCCCCGCTGGGGCCAGGGGGCGGCACCCGTGGCCGAGACCCAGGGTCTCGAAGCAGCGGCCGGTGCGCAGGGTCACGGGGTGGCGGGGAGCCGGGCTCCTGACCCGGTGGAGCGTGATCAACCGGCTCCGCTGCAGGAGGCAGCTTCTCCAAGGAGTGGGACGTTAGGTTAGAGGCTGGATCCGAGCTGAAGTCTTGCAGGATGCGCAGTGTGTGTTTGTTGGGCCAGCCTGCGTCGCCACCGGCGGACTCTCCCGGGCGGCTCCTCGCCTGGGCCCAGCCTGGGCCAGCTGCCTCTGCCGCCGGCTGAGCGCAGGAGCAGCCGGGCTCCCCGGAGGATCGGGCTGCGCGCCGGTCTAGCTTGGGTAGCAGGTCAACAGCAATGTGCAAAGCGCAAGCCAGTAGGAACACCACCAGGATGAGCACACGAAACCTGCGCACCAGGATCATCTTCATGGCCGCGCAGGCCAGCGGGCTCGGGGGTGGGGGGTGTCCGGACGCGCGCTCCACCGGCGCCCCTCAGCTTGGCACCAAGCCGGCAACGACTGGCGGGTCAAGGTCCATTCGGCGGCGTGTGAGCAGCTACCAGCTCCGGGGCTGTCCTCAGACTCGGACGTCGTGGAGGAGGACACCCACCACTAAACCACCGGCTCTCCAGGCCATCTCGGGGGGTGGCCAGCGGCCCTCGTCGGTGGAGCTGGTGGCAGTGGTGATAGAGAACACAGCACCGGACGACGGTCTCCGGGACGGCGGCCACACTCATTGGGCGTGTAGGCAGAAGGCGCTGCTGCTCATCCCGGCCGGGGCGCGAAGGATCCGATCCAGAGTGCAATGCTCCCGCTGGGCTACTCCGGGTGCTGGGGGGGATGACAAGAAGGCTCCTCGGCGTTGTCAAGCTGCGCCTAGGAGGCCAGGCTGGAGAGACTAGGGCGAGAAGGGGAGCGCGAGGGGGCGCGCGGGGCGAAGCCGCGATCTGGCAGGTGCAGCGGGCCGACTCGGAGCGCAGCGCCCGCACGGCGGAGCTCCAGGCGCCCCGCGCCCGGCCCGCTGATATCCGAGCGTCGCGGAGCCGCCCCCCGCGTCAGCGCCCGCAGATTGGCGGAGCAGCGGCCCCGCGAGGCCCGGCCGGCCCGGCGGCTCGCCCGCGCTCCGCTCTCTCCTCCCCTCGGCCGCGCCCCGTGGGGTCGCCGCGCCTCCTCCGCGCTGAGCCGGGAGCGGGAGAGGCCCGGCCGGGAAGCCGCTTGGCGGTGCTGTCTCCGGCTGTGCGCGCGCGGCTCTCGGCCTGGTCGCCTGCGTCCCCGAAGCTCCGCGGGCAGCCAGCTGCAACCGCGCGGCTCCTCCCCGGGCGAGCGGAGACCAGAAAGCAGGCCAAGTCCCTCCCCGGAGCCCGCGGGGCGTCTGCGCGGCCGGGACGAGCTCCCCTCCGGGCGGTGTTCTGGCACCTCGGTCCCTGCAGCCCGCTAAGCGGAGGACGAAGGGGCGACGTGGCCACGCGGCGGAGAAAACGGCGGGGGAGCGCGTTGGGCCCCAATCCGAGGGGACGCCAGAATCGCGGCAAGGCTGCCGGGCCCACCCCACCCCAGGGGACACGCCTGCGCCTTAACCCTGGCAGCGCCGCGCCCGGCCTTGCTGAGAGGCTCGGATGCGCGGGCGGTGGGCGGGGCGCGTCTCGCTGCCTGCCCTCTGGGATGCTAAATCGGGGTGCACACTTAGGAGAGATCTGCTTCTACCACGTGGCCTCATCTGTCGCCACCGGGCCTCTGGATCCCCAGTCCCCAGTAGGAAATAGGATTCTATGGGAATTTCTGCCTAAAATTCTGGGAAGGTAAGCGGGAGAGAGTTACACACAGATCCACAGGCGGAGCAGACCTCTGGGTTTCAAGCACCTGCAGATTTCCACAGCTGCTTCTGTAAGGGACCTAGGGGCGGAGCCTGTGCCCTAGGGAGTCCCTCTTTGTCAAGCTCTCCTGGCTGTGCTCCTAAGCCCTCTAATGCTCTCAGTGAGCCTGAGTTCTCTGAGAATCGAATGCACAGCACATATTATTTCAACGACGAGTCTGTGGTAGCTGACATTCAATAGATGCCCACTGGCTTCTGCTAGGGAAAAAGAGAGTCTCAGCCAGCTAGCTGGTCAGCAAAGGTGCCTCCTAGGCCGTTAGAAAGGGTGGAGTTCCATACTCCTGTAACCGGAGCTGATGCCTGTGTTGGACTATGTAGGGGAAACCCAAGAGTGCAGTGGGTGGGGCACCCCCAGGAAGGTATAGCTTACAGCAAGGAAATTGAGCACTGTATTCATCCTTCTTCCCACTCACACAGACAGTGAGTTTGTGTGTAGACGGATTCCAGACTGGTCTAGGAGGTGGTGGTTCTGAGGAGGGAGTAAGAAGGACGCACCCATGTCCACAGGGCAGAGGCATCAGCAGCTGTACTGAATGGGGGCATCAGTGTGAGGGCTTCCCTGGGACTCCCTGTCATCTCCTGGTGTCCCGTGTGGCTCCCTTGGGGAGTTCCTGGCTCTCTGGCTCCTACCTTAGGGGAAGCGGGGTGTAGTAGCCATTGTATGGCGGGGGGGGGGGGGGGGGGGGGGGCTGCTTGCCTGTTTTTGTGCAGCAACACCCATTGCTGTCTGCTAGCAGGCTTCTCTGCCCTTCCTCTCCCCAGGATGCATGCCCTTCTTGGAGGGTCTCAGAAGAGACTTAGCTCTCATGGCTCCACCCAGAGGCCCCAGGAAAGCAAGGTGACTCATGCACAAAAGCTCTCTGAAGGCAGAGTTCTCCCACAGAGGAAGGCATGACACACTGTGACCCAGCTACCCTGAGCTAAGGAGGAATTTAACACACATAGACACTCACAGATGACACTCATGGGCAAACACAAGAAAAACAGTGACATAGATACACAAACACACAAGTGAACAGAGACATACTGACTCAGGCAGACAGACAGGTACACACACACAAGGACACAAGGTGACACATGTGGGGAAACCCAAAGGAAAACAGTGATACACAGATACACAGGTACACGTGGACATACTGACTCAGACAGACAGGCAGACAGACACAGACACACACAGTCACACACACACACACACACACACACACACACACGCACGCACGCACGCACAGGTGACACATATGGGAAAACACAGGAAAAACAGTGATACACAGATACACAGGTGCACATAGACATACTGACATAGACACACTGACACAGGCATACAAACACAGGTGACACACAGATACAGATATTGGTACACATAGAAATACACACAGACACACACACACACACACACACACACACACAAACTGAGCCTCATTAGGCGTTTACCTTATGCCTGTCTGGGCAGATGCCTCACCAGGCTAGGCGGGGCTGCCCAAGGAGGACCCTGATGATGGTATGCGGCACTTGTCAGAACCCAGGAGATGGCACGTGAACAGTTTTGCTTTCAAGCTGGAGCTCTAGTGAGCCATTGTGAAACAAGTCAAGAGTGTGCAGGCTCAGCAGAGGGGGTGGCATACCTGTAAGGAGACTGCTACTTTATCAGGGTGGCCAGGGAGGTACCTAAGACAGCACACTTTGTGGCACACATGCAAGGATTCCTGTGCAAAGGCCCTGGGACAGGCCAGAGCAAGGAGGCCCACAGAGCTGAGTGAAGGGTGTGAAGGAAGAGCGGGAGAAAGATAAGGCAGTGACAGTGTGTGTGTGTGTGTGTGTGTGTGTGTGTGTGTGTGTGTGTGTGTGTGTGTGTGTGTGTGTGTGTGCGTGCGTGCGCGCGCGCGCGCATGCGCGTGGGGTGGGCAAAGAGGTCCATGAGTGACTGCCAGACAGTGAATTATGTCTCAAGTGAGTCAAATCATGGGAAGGTACGGACAGGACTACAATAGGCCATGTGACTAGCTGTTGTGTTAGTGATTTGACCACAGAGGAGTAGAGATGGATCTAGAAATGGGGAGAATCTACAGGGTGAGCAGAGGAGGATACTAGAGTCCTAGGACTGAGTTGCCACCCCTGGAGGCACAGATGGGCTTGGAGCCATGAATGAATTGGGGATTTCCATTTGCTGTAGGCAGGTTTGGTTCCAGGAACCAAACCAGAAGAGAAAACTAGGAAGAACTCAGAACTAGGCCAGGAAGGATGGGACCATATAGGGAATGCAGCTAGAATAACCCCAAGCAAGAAATCACAGGGGCCCAAAGCGTCTCCAGGAAGTCAAGAAGCACTTCAGGCCATTATGAGCTGCAGAAAGAAGGAATAGAGGGGAACAGAGTCTGGAGAAGGAAGTATTATTATGCCCCCCAAACAAGATCAGTGGTGTGAGGAGGCCAAGCAGAGCAGCATGCAAAACTGAACCTGCATTCACTGAAGGGTTCTAAAAAAAAAATCTGGTCTCTTCTGACTGTAGAGAGTTCTTAGACCACAGAAACCTCCTCCCACAGAAAGCCATTCCTCTTGTTTCCAAAGCTTCCTAGGAGCCTGTCATGTATCAAAACAGCTCAAAATAACCAATATGCTAAAGAGGCATAGTTGAGGCATATTCTAATCTCATGCAGCCTTATTAAGGCATATTGTCACCCCCTGTACTCATAGGGACATCTTGATTCCCTGCAATCATATGGGGATATGTCCCTGTCCCTTGCACTCATGGGCTACACCCTGGTCCTGCACTCATATGGCGATATATCCTGGACCCCTACAGTCATAGGGAGCATATTCTGGTATCTTAAAGCCATTTGTCATATCACTCCGACTTTTACATATGAGAGAGAGCAGAGAAGCGGGGTCGAGTCTGGGGATGCTGGTAGCACATATTTTCAGTTGCTGGGAGGTTGGGGGAACTTGGGATCTACCCCTGATTTAGGAGCTCATGGAATCTTTGAAGACACTTTAATGAGTACTTGTCACCATCATCCATCTCTCCACCAGCTTATGTCAAGAAGATCTGGGAAGGCGTGGGTTCCTTGAGTCAGTACATGCCTTTATACTCAGGAGGTGGCTGGGCATGGGGGCGAAGCTCAGGGCCAGTGAGGACCCCTAGAAAGGTTGTGGAATGACCACAGGCACTTTGGGGATTCCAGTGAGCTGGAGGAAGGGCTCTGTGGGCAAAGATCGACTATATACAAAACCAGAGCAGGGCTCTGTCACTGGGGACAGCTGGAAACAGTGGGCCAAGAAGCGGTCTCTCGTCTTCTGCTTCCAGTTACTCATTGCTCTTGGGATTCCTGTAGTCAGAGGAGATTCTGGGTGCCCTGAAGTTTCAGGGCGTTGTCAACTCTGGCTGGCCCGTCTGGGGGCCCATCACTGAGGTCAGTAGCAAGGCTGCTTATAGGTGGATAAGAGTGTCACAGAGTACAGGCCCCATGAACAGCCGCCTCCCTCCGTGTGATGAAGAAAGAAGCTGGGTGTGCATGGCTGCTTAGGATGATGGAACAGGGTTAAAAACAACCTCAGGCAATGTTTATCCAAGCACAGATGGCCACAGGCAAGGGAAGAGACTTGGGCAAGGACATTTTGGTGTGCAGTGGGTTGGAGTTGGCCCACCTGAGTATGCTGGCAAGTACGAGTAGAGGGACCCCAGGTGCTCAAGGCTCACTGAGGCCAATCATTGTGGGATGCCAAACATTGCTATCAAACAGAGGACAGTCTGATTCGTCCCAGGACCCCTTCCTGGAGAATGAGTGCAGCATACTCCAAGAGCTGTCCTGTCCCTTGGACTTCCCAGTCTGGTCAGGCTTGGAACTGCCCAGCTGGCAGTAGAGAGGGCCTGTTGGGTCACCTAGCCTTGCACTCACAGGACTCTCGTGTCTCTTTCCTTGAGGATTCCTTACCCACAAGTCTCACAGCTACTGGGGAAATAGGCCCTGGTATCAGATTTACCATGCAGATCTAGTCAAAGTTCTCAAGGGAAAAATAGACCTCAATAGGATCTGTGTCCCCTACGCTGAGTCTGGGGGACTAGGGGAGGGGGATTCATACATGACCGACAGCTCTCAGGATGGATATGCAAGGCCATTGACATTCCCATTGGTTAGCGTATGAGACATCCTTTCCCCAAATGCAGTCCAATGATTCTGAAAAACAGAATCCTTTGTTTTAAGTGAAAGGAACAAATCAAGAAGCCAGTGGGGGTTTAGGAATGGTGGAGCATTGAGAGGCGGAGGCAAGAGGAGTTCCAGTCCAGCCTGAGCTACTGAGGTGTGGAAGAAAACCTGGCTCAAGGCAAAGGCATAAAAAAACCAAAACGAAGCAAAACCCCACTCAACTCACACAAATTAACAATTAAAAAGCTTGGCTTCATTTTATACATTTTCGCATGCTTTGAATCCAGGACTTACTTTTTTCCCCATCATACAGAAGTAGTTATAAAAACTGACCATCTTTGGACCATAATAATAATGTCAAGGAATTCCAAAGGGATGATAAAGTTCCTTGTATTCATTGATTTGTGCAGATATGCATCTGGAAGGTACATGTGCATTGGGTATGCATATGTGTGCACTAAGGATGCTCCTGGAACATGTGCACCTGCCTGGAGCATCTTCAGGGTACACATGCATGCTACATAAGCCCTGGGCAAGTGTATATGTGTATGTGCATGCTAAGATGTGCTGCATAGGTATACATACACGCTTAGCAGACTCACTTGGCAGGGTCATGTGACTCCCAGGAGCCGAGGCACCGTGATATCTTGGAAGCTAAACATTAGAAATATTTCCACCTGGAAACTGGTATCACAAATAAAAACACAATTTTTAGGCAATAAAAGAATCTGAAAGGGAAATTAGAGACTATTTAAAACTGCACACAAACAGGAACAAACCTATGTGTAAGAAGCCACTGCAGAGGGACTCAGAGGAAAGCCAGAGGAAGGTCGTCGTTTATTAGAAGTGATAATAACTCAAAAATGATGGACGGAGAGCATTAAAATAAACCCTCAGAAGAAGGAATGGGTTTACACAGAAGAGATGGGAATAAACAAAAGAAACATTGGTGGGGTTGGTTAGAAAAGTGAAGGCCATGGCTGGAGAAATGACTCAGCTGTTAAAGGCAAGGCTCATAAGCAAAACACACAAAAAAGTGAGCCGGGGGCTGGCAAGATGCTCAGTGAGTAAAGGCACTTGCCAAGCCTGGGACCCGTGAGGTAGAGGGACAGAGCCAGCCCTTTTGAATTGTCCTCTAACCACACATGCTGCATGTGAAGGCGTATGCATGGGCACACACGTTTCCAAAAAGAAATGTAATTAATTCTAAGTAAAGGCCAGCCAGGCATGGCAGTACACACCTAGTAATCCTAGTACCTAGAGGTGGAATCAGGATTGGGAGTTCAACGTCACTCTTGGATACATAGTGAGTTGGAAGCTAGCATTGACAAAAAAGAGGAGGAGGAGGAGGAGGAGGAGGAGGAGGAGGAGGAGGAGGAGGATGCAAGTGGAAGAAAGAAATGGAGAGCCATCACACCAGGATTCTATACCCAGCCCAGATGAGCCCTGGAGAGCAACATGCCTCGCTCACTTTACAGAGCAAACAGAACACCTGGTATTCAATAAAGCCTGAAGAACTCTTGCTAACATCCAGTGTTCACCACTGTTGAGTTTCAGCAGATCAGAACAACAGGGTCACCTTGCTGTGGCAAAGGCATCTGCGGGGGCCTGTGGGGTTCCAGGTTGCTTGCTTCATGGAGAAGAGCTGTGGCATGCCTGGCATGTAAGCCTTCACTCCTCAAAACTTTCCTGGGGCATTTCCCTTAACTACCTTTGATGGTGACCTTGACTAGGCCTCCTGATCTCTCCTGAGTGCCTCATGTCCACTAGGCAAGCACAGCATCACTGAGCTATACCCCTAAATATTTTTTTTTTATCTATTGTCTTTCAATGTAGCCCAGGCTTGCTTGGAACTTGCTGATACCTACCCTTCTGCCTCAACCTCCAGAGAACTGGTATGGCAGGTATGTGTCACCATACTCATCTCTCCAGACTACTTTTGCTGCTCTTGAGGTTACTTTGTAGACTTCCATTTTTCCCGCCCTGGATGAGCTGGCTATGGTTATTCCACTCATCCTTCCATATTTGTGTTACGCTTGGCCACCCTGTCAGTGTTCCACACATCCAAGGCTGAACCCTCCCCAGCCCTGCACCTCCCATGC
Organism: Phyllotis vaccarum; assembly: GCA_033318265.1. Lineage (NCBI taxonomy): Eukaryota > Metazoa > Chordata > Mammalia > Rodentia > Cricetidae > Phyllotis > Phyllotis vaccarum. The sequence goes on along the minus strand of JARWLC010000017.1, from coordinate 68,427,811 downwards.
TCTCCTAGTCCACCAGCTACTTAGCCCATGATTGCCAAGCCACAAAACCATGCTTGATGAAAGCCCTGTGAACTCAATTTCCAAAACATGTCTCAAGCCAGCAACTCCTCACCGACTCCAGTGTGTGTGGCCACCCTCTCTCTCTAGGCCAATAAGAGCAGGCGCCGAATCAGCCTCCCGGGTTTCTGTCTGGTCCCAACCAGGATCTTCACCCCTTCTGCATGCAGGGGGCATTCTCACTGAGATGAAAGGCTGATGATACTCTTACTTTGATCCCTGGGCTTAGCTTCCTTCTTGGAGTGAAATCCTTTGTTGTGACTCCTGGAACATCCCATTTTTTTCAGGCTACTCCTGGACAGGTAGGCTTATACCTAAGACCTTTGCATGGCTATTGCACTGCCTGAGGCAGCTTTTCTGCACATAGCAGATGCATGCTTCCTTACCTTTCACTGATCTTCATATAAATGCCACATTTTACTAAAAGGGTCTTTTCCTCCGCCCTTCCCCACCCTTAGAACCCGTTATCAGGCTTTGTTAGCCTCATGACTTCACCACCAGCACTTAAAACATGTATATGACCTGTGTCTTCATTTAAACACACACACATACACTATATGATATATATGTATGTATATGCATATATATATATATACATACATGTATATATTCATGTGGTGGCTTAGATTTATTTACATTGCATCTGAAAGGGTGAGAACTGAGCTGGAGAGAGGATTTGAGTCACCTGGGTCCCACTATCTAACCTATAGAGGACACAGGTCAGCACCAGCCTTCCTCAGGGGTTGTCTTGATGAAAGTGTACTTTGTTTTTTCTTTGAGATGCAGTTTCCTGGGTTTGGGAGACAGGTAAGTCTGTTAGGAAGGGTCGATGCTCCAGTTCCTTTGAAAGAGCAGAGTCAAGAGTCCTCAGGACATTTTAGAAATGTATGGTCTTTTTGATAAGTACCGTGCATAGTGGGTAATTCCTGGTCATATGTGAGATTACAAGTCCTTAGGTTTGACCTGGCAAGGGTGGTGGTGCTCAGATTCTAGGATGTGTGTTGTGTGTTGAGGTGGAGGGGGTACGGGGGAGGACTGAGGGGTCAGTGACTAGGTGTGTGTGTGTGTGTGTGCACGCGCGCGCGCGCGCGCGCGCGTGCGCGCGTGCAGGTACAAGAGAGGAGAGGATGTGTACATGAATGTGTGCATGTCAAGGCCAGAGGTCCACCTCAGGTACCATCGCTTCCTGGGCTCTGCCCATCTCTGCCTTCCCAGAACTACAAGCATGTCTTCACTACGTTGGGGTTTTTTTTTTTATCATTCATTCATTCATTCATTCATTCATTCATTCATTCATTCATTTATTTATTAAATTCTGGGGTTGAGCCCAAGTCCTCATGCTTGCAAAGTCAGCGCTTTATTGACTGAGCCGTCTCCTCAACCCCTTTCTTGTTTTGTAAGGCTGGTGGGTGGGGAGAACCGTGATCATAGCAACACTGGTGACTTAGCCCTATCTCCTGTGATTTCCACACAGCAGGCTTCACTCTGACCTCCAGGGGCCCTTCCCTTATCTTGCTGGCACTGACCAAAGGCCCCTCCCTGTTTCTGAGACATTCTGGCCAGATCTGAGTAGAGTGAGGCAAAGCAAGGTAGGTGAACTCTGGAATTACCAGAAACAACTGGAAGGTAGGAAATGCTGGCAGGAAGAAGGGATGCAGCCTTGTATCCCAGGCCAACCCGTAGTCATGGCGCCATTCTTTTTTATAGGGCCTGTTCCTTCTGGGGTATGCTTTGTCTCTTTGCTTTCCTGACACTCAGCTGCATGGTTCCTCACTTTTCACAGATCCTTATATATGCAGGTGAGGGAGGAAGGCAATGAAAATAAGTAAGACCCTTCAGACTCTGGTCAAAGTGGTATCAGGGAAGGTTGGAAGAGGTCCTGGCTGGCTGAGAAACACAGCACCCCTGGGATAAATCTGCCCCCCCTGTAAATGATACTGAGTATAGGGGCTCTATCTCTTGGCTTTGGAGTTTCCTGCTGGGAAAGAAAGCTATTGTGCTTCATGCCATGGTGCGGATTGAGGTACAGCCATCACATGGCTGCTCACAGAGAAACTCAGGGGCCTCTGGGAAGTTAGGGTCTCTGCCTGGTACCATACGGAGTCCCTTGAGATCAGGGCTGGAGTTGGGCACCCCAGGCTCACAACCATACACACTGCTCACCTTGTTACTAGAGTTATTAGGTTAAAGCTAATGGCCTAATTAGGTTATTAGGTTAGAGCTAATGGTCCAAAGTGTTCCTGCTTCTATCCTGAGACTTCCCAGCTAGCAGACACTGAGCTGAAAGTACTGGACAGAAGGGGAACCACATGAAGAGTAGAGAGTGGCGAGACCCAGCACAGGGTGGATGTGTCCACAGCCTGGAACCTCTGAGGAGCAGGTGGAGACCCTCAGGTTGGCTAAATGGGCATCAGAAGCAGCAGTTCTCACGGACATCTTTGCTCATCTGTTGGGGCTTCTGGTGAGGGATCATCCTCACTGTGGGTCTAGTGTGTTAGGAGTAGGCTGACATATAAAGGAAGCCAGTTGGCAGAGAAAGAACAGAAACCATTTCCCATTTGTTCTTCATGCAACAAATAGCATGGTCAGGCCAGTTTGCAAGGGAAGGACTGGAAGAGCTTTGCCACCTGGGCTTCAAGAATGAACAGAAAATGTGTCTGACGCACCCACTATATTCAAAAAAAGCAGATTCCACGAAGATTGCCTATCAAGGATCACGTGCCTCACAGCCTCACAGCCCATGGCTTCCCTTTCTTATTAGCCCCCTCCACCTCTATTTCTAACTGTGAGCCTCTGGTATAATTCTTTGTCCTGGGATTTAAGAGCCTGGAATTGTGTGCCCTCTGGACTCAATCAGCCAGGCACTAAGCATATAAGCATCTCTCTCTCTCTCTCTCTCTCTCTCTCTCTCTCTCTCTCTCTCTCTCTCTCTCTCTCTCTCCCTCTCCCTCTCCCTCTCCCTCTCCCTCTCCCCCTCCCCCTCCCCCTCCCCCCTCCCCCTCCCCCTCCCCCTCCCCCCTCCTCTCCCCCCCCCCTCTCTCTGACATTAGCTAAAAGCCTAAGCTTTCCCTGACAGCCTGGCCTGTCTTGTGCCTGGCTCTGACCTTTGTGCCTAATTTAAAAGGCTCTCAGCCTCATTTGTCCCTTCTCTCAGAAAGCTGCAGGCTTTGCGTTTTTGCTTCCCTATTGTTTTACTCTCAAAGTCTAATGAAAGTGTCCTGGAGATCCCTGATTCAAAAATTATTTCATTAAAGAGACTAAAAACCAACCCCAAAGGGAACCTGAGTTCCTGAACGTCAGCAGCATGGGGAAGCATAGTCTTTCCCCTGTCCATGCAAAGAGGCAGCTCCAGACCCAAATACAGAGATGTGTGAAGAGTCCTGGGTGTTCTTGCTGAGTCTTCCAGAAGCTGTAGCCCCAAAGCAGAGGGTCAGAGTGTGTGGATGGAGGCCGAAGGATGGAAGATGCTGTTATTTAGGTTGCTGGCTTCCTTAACAGGTAGATTCAGTTGTCTTCTGATGTCTACTACCTGGCCTGGAGAGGCAAAGTGGATAAGATTCATAAAACACTTGATCACCAGTTACTCGTGATGCCATTTCTTCCCTGCTTCAGGCGGCAGCATCACCCCAGAAGGAGGCATTTGGTAAAGATTAAAAGGCGTTTGCTACATATTATTTTATGCATGAATGCAATCTGAAGGTTTGGTGATTAGAGTGGGAAAAAATGCAAATATCAGACAAATGAGATTGAATATTTAGAAGCAAATGTAAATTTTGAGTGGGTGAGCACATCACAGGGAACCAACTGCACCAGTGTTTCAGGCCCGGAGCTGGCACAGGTGTCTGGTGTGCAGGGAGTGAGGCTCCACTCCACAGTGCTACCAGGTGAGAGAAGAGATGGCCCAGCTGCAGGCCCCACAGCCAGTCTCCAGCCACTCCTTCCTGCTTTCCTTCCCTGCCAAACTCTGAATAAAATCCCCCTCACAGGAGGGGATCATGACCAGAAGGCTGAGCATATCCAAGTTAGGGTCATACAGCTCACTAGGAGAACCTCTTTTAACCAATACCACCTACCCTTGAGCAAACAAGCAACTGTGGGCTCGAAATGATTCCTTTTTCCAGGACTCTAGAGGATCCGGAGGTGAACACGGGCTTCTAGCCACCTGCATGTGTCTGATAGCAAAAGCCTGGGTGAACACAATTCTGTTATTCATCATCAGAGAGCGAGTCTCACAACTGATCAGCGCGGCACAGACGCTTTAGTGTCAAAGAGGGGACCAGCCACTGTCGCTGGAATAGTGGTGGGTGTCAAATTATTGCACACAGATAAATTCTGCAAACAGCTGCCTGCAATAGCATTTATGTTGGAAAGTGTGCACAAGGTCATTATCCAGGGTTTTATAGGCCATTCCTTGGCTCAGCCCCAGGGCTGCTTATGGCTTTGTAGAAAGGCAACATCACACTTTATGAGTGACAGATGGCATTTATCACACCTTGCATGATTGTTCACGGATAAGGGGCTGGGAGCCCCTGCAGGTGGGACCTGAGTGGGTGCCCGTGGGCAGAGTTGCACTAGCCAGAGATGGGACCCTGCTCTTGCCCCAGCTGTCCTACTGGCTGGCTGAGTGAGCCACAGTCATAGCCTTGTCACTTTGCTTCAGGCTATCTTAGCTCTGAGGAAGGCCAGCCAGCTTAATTATATCTCTGAGCTGGCTTTCATGCCCCATCTCTTTGGCTCGAAAGCACCTGTACGGACTTCCTTCTCCAAGTTTTACTTTCCTTAACGAAGGTCAATCAGAGGCCTGAGTTTTCCACTTGGGCCACCCTGAGCAGTAAAGGTCAGGGTCCCTTCTGTTGTCTCAGTCTGGCTGAATAGTCCTCCTTTGGGTTCAGGATAACAGCTGCTCAGATCTGTCTGGTGCAGCGTTGCAGATATCCCAACAGAATTAGGAAAGCAGGTTCAATTTGCTTGGCTCACTCAACAGCTTAAATACCACGGAAAGCTAGCAGCTCCTTTGTTGGTCCTCTGTTCCATAGGCTCAAGGAACTATGGAGTGAGAAACTGGGGCTGGCCTTCCACTGACAGAGCATGTGCCTAGCTTGCACAAAACCCTGGGTTCTATCCCAAGCATTGCATAAGCCAAGCAGATGGATGAATGGAGGAAGAAGTGAATACAGGAGGATCAGAAGTTCAAGGTCATCCTCTGTTGTATAATGAATTGGACCATCCTGGGAAACATGAGACTATTTCTCAAATAAATAAATGAATGAATGAATGAATGAATGAATGAATGAATGAATGAATAAGTAGATGGGTAAATAAATAAGAGTTCTGGAGAGATGACTCAGCAGTTAGGAGAACGTATTGCTTTCACAGAGAACCTAGGTTTGGTTTCCAACACCAACACAGTTCACAACTATTTATCACTCCAGTTCTAAGGAATCCAACAGTGTATTCTGAGCTCTGTAGCCATCACATACACGTGTGTATACAGACAGGCAGGCAAACACTCAGACACATAAAATAAATCTTTTTATTTTTTTAAAGGCAGTATGACAGATCATGAGCTCAGAAGGGCAAGGGACATGTGGCTTACTTATATGTTGACTCCATCACTGAATCTTAGGGTCTTTATCACACAGATCCCAGGGCTCCTGAGAGCCCCGTAAGCCTCGCTATGCCTGCACACATAGGGACCTCTCTCCTTGTCCCTCTGGTGGGTGGTGCTGCTCTAAGCTGCTGCCCTCTGAGATGATCTGAACCATCCACACTCTTTTCAAGGTCAATGGTATACACCTACTAAAGCACTATGGGTGACTTAATTTTGTCTTTGGACCTGGGAGACCCAGGACTGTGAGATGTCAGGTGCTCTATAAAAAAAAATGGGATGTCATGCAGGTGATCTGAAATATTCAGAGCCTCTGCCGTTGCCACGGAGTATTGTTTGGATTCTCATTAAAAAGTACACCTCCTGCCTTGACTGTCTCTCTGATGTTACCCACCTGCCCCCAGCATCATTTCCATCTACTGCTCCAGTGATGATATCCAGTTCAATAGATCTGTGGACTCTGGGGTCCTGGATAAGATTTCGGGGGCATGGTGGCCATGCAGCAGGCCATCTGGGTCCTCACATCATGCCAGGACCCAGCCAAATTGTCCTGCCAGAGGCTGCATGATAAAGCTCCTCAAATGCATTGGGGCCTCAGGGATGAAGACACGCCTGTGAATTCTTGTCACCCTGACACAAACCTAGGCCTGTCTAGGAAGAAGGGATCTCAGTTGAGGAGCTGCCTTTATATATTGGCATGTGAGGCATTTTGTTGATTGATGATTCATGTGGGAGGGCCCCAGTACATTTTGGATGGTGCCATCCCTGGGCAGATCGTCCTGGATTATATAAGGAAGGTAGCAAAACAAGCCAGTAAGTGTTCCTCCAGGGTCTCAGTTTTAGATCTGCCTTATGTTCCCGATGTTCTGATTTCCCTCAGTGATGGTCTGACCTCCAAGCTGAAGTAAACTTTTTAAGCAAACTGAACAAAGACAGAATACCCAGAGTTCAGCAGTTCTCTGAAACTTAGGAGGAAAATTATGAGAGTTATCTTGATTGTCAGTTTGATGGTAATTTAGAATCATGATGGAAGGAACCTCTGGGTGTATCCATGAGGGAGTTCCTAGACTCAGGTAACTGAGATGGGAAGACCCATGGAAGAGGGTAGCATCATTGGAGTCTAGGGTCCTGGACTGAATAGAAAGGAGACAGTGAGCTGACTGAGTACCAGCATCCATCTCTCTCTGCTACCTGACTGTGGACACCATGTGACCAGCCACCTCCTGCTCCTGCCGCCATGCCTTCTCCATCATGACTGTAACCTTGAACTGTGAGCTACAGTAAACTCTTCCCTAAGGTAACTAATATAGAAATCGTGTCCCAGCCAGGTGTGTTCTGGAGAACTCTGCCCAGATGAACACTGGGAAAGAGTCCCAACACAATGACAAGACAGTAGGGCAGGACTTGGGAGGACTGGGGGCTGGGCGGGTCCCACTAGGAGGAGGCTATGTTTTAATTGTTCCGGCTATGCCGCGTGGTATTTCCTCTTCCTTCAAAGAGTCTTTGCCCGTGATCACTAGACACAGACAATGTACTGGTGCTATTTAAGTGTGGAAGCCACGATGAAGTCATGTAGCACGTAGCTCTGTTCTGTGGAGCCCCATCTAGCGATGGGGCACAGACACAAGGGATGGCAGACCACTGCAGGGATCCTTGGATCCAGGAGTCCACGCAGCTTTGCATTGGGTGGGAGGGACAGGACAGAGGATCCAAGGTGTGTATGACCAGGAGAGTGGTGCTGATAAGTAGTGTCCAGCAGAGCATACTGGGAAGGAGTTAGAGACAGACAGGGTCATGTCAGGTAGGGGTACCTGCAGGGCAGAGAGCTCTTATGGAATAGATTTGTATTTGGGCTTTTAGCTCTGAAGAAGACATGGCTTCCTGTGTGGAAACTCTCTGTGTAGAGACTAGAGAAGTAGGAAAAAGATAAGAGGGTGGTGATGGGGGGTCGCAGGAAAAAAAAAAAAAACCTTCTTCAGGCTTGAGTGATGAGGCAGGCTGATAGATGGTGGGGGTGCCTCTTCTGGGGGTACCTTTCTGCCTTGACTTGCAGCATGGATCCATCTGACAGTGTTCAGACTTCAACACAAGAGGCCTGTGTCCCCCAAATTAAAAATCCAATTTTATGCTAGTATTTATTATATAATTTGGTTGATAGCGTGTTTGCCTAGCATGCAGGGAGTCCCGTGCTTCATCGTCAGCACTGTGGGAACCACATGGCAGTTTTATATGCTTATAGTCCCAGAACTGGAGAGATAGAGTTGAGGCCAGCCTGGGTTATGTGAGACCCTATGCTGTTTCTATTTCTCTTGGATAAAATGAATCATCGTATCCCTGAGTGGCCTGAAGGCTGGTCTGGGCCATTCTCAAGCTTAGCTTCTTGAAGGAGGAAAGCACACTTCAGTGTTTTTAAAATTATTTTATTAATGCATATGCACTCATGTGCATGCATGTACACATTGCAAGTATGCATGCACAGAGCATGTGTGTTTGCGTGTGTGTGTGTGTGTGTGTGTGTGTGTGTGTGTGTGCGCGCGCGCGTGCGCGCGCGCGCTTGCACTGAAGGCTAGAATCAATATCAGATATCATCCTTGGTTACTTTCTACCTCATTATTTTAGGGAGATCCTATTGCTGGATCTAAAACTCACCGCTTAGACTGGACTAGCTGGCCAGCAAGTTCCAAAGATCCCTCTGTCTCCACCTCCCAGTCCTGGGACCTTCACTTGCACGCTGCCGTGCCTGCCTTTAAGTGGGTCCTGGGGACCAAACATGCAAGGATGCTTGTGCGGAACGCATTTCACAATCGAGTCATCTCAACCCTGTTCTGTTTGTTTGTTTTTGCTCTGTGTTATTTGAGGCAGGGTTTGACGCTGTAGCTAACTGGCCTCAAATTTATGGCAATCCTCCTGCCTGAGACTTCAGAGTGCTCAAGTGTCTTAGGTTTCTATCACTGTGATAAAACACCATGACCTTTAAAGAAAGAGTGAAGGGTTTATTTAAGCTTACAGTTTATAGACCATCATGCAGGAAAATAATGGCAGGATCTGGAGTAGGAACCTGAAGGCAGGAACTGTAAAAGAGGCCATAAAGAAATGCCGCTTACTGGCTTACTCTCCATGACTTACTCAACAGGCTTTCTTATATCACCCAGGTTCCCCTGCCCAGGGATGGGACACCGAGTTGGTGTTTGTTTTGCTTGTATTTAAAGGCAGGGCCTTATGTCGTCCAGACTAGCATTATACAGGCTGGTTAGCCAAAGATAACCCTGACCTCTTTCCTTCTCTTCCCAAGTGCTGGGACTGGAAGCATGCACAGTCATGTTGCATTTATGCTAGGATAGCATGTGGGGTAAACATCTGAGCTACATCTCCAACCCCTCTGGCTGCATGCAACTATGAAGCCACCTCCTAAAATGTTCTAGGGCCCACATGCCCATACTTGGTTTGAGGTTCTGCTGCAGATGCTGGCTGGGCTCTTCCTATTCCACAGAGCAGCGAGTGCCCTGGATGCTCAGTTGCTCCCATGAGCTGTAAAATGTTTTCTTACAGATTTGATCCTTTTCCAAATATTTGTAGTTAGAAGTTTTTGGCCAGGCCTAGCCCTGTGGTCCAGACCAGCAGTCCCAAATAAACATACAGAGACTTATATTAAGTACGTGCTGTTTGGTCTATGGCTCAGGCTTATTCTTATACTTTAATTTAACCCATATTTCTATTTATGTTTTGCCACGTGGCTTGGTACCTTTTCTGTCCAGCTGCTTGACCAATCAGCATTTTATTAAACCAATATTTATAGTACAAAAGCATAGTCCCACAGCAAGCAAGGGCTCTGAATGCTCACAGGCCAGATTCTCTGAGGCTTAAGGAAGTTGTGGAGATGGAGAATGGTTGTATCTTTGCAGTGGGGTGCACTGTAGTCTCCTGGGTCCAGTAAAATAAGCAGCTTGTAGCACAGGGGGCAGAAACTTGCTCTCTGGACCCAAAAACCCTTGGGGAGCTAGGGATGAAGCTTTCTTCCAACAGTTTGCCAGAATTGAGGGGGTTGCCAAGGAGACAGCCAAGATGGTCCTCCTCAGCAGGTTGAGACTGGTGTTCCCTACTGAGAGACCCCTAAGAAGGAGGTTAGTGAGGGGTCTGTTATAGTTATTAGAGTCAGCCTCTACCTCCCTGACAAGTCAGGCTTGGCCACTAGCCCCCAGTAGGGCCATTATAGACATACTTAATAGTGAAAAACAGACAGAGGTGATTAATCCAACGTGGCTATATTGGGAAGAGGAACAGAAGGATCCAGTGATACCCTTCCCTCAAACCCATTTTCAGAGTCCTGACATGAGGTTTATATTAAAAAGAGCAAAAGGTATGTAAAGCTAAGTAGTCTTGGTCACCATTGTCTCAGCTACAGGCTCTCTTACAAGGTGGTCTAAGTTTTTGAACTGTGTGAAATCTCTTTCCCAGAGACAAGATTTCCCCCTCTGGTTGCCACCAGGTCTCAAACCCCACTTTAACACCCCAACCCCCCCGCAGTATGAGACTCCTGGGAAAATGCAAATTCTTTGGACCTGTTGTTTCAAATAGTCTGGTAGCCTACTAGCATCCTTTTAGAAAGTCTTGATTCAAAAATGTTAGAGACTTTACCCCGCCCCTGACTCTAACTCCCTATAGGCTGCTAAATTCTCATCCTATCTTGGGTCCACGGATGTGCTGGGTACCAGCCAGCCAATGAGAGTACTCTTTATAAAAGATACAGAGCTGGGTTAAGTGGAAATGGGGGTGTGAAGACCACTTTGAGAGACCTAGACCCAGTGGCGGCAGCCCAGGCTCCACCAGGCCATACAGCTCTAGTGTTAGAGCCTCAAGGAACGAACCCCTGCAGCCTACTCTACAAGATCACTAGGCATAACTTCTATCTTCCCTGCTGGGCCATCCTTATCCACAAACACCCACACCACCATGGTCTGGCACATCAAACTGCGGGTGCAAAGATTTAAATAGTATTCAGAGAGGTCAAGGTCTAGACTCTAAATACTGCATAATGAGAAACAGGAACCTAAGGACAGGAGTGACTTGGGTGCCCAAAGTATTGCCGGGTGACACACACTTTCCAAATGATTCCGCATCCTCAGACTTCTGACCTGTGTTTGACCCCCTAACCCTCCCCACAGGCCTGCCTTCTACAGGGCAGCCAGAGATCACAGCCTCCCGTAATAAAAGTGCTGCCTGTCTTGGGTACAGCAAAGATCTGAAATGCTTCCCTTCCCCAAATCTGGTGAAGGCTTAGGTTGGCTGAGTCATCTCAGCCCTGGCAGACAAGGACCAGATATTACTGGTAGAGGCATTCACTCCTGAATCCCAGTGAACTGACCCTAAAACATGTGCTTTGCAAATAGCCTCCGCCCCTTCCGGGTTCCAACACTGGTTCTCAGTATTGTCCTGTGACCCTGGGGACTCTGGAGCTGGAGGAACCAAGCTGCAGAACACAGCCTGGAACCGCAGTGAGCCCTCAACCTTAGACGTGTATCTTCTCTTACTGACTGAGAACAAAGCAAAAATGTGGGTTGTGGCCGAGGTTTGTTTTAGATGCCTGTGGAGCCAGCTGAACCTGAAGGCAAAAGCTATTTATTGCAATCAGCAAATGTGATGGGAATGGAGCTGTTCTGATGACCCAAGGCACCACACCATCCTACCACCCTGGGCCCTTGGCTCAGTTTCATGAGACCCTTGCTGTGTAAACAACTGTACCTCTTACTGTCTCTGCCTGTTTTGGCTGAGAACATATGTTCCACAGCCCACTTGGCACGGCGAGGGTGGTGGTGGTGGTGGAGGGGATAGTGTGAAGAGTTGCAGGCATCAGGTATGGTGGTACACACCTAATTCTAGCACTTGGGGCTGAGGCAGGAAGATCGAGAGTTCAAGGTCGACCCAGGCTACTTAGCAAGCCGCTGCCTCAAAACATCCCCTCTAGAAAAGAAAATAAGGTAGAGAGAAAACACCGCTCTCGCCCCATTCCCAAGACTCCACACGTCCAGTAGTAGATAGAAGAAAAAGTGGCCTTCCTGAGAAGCCACATCCTGTCCTCTTGCTCCATACAAGGAGTCAAGAAGCTGGGGATGTAGTTCAGTTGGTAGAGTGACTCCTTGGCGCTCACAAAGCCTGTGGGTTCAATTCCCATAAACTGGGGGTGGTGGTAAGAGCCTTTGAACTCAACACTCAGAAGATGCAGGAAGAAAGATCAGACATTAAAGGTCACCCTCAGCTATATAGAGTTTGAGGCTAGTCTGGGATGCGTGGGACTCTGTGTCAACAAACAAAACAACCCACAAAACCAAACAAACCAACCCAAGAATCCTAAGGGGTTCAGAAGCTTGTAATATTAACAAAGAGTGAAGGTGAGTGACCTTGAGTGCTCTTCCTAAAGGAAGCTCCTATGACCAAAACTCCCGGACCACTGGTGGGGCATCCAGGCAGTTATGGAGCCACTGTCTATGTCCTGCCCCACTTCCTGCTTCCTTCCCAGCTGTCCAGACCTGGCTGAGACACATCAAGGGATTAAAGTAGCCTCCCTCAGTGGTGTTAGTGTTAAGGACAGGTCTTTATTACAAATGCCTCTTTTATTATGACTTTCCCTTAAATAAGCTAAGACGTCAGGCCCAAGGCAACTAGACTCCCAGTTGAAAGCTGCTTCTCAGCTGCCTTCAAGCTGATGACTGTCAACAAAACAGCCAGCAGGACAGCACGAAAGCTTGGAACACTTCACAGGCACCCTGGTGAAGCTACAGGACAACCAGAGCTGCTTGCTGCTGAAGCACAACCCCATCTCCAGATGATCCTGGTCCAAACAGCTCAACCTTTTACCCTTACAAGCCTCCCTGGTCTCTAGCCGCCATTTTCACCCACACCAGAGGAGGGACATGCCCCCTGCTGCCCAGCCAAAGACTGTGGTTGGTGCAAACATAATACTTCATTTGCATGCGGGACTGCAGTGATTGGTGCAAATACACACACACACACACACAATTGGTGCAAACACACACACACACACACACACACACACACACACACACACACACACACTTTCACCCTCTTTTTGGTTATATAAGCAGACTGTGGCCTCACTTTTCAAATCAACCAGAAGACACCCTCCTGGGCTCCCCTGTAGTATTGTAACATTACATCAGTGGTCTTTTCTGGCGAGAGCTTTCAATCATTATCACTACTGGAGTGCCCTGAACTGGTAGGCAGTGGAAGCAGCCATGGAAATGGGGACTGAGAGAGTGGCCAAAGGGCTTGAAAGATCAGAGACAATGGTACCATGAGCGGTGGTGGAAACAGAGAGTGAGAGAGAGCAGGGAGCCGAGGTTGAGGAAGGATGGAGGACTGTGAAGAACCAGAGAGGAGACACTGCACACCACAGTGCCTGGGAGACTGCCAGGAAGCTTTCAGAGACAAAGGCTGAGTGAGGGTCCCGGCACCAGAAGCCTGTTTTGAGAACTGTGACACCAGCAGACGCTGCCCCGTTCTGTTGCCTATTGCTGCTGTTCACTCTGCTGCTGGAAGATGAGCGTTATAATAGCTCCCAAGAGCCAGGCTGGCTAGTGGTTCAAGCCCAGAGCAATAAACTTCTGACTTTAGCACCTAGAAGCATAAGCCCATGGCTTCACGGGCTCCAGGTTCTCAGAGTTTGGAGCTGTGCACATGTCAGGGTTCTCTAATGGGAAAGAACAACAGAATGGAGACTTCCTGGATGGTTTTCCTAACAGGCTGGGTAGTCTAACTAACAACAGTGGCTGTCTGTACTCCTGGGAGGCTAAGAAATGAAGAGCTGCTCAGTCCAAGAGGCTAAATGCCTTAGTAGTTCTGATCTGGCATTGAAAGCCTGGAAGATTCCTAATGAGCTTCTGGTTTTCAGGTCACATTGGAAGTCCAAAGAAGCTGGGTTCTGATGTTCATGTTGCCCTGAACACAGCCAACTCCTCTGATGTTAGTCTGGTATCCCCGCCCATACTTCCTGTCTGCCTTCAGCCAATCAGCATTTTTATTAAACCAGTAGGTGGGACAATTATTTACAATGTAACAACATAATCCCACTACATCTACCCAGAGGTGTATTTAGTTGATTCTAGATTCAATCATGTTTACTCAGAAAATTAATCATCAGGGAGTTGCCAGACTCTGGCTCTGCTGGTACTCAGGTGTAGTAGAAGTTTCTTGCCCAGCCTAGCTGTGAGATCTGGACCAGCAGTCCCAAATAATCACACAGTCTTGTATTAATTACGTGATTTTTGGACTATGTCTCAGGCTTACTGCTAGGTAGACCTTGCATCTTAACTCAACCCATTTCTATTAATCTGTCTTTTCACGTGGCCTGTGACTTACATATTTTTTTATATCTTATTTCTTAGGTGGCTGGATCTCAACTTTGCTGACTCTGCCCTCCTTCTCCTTTATTTATGCCCAGATTTTCTGCCTTCTTCTAACATATTTTGCTATAGGCCAAAACAGTCTCTTTATTAACCATTCACAGCTTACAAAAAGACATTCCACATCACTCAGGGACCCAAAGGCCCTGAACTTCCAGCCCAGGAAGAAATTCTTCTCACTTACTCACTACTCCTATGTGGATGGATCAGGGCTCCAAAAAGCATAATGATATCACCAGGAAGGAACTACCACCCTGCCTTTGCTATCTGTGGCCCGGATGTTTCTTTGTGCTTATGGGACATGTGTTAGGACCAAGGGACTTGGAGATCACTGTCCTCAAGCAGCAGCTTCAGTGTTAGCACGAGTGAATGTGCGACATCCATGGGTACCTCTTGCTGAGCATAGCAGCCATTACCATGTTCATGAGAGCAGATACAAGTAAATACAAGAGACTCTCAAAATCTGCCTTGATGGCTTTCCATCACTGAGGGACTGGACAGGGAAGGTCATCACACCTCACCTGAATGTCCAACTATGCTCTTCTGTAGGCCCCTCCCAGTTCTATGAGATTCTGCCCTAGCTATACATAGTCTTGGGAATGTTGGAATATAGAGAGGGTGAGCAATTAGCAGAAGGAGGACTCAGTCTATGCAGAAGTCATAATTCATATGAAGTGAGATTTTCCAGTTATGTGCCTGCTTTGGGGTCACCTACACTCTCATAGGCAACCTCTTATTCATACTCAATACGTAAGCCCAAAAATTTCATTGCTCATCATGTTGGACGATAGTAGACTCACACACTGATCTGTCATTGGCACCCTGTCTGGGGTAAGAAGATGCTCATTTGTATCTCCCCAGGAAAAGTTCATACAACACCCAGCTCCTTGAGTCTGTCTATCACCTTTCTCTGTTTTTCCTCAGGCCCATTTTAGCATCTCATCCCAGGAACACTGTCTCAAAGTGCACAGTAGGATGTTCAGGATTCACAGCCACAGAGTGTCACAGGGATTGAGCAAGTCATGAATGACACTGCCACGCCCATAACGGGCAGGGGCACCTCTGCTACTAGAGGAGACCTCAGATCCTGGCTAGGTTTGCCACCAAAGACTGCCAGAGAGATGTAATGAGGACCTTGGCTTTATCTTTTCTTCTGTTTTCCAGGCTGGCTGATCCTCAACCTCTGTGTGAAGCTCTCCGTGTTCCCTTCTGCTGTGGATACACATTTGCCTCCCATCCCCATCCCTCCTTTGGTTTACAGTGGTGAGGCTGAGCTGCCAAACATGCTCCCTACCACCACAGCACAGCCGGAGTTTCCACACAAGGGTGGATTGGGGGGAAATGACCAATCTTGTCCCCTTCAAATAGGACCACAGGGAACCACCCAACTGCCACTTCCTGTTGTGTGGGGATGGAGTTCCCTGGAGGCTGGAAAGGTTACTTGGGGTGTGGTGGGCTCTGCCCTGTTAGGGTCATGCACACTGGTGAAAGTGGTTAGCTACATCATCTTGCAGAGTGTATGCGACTGACAGGCCACAGACAATAGCTACTCAAGGGCCACAAGCTCCCCCTATTCCTTTCTATCTCCTGGATAATGGTGATGAGCTGACTTTCTATCCACAGTTGTCTCTTTGTGCAGAAGACGTTATCTTATCTAGGCTGGAAGAGGGACTCAGTACATCTCTGAGCTATGGAGCACACGGGTCAGAACTGGGGTGAGGATGGCAGCTGTTTGCCCTTAGGTAACATGTAGCCTGCCCACCTCATGCACCTGCCTCCCTGCTAAACTGGTAATAGTTTTAAAGCAGGACTTGCATGCCTCTGAGAATTCTGCTTAGAGCCTGGAGGGATCAGATCACCTGAACCTCAGCATGACTCCTTTCCTGGGGTTCTGAAAAGCTCCTGGTACAGGGAGTATGGTGATGGGCTTTGGCTGAACCATCTTCCCTGGAGTTACCCAGCTTCCCCAACTGACCAATCATGATCTACAGTAAGGACACTGTTGTAGAATGGGGTCCTTTGAGCAGAACAGCCATCATCTTCATCAGGTCAGCTGTCTCTGCTTCTAGGAATTTATTGCAATCTGGCTTATGGATGGTTGACATTCCCTAATAGAAGGAGGACATGGCGAGAGTCGCTAGACCTTCATCTATAGCCCACCCCTTCAGTCTTTATGTGCAATCCTACCCTAGATATAGGATGTTAGATATATAAGCTAGAGGGGGTTATTTGAAAAAAATGCTGAGCTTATGGGGCTATGGGAAAGCCATTATTTGGGATGTGGTGGGTTGAATGAGAATGCCCCTTATAAGCCCAAATATTTGAATGCTTGGTTCCTAGTTAAGCGAACTATTTGGGAAGGATTAGGAGGTGTGGCCTGCTGGTGAAGGTGTGTCACTGGGAGTGGGCTTTGAGGTTTCAAAAGCCCATGCTGCTGCCATTCCCAGTTAGTTCTCTCTCTCTCTCTCTCTCTCTCTCTCTCTCTCTCTCTCTCTCTCTCTCTCTCTCTCTCTCTCTCTCTCTCTCTCGTTATCCCAACATGTAAGTTCTCAGCTGCTGCTCTTTTACTACCATGCCTGCTGCCAGGCTCCCTGTCACGGTGGTCACAGGACTCTTATCCCTCTGGAACTGTGAGCTCCAACTTAAAAGCTTTCTTTTCTAAGTGGCTTTGGTCGGGGTATTTTGTCATGGAAATAGAAAGGTGAACTATAACACAGGGTGAAGACGGTCCAGTACAGCTGCTTTGAGGACATCCGCTTTCCAGCCAGTAACCCCTTACCTGTGCTCTGTAAGCCTGATAACCAACCTCGTTAGTTTCCCAAGATGAATTTTGGTGAAACTATACCTTGATTTGTCCTTGAGACTTATAAGGAGGGAGCTAACATTGTTAAATCTTCCCTGGGAAGGCATTCTCTAAACAGACATCATAGACTGTGGGAGAGTCAATCTTGCGTGCACATGTATATGGATGTAGATGTGTGCAATGTATGCACATGCATGTAGAGGCCAGGGATTAGCCTTTGGTACTGTCCCTCAGGACAGCAGTTAGTTTACCTTGTTTGTCTAAGACCCGGGCCTGTCAATCAGCCCAGGGTGGCTCACTAGGGAGCACCAGGGATCTTTCTGTCTATATCTACCCCTTGCTCAGATTACAGGTGAACACCACCTTGCCTGGCTTTGTATGTGGGTGCTGGGGATCAAACTCGGGTTCTCACATTGAGAAGGCAAGTACTTTAGAGACTGAATCTTTCTAGCCCTTCCCCTGACTGTCTTAAAGGACCTTGGCTTTCTGAGATGTGGAGGAGCATGGTTTCCTCCATGCCAGTCCTGAGTTACTGCTATTCTCTTCTGCTGGGGACCAGGAAACTGTCACAGCCATGGCTTCTAAAGATTCCAGAGCAGATGCCTGGGAGACTGGGGTGATCATTCACCAAACTGAAATTGCATACACTAGCCCTAAGGTGAAGCTGGCTGACTTGATCAGAGGAGGAAAGGAAAAAAATGTGAACGTGAAAGGACCAGTTGTCATGCCGATCAACACCCTGGAAATAACCACAAGATAAACTGCCTAGTGATGAGGGTTTGAAGATGTTGGATCTGTTCTGGGTGAGAATCCCCGCAATTCAGTGATTGCACAGTCCTTTTGGGATTACGCAGTATACTTCCATCAGTACTGAGCCAGCTCAGAAACTGAAGTCACTATTACAGATGCCTATATATTTATTTTAATAAGTGGACTTAATCAGTTGTTTAGAAAATACTAACGAAAAACACGTTGAGCAGTGCAGACAATTGTGTAAGGCTGGGTATCAGTTGAGCACACTGTGCATCCTCATTTTATGCTCTTGCCTCAGGAAAAGTACTGAGAATCCCACACAGCCTGTTCCCATTGCTTCAAACCTTCACAATGAGGTCATGCCTCCCTCATTGGTGATAGTGAACTAACTGTACCACCAAGGATTGGCCTGACAGGGCTTTTAGACAACAATCTCATGGCTATGTGACTTTCACATATAGGCCTGTTGACTTTTCAGGGGTATCCCAGAGACTTCTTCTTCAAGGGATTTAGGGAAGAGAAGGTAGACATTCTAGGTCTTGAGGAGTGACTTATGGTAGCATACTGTAACACATAAGTGTTCATACACACATGTGCATACACACACCACTCCACACATGTTTGATGCATGTGAATGCATGTCTGCCTAGTGCAAACATGTGCCCAAGAGAGACTCTCCCCAGTGTCTTCTGTATCCCTCATCTGCCTCCCACAGGGGAATGTGGTCACTTGCTTGTGATGAGATTGTGATTGTGCTCAGGTATTGTGGGGTAGGCAAGAAAGTATTCCCAGGAGCTCCATAAAAGATGCATACCATAGCACTGGCTTGTCTGAGGCTTGCACTTGAGAGCCATAGAGATGGATGTCAGATCAGGTCCATGCATACACACCCACACCCACGGTCACACATGTGAAAGAACATACACAATATATATGCATGAATGCATACAGAAGTGACTTGTGAACACTCATGTGTGTGTGTGTGTGTGTGTGTGTGTGTGTGTAGTCAAATGTGAGTATATATCTGCACATATATGTACATGCATTTGTGCACAGACAAATACATGCATATACTTGTGAATACATGTGTGGAGCCACACACACCCATCAACTAGAAAAATCGGATGTATGTAGAGGAGGTTTGGTAGAGTCAAGTGTCTCTGGCAGCCTCGAGGACCATCCAGAGCCTGTGGTGATAGCGTATATAAGATATTTAACACCATTTAACACCTAGAAGCCTTGTCTCCAGGCTCTTCTATGCCTGGCTTTGCTGCTGCTACACTGTAGACCGAGCTGATGCAGAGTCCTGAGCTCTCAGCCTCACTGTGACAAAATCCTTGTACATGTTTCCTAAGAGAGCTGGGGTTGAGGAAAGGCTTCTGTGTGTGCCACACCTGAAGGCAGAGACACGATCATGAGTCTAAGCTGAGTCCTGGTATTTGAAGAGCTCAAAGTCAAAATCCTTGGAGATGGTGCTTTAGTCCCAAGGCTGTTGTTTAAGCTTAGTCCCAGGTGTCGTCTATGGGGTCTGTCCTCTCTCTATGGTCTGGAACTCCAGTTGGAGCACAGGCCATGGTAGGTATGAGGGTAGTCAAAGGAGATGCATTGCCCCGAACTCTGAGGCAGGAGGCATCGGGAGGTCTGGTCTTCCCAATGCAGGCAGGTTTTCCATCCTCATCCTCCACTGCAGTTCCTGCTCCTAGGAAGCTGGGGTCTTGTCCACATTTATCAGCCCCACTCTGAGGCACCTATCATCAGAGTTGACTAGAGTCCTAGGTATCTGATCTCCCAGGGGTCTTCTCATACCTCAAGTGGGATTTCATAGGTTTGCACTCTAGACTGGTGCATTATGCTGGCTTCCAGCTAGCTGCCATGCTAGGCAGCAAAGCACCTGGACTGGGCTGTACATAGCTCCTGCCAGGCTGAAGCATAGGGCATGTCACACAGGAAAAGCCAGGCAGAGATATTCCACCACAAACACTTCTCCAGCTCTCCTTTATAAAGAAAAAGTCAGAAACTTTCTCTCCAGGCCAAGGATAAATTAGCTAAGGACAAATGCGGCACGATGATCATTTATCATCCAGCCCAGAGAGGATGCTGGGAGCTGTCCTGGCCTGTGACTCAAGGTTAGAAGCCTAGCTTTCCCTCGTTATTTCTATTTTTAACAATTGCGTTCAGGCCTTCTGCAAAAATAGCAAGAGGTGAGACCATTTGGAGAGCTAACGTGTTCCCTTTTGTCAGGAAACCGCGGGATGCAGGGAAAACGCGGCCAGGACTTCAGCGAATGCCACAGAGTCCTCCACCCACTGAGCAAAAACTGGCCCTGAGCGCCACTCTGATCCATGGCCGGAGAGGGCAAGTGGATAAACTGAGGCCAGAGAGCAGCGGTCGCTCAAGGCTATTTGCATACATTGTAGTACTTCTGACTATTTGGCCATGCAGAGTGAGGGCTTCAGGAATGAGTCCTGGCTGTAGAAAGTGTTTGGCAATGGGGTCCTGAGAGCCTGGCCAGAGAAAGGAGATTGAAGAACAGGGAGCCACTGTTTGTGATCTACATTCTCTGCTGCCCAGTGCTGGTGGCATACCCCCTGGCTAACCTCTGGGAATGCATCCTCAACTACACTACAACTGGGTACCAGATAGGGTCCCAACACAAGGAAATTAGCACATATTCTGGGAAGTAGATAGACATGCAGGAGACATTTGAGGGCACACTTTTGCTTCTGGCTTGCACAGAACACTTGTAAGGTGTGCCTGCATATGCTTGCATGTGAAGTTTGTGTGTTGCAAGTGTGCTAGCCACTAGCACACTGTGTAGCAAGTGTGCTAGCTAACCAGAGAACACTAAGCTTCTCCAAATGCCTCAGGAGGTTCTGCCAAGATCTTTCTGCTTAGTAGGTGAGCATTTGTTGAGATCCAGTCAGGCTTGGTCCTGTGAACCTTTAGTAGAGAGTCATTGAACAGGGCCATGTACCCAGCTGCAGAGCAATGACCACATGTCTGGGCTCTGCATGCACAGGAGGGCCTGGAGCCTCTCACATCCATCTCCTGAACACCACACATCTCCTCTTGTCCCCCCTGCTCTGCTGACTCGTTCTCTGTCTCTCTCCCTGGGAGAAAGGGTTGACCCAACATGACTGGAGAAAAGATTCCTTAGCTATTGGCTTGGTGCTCTCATATCTCTGGGGGCTGCTTGCAACATTGGTGGCTTGGGGGTCCCTTGTCTTCTGTGCACCTCGCCATGATGTTCTGGACTCTGTCTGCCCTGCTTGTCTGTGACCTACTCTTGCATCTGAATATTTTTTCTGACTTCCTAAATGTCTAACTGCTTGTGTTAACACTCCTGACCCCCATAATGGAGCAGTGTGACAAAGGGGCCTAGGATGGGCTGCTAGGAGGCCCCCCTGCCAGATCCCTGTCTCCACTATTTGCTCCCAAGGCTGATGTAGCAACTGGGTCTGAGACCACTAGCAGGGGCTGATAATCTACAGCCCAGTTAAGTATTGAGTCCCTAGTCCTTCAGAAACCAGACATGGTGGCTTCATCTATAATCTATAATTGGGAGGCAGAGGCAGCAGGATCAGAGTTCAAGGTCATCCTCGGCTAAGTATGGAGTCTAGCTAGAGATATATGAGATTTTATCTCAAAAAACAAAAGAGCTTAGGATATAGCTTAGTTGATAGTGCAAACATTCAGACCTGAGTTGGATCCTCAGGTGTGTGTGTGTGTGTGTTTTAAAGTTGGACATGGTGATATGTGTTTGTTTGTGATCCCAGTGCTGGTGAAGCAAAAACAGGTGGATTCCTGGTACTCACTGGCCAGTCAGCTTAGCCTATTTGGTGAGTTATAGGCTACTGAGTGCCCCTACTTAAAAAAAAAAAAAAAAGGAAGGAAGAGAGAGAGGAAAGGAGGAAGGAAGAAGGGAAAGATGAAAAGATGGTACCTGAGGAGAGACACTCAAGATCATACTCTACACACACAGCACACACATATGAACCTGGGGGCGCGCGCGCACACACACACACACACACACACACACACACACACACACACACAAGATCAGCCTCCCACCAGCCCCATCCATAAGACATCAGGGAAAAGCAGTCTGGTGGTAGAAACCAGGGCAGTGTCATCTGGGTGTGTGTGTGTGAGGGGACAGATGGCCATGGGGAGGTAACAAGGTGATGGGAGTAGGTCAGGCATCCTGTCCAGAATCTTATCACGTGCTCCTCTTCCCTTGGATCCATCATCCCCTGGGCTTCTGAGGAAACACACAAAGTGTCACCCTGGGCAGGTGCCCAAGGTATTGAAACTATTAGGATGCCCCCAAACTGTTTTTTGTCACCCAGAAGGGGAAGAGGCTGTAAGACAGAGAAACAAAAAAAGAAAATGTAAAAGCAGAAAAGCTTTCATCTCTGGGCTTGGGGGCCTGGCTCAGGTGCTGAAGTGCTTTCTTTGAAAGTCTGAGAGCCTGAGTTCAATCCCCAGAGCCTATGTAAAAAGCTGACCCTGGTGTTGCAGGCTTTCAGACCCTTTGAGGGAGTCAGGGTGGCATGACATGGAGACAGCTAAGTTGAATTGACAAGCCCCAAGAATGAGAGATACTGTCTAATCTAAAATCAAGGTGAACAGCCTCTGAGTAACAAAATCCAAGTTTTATCTCTGGCCTCTGTACTCTCTCTCTTACACACACACACACACACACACACACACACACACACACACACACACACACACTACAACTTACATCCCTAAAGATGTTGCCTGTATATATTTCTGTGGGGGAAAGTTACATATTCAGCATTTGAGGGTATAAAGGTAAATGATGACTTATGGAACTTATTAGATTATGACGTAATTGTTCACAGAGATAGTTTCCTAAATGACCCAGATCCTGAAGAAATAGTGCTGATTATAAATTTTAGAGAGTTGTATACTCAAGATTGACCAATAGAATTGACCAATAGAATGTGCTTGTGTGTAAGGGATGTGGGCATGTGCAGGGTCTCAAAAGTAAAATTGCTTGGGGTGGAGGAGCTTATATGGCCTAGACTGGCCTTGAACTCCCTATGTGGCTGGGGAGTTGAACTTCTGATCCTCATACCTCTGCATCCTGAATGGTAGGATTAGGGATGTTCTTCATCCTGCCTTCAAATTGGACAAGCTAGTCTTACTAACATGAAAGAGGTCCAGGGCCTAGATAAGTAGATTGGTTATGCAGGATTCGGATTCGGGTGAAGGCAGATGGAGGTGAGAACAGAACCCAGCCCAGGAGGACATTTAGAGCCATCGCAGAAGCAGCTGAGGGTGCCCTGGAAGTGAGAGGCCTGTACTCAGCTCAACCTCTGACCCAGGCTGCTTATAATTACAACAACCGAGATCAGTGGTGTGAACATTTTCCCAAAATGAGGCAGGAAAAACTAATTACTTTGGGAAAAAAAATAGAAAGCTGAGATAATGGAGAATGAGGTGTGTGTAAATATTTTTATCTTCTAATCAACTGTGATTAGAGAAGCCTGGTGTCTTAGCTGGAGCCTGGGGAGAAATTCGGCCTTCCTCCCATCCTGGCCATTACTTAACCAGGGGGCTGACAGTGGGGGAAACAGATCAGGGCTGGTTCATTTTACGGCTCATTAACCAGCATAACAGATACCCATTACTGCTTTTTGGCATTAAGGAGATTTTGAAAATGTATACATCGCTAATGACACTGGAGTTAGTAAGGTCAGAGCAAACATTAATGGAATTCTCTCTGCACAGCCTAAGTGCCCCCATTTCCTCCTCCTGGAAATGAGTGGTGCTATTAAAAGCAGGGCTGAACCCGCACTGTGGGGACCAACTGCACCCAAAGCCGCCTAACGCACCATCCACCTACAAACTCCTCTGAGAGGCTGTGTCCCTCCAGCAAAACTGACCTAAGGGTCTCAGTGAGAGCTGCCTTTGGGTCTGCCCCCTCAGCGCCTTCCCCAGGTGGAGGAGAGCTCAGGCCGTTCCCCTCTGGAAAGATTCTCTTGAGTTTGGCCCTTTCTTAGGGTCGGTGGCGTCTGATGCCTTATACAGTTAAACAAACAAACCCCATGAGGGTTTGTAAGTAAAACTGAACATCAGAAAGGTCCTGAATGGAAGGTGCCAGTGATGTTGCTGCATGCCTTCCCCCATTGCGTCCCAGCCCTATGCATCAAGATGTTCTTCCTAGACTAATGGATCTCAGTACCTCTCTAGATCTTGAACTTGGGGAGTCCCAATGTCTCCTTGGATAGGCTGCTAGTCCAGATAGTAAATTGATAAACGGTACATGCTTTCTTCCAATCAGAAGTTGAGGAAGACACTCACTGATGAGGGTTTATTCCCAACATCAAGAATTACTTGTAACATGTGGCTGCATGGTGTATCCCTAGCCAGCACAGCATCTGTGGATGCCTGCCTATACCCTCTGTGGTGATAACCTGCATGGCTGGGGGTTAGTTAGTACTATGGGCTGCCGTGAATTTAGATTCCCAACACTTCACAAATCACATTCAACTCAGGACCAACCAGAGAAGGCTAATTGGTCCTGACCCACTACACAGCATTCTCTGTCCCCAGCTCAGGCACATACTACCCTCCTTTGGCACCCAGCCACTTTTTCCACTGAAGAGCTCACAAGTTTCTGCTTGATGATATCCTCAAGTTCAAAGCCATTGCAGACAGCATTTGAGGATTTATGTACCACAATGTGTGCCAGCATTACAAAGAAGGGGCTGGGGAGACACTCAGTGGGTAAAGGACTTGCTGTGCCAGCGTCCCCACGTGGTACATGTGTCTAATCTCAGTGCTGAGGAGTGAGACAGGCAGATCGCTGGGGCTCATGGGCAAGCCAGTTGATCCTAAATCAGTGATCTTCAACGTCACTGACAGATTCTGTATCAAAAATATGGTAGGCAAGGCCCAAGGAATAAATGACATCAGGGGTTGTCTTCTGGCTTCAAGTATGTACCCTGGGATTGATTATCAGCATCAAATAAAGCAGGCATGGCAGCTCATGTCTGTAATTCCATCACTCTGGAGGTAGAGACTGGGAATTAGGAGCTCAAGGTCATCTTTGGCTACATAGCGAATTTGATGCCAAGCCTTGGATACATGATAGCTTGAGAGAAGGGGTGGGGAGGGGGAGGGGGAGGGGGAGGGGGGAGGGGGAAGGGGAGGGGGAGGGAGAGGGAGGAGGGGGGAGGGGGAGGGGGAGGGGGAGGGAGAGGGAGAGGGAGAGGGAGAGGGAGAGAGAGAGAGAGAGAAGCTCCAAATAGAAAGCTGAGGCAGATGAGAGGGCTCAGTGGTTAAGAGCACTGGCTGTTCTTCCAGAAGATCCAGATTTGTTCTCAGAACCTACATGATACCTCACAGGCATCTATAACTCCAGTTCCAAGAGATCTGATGTCCTTTTCTTGACTCTGTGAGTAACAGTCATGCACGTGGTGGTACACAGACATATATGTAAGAAAAACACCCATACACACAAAATCTAAAACAAAACAGAGAACCCAGGCATGCTCTGAAGAAGTGTTTTCTAAAGCACACGTGTTGTACTGACTTCAGATCTATTGTTGGGTTATCTGATGTTTTTCTGCTGAAGTCGCAGAGGGTAATATCTTGTTAACTTCCTCTTGTTGTGATAAGGCATGATGACAGAGGCAACTTACTGAAGAAAGTTTACTCAGGGCTTATGGTTCCAGAGGAAAAGAATCTATGACAGGGGATTAGAAGTAACAGGCAGCAGGCAGCTGGAGCAACAGCTAAGAGTTCATATCTTGAACCACAAACAGAAAGCTGAGGAAACTAACTTGAAACCCAGTGACCACACCTCCTCCAGCAAGACCACACCTCCTAATTCTTCCCAAACAGCCACCAACTGGTGTAATAAAAGGTTTCTGTCCCAGACTTTTGGGCCTGGCCTCAAGGTTTAGACCCGCAGACCCGCAGAGACACACAGATGCTTACAATAATTTTAGGCTGATCGGCCTAAGGCCCAGGCGTATAACTTGCTAACTCTTTACCCTTAAACTAACCTGTAATACTTATCCTATTCAGCCATGCGGCTCGGTACCTTTCCTCAGAGCAGCATAGTTGTCCTCTGCTTCTTCTGGCTTCTTTCTGGCATCTCTGCTCTGTTCTTCCTGTTCCCAGAGTTTTCTTAGTCTGGTAGCCCCACCCATACTTCCTATCTGCCTTTGGCCAATCAGCACTTTTTTATTAAACTCATAGGCAGGACAATTATTTACAATGTAACATCATAAATCCACTACAAACTGGGGACCAAATATCCAAATGCCAATGACTTATGGGGGACATCTCATTCAAAGTATCACATTTTGTTCTCTGGTCCCCATAGTCTCACGGCCATATTGTAATTTATAAATTGGTACCAGAAGTGGGATAGTACTGTAATAGATCTGACCATGTTTGTTTGTTTTGTTTTTTGAGTATTGTGAAAGACTTTAGGACTTTGGACTAGAAAAGCAGTTGAACACATTAAGCATAGCCTAATGGTCACAGTAGTAGGAGCTTGGAAGACAGTAGTCCTTGTGAAAATAGAAAAATCCTGTAACTCTCTCCCCCTCGACCCCTTCCTGAGGTCTCTGAAACTAGCCAAGGTTGAGATGGCTGCTTGGGACACACCCAGCAGCCTGAGCCTGATACTTCCTGAATTCCTGAGACCCACCTGGTGAGCAGCTTGATCTTCCAAGATAAGGCTCTGGGACCACATTCCTGATCTAGCAACCTAGGTGGGGTCACCCAGGAAAGCCCTACCATGAGAATTGTTAACTGTTAACTGTTTGAAGCTTGGACAATGTGTCCTGCTCCAAGAAATGAATGTCTTCAGGTGGTTTCACAGGAAATAGCTTGCCTACCTGCATTCGTAAACTCTGTCCTAAGCCCTTTGTCCCCACCCTGTTATTGTGCCGAGCCCGCCCATACCCCCTCCCCTACCCAGAGTAGGGTATAAGAATTCTGCCCCGAAAATATTCGGGGCTCCAGGCTTTTCTGCAGTGCCTAGAGCCCACACATGTGCGTACCGGTATTCATATTCATATTCATTAAACTCTCTTTTTCTTTAATGTTAACAGTGGTCATTAGCCGTGGTCTTGGGGTGTCTTGGGGTGCCCTAGGGGCGCCTGCCTATTACATCCTGAAAGCTAAGTGGATTGGAGACAGTTCTGTGGCATGTTGACAAAGATGTGGCTGCTTTCCACCCTGGTCTTAAGAATTTGCTCAAGGCTGAACTTAAAATTAATGGAGTAAAATTTTTGATGGAGGAGATTCCAAGACAACCTCATTGCACGATTATTAATAATCACCCTTATACAGGTTTACAAGGTAAAGGTACAAGTGAGAAAGAGAGAAATACAAAATGTACAGTTTGGAGAGTGAAAGGATACTGGCAAGCTAAATGTTTCAGCCAGGTTGGAGAGGTAGCTCAGTTGTTAAGTGCTTGTATGGCTCTTGTAAAGGACCCGAGTTCGATTCCCAGTATCCACATCAGGCTGCTTACAGCTACCTATAATTCCAGTTGTTCCAGGGTATCTGATGCCTTTAGCCTTCAGGGGTACCAACACTCACATGCACACAGGAGTGATTAAAAATAAAATAAATCAAGTTACAGGTAAGGCTAAGAGAGGCTGTCATTGTTACTGGAGATTAGTGCTACTAAGAAAAGAGCCAAATCTGCATCAGAATAAAGGGGGATACCTTCAGGAAAAGACCCCCACCTAGCAAGGCTTCTAAGGAGTGAAAGGCGAAGGCCCAAGGAATTTTATGCTTCCCCAAAGCAGCCACCAAATAAAAGTTGGAGGCTAGAATCCATCCCAAGCCATACTTGGCAGTGTTGTCCATAAGAAGCTGGTTTTAGAGTCATGAAGAAGCTGTGAATAAATAGATTATGGGATTCGTCCATGAAGAGGAAGATGCTAAAGTTAGGCCATATGTGGCAGTGCAGTTCCTGAAGGCAAGAGACACTGGGAACCCATTATGTGAAGTTGAAAATGAAGCCTGAATTGCATTGGAGATGCCAGAGCTATGGGTTATCTACTAAGAAGCCCAAGAGGGATGTGTTTTTCAAGCAACAACACTGGAAGGCAGAACCATCTAAGCCCTTTGACAACTGATATAAAACTATGAAACTCGGAGTTTGCCTTGCAGGTTTCAGAGGTAGTGTCATTTTGGGCATAAGGCACCTGCTGCAGGTGGGATATACACCTGCTCTGGATATCATCCTGTTGCCAACTCCATGTTGATGGGGAGATGCCCTGGACCTGGTACCTACCCTGGTAGTATTTGCCCAGTGTAAAATGTACACAGTGTTATTACAATGTCTGGAGATGACCCTGCAGGCATCATCCTAAATAAAATACTGCATTCACAAGTTGGGCAGAGGGAGACAGAGGTGTAGAGCACTTGGCACTGGCCAGAAGCTACACTTACTGGGAACCAAATCCTCAGCCCCTCAATCGGGAATTCTAGGCAGGTGCTCTACCACTGAGCCACACCCCAGCCCCTCAATCGGGAATTCTAGGCAGGTGCTCTACCACTGAGCCACACCCCAGCCCCTCACTGGGGGATTCTAGGCAGAGGCTCTACCACTGAGCCACCCCAGCCCCTCACTGGGGGATTCTAGGCAGGTGCTGTACCACTGAGTCACACCCCAGCCCCTCACTGGGGATTCTAGGCAAGGGCTCTAACTACTGAGCCACACCCCAGCCCCTCACTGGGGGATTCTAGGCAGGTGCTGTACCACTGAGTCACACCCCAGCCCCTCACTGGGGATTCTAGGCAGGGGCTCTACCACTGAGTCACACCCCAGCCCCTCACTGGGGGATTCTAGGCAGGGGCTCTCCCACTGAGCCACACCCCAGCCCCTCACTGGGGGATTCTAGGCAGGGGCTCTCCCATTGAGAACAACCCAGCCCTCCTTTTTCTTTTTTCTTTGACAAAAGGTCCCACGAAGTTGTCCAGGCTGGTCTTCAACTCACTCTGTTGTCCAGCAGGCCTTGACTTTTCAATCCTTTCTCATCCTACAGAATACTTGGGATGACAGATCTACCTGACAGGGCCAAATGCTGTCTACAGAAAACTGAAACACATGGTTTAGAGTTACTCATGTCTGTTTCTGGAAATTTCTAAGCAGGCAATGATCAGGTGCAGGAAAGAGCTCCATCAGCTTCTGAAGAGAAGGCAGAAACCATGAGCAAGGAGGTGACATAGAAAGGGCCCTGGAGAGTGCCACGCCAGCTGTGACACCACCCTCCATGCTTCCTGTGCTTGAGACAGAATACTGTTTCTTTTAGCCTCTGCTATTGTGGGTTTGTTTATGCAGCTGAAGCTAATCACAGGGCCACAAAATGACACCGGAGAGGTGCAATATGACAGTGCAGTTTCTGCTCAAAAAAGCACATTCCCTCACTTGTCAGCATCCCCATCACACCCCAGCTCCATAGTGCAGTGACTCCTCAAACCCAAGAATGCCACGACAGAGCATCTGGGATGGTGCCTGCCCACTGGAGCACTCAGAGGTAGCTCCCAGGACCCACACATCCACTGCTTATGAAACCTTCCTTCCGAGCTTGGGGATTAGAATTAAGGGCTGGTGGTCAATGGTTACATTTACGTTTTACTTTTCTGTTTCTAACTTCATTGGCCTAAAGGGGTTGCGCCAGGTCAGGATTCCAGGCCTGTCTTTGGTTTGGTTCTGTCCCTTCCAGGCTGCCTGCTCCACAGAAAAAATGAGGCAGGAAGATTACTCTGTGACACCCACAGAAAGCTTCTTAAATTATTCCTACTTGAGACCCCTTTTTACCTGAGAAGTGTGTGTGTGTGTGTGTGTGTGTGTGTGTGTGTGTGTGTGTGTGTGTGTGTGTGTGTGCACGCGATGCAATGTATGTATGCACATGTTTCACATTTTGTTTGCGTGTGTTGTGTGCATGCCTGGTGCATCTGTGGAGAACACCTTGTTTGAGACAAGATTTCTTTTTGTTTTTTCTGTCTCGTAAGTCCAGGCTAGGTGGTTTCAATCCAGAAGAAACAGATAGACAACACCTTAGATAGAAAGGTATCTATATATAAGAAACAGGTGTATGAACCAAACATTTACTGATACAAAATTGTAAAGAAATTAAACTATATATATACATAATCTTACAATTTACTAAAGACAAAACCAAATTTACATGCCAATGAGATGAGTATGCTTGCTGTTGAACTCAATCCAGTTAAAAATTTATATTTATATTAATTTATATTAATGCTTACACGACGAGAAAAGGATAGAAAGTCTTTATGTTCTGTAATTAAATCATATTCCTGTAAAAGCAGAAATCTTTATATGTGCAGTAAAAAAAAAAAACCCTAAAATTTATAACATATAATAGTCTCAAATCTAGCCAAGGTGTCTGTTGCATCCATTGTATGTGTGACAGCATGCACAGTGCATGTCGTCTATCAGCACCAAAGTGGTGAAGCCTCATGATATAACATGGAGAAACACTGCCAGAAACGGTTGAATTTCTAATGCATTTGATCCTATTTTTTGAAACAGAGTGTCATATAGCCTGAGCTGGCCTTAAACTTACTATGTAGCCAGGGATGATCTTGAACTTCTGAACCTCTTGCCTCTACCTCCCAGAATTGGGATAATAGTCATGCACCGCCATGCCTGGTTTATGCAATGCTTGTATGGAACCCAGAGCTTTGTTCATAGTTGGGCAAGCAATCTACCAACTGAGATATTTCTAAACCCTCATAATGTGTTTGACTTTCCTATTTTTTTTCTTTTATGGACATTTTTTAAATTTAAATTTTTCCCCCATACCCACCACTGCTCACCCCCCCCTTCTCTCAGGCCTCCCCCAGCCCCTCCCCACCCCGACCCCCCATTTACTCCCCAGAGAGGATAAGGAATCACAAAGTGCTATTTTTTTTTAAGATTTATTTTTTCTTTATTTTCTTTTATTTTTTAGATAGGGTCTCTCCATGTAGTTCTAGCTGCCCTAGAACTCATTATACAGACCAGACTGGCCTTGGACTTACACCTACTTCTGCCTCCTGAGTGCTGGGGTTAAAGGCATGTGCCAGCACACTTAGATAAGATTTATCTACTTTTATTTTAAATGGATGTGTATTTGCCTGTATGTATGTGTATGCAGCACATGTATGCAGTGCACATGGAGGCCAAAAGAAGGGGTTGGATCCCCTGGAACTAGAGTTACAGCCATTTGTAAGCTAACATGTAGGTGCTGAGAACTGAATATAGGTCCTCTGCAGGGGAATTATGTTGTACCATTGTAAATAATTGTCCCACCTACTGGTTTAATAAAATTGCTGATTGGCCAAAGGCAGACAGGAAGTGTGGGCGGGGCTACCAGACTAAGAAAACTCTGGGAACAGGAAGAACAGGGCAGAAATGCCACAGAGAAGCCAGCAGATGCAGAGGACAACTACGCTGTTCTGAGAAAAGGTACCGAGCCGCATGGCTGAACAGGATAAGAGTCATGGGTTTGTTTAAGAGTAAAGAGTTAGCAAGTTATATGCCTGGGCTGCAGGTCAATCAGCGTACAATTCATGTAAGCATCTGTGTATCTCTCTGGGACTGTGGGACTGCAGGTCTGCGGGTCTACAGGTCTGTGGATCTAAACCTTGAGGCTAGACCTGAAAGTCTGGGCCAGAAACCTCGTACAACAGTCTTCAGCAAAAGAAGTACATGCTCTCAACCATTGAGCCATTACTTCAGCCCAGATTTGAAAGTAATTTTTGATTGTTCCATATTTAGAAATGTTTTACTATTGCCAATTTTTTAAATAACACCCCGCATTGAATTGTACCCCCCCCAAGTGGGTTATGTTCCATAGTTTAAGAAATTTTGGCCTAAAGAGCAACAGGACAGCTGCCATCTCGCCAGGTCTATGAAGGCTCACCACAGCATCTCCCTACTTCCCTTGACAGTCCTCTGGGGTGGGTATGTCTGATAGTTAATGTATTAGAGTTCCTATTGCTGTGGAGAGACACCATAACCACACCAACTCTTATAAAAGAAAATATTTAATTGAGGTGGTGGCTTACAGTTCATTATATTATGGCAGGGAACATGATGGTGTACAGGTAGAAATGGTACTTGTTCTATCTTGATCCAAAGGCAACGGGAAGTGGACTGGGACACTGGGCGTAGCTTGAGCACAGGAGACCTCAAAAGCCCATCCCACAGTGACATACTTCCTCCAACAAGGCCACATCTACTCCAACAAGCCATGCCTCCTAATAGTGCCACTACCTATGAGCTTCTGGGGGGCAATTACATTCAAACTCCCATAGTTAATATTGACCTTCAATAAGATGTAGAGTCACATAAAGACCAGCATCTGGCCAGGTCCATGAGGAGTTTCTATAGTAGATGAACTGAACTGGTACTGAGGTAGGCATGAACATTCATCTTTTTCTGCTTCCTGACTGGATTCAGTGTGAACAGTGATCCATGCTCCTACCACCATACCTTTGCACCATGATGGACTATACCCTGAGCCCAAACAAACCTATCTTTTTAAAAAGTTGCTCTTGCCATATGTTGTCACAGCAATAAGAAAACTATGGTGATTTGGATGAGAATGGACTCATTGGCTTATATGCTGGAATGCTTAGCCCCTTCTTGGAACTGTTTGGGAGGGGCTAGGAGGTGTGGCCTTGTTGGAAGAGGTGTGTCAGTGGTGGAGAGCTTTGAGGTTTCAAAAGCCCAGGACAGGCCTAGGCTCATTCTCTGTAACTTGCAGAACAGATGTGAACTCTCAGCTACTTCTCCAGGGCCATGCTTGCTTGCTGCCATGCTCCCTGCCATGATAAGTGAGTAACCCTCCACAACTGTAAGCAAGTTCCTAACTAAATGCTTTTTTTTTTTTTTTTTTTAATTGCCTTGGTTGTAATGTCTCCTCTCCCGAATAGTATAGTAACTAAGTAACTAAAAGTAACTAAAACAGATTGGAACCCCAGCTTTGCTGGGTAAAATAAGGTGATGTAAATAGAACACATTTTTGGATTGGTGGTGCTAGTCACAGTGTGACCACTCAGTTCTGTTAAGATTTTTTGATATTTATCATTAACATTTTCTTTATTGGTGACGTAAACCTAGCCAGTCCACAGAGCACCACGCCACAACTTGATCCATGGCATCTGCCAACATCTGCAGGGCATGTGCTCCTGTTGGAACTATTGTCAGAACTGTTTGCTTTAGAGCCTGGGCTTCCCAGATGCCCTAACAGCCAGCCTCTGCCACTGTCCTCCATAGACCAACTACATAAGCATTGTAAAAATGCAAAAGAAGGGGTTTATTCAGTGTGGTTGCATTGGAAAAAAAAGGAACAAACAGATCCCATGGCCCCCAAGTTCCTGACAGGAGGTTTAGATTTAAATAGAGGGCAAGAGGTACACAGAGCCAAACTGTCTTGTCAAGGTGTCTTGTGTCTTGTCTCACCAATCACTGGCTCTAGTCTCCCATACAAGGTGGTCTGACAAGCTGTCAAAACTGTGTCAATTTCATTTCCTGGAGACCAGCTCCTCCCCTGGCTGACACCAGGCTTCAGCCTCATCCTTTGAAATATTTCAATTTCAGAACCTACCTGAACAAGGACTATTATGATATAATAAAAGTCTCTCTTTTCCTGGCTCCTCTCAAGACCTCTCAAACAGACTCCAGATAAATACTCCAGCCAACCAACAGCCCAAGATTTCCTGCTTATTGCCTATCTTAAGTGTGGGATCACTTCCCTTTCTCTAGGAGTTCCCCTCCTTTCTCTGGTCTTGGGACCCAACTACCAGGACCATGAACCTAAAAGTTTCAAATGTATATCCAAGATTAAATTTTTTTTCCTAAACTCCTTAACTCTGTGTCCCTAGTCTATCTGTCCCAACAGATCTCAAATCAATTACAAACTACTCCAGGAACTCCGCCCCAGCCCCATCTGTTTCCTTAGAATCTGCATCCTGGTCCAGCCTCACAGACTACACTTCCCTAGCCTCAGATAGTCCCACAAAACTTGGACATTGACTAACACAACCTACACTTCCTGACTTTGACCAGTAACCCAAGATTTCTTGGGTCCCCTAACAACAATGCCACAATGTCAGTAGGACGCCCACTTACCTAACACCCAATGACCCAATAAAAAATCAAAAAGGTGAGGATGACAGGACTCTAGGCAGCCTGGGTATGGGCAAACATAGCTCTGGCAGGCCTTGCCTTTCTCCCATATCCCCTCTGCCTTGATGAAAACCAACCGATTACATTCCCAAAGGCAGCCACCAAGGTCTATTTATCTATTTGGCCACGTCCTCTGCCTGACTACCAAGGTCCAGGTATCAAAGTATTGAAGCCAAGCAATCCAAAGTCTCCTTTGGCTCACCTAATTAACATGTCCAATTAAAACACCACATCCAAACACAGAGTTTCCCCTTTACCTTTATAAACTGCCATTTTTTCCTATGGGCATGTCTGTTTCCTCTCTATCCTTGGGCAGTCCTTCGTCACTCTAGAACAAATACTCCCTTCCTCCTTCCCTTGTTCCTTCCCCTCCCCCTTATTCCTTGTCCTCTGTCCCTACTTGGAGGGGCAGCGATGGTTCAAAGACAGCTGTATCACCAAAGCGCACCCCAGCACAAGTGACAGAAAGCTATAAAAGGTAGAGACTTTGGAGTATATAACACAGCCTGCAGGCAGCTCAGTAGGTTGAAGGGTGTCCTTTCCCAGTGGCTCAGTGGTCCTAGCCTCTTCCAGACAGATGGACTTGTCTGAGAGTCTTCTTTGAAGTTTGTGTTGTCCAAGAGTGATGCACACTCTCAAAAGTCTTTAAAGCTTAGCTATCTGCTTAGGGAGGTAGGGACCTCGTGAATCTAGTCCATTTCAAGAGCTTACAGAAGCTATTTGGAGCTGTTTGCTTCCTGTCTTTAGGAGCTTCTCAGAGGATGGAATGTTTCGTCCCTTCTGAGAACAAATGGCTATTACACTTTCCCATAAGCATCCTGTGTCCTAAAGAGCAACCCTCCAAGGTGGAAGATTTTAATCTTAGAGGAGAGTACCACACAACAGGGTCCCTTTAGAACAATGGTTCTCGACCTTCCCAACACTGTCACCCTTTAATACAGTTTTTCATGTTGTGGTGACCCCCCCCCCAACTATAAAGTTATTTTCGTTGCTACATCATAACTGTAATTTTACTACTGTTCTGAATCATAATGCAAATATCTGATATGCAGGATATTTGATACATGACTTCCTCCCCCAAGGTTGAGAACCACTGTCTTTGAAGGTCTTTATACATGCCAGGAGGGTTATAGGACCAGTTGCTGGTAAGACACTGGGCCCAGCAGATGGCAAGCCTGTGGTACACCTTTCCTATCAGTGTCAAACAAAGGGCATTTAGTTAGAGCCACGGGACGTAACATGCAGATTCGATCCAGTATTCAAAAAAAGGTACTCATTTGATGGGGTTTGGGAGGGAAGGGGAGGTATTGTGAGATCAGAGACCACCAGACATTCAAAAATGGATGAGAGAAACAGTTTTCAGGGCACTGAGCCATCATTACCACGGCAAGCAGCCCTGCCTCCACCCATGAGCAGAGCACAGTGGGTCCTCATCTAGGGGGAGCCTTGATATTAACTTGTGGAGATGGGAGATGTCTGCTCACCTCTGTCTATGCTGTGACCCCAGAATCCCTGCTTTGTCTGACTGGCCCCATCTGCTCTGATGGCTGTCATCTTCTCGTGATGCCGTCTGTCCTATTGAGTGCTGTCTTGTCTCGGCTGCCATCTGCCCCAGTGGCTGTCATGTCATAATGACCCTGTATGACCTATCTGGTGGCTTCTGTCTTGTGATGGTGGCCCTATTTTGTTTCCCAGTGAAACTTCACCTAAAAGATAGATGCTACTTTCTATTCTTCTGAGTCAGTGGATCACAGCTATTCTGTGATCCTGGGACCTGCACCATGGAAGGTCATTTTCTTATATCTCTTATAGAGTACTTCAAGAAATCAACCAAGAATAGATTAGAAACAATAAACAATCAAGTCTCAATACTTGAGAGATAAGAGGCACTCAATCAATCTTTGTGAGCTCTAGGCTAGCCTAGTCTACATAGCGAGTTCCAGGCAGCCAGAGCTACATAGAGAGACCCCGTGTACTGCTTTTAATGAGAACAACCCCCATAGGCTCATATACTCTAATATCTGCTCCCCATTTGTTGGAATTGTTTTGGAAAGGCTGAGAAGTGCGACCTGTGTGGAGGAGGAGGTGTGGCATCAGGACTGGGCTGTGAGGTTTTAAAAACCCACATCTTCCTCACTTCACTCTCTGCCTCATACTCGTGGATCAGAGACGCAAGCTCTCAACTGCTGCTCCATCGTTATGCCTCCCCGCTGCCATGTTCCCACCCTGATGGTCATGGACTCTAAACTTCTGCAACTGTAAACAAGGCCCCAATTAAATGCTTTTGTTTATAAGTTGCATTAGACATGCTCATAACAGCAGAAGAGTAATTAAGACACCCTTGTCTTGATAAATAAACAAACGTATGGACAAATAAACCAAGATAAAAGCAAAGAAACAAACAAAACTCTGATATTGGGATGTAGATGGATAAAAATAATTTTACTTTTGAGCAGGTCTTTTAGCTAGGGAGGAAACCTTTGCATAAATTATTTAGCTAGAGCAGGTCTGAAGGCATGCTGCTGATGGGGGTGGATATGGGTGCTGGATATTCATGCTGGATAAGGTGAAGGCTGCACTGAGGGTGTGTCATCTTTAGAGCACCTGCCAGCTCCCCAGAATCCAGTGAGAAGTTTCTGGGGCAAAAACAACGAAATCTGCCCTTGTGACCAGAGGCCTCCTACATAGGTCCAGTGAGTGACTCAGACCTACTGAGTTATAGATAGCTAATAGGCCACTTCGAAAGTCAGAGGCACATGAACTTCACCCTCTATTTGCAACACAAAGGGAACTATATTGCAACACTGCCAGGAAACTCAGCATTACCACTAGTCAGCCGATCAAAATTTCAGCATCTTGCTGAATCAGAACATATAGACACATTATCTATTCCATTAAAAATATTATTAACACGACTGTGTGATTATTGTGTATTTAGATGCAGAGGCTATGGCCTGGGTGTGGGGGTTGGAAGATAACTTTCAGGAGTCTGTTCTCTCCTTTGGCTTTAACTTTGGGGGTTCTGAGGGCTTAAGTCGGGTTTTTAGGCTTGTGAGGCAAGTAAGTACCTTTACTCATTGGCTACCTATTCCACTTTTTAAGATGAGATATAGCTAAAGCAGAAAAATAAAATTGAAAAAATCAAATTATGTTGCCCTTCACAACAGACCCCCTGGGCCAAGTGTAATTCTACTTGCTTTAACCCTGTCCACTCTGTAAGGAGGAGGGAGTGAGGGCTGAGGGAAAGAGGGGCAGATGTGATCTAACAGACCCACCCTTTCTCTGGACCAACCCACTCAGGCTTTTGCCCTGTCCAGGGACTGGAGTGACGCTCTCCTTCAGCCATGTGCCAACGTGGGTTAGCCCCTTGAACTTGGCCTACTCAGACCTGATTTTTTTTTTTTTTTTTTTTTGCAAGAACCCTTCTTGGCCAGTTCAAACTTAAACTCTCTACCACCGACATTTGGTTAGTGCTTCACTCCCACCCTGGCACATGTTACCCTCAGGCACTAGGAATACCCTGATCAACAGACACCTGCCCACTGTGGGGCAGTGCTATCTCTTGCAGACACTTTGGTCATGCACACTCCCCAAGCAAGTAGGTCACAGGACTGTGCCAGTCCTTCAGTTCATTCAGTTCAAAACGCTCCATGCTCCAGGAGGAACCAGGCTTGAGGATGGCCAGCCAAGCAGATTGTTAACATTATAGTTATTTTTCTCGACTTCCTTGTTAAAAGAGCAAAACCCTATTATACCCAGAGCAACAAACAAGCCTTTCAAGTCGAATTAGGCCGTGACCCCACTCACATCCGGGACCAGGAACACTTTTGCGCTCGCTTGCTCGGAGTTAGGGAGGGAAAAAGCTTAGCGAAGGTGGCAGCTCCAACACACCGGCGGATCAAAAGCCCCAGGGGCTCTCGCGCAGGCGCAGAGCAAAGCCCATAGCCCACGTGGGCTGATATCGGAGAGTCTGGAAGCCAAGCGGACTCTGGAAGGGAGGCTGGCCCAAACTTAGGTTCAGCGAGCTGAAGGGTGTTTTATTTCTATTTTTTAAAATTTGCTGGCTGTTGGTGGTAGCGTTCGCCCACGTGCGCCAGGGGCCAGCGCGGTGGTGGCATTGCGCAGGCGCACAGCGGGGCGGGAAGGGGGCAGATTTGCCAGCCTGGCTAGGGGCGGCCTTCAGTGCATTTGTATTGTCTGCTCACCCGGCCAGGTCCTTCTCCAGGGCTGCGGATGGCAAGCACTCTTGGGGATTGCTCCAGTCTCCAGAAAGGTGGCAGGTTCATTGCTCTGGGCTTTAGCCTCTTGCAGCCACAGCCTTGGCAGCAATTACCTAGGATTTCCAGAGCTGAGCGCTTGCAGTGACCACTACTGTAACTACTGATCAAGCCCCTGGACCTCAGCTGTTCTTGCCCTGTCTGAAGCCTGAACCTACTGTACTCATAATGATAAGGATCAAACATATCAAGTGGGCCAAAGTTAGTGGTACACACCTGCAATTCCAGCATTTGGGCAGTAGAGGCAAGGGGATCGAGAATTCAAGGCCCCCTGAGCTATATGAGCCCTTGCCTCAAAAATAAACAACAGAACATCTAGGCAAGGGAAGGTCACTGGAGAGACAACATTGTTGGGCCTAACACTGCAATCCAGGTGGATGGTTCCAGAAAGTTCTTAAGAGCCTGAGTAATCAGAAGCTTATATGGCCAGTAAGGGAATGTGGCCAGGGTGTTGCCACCAATCCCTGCACAATCCTTGGGGCCAAATTGAGAACGTCTTGACACCAATCAACGGTTTCTGGGGATGACAGTGAAGTCTTCACAGCAACCGATCGATCTAGTATGGAGACAGCCCTGCCAGCTGCAGGAAAATGGAGCGCACCTGTTAATTAGGGAGT
Organism: Phyllotis vaccarum; assembly: GCA_033318265.1. Lineage (NCBI taxonomy): Eukaryota > Metazoa > Chordata > Mammalia > Rodentia > Cricetidae > Phyllotis > Phyllotis vaccarum. Next base: position 68,389,069 of record JARWLC010000017.1, on the reverse strand, counting down.
TAAGTCACAGTTAAGCGGGTGTGAGGCAACATCTTAGCTTATTTAAAGGAAAAGTAAACATTTAAAAGGTGGCTACTGGCAAAGGCCTAGTATAAATTAGCAGTGTTTTAACAGTGTTTAACGCTGCTCTTAGCCAAATGCCCGAGGGAGCATCAGGTGGTTTTTATCTGTCTCAATAGGTGGTGGGTTGCATGCCTTTTAATTTCCTGGGCAGAAGCCCAGTGTCCAGTTAGTGTGTTGTCTTTCCCTCTGGATTAGATTTCTCCCTAGGGTGAGTGATTCTATAAGCTGGAACATATTGGTGGCTTTACAGCCCTCCCTTGGAGTTATTTGAGCATGCAGTGTAGCCCCCCCCCATCATTCTGTGCATGTGATGGCTTTCCTAATTAAACACCAAGGGGATGAGTGTGCTTCAGCTCAGAGATCTCAAGGCCCTTCTGTCCCTTTTAGCGCTGTGAGATTATTACGGGGAATGTTGATGTGAAAACACAGCCCTCACCTCAAAAGAAATAAGAGACAGCTTATCCTTGAGCCTAGTTTATGACTGCAGTCCAAGGAACACAGAATCCAGTTGATCTGAGAGACTCGTTCTACTGTGAAAGTGTTTACGTGAACTTTACTAGCTACAGAACAAAGAGAGTCATAAACCAAGGCATTTACAGCATACATTAGAGAGACCATGGGTTGGCAGGTTACAGCAGAGTGGGAAATCTCTTCTATGGGTTTCAAATATTATCTGATGACATTCTTGGCTTGGGGACTGGTAGAAGCAAGTCTGGTAAGAATGGATTGTAAAAGTGTTTTTTATTTTTTGTTGTTGTTTATATTTTGAGATGGAGTTTCTCTGTGTAGCTCTAGCTGTCCTAGAACTAGCTCTTGTAGACCAGACTGGCTTTAAACTCACAGGGATCTGCCTGCCTCTGCTTCCCGAGTGCTGGGATTAATTGCATGCACAACCAGGCCCAGCTATATAAGAGTTTGGATAGTCACAGGATGTTAGGTCAGAAGTGGGTATTGAGTGGCTTTCAAAGGGACTAAAACACTCCAACTCTCCACAATCTTAGGGTTCTAGTAAGCTGTCCATTGCCTGTTTCTGTGTCTGATCAGCATTTCTGGGGATACTGGTAAAGCTTTTCAGAATGTCTTTTATATATATTCAGGATGTCCTAGATCTCTCGCTTCCACCAATCCCAAAGCTAAGAGGGCATCAGACGCATCTGAGACCTACAGCAGAGACTTTTCTGCCTTGCTGTGACCTGGTTGTCTGATGTTCCTACCAATATATTTGAAAGTGCTTTGATTTATGACTTTGTTCTGTGCCTATAAAAATTTCATGAAACGGTTTCCATGGTGGAACATGATATTTAAGGTAACTTGAGCCCATATTTCTGGGTCATAGTCACTCCTATTTGGCTCCAGGTTAAATCCTTAATCTCTTTGAAGTGTGCTCCTTTTGAGCTATGTTTATTTGGATTTGTTGAGTAGCCTGCTTTACTGAACACCAGGTTGCCGGTGAATACTTGTCATCCAGTAGAATCTGTGTCTTAAAAACTGTCAAGGAGAAGACGTTTTTAATCTTTCAGTGGGTTTGGTGGGTGACAAATACAAAAAAAACAAAGCTTAGTTACAGGAGGAGGGACGAGGGCCGGGTCCCACAACAACTCCTGCATCTGTGGCATCAACAAGATTTCACTCACATTGTGAACACTGACCATGGACCAGTGTCAACTGAGTCATGATCCCCACCCCTGCTGGTTCCCACTGAACCTTTGTTTAAAAAAAAGGGGGGGGGGAGAATCTTTTTGGGGGATGGGAGAGAACACTCATGCCATCTGGATGCTGGCTGAGACCTATGCTCTCCTGGACAGGCATGCCAGTTGGGCCTTTGGAGAGCGAAAGACAACACAGATTGCTACCACCTTCTAGAGTCGAGATGCACGTCTTTGAGGGAAGCAGCCCAGGAAATAAATAAATCAAAAAAAAAAAAAAAAAAAAAGATTCCATGATGACCTGGATTCTGGTACAGTGAGACAGACACTGAGGAAAATCACTACAGAAATGTGAGGGTGTCACTGGGAATGGAAGCTGAGTGTCTGTCCAGGCTCAGGGAAAGCCAGAAATTAGGCACAAGCTTCTGAGTCAGCCAATACTGAAGACCCACTTCATTGGCTACGCAGGTGTTGACACGTTAGGTGGGATTTCCTTTGTCTCTGAGGTAGGTAGGCTTGGCAGTTCCATCTGACTCAATGTTGGTTAAGCTGGTGGGTGTAGGGAGTTCAGAACCTGCTACACTTTGACAGTGGAAGTGCCTGTTGGGTTTGAGTTGGTTTGACATGCTCTAATGACATTGAGGCTGGAAAAATAAAAAAGGCAGGGAAAACATAATTCGTAGGACCAGGAAGAGGTCCTCATTTTGGAGGATCCTCTTGCCAGCCAAGAACCCAGGCCACAGTTAACATGTGCGGTGAAAGCTGCCCTTATAAAAATAGGATTCCTTTCATTTAGAGTTATTTTCAAATAAAAATGGTAAAACAGCAGTGAACAACAGTGTATAAGGCCTGAATATATGCAACCTTTGTGTATAGCCATGTACCTTATCTGGGTGTGATGCTGCAATTTTCTGGGAATCTCACCAGGAGTGGTGGTACATGCCTCTAAGCCTAGCATTTGGGAAGCAGAGGTAAGTGGATCTCTGAGTTCAAGGCCAGCCTGGTCTACAGAGCAAATTCAGGATAACCAAGTCTATACAGAGAAACCTTGTCTTGAAAAACCAAACCAAAGACTAAATTTTTTAACTTTTAATAAAAAGATCTTGTGCTAGGTAGGGGTGTCAGGGATGTGTATGGCTCAGTTGGTCAAGTGTTTGCCTTGCACACATGAGGACCTGAGTTCAAGCTTCAGAACCCGTGATAAAAAGCTGAGCATGTTGCCACATGCTTGTAGTCAATCCCAGTACCTGGGGGTAGTGGAGACAAGTGTCTTGTTGGGCTTGCTGGCTTGCCTAATGGGCAAGTTCCTGGGTGACCGAGAGACCCTGTACCAGAAAGCAAGGAAAATGGCTCACCAAGGAATGATAGCCAAAGTTGATCTCTGGCCTACACAACACACACACACACACACACACACACACACACACACACACACACATGCACACACGCACACTCAGACACACTCAGACACACACAGAGATACACACAGACACACAGTCACACACACACACACGCACACACGCACACTCAGACACACACAGAGATACACACACACACACAGACATACAGACACACAGACACACAGTCACACACAGACACACAGACACACACACAGACACACAGACACACAGACACACGCACACACGCACACTCAGACACACTCAGACACACACAGAGATACACACAGACACACACAGAGATACACACAGAGATACACACAGACACACACACACACACACACACACACACAGAGTTCCCCACATTCATAACCTAGGGTTTTAGCTTGCCAGGTATAGTCCTGTCCAGTCCACCAGAAACCACCATATGATGTCAATTTAATTTCTTTTTCAGCTCTTTGGGATTAACTTGAAAAGCCTCAAAATTCTTATATTTTTGTAGAGACACAATAATGTCTCACATTACTCTCTTGGGTGTGCCTTAGCTTCTCACTGAGAACCTTTTCATCTATTAGTCTCCTGACGTCATCCTTCATTACAGCCCCAATAAACTCCAACCTGATCTGTCCCCAAATTGTTTTCTATAGTATAGTCAAGACACCCAGCTTCTAGGGTGCAGCAGAAGGACGGATCCTGATTTCTCATCCATTCTGCTGGTCTGTGTCGTTTTACTGGGGAACTGAGACCATTGATGCTGAGAGTTATCAATAAGCAGTGTTTATTGATCCCTGCTACTTTGTTGTAGTGGTGTGTGTGTGTGTGTGTGTGTGTGTGTGTGTGTGTGTGTGTGCGCGCGCGCGCGCTTCCCTTCTTTTGATTTGCTGGTCTGGCCAGATATAAGAAAGTTTAAATAATGCCCTGCATCCTATCTGACCACCACGTTTTAAGCTGGGTCTCATCATCAACAAAAATCTTACAAACTCATGGAAACTGAACAATTCACTACTGAATGAAAAAATGAGTCAAGACAGAACTTAAGGAAGAAATTAAAGACTTTCCGGAATTGAATGAAATGAAAACACAGCATACCCAAGTTTATGGGATATGGCAGTACATCTCACTTAGAATATACCAATACAAGATTAATATTTATTGGGAAACAAATTAGTACTCACAATAACAGGCTACAGCTTAGGAATACACTTGAGCGGTTGGATGGTCCAGGTGATGGATGTTGATCTAGTCTCTCAAGAAGGCAGGAACAAACGGGTGCTCAAGATCCCAGCAGCCCCTCTTGCATGAGTCTGGCCCCATCCCCTTCAGGAGCTGGGGACCCCGGATAAGTGTCTTCCGACCTTATCAGCTGACACCTGAATCTCACCACAGTGGGGCACAGTGAAGGCAGTTCAAAGAGGCAAGTTCATAGCACTAAGTGAATATCACTTAAAAAACTGGGGAGATCGCACACTAGCAACTTAATAGCATGCCTGTAGGCCTAGACCAAAAAGACAAAATCATATCCAAAAGGAGTAGAGGACAACAAATAATCAAACTTGGGGCCGAAATCAATAAAAATAGAAACTAATAATATAAATGATGAATAAAACAAAGAGTTGGTTCTTGGAGAAAAATCAATAAGATTGACAAACTTTTAGCCAAGTTAATGAAAAACACAGAGAGAAGATGCAAATTAACAAAATCAGACATGAAGAGAGGGAAACACCCGGGGAACCCAGAGAGCCTTGAGGGCGTACTGCAAAAACCTGGAAAGTCTAAAAGAAATGGATAACACTTTCAATAGACCGCTTATCAAAGTTAAATCAAGATTAGATAAACCATTCAAACAGACCTACAACCCCTAAGGAAATAAAAGCAGTCATTAAAAGTCTCCCAACCAAAAAGTCCAGAGCCAGGTGGTTTTAGAGCAGAAATCTATCAGACTTTGGAAGAAGAGTCAACACCCACACTCCTCAATTAATCCCCAAAATAGAGTCAGAAGGAATAGTGCTCAGTCGGTTTTATGAGGCCAGAGTTATCTTGATACCCAAACCATATAAATACCCAAACAAGGAAAGAGAATTACAGATCAATTTCTCTTACGAACATACATGTAAAATTTTTTAATAAAATATTTGCAAACCAAATCCAAGAACATATCAACCCCCCCCCCCAAAAAAAAAAAAACAAAAAAAACCCATCTACCATGATCAAGTAGACTTTATCCTAGAGATGCAGGGGTGGTTCAACATTCGTAACTCAAGAAATATTAAAAAAAAAAAAAAGTCAGACAAACAGGTTGAAAAACCACATGATCATCTCATTAGATGGAGAAAAGGTCTTTGACAAAATCCAACAACCTTCATGGAGTTAAAAGTCCTGGAGAGATAAGGGGTACAGAGGATGTACCTGAACATAGTAAAGGCAGTTTACAGAGAGCCCATTGCCAACATCGACTTAAATGGAGAGAAACTCAAGGCAATTCCACAAAACTCAGGAACAAGACGAAGTTGTTTATTCAATAGTTCTTGAAGTCTTCTCTAGAGCAATAAAGACAACTGAAGGAGATCAAGGGATACAGATCGGAAAGGAAGAAATCAAAGTGCCTTTACTTTCATTTGACATGGTAGTATACATAAGGGACCCTAAAAATTCCACCAGGACCTCCTACAGGCGATAAATACTTTTAGCAAAGTCGCTAGATACGAAATTAACTAAAGACAATTTGTAGTCTTCCTATGTACAAATGATAAATGGTCTGAGAAAGAAACCATGGGAACATCACCTATCACAATAGCCTCAAAATATATCTTGGGGTAAGAGCCAGAGGCTTGGAGGACACAAGTAAACAAGACCTTTTAGTCACAGCAGGACCAACAGAGATAGGAATTCACAGAGACTAAGGCATCATACATATAGCCTGCATGGTTCTGCCCGAGAGGTTCCTGGGGCAGAAAGAAGTGGACCCATGCCCGTTCTTAACCTAACAGCTTTCTCCAATTCATCACCACTTGCAAATGAAAGTCTAATTTTCTCCAAGGGAGTCTCACTGAGGAAGCGAATTACTCTTACAGAGAGCTCCCATGCCCAGCAGGGGATGGCCAACAGAAAATGACCTCAACAGCATCTTTGGAAGTTTCTTGTCTCATGATGTCTCTTCAACCCTCTTTCTTTGCATAGATGTTTTGGTTTCTTGTTTTGTCTGTTTAGAATTTCTGAGTGTGCAAACAAGTGGATCTCGAAGACCAAATCTATTTTTCATGCCTTTGCTTGGGCTCTTTTTTCCTTTGCTTGTACTCTTTCTATGTACTTGTGTTTGTTTTATTTTATTAGTATCCCTTAGGAGCCTGTTTGTTTTCTAATGACAGATATCAAGGGGGTGGATCTAGATGGGAGGGGAGGGGGGGAGGAGGAAGGAGGAAAAACTGTGGTCAGGATAATAGGGGTATGATGTCAGTTGGGGGTTTTGTTAGTTTGCTTTATGTGAGGGTGAAGGATCATATACACATCCTTACACTTGTCCATCAAGCAGTTTACCAACTGAGTTATCTCTCCAGCCCTCCAGGAGCCTCTTTCTGAGCCCCAGCGGTCTGGTAAGAGCAAGAAGGGAGGTAGAATTCAGTGTTTTTCCAGCTTTCTGCACTCTGAAGCCCAAGTCTTTCTGTGGCAGATGCAAGGCTGGACCTGTCTGTCGGAATAATCCAAATAAACAAGTCTTCAATCACGCTCTCACATTGTGAATGTGGTGACAGTGATGGCCTACTTTGGAGAAATGAACTAGCAGGGACATGAGCCTAGAATAGACACCCTTCTAGGGAGCCCAGCCCTGGAACTTCTCAGGGTTCCAGAAGCCATTGTCCCTGTAGAAGAATCAGTCAGAGGGTTGGGTCCTGCATCTGCTCTCTGACTTGTCAGGGTCCTGAAGACAGGCTCATGTCTTTGTTCCAAGCAACTCTAGAATACTTATATGATATTCACTTCAGTTGACCTCCTGAAACTCGTTTCTTATAGGTTTTGTGGAGACAGGGTCTAACGTAGCTCAGAATGACCTTGAATTCTTGTCTCTCTTGCCTCTACCCCCTGAGTTCTGAGATTAGTAGGCAAGCACCCTATCAACTGTGCTGCAGCTGCACTCCTGATGTCGGGATGCTGGGCTATGCCACATCCTCTAAGGCTCTCCACCTTTGAGGGTGGATGTGAGCAGGTGACCTGAAGACCAGTGAACAGCAGGTGAGCAGTGAACAGTGTCTTGATGTATGTACACATGCTTCCATACCATTGAAGGAGGATGCTGGACTGAATTTAACCCATGAACTCTCCTTGGTACAGAGAAAAGGTTGCCCGCTGCTTGTGAAGGCTGTTCTTGGCTGTCAATTTGACTACATCTGGAATTAACTTAAACCCAAGTGGTTGAGTATACCTATGAGAAATTTTTCTTAACTACATCACTGAAGCAGGAAGACCTGGATCTTGTTTGCTTTTCAAGACAGGGTTTCTGTGTGTACCCTTGGCTGTCCTGGAACTTACTCTGTAGACCAGGCTGGCCTTGAAGTCACAGAGATCCACTTGCTTCTGGCTCCTAAGGGCTGGGATTAATGGTGCACCACAACCATCTGGCTAATCCGAATCTTTCGAGGTGGGATGGTTCACCTTAAATCTGGGCAACTTCTTTTGCTGGCATCTTACATAAAAGCCACACAAGAAGGAAACTTCTTCTCTTTGCCCTCTGCCCTCACTCTTGCATTAAGGCCTACTTCCTCAGGTTTCTAGTATATACTGAAGACTGTCCAAGACATCCAGGCTCATAGACTGAGCAACAGGAGTCTTGGACTTTCACTTGGAAGACCACCATTGTTGGACTAGCTGGACCACAGCTTGTAAGCCACTCTAATAACCCCTTCAGTCACACACACACACACACACACACACACACACACACACACACTCTATTTTATTCTTCTAGAAAAATCTTCATCAATACGCTATTGAATGCCATTTGGCAGGATCTAGAATAGCCTAGAAGATATGGACTCTGGTTATGTCCATGAAGAAGTTTCTAGGTTGGGTTAATGGAAGCAGGTGAGCTCTCTCTAGAAAAGGAACAGCAATGCCCTGTTGTTGCTTTGGCCAGAGATGTGGCCTGCGAGGGTCCCTGTGTGAGCAGTAAGGGGAAACCAGAGGTAAAATGACAATGCTCATCCCCAGCGATGAGGGCGAGATGGCAGTTTATGGCAGACCCAGAATGGCATCCAACCCTGAATGGCTTCCAGAGGATGGAAGGGTGTTAGGGCCAGCTTTTGGTTTAACTTACTGGTCACAGAGACACAGCTGGCAGCTCCGTTGTTCTTAAGACTCCCTGCAAATGCCCAGTTAAGGGAGGGGCACGAGTCCCGTTTCTGTTGCCCCCAGATTGAACAGGTTTTTCAAACAAAAACAGGTTTATTGGGCTGGGGATGTAGCTCTATTGGCTGAGTGTTTGCCTAACATACACAACCCTGGCTTCCACCCACAACATAACACAAATCAGGTGTGGTGGTTAATCCCACACTCTTGAATGGAAGCAGAACAACCAGCAATTCACTGCCATCCTTCCATATATGTTGGATCTGAGGACCACCTGGATTACAAGAGACCCTATCTCAAAAACAAATGGATGAATGATTAAGTAAGCAAATAGGTTTATTTTGAAAGATTGGGAGTGGCATTCGGTTTCATTGTGGAGTCACCAGGTAGTGCACGTGGTCAAATGGTGCAAAATACCCTGTGTGGATGTGTATGTGTATGCGTGTATATGGCTTCTACCTCTCTTCGTTCCTATAAATGCAGGAGGATTCACGCCTGAGGCTACTCCCAATGGCAGCATCAAATCCTCCTCCATTCCCAAGGACCCCATCCCTCACCACTAGAGTGGGAATAAGTTGCCTCCTGCTTTGTGGCTCAGTTAGGGGTTAATTTCACCACAGGAAGCCTGGGAACAAGACCTAGCCATGGAGGATGGTCACTTTACTGGCCAGTAATGTTCAGTTCTGTCCCTTCTATTCCTTTTCACTGCCCCGCTTGAAATTTTGAAACACACATAAAAAAGCAAATAAACAAAGCAAAAAGAGACACAAACCAGCCCACCGCACAGGAAGCTGGGAACTGCTGAGTAATCACAGAGACCACAGGGGTGTTCCCAGGGAGCTGAGCAGATGGCCGTGGGTGGCTGGGTGGCCAGGCAACAACACTTCCTGCCTGCTCCACAGCAGCACTAGGTCACCTGGGGACACTGTCTGGGTGTGTCTCTCCTGGGCTAGTCCAGTCTTGTACCCATGCTTGTCCAGGATCCCAGGACTTCTGAGGTATAGAGGGGCAGAAGGGAGGTGGCTGTGGAAGTTGCCATGCCTCCCTTCATCAAGGCCACATAGATGGTCACAGCCCTACAGGGATAGGAAGGTGCCTGTGACCCATGGAATCCATATAGTTCAAGCTTGCTCTGGGTGGCAGCTAGGACCTTGGATATACAGTCTCCTGTGGCACACAGCCTGTTGGCTTTGCCTGGCAGAGCTGTTACCTTCTTGGCTGACGCTGGGTGGGATTTTGTATTCCTTATTGACGCATACCCCATTGGTTAAGGAATGAACCACTCGGGAAACCTGGGCTTTGTTTGGAGACACCCACACCCTCCTGAGGGAAGAATGATGGTTCCAGGCTAGGTGGAGACCCAGCAGGATGTGGGTAAGCTCTATCGGGGGGTTTTAAAGGTTCATAGCTGCAATGCAACGGACCACACAGAGTCACCGGCTGTTTTGGGGAACAGCGAGGAGAGTTGTAATTTCTCAGACCTGAACTGCAGCATGGGGCTGTCATGTGACCAGATACCACTGTGAGACTCATCAGTGACATCAGTGACAAAACACAGGCAACAATAGTCTCATGTGAGAGCAAGACACTGCAGAAATTCCACCACAGAAATCACCTTCCCTCATTATGAATCCTAGGTTGTTTTAGTTGGAAAATAATATCATAAAGAGTGAGAGCCAGGCCTGATGGTGCACAGCTGGCCCCCCAGCACTCTAGAGGTGGAGGCAGGAGGATCAGGAATTTAAAACCATTCTTGGCTACCTATTAGTTTAAGGCTAATCTGGCCTATATGACACCTCGTCTCAAAATACAAAAGTAACCCCCCAAAAGAATAAGATAGTCTAGGATAATGACTCAAGCATGAGGACCCGAGTTCAGACCCACAAAAAGCCACTGTGACCACATGTGCCTGTAACCCCAGTGCTGGGTGGGTTGGGGGTGAGGACAAGTGGGTCCTAGGAACTCATTGGCCACATATTCTGGCTGAAGCAGCAAGCTCTGGGTTCAAAGGAACTGTGACTCAAAAGAGGGGAAGAAAGGTGGTAAGTGATGAGAAAGACAGCTGAAGTTAACTTCTGGCCTCCACATGTGTACACACAGACTTCATCTGCACACACACACATACACACATGCATGCACACACACATGCATGCACGCACACATGCACGCATGCACACATGCACGCATGCACTCAAAACATGTTAGAAAAAGGACAATGTTCTCCACTGATATTTTTAGAAAAATATGTAGGAAAACAAAAAATAGATTCAAGTTGATATTAACATTCTAAGTTAAGATGAACTAGATTTGAGTTGATATTAACATTCTAAGTTAAGATAAAAAATAAAGGAGAGGAATAGTTATAAAACACACCACACCAGTGCATCCTCATCTATGTGATAATTTCTCATAAATAGTTACTTTCATTCTACTGAAAATGTACAGAAAGCAAAAGTATTGTCATTAAAACAAGGAATATGTCCAGTATGGTTGTAGACTAAAGCAAATATAAACAAGAAATTATGGTTTTAAGATTTGTTTTCAAGACAGTCTTCAGTCTTCCAGGCTGGCCTGGGACACACTATGATGCCAACCCGACCTGAATCTCCTTCCTCCACCCCCAGCGTGCTGGGACTCTAGGCTTATACCACCACACCTGGTTTATGTGCTGGGAATGGAACCCAGGGATTCATGTATACTAGGTAAGCACTCACATTCCCGGCCCTTAGGACCCCTTGAAAGGGTGAAGGCAGTAGAAATGGATGCCTTTTCTAATGCTTTAGGTAGTCGTGGGACATGTACCAGCCTTATGGCGTTCGTGGAGAGTGTAATGACACTCCACATCTTGCATCTTCTTCCTAGAAACTCAGAGCTAACCCTGTTGTATGGGGCTGTGAAAGGAGACCATCTGAGCACGAGCGGGAAGAGTCATAAGCTGGGCCATTGGAGCTGAGTGGGATGAACAGGGCATCACATAGCTGTGTGAGGCATCCACCAAGAAGTGCGGCAGTGGACTGTGGTAAGAGTGAGCATTTATGCAGTGAGCAGGGCATCAAAGAAGCAGTGTAAAAAATCCTGGTAGAGGGTTGGGAAGATGGTTAAGTGGATAAAGCACTTGCTGCAAAGTGTGAGGACCTGAGTTCGGATCCTCAGACCCACAGAAATGGCATGGAGTCTCACAGTGTTGGAAGGCAGAAGTAGAGGCTCCTTGGGCAAGCTAACTAGCTACTCATATCAACAAGCTCTGGATTCACTTAAGAGACCCTGACTCAATGAATAAGGTAGAGAACATCAGCTATGTGCTTTTAAGGGCATGCATACACATGTTTACATGTACCACTATATATGGGAACATGCATACATGCATGTGCACCACACACATTCCATGCCAAAAAGAAAATCTTTATAAAATAGCATACCCTTATTGTGGCACCAGAGATCATTCATAGAGGAAAAGCACCAGACAAGATCTATGAATTGCCATTATCAGCCAGTTTCTACAGGGTTAGTTGGGTATCCATAAGCCAGAATTTATGGAACTGTAGACCATTAAAGAGAGTTAGAACATCCACATAGAAATGTGGACCATCTATATGGAACCATAGGCCATTAAGCAGATTTAGAGCATCCATGTAGCAACATAGACCATCTATGGAGGACTATTAACCATGCATGGGGATCAGAGATTCTACAGGGTGAAGGAACACATCTACATAGGAACATGGACCACCCGTGTAGATCTGTGGCCCCTCACAAGACATAGAACCTTCAGGGCGAGGCAAACAAGTACTAGTGTGCTCTTTCCTGACATCAGTGACAGCCCTGCTGTCATTGTTCTTGTCAGCTTGACACAAACCTAGACATACCTGGGGAGAGGGGGTCTCAACTGAGAAATTGCCTCCATCAGATTGGCTTGTGGGTAAGTCTGTGGCATATTTTCTTGACTGTTGATTGACATTGGAAAGCCCCTCCCATTGTGGGTTGGTGTCACTCCTGGACAGGTGGGCCTGGGTTGTCTAAAAAATGTGGTTGAGCTAGCCAGAGGAAACAAGCCAGTAAGTAGCATTTCTTCATGGTTTCTGTCTCAAGGTCCTGCCCCTGGGCTCTCCTTGATGATGGACTTGTGAGCTAAAATAAACCCTTTTTTCCCAAGTTGCTTCTGGTTATGGTGTTTTTCACAGCCACAGAGAAGAAACTAGGACACTTGTCCTATACCAACAGCCCCTTTCAGTGCTGGATCAGGAAAATAGGAGCACAGGACATCTTACTGCGCAAGGTGGTTCATGACATGCTCAAAGAATGACGGAAAGGTCAGATGACACACAAACCAGCATGAGGAAGACCCTACAGCTGCATCAGGGTAATCCAAGCATCGGATGGAAGGTAACAGAGAGCTGAATGGGACAAGCTATGCTAACAGAAATGTCTCAGTTTGAAGTATGACAAGGTAGAGGATATTTATATACTGCCCCAAACTCCTGTCTCTGAACACTGAATGCAAAGGGCTCAGGGGGAATGATGGACATTGCTATGGTTCTGGTTAGCAGAGAAGGCAGCATCAGCAGTAGAATCACTGACTGTATGGCACTTGATGCAGGATCAGGAGGATACAGGGCAAAGATGTCATGAGGAATCATCAGGTCCACAGCGAAGGAGATTCTGCCAAGCAGCTGACCAGTCTACCATGTCCAGATCACCAGACAAGTTCATGAACCATGCCTAACAAGAGAGGGCGAGAAAGCGGTGGGGAGGCCAGGCATGAGGCTGTGAGATAGCTCAGTGGGAAAGAGCACTTGCTGTTCAAGCATAAAGACCCAAGTTCCAATTCCCCAGCACCTAAATAGGGCGTCAGATGAGGCTATAATACTTGTAATCTCATCACTTTGTAACAAGAGACAAGAGGATTGATCATGGGGCTTACTGGCCATTGGTCTTATTCCAGTGTCAGGAGGAAGCCTATCTTGGAGAAATAAGGTAGAGCATGATAGAGCAGGCTCCTGCTAACCTCCTCTGAACTCCATGAGCATGTGCACAGATACATGCACACTGTCTAAAAGTGTATATACCAGAGAGGGAACTGGAAGCCCCATGCAGAAGCTGGACCCAGGAGATTTTCCAGCAGCCAATGCAAAAACGTTGATGACGTTGAGGATCGGAGTGATGGCAAGATAAGCATGCAACCATAGAGTTTTCTGACTTGATTGCAATAGGTGTATTTTCTATACAAAATTTGCTATGAAAGCCAGTGAGTCGAAAGCTTGCCTAGTGTACACAAAGCCTGGGCTATCCCTAGTTCTGTATTAACAGGTGTGATAGTCACATGATACATGAGACCTTTGCTCCCCCAAAATCAATTTCATAGCCCTGGGTCACATAGTTAGCTTCAGGTGTCAACACAACCCAGAGTTATCTAAGGGACCCTCAGTTTGGGGGTTGCCTAAATCATGTGTGCCTGTAAGCACGTCTCTTGGGCATTTTACTGATTGCTAATTGGTGTAAGAGCAGCCAGCCAACTGTGAACAGTGCCATCTCTATAAGAAAGGTCACTGAATCGTTGCCTGGAGAAAGCTGGTAAGCAGAATTCCTCCATAGCTTCTCTGTCAATTTCTGCTTGAGTTCTTTTATTTTTAATTTGATAAATTTATTAATTGCACATTCCAGCTACAATTTCCCTTCCCTCCTCTCATCCAGGCCCCCTCCTACCCCCAATCCATTCCTCCCCCGCTTCTGTTTAGGAAAGGGCAGGTCTCCCGTGAGTACCAACAAAATATAGCATATCAAGTTGCAGGAAGACTAAGTACCTTGCCATATATTAAAGCTGGGCAAGGTGACCCAGCATGGGGAGTAGGATCCCAAAAGCCAGCAAAGGAGTCAGAGACAGCTGCTGTTTCCACTGTTAGGAGTTCCACAAGGGAACCAGCTACACAATCATAACATATATGCAGAGGGCCTAGGTCAGTCCCATGCAGGCTCCCTGGATGTCAGTTCAATCTCTGTGAGCCCCTAAGAGTCCAGGTAAGTTGATTCTGTAAATTTTCTTGTGGTGTCCTTGACCCCTCTGACTCCTACAATCCTTTTCTCCTCTTCTGCAGGACTTCCCAAGTTCTGCCTAATGTTTGGATGTGGGTCTGTATCTCTTTCCATTGCTAGATGAAGTCTCTCTGAGGACAATTGGTCTAGGCATCAATTGACGTGTATATCTGCTTGAGTTCTTGCCTGCCCTGACTTCCCTCAGTGATGGACTGTGACCCGGTAGGACGAGCTGAAAGAATCCCTTCCTTCCCTCAAGTTGATTTTCAGAGTGTTTTATGAGAGCAACAGAAAACAGAATAGAATAATGTGTTCTATTTGGTGAAAAATATGTACTGACTGAAGAGTCTACCAGTCATGGACCTGATATCCATAGTTGTTGAAGTCAGGATGGTGGTACAAGCTTGTCATCACAGAATTTGGGAGTTTGAGGCAAGGGGATTTGGAGTTCGAGGCCATTCATTCTTGGCTATAGTATGAGTTTGAGGCCAGTCTGAACTATATAGTGAAGTTTTGCCTCAGAAATCAAAGTCACTCTGCATATAAAGCAAAATCAAAAAAGCATATAAAGCACTGTCAGAAGGAAAAAAATCCCTGCTTGGTACTTGTAACTTTTTTTGTAGCTTGAAGAGTCTCTGTCTTTCTCATACACATGTGCACACCAGCACACACTCTTTCTCTCACACACATATTATATATGCATGCATGCACACACACATACACACACATGCAATCATTGGCCCAGTGATTCTATTTTAGACCTCTGTTACAGGGAAATCATCAGAGATCCTGCCCAGGCAATATGCAGAAAGAGGCTTCCCTTGTCCCAGGCAAGTTTCTAGGATATGGCAGTTCCCTACAGCAAGTGCTGGAATACCACTTCCCTACTAAGAGCTAGGCTTGTGACACAGGCTCAGGCTCTGCGGCGATGGTGATAGAACTTTCCTCCTGCAGTAATCTTATAAATTAGTTTACCACTGAGTAGATGCAAAAAAAAAAAAAAAAAAAAAAACATCACAGCTTTTAGAAAATGCCCAGAAATTTCTGAAAGACGGAGTTTAGAAAAGCAGACTGACCAAAAAAGGAGGGATGTGAGCTGCTTTATCTGTCATTGTGACAAAGTGCCTGATAAAAATACTTAAGGAGAAAGGTTCACTTTCTGCTCAGGGTACAGTCCATCGTGGCAGGGAAGGCAGGGTGACAGGAATGTGGGGCAGCTGGCCACACTGCACCTGCAGGAAGCAGAGCGCGGTGGGTGCTGGTCTTCTGTGCACTTCCTTCTTTTTATGAAGTCTAGGGTCCTCGTTTGCTTTCTGTTGCTGTGATAAAATACTCCAACCAAAAGCAAGTTCAGGGAGGCAAGGGTTCATTTCACCTTATACTTCCATGTTGCAGTGTTTCTGTTGAAAGAAGTCTGGGCAGGAAGTCAGGGCTGGAACCTGAAGATGGACCTGCTTGCTATTCTACACTACATTTCCTCTGACTTGGTGCTTTCACAGCCGAGGAAGTACAGCAGGAATCATGGAGGATGCTGCTTGAGAGCTCAGTTTCTGGCTCACTCCCTCACTCATGTTTAGTTACCATTTTTTATAGCCCAGGCCCATCTGCCTAGGGACAACGCCTCTTACACCATCAATTTATAATCAGAACAATGCCCTACAGATATGTCCACAGGCCGATGTGATTTAGGTAATTCCTTAATTGAGACTTTCTTGACAGAAGACTCTCGGCTATGTCAAAATTGGCAATAAAAGCTAAGTAGGACAGGATGGTACCGCCTACGTTCAGGGTGGGTCTTAATTACCTAGTCTAGAAACTCTCTTACAGACAGAGGTTTGTCTCCTAGGTGACGCTAGATGCTGCCAAGTCAACTCTCAATATTAACCAGCATAGAGAAGAGAGAGAGAGAGAGAGAGAGAGAGAGAGAGAGAGAGAGAGAGAGAGAGAGAGAGAGAGAGAGAAGCAATGGGGGGGAAGGTACAGGGAGTAGAGATATAAAGGAAGACCCGGGTAAGTATCTCTTAGGCCATATCAACCTTTCTATGCTGCTCTTGATGGACAAGCCTAGGCTGAGCCCAGATCTGCAGTATTTTGAACCCCACACTCACCCAAGCTACATAGACTCTGGGGGCCTGGGTATGAAATAAAGATAGCACTGTGGTGTGTCTCCTCCAAGGCCCCTAGGGCCAGTTCCCAACCTTCCATATCTACTCATTCCCAGGGGTTGAGGGACACAGTCACCTTACCTCATAGGGATATGCTCTGCACGTAGAATGGCCCAGTCAGCCATGTGGGAGGAGAAATTCTCCAGGCCTCAGCATGTCTGGCTATAGTCACTGTCTGGGAAGGAAACTAGAACCCACACTTGGGTGACAAACTTGCATGTGGCGTTGTCACATGGCTGGCTACCCCGTGTCTGCAATGCTCAGAAGCTGCGGATGGCTAGCCAAGTGACCCAGCACGAAGCTCTGAGTTGAGAAATTGGCTGGCAACTCACTGAGGGGCCTCGGAATCTCTTTGGTGATGTCTACTTCCTCTTCCCATTAGTACATGAATATCCAGGGTTAAAGATCCCTCTCCCAACTTAGAGGGGCAGCAGGGCCAAGCAGCTGTGGCTTGGGTGAAGGCGTCTATCTCCCAGCCTTTGTAGATGCTTACACCCTTACACAGGGCACAGCTCAGAGATGGACACTTCTTCCCTCATGTGCTTCTGGCTGGTGTCCCCCTGACCGCTCCTCCCTCTTCCCCCACCTCATCCCCAGCATCCCCATCCCCTGCTTTAACTTTTCCTAATCTTTCACTTTACCTCACTGGAAGGAAGGTACATAGAAAACCTTAGTAATTTCTTAACAGCCTTATGTCAAGAATGATAGCTCAGGACTCTGTGCCAGGCTGTGCCGGACGTTGCCGGCATGTTCACTTCTTGGTCCCCTTGCTGAGGTAGGGTGGGATGGGGGTGGGTGTGGGGTGAGATAAAGGATACTTGCACTTTGCTGCTGAGTCAGCTAAGTTTCGGATGCTTAGGTGACATGTTTGCCCTTCGTCATCTTCTTTGCCCATTGGATGGCATGTATCTAATATTTCCTTTTATTTATGGTTGATTTCGTGTGTATAGAGACCAGAGGACTCCGTTTTAAGTCCTCAGGAGCCTTCTGCCCTGAGATAGGGCCTTTTGTTAAGAGCCACAGCTCATCCAGCAGGCTAGGCAGGCTGACCCAGGACTCCTAGAGATCTCTACCTTCTTTACTAGGCCCACATCACCACATTCTCATCAGTGCCCGGATTTGAACTCACCCCTCTTATGGGCTGAGTTATCTTCTCAGCTATCACATTTATTTATCTCAAACATCTTTCTTGAGCCCTGGCTCCCAGCCCTCTGAGGGGCCAACCTCAGAGTACTGTGAACTCCAAGCCATACATCAGTAACCTTTGTAGCTTCAGAATATTTTTGTTATCACCCAGAGGAACCCAGAACCCTTAGCTTGCCTCTACTTTGCTATACACACTGAATCTTAAGAGCTGGAGCAGCAGCAGCTACCCTGTAAGTGGGTGGATGGTGGATCTGTTGGTGGTTCCTCCTCTTCCTGTGTGGCTCTGTACTGCTGTATTGGGCCCATGCCCACCTCAGAAGCAAACTACCACAATTAAATGCGATTTAGGGGTAGGAGTGTGGGATTGGCTGAATACCTTGCAAGTACAGGACCTGAGTTCAATCCCAGCACTCACATAAAAAACAAAGAAGACCCCCCCCCCCAAATGAACATGAGAGGTGGTTGCCATAGGGCTAGAGGGATGGCTTAGTAGGCAAGTGTACTTACTCTGCAAATGTAAGGACCTGAGTCTGAATCCTCAGTACCCACGTAAAAGGCTGGGGATAACCATGTGTGATTATAACTCTAGCATTGGGGATGGGCACAGGATGATCCAGAAAACTCACTGGCTAGCCAGCGTAGCCCAAATAGTGGGTTTCCGGTTCAGTTAGAGACTAGATTCAAGGTCATTAGGTAGAAAGCAATGGAGGAAAACAGTTGCCACTGCTGTGCCTTCTACATGTGTGTATAAGGGGATATTCTCATGTACAAGTATCACCATGCCACCATGTATGGACATATGCACAGACACATGCACACACACATGCACACACATATGCACACACACATGCACACACATATGCACACACACATGCACACACATACACTCATGCACACACATATGCACACACGCATGCACACACATATGCACACACACATACGCATGCACACACATATGCACATACACATACACATGCACACACACATGCACACACACATACACACACACACATACACACACATTTTTAAAAACTAAAGAAGGCCAGCTGTGGTGGTGCACACTTTTAATCCCAGCACTTGGGAGACCAGGCTGGTAGATCTCTCTGAGTTCTGGGCCAGCCAGTTCCATGGTGAGACCTTGTCACAAAACCAAAAACAAATAAGACAAAAAGTTAAAAAAAAAAAAAAGTGTGGAATTGGGGCTCTCCCAAAGTGTCTCTGGGTCATGTGTCTTGGCCCAGAACTACATGTGACTTTGTTCTCAGGCTAATGGAAGAAAGGAAAACCTAGGCCTAAGGTTGTTGCTGATAACATGGCAGTCCTTGAGTAGTAAATAGAAACAATTACAAATACACAGGTAGAAAAACAAATAGGCCATGGTCAGATGGCATTTGCACCACTGGTGCCCTCAACACAGAAGTGATTGCCACCTGCTTTTGTCATAGATAGAAATTCTGAATCCTTATGTAGCAGCAAAACACACCTGAGGCCTTGAGGTCAGCCTTGTGTGTTCATGAACTCCAGTAAGACTCTACTGGCCTTCAGGAGGCCCCGTCCCAGACAGGCTTGATTAGCGATTAGCGGGACTCTAGAAAATGTAGATGCCTATAACAAGGAAAGACCCCGCCCCCAAGGGCAAGTATAGCCAATGACCAAAATAAACCAACACAAACAAACAAACAAACAAACTAGAAATTGTATCCCTTAGGTTTTGGTTGGAGCGTCAAAAGGCCCAGGGCAAGCTGTGGCTGACTTCTAGAGCAGCTTTGGCAGCAAGCAGTCGTAGACACGGTGCAGCTTTCTCAGGATGTGTGTGTGTGTGTGTGTGTGTGTGTGTGTGTGTGTGTGTGTGTGTGTGTGTGTGTGTGATGTTAGTAGCAACCGGGCTGCTGTGAGACCATTCAGCTGGCTTCTTAGCTGACAGTCCTCTACTCAAGGCAGCAGAACACCAGGATGGCTGAGAGAGCTGTCTCTCAGAAGATTAAATTGCCTTCCCTCCCCACCCCCAAATTTTAGTTTATTTCAAGGAAAAATAAGCATAGAATTGAGTGCTTACTATAAAGGCTCACCGCTACCCCTAACAGTACTTAGTTCCTGTCTCTGTGCCTCGGGAAGCTGGGGGATTGTCTTGTTACTGTCTTCTCCAAGAGCAGTCAGTTCTGTGGCAGGAGAAGACTGTGCTGCCCAGATGATAAAGAGAAAACCCTCTCTGGAGAAGTGAAGGACTTGCTTCCAGCCCGTTGGGTGTTTCAGTTACAGGGATCTTCAGTGATTGGATTTATTTAGGATTTTTCTTAGCAGCAGAGCCATCAGGATGTGGGCTCATGGATCAGGTGTTGGAGGGATCATTTTCAGGAATGTAGTTCCTTTTTTAACTCTTTGCTCTTTTGGGGGTCCATCACTCAGCTCCCAAATAAATACGTCAAGACTTATTCTTACTTAGGAATGCGTCTTACTTAGGCTAAGCCTGGCTCATTTTTAGCCAGCATTTCTTACTTTAGATTATTCTGTCTACCTTTGTCTCTGGGTTTTTACCTTTCTCTATTCTATATGTCTTTCTTTACTTTCTTACTCTGTGGCTGGCCCCTGGTGTCCTCCCCTCCTCCTTCTGTTCATTTTCTCTGCCTGGCAGCCCTGCCTACCCCCTCTCCTGCCTGGCTATTAGCCATTCAACTCTTTATTAGATCAATCAGGTGTTTTAGATAGGCAAAGGAACACAGCTTCACAGAGCTAGACATGAAAGAATATAACACATCTTTGCAGCCTTAACAAGACCAGCAGAGACAAATATAGCACACTTTTACACAGTTAAAATAATATCCTACTACACAGGACAGAGCAGACCCTGTCAGGTGAGGGGCCTACCTACCTCTGGAGTTCATGGTTCCAGTCTGTGTTCAAAATGGTGCTAAGGGATTCTGAATGTAGGTAGGCGTTGTCTGGAGATGCATTGGTGCGGTGACTCAAGTCTCTGCAGAGACAGTAGAGATTGAACACAGTGAAGTCTGGGTACAAAGTGACTTCACAGCTCCTCTGCAAACAGCTGTCCACAGTTGCATTTATGTCGAAAGGAGGGTGCAAGGTCATTATCCAGGGCTTTATAAGCCATTCCTTGGTTCAGCCCCCAGGGCTGTTTATGACTTTGAACATTACAACAAGACAACATCACCCTTCATGAGTGACAGATGGTGTTTATCAATCCTTGTGTGATTGTTTGTGGAGGGGGGCTGGGAGGCCCTGCAGGTGGAACCTGAGTGGTTGATTCTGTGGAAGGCAGGGAGGAGACACCACCCACCCATTCTCCTGTTGCTATCTCTGGGGCACTGCTGTACTCCAGGCTCCCTCAGCTCTTAGTTCTGGTCCTCCTCACATGCTGCATACCACACCCCTCCAATGCACATATTCTCTTGGTTTTGTAAATGTTTGTGCTGAGTTCTTGGGCAGCTCTCTCTCTCTCTCTCTCTCTCTCTCTCTCTCTCTCTCTCTCTCTCTCTTTCTCTCTCTCTCTCTGCATGTGCATGAGTTGTGCACATTTGAGGCCACAGGTCCACATCAGGTATTTTTCTCTATTATGTTTTATCTTATAATTAGAGAAAGAATCTCTCATTGGACCTAGAGTTTACTGCTTGGGTTAGACGATCTGGCCAGTGAGCCCCAGGGATCCTGTTTCTTCCCCACTTAATCTAAGCCTGGGGAAGTGGGATTTTACACAGGTGTTGGAGATTCTGAATTTATACTTCATGCCTGCCCAGCCATCACTTCACACACACACACACACACACACACACACACACACACACACACACACACAGAGAGAGAGAGAGAGAGAGAGAGAGAGAGAGAGAGAGAGAGAGAGAGAGAGAGAGAGAGAGAGAGAGAGAGCACGAGAGAGCACTCTGTCTTACTAAGAATAATTGAAAGATAGTCTGGATTATATAGGTAACGATGAAGAATCAGTAAGCGAGGTAGGGAAGGATGATTTTTCCGCAGTGGGACCCACCTTGTATTTAGCAAGAGCTCCCCTATTTCCACACAGGAAAATCCTTTCTTGCTGCTTCATGGGCATCTGAGCCCCCAGGCTCAAAGGATGGAAACAGAGTTGTGGTGCAGACCAGGCCTGGGTTCTGCACAGGGCTATGCGGTGCTCATGTCTGCTCCCCACTCACCTCAGGAGGCATGGAGAATCTAATGGGTGCCAGTACCCAGGTGTACCAACAGCTTGACTTTTTTTCGGGGACTGAAGTGGCCCTTCTCTCTCCCTGTTTTCCACTTTCCCTGCTTCCTTCTCTTGCTAGTAGACAGTCCCATCCCTACAGGGGAGCCCCATGGATTTCTAGACTCTTCTTTGTTACAAAACTGTCTGTCCTGTGGAAGACAGATGTTTGTTTCTCAAGTTCTCATCTAGGAAGCCATGGACTTCCAGAACCATGCACTTTCCCTAAATGTGACTCAAAGGATGTGAGGGTCATACCCAGGACAGTTCTAAAGTGAGACAGGCAATTGTTGGTTTTGCTTCCTGGGAAGGTTTTGGAAGATCCTGCCATACTCTCTGACAGAAAACAAGCAAAAAAAACCAACAAACAAACCCAGAGAAACCTGTGCACAATGCAGAGTAGAGCCGCTGGGGTGGTGGGGATCAAAGGGTGGGTGGACTGGAGCTCTGGCATGAGGCAGCAGCGTAGGCTAAATGCTGGGGCTTTGTGGTTTTTTTCTTAAATGAAGGGACTGATTTGGGTACCGCTTGAGCCTTGTGGCAAGAAGCAAACATCTCTGGGGAAAAACACAGACCTCTGGTCTGAAGGACAGGAACCAGGAACAGGAAGTTGTGGTCACCAGAGTGGGAGCTTCCAAAGGGGGAAGAGGAAAAGAGAATTTTCAGACTATCCACCCTCCCTCCTCACCACACCATCACACACAGGGGTGGACAGCAGACACACACACACACACACACACACACACACACACACACACACACACACGCGCGCGCGCGCGCGCGCGCGCACACACACACACACACACACACACCACACACACCACACACACACACACACACACACACACACACACACACACACACACACACACACACACACGTGTTGTTCTTTCCTACCTAGTATTTTAGATTACCAAGTATATTCTTGTTCAATCCACCAGCCCCCTTGTCCAATCCAATCCATCTATGCAACAGGTCTGAGGAAGGGTAGCCAAGTCCCACCTGTCTTTCAGCTTGGGCCAACATTCTGGGCTGTGAAGGAGCCACTCCTTCCAGCAGGTTCCAGGGTAACTGTTCTTACCAGCTAGAATGGGGCTTCCCAGGTGCTTTCTATCCGATGGCTTGGGTTAGAATTGGCATACTGCTCTAAGCCATCTCCATGTTCTGTTAGAGTTGGTCAAGAAAGCCACACAGTGTTACTGAGGCCAAGGCAGAAGCAACACTACCATGTTCTCTTCAGAGGCTAAGAGCCCCAAATTTTAGAACAGTGGTTCTCAATCTGTGGGTCCTTACCCCATAGGGTCACATACCAGATTTCCTGCATAGCAGATAATTTACATTATGATTCATAATAGTAACAAAATTAGCTATGAAGTAGCAACAAAGTAATTTTATGGTTGAGGGTCAGAACAGCATAAAGAACTGCATTAAAGGGCCGCAGAATTAAGGAGGTTGAGAAATTTTAGAAGGTCCAGCTTCTGATTCTGTCCTACATACATGGGGAACCCAATGTAGGTTTTGTTCATGGCTCTGGTTTTTAACTGAGGGTCTGGAATACGGAGAGTGACCAAGTTAGGATTTCTGTTGGTGTGACGAAACACCATGACCAAAAGTGAGCTGGGAAGGAAGAGGTTCATTTGGTTTACATGTCTACATTGTTGTTTATCACTGAAGGACATCTAGACAGAAACTCAAACCGGACAGGAACCTGGAGGCAGGAGCTGATGCCGAGGGAATGGAGGTCTCTTATGGAACTCAAGACCACATGCTGAGGAGTGTCCCCACCCACAATGGACTGGGCTCTTCCTCCATCAATCACTAATCAAGAAAATGCCTTACAGCATTTTCTCAGTTGAGGCTCCCTCCTCTCTGAGGACTCTAACTTTAGCCAGGTTGACATAATGAGGCAGCGCAGGTAGCTTCTAGAGCCCACCTGCATCCCAGAGGCCTTGAAGACAGGAACAGAGAGCAACCTCAGCAACCTGCGCTGCCTTCCTTCTGAAAGACGTCATCTGCTTCCCAGAGTTATCTTCCTGACCAGGAAGGAGGATTGAAAGGAGAAAAGGACCTGGCCTTCCAAGAGTTTATTGAGCACAGCTTAGAGATGCTGACACCACCAGGCCTGGGCCTACCAGGCAGGGTCAGCCTGAAGAGGCCCAAAGGAGAATCAGGGCTGCTTTGGGGATGTTGTCCAAACCTTCTCTGTCTCTGCTGTTTCTTTCTCTCTGTTTCCATCTTTGTCTCTCTGTGCCTGTCTCTCCCCTCCCCTTGGCTCCCCCCTCCTCTCCCCTCCCGCTTCCCCCTCTAACAAGTCTGCCACTCATGTCCCCAAGTCCATTTGAGCATCACTTTGTCCCCAAGTTGATCCCTCCATGGGGAGTCTCCTCCACTGGATGAAGGGTCCAGAGCCTTTTCCTACTGGGCAGCAGCCCTTCCTGAGCACTTACGTCCCCTCCTGGGTTTTCAGCAAGCTCTACACCGGAGCCCAGGGCCATGTATCCTTCATGCTGACTCTTGCTCCAACTAAGCAAACAAAACCAGTTAAAGAGGGAGACCTGAGATTCCCAAGATCCCGGATGCTTCCCTTGCTGACCTGCTGGGACGACCAGCCAGGATTGGTCTCTTGAGCTACAGGATCCCACAGCTCTGACCAGAGCAGGTGACTAGAGACCTTTCTTGATCTGGGTCTGCTTGTAATAGGGCTTTGAATGCAATCCCATTTTCTTTTTCACAAGCAAGTCTCCTTATTCCAGAAATTTCTGTCCACACTTTCCAAAATCTCAGCCTTAGAGATGTTCCTTTTTAATGTCATGCCTTCTGCCTCTGCTCCTGCATCTCTGCTCTGTTTGCCAGCAGAGTGCACACTCCGGTCTCTGCGTTCCAGAGATAAACTGTAGAAAGCTGTGCACCCCCCTTCCCTCCACCCAGCAGTAAGCAGCAGCGGGTGAGAGAATTAAAACGCACAACTTAATTGGATCTCCAGCATCCTGCTGGCTAAGAGAGCTCACCTCTCCATGCCACATTTGAGCGTAGGGTTTAATTCCATGAGTGGCTTGGCAGGTAGACGGCATTAATAGTAAACTGTTCGTTAGGGGCACATCCAGCCTCATATCTCCTCAGGTATAGTGCAGACACTTTAGGGATGTCCTACTTAGCTTTAATTGTCAACTCGACAGACCCTAGAGGAGTTGGAGAGGAAAGCCCCTATTGTGGAATTACATAGACTGAATTGGCCTGCGGACATGCCTATGGGGGAATATCTTGATTATTAACTGGGGAGAAGGGCCCAGTCCACTGTGGGAGACACTATCCCTAGGCAGGTGGGCCCCGGCTGTACAGGAAAGCTATTTAAACTCAGTGAGGGACTGAGATAGAGACCTAACTCCCAAGCAGCATTTCCCATGATTCCTGCTGTACTTCCTAGGCCTAGAGAGAGTTTTCTAGCCAGAGGTAATGTAGTGCAAAATAGCAAGCAGGCCCATCTTCAGGTTCCTGTACTGAGTTTCTGCCCAGACTTCCTACTACTGAAGGACTGTAACCTGAAAGTTTAAGATGAAGTGAACTCTTTCCTTCCTGACCTTGCTTTTGGTTGGAGTGTTTTAGTAACAGAAAAGAACGTAGGACAGAGGGTGACTCAATTAAGAACTGAGTAATTGACCTGGGTTGGGCTGTGGGCCAAGATCAGTCTCAGGCAATTTCTTCTTTCAGCTAATTCTTTGTAGGAGCTCTGAGTGGAGAATGGCATGATGCCCAGCCCAGGGGCTCTGCCCACTCTGCCCATCTTGGAAGCTCATGCTTAGCCCCGGGGCTCATGCCCAGCCTAGGGGCTCATGACTGAACATGAATGGAGTGTGGCAGGTTTCCATTGCTGCCTTATCTGAGAAAGGAGAGACAGGGGGTGGGAAGTGGGGCTGGGGAGATTCAGATCTCCTGCTTGGCAATAGAGCAGCTGGGCTTCAGTCTGAGTCTGGCTAGCCAGCAGGGAACCTCTCCAATTCCACGAATAAATAGATGGATACATGGGCTAGTGCCTGTGAATGGGAACTTTTACCTTATATGACAGCCAGACCCTGAGGGACTGCCTTGGACCATCCTGGGCAGGCAGAAGGTCCCCTTGAGGGTGAGAAGCTGGGGTGGTCACTGAGGTTCTGCTGTGGTTACTGATGAGTACTTGAGCCCTCTGAAATTCAGGATGAAACAGAACGAAGTGCTCCACACCTACATTAGAACCCTCACTAGAAGAATTGGTGACACAGCGGACTCTATCTCCATAGGGAGAGTGTTCAGAAAGGCACCATGTCCCAGGAAGAGAGCCTCCTCGTGTCCCAGCAGCCACTTATCAATGGGGTTGGCCACACCCCCTCCAGGGTCCCGGGCTCCCGGATAAGCTTCTTCTGACCTTATCGGCTGACACCTTAATCCCACCACACTTGAGAACACGTAGGCAATTAATTTTGCCAACTTCAAGACTAGGAATAAACATTTATTCTATATATGAAAGCCCATGAGAACCAACTCAAAGCCAAGGTCATCTTGGGAACCTGTATTGGATATGCATGGGCCTTGCACTGAGACTCCAGGCAGCAACTTGCTGCCTCCTCCTGAATCTGTTGGATTTTTTTTCTTGTATATCACAGGGAAGAACACTCTGATTTTATTTGCAGAAACCTTTGCCCACACAGATGACTATCTCACTTTAGTGAGAAAGGAAGCCATGGGAAGATGTGTATGTGTGTGTCATGAGACCCTCACCCCAGACAGTTTAGTGCAATTCTGTCATAGCGGCATGTGGCCTTATGGAGTCTCTGGGAAGGGCTAAGGGTTAGACGTGGAAAGACTTGGGGACAGGACTGTGTTGGCTATTCTTGTCAACTTGGCAACCAAGAATAGCTATTGTAAGTCCGCCCCTTGTCAACCTGACACACAATCATAGCTCCTATGTCATATTTAATTTCCAAATAACCAGGTCATAGTAATGCCTAAATATAATGTAACTATCCAACATATAATTGCAAATGCATTTAACCAGGTCATGATTATGCCTACTGTGATATAACTTCATACAACTACAAACACATTACAAATTTAGAATAGGTGGCAATGTCCCTTGGGGACGTCTTTTTAGTATTTCAAACTTACATATGATAATCATTGATATTCTATTAGCCGATGTTACAACGTACGATAAAGAAATGGAAAGAAAATGCAAATACCTATACAAATTCATTCTTCTTAACAAAATGCAATGAAAGTACTCACACCAGATATAATCTCACCTCTATAATTGGTCACATGACCTTAGCTGGCATTTGTAATTACCTTCCTCTCTCACCCATTCTGTATTTCCTTCACTTTCTGCAAGCACTTCAGTGGGTCTTGGCTCTTTTCCTGGAGGTGTGACCCATACCTTCCATCCTGAAGGGTCTGTGCCCTTTGTCACCCTGCCTGGATTGGGCTGTTGTAGTTTCCCATTGACTTTAATCACAGGACGTGGTAGCACTAGGAGGCACCCTAAATGGTCTCCTGCACTCCAGACTTAATCTTTCTTACCTCATTGTGGAGAAGCAATCCATTTCCACCATGGTAATCAGGGTCAATCACCCCTAGTAACACTGTTATTCCATTGTTAGCCTATTAGATTAATGATATTGGAAGCCCAAAGAGACCAGGGGAAAATCTGAGCTTCCAGATCGATGGAATGTTTTTGTGGTTCCTGACAAGAGTGCTCCGCACTCTGGAGCCAACACTTCTAGGTCAGTAGACCCTAGGGTTGTAGGAGCAGGGAGCAAAATCTTTCCATGGGTCACTAGGGGAGTTAGTGAATGGAACTATCCCCCTTTCCACCTCTTGATTCCCGGACTTGTGGACCCTAGCTCTGGGATAAATAGTACAGTGATTGGGCAGTGATTCAAGCATATACCACCTTCTGGAGAACTCCGCCCAACCCTTTGGCTGCTGCTACCTAATTGGTACTGTAACTATGTCTTTAAACGGCCATTGCATCTCTCTATCAGATCTAGCTCCTTCAGGATGATGGGGATCAAGGTAAGACCAGTGGATACCCTGATCGTGAACCCACTGCATTACTTCTGTGGAGTTCCTTGGTCAGAAGCAATACTGTGTGGAAGGCCATGACAGTGGATAAAACATTCTGTAAAGTCCACGGATGGCAGTTTTGGCAGAAGCATTACGTGCAGGAAAGGCAAATCCACAACTAGAATAAGTATCTACTTCAATAAGGACAAAGCATTGTCCTTGCCACAGGGGAAGTGGTCCAATGTAGTCGACCTGCCACCCACTTGCTGGTTGGTCACCCTGGGGAATGGCGCCATACTGTTGGTCTCTACTGTTGACATCGGGCACTCAGGAGCAGCTGTGGCCACGTCAGCCTTGGTGAATTGATGCCCATGTTGTTGAACCCATGCATACCTTCCGTGTCTCCCACCATGGACACTTCATTCATGGGCCCGTTGGTCAATGGCAGGAACGTCTGGGGAAAGAGGTTGACTGTTCGCAGGATGGGTCATTCTGTCTACTTGATTATTGAACTCCTCCTCGGCTGAAGTCACCTTTCGATGACAATTTACAGGGGACACTGACGTCTTCCTATCTTCTGCCCACTTGAAGAGATCTGTCTGCATAGATAGATGTCTTCCCTAGATGTCTTTCCCATCAATTTTCCAATCATGCTCTTTCCAAGTGCTTGACCATCTAGCCAATCCATTAGCTACAGCCCATTAATCAATGAACGATCACACATACAGCCATTTCCCCTTTCAAACAAACCGTAGCATGTGTACTGCCCAAAGGTCTGCCCACTATGAAGATTTCCCTTTGCCAGTATCTTTAGAAAGGGATTGTAATGCCGCAGCTGTCCACTTCTGGGTGGTGCCTACATAACACACAGAACCGTTAGTAAACCAGGTCATAGTCTTCTCTTACTAAGTCAACAAGTCATAGGGAACACCACATGAGGCTGTAGGTGCATACTTGGCAGCATATGGCATTGTCATGGGATTAGAAACCATAGGCATTGGGAAAACTCTTCATGTAACTTGCTTGTGCCTTCAGGACCTGCTTGGGGCCGATCAAGTATATTCCACTTCCATTTGTGACTAGATTGCTGCTGTGAATGTCCTACATTTTTTCTTGGTGGGTCTGATAACACCCAGCTCATGAAGCCATCATCTATACTGGGTACAGACTTTCCAGGGAGGCTCCTTCAAGGTCATTTACATCCCTGCTCATATCTCTTTACCCACAATCTGTAAATAAGCCTAATAAACTCACTGGTTCCCTAGAGTGAGCTTTTATTTGTCAATGGACCTTATTAGGAGAGTATATATTGCTAAGTCCCCCTTGTTTCCAAAGGTAAGAAATTCTCACAGGGCCAGCCTAGGATACATGATATTCATCTTAAAGAAAAATGACACAGCAGGTTACCTTAAAGAGACCATTAAAACAAGACAAAAGCCCACAATTAGCTGAAACAGGGGAGCCACTTATTGGAAAGATAGTTGACAGAGGGCAGCTATCAAAATGCTTCAAGAGGGCCCAGGAAGAAATAGTCCAAACTCAGGGGAAATGGAGTGAGTAGGGTACCTACAGCCTCATGGGGTGTTCCCTATGACTGATTGAGTAAGAGAAGACAAAGATCTGGTTTACTGATGGTTCTGCATATTATTTAGGTACCACCCAGAAGTGGATAGTGGGCAGTCCACTGTTAGAGATAGTCCCTGAGATGTTAGCAGACTCAGGCCAAGGCCTTCGTGATATGCTATCTAACAGAGCAACGCTGGGTTCCTGGCCAGGACTCACTGGCCTCATGGTGTCCTGGTGTCTCTTTAAGGTCCTAGTTAGAAGTGCTTGGAGTTACCCATCCACTGTAATCTCAGGTAAGGGAGCCCAGTTCTTCAGGGCTTCTTCCCACATCTTCAACTGTACTTCCCAGGAAACCACTAACTAGGGACTATCAGGTGGGTGAGTCACACTGTGGCTGAACTTTGTGGGCGCCTGTGCTGACCATTGTGGGGGTGGATGGGCATGAGGAAGTGGCTCTGTGAGTCAGAGACCCTTGTGGGACTTATTTTCCAGGACACTGACTGCCCTGTGTCGCCAGAAGAAGGATAGATATGGATGTGGACTATGTGTACGGGCCCTGGGTTCTGTCTGTCCTGTGAGAAGAATGGATGCACAGATACAAACAGACACACACAGACACTAGAAGCAAACCCACGTCAACCCAGATACGGAGACACATCAGACACATAGATTCATATACTGAGGCATACAGACACATATACACTAAGATAGACACAAAGTCACAGAGAAATCGGAGCGTGGAGACACAGAGATCCTAGAAACAGACACACACACACATACTGAGACAGAGTCAGACAAATAGAGACAGATACATAGGGACACACACACACACAAAGACATAGACAAGTGACACCAATGTGTCATACAGAGACAAACACTAGATAATGCACAGAGACAGAGATAAACAAACACACACAGACAGGCATACAGACACATAGAAACAGAAGCACACACAGTCATACACACATAGACACAAAGAGACACAGACACCTACAGGTAGATATTTAGATGTTTGAGGAACTCTCTTATGAACTCTAGTTCTCTCCCCCAACCCATACTCTGGGACACAGGTAAAGCGCTCTACCCCCTGACCCTTGAAGTGGGTCCAGAGATCAAACCTCTCCAAGCTGTCCCACGAAAAGAGCCTTGCCTGGATGACCTGTGGGAAGTCTAGCCTGAAAGGTCCTCTCTTTTTTCTTTTAATCATTTTTTATTTTGTTTAAAAGATTTTTTTCCCCATACCCCTTACTGCTCTGCCCCCAGTCCTTCCTCAGCCCTTCACTCCCCAGAGAAGGCAAGCAATCCCAAGGTGAGTCAATTTGGTCTTGCATAGCTAGTTGAGTTAGGTCATCCCTCCCCCCCCCCCCCAATATCAAGGCGAAAAGTGCACCCTTCCCCGGTATGGGCTTTCAGAAGCCAGTTCATGGACCTGAGATAGACTCTGCTCCAATTTCAAGAGGCTCCAGAAACTGCCCATGCCTGAAAGGTCCTTTCAAAGGAAAGACCCTGTGATGGTGAGGGGCTGGGGAGGGAGGTTCTGGATACTAAAATGTCCTATGTGGTCTGTACCTTTCAGCTGGCTAGGATCTTTTCTGCTCTACAGATTGCTCTGGGATTTAGAAGCCTTCAGCTGTGACTTTAAGTGACCAGACTGGAGGCTTATTACCTCGGGCTTGAAGTACGGTGATCCTGGTACTTGGCTGCCAGTGATTCTCTGCTTCTAGGCGTGAGACTGGCAGCAGGCAGCGCCTTCTAGTGTTACTGCAAATGCCAATGAAAGACACCTCTGACAAGCAGAAAATGGGATTCATTAGTCAACGTGGTCACACTAGGAGAGGGAACAAAGAGGTTTCAGTGGCACACCGTCTCCAAACAAAAACAAAAACAACAAAAAACCAAAAAACTCCAAGCCAAAACCAATCTCCAGGGCACTGACATGAGGTTTAGAGGTTTAGTTTGAAATAAAAAGGCTGGAGAGATGCACAGTGCTAAGAGTTATGTTATACTAATGTGGGACACCAGTTCAAGCCTGGAATCTATTGTTATTATTATAGCAATGTGTGTGATGGTGTTTTACTTTTGGTTATTATTGTTGTAATGAAACACCATGACCCAAAACAAGTTGGGTGGGAAAGAATTTACAAAACAGGGCAAGAACCTGGAGGGAGGAGCCGATGCAGAGGCCATGGAGGGAGCTGCTTATTGGCTTGTTCCTATAGCTTGCTCAACCTGCTTTCTTATAGAATCCAGGACCAGCAGCCTAGGGATGGCACCACCCACCATGGGCTGGGCCCTCCTTCATCAATCATGAATCAAGAAAATACGCTACCGCCCAAGCTTCGGGAGGCATTTTCTCAATTTAAAGTTCCTTCTTTCAGTTGACTAAAGCTTGTGACATGAAATTATCCAGCATAGATGGTGGGTTCTTTAATCCCACTATTGAGGAGGTAGAGAGAGGTGGGTCCTTGCTGCTCAATGGTCAACCAGCCTCGTCCTCTTGATGAATTCCAAGACACTGACAGACTCTCACCTTTCATCCTCCATATGGGACCTTTTCACAAGCATAAAACCAAAGGTGAACAGCTTGCCCCAGCCAGATGGTGGGGCCCCTTCACACAAGACACTTCTTCCGATTTGACTTCTGGCCTTCAGCTCCATGATTCCTGCTGTTCAAGGAGCACGAGCCAGGAATAGACTTTGGACATAGAAGGGAGGCCAAGTGGGTCAAGTCTGGAGCTTCCCAGAGAAACCCTTCCTGGAAGGTCAGGAAGATGGGCTGGGGATCATTCCTGGAAGACACATAGCTGGCACTCTCTACCTCACAGAATGGGCACTGTCCAACCAATCACCGGTAACTAGGGCACAGAATCCCCGGGGCAAAGCTAGTTACTGGGCTCTTGCTGAGAATAGGCATGTGTCACAAAGGGGTGGCTTTTTACATCCACTTCTTCCCAACACCATCCAGGTGGTACCAGGACACACTAGGCGGTTCATACTTCTGGCCTTACCTCTCTCCACAGATAGGCCCATGTGATTCAGGTTTGTCCTAGGCTGTTCTGGGCACATAGGGCCAAGCTGGGCCACAATTGGGTGTGAGTGTGTAAATGTGTGTTAGCGGAGGGATGTTTCTATGGGACACTAAACTTGGGATCATAGCCTGTGCCTCAAGCCTGGTTCACTCATCCGTTTCACATGCCTGTTTTCAGTAAGCCAACTGAAATAAATAGACAAATTAATAGAGCAGAAAAAGGAGATTTATTTAACGTGTGCACATTGGGAAAGGTCAAAGGGAGTCGGAGACCCCGCCCCCTGCCCCCCTGAAGTGAGATGCAAGTTTGCATAGAGGATCAAGTGTATGCACATTTGAGAGTTCTGGTCAAGCTGTGCCTTCAGTCTCATCCTATAAAGTGGCCTGATGAGCTGTTAGAAATCTGTGGACTCTCTAGGAAACAAGTTCCCTCTCTGCTGGTGTCTTTTCCTCCTCCTAGCGTGAGATCCTGGGGAAATTTCCCTTCCTTTTGAGTCTAGTATTTCAAAAGTCTGATGGCCACATGGAAAGACACAAGCATCTCTTTAGAATTTCTTTACTTCTGTCACGGTCATTGCATTTGCTCCATTAACCTTACCTGTGACGCTCTGTAAACTCTAGAGAACCAGGTAGCGCTGACTAATGCCTGCAAGTCTCTCCGAGGCCACAAGGGGGCGCGCAGGGCACATATCAACCATTAAGAAAACTGAAGCCCTGCTTGAAGGCTTGTAATTTCAGAACTGTGTTCGCCTTTATGCTTGGGTCATCTGTCCATGGCAGCATCCCCTTAGATACAGGGAAGCGCATGGTCCAGGGCAGCTATCCTACCAGCCCGCTGTCAGTTTCTAACCCTGAGGAGTCTCTATAGCATCCCTCTGTGGGGACAATTGACATTGTGGTGCTAGTCTAGATCTGTAAGATTTCACACTGCAGCCTGAGGTTACTTGGCTCACATATGGCAGTAGTTTTTTAGTGGCAAGTGACAAGCTTTACAGAGGTCATAGAATCTCAGTCCTTTTTGAGTGTCAGCCATGTGCTTCTCTTGGATTTTTGCGGCACGTCATGTTTTGGGGGAACTCAGGTGAAGTAGAGATCTATCATAGAGACCATAGGGAAGGTCTTTGATGTCCCCATACTGTCCTGAGACATTTAAGGCAAGTCACTTGGTGTCTGCAATGCTGTAAGAGCCTCTAGACAATCAAAGACACTCAAACAGAGCTGAAATTTTAACATGGCGTCTCACCACAGGAAGAAATTGGGGCAACCAGCTAGGATCAGAAAGGGTTTGAAATATGTGTCTATTATGCAGGTCAAAGGAGTATAAAACCGGGCTAGTTGAGGTCTCCCATCAGTACCAATGAGGAATAATTGGAGACTAGAAGGTCAAAGCTGACATTAATTAAAAGGAAAGAAGTCTCATTTCCTGTCACATCTGGGGACATCCAGACTCATCCATAGACATCATCTGGTCCTGTTAGTCCTTGGACGAAAGGAAACTTATTTCCTTGCTGGCTCCTCACAGTCTAGGGGCAGAGTCAGGAGCATTTGCCATTTTTCAAGTTTGACCGGAGGGTGAGGTACTTGTGTGGATGTTGGCCCTTGATTCCAGATTCCAGTGCATCCCCGTTTTGCTGACTGGATATGTGCCTGGGGAACTCTATAACTTGGTGGCTCTTGGACACTGTCGGCTGACTAGAGGCCCTGTTAGGGCTCTTAGGCTAAGCCGAGTGGCCACTAGAGGGAGCTCTAAGATTTTCTGAGATAGGCAGGGAAAGGGGATTGTACAAGCAAAGGTGATCTGGAGGGGATACTGGAAAGCATGAGGTTATGCTGGTGAGCGGGTGAGAAGGGGCAGAGAGTGAGAAAGAGGTTGTGCATGAGGGAACACACTTGAGCAGGAGGGGACCTGGATGAGCTGAAGGATCTATGAGTGTGCGATAGTGTGTGTGTGTGTGTGTGTGTGTGTGTGTGTGTGTGTGTGTGTGTGTGTGTGTGTGTTGAATAGGACAGAACCTGTGTGACAAGAGAAGCATAGCTGATCGGAAGGGGAACACGTGAACACAAAGCCACAAGCAGGATGAGACACGGGTTAGCAAGACGGGACAGAGTACATCAGGAGGGGAAGTCAGTGATGGGGGGGGTGACTAGAATGGAATCCAGGTGGACAAAGGGCCCTTCAGCAACTATCTGGGAAGTAGGTGGGGGTGGGGACCCAGGTTGGCAGGAAATGGTGGCAGAGAAGTTAGAACACAGATGAACAGAAAATGGCAGAGATGTGCAGGAGGGGACCGGCATGATGGGATGGAGATGGGTAGTGGGTGAGCAAGCCTGGGGACATTGTGAGCAGGTGGGGGCAGAACCGAGCAGGGAGGGTGAGCAAGGGTGGCAAGAAGGAGACCAAGGGGATAAGGCTGTGAAGGAGGGGACATGGGTAGTCAGTAGCAGCTATGGAATTAATGGTTCTCAGTCTTTCCAATGCTGAGACTCTTTAATACGGTTCCTTAGGTGTGCTGACCCAGCCATAAAATTATTTCATTCTACCTAATAAGTGTAAATTTGCTATTGTTATTAATCATAATGTGAATACCTGATATGCAGGATATCTGAACCTGTGGTGTTGCGACTCCCAGGTTAAGAATCACTATACAGATAAAAAAGGTTGCCAGGAGAGTTCAGGATACAGAGACACAGATGAACAGCAGGAGGTGCAGATGAGCAGGGAGAGACACAGAATAGCAGTGGAGTAGCAAGATGAATCAGGTAGGGAAGCAGCGGTCAGGAATTTGTGCAGGTGAGTGGTCCTGAACCAGGGCCAACAGAAGGTAACACATGTAAGGTGAATGGAATGTGGGTGTGTAGGAGGGGGCACAGAGGAGCAGGTGGGCACAGGTGAGCATGGGCGGGCAGGGCTGATCACAGCTGGGTATGTGGGCACATGGGTGAGCAGCAGAAGGGTCAGATGAAGCTGGCGAGGACACCCATGAGTGGGAAAGGACTTAGGTGAAAATGGTGGGGGGCTGCTGATGGGCAGGAGGTTGCGTGAGTGAGCCTGAGGGACCTATATTAGGAAGTTGGACACAGGAGTGTGCATAGAGTGAGGGTGTGAGAGAATAAAGTGTGTGTGTGTGGGGGGGGGTGGGAGTTGGAACAGCATGAAGTACAGGCTTGGGTGAGCAGGAGGGAACCCAGGTAATCAGGAGGAAATGTGTGTGTGTGTGTGTGTGTGTGTGTGTGTGTGTGTGTGTGTGTGTATGTGTGTGTGTGTGTGTGTGTGCAGTAAAAGACAGGTGTGTCCAGCAAGGGACAGGCATTTTCAGGGCCAAGCATAGTGTGATGGAAGGGACAGAGGTCAGCAGAAGTGGCAGAGGGAGGTGGCTGGGCTGTGTAGGGGACAAAGGAGGGAAGAGAAGTGTAGGATGGAGAAGGAAGGGCACAGGGGGGTGGAAACGGGGCACCCACGGGCAGGATGCTCAGGCGATCACAAGAAGCCACCGTTGACTACAGAGGGACACAGGTAAGCGAGAGAGGTAGGTACTGGGCACGTAGGTGACCTCAAGGGGACAAGTTGAATAATTGTTAAGAAAGAGTTTGTGCAAAAGAAAGCTTGTTACTGTTCATCCCCCTTTTTCTGATAAGCAAAAGAATGTGCCCAAGGTTCCAAAAGAAAGTTATGACCACCCTGCTCTTAGAAATGTTTTGGCTATGCTGTTCTTAAAAATGCCATAACCACCCTGTTCTTGGAAGAATCACAAAGTTGCTATGACCACCCTGTTCTCAGCAAAAACCTTATCCGCTTCTCAAGCTACTCCTGTGACTTATGCTTAAACTTCTTTGTTCCTTATACCCCATAAAAAGCCTACTCAATTTTAGTTCGGGCCCTCTGTTCCTTTGTGATGTTAAGCCCGTGCTGCCTGGTAATTAAACTTAGCCCTTTGCTTTTTGCACGAGAGAGTGTCTCTTGGAGTTTTCCTTCGTGCTGTGAGTTTCTCAACCCTAACATAATGTGCTGCATGAAAGAGTGTCTCTTGGAGTTTTCCTTCGTGCTGTGAGTTTCTCAACCCTAACATAATGTGCTGCATGAAAGAGTGTCTCTTGGAGTTTTCCTTCACGCTGTGAGTTTCTCAACCCTAACATAATGTGCTGGTACTTTTATGTCACCTTGAGCCAAGCTGAATTCATCTGAGAGGAGGGAGCCTTACTTGAGAAAGTGTCCTTACACTAGTAAGATCTAGTGTTTGCAAACCTGTAAGGCACTTTTCTTAGTGATTTATAGAGGAGGGCTCAACACATTGTGGGATAGTATCACCCTTGGGTGGAGGTCCTGGGTGAACAAGGCACCAGGAACAAGACAGCCAATAGTCAACGCTTCTCCGTGGCCTCTGCGTCAGTCAGCTCCTGCCTCCAGGTTCCTGCCCTGCTTCAAGTCCTGTTCTGACTCCCGTTGAGGGTGAGCAGTGATGCGGAAGCATAAGCAAAGTAAGCTCTTTCCTCCCCAACTTGCTTAGTCATGGCGTTTCATCAAAGTGAGGGTGACCCCAACTAGGAGAATATATGAGAAGGGGCACGAGCATGTAGGAGGGGACAGAGGAGCTACGGGGGATGTTTGAATATTAGGAGGCAGGTGTTTGAGATGACTGGGACGCTTCATGGGTGTATACACTCTACCGATCCTCAAGGCAGAGCACATGGTGCCCTTTAGAAGCACAGGGCGCCTGTGACTGCTCAGGGTGTACCATGGAGCCTGTGTGGCTATCATGAGGCTTCTGAATTGAGATCATTGTCTACGGGTGGAGTGCTCAGACTACGTGTCTGAGTTCACGCTGACCCGTATAGAGCGAACAACGCAATTTGTAGAGATCCTAGCCCCAAGTATGGTGCATAATGTCCATATGGAAGCTCTGGCTTTGCTTATGAGCTGTTTTTTGAGTTTTCAGTACTGAGGGAAGACATGGTACGGTAGTGTCACAAGTGTTGCCTTCTTATTAAGATCGGGGAGTAGTTGATGGAAACACCCAGCACTTAAATTTTTATATATTTCATTCTTTTCATCTCATTTGATGAATACTTCTTACAGATCACCTCTCATCCTTCCTCCCGCTACCCCCAGCCCTCCCCTATTCCCAGCCTACCCACCATTCCCTCCTCCAAAAGAGTAAGGCCTCCCACGGGGAGTCGGCAAAGCCTGGTACATTCAGTTGCAGCAGGACCAAGCTCCTCGCCCCCTGCATCGATGGCTGAGCACCCTAACCCTAACCCTAACCCTAACCCTAACCCTAACCCTAACCCTAACCCTAACCCTAACCCTAACCCTAACCCTAACCCTAACCCTAACCCTAACCCTAACCCTAATAGGTCACGGGCTCCAAAAGAGCCAGCGTATGGGTCAGGGATAGAATCTGATCCCACTGCCAGAGGCCCACCCCTTACATAGATCACACAATTGTCTCCCACGGTGCAGAGGGTCTAATCCAGTTCCACGCAGGCCCCATAACTGTCGGTCTATAAAGTTCGTGCATTCCCACGAGCTTGGTTCAGCTGTCTCTGGAGATTTCTCCATCAGGATCTTGACGGCCTTGCTCAAGTAATCCCCATTCCTTCTCTTCAACTAGACCAAGCCTGGCCTGGTGCTTGGCTGTGGGTCTCTGCATCTACTTCCATTAGTTACTGGATGAAGGCTCTATGATGTCATAGATTACCGGGATAGGCCAGCTCAGGCACCCTCTCCACTATTGTTAGGAGTCTGAGCTCACCCAGAACTTTTTAACCACATTGAACATTTTTAACTTGAAAGTCAAGGGTTAGAAGTTCAGACTCTCTGTTTCCAAGACAAATTTTAGAAGATGTATGACTTATTTTTAATTGTGTGTTTTTCCTGCGCCTTTGTGCACCGTTTGCATGCAGTACCTGTGAGGGACAGAAGAGGGCACCAGGTCCTCTGGAACTGGAGTTACAGATTGTTGTGGAACTGGAAACCCAACCCAGGTCCATGGAAGACAGCGGTGCTCTTAGCCCCTGAGCCATTTCTCCAGCCCCTAAAGATACTATTTAGTGAATTTAAGTTGAGTAATATTTGGGAAGCCATTTTATAAATGTCTAGGGTTGACTTTGAACCTCACTTAAAATAATTGTTAGGCTAATGACTGCCTTCTTTTGCCAATTTCTGTACTTCAAGTTGCCCCACAAACCCAGTATATTTATATTAAAGTTTCGGTTCTGAACTGAAGGTAAGAAAGTATGTTGGAGCAAAGTCACCATCAGCAATGGATTCTGGACTTAACCCACTTTTCAACAGACATTTTCATGTCCTGTGTACATACCGTGTTTTCCTGGGGTTGGGCATGTGCTATGTAGTATGTGTAATGTCTTCGTGCAGCTCTTGGTGGATTCCATAGGGGCCATTGTTGTTTATATAAAGTTCAAAGTGCAAGAATAGACTTGGTATAGATGACCTGTGATGAGCTCACATCCATCTATACAGCACCCGTAGTGAGTCAACCAGAGCCTGAGTGCCCTGTGTAGATCAGAGTGCATCTACTCTGAGGTCACACTGTTCCTGTAAGGAGATCCTAATGACATACACACAGCTCACAGTGGTCAAAATATAAACCACAGAACCCCGTGCCCATCTCAGAGTGCACACATATATAACTTACAGTGCCCAGTATAGATCTCAGAGTGAATTAGAACAGACTGATAGTGCCTTGTATGGAGTGTCTTTTGTGAACCTCATATTAGGTCCTAGTAGTGCTCAGAGTACACCCGAGGGCAGGTCATAATGTAACTGTGTTGTGGCATAATGCTTATATAGAAACATCATTGCCCTTGTACATTAGGTCACATAATTAGACCTTACATATTATGTGTGCATGAGATATGTATCTATACACACATATGCAATACTATCAAGTATGTCTCATTATAAACTCTAGATGACCCTGAAGAAAGCATATATTGTTCTTGGACTGATCTGAGTGCCTGTGTAAAGCTAGAAGCCTTTGATGGCTCCGGGCACCTGAACTCACCTCCCCCGGCCCGCCCCCCCCCACATACTGAAAAATCTTACAAAAACAAAAAAAACCAAGGTGTTAATTAGTTGAGAAAGACAATGATCAACTCTGGCTTCCAATCACACATGTATATGCATGCACCCAATGTGCCTATATAACATGCATCTGCACGTTATATGTATACACTCAGACATACCGGGTGTGTAGATGCTATTCTTCACACAATACAAATCTTGAAGAGATGGGTAATACTGGCAGTGACTGTGATGCACGTGGGGATGGGGGGGCGATGAATGCGTGAGTGGAGGCGTGGGTGGGTGATGTTTGCTTTTTATATTTTCAGCTCATTCACCAACATCTAAATACAGGCCCATGTTCTCCAGAACTCTATACAATCGGAGGCAGAAACCTACAAAGCCAGAAGGTCCGGTGGACATTTTCATCTTATTGGCTCACGGGATGATAAGGCAAACAGAAGCAATACTTTTCTCCCAGGGCATCAAACTCTCCCACACAGTAGAGGGCTGCTTCAGGTGCGGCACAGCTGATTTTACCAAGCCAGTGACATTGACCCTTCTGACCACAATTATATGTGTAAATATATTTTATTATATGTAGTTATATCTTTTATGAAAATCAGTTACATATACAGACACACATAAATGTATGTTAGGGTTTTGTGTGTGTGCATGTGAGTACAGGTGTCAAATCCTCTTGAAGCTGGAATAGCAAATGATTGTGAGTGGCCTGATGTGGATGATGGATACTCGGATCTGTGCAAGGATCGCTAAGTATTCTTAACCACTGAGCCCACTCTGAGGCCCCCACAGTTATCTTTTGGGGACTGTGGCTGTGGAAAGAAAGAAGGAATTCTGTTGGGAATCTGTTCGGGTTAGTAGACAGCTAGGAGTAATTCTAGAGCTCTACTACTAATATTTTCTATCAACCCACTCACTGGCTGCCCGGTTGTCCCAGGACAACTGCAATGAGACCTATTTGCCAGAAGAGGGCGCTCAAACACAGCGCTTCGTTTCCCCTCCTAGAGAGCGGGGACTTCACATATAGCACACAGCTGTGTCAAGACAGAGCCAGGTGATGTAAAAACATTAATTCATTTTATATGTGCGCCCGGGCTGGGAGGTGGCATTCTGTAGCTCATGTGTGGAGACCAGAGGTCAGCTGGCAGGAGCCAATTCTCTCCTTCCACCTCATGGGTCCCAGGGATTGAAGCAGAGGAATGCCTTTACCAGCTGAGCCATTTTGCCGGCCCCAGTAGAAGGTGAAAACACTGTAAGCAACCAGCTAAACACAAACTTGGGTATAAACAGTTGGCAAACTGGCTTTCACCAAACATAGGATCTAGACCAGGAGCCTTCCTCTTGTGGTAAAAGTGATGTTTGAATTGTTTCTTTATGGGCTGGAGAAACAGTTCAGAGGTTAAGAGGGCTGGCTGCTCTTCTAGAGGATTCAAGTTTGCATTCCCAGATGTTAACTATCATGGCAGATGTTAACTATCCATAATTTGAATTCCAGCGGATTTGACCTCCCTTCTGGCCTCCAGGCAGGCACGGAGGGCCACCTCCGTGCTAGGTGAATAGTCTGCCATTAATTTATATTCCTCCGTGGCCATCCCCACATAGGGCCGGCCTTAAGGTCACCCGGTCCAGGCCAGCCGTCATTAGGGTAGCTGGGATGACGGCCCTGCTGCACCACACATAGGTTTTGAGAGATGGTTTCTAACTTCATGGTCCTCTGCCTCCTGGATACTGCCGTAAAAAAAAGTGGGTCAGCACACCTCATAATTATCTTAAATTTATTATTTATTTATCATTATTATTCTATATGGAGGTATGAGATGAGCTTACACCGTGACGCATTCAGTCTTGAATCCATTTTTGTATACTGGCATCCTCTTCAGTGAGCTCTGCCTTTGGAGGTGTGAATGACCTCGCTATCTTTCTCATGTTCAAAACTGGCTTGAAATTATGTCTGCCCTAGCTTGATGCCTGGGGTTTGTCAATCCAGCACTTCCTTGAAAAGCTGAGGCAGGAGGATTGTGAGGCTAGCCGGAGCTATTCAGATAGGCAGGCTGAAGAGAGAGGCTATGGACTGTGGGCAGAGATGGTTTATGGTGATGGGAGAGACGCTTCATGTTTGCGTTTGAGACATGATTGGCTGTGAGGATTCTGTCTGCTTTTGGCGTTCTGTTAGAGTACATGCCTGTTTCTTCTGAGTTGCCTGAAGGATGAGGATGCGTCTCACAGGAGAGCAATTCTGCCATTGCTTTTCCTCTGACTGGGACCCAGTGTGTGTGCTCTTACTGTAGTGTATAAGATGATGGATGTGCTTGCGGTTACTTCCTCTGTGATCCTGGCCTCTACAGTGCATGGCCAGGTAAAGGAGGGAACCTTTGGGATAGCTAGAAGAGGAAACGAGTTAAGAGTTTTCTGGAGAGCGTTTTGAAGCACCATGAAGACCAGAAGATTTCAGTTCACTTCCAGTTGTAACTTTCTACTGCTACCAAAATGCATTGTGCCTTCAATCATAGGGCCTCGCCATCTATTGTGGTAACCAGAGATGTGACTCCAATGTGAGTTTTCAAGCCCCAAAATGGATGAGTTGGATAACCAAGGCAGGGAAAGGGCCAGTGGAGGGAGGGGTAACAAATTAACATGGCATCAGTGAGAGCTGCTATTGGCCTTGGCATTCGAGAAGTTGTTTTGAGACAGGATGTCATAATCTCTTTTCTGTTGCTGTAATAAAATATTCCAACAAAATCAATGTAAAGGAGAAAGCTCACAGTTCCAGGTTATAGTCTAGGATAGCCTGGAAATCACATGGCTGGAGCTTGAGGAAACTGGTCCTATCACATCCCCGTAAGAAAGTGGAGAAAAATGAAAGAATAGATACATAAGAGTGCTTAGCCCCATCTCGACAAGTATATAACCCAAAATTCCCAAGCGTAGGGAATGGTGTAACCTACAGTGGGCATGTCTCCTAACATCAATTGATGTAACTAAGACAGTCCCTTATAGTCATCTTCAGGCCTCTCTCCCCAGTGATTCTTGACTGTATCCAGCTGACATTAAGACTAACCATCATGTACTGGTCTTTTGTAGACAAGGCTGGTCTTGAACTTCCTATGTAGCCAAGGACGACCTTGAACTTCTGAGTCTCCTATTTTTACCTCCCAAATGTTGATATTATGGACAAGTACCACCATACTGAGTTTCATGATAAGCAGTCTTAAATGCCTCACAAAGACCCCAGGAAGCCCCACAGTGAGAGTGTATAAGCAGTAACGTATTTGGACCAGTTAGGAAATGTAATAGGGAAATCCAGTTATATGGAAGATTTTATTATGAATTTAAAGTCACATTCTTCTTATATATCAGTTATTAAATATATATATATATATGTCTAGGTATCAGGGAACTCTTGAAAGCCCCCCTTCTTTCTCTTTTTTTATTCTCTTGGGTTATTATTATTATTATTATTATTATTATTATTATCAACTCAGGATTTCTCTGTGTAGCTCTGGCTGTCCTGGAACTCATCCTGTAAATCAGGCTAGCCTCAAACTCAAAGATCTTCCTGCCTCTGCCTCCCAAGATCTGGGATTAATGGTGTGCACCACCATCGCCTAGTAACGGCTAGTTCCTTGGATACTGGCCAGGTCCATACCCAGGATTCCTGGGCTCTGACTTCTTTCTCTTTTAAAGTACACATTCCCATAAAAACTCCAATGGAAAAATCTGATTTGTCTTCCATTCTACTGGTCTCAACTGTTCCAATGCCCTTGCCAGCTGTAATAACCCCTGGAAACCTGAAAAGTCTGCACATACTAACCACATCTTTAAAAAACTACTTTTACCTCTAGAGAAAGAATAAATTCCCTGTCTTCTATGTTATCTGGAAATGTATACTATCTCCTTTTCCAAGGGAGCTGTCACAGTCTTTCATAGATTGGAAGTACAGGAATTTAAAATGAAATTTTCACTGTCCCATGCATCCTATAACATAGGATCAAACGCCTTTCTGCCGCAGCTTCAGACGCATCCCATTTTCAGTAATACTTGGGCTGTCGCTTGGTTAGTCCCATTGATATCTTATTACACGGTCTTCTCCTCTCTGTATATGGATTCTATTTACACTGGGTGATCAGTTACCCTGTATCTCATCTCTACGCATCAAATAATGTCATGTTCTCTTAGCCAGAGACAATGACTTGAACACATATCTTGAGACATGATTTAACCTGTAACAATATTGCTATAGTAATGCTCTTTTCCTACTGCTGTTCCAATACTCTGGGAAAACCAATTAAGGGGAGAAGAGGCTTGTTTGGTTCAGC
This sequence comes from Phyllotis vaccarum, assembly GCA_033318265.1. Lineage (NCBI taxonomy): Eukaryota > Metazoa > Chordata > Mammalia > Rodentia > Cricetidae > Phyllotis > Phyllotis vaccarum. The sequence goes on along the minus strand of JARWLC010000017.1, from coordinate 68,345,078 downwards.
TCATAGTTAAAGGAACAGTCCACTATGATGAGGTTCAAAGCATCTGGCCACATTGCATCCACCCCAGAAAGCAGAATAAAGGATGGTGCATGCTCAGCTTCTTTTCTTATACAGTTAGGATGTTGGTTCTGCCAAACTCCAGGTTAGGTCTCACCATCCTGAATGATGTTCTCGACACTGAACTGTGATTTGTCATATCTATCATCTATCTATCTAACATCTATCTATCATCTATATGTCTATCTATCATCTATCTAATTTACGTATACTGGAGATTTTGCCTGAGGATATATATACATGCAAAAGCATGCATCCTGTCACTGAAGGAGGTACACTTATACCTTCTGTCACACTTGTTGCATATGTATTATCTGTACAGCAATGTTGGGTTTCCTCAAAGCATATATGGGATATGTATGATGTCCATTGTTCAGTGGCATGCTTGGCTCTGTCTACTGGGACTGAGTGTCAATTATCATCCTTCAGTATGACAAGACAGCTTAGTGTGTGTGGAAAATCAGAGCATCATTCATGTTTAGTAGCACACTTTTCTGTTTTAAAATGCGACTCAGAAGCCATAATTAACAAGTCTATTTGAAAATCAACATCTAGTTGTATGAACTGATACTTTCTACCACAGCTCTCAGATGCACGGAATCTTACAAAATGTGCTCTGCTTATGCACTCTCAACTTTTTTCTCCTTCCTTCCTTCTTTTTTTTGATGAGCAAAGTATTAGGTACTTGTAATCCTAACACATATGAGGCTGGGCAGAGGATTTCGACTTTGAGATTATCCAGGGTTATATTAGGAGTGTGAAGACAGCCTTGGCTATATTCCAGGCTCTCAGCTAAAATACCAGACAAACAAAACAAAGAAGACAAACAATTTGTCAGGAAGATGACTCTTAGTAAAGAGCTTGCTATGAGGACCCAAGTTTGATCCCCAGAACCCATGTAAGCTCCATGCAGTGGCACACATCTGTAATGTCAGTACTCCCGTGGTGAGATTGGAGGTGGAGACAGGAGGGTCTTGAGAAGCTTGCATCCCAGATAGTCTGGCACACACAGACCCCCTTCTCGAAGTGGAAGGCAAAGTCTAACACCCAAAGTAGCCCACATCCATGTTCACACACAAGAAGTTCATATAATGCACGCATGCACGCGTGTGGGCACACACATACACAATTAAAAATAAAAACCATTAAGACTTATTTTACTGAATGTAATGAAAGAAAGCGTTATCAATTGACTGCAATTAATTTGACAACACAGGCTACTTGTATGAATTTGAAAGGATGGGCAGCACATGACAAACACTCTGACAGTGGACCACATGCCAGCCTTTCTCCATCTTTGACATTCAAGTGGGCTCTGCGATGCCTGTAGATGTGTGACTTTGAGGACCTTCCCAACCCTGACATACAGAGGGTTCTAGCAGGGACCTCTGATGCAGAGGTGGTTGAGGTACAGCAACAAAGCCCCTATACTCTTCCTGTGTGTCTTCATGGTATTCTGATGCCAGCCAAACTTCAAGTCCCACCAATAGTTTTTGAGAGTGCTTCCAGATGCTTCCAAGCTGGTATGTTTCCAGTGTCCTATAAGGAGAGGATCCAATATGGTTTGACTGGACTTTCTTTATTAAAAACATTTTTATTACAAGCCAGGCATGGTGGGATACATCTTTAATCCAAGTTCTTGGGAGGCAGAAACAGGAGGATTTCTATGAGCTTGAAGCCAGCCTGGTCTACATAGAGAGACCTAGTCTTAAAAACAACAAAAAAAGGGACAGGGTATATTACTCTGTTGTCCAGGCTAGCCGTGTCTCAATAAAAATGGAATATAAGCATCAGCATTCAGAGATGCTGAGATTAAAAGCAAGTGCTCCTTGAAACATCTCTGGATTACACTCACAGGATTCCTTATTTGCCAGGGCTCTCTAAGATTTCCTAGATTAGCAATTTTTTCTCACCTGTGTGAGTTTTCTGGCCAACAGTGGGGTTTGACTTGTTGAAAAACTTCCCATGTTGTTTGAACTTAAATGATATCTGAGCTATAAGTTCTTAGGAAATAAGCGAATGTATTTTTTATGGTGGGAAGCTTTTCTTCAATGTTTACATTGGCAAGATTTATGCTTGATTACATCATCTCCTGCTGTGTTAGAGTTTTACTACATCCTTTATGTCATAGGGTTTCTCACTTACATGAATTCACTGACTTATAGTGAGGTGGTAATGTAAACATAGCATCCCTACATTTCCCAAGGCGTCTTTCAACTATATACTTTCTCTGACATATAGCGAGGTATAACTCCCTTATACAACTTTCTCATACCTTGCCATGTGTAGGGCTTATTACTGGCATCAGCTTTCAGATGTTGATGAGATGTAATAGCATCACGTTTTCCTACATGTCTGGGGCTTCTCACCTGTTGAATCTGACTAGTTGAAGAAAGTTCTTTATAATTTGCATCCCTACAGTTTCTCACTTGGATTGAGTTTCTCACCTCTATGTGTCTTCTGATGGCGTGTGAGGTATGACTTACGAGAGAATGCTTTCCCACATTTCTTACATCCAAATGGCTTTTCAGGCTTATGAATCACCTGATGCCGAGTGAGGTACGCCTTAAGGTAGAAAGTTTTCCTGCATTCTTGGCACTCATAGGGTTTCTCACCGGTATGCGTTGTCTCATGCTGTATTACTTGTGACTTTCGAGAAAAGGATTTCCCACATTCTTTACATTCATAGGGCCTCTCACCTGTGTGGGTTTTCTGATGCTGAGTGAGGTGTGACTTACGGGCAAAAGCATTCCCACATTCTTTACACTTGTGTGGCTTCTCACCTGTGTGGATTTTCTGATGCTGAGTGAGGTGTGAATTTCGAAAGAAAGCTTTCTGGCATTCCGTACACTCAAAGGGCTTCTCACCTGAATGCGTTCTCTGGTGCTGGGTGAGTTGTGACTTCAGGTAAAAGGCTTTCTTACATTCTTTACATTCATAGGGTTTTTCCGGTGCGTGGATTCCCTGATGCCGGGTCAGGTGTGACTTGTGGCAGAAAGCTTTCCTGCATTCCTTACATTCATGGGGCTTCTCCCCTGTATGGGTTCGCTGATGGCGAATGAGTTGTGACTTATGGGAGAAAGTTTTCAGACAGTCATTACATCCATAAGGTTTCTCAAGAGTGGGAGTGTGATGCTGAGTGAGGCTTGATATATAGAAGTAAATTTTCATTAATTCTTTGCATTCATTTTGTTTTTCAACTGTATGAAGCCTCTGACACTGAGGCAGTAGCGAGTCATGGTTGAGAGCCTGACTGTCCTCTCTACACTCACAGGATTTATCATCTGTATAAAGTCTCCGATGTTGGATGAAGGTTGACTTATCACTGTTAGCTTCCCTATATTCTTCACACTCACAGGGTTTCTCACAGCTGTGTGACCTCAAATGATTGATGTGCTGTGACTCATGGTAAAAGGTTTTCCCTGCTACTTTACATTCATAAATTTGTTTCTCTATGTGCATTTTCTGATCGACCGTTTGTAGTTCAGCATTCAGACAGAAGACTTTGATGTTTTCCTTGTGTCCACGGGACTCTTTCCCTTCATGTGCTTCCTGATGTTTTGGAAAATGTGATTTGTTGAGGATGGGTTTCTTACAGTCACAGCCATAACCTTTCCCTTCCATGTGAATGCTGTCTTGGTTGCTAGGGAACATTTTATGGCATGCATTCCATTTCAAAGCTTGCTTTCTTAACTGGGTCATATATTGGGCAGGAAGTGTTACTTCATTCAAAGATTTCTCACTGAGCTTTTTAGAGGTTTCCTGAACATGAGACAACTTCTTAGGTGTCAATATTGCTTTGGTGTGGAAGGCTTCATCTGGCCTGAAAGACTGAAAGGGGTGTTCTGAACACTGATCCTTGCTATGGTGTGTAAATTGGTCAGGATATGAGAGAACTTCCTTTATTTCATTCAAATTATGAGTTACTTCTGTTACCTGCCTCTCGTCAGGCTCACCAGGCAAAGGTACATCTTGCTGTGGATTAACAAGCTCCCGATGGAACATTCTAGAATAGACTTCATTCTTCATGTTCATGTTTGAAATGCAGTTTGAGTCCACACTGAATATGTTTTCTACTTCCGCCATATCTTCCTTTGATGTATTCCTCTTGGCGATTTCAAGCTGGCTTGAATATTTCTCTTGAACTTGCTGTCTTGTCTCTGCCAGGGCACTCCATTTATGGACATCTACAACGGTATTAAAATGATCATTTAATACATGCTCTTAAGAGTCAATATTAAAAGCTTGCACTGGACAGTCACAGTTATTTATAGAAATTTGACTGTCAATCTGAGAAATTATATAATGTCACATTTAATATAAGTGTATCTAGGGTGCATAAACTTTTATATATCTTGATTGTGGTAGTGATGGTTCTGTGACTATATAATGCTAAACTAGAAGAGTCAAATTTTAATATGTTAAAATAAAAAATGGAGAGGTAGGCTTTACACCTCCGTGCTCCACAGGTCATCAGGCTCCTCTGAAATCTTGCTTCTTTGTTAATCCAGATAGACCTTGTTCTTTTTCTCCCAGAGGACACCTGCCTCCTCCAAGATCTCACTTCCTTGTGCTGCTGGGCAACCGAATGTACATTTTGTTCTTTCAGAATCCCCTGGGATGGCTGCTACCCTTCCTCTCTGAGATACCGCAGCCCCATGTCGGCAGGAGGTTTTCTATTTCCACAAGATGGCCAGCTCCTCTAGGATCTCATTTCCAAGTGTTACTAGGTAGAACCACTCTCCTCAGCGTATAGGTCTCCTGACTCCACAGCTAGCTTTCACAGGATATTGTGCTTCAACCCACCAGTTGACCAGGGCCTAAAGTAGGGCATCCAGGCATGGAGAGATGCAGAAGGCTGCAGAAGAGAGGACCAGAAAGCGTCATCACTGGATGATTGTTAGTATAGATAGTAAAAGACCCTCAAAAGACTACTAAGGACAGAACCTGCAGCCTCAGCACTAACCCCAATTCATCCTAAGACACTGACACTGTCCCGATACCTAGACCCAGGAAGGATACAAAAAAATGATATAGGAGAATTTTCCTGATGATCAAAGATACAAACATCCGCAGTAAGAGTCTTGCAAATCCAACGTCAGAGCACATTAGGGAGATCACACACCAACTGAGCAGCACCACCCAGACAAACCAGATATAGACATGGAAATAAGGGCAATTGTCAGCTCCACCAATGCCCATGGGAGGAACAGGCAATAAACAGTGGGGAATAGACTGCGAGGTTAAAAACACAAACTAAACGAATAATAAAAAATAAGATAAACGAAGGAAGAGGAGAAAGGGATAAAAGAAAGAACTGAGGTAAAATAAAAGATAGAAAAGGGCCAGGCATAGTGGTGCACACCTCTAATACAGCACCCAGAAGGCAGAAGCAGGCAGGCAGATCTCTGTTAGTTCAATAAAGTGACTCCAGGACAGGCATAGAGAGACTCTGTCTCAAAAATAAAATAAAACACAGCCCATCCCCAAAAGAGTGTGGAGGAGAGCATATAAGGTAAAAGCATTTGGTTCCAAAGTAAGAAAAGAGCCCAGCAGGTAACTTCTACTCCTTGAATTTACTCTGGCTTAAGCTTCTCCTTATTTTGTGATCATTTCCAACTTTCGGGCTCCAGGAACAGCTCAGTCTTCTAACAGGACCACTCTCAAGGTAGCAGCTCTTTACAGCACCCCAAGGGATGTGGAGAAATGCAAATGACGTCTCCACAACAGTCATCAGTGCAGAAAGCCAGACACAACCACCAGAAGCACTGGATGGGATGTTTACTGGACTCCAGAGTGGAGGAATGTGGGTCTTGAGGCATTGGGGCTCCTAGCACTCTCTAACCACTTGGGGGGCTCCTATTTTATCCGCATTGCCTTTCTGTTTTCCACCTTTCAGCTATACCCACATCATCTTAATCATATGGATTATTCTCTCTGTCCCCAGATGTGTTCTCTCCTTTGTTACACATTGGTCCTCCCATTCCCAAGTCAGCGAAACCTTCGAACTAACACTTTATTTCTGAACCTCTGATTTATTCTTTTCTCATTTTCTTAAAATGTCCACAGGTAACTGTAACAATAACCATAACTTTAAAATTTCCTCTAGGGCAATTTTTGAAAAACATTTGTATATCTACACTAACCAAGAGTGCTAATTTTGGTGACTGTGATCATACATCAGTAAGTAACAAAAGCAACTTGTGGAGGGCTTATTTATCTTAAGCATCTTGCTCATACTCCATCACTGATGGAAGGAGTCAGGGCAGGAAACAAGGCAGAAACTGAAGCAGAGACCATGGAGAAATACTGAGTACTGGCATGCTCTCCATGGCTTGCTCACCCTGCTTTACCATAGCACCCAGAACCAGCTGCCCAGGGGCAGCACCCCGTACAGTAGGCTGGTTTCTCCTCCCATCAATCACCAATTAAGAAAATGGCCCACAGGATTGCCTATAGGCCTGATGGAATCATTGTCTCATTTGAAGATCCTCTTTCCCAGATGACCTTGGCCTATGTTGATGACAAATAACTTACACGGTTACTTTTTATTTAGTTTGTAAGTAAATAATTCACTGGAGGTTGGTTCACTTGATGCCTTTCCTAAAATAGAACCCCATGTCTTTTCCTTTCCTCTTGCTAAACAACCTCTGTGAATCTTCTATCTTTGTTTCATTTTTCCTTGTCATAATACATTTGTGGTATGACTATTGCGACCCAAACAATTACAAAGACAACAACCCTTAAGCTAATCAAAGAGCAGTGCTAAGGGATTGTGTTTGGGTACTTTGTAAATATTTGTCCCTCCTACTGGTTTAATAAAACACTGATTGGCCAGAAGGCAGACAGGAAGTAAAGGCAGGCTACCAGACTAAGAAAACTCTGGGAAGCGGAAGAGCAGAGCAGAGATACCAGGCAGAGGAAGCAGGATCAGAATGCTGCTCTGAGAAAAGGTGCTAAGCCACTTGGCTAATCATGGTTAGTTTAAGAGTCGAGAGTTAACAAGTTATACGCCTGAGCCATAGGGTGATCAACATGAAATTAACACAAGCTTCTGTGTGCTTCTTTGGGACTTTGGGGCTGCTGGTCCAGATCTTAGGGTCAGTCTGGGCCACAAACTTCTTACTACAGAGCAGAAACTGGAAAAAAAATAACCCAACCTGTCAACCAATGCCTATGAGAAATTAGTCTAGGGAGAGGAAGATGAGTGAGGGGTGGAGGAAGGGATAGAGCGCGGCTGTTGGAGTGGTTTCCTAGACTCCATAGATCTATGGGCTTGAGCCTTAGAACAGAAGAGAAATAGAAAAAAAAATAGGGAAAGTATTTAACTGAAAAACTGAGTGAGACGTCCCACGCAGTGCTAGTGAGTTTGGGCAAATACAGGATACTTCAACAGCAGCACCACCAACAACCCAACCAAACCCAAAGAGGAAAATGGCTCGACCGGGAGTCCCTGATTTGGAAAGTGTGTCGTTCAAGAGCCTGCTCTCCTCAGGTCTGGCTTTGATAAACTTTGGTGAAAACATGTCAATATGACCAAGAGCCAAGGAGCTCACTTTTTGCTCACTCTTGCCCAAATAGCACCGACTCACCTGGTAGGCATTGCTCTATGGCTTCCGCACCATTCCATGGTGCCAATCCTTCTTCCAACTTGGAGATCAACTCAGGTTTGGCTAAACAGTGCCCTGTGAGTGGGAAATAATACAGGATTTGTGCCAAGGCAGGTTTATGGACAAAAGACAGTAGTCCTGTTTCAGGGTCTTTGCCACAATGGCTGAACTAGAACTTGTGTTAGAGAGGGTTTGCACCACAGTCTTCACTCACTGGAGTATCACCCTTATGGGGAATTCAGTTGTAAGACACATAACCCAATAATGTTTTATTTTACAAATTGTCTGTACTTGTGCGTGTCTGTGTGAGAATATGCAAATGTGGGTATAGGCGCCCGTGGAGGATAGGAAGGCTTGTTGGATCCCTGGAAGCTGGAGCTACAGCTAGATGTGAATCACTAGATGTATGTGCTGGGATCCAAACTCAGGTTCCCTGCAAGAGCAGCAAGTAAGTAGTCTTAACCTTGACCCATCTCTCCGTCTCTTCTAGCTTAGTATGGCCTTGAACACACTATATAGATAAGAATAACTTTGAACTTCTGCTCCTCTGCCCCCACCGCCTGAGTGCTAGGATTACAGGCGTGTGATAAATGGCGGTTTATTCTTGATTTAAAACTCTTGGTCTTGTGTTCCTTAAAGTGCTGTCCACAAAACAAAAGATGTGATCAGTGTAGGTGTTCATCAGCACAGGGATAGTAAATAAAAGAAATAGAAGTAGTATGCTTAGAAATGGAATGTTTTCTATGAAAATAAATGAAAATTCTGTTGCAGTGACATGACAGAAAGGGAGGGTCCTCTGTGAACAGTCACCACCACCTGTGGCCTACAGGAGACACTATCCCTGTCACAGCAACAGAATGGAGTAAATAACACAGCAGACATCTAGGCCTGTGATAGAGGTTCTCAACCTGTGGGGTGTGACTGTTTGGGGTCAAATGACCCTTTCACAGGGATCACGTAGGCCACCTTGCATATCAGATATTTACATTATCATTCATAAAAGTAGCAAAATTACAGTTAATGAATTAGCAATGAAAATGATTTTCTGGTTGGGGTCAGCACAGTACGAGGAGCTGCATTAAAGGGTCATAGCATTAGGAAGGTTGAGAATCACTGGTTTATGATAATAGTAAGAGAGATGTTAACATTTCCTTTTAAGACAGCCATTTACACCTTACATGTAATTCCAATCATGGTCCTCCCCCCCCCCCCCGACTGCACATGCTCTTAATAAACTAACTTCAGAGCTCTGGCAAAGGGAGGTTGACAGATACATCTTCTGACAGCTCCCTCTTATTTGGGTGAGCAGTGCTTCCCCCCACCCCCTACCCCCATGCCTCTCCAGGAGAGCCACAATACATAAGTGAAATATATTGGGTAGGAAACAAAATAAATCAAAAACAAAAGCTAAGGGAAAAATAAGTAGTGAAAGAGAAAGCCTAAAGGCCAGAGCTGCACGTCCTCATTACACGTTTAAGCTGAACTCAGAGAAGCAAAATGCAGAACAGTGGTTACAGCATGTGGTAGAGGGATGGGGAGGGGGTGGCTAGTGCATCTTGGGGTCCAGCAAAAGGGGGAATAATTTCTATGTCGATTGAAAATGTGTAATATCCATTAGTACGATCAGATATTACCAAGCGTATCAGCAAAGAAGAAAAAGCAGCTGAGATTTATAGAGTGAGACTCACCCAGGGACACCAGGCTGCTGTAGTTCTCCAGCATCACATCTCTGTAGAGGCTCCTCTGAGCAGCATCCAGCACCTGCCACTCCTGCCACGTGAAGTCCACAGCCACGTCCTCAAATGACACCAACCCCTGCAATGACACACTTCTCGTCAACCCAAGGTCCTGAAAACACAAAGTCAGAGTTCATGTATTTGTATCTCTTTCTCTTTCTCTCATATGACGCCCCCACTACTGTCTTGCTAGTGTTTAATAGAAGGTATAGTTTGATTCATATTCTATTTTATATGACAAAGAAAATTAAATGCAAACATCCTACCTCTGGCTAATTCATGGATTAAAAAATTATAGTTTCCTAGAAATAATCACAATACAAACAAAATCTATAGATGAATACATATGGATGGAAAGGTTTTTTTTTTAAATTACTTTTTAAGTATAATTAAAGTAAAGGAGGTACTGGAAGAATGGATCAGCTGTTGAGCACTGGCTGTGCTTCCAGAGGACCCAGGTTCAATTCCCAGCACTTACTTGGTAGCTCACAACCATCAATTGCTCCAAATTCTGGGGGAGCTGAGAGGTTCTTCCGGCCTCTGTGGGCACCAGGCACGTACATGGGGCACACACATACACATCAGTAAAACACTTAGATGGTTTTATGGCAACTTGGCACAAACTAAAATTGTCTGAGAAGAGGGAGCCCCAGTTTTAAAAAAAAATGGCTCTATAAGATTGGGTCGCAGAGGTAGATTTCTGTGAGTTTGAGGCCAGCCTGATCTTTCAGGACAACCAAGGTTACACAGAGAAACTTTGTCTTGAATTTGAGACTATCCCGGTCTACAGAGCAAATTCCAGGACAGCAGGGTTACACAGAGAAAACTTGTCTTAAAAAAAAACCAAAATAAATACATAAATAAACAAACAAACAAACAAATAAATAAATAAATAAATACATACATACATACATAAATAAATAATTTTTTTTTAAAAAGCAAGCAAGAAAAAAAAATGGCCAGTAGGCTGGCCTTTAAAGCAATTTCTTAATTAGTGAATTAATGGTTGATGGGGGAGGACCCAGTGCATTGTGGGTGGTGCCATTAATGGGCTGGTGGTTCTGGGTTCTGTAAGAAAGCATACTGAACAAGCCATAAGGAGCAAGCCAGTAAGCAGCCCTCTCCACGGCCTCTGCATCCGCTCTTGCTTCCAAGTTCCTATCCTGCTTTAGTTCTTGTTCTGACTTCCTTCAGTGATGGACAATAGGAAAGTGGAAACAAAATAAAGCCTCTCTTCCCCAAATTTCTTTGGTCATGGTATTTTGTTGCAGTAATTAAAAACCCTAGCAAGACACTCATATGAAGTGGGAAATCTTTCTGTACACTGTATTCTTGATTACCATTTGTTAATAAAGAAGCTGTTTTGCCCTATGGCAAGGAAGCTTAGAGGCAGGTGGGAATCCAGGCAGGGATAAAGATGAAGGAGGGAAGAATCAAAGAGATGCTGCAGGTTGTCACTCAGAAAGCAAGATGTAATGGGACACAGGTAAAGCCATGGAGCCATGTGGCAATACATAGATTAATAAAAATGGGTTAAGTTGTAAGAGCTACTTGGTATGAGCCGGAGTCATAGGCCAGACAGTTTGTAATTAATATACATACAGGACTGTGAGTTGGAAAGCTTTGTACAGACCGAGGAGGGGCCTGGGTGGAACAGAAGACTTCCAGCTCCACACATATACATAAAATAAAGTCTTTAAAAAAATAGTAATAGGGGCTGGGTGCAGTGGGTAAAACATTTTCTATGCAACTGTGAGGACCTGAGCTTGAGTCACCAGAGCCTACATAAAAAACTGAGCACAGGTGTATATATCTGCAATCCCAGTGTGTGTGTGTGTGTGTGTGTGTGTGTGTGTGTGTGTGTGTGTGTGTGTGTGTATGTGTGTGTGTGTAGAGACTGGTAGCCCCTGAGAGCTTGCTGGTCAGCCAACCTAGGTAAAAATAGTGAGCTTTCGGTTCAGTGAGAGACAGTCTCTCTGGAAAACAAAATGGAGATATTAGGTGATAATGACACCTAATATCTATCTTTGGCCTCCACATGTGCATGCATGCTTGAATATTTATGAGCATGCACCACACACCCCCTGCATCTCTTTTCTTTCTCTCTTTAACATACACGCACACACACAAACATTCCATATTCATGTAGCCATAAAAATTAAAACTGAAGAGGAGAAGCAATAGAAATGGGGACGTTGGGGCTGGTAGCACAGGACTGTGGTACAGTGTGTGCCAGGAAGGCGCTACGTTGTACACCCTTATTCCACTCATAAACAATCTGAGTAAACATGTACATATGTTTCAAGTCTCTCCAAGGCATAAATGAGTTGACAGACTTCTGTGTACTAAGAATACTTCCCATCAAGTGGGTAAGAAAAGCAGAGATACACCTGGACACGGCGCCTTGGAAATATACCATGTCACTGAAAACTGATCCTAACAAATAATTCAAAAGATTTGGAAAATGCGTGTGGCATCCTATCTCTGTAGTCGTATATAGGTGGATCTTAACTCATCTCGCAAAGATCTAGGCAAGCGTGGATATACACAGATCACAAAATGAGCTCATGGGTTTGTATGGCCTTATAAATATTCCCCTTGACTTTAACCCTTGGGATCAGGGCAGAGGAAACCCACTTAATCTCTGAAGGGATGTATCAACACAGCCTGCTATTAGCTAAGCTTTTTTTACAGCTTGTTCCAGATTGTTAATTCAGCAAAGATCAGTAGGCCTCTGACATCTTTTTTGGAAACTCTGAATATCCTGAGCTCTCCCCCATTGCCCACCACATTGACATCTCCCAAGTCTTCCAGTTCCTCCAAGGTGGAATTTTCCTAGCACTGAGTGTCTCAACTGTAACATTATATTTGAGTAACTATATGGCAAATCTCTAAGATCTGGGAGCAAAGGCATCTGGTCTTGTGCAAATTACACTGGATTCCAGGAAAACAAACGTCCTAAGTGGGCAAACAATACTTCCATGGTCTCAAATCTCTAACATGAATGCAGGGATTGGTGGGAAGGCACAGATCTCCATTTATTCCCAGAAGACCATCCAGTGCTTACTTCATAGGCTGGGCTCTAATAAATTTCTATTGTGGAGTGTCCCCATCCCTGAACCTCTGCACCCTGAGCACAGTGGTCAGAGCTATGATTAAAACACTGCCAGGTAAAAGTCTTTGAGAAGTCACTGGCATAGTGAGTAGGAAACCTTAGTGCTCTGCTTGAGTTAAAACCAATGTACTGGGGCCGGAGAGATGGCTCAGCAGTTAAGAGCACTGGCTACCCTTTCAGAGGACTGGGTTTGTTTCCCAGCACCCACATGGTGACTCACAATCATCTGCAGGATATACTGCACTTCTAAGAACAGACTGTCACTGCCATCTTTGGAGACAGGATGTAACCAGAAGAGGTCACTCTAAGAAAAAGGACTATTCTGAGACCCAGAGAGGTCTGGCATCTTAAGGCTTAGTCATGGATAGAGATGTCACTAAAAGGAATTTTTAGACTTTTAACGACCTATAACCTTCTTGTCCTTAGATCTCTATTAGAATACTCCCTCAATCCCACTGAAATCTCCAAAAGGCTGCATACTTAACCAGCAAAACCAACTTGACCTGGCTAAGCTAAAGAGAAAGCACCTTTATTTATATCCCTACAATGTAGTCTGGTTATAGTATAAATTAGACAAATTTTGCTTCAGAGAACCCATTGCCACTTGTTATTGAGAATGTTTACAGCCTGAACTCATGTGACCTTTACTCATATGACCCTTAACTCTCAGAGTATAAATTGTCTGATGTTCTAATTAGAGTTGGCTATTGTATGAGACTTGATTCTGCCTCATTTATTGGCTCTAATCTCCCAGGTCCCACCACCTCTGGAGTGAAGACAGTAGGTCATTGAGATGGTTCAGCAAATAAAGGCATCTGCCACTAAGTCCCACTACTGTAGTTCAACCCCCAGAACCCACAAGATGAAAGGTAAGAATTGAGGCCCAAAAGTTTTGACTTCCACATATGTACTGCTGGATGTTTGTGTGGCTTATGCACAACCACTGTGGTGGTTTGAATAATGTCCCTCCCCCAGCTTACATCTGAATTCTTCCATCATCAGGAAGTGGTACTGTGGCACTACTTGATAAGGATTACAAGCTGTGGCCTTGCTGGAGGAAGTGTGTCACTGGGGCTGGGCTCTGAGGTTTCAAAAACCCACGCCAGGCCCAGTGGCCCACTCTTCCTGCTGCCCATGGGTCTGGTATAACACTCAGCTATTCTTCAGCATCAAGCCTGCCTGCATGCTGCCATGCTTCCCAAGATAACAATGAGCTAAACCTCTGAAACTGTAAGCAAGCTCCAATTCAATGCTGTCTTTTATAAGTTGCCTTGGTCATGGTGTCTCTCCACAGCAATAAAACAGTGACTAAGACAGCCACTAAGTAAATAAGTGAAAAAAAAAAAAACAACTTAAAATTACTTTAATTAGAAAGGTTGGTGGACATTTATTGTGCATAGTGACGGGTTTCACAGGGACATCTTAATGCAAGCGTACCATGGAGTTTGATCACATGCACTCTGCCATCCTACGTTTTCCTCCTTTATTCTTTTGCTTTGTTTTCACAATCTTGCTGATACTTTCATGTCATATATGTACATGCACAATTCTATCCACAGTGAGCAATAGGATCCACAGTGAGGAAATGTAATATTTGTCTTAGTTTACCTTATTTCACTTATAATGGTATCCAGCTACGTCCGTTTCCCTTAAAAAAAAAAAAAAAACTCAATTTTGTTCTTTGTATCTGAATAAAAATTCTTTTTCATTCAGGCACCTGCTTGAAGTTTAAGCTAATTCTGTAAGTCATCAGTTTGAATAACATTGTAATAAATAGACACATAAGTATCTTTGGACATATATCCAGTGGTGGTTTAGCTGGGTCACAGTGTTACTTGGAAGTATTTTGAATACTTTCCACACTGATTTCCACTGGTGGGTGCTGTCTGAGTATGTTCTGGTACATTGTAAATATTTGTCCCGTCTACTGGTTTAATAGAAAGCTGATTGGTCAGAGGCAGACAGGAAGTGTGGGCAGGGCTACCAGATTAAGAAAACTCTGAGAACAGGAAGAGCAGAGCAGAGATGCCAGAGAAGCCAGAGAGACACCACGGAGACACCACGATGAGATGCCAACAGATGCAGAGGAAAGGCGTTGAAATGCTGCTCTGAGATAAGGTACCAAGCTGCATGGCTACACAGATTAATGGAAATAGATTGAGTTAAGATGATAGAGCTGGATAGCAATATGTCTGAGCTATAGGCTGATCAGCGTAAGATTAATATAAGCATCTGTGTGTTTATGTGGAACTGCAGGTCTGGACCACAGGCCAGACAGGCCAGAAAGCAATTACTACAGGCGGGATTCATTTGCAATCCCACAAGCAGTGTAGAAGGGCCGTGCACTATCATCTTCACCAGCATTTACCTGTTTTCTTAATGGTAGTCCAAATGTGCTGAGATAGACTCTCACAGCACTTCCCAATGGCTCAAATATTTATATATCTACTGATATGTACTGACCATTTATGTTTTTTCTTCTCTTGAGAACTTTTTTTTTTTTTTTTTTTTTTTTACAGGGTCTCTCTATATAATTTGAATTCTGGCTGTCCTCTCACTCTGCAGACCAGGCTGTCCTTAAACTCACAGAGATCCATCTGCCTCTGCCTCCCAAATTCTGCGATTAAAGACCTGTGCCACGGAGAACTGTCCATTTCATCTGCCCATTTACAGATTACCATTTGTGTATCTGGCTGTCCTTTATGCTGTAGTTGCTGTTTCCCCAAGTCCCATGCAGGCACATTGGCTTTGTACTTACTGTCTAGCACAGAGGAGGGAAATTCTCAATTACCTGCTTTCCTTTGTGTGTGTTTAGGGCAGGGATGCACATGTGTGGAGATCGGAGAACAACTTTATGGAATTGATTCTCCCTTGTGGATTCTGGAGGTTAAATTCAAGTCATCAGTCTTTTGGGTGAGTGTCTGTCCATGCTGGGCCATCTCACTGTCACTGGCACTGTGCTCTTTATGTGCTCTAGACATTACTCCTGTTAGATGTGTAGCTAAAATAGTTTTATTTGATTTGTGGGATGTACTTTATCTCCATGACTGTTTCTTCGGTTGTTCAGTTCTTAATTTCATTCAACCCCTTTGCTAGTTCTTAAGTTTTTATTTTCTGAGCAACCAGAGACCTTTTTGGAATGTTTTCTTCTCACTTCAGGTCTTACATTAAAGTATTTGATTTATCCTTAATTCATTCTTTTTTTGGGGGGGGGCAGGGAGTAACAGAGTGATACAGATCTATTTTTATCCTTCTACATACATGTGAGTAGTTTTCCCTGTTATGTTAAAGAGGGTTGTAGTTGCTCCAGTATATTAAAAAAAAAATCTTCATCAAAGATTAGGTGTCTGTAGTCATGTGGGTTTATTTCTGGGTCCTGCTCTACTCTACTGATCTACATGTCTGTTTTAAGTTAGTGCCTTGCTGTACATTTTTCCACATATCTCTTTGGTCCACTTGTTGACTTTTCTTTCTGGATAACAGCAATGAGCAGTAATCTTGGCACAGCCTGAGTATTACACTTTGTTTAAACCTCACAAATTAATCCACTATTTAAAAAATTTTAAATTACATTTATTTATGTAGTTATATGCAAGAACACACATGGATGTAAGGAGACAAGGGGTGGGAACTGGTCCCTTCTTCCACCACATGGGTCTCAGGGATGAGATTCAGGTCATCAGTAAGCGTCTTACCTGCTGAGCCATCTTCTTAGACTGGCCCATTACCTTTGAATAAGGATTCATGTAAGTTCTCATCACAGGACAAATTGAGGCTGGATACAACATGAATGATCTCCAGCCCAGTTTCTGACAGAATCCTTGTTCCCTCTGATCCAGGTCTCCACCATCCACATTTCTCTCAGCATCTAAATGCCCCACTCAGCTCTGATGATGGGATTCTAGAACTTTCCTAGCCTACAAGCCTTCTTCAACATCTTCATCACAACCAGCTCAGAGGATGTAAGAGCCACACACTCAGATTTCTGAAAACAGTGGTCCTACTCCTGTTACCAATTTTTCTGTAGTAGTTGCTTATTTTCATTACCATAAAATAGCTGGCAAATCACTTAAGGGAGTTTACTTTGCCTCACAGTTTGAGTGTACGACTTACTGTAGGGAAAGTTGGTAGGAGGACTATGAGGTGGCTGGTCACATTGTATTCAGTCAGAAAGCCCAGTGAAATTGGTGCTGGTGTGCTCACTTTCCTGTTTACTCAGTCTGGGACTCCAGCCTATAAAATAGCACTACTCACCTTCAGGGTAGATCTTTGAATCTCAGGTAAACCTCTCTCTCAGTTAAATACACTGCTAGACATACCCCAGAGTTTGTCTTCTACATCTCATTAAGTTAGCAAGACTAACTATTATACTCACAAACAGATCTGTAATAGTGTAACAGAATCTACAGTTGGAAAGGATTTTTATTTTAAGCTTGAATTTAGCTAATGTGGATGAGGCTGTGACATTTGTTTTTGCATAATCCATTCCTTATGACGCCAGGCTAAAATTCACCACTGGTCTATCTTGCATGAGATACAAATCAAAGAAAAGAAGAAAGGTGTTAGGTTTTATATCTATTATCTACAGACTGGTGGATGCAATAAGGGCTAACTACAAAAACATGCTTGGAACATGTTCTTATGATACTTTACCCTGCCAATCAAAAGTATTGTCATGTGTTACATAGCATTTTAGTCAATAACAACTCACACAATATTATGGTAGCTTTTATAAGATAATGTTAACACAAAAATTCCTATCATTCAGTGATGTCACAACAATTATGTAATAGTACCAAATTTTCTGCACACACTTGAATCCTCATATTCAGAAGGAGCTGTGGGAAGACACTGGGGTCAGTGTTGGTCTAACTATCAAGTTCTGTTTACTGTGGCTGGCAAAAAGCTACTTATAGTCCACAAAAGGAAGGTGAATCTGTCTGCAGACTGACCTTCTTCCTTGCATTCTACAGGGATGGGAATAGTTGGGCTGTTCAATCAGGTGCTTCGCTGAAAGAAAAGGGGTGGAGGTAAAAGAGGCTACTGGGTTAAAGTACATGAATCTGTGTGAATTGTGCTATAGTTTGTGATAGACACATTAGGAGCCTTACAAACTTCAATGGCTGTCCAATATCATCTTCCCACTGTAATTTATATGGCACCCATAGGGAGGATACCAGGACAACTGAAAGCAGGTCATGGTGAATTTGGGCCAGGAAGTCCAGAAGTGTAGATGTATAAACTACTGAAACCTGCATAACTAGCACTTACCACCCTGGGCCTCCACTTGCCTAGAGCCCAATTTCACAGCTGCTACTCATCCACTGGCTCCTGTCTATTTGTAGTGTGGTTCTGGGACCTAGGCTCTTGTCTGAACGGTGTCTTGGCACCTGGGGCTCTCTTCAGACATGTCAATGTCCACATACCCACACTTCTCAAACTCTGGAGAGACAAAGGGAACAGAGACAATCAGGTAATGTGTGGGCTTCGTGCATGGGAGTACCCACAAAATAGTTTCCACTTCAAAGGTATAAAATGTAATTTATTCCAAGGAAATAATAGTAGCTGTGGTCTAGCAATATGGATTTCAGTGGAATTGGTTATATGAATCTTTACAGTCACAAAACAAAGTCATAAATCAAGGCACTACAGTGGTGGAGCTATCAGGTAAGTGGATGTATTAGTTATGTCTCTGCTGCTATGATAAAATACCATGACCAAAAGCAATTTAAGGAAGAGTTTATTTTGGATTATGGTTTAAGGAGTAAGAGTCCAGCCTGACAGGGAAGGCATGGCATGGTGGCAGAGGCAAGAGACCGTTTGATCACGTTTTTATCCACACACAAAGTAGAGAGGAAAACAGGATTGGGGCAAGGCTAGAAATCCTCAAAGCCTGCCCGTGATGTACTCTCTCTAACAAGGCTATCCCTACCAGAGGTTCCAGAACATCCCCAAAGAGCATCACCACTGTGTACCTAGTGTTCAAATACATGAGCCTATGTGTATGTGGGGGCATTCTTCATGTAAATTAACACAATGGCTTGAAACAAAATGGGCAAACTTGTATCATACGCTTCAGATGCTATCTGTAGTTACCTTTGGGGTGGTGGGAGCCAGTGATCTGCTAAATTAACACATTCCAAACATTTTAACTGGTAGGAAAGGTATCCATTTTAACACATGTCCCTTGTGAAACTTCACCGAGCTATGTAAGTTTGATCTTCGCCACATTTTCTTTTTTGTTCAAGGAAATGTTTATTACATAAAATATGATGGGGAAAACATAAAAAAGGGGATTGTATAAGGATATTATAAAACAATGGGATCATGGGTATGCTATTTCTGCTGACTGTGGTATTGGTATGAATGTAAACATGTTAGTAAACAAAAATATACGTAAATCATGTCAATTATAAGCCAATAAGCTTCGAGAAGATGTTTTGAATCCTGATGTTAATAATGAAGTACTCAGTATAGATAAAAACAATATTAGGTAAAACAACAAGGAGTCTAAGAATTCATTGTCTAATCTCTGATCTCAAAAGCTGAGAAAATGATTTTTTTTTTTTTAAGATAGAGCTGACAAGATGGCTTAGCCAGTAGAGATAAAGGACTTGAGAAAGGCTTGTGATCTCAGTTTGATCCCCAAGACCCACATAAGGGAAGTGTAGTGGGATTTCAATGCACCTCCCTGACCTAAGGGCGTGGCCTCTTGACCAGCTAGGTATGGGATTTGCCTCTGACTCTTAAAGCTGTAACCTTGAGGCACAGGGAACAGCTTAAAGACGGAGGTTCACGTCAATAGCTCTCTGATTTCTCGTTGCTTGGAAGGAAGACCTGGCGCATCTGGACGAGTGGATCATTTTAGCATTTTTGCCTTTAATTGTTGAAGTTGTTTTGAACTCTTTTAAGTAAATGCTAACCTATCACTCAATCGTCTGATTAATATCCAGCCACAGGGAAGGAAAGAGCTGACTCCTGAGTGCTGTCCTCTGACCTCCATATAGTCTGTCTTACTCTCACTCACTAATATACACAAAATAAGTAAGTAAATGCAGTTTTCAAAAAAGATTGGGGGGGGGGAGAATTAAAAAAGTTACAAAATAAAGAAAAAAATGAATAGGTATTGTCAAGGAATACATCACAAATAATGTCAGCAATTCCAGATAACGTCAATAAGGAAAAAATACATGCTAACTTATATTATACATTTGAACTCATGCCTTACATCATAATGAAGATATCCTTTGAGATGTGTTCTTACTGATTCTAACAGTGTGCAAATATTATGAAGTAAACTTATACAAACCTTAGTTTCTTGTTAAAGCCACTATCATATATGAAATCTACTGTGAACATAACATCTTGATGCGTCATATGTTTATATATTATAAAGCTATATAACATGAATTTGGCCATAAGATGAATGAATAAAACTGTGAATATGAAGATAGAGTCCTTAAAAAAATCCTTGTGTTTTAGATTCAGAGATGACAGAGATTTGACTATACAATGGGAAAACACTCCCTTTCCGGTGAAAATTACAGGAACAGTGGAGTAACAGTATGGCTCCAAAGGTTTGCACACCCTTTGCTCAGACCATGTAAGAGACCATTTTTACAACTAGTAAGCTTATTAATCTAAAAGCACACTAAGGTGTTCCGTTGGTGGAATGGAGTGGTTTCTCTTCAAGTGTATACAAAGCTATATTTAAATAAATAACAAATTTAAACTGAAGTAATTGTACTCATAAAATAGAACGAAGTGTTAAAAATGAAGCAAGAGAGTGGGAGAAACCAATTCCCTCACATACATCTAACCACTTTTAATAAGGAAGGGAAAGACAAAGACTTAGGAAGAAAAGCAGGCAAGGGATTTGAAAAGCTGCCTTATATAGCAAGTATGTACATGTTCAATAATCATAGTGCAGAAAACATTTAGAAATGAGAAAAAGCCATAAAACAAGATAACAGACAAACAGTATTGACGAATACACACAACAACGGAACACAAACTCAAGATCTAGTGGAAGTTATTATTCTTTTGGAGAAGGCGGCTATGAAAGAGACAAAAATACTTTCTGTCACTGGTATAAATGTGTGTCAAGATGACACAGGAGACACAGGAATAATAACATGAAGAGATAAAATCCTGGGAGGTTGAGACAGAGGAGATACATTCAGGAAATGACAATTACGTGGCCTAGATGACAGTCCTACTTGAGGTCTTTTATGTGTAGTTAATGATGAAGCACAGGCTAACTTGAGCATAGATATTATGCCTGTGATATTTCTCTTGGACATAAAAATAGTAAATAGACAGAACTTATAAGAAAAAAAAATTCAGAGAGGCACATATAAAGGACATATACTGTTTGTATTGAAATATTTATAAACATGACCCTTTTATCTTAAATTAACAATATTATTGCATTAGAAATTCAACATGTTTAATTTTTAATAGAAATAAAAAGAACCGCAAAGCTCTGAAATTTTCTGGAATTTTAATATATGCATGTTTAAATATATATACTTGTGTACATCTGTGAATCCATAGTGTATGTGAAATTAACCTAAATAAGAGCAATAATATAAGCTATTATTACATGATACTAACATATATCATGTAACTCTGGTGCTGTAATAACAAACTTCAAGGCATCCCAATATAAGTAAGATCCACTGATGTATTTATATGAATGTAAGATCAACAGAATAGAAAGGTATATGTCAATCTAGCCATATTTAAAAACAATAAACCAGCTGCTGGTGGTGGCACACACCTTTAGTCCCAGCAGTCAGGATGCAGAGGCAGGCAGATAGAGAACAGCCTGGTCTACAGTATGAGTTCCAGGACAGCCAGAGCTACACAGAGAAATGCTATCTCAAAACAAACAAACAAACAAAAAACCAAAAAACCCCCAAAACAAACCAACAACAAAACCCACTATATTAGGGAAAAAAATAAGAGTAAAAGTTTTGCAATGGGGTGCTCAGTGCTTCTTAAGCTCCCCACCCTCATCCCAGCTCACCCCATCTACAAGGTCCACCAGTCCCTCCTGGAATGAGTTTCAATACATACCAAGTGTATTTCATTTCAAGGAATTAATTCTAAGTCCCGGAATTCTCAAAGCAGAGGAGACTGGGCCTGTGCAAATGGCCATGAATCACAGGAAAAATCAACCTGTTGAGATGGGCACACAAGCACATCATTGGCCCTCAACTCTCACCATTAGTGAAAAGTTAAAAGTCACAGACCCTTGTTGCCCCAGAAGAGGCACTCTTCCATGACTTGAATCCCACCTGGGATTGGCTCCAAAGGGCAGATGCCCTGCAGCTTCAGTACAGAATAAATAGTACCAAAATCATGCCAGCAACAAATGTTCAAAAAAAAAAAAAAAATCAAATCAAAACAAAACAAAACAAAAAACCCAAAAAACAGCAACAAGGGAAAGGAGGAACCCAAATACACATCTAATGAGAATATAAATTATGCATAGCAATTTGTGTTCCATTTCAAAAAACTAAGCAGAACTACCCTGTAACCCAAACATCATAATATTGGTCATGTGTTCAAAGGAATAACAATTAAATTGCTAAAGAAATGGCATTATTTCCATGTTTGCTGCAGCATTAGCTGCACTCACAGATCAGACGTGGGAACCACCCAAGTTCCCTTTAGATGACAGCATACCAGGACCTTCCTTCTAGGAGCAGGGCATCCAGGTGCTTCCCTGATAGGCTGCACCCTGACACCTCAGAAAGTCTCCTAGAGGAGGACCCAGTACCCTAGAATAAGTGCAGTAAGATTGACTATCATTACATGACACTATGATGTAGTTTATATCTTGAAAACTGTGATAACATAGTCCAAGGGTCCCAATGCTACAAATATCATCCACCTATGGATGTACATGAATGAAAAGATTGTATTATTAAGATCAACAGAAAAACCTATCGATACAACCATATGAAAAATAGCATTACTAATAGAAGGCACACACCCTCAACCAACAGCAAGTATAACAGTGGACCTCTTGGTAGCCTGATGGGACCTTGGCACTTCCTGTGCCTTCTCCCCACACTTCCGGTCTACTCAGTGTTACTAATTCGAGTCCAGAGACTGGAGACTTGATAATTATAAGAACTTGGAGTCCAACAGTTCTGAAGCCTGCCAATTGGAAAAGACCTGAGGGCAGGATGAGGACTCTCATAGTTCCCAAATGGGAAGAACACAATAGCAGGCATTCTCATAAGCTGTCCTGGCCTAGAGGGATTTTTTCTTTTTTTAAAGGGCAAAAGGAACAATCCTTTTGTAAGAAGGACTCAAGTGATTCTTCTCCTGAACTGTTCACAGACAAACTTCCTGGAGACTAAGGAGATAGCTCAGCAGTTAAGAGCAGTTGCTGTTCTTCCAGAGGACCTGGGGCTTGGTTCCCAGCATCCACATTGGGCAGCTCACAACCTGCTGTAACTCCAGGGGGACTACACTCTTTTCTTGCAATGCCCTCATTTGGTGCACATACATACACTCAGGCACATGCACGCACGCACATACACACACACACACACACACACACACACACACACACACACACACACACAAATTCTCTGGTACCTGGAAGAAAACAAAACATTTTTTTTTTGAAAAATAAATATTGTATTTGAGATATACCATAAGGAAAACAGACCATAAGAAACAAAATGGGGGGCTTTCGGTGCAGCCTCTCCGGGAAAGCTCAGGGGGGCACAAATGATGTTGGGAGGGGAAGTTACAGTACTTGGGAGTGTGGGCAGGGATGTGGACGTCTAAGAACTTATAATCAGACTTCAGAGGAGCTGGCCTAGGTTCTGGATTTGAGATCCTGCTTCTCATACACCTGTAAATCCCAGCCATCGAGAGGATGGGCTGAGGTTTGTAGGGATCATTCATTCAGTCTCTCGTGTGTGTGTGTGTGTGTGTGTGTGTGTGTGTGTGTGTGTGTGTGTGTGTGTGTGTGTGTGTGTGTGTGTGTGCACGCGCGCTAATGAACGTCACATTGAGAGACTCTCCCCTGATGATCAAGTCCCCAACACACAAGATCCAGAGCAGCCAAAGCAGAGCAGGGTGCATGCATTGGCTGCCACAGGAGGGACAGGACATCCAGGCTAGGGCACCCAGCGTGCCCGCGAGGCCTCACCGCAGACCCCACTTCGCCATAAGCGTTTCCCGCTCACGCATCGCCACCTCCGGGCGCCACACGCACACTCACCACTTCTTGGGGACGCCGGCGGCGTCTTCCTACCATTGCCCTGCACCCAGCGCGTCACCGCCCCACCAAGACTGCGCAGGAGCCTCCCGGGGCTGCGGACTCACGGCCCAAAATGGAGAGGCCCAGACAAAGGCCGGGCGACCAGCAGTGCCCGCCCCTGCCCTCCGTCTGTGTGTCTGATTGGACACGACTCAGCCCGCGGACTCTGATTGGACAGAGCATCAGGTCCTGCCCACTGAGTGACAGTAGTTGGAGCCAACGCATAGCTGAAGGAGATGGGGACTCTGATTCACTTAAGGTCTCAGGGTTTGGACTTTGTCATTGCTGTGGGAAGTCCTCCTGGGTTCGACCCTGAGGCTATGGGGTAGGGACTTGGCCTGTTGCCAGGAGTCCGGTCGCAAATTTAGCAGAATTCAGTCTCTGCTAAGTTTCTTCAAGTCCTTTTTACTGTACCATTAACTTGCCAGAGTCCTCTCTGAGCCACAGGTAACACTTGCCATTTAATTATATATATATGATTATGGGTTAAATATATGTATTAGTCACAAATAGGAAGAAGATATCAATTTTTAAAATTCTTCTAAATTTTCCCAACTCTGTGCTCATTAACTTGGCCTTCAAAATGGGAAGAGATATCTAATGTAAAGTGGTGTGGTATTTTTTTTTTTTTTTTTTATTCAGATTAAACATTGAAAAGAAACAGGTGAAGTCAATCGTGGTGGCACATGCCTGTATGTACTTTTAGAACTTGCAAGGTAAAGGCAAGGGAGTTGCAACCTCAAGTCCAGCTTTGCTACAAGATAAGTTTTAGGCCATCCTGGAATCAATATGTAGATGCGATCTCAAAATAAATAAACACAACATGTGAAAATTGATTGTAATGACGCAGTGCACCTAAAATGTCTTTATAATCCTGTAGTATGAGGTTTCTGACCCAGACTTTCGGGCTTAGCCTCAAGGTTTAGGCTTGCAAGATCCACAGACCCACAGAGACTTTTCTCAGAGCAGCATAGTTGTCCTCTACATCTTCTGGCTTCTCTCTGGTATTTTGCTCTGTTCCACCTGTTCCTAGAATCTTCTTAGTCTGATAGTCCCACCCATACTTCCTGTCTGCCTTTGGCCAATCAGTGCTTTTTATTAAACTCATAGGCGGGGACAATTATTTACAATAGAACAACATAATCCCCCTACATAATCCGATCAGTGTAAAACTGGTGACTTTTATGTACTGTTGGGAGAAAATCTTCAAAATTCAGCAAATGTTTAAAGGCTCTAGCTTGTTTCCATTCAGAGTAGGCAAAATATCCTTTTGAGAGCTGTTACTTTTCTGATCTCAGAAGTAGAAGGTCCTGTTACACCATCAAGGAGGGTATAGAAATTCCTATCTGTATTTCTCCTAAAGCTCAAGGACGGGAATTTTAGCAGTCTAAAAGAGATCAGAAAACTTAAACCAGAAGGGCCCAAAGGTAAACCACTGCTTCCCAACAGCTGTTGAGGACAGGCCTATTCTTCTAGAGACTGGATAGAAGCAGGAAGGGGCTGTGGGGTCGCAGGAGAAAGATATGCTATGTCTTTACATCTATCTTCAGCATTGGTCTGTAGAGTTTAACAAAAGGTAATCTTTTAATTTTGCTATTTGTTATCTGGTCTTGGTCTCTGTTGTGTGATATTTCGATCATTCTGACAATAAAGTTTGCTTTGGGTCAGAAGGCGGAGCTAGCCACTAGTTGACCAAAATTAACCATAGAGGTTTTGGAGAACTGAGGAGAGATAGGAGATTAAAACGTGGTAAGGTGGGGCTGAGAGAGGATCTCAGTCCTTTTGGGTAAATAATAATTATATAAACGAATGAATCCCGTCCCTAATGGTCAGCCTGTGGGTGTTACATCCTCCTGTGAACTCAATAACATCTGAAAAAGGAAAGGGAGATTGATACCTACATGACGCCTATTACTAGCAAGGTAACTTGTAAGCAATATGTCATTATTAACTCCTGATGACTTGCTTTTTTTCTCTGTAGTCCTGAGAATGACTTGTGGTAGCCATACTTCTGGTTTTAAATAAGTGTGTTTATCAAGTACATAACAAGAAGGAAAAATAAACGAAAGGATAAATTGCAGGGAGCTAATAGAGAAAAGCAGCAGATATATAGCAAAACATCATTAAAACAGGAGCGTTTAATGTCCAGCAGGGACAGCTTAAGTATCCTGTTTAGGAAAGCAAACAGGCTGGAGAAATGGCTTAATAGCACTTAGTGTTCTGTACTGGAGGACCAGAGTTTTGATCGGGCACTCACACAGTGAGTGGACAAGCACACCTGTAACTTTAGTTCTAAGGGGTCTTGTGTTCTCTTCTAGCTCCCAGGGCTCCTGATGTATTTGTATGCACACACACACACACACACACACACACACACAGACACACACACACACACACACACAGAGAGAGAGAGAGGGGGGGGGGGAGGGGAGAGAGAACAATACTAAAAATTGTGTTTACAAACATGCAGTAGAAATTGGTGGGGGGCTGTGGAGATCCAGGCAGTCATATGAACCCCAGCTTCTGTTTCCTATTGCAAGCATTTTTTACACCATGGCATGGATTATAGTGAAGTTTGTTGGAAATCGTTTACCATTTAGCTGTTCTGAATTATGCACTTTGCTTAATAATCTCCCATGCTTGTGTTTTGGTCTTGTTGTTACAGAGCCAGGGAACCAGCCTGACTCAGAACATGGAGGTTTGAAGGAGACAAGGAAGGGTATTCTCACTCCCCACGTCTGATTTCTATACACTAAATAGCATGTGACAACTTGCTGATGTCAATTACATTACAGTCATATCTGTCTATTAAGGTCATGACTAATTAGATAAGCTGGACACAAGCCCCTCCAAAAGGTGTTAGCTCAAATTTGGACTGGTTAGCAATCCAAGCTGAAATCTACTGGGCTCCTTCTGCTGGATGTAGTTATCGGATGTCTGACAAGGTGGCTCAGCTGCAGGAGATGAGCTGATTACTAACTAGGATACTAGTTGGTTTTCCTCCTAACAATATTTCATTTCTAGCTGGTTACTGGAAACTTGTTCTCACGGAGATGGCAGGATTCTGGAAGTAAAAGGAAAATGATTCCTCAAAACCTCTCCTGCCTATATACCAAGCTAATGCACTTTCGTATTACAGCTTTGTATGAGCCATCATGGATCAGGCCAATGAAGATTCAAAGTGTGGGGAACATATCTTCCCTCTCAGTGGGAGCATGGGTTAAAGTACATTGATGATAGATTGGCTAATAACTGGCTCAGTGGGTAATGTGTTTGCTGCTCATGCATTAATTCTGGTGTGTGGATTTATAGCATCCTTGCAAAAACACATATGCCATCCCAGCACTTTGGAGGTGGAGACAGGGGAATTCCAATCTCAATGAGAGACCCTGTTTGCCTTGGTCAGTGTTCTGTTGATGTGAAGAGATACTGTACATGCAGGCAGACATGGTGCTGGACAAGTAGCTGAGAGTCCTACATCCAGATCCACAGGTAGCAGGAAGAGGAAGCTACTGGGCCTGGTTTGAGCTTTTGAAACCCCAAAGCCCACTCCCAGTGACATACTTCCTTCAACAAGCCACACCTACTTCAACAAGGCCACACCTCCTAATACTTTTCAAATAGCACTACTCCCTAAAGACCACACATTCAGATTTATGATACTACAGGGGCCATTCCTATTTGAACCAGTACACTGCCAGAAAGAAAGGAAGGAAGGAAGGAAGGAAGGAAGGAAGGAAGGAAGGAAGGAAGGAAGGAAGGAAGGAAGGAAGGAATGGAGGGAGGGAGAAAGTAAAGAAGAAAAAGGAAAGAGGTGGAGAATAATAGAGTAAGACTCTAGCTTTTCCATGTATTCATAGGCAAAATATCTACACAATACAAACATATATGTATATATTCACCCTGAATAACCCAAAGCCTCAACTATTAACCAACTGGACTCAGAATGGACCCTGTCTGACTTCAAAATCCAAACACCCTCATTCAAACATATGGGTTATGTATTTCATTTTGTCCTTGTAGATCTTTGCTATGCTTCCTTAGTTTATATTATTCTAAATTTTCCATATGTTTACTTTTAAATCATTAAATTGTTTTATTTATTTTAATTAGTCTGTGTCCCTTTGAGTATATGCCATATATGTGCTTGTATCTGTGGAAGCAAAAATAAATGTGTTGTTCTCTTTTTTGGGGGGTTTTCTTGAGACAAGATCTCTTTATTAGCTGCCCTGGAACTCTCTAACTGACCAGGCTGGCCTTGAACTCACAGAGATAAGCTTGCCTCTGCCTCCTGAGTGCTGTAATCAAAAGTTGTGCACCAGTGGCCTGACTCAGAAGAAGACATTGGATCCCTGGAACTGAGTTTGGGGGTGGTTGTGAGCTGCCTGATGTGGGTGTGGGAACCAAACTTTGGTCCTCTGCAAGAGCGGAAGTGCTCTTAACTGCTGAGCCATCTCTCTATCTCCTGCAGAAAACTGGAAAAATATCTTCTGTTGCTTTGTGGCTTTCCAGTCTTCATTGCATTACTTAATTTCAATCCTCTGCTGGATTCAACTTTTCATGTCATTTCTGGTTGACTCAGTTCCCCAAGTACCCACTATACAGATTGTGTTAATTGGTGTGTGTTGACTGAGAACTTTGCTGAAAAAAAAATGTCCTACAGAATTGAAACTATGTGGTGCAGTGGCATACAGCTTTAATCTCAGCTCTTGGAAGACAGAGGCAGGCAGAGCTTCCCGATGTTGAGGGCAGTTGGGTCTACATAGCTAGTTCCAGCCAGATATACATATTGAGACCCTGTTGTTAAAAAGAGATATTAAACATTGTACTGCTGGGATGACGAGATGGATGCTTGATCTCACAGCAGCTTCGATGCCTGTAAGAGGTAAAACTAGTCAACATTTCAAAATGGAGAGAGAAAGGCTCAGGGATCTACCTCTCCAAAGGCTCCTACCCCCAACTTTAGAAGAGGAGCTATTGACAGTTGAGAACTTCTGAGGGAGGGAGAATCAGTTTTCTTTTAAGAGTGTGGACCATGGTAGGTCAATCATCCTCACATAGATGAGAACATAGGCCTCACAAATTGGTCCCAGAGGGAGAGGGGTGGTTCAAAATTGGAAGGAATTTGGGGAAGTGGGGTTAGAGGAACATAGGTAGGCAGGGAAATAGAAGGCAGAATATTTAAGATGGTGTCTTCTTGTTCCTGGAAGACATTGTGAGGGGAAATGGAAGCAAGGATGGGTATCTAAAAATGACCAATAGGGGGAGGGGAGAACTCAGGGGCCCCCATAAAATACCCAAACCACCCAAACATTGAGCGAATGCCCAGGCTTATGGCTCTTCCCACATTTAAAGAAAAAAAGCAGTTACTTTCCTTGTGGCTTGTCTTCCATCTTCCCAGACACTCAATTCTTTGTCTGTTTAAGGAAATGAGCTCAGGAAGCCAGGAGACATTGACCAGCATCCCTGTTACATCAGGATAATGGGATTAGATTCAGAATGGGTAAAAATCTCAAGTGAATATTATGAAAATACATAGTGTATGTAAAAAAGAGAGGGGATGCCTTTACAAAAAGACTGTGTGTGGGGCTAGTGAGCTGGCTCAGTTGGTAAAGACACAGGCCTCTAGGCCTGACAACCCGAGTCCGATCCCCAGAACCCACAGCGTAGAAGGAGAGAATCAACCCATACAAGTTGTTCTCTGTCCTCTATATATGTACTCCAGGGCACATTGACACTCATGCACATACAAACTCACCCCAAAATTACCCACCAGGAAGTTTCCGAGGGACACTTGATAAAGTAAAAATCTAGCTCACAGGGATGCGACAAGGCAGGGCATCTTTACTGTAAACACATTTAAATCTTGCTAAGTAGTTCTTGGCTATGTCTGGGAAAAGCATATGAGGCCTGCCTAAGATTGTCATATACATTCAGCCTTCAAGCATAACCCAGACTTAATTCTTTGAGCAAACCACGTGACCTAGCCTACTTGCCAAAAGTTATGGAGACAGGCATTCATTGTAACATAGCAAGCTTTGCTTATACAAGTGTGTATGTGTGTGTGTATAATATGGTCCTTTTAAAGCATCAGCTATAGGGTCTATGACCTAATATTCTAGACTTAGAAAATTAACATCTTATTTCTATTTGTCACTAGTATGTGTATATACACATACGCATATAACTCATCAGTTTATACGATATTATATATTAGCTATGTATTATTAGATGTAAGGATATAAGGTTAAACCGCAAACGTCCAATTACAGGACTATTTAACACAAGATGCTCTCTCCGCTTTAAAATTAACTGCAGCCAAGAACCTGTCACCCTGGGCTCCTTCAGCCCCGCATTGGCGTCCTCTACTGTCACTCAGGGGACAGGACCTGAAGTCCTGTCCAATCGAAGCCCGTGGGATGAGTCGTGTCCAATCAGACACGCAGGCGGAGTCAGGGGCGGGCCTTGGCGGTCTCCGGGCCTTTGTCTGGGAGCCGCCATCTTGGGCTCGGTGTCAGCTGCCCGGGAGGCTCCTGCGCAGCTTTGGTGGCGCGGTGACGCGGTGGGTGCTGGGTAGGAGGGCGCCGGCGTCCCCAAGAAGCGGACCTGGTGAGTGTGTGCGTGTGGCGCTCGGAGGTGGCGGTGCGCGAGCGGGAAACGCAGTGGCTGAGCGGGGCCGCGCTGGGTGTCCTGGGTGTCCTGACCCTTCCGACGTGACGACTGCAGCCCGCTCTGGAGCGCGCTCCGGGCACCTCTGCTCTGGCTTTCTGGTTCCTGCAGGTTGTATTCTCCTTGTTTTGGGGGTCCCCCCCCCGACCTTGCTTGTTTCCTCTCATCTTCCCTCATGTTTGGGCATTGGAGTCCCCAAATCCAGCTATCTTGAGTGCCAGCCCCGCCCCTCGTTTCGTGAGAGCAAATAAACCTCTCAGCCCGTAGTCTCAGTTGACAGCTCCATTACAGGTTCCGTTACGTTAACATTACCTCATTGCACATTTCAAATCTACAGTATTGTGTAATTTGTTTTTTTTTAAAATCCACACTACCAAAGAAAAATAGTCTTTCAAGGACTTAAAATACTTTCCTGTGAATTTAACACAAATGAGAAGGGAAACAAGTCATTTGGCTCCAGAACAGTGTGCACAAAGTCACTGAGCTTCACATGAATGCTTTATCTATGTGCTTCAGCATGCATGTTACCTCAATACAACGTAGTATTTGTTAGCTATTTGTATACCTAAGTATCTGAGAATAACAATAGAACTTAGTTTTGTTTGAATGTAGCCATGTTCGCCCATGTCCTGGCGAGGTCAGTTGTAATATTTTGATGTACTTATGTCCTCACCCTTGGGCGATCCCTAATAACTCAGTTTGCTTTTCAGTTTAATGAGTGGCATTGTATTAATTTTTGGATGACACTTTTCTGCTCACTGAGGCTAGGAGAAAATTAGTGTCCCATACCTTATGCATGGTAGGGACACATCTGGTATTGGATTTAGCCAGGAACGAACCAATTGCTGAGTTGAGCAAATGATATTGATTAGGTAACATAGGTAAGACGGAAACACCACAACTTAGCAGTAAATTTATTTCATTTATATGTATGTGTGTGTATCTGCATCCATGTATGCCATTAGCATGCAGGTGCCTCGGGCCAGAAGAGGCACTGGATATTCTGGAGCTGGAGTTAGAAGTCGTGAGCTGACATCAGTACTAGGAACGGAACTTGGGTCCTCTGGAAGACCAGCAAGTATTCTAAAGTGCTGAGCCATCTCTCTAATCCTGTGATTTTTCTATTACCTAAAGACAAACTTTTATAAGTCACCAATGTTATGGTTTAAAAAGCAATGGGTTTCGCCCTTCCCTCACGTTGCGTCCGACTGGAAAGCATTAGAGAGTATTGATCTCTAGATGGACCAGTACAGCAATTTGAGTTTCATCAGCTCATGGCAACTTGAATTTTTGAAGATTTTAAGTCTTCCTGGGGGTTAGGAATGGGAGTTCAGGGTTATAGAAACGTTCTCAGTGTGCTATGTGTATTTGCTTCAATGTAGCCTCAGTTTCAAGCATTTGACAATAGCTTTGCCCAGTGGGAAAAGAAGTCAAAGAACATATTCAGGATATTTAGCTGTACCTTTCTCCAGATTCCAAGAGGAAATGCTTTCTCTGATTCTGTCACTTTCGCGGTAAGATGTGGCAGGCATAGCGATTTATTTTTATCTATAGGAAATCATAAATTACTTGCAAGTACTGAGAGCCGAGGAAATGATTGGCACACCCGTGGGATGCAGTCATTATATGTGTTTTCAAATTTCTTCTGTGATGAGAAATCAGAAATGTGCTGTTGCTTTCTGATTTCTTGAGTTCTGCTTCTAGAATAAATGTTCATTCTCTAGGAATGAAAAGGACAGGGTCAGTTACATGAGTCATGTTATCTAGTGACGATACATGGGCCTCGTAGTCAGGCTGAATTCACTTGAGTCTTGGATCATCCACTTCTTTTTTTTTTAATATTAGAATTTTTTTTTTTTTTTTTTTTTAAGGACTGGAGAGATGGCTCCTTTGAAGGGTTCACTCAACCAAAACAGACAACAGTATTTTTTTCTGTAACTCAGAATCCAGTTAGTTAGGTCAGCTGCTTAATTCTTGTGGGGAGAAGTTCCTTGACTCAAAACAGGTGCAGAAAGTTCATCTGCAAGGAGAGGCTGAATGAAACCGAGTGTCAGAATGTCAGGAACTCACCATTAGTTCTCTGGGTTTATAACCAGGGCAGTCCTATTCTTCCTATTTCCTGAGCCTTGGATCCAGAGTTGCCTGTTTGGCACGCTACTTATGAAGCTGTGAATGGGAAAATATATTAGTTTAGTACCTGCACTGGAAAGGTCATTGAATATATTTACCCTTTCTCTTAGGTCCCTGATACCTCCATGAGAGGAAAGCCACAGTAGGGCACAGGAGGATGAGAATGGAGAAGAATCAAGATGTTCCAGTTGACAGTCAGGTCACTCTCTGAGGCTCAGCTGCCTCCTCAACCATCAGGTAGGTGCACATTCCAAAAAGAGCCCACCTGATCCTAGCCTAAATTACTGACCAGCTCAATAATACTGTATTTAATAACATTTTAAGGGGCTTGTTATCCAGTGTAGATAATTATCACCCCTTATGATAGATAGGACTCCAAAATTTAATGACACCTTGCTTATATTGGCAAAACAGTAGGTACTTTATAGGTATTGATTTCCTCTGACAGAAAGATACTCTTGGGCCACAGAAATACTTGTAGACATGTATATATATGATTGGTGTTTCAACTCACATTACCTGTTATGCTGGCTACATTCATGGGTTGGTGATTGTACTGTTACTTAGGGCCCTAGAGGCAGCCCCTCCTGTACAACTGATGGCACTGGGTTGAGGAATGTCTAATTAGGCAGGTGAACAGTAGGGGGCAGGTTTTCCCAGTCTTGCTAGGACCCTTGACTCTGAAGCTCGCCATCTTGAGATGCGTCCCTAGGCTCAGTGTCCTCTACTCTGGAGGTCTAGGTGGCTGTGCTGTAGACTCTGTTGCCCTGTGACGCGCTGGTGCGAGGACTTCCATAGGGAGGACTCTCGATGCCCTGGAAGCCAGAAATGGTGAGTGTGTGGGCCAGCGCCTCGAACCAGGGACTTTAATTGGTGGGGATCATTTGTGACTCTGGAGTCAACAGGCTGGAGCCCTGTATTGGGTCTCTCTGGGCCCCAGGTCCCCTCATTTTGTTGGGTGGGTGATGGGCTGGTACTTGAGACCCAGGTGGCCTGTCTCATTTCTGCAAGGTTACTTCAGCTTCTATTAGACCTCTTTCTGTGCCTTTAGTTCCCTACTGACTGTAGGGCAGCAGGCTGGGTCATCACAGTGCATCGTATTATGTTCTCAAATGATTAAAAAAATTTTTAAACTATCATGAATTTGACTTTTAGTATAAATGATACAACATTAAAATATGTCACAATTTCATGCACATATATACTTTGATGAATTTCCCATTATCTTTTTTTCACTGCCCCCCCCCCCCCAAATATTTCTTCAGACAAGCCTTTCTCTTCCTTTTTTTATTTTTTATTTAATTTTTTAATGGCCCACTGCATTTAAGTAGAGTTGCTGGCATGAGCGTGGGTAGGGGATTGTTGGCTGCAAGGGCAGTTTAATGAGTGGCCACACCCCTAAGGAATACTCAGCATTCATTAACTGTTCATACTCCTTAAAGAATGATGGGAACCTATGAGTACCACCCATCCATGAGGGATTTGATGTAGGTAGCCACCGCCAGTCTGTTTTTCCCAAGGCTACATAGCTTACCTTGTAGATGTGTCTTTGACTTCTTTCCTCTCTGGGTTGCTTGAGCTGGGGCCACTGGCTCCTTCTGCTTGTCACTGCCTTGTCTCTCTCATTGTATTTCAACTTAGAACCTCTTCTCTTGTGTTTGTCAGCGTTCTTCCCCTCTGTCCGGAATGAAGTCTGTCTTTCGTTACCCCGATTGTCTCGTTCTTGGAGTCACCTGTAGACAGCGTCTAGTACTCCCATCCGACCCAAGAAGTCCCAGTTTTCAATCACTTTTAATCTTCTTTTCTACTTGACCTTTTTTTTTTTTCTTCCCATTATAGGATTTAAAAAAAAAAATGTGTCTAACTTGGAACTTCACACATGCTAGCTGATTGCTGTGGAATGAGCTACATTCCTAACCTACAGAGCATTTTTGTTCTGCCCAAATTAGAGGATGCAATTTCTAAACTATTTTAAAGCGTAAAAGATGAGATGGAAACACGTCTAGATTTTAGTACTGTATGTTCCTCAGATGTCTACTGGTTCCTTGCTCCTTTTTTATGCTTATAAACTGGCATGTGTATACTGTCCACTCATAACTTGTGTATACTTTTGGCCAAAAGGAATGACTGGTACTTAAAATATACTGTTGTTGTTTATGTTTTAAGCCCCTGCAGTAAAGACATGACATGTTAAGCAACACTTGTATTACATTCATTTTTATCATAAATAATATAGTAAAACGTAGCTTTAAGTTACACCATTGGTAGGGGTTAAGTGCCATTTTTTTTTATTTAGTATTTGTTCGGTTTTAGTTAGTATTTACAGACAGTATAAACAACATCCTTAGATGCTTGTTATTTCTGATGATGTTATGATGATTAATTTTCCAGGAAGATGAGAAGCAAATTTTTCTTTTTTATTCATATTAACCAGTCCATCAAGAATATAAGAGTGTTTGCCTCTTTGACCCAGAGTATCAGAGGAAAAAGATTTTTGTGTAGTACATTCTTAGTCCTCATGTCAAAGAGAAAATGTAACCTTGTGGGTGACACCTGACTTCTGCTTAGAAGAATGTGCATCTCTTTCATGTCACCCCTCTGGTTTCTTCTCAGAAGACTGTACATCACATGGATTCACAGTGCAGAGGGAGGCCAGGCAGCAAAGGGAGGTTCCACGTTGGTTTATGTCAATGTTTCACTTGGTAAAGGCATGGCAATCAGGCTACGGATGAAGTGTTTTTCCTTTTCCCAGAAGTTTTCTCCTGAAGCAACACATGGCAACTAACACGGGAAGGAATTAGATTCAGAAGAACAGCAATTTAACCCACACTACTCCGTTACTATGTGAATGTTAATCTTTCAAGATTTGTGTATATGTGTGTGTGTGTGTGTGTGTGTGTGTGTGTGTGTGTGTGTGTGTGTGTGTGTGTGACATATATGTGGAGATTGAAGGACAACTTTGGACAGTTGGTTCTCCTTCCACCACATGGGCCTAGAGACTGAACCCAGGTCATAAGATTTCCTAATGGGATCTTTATCCTCTACCCATCTTGACAGTGTATAATTTTTTTTTTAATAACATTGAAATAAACTGTTTTACTTCTCTAAGAAAATTTATTGACCTAAGGAAATAATGATATTGTGATGTAGACTTTATCCATTTATTGCATTTTTGTGGTACATAATTGTATGTATATGAATTTAGTATTTTTTATAAACATTAATTTGTTTTATTATCTGATAAGTTGGTATATTTTTGTTGCTATAGTAGGTACATTTAATTTGGTATTTGGTTATTGTCTGAACATATTTTTTATGTGTGAACATTTTCTGTGATAGCTAATCTTGCTTGTCAACTTGACATACCTGGGAAGAGGGGACTTCAATTGAACAATTGCCTCCATTGGATTGACCTGCAATCATGCCATTGGGAATTTTCTTGGCTGCTGATTGATGTAGGGGGTCCCAGCTCACTGTGAGTGGGTCTGGGCTGTATAAGAAAGACAGCTGAGTGAGCTAGAGGGAGAGGGTCAGTCAGCTGCATTTCTCTGTGGTTCCTGCTCGAGCTCTTGACTTGGCATCCCTTGATGGTGGGCTCTGTTGACCAGAAAGATGTAATAAATTCTTTTCTCCCAAAGTTGCTTTTGCCCAGTGTTTTATTGAAGCATAGAAAACAATTAAAACCATTTTCCATGCTATTTATTTAGGCATTACTGGATATTGAAACCAGAGCCCTGTGTGCTGGGAAAGCTTTCTACTAGTGAGCTATAGCCCCAGCCTTTATGTCTCTTGGGTAGGGTGTTTATTGATTCCTCCTATTTGGGATAATGTCCAGGGAGTTATCTTGAGATTTTAGGTATATGTTGTAAAGATGATACTCTTTCTTGTGTTTTGTTAGATTTTACAATGCCTACCTCAAAGGGCTAAATAGTTCTGTGATTGAGCACAAAAGTTTACCCTCTAGTTGTATGAATATTTCTTGGGAAGATACCAAATTTTCATTCACCCAGATAAAGTACTAATGGTAGATGAAAGAAAGTATTCTGCTCAAGGTCTGGTGATAGTTAGGGTTACTTTGGAGGAACATGGGCAATTATTAACCAGCTACGTCATTGAAGGGAATGTCTCTCTGCTAACTGTTTATAAATATGTAGGAATTGTTGGGGTCTTATGAACTTCTCTCTTTGTAACCATCAACTGCCTATCAATCAAAGGTCAGAGTTAGTGATGTAGATGGTCACTTGTTATCTTTGTTTATGTAATTTGCATAATTTATAGCACACCATCCCTTTTAAAAAAATACCGTTTTGATTTAGGAAGTGGGTAATATAGTCACTTATGTGGACGCTAGCAGTTTTTTTTTAAAATTTATTTTTATTTATTATTTTGTTATTTAAAAGTTTTTTTTTTTTTTTAATTTTACATACAACCACAGTTCCCCTTCCCTCCCTTCCTCCCTCTCACCCCTCAGCTTCTCCCCTTAAACCCTCTTTCCAATGGGGAATCAACAAAGTCTAACATATCAGGTTGAGGCAGGACTAAGCCCCTCCTCCCTGCATCAAGGCTGACCAAGGTACCTCTCCCTCTCTCCCTCTGTAGGGAATGGGCTCCAACAAGTCGGTCCATGCACTAGAAATAAATCCTGGTCCCACTGCCAGAGACCCCACAAACTGCCCAAGCCACACAACTGTTATCCATATTCAGAAGGCCAAGTTCAGCCCCATGCAGGTTCCCCAGCTGTCAGTCTAGAGATGGCGTCAGCTGTCTCTGTGGGTCTCCTCATCATGGTCTTGACCCCTTTGTTCATTCAGTCTCTCCTCCCTCTCTTTGACTGGATGGGGAGCTTGGTTTAATGCTTAGCTGTGGATCTCTGCACCTGCTTCTGTCAGTTCCTGGATAAAGGTTCTATGATGACAGTTAGGATGGTTATCAATTTGATTACAGGAAAAGACCAGTTTAGTTACTCCCTTTACTTTGGCTTGGCATCTTTGTTGGGGTCATCCTTGTGAACTCCTGGGAGTTTCCCTAGCACCATGTTTCTTCTCCAAATGGCTCCCTCTATCAAGATGTCTGTTTCTTTGCTCTCCTTCACTGTCCCTCCCCCAACTCAATTATCCCATTCCCTTTCCCCATTTTCTTCCCACTTCTCCATGCCTCTCTCCCCGTAGTCTGAATTTACTAAGGAGATCATCTCTCCGTTCCCCTTCCATGGATGTCTCTCTTAGGGTTCTCCTTGTTCTTTGGGGCTATGGATTATAGCCTGTTATCCTTTGCTTTATATCTAGCATCCATTTAGAGCAGTGAGCACACACTGTGTTTGTCTTTCTGGGTTTGAGTTACCTCACTCACTCAGGTTTTTTCTAGGTCTCCCAGCAGTTCTTTTTGATTTAGTAAGAAAATGTAAGAATGGTCATAACTGCAATTATTTTTAAAGCAGGATTAATTTTTTAAAAAATTATTTACCTGGGTGTATAGATGTTTGCCTTCATGAGCATGCTTGTGCCCTTGAGTATCATTTGATTCTCTGAATTGGAATTCTAGATGATTGTGATCCACCATGTGAATGCTGGGAATTAAATGTGGGTCTACTGGAAGAACAGCTAGTGCTTTTAACTGCTTAACCATTTTTCAAGCCTCTGAACAATTATTTACATATGTTGGACTAGTAACAAATCCATGAAATAAATTATTAGAATTACTTACCTGCAAAATCACTGGATTGAAAATGATTTGGACATTTATTGGGGTTATCACTCATCCCAGCAGGAGAGTACTCAGACATGGTGTTGTGTGTAGTTCTGTTAGCTTATCTTGTATCTTTTATGTTGTCATAACTGGAGTTCTGTTGCTTCATGTTTATAAGAACACACCCATGTAGTTCTGTCTTATGTAAGTAGCAAATGATTTTTATTTTATCACTCCATTATAAATAGGACATTAACTTTTTTATACACATCAACAATGTATTTGTACTTGTGTCTTTGGACTACACCAGGAGCTTTCCAGAGGAGAATTTTATTAATCCCATTCTTCCTAATAATAAGAATTATTCAGCATCTATAAAGAACTCTGGGTAATTACATTTTTTGAATTATATTAAATTCTTATACAGATAAGCTATTACTTTCTTATGTGGTAAAGAATACAATGAAGTTTTGTGTTATGTAAGACAGGTGTCCGCATGGAAGGATGAGCTCCCAGGCTGAGGAGAAATGTGTCATTACAGGGGTTGGTGTCATTTGATGACGTAGCTGTGGAATTCACGTGGCAGGAGTGGCAGGACCTGAATGAAGGTCAAAGGACCCTCTACAGGGATGTGATGCTGGAGAACTACAGCAACCTGCTCTTCTTGGGTGAGTGAAGAATGGAATGCAAACTTTTTGTCAGAACTAATCGGCCCCATCATTGGATGTCTCTTCAGGTGACGATTTTTTTTCTTCTCTCTGCCTGACTTAGTAGTTTAACATTTCCTTTTTACAGGGCATTGCAAGACCAAACCTGAGTTGATATTCAATTTGGAGAAAAGACTTGGGTCATGGATTGTGGGAGAAGCCTCAGATCAGAGCATTCCAGGTACATTGGTGCATACTGTTTAGGAATGAGGATGGTGAAACCTAATCAGATATGGTCACCAAATTTATTCCCATTCCAGTCCTAAAGATGGCTAATCTTATATATTAGACATTTGTCTAATGCTCATAGAAGACTATGCTTTTATTGTTGTTAATTGAAATATGTTTTTAGATTTTCTAAAAATTCATTTCCTATATATATCTTAGAGAAAGAACATATACAGTGTTAATTTAGGAAAAGTCTAATAAATTGAGTTGTAAGGAAGTAGTTTTATTCAAGTAATTTAACTATGAGTATTTTCCAAGTTTGCTACATAGTATGCAAGTGACTATATACAAAGTCTTGACAGCACTGAGAAAAAAGCCATTAGCATAAGGGAAGTCTGGAGCATGTAGGTAGCTACAGGGACAGCTAGACACAGAAAAACACAGTTTTCACAGGGCTTAAATCTAGTGGAGTGTTTCTTGTCTGAAAATAACTTCTTCCTAACAGACTAGCATTAGAGAAGAAACAAGTTATATTGTTCCCTTTATCTTGAAATACTATGCCCAGGCTCTAACTTGAGAGGGCACTCATTTAATTTTTGAGACTGAGTTATACTTTAGACATGAAATCAAATAATCACAATCACAGAGGTTGTAGACATGCTATCACCATTATTTTTGTTTGTTTTTGGAGTTTTGGAAAATTAATTTTTTTAACTTTTTTTTTTATTTGAAAAGTTTTTTCCATATCTACCACTGCTTCCCTTCCCCTCCTCCTAATCCTTCACCCTCCCTCCACCCCCAGCTCCCCATCATTCCCCAGGAAGGGCAAGAAATCTTAAGGGGAGTCAGTGCAGTCTGCCATATTCAGTGCTATCACCTTTATTAATTTAGTGAACCAGAGACCCCTTAAAATAAAGATTTAAGTGGACCTTCCAGTAAAAGTCCTAAATATAAGTGTTTTTTACTTTAAAACAGATGGCCAGAATGGAATAAAAACTCAGATCTTGTTTGCTGTCTGCAGCATCTCCTCTCACTGGCAGAGGTACATAGGGATTTAAAATATGAACAAGGTTTTTTGAAACAAATATAAAAGAGGTTATCATCACCTCTGTTACTTGAGTAAGCCAATTTCGTGCCTAATTAGATTAGAAGGCTTAAGGAAATTTACTGAATATTCATAAAGAAACCAATCCATTAAAGTATAGTTATTCCTAGTGTTTATGCACTAAATATTGGTGTGCTGAGTTCCATAAATATATTTAGATACAAAGGAAGACAGGAATTCCGGATAGAGCCATACTGAGTTGTGATGATAGATTTTATATTTAGTAAAATTGGTCTGGAATATCAGAGAACAGTTCCATCTACAGTCAAGCCTTTAGAGTCAGAGAGTGGTAACTCATGCCTTTAATCTCAGCACAGAAAAGACTGAATAGTGACCTACGCCTTTAATCCTATAACTCCGGAGACAGGGATTTGAGACAGGGATCTTTCTGTGTTTCTGTGAATTCAAGGCCTAACTACCAAACAGTAGTAGTTCACACCTTTAATCCTAACTCTAGGATTATGATACAGAGTTGAACAAAGTGAAACAACTGGGCGAAGAAAATATTTAAGGCAGATGTAGGCAGACAGTGTGGTATTCTGTAGAATTGACGAGTCAGGCTGAGACTATGGAAGACAGCTTTTACCTTGAGAAGTTGGCTGGGTGAGATTGGACTGTGGTCTGTTTCATCTCTCTGATATTCCAGCTTCTTCCCCAATATCTGGCCCTGAGTTTTCATCAGAATATTAAAATTTGTGTTTTAGTGACTTAAGCATTCTAAGAGTGGATAGTATACCAATAAATAATATAACAAAAATGTCTGAACTAGACAATATCCACTTCCATGAATGATGTACATATTGGAGTTGAGTGACTAAAATAATCTACTGTCCTGAGTAGCTAACTCAGGAAGATTTAACAGAGTAATCTTGTAATTAATAGTATGCATCAGTGAGACTAAAGAGATATCTACAGTATATACATATATCCCAGTAGCTATACGTCTGAGCTTTCTCTAAAACAAATCAAATTTGAGGTTATAAAGCAATCTCTAATAAATATATCATTAAAAAATAATTTCTTGTATCCTTTAAGAGTCATAACTGAGAATGCTAAAAACCAATGGCCAGAGAAAATAGGCTAAAAAGTATGTTTCTGAATACAGTTTTGAATGATTAGTGGCTTGGAAACCAGATAGGGGCTAAATTTCTTAGAATGAAGTAAACTCAAAAAAGTAGAATGAGAAGTGTCTGGAGGGAGAAAGAGAACCTCCAGGTCTGGGCAGTGAAAGGCAGACATGAGTATTATTGGGATACATTGTGTGCATATACAGAAACAAGACAGTGTAACTTCTTTGGGTGTGAATAGTACTCAATTGTATACATGTATAAAAACAACATAGTATAGTGTAGTTTGTACAATTAATGTATGTTAAATTTAGAAGTCGCATATGACATTCATTTAGATAAAAGAAAATAAATATTTTGTAAACTATATAATACTTCTCTAGTTTTTTCATTTTTGGTAAAATTATTTAAACACAAATAGATGAATAAAGCATAATAGGAATTTTGTTGGGGGAACTTATCCTTCTAGTGCAAAGATAGTCCAGTTTGTTAGTATATTAGTTT
This sequence comes from Phyllotis vaccarum, assembly GCA_033318265.1. Classification (NCBI taxonomy): domain Eukaryota; kingdom Metazoa; phylum Chordata; class Mammalia; order Rodentia; family Cricetidae; genus Phyllotis; species Phyllotis vaccarum. Next base: position 68,303,235 of record JARWLC010000017.1, on the reverse strand, counting down.
GTTTTTAATGTCATTTCAGATTTTCAGGAAATGAATGCCATGAGCAAGATCTGTCCGGAAGTCAAAGCAAGACATGTGTGGCAAGTTGCACTCAGCAGTGATACATCAAAAGAGTTGTGTGGAGTAGGAAAGGCATTCAGTGTGAATGCAAACCACGTTACCATTCAGAATATAAAGGATGAGATCCCACTAGGAATGAATCCTAGAAAGCTTATTCTGTGGAAGAATGTCTGTCTCCATAGTGATGCTGATGAGCTAGAAGTTGGAGAAGAACCTGATGATCTTAATGGAACTGTAACATTCATCAAACATCCAGACCATGCTAGTCTATACAAGTCTCCAAGTTCACAAAATTATTTTCAAAGTCTTATACCTGGGAAATCCTTCAACACAAAAGCAGTATTACTAACTCATAAGTTCAGTGAGTATGCAAAATCTTTAGGTGATACTGCATTTATTGGCAGAGATATGGCGCAGATAAAGGAGAACTCTTTTGAATGTAATATATCAGAGATTAAGTGTAACAAGTCTGACCTTGATGAAAATTTGCAAGTACACCTTGGAGAGAAGCATTACAATTGCAGTGACTTCAAGAACCCTTTCAGAACTGAATCATACCTTTCAAAACATAAGGGACAACATGTAGGAGAAAAGCTCTTTGCCCAGGAGGAATGTGAGTTTTCTCAGCAATCAGAAGTGAGTCTTCATCAGAAAATCAATAGAGGAAAAAAGTCCTATGAATGTAAAATATGTGGAAAGTGCTTTCATTGGAAAACGAGCTTCAACAGACATCATAGTACTCACACTGGTGAGAAGCCCTATGAGTGTAAGGAATGTAGGAAAGCTTTCTGCCAAAAGTCACACCTCACTCAGCACCAGAGAGTTCACACAGGCGAGAGACCATATATATGCTTAGAATGCAGGAAAGCTTTCTATCGGAAGTCAGAGCTCACTGACCATCAGAGAATTCATACAGGTGAAAAGCCATATGAATGTAAGGAATGTGGGAAAGCTTTTTGCCAAAAGCCCCAACTCACTCTACATCAGAGAATTCATACAGGTGAGAAGCCCTATGAGTGTGCAGAATGTGGGAAAGCTTTTTCCACTAAGTCCTATTTAACTGTACATCAGAGAACTCACACAGGCGAGAAGCCTTATGAATGTACTGTATGTAGGAAGTCGTTTATCTGTAAATCGAGTTTCAGTCATCACTGGAGAACTCATACTGGCGAAAAACCCTATGAATGCAAGCAGTGCATGAAAACATTCTATCGCAAGTCAGGCCTGACCAGACACCAGAGAACTCACACTGGTGACAAACCTTATGAATGTCAGCTATGTGAGAAAGCTTTTTACTGCACCTCACACCTCACTGTACACCAGAGAACTCACACAGGTGAGAAACCCTATGAATGTAAGGAATGTAGGAAATCTTTCTACGATAAATCAAACCTTAGACGGCATCAGAAGATTCATACTTTGGAGAAAGCCTGTGAATGCAGACAATGCAACAGATCTTTGCTGAGCAACACTTCTGAGCAACCGACAATGTATTGTGAATATGAAGAATGCAAGAAAGCTCTCCACCATAAAACAAACTTTACTTAGACATCTAACCTTTCTTTTAGGTAAGGGAACTTGTGAATGTAAAGAACATGGGGAAACAAACATTTCTTCCCAAGTCAGATTTCACTGTACATAGGAGTGCCCACATGAGAGATGAAACCACATGAATAAACAGTGAAGGAAATTATTTATGCTTGTTTATGAAAGAACTCACAATTGACTAGCACGTAGTTTAGCTAGGTACATTAGCGATTGCTTTTAACTCAACATAGGACATGTTTATGATGGAGGGTCACTTGTACTCGGGCACAGAGGAAGCCAGTATGACTTACAAGAGAATAGGGCAAAGTCTCCTACTTGAGGTTCTCCTGACATTCTACCAGAACTCAGTGGTGTGAAACAGATGAAGGTGAAGAATTGCCCCCAAACTCTGAATATAATTGATCCTCATTGCTAGGTGTGTGTGGTTGAATCACTGCAGCAGATATCTATACCTTGATCATTACAGACAAGCAGAAGTCAGAGAAGCTGAAGCAGACAGTGAAGGAGCTGAAATAACCCTCATTTGGATTGTATTAAAATCCTTCAATGTAAAAACAATTATGTTTGTATAACTTGGGTGTTAATTGGAAATCAAGTTATTTCAAATTGTGTTCAGTTATGTACAAACAAGCAGGATAGTCATCCTCAAATTGACTTTCAATCTGGGGCGCTTGTCATTGACATAAGTGAACATTGATATTTAATACTGAAATGTAGTGAACAGGTTGAACACACATCACAAAGATAAATATGTTCTATATTATATATATTTTTTAGAGATTTGAATTTGGGCACTCAGCATAAGTACAGAGAATTTGTTACATGTGTAACAAATTGGGAGACTACTTAAGAGGTAGGGTTCATGCCTCTACGTAATTCTGAATGAAAATTCATACTTACTAAATTTATTAAATTTAGAGCATTAAAATGCTGCGGTTGTATTAGTTAGCTTGATATTACCATGGATGACTATCTTACAACCAGTTTTAGGGTGTACATATTTATTTTAGAATATAATTTCATATAGTCAATAGTTAGTTGACTCCTAGTCATAGGTTGACAGAAGCAGTTTTTGAGTTTAGATAGGAAACAGCAAAAGATTGAATAATATCAGGTTTATTTTTTTAAAAGATATCAGTGACATATATTAAAAGAAGATAAAAAGGCACTTCCTGAAGTTTATATCACTTCTAAGTTATTGCCATAATCTGAAAACCAAACATTCAACACAGAAGCTTTTGGACAATATTTTAGACTCAAATCTGAATATACAGTTTTCACATTAAACAACTACCCAATTTGTATTTTTTAAATGTATCATGTTCATATAGAGTTGTATAGGTATTTTTATAAAACTATTTATTCAGATTGAAACTGAAGCACTACTGCCCCCAAAGGGTAACTGATAATGTATTTATGATGTTTAATGAACAGAACCTGCTATTGTATCTAATGTTAACAATTCATGTTGAAATACAGAGTCTGGCATACGATTGTTTATAGTTGACATCTGAATTAAAGCATTTTTGGCAAACGTTTCTCGTTTTTACTTTTGCCTTGCATTTCTTATTTAAAATATCATTTATCCCACCACACTTTTCTTCCTCCACACCTTCCCTCCAGTTTTCTGTCAAACTGATAACCCCTTTCATTCTCACAGTTACATGTATACCTACAAATACATAAATACAGCCCACTGAATTAATCTTGTTTGGTGTATATGTGGTTTCAGGGCTGACCACTTTTCTAGTGGATTACCAGTCTATCTAGTCAGGGGTCCTGTCAGAGGATAATTCCATTCCTGAATAGTCATGTGAGCCCCACTATTTTGGTTGAATTTAGCAAGCTAATTTTTAGTCAGGGATATCTCCCTAAAGCAGTGTTTAAGAGAATAGCACTGAACATAGCAGAATTTTCTCTTTATAGCTCTCAAACTGCATGGCTAGGAAGTTTCCAGGTATTTTTAGTTATGTAGGAATTTGCCAGAATATCTCAAAATTATTTGGTAGAGCATTTTGTTAGGGTGAAGGTTCAGGGTATAGTATATAGGACGTGAAAATAGGTCTAGACACAGTCCAGTTTTACAGAAAAGAGGAGTGAACTTATTTTTACTATGTAACAAGATGGCTTCTAATCTTAATACAAAGTCAGGCTGGTCCAGCCTTCTCATACTGTCTTATGTGTCCCTTTCAAATCCTTGCTAAGGTACAGTCATCTTTAGTGATGATATAGGCTGATAGTGCTATCAGAGGATAAGTGTCTTAGCATTTTGATTTGTCAGGAGACAGAATTTCTAACATGTTGGAAGTCAGAAGACACTGTGAGTAACATTATGAGTAAGTATTCGGGGCCTGCAGCAGCTGAGTAAGAGTTGTCCTGGGGTACCAGTTGAATAGGGACTGGTACCCATTGTTCCCTTCCTGTTGGTTTAAAAGTGCTCATTGTTCTGTATAGATCAGGTCTAGTATCCTTTCATATTTTGAGACTTCTTTAGCTAATCTACTTGTTGATAAACTTTGATCTGCTTGGTTTTAACATTACCTTTTCAACAGTGAAGGAACCTAGTATGTCAATAGGCATTATATATAGCCATTGCTTCCCCTTTGCCAGAAAGTTTGCTTTCCAGCCTTTATTGAGAAGGGGCAACATTTGCTCTTGTATAACTGCTTTTCAACCAAATTAGGATGTTGTCTGGGCACAGGAAGGCTGGAATGTTAGTTTAAGGATGGGGGAGGTGGTGGTTTCAGGCATTGGGACATTCATTAGATGCATCTGGTCTTTTGACCCAGCTGAAGAAACAGCAATTATGCCAGTTGACTTGTTCATATCAGCTTTCAGCAAGTTCAGGGCCTTGTGGTTCTGTAGGATTGTTGTTAAAGGCTTGACCTGAGGTCCAACAATCAGGAATTTTTCTCTACATTCAAGAATTCACTGACTTTTTATTTAAATTGATGTGAGATGTTCTATTAAGCATGATTTCTGAGAGTGTTCTCTGTTATATAGTTGAAGATCCTTGCATAATTTATAGAGTTGGAACAATTTAACATTAGGAAAGTTACAAAAATTTTATGTAGCACCACAATGTTAGATTATGTGAAAACTAATTAAAACTGTAAAGCAAAAGGGAAAATTATTTAAGAGTGTAGCACATGATGATAACTGTAGTGGTAAAGATAATAAAACCTAGTATTGAGCATGACAAAATGATAACATTTCAACAGCAATATTATAGTCATAGAATTCAAAGGTTAATAGAAACATGTTTAGGATAGCACATATAAACACAGTTTCAAGACAAAAATCACTTTGACATTTTTCTGCTAGAGGACACATAGTGTTTTTATCATGAAAAATTACTCAAATTTTGCATAAAAGTGTGTGTAGTTGTGTAAATACATTTACATAAGTATATTTATTTGAAACATCACTTAATTTTGAAAAAGGGTTTTAAAATTAAAACTGAATGATAAGAACTTTATCTACAACAATCAAATGTGTCCATGCAGGATGCAAATTAATAGGGATAGAGACAGAAATAGAATAACTTGGTCATATAATATTTTATTGCTATTTTCAAGTTTGAGATACCTGAAAACAGTTTCCATAACATCTGGTAAATTTCCATGTGCACTAAAAAGATTGTTTGCTTACCATTATTTTATTTATTACCTGAAAGATAACCAAAAAAGATTAAGCAACCAAAATTACTGTGTTGGAAATTATCACTCACCCCATCTTTAATGACCTTTTGCTATGCACCTTAGAATGAACATACCTGTGTATATCCAATAAAATGTTGCTATGGACCCATGATTTGTGTACATTCCAACCCATTTTGTCAAGACATACTTAGTCTCTACAAAATCGTTTTTCCTACTCTACTGTCTATTGACTGGTGACTTAGCATATCACCCAGATTTCAGCAAAACCAAAATTATATCAAAAGGACTTAAATTTATCTTCACTCCTAATTGCTTATCAGCTGACTCTTTGCTTGGACCTTGCTTCTGAATTTCCACTTTACAAGGTTGTGTTCTTTACAGTTCATCTTCTTCCATTTCATATTTTAGTACATGGATTCTACAACTACAGCAGTGCTTCAAATAAATAAAATAAATCTTACAACCCTCACAAAGACTCCTACACAGGCATTTCTCTCCAGCTGAGTATTCTCAATTTTACCAATATATCGGCCGATGCCCTCTACTCCTACAAATGTCAAATTAACTAAGAAAAATCTGTGGCTACCATAAGCATCAATGTGTCTTCATGTACATATACTTGCCAGTTTTCAAATACTTAGAAACAGGATTCAAATGTGAGAAATGAAACAAAATATATAGAATCTATAAGATTTCAATCAAAATTAAAGAAAATTATAGTAAGTCATTTGAAATAATTGTAATATAAGAAGTCCCAATGATCACATTCAGCTTCTCCAACCTGAAGAAGACAGTGAACAGAATCCTACTTATTCTAATATCAAATAAACTCTAGGGTCACTGCAATCATTTTTCACAAGGAACAATGACACTTTGGAAATTATGCATAGCCTTTGCCTTCAACATTTCTTCTGCAGATATAACCATTAAATAATCCACACCTAGGCAACTGAAGGAAAGACAGCAATGTAGAGAGGATCCAAGTATCACATGTTTCAACAACATAAGTAACACCAAACTTCATTTCAATCCCTTAGAGAAAAAAAATGGGTAAACAAAACATGTAAAGAAGAGTTAATGTGACTACAGGAGAGGGAAGCCTCGATGGGAGCAAAGGTACATTGATGTGCATCCAAAGTTCTTAGAGGACAAAGAATACTAAATACAAAAAATGGATATTGTAAAATTGCTTACTGTATGTGATATTTTCCTGTTATGTTGAAACCAATCATTGTGTTCCTAATAAAATAATTATAAAGAGGAATAAATGCAATAATCACATTTCCATCACTGTATCAATTCCACCGTGTTTTCAAATAGCACTGAGAAGCATCAAAGGACGACACAAGACCATGAGTCTGCAGGAGACAGATGTAAAAATCCAAGTGAACATCCATAGAATAGAAGTGTCTACTGAAATATAAACATGGAGATTTGTATCAGAGAGTGGACACCAATCATATGCACAGATTCTTTGTGAACATAAAGTTTCATAGTATTATTGTTGATAGAAGTCATAACTCAAGTCACACATCTTTTATGCAGGTCCCTTCTACTCTATAGATAATTCTGAAACTGTCTTCCCTGAGTGCTCCCATATTAGCCTAAAATTAGAAATAAAACAGGCTTCAAAATATAAGTATTTGTCATCAGGCCTCATGATTACATATATGAGAACAATCAGCAAGACCATAGGAATGATTCCTCTTGAATATACTTGCTCAAAATTATTTTCCATGATATTTACATGGAAAAGTCACTTGGGATGATGCAAATGTTTTTCAACAGCAGAAACCATAGGAGGTTCAAAGAAAAATATCTACAAATATTTTTTGAATTTGAATTGTGAAGCCAGAAATGATCTTTTGAATATCAGCAGGAAACCTAGTTAACCATAACTGATTATTACTCATGTCAATTTTCTTGCAAATGACTTAGATGTATCTTTAAACCCTTTTTGTATGAGTGATAAATGTCTGCCAGCCAATTTTCTTGGTTCCCTCTGTACAATCTAAAATACATTATGTCTTATTCCTCAGTGACTGATAAGCAGAATTCATCAACTGCAAATCAGTGACAATATCAATGCTTAAATTGTGTTTCCAATGTACATTCCAAATTCTCAACTATGCTGATATTGTGTCTTTTATTCAATGATGATTCATTCATTCAATATAAAATCCTTACTCCTCCATACGCCCATCAAAAGAGCTTCACCCTTTAATTATACTTCCCTTTCAGAATGAAATATTTACGAAGCCCTTTTAATTTCTAATAAAATAAGACCTCTTTAAAATAAGAGTCCATGTACCACATGTTTTGTTCACAATATTTTAAATGAAATTAACCTGAGGAGGTGAAGAAGAGTCATTATTGAAATTTTGAATGGCTTTTACATGATCATATATGCCTAGCTGCTCATACATAGAATCGTATAGATTCTATGGTGTAGGAAAAACATTTCTTTTGCTTTATTATAATTTAGGGGCATAGGTATATAGACCAGATAGTGTCTAACCCGACCACTGCCACACATGTTCGATTTACATCTGTTAAGTGTAGAGTGAAGAGGTGAAGTGAAATGTATTTCTATATATTATGAATATCATTCTTTAATAAAGGGAGTGTTTTGGCCTATTGCTGGCATCTTAGAAGTAGGTGGAAAAATCAGAGCATAAATAGTGGGAGGAAGGTGGAGTCAATAGAGACACTATCTAGCTGCCCACGAATCAAACTGTAAAAGTAACGCAGGTAATCCATGGGTCGTGTGGCAAGAGATTAATGGAAATGAATTAAGACGTAGTAGCTAGCTTGCGATATGCCAGAGTCATAGGCCAAGCAGCACAAAATTAATAAAAGCATCTGAATCATTTTTTTTGTGGGGGGGGGGATCTGCTGCAGGTGGGTCTGGACTGTGGGTGTAGGCTGGGCCAAAACCTATTACAAAGAGGGTTTTCCTTTTGTATAAAATAGAGTCATTTACTAATAATCAAAATAGACTTGGGTCTTCCCAAATGCCTTTTAAGATTCTAAGTCCTGATACTTTGTGAGTCTGGCTGAAAAATGGGTTGCTTACTGAGATGTTCTGCCCCAGCCCACGCGTAAAGTCAATGGAGACCCTGGAGGAGGGAAGTGAGAATGGGGGAGGGGACAAAGAAAATCTAGGAAGGGAGGTAGGCCAAGGATCTGATCAAGCCTCGTTTATGAAGGGAATGTACTGAATATATATAGGGTGAAGGGGTTGGTTATTACTCTTGCTGCTAACCTTGATAAGAAAAGAAAGTTGCAGCTGGAGAAGGGGGAAGGCAATTGAGATTATGAGAGCGATAAGGGTGGAGGAGCAAGAACACATTCCATTTCCAGCAAAAGTCGTAAACAAGATCTGCTATTGGCCTGATCCTGTTAATTGCCAGTGAATCATGAGACGTGACCTTGGGTCAGAGTTAGGCAGAGCTTTGCTGTCCACAGTATTCAGTGTTGATCAGGTCACTATGGGTATACCTGATTGGGTAGGAAAGAACCTCTTGTTGCATGGCTAATATTTGGAAGAGAAAGTTCAGGACTTCTGAGATTCCTACAGCCCAACTCTCAGAAGAGAAAAGTTACTTTTCTGTTTAGAGGTTCTGAGGACCAGCAGGCCAGGCAAACTTGGAGTTTGAATTTATATTGGCCTGAGTTGTAGAAGAATACAATTATCATGTTTTAAAACATTCATTTTGTGACAATTATATGTGAATAATGTTCACTCTTGATAAAACATAAATATGTGTATATTAGTCAAACAAACAAAATCTTTACTTTTTAATTCTAAATGTTTGCCACTTTGTGTATCTTACACAGAAAACCACAACATACTAAGATGGCTATAATAACAAAAATAGAATCATAGAAAAACTAGAAAACATTAGAAGCATGAAGAAAACCAGCAAAATCAGGAATTGGACAAAGACTCACAGCCTTAAATACTTTTGTTATATTCACCATTCTCTTCAACATAGCAAAGGAGATTGATTTCCCATATAAACAAGAGGGCCAATGAGAGAATGTATAAAGAAATAAGATATGTGAGTCATAGAATGTGCATACCTATCTTCCACATCCTGTAAACAAGTATAAACGAATACATGTACACATAAGCACCCACACAGACACATACAAAATCCTGCCCCACTCAATACTTCTCTTCACAGGCAGGTGTTCACCTACTTCCTACTGAATATGACATAAGTTGTGCTGTGAACTCACCATCTAATTTAAACAGTGTCTCTTATTAGTGTCTAGAAGGATACAGATGTGATGAATTTCTGAAGTAGGAGTAAGATGGTTTACATCAGGATGACTATAATAACATTAGTAACATACATGTTTAGGATATGTGAGTCCTCTTTTTCCCTTGGGATGTGAAGGCCCTTAGAAGTCTCTAGACTTCTAAGAGAATCCAGTTCCAACTGGGACAACTGATGCCTGAAGACATCTGCTTCTAGCACTTCCTCATAAATCAATCTCCACTCTGTTGGGGACCTTGACAACAAGGGCAGAGTCCTGATACAATGTGACCTAGACCAGGGAGAGGCTCCATTCCACAGTCACAGATACTAGCAAACCAAAGCCCTTTCCCCTGTCTGGAAGGAGGGACTCTGAGGAGAGTGTTTAAGGCTTTCCCTTCTCTTAATACAATTAGACTAGCTTGTTTCAATGGGTCCCAAGAGACTGTGACATTGCTCGCGGTGCCTTCTTACCCCCTCCTCCAAGGGTAACTAACAGGGCCCTGAGCACAGAACAACCCCAACATCTGACCCTCAACCTGGCCCTCCCAACACTTCCATTAACTTTTCAAAGAGAAAGCAGTCAAATCTTTTTGAAAGTAAAGAGGACAGATGTTGAAGAATATTCTTTGAAAATCCAATTGTAAGGGAAATATCAGTATGGCAAGTGACAAACACAATGTTTATGGGCAAGGGGAAACTCTATATCCTGCTTCAGTATCACTGTTGATACAACTTGACCTATGCTGGTCTAAAAGTCACACAGCCTGAAGATTTCTTGAAACGATGTTTTTTTTTTTTTTTCTGACTTATCTCTCGAGTCACAGGAGTATAAGCATGTACAGTTAGATAGTTTCTGAGGTACGTGGGAATTAAGCCAGAGCTCTGTACACACTAATCAAACACTCTACCAACAATGACCCGAGAGAACCTGAAGTAAAAATGAAAGGCATCTATTGAGGAGTCAAGCACCCAATAGTAATTCACTTATGGTCCAAATGAAGAAGGAATTACTGCTGGTCCAATGTAAGGCTCGCCGAGACTTTATTGCTTGACTCTCCAAGAAGATACATCACTTTATTTCTAATGAACAGAGTATGAACAGCAACAGGGATTGCTGGAGCTCAAAAATCTGTGCCCCAGGGTTATGGCAGATGTATTTCTCATGTTTATAAAATCTCCACTTTGGCTTCTGTTTGCACTGTTACTAGAACAAGATTTAGGGTATTTAAGAGTGGGTTCATGCAACTATTTATAAGCATATAATGCTAAGTAAAATTATCAAAGACCCACTAACTCCCTCTATGTAATTGAGATACTTTTCTCATCAGGTTTCCAAAACTGCATATTTCATATTAGATGTGAGAAGTTTAGGTTTTATTTTGTGTTGTGAAGTAAGTATTCCACTGTTCACCTGAGTTCATAATTTGTTAAAAATCCAACCCTATTTCCATTAATTGGCTGTCAGACCAAGACATGTGAAGAGATCAGGGCCTATAATCAAACCTGTATTTGTATATTAAAAATTTATTTTTCAAATAGCTGAAGTCTGGTTATATTGAGCTCTCTAGAAATGGGCACAATACTCCCCTTTTTGTTATTCCAAAAACATCATGCATGTTCCATCTCTTGCAAGATTCCAGAAAAGAAGATTAGGAATTTGTTTTCACTCCTAGGGGATTCCATGTATCTCTCTCAGAGAGCAGAACTTACTCCATAAGCAAAGAATGTTTTATAAAAGATGTTTATCATATTATTCACTGCCAGGTTGAACCACCATAGGCCTGAGCTGCCTGTGCAAGCAATCATACTCTGGATAGTTAAGAGTTTTTTGGTGGTCCTCACTAGATACAGTTTTCAAACTTTAGTCTCTTGAAGATATTTGTGATTAATACTTGTTTGTCAAGAAAACAATCTTGAAGGATTGATCAGTATTAACTAGCAGCTACAGTGAGTTCTTCACCGGTACATTCCATCACTAGTCAGCTGTTTCTCTCTCATGAAATTATTATATTCTCCTTATGCCTCAGTTTCTCTTTGTTTCTACCTTTCTATATTCTTCTGTATGTGTGTGTGTGTTTGTGTTCGTATGTAAAAACTTCTGTATTATCCTAGGTGTTATAATTATTTGAAGTGCCTTTTAAAGGATCAAGTCTTCGTAAGTCTTATATCTGTTCCACACTCCATAGTTAAACAATAAATATGCTTATTATATACATGACTTTATAAATGAGGTATTTCAGTATTCTAATAGAATAAAAATTATGTAGTATAAGCATATAAAGAAGGTTTGAATAATGTAAAAATTGTTTTAATTTGTATTTTTTTTCCTCTGGTCATTGTGAAATATGCCACACACACACAAAACAATATAAAGTATTAAGGACTGTTTCACATTGTTTGCTTCCCAATAATAAATACAGTGTTTGCATGCAGATATATGAAGCTTCATGAGCTATAGAGTAAGAGCTGTAGGCATGGCAGACTCTGGGGATGTGGAGACTGATATCCAGATCAGTAGGTGGTATAACATTCTAAACTCTGAGGGCAATGATCTACTACCTCAAGTCTGGATCAAACTCTTAAAGTTCCAAAGACTTCCAAATATCACCACAACCTTGGGATCATGAGAGAATGACCCGTATAAGGTGTTCATATGGAGTTATTAGTCAGACAGTAGAGGAGAAAACATTCTAAAAGTGAGCCAACTGTCCCAGTCATGTGCCTAAGAGACTGTGCCTGCTTTTTTGTGGGGACATTCAAAGTGTCTCATCTGGCTAAATCAATTACATAGAAAGAATCTTCTGAGATTAACACAGCCTTTTGCCCAATATGCATTAAATTTATGAAATTGATTATTATAATTTGCAAATTAGGTGTTGCAGTCTTTGCTGCACATTTACCTACAATTCTAACCTCTTGCTTTGTCTAATTGATTATAAGCTGCATGCAATTCTATTTTTACATTATATACCATTTAAGTGAGGAATTGGCATAATTAATTATAATAATATACTTCTTGTTTTTTTGCGAATGTTTAATTTTCAAGGCTTTGATATTCTTAGGACATGTGTTTGAACAATAGAAAATGAATTTGTCACTATGTAAACTTAGGTCCTTTTTTATATGAAGGTGTTTAAACTGAGGACTTTTGTCTTGAAATCACACATGGTGCAATATCCTACAATAACTTTTTTGAGATTTTAATTAAGCTACACATCTTTAGATGTTAATTTATAAACTAGCAAATATGAGCGATATCAGAAAAGACAGGATCCATTGCACCTCATGTGACCATAGACAGGGGAAGATTAGGGCACTTGTTATCTGACTAAAGAAATGGGAAATGGAATTTGTTTGTTCAGAATAAATATGTAAACAGAGGTAAACATAGAAGTCTGAGCGAAATAAGATGTCTGTAACATTTATAAAGAATTGAACCAGGTAAAAATACAAGGGAGAAAGGATGAGTCAGTAATGAAGAGATGGGGAAATGTCAGCTTCTGTAGAGAAGTGCGCATCAATATGAAGAAGGCACTAGAATAAATAACACCTGGAATGTAGTAGTAAGTAAATATAATGGAGCAGAGTTGCAGTCTGCTGATGTTTGGATGTGAAGAGTTTGGAATGAGAATTCATAAACCCTAAGATAATAAGAAAATATTGTAAGGAAATCTTTCCCTTTGTGAGGTAATATGAAGTCAGAGCCAAAGTGACTCAGGATCTTTGTTTCACATCATAATTTCTCCTACTTCTTTCAACACTCTGTCCATTTTTCAAATGTCTACAATCCTCTTGCCAGTGTGATTAAATATAAGGTCTTCATTTTTCTATTCAGATATTGACATTTACTGTACCTTAAACATAAGCATGATACAACACAGAATCGGATCTGATGTCCTTAGTGGTCATATGGACTCCAAGTGTCAGACACAAAAATACCAAATGATGATAAAAATATTCTTGTCATACAGTAGTAGTTGTTTGGGTACTTCTGATTTTATAAAGGTGATTATTTTTAGCAAAACAGTTTCAATGAGCCCATACATACTTTTTGTCTGGTAATGTTATAATAAGGAGCCAAACATTAATGCATTAAATCAGTAAAAGTCTCTTCTACCACCTCACTGGCGAACAGAAATTCAATATGAATGGTGCAAATGGTCTTGTTGTCATCTGAGCCCCATAAAAATGTAAGTTTCTTTTCAGAGAGTCAGTTTGTAGAAGATACCCCATAGGAGTTTGTTGTAATTACATCTGGTTCAACCATAATAATCTTCTCCACTCTGACCATCTCAGAAAATGACTCCCTTCCAAATTGCACTCCCATTATATCAGGACTTAGAAGGTTAATCATACCTTTGGGTGGACCAATGCCTAGAATTTCTCCTTTTTTTTTTACATGATAAGGGAAATGCAAACAATTGTGATTATCAGTATGCTTTTATTTTATTTAGAAAAAGCCTCTTTAATATAAGATATATTGGCATGTGTGGCAGTCACGGGTTCTGGAGCTCCCTACTATATGAAACTGTAATTCTTTGATTATCTAATAAAGTACAAGAAAGTCTTTCTCTAAATCATCTAATCTGTCCGAATCTATGCCTGAGCTGTGGTCATACATATTCATGTGAAATTTTTCATATTGCAAATTTCCAAGCTTAGTGCTTTCCCCTCTTAACTTCATTAAAAACATTGTGATTTTATATACGGTGGGTGAACTATATAAACTCTGAAGTTGTGTTTTCATAACTGAAGGCTATTTAAAAATACTTTATGTTCCAAAGAATGCATTAATACTGGGTGAAACATTTTCCATGAGTGTGGGGAAGAATCAGGATTTAATATTGAATGAATGTTTCATCATTTATGAGTAGATAATTTAGAATGTAAGTGGGAAACGTGATTGAAGCATTGATATTAGTCATTGATTTAATGTTGATGAACTTAGTCAATCATTTTGATACTGTGGAGATATTTTCAGATATAATAAAAACAGTCTGAGATATCAGAGGGATCTACCCCCAGTCAGTCTACTTGGATCAGAGAATGGTGACTCACATCTTTAAACTCAGTACAGGGATATCCTGGGAGTGGTGACCTATGCCCTTAGTCCAATATGAGTTTGAGGTCATCAGTTTACAGAAGGAGTTCCAGTCTCACAAGCGGGCAGTGGTTATGCGATGCCTTAACTGAGTGAAAAATGTACTTAAGGCAGGCATAGAAAGACAGTAGGCAGAAGAAGTCATGGCTCACGCTGTTAGTTTTAGCACCTGGGAAGCAGAGGCAAGAAAATCTCTGTGAGTTCAAAGCCAGACTGGTCTTCAAAGCTGCTGCATCCACCATGCCTCCGGTGTAAGCTGCACTGCCTATCAGGTGGCCCTCATGGTGGGATGTTGGTGAGCCAGAGCTTCTTGGAGCGAACGGTTCCCTGGTTCCTTGATACAGCGCCTGTGTAATGACCTCGTCACCCTGTTCTCGGCCACAATGCACCTAGTCTATTTTTCCTTAATCTTTTTCTTGTTTGCTTTGCTCCTGCTAATTGTATTATACCAGAGACTAAATGTACCCATTTATAATGCCAGGAATAAAACTAACACAGTCAATGATGAGAAACAGGAGGAAGCACCTCCTCCTTTATTTCAGACAATTGAAAAGGTTCCTAAGAAACCAATGACTTAATGGAAATCGAACAACTGGTAAGAAATTCTCATAAACAACACAGTAACTCAGAGAAACAAGCATTATCAAAAATCCCCTCCAGGGCTCTCCCAGGGGGATAAGTGCAGTATAAGATTAATGGCAAATAGTAGGCAGCACCTAGGGCAAAACTAATGAGACTATTCTTAAGAGCAACTCAATATAATAGAGTTTATGATGAATTTGGCAACAAGTAAATAGTGCACAAAGGGCAAAAAAGAAACTATTACTCACTCCCCTTTTCTAAAAGATTAAAGCGTATGCAAAAACCCTGGTGTCTGCTTAACTCAAAAATGGACAAACTAGTTGGCCCCCTTTTCTCAAAAGCCTTTTGGGGTCGTGTCCTTGTTGTCCATTCGGCTATAAAGAAAAACGGGCATACAAAAAACTTCTCAAAAGGACACAGTCCATGCCCATGTAAGATTAATAAGTAGTTGTAATCATTTTCTTAAAAATCATTAAACATGCCTCGCCTACCCCTAACCACAAGCCAGCAAATGCTTGTTTACAGCTGCCCACAAGGGGTACTCACAATAGATTCAATGAATGACACATGTCCCATATTGTTCTTTTCTCATAAATGTCATGGTTAGATGCCTTGCCAAGTTCCCTTTTGCTTTCTGTATATAATCACCTGAAAAAGTCAGTAAAGTTACAGCAGCATTAACTCAACCCTCTGAGTGTGTCTGTCTGTCATTTACTCGCTGAATCCCATTCTCCTCTCCTTCGACCTGTGTTCTCCCTTGGTCTCGGTGCCCCAGGAGGGCCAGTCCATAGCACAAAGCAAGTTCCAGGACAGCAAGGACTGTTACACAGAAAACTCTGTCTGGACAAAAACAAACAAACAAAAAACAAAAAAACCCCAAAGAAACAAACACTGGAGGAGGTGGATCTGTCCTCTGATAACTCTGACAGTTTTTTTTGTTATATTTGAAAATATCCCCATATGATACTGAAAGTATTTTAGATTGGACAAAGACATTGATGTAATATCAGTTGGCAGATAGAAATGTTTTACAGAGAAATTGTTTGTATATTCCTCTAGGCTACTGAAAAAGTAGACTGACATAATCAAAAATTAGTTTTCAGAGAGCAGGGTAACCTACTGATTTTCAATGCAAGTTTTATGACTTAACTTTTTCTGGATGTGTTTCTTCTCACCTCTATGATTTCTTCTGTTGAAAGACATTTTCATCATCTCAAGTCACTTTTGCATGTAACTATTACAGAAGTTAGTTTTGTGCAAATGTACTCAAGAGAGGTCATCCCACGGTCATCGAAGAGTCCTCTAAGATGAATCCTGTAGCCCTAGGATATAAAAGATCTCCAAATGTATTTTGAATTTTGTTTTTATGATGATTGCAGGGTCTCATGAGGGTGTCTTTAGGGAAGACCATTTCAGAATTCTACATAGAATAGAAAATTACTGACACAAAGACATGTGGTTAGAGTGATGACTTCACTCAGGAGCAACATTACAAAAGCGTATGCTCTATAACACAGAAACTGTGTGTACAGCTAATGGACAGTTCTAGATCCAAGCTTCCCCGCTTACACTGTGGTAGAAATTTCTACTTTATTATGTTCTCTTGTATCTTTATCTTCTGGTTACTGCAGACTCATGTTCTTGTGTGCTCCTCCAATGCTTCTCAGTGCAATTTTCTACAATCACAGAATCAACACAGTGATGAACGGGTGGTGATTTCTGCATTTGTTTCTCTTTTTAACTATTTTCCCTATTATGGAAGAACTGGTGGTAACTTAAAGTATAGCTTCATGTAAGTGCTCTTATAAAATTTATGTATTTTGAAAATTCAGTTTTCACTGTTCTCAAGAATATTTGCATACACATCAATGTAACTTTGATTTTCCTTCCAGGCTTCATTGTCATGTAGACACAAAATTCTGTTCAGGTAGTTTTCCTGTTCACATATCTTCTTCTCTCTTGGCTAGAAGGGAAGTTTGTTTGCACTTGTGTTATGTAATATTCACTCACTGAGTCTTTTTAACTTGTTCTGTCTTGCTGTTAGCTGCTTATGCTTAGAATATTATCATGGATTTCTAAGCAGAAGGAAGGTTGAGTTCAAAGTTGACTCATTTATTTAGGTAATGCTCAAATTGTAGTTATTTTTCGGTGAGAAATAATGGCAATCTGTAATGACTACAGAGTTAAATATGTATTATAAAAAGGATAGAGATTATGCTCTGGCTGCTTTTGATTTGTTAGGAGGAAAGTGAAAATTTAGCTTTGAGAGTTGAGACTTCTGATATTCGAATCTTTGCAATGTCCCCAATATTTTCTTTAGTTTTTATGAGAAATCGTGTAGATTCTGTCAGTTTATTTTCCCCATGTGATGGGAGTTTCTAAGTATTTGTAAACTGTTGTGGATGTGTTCAGGAAGACACATGGATGTTTATTTTGACCAGTGAGGATTTTTATTAGTTAGTTGATGACTGTGTGTTTAGAGAGCATTGGCAAATTAACTGGTAGGTTTGAGTGTGCTAGAAAGAGATTCCTACATAGAGCTTTTTTTTGGTGAAGATTGTAAGATTTATTTGTCTATGCAGACATTTCTGAACCTGGAGGATTTACATACCAAGATCAGAATATATCCATCCAAATAGAATTATACTTGGACAATTGTGTGATTATATGAAGGAAGTGGATTCATTTTATGTTTTTCCTTCTTCAGTTTATTTTTTTTTGACTTTTGGATAGGATGTGCATAGGTGTCTTCATGTTGGTGATCATAACAAATGGTCATTAAATTGAGATTAGTGATATTTTCTATGAAAATAATCTCATGGTTTAATCTCTTATTAGGCCATTTTTATGTAATAAATAAAATAATGATAAGCAAACAATCCTCATTTTCTCTTAGATCACAGGAAAGTTTGGCAAGTTTAATGGAAATTGTTTATTCCTATATTGACCTAAAATCTTACATGACCAGGTCATTAAACTTCTAGCCCTATCCCTGTTTATTTGACATGGTGCCATGAGTATTTCCGCTTGTGGATACCATTCTGACCATTCAGTTGTAATTTTAATGTGTTTAAGTTGAAGTGTTATTTTCTAAATAAATAGTGATTATATCTTACTGTATTAAATAATTAAATAGACTTCTATGCTGCATTTGGTTTCTTTAGAATAATAATATCACATGTTCTGTTTTTGCTCTTCAAATGATACAGTCATTTAATGTAAAAATTGTGCATCATATGAGCTAGCATAAATGTCTGAGATTTGAACAGACATCATTTGAACATCTTTTATTTATTTATATAAATCTCTCTTAACTTTTTGGGCTAAGTAAAAGGGTAATGTAGAAGAGGCAGCAGTCAGTAGACCTCAGAAGATGATCCTTCTCAGTGGACAACATGAAACTAGACAGGTGACAGAGATTCTGGTCATAAACAGGCATCTGATGACAGAATTTTGCTAGATGTTTGTCACATCAGTGAGGTGACATCTGCAAAACACAAACTCAGACTTATAAGACCACCATAACCCCTGTTTACAGTGTAGCTAGGAATATAGTAGGGGCAGTTCCCTCTTATTGTAGGAAGACAAAAGGCATGAAAACTATCTAAAATACTTGGAAGGATTTTTCATGCATGTCAGAAGACTGAAGATTTTTGTGTCCATTGTAAGGACAATAGTTTGGTAGAAGCACTAGAGCCTTTTTGAGCTGAACAGGGTAAGTTCAAAATCAGGTATTGTCTCTCATGTTACAAAATTGTGGGAACCAAGAAAGTGGTAAAGATCAGGCAAATATTTTTAGCATCATTATTAAAATGAGCTGTGTTTAGTAAGGTTAAAATATAACTCTATGCCAGTCTATACAATTTCTAGAGTGTTTCATGTGTGATGTCACTCTTAGTGAGCATAACGAGTTAAAAGCTTTGCTTTCTAATGCTATGATTCCCTTGGAAGCACAGAAGCACAGAGAGAATTGTCAGTGTTCTGACTCCCTTTACTGTAGATTTGACACAGTGAGTAATTCAACTTGAATTATAAACATTTTAAATAAGTTTTAATGGTATTCCACTGAAACTTTGATCCCATGTGTATGTTCTTAAATCTCAGACTTGATGCACCTTGACCAAGTTTCATAATATGAAAATATTTAGTAGTATTCTCCTAAACTTGGACACATGTATATGTCCTAATATTACTGTAGAAAACTTTCCTTTTAAAGATAATTTAAACCTTGAAGCATTCTATTTTTTTTATTTCTGTTAATGCCCTAGAACATAATAGGCTTAACACGTAGGTTTATTGTTTGAGAGTGTCTCCCAATTTTAAGGTTTCAGTGACTTCACATTCCAAATTTGTACCTCCTCACACTATGGGACTAATGAAAAATATCAGCTTATTATGAAAATTGTCGTGGTGTTTTCGATTAGGGTGTGTATGATCCAGAATATATTGCATTGTAGATTCTTAAACAGTGCTTATGAACACAATTTTGCACCATACGGGTAGACATCCTTTCTTAACATTTTAAATACTAACTGTTTAGCTTCTCATTTTAAAAAAATTATTAGCCTTCAGATAGTCCATGTGTTGTTACTAAACTACCAGATTTGAACATATTAAGATGTCTGTGGTTTAATTTTAAAGATATGTCCTAAACCCAGTATTGGTTCTTTATGCAGCCATTTACTCATTTATGTGATTTTTGGGTCTGTAATAGTAATATTCTCAGAACGATTAGTATGCTTTTGTTTATATATACATTCCTATATAGATATATATCAAATCTAAAAGACATATATAACACATCTGTTTCTTACAATATAATATTACTTTCTGTCATACAATACATTGTGTTCTAGCTTACCTGGCTCCACTCCTTCCCTCCTCCTCATATTTAGTGCACCTCTGTTTCCCTTTCTTCTCCTCTTCCTGGCTGTCTAAGTTAGCCAGACATTTGGCTGTGTGTTTCTCTTTATGTCCTAAGAGCTGTTTGTGAGACAAAGGGCAATGTGTAATATGAGAAAAAGATCCCTATCTAGAAGAAGTAATCTCTTATAGGTATTTTATAACCCTACTGGTAGGGAACTGATGGAGAACCAGATTTGGTCCTAAACATGGAAGTTTTCATCAGCAGATTATTTTTATAAGTGACAAAACACTAGTAGGTCTGCAATGTGGACCACACTATTAGAGCTTATGACCACTGCTGTCAGTTCAACTTGGCTATTCTCCCAAGGAATTGTAGATCCTTCCAAGTTTTAGGTAATACAATTGTTGCTTAATATATGCTGGACATTCAAATTAGAACCATTCCTGGGATTGTTTAAAAGTATTTGTATAAATATAATATTGAAATCATAAAAGCAATGCACTACATTGGGACACAGTATGATATGGATCTTCTTTAGTAATACTTACAAAACTTTTCTGCAGGTTGAATATCAAGGACTTTCAGTCTTATTTGGGCTTCATATTTGCCATTGAGGAGATCAACCAGAACCCTCATCTTTTACCCAACACATCTCTCGGGTTTGATCTGTATGATGTTGAAAGTAATAAATGGGATTGTCTGAAGAACGTCTTTCTTTGGCTCACAGGAATGGGAATAGATATTCCAAATTATACATGTAGAAGGGAATTCAAAACTGTTGTTATACTCACAGGATCATCATGCAAAGTATCTGCACATATTGGGAGACTGATGAATCTCTACAAATATCCACAGGTGAGGGAAATGGTTGTGAGGGAGCATGTAAAATGTATGAAAATGATGACAGGTCAGGTGTTTGATCACGTAAAGGAGGCACATATCTTGTCTCAAGGAACTCAGACGTTTGGTTACATGGCCTCATATACCTTGCTTTTAGATAGAGAAGGGACTGTGGTTGGATCACAGAGCTTCTTTACATACACCGTGTGTTGTCAGAAATTCTCACTATAGATTCAGGAATGATATATAATAAAACATCATTGAAAGCAAGTTAAAATCTCTCAAACCCAAGTGCTTATTCAAGTGTAAGGTTCTTCTCCATAACTATGTTTTATTTCTGTTTATGATTTGTAAATCTCTTCAGATTACTTTTGGGGCATTTGACTCTACCCTTAGTGATAGAGGCCAGTTTTCCTCTCTCTACCAGACAGCTCCAAAATACACCTCTTCCATAAGTGGCATTATCTCTCTGATGATTTATTTCACCTGGACGTGGGTGGGGTTGATCTTCACAGATATTCATAAGGAAACCCAGTTTCAATCAGACATTATAGAAGAGTTTCACAGGAATAAAATTTGTCTAGCTTTTTTCAAAATTGTATCGGAATCCTTCATTCTCCTTGAAAATTCAATCAGAAAATATTTTGAGCCTATCATGAGATCAACTGCAAATGTGATTATCCTTTATGATGACACTGACTCTATGCATATCCTATTGCTACTTGAAATGAACTTATCAAAAACATGGAAAGTCTTGGTCATGAATATGCAAGCGGATCCCAGTATCATGATATATCCTCTGATTTTTGCTTTATCTCATGGTATTCTTTATTTTTCACATCATCATGATGAGATTTCTGACTTTAAAAAGTTTATCAAGACATATACCCCTTCTAAATACCTAGACGACATTAATCTTATTAAGCTTTGGATAACTTTATTCAAGTGCTCTTTTTCTCTTCCTGATTGTAAACTATCAAGTAACTGTGTACCCAATGCTACATTGGAATTACTTCATTTTAATCTGTTGAACATGGACATGACTGAAGAAACTT
The DNA here is from genome assembly GCA_033318265.1 of Phyllotis vaccarum. Taxonomy (NCBI): domain Eukaryota; kingdom Metazoa; phylum Chordata; class Mammalia; order Rodentia; family Cricetidae; genus Phyllotis; species Phyllotis vaccarum. Next base: position 68,281,252 of record JARWLC010000017.1, on the reverse strand, counting down.
ACAATATATATAATTCTGTGTATGCTGTGGCTCACAGTCTCCATCAAATGAATGTCAAACAAGTACAAATTCAACCTCAAAGAAATGGGGAATGGAATTCCCACCCCTGGGAGGTAATTTTTTATCTGGTGTATTTTAACAGTAGGACTGTTATATACAGAGGGCTTCGAAAAGCACTCAGTATACTATTGCACATTGTGGAAGATTTTACCAAAAAAAAAAAAACCCATAAAAACTTTAAGTATTTTCTTGTCTAAATATCATTGTCTGTGATAAATGCATGGCAATAACCTGGATGAAATATGTCCATTTTAATATCCAATGTGTGTTTCAAAAGCCTTAGAATAGTCTCATGATAACAGGTGCCATTTGAAACACCGTTATCCCAAAATACATTTAGCAGAGACAATAGATCCTTAATAGTCAAGGGCTACTCCATTTTTCAGTTTCCAATGAGAAATCAATGTCTGTGTTATCTACTTGCCCTTTTTATTAACTTTTGAAAATCAACATCAAAATTTACAACCTGAAAGTGAAACTTTCTCTTTATAATTGGAATTGACTAGCATCAAATTTGGATATTTGTACCAATCAAACTTTTTCAGTAATACTAGTGTGTTCTTGTGTGTGTGTGTGTGTTCCTGCAGCTGTGTGTGAGTGCTAGTGTGTGCAAGTGTGTGTCAGTGCATTCTTCTGACACTAATAGCCAGAAAACATTATAATTATGTCATTAAAATTAGTAATACCTTGTGATAACCTGTCTTTACTACAGAAACAGAAGTCAATTAGAGACTCTTTTATTTGGTTCAGTTTAAATTTGGGGGAATAAATCCATCATAAGTTTCTCCATCTTTTTAGCTTCATACTTTTCTTAAGCAAATTCACTTTGAAAATGGTGTTGGACATCATGTGGTTTTGGATTCACAAATAAAAGTAAATGAAGTGTATAATATTTTTAATGTCTGGAATTTTCCAACTGGTCTTAGACAAAATATAAAAGTTGGAACATTTTCTACAAATGCTCCACAGGGTCAAGAACTCGTTGTGTCTGATCATATGATTCAATGGCCCATTGCATTTACAGAGGTGAGTTGTATTTTATATCTTTTAATTGATCGTGATGTAAGTCGTGTTTATTTTCTGATGCAATGATGTTTAGTTTTTTACACAGGACTTCTCAATATACAGAAAACAACATTCAGTAAGAATATGTTGACTGTCTTAATCTTGACAATGAGATCATTTATTTTCCCTACTTTTCTTCAATGCCACATATTTCAGGTGATAAATTGCTTTTTTTTTTTTTTAAAAAGTTTCATTTCCCTGCTGAATCTACACTAACAAGGATATAATTTTGATTCTGAGAATTAAAAATATGAGTCCATGATCAATTGTCATTTTGCTTTCTGGCCTTATAAAAGACATTGTGGTATGGATGACATATTTCATGGAAAACCAGTATATTGATGCTGAAACATGAGTCAGTTTATCAAAAAATTAAAACCATACACCACAGAGAAGCAAACTAAGATCATAGACTTAATAGAATCTCATGTGACAGGTGCAGGTGCCTCAAGATTCAGGCAGACATGGCTGCATTAGGCTGAGAAAGTTATTTTTGCTACTGCTTCATACAGGAAGTATGTAGAGGTCATTCTACATTTTTTCTTGTTTTTATATTCTCCAGGACAAGAGTTATAATATGGCTCCACCTATCTTTAGAGTATGTCCTCTTTGTCGAAGTACTCTAATGTAGATCATTCTCACAGAAAGGACTAAAGTGTTGTGTACTTTGAAATTTTGAATCCTTTCAAGTTTATCTCCAAAGAGAGAATAAATATCATCTTTAAAAATAGTTGTCCCTTCCAGCCATTAAAAAGCATGCTTGAGGAACACTTTATGACTACCACTCAAGTTACATATCCAATACATGTGTTAAATGATGCAATTTTCTATTATTGTGCTTTACCACTTACAGTCTCAGAACTCTTCAGAGATTTATATTCATTGAAACATTGTTTTAAAATATTGAACTCCATAGAGCATGCCATGTCGTACTTGAATCATCTAAATCATATTCTGCAGTTACAAATATAGATACTTGCCATCTCCCTGTTCAATTTTAAAAGTTAATTCCTTTATTATCTCAAAACTGTCCCCTGTTATGTATTTTCTCTCATGTTTTTAATTCTCAGCTTCCCCGATCTGCATGCAGTGAGAGCTGTGTTCCTGGATTTAGAAAATCCCCCCAGGAAGGGAAGGCTGAATGTTGTTATGATTGTACTCCTTGTCCAGACAATGAGATTTCGAACAAGGCAGGTAAATGTCAGTCTGCCTAGAATATTTCCATCTTTACCCCTTGTCCTACAATGTGTAAACAGAAGGAAAATTTCTCTGCAGAATCAGTAATGATAGGCACTGCTATTTTATTTAAAAGCAAAAATGTTTCAGTTCACTGTATCATTTTAATTGCAATCTGATCATTCACATTAATAATTGATCAATGTTTTTGTTCTCCCATGGAAAACCACATTTCCATCCTAGAGTTGTTTGGTGCATTTGACTGTGGCGTAAATCATATACAGTACAAATGAACAAGTTTTCTTGTCTTTAAAGTCTTTTTGTTCGTAGTTAACACAAATTTAATGGTCGAATCCTTATCAACCTTTCATTCCTAATTTGTGTCTGGATTCGTCAAGAATGATGAAAAACATATTTGATTTACCTGGGATCATAAGTAAAAATAATGTTTATTAAGATTGTTTTATTTCTGAGTGTTTTGTCTGCATATATATTTATGAAAAATAGATTTGTATGAAACTCATAGAAAATAAGAAAGACATAAATCATGAAAATGGAATTACTGATGGTGTTGAATTACCTGGTAGGTCCTCATGACCAAATGTTGAGCTTTCTTAAGAGAAATAGATGCAATGATCCCAACAATTTTTATCAATGCTTCACCATTTTATTTCTTCCATAAAAGACTTTGAACATTCCCTTAATAAATATCTATTCAACCTTGTTTGCCTCCCTCTCCATGTGCATATAGGAAGAATCATATCCATATAACTATGGAGAGAGAGGTAGTTCATATTGTAGTTATTAAATTTATAACCATAATGTCTATGTCAGTGTAGGATACCACAAACTTATCATGAGAATTTTCCATTGAGCACAATTTATCAATAACTGCTTATGGATTATTGAATGTATTTTTAATGACTTTTATATTTCAGAAGCATTGTCTAAAATGATTGTACTCATTAACTATTGTATACAAATGACTATTTTATGTGTTATTGGAAGGGTTATGGAACATAGAATAGGTAAACTATAGAATATTGCTGGCGTCCACAAGTTGACATGGCATCAAAACTCACATTAATGTCTTTGTTGCAATTAAGCCAGGAAGATATGCTCACTCCTGTTATCATACTAATAGAACACTGAAGCAAAGGGATTATTTTTTCTTACTGAAAAATGGAGCACAACAGAAAATCTTTATACGACATATATCCAAGGAACAGAAAATTATACACAGTTATGTTTAATACAAGGTATTAAACACCTTTTCTTTCAAACATATCTAAATATATGAGTTTCAATAAGTGTAGTATGTGTAGCTATGTAAAAGATACATAGATTCTTTATGTTGTGCAATAATAATATCAATGAGACATGTTCTTGTATAACTTTTCTTGATGCTCTGACAAATAATTGACAAATTGATTCTCAGGTTGAGAGTTTAGTCCTCTGGACACCAGGAGCATGAGTGCATGCCATATTAGTAGTGTTGGCAAAATGAAGGGAAGTAGATGAATACTCTGAGCTCACTTGGTTTCTTTCTTTTTATTCAGTCTGGGATTTTAGACCATGTAATGGTGCACAAACCAAGACTCTTGGTTACTCTTTCCACCCAAGAGAGACCCCACTTTAAATGTCCTCACAGACTTACTCAGATATTTGTCTCCAGGGAAATTCTAAATTCCTTCAAACTAACCATTGAAATCAATAGTTTTTATTTTTTAATTCCTGTAAATATATAAACAAATCTTCTCTATACAGAATAAGTTCACTTATCAAGGAGGGCCTTTACCTCATTTTGAGTGATTATGCATAAGAATATTGTGTTTAATCAGTTTATGGCACCTTTAATACATACTTGACACAATATAGATAACCCTGGCACTAACACCATCATTGATTCTGTAACTTGCTAATAAGATTTCAAATAATATCACATTGTAAAACATTAAATATCTTAACAGAGTCAAATACGGATCATTTACATTGATATTTCTATCTTCTTCCTTTTAGAAGAAGCTCACAAATTATCATTGATCACTTATCCAAAAAATATTCTATCACATACTTATTAAAAACAAATGTTTTATTTTGTGAGACAGTGGGTACACATTCTTCAATGTCCACATTAAAGTAGAAGAGACAGAGCTATAAATGAGTTTAAGGCCAGCCGGGTCAACAGAGTGAGTTTTAGAACAACGAACATTATACATATTATGTTAAAATTCTGTGTTGAAAACCATGAAGTCTTTTCACTTATCTGGTAAATAATTTTTTTAATGCCGATGAATAAACAGGAAAGAGTTTCACAGAGGGAAAGTTTCAGACTATCAAGAATCTAATAATTCTCTTTTCTGAACGTGCCTTCAGAGAAAGAAGAAAGTTTAAAATCCATTAAACACCATAATTGTAGGTATATTTTAACTGGTGATTGATTGAAATTGAAAAGCATAATTCTGTCTGCTGAACACATATGACAAAATTAAACTTGTGTTTCAAAGAAGGGGTCTTGTTAATGAATTGGCTCATGAAACAATAAATTTTGACTATACACATAAATGAATATTACCACTAAAATAAAACCATATTCAAGTCAAGAGTTAAAGAATGTAGAATAGTTAGTATCAAGTCTCATGAAAGACAAAGGGCAGAATCAATTTTGAAATTTTAATTTAAAACCATTTATGAATTTTCCCCACTGACTGGTAATTTACCTTATTCTGAGATAATAAAGGGAATTATTGTAGGTACCACGCTGAATAGCTGGTGCTTGGAAAGGGCTCAGGTTAAGAGGGAAGCATGAGCATAGTCTTAAAAAACATTTTATTCTTCACCAGATGCACATAATTGTGTGAAGTGTCCTGAAAGTCACTATGCAAACACAGAGAAGAACTACTGCCTCCGAAAAGCTGTGACTTTTCTGTCCTATGAAGACCCCTTGGGAATGGCCTTGTCTTTCATAGCCCTTGGATGCTCTTTAATTGCAGCTGGTATTCTTGGTGTTTTTGTGAAGTACCACTCTACACCCATTGTCAAGGCAAACAATAGAGTCCTCACTTATATCCTGCTCATTACTCTGATCTTGTGCTTTCTCTGTCCCTTGCTCTTCATTGGCCATCCTAACACAGCCACCTGTATCCTGCAGCAGAGCACATTTGCAGTCCTGTTTACAGTCGCTCTCTCCACAGTCTTGGCCAAAACGCTTACTGTTGTTCTGGCCTTCAAACTTACAGTTCCAGGCAGAATGTTGAGGTGCCTGATGATATCAAGGGCCCCTAACTTCATCATTCCCATCTGCACACTCGTTCAACTTGTGCTTTGTGGAATTTGGCTGAGCATCTCTCCTCCCTTTACTGACTCTGATACTCACTCTGAACATGGGCACATTATCATTGTTTGCAACAAGGGGTCAGAGCTTGGCTACCACTGTGTCCTGGGATACCTCTGTCTTTTGGCACTTGGAAGCTACACTATGGCTTATCTGTCCATGAATCTACCTGACACATTCAACGAAGCCAAGTGCTTGACATTTAGCATGTTGATGTTCTTCACTGTGTGGCTCACATTCCTCTCTGTTTACCACAGCACCAAGGGGAAGATCATGGTGGCCATGGAAAGCTTCTCAATTTTGGCCTCCAGTGCAGGCCTTCTGGGCTGCATATTTGCCCCAAAGTGTTATATCATTTTGTTCAGACCAGAGAGGAACTCACTGAATTGCATCAAGAACAAAGTATATAATAAAAGAAAGTCAAAACTACAGCACAATTGACAGTTCTCCATGTTATAGAACTCTTTAAGTGTATTCAGCACATTCCCAAATTTCAGATACAATGTTGCAGTTTCACATATTCTTGTCTATTGGTTTTATGTGCTGATGGAATCACTTTCAAATTTTATTTATTTATTTCTCTGTTAGAAACTTGATTTGTATAAAATGTATTTAGTTGTCTATTAATATTATAGAGAACAATTAGTTTTCTATTATTGTTTACATTTTCCACATTTCATTACTGCCTATGACACCCAAAACACTCTGAATTTGTATGCATGTGGTTACAATGCCTTTGATATGTCACATAAATATACCCAGCTTTCATTTCTATGTGTTCTTTCACAATAAAAAAAGAACATTTTGAAAATTAAAACAGATCTTGACAAGTTTGAATTCTTTTGTCAATGAATTATTTAATGAGATGCATACTACAATAGAATAAGACTAATTTTCATCTTTATATTTTAACCTATAGTCAGACATCAGAAACATGGATACTCTGGCTGACACATGATTATGCAAAGCTTCTGTGATATGAAGAATGTCAAGTGTCCAGCTGTGTCCAGTTCATTAGAATCTATACTCATATATCTTTGTGGCTATTGATATCTAAATATGGCTTGAATTCTCCCTGTTCACAGATTTTTCCTTTTGGTAATTTTGTCCATATTATTTCAGTTAAATCTGTGCATTGTGTGAATCCTACACTTCTATGAGTATTCACTCCTCTAGAATTTATCACCCTATGAAATAGGTGCCAGAGACTGGGCTTCTGTCCTTGTCTCAGGACTCTGCCCTTTTTGTCAATGCTCCAGGCTGACCTCAGGTTGGCTTATGAGTAAGAGCTCATGCCTATGGCACAAGTTATCATCAGTTTTTACTGGCTGAGACCAGGCTGGCCTCCAGGGTCCTAGAAGCCTTTTAGGCCTGTTTAGTCCATTGTCATCCTTTATTTCTAATATATTTTGTGAGTACATCTCACTTCATACAAACATATGATGTGATCAGTTTGTAAATGAAACCCAAATATCTAAAGGATGACATTGTTAGTAGAATATGCATGTACATTTCACATATATTTATGTGTATTAATTCTACATGAGAAATTGCATTGAGTAGACACATATAAAAATCAGGATTTTCCCAGAACTCTATGGATTGATGAAGTCTGCAAATGTATAAATTTTTATTTTGATGATTATATTATTGCATGTTTTTAAAGCATTTAAGACATATAGGTTATTTATTACCTCATCAATACCCAGTTCCTATGGTGCATCAAATTGCTATTTGAATATGATTATATTAGAAACATTATAATTTTGGAATAATATTGTGATGAGTATTAGACATAAAAATTACCATTTCAGTAATATTACTAGAGTTAAAAGTTTAGGCATAATTGTCCATGATTGTCCTCTTCCCATCTCTGGACACTGAAGAGAAGGGATTCTGATTTCCAGATTAATATGCACAATTTAGGAATTCTAACCAAAATTCATTCTGAAATTATAAAATCAGCACAAATCTTATAGTTGTATAAACTTTCACGGACATTTTGTTACAACTTCTTATGTGTCTTCTAGAGTTGGATTTAGGTCTGTACCTGAATCTTTTGCCCATTTTAGGGACCCCTTACCTCTTCCAGATTTCCTAGTTCATTCTTAAGAAATGGGAGATACCTGTTCTTACTGCAAAATGATGTATCATGCCTGGTTGGTATTCTAGGGAAGACTGCTCTTTCTTGAAGGGAAAGGAGGAAGGACCAAAAGGGGTTCGGCAGAAGAGAAACTGGGAATGGATTATGGAGGATAAACTGTAGTTGGGATGTCAAATATAAGAGAAAAACAAATAGAAAAGAAAAATCTTGGTTGGCCAAAGCAATTCAGTAATTAACTGGGTAATCTAGACTGTTGATCATACATCAGTCAATCTATCTAATAGTAGTCTCTCATAATGAACAACTCAAAGAAATAATTGGATATTTTTCCTAAAATGACCTTATATGCTGTTTAAAAATTATTAACAACACATCATGGTAAATATGTCTGTACGTACAATTTCTCTTCAAGTCTCTTAAGACCTGACTGGATATAGTTTTAACAGCTTAGTCTCTTAGAGGTTTTTGTGAATGATGCTTGTTTTTCTATAAAACTGTGTTTAGGTAGTGTGCATTACTAACCAGCAGTTAGTATGAGATTTCTAAGGTACCTTCCATCACTAATCACCCATGTTTCTCACTCATAAACATATTTCGTCCTTTCTGTCTTCAGTTAAGAAATGAATATGCTTCATATACACATGGCCTCACAAATTAGTCATTTCAATATTCTAATAGAATACAAAACATGTAATATAGACATATAAAGAAGATTTAATTTGGCCTATAAAGCGACAATTACTATAAATTTGTATTTATTATTTTTTTAGTTCTTGTGAAAAATGACCATATGTTTACAAAACAATTTTAGATTGGAGAAAGACATTGATGTAATATCATTTGGCAGATAGAAATATTTTACAGGGAAATTGTTTGTATATTCCTCTAGGCCACTGAAAAGGTAGACTGACATAATCAAAAGTTAGTTGTCAGAGAGCAGGGTAACCTACTGATTTTCAATGCAAGTTTTATGACTTTATTAACTTTTTCTGGATGTGTTTCTTCTCACCTCTATGATTTCTTCTATTGAAAGATATTTTCATCATATCATGTCATTTTTGCATGTAACTGTTACAGAAGTTAGTTTTGTGCAAGTGTACTCAAGAGAGGTCATCCCACACAGGTCATTGAAGAGTCCTCTGAGATGAATCCTGTAGCCCTAGGATATAAAAGATCTCCAAATGTATTTTGAATTTTGTTTTTATGATGATTGCAGGGTCTCATGAGGGTGTCTTTAAGGAAGAATTTCAGAATTCTACATAGAATAGAAAATTACTGACACAAAGACATGTGGTTAGAGTGATGACTTCACTCAGGAGCAACATTACAAAAGCATGTGCTCTATAACACAGAAACGGTGTGTACAGCTAATGGACAGTTCCAGATCCAAGCTTCCCTGCTTACCCTATGGTAGAAATTTCTACTTTATTATGTTCTCTTGTATCTTTATCTTCTGGTTCCTGCAGACTCATGTTCTTATGTGCTCCTCCAATGCTTCTCGGTGCAATTTTCAACAATCACAAAATCAATACAGTGATGGAAAAGTTGTGATTGCTGCATTTGTTTCTCTTTTAAACTATTTTTCCTATTATGGAAGAACTGGTGATGACTTAAAGTATCGCTTCATGTAAGTGGTCTTATAAAATTTATGTAGTTTGAAAATTCAGTTTTCACTGTTCTCAAGAATGTTTGCATACACATCAGTGTAACTTTGATTTTCCTTCCAGGCTTCATTGTCATGTAGACACAAAATTCTGTTCAGGTAGTTTTCCTGTTCACATATCTTCTCTCTTGGCTAGAAGGGAAGTTTGTTTGCATTTGTGTTATGTAATATTTCACACACTGATTCTTTTTAACTTGTTCTGTCTTGCCTTTAGCTGCTTATGATTAGAATATTATCATGGATTTCCATGCAGAAGGAAGGTTGAGTTCAAAGTTGACTCATTTCTTTAGGTAATGTTCAAATTGTAGTTATTTTTCTGTGAGAAATAATGGCAATGTCTGTAATGACTACAGAGTTAATAATGTATTATTAAAAAGATAGAGATTATGCTTTTGCTGCTTTTGACTTTTAGGAGAAAGTGAAAATTTAGATTTGAGAGTTGAGGCTTCTGATATTTGAATCTTTGCAAAGTCCCCAATATTTTCTTTAGTTTTTATGAGAAATCATGTAGATTCTGTCATTTTATTTTCCCCTTGTGATGGATGTTTCTTAGTATTTGTAAACTGTTGTGGATGTGTTCAGGAAGACACATGGATGTTTATTTTGACCAGTGAGGAGTTTTATCAGTTAGTTGATGACTGTGTGATTAGAGGGCATTGGCAAAATAACTGGTAGGATTGAGTGTGCTAGAAAGAGATTCCTACATAGAGCATTTTTTTGAAGATTGTAAGATTTATTTGTCTATGCAGACATTTCTGTACATGGAGGATTTACATACCAAGATCTGAATTGGAGGAAGATTGTTTGCATTCAATTTGGAAAACAACCCTTCAAAATTGAAATGTAGTTTCAAGTTCCACTTGGAGAGTCAGCTGATAGACAAATCCAGGAACAAAGATAACTGTAGTCCTTGGAATCAGATTGGGTTTTTGTTAAAACCAAGGTAAATTTCTCATTCACAGTCTGAGAAAAGTAGAAAAGGTAAAATTATCAAGTAGAAAATATTGGAGATAATATGTATGTCTTGACAACTTAGGCAGCAATGGACACATTCAATATATCCATCTAAATGGAATTATGCTTGGATGATTGTGTGATTATATGAAGGAAGTGGATTCATTTTATGTTTTTCCCCCTTCAGTTTATTTTTCTGACCTTTGGATAGGATGTGCATAGGTGTCTTCATGTTGATGAGCATAACACATGGTCATTAAATTGAGATTATTGATATTTTCTATGAAAATAATCTCATGGTTTAATCTCTTATTAGGCCATTTTTATGTAATAAATAAAATAATGATAAGCAAACAATCCTCATTTTCTCTTAGATCACAGGAAAGTTTGGCAAGTGTAATGGAAATTGTTTATGAGGACACTCAATCTTTAATATTGACCTAAAATCTAAGATGACCAGGTCATTACACTTCTCTTCCTATCCCTGTTAATTTGACATTATGCCATGAGTATTTCCACTTGTGGTACCATTCTGATCATTCAGTTGTAATTTTAATATGTTTAAGTTGAAGAGATATTTCTAAATAAATAGTGATTATATCTTACTGTATTAAATAATTAAATAGACTTCTATGCTGCATTTGGTTTCTTTAGAATAATAATATCACATGTTCTGTTTTTGCTCTTCAAATGATACAGTCATTTAATGTAAAAATTGTGCATCATATGAGCTAGCATAAATGTCTGAGATTTGAACAGACATCATTTGTACATCTTTTATTTATTTATATAAATCTCTCTTAACTTTTTGGGCTAAGTAAAAGGGTAATGTAGAAGAGGCAGCAGTCAGTAGACCTCAGAAGATGATCCTTCTCAGTGGACAACATGAAACTAGACAGGTGACAGAGATTCTGGTCATAAACAGGCATCTGATGACAGAATTTTGCTAGATGTTTGTCACATCAGTGAGGTGACATCTGCAAAACACAAACTCAGACTTTTAAGACCACCATAACCTCTATTTAGAGTGTAGCTAGGAATATAGTAGGGGCAGATCCCTCTTATTGTAGGAAGAAAATGGGCATGAAAACTATCTAAAAACCATGGAAGGATTTTTCATGCATGTCAGGAGACTGAAGAAATTTTTCTCTGTTGTAAGAACAATAGTTTGGTAGAAGCACTAGAGCCATTTTGAGCTGATCAGAGTAAGTTCAGAATCAGCTATTGTCTCTCATATTACAAAATTGTGGGAATCAAGAAAGTTGTAAAGATCAGGCAAATATTTTTAGCATCATCATTAAAATGAGCTGTGTCTAGTAAGGTTAAAATATAACTCTATGCCAGTCTATACAATTTCCAGAGTATTTCATGTGTGATTGTCCCTCTTAGTGAGCATAACGAGTTAAAAACTTTGCTTTCTAATGCTATGATTCCTTTGGAAGCGCAGAGGGAATTGTTAGTGTTCTGACTCCCTTTATTGTAGATTTGACATAGTGAGTAATTCAAATTGAATTATAAACGTTTATAATAATTTTTAATGTTATCCCACTGAAACTTTGATATCATATATATGTTCTTAAATCTCAGACTTGATGCACCTTAACCAAGTTTCATATTATGAAAATATTTAGTAATATTCTCCTAATCTTGGACACATCCATATGTCCAATAATTCTGTAGAAAACTTTCTTTTTAAAGATAATTTAAACCATAAAGCATTCTATCTTCTTTTATTTCTGTTAATGCCCTAAGACATAGTAGCCTTAACACATAGATTTATTACTTAAGAATGTCTTCCAATTTTAAGTTTTCAGTGACTCCACCTTCCAAATTTGTACCTCCTCACACTATGGAACTAATGAAAAATATCAGCTTATTATGAAAATTGTCATGGTGTTTTTGATTAGGTTGTGTATGCTCCAGGATATATCACATTGTAGATTCTTAAACAGTGCTTATGAATATAATTTTGCACAATATGGGTAGACATCCTTTCTTAACATTTTAAATACTAACTGTTTAGCTTCTCATTTTAAAACTTTATTAGCCTTCAGATAGTCCATGTGTTGTTACTAAACTACCAGATTTGAAGATATTAAGATGTCTGTGGTTTAATTTGAAAGATAAGTCCTAAACCCAGTATTGGTTCTTTATGCAGCCATTTGCTCATTTATGTGATTTTGGGGTCTGTAATAGTAATATTCTTAGAATGATTAGTATGCTTTTGTTTATATATACATTCCTATATAGATATATATCAAATCTAAAAGACATATATAACACATCTGTTTCTTACAATATAATATTACTTTCTGTCATACAATACATTGTGTTCTAGCTTACCTGGCTCCACTCCTTCCCTCCTCCTCATATTTAGTGCACCTCTGTTTCCCTTTCTTCTCCTCTTCCTGGCTGTCTAAGTTAGCCAGACATTTGGCTGTGTGTTTCTCTTTATGTCCTAAGAGCTGTTTGTGAGACAAAGGGCAATGTGTAATATGAGAAAAAGATCCCTATCTAAAAGAAGTAATCTATTATAGGTATTTTATAACCCTACTGGTAGGAAACTGATGGAGAACCAGATTTGGTCCTGAACATGGAAGTTTTCATCAGCAGATTATTTTTATAAGTGATAAAACACTAGTTGGTCTGCAATGTGGACCACACTATTAGAACTTATGACCACTGCTGTCAGTTCAACTTGGCTATTCTCCCAAGAAATTGTAGATCCTCCCAAGTTTTAGGTAACACAATTATTGCTTAATATATGCTGGACATTCAAATAAGAACCATTACTGGGATTGTTTAAAAGTATTTCTTTGTATAAATATAATATTGAAATTATAAAAGCAATGCACTACATTGGGACACAGTATGATATGGATCTTCTTTAGTAATACTTACAAAACTTTTCTGCAGGTTGAATATCAAGGACTTTCAGTCTTATTTGGGCTTCATATTTGCCATTGAGGAGATCAACCAGAACCCTCATCTTTTACCCAACACATCTCTCGGGTTTGATCTGTATGATGTTGAAAGTAATAAATGGGATTGTTTGAGGAAAGTCTTTCTTTGGCTCACAGGAATGAGAATAAATATTCCAAATTATACATGTAGAAGGGAATTCAAAACTGTTGTTATACTCACAGGCTCATCCTGGAAAGTATCTGCACATATTGGGAGACTGATGAATCTCTACAAATATCCACAGGTGAGGGAAATGGTTGTGAGGGAGCATGTAAAATGTATGAAAATGATGACAGGTCAGGTGTTTGATCATGTAAAGGAGGCACATATCTTGTCTCAAGGAACTCAGATGTTTGGTTACATAGCCTCATATACCTTGCTTTTAGATAGAGAAGGGCCTGTTGTTGGATCACAGGGCTTGTTTACATACACCGTGTTTTGGTAGAAATTCTCACTATAAATTCAGAAATGATATATAATAAAACATCATTGAAAGTAAGTAAAAATCTCTCAAACCCAAGTGCATACTCAAGTGTAAGATTCTACTCCATAACTATGTTTTATTTCTGTTTATGATTTGTAAATCTCTACAGATTACTTTTGGGGCATTTGACTCTATCCTTAGTGACAGAGGCCAGTATTCCTCTCTCTACCAGACAGCTCCAAAAGACACCTCTTCCATACTTGGCATTATCTCTCTGATGATTTATTTCACCTGGACCTGGGTGGGATTGATCTTCACAGATATTCATAAAGAAACCCAGTTTCAGTCGGACATTATAGAAGAGTTTCACAGGAATAAAATTTGTCTAGCTTTTTTCAAAATTGTATCAGAAAACTTCATTCTCCTTGAAAATTCAATCACAAAATATTTTGAGCCTATCATGAGATCAACTGCAAATGTGATTATCCTTTATGATGACTCTGACTCTATGCATATCTTACTGCTACTTGAAATGAACTTATCAAAAACATGGAAAGTCTTGGTCATGAATATGCCAGCGGATGCCAGTATCATGATGTATCCTCTGATTTTTGCTTTATCTCATGGTATTCTTTATTTTTCACACCATCATGATGAGATTTCTGAGTTTAAAAAGTTTATCAAGACATATACCCCTTCTAAATACCTAGACGATGTTAATCTTGTTAAGCTTTGGATAAATTTATTCCAGTGCTCTTTTTATTTTCCTGATTGTAAACTATCACGTAACTGTGTACCCAATGCTACATTGGAATTACTTCATTTTAATCTGCTGAACATGGACATGACTGAAGAAACTTACAATATATATAATTCTGTGTATGCTGTGGCTCACAGTCTCCATCAAATGACTGTCAAACAAGTACAAATTCAACCTTATAGAAATGGGAAATGGAATTCCCACCCCTGGGAGGTAATTTTATATCTGGTGTATTTTAACAGTAGGACTGTTATATACAGAGGGCTTCGAAAAGCACTCAGTATACTATTGCACATTGTGGAAGATTTTACCAAAAAAACCATAAAAACTTTAAGCATTTTCTTGTCTAAATATCATTGTCTATGATAAATGCATGGCAATAACCTGGATGAAATATGTCTATGTTAATATCCAGTGTGTGTTACAAAAGCCTTAGAATAGTCTCATGATAACAGGTCCCATTTGATACCCCGTTATCCCAAAATACATTTTAACAGAGACAATAGATCCTTAATAGTCAAGGGCTACTCCATTTTTCAGTATCCAATGAGAAAGCAATGTCTGTGTTATCTAATTGCCCTTTTTATTAACTTTTGAAAATCAACATCAAAATTTACAACCTGAAAGTGAAACTTTCTCTTTATAATTGGAATTGACTAGCCTCAAATTTGGATATTTGTACCAATCAAACTTTTTCAGTAATACTAGTGTGTTCTTGTGTGTGTGTGTGTTCCTGCATCTGTGTGTGTGTGCGAGTGTGTGCAAGTGTGTGTCAGTGCATTCTTCTGACACTAATAGCCAGAAAACATTATAATTATGTCATTAAAATTAGTAATAGCTTGTGGGAACCTGCCTTTACTACAGAAACAGAAGTCAGTTAGAGACTCTTTTATTTGGTTCAGTTTAAATTTGGGGGAATAAATTCTTCATAAATTTCTACATCTTTTTAGCTTCACACTTTTCTCCAGCAAATTCACTTTGAAAATGGTGTTGGACATCATGTGGTTTTGGATTCACAAATAAAAGTAAATGAAGTGTATAATATTTTCAATGTCTGGAATTTTCCAACTGGTCTTAGACAAAATATAAAAGTTGGAACATTTTCTACAAATGCTCCACAGGGTCAAGAACTTGTTGTGTCTGATCATATGATTCAGTGGCCCACAGCTTTTACAGAGGTGGGTTGTATTTTATATATTTTTATTGATCGTGATGTAAGTCTTGTTTATTGTCTGATGCAATGATGTTTAGATTTTTACAGGGGACTTCTTAATATACAGAAAACAACATTCAGTAAGAATATGTTGACTGTCTTAATCTTGACAATGAGATCATTTATTTTCCCTACTTTTTTCCAATGCCACATATTTCAAGTGATAAATTGCTTCTTTTTAAAAAGTTTCATTTCCCTGCTGAATCTACAGTAACAAGGATATAATTTTGAATCTGAGAATTAAAATTTGAGTTGATGATAAATTGTCATTTTGCTTTCTGGCCTTATAAATGACAATGTAGTATGGATGACAAATTTCATGGAAAACCAGTATATTGATGCTGAAACATGAGTCAGTTTATCAAAAAATTAAAACCATTCACCACACAGAAGCAAGCTAAGATCATAGACTTAATAGAATCTCATGTGACAGGTGCAGGTGCAGGTGCCTCAGGATTCAGGCAGACATGGCTGCATCAGGCTGAGAAAGTTATTTTGATGTTGCTTCATACAGGAAGTATGTAGAGGTCATTATACATTTTTTCTTGTTTTTTATTCTCCAGGACAAGAGTTATAATATGGCTCCACCTATCTTTAGAGTATGTCCTCTTTGTCAAAGTACTCTAATGTAGATCATTCTCACAGAAAGGCCTAAAGTGTTGTGTACTTTGAAATTTTGAATCCTTTCAAGTTTATCTCCAAAGAGAGAATAAATATCATCTTTAAAAATAGTTGTCCCTTCCAGCCATTAAAAAGCATGCTCCAGGAACACTTTATGACTACCATTCAAGTTAAATACCCAATACATGTGTGAAATAATGCAATTTTCTATTATTGTGCTTTACCACTTACGGTCTCAGAACTCTTCAGAGATTTGTAGTCATTGAAACATCGTTAAAAATATTGAACTCCATGGAGCATGCCATGTCATACTTGAAGCATCTAAATCATAATCTGCAGTTACAAATATAGATACTTGCCATCTCCCTGTTCAATTTTAAAAGTTAATCCCTTTATTATCTCAATCCTGTCCCCTGTTATGTATTTTCTCTCATGTTTTTAATTCTCAGCTTCCCCGATCTGCATGCAGTGAGAGCTGTGTTCCTGGATTTAGAAAATCCCCCCAGGAAGGGAAGGCTGCATGTTGTTATGATTGTACTCCTTGTCCAGACAATGAGATTTCCAACAAGACAGGTAAGTGTCAGTCTGCCTAGAATATTTCCACCTCTACCCCTTGTCCTACAATGTGTAAACAGAAGGAAAATTTCTCTGCAGAATCAGTAATGATAGGCACTGCTATTTTATTTAAAAGCAAAAATGTTTCAGTTTACTGTATCATTTTCATTGCAATCTGATCATTCACATTAATAATTGATCAATGTTTTTGTTCTCCCATGGAAAACCACATTTCCATCCTCGAGTTGTTTGGTGCATTTGACTGTGGCGTAAATCATATACAGTACAAATGAACAAGTTTTCTTGTCTTTAAAGTCTTTTTGTTCGTAGTTAACACAAATTTAATGGTCGAATCCTTATCAACCTTTCATTCCTAATTTGTGTCTGGATTCGTCAAGAATGATGAAAAACATATTTGATTTACCTGGGATCATAAATAAAAATAATGTTTATTCATATAGTTTTACTTGAGTGTTTTGTCTGCATATATATATTTATGAAAAATAGATTTGTATGGAACACATAGAAAATAAAAATGACATAAAGTCATAAAAATGGAATTACTGATGGTGTTGAATTACCTGGTAGGTCCTCATGACCTAATGTTGAGCTTTCTTAAGAGAAATAGATGCAATGATCCCACTATTTTTACCAGTGCTTCACCATTTTATTTCTTCCATAAAAGACTTTGAACATTCCCTTAATAAATATCTATCCAACCTTGTTTACCTCCCTCTCCATGTGCATATAGGAAGCATCATATCCATAATATCTATGGAGAGAGAGGTAGTTCATATTGTAGTTATTAAATTTATAACCACAAATTCTATGTCAGTGTAGGATGCCACAAACTTATCATGAGAATTTTCCATTGAGCACAATTTACCAATAACTGCTTATGGATTATTGAATGTATTTTTAATCACTTTTGTATTTGAGAAGCATTGTCTAAAATGATTGTACTCATTAACTATTGTATACAAATGACTATTTTTATAATGTGTTATTGGAAGGGTTATGGAACATAGAATAGGTAAACTATAGAATATTGCTGGCGTCCACAAGTTGACATGGCATTAAAACTCACATTAATATCTTTGTTGCAATTAAGCCAGGAAGATATGCTCACTCCTGTTATCATACTAACAAAAGACTGAAGCAAAGGGATTATTTTTTCTTACTGGAAAATGGAGCACAACAGAAAATCTTTAGGTGAAATATATCCAAGGAACAGAAAATTAAACACAGTTATGTTTAATACAAGGTATTAAACACCTTTTCTTTCAAGCAGATCTAGATATATGAGTTTCAATAAGTGTAGTATGTGTAGCTATGTAAAAGATACATAGATTCTTTATGTTGTGCAATAATAATATCAATGAGACATGTTCTTGTATAACTTTTCTTGATGCTCTGACAAATAGTTGACAAATTGATTCTCAGGTTGAGAGTTTAGTCCTCTGGACACCAGGAAAATGAGTACATGCCATATTGGCACTGTTGGCAAAATGAAGGGAAGTAGATGAATACTCTGAGCTCACTTGGTTTCTTTCTTTTTATTCAGTCTGGGATTTTAGACCATGTAATGGTGCACAAACCAAGACTCTTGGTTACCCTTTCTACCCAAGTGAGACCCCACTTGAAATGTCCTCACAGACTTACTCAGATATTTGTCTCCAGGGAAATTCTAAATTCCTTCAAACTAACCATTGAAATCAATAGTTTTTATTTTTTAACTCCTGTAAATATATAAACAAATCTTCTCTATACAGAATAAGTTCACTTATCAAGGAGGGCCTTTATATCTTTTTGAGTGATTATGCATAAGAATATTGTGTTTAATCAGTTTTTGGCACCTTTAATACATACTTGAAACAATATAGATAACCCTGGCACTAACACGATCATTGATTCAGTAACTTGCTAATAAGATTTCAAATAGTATCATATTGTAAAACATTAAATATCTTAACAGAGTCAAATACGGATCATTTACATTGATATTTCGATCTTCTTCCTTTTAGAAGAAGCTCACAAATTATCATTGATCAGTCATCCAAAAAAAATATTCTATCTCATACTTATTAACAACAAATGTTTTATTTTGTGAGACAGTGGATACACAGTCTTCAATGTCCACATTAAAGTAGAAGAGACAGAGCTATAAATGAGTTTAAGGCCATCCAGTTCAACAAAGTGAGTTTTAGAACAGTGAACATTATACGTATTATGTTAAAATTCTGTGATGAAAACCATAAAGTCTTTTCACTTATCTGGTAAATAACTTTTTTAATGCTGATGAATAAACAGTAAAGAGTTTCACAGAGGGAAAATTTCAGACTATCAAGAATCTAATAATTCTCTTTTCCTGAATGTACTTTCAGAGAAAGAACAAAGTTTAAAATCCATTAAACACCATAACTGTAGGTATATTTTTAACTGGTGATTGATTGAAATTGAAAAGCATAATTCTGTCTGCTGAACAAATACGACAAAGTTAAACTTGTGTTTCAAACAAGGGTCTTGTTAATGAATTATGCTCATGAAACTTAATAAATTTTGACTATACAAATAAATGAATTTTACCAATAAAATAAAACCATATGGAAGTCCAGAGTTAAAGAATGTAGAATAGTTAGTATAAAGTCTCAAGAAAGACAAAGGGCAGAATCAATTTGGGAATTTTTATTTAAAACCATTTATGAATTTTTACCACTGACTGTTAATTTATCTTAGTCTGAGATAATAAAGAGAAGATTTGTAGGTACTATGCCAAATAGCTGGTACTTGGAAAGGGCTCAGGTTAAGAGGGAAGTATGAGCATAGTCCTACAAAAACATTTTATTCTTCACCAGATGCACATAATTGTGTGAAGTGTCCTGAAGGTCACTATGCAAACACAGAGCAGAACTACTGCCTCCGAAAAGCTGTGACTTTTCTGTCCTATGAAGACCCCATGGGAATGGCCCTGTCTTTCATAGCCCTGGGATGCTCTCTAATTGCAGCTGGTATTCTTGGTGTTTTTGTGAAGTACCACTCTACACCCATTGTCAAGGCAAACAATAGAGTCCTCACTTATATCCTGCTCATTACTCTGATCTTGTGCTTTCTCTGTCCCTTGCTCTTCATTAGCCATCCTAACACAGCCACCTGTATCCTGCAGCAGAGCACATTTGCAGTCCTGTTTACAGTTGCTCTCTCCACAGTCTTGGCCAAAACACTTACTGTTGTTCTGGCCTTCAAAGTCACAGTTCCAGGCAGAATGTTGAGGTGGCTGATGATATCAAGGGCCCCTAACTTTACCATCCCCATCTGCACACTCGTTCAACTAGTGCTTTGTGGAATTTGGCTGGTCATGTCTCCTCCCTTTATTGACTCTGATACTCACTCTGAACATGGGCATATTATCATTGTGTGCAACAAGGGGTCAGAGCTTGGCTACCACTGTGTCCTGGGATACCTCTGTCTTTTGGCACTTGGAAGCTACACTATGGCTTATCTGTCCATGAATCTACCCGACACATTCAACGAAGCCAAGTGCTTGACATTTAGCATGCTGATGTTCTTCACTGTGTGGGTCACATTCCTCCCTGTTTACCACAGCACCAAGGGAAAGATCATGGTGGCCATGGAAAGCTTCTCAATCTTGGCCTCCAGTGCAGGCCTTCTGGGCTGCATATTTGCCCCAAAGTGTTATATCATTTTGTTAAGACCAGAGAGGAACTCACTGAATTGCATCAAGAACAAAGTATATACTAAAAGAAAGTCAAAACTACAGCATAATCCACAGTTCTCCATTACATAGAACTCTTTAAGTGTATTCAGCACATTCCCAAATTTCAGATATAATGTTGCAGTTTCACATATTTTTGTCTATTGGTTTTATGTGCTGATGGAATCACTTTCAAAATTTATTTATTTTTTTCTCTTTTAGAAACTTGATTTTTATAAAATTTATTTAATTGTCTATTAGCATTAAAGAGAAGAACGATTAGTTTTATATTATTGTTTACATTTTTCACATTTCATTACTTCCTATGACACACAAAACTGTCCATTTGTATCCAAATGGTTAAGATGCCTTTGACATATCAGGTAAACATACCCAGCTTTCATTTCTATGTGTGCTTTCACACTAAAGAAAAGTACATTTTGAAAATTAAAACAAATTTTGCGAAGATTGAATTCTTTTGTCAACAAATTAGTTAATGAGATACCTACTACAGTGGAATAAGACAAAATTTCATCTTTATATTTTAACCCAAAGTCAGACATTAGAAAGATGGATACTTTGGCTAACACATAATTATGAGAAGCTTCTGTGAAAGATGTGAAGAATGTCAAGTTTCCAGCTATGTGCAGTTCATCAGAACCTATACTCACATATCTTTGTGGCCATTGATATCTAAACATGACTTGGATTCTCCCGTAATCATAAATTTTCACTTTTAGAAATTTTTGTCTATATTTTCCAATTAAATCTGTATTGTGTGAATCCTACACCTTTATGAGTTTTTATTTGTCTAGATTTTATCACCGTATTATCTAGGTTCCAGAGACTGAGCTTTCTGTCCTTGTGTCAACACTGCCCTTTTTGCCAAGGCTCCAGGCTGACCTCAGGTTGGCTTATTAGGAAGTGCTCATGCCTATGGCACAAGTTATCATCAGTTTGTACCGGCTGAGACCAGGCTGGTGTCCAGGTTCCTAGAAGCCTCTTAGGCCTGTTTAATCCATTCTCATCCTTTATTTCTAATATATTCTATGAGTACATCTCACTTCATACAAACTTATATAATGTGATCAGTTTGTACATTGAAACCCAAATATCAAAAGGATGACATTGTTAATAGAATATGCATGTAGATTTCACATACATTTCACATAAATTCTATCATGAGAAATTGCGTTGAGTAGACACATATAAAAATCAGTATTTGCCAAACATTGTGAATTTATGAAGTCTACAATTGTGAAATTTTTATTATTATGCGTTTATTATTGTATTTTGTTGATGGATTAGAGGTTGTACTTTTATTCATACATCATCAGTACCCAGGTCCTATGGTGCATCAAATCATTATTTGAATATTATTATATTAGAAGCATTGTAATTGTGGAATAATGTAGGGGTATTGTATTTTTTCATGGTAAATAACTGTCCCACCCACTGGGGTTTAATAAAAAGAGCTGATTGGCCAAAGCAGGCAGGAAGTGTAGGCGGGGCTACCAGACTAAAAACTCTGAGAACAGAATGCCAGATCAGAACACCAGAGGGAATTCCAGAGAGAGGCCCGGAAGAAGCCAAGGACAACTATGATGCCTTAAGAAAAGGTACAGAGCCCCATGGCTGAACAAGAGACATGGGTTAGAATAAGGGTAGAGAGCTAGCATGTGATATGCCTGGGCCTGAGGCTGATCAGCCAAAAACTATTGGAAGCTTCTGTGTGTCTCTGTGGGACTGCGGGACTATGGGACTGCGGGTCTGTGGGTCTAGACCTTGAGGTTAGGCCCGAAAGTCTGGGCCAGAAACCTCGTACTACAAATGGCGCCCAACGTGGGGCAAATATGCCCACATAAAGTCATAGAAAGCTTAAAAATGGTCTAGAGCCAAAAGCAGCCTCTGAATTGAATTGTGTCTCCCACATGAGCCATGGTACAGAGACACCCTGGTGAGGCCTGTCAGCTTGAGCTACAATGGCGGGCTTTTGGAGTGCAGCTTAAGGTGTAAAATGGCTCATTCCTGAAGTCTCATGGGAGCCTAGCTGTAAGCAAAAGGTTGTAAATGATTTATTTAAGGTTTCTGTTCATAAGGAGAAAAAGGGAACAGAATCAAAGATGGCTTTCTAGTGGCAGTGTTTTCTTTGGATCAGCTCTGTTTGCTGGAGGCAAACTGTGTCTTGGTTTTAAGAGAAGCTTCCTGATTCAGCATTAGAAGCAAAACACTTTTGAGTTTTTAAAGAGGCTCTGCTACCTAACACTTAAATGGAGTTAATGAGTAGCAGATGGCAAAGCTTTACTTGATAATTATATGGACCCTAAAATTCCCAGACTACCTGGGTTAAAAAGATAAATTCAATAAAATTAAAGTAGGAGCTGGGTGGAGCCATCCACCCATCATACCAGCTTTTAATCCTGGCAGATTAAAGGTGTGTTCAGAAACAGAAGAAATAGAATCTGGGTGGAGTCAATCACCCTAGACAAGCAAAGGTGTGGTCAGAGACAGAAAAAGTTAAGAAATAAATATACAGTAAAGACAGTTTAAAAAAAAAAGTCTAAGTGGTAAAGTGTGTTTTGAAAATATATATACATAGGTGTAAAGAAAGAAAAAAGAGGTAGAGAAAGCCCTTAAAGAAATAGAATAAATAAATAAATAAATAAATAAATAAATAAATAAATAAATAAATAAATAAATAAATAAATAAATAAAAGCCAAGTAAAGATGGAAAATACAAAGAATGTCTGGATACTGTACATTACTGTCTTATCTTTAAGCTTCTTGACTGAAAATGACTTAGTAAAAGCTGCTAAAAGACAGTTGATTATAAATATTGTTAGAGTAATTCAACCTATATATTTTGTAAATGAGTTTACTTTAAAATTGAAATGCAAAGATACGCTACTTTGGAGAAGAGGTTTTCCTTTTATTTTCACAGAAAATGAAAGACTGTGGATTTCTTCCTGGATAAAGAACATAAAGTTTGATAGAGGAAGACCCCCTGAAAAATCTCCAATGGAAATGGATGGACCAGATGATTCAGCATTTCAGAGCACCTCTGTTGAAGTTCCAGAGCTCTGAATCCAAAACAATTTCAAGGGGACTGGCTGAGATGACCCAGCCTTAGAGACTACTCCACTAAAGACTTGTCCATAATCCTACATTTTTCTTTGGGTTCCCGTGAGATTGTTGCCATCCCCATTCAGCAGGAAGTAGCCTAGAGAACGATGCCCACATTCCCAAAACATGGATTATGAATGTTTGTGTTTATTTACAGTGTTGCTTATAAACTGTTATAGATAAGGGGGGAAAATAATTTTAGAATTGGAGTTCCTTTTGTTTTAAAGAGAAAAGGGGATATGCATTCTGTTCTCAGAGTTTTTAGTCTGGTAGCCCCGCCTACACTTCCTGCCTGCCTTTGGCCAATCAGCTCTTTTTATTAAACCTGAGTGGGTAGGACAATTATTTACCATGAAACAATATAATACCCCTACAGAATAATATTGTGATGACTAATAGAAGCAAATAAAACCATTTCAGTAATATTACCAGAGTCAAAAATCTAGGCATAATTATCCATAGTTGTGCTCTTACCATTTCTACACTGAAGAGAAGGGATTCTGATTTTCAGATTAATGTGCACAATTTAGGAATTCTATACCAAAATTCCTTCTGAAATTATAAAATAAGCACAAGGTATAATCATCACCATAGCGATTCCTAGATCAACTGATGGAAAGCAAATGCAGAGACCCACGGTAGTACCCACCTAGTAGTAGTCAAAACCCAGGCATCCTTAGAAAATAGGTAAGCACAAATCACAAAGGGCAAGCACACCACAAGAAAATCCACAATATCAATTAAACACAGGTTAACTAGTCAACTAACTAAACTTTCAGAGACTGACTGACAATCAGGGAACCTGCGTGAGTCTGATCACGCTATATAGACAAGTATTGTGTTTGTATTGATTGGTCACAGATTTTTGGTTACATAGATTAGTCTTCTTATGTTTCTTCTAGAGTGGTATTTATGTCTGTACTTGACACGTTTGCTTATTTTAGGGACCCCTTTCCTCCTTCCAGGTTACCTAGTTCATTCTTAAGAAATGGGAGACACCTGTTGTTACTGTAACTTGATCTATCATGCCCTGTTGGTATTCCAGGGGATACATTCTAATAGTGTGCTTGTTCTCTCTTTATATGTGCCTGAGATACTGTGCATGCCTTTGTGTTGTGACTTTCATGGTGTTTTATTATTATTGGATCAATTACCCAGAAAACATCTTCATGAATTAACACAGCATATTGCATATCACAAGTTAAATTTATGAGACTGAATATTATGATTTAAACACAGAGTTGTTATAGTTATGGCTGCATTTTTTCCAAAAAATACTGACATTTTTCTGTATAATTGATCACAAGCTGCCTGCAATAATATTTTTACATTATAAAACTTTGAAGTGACAGATTGGTATATTTGAATACAATAATATTACAATATCTTTTTTTTGCTAATTTTTAATTTCCAGTACTTCTTTATTCTTTTGATGTGTGCCTAAATTATAGAAAATTATTTTGTTTTTGTGTAAACTTTGTTCCTTTCTTATAACTGTGAAAGTGTTCAAACTAAAAATTTTCTTTACTGAAATCATATAGTACATATCCTACCATAAACTTTCCTTTGCTTCTTTGCTCCACAAATTTAGATATGAATTTATGACTGACATAAACTAGCAATCATAAATACTGAATAATAATATCAGCTTGTGAGACCATAGAAAAGAGAGGATTTGGATACAATTTATCTGAGTGTATAAATGAGAAGTGGAAGTATTTGTAGAAAATACAGAAATGTGAGGAAGAAAGGAAAGAGAAAAGATGTCAGTACAGTTTATAAGGAATCCTATCACGAGAGGTTCCAAGGGAGGAAGAGTGAGTATGTCATAATAAAGAGGGACTAACAGCCTAGTGTAGGGAACTGTGCACACTTTGAAGAAGAGACTAGAATAAGGAGCCACAGAAAGTGTGTATTTGTGGAAAACAGTGTCTTCTAACACACATCTATAAATGATGCTTTTTCTTCTGGTCTACAATAAAGAGCTAAAAGTGAGTAATGTAACCCTTTCCTAAACCATAGTAGCATATAAAGTGCTGTCTATCAAGTTCATGCAAACACCAGTCTTCATCCCACATGACATACTAGGTGTCAGAGCAAGCCTGACATACACCTTTACCCTCAATATACACCATTGTCCCATAAAACACTGAAATTTTTAAGGCTCTGCCTGACACTCAGATCACTTACATATATGGTGATATATTTTACATTTAATAAAAATTATCTGGTTTATCAGAGGACAAAGACACCCACAGAGGTAAGCCATAAAGGTCAGGGAGTGGTGGCCCAGGCCTTTAATCTCACCACTGCCTAGCTCTGTTGTGCTTTAAATACTCAGAAATCCTCTGTGAGTGATTGGATGAAAGGCATGGGTCAACACTCCCTAACCTTCATGGCTTGGCTCTGTGGGTGGCCTTGTCCTCTCATATTCCAGACTATTATTATTAGAAATGCAGTATATCACCACAGACATATCCAAGTTTCTTCTTGTCAAGGCCTTATTACCACTCTCTGCAGATTTAAGTCATACATATTGTATGTATATCTTATTCATATACAATAATAGGTATCAAGCATATCCTGAAGTAGCACCATTCTGCTGCCAACATACACTCTTGGACAGTGGCAGGGGGTGTTAGAATTACAGAAAATTAGCAGTGCTTTGGGGCAGCAGAATAGGTGTAGGGAAAGAAACTTATTAGACATAGCCTGTTATCATGCACAAGATGAAGGACAGGACTGGGGTGTCCTAGGGATGATACAAAGAGGTACATACAGACCTCAGGGAGTTGTCCAGCAAGGCCCGATACCAAGCAGTATGTTTCAGGCTATAGTTGCAGGGAAAGGAGTATCTAGCAGGGCCTTATATCTAGTGGCATATAGATGGGTTTGACAGCAGGTTTGCAGGGAGGTGGCCTGTAGTGGAGGCAGCCCCTGATACTGAGATGAGTCTTTGTGGGAGCAGCAGGACGATGCACAGCAGTGTCATATATACATAACAAGTACAGTGGGTGGCATCAGAGGGAGCTGTCTAGATCCAGTAGGACATGACACCTGGAAGACTGTGTAGGTTAACAGGAGAGTGTTGGCCATGCCTGATCAATAGCTGTTTATGTAGAACAGTGGTAAAGATGATGATAAAGGAAAAGTGTGTGCACCATTGTGGAGACTGGTCAGAGAGTTCTGACAGTGCACTTTGCATGGCTGGGAGGCTATCTTGGGGTGCATTTTGGGTTACAGTATAGTGTGTATTACACCAGTGAATGTGGGATGAGTGTCCAGTTGTTCTCCAGGGCCTGACCTGAAGCAGAACATCTAGGGCTTGTGATGCAGTGAAAGGAAATTAACAAATGAGATATGGCAGTGTTTGTAGGAGATACAGGCCACTGGGTCCCAATACCTAGAAGCTTATGTGTACTCCATCATATCATCTAAAATCTGCTACAGCTCTGGGTTTGTCTGTAATTGAGGTAGAACATCTGCTAAGCTGTAAATCCCTGCTGACAATACCCAAGTGGATGATTCCCCACACATGGCACCAGTGTGCACATACATCAAGTAATCAGATCCTGCGGGGCATGTCACCCTCCCCATCACTGCTCCTACACAAATAATTGAATGTATTAAGATATTGCTGGGCCCAATATTCATTGGTAGATGAAAGATTAAAGAACAAACTACATACACACAGAGAGAAAAAGACAGAGACACAGAGACACAGAGACAGAGAGGAACATACACGTGTGTGCAAATGCAAAATCAGAATACACACTACACACAGGCACCCATAGCTGCAAGCAGAAATATACAGGTGCCGGTGTCAGGCCCTGCTAGGTATCCCTTCCCTTACATTGAAAGGTCCTCAGACAGGGCTAAATCTCATTTCCTGTTAGGTATGTACCACCTCATGTACTATAACAACCCCCCCACCATGCACACTCACACTAGACTAGGCCTCATGTATGAAGGACACACTGTACCCCCAAAGCTACCAGTAACTGCAAGAAATAACACAGTAGAGGCAAAGCCCCCCCCCATATGACTGTGTCAGGTCATCCTTAGGAACACCTCTTCTAAAACACAGCTCCATAAAGACATGTAGGGTTAGGTGTCATATTAGTCCACATTTGCCACAGCCATTTCCACACATGTACACAGGGATGGTTTTAGGTCATGCTAGGTATTCACAGTCTGACAACCAAAACTATGAAAGCACACACAGAGCACACACTCCAAGAAGCACACCAAAACACACACACACACACACACACACACACACACACACACACACACACACACGTTTGCGTGTCAGGTTCTGACTTTTTCCCTCACAGCCAAAGCCTCATTCACACATATGGATGGGGATCAGATTCAACTAGTTATAGCCTCCACTACAGACAAATCCACACACAAAGCACAGAACTAGATGTCAGATGTCAGGGCCTGCTTAATTTAAATTTATGAATAACTAAGTTGCATACACACACCCACTGAAATGGGAGAGGAGAGAGAGAGTATATAGTGAGAGAGACAGAAGGGAGAGAGACAGAAGGGAGAGAGAGAGAAGGGAAAGAGAGAAAAGGGAGGGAGAAAAGAGAGGAGGGTAAGCTGTAGGGAAAGGACATCAAGCAGAAGCATCCACAGTCCACCACACAACCACAGAACATGGACAGGTGTCAGGTTATGTTAGGTCTCCCCTAGCTTACAGCTGAAGCTCCACAGGAAGCCTCTATTTAAGGACCTGCTAGGCATTCCCTCCCTTAATCACGCCATACACACAGGAGTAGTTGTCATTTACTGATAGGTAACTTATCCCCCAAAACAAAATCTAGACTAACAAACATGGGTAGTTGCTCAGTACTTCTTGTTTAAATTCACACACACACACACACACACACACACACACACACACACACACACACACACACACACAAACACATAGTGTGAGAGAGTGTGCATGTATGTGTGTGTGTCTATGTCCTACAACCACTGCATCACAAATACTTGCATGAATATGTAACTGAGTCTTTATGTTAATTTCTCCAGGCAGGCAAAATGCCCTAAAATGGGGCTTCTTGCATGGTCTGTTAGATACAAACTCAGACCAACACGTTCCCTCCTCCCTTCACAGCCAGAAGTCAATTCCCATCAGGCATCCTTTTCTACAACCAATGTCCCACACAGGAATTTAGATACAGGTCCTTAGATATGTCCCCTGTACACAAATATGGCTATATCTAGATCTACCAAATATTTTCTCCCACATATAGAAAACCCACAAACACATACAGCATTAGGTTTTGCCTTCTGAAAAATACTCCATCTTCTACACCAACAGACCCACAAACACATATAGACTTAGGTTTTAACCTCCTGCTAAAACACCCATCTCTAGGATAACAAACCACTTATATATGTCAAGGTATCTAGTCATGCTAGGGAGCTCCTTTGCTCTCTGTTTTTTCATATTTTATCTTCACATCCAATGAATCAGAGTTAAGAATGGAAGATGTAAAGAATGGGCAGCACTGATCTTTCTGAATCTGGGCACATTCACCTAATGTAATCTTTTCCTAAGCCATGCATTTACCTGGGAAGATGGCTCACTATCAGAGAGGGTTACTATCTTAGAGGGTTAACGGTCTTAGCACCTGAAACTAGGCTTGTGAGGTTGCAATTGGTGACCAGTTACAGGACCCATTTTTATGTTGTGGATCCCAGGTCACTATAGGCAAATCCACACCTTTGAGCTGTTTCTGAGTAGTATAAGTACACTGAGCAAGCCATAAAGAGCAAGCTAGTAGCTAGGTTTGTTCCTTGTTTTCTGCCTCATCTCCTGCTTGAGATCCTACCTCAACCTGCCTTCATGACAGACTTAGATCAGGTCATGGAAGCTCGTTGTGAAATCCCATGCACAAGCCAGGTATTATATCCTGTGAGGAAAAACCTCACCTAGAGGCAAACACCCCTGACACAGCTCCCCATATTCATATAAGACAAGTGTCAGCTACTGATAGTTATCTCGCCCTTACAATAAAAGTTCCATTTACACAAGCATTGTTAGGTTTGAGGATCTTCTAGATAACCTCTCAAACATAGCAAAATACCAAGTTCTCATATACAAACATACGAACCCATGAATGTACACATGTGCAAATAATCAGGCACAAAGGCCTTTAGAAACATTTACCACTTTGGGGGAAGGGAATGGGTGGGTGGGGAGGGGTGACACTGAGGGCTGGCTGGGAGAGACTGGGAGAGACTGGGAGGAGGAGGGGGGTATATTGATGTGTATGACATGTTTTAATAAAAATAAAGTGGAAAAAAGGTGATGTCTTACTTGATTTTCCCTAGAGCTGTGGATGGAGTTTGGATTTAAAGAGGGGTAACTAATAAAAACTTGCACCTCCTGGGTGTGCCATTAGAATAGGGGTTTCCTTGCAGGACCTGAACATGTATTTGTGTGTGTGTATACGGCTTTGTAAAGGTGATAACATTGATACCCATGATATCTATCCCTGTGTGGAGAGCTAGGGCTATAAATGAGTAAGAAGCTCATCAAGACTTCACTTTTAATTGTGTGAGAGTAAATGGGGTGATTTAGCTATGGTGAAGTGACACCTAGTAGGTCTTGACACCTACCTTACAGCCAACAACCCGCATACATCGATATGGCTCACTTTCAGATCCTGCTTGATAAAGCCTCCCTTAGAGCCAAGACAAACCTACACAAATCTCAGAACCTTCTAGCCATTTTCCTGTACACTTAAAGACCCATCTAATACTAGAGTATCATGTCTTCCTCGGTAAAACCTTCCCTAATGCAAAGCATAAAACATACATGCATGGCTAGGTGTCATATCATGCTAAGGGCACCATTTCCTACAACCAATGCCACAGATACACAAGAGATCCTCCCCCAGGTGTAAGGTCCCACCAACTTTTCCAATCACTGTGGACAGAGTTTTGCATTTAAGGGGAAAGCAGGACCTGGTATACCAATGAGGGCATGGCCTTGCTGTAGAAAAGGGGATTCCTTGCAGGACCTGACAAGTTTAGGGCTTTGGCTATAAGAGTGGAACACAATGATCCTCTTAACACCAAGCTTGTGTGGAAAGCTAGGGCTGTGAAAGAGAAAGAAGTCCATTAAGACCTAACAACTCTCTCTCTCTCTCTCTCTCTCTCTCTCTCTCTCTCTCTCTCTCCCTCTCCCTCTCCCTCTCCCTCTCCCTCTCCCTCTCCCTCTCCCTCTCTCTCTCTCTCTCTCTCTGTGTGTGTGTGTGTGCTTTAGCTATGATAGGTTGACATCTAGTAGGTCTTGACATATACCTTAGAGTCATACACATATATGGCTAACTGTCAGGTCCTGCTATATAAACTCTTCCTTACAGCCTAGCCTAGACTACACAAATCCCAGAACTTGCTAGGTTTAGCAACCTAAAGTTAAAAGACCCATATATGACTAGAGTATAATGTTCTCTTTGGTATCATCTCCCCTAAAGCCAAGCTTCAAATACAAACTCATGGCTAAGTGGCATATCATACTAGGTACCTCATTCCATATCACTAATGTCCATATATACAAAGGAATGGTGTTAGGTCAACTGTTACCTGCTTTACAATCAAAGTTCTCTGTCTGTCTCTGTCTCTGTCTCTCTCTCTCCTCTCTCTCTCTCTCTCTCTCTCTCTCTCTCTCTCTCTCTCTCTCTCTCTCACACACACACACACACACACACACACACACAATCTATGTGCAAGCCCTGCTAGGTAACTAGGTAACACCTCCCCTTTAGAAAAATCCTTTATACACAAATACATCCATGTGTTACTTCTAGACATTTTTTTCAACAACAAAAGCCTCACAAGCAAGGCTAAGTTTCAACTCCTTTTAGAAAAAATCTGCCTAAGAGGATCTCAAGAGGTTCTATGGAGAATATGATATCTATCTGTGTGGAGAAATATGCACACACCCAAAGCTTGACACAGGAAACTAGGTGTCATGGACTGTTGGTATCTACTCCAATGTATGCTTCTCCGTATTTTATACTCACTTCAGAAGTGTGGGAGCCAGAAACTGCTGATGAAGAAGACCTCTGGAATTTGACTTTATGGATCTGGATTCTCTTACTCAACATATTCATTTCTACATCCATCCATTTACAGAGAATGATTGGTTGTGCTGACTGTCTGTGACTGGGCCTGTGATTTTGCAGTGCATGCATGTTAAATGATCCATTTCCTTATTAATGCTTAATTTGGGAGTTCCAGGCCCACAAAAAGTGACTTCTCTGCTCTAAGTTGGTGCTGAATTGTATAAGAATGCAAACTAAGGTAGCCATGAAGAGCAAGCCAGAAAGGAGCTGTCTTTAGTATCTACTAGAGTTCCTACAATAATTTCCTAAACATTTATCATTATACCAACATCATTATCCAAATAAACTCTTTCTACCATACTGAGATATGTTGACATGTATCTATCATCATTAGAAAGTATACTGGGACAGTATCATGGGACTGGCCTCAATTTGGAATCCTCCAACCTCCAACTACTAACGGATGGATTTAGGAATGTAATGTACACCTATGGGAACCAAGAGAAGTTTTAAGATTAGATAGATCTCATGGAAATAAAACATCAAGGCCCAATATGATTCCATAAGGTTGAGTTTATTTTAATGAATTTAATCATCAAACTTACCTCAAGCAGATCGATTTCAAGAATCCTGCTTAATGAGGGTAGACATAACAAATGGCAAATACTGACAGATGATTATACAGAGTTAGGGCAGGAATCTGATTCTAACTAAAATATGTTAAGCCCAAATAAGAGGCTAGAACAGAGGAATACTATCATCTAAATTGAGATACTTAATCAAGGGATATCTAAGAAGCAACAGTGACTGCAGGAGCATCAGTTTAGTAGGCTGGCAGATCTATGGCAACATCATGACTTGTTTACTTCCTGGATCAAACCATGGGTGTATATCCCCACTGTACTCTCTGAAACACAGTTCATCTGTTCAAAATACATATTAATACACAGTGACCATCACTTACAACTATTAAAATATTATATACGATGGTTCATGAGAGATTTGGGGACATTCTGACCCTGCCCCACCACACATCCCATAACAATCCCTGCAGCCTGTTTTATGAGGTCAGAAGGGATACCATTCCTAGTGATTCCAGCATCACTCAGCTATTCCACCTACAGACCAGCATCATGTGTCTCTACACCTGAGCTCAGGCAGAACACAGTTGAATCCAGCAAAACTAAACCAGGAACACCAAGCACCGATCCAAACATAGGCTGAACACAAAGGAAACAGAAACATTTAACCAACAAAGTAAACTAGATGAACAAATCCCATGGCAAAAACCAAAGTAACATGAAAAACCCAGGACAACATAACTCTTACCAATAACCAGTTCTAAAGTAGTGACCAAAATAAGACTTCAACCAAACTCAAGGCTAGTTACAAAGGAAAAGCCAAAGGATCTTCTTGGAAAGGGGAGATACAAAACATCCCCTGGGTGGACTGGGAGCAGAGGAGCATGGACAATGAGGATTTGGCTTGGTAGGTAGATATAGGGGGAATCTACTGAAAGAGATCAATGGAAGGGGATGCTTTCCAGGTTCAACAGAATACTGATGTGAGGGAAACTCAAAAAAGATTCAAGGATTAATCAAGCTGCTATGTCTAGTAATTGTGGACACATAGCTGAACTGCCCATCTCTTGTGATCAAATTGGTAGCTATTCGCATTGTCAGCAGAGAGTCTTCATCCAGTAACTGATTGGGGGTTGACCTGAACTGTTCTGAGCATAAGATGCATCACTACACCTTTCCAGTATTGCAATGCGGTTCTCCCATTCTTGGATTTTTGATACTACCAGTTTCCATTCTTGGATTTTGGATACTACTGGTTCCCATTCATGGATTTTGGATACTAATGGCTTCCATTCCTGGAGATTAGATACTACTGATTTTCCTATAGCTTGATTTTCCTGATGAAGTAGTTCTTCCAAAGACCTCACCGAATCAGCAATTTTGCAATCCCCATCATTAACATAATTAATGATTTTCTTGTTTTTGTCATTAATGTAGTCAACAAGTTTCTTGTTTTCATCATTTACATAGAGCCTATATTTTTCTTGTACAGTGTTATCCATATCCAAAAGGAAGCCTTATCTGAAAGCTTGTTGTAACCAATTTCCAGAGTATCTATCTTATCTGCCATTTTAGTGTTTGAAATTTCCATGTCACATATCCTGGACAGTAACTGTTGATTTACATTTTTTACCTCCTTAACCTCATTTACTATTTTTGTGTTTGATATTTCCATATCGCATATTTTGGACAGAAATTGTGGATTTCCATATGTTACCACTTTCATCATTCTCTTATTTTGAAACACAAAATAGAGAAACAAACCAAAAAATAGTAGGACTGGGGTATTAAAGCCTTCAAGATATTCATTCAAAAATTTGTCAATCACCATGGAAAAATATGACCTGAAGTCTTTAATAGAATAATTACTAGCCATTGCGTTGATTCTTGTGTAATGATGACGTTTGGTCTACAGGTGTCAAAGTATCATTCAATGCCCTGCCCACTATATGGAAGATGCACAATCTCTCAGCAGAAGGAGGCTACCTACAGACCCTACCTGGTCTTCAAGGGCCCCAGCAGGCAGAATACAATCCTTGGAAAAAGCAAATTCTCACAAGTTAAGACAGGATGTCAATCACAAAATAGAAGGGTTTTTGTTTCCTTGGTTCAATGCAAGTGCACAGTGGAAATTACAGTTGACTGGGTCAAAATCAGCGACCAAGTGGGCTGGCTGGGGGGGAGGGGCATGTGCACACTTTAAACTTGGCTACTCAGGCTAAATGGGGAGAGGTGGCCCCACAGGCAGGCAATGGCAGGCCAAGTGATCAACCCAGAGTGAGTTGGTTTCAGTGCAGAATTCTACCCATCAGTCAAAGAACTATTACCAGTACTCTTCAAACTGTTCCATACAAGAGAAAGTGAAGGAACATTGCCAAAGTCTTTGTATTAGGTTACATTCACTCTGATATTCAAGCCATTCGAAGATGCAGCAAGAAAGGGAATAATTACAGACTAAGCTCCCTCATGAACACTGATGAAAATTACTCAATAAAAAAACTTCCAAACAAATTCCACAGTATATCAAAGAAATCATCCACTGTGATAAAGTACATTTCATCTCAGAGATTAAGGGATGGATCAGCATATGAAAAACTGTCAATGTCATCCAACACAGAAACAACCTGAAGGAAAGAAAACCACATGATCACCTCCCTAGATGCTGAGAAAGACTTAGACATAATCCACAGTCCTTCATGATATGAGTCCTGAAGAGATCGGGAATACAGACAGGAAAAATCCTAAACACAATAACGGAAATAGACAGCAAGCTGACAGCCAACATCAAACTGAAGGGAGAGAAACTCAAAGTAATCGCACGGAATCAGAAACGAGACAAGGCTGTCATTTATCACTTTATGTTTTCAATGACGTTCTTGAAGTTTTAGCTAAAGCAATAAGAGAACAAAGGGAGATCAAGGGAATACAAAGGAAGAATCAAACTATCTCTACTTGCAGATGATATCATATACATAAGAGAACTTCAAAATTCTACCAGGAAACTCCTACAGCTGACAATGTACCAGGGTACAAGATTAACTAAAAAAAAATCAGTATCCCCCTTATACAGAAATGATAAAATAGCTGAAAAGGAAATCAGTGGAACATCACCCTTTACAATAACTGCAAATAGGATTAAATATCATGGGGTAACTCTAACAAAAGCAATGACAGACCCTACCCCTGTTCTTACCCCCCCCCCCCAACCCCTGCCCCTACTGCTACCCCTGCTCCAACCATGGCACATGGCTCTGCTTGCACTGCCCTCCCTGCCATTTCCATTGACACTGCCCTGTCCCAACTCCTGCTCTTGCCTCTGCCCCTAACCTTGCGACTGACCCTACCCATTCCCCACCACTGCTTCTGTTCCTTCCATTACCCCTGACCTTACCCTTGCCTCTGCCCCTGCCTCTGACCCTTCCCTTGCCCCTGATCCTAACCCTGCCCCTGCCCCTTCCTTTGCTCCTGACCCTACCCTTGCCCCTACCCCTGCTTCTGTTCCTTCCCTTTCCCCTTACTTACTACATAAAGACCTAATTAGATCGCAGTCATCAATTACGTCATAATTACCCACACAGCCATTAAGGTTTCCTCTACTTGGTATAGCTGGATCAGAATATCTGGAGTCTGGTGGTCATTTTCATAGCTAAGAAGCTGGTACATTTCCCCAAGTAGACTGTGGGGCAAACATATTCAGGTTTATAACCTGATCTGTTCCGAAACTTTCTATAGATCTGTCTCAGAGTCACTCTACAGACTGAAAAAGACAAGTCATGTAGAGCTCACAAAGTGCCTGCCACCAGCAACAGACACAAGCTTAAGACTTGCCACTCAACTCCCTATCTCCTATCCCTCCCTTTTGAGAGACACTCGCATAAGTGCCACAGTCCATGGTGGCTGCAGCCCTAAGAACCCTTGATCTGTACATCTCCGAGAATATCTCACAGAACCACTTTTTCTAACTCTGATACTGCAAACATGGATCTGCAGGGTCTACCCCGAACTCCTGTAGGACTTGGAACTTCTATCTCAGTGGGCATCCAGGCAATGGCGACTGACTATGATAAACCTCTAACTGAGATAATGAAACACAAAATATACCACAGAAGAATGGTGGCCCACATTCAGTATCTGAAATACTCATTCCAGACAAGGAAAACTTTTTATAGCTTTAGGCATCCTCACCAGCACTGAATGAGTTAGGCTAGTTCAGCAAAACTCAGGCAAGGAACTGTGCAAAACAGTGTGCTCTGCAGAGCTGACAACCTTCAGTGAAAGCATAGTAGGCCAGCACTAGGCCATATGTCAATCATGCAGCTTTGCTTTATCTGCTTTATTTACTGAGCTTCCAAGTGTAGGAAAGCATTCAAATAATAACTCTAAGCTGGAAGATGTTAACTGTCAACTTTTGCTTTTTGCTAAAATTTTAATTTCTAACTGCCTTTCTAAAAATATATAGTAGCAATTTACCAGGGATTAACTTCGAGATGGTAGTTACTGGCAATGGTACTGATTTAAATTTTTTTTTACATGGAGTCTGTGAAGGAAACAAGAAGCTGCTGAGCACCTAGTAATTGGCTGTGTTCTTTGTCATTCATCACCCTTCACCACTGCCAACTCTGAACAGTCTTCCAGGGTAATACAGAAATAAAGAAAAATACATTCACAGGATCCGTGTTCCATGGAAAATAAACATATGAAATGAGGAATTCTCATGCATATCTGCATTGCTTTGCCCACTGAATGTGTCTGTACAATCCCTTTCAGACAAATAAAGGGGTGACAACAGGTACCAACATATGACATTCATGTTCTACAGATAATTTCCTTCATGGCTTTTCCCTCTGTTGACACTGCATGTCTGTGTCATCTGCCTGTAGAACCATTACCTGAACAAGAAACTAATTAGCCTGGCTATTCAGTTGCACTAACTGGATTCTGAGCTGTTTCAAAATAGAGAACAGACTCACACTGTTGTGCATCACAAAGCTCCAATTTCCTCACACTTACAAGTATCTGCCCAAATACATTTCAGTATTAATTACTCCCTGTTCTAGACCACGGTATCTTTCTACCATCTATCTGAGAGACCATTATTTAACATGCCTGTCACATACTTTAGTCAGCCATTCTCTGCTGATTCAGTTTATCCTTTGACTTTTGAACCTAAACTCACATGATCTAGATACCTACTTCTTTTCTGTAGTTTTCATGTTTCCTGCCCATCAGGTAGCTCACACAGTCTATGATATGTCATTCTGTGGTGGTCATTTATTTCATCATAAAATGTGAGTTGGTGTATCTCATAGAACTGAACTTCATATTTGCATGGCACAGTATACATCCAATAGATGAGTATCTACACTGGCTCATCCTTTCCACTAAACTGAATTAACACTTTGCTTGATGCGGGGATCTTTGCTTTCATAGGCTGAATCATTATACTATTGATTTACACTTAAATTCTGATTTCCTATCTTGTAAAAGAAACCACATGTCACAATATGGATATGTAATGTCCCTACAAGCTCAGTCATGAAACCTTGGTCCTCAGCTGGTGTTGTTATTTTGGGATGTTCTGTAAACATCAGGAGGTAGGGCCTATCTAGAAGAGGTGGACTGTGGAGCTGGGGTGGGTCCCTGGGGATATCATGGCATGGTCCCTTCCTGCCTGGTACTCTCTCTGTTCCTATCCACTGTCACAGGAAGTTCTTCCTTCATAAATTTGCACTCCTCTGGCTTTTCTTCCTCACCATGGGCCTTAAAACACAGTCATCTGACTACAAACTAAGTCTACTGAATTCAGGATACAGGACTCAAGTTGGTGTACTGTAATTTACTGCAAAACTTGCTATTTCTGGTCTCAGAAAATCAATACACCCTAATACTACCTCCCCAAATAGACCCACCTTCCCTAGCTTACTTTGTGTGTCACAATCTTGTCCCATGGATGGAGATGAAAAAAGAACAAGCACACCCACACCACTTATCCTCTTCATGACATTATCTCACTTCAGAAATAGAGTTAGGATGGCTCTCCTGTTAAAAATTGTGATTATAATAAAACGTTATATCTTACCTTGGAGAAAAGACTTTTAAATATTAATATTCTTATCAACTATAAATATACATCATGTTCTTACTCATCTTTTTTGCTTTGTAAGATATTTCTTCTGAGATTTCTCAATATTAACCTAAAATCCATTTACCCTCCTGAAAATTCTACTAACCGCATGACCACCCACACTAAGTATTTTTACTTTATCAAAAAGAACTCTACTAGAGACAATAAAGGACTTGAAAATGGGCGTGTCATGTTCCCTACATAACTTCAAAACAAATGCAGTCTTGCTGAAGTAAAATATAAACAAACATAATCAAGGCAAACTACAAACTACCATTTGGAAAGAACTGCAAATTCTGATTGGTTGATGGAGCACCTGAGAGAAGGGCATTTCAAGGACAGGAAAACAGTTGAGTAAAGCACTCACTGTGCATGCATGTGCAAGCATGATGATCCATCTTTACGTCCTGAGACTCCAAGCAGAAGGTGGCAGAAAGTAAACTGTCTGTATTCCATGGTTCCTTCACAGGGAGGTGGGAGTCAGAGGCAAGGGAATCTTCAGAAGGTCCCTTGGACTGCTGGCCTGGATTAGTAGAGAGCAAAGAAATTCTTCTTGAAAACAGAGGACACATGCACGCATGTGCTCCAGAAACATCCACAGAGCCTGTTCATGAGATGCTCACTGTGATCTTCTGATGCTTGATTCTGAATTTTTCTCCCCCAAAACCATAAAGTTCTCATAGGATACACATAGTTTTTGTCTTTTCTCCAGCACCTGATGGTACATGTGCTAGGAGGTGAGGAAAGTCACCACAATGCACCTATAGAAAAAAAGAACAGGGAATTTTCCTCATCAAGTACAGGTCCTAGGGGTTAGACACACTACTTTTGGAGTACTAATCTGTTCTGTTTCTCACCTAACTCTAATAGAAAATTTATGAAACTCTGGAATGTTTATAATTCTGGCACTAATTTAATCTAACATGTGTGCACAATATAAAACATGGAAGGCACAACAGTAAATGCTAAAAGCAGGTAAGCAAACTCTCTGAAAGGCTTTTTTGAAAATAAGGACTGATGGAATGCAGACTAGATCACTGTAACAGAGGTGCTTGCTTGACAGGGTTCCACAAATCTTCTCTTGCTAAGTAGGTGCACTGGTGCATTTTTGAGGTACAGGATAAGACAGGTGTAAGGGAATGCTATCAAACCCACAAGCACTATGGGTGTGGGGGCTCCAGCTGATAAGATGTAACTCTTTAAAACCAAATTAATTAACACAAGGGGACAGTATATTAGCCACTGCTCTAAAAATATAGCCCTAATACTGTAAGGCAGCCACAGAATCTAATAAAATGTACCCATCCTAACATTGGAAACTGAACGTTAAAGCTACTGTAAAGAAAACCAGTGTGCATACACATAAAGTATAATGTTAATTTATTGCATGCAATAACAATAACAAAAAAGACACTACAACATATCTTCCACTTCCCTCTCGATTCTGGCAATAACGCTCATATGAAGGATAGAGGCATATGGGAAGATAATTTCTCATTTTCAGAAAGAACTTAGCTGTGACTCTGAAGACATCAGTAACTAGGAACAGGGTCCAGGGCACCCTCACCTCCATCAGCTTTCCATCTAGCTACCTGTAGTAGGGAGCTTATCTACCCCAGCTCCTCCTACAGCCAGGGTTTGCTCATTGTTAACCTCTGGCCTCTGGGAGCCCCACAGTAGAAACTGCACTCTGGGAACTTGTCACTGTGGCTCTCTGACTGGGACAGGAGAGCCTAGCTCCTTGCTCCATTCCCCTCCCTCCAGGTCTGCCCACCAGGTTGCAAAGCTGGGTGCCTGTTCCTTGTGATAGTCCAACCAGGCAAGGGACCAGAGAGTAAAAGACAACTACTACATCCATTGGCCTAAGTCAATGGGATATCTCACTGGATTCCAAGTGCATCAAGTGTACCCACAGGAAAGTATAGCACTTGACTCATATCAGAACAACTTCTTTTGATATATGAGTGTATTATACAGACCCTCAACAGCTCAAAATGCAGAGAACTGACCATGAATGGATGAATTTAGATGTATGAATCAGCAGTTGTATCTTTGATGGGTCAGGTAAGCTCTGCCTCTCAATAGTGAGGTTACATATACAAGACAAACATAATAATAGTAGGAATGTCTTAAAACCTTTAAAATAAATATGTATTTATAACTATAGAACCAAGATTGCCTGTCCTAATCCTTCATCAATCTTGTTTGGGAAATGTGTTATCTGCTGAGTTGGTCAAAGTAGATAGGTCATCATGACTGCACCAGGTGTTATTGCAAAAACCTCCTATTGGACACTCAAAATGCCAAACATGCAATCCAGGGCTGCTGAGACTTTTACAACCTGATGCTCTGAAAATCCTAGTTATAATTTTGAGGTTCAGATTACAAGCAGGCCCAATGAAACATTGGGTTTTCTGATTGCTATAGCAGTGGTACAATCAATGTTTTATTAAATTACTCAGTTTGGGCTCTTTATTGTAACATGCCCAGAACAAAAAGCATCATTTGTAGACATGGGTTAGAAGACACTGTTGTCCACAAATAAACACTTTTGGTGGCTCATTATTCTAGTCTCTTCTTCAAAGTGTGCACAGTTCCCTACACTAGGCTGTTATTCCCACTTTATTATTACATACTCACTCTCTCTCCCTTGGAACCTTTCGTGATATGATTCCTTATACACTGTACTGACATCCTTTCTGTCTTTCCCTCTTCTTCCTCACATTTCTGTATTTTCTCCAAATACTTCCACTTCTCATTTTTCACTCAGATAAATTGTATCCAAATCCTCTCTTCTCTATTAGTCTCACAAGCAGATATTATTCTTCCATATTTGTGATTGCTACATCATGTCAGTTCATAAATTAGTATCTAAATTTGTGGAGCAAAGTTTATGATAGGATACTGTTCGTATATGATTTCAGTAAAGAAAATTCTCAGTTTGAACACTTTCACAGTTATAAGAAAGAACAACATTTACACAAAAACAAAATTATTTTCTATAATTTAGGTACACATCAAAAGAATAATAAGGGACTGGAAATTAAAAATTAGCAAAAAAGGAAGTGTAATATGATTGTATTCAAGTATACCAATCTCTCACTTACAAGATTTATAATGTAAAAATATTCTTACAGGCAGCTTGTGATCCATTAGGAAGAAAAATGTCAGAACTTTTGGAAAATGTGCAGCCATAACTATACCAACTGTGTTTTTAAATCAAAATATTCAGTTTTATAGATTTAACTTGTGATGTGCAAAACACTGTATTAATCCCTGAAGATATTTTCCAGGTCATTGATCTGGAAAATAATAATAAGACACCATGAAAGTCACAACACATAGGCACACACAGTATCTCAGGCACAAAAAGGGGAAAGCAAGTACGCTATTATGTTTTCTTTCCTACTTTCTGACCAAAGACAGCACTTAAGCAGCTTATATGAATCAACATTTCTTTTGAAGAAAACGATGTGAAACACATCTTTTATTTTTTATGTTGTTTTGTAAACATATGGCCATTTTTCACAAGAATTAAAAAAATAATAAATACAAATTGATAGTAATTGTCACTTTATAGGCCAAATTAAATCTTCTTTATATGTCTATATTACGTTTTGTATTCTATTAGAATACTGAAATAACTAATTTGTGAGGCCATGTGTATATGAAGCATTCATTTTTAAACTGAAAACGGAAGACAACGAAATATTTTTATGAGTGAGAAACACGGGTGATTAGTGATGGAAGGTACCTTAGAAAACTCATACTAACTGCTGGTTAATAATGCACACTACCTCAACACAGTTTTATAGAAAAACAAGCATCATTCACAAAAATCTCTAAGAGACTAAGCTGTTAAAACTATATCCAGTGAGGTCTTAAGAAAATTACTGCATTTATTTTGATTAGTATAACAATTTCATTTTTCTTACTTCAAAAATTTTTACACAGACATGAAGAGAAATTGTATGTACAGACATATTTATCATGATGGGTTATTAATAATTTTTAAACAGAGAATATAAGGTCATTTTAGAAAAAGTATCAAATTATTTCCTTGAGTTATTCAATATGAGAGACTGTTATTACATAGATTGACTGATCTATGATCAACCATCTAGATTACTCAGTTAATTACTGAATTGCTTTGGCCAACCAAGATTTTTCTTTTCTATTTGTTTTTCTCTTATATTTGACATCCCAACTAGAGTTTATCCTCCATAATCCATTCCCAGTTTCTCTTCTGCTGATCCCCTTTTGGTCCTTCCTCCTTTCCCTTCAAGAAAGAGCAGTCTTCCCTGGAATACCAACCAGGCATGATACATCATTTTGCAGTAAGAACAGGTATCTTCCATTTCTTAAGAATGAACTAGGCAACCTGGAAGAGGTAAGGGGTCCCTAAAATGGGCAAAAGAGTCAGGTACAGACCTAAATCCAATTCTAGAAGACACATAAGAAATTGTAACAAAAAGTCCGTGAAAATTTATACAACTATAAGATTTGTCTATACAGCTTGGTAAGACTCATGAAGGCTCCCTGTTTGTCAGTCAATCTCTGTAAGTTTGGTCATTTGATTAGTTGACCTGGGTTTAATTGATATTGTTGATTTTCTTGTGGTGTGCTTGCCCTCTGTGAATTGTGCTTACCTATTTTCAAAGGATCCATGGGCTTTGACTACTACTAGGCTGTGGGTATCTGCATTTGTTTTCCTCAGATGACCTAGGAATCACTCTGATGATGATTATACCTTGTGCTTATTTTATAATTTCAGAAGGTATTTTGGTATAGCATTCTAAATTGTGCACATTAATCTGGAAATCAGAATCCCTTCTCTTCAGTGTCCAGAGATGGGAAGAGAACAAGAATGGACAGTTATGCCTAGATTTTTATCTCTAGTAATATTACTGAAATGGTAATTTTATGTCTAATACTCATCACAATATCATTACACAATTATAATATTTATAATATAATCATATTCAAGTAACAATTTGATGCACCACAGGAACGGGGTATTGATGAGGTAATAAATAACCTATATGTCTTAAATGCTTTAAAAACATGCAATAATATAATTATCAAAATAAAAATTTTTACATTTGCAGACTTCATAAATCTATAGAGTTCTGGGCAAATCCTGATTTTATATGTGTCTACTCAATGCAATTTCTCATGATAGAATTAACACACATAAATATATGTGAAATGTACATACATATTCTATTAACAATGACATACTTTAGATAT
This sequence comes from Phyllotis vaccarum, assembly GCA_033318265.1. Taxonomy (NCBI): domain Eukaryota; kingdom Metazoa; phylum Chordata; class Mammalia; order Rodentia; family Cricetidae; genus Phyllotis; species Phyllotis vaccarum. The sequence goes on along the minus strand of JARWLC010000017.1, from coordinate 68,237,473 downwards.
TTGGGTTTCATTTACAAACTGATCACATCATATAAGTTGTATGAAGTGAGATGTACTCACAAAATATATTAGAAATAAAGGATGACAATGGATTAAACAGGCCTAAAAGTCTTCTAGGAACCTGGATGCCAGCCTGGTCTCAGCCAGTAAAAACTGATGATAACTTGTGCCATAGGCATGAGCTCTTACTCATAAGCCAACCTGAGGTCAGCCTGGAGCCTTGACAAAAAGGGAAGAGTCCTGAGACAAGGATGGAAACCCAGTCTCTGGCACCTAGATCATAGGGATATAAATTCTAGAGAAATGAATACTCATAGAGGTGTAGGATTCACACAATACACAGATTTAACTGACATAATATAGACAAAATTACCAAAAGGAAAAATTTATGAACAGGGTAGAATTCAAGCCATATTGAGATATCAATAGCCACAAAGATCTACGAGTATAGATTCTGATGAACTGGACACAGCTGGACACTTGACATTCTTCATATCACAGAAGCTTCACATAATCATGTGTTAGCCAAGAGTATCCATGTTTCTGATGTCTGACTATGGGTTAAAATATAAAGATGAAAATTAGTCTTATTCTATTGTAGTATGCATCTCATTAAATAATTCGTTGACAAAAGAATTCAGACTTGTTAAGATATGTTTTAATTTTCAAAATGTTCTTTTTTTATTGTGAAAGCACACATAGAAATGAAAGCTAGGTATATTTATGTGACATATCAAAGGCATTGTAACCATATGGATACAAATTCAGAGTGTTTGTCATAGGCAGTAATGAAATGTGGAAAATGTAAAGAATAATATAAAGCTAATTGTTTTCCCTAATATTAATAGACAATTAAATACATTTTATAAAAATCAAGTTTCTAACAGAGAAATAAATAAATAAAATTCCATCAGCACATAAAACCAATAGACAAAACTATGTGAAACTGCAACATTGTATCTGAAACTGGGGATTGTGCTGAATACACTGAAAGAGTTCTATGTCATGAAGAACTGTCGATTATGTTGTATTTTTTTTTACTTTCTTTTAGTATATCCTTTGTTCTTGATGCAATTCAGTGAGTTCCTCTCTGGTCTTAACAAAATGATATAACACTTTGGGGCAAATATGCAGCCCAGAAGGCCTGCACTGGAGGCCAAGATTGAGAAGCTTTCCATGGCCACCATGATCTTCCCCTTGGTGCTGTGGTAAACAGGGAGGAATGTGACCCATACAGTGAAGAACATCAGCATGCTAAATGTCAAGCACTTGGCTTCGTTGAATGTGTCAGGTAGATTCATGGACAGATAAGCCATAGTGTAGCTTCCAAGTGCCAAAAGACAGAGGTACCCCAGGACACAGTGGTAGCCAAGCTCTGACCCCTTGTTGCACACAATGATAATGTGCCCATGTTCAGAGTGAATATCAGAGTCAATAAAGGGAGGAGAGATGCTCAGCCAAATTCCACAAAGCACTAGTTGAACGAGTGTGCAGATGGGAATGACGAAGTTAGGGGCCCTTGATATCATCAGCCACCTCAACATTCTGCCTGGAACTGTGACTTTGAAGGCCAGAACAACAGTAAGTGTTTTGGCCAAGACTGTGGAGAGAGCGACTGTAAACAGGACTACAAATGTGCTCTGCTGCAGGATACAGGTGGCTGTGTTAGGATGGCCAATGAAGAGCAAGGGACAGAGAAAGCACAAGATCAGAGTAATGAGCAGGATATAAGTGAGGACTCTATTGTTTGCCTTGACAATGGGTGTAGAGTGGTACTTCACAAAAACACCAAGAATACCAGCTGCAATTAAAGAGCATCCCAGGGCTATGAAAGACAGGGCCATTCCCAAGGGGTCTTCATAGGACAGAAAAGTCACAGCTTTTTGCAGGCAGTAGTTCTGCTCTGTGTTTGCATAGTGACTTTCAGGACACTTGACACAATTATGTGCATCTGGTGAAGAATAAAATGTTTTTTAAGACTATGCTCATGCTTCCCTCTTAACCTGAGCCCTTTCCAAGTACCAGCTATTTGGCATGGTACCTACAAATCTTCCCTTTATTATCTCAGACTAAGGTAAATTACCAGTCAGTGGGGAAAATTCATAAATGGTTTTAAATTAAAATTTCCAAATTGATTCTGCCCTTTGTCTTTCGTGAGACTTGATACTTAACTATTCTACATAGTTTAACACTGGACTTGAATATGGTTTTATTTTAGTGGTAAAATTCATTTATGTGTATAGTCAAAATTTATTAAGTTTCATGAGCCTAATTCATTAACAAGACCCCTTCTTTGAAACACCATAAGTTTAATTTTGTCATGTGTGTTCAGTAGACAGAATTATGCTTTTCAATTTCAATCAATCACCAGTTAAAATATACCTCCAATTATGTTGTTTAATGGGTTTTAAACTTTCTTCTTTTTCTGAAGGTACATTCAGAAAAGAGAATTATTAGATTCTTGATAATCTTAAAATTTCCCTCTGTGAAACTCTTTCCTGTTTATTCATCAGCATTAAAAAAGTTATTTACCAGATAAGTGAAAAGACTTCATGGTTTTCAACACAGAATTTTAACATAATATGTATAATGTTCGCTGTTCTAAAACTCACTCTGTTGACCTGGCTGGCCCTAAACTCATTTATAACTCTGACTCTTCTACTTTAATGTGGACATTGAAGAATGTGTACCCACTGTCTCACAAAATAAAACATTTGTTGTTAATAAGTATGTGATAGAATATTTTTTGGTTAAGTGATCAATGATAATTTGTGAGCTTCTTCTAAAAGGAAGAAGATAGAAATATCAATGTAAATAATCCGTATTTGACTCTGTTAAGATATTTAATGTTTTACAATATGATATTATTTGAAATCTTATTAGCGAGTTACTGAATCAATGATGGTGTTAGTGTCAGGGTTATCTATATTGTATCAAGTATGTATTAAAGGTGACAAAAACTGATTAAACACAATATTCTTATGCATAATCACTCAAAAAGATATAAAGGCCCTCCTTGATAAGTGAACTTATTCTGTATAGAGAAGATTTGTTTATATATTTACAGGAGTTAAAAAATAAAAACTATTGATTTCAATGGTTAGTTTGAAGGAATTTAGATTTTCCCAGGAGACAAGCATCTGAGTAAGTCTGTGAGGACATTTAAAGTGGGGGTCTTACTTGGGTGGAAATGGTAACCAAGACTCTTGGTTTGTGCACCATTACATGGTCTAAAATCCCAGACTGAATAAAAAGAAAGAAACCAAGTGAGCTCAGAGTATTCATCTACCCCTCTTCATTTTGCCAACAGTACTAATATGGCATGCACTCATTCTCCTGGTGCCTAGAGGACTGAACTCTCAACCTGAGAACCAATTTGTCAGAGATCATGAAAAGTTACACAAGAACATGTCTCATGGATATTATTATTGCACAACATAAAGAATCTATGTATCTTTTACATAGCTACACATACTGCACTTATTGAAACTCATATATTTAGATCTGCTTGAAAGAAAAGGTGTTTAATACCTTGTATTAAACATAGCTGTGTATAATTTTCTGTTCCTTGGATATATTTCACCTAAAGATTTTCTGTTGTGCTCCATTTTCCAGTAAGAAAAAATAATCCCTTTGCTTCAGTGTTATATTAATATGATAACAGGAGTGAGCATATCTTCCTGGCCTAATTGCAACAAAGACAATTTGTGAGTTTTGATGCCATGTCAACTTGTGGACGCCAGCAATATTCTAAAGTTTACCTATTCTATGTTCCATAACCCTTCCAATAACACATAAAAATAGTCATTTGTATTCAGTAGTTAATGAGTACAATCAATTTAGGCAATGCTTCTCAAATACAAAAGTCATTAAAAATACATTCAATAATCCATAAGTAGTTATTGGTAAATTGTGCTCAATGGAAAATTCTCATGATAAGTTTGTGGTATCCTACACTGACATAGACTTTGTGGTTATAAATTTAATAACTACAATATGAACCTCCTATCTCTCCATAGTTATTATGGATATGATGCTTCCTATATGCAATGTAGAGGGAGGTAAAAATAGATATTTATTAAGGGAATGTTCAAAGTCTTTTTTGGAAGAAATAAAATGGTGAAGCATTGATAAAAATTGTTGGGATCATTGCATCTATTTCTCTTAAGAAAGCTCAACATTCAGTCATGAGGACCTACAAGGTAATTCAACAACATCAGTAATTCCATTTTCATGATTTATGTCTTTTTTATTTTCTATGTGTTCCATACATATCTATTTTTCATAAATATATATGCAGACAGAACACTCAGAAATAAAAAATATGAATAAACATTATTTTTATTTATGATTCCAGGGTAAATCAAATATGTTTTTCATCATTCTTGATGAATCCAGACAGAAATTATGAATGAAAGATTGATAAGGATTCGAGCATTAAATTTGTGTTAACTATGAACAAATAAATAGGCTTTAAAGACAAGAAAACTTGTTAATTTGTACTGTATATTATTTATGCTGTAGTCAAATACAGCACACAACTCTAGGATGGAAATGTGGTTTTCCATGGGGGAACAAATACATTGATCAATTATTCATGTGAATGATCAGATTGCAATTAAAATGATACAGTGAACTGAAACATTTTTGCTTTTAAATAAAATGGCAGTGCCTATCATTACTGATTCTGCAGAGAAATTTTCCCTTGTGCTTACACATTGTAGGACAAGGGGTAGAGGTGGAAATATTCTAGGCAGACTGACATTTACCTGTCTTGTTGGAAATCTCATTGTCTGGACAAGGAGTACAATCATAACAACATGCAGCCTTCCCTTCCTGGGGGGATTTTCTAAATCCAGGAACACAGCTCTCACTGCACGCAGAGCGGGGAAGCTGAGAATTAAAAACATGACAGAAAATACACAACAGGGGACAGGTTTGAGATAATAAAGGGATTAACTTTTAAAATTGAACAGGGAGATGGCAAGTATCTATATTTGTAACTTCATATTATGATTTAGATGCTTCAAGTATGAAATGGCATGCTCTATGGAGTTCAATATTTTAAAACAATGTTTCAATGACTATAAATCTCTGAAGAGTTCTGAGACTGTAAGTGGTAAAGCACAATAATAGAAAATTGCATCATTTAACATATGTATTGGGCATTTAACTTGAGTGGTAGTTATAAAGTGTTCCTCAAGCATGCTTTTTAATGGCTGGAAGGGACAACCAGTTTTAAAGATGATATTTATTCTCTCTTTGGAGATAAACTTGAAAGGATTCAAAATTTCAAAGTACACAACACTTTAGGCCTTTCTGTGAGAAATGGTCTATATTAGAGTACTTGAACAGAGAAGACATACTCTAAAGATATGTGGAGCCATATTATAACTCTTGTCCTGGAGAATAGAAAAACAAGAAAAAATGTATAATGACCTCTACATACTTCCTGTATGAAGCAGTAGCAAAAATAACTTTCTTAGCCTAATGCAGCCATGTCTGCCTGAATCTTGAGGCACCTGTACCTGTTACTTGAGATTCTATTAAGTCTATGATCTTAGCTTGCTTCTGTGTGGTGAATGGTTTTAATTTTTTGATAAACTGACTCAAATTTCAGCATCAATATACTGGTTTTCCATGAAATTTGTCATCCATACTACATTGGTTTTTGTAAGGCCAGAAAGCAAAATGACAAATGATCATGAACTCATATTTTTAATTCTCAGAATCAAAATTATATCCTTGTTAGTGTAGATTCAGCAGGGAAATGAAACATTAAAAAAAAGCAATTTATCACTTGAAATATGTGGCATTGGAAAAAAGTAGGGAAAATAAATGATCTCATTGTCAAGATTAAGACAGTCAACATATTCTTACTGAACGTTGTTTTCTGTATATTAAGAAGTCCTGTGTAAAAATCTAAACATCATTGCATCAGAAAATAAACACGATTTACATCACGATCAATTAAAAGATATAAAATACAACACACCTCTGTAAATGCTGTGGGCCATTGAATCATATGATCAGACACAACGAGTTCTTGACCCTGTGGAGCATTTGTAGAAAATGTTCCAACTTTTATATTTTGTCTAAGACCAGTTGGAAAATTCCAGATATTGAAAATATTATACACTTCATTTACTTTTATTTGTGAATCCAAAACCACATGATGTCCAACAAAATTTTCAAAGTAAATTTGCTTGAGAAAAGTGTGAAGCTAAAAAGATGTAGAAACTTATGATGAATTTATTCCCCCAAATTTAAACTGAAAACAAATAAAAGAATCTCTAATTGACTTCTGTTTCTGTAGTAAAGTCAGGTTACCACAAGCTATTAATAATTTTAATGTCATAATTTTAATATTTTCTGGCTATTAGTGTAAGAAGAACACAAAGACACACACTTGCACACACTAGTATTATTCAAAGAGTTTGATTTATACAAATATCCAAATTTGATGCTAGTCAATTCCAATTATAAAAGAAAAAGTTTCACTTTCAGGTTGTAAATTTTGATGTTGATTTTCAAAAGTTAATACAAAGGGCAAGTAGATAACACAGACATTGCTTTCTCATTGGAAACTGAAAATGGAGTAGCCCTCGACTATTAAGGATCTATTGTCACTGTTAAAATGTATTTTGGGATAATGGGGTATCAAATGGTACATATTATCATGAGACTATTCTAAGGCTTTTGTAACACACATTGGATATTAAAATGGACATATTTCATCCAGGTTATTGCCATGCATTTATCACAGACAATGATGTTTAGGCAAGAAAACACTTAAATTTTTTCTGTTTTTTTCTTTTTTTTGGTAAAATCTTCCACAATGTTCAATAGTATACTGAGTGCTTTTAGAGACCCTCTGTATATAACAGTCCTACTGTTAAAATACACAGATATAAAATTACCTCCCAAGTGTGGGAATTCCATTTCCCATTTCTATGAGGTTGAATTTGTACTTGCTTGACATTCATTTGATGGAGACTGTGAGCCACAGCATACACAGAATTATATATATTGTAAGTTTCTTCAGTCATGTCCATGTTCAACAGATTAAAATGAAGTACTTCCAATGAAGCATTGGGTACACAGTTACTTGATAGTTTACAATCAGGAAAAGAAAAGGAGCAATTGGATAAAGTTTTCCAAAGCTTAACAAGATTAACGTCATCTAGGTATTTAGAAGGGGTATATGTCTTGATAAACTTTTTAAACTCAGAAATCTCATCATGATGGTGTGAAAAATAAAGAACACCATGAGATAAAGAAAAAATCAGAGGATACATCATGATACTGGAATCCACTTGCATATTCATGACCCAGACTTTCCACGTTTTTGATAAGTACATTGCAAATAGCAGTAGGATATGCATAGAGTCAGTGTCATCATAAAGGATAATCACATTTGCAGTTGATCTCATGATAGGCTCAAAATATTTTGTGATTGAATTTTCAAGGAGAATGAAGGATTCTGATACAATTTTGAAAAAAGCTAGACAAATTTTATTCCTGTGAAACTCTTCTATAATGTCGGACTGAAACTGGGTTTCCTTATGAATATCTGTGAAGATCAACCCCACCCAGGTCCAGGTGAAATAAATCATCAGAGAGATAATGCCAAGTATGGAAGAGGTGTCTTTCGGAGCCGTCTGGTAGAGAGAGGAAAACTGGCCTCTGTCACTAAGGGTAGAGTCAAATGCCCCAAAAGTAATCTGAAGAGATTTGCAAATCAGAAACAAAAATAAAACCTAGTTATGGAGTAGAATCTTACACTTGATTATGCACTTGGATTTGAGAGATTTTAACTTACTTTCAATGTTGTTTTATTATATATCATTTCTGAATCTATAGTGAGAATTTCTGAAAAAACACGGTGTATGTAAACATGTTCTGTGATACAACCACAGGCCCTTCTCTATCTAAAAGCAAGGTATATGAGGCTATGTAACCAAATGTCTGAGTTCCATGAGACAAGATATGTGCCTCCTTTACATGATCAAACACCTGACCTGTCATCATTTTAATACATTTTACAAGCTCCCTCACAATCATTTCCCTCACCTGTGGATATTTGTAGAGATTCATCAGTCTCCCAATATGATCTGAAGATCTGACTGGTTATAGTTTTGACAGCTTAGTCTCTTAGAAATTTTTGTGAATGATGCTGGCTTTTCTATAAAACTGTGTTGAGATAATGTGCATTATTAAGTAGAAGTTAGTATGAGTTTCTTATGGTACCTTCCTTCACAATCACCCATGTTTTTCATGAAAATATTTCACCCTCTTTCTGTCTTCAGTTAAAAAATGAATATGCTTCTTATACACATGGCCTCACAAAATAATTATTTCAGTATTCTAATAGAATACAAAACATGTAGTATAGACATATGAAGAAGATTTGATTTGGCCTATAAACTGACAATTACTATCAATTTGTATTTATTTTTTGTTAGTTTTGTGAAAAATGGCGATATGTTTACAAAACAACATAAAAGATAAAAGACGTGTTTCACGTTTTCTTCAAAAGAATAAATACAGCATGCAGATGTATGTGAAGCTTCCAGAGCAGCAGAAAATGAGAGCTGAAGGCATAGTCCATCTTTCATGTGGCAAATACAAGGAAATGAAAGCTGAAAGCCAGTGTCAATAGGTGGAATAACATTCCAAACTCTGAGGGAAATAGGCCACTTTCTTGAGTCTGGATCAATTTCCAGTGCCTTCTAAATAATGTTATAATTTTGGGAACATGAAATCCTGATTGATATAAGCTGCTGATGCACTGTCTTTGGTCAGAAAGTAGGAAAGAAAACATTCTAATAGCGTAGTTGCTTTCCCCTTGTATGTGCCTGAGATACTGTGCATGCCTTTGTGTTGTGACTTTCATGGTGTCTTATTATTGTTAGATCAATTACCCAGAAAACATCTTCAGGGTAACACAGCGTTTTTCACATCACAAGTTAAATTTATGAGACTGAATATTATGATTTAAAAACAGAGTTGTTATAGTTATGGCTGTACATTTTCCAAAAGTTCTGACATTTTTCTGCATAATTGATGACAAGCTGCCTGCAATAATATTTTTACATTAAAAATCTTGTAAGTGACAGGTTGGTATACTTTAATACAACAATATTACACTTCATATTTTTTTGCTAATTTTAATTTCCAGTCCTTTATTATTTTTTAATGTGTGCCTAAATTATAGAAAATGATTTTGTTTTTGGTTAAATGTTGTTCCTTTGTTACAACTGTGAAAGTGTTCAAACTAAGAATTTTCTTTACTGAAATCATATAGTACAGTATCCTACCATAAACTTTCCTTTGCTTCTTTGCTTCACAAATTTAGATGCAAAATTAGATATGAATATAGATATGAATCTATGAACTGACATATAAAAAAATTAGATATTAATTTATGAACTGACATGAAGTAGCAATCACAAATATGGAAGAATAATATAAGCTTGTGAGACCGATAGAGAAGAGAGGATTTGGATACAATTTATCTGAGTGTAAAAATGAGAAGTGGAAGTATTTGGATCAAATACAGAAATGTGAGGAAGAAGAGGGAAAGACAGAAAGGATGTCAGGACAGTGGATAAGGAATCCTATCATGAAAGCTTCCAAGGGAGAAAGAGTGAGTATGTAATAATAAAGTGGGAATAACAGCCTAGTGTAGGGAACTGTGAACACTTTGAAGAAGAGACTAGAATAAGGAGCCACAGAAAGCGTTTATTTGTGGAAAACATCTATAAATGATGCTTTTTGTTCTGGTCTACAATAAAGAGCCCAAAGTGAGTAGTTTAAACCATATAACATCGATTCTACAACTACTATAGCGAACAGAAATGCAAACCCAATGTTTCTTTGGGCCTGCTTGTAATCTGATTCTCGAAGATTATAACTAAGATTTTCAGAGCATCAGATTGTAAAAGTCTCAGCAGCCCTGGATTGCATGTTTGATGTTTTGGGTGGCCGACATCTGGTGCAGTCATGATGACCTATATACTTTGACCAACTCAGCAAATAACACATTTCCAAAACAAGATTGACAAAGGATTAGGACAAGGACTCTTGGTTCTATAATTATCAATACATATTTATTTTAAAGGTTTTTAAACATTCCTATTACTATTTCCCCTCCATTCACTGTTCCCAGCCTTCCCCCAGCTTCCCCATGCCCGAGTCCCCATCCATCCCTCAGAGAAGGTATGGACTCCCAGAGTAAGTCAGTGCAGTCTGGCATATTCAGATGACCTAGTATTAAACTCCTCCCCAGGGTATCAAGGTTTAAGAAGCTGCTCCTTTGCAGGAAATGGGCTCCAAGAAGCCAAGTTGTGTACTAGGAATATATTTTCGTCCTACTGCCAGAGATCCCAATGTTCACACCATTAAACTGACATTCACATTCAGAGGACCTATTTCAGTCCCATAAAGGTTGCCCAGCTGTCAATTCAGAGTTAGGGAGGACCCATTAGCACCAATCAGCAATCTCTGTGGGTTATCACATCATTATCTTGATCCCTTTGATCATATAATTCCCCATCCCTACATTTGCCCAGACTGGGAGCTTGACCCAGTGCTTAGCTGTGGATCTCTGCATCTGCTTTGATTAACTGTTGGATGAAGGATCTATAATGATAATTAGGGTGGTCATAAATTTGATTCTAGGCAAAGGTTAGTTCACACACTTTTTCCATTATTTCTTAGAGTATTATCTGGGGTCATCTTTGTGGATTCTTGAGTATTTCTTTTTTATTATTTAATATATATAGAAGTTCTTTTTTCCATGTATTCCCCTCTTCCCCTTCCCTTCCCTCCTCCCAGACTCTCCCAGGCAGCCTTCAGCTTCCACCCTCCCCTCCCTATGATCCCCACCTCTAAAACAGTAAGAAATCTTAAGGTAGGTCAGCTCAGCATGGCACATCCCAATATTAAAACTGGGCTAGGTGTTCCTCTGCAGGGAATGGGCTCCAAGCTGCCAGACCCCACACAGGAACACAGTCTGACTCCACCCCCTTGAGGTTCCTCATTCTGTCCATGCCAATCAGCAGTTGCTTACACTTAGAGGGCCTAGTTCCTTTTCCAGATGGTTCCCTATAGGGGGATTGTGTTGCTTCATTATAAATAATTGTCCCACCCACTGGTTTAATAAAAAGGGCTGATTGGCCAAAGGTAGGCAGGAAGTGTGGGTGGGGCTACCAGACTAAGAAAACTCTGAGAACAGGAAGCAAAGGGCAGAATGCCAGAGAGAAGCTGGAGAAAGCAGAGGACAGCTATGCTGCTGTGAGAAAAGGTACCAAGCCCCATGGCTGAACAGGTTAAGAGTCATGGGTTAGATGAAGGGTAGAGAGCTAGCAAGTGATAGGCCTGGGCCTGAGGTTTATCAGCCTAAAACTATCATATGCATCTGTGCGTCTCTGTCTCTGTGAGTCTGTGGGTCTGCGGGAGCCTAAAACTATTGAAAGCATCTGTGTGTCATTGCGGGTCTGTGGGTCCTAAACCTTGAGGTTAGGCCCAAAAGTCCAGGCCAGAAACATCCTACTACAGTTCCCCAATATCTGTTCTTGATTCAGTGAGACCCCACAGCTCCAGCCAGCCATTTCAGTGGGACTTCTCATAATCCCTATCCTTTTGCTATACAGACTCATCTACACTACTCTCAGTCAGAACTGGAGCTCTTCCCAGTGCTCAGCCATGGATCTCTGCCTCCACCCCTATTCATTGATGGATGCAGGTTCTGTGGGGACACTTAGGATGGTTATTCATTTGATTCTAGGGCAAGTCTTGTTTAGGCACCCCCTCCTATTGGTTGGAGACCTAGCCAGGGACATTCTGTGTTTTGAAGGTTTCTCTATCATCTGGTATCCTTCAAACCCCACATTAGCTTCCTCTATTGAGATATTCATCTCTTTTTTCTCCCTTTTTATGTTTGCTCCTCTCACTCAACCATCTCCTCTCATAATTTGTTCCCACCTCTTAATTGCAAACTATTATGATTTCAATTTGCTAAGGATATCTTCTCTATTTCCTCTTCCTCGGGGAATCTCTGGATGTCTCTCCTAAGATCCTTCTGACCCCAAACTGTTCAGGGGTTGTGGTTTGAAGCTTGGGCATTCTTTGCTTTTTTTCTAAAGTCTACTTATGAGTGAGTACATCCCATTCCTATCTTTCTGAGCTTGTGATACCTCCCTCAGGACGACATTCTCCAAATCCACCCATTTGCCGGCAAAATGGAGGATGTCATTTTTTTTTTACTGCTAAGTAGTACTCCATTGTGTAGATGTACCACAGTTTGTTCATCCATTTTTCAGTTGAGGGGCATCTAGATTGTGTCCGGGTTCTAGCTATTACTCATAATGCTGCTATAAACATAGCTGAGCCAATGCCTTTATGGTATGAATGTAAATCCTTTGGGTATATGCCAATAGTGGTATTTCTGGATCCGTGGACGGATTGATTACAGGTTTTCCAAGGAATTGCCATACTGCATTCCAGAGTAGTTATACAAGTTTACACTCTCACCAACAAAGGCAGCGTGTCCCTTCCCCTTGCTCAACATCCTCTCCAACAGAGACACAATCTGTGTTTTTGATCTTAGCCATTCTGACAGGTGTAAGGTGGTATCCCAAAGTTGTTTTGATTTGCATTTCTCTGATGGCTAAGGATGTTGAGCAATTTTCTAGTGCCTTTCGGCCATTTGTAATACTTCTGTTGAGAATTCCCTCTTTAGCTCTGAACCCCATTTTTTAATTGGGCTATTTATATTTTTGGGCTCTAGTGTCTTGAGTTCTCTCTGTAATTTAGAGATCAGTCCTCTGTCAGATGTAGGGTTGGTAGAGATCTTTTTCCATTCTGTAGGCTATCATTTTGTCTTATTTATTGTGTCTTTGCCTTATAGATAGTAATCAGTTTCAGGATGTCCCACTTATTGATTGTTGTTCTTGGTGTCTATGCTACTAGTGTTATATTTAGGAAGTGTTCCCCTGTGCCAATGCATTGAAGGGTATTTCCCACTTTATTTTTTACCACATTCAGTGTTGCTGTGTTCATGTTGAAGTCTTTTATCCACTTGAATTTGAGTTTTGTGCAGGGTGATAGGTTTGAATCTATTTGCATTCTTCTACATACTATTATCCAGTTATGCCAACACTCTTTGTTGAAGATGCTGTCTTTTTCCATTGAATATTTTTGGCCTTTTTGTCAAAAATAGGTGTTCATAGGTTTGTGGGTTAATGTCAGGTTCTTTGATTCGATTCCATTGATTTACAAGTCTTTTTTTGTTTTTTTTTTTTTTGTTTTTTTTTTGTTTTTTTGTTTTTTTTTTGCCAGTACCAGGCTGATTTTATTACTGTAGCTCTACAGGACAGCTTGAAATCAAGGTGGTAATTCCTCCTGAAGTTCTTTTATTTATTTATTTATTTATTGAGCAGAATTGTTTTGGCAATCCTGGGTTTCATGTTATTCCATATGAAGTTGCTTGTTGTTCTTTCAAGATTTTTGTGTAATTTTATAAAACAGAGTTGAGCATGAGATTGATGAGATTGGTTCCTTAAATTCCTCTGCTTGGGTCTGAATTACTCTCTAACCTCTCTTAACAAATTTTTCTAAGCTTTCTTCTTTGCATTAATATTAACTGACTTTTTAGATGATAAAACAAAAATAATTAAACAAATAATATTCATAATAAACATTGTGATAAACATTATGATGGTAATCCCAATTACATCATTTGTCTTATCTTTTACCAGGTCCAGTTTCAAATTGTTTGGTGTAATATTAAAAAAAAGAAAAACCAACTACCTTCCATCATGCTATTCTTTCCTTCTTTACTGTGGGAATAATGTTTTCTATCTGCCTTAAACAAATCCCCCTTTTAAAGATTCCACAAATTATTCACCAAACCTGTTGTCAGTGATAATTCATATGATTGTAAAGTGAGGCAGCTACCTAGTGTTGTAACAGCCCAAAGAGTGTGTCCAAAAAGAGAAAAAAACCACAGCCCCCTAGGAGAAATAGATTCTTGTCTGAAAACCTAATTCAGATGAACTTGGAGTAGAAACATGTTTGGTAGGCTCTGCTTAAGGTTGAAAGCTAACTAATAACAGAAAACCTATCCAGCAGGTAGTTACTCTGGCCACACGTAGATTTGGCTGGGTTCAGCTTTTTTTTTTTTTTTTCAAATTCATGCCCCAAACATTGAATGCCAAATATTTCAGGAACTCTAGTTAGTATTTAATTCAAACCTAGAGTACAATTTTGGAGAAAAGCCAGAATATTCGAAAGGGAAAACAGAGCACAGTCAATTCTCAACCAGCCACTTCTCAGGCCTAACAGGATAAATACCATCTTCAAGACTTCGCATCCTGCCTGGTCATTCCTACAGAATGCATAAATGTCTGTCTCTTCCTTTCTTAAATATCTTCCTTTCCCAGCTGTTTCACATTTGGGTTCAACTCTGCATCATAATCCCAGAGGTAAGATGAAATGTATGAGCTACTAGTACTTTGCTGTTAGGACTTGAACTCACAAAAATACAGAAAAATCTATGTCATCTAAAGATAGGATTAAAGGAGTGGGTCAGAACATGGTCATGCCTAGTAATGAGATTAAAGGCCTGAGTCATCATCTCTGACCTTCATGCCTTGACTGTGGATATTTTTTTTTCTTTGACATTCAAGGCTGATTTCTTTGACATTCAAGGCTTTTCTCTTCAGTGATTTCCTAGGAAAGTTTCGTTAATCATCATAAAGCAGTCTAAATAATGGGCAGTTAAAAGCAAAAAACCCACTACTTTTTATAAAAATGAGCTAACATTATTTATTAAAAATTATTGAAACACAACATGGAAAATACATCTGTACCTACAATCTCTCTTCTAGCAATTGCAATCTGTGTAAAAATTGATGAGGTAAGGCAAGGTTAAAGGTTATTTTATTAATTATAATAAATGCAGTAATTGTCAGAAGGTCTGATTGGATATAGTTTTGACTGTTTATTCTTTTAGAGGTTTTTGTGATTGATGCTAGTATTTTTTAGAAATCTCTCCTGTGGTATTGGACATTGTTAACTAGTATGGGTTCTCAATGGTACATTCCATCACTAATCACCCTAGTTTCTTCCTCATAAATTTATTTCATTCTTTTGTCTCAGTCTCTCTCTGCCTCTTTTCTCCCTCTTTGTGTCTTTCTATATTTTCCTCTCTGTGTGGAAGCTTCTGTCATATCATAGGTGTCATATTTATTTGATAGGCCTTTTGTAGGATCAAATCTTCCCAAGTCCCAGTTATCCCAGACTCCAAAGTAAGGAATAAATATGCACCTTATATACATGACTACAAAAATTAGGTATTTCTGTATTACAGTAAAATAAAAAAATGAAGTATAGACATATAAAGAAGATTTTATTTGACTCATAAAATAATAATTATTAATAATTCATATTAATGATTTTCCTGGTTTCTTAAAAATGAACAGAGATGTATAAAACAATATTAAAAAATAAAGAGTATTTCACATTGTGTGTTTCACAAGAATGAATACAGTATTTGCATGTAGATGTATTTAAAGTTTGATAACCCATAGAAAGTGATAACTCTAGGCACAATCAACCTTCATATAGTACACTGCAAGAAAGTAGAAATGGAATTCTAGAGCCAATATGTGCTATAACATCCATGGCATTGAGCCCAATGAACCACTTTAACTAGTTTGTGCCCCAGCCAGTGGGGCCTACGAGAGCACACACCCTGGAAGGAGAAGAGAAAAATGAAAAAGGCAAGAGACACAGGAAAGAATGACAGCAGGACAGAAATCTGATCAAGCCGCAATTTTTATTTTTCTCAGGGAGGTTTATAAAGCAAGTGAGGTGGGAAGTTGGCTATGTGGTGAAGAATCAGCCTAATCTGTGGAACGTACTGTCTCAGAAAGTTTGTCTTGAAACCCTGACCATAACTTCCTGCAGATGTTCTTATCTGAGGGGAGATAGGGCAGCACTTAGTCATTCCTAGAAGGCTAAAAGGTTTGGATCAAATTCTTAAAAGTTCCAAAGTCTTCTATATATCATGAATATCTTGGTGTCATGAAAGTATAACAGGAGGAGAAATTATATGAGCAAAGTGATCAAGGTCATAAAGAGGAAACCCGCAGAGGCAGTTGACTCAAGCTATTGGGAGCTCACGGACTCTGAATTGACATCTGGGGAACTTTAATGAAACTACACTAGGCCCTCTGAATGAGGATAATCATCTAATAGCTTGTGTACTTTGTGGGGCCTCTGGCACTTGGATCAGAATTTATTCCTAGTGTACATAAACTGGCTTCTCGGAGCCCATTTCCTACAGAGAAACACTTTTTCTCAGCTTTGTTACTGGGATGAGGGTCTTGGTCCTGTCTCAACTGGATATGCCAGACTGTATTCACTCTCCCAGGAATTCCATGTCATTTCTGAGGAATAGATAGGTGAAGGGCAGAGGAAGCTGGGGACGAGATAACTGGGAAGAGAAGAGGAGGAGAACAGAGGCAGTATATTAAGAAAACTTTTAAATCAATGATTTTTGTAGCCCCATGAACTCTGATTCATTTGTTATATCATTGAAAATGTTCATATTAGGGGTCTTCTTTATTGAAATCAAAGATTGTACTATATCCATCAGTGAGCTTTCTTTTGGTTTTTAGCTTCAAATCTTTAAAAGAGAATTTATAAACGGTCATAAATGTGAGGTTACAAAACTACAAGAACCATAGAAGTTTCTAATTACAATAGAAAGGGAAGAGTAGGAAACAAGCTATCTGAGTGTAGAAATGGGAAGGTTATAAATAAGGAAGTGGACAGAGGTAAATATAGAAGTCTGAAAAGGAAGAGTGAAATGACAGAATATTTATTAAAAATCATACTATGCAAGGTTTCAATGGAAAAAGAGTGAATATTAAGAGTGGGGGAAATATTCTCCATTGGGTAAGTGTGCACCATTTTGTAGAAGACGTTAGAATCAGGTCAGAGGGATAATGGTAGTAAGCAGATATATTGGGTCAGAAGAACATCACTTATATGTAGATGCATAGAAGATGAGGGGATCCATAAAATCTAAACTAAGAACATTTTATCAATTTTCTTCACTTTCCAAGTAATTTTAAGAAGCTAATGTTAAGTCAGAGTAGGACTAACTCAGGATCTTTGTTCTGCATTAAAATGTCTTCTATTTCTCTCACCTTCTAGTTCTTTTTTGAAATTTCCACAGTCCTTTCCCTAACATAATAAAATATAATGAGTTTCAATTGCTCTTCTTAAATTGACATAAAACTGTAAGTTAAAAATAAGTATGACAGAACATACAATAAGATCTAATGTTCTTAGTGCTTATTTGAACTACAAGTGTCAGACACAGATGTTCAAAATGAGAATAATGAATATTCTAATTATATAGTAAAAAATAAGTGATTATTTCTGACTTTATAAAGGTGAATATTAGTAGAAACCATTTTTAATCAGCCTATCTATTTTTAAAAATGACACTTTTTATCAGGTCATGTTATAAGAAGAGTCAAAAATCTGTTCCTTAAACCATTAAAAATCTATTCTTCCATTTCTCTGGAACACAGAATTTTAAACTCAATATTTTACTGGACCTGCTTGTCTTCTGGCACATCTCTTTGAACAACCTCTGTCTCTCTCATCACCATCTCCTTCTTCTTCTTTCTGAGAGTATGTTTAACAGCCTACAGTCATGACTTGAGTCCTATAGTTTTTGTGTGTTCAATGTTTGTGTTTTTACTAACGTGTCTGCCACTTTCTCCATTCTTTCACTATCTTTATACCTCCCATGCAGAGGTATAAAGAAAACAACCTTAACTGCTCTGAGGACGTGATTACATGGCCCTGAAGTCAAGTTCACATTGAACAGAAAATATGATCCACCTTAATGCATATGTGACGTAAAGATCGTCATCAAGATGAAAGCAACCATATGACTTGGCTGTTAACTTTTCTAATGCTATAAAATAGAGCATATATCATCTGACTCCATGACCATCATCTTGGTTAATGTCATTACTTGGGACAAGCCAAAATGGTAGCCACCATTATACTTTATGATCCCAATGAGTTCATGGAAAAAATATTAGGCCTCTATGGTGTTTAATTTGTAATTATTACTTTTTAGCATTAATAGATATTTTGTAATATAATTATTACCTCTAAAGAGAGAAAAGTTGAAATTCACAGATCCCAGCACAGACACAAAGTATGACTTGCCAAGTGCAAACCAAGCTGTGGCCAGGAAGGCTCTAGTATGGTCAGCTCATCAGAAACTTAAGTCCAAACCAAATTTCCACTAAAATGACCTTTGTCCTTCACACTCTCTCTTTGTTCTCTGAATATCTTCTTTTATTTCTGCTCAAACTAACTAAATATTAACTAATGGTCCACATTTTAGGTTTCTCTTTTACAATGAAAAATTCCCCATGCTGAGATTAAAGGCCTGAGTTACCACTCTCAGGCTTTTTCTAGACTGATTATGGGTGGATTTGTTATCTGATATTCTAGACTGATTTTATATAAATATATAACATATAACCACATATCCCCTTTTGTGTCAAAAATGAAAAAGGTTATAACTAACATAAGAAAACCCATATACAGTAGATATAATAGTTATATACAATATATACAAACAATATTCACATGAGTAATGTTGAGTCTGTTAACAATTGACAAATTAAAAGAAAATATTCTATTATTTATCCTATTTTGGTGATCCCAGTGGATTATACCTAATTCAGTTTCTTTCTAACTTGTATTACTAAGTAAAAACTATATTTTGTTGTCTCTCAAACTCACACACTTTAACTTCTGAGTTTCTTTTCTAAAACTGTTACTAGAAAACTATAACTATTTCATCTTCAACTCCTTCAGAGACCCAAGGAGGAAATAATACAACTAAGTAAATACCATGAGCAAGCAAGCAACTTCCAAAACATGTAAGAAATGAAACGTCTGGCTGCCTGGATAATCATCCAAGGTTATTCTGTATCCATGAAGCATCCATCCTCAGCCTACAGGGCTAGCATGTCTGACAGTATTCTCTATGAAGCAGGATATTCTTAACAACATTCCTAACCTTGTCTCGGCAAGGTTCAGCATTTTTTGTGTATGTCTTGTGCTGGTCCATTTTTAAGATCATACTGTTAGTAGTCAAGGCATAAGTACTTTCTTGCTCAGTGGCTTTTGTCATAAAGGAGATCAACATATATGGACTTTCTTTGACATCCATAATTTTTTCTGAAGTATATTGGTGCTGGCAGAAGCAGATGTCCCATTGTCATAAAAAATAATAAGAACCTATGTTACTAAAATATCTTGAATGCTTTATTTTATGGATCATTGAAATGTTTGAAGATTTGTTCATCTGAAATATATGTTTAATTTTTAAAACATATCTGACTATAAGTGTCATTGTAATGTCTAACTACTAACTTGTATTTCTTAATATCCGAATTAGTTGGTAGTAATAACTTTCATAGATTATCCATTATATTACATTGTTAGATGAACTGTATAGGAAATATATGTACAATAACAAAATTAATCTCAGCTTTATATCAACATATACAATTTGTATACAACATGCAAAAATCCAATCTAATATAAAATATTTAAAGCTAGTAATTGCTTTTTAAAAGTAGATTCAATAATCTACACCTATGTCCTTTCATATCTGTATCTCCTTTATTCTTTCTTTTATTTTTTAAAGAAGAACCTTGAATCTAGTCTCTCTTGTTTAGCTTTTTTCTAACCATATCCAATAACAATTTTAACCAAATACCCTAAACTATGAAAATCATCCATGACCCACCAAAAGACCAAAACCACCCATCCCACCTCTTGGGAATGTGTGTTCTGAGCTCTTAAATTTACCTCCTGCTGTCTGGGGGTGATAGAATCTTTAGGAGATTCTTAAAAGAAAAGTTTTGTTAATTGCTAAATTCTGAAGTAAGCAGTTGTGTCATTTGTTGTCCAGTCTCTGTATAACAGGAAATTGCATGGCTTGTCTCAAGTCCTGGCTAGAGTAATCCATGAAGCTGGTTCATTTCAGCTAGCTACCTCAAAATATCCCGAGTAGTTTATAGTCCAAATCCAATTTTTGGTTGGTGTTTGTCAGCCTAGTGGCTTTGTCAGAGTCCATGTAAAATCATCATTGTGGGGACCCATCTCCATTTTAGATTCTTCAAGTTTACAATTAGGCATTGTCATGGATCACTGCAGAAAACTCATAAGAGAGTAACCACAATACAATGTATTGAAGGCTAAATAAAGACTTTTTCTATAATTAATTAGTACTCTATATGAATATCAATATCATGAGAAAAAGTTTAATATATACATATATATAATTTTATAGATTTTTAATGTAAGCATTTATTCAGCATAGGAGTAATAACAATAGAATAGTCCCTTACTTTTAGTTTTTCTTCTGTCATATCAGGTGGGCCTTCTGATATGATAACAATGATTTCATATTTTCCTTTAACAAGTATGCTTGGGTTTTAGAGAAGAAGAGAGCCATACTCGAACTCTAAAGTCAGCCTTATAATTAAACTGGGACTTCAACTTCTCTTACAAATAAAGACATATAGAGGTTAAGTAATGAGACTTTAGAGTGTAGAGTGTACTGGTACCAGTAGGTCCAATATTTCTTTTGCTATTAAATTTTCCAGATAGCCTCCCTTCTGCTTTAGATCTCAAGATTTCTAAGGTCTTTTATCTTCTTGAAGATGAGTATTTCTAGTTTTCTTTTTGTTTTTCATACAACTTGAAGAATTGTAACATGGGTGGATGAGCCATCAAATTTTTATTTTCATGAAGTTTCTCCAGTTCAAATAGACTCTTTACTAATTTTGATGATATCCATAGCTTTTCTTCACCTGTAGAAACAAAAACATAACTCCTTTCCCGGCATAGCACATAACCTGGCTTCCATTCTGTTGCTACTACATCTTTGAAGTAAACAGGCTGATTTAGCTCATTTGTTTTTGTTTTTTTTCTATAGTCCAATGTTTTTCAGCAGCTGTTGTTCCTTTCGCATTAGCATTGAGAAAATTCAAAGTTAATACAGCATCATGTAGTCTATCTCTGGGGATCTTTATTACTCCTTTCTGTTTATTTAGCATATCATTTAGAGTTCGATTTGATCTCTCTATGACTGCTTGCCCTGTAGGGAGAAAGTGGTGACATACACCAGATCTTTCCCCATACTGGGATTAACAGTATGAGTTACCACTCTCTGACCCTTCTGGATTGACTGTGGGTGGATCTGTCCTCTGATATTTCAGACTGGTTTTTATTCAATATATGTAACATATCACCACAGAATAACATAAAACATTAAAAACAGCAAGTCCATAATCACAAATTTTGATTTATTAGAATTTGTCTTTTGTATTTATGCATAGATGGTTCATATAAGATGTTGGTTTATAGTTCTTACCGTGTACTTAGTATATATAATAACATATAATATATACTTAATTATATACTTAATAACAATGTGAATATAAGTCAATGCTTTTATAAATTATAATTGTTACTTGGCCCTAGTGTTTTAGGTTTACATTAAAAATAATATTAAATACAAATTTGTATTTAGTTATCATGATCACATAGGTAAATAAATAAAAATGGCTAAGTTCCTGAACACTTCTTTGGAAGAATTGACCTGAGGTTTTACATATATATTTAATATCTACTTTTAGTTCAAGACTAATAGACTCTTACAGTTTCAATCCAAATGATATCTCCTTGATGCTTTTCCCAACTTTGTTTGGTTCTACAACATGGTTTATATCACTAAGATTCTCAATTACCTTGAAGATATTTTTGTTCCTAAACCAGAATATGCTACTCATATTGGATGATGGCCATTTGTTATATACAAATATGTTATATTTGTTCTTGTAAATATAATTATATACATATATAAGTATACAAAAATAAACAATTTAACAATTACAAGAATATTTTTTACCAATGAAGCCTCATTAAAAACTAGTAAATGAATAAAAATATGTTTGAAGATCCAACAATAATTTTGTTTTATCTCCTAAGTAAAAAAGCAGCTACCTTCATACCTTCAATTAAGTTAAACAGCATCCACCTTCATACCTTCAATTTGGTAGACTAAAATGATCAGATCAGTACACTTCATATGGTAATACAATTTTATATAATGAGAAGATGACAATATCTTCAAAGGGTGGCAGGGTATATCAATCTAAAAGTAAATTACCTTCACATATAATCAGTAAAGAATTTTGAATGAGATGAGTTGAGTTCACCAACACTCTAATCAGAAAGACCTTACTCATTTTCTAAAATAAGTCTCATAAATTCATGGGCTCCCTATGGTGAGCTTTCTTGAGAATAAAACTTGGGGTCATTGACAATGTAAAGAGAAGGACAAATATTTATTGAAATTATATTTCACAGTAGTTAGTAAATTTATTTGTTAATCCCCTTATGTTTTATAGTATTTTAAAGGAGGTGTGGTGTGTGTCCATTTGGCAAGTGGCAGACCAGAAATAGTTAATCTTTTTTATCTACCTGACTACATATAATCTGGATCTTAAAGGTAGGAAATTTTTTTAATCTGTATATTTTAGACACTTCCTTAATCTAAATCTTGAGACAGGAACATATACCTTTGATACAGATCTAATTCTGATGGAAGCCAATAGAAAGACACCAAAAGAAAGGAACTTTTTTCTTATTCCTGCTTACTATCAGCCCAATACCAAGTCCATTTCTTCACTGGAATTAGAACCTACTTCTTTTGAAATCCACAATATATATTATGACAGGTGGCTTTGAAATACCTAACCATTGAATTTATCTTGATAATATACATCATGTACTCCAAGGAATATATGAATAGATACAAATGTGTAAAGTTAAAAAATTATCTATTGTGTAGTAATTCACATGATAATAACTACACTAGCAACTTACACATCAAAAAGTAATAAGCTATTTAAAACAATGGATGTGTTCAAAGAGAAATTTGCTATCCAAAATATTCAAATGATTATATAAATAATCTCATCACATAGATGTTACTGATGAGGCATCGTCATTTGAAGTAAACTATAACTACTTCTGCCATAGCCCCTGTATAACAAGTACATATAGCTGATCATATTACGATATTATTTACAATGTTTTTGCTACTATTTTACTCAAAAATCTATTGAGAAGTTCCTTGTTGATGGGGTTAATGTATTGGAGAAGCTGTCTTACACATAAGTACACAGATTCAATACATTAAGTTTAGATTTTCTGCAGTTTGTCATATGAATAATACATCAATTTGTGTTATGCTATTGACTTACAATAGTTATCATTATTCATGGGAACAGATTAAGGCTTATACTAGAAGTGCGTGGAATATCTTTAACATAGATATGAATATAAGTTCTCTCTATAAACAAATTGCAAGTATTTCTCCTGCATATTTTCAGATGTTCTTGGCAAAAAATGAACCATTGATTTTTAAAATATCATGACTTCTTTTGTACATATAAAAAGTTTTTGGACATTTATCATTAATTTGGATATTGCTTTTCATTAGTTTTTAGTTTAAATTTTTTCTGTTTTTCAGACCTCTACAAAATATTAACACTGGCCCTTTTTATAATCCTTTGAGATGCTCACAAATTCCAATGGAAGAAAAGAGGAAATTCTGGGAGCCAATTGACTTTCTTGAGGACAAATCCTGAGAATAGCATGATCGATTTTTTTTTTATATACAAGGCCCTTAAACTTGACCCATTTTGGCAAGGCTCAGAGATAATTCACTATGTGACTCTTGGTATAATGCTAGGAGCATCTTGCTATCTGCTTTCTTGTTTTCTTTATAGAAACCATATTTATAGTTTCTTCTTTTCTCACTTTCTCATAGCTGTGGATAAAATATCTATTTTAAGCAAAAAAATTCTCCTGATGATTCTTCTCTGGATTATCCAAAGGGAATGTTTATATATATATATATATATATATATATATATATATATATATATATATATATATATATATATAACATATATATAGACCTGATTCAGCTCTGAAAGCCTTTCATGTTTCATGTATGACTATAAATTTAGGATTCTCAGGAATAGACTGTTGTCATTCCAACATACCTCCCGTATAGCCTAAAAAAGTTACAGTAGATTGTGTCATTATAAATTTGCATAACTCTACTGGAGAAACCATTCTAACCACAACAGCCCAAGATAAATGCTGATAAATAGAAAATATCAAAGGCTAACAGGAAAAGTCTAAAAATGGGAAATAAGACAGAATAATTAGAAGTCCAAAATACACACTTATTTAATAGCTGTGCTAATATTTTTGTCAGTTGAGAGGAAGAGGAAATGATAAACTGTGATAAACAGTGCCAACTCTTTAAAGTAAACTTTTAAGTTACGTAGTTTAGATAATGATAGGAACAAACATGATACCTCCCCGAGAGTAATAGAGTAATACAGAATAGAGAATGAATTGATTCAATCTTGATTGTTGAGTTAATTGTGAGGACTCATATTTGACTAGAGACAAAATTTTCTGTCACATGGCATGATGCTGTAACTACAAATCCTGCCAAAAGGCACATTGTTTTACCTGTAGATATGCATAGTTAAAAAATTTCTTTTGTCATGTGCAATTCTGCTTACTTTTCTGATGTTACAGCTATTCATCAGCTAGGTAATGGTTACCAATGGGAAAGTTTGGTGACCGAAGGGGATTGGAGTAAATGAACAAAATAGTAATTATTGTAACCATTGTTATAAGTGCAATAAAACAAATATGACTGTAAAAATGTTCATGTAGAATGTTGAAAAGGTACCAATTAAAATGGTCCTGATGTTCCAGGGCCACATGTTTGAAATAGTTGGTCATAGTTTCTACAAAGCAGACTTCACATATCTGCCCAAGGTCATTGGACTCATCTAGAACAAGGCTTCTACAGAAGACACCTAAAGGATGGTACATAATGAGAGACTTGTTATTTGAATGAACAGTTTTATCCAGGGGACCTGTGGACCCATAGGCAGTAAAACAAATTTAAGGGTAGATAATCTAAAAACTTCCAAGAAGCATGTGTGAAAAATGGGACAAAATGAATCAAAGAACTGGATGCTTTACAGAGACACTATCAAACGTTAAAGAGAAAAATGGAAATAAGTTCTCACCCAATTATTGAATTTATGCAATTTATGCAGACAGTCAGCCTCTGGATTATAAACTTGGAATTTCAGATGTAAAAAAAATGATACAGCAAAGGCAGATATTAAAAATGGGTGTACAGCAAAAGAAATAACAGACATGCCTCTTAAGGTATTTTCTATTTGAATTGTTATGTTAACAAAAGAGAGCAGGTGATAAGGGGGCCATAAGTGCTGTGGAGCACATTGATCCTCCTTCTCATGAGGGAACTTCTGCATTTCTGTCTCATTCAGGATCTATGAAAGAGGCAACACAACACTGAAATATTGACTGATTTTTCCTGCCATGCCTCATGAATCACAGCACCTGATCTCTTGAAACAGCAGTGGTAAATGAGATTAGTTCCTGCCATAGTCAGGTTCACTAGAAAATAAAGTGTTAACTTGAAAAATGCTCATCTATACAAAATAATTTGGAGACTGCTCAACTGGAAATAACAAAGCAAGTTTTGCCAACAGTGTCTACAGAACTATTCTAAGCCCCTGACATTAAATTGACAATTCCAAAAGATAATCCCATCACCCTTACTTTCACGTCAGATTTCAGGATCATCCTATTTCCTCATCTCCCTAGCTGTTTTCTCCATTTCCTGCTCTGAGTTCTTGTCTCTCCCTTTCCTTTAAATAAGAGTCACTATGAATCTTTTCTGTTTAGAAAAAAAAAACAGAGGTGTGTCTAGAAGCATCCTGCAGTCCTACCCTACCATGACCCCCCTATTATACAAAGAGGGACAGCTCTCCTCTGTGATTTAAGCTTTCTACAATGGAAAGAAGTCTACTCAATTTTTAGCACTCTTCCTATGTAAAAATCAGATGACAGATCTCACTCTCTTAAATCTTTTACCAACTCTAAAAACAATTTTTCTTGCTACCAGATGCTAAATAAAAAAAATCATCAAACAGGTTTTAAAGTAACTTTAAACTATTTCTTTAGTCAAAATAAACCTGTTTTTACAATGACTGCTTCAATAGTCAACCACTAATGACTGGATAGAAAAACGTTTATTATAGGCTTCAGGAAGTCCACTTGTTTCTAAGTCCCATGTCAAATGAACTAGAGAAAAGTACTATCAATCAAGAGTCTGTTTCCACACCAGCTTGTTCCTGAAGAGGTGAAACTTCTCCTTACCGTGCATCTGAGACACCATTCTCCTAGCTTTCAAGACAATACAACCAGGATTTTTTTTTTTAATATAGGTAGAAGAATCCGTTCCCTCCTAAAATTTTTTAACTTAAGTTTTTGCCCACGTTATGGGTCATATTCCTGCCCATTCACACCTTGCTGTTCTTCTTCAATCAAGTAATGCCCAGGCTAATTGGCCTTTAGACTGAGATGCCATTTTTTATACAGGAAGCCATGAAGGATTATGAATCACATTGTGAAAATGCCACAGCTGGGCATTTATAATTTCATATTCTCCATGAAAGAGCGCACGCAACTGGGATTTCTTATAATCCTTAGGGACTTTCCATTGTGAACTGCTTTTAACAAGCATTAAAATTCCAACTTAACAAAGATATATGGAGAGTATAAATATTCCTCCCCTTTATATTTTAAATTAGGAAATTCTGAACTTAATTGTCTTAATTTAGACTCAGAGGGGCATTTTACCTTCTTGGAGACATTTTGAATACCAATTATGCCAAAAAAACAAAAAACAAAAAAACAAAAAAACCCTAAGTTTAGATGGAAGGATCTTAATTTTTTTAATTTTTCTTAATTATTTTCCTCATATCCTCCACTGCTCCTGCTCCATCCTCTCCGGCCTGTCCTCCTTCTACTTCCTCAGCCCCATACCCCCATCCATTCCCCAGGGAGGACAAGAAAGCCCAAGGTGAGTCAGTGCAGTCTGGCATATCCAGTTGAGGTATGCCTGATCTTTATCATAAAGGAGTGTTATATTTTGTAAAAGGGTTTTTCAGCATGTAATGAAATAAAAATATGCTTCATTGCTTTCAAGTTGTTTATAAGGTGCTTGGCATTGACAGAGTTTTGTATGTTAAACATCCCTGCATCTCTCAGGGGAAGCCTACTTGATCATGGTAATTTCTGATATGTTCTTAAATTTGTATTTTATTGAGTATTTCTGCTTAAATGTTCATAAGGGAGATTATAAATCTCCTTTGTGCTGTGTCATTGTGTGATTTGTATATTAGGATGGCTGTCACCTCATAAGAAGTGATTAGTGTATTAGGTTTGATGTGCAATTTAAGTTTTATTAAAGTTTCTTTCACATATGTGGGTACCCTTGTGGGGTATATGTGTTCAGGATTGTGACTTTAACTCGATGGATTTCAACTGAAATATGTATGTAATATATTTCCTGTTGTATTTTGGTTGACTTTTGTTTGAAATCTATTTTGTTAGATATTAGGGTAGCTACACCAGCATGTCAAGTCCTTTTGATTGATTTCTCTATTTTTAACTCTGAGGTAGTTAGAGTCTGTCTTCAAAGTTGAAGTTTGTTTCTTGTATTCATCCAGAGGATGCATGCTGCTTTTATGTCCATTCTGTTAGCCTGTGTATTTTTATAGGGGGGTTGATACCATTGATATTAAGGGATATTAACAACAAGTAATTGTTACTTTTTGTTTGTTTTGGAGGTAATATCTGTGTTTTCCCCTTCTTTGGGGTTTTCTTATGTGGGCTTATCTATTGATTGTGGTATTTTGAGTGTGTATAGCTTTCTTAGATTGGAGTTTTCCTTATAGTTTTTTCTAGAACTGAATTTATAGGTAAGTATTATTTAAACATGTTTTTGTCATGGAATTTACTCCATCTATGATGACTGGTAGTTTTGCTGGGTATAGTAGTCTGTGCTGGCGTCTGTGATCTTGTTGCATCTTTATAACATCTGCCCAGAACTTTCTGATTTTTCCTTGTCTTCATTGAAAATTCAGGTGTTGTTCTGATTATTTTGTTTTTATAAGTTACTTGGCATTTTTTCTTTGCAGCTCTTATATTATTTCTGTATGCTGTAGGTTTAGTTTCTTGATTATTATGTGGCAAGCAAACTTTTTTGGGTGTCTAGTCTCTTTGTTGTTCTGTAAGCTTCTTGTATCTATCCTTCTTTAGATTCAAAAAGATTTCTTTTAGGATTTTCTAGAATATCCTTTTCCTGTGCCTTATTCTTCTCCTTTTATTTCTAATATTCTTAGATCTTATCTTTTAATGGTGTCTCATATTTCCTGAAGACTTTGTGTTATGACTATTTTGGCTTTAGTGTTTTCTTTGATTGATACACCTATTTCCATTATTGAATCTTCCATGCCAGAGATTCTCTAGTCCATATTTTATTAATTATTAGTTATGTTTGTATTTGTATTTTCTTTTTATTTACTCAGAATTATCATTCCTATCATTCTCTCATTTTCTAACTTTTTTATTGTGTCTGTTTTAATTTTTGAGTCTTGAACTGTTAACATCAAACTGTTTGATTGCTTTTTCTTGGTTTTATTTAAGGGTTTATTTTCCACTTTTTGTTCATTTATGTAAGGGTGTATTTTTACTTTATTTTAAAAGGCTTTTATCAGCTTTATAAAGTTATTTTTAAAGTTGTTTCCTTCTGATTCCTGTACATGGGAACGTTCAGGTCTTGCTGTGGCAAAACCACTTGATTCTCGTCTTGTCACATCATTCTTTGAGATGTTATACTTATTCTTGTCATGGCATTTGCCTATTGTGTTCATAAATCAATGCAGGATTTATCTGTGTCTATGGATGTCGATTCTGTTCCACTATGCTCTGCCTGTTTCTGTCTCAGGGATCCTCTCTTCAGCAAATCTGAGCCCTTGGTCTATTTGTAGTTGGTGTATTCTGTATAGTAGAATAGCCCAATAGAGACAAGCTGATTCTGTGTCTCAGGGAAATGTACTTGGTCCATTAAGAGCTGGGGAAACCTGTGTCTCAAGGAGGCCCTGAGCATGTGTGGTAATGAGTGCATTTTAGGATGGAATGGGTCTTGTAGATTTCAAGGTCCAACAAACTGGAATGTTTATGAAGGATAAAAGCTTGCAGAAGAAGTGTTCCCTGCTGACCTAGAATGGGGCAGCAATGGATGGGACTGGGGTGTGTCTATTGTGTCTATTTAGTGTATAATATTTTGGAGACTGGGCTCTCTGGCTGCAGTGGGTAAATATCACTCACCTCTTGATCCAATAAGAGCTGGTGAAATCTGTGGCTTGGGGAGCTAATGAGGCTGCAGAGTTTTGGGTGTGTTGAGGAGATGGGATAGGTCTTGTGTATTTCATAGTCAGACAAACTTGGAATTTTATAGGGGGATACCAGCATGTAAGATACTTTTCGGTTGGCCTGAGGTTGGCACAGAAATACCTTGGTTTCTTTATCTTGGAAGTGGTTATAAGTGACTCTATACTTGTGTCTCCCAGGTGTAGTCATTAAGCACCTAACCATTGATTCATGTGACTCCTGTATAAAAACCAGATCTTTTATACAAGATCAGTTTGAATAAGGTCATAATTGTTAGATCTGGTGTGGTTAAAAAGACTGATGACCATGATAGACAACATGAAACCTAGGACTGCTGATACTTTAAGAACTGGCACTAGAATTACCTAGTCACTTTTTTCATAGGTTCAAAATATAAGCAAGGCCAGGACTTTAAGTCTGAGGTTATGTGTCCAGATTTGTGGAAAAATAATTTTTGTTTTAAACACTCATATTCAATTTGGCATTATTGTCCATAAAGAATAAGTTTGATGATAGCGCCAATTAGAATGGTGACAATTAAGGGCCTTAATATCGTTAACGACCTAAAAGTCCTTCTTGGAGCAGCAGCCTTGAATTCTAGAAGTACATTTACATGTACACGCAAATATTTAATGATTAAAGCAATAGTGTGATTATATAACAGACTTTTTCTCTTTGAGTGTTTGAGTCTTATACTGGATTGCTGGATTTAATTATTTATTTGTTTACTTTATATGTGTATGTATTTCTAACAAAGTGGAAAAATGGTGTGTTTTTTCATGTGTATAAAGTTGGAAAAAATCTGAGAGGAATGAGTGAAGGAAATCATGAGAATACTGTGTATGAAATGAATCTATTTTTGATAAATAAGAAATTTTAAAAAATGGTATCAATGACTTGTTGGATGTTTGTGGTGTATATTTTTTGTATTATTCAGCTCACTCAACATTTTCTGAGATATAATGGCTTACAAATATGTTTTATGTGTGTTTATTCTTACTTTTTATATGGAGACAATATCCTTTTTCTTACGTGATATATCCTAATTTCAGTTTCCCCACACTCTGTTGCTTCCACTTTGCCCCATCACCACTTCATCTCAGATCAACTGCCATTCTGCCTCTCTTCAGGAAACTATCAGGCATCTCAGGATTAATTACAATACAATATAATGTAATAGTATATGAAATAAAACCAAACACATCAAAATAGTACAAACCTGATGAACATGAAAAAAAATGCTCAAGAATTTACACTAAAAACAGATATACACATACAGACCTTGTTTTTAACACCCCCCCCAAATCTCCAAAAACAGGATACTAGAAGCTATAATATTTACAAAAAATAGATGATATATAATAAAAATGAAAATCCTGGACATTATAACATAAGGAGCTTACAAATGTCCCATTGAGTTTGTTTTATATTTGGAAATATAGTTAGTGCTGGTTTTGCAGCTTATACTTAATTTGTTTCCGCATTGAGACACTCAAAGATTTATATTGACAATTGACACTAGATTTATATTGACAATTTGATAGCAGTTGAAAATAGTTACTGTGCTTCTGCTGCTGTGTGACCCTCCCAGTTCCAGGCCCTGTTACTGTTTCTCAGTCACTATGAAGTCATAGGTGCATCGACTGTGTTGCTGTAAAAGACCTTGTTCTCCTGACATTATCTATTTCCTCTGCCTTTTACATTATTTCTGCCTTATCTCACACAGTGTTCCCTTTCCAGAGAGAGGGATTAGATGGAGACATGACATTCAATTCCGGGAAGTCCGGGTCTAACACTTGGAGCATAATATCCTACTATGTGTCTCTGCATGTGCTCGTATCTACTTCAGAAAGAAGCTCCTCTGACAATAACTGACTGATATATAACAGAGTGTTAGTATGATTCATTTTATTCCTGTTTTTTTTTCAAGAAATGTAATATTTGGTGTTTCCTTAAGTCCTTTCGCAGTCTAGCACAAGATTCCTGGTCATGAAAACAGTGTTGAGGTAAAAACCATGTCAGGTATATCTTCAATACCACGAAGTGGATCAAAGTCAAATCAGATGTTGGGTAGTTACTCCATGAAGATGTATGGCACTATTTCTCTAACATGTCTTGCAGGCTGGCCACTTTTGTGTGAATGTGTGTGTGTTTCTGAGAGAAAGAGTATGTGTGTGTCACCCTTAACATGTATTCAATATATTTATTATGTTTTGTTATTATTTTTTATTTAATTTTTTCTGTTTGAGTGTTTTATTGTTTGATTTTTAATTAGAAAAAAAAGAGTTCATGATGTTGGGTTGGTGGTCATTTAAGAAGGATGTTGAAGAGCATAACATAGGCCAAAACATGATCATGATATATTGTACAAGAAAATGTATTATTTAAATTTACCCTGATTTCTCAATTCACAAAGATGGAATCTGGATTGTTGCAATTTAATTATACTGATTGAAATAATTTATTCTCTACCTTATTCTTGAGGTTTTATAGACTGCATGCTATAGAGACTGATTTCTGATAAATGAAAAGATAGAAAGCACGCAGCATTTAAAGTCTTACACCTTTAAGTAGATGTATATAACACAAAAATTAAAACAAGTGAGAAATTGTGTTACTGAAAATCATATATAATTATGAAATGCTCATATAATATGGAGGCATATGTACTCGTATATATGCAGGAATACCACAGCACACAGCTTTATTGAAAGAAGATAGCACAGTTTATAAAAATAGACTTCATGAAGAATGAGTACACAATCTATTCAGAACAGAAAGGCAAAGGTAGACAAGCACAAAGCTTCCATTTAACTGGTGATAGCCGAGAGTTTCACATTATTCAAAGACTTAATGGGAACTTTTTTAATTTCCTGTTTGTATAATATCTAATTAACTGATATCTGGCATTGAGCTACAATTAAAAGATAATTTTGTCTTCATTCTATTCTAATATATAGCAATTCTTAGTAATTCCCTCATGTCAAAATCACATTTTTAAAAAAATATGTTTGTTTAAAGAAAATGCATACATACAATCTAACAACAATTAACCCGGAAAATTATCAAGACAAACACATGGAAAAGTAAAAATTATATTAAGTGCTATTAAGTCAAAGTTATGCAATGCTAAAAAGCTAAGAAGACCTACATATCACATTCATATTTTCTTTAATATTATCTCAGAACACAATAATTTACATTGGAATTCAACTTCTATTTAGAGAAATATATAAATGATATTAGAAGATGGAAGAATGAATATGAATTTCTTCTAATAAAAAAATAAACACAAAATCACATAATGTCAGTTTGTATCAACTGAATGATTGGTGCTACACAGAAAGGAAGATTCTAAATCATTAAGAAAAGCACGGTCTAAGCTGTAAGATCAATGTCTTTTCTAGAATGTGCATTATTTTCTGACATGAGAAGACACATTCCTATGTGGTTTAAATAAAATGATATAGCACTTGGGGACGAAGATGCAGCTGAGGAGGCCCATACTGGAGCCCAGGATAGAAAAGACTTCCATGGCCACCAAGAGTTTTCCCCTTGTGCTGTGGTAGACAGGGAGGAAGGTTATCCACACACTGAAGAACACCAACATGCTGAACGTTATGAACTTGGCTTCATTGAATGTGTCAGGCAGGTTCCTGGACAGGTAAGCCATAGTGTAGCTCCCAAGTGCCATGGAGCATAGATATCCCAGGACAGAATGGAAGGCAACAGTGGAGCCCTTGTTGCACATAATGATTATGTGGCCATGTGTAGAGTAAGTATCTGAGTCAATAAATGGTGGAGATGTGCTTAGCCAAAGTCCACAGAGCACAAGTTGGATAAAGGTGCAAACAGGAATGATGAGGTTAGGGGCCCTGGATATTATTATCCACCTTACTATTCTCCCTGGAACTGTCATCTTGAAAGCCAGGACCACAGTAATGGATTTGGCCAAGACTGTGGAAAGAGCTACAGTGAACAGAATTCCAAATGAGATCTGCTGTAGGATACAGGTTGCTGTGTTGGGATGTCCAATGAAGAGCAATGGACAGAGGAAACAAAACATCAGTGTGATGAGAAGGATGTAAGTAAGAGCCCGGTTGTTGGCCTTGACTATGGGAGTGTGGTGGTGCTTTACAAAGACACCCAGAACACCAGCTGTTAGTGTAGAAAGGCCCAGAGACACGCAGGTGAGTGCCTTCCCGAGAGGATCTTCATAAGACAGAAAGGTCACTGCTTTCTGAAGGCAGTGGTTCTGCACTGTGTTTGCATAATGACTTTCTGGACATCTCACACAATGCTCCATATCTACTCAGAAATTAAAGTTATTGTGATTCTCTGCTTGTGCTTTCCTTTTATCACAAGCTACCTCCCAATATAATCCTTCTGGCATTTGCCCGCAATCCCTGTGTTGTTTCTGACTCACATGTCAATATTCTACAGTGAAAGTTATCAAATACACATTAATAAATCATTCCAGATTGTTACTGCCTATCTTACTTAATAGACACAGAGTGAAAAATTCTATAGTCTTAATTTTCTGCTTAAATATGCTTCAATTAAGTGATAAAATGCATATTTATTCATATATCTATGTTATTTAAATAGAGCACATAAACCTCTGTGGATTATAAAATCACCTGCATATAGATTACCTTTTGTGAGTTTGCCAAGTAAATTCTATTTAAAGAGCATGTGCTTTGAAATTTCTCTCTCATAATGATGCTCTCAAAGAGCAGACCCAAATTTACCTTTATTTTCACAATGTTTATTGAATTCATTGGTGTGTTCATTCTCTAACAGTATTTGTGGGAATTAGAAATATAAGATTCTTGAATGCTGGATAAACACCCTCCGTAAAGCATTTAATTATTTCTATGGAGAAATAATTTAATAAAAACAGAAAACTTTAGTATTAACTGTAGTACTGGAATAATCTTGTAATACTATATCACTTATAATTTGTTAGTTTTAACTTAAATTCAAAATTTAATAATATATGTATTTATTATGTATTTTTATTATTTATTTTATTTCATACTAATACTAAAACATTTAATTTTTTGTAAAGTGCCTTTCGCAATTTAATTTTTGTTGAAAATTCCAATTGAATTCATCAATTTGCTATTTCCTACTATACCTTTCATTATATCATCATTTCATTTGTTATTTTTTCAGAGGTGCCTTTCTTCTGCCTTCTTACTCTCAAAGTACTGTTTTTTTATATCTCATGTCTTTATATCTATTAGTGTTTAACTGAGCATGTATGAGTCATAAGCACAACCTTATTTCCTCTATAGTAATATAAGAGGGTATATAAGTCAAGACAAATATTTTTCTTCAAAATTAAAAATACTTTTAAAGGTAAATACACCTCATTTTATAAGGTTTTATATGTAGATTTTACTGTTTTAAAATATTTGGCATTTGTTTAGTTTCCTATTTCAATACTAAAATACTCCGTCGTGACTCCTTTAACCACATGCAGTGTTTGATACTGATGTTTGTTTTCCTCTAACGAAATTAATAAACGTGGGCATGAGCCAATGATACCTCCAATGGACTAAAAGCTTTTATCTACACATTAAGTGTTTGATGGTCAATATACTCAGTCTCAAAATGCACATTTTAAAATTACTTAAAAAGTAACCCAAATTGTGAAATTTTTTATCTTTATGAAGTAATGTTAAAGTGTAAGTATTCTTGAAAGCCAATATGTTATTCAATATATTTTAATTCACATATGAAGGAACTCATTAGAGGTAAAGGTTAAGTTTGAGAAAGCCCCTTAGATTATCTCCCCGTATTTAACACTGTGACTGTGCATGCTTCTTACTTTCACTGTTAGTAATTGTCTTGTGCCTAATTTGTATTCCTTGGATATCTTTTGATATAAAGATTCTCTACTATATCCACATTCCTGGAAAAGAGGCTCCTGCAAATTTCAGTGTCCTAACTTGTTCTAACTAACTTATTCATAGAATCTTTAATGAAAGTGTTGATTTGCCATTTGACCATCTTTCCACAGGATATTACCAACATACCTATTACTTTTAGGAAGAACCCTGGTTTCAGTAGCAAGCACATACATGGTGGTCAATAATATCTTTAACTCCTTCTCCAGGATATCTGATGCCAGATGCCACCTTTAACTTGGAGGTACACTGAACAAATGCATGATCCACATACATGCATGCAAGCCAAACACAGATCAAACAAAATGAAAAAAAACTAAAATAAATCATATGAACATGTCCACAGGTAAATCAAACACAACTTTTATAACACATCTGATAAATCATAAACTATAAATCAATTTTTGCAATTAATAGACATAATTATACAACCCTTAAATGTATGTTTACCAGGAAGTACATATGTTTTGAAAAATAAGAAAATTTAATCTCCGTCTCTGTGTGTGTGTCTATGTGTGTGTGATGTGGTATGTGTGTCTGTGATGTGTGGTGTGTGGTTCTCTGATAGGTAAAGCTGTATTATTAATGAATCAGAGACTGTAGAGTTTCAGCGACATAAATTAATTATGAGTTTAAACTGCGAGAGTTTCATGTAAATGAAAAGAACAAATACTTGTTTACTTCTAACTGAAAGAAGAGCAGGAATTATTGCTACCGTTCCTTCTGAGAACTTTTCAGTCTGCTTAGACTCATCAGAACACTGAGGAATGGTGTGCAATTTCCCAATGAGTCTGACACTTACCTGTCTCATTGGAAATTTCATTGTCTAGACAACGAGTGCATTCATAACAACAGGAAGGCTTGCCCTCTTGGGATGATTTTCTGAATCCTGACATACAGCTCTCAGTGCACACAGAGCGAGGAACCTGAGAAGTAAACGTATAAAAAACACTCAGAAGTGTACCATTTTAAATCAATAAATTATAATTTTCCAGGTTGAACAATGAGGTAAAACATTTTTATATTTATTATTTGCAGATTCTTGTTTTCATGCATTGCTTATACTTCAATATAAATCAGAAAATTTTTAGAGAGACATCCAGAGATTCCCCTAGGAAGAGAAAGTAGAGAAAATACCCTTAGCAAATTGGGATCATAACAAGTTGCAACTAAGAAGAGATGCCAACAAATCATAAGAGAAGGAGATGGTTGAGTGGGAGGAGCAAGAAAGAGGGAGAAAAAAATAGAGATGGATATCTTGATAGAGGAAGCCAATGAGGGGTTGGAAAGGGATCAGGTGCTAGGGAAATATCCAAGAACTCAGAAGATGTTCCTGGCAGAGTCTCCAATCAATAGTGGAGGGGATGCCTAAACAGCACTTCCTCTATAATCAAATGAACAACCACCCTAAGTGTCATCACCGAACCTACATCCAACAATGAATAGAAGTGGAGGCAGATCCATAGCTGAGCGAAGGGCAGAGCTCCAGATATAGCTGAGAGTGGGTGAGGTGAGTCTATATGAGCAAGCAGATAGAAATTATGAGGGGAAGTCCCAAAGTGATGCATGGATGGAGCACTGGGGACCTTACTGAATCAAGAACAGCCACTGGGGAACCTCAGAAAAAGGAGCTAGGCCATGCAAGAGAAGGCAACTATAGATTGGCATGGTCAGTATGTGGAGTCTCAAGGAGTGGGATTAGATAGTCTTCCTGTGTGTAAGCTTCCGTTTTGGAGCCCACTCTGTGCAGAGGAACACCTAATGTAGTCTTGATATTGGCATGATTAAATTGGACTTTCCTGGAGTGGATGCACCATGCTCAGCTGACACACCTTGGGACTTCTTGCCCTTTTGGCGGAGGGTAGTAGGGGGAGCAGGTAATGGGGAGGGGCAAAGGCTAAAGGCAGACTGGGAAGAATTTGGAGAAGAAAGGGAGGGGAAGCAGGGAGATACATGGAAAAAGTCTTTTTATAAATAAAAAAAAAATTTAAAGGAAAAAATTAAAAATAAATGATCCTATGGTACATAGCACAAAGAATACAGCAAATTATCAGTAAATGTTAATCCACATCCCTCAAAAATTAATGATTTCAATATAAAGTTCAATATGTTTCAACCATGATCCAAAGACAACCAGAAATCTGAAAATATGTAAAAACTAAGAGGTGAGAAAAAAAATAAGTTACTGGTTCACTGAGTAAATGTCTACAATGATCACTGATTCGAGGCATAGCAGCTTTATAGTGTTTAATTTACATGGAGGTGCCTAATTTATATATGAAAACTAGAGAAAATTTAGACTTAACATTTAAACTAATAACTGTTTTTTGTGAGATGATTTTCATTTTGACACTTAAGTGAAATGACATATTCTATAATCAGGTATCATCTTTACACTGGCTGTTGCTAAAAAGAACTTAAAGAAAATAAAAAGGGGTGTGAAGAGCAGTGTTTACCTCTACTTACTCCATGACTTAAATTACAATATGTCCCAATTACTCAGGAATTTGTGGACATGATTGCCTGAATAATTATGGAAGGCTCACACCAAGTGTAACACGAGTAAAGTTTATATTCTTAAGTTATGTTGTGGTTCTTGGAAAATTGCTTCCCTTTCAGAAGCAAGATATAGAATTACCATACAGACATGTACCACCCATGATATTGTATGTTGCCATGTTTCTGAAATAAAAACAACTATATCATAATATTTCATAATTGTAAGGTCAAATTAATGCTTTGTGGTTTCAGCACAGGAATGACGTATTAATAAATCGATACCGTATTTATGACTATAAATAAGTTCCCACAAAAGAAAATAATAAAATAATAAATTCTGTTACTCAGAATAAGGTAACAAAACTTCCTCATATGCCACTAGTATGACACAGATGGGCACTGAGTGAATTACCAACAATCATCACATCTACAAACCAACTGTGACTGACACGGAGATCCAAGTAAGGAGAGAAGATTCAACACACCTCTGTGAATCCTGTAGCCCACTGTATCATATGCTCAGACAAAAGCAGTTTCTGCCCTTGTGGAGCTTTGGGAGAAAATGTTCCAACTTTCATCTTTTTTCTGAGACTATCTGGAAAATTCCAGACATTGAGAATATCATATTCTGCATCTAATTTTCTTTGTGAATCCAAAACCACAATATTTCCAGCACCATTTTTGAAATGGATATTCTTTAGAAATGGATTAAGCTAAAAAAGGCAATGTTTGATGATTAATTTATCCCCTGAAAATTTTAACTGAACTTAACATGGCAATGTGTCTCATTGTTCTAAAACCTGTTCTTGGTGTTACATTTTATACCAAGCTATAAATATTTTAATTGACAAAGATCGTAAGTGAACATAGCATAATGTGTCTTGATTGCCAGATAGCATTAAAAGAAAGAATTCACACACACACACACACACACACACACACACACACAGAGAGAGAGAGAGAGAGAGAGAGAGAGAGAGAGAGAGAGAAAGAGAGATAGAGAGAGAAACAAAAAATGAACAAAAGTTGTTATCAATGGATATTGGCTAAATAAGACATCTACACTCTAATTTGCTAACTACAACTGAATATTTGAGTAATCTCAAAATTTTAGTTTGTAAATTGAGTTTTATATCCAAAATATATTAAAATTTTAAGTTAGGTAATATAACCATATCTTCAGAATTTGAACCATAGGTAACTAAGAGAATTTAAACATATATGATCAAGATCCTCCATATATGTTAAAAATACAGGTAGAGATAATTGGGTTTCAAAGGAGTATGTTATCTTTCTTATCATGAGAAGATTCTGAGGTTAACTGTAACACAAAGTAGAAAGTAAAATGCAAACAATTAAATCTTCAAATTTTTACCCATTCATTATGAATATATGCCTGCAATGAACATATGTGTCTACAACGACTTGTATACAATTAAATATATACTGAATCTCAGTAGCATTTTGGCAAAATGTGCAGCAATGTACAATGATATCCTGAGCACTTTGATAAAACTCAGTATGTCATAGTACTATTGATAAAATATGAGGAAGTGATCTTACCTCCCAAGGGTAAGTGTTTACCTTCCCCTTTCCATAAGAGTTAATTTGCACTTGTTTGAGAGTCATCTCATGCAGACTGTGAGCCACAGCATATACAGCATTATAGACATTGTAACTCTCTTCATTCATTTCCATTTCCCAGATATTTCTAGGCAACATTTCCAAGGAAGCATTGGATAGACAGTTACCCAAAATTTTACAATCAGTTTCAGAAAGAGAACAATGGAAGTACATTTTCCATATTAAAACCAGATAATAGTCTTTAGGGTAAGTGGAAGGATTGTATGTCTGCATATATGTTCTAAAACCAGCAATCTCTCCATGATGAGTTGCTAAAATGAGACTCCCATGAAACACATCAAATATGAAAGTTTTACCAAGAATATTTATATCCCATTGTGAATTCATGACCCATACTTTCCAATTTATCAACTGTGCTGCTATATGTAACATTGTACCATGTAAACTTTCATTATCACCATATAAGATAACTACATTTGCAGATGACTGCAGGATTTCTTGGTGAACAGTTCTGGTAGTTTTGACCAAAACGGAAAATGAGCTCTCTGGAATCATTTGTAAAAAAGCTACACACACACTCTTCTTGTCCATCTCTCGTTTCAAGTCTGATAGAATCTCAGCTCCTTTGTGATCATCTACAAGAACTAATCCAACCCAGTTCCATTTGAAATGAACCATCAACATGACAATACCCTGTGCCAGAAATGAGGCCTTGGGCGCTGTCTGGTAAAGAGAAGAGAACTGGATTCTGTCACTTAGGATAGTGTCAAATGGTCCGTAAGCAAGCTGAGGAAAATTTCAATTAGGAAACAAGAGTGAAAACATTGACATAGAACAAATCTAAAACCTGAAGCAGCACTTGGACATGGTAGATATGAAATTCTGGTCATCGTGTTTTAAATTCCAATCATGTTTCTGAAGATATTTATATTTCTTCACAAGACACTGAATTTCCTAACCCATCATTATAGGCTCCAAGCTCATTCTTTTCTCTAGCTCAAAACAACATATATGAGGCTACATAACCAAATGCCTTATATAGTAATATGGCACAGCCTCACTCCTTTACATATAAAAACATTTGACGTTTTCAGTTTAACGCTGGATTCCTGTTTCCTCAAAGTCTGTTGCTCACCTGTGGATATTTGTAGAGGTTCAGCAGTCTCCCGATTCGTGCAGATATTTCCCATGTTGTCCCTGTAATAAAAGTAGCAAGCATCTTTTTTCTTCTACATGTGTAATTAGGAATCTTTTTTCTTTTTCCTGTGAGGCAAAGAAAAGCTTCATTCAGAGAATCCCATTGACCTCTATGGACATGATAGAGTTCAAATCCTAGCGATATGTTTGGTAAAATGTGTGTGCTTCTGTTGATCTCCTCAATGGCATATAAGAAGGCCAAAGAACACTTGTAGATTCTTGATTCAAACCTGCAAGGAAGAATTATCAATATTTATGAAAGGGACTCATAATACTCATAATACATTATTACTGCATAATAATATGAGGCAAAGTCCTTTATACCTTATATGTTATGTATCTCTAAACAACATTTTGACATTATGGTAAGTTATATGCAAATGTCAGAGAATATAATATATTGGTTATTTAATTCCTTAAGACTCAATATGAACTAAAATTTCTAGACAGGAAATTTGACATAAATTGATATAAAACATGGAATATTTAGGTATGGGAAAACCACAAACAAAACTTGATTCGCTGACACTTTTAGCCAGCAGATGGAAATATCAATCCTTTAAGTATCATCTGTTCTACTACCAATGGTTTAATAGCCTACAGTCCTGGATTGAATCCTTTGGCCAGATACTGACCTGTTTTTTCCCCTGATCTGCCTCCCCTTTTATATTTCCTTTTACTACATTCTTATAAGCGAAAAAAATTACAGAAGAACTTCAAATGCCCTCATGGAAGATGTGATAACTTTAATTTGCAACTTAGTTATCTTGAGCAGTAAGTATGACCTGGTTTACTGCAATTCATAACTTGAAGATTCTCATTACAATGGAAGAAACCATGTGTCTAGGCTGCTAATTTTGCTAAGATATTATAAAGAGAACATATGCTGTGCAACTTCATCACCACCTTGCTAAATGTCACCAGATGGACAAATTAAATCATGGCCACCATTATACTTCATGGTCTCATCAATTCACCCATTTTATACTTGACCATAAAAAAGTTATTTGATGTCTAAAGTGTTTAATTCATAATTTTTAGTGTTTTGTTTTCTTTGTTTTGCTCTATCATTAATAACTTTTGTCAAATATAATTATTGGCTTCCAAAACACAATTAAAATTCTCAAATCCCAAAAGAGACTCAAAGGATGAATTTTGAAGTAAAACAAGTTGCAGCCAGGAAATGGCTCCTATGCTGAGCTGTACTGGGGCTCACTGCGATTTCTGACTGCTAAGTCCAAGCTAATTTTTCTCTAACTGATACAAATGTCCATTGTCCTTCCTGCTGCTACCTTCTGTGAGTGTCTGCATTTGTTTTCTTGAAACTTACAATATGTTTACAGAGATTCTTATGTAAGTTTCCTTTTCACAATAAAAGTTATGAAAAGTCTAATTGCAGCATGCCATAATCACAGAATGTTATATTTTTACAATCTAACTTTTGTGTTATTTATGAGGAGAATACCCATATGGAATTATGATTTGTTGTTCACATCATGTACTTAATAACAAAATTATTATAAGTAAATTCTTCTTAAAGCTAAAACTGTTTAATTGGTCCTAGACAATTTTCTTCATAGTAATACTAAAATTTACTAAATTTATTAAATAAAAAATATATTTAATAAAATATGTATTTGATCAATTGAGTACATAGGTAAGATAATTTAAACTGACTATGCTACTGAGCACTTTCTTAGAACAGCTAACCTGAGAATCTACTTATAAACTTAATGTCTATTTTTTAAGTGCAAATCGTATGTACTCAAAATTTTCTGATCAATAAGGTATTTCCTTGATTTATTTGTACAAAATGACTCAGATCCCTTAATACTACCACTTTCCTTTGAACATTATTGTTTCTAGACCATAACTGTTACTCATATTTTAAAAATTCTCATTTCTTCATATACAAATAGGTTATATTATATTTTTAAGTGTGATATGTAGATATACATATAGATGAATGAATGTAGAGAAATAACCTATTTTAGTTATTATAAATAAATGAATAATTTTGTGTGTAAGCAACCATCCCAGGGATTCTGTCCTATCTGTTAAACAAAACAACATCCAGCTTCTATCTTCAGTTCTGATAGACCAAAATCAACACAACAAGACATCCTAAATGGTAAGTCAG
Source organism: Phyllotis vaccarum (assembly GCA_033318265.1). NCBI lineage: Eukaryota > Metazoa > Chordata > Mammalia > Rodentia > Cricetidae > Phyllotis > Phyllotis vaccarum. The sequence goes on along the minus strand of JARWLC010000017.1, from coordinate 68,194,642 downwards.
CTGTACCAAGATGAGAATATGACTTAACAATATTTTTATTTGTGGGGGCATTTCTAGCTATGTAATGATAAATTAATTTGATACATACCCAGCGAAGAATTTTCTGTCGTACTAGCTCTGAGTCACTCACACTACTGTCAAAAATACTTTCTGAACGGAAGCTTCAATAATTCCTGAGTTCCTATGCTTAAACTTTGGTGAAAATAAAACGTGTTCTTTGAGAAATTAAAGAGAGTGTACAGACATTACAGCAGATAGTAAATAGAGCATAATAGATAGCAAATTTATTTGTTGAAACCTATATGTTTATGGTGGTCTTATTTGGAAACTTTCACAGTAAAGGAAGATACAATTGTGTTTCAATTTGGGAAGGGTGAAATTCTATGATTTTTCCTAGTTGTCAAGTTGACTACATATATTTTTAATCACATTAAAAGGAAAAATCCTTTCAATCCAAATATTATAAATACTTCATTAATCAAGATCTTGAAGTTGGGAGATATACCTTTAATGCATTTCTAATTCTAATAAATGCTTATGTAAGGACATTGGAGAAGGAAGCATTAGATAATAAAAGAAGTATATATATAAATGTAGACATGTGTAAAATAAAAGGAGAAATAATTTGAGTAATATTTCATAAATAACAACTGCACTGGCAATGTAGGTAAAGTAAACCTTAATGGAAAAAAATTTTAAAATAATACGTAAGTAAAAATAATATTCATAGAACTTGAAAGCTTTGTAGAGAACGTAAGTATTCATGCTACACCATATAATACACATTCAACACAGAAACTCATGCATTTAAAGAGCTAAAACATAAAATGTTTTCTAAAGAAAAAGCTGATTTTTTAAAAATATGTGTCTATTTATACAAACACATTGAAGAAATGTAAAAGTATACTGAAAGTATAAATATACAAAATGTTTTAAAATTACAAAACAGTAGTGTGAAATACAATAAACATCAATTATAAAAAGCATATTCATATTGATAGGAAATCTCCAAGGCCAGTTATAGAGTTTTCTAGAAATAAGACCAGAAATATAAAAACTGATTTATATAATTTTTATATAAGCAGTAAATAAATAGAAATAATGATAGTAAAATAATTTTCATAAGAAATTTATACATTTTTATGCTGATATGCAGAAAATAAACAATTCTCTTTTCCAACAAATTTTCAAATACTCATGGTTAGATTTCTCAATGACAATCATTATATTGTATAAGATAGTACTTCAAAATAGTTGTGTTTTCCTTTAAACACCAAAGGAACAGGCAACCATTTTTACCAAAACGACAAAATATGCACTTATGCATCCAGCCTATGCAACAAATGAAGCTGACAAGCTGGATATCATCATGCAGTTAGTAAAATTAGACAATTCTTCTTCCACTTTTATAAAAAACCAATTCAAACTGCATCACATTCCTCAGCTTTAAGATGAATCACCGAGTGTGAGAGGAGATTGCACATCTAATAATTGTAGACCAACAAAGTATGCGAGACGATGCCAATGACACACAAATGAGCCTCAGGGTCAAACGACAGAACGACAAAAAAGAAAGATAAAATTTAGAAAATAGGGATAAAATATTTATATGGCAAAAAAAGACTATTATCAGAGCATCACATATGGGATAAATCTCTGTTTAAATCACTGATATTTCAGAGAGAATTATATGATATCAACTTTATGTTATTAGTTAAAGAATCAATGTGCTAATATGTATAATAGAACATGGCTGTACATGAAAAAAGTAATCAAAAAGGATTAAAATATTTTTATTAATCTTGAAATTTATAATTTTATGTTTAGAAGAAATGAAAACATTTTTGAAATGAACAAAATATTGTAACACTAATTTGAATAACCACAATGCAAATATTATGTTTCTAAAGGTGAATTATGTGGATTTGTGAAGAAAGTACCTAATGGAAACATTGTGAAATCCAAATTATCAAGGAATATATTCTCATTGAGACTGAAAATCTTCTCTAAATAGAAACACATTTTCATGAAACAAATGACGTCCTACAGAATGAAAACGGTTCTTCACCAAATCTACTCTCAACAGAGGACAAATAATCAAAATGTACAGAAGAGCACAGGAAACTGAACTTTATAAAACAAATGATTCAGTTGAAAATGGGGCAGAGACCTTAACATAAAATTCTCCACAGCAGAATTTCAAATGTCTAAGAATATTTTTAAACGTACAACATCCTTAGCCAACAGGGAAATGCAAATTGAAACCACACATTTAATTCATCCTAAACTTGTAAAGTTGACTAAGGTCATAAGCTTTACTGCCACAGTCCTGTAATCTTATAAGTATGAAACTAACTAAGATACTGCACTCAGAGTTCACCACCAGCATCTATGAGCCCTCGAAATCACGTCTGTACCAGTGTAAATAATTAGAAACACCAGAAATAAATGGAGTAAACAGTGTCAAACTGACAGAATCTAAGAGATTTCTAATCAAAACTATAGGTAAAAACTGTCATTTGAGCATTTTAACAGAGGAGGCCCCATCTTCAAATTCCCCCATCTTGAAATCTAAAACAAAGAACTGAGCACAGTTGTTCCCTGTCACTCTGCCATCACATAATGACTCTGTAGTCACTGCAAGCAATGGCTTCATTTCTTATCAACACAGAAGATGACAGTTTGAAAATTATTTCAACCTATGCATCAAAATCTAAGATATTCTATCAGCAGAAAAAAAAAAACCCAAACTTTAAAATGCCTTACCCCTTAAAACCTAAAGGCAAGGCAGAAGAATGTAGATGGATTTAGACTATCAAATGGGCAAACTAACGTGTTTATAAGACACTTTTTCTTAAAGAAAAGATGAAAGGAAATAGGAAGACACACTTGAGAAAGGTTTGTGAGAACAAGTTAGGGAATGAAGGATGGAGAAAATAAATTCATGTGAATCCAAATTTACTCGAATACAATGAAATTTGAACAGTGAAAAGAAATAAATTTTAAAAGCACTTACTGTATAGAAAGATAATTCTCAAATGATTGAGCCTTTTTCCTTTGAATAATATTAACAAGTGGAACAAATGCAGCAATTATCACATTTCCAGCACTCAGGATAGGTTTTTGCATGTCATAAAAACAGGGATGATCATTATCAAAGGCATGCAAAACCACAGGAATCTGCAGGAACCAGAAAAACAAATTCCAAGAGACCATCATAAAAGAAAGTGTCTACTACAGAGTAAGCATGGGGACCTGAACTCCAATATGTTCAGAACTTATGTGTAGAACTCTTTTTTAAACACAACCATTTACAATATTAATGATGAATGAAGTCATCCCTTAATTCCAGTCATGTTTTGGACAAGCCTCATCTTTATTCCACGGAGACGTGAGGAAAGCTTTCATGCTTGAGACTTACTTCTGAGACCTGGCATTCAAAATAAAAACAGGCTTCAAAATACATTTGGGATAAGTTTTAAGAACAAGCCCTATGATTTCATCTAAGAGGACAGACGCAATACCCCAGGGAAGAGGCTTAAGTAGACTTGCCCAAAGCCCTCTACCTCAAAAGTTGCATTGGAAAGAAAGTCAGGATGATGCAAAATAATGCAAGGGAGAATGCCAAGGGAGATGACAGGAAAAACATCCTGAAAATTGTCCCAACCAAATAGGCTCAGAGGTAATCAGAAGTAATGCTGCTCTTTAAAACTCACTATTGCCTATGACGATCTAAATTGCCAGTGTCCTGGAGGAAAGTAATTTTTTTCTAAAAATCTTGTATTTCTACATATCAACTTTTTTCCATGTCTCCCTATACTTCAAAGGGTTTTCTGTCTCAATCCTGGAAAACTGATAGTCTGAATTAATGAATTCCAAATCACTGTCTCAGTCAGTGATGCGGTTTTCTGTTTCCTTTTGGAACACTGGTATACTGTGCCACTGTGGGTTCTTTTAATGTTAAGTGACAAATTTAGTATAAAATTCCGATAACTGCCTACATTTATAGAAAGTGATTCAGCGGCTATTCATGTTCTTCTTGGAATGTGGGGTATTGAATGCACCACTTTGATTTTTCACAATTAAATAAATAAATAAATAAATAAATAAATAAACAAACAAACAAGTAAATAAACAAGTAAATAAACAAGTAAATAAATAAATAAATAATCACATACTCCACTCATAATGTATACAATGTTCATACAGAATACTTTAAACAAAATTGACATGAAGAGTGGATAATATCATCATTTTCAATTTAATGTCTGAAAACTTTTCCACGTGCTCATATACATGACATTTCAGACAATGCGTCACATGTGTTTCTTTCTACTAGTTACAAAACTTAAGTGCCAACGTTAAATATTATCCTAGGTTCTAACTAGAGCACTGCCACACACCTCCACTATATATATTGACTATGTAAAAAGGAGTGATTTCAAAAAGTGGCGATTAATACTATCAAATACGTTCTAAGACTTTTTCCAACATTTTAAAACATACCCAGCACAGGTCCTCATCCCCACATCCCAGTCCTGTCCCAGCTTGTTCTCACTCCATTTAGAGAGAGTGAGAACCCCCAGGGTGTGTCAATGCAGTCTAGAATATCAGGTGAGCTAGGACCAATCCCCTCTCCTCAGAATCGAGGCTGAGAAAGGTGTCTCTTTGTAAGAAATGTGCTCCAAGGAGCCAGCTCATGCACAAAGAATAAATTTCGGTCTGACTGCCAGACGCCCCATGAACAGCCCATGCCATTTGACTGTCATCCACATTCAGAAGGCTTAGTTCAGTGCTATGCAGAGTCCCCAGGGGTCATTTCAGTGCTACTGAGCTCCCAGGAGCTTGGGAGAGCTGTCTCTGTGGGTCTCCTCATCATAATCTTGATTCTTTGCTCATATGATCCCTCCCCCCTCTCTTCAGCTGGACTGGGAGCTCCGCACATTATCTATGGATCTCTGCATCTGCTCACAAAAATTGTTCGACAAAAATTTTATAATGGTAATTAGAGTTGTCATTTATTTGATTATAGGAAAAGGCCAGTTTGGACACCATCTCCACTATTTGGGGGGTTTTAACCAGGATCTTCTTGTGAATTCTTGGGTGTTTCCCTAGCACCAGGTTTCTCTCTAAGCCCGCAATGGCTCCCTCTATCAAGGTATCTCTTTACTGTTCTCTCTCTCCTCATCCATCTCTACCATCTCATTCCCTTATTTCCAGTCCCCTTCTGCCTTTGTCCCATCCCTTCTATGCTCCCAAATTACTCAAGAGTTTTTATTTTCCCTTTGGAGAGTAGACATGGATATTTCTCTTTGGTTTGTCCTTGTTATCTATCAGCCCTGGGGTTGTGGATTGTAGCCTTGTTATCTTTCATATCTAAAATCTACTCAGGAGTGACAACATACCATGTTTTCTCTCTGGGCCTGTGGTACCTCACTCACAATAGTTTTTCTAATTCTATCCACTTGACTGCAAATTTCAGGATGTCATTATTTTTACTGCTGAGTAACCATTGGGTAAATGTACCAAATTTTTTCAATTTATTTTTCAGGTGAGGGTGTCTAGGTGGTTTCTGGTTTCTGGCTATATTATAAACAAGAAACAAAGTTGAGCAAATGTCCTTGGGGTGAGAATATAAGTCCTTTGGGTATATGCTCAAGAGTGGTCCTGCTAGATGATTGGGTAGATTCATTCCCAGTTTTCCCGAGAAACTCCCAGACTGATTTCCTAAGTGGCTGTACAAGTTTTTATTCACCAGCCATGGAGGAGTGTTCCCCTTACTCCATATCACCTCTAGCATAGGCTGTCGTCAGTGTCATTTCGACCTTAGCCTTTCTGACAAGTGTAAGATGTTATCTCAGAGCCATTTTGATTTGCAATTCTCTAATAACTAAGGATGTTGAGCAGTTTTTTTTTCCTTTCAGCCACTTGACATCCTTCTGTTCAGAACTATCTACAAAGTTCTGTACTCCATCTAAATTGGACGATTTACTTTTTGTCTCTAGACCATTAGTTCTTTATATAAATTTAGATATCAGCCCTAGATCAGATGTAGGGTTTCTGACAATCTTCTACGCCTCTGCAGGCTCTTGTTTTGTATTATTGACCATATCTTTTACCCTACAGAAGCTTCTCATGTTCAGATGACACCAGTTGTTGCTCTCAGTATCTGTGATACCGCTGTTAAGTTTAGGAATTAGTTTCTTGTGCCAATGCACTCAAGGCTGGTTTCCAATTTCACTTCTATTATTTTCAGTGTAACTGGATTTATGTTGAAGTCTTGATCCACTTGGACATGAGCTGTGTGCAAAGTGGGAGACATGCATTTATTTGAGTTGGAGTGTGGCTCTCTCCTTCTCTAAACTCAAGCATACTTGTTAAAGGAAAATAAAAAAAATCTCTGTATCATATCAGAAGAATAACAAAAAAATAAGGGACTATTCTATTGTTACTAATCCTTATATGTTTAGTTTCCTTACATTGTGTTGGTTTTTAGACTCTTGTCTGTTTTCTGTAGTGATCCAGGAACTTGAAGTATCCAAAAGGAAGATGGGGCCCCACAAGGATGGTTTCACATGAAGTCTGACAAAGCCACTAGGCTAACAAACACCAGTTCAAATCAGATTTGGACTACAAACTGCTCAGGACAATTTTGGACCAGCTCGCTCAGATGAACCAGCTTCACAGACTACTATGGCCAGGACTTGAGACAAGCTGTGTGCTTTCCTGTTATGCAGAGACTGGACAACAAATGACACAGCTACTTATTCCAGGACTTGACATTTAACAAAACTTTTCTTTTCAGGATCCCCAAAAGATGCCATCACCCCCAGTCAGCAGGAAGTAAACTTAAGAATACAGCACCCACAGTTCCAAGTGGTGGGGTGGGTTGGTTTTGGTTCCCAAGTGGTGGGGTGGTTTGGTGTTGGTTGTTTAATGGGTTATGGATGATTGTCATTGTTTAGGTTAATTGGTTAAAAATTGTTCATGGTTATGGTTAGAAAAAAGTTAAACAAGAAGGATCAGATTCGAGATTTGTGTTTAAAAAAATAGAAAGCAAGGGGGGATACAGATAGATAGGATATAAGAATAGATTATGGAATATTCTTTTAAAAGGATTTGCTAGCTTTAAATATTTTACATTGATTTGGTTTTCTGTATACAAATTGTGCATTTTGAGATTAATTGTGTCATTGTACAAATATTTCTATGCTTGTTCAAGGTAGTATACTTAACAGTTTATCTAGCATTGTAATATAAGTTGCTAGTCTGTGAAAGTTTTTTATTTCCAATTAATTAAAATATAAAGCAATGCAAGTTAGTAGCTAAACATTACATTCAAACATTGTCATGTTAGATATGTTTTCAAGGTCAAACAAGTATATTTTAGATAAACAGGTCTTCTTCAAACACTTCAGAGATCCATAGAATATGGCATCTAAAATATTTTTAGAACTTAAAGACTTTTCTGAACAATGAGACAGGTCTGCTTCTGTCAGCCCCAATCTACTTCAAGAAAAAAAAAAAGGACATTGAAGAAACTCTATATGGAGTCTACTTTCCTTGTGACAATGGTTAGCCGCTGGACTAGAACCTGTCCCTGTATTGACTGCTAGACAGTGTGCTATTTGAACTGGACATGCAGGTTGCCTCAGAAAGTGACCTTTGAACTTTGACAGAACACGCTGAGATGGTCCTTCAGGTTCCTGCTTTTCAGAGAAAACTGTCAGAGATGGACTATGGACAGTGTGATGCCAGTAGCTGCCCCTGGCATGCTGGGCCTGGATCTTCCTGGAGTTGGGTTGCTTGGGAATGAAGTTCAAAGCGGTGGTAAACTCCATCTACAGCTAAATACCAGCACGAGACCAATAGCCAACAAGTTGAAAAGAACTTTGAAGAGAGTCTTCAATCTTCAGGACACAAGGAGAAGTGACTGAACCACCCCAAAATGGACAGAGCAGATTTCCTGCTTCACTGAGATAAAAAGAGACTCTGGACCTGTAGGCTGAAGATGGATGCCCCAACTTTATAAAGGAACTTTGAGTGACTGTCTAGGCAGATAGGTGTCATCACTGACATTTCTAGTTTATGGAAGTTGCTTGCACTTCCTAGTTATTTGGGTAAATATTATTTCCTTCTTGGGTCTCTGAGGTAGTTGAAGATGAGATAGTTATAGTTACAGTTTTCTAATAACAGTTTAAGAAAAGAAACTTTGAAGTTAAAGTTTATAAGTTTTAGAGACATCAAAATAATAGCTTTTAGTGAGAAAGGAAATGAATTAGGTATAATCCTTTGGACTCATCAAAAAGAATCATTAATGAAATATTTTCTTGGAATTGTCAATTGTTAATGGACTGGACATTACTCATTTATTGTTTGTATATATTGTATACAATTATTGTACCTATTGCATATTGTTTTTCTTATGTTATCTATCACTTTCTTTTTTTAATTTGACACAAAAGGGGATATGTGGGAATTCAATACAAGTTTCAGAAGTTTCAGAGATATCAGAGGGAATCTACCCACAGTCTCTGTGGGGAGTTAATAGAAGCTCCAGAATTTCCAGAGATCTAACCACAGTCAGTCTAGGAGAATCAGAGAGTGGTGATTCAAACCTTTAATCCCAGCACAGGGAGTATCCCGGGAGTGGTGACCTATGCCCTTAATCCCAACTGAGTTGAGGTCACTTTATATTATAGAAGGAATTCCAGGCTCCCAAACAGGCAGTGGTGGGGCCATGCCTTAATTACCAAAAGGGTACTTAAGACAGGATAGAAATACAAAAAGAGAGCCATTCCAAGGGAAGTGAGGCTGAGGAAGCTGGAAGACAGCTGGGTAAGATCTGACTGTGGTGTTTATTCTCTCTAATATCTCTAACTTCTTCAGAGATCTATCCCTGAGTCTCATTTATTCATGCGACAACTAGACTTAAACAATGCCTTCTTCTGCCTACGCCTCCATGAATCTAGTCAGGAGCTGTTCGCCTTTGAGTGGACTGACCCTGAGAGCAGATTTTTGGGACAGCTCACTTGGACCCAGGTGCCCTAGGGATTTAAGAACTCTCCTACCATCTTTATTGAGGGCCTGCATCAGGACTTGGGGAGCTTCCGGGCCTCTATGCCTGAGGTTACTCTATTACAGTATGTTGATGACCTGTTGCTTGCAGCCACCTCCATGGAGCCAAAAGGGGACTGAAAAGCTACTGGCTGAATTGGGTAAACTAGGATATTGGGCCTCTGCCAAGAAGGCCCAGATATGCCGACCTGAAATAACATTCCTGGGCTACACTCTTCGAGATGGTAAGAGATGGGTGACAGAGGCTAGGAAGAGAACTGTAACCCAGATTCCTCCTCCAAAGAACAGAAAGAGTCTTAGAGAGTTCTTGGGGACAGCGGGATTTTGCAGACTATGGGTTCCTGGCTTTGCTGCCTTGGCTGCCCCCCTGTACTCCCTGTTAAAAGATGGGACTGAATATATATGGGGAAAAGAACAGCAAGAAAGTTTCTACCAAATCAAAAGGGCATTACTCTCTGCACCAGCCCTAGTCCTCCCTTATGTAGAAAAGCTGTTCACCCTCTATGTCAATGAGAGGAAAGGAATGGCCTGAGGGGTTTTTATCCAGTCCCTGGGTCCCTGGAAAAGGCCAGTAGCATACCTCTCCAAGTGGCTGGATGTGGTTGCTCGGGGGTGGCCAGGATGCCTACGAGCCATCGCAGCTGTAGCCACCTAGTAAAGGATGCGGACAAGCTGACCCTGGGCCAAAAACTGACTGTAATTGCCCCTCATGCCTTAGAAAGCATCATCAGACAGCCATCAGGCCTATGGATAACTAACACTCACATTACCCATTACCAAAGGCTCTTGCTGGACAAAGACTTTGTAAGGACAGCTCCCTGGCCATCCTGAATCCAGCCACTTTGCTACCCAGAGAGGAAGGAGGATCAGTCCTACATCGGTGTCAGGAAATCCTGCCTGAAGAGGTCGGAATCTGGAAGGACTTGAAGGACACCCCCTTGCCTCACTCAGATTTGATTTGGTATATGGACAGGAGCAGCTTCCTGTACGAAGGGAGCTGCAGGGCAGGAGCTGCAGTGGCAGATAAAGAAAAAATCATTTGGTAATGAAGGCTCCCTGAAGGGACGTCTGCACAAAAAGCTGAACTGGTGGCCCTAACAAAAGCTGTAGTATTGGCCAGGGGGAAGTGAGCTACCATATATACAGATAGTAGATATGCCTTTGCCACTGCACATATGCATGGAGTAATCTATAAAGAAGGAGGTCTGCTGACCTCTGCTGGTAAAGAAATCAAACATAAGGAAGAGATTCTGGCTCTTCTAGATGCAGTCCTGCTTCCCCATGAATTAGCAATAGTACAATTGCCCTGGACACCAGAGGGGGCAAGACCTGGTGGCTGGGGCAACAGAAGGGCAGATGAGGAAGCTCGGGCAGTAGCAATGGAGCCACTGCTGACATCTTGGCAGCAGAAATTGAGTTAGCACCATCTCCCTCACCCCCACCTGAAGAGGTGTGAGAGTACCTCCAGATGGTGCACAGACTCACCCACTTGGGAACTGACAAACTGATGCAACTGCTAAAAGACAACCAAGACTTAGCTACTCAGGAAAAGAAGAACCTGGTAAAAGCTGTAGTCCATGCATGTGAAGCTTTCCAGTTGGTAAATGCCTACCCGTCCAGGGGAATGAGTGGGATGCGGCTCTGAGGTAACAGACCTGGTCAGTTTTGGGAAGTCGATTTCACTGAGGTAAAACTACCCAAATATGGATTGAAATATCTTAGTCTTTGTAGACACCTTTTCAGGATGGGTAGAAGCCTTCCCCACCAAACACGAGACCGCTGTGATCATAGTAAAGAAGATCATGGAAGAAATTTTTCCCCGATTTGGACTTCCGAAGGTAATAGGGTCCGATAATGGACCAGCATTTGTGGGCCAGGGGGTAGCCAAGGTATTGGGGATTGATTGGAAACTTCATTGTGCTTACCGATTCCAAAGCACAAGACAGGTAGAGAGAATAAATAGAACCATTAAAGAGACCCTAACCAAATTAACCATGGAGACTGGCCAGAGATTGGATGATGCTCCTACCTTCTGCTCTCACGGCCTTACTCCTTTTGAAATTCTTTTTGGGACTCCTCCTCCTATACAGGACTTAGCTAGCTCTGATCTGAATGTACCAAATACCCCCCTGTCTGTTAGATTACAGGCATTGACAAAAGTGCAGCATAGCCTGTGGAAGCAGTTGTCTGATCTATACCAGCCTGAGAGAGATGGAACTCCACACCGCTAACAAGTGGGGGACTTTGTCTATGTCCGGAGGCATCAACACCAGACCCTTGAGCTTTGCTGGAAAGGACATTACCAGATTCTCCTGACAACGCCACTGGCAGTCAAGGTAGATGGCATTGCTGCTTGGATCCATGCTTCTCATCTCAAGGCAGCTCCTGCTCCTAACAACCAGTGGACTGTGGAGAGAACTGATAATCCTCTCAAACTCTATGTACACCACCGCCTCTCCGAAGAATAATCCCCACCAACCAGTTGAGCAGACGTGGCAGGTGATATCTGGGACTGGGGACTTGGTATGGGGAGTATCTTCCTCTCACACCCCCAGTGGGCATGGTGGCCTGACCTTCACCCTGACCTGTACCAGCTGGTGGCAGGATTAGAATCCTCGGATATACCTACCACTGACCCTGCCCATGCCTCCTTGTACCCCCGAGGCACTCTGAGAGTGGAAGCCCTCACCTAGTGGCCCAGGATGCAAGGCCCCCTGGTATAGGTGGGCCTTGCAGTGGCTACCCTTCTATTTGTGCCCCCATGATTGCGGAGATAGGGCAACAGCTTATAAGTGTGGAGGAGTGGAATCATTCTACTGCCATGCCTGGGGATGTGAGACAACAGGGAATACCTGATGTGATAATGCCTTTCTGTATGCGGTGAATCTCAATCTTTAAATAAAGGAGCTATTTTGGGCCATGACAGGCACCATAGAAGAAGTAGGAGGAGGAATCAGAATAGGTAGGAAAGGAAGGGTGGAGTCAGAGGCAGACTGAGCTGAAGCCCAAAGGAACAACATGTAAGGAACACAGGTGAGTCACAGGCCACATGGCAGACAGATTAATAGAAATGGGTTGATTAAGATGTAAGAGCTAGCTAGCAAAGTGCCTGAGCCATAGTCCAACAACAGCATGAACTTAATATAAATGTCTGAGTCATTTCTGGGGACCTGAGCGGTGGGCGGCTAAGGGGTCTCGGGCGGCAGGTCTGTGGGTCTGGATCTCTGGCAGCTTGAGACCAAGAAACTGCACCACTGCTACAGATGGCACCCAACGTGGGGCGATTATCCACTGAAAGCCTGAGAAAGTTTAAAGAGTATTTTAGATCAGAAACTGAGCCAAGGCAGCTTCTAAATTGTGTATACGAAGCAGGTCATTGTACAAAGAAAGCGTGGCATCCAGGTCACATTCAAAATGGCACCAGCGGACTGGTGCAGGCAGTGTAAGCTGCAATCAGGCCGCTTCCTGAAATCTCACAGAAGACTCAGTAGCATGTCATTGATTTAAAGTTTCTGTTTATTTTGAACAAAAGAAAACAAAGATGGTTTCTTAGTAGCAGCATTTTCTTGGGCGTGCTCTGTTTGCTGGCCACAAACAGAGACGCAGTCCCTTTAAGAGAACTTACTGATTCAGATTTATCTGCAAAAACTATGCAGCTTTTTAAAAGCTCTTATGGTTAGAAAATGATTAAGGATTCACAATAAAACAGATTCAGATGAAAAGAAAAGCCTGTAAATGGGTTACAATATATGTAAAAGGTACATAGGCTTCAGAGAGAATAGAAAGAGGAGAAAGTCTTTAAAAAGAGAAATAGAGTAATAAAGATATAATAAGCCACGTAAAGATGGAAAACAGACACAAAATCTGGATTTTGGTTGTTATTGTGTTTTCTTTTAATTTTTTAACTGTTAATGAGCTAACTGCAGAAAGACAATGGATTACAAATGCAAAGGCTACTAAGTAAAACAAGAATATATGTTTTAAAGGTATTTTGATTTTGAAATTTGTGTCTAAGGATTTATTGCTTTAGAAGACTTCTGCTTTTGTTTCCACAGAAGATGAGAACCTGTGGATTGCTTCCAGGCAAATATGGTTTCATCAACCAAGACCCCTGAAAAAACCTGATGGGAAGAGATGGCCGTATCAGCTTCAGAGATGCAGACTGATCCAGCTTCAACAACCATGATATTTTCAAAGTCCCTTAATCAGCAGGAAGTAGTAATGGAAAACAATGCCCAAATTCCCAAAATATTGTTTCTGGATGTTTGTTTTCATTGTAAATGGTTGAGGCCACAGTTGGTCTCTTTCTAAGAAGAAAAGGGGGATATGGTATATAGATGATTTTTGAAAAATTGGATTGTTGAATTTGCTTGGATCAGGAAATCAGCTATTATCTCAAAATGCTTTGCATTGGTATGGATTTTGGTTTATTGGTACAGATTTGGGGTTAATTTTGTTGTGCTGTATGTGTTTTTCTATTCTTGTTTAAGGTATGATGTTCATGTAACTGATTTAGAATTGTAATGTATAATTAAAAATGCATGTTAGTTAAATTTTTAGATATACAAAGATATATTTCAATTAAATAGGTAATCTTCAAATACTTCTAAGACATACAGAATATGGCATTTAAAATGTTTTAAGAACTTAGACTTTTCTGGACAGTGAGACAGATTTGTTCCTGGAAGCACCAATCTTCTTCAGGAGAAAAACGGGCATCGAAGAAACTCCATATGGAATCTACTCTATTTGTGGTAATGGTGAGCCACTGGAGAAGAACCTGTTCTTATATTGACTGCTTGACAGTATGCTGTTTAAACTGGACAGGTAGGCTCCATAGGAAGATGACCTCTGAACTTTGGCAGAACAAGCCGAGATGGTCATTCAGGTTCCTGCTTTACAGAGAAAACTGTCAGACATTCTTCAGGACTCAAGGAGAAGCAATGGATGAACTGTGCCAGAATGGGCAGAGCAGATTTCCTGCTTCACTGAAATGATAAAAGACTCTGGGCCTGTAGGCTGAAGATGGATGCCCCAACTTTATAAAGGAACTTTGGGTGACTGTCCAGGCAGATAGGTGTCATCTCTGTCCTTTCTAGATTTCAGAAGTTACTTGCACTTCTGGTTTACTTGGGTAAATATATCCTTCTGTGGTCTTTTATGTAGTTGAATATTAGATAGTTATAGGTATAGTTTTAATTAGTCATTTAAAAGGTATATTGGATATAAAACTTTAGATTCATAAAGATAAGGTAGATGATACAGTATTTTCTTTAAGTTTGCTAAATACAAACAGACTAGATATTGTAACTGTAATTCTTGCTTGATAGCATTTTGTTATATGTAATTTTGCTATGTTAAAATTGAAACCTTCCTTTTTGATTAGACAGAAAGGGGGAAGTAATGTGGGAATGCCTTTCTGTATGTGGTGAATCTCAATCTTTAAATAAAGGAGCTGTTTGGGGCCATGACAGGCACCATAGAAGAAGTAGGAGGAGGAATCAGAATAGGTAGGAAAGGAAGGGTGGAGTCAGAGGCAGACTGAGCTGAAGTCCAAAGGAATAACATGTAAGGAACACAGGTGAGCCACGGGCCACATGACAGACAGACTAATAGAAATGGGTTGATTTAAGATGTAAGAGCTAGTTAGCAAAGTGCCTGAGCCATAGTCCAACAACAGCATGAACTTAATATAAACATCTGAGTCATTTCTGGGGACCTGAGCGGTGGGCGGCTAAGGGGTCTTGGGCGGCAGGTCTGTGGGTCTGGATCTCTGGCAAGTCGAGACCAAGAAACTTCACCACTGCTACAAATACCTACTGGAAGCTCACCTCTTCTTGGGACCTAATAAGTGTAGAAAGGGCTTCCCATCAAGTTGACACCACCAACTCAATTTGCCATCAGGGGAGTTGGATGGGTAATGGACCCTGAACAAATCTTACTTGTAACCCCCTAAATATCACTTTCACTACTAATCAAGATTGGCTGAAAGGCAGACAATGGGGATTGAGACTATATAAAGGAGGATATGACGTTGGCCTCATGTTCAAGCTTAGACGTCAGGTTGGCTCTAGAAAAGGGGGGGCGGGGGGCCCAACAAGGTACTAGTTGACTAGGGCAGGCCACAGATACTGGATCCCAGCCTAAACCTACCAAGGCAGCACCCCTACCTAGGATTTCCCCTGAATCCCCCACAGGAGGGATCTTCTCCACACTCACAGCTGAACCAATGCCTACTACTGGCCAGCACCTACTAGATCTAGTAGAGGGAGGGTTCAAGGCCCTCAACAATACTCAAACTAACCTAACTGACTCTTGCTGGATTTGCCTGCAAGCAGCCCCCCCCCTTACTATGAGGGAGTAGCAATTAATGGAAGTTACAATAAAAGTGCTGGCTATTCTAAGTGTGACTAGAATAAACATCATGTGTTAACCCTTCCAGAGGTAACTGGGAAGGGGACATGCCTAGGGACCCCAATCATTCCAGAAAAGAACCTCTGCCAACAGATCCTAACTGTGGTATACACGGTATGGGAATGCAAAGTTGTTGGCAATGGTGGTTGCAAACAACTCCACCTGATTCCAGAGGAAGGGACAAGATGGGCATGCAACACGGAAATAACTCCCTGTGTCTCCACTCAGGTTTTTAATAGTTCTAGAGATTTTGTGTAATGGTCAGAGCTTTTCCCCGTCTGACTTATCATGGAGATGAGGACTTTGAAGATGCAGTTGAAGGACGGGCCAGATTTAGGAGAGAACCTGTCAGTCTGACATTAGCAGTATTGCTGGGGTCCAGAGTACTAGTAGGAGTAGGCACAGGGTCAGCGGCCCTGGTAGAAGGACCTAGGCAGATGGCCTTACTAGAATCAGCAATTACTCGGGACCTCACGGCCATAGAACAGTCTATAGAGGCATTAGAGAAATCTCTTACATCACTTTCAGAAGTAGTGTTGCAGAATAGATGGGGTCTGGATCTGCTCTTCCTCAAAGACGGAGGATTATGTGCAGCCCTGAAAGAAGAATGCTGTTTTTATGCAGATAATACATGGGTGGTTAGAGATTCTATGGCTAAGCTTAAGGAAAGACTCAAGGCTCGAGAAAAGAAATTGCAAGAACATCAGGGTTGGTTCAAAGGGTGGTGCACCACGTTCCCTTGGCTTACTACCCTTATCTCCACCTTGGCTGGACCCTTAGTCATGTTGTTTTTAGTTGTAACCATAGGCCCTTGCATCCTCAACCAGGTGACCACTTTCCTTCAGGAGAAGATAGGGTCAGTTAAACTTATGATTATGAGACAACATTATGAAAAACTACAGAATAGGGATCTCTAAAGATTTGAGATATGCATAAGAAAAGGGGGGAGTCTAAGAATGGAAAAATCCTATTTGACTCTTGACTTGCTTGCCCACCCAAGCAGAACCCCCCCCCCTGCCCTCCCTAAAGCCCCTGAAACTAACCGAGGTTAGCAGAATTTCAGTGACTGCTTGCTCAAGGACTCAGATTCTCCGAAAAAGCTTTGTTTACAGGATTTTCCAGCTGCATGCAGGATGTGCAGTCTAAACAAAGCTTGCTTCGTGCATTCTTGGGACATGTTGCCTGGTCAACCTGACCTGCATGTAGTAACTCAGGTGAGACCACCCTGAGTAACCATGAGAACCATTGCAACTTCCCCTACCCTACCCAGAGTGCTATATAAAACCTCTATCCTGAGAGTATTCGGGGCTCTTGTCTATCTTCTTTCCATAAGCCCACTCTCAGGTGTAATAAACTTTTTCTTTTTGTCTTTCAAGAAATCTTGGTCTGGGGGTCTTCTTTGTTCCAGCCATTAACATCACCACAGAGGGAGAAAGAATAAAAGCCTAAGCCCCCATGGCTCTTTCGCCATGACTTTAATCACAGTATCTGCATCTGAACAGACCAGGGTCCATGACTGTCTAATGAGACCACCTCACACACACACACACACACACACACACACACACACACACACGCACACACACACACACACACACACACACACACACACACACACACACACACACGCAAGCACAGCCAGTGTGATGCCCAGGGCCTCTTGTTATTCTCTCTTTCTCTCTCTCTCTCTCTCTCTCTCTCTCTCTCTCTCTCTCTCTCTCTCTCTCTCTCTCTCTCTCTCTCCCTTTCTATGTGTGTTTGTCAGTTCTGTTTTCCATCAGTGGTTTTCTATAATGTGAAATAATTCTACCCTGGCTTAAGACCTATGTATCAGGTTCGAGACCTGAATCCTTTGGCTCTGCCAAAGAGAAACAAACAAACAAACCGAAACACAACAAAGCAGAAACTACCTGTGCACAATATAATCTATAGAAAGTTTCTTGCTACTGGGTAAAAAGACATTTAAAATATTACTGCCTAAGAGGTAATTTGGCAAAAAAAGGCTCTACGATTAGTAGAACCTATTAAAGTTCTGAGAACCAATTGTGACTCATGTTGCCTGAGATGCTATGGTACATCCAAAATGATATAGAGAATGCAAAAAAATGGACCTCTTGAATCCACAAGCTGATGGAGGACACCAGAGGGAAAGGTCATGCTCCCAGACACAACTGACCATTACCAGGCTCCTGATCTGGGAAACACCAAACTTTGAATTGTTTAGATAAAGGTATGCTATAACTAGACCAGACAGGCTAGTGCAGGATGTCCCAGATAGATGCCAAGTTTGTGCTCATGAAAATATAAAACAGAGAACTGTTACCCAAAGAGGAAGCTATATGAGAGACCTGCACTCTGGTGAACTCTTGGAGACTAACTTTACCAAGATCCAGAATAACAGAGAAGGTACAAATAGTGGTACCATTTCTGGTTTGGAAGAAGTGTTCTTCTCCTAATTGAAACTGTTCAAACAGTAGTTTTAAAGCTCCTCTGAGAAGTTGCCCCTCTGATATAGCTTCCCTATAGCAATGGGTCTAACGATGGCCCAGCTTTCATAGCCAAAACTTCTCAATTAATAGCTTAATCTTTAAGCATAGATTGAAAACTTCACTGTTCATATATACCTCAGAGTTTTGGGCAGATAGAAAAAAAATAAATTGAGTATGAAAATTTAGAATCTTCTCTGCTGGATATCCCACAACAATGTTATGTGCTAGTTATGGACTCGGCTCATCTATGTATGCTCACCATCAATAAGCCTTGTTAAGCAATAAATCAATGTTATTTTATAGGAGCTACTTATGACTTCAACGATCTTGAGTTTGTGAAATAGAAACATACTCCAAATAAAAAACAAACTTGGCACTGAGGGAAGGCAGGAATCTAAAATAAGTGTGGTCACCGGGACATGAGAATGTGGGAAGCTGAGACAGAAATGAGCTTCAGTCTGAACACCTCATTGCTTTCAAAACTGAGAGAACAATGGCCACATTTGGAGTGGGAAGTCTACAACCAAAGAATTCTTTGTCCCATGATACAGTAAGCCATAGGTAGAAAAGGGATGTATACAATAAGAACATTGATTACTCTGGCCTTAGCATTCAAAAATTGATTACTCTGGCCTTATCATTCCTATTGTATGCCAGTGTCTATAAGAAACAGGCTCACTTCTCATCACAGAGGTTGAGAAATCCAACAGTACACTCTTCCAGACTGCTGTGCCTCAACATTAATCAGAGAATCTACAACTGAAGAAAACAACGGTAATGGCTATCTACTGTGGCCACCTATTATAATTGCTTTTTGATTGATCTATCATGTGCACAGATGGACCCTGGTTATAGTGTTTCCATAAATTATGAACAAATGCAGTACCTGTGTTCAGAATTTCAGTCTGCCATGAAAAAGCATGGCATAAGTCACTCTTAACTAACAATTGCCAGCACATCTCTCCCCTATGGCAAAAAAAAAAAAAAAAAATCCCATCTCTGAGCATCATGGCTCTTTGCCCAGGATGAATTACCCTGTTGTGATTTCCAGTCCCTCTATAAGATAGATTCCATGTTGAAAGTGCAGACTGTATCCTTGTTGTACTGCCTTTCTGCTTCCCTGTATTATACAGGTCCTGACACCTAATTTGGATCCCAGTGCTCTTCCTTTGTCCACAATTTACTCTCCTCTCCTTTGTTGCCCTGAATCTTCCCATTTATCTTACACTATTGAAATACTGTCTAATCCTTCATGTCACCCTGAGACGTCTTGTGTTTTAATATTCTCTCTCTCTCTCTCTCTCTCTCTCTCTCTCTCTCTCTCTCTCTCTCTCTCTCTCTCTCTCTCTCTTTCTCTCTCTCTGAGTATTGCCTATTCTCTTTAGGCTGCTAATTTTCAACTGTTTTTTCTTCATTATCAAGTCTTGAATAAGTTCTAGCAAGACTACATCCATCCATGGAGAAAGGAGGTGGACATGAAGTCCCCCTCAAAGCTGAAGAGCTATTTTCTATTGATGGCTGCTGGAAAATAAATGCCCCATGGTGCTATATTTCAAAGAATATTGGTCCCTACTGGGACACATATATATGTGCCACCATAGCCAATTGCATTCAATCTTTAAAATGTGATTATTACAGGGGCTCCCAGATGCAAATGTGAAGATCTAGGTGGTTCTACTCTCTAGACAAACTGCAAATCAGCAACAATAAATGCCATTACCCAGTTGCTATAGTTTTGACATGTTTATTCTGTTACAAATTTTTATGTTTGAAGCCTGTTGAGGTGATGATGTGTTATTGTATGAGGTCTCTACTGTCCCTTCCTATCACTAAAGTTTACTCCCCACTCTCTCTTCATTGCTCCCACCATCCTTCCCTTGATGCTTTTTATAGGACCACCACCTCCGCTTAGACACCACAATTTAAGTTCTTAGACTCAAAATGCATTAGGTAATAAATGTAATTCTACATAACTATCAGCTAAAGTATTTTGTTAGTCTAAAAGAATCAAGCATATATATGTGTACATATACAACGAGTGAGTTTTCCTTTGAGGAAGCAATTGTTTTTATCTTCATTCTCTCTCCCCTGAGAAAAAAATGACCAGTGATGAAAAATGTAGAAGAGGAAAGGCTTATTTTGCTTCTTGCTTTTCAAGAGTTATCCATCCTTTATAGCAGGACAGGTGTATTAACAGGATAGGCTAATCATCAGATAGTGAGAGCTGGAGGTATCTACTCCTCACACGGTAGAGGACAAGAAGCAGAGACTGAAAGCCACAATAAGTAGGAAGTATAAAGTTTAGCAGTCCGAGTAATGACTCACTGCCACAGGCTCAAAGTCTTGGTCCCTGTATGTAGAGGATCATGAAAAACTGAATTAAAGCAAGGACAGCAGTTGAAGCAAACAATCAAAACTTCAGATCTATAAATAACAGCTAAGGGTTTATTAAGATCAATGATTTGGTCCCTACTGGGACACCTGAACCCTTCAAACCTGCTTTCTATGATACAAGTTACCTTTATGTTTATTAAGCGCCACATCCTGTATATGATTCTCCTTAGCTAGATTTCCTACATGCAATGTCCTTGCAGAGAATTTGAACCTCCAATGCACTGCTGGTCTTCAGTAGCATTTCTGAAACATTGTTAAAGCTTCCATAAACACTTCATAGATATTGCTGCCAAGTTCTTTTCCCATCTAGAAGTGTATCCTGGTCCCTGGGGCCATAGTCATAGTGGTCTCTATTAGTGCATGGGGGTACATGTTAGTTGATCTACGTTGTTTTCTAGTAGTTTTTTAAGAACCCTTCATGCACCTTCCCCACTTGTTTAATTTCCGTAAACCAGAAGATAAGTTTGACAAATGATACAATTATATAGATCAATGAAATAGAAAAGGAGCACACAACATAGTTAACTGCCTATTTCTAGAAATCAAATCTCAGTGTACTTTAGAAAACCCTCTAATGTGCTTTCAGTGTCAATATCATGTCTGTATTCTCCATAATAGTAATACTGTTTTCTTTTCCAAGCAATAATTTAAAGATATTCCAATACCACCTTTTTGGGCATTTCTAATTTACCTGTAAGAATTGGTGACTCATAGATTGTTGCCTCAATAGATCTAACCAAACTTTGACAGTTCAACCTACTCCTCAATCAGCCGATAGTTCCAATAACATAATGTTGCTGTGTTTATCTGTTACTTTTATATTGCTTTTGAGAACATTGTATTTATTTCATGACTGTCTGTGCAATAATTATCTCCTGGGTTCTAATTGATTCTAAATGTATCCTTTTGTTTATTTGAGTGTCTGTTCATGAAGTTTTGGGTACGTTAAAAACTGTCATCTGTTTAGTTATTCCTGATACTCATGGTGTGACACTAAAGATTTGTAGAGAGGAGAACTAATAATAACCTAATGGCTTGCAGAGTAGAAACTAGAAAGGGTATTGGTGAGTTTTTTGTATATATTTTGTAAGATACCAATAGGAACAAATACACGTAGATTAAATGTTCATGTTTTATGGTGTGAATATCTACAAATGAAGGATTCTAACATAATCCTGAAATTGCAGTTTCTCACAGAAACCTAGACAGTGCACTGTACATCTTATAAGTTAAAATCACCACCACATACGGAACCCAATTATACCCTATAAGACTGCGTGTTATAATGCTTTAACAATCTGCACAAACTTGGCAAAGATTTGAAAGAATATTCATCTGCAAAAAGACCTGTTTCCTTCCATATACAAAAGGGGGAAATACTTTCAGACAGAATGTGGTATAGTTTATTTCCTTTCAAATAAAAACTGTTGGGACAATGAGAGACACTTGTGGCAATCAGATTGCTGTGACTTTTTTTGTTTGTTTGTTTGACTTTTTCATAGAATGTGAGAATAAAGAAAAACTGGAAAACAATTCTCATGTGGAAGATTTCATTTTGAAATTTGCTCAAAACCATTATTTTCAAAAGTATTGAAAATGCAAGCATATTAAGATTATGATGTGAGATGTCTTTAACAGGTTATAATTAACCTAAGCCTCTGTGTTTCTGAGACTGCTGGTCTGCAGGTTCCAAATCTCGGAGCTGGGCTGGGCCAAAGATTTCTTACAAGACTATTCATTAGATTATATAAATCAAGAGTAAAAAGAGAAATAACGCATCAGGAGAAACTACATCTCATCACATAGATCAACTATTTGTTTTTAGTTGAAAACGGTCTCTCTTTCCATCTTTCTCTACATAGTCCTGGCTGTTCTGGAAGTCACTTTGTAGACCAGGCTAGCTCCCAAATCACAGATATGCCTCTGCTTCCTGAGTGGCCAGGCTACATGCTCCCAGCTTCAAAAACTAAGAAAAAAAAAAAAAAGCAGAGATCCCAGAACAACAAAAAAGAGATTTGAATGGCCACATTGTATAAAACATATATAAGTATTCAATCATCATAGCATATCAATACATTTAGAAATCAGAGAAAAAACAACAAAAATAAAACAATGCAGATGCACAAATTTAAACACTTGCAGAGGACCTGGATTCAGTTCTCAGAATCCACATGCTACTCAAAACCATAAATAACTCTAGTTCCATTGGCTCCAACATCTTCTTCTGGTATTTCTGGATAGTAGTCACGTGTGGGATGTATGCACATAAAAACAAGCAAAACACTCATACACCTCCAATATTTCAAACCTCTTTTAAAAAGACAGCATCAACACACACGCTAACATAAGGGATGTTAACCTCACAAGACCTCAACTCTATAAAGAACAACACCTAAGAAATGCTGACAACTGGGGAAATAGTCTTCCCTTGGAAAGAGATCAATTGATTACCCAATACCCTGAAAGCATACACATACAAGTAACATGGACTAGAGGTTCAATTTAAAACTCTACTCATGAAAAGTAAGAATAAGCAAATACTCAAATGAAATATTAAACACAAATTAGCCACTTAGGAAAATTAGCTTATGAATATATTCAACATTCTTCTACCAATGGCACAATACAGAAATTAGTGTCCATGTGCATGATTATAACCCGAGAGAATACAGCAATACTGGCTCAAAGAGGTAAAATTCTATCAGTGCATAGAAAAAGTCACAAAGCAATTAAAGTATATAAAGACTATAGGCTCATATTGATGATCCAAAGTATACACTCGTAAACAATGTTTACTAGAGGATTTTCATTTTATTTACAAATTGTTCAACTGTATTATGAGTCAGTCCCACTTGTCCACAGAGCATTCATTTCCAAGAGTGCCTTCACGATTGCAAACTCATAACTCTGCAATTAAAGTATTTAGCAACTGATGTAGTTTGTGCGGTCTGATACTTGGAAAAGTCAGTCAAAAGCCTGTTTGTATTGGCACTTTTCAATCACTTCTTCAATGAGTATGTCATACATACATACATCTCATTTGTTATATTCTATTCACTGAGATTCTTCCAACATACGGGTAGTTATGTATAAAAACTACTATTAGTCAATAAACTTGGAGTCTAAGAGCTCACATTGTGGTGACTGAGATGGTCCTGTCACCAGCACCAACGGGAGAGATGAAACCAATGTAAAACAGTAGGGAGACTGGCAGTGAACGTCTATCCAAATTCCCCAGGGTCACTGCTACCACAGCCTGTATAATGTGAACTATTTCCAGGACCTTGTGTATTTGTCTGTGTGTGGAAAGGGTGTGGTTATATGCCAGGCTTTGGCTTTAAAACAAAACACGGGAGCTAATCATAAATCCAAACCTCTGAACACAGCTGGGGAAGTAGAGACTCACATAAAATTGAGTGCTGGCCACTAGTTCAATTTAGGAGCGACATAGGCTAACTTGCAATTCCTTTAAAGAAATTTGTCCTTTCCATCTCCTAGAAATTGTCTGATAAGTGTTTCTATTATACACAGTTTTAAATTTAGGTTTAGAATTTTCTTATATAGATGAAAAGGGGGAGATGTAATGGAAGGCAGGTACGGCCACCTTGACCTAGAGGTGTGGCCTCTTGGCCTGTGTAGATCTGGGAATCACCTACAGTCTCTGGGCACCGGAACTCACAGCATGGCCAAAGGGGCAGCTTAAGATTGGGAGCAAGTATGCAGAACCCTTTATATCTAGTGCTCTTGGATGCAGGACCTGACCCTCTTGAGGGAAGCCACATGGAACTAATCTAGCTTTTCCAGGAAACTGCACAACTGCTTAATCCTTCTTGAGTGCTCCCATTTGAATGCTTTAATAACAATAATCTTTATCAGCTGCCTGTGATTATTATCACAAATTAATAGAGGACAGTAACCTAGGAAACCACTGCTTAGATTCTCTTTTTCCAGGGAGGAAAATGTTAGGACTATTCTCCCTTCAGTCACAAACAGCACTGTTCCTTGGCCTCAGGCCGGCCGTGTGTATCTGGCCAAAGAGAAATGGTACACAGCTAGTGCAAACCACCATTTTGCTGAGACAGGATATTTGATCCTGGCTCTAACACTCATTTTGTTATCTTAGGCACAGGAATAGACTCCTTTATGTATCTGCAAAGTGTGGTTCAAACCCCATGTACCTCTCTTTCCTATGCTTCTAATTTGATAAAACTGTCACCACTCATAAGCATCATTATTCTGAGGACCAGAAAATAAGTACTATTAATCTCTTGAGTCCTGTCAGACTAAAATAACTACCTTTTCTTTTCCCAGATTAGACAAACTGCACTTCAGCAGTCCCACAAAAAAAAAAAAAAAAAAAAAAAACAGTGCCTTCTTCCAGGTACAGTGTCATAGTCATATTCAACATACTTCAGCAACACTTCTGAAATATATCAATTTATATACATATTATAACACTCGAGGCCTACCACAGTTGGAGACGGTACGATATTTCTAGTCTTGAATAGTTATGTTTCAATGAACATGGAACACAAGTACCACTGGACATGACAAACTTATTATCTGTACAGTCTATATCTTTTCTAATGATTCACCAGTTTCCTGTTAACAAGGTCGCTTAAATATTTTTCTAGGTTAGTGCACATATATTCTACACTTGAAAACATCAAAATTTTAAAGGTTCTCAGGGTCCTTCATGGAATGCATATTCATGTCAACAGACTGACTTAGCGTATAAAACTTTTGAATTCATAAGCTTCTTCACATGTGTAACTCAGATAACACACTGAGGTAACTAGAGTAGAGCTTTCCTGTGTTCTTTCCAGACACAATGTCTCATGCCAACATGGGTTTTCTGATGTGGATAGGTTTCCCTTCTGGCATTTATCCCACGTTCTTGGCTGTCATCATTCTACATGCATCCTGTGATGTCAAGTGATCCTGGCTGACTGCAAGCTTTCTTGCCTTCTCTAAATTATTAGTGTCTCATCTGAGTCCGCTCATATTGAATGAGGCATGAGTTACAAAGCTAAGTTTTTCTGTCGTATGTACATCTAAAGGGCTTCTCAACTGTAAGAAGTCCATCGTATGGAGTGAGGACTGACTTACAGTACAGAGTTCTTCTTCATTCTTTATACTCACAGGGTTTCTCACTTGTATGACATTTCTGATGTTGGCTGAGCTGTGAGTTGCAGGAAAATGCTTTTGTCTTTTCTTTGTATTAGAATCATGTGAATGAGTTCCCAGATGTCTAGCAAGCCCTGACTTGCAGAAAAAAGCTTTTCTACAATCTTTACATTCATAGGGCTTCTCTCCTGTATGGATTCTATGGTGTAGAGTTAAGTGTGACTTGCGACAGAAACATTTGCCACATTCTTTACATTCATAGGGCTTCTCACCAGTATGGGTTCTATGATGAGCAGTGAGCTCTGATTTGGAGGAGAAAGCTTTCTTGCACTCTTCACATTCATAAGGCTTCTCACCTGTATGGATTCTATGATGGCGCGTTAACTGCGACTTGTAGAAGAAAGCTTTGCCACAGTCTTTACATTCATAGGGCTTCTCACCTGTGTGAGTTCTTTGATGTTCAGTCAGAGTTGATTTATAATAGAAAGATTTCTGACATTCCTTACACTCGTAAGGCTTTTCACCCGTATGAATTTTTTGATGTACACGGAGGGTGGACTTGCAGTAAAAAGCTTTACCACATTCCTCACACTGATAGGGCTTCTCACCTGTATGGGTTCTATGATGTGAAGTGAGTTCTGACTTGGAGGAAAAACCTTTCCTACATTCTTCACATTCATAAGGCTTCTCGCCTGTATGAGTTCTCTGATGGCGAGTTAAGTTTGACTTATAGAAGAAAGCTTTGCCACAGTCTTTACATACATAAGGTTTCTCACCTGTATGAATTCGCTGATGTTCAGTGAGGGTTGACTTATAATAGAACGCTTTCCAACATTCCCTGCATTCATACGGTTTCTCACCTCTGTGAGTTTTCTGATGTACAGTAAGGGTTGACTTACGATAGAAAGCTTTACCACATTCTTCACACTCATGGGGCTTCTCACCAGTATGAATTCTGTGATGTACAGTGAGTTCCGATTTGGAGGGAAAAGCTTTCCTGCATTCTGTACACTGATAGATCTTCAATCTTGTACGAGTTTTCTGATGTTCAGTGAGTGATGACTTATAACACAAAGCTTTCTGACATTGTTTCCATCCGTAGGGTTTCATACTTGAATAATATTCATGCTCCTTATTTTGCTGCGATGGCAGGTTAATCATTTTCATACATGGTTTACATTCATAGGGTTTTACACCTTGATGGAGCTCCAGTTGAAGCTTCATTTCTGCCTTGAAACAAAAGAATATGACAGGGCTTATGTAAGTAGGGCTATTGCTAGCATGTACTTAATGTTCTCTGAGGCTAAAAAATTCTGAAATGTTTTTAAAAAGTGGATTGACAATATTTTCCCCAGTGTATAGTTTGTCACTTAAAAATTTATTATGCATATATGTATAGGGGTATGTGCATTTAAGTGTTGGTGCCCACAGAGGCCGGAGGTGTTTTATTCCCTTGGAGCTGCAGCTATAG
Source organism: Phyllotis vaccarum (assembly GCA_033318265.1). Lineage (NCBI taxonomy): Eukaryota > Metazoa > Chordata > Mammalia > Rodentia > Cricetidae > Phyllotis > Phyllotis vaccarum. The sequence goes on along the minus strand of JARWLC010000017.1, from coordinate 68,167,669 downwards.
ATGGTTAGGAGTTTCATGACATGTTCTGGGAACCTGACTCATGTCCAGTGTGAGAGCAGCTCATGCTCTTAAATACTCAGCTATCTCTCAGCCCAAACTTCACCATGTTATGTTCTAAGTCCTGTCATATGCAGTATTTTTCTTTCATGAGATATGTTTTGCACCGTGTTATGCAAACAAAAGATTTCCAATGCATGAAATGAGAGGTTTCTTAAATATCAAACATTTTTTCTAACTACCTCTGTGTAGATGTACATCCCTGGTCAAATATATTGAACATCATAATGTGAACTTTCAAACGTGTTTGGGAAACTGAGGAACTCAGGGTGCCAGAGGAGCTTATCACTTATGTTATCAGTTTTCTTCACTAGTCAGCATCAGATTAAGTTCAATATGGATACATTCTACCACAGGATAAAATCCTAGAAAAAAAAAAATATATATACCCAATGTCCAGATTTGAAATGTAAAGGTTATGTTCACATTCATGTTTTACCTACTTCAAGCATCTCTCTGTTTGACAGCTTCCTGCTGATGCTTCTTCCTACTGGCCACATGTGACTCCCTGGGCTTTCTAAACAATTTTTATCTGGAGCATATACTTCAAGAACACCTGAAATGTTATATCAAAAACGTCACTATTCATAAATGAAATATAATTTTTATTCAGTTAAAATGAATTCATGCAATAGATACTTTTTCAGTTTAAGAAAGTTTTACAGAACAGCAATGGTGGTGCTAAGTCATGGTCCTTTGCTGCTTTTACTCCTATAAAATATATGGAAAAAGGTTACCTGTCTACCTCTCAGCTACTGTTTCTGACACACTAATTTTTAATTGTTGCTGTTACCCTGAGCTCCAGTCTTCCCTTCCCCAATTGTACAAACTTTATCTGACATCACATCTCTCAGGTGAGGTGGAAAGACTTCCTTTCATCTATCTACCTACATGACATAGGTTTTATATTCTATGTTATGAGCAAGAAAGTAGGTTCAAAAAGGATTACTATACATTTATTATAAATTTGTTGAATTCACCCTGAAAAGCTTCAGCAGCATCTTTGATTGGTCATGTATGCAATCACCTTTCTCTCACACTAGAGTTGCTTCTTCAAAAGTTCCACGTAATCCATTCTCTGTTCTATAATGTAGTTGAACAAATCTCTCCTACTTGCTAGTGCCCAAATAACCAATCAGAGGCTTAATATTAATTATAAACTTCTTGCTCTACGGCTTGGGCTTATTACTAATTAATTAGCTCTTTCATCTTAAATTATCCCACATTTATTGATTTATGTATTAAAACATGTCTCATGGCTTTTCTTGTGTTCCATTACATCTTGTTCCCCTGGTGGCTTGCAGTATCTGCCTCTTCGTCCTGTTTCACTCTTTAATTTCCAGCCTAGATTATATTCTGTCTTCTCATAGGTCAAAACAGCTTTTTTTTTAAACAATTGTAGCAACACATATTCACAGCATATAGAATGACCATACCACAAACTCCCCTTCTTCTGTCTAATCAGAAAGAAATGTTTTAACTTTAACATAGTAAGATTACATAACACAAAACAGTTATCAAGCAAGAATCACTTTGTTTATTTGTAATAAAAATTATTTGTATTTGGCAAAATTAAAGAAAATACTATATCATCTATCCTATTTTTATGAGTCTAATGCTTCATATCTAACTTACCTTTTATCATGACTAAGAAAAAGGATTAAACCTGTTTTGTCTCCAACTCCATCAAAGACCCCAGATGGACATGATATTATCTGAGTAAAGAGGAAGTGCATTATAAGCAACTTACCAAACTCTAGAATTGACAAAAACAGCTGGCTGCCTGGACAGTCACCCAAAGTTGCTATGCAACATGAGGCATCTATCTTCAGTCTACTGGCCTGGAGTCTCTAGCAGACATTGTAGTGAGGCAGAACATTTGAAGAACTGTCTCGTCTACTGGCAAAGTTCATCAGTAGTTTTCCTTGGTGTCCTGCAAAATGTCTGGCTTTTTTTTTTTTTTTTTTTTTTTTTTTTTTTTTTTTTTTTTTTTTTTTTTTGGTGAAGCAAGAACCTGAAGAACCATCTTGACCTTTTAAAAAGTTCAGTGGTAACTTTCCTGGGCCTACCATACAGTTCATACTACATAATGTCAGGCAGTACAGCCAAGAACAGTTTCTTGCTCAAACGGTTAGCCTTTTTATACTGTAAGCAAACTCCATAATAAGTTTCTTTGCTGTCCATCATGCTCTTTGAAGTAAGTAATTTGTACTGCCAGGAGCAGATATATCTCACTGTTCATAAAAGTCTAAATTCTTAAAACATTTTACATGCCATATTCTGTAGGTCTTTAAAGTATGTGAAGATTATCTTTGTATATACCTAAACAACTTAATTAACATAACTATAAATTTGACTATTATAGGTGATTATAAATCTGTATTTCTTAATTATTACATTTTTAATGAGCTGCATAAACATAATACCCTAAATAAGAGTAGAAATACATATACAGTATAACAAAATGTGACCTTAAGTTTGTATCAATAAAACAAAATCCATACCAAGGTACTTTGTGATTAGGAGTTGCTTTAAAGTAGATTCAATAATTTATTTTTTTAAAAAAATCAGATCTATATTATAGCCTCCTTTATTCTTTAGGGGAAATGCATTTATAATCAACCCCCTTTAAATAAAAGCAAATATTTATAAATAATATTTTGGGAATTGGGCATAGCTTTTCATACTACTTCCTGCTGATTTGGGATGCTGATGATTTTATGAGGATCTGGAGACAATTTAGAAATTATAATCAAATCTTGGCTGAGGTAGTCTGAAGGCTACATCATCTCAGCCAGTGGTCTTCAAGTTATACTGGATGAAGGATAATATGGGCTATAACTCCAATTGGAGACCTCCCAGGGAATTTTCCTTGATTAAACAATATTAATCTGGAGGAAATCCACAGGTTCTCATTCTGTGTAAAATTTTTATTAAACCATAAAAAATGAAATTATAAACTTTGTAGGCAAATGAAAAACCTGGAAATAAATTATTCTGGGGAAGGTAGACCAGATCCAGAAAGAGAACTCATGTTCTCTCGTATATGTGGATTCTAGCTTTAAAGCTTTAGATGTGTGTCCTTAAATTAAAGGACCTGTAGAATTCAGGAAAACTAAACACAGGGCACGGAGAATAGAAGAATATAGCATGAGTGATAGAAAGGAGTAAGAAGAAATAATGGTGAAGCTAGGACTCAAAAGGGTGGGATAAGAGGACAGGAAGAGGAGAAAGTATATAGGGAAAGATAATACTAAAGACCTTTTTAAAATGTTATGTGGAAACTGACTTTAGAAACTGCTATTGATAGATTAAACGGAGAGACAAAATGAAGTTACCCTGTAGAGGAGAACATGCCTCAGATACCATAGGCTATTGAACAAAATTCTCCGTGCATTGGGATTATCTATTTTCAAGGTGTTAATGGTACAGTCCCAAAGACTACCCATGCTCCAATATTTCAAGACACTGTTACTGGTCTTAGGTACCCTCCAGAACTTGATGGTAAGATTCCATATCTGAAGACACTTCACATTTCAATCATAGGACTTAGGAAATCAAGCTGACACTGATCTGGAAGCTTTATCGATTTAAGATATCTTTCTGTATGGTGTGTACTGGATAATAAAGAAACTGTTTTGGCCAATGGAAAAGCAGCTTAGAAGCAGGCAGAAATTTTAAACACGGAGAAAGGAGGAGACAGTCAAGAGGAGACGTCCTTGATGAATCCCTTCCCCAGGTCACATTCACTGACCTGGGGGATTCCAGAGGGAGGTCTCTCCTATGTTCCATGGCCCAAATCCATGCTCCAACCTGAAAATCAACTCAGGTTTGGTCATGCAGTGCCCTGTAAATGGAAAATGATACATAAATTATTCGCAAGTAGAAAGTACATTTCACTGATAGAATACAACAGCTTCATTTGAGCCGTGCTGTGAGTGGAAAATGAAGCTACACAGATAAAAAGCTTGAAGGGACTCATAATTAAAAATCAAAAATCAAAAACTACTGAGAAGTTCCAATTTTACATTCCTATTCAAAACAGCTACAAGTGAAATATCACTGAGTTATGTCGCTACCTCTGCTGAATAACTTATTAACCTAAGAGCCTAATACCTGTGTGAGAATTCTTAAAAACTAAGTAGTTAAGAGACCACACCTCCCTCCTTACCAGAGGGAAAAATCCCAGGATGCAATAGCTGAGACAGGAGGATGGCTGTAAGTGTGAAAACACTTTGAACTACAAAGTAAGTTCAAGGCATCCCAGGAAACACACTGAAACCATGGCTCAGAAAGACACGGGTTAAAAATACAGAAGAAGAAAAAGCGGCCCAGCCTATGTTCCAGAAAATACATGTTCATACAAAGACTACTGACCAAACACTGAGGTTATAAAATAAAAAAATAAAAAAAACAAACCCTTCAACACAAAGAAGACAGGTGACAGACTGGATAAGAGTTTGCTCAGTGGGATCAGGAGGCGGAAGAAGATAACAGACAGTAAAAATGAAAATATACTGCATACATGTGAGATTGTCAGCATAAACATAATTATATATTAGTAAAAACGACACAAAAATAGGTCTCAGCATTCCATGTTATAGAACAGAAGACGTAATATTAAGAGAAGCAATACCCACACTAATTAAAGTGATGTACAGATCTGACAAAATAGAAATTTGTGACTTCTCCACAGAGAGAAAAGCCCTTCCTACAAATGTCTGACACATGCTGAAGCACTAGAGACCTGCAATTGGCACAGCGTCTTGTTCAGAAAGCAAAAACACACAGCTCTTGGTACCTACCTTCAGAACCCACTATAAAGCGACAGCAGGGCCTGGCACAAAGAGACAGACAGCACTGGAGAGAAGAGACGGGCCCAAACAAAACCCTATCTACTCAGGGTGAGAGTGGGGATTTGAAACACATTCCAAAAACTGACGTCATGTGTTGTCGAATATTATTCTAAGGTGTGATGTTGCTTTGGTTTAATTGGGTGAAGCTGTATTACTTTGTATAGAACACCTGATTGTGGCAGGATTAAGGTGTCAGCCAATAAGGTCCAAAGACACTTATACAGGACCCTGGAGGGGGTGTGGCCAACCCCAATGATAAGTGGCTGCTGGGACACTAGGACTCTCTCTTCCTGGTTCCTGGCTGCTGGCTGCTGGAGATACAGGATTGGAATCCATCCTCCGTCCATCACTCGGATACTCCAGTCCCTGTTCATGTGCTACTATAAGCTGTTACTAATATCGTGAGTGTTGATTTATATTCTAATAAATATTTATCTTGGACTGGTGCCTTGTAAGTAAAACTCCGTCTACACCTGATGATCTAATAAAGGGCTAAAAGGCCAATGGCTACACAGGAGAGAGAAATCGGTGGGGCTGGCAGGCAGAGAGTATAAATAGAAGAAATCTGGTAGGAAAAAAAGTAGCCAGAGAAGAAAGAGACCCAGGGGCCAGCCACCCGGCTGCACAGCAAGCCATGGAGTAAGAAACAAAGGTCAGAGGTAAAACATAGGCGGGGATAATGTAAGTAAAGAAAAGCTGACAAGGATCAGCCAAGCTAAGGCCTGGCATTCATGAGTAGTAATAAGACTCCCTGTGTGATTGATTTAAGAGCTGGGTGTCAGGTCCCCAAAGGAGCAAAAACAAATGTAGCCAGAAGTTTTCTGACTCATCTGGGCCATGGGCTGGAACAATTTTTCCTACTCATGGTCCCACAGCCACCTATAAAATAATTATTCAGAGGCTTTCATTAATTAAAAAACTGTTTTGCCTGTGGCTGAGCTCTTACAACTTAATTCATTTCTCTTAATCTATGAATTGCCACGTGTAAAATCTATGAGTTTATCTGTGTCCCATTACATCTTAGTTTATGGACAACAGCCTGAAGTATCCATTCCTTGGCTCTACTTTTCTACATCTTTATCTCTGCTTGGATTTCCCGTCTGTCTCTAAAGCGGCACTGCCATAGGTCAAGACATGTTCTTTATTAACAAATAGTAATGAAACATATTCACAGCGTACAGAAATGTATCCCATATAAAACAAACAGCAACAGTCGTTAGGTTCATCTAGCAGAAGGAAATGCAGGCAGAGGAGATGCCACCTCACTACAAGGTTGACAGTTCAGAACCCTTTCTCTGCTTTTTAGTGGCAGTGAAGTGGCAGGGCTCAGTCATGTGTTCCCTCCATGACACTTACTCACTATAAGAACAAAGTGACATGGCCACGTAAAACCATGGGGAAACTATGACTCAAAATAAATCTTCCTGTTACATTTTTGCTCAGATTGAGGGAAAGCAGGCTAGTCCTTTCAGACATTTTATTTTCAACAAAAGTTTCAAGATCTTTCAACCAGTAGGGAAGTTATCAACTATAAATCTGAATGAGAAACATGGACTGAACAGGCTGAAGAAAGGTAATACACCCTCTCTCTAGACTTTACATAGGTGTCAACTAAAACAGAAAAGTTCTGAGGGGGCTAGCACACACCCGAAATCCCAGGAATCAGAAGATAAAACCAAAAAAATCAGAAGGTCAAAATCAAAGAGTTCAGAGCCAGCCTAAGAAAGTAACTACAGATGCATAATGAGAAAAAAAAACCTCAAAAGTAAATTGAAGGCTTACATGTAGGCCCGACACAATGGTGTCCCTAGAATGTACAATAACCACCAAGGACAGTGAGGCAGACAAAACTGTTCTGATGGATACCAGATGCACAGCAAAATCAGCCAATGGGGTCACACCAAACTGAAAACCATGTGTCATCTGCACAGAAAAGGCTACACTGGCTGAGCTACCGCTGTTCCTCACCTCACCACAGCCAGAAAGCAAAGGAGTGCGGACATCTCTACATCCTTTCTTGGGCATCACCCCTCAGACAGAAATACCTGTCCAGAAACAGAACCTGAGAGCACAATGTGAAGCTCCTACACCCCTACCTATGAGCCCATGAAGACCCTGGGTCTTAAAGGTCAACACCTGTGGCTCACAGGAGAGCATGGTACACAAATACAGTAGGGAAATAAAGACATACAATAAATACCTAGGTCTCTAACCATGGTAATGATGTCGCCAACCTGAGGGACAGTCTCCCTCAAAAGACTATCATGAGCCTCTGAAGAGGGATTCTAATCCAGACTCCTGGTACCCAGCTGCATGTGCTAAACAAGACAAGCTAAGTAAGATGTAGAATTCAGGGTTACCACTGTCTGAGAACCACTTTGATCACTGACTACAAAAAAGTTTACATTCTGATTCACCAGACTGGAATAGGTCAATGTTTCCTTGGACTAATAACTTCCTCCATAGTTGAGATAAACAGATTTCTTATGTCTACACAGACAAAACACAAGATAACAAACGACATCTGCCAAAAAAGAAACATCCCGCATGTCTTCCTTCTATATCACAAGCTCCAGGTAACCTCAGAGAAGTAGAGAAAATGGCAGTTCCAAGAGCAGAGGAAAGGTATAGGGGTGGGTGGGGGAAGGGTGGACAGGGGTTAGTATATGCTTTCAGTATGCAGGCAAAGACACAGGACTTATGTACCATAGTGTGGTGATAAATATGTTTGACCAATCTTTCAAAATAGCTATTATGGAGAGTTTAATATACGTCTATATGGATGGCATTAGCATGTACAAGCTATATCTATCGACCTAGAATTAAAAGTCAGATTCTTGGGAGTGAGACTCACCCAGGGACACCAGGCTGCTGTAGTTCTCCAGCATCACATCTCTGTAGAGGGTCCTCTGAGCAGCATCCAGCACCTGCCACTCCTGCCACGTGAAGTCCACAGCCACGTCCTCAAATGACACCAACCCCTGCAATGACACACTTCTTGTTAACCAGGGCCTCAGAACTAAAACAGATTCCATTTCTCCAGCTGTTGGTATCCTGCCAATGACACATAGATGCTGAGGTTTGACCTGTGCTCTGTATTGCCAGACAGATTAACATCAATGCAAGGACTTCTGTGTTGAAGTACTGATTGAAGACATTTTAACTAAAGAGCTCCCTACAAAACTGTAATAGAAACAACACTGCATTGGAATAGGTGACTGTGAGGTTTCCATGAAGAGGCAGACAGTGGAGTCTATAAACTCCTTCATATAAGAACAGGATTAACTGTAAGGCTTGCACAGTACAGTGAAAGGCAGATGCTAAGGCCGTAGTGAAGAAGATACAGGGACGTGAACTCAAGACCTCCTTCCTATGGTAAATAGATCTCATCCTTAAAAGCAAGATGATGGCCCCATGTGGGGGTCCCACACGTGAATGTAGGGTCACAAAATTATTTTTGCAAGAAAGAAGACTTCCAAATATGCCATGACCAAAATTTAACCAAGGAAAAAAATATATATATATATATTCATATATATATATAAATGCAAGGTTTTAGACAGCGCTGTGGATAGACTCAGCCATGGGGCAACAGGGGACAACACTGGAGTCTTTGCTGTGAGCACACACCACGTGCACTAAACCTGCTCATGACATCTCACCAAGCAATTTCAAGGAAGATTGCTTGAAATGATGTCTATAATGCAGGGCTTTTACACTGCATAGTTTTCCACTCTGGTTGAATTTAATGATTTAATCATGGAAGTTAAAGATTTTAAGTAATTTCCCCACACCTCACTCTCTAAGTTTGAAATAAGCATATATTTGACTTGTGTAGTATTACAAAAACAAGTACATGTATTATGCTTTATACAAAGTTCATTTCATCTATTGCAAACAATAAAATCATAAGAAATTATTTTAAAGTAAATGTGTAAGATTTAAAACATTGGGCTTGAATTCCTACTTTATATGAACCTATAATCTGGATTTGTACAGAGTTTCTCAAGCAAAACTGGATCATAAGTGGAAAACATGCATCTTTTCTCTCTCAAATGCATAAATGACTTGCCCTCTACACACTGGGAAACTGAGACAATATCACATCGTATAAATGAGTTCAGAATGCTCAGACACACAAATGACCAAGAACTTAACATGCACCACACTATCCAAGAGGAAAAGAATTCTCTGCTCCTAAGGTCATCCCGAGGGGAGGGTGGGAAGATAATGATCATAACATGGACCCACATAGCTCTCTAGGAAACTGAGGAAAATTATACATTCATATGCTAAAACAAACATTTCCCCTAGCCTCATCATCTGGCATCAAGAAAGCAAACAGATTAAAGCTCCAAGGCCACCTTCCTCCCTGGAAGAACTCTCCAGGATGGTCTTCCAAATGCTATCACTGATAGCTGAGCTTTGTTTGCCCCTCAAGGAAAAGAAAAGAACATAAGTACCTTCTGATCACCCCGATGGGAGTTTAGACTCCTGAGACCCTCCACTGCTCACAGGCAACATTTCCAGCTCCACCAGTTGTTCATAGTAACAGCATGCACTTACCGAATACCTCAGATTTTATTTGGGTCTGTTTATGGGAATATAAACTAAACCCCCAAGTTCTGTGAAGAAATCAGCAATCTGGCACATGAAAATCTCTTTAGGGTCCAGAAAAACAACTGTCTAAAACCCAGAAATAATGTGGCAAAGGATGATGGGACAGATTCCGGCCGTCTCAGAAGTCATCCTTTCTTTGAGAACCTATTGATCAGCCAAATGAGAACAAATTTCCCCAGTGATTGGATGCAGCTGACAGCCTACTTCTTGCAGCCTCAGAAAAGCTGTTAGAATGGCCATGTCAAAGCAATGACAGACTCCAGTGCTCATGGCTAAAACGGGACGCAATGCTTTCTGTTGATGTGTAAAATTGTTACAGTCCTTTTACAAAGTAGTATTCAAGCTCTGCAAAACTGTAAACATAGATCTTCCATATGATCCAGCAATCACCAAGGCTGGTCTGTATGCAATAGACACCTAAGTGTGAAGAAAAGGTTTCATATCTATGTACACTGCCAAGAATGTTAATTGTCAAGTGTCTCTTAGTTGGGGGTGTGGTAGGACACTTCTCAATATACAGAGCATCCTTCTGTTCCCAAAAGAAAGATCCACGGGACACATGAGACTGCCCCCTAGAAGAGAACCTAGGGACTGTTACCCAGTAGAACTCCAAGAGATCAGAAACACAGCTTCTGCGGGCACTTGAGATCAGGCCCAGATGCTGGGATGAGGGGGCACCACACTATAAAGGTTGCTAGGGGCCAGCTCAACACAGTGTCCTCCGATTAGGTTTCTGTCCCTAGGGTCCACAGGAGAGACACACAAGAGCATTTACAAGGACCCAAGTGAATCTTCTCAGCTTTCCCCTCATGTGAATTGTTAATAAACAGAATTAAATTCTTCAAATATCTTCACTGCTCCAGGACTAGGGGAGGAGGGAGCAAGCATGCCTATTTTTAATAAATCACATATTACAAAGAATAAATAGCTCATCATACTGTAGAAAACAAGGTGGATGAGCTAGAGAGATGGTTCATTCCCAGCCTTTACACAGTACACACAGTAGCTCAGAGGGGTCTTCAAATGCAGTTCCAAGGGATATGATGCCCTCTTCTGGCCTCTTCAGACTACTGCATGCATACGATATCCATAAATTCATTCACACAAGCAAAAAAGAAATTTGATAACACAGAAAACAGAGGCACTTCCGGATTTTCAACCTTGTGTCCCACACAAGTGGAAGGCTCAGGAAAAAGTTTACCTCTGCCTCCTCTAGCCCTCTTTGGTCTGTGCATCTCAAGTGCCCAGAACCATAGCATGCTATCCCAGCTATGCCTAGGTGCCAGGAGCCCAGCAGCAGAGAGACATTCTGAGTTTCCCCCCATCCCCAGGATCATGGGCAGGGCAAGAAAGGTGGATTAAAGGAAGAAGGGCAGTTGGTACCTGGGCTCCTGCCCAATATCAGTCCCAATCTTGGGGTCCTCTCTTTACTTCCTCAAACAGGACAGAAGGCTGGCCCGTGCTCCCAGCTGAGGGGGAAGATCGAAATTCAGAGCCAACTTGTGCTGCAGCTAACACCATCTCTAATTAAATAAATACTTTTTTAAAGACTGTGTAGAGGCTCCCAAGGCCCGTTACTCTTTCTGCAGTTAATGGTTGTCTCCGGGAAATAATAATAATAATAAGGACAAGAAACTGGTTTGGCTAGAGGCAGAGCACTACCCTGCAAGACGGGAATTCTTGGTTCCATCCCTAGTGGCCAAAGAGCCAGAGCCAGAAGTCAGCAAGCGTGAAGGAAATGCCTCAGACTGGGGAAATACCTACTCCAGGTCACCAAGGGACGAGGCCTTAGAAGACATCTAGACACCTAGAGACACCGGGGAAGGATGTGCATGAACAGCAGAGACGGGGTGGGAGGTTCTGCTCGTAGACTCCCACCGGCAGAGATGCAGAGATGCAGCTCAGAGGCAGCGGGGACAAACACGGAGGTGCAGGGAAGAGAGAAGGCGAGGCGGCTGCAGGAAAACCCTGGGGAGGCTGGAGACCTGAAGGCCCGAGACCCAGATCTGGGGGCTGCAGGGAAGCCCCCGGCTGCGCTCAGGCAGCCACAGGTCCCGCAGTCCCGACGTCCCCACCCGGGCGGCATCTGCAGCGACCCCGGCTACGGGACCGTGGCGGCGGGACCCCAGTGCGCGGCCGCGACAGGACCCCGGGCTGCAGTAGCGGGGCGAGCCGGGGTCCAGCGCAGGGGGCCCGGACGCAGGCGGCTCCCACGGGGCTCGGGGCCGGGGACGCAGGCGCGGGTCCACTCACCATCTCGGGACTTCGGGTGAGCGGGGCCCCGGCGATGCGTGTCCAGGCCCCGGCGAGTCACGCGGGGACAGAGACCGGGTGCAAACCCGAAGAAAAGCGGTCACAGACCGCAAGATGGCGGGATCAGCAACAAGGGATGCGGGGCTGTTCGTCCCGCCCCCTGGGCTCCGTCAGTGTGTCTGATTGGGTAGTCTTCCGCCCGGTGCCTCTGATTGGGTAGTGCTTAGGGCCCAGCCCAGTGTCTCTGATTGGGTAGTGCTTAAGGTCCCAACCCTGAATGACAGTTCACGCTTCAACCTATGGGTGGGTGAAGCCTTCAGGACACCCCCTTGCTTTCACAGGTAAATTAAGGCAGGACTCCCTGTGACAGGTCCTCCTGGCTGTTTGTCTACATTTAATCTTGTAAATAAAGTATGAAAATTTAAGAATTTTATGTAAACCTACATACATTGTGTCCTATGTATTTCAGGAAGAGCAAATTTATTTTTTTTAAATACTCACTTAAAAAAATCAAAACAAGATTTGAACTTGATTATGAAAACTACTGATTAAGAAACCAATGCCATGTTTTTCATTACTCACCTTAGGAGAAATTTGAAAAAAAAATGGATAATGCATGCAAAATCAGAGCCACTTTAAGGATCTTATGCAATGACAGCTCAGTATTTGCACAAATGAAAAACTGTAATTATTCTTTAATTTTTAATGACTAACATGCCTTCTGGTATTATAGTTTTAGCTTAAAAACGTATTATACTAATAGGTAACTATGTACTTGCCTGTTACCACTTTTCTTATTTTGGATGCTCGACCTTTTAACTATATAGTGATGGTTTTAGAAAATTCTTTTTGGTACTGATTCACGTAATTTTGTGAATCTAAATGCCTTTAATTCCTGGATGATTGCCTGTTTCTTTGGTTTGGTTTTAGTTGGCTTGGGGGCGGGGGGGGGGGGATCTAGAGTTGTATAAATTTTTTTCTATAAATTCACAGAATATGTTTTGATGCCTTGAGTCTACTTCACATCTTTTGCTCCACAGCCTCAAATGTGTCATCTCTTAGTCATTCCCAATGGGGGGTCTTCACTGCTGTGTTTATGAGTGCTCTTCTTTCTTCTTGGTCATCTCACTGTAAGGATTCTTTATTGTCATTAATCTTTATATTCTTTAATCTACATTCTCTACTAGGTAGCTATTTTCTAGTAAATGTTCTATTCTTGGACCTTTTTCCTTTAAAGATTCCAGATTGTAATTTCTTTCAGAATCTCTTTTTTTGCCAAATTTGTCATTTGAGATGCTGAATGAGTCATGGAAGGTTTGGTGAGTTCTACATAATTCATCTATTTGATCAGTCATGCAATTAATTACCAAATTACTAAAATTGACTTTCTGCATTTTCTACCTGGAATCCTCTCACCTCTGTATCTCTAGAATCAGTTATTTTCTGCGTCTTCATTTTGTGAACAGGTACTACTGCTCATATTCTTTTGCTTGTAATATTTTTGCTTTAGATGTCCAGATGTCCAAGGTCTTTTAACTTCTTAAAGATGGGCTATTCCAATTTTCTGTAAAGACAAAAACAGAAACCTGCACCCGACCCTTTGTTTTTTTCTTACAACTGAAAGAATTGTAATATGGGTGGATGAGCTATCAATTCTTAGTTTCATGAAGTGTCTGGTTCGGTTCGAGTCTTTATTAATTTTGATGGTATCCATATCTTTTCTTCACCTGTGGGAATAAATGCAAAACCCCTTCCCCAACACAGCACATACCCTGGCTTCCATTCAGAGGTTAGTACATCTTTCAAGTAAACAGGCTGATTTAGTTCACCTATTTTTTCTATGGTCCAATGCCTTTCAGCAGCTGTTGTTCGTTTGTTATTAGCATTGAGAAAATTCAAAGTTAATAAAGCACTATGCACTCTATCTCTGGGGGTCTTTGTTATTCCTTTCTGTTTATTTAACATATCCTTTAGAGTTCAATTGGATCTCTCTTTTTTGCCCTGTAGGATTGTGTGGTATTCCTGTAATATGCTTAATATTATAATAAGCAAAAGATTGTTTCTTTTAGTAGAGACATATGCTGGAGCATTGTCAGTCTTAATTTGTACAGGTATTCCCATGATGGCCATAACTTCTAGCAAATGTGTGATTACAGAATCAGCCTTTTCTGAACTCAAAGCAGTTGCCCATTGAAATCCTGAAAAATGTATCTATTGTATGATGGACATATCTTGATTTCCCAAATTCTGTAAAATGAAATCATCCATCTGCCAGATTTCATTTCTATGTATACCTTTAGGATTAGTTCCTGCTGGCAATGAAGTTTGGTTATAGAAAGAACAGGTGGGACACCTTTTTACAATTTCTTTGGCTTGTTCCCAAGTGATAGAGAAATCTTTTTTAAATCCTCTGCAATTAACATGATGCTTTTTATGAAATTCTGAGGCCTCTAGTACATTTCCTGTTAATAATTTATCAATTTCATCATTACCTTGTGCTAAAGGACCTGGCAGACCTGTATGGGATTGAATATGTGTTATATAGAAGAGAAGATTTCTAGTCCTGACTATTCCTTGTAACTGAATAAATAATGAAGTTAATTCTGATTCATCATTAATAAAATCAGCTGTTTCAATGTGTAGAACAACTCTTTCTGCATACTGAGAGTCAGTGACTATGTTAAGTGGTTCTGTAAAGTCCATTAATGCCATCACAATGGCATATAATTCTGACTTTTGAACAGAATTATCAGGGCTTTGAGCCACTTTACTTATATGTTCTGTTTTGTAACCAGCTTTTCCTGATTTGTTTGCATTGGTATAAAATGTAGGAGCTCCAGAAATTGGTTTATCTCGTACAATATGAGGGAGAATCCAATTAGTTTTCTTTAGAAATTCAATTATTTTACTTTAAGGATATTTGTTGTTAATATCTCCCAAAAAATTATTGCAGGCTCTTTGCCAAGGTTCACTTTCTACCCATAATTGGTCAATTTCTTCATTAGTTAAAGGTACAACAATTTCTGCTGGGTCCATTCCTGTCAACTGATGAAGTCTTAATTTTCCTTTAAAAATAAGTTCAGAAATCTTTTCCACATATATCTTTAACTTCTTATTTAGTTTATGTGGAAGAAACATCCATTCCAATAAAACATTTCCCCTTTGCATTAAAATTCCTTTAGGAGAATGCTTAGAGGGCAAGATAACTAGAATTTAATTAAAGTCTGGATCCACACGATCCAATCTTGTAATTTCTTTTCCACCAAAGCCAGTTCTTTCTCAGCTTCAGGTGACAACTCTCTCAGACTATTTAAGTCCTTGTCACCATTTAACATTTTGAACAGATTATCTAGTTCATCATTTTTAATTCCAATAGTGGGTTGTAAGTTGGCAATGTCTCCTAGTAGTCTTTGAAAATCATTAAGTGTCTTTAATCTATCTCTCCTGATCTGTACTTTTTGGGGTCTAATTTTTTGTTGGCCTATTTTATATCCTAAATAATTAATGGAATTCCCTCTTTGTACTTTTTCTGGGGCAATCTGTAATCCCCAAGCAGGCAAAACTCTTTTTCACTTCTTCAAAAAGTTTTTCCACTGGATGTGGGATATGTCTTGATTGTTAATTGATGTAGGAAAACCCAGTCTATTGTGAATGTCAACATTTCATGGTCTGGGCTCTGGCTCTGTAATAATATTAAAAACTAGCTGAGAACTAAATGTCAAGTTTCAATCCTGGGACAAATTGCTGAGGTGCCTATTTAACATATCAATTCAGACCTGGTCACCAGGGTCTCCTAGAATCCCTCAGTCCATACCTGTTACAGGGTATTCCTGGCATACCTTGTCCTCTTCCCTCAGAGGCTCTTCCCTCTATAAGCCAAACATTTTGGCTAGCCATTCCTTTTGTATCCTTGGCCTCTTGGGTTTTGCACATTTCTCTTCTACCCCACCCCCACATGGCCCAGTTCAGTCTGGTCATGTTCGCTCTGGACTCACAGATGTCTCTGCCTCTGGCTATGCACTCACACATCTATAATAAACTATCTTCTCCACCACACCAACAGGCACTCATGTGATTCTCTTTTTATTTATTTTTTATTCACTAAAGAGGCAAGCAAAGAAGCATATATACTCTATTAGCTTTTGTCTGTGAATCTGATGTGACTAGCCACTTTATTTCTGGCCTTGACACCCAAAATAAGAAATTATAGATACATGGCCTCTTCCTGACTTTTCACACTATTGCATTTAAGTTTTCTTCTACTTTACACCTTAAGACTTTGAAAAAAAAAAGAAGAAAACTAACTTCAAATGGTAGATGAAAAGAAATAATCAAAATTGGATCAGAAGTTTAAAAAACTAGAAATACACAGACATATAAATACAAACACATACACCCATGTGACCCTCTCTGTATGTGCACATAGACACACATACCAGAATAAATAAAGAACAGGATCTTTGAAAATAATAAATAATATTGACTAAACCCTCAGCCAAATTTACCAAAAGAAGAAGAAAAAACTCAAATTAATAAAATTGAATATGAAATGGAGACATTAAATCAGATATCAATGATACTCAGGAAATCAAGAGGCCAAGACTATAAAATGTATACTGTGCTAAACTGAAAGACTCAAAAGAAATGGAGAAATTTCCAGATGCCAAAATTAAACCAAGAGGAGATAAATGACTGAAACAGATCCATAGCTGGCAAAGAGATAAGAATAGCAATAAAATGCTTTCCAAAAAAAACAAAACAAGCAACAGAACAAGAGAAATTTAACGCAGAATACTACCAGACCATCTGTGTAGCTTTGAATATAAATGCACTCCCCAGGCTCATATATTTGAATGCTTGATAATTAGAGAGCGGCAGTATTTCAAGGTGTGTCCTTGGTTGGGTATGTGCAGCCCAGATGGAGAAATTGTATCACTGAGGGTGGGCTTTGGGGCTCCAAATACTTAGGCTAGGCTAGGCCCCAGTCTCTCTCTCTCTCTCTCTCTCTCTCTCTCTCTCTCTCTCTCTCTCTCTCTCTCTCTCTCTCTCTCTCTCTCCCACTTCCTCCGTCCCTCCCCCCTCTCTTTCTTTCTCTTCCCCTTCCTCCCTCACCCCCTCTCTGTCTCCTACCTGCTGATATGGATGCAGAACTTACAACACCATGCCAACTTGCATGCCACTATGCTTCACAGTGTGATAATAGTAGTTTAGACCTCTGAATGTAAGCAAGGTCCAATTCAATGCATTCTTTTATAAGAGATGCTATGGTCATGGTGTCTTTTCACAGCACAAAACACTAACTAAAATACCATCTAAACATGAATACCAATGCTTCTCAAATAGTTCCATGAAACAGGGATAGAATGGAAGGCTTCCAATTTGTTATTATGGCAACAATATTCTGTCAATACCACAAAAAAAGGAAAGAGAAGTTATAGGCTGATTTCTCAGATGAATATAGATGTAATATTTTCAATAAATTACTCAAAAACTGAATTCAATACAATATATCCAAAAGATCATATTCTGTCAATGAAGAAGTGGTTCAACATATACATATGTTGTTCAAAGCAAAGCTATATATATATATATATATATATATATATATATATATATATATATATATATATATGACCATTAGAGATATGTGTTTTCCAGTGCTGAGGGCCTGCAGATTGAGAACCGCTGCAATAGCATGTCTGCTGAGCAGCACACAGCTCCTGACATTCTTGTCAGGGGAAATTCCCTGCATTCTCAGATGACACCGCACCATGTGATGACATGTTTCTCCTAAATCCAACTCCTCAGATTTGGAAGCAGATAATGAAATTTACTCTTCTCCCCCATTTCATTGCATTATTTGGGGGTATGGTTATAATTATGGTTCTTATTAGGCATATGCTAATATTTGGGTTTATAAAAGGTCAGCATTAAAGTTGTGATTTGGTCTATATCCGTTTATATTATATTTTTGTTATATTAGTTTACATAATAGTTTATATTAGTGCTCTATTATGCAGACTAGATGCTCCGTTGTGAAATCACCATCAGGTGCTCTGAATCACAATGTTTTCTTTTACCATCTCTATAGCATACACCACACAGATTGCTGTATTTAAATATGTAAGTACCAGCATAAATAAATATGATGTAACAGTGCTTCATTATGTCATCACAGTTGTTTTCTCTGTCATTAAATGCTTTATAATTTTGCTGTAATATTCTATACACCATTGGATGAGTTAAAAATAACATAATTATGGATTGTTGTATGAGGTCTTTTGATATCATAAAACTCCATTGTTCCTTCATTATGTTGAATTTTGATATGAAAGTGCTCAAGTGCATGGTCATAATTATGCATTGTGCCAGTACAACTGTATATGTCAATACAATGTTCACTGTCTCCACAGTACTCCATGAGTTATCACACGGCTTCATTGAGTTAGCAAAATAGTGCACTGGAGAACCACATACTCTATTGTATTCTGTGTGTGCTCAATGCTATACTGTGTACAAAAGTACTCCATTCTGTCAATGCATTCCTTAATTATGGAAAACTAAACTTTTTGGGGGCCCTTCTAGTGCTGCAATATGCCATCATAATAAAATGAATCAACACAATATTCCATAATTATAATATCATAGTACTAATCTATGTTATCACAATTCTTAAATGTGTTATAATATGGATATATGACAACAAAGAGTCCCTGTACTATCATTATGCTGGATTATGTCATTATAATACTGAATTGTGGCATCACAATGCTCAAAATTGTAATAACATTGTGAAAATATGACATCTCAAAGCTGCCTCATGCCACTATTAAAGGTTAGCTGTGACATTTTTATGTCACTGTTAATTGTGTTCTTGTAATTCTTAATTATAACATTACCATGCTCTGTGATACTATGGAGTAGAATTTTATTAATTCAGTGTCCACCACACCATTACATCACAAACCTTCATTACAATTCGCCTTATGGCATTATAATGCTGCAATATGTAATCACAACTTTGCATTGTGACATTTCAGTTCTCCATGGTAACAGCACAGTGCTCAGTTATTATATCACAGTTCTTTCTTACACTAACACAAAGCTTCAATATGACATCAAAATAGTCTATTGTCCAACCAAAATATCCAAGTATGACGTCCAATATTCAACTCTAGCATCACAATGATCCATTGTTATATAGTTCTCCATGGAAACATCACAGAGTCTCATTATGACATCACAATGCAGCATTGTATCACACATCAGCAATATAATGTAACAGTGCAGCAAGATATTGCCAGAATGTGGCAACATGTCCAAAGTTAGCAATGTGAAGGTAAAATAAAGCACTATACTGATATCACAGTGCCAAGATATGACATAATAATGCAGGTTATTTTACCACAATGTTTAATATTACACCCAGTACTTTAGTATGACATCCCCACAGTGATCTTTTGTGCCACTCCATTGTCATGTTACGATCACAATGTTGCATTTTGACATTACCATGCATCTTTGACAGTGTTCTGTTCCAACTTCATGTAATTTAATGATGCCGAAATTGACAACACAATGGTGCACACTAACATTACAGTGCTATATCTTTATATCATTGTTACCTTACAGTGTTCCATTGCTTCAGTGCAGTAGTGACATTTCACATTACAATGCTAGATTTGGACATCACAACCATCTATTGTACTGTCACATGCTGGATTATGATGTCATAATGCTCTACAGCATCTACATTGCATGATGAAACCACAAATTTGTATTTTCGGTAACAATGCTTTAAACATGACACCATATGGCTGTATTGTAACATCATAATAATTCTGATGCCATCCAAATGATGAAATGTGACGTTATAGCCATCCATTGTGCTACCAGAATTTAAGACAAAATTCTTCAGTGTACATCACAATGCTACCATCCGTCAACAGAAGTCTTTGTGACATCAAAGCATGAACATAATGCTCACGTGTGTTATGACAATGCCGAATGTTTATGTCACAGCAGTGAATTATACCAGTATAGTGCTTTATTTTGCCTTCACATCACTAACTTTTGATCTCCCAGTTCTCCTTTGGACATCACGTTGCCACATTCTGGCAATATCTTGCTGTATTGTTACATTGTGTTGCTGACGTGTGATATAATGCTGCATTGTGATGTCACAATATACTTTTGTTTCAATTCTGTTGAATTTTGCCTTCACCATGCTCAGAATAGCAACAGAACCGAGGGACAAATCTTGTTTTTTTACTAAAAATAGAATAAATTTCAAAATATTCTTAAAGTGAATGAGGATTAGACTTAAGAAAGACCAAATACATTTAATTAAACTAGGATTTAAAGTTGCACTAAATAGTAGAATAAAACATGAGTTTAGTAAGGAAATCATCACTATTTATGTTCTTGCTTTTGGAACTTTCTGTGGCCATGGGTATTATCAGGTGCTGTGCTTGCTGCTGTGATAGAACTTCAGACTGGATTAAAGAAGGTTTTCATGTTAACCAAAATGGATGCTACATTATTTGTTCTGCCACCCCATACTTACCACCAAAGTGACACATCTATTAGTCTTTGTCTTGATGCACAAGAACATAAGGAACAGAATAAAATGCTAGATACGAGCGGTGGCAAATTTATATTGCTATCCTTTCTTGGCTTCTTAGTCAAAAGAACCGTTACTTATCTCACAGTCCTCCTCTGGGACGACTACCCTTGATGCCTCAGAGCGCTTTGGTTCCTTAGTCCTCTACCCATGTAACAGTGCTCAAATGCATGACGGGCCAACACTGGAATAAGATTATGAACCAGGGTTCAGGTGCATCTCCTGCCAACGAGACAAAAAAAATCTCTGGTTGTTCAAAGCAAAGCAAAATCCACATTTGGAGTTCCTTTTTCTTCTTTAAAACTCACAGTGTAATCAGTGGAGAGATGGAAGTGGGCTGAAGAGCCATAAAGAAAGAGACATACTGTTGAGATAAACAGATGCCAAGATGGAAGGAGAAAAGATGATGAGCAGCGAAATCTCATCAGACTGAGACTCCAAGAAGATGACTAGCCTAAGCCATTTCTATTAAGCATTAGACCATTAAGTTTGGATCAGTGTTTGGGGAATTTAAAATTAATAATTTTTTATGGGTGCCCAGGTAATAGGATAAGGAACTGTTAGAAAAAGTGGGGATCTTTTTATAAGTTTCTGTGGGTCCCTAAAAATAGGCATCAATTAATTAAGCCAATATACATCTTTGAGCATCCCTTACAATATGAGTATCAAGAAGGGCAGACTGGTATATGAAAAGTTATGTGTCTTGACAAAGGAAATATAGTCATGAATTCCTAATACCTGGAATATCTAATAGACAACAAAATTTGTAAGAGATACATTTTTTCCTTCTTCCTAAATTCCTTGCCTGAAGAATATACCCTGGAGGCACATGCCTTGTACCTAGAATATATATTATACTAACACTCAACTCGAGGAAAGTTTTATGAAAGTTAGACCTTTCATCACTTCTCAGTAGATTCTACTGTGCCACCACATCCTTGCCAGCTCACCAGAGGGCAGAAGTCTTACTGTGTGACTAAAGCTTCCTCAACCTGAATCTGGCTTCAGTGCCTCTTTAGGAAACCAACTCTCTCCTACCTGCCATTAGTGTAGCTGCTGCTGTGACTTTATTAGCACATTGGTATCAGCAGCCACTGGATGCTTTCCAGGTAAGCTATTGCTCCCCTCTCTCAGGCATTGCTACTCTTCTATTCTGTTGACTTAAGGCTCATGCTAGAGGTCACCTTGACTATTCCCTCTGTCTCTCTTCTCTAATTCTGCTTCCCATAGGAGGAGCTCAGCGCACCAGGGCTTTTCTTGCTGCCATTTCCCCGGCACCAGTCCTTGTTCTGAAGTAGACTGGTTTAAGGAGACTTGTCCTACTATAATCCACATGTGGTTCCCACCAACTGGCTGCATCTGGATCTCTTGGGGTATCCTCCCTATGAACTTTAGCTCATTGTTTGTGCTGGATTACTTGTTTGATTCATAGTAAAGTGCTGAAAGCTGTGTCTTTTCTATATACAGAGATATCAAACTCTACTAATCCTGATTATTTTTACAGAAAGATCACTGCACGTGTGATCTACATGAAAATTCTAATATTCAACAACTAGATAGAAATAATGGAAAAGGCCAAACCTAAATGAAGCTGTAAATAAAAAGTCAGTCAAGTTTTAAAAAAGTAATAAGGCTTACCATTGGGCTGAGTAATGTGGAAGACAGAATATTAAAACTTGAAGACAAATAGAGAAACTGGATCTCTTACACTCTCAAAAAACGAAAAACTTAGCACATGAATAGATTACATAGCATCTTTAGGACACCATTAAAAGGTCAAATCCATAAATAAGCACAGAAGCTAGAATAATTCCAGATCAAAGTCTGGGAAAATATTTTTTATATGTTAAAATATATTTATATGTCCTTTTATTTCCTCTTTCTAGTGTTTCATATGTCCTTTCATTTCAAATGCTTTTTCTTAAATAGATGGCCTCTTTTTTCTTTAACTCCTTCTCTCTCTCTCTCTCTCTCTCTCTCTCTCTCTCTCTCTCTCTCTCTCTCTCTCTCACACACACACACACACACACACACACACATACACACACACTATATCTAGAATTATTTTGTATTCAGATCTTCTTACTTTCACCTCAAAAATTTCTGAATTACAAGGTTGTGCTACTATTGACAACTTTGTAATGAGAACTTATATTGCCAAGTCTATGCCAAGAGACTGACTTTGAGTCTCAAAATCACCTCATAAAGCATTAAATTTACTCCCCGTCTTGTAGGCAAGGAATAGTATCTCAGAAAGAAAAGTGTACTTTTAATCACAACTTGTAAGTAATAAAAGTAGAATTTAGATATAAACAGTTTTTAGTTTTGAAACAGGGTCTTAGTCTGTCTCCCTGCATGGCCTTTAAAATGTGACTCTCCTGCTTCAGTCATTAAGTGTGGATATCACAGGCACAATCCACCATGCTTGATTCAATATTTGTGGGAGATTGTGTTGTTTCATTGTAAATAATTATCCCACCCACTGGTTTAATAAAAAGCACTGATTGGCCAAAGGCAGGCAGGAAGTGTGGGCGGGGCTACCAGACTAAGAAAACTCTGAGAACAGGAAGCACAGAGCAGAAGGCCAGAGAGAAGCCGGAAGAAGCAGGGACAATTATGCTGCTCTAAGAAAAGGCACCCAGCCCTATGGCTGAACAAGATAAGAGACATGGGTTAGATGAAGGGTAGAGAGCTAGCAACCTATATGCCTGGGCCTGAGGCCAATCAGCCTAAAATTAATGAAAGCATCTGTGTGTCACTGTGGGACTGTGGGACTGCAGGACTGAGGGACTGCGGGTCTGTGGGTCCTAAACCTTGAGGTTAGGCCCAAAAACTCAGAGCCAGAAACCTCATACTACAAATGGCAGCATAACGTGGGGCAAATATGTCCATATAAAGCCATAGAAAGCTTTAAAAATGGTCTAGAGCCCAAAGCAGCCTCTGAATTGTGTCTCCCTTGTGAGAGGTACAGAGACACCCTGGTGAGGCACATGGGCTTTTGGAGTACAGCTTAAGGTATAAATGGCTTGTTCCTGAAGTCTCACAGAACCTTCAATATAAGCAAAGAGTTGTAAATGATGTATTTAAGGTTTCCGTTCATAAGGACAAAAAGGGAACAGAGTCAAAGAAGGCTTTCTAGTACCAGTGTTTTCTTGGATCAACTCTATTTGCTGGAGGCAAAGTGAGGGTTGGCTTTTTGAAGAGAAGCTTTCTGATTCAGCCTTAGAGGCAAACTACTTGTGAGTTTTTTAAGAGGTCCTGCTGCCTAACACTTAAATGGAGTTAATGAGCAGCGGATGGCAAAGCTTTACTTGGTAATTATATGGACCCTAAAATTCCCCCAGAGTACCTGGGTTAAAAAGATAAATTCTATGAAATTAGACTAGGAGCTGGGTAGAGCCATCCATCCATCCTACCAACCTTGAATCCTGGCAGATTAAAGGTGTGTTCAGAAACAGAAAGAAATAGAAGAATCTGGGTGGAGTCGATCACCCTAGCCAAACAAAGATGTGGTCAGTGACAGAAAAAGTTAAGAAATAAATATACAGTAAAGACAGATTTTTTTTAAAAAAAAAAGTCTAAGTGGTTTAAAGTGTGTTGAAAAAATCTATATACATAGGCTTAGAGAAAGAAAAGAAGGTAGAGAAAGCCCTTAAAAAAGAAATAGAGTAAAATAAATAAATAAAAAATAAGCCACGTAAAGATGGAAAATACAGAGAATGTCTGGATACTGTATATTATTGTCTTATCTTTAAGTTTCTTGACTGAAAATGATGTAGTAAAAGCTGCTAAAAGACAGTTGATTATAAATTCTCTTGTATTAATCCAATCTATATATCTTGTAAATGAGTTGACTTTAAAATTGAAATGCAAAGATATGCTACTTTGGAGAAGAGGTTTTCCTTTTATTTCTACAGAAAATGAGAGGCTGTGGATTTCTTCCTGGATAAAGAACATAAAGTTTGATAGAGGAAGACCCCCTGAAAAATCTCCAATGAAAATGGATGGACCAGATGATTCAGAATTTCAGAGGACCTCTGTTGAAGCTTCCCCAGCTCTGTATCCAGAACAATTTCAAGGAGACTGGCTGAAATGACCCAGCTTTACAGACTACTCCACTAAAGACTTGTGCGTAATCCGACATTTTTTCTTTGGATTCCTATGGGATTGCCAGCGTCCCCATTCAGCAAGAAGTAGCCTAGAGAATGACGCCCACATTCCCAAAACAAGGATTATGGATGTTTGTGTTTATTTGTGTTGTTTATAAGTTGTTATAGATAAGGGGGGAAAGAATATTAGATGTGGAGTTCTTTTGTTTAAAGAAGAGAAAAGGGGATATGTGGGAGATTGTGTTGTTTCATTGGAAATAATTATCCCACTCACTGGTTTAATAAAAAGCACTGATTGGCCAAAGGCAGGCAGGAAGTGTGGGTGGGGCTACCAGACTAAGAAAGCTCTTGAGAACAGGAGGCACAGAGCAGAAGGCCAGAGAGAAGCTGGAAGAAGCAGGGGACAACTATGCTGCTCTAAGAAAAGGTATCTAGCCACATGGCTGAACATGATAAGAGACATGGGTTAGTTTAAGGGCAGAGAACTAGCAAGTTATATGCCTGGGCCTTAGGCCGATCAGCCTAAAATTAATGGAAGCATCTGTGTATCACTGTGGGACTGTGGGACTGCAGGTCTGTAGGTCGTAAACCTTGAGGTTAGGCCCGAAAGTCAGGGCCAGAAACCTCATACTACAAATATTAATGACTTGCTAATATCCCATTTACATTTGAGGATCCTGGCACTCTCTGGAACACACCTTCACTGTATACTATCCTCTCTCAAAGGACTTCCGTGACTTTCTACCTTCCACCCAAACTTCTGAGATCTCCAGTCAATCCATTATATGCTAATCTCCAAGCTTGATAGGTCCCTCTGTCTTATCAAGGTGTTATGGAGTAGAGCACAGCAGCAATGTTCCAGGTTGCCTAAGGAAGTCTAATATGACAGTGCTCTCCCTCATGTCATGTGTGAAGACCCATGACAAGGAGAACTGGTGAAGCTTAATCTTTGACTGAGTCCCAGATGAGCTCATCCTTCTCTATACCTGGAATCAAGCAGCTGCTAAGATCCCAGGGCTAGAGAAACCAGAAAGTTACAAGCATTACTTCATGAAGCTAGCCTGCACTCAACATGAGAGTTAGAGAATCCTGCAGGAAAAAAGTGAGCACTGGGCCCATGATGGACTCCTAGGCAGGTTTCTACCTAGCCTTGAACCAGTGCTTCTGGTCTAGGCTCTACACCTCTCTTTTTCTGTTTGTAGACTATACCAGCTCTTTCCAGTACCTATTTCTTGTTCTCTAATTGACTGGTCTAAATACACCCCTTTGTACTACAGTGGTAGTCTGTCTCCAGCTGTTTACTCATCCTTGTTCCTTGAAGTGTCAGAGTCAACCTGTAAAGTGTAAAACTTGTCAGATCTCTACAGTTGCTAACAAACCGATGATTTCACATTCCCCATCTCATAGTATCCCCATTTAATCCATATGTGCCCAGAGAGAATGTACTGAGACTCAGAGCTGACCTGCATTCTCCAGCCACATTTAAGGTCATCTGATTAGAAGCAGGATAGTGAAGCTACAGAAAAGCTACAGAGACACAATTTACAATTAGTCTCCTCTGACTGACAAAAATGCCTCAGCAGGTAGAGAGGCTTGCTACCAAGTCTAAGGGCCAGATTTTGTTCCCCTTCCTACCCACATGCTATAAGGAGAAAACACACCTCTTCCAGTTGTACTCTGACCTCCAAATGAGGACACTCACCCTTAAAACACTATTAGAATTTTAAGAGAAAAATTATGTCCTGTCTAGACCAATGCTGTATAATTTAAAGGACAGAAATCTAGGAGACTAATGTTTCTACTGCTCATTGGGCCCATTTCTCTTATAACTTCATCTCCTGGGCACTCCAAACCCTATGGGATACTGTTAGATGTGCAATAAAAATTTTTCCTGAAGAGTCTAGTTCCAGGTGACCCAGATTAAAATCAGGGGAATCACTATTGTTCCTTTTCTACCAAGTTTCTACCCTTAAGATTATTTGTCTTTCAACAAATACCAGAGCCAATTAGACTTTTCTATTGAGTGTAGGTTCCTTGAAATTTTAAATGTCGCTAATGCACAGCTTACTATCCCTAGAAATTCACCACTCTCCTTTAAAAAAGGAGGTGATTTTGTTTCTTTGAATACATCACCATGAAACTCCCATCCATGGTCTCTTGTGATTTTTCATATATAGCATCACATTTTACTTAGTTATTTTGTAAAAATTGCAGCTGAACATATAGAAATAAAAAAGGACAGCAAGACATTTTTCTTACTCAGCACCTCCAATGACAACATAAAGAAAAATTATAGTACAATGTCATATCTATGATATTAACTGTGGCAATAAGGAAATGACATCATCAAAAAACATTCGCATATGCTTACTATGGCAAAATTCATAGTAACTAAGATAGGGAATCCACCTGAATGATTATTTATTGGGTGAGTACATAAGAAAAAAGCAGAATACAACACTAATCTAGTTACCATTTACCCATCAATATTCTCACTTAAAATTATGCCTACATTGCAAGCACGTGCGTGTGCACACACACAGATATCTCCTAACTGTGGAAGGAGATGGATTAGACAACCTTTGGGCCATTTACCAGACATTAGAGTAGGAACCAGAGATGCTGAGTCAAAATAGATACAGGGTCCTAGATATATAAACAAAATTCAATTACAAACCATTATGCATGCCAAACATATTATTGTTTATGTTACTAGGAAAGATGGTTAAGCTAGTGAGACACCATTGAAACAATCTAGTCTCTGATTTATTTTCCCACTATACAGTTACACGTAGGACCACAGTTACAAAATGAAGTGTTTTTACTATATCTTAAAATTTCCAAGCTTAAGGATAACAAAATAGGTAAAGGTAGTTGCTGAGAAAGCCTAATGACTTGATTTCAATCCTGTGAATACATATAAATGTGAGAGATGGGAATTTCCTCCATAAAAATATTCTCTGACCTCTACATGGTGGTCAAAGCATGTGAGTCAACGTGTATCATCAGTCAATGAATGATAAATAATTTTTTTTTAATTCTGAGTCTTATACATGTCCCTTGCAAGGAAATTATTTCTAAACATTTTTCTCTGTGATTAGGGGTGATTTCTGACTACATCTTGATCCAAAGATGGAAAGAAAATATTGGGAAATTTGGAAAAGGACAAAAGGGAGAGAAGTGAATGTCATAGCTAGTACAGACAGTGATAATAATATTGATCACATGATTAAATTGTATAGAGGGACTGAAAACAGAGAATTAGAAACTCCATTGATAAAACCGAGGAAATACTTTCTCTTTTCAAGATCCCATCAGAGAGTTCTGAGCTGTGTGGTCATGGATATATAGTCATACTCAGCACCTCAGTGAAGGATTTTTCTATTTCCTCCATGACAGCATATTTCTTAGTTTCCTATTCATATCTTTATTCGTAAGGCTGTAGATGAAGGGGTTTAGCATAGTGGTGATCACGCTGTGCATCATCAAGGCTCCTTCAGTTGACTGTGAATTTTCCACTAAAGCAGAACTGAGACACACACCCAGACCTGTGCAGTAGGATAAATAGACAACTGATAGGTGAGATGCACAGGTGAAAAGGGCTTTGTACTTTTCTTGCAGTGATGATATTGCGTGTACGGAGGAAGCTATATTGGAGCAAGAGTAGAGGGTGCCCATCATCAGTGGACAGCAAGCCCATATCACAGCTTCAAAATAGATAACCACATCATTGAAAGTAGTGTCAGAGTAAATACTGTATACCACTTGGTTAATTTCACAGAAAAAGTGTGAGATTTCAAAGTCTACACAGAAGGACAGTTGAAATGTCCTTAAGCTTTGTTTTGTGGAATAAAGAATATTTATGATTCTGTGTGCTAAGATCATCAATACACAGAGTCAAAGGTTCACAATGACAGTATAATATAGAGAAGGACAGGTGGCCACATTCCTGTCACAGGCCACCTAAGTCAGAAAGATTTCCATCCCTGAAAAGAGTATAAAGAAATGCATCTGGGCAATTTATATATGTGATGACATTACTTTGCATGTGTATATTCATCAACATCTTTGTGACAGTTGTATAAGTGGAGCATACATCCACAAAAGAAAGGTTGGCCAAGAAAAAATGCATGGGTGCATGCAGATGAAGGTCTAAAATTGTTACCATGATAATGAGCAGGTTTCCAAGCATGTTGACCAAGTACCTGGCACAATAAGAAAGGCTGAAGTCTTGGGGTTTTTTTAATTCAAAGAAGAGATAATATGAAATTTGTGAGCTCCATTTAGTTAATGTAACTAATGAAAATAGAGAGAACATGAAAATGTGTGACACAATGAGAGAAACCCTACATTGCATAACTTGTATCCAAGACTTGAATTCTCAGACTTTATAAATGGGATCTGCTGTAGTCCATAGCCTTTTCATGTCATGGCACACCCTGCCTTTTCCTGCCTGAGTCTGAATGCTAACTATCTCCTGAATTTTGGGAATATAAATTTGTTATGTACATGTAATAGCCATGTCTAAGGAAAGGAATGGTCCACACACAATGCAAATGTTTCTAAAATCATATTGGTATGAAATAGCATAAATAATAACTTAGAGTGACAGTGTAAGAAAGATGTAAATTGGTGACAGTTACTATGAAAAAACAGAGATACATAAGTAATGGTATATAGAAAATATTAATTGTTCTGAGCATGGGGGGGAGAAGATACAATAGACAAGTGAAAAGATACTCGTAGAGAGATAATAAGGAAGCTGTGTTACCTGGCGGCATAAATGCCTTGCAGAAGGAACATCCAGTGAAATACTCTGATGAAGGTATTTGTTTAAATATGTAACTATAACCTGAAGGCAGAGTGACTAGGAGGATGAACAAAAAAGGATATTGCAGAATGAAATGGCTTTAATGTTGGTGAAATATCAGAAATCATGACATCTCTCTGGTCATATGTCTTCATATTTTAATTTTAATTTGGCTGCAAAAATTCTTAGGTATTTGTTATCTTCCTGTTGCTGTGATAAACTGACTTAAGGGAAAGTTATTTGCTTATGATTTGAGGGCACATCATGGCCATGAAGCGAGGCAGGCAAAACTATAAGATGGCTGGAAGCAGTGCATCCACAGTCAGGAGGTAGATAGAAATAAATACTGGTGCTTAGTACATCTTCTTCATTCTTACGCAGGTTTCTCATCGGATGGTGTCACCCACATTTAGGAAAAGCCTGTCCTACTTCAGTTCACCCAATCTAGAAATCACCCTCACATCCTGAGAGGTTCGTATTTTTGTTAGTCTATAACCTGTCAACCTAATAAGATTAATCACCACATTTTTATGAATTGAAAAGTATCTTTTTGCTATTGTAATATATTAGTTTATTGCTCCAGTCTCTGTGTTGTGCTGTGGTCCATGAGGTCCACATAAAATTATGTCCTTCTAACTCATGTACTATGATTAGGAAAAACCTATGAGAGACAGGCCAATAGAATCAAAATGTGTTTCTTAAAAGGAAATGGACAGGGTTTGGAAAGTGCAATATAGTAAAGTGAGACACACTTTATTATGTGTGAATCTGGCCCACAATGTGTGTGTGTGTGTGTGTGTGTGTGTGTGTGTGTGTGTGTGTGTGTATGAGGTTTGGGGGGGGTGTAACACCTATATGTATAGGAATAGAATGACATTTGGAAACCGGGATGTTAGACGATGGATTAAGGGATGCCTAGGACATACAGTCTTCACGAGGATAGAAAACTGTCACTTCAAATAAAAAATTACAGTAAGTTTGTTATTATTAGAGAGAGATACAGACATAGAAAACTGACAGACACTTGAGAGACAAAAGCAGAGATAAGACAAGATAGATATCTTTGTGTGAGATGGGCAGGGGTAGGGTCTTCCTACATGATTCTGGAGACTTTATAATGAAGATAAAGCTTTTTATTATCACCACTCCAATTACAAGCATATATCATATAAGATATAAAACCCAGTAAAGTATCAAAAATGAAACATTTAAAATATAGAAGTAGAAATATCTTTTTGAGTTTTTGAGTGTAGGGATCAAAACAAGCTAATGAATATATTAATAGTTTCAACCATGTATTTTTAATTATACTAGGAGCATGCAATGTTCTTGAAGGTATTTTAAAATATACTATATATAATTTTTGCTGTTTGAGAATTTCATTCATGTATATAATTTGCTTGGTTTGAATCCATCCTCATGCTTTTCCTTCTCATACCTTCTTTAACCTTACCCTCACTTTCTTCTCCAAACTTAATGTGCTCATTTTTCAGACCCACTGATTTCACTCAGGGCTCAAGTATGTGCTTGGGTGTCCAACCATCTACTGCATCATGGATCCCCACTAAGGGGATACTCAAAGAAGCCCATTCCTTCCTCCACTAGCAGCCACCAATCACCAGTAGCTCCTCGGCCGGGGATGGGATTTTGCCTGATTTTGATCTTGTGTGAGTCTTTCACATGCAATTTAATATATTATTTTGCAATATTTCTCTCTTTACTGGAAAAGAGAACACCAAAATGTAGGTTCCTATGATGCCGTTGATGAACCTTTTCCCAATCTTATCCCACAGCTATGTTCCTATTAAACTCTATTCTATTATCTGCTTTTATGACCAACATTCTAGAATCCACGGGGAACCCAATTAGTATATCTCATTCTGTGGAGAACAAAACTACACAACCAGGCACAGAGATAGCTATCAGTCTCAGTTTTATGCACAAGAGATCTATGTTTTTATTTTCCAATGTGAGTGCAGCTGGGTTGTTTGGCCAAATCTAAAGGGCGCAGTATGGTCTTGCCTCCTGCTCCATCTAACATGCAAAATTGCCTCTAGAACATGTTCAATGTAACGCTAGGGCATATGTGTACCTTCATTTCTTCCATTGGGCTGTGATCAGACTCCTAAAATGAGATCCATGTGAGCAGGCATTTCAAATGCCTTGCTTTCTTTGAAGTTTCAATGCTCTGTGTGAATATTTCTGCATTATGTAGAATAAAAGGAAAGAAAAGCATATGGGACATAGCAAGAATAATAAAGAAAAATGAAGAATCCAATGGATTACAAACAAAAAACAGGCTTAACCAAATTTAATGAGGTGTTAGTAAATTGGTGTAAGGACTATAACATTTACAATCAAATGTTACCAGTAGAGACTGCTGTTTTACTTGGCAATAACCTACACATAAGAGAACATAGTTACAATAATCTTCTCACTGCATGGCCCACAGCAGGTGGTTGACAGTAAAGAGTTATTTAATAAGACTATTTGAGAAGATAGGATCAAGCTTCTTTGCCTGGCTATATGGTGATGCCAATGCAAACAGACATGTTCTTAGCAAACAGTGCTTGCACATGCTAAGCAAAAGTAGAAGGGATATATTTGCATCTTTGTATGTCTACTCATTAGGAACATCATACCATTTCTATGATTTCCCACCTGAGAACATTTGAAAATGGGATGTTTCTGTGCACAGAGAAATATTTTTCTTGCTGATTGTCGTTTACTATCTGTCTCTGGGTGATGTTATCTCCTGACACCATATCAATACCTTCAATAAAATTTTGTTCAAACTCTAACACTAAACAACCACTTTTTTGGATCTCATGGCCTTTACTCATACTGAGGACATAGTCCCTGATGTCACCAGAATTTCAACTTTTTACCTCTTCTGCAAAGGACTGATTTGTCATCTCTTAATGTAAACCGTGATTAATATGATTCTTACCTTCAAGTAGTTTAAGAAAACCCTTACCTTTTGGAATACTCATTGACTGAAGGCATGTTGTCACATTATCCTTAGGGATAGGAACTTTACTTTCTAGGTTTTGTTGACTCTAACCCTTGTGGTCTGTACTGCCATGGATTAATTCTTAACTGGTGTGAATGGGAGTCAGAACATTATGTGATTTGCTTAGTTGGAGTCATTCAAATTGTAGTGTTAACTCTTTTTGTAAAAATGAGAGCAAACATCTATATACTTCGGGTAGAGCACTGAGAGAAGATTGGCTGATTGAACATTTCCTGGGGACACATGAACATGTCTACTCCCTTGAGACAAAGCCACAGAAGCAAAGCAAACTGCTATGATATGCATTTCTCATATCCATCCATTATCTCAAAGTTTTTATTTAGTATCCTTGTGAACATTTTAAGTAGTTTTTCTATTTTGAAATACAGTAAATTTTTGATTGTGTTAATCTCTGTTTCAGTTGGAGGCATTCCTTATAATATCCTCTGTAGATCTGCTTTAGTAGTTACACATTCTTTTAATTTGTTTTTATAATGGAAATATTTTATCTCTCCTTCAATTTTAGTGAATTTTTTGGTATAAAAATTTGAGTTTTGATCATCCAGAATTTGCTATACATATTTCTAGGCTTTACTGGCTTTAAAACTTTCTGTCAGAAATTAAGTATTATTCTGATGGGTCTGCCTTCATAAGTGTCTTGTGGTTTTGATGGTCTTTATTCTGTGGTTTTAATGTTTTAACTATAACATATTGAGAGAATTGGAGCTCACCACACTCTTGTGAGTCTTCCCCAGAGCATATTCTGTCCCCACCGATGAGTCCATAGCTTCTGAATCTGCAACACGATATGGAAATTCTCAAGGACCAATAGACTTTATGCATACTTAGAATTGGCCCACACACTGAACATTTAGCTGCTAAGGTTGGTGGGAAAAGCAGAGAGCTTTCTGTATGTCTGTGGCTCTAATTCATGTCAAGTATAATCCCTGAGCTGGATCCTCAGCTATCCCTGAGGCCTCTGCTAGATGCTGAACTGGCACGAAGCACTTATGGGATTCACAAACTTGCATCTTGAGATATGATCCCTAAGGGTTTTTTTTTCTGGCAGCTTCATAAATTCAGTTTTTAGATTAAAGTCCTTGGTTAATTTTGGATTAACTTTTATACATGGGAGTTACATAGACTTAATTTTTTTCTACAAGTAGATATCATATTTTTCCAGCACCATTTGTTGAATAGAGTTTTTGTCTTTTTCCTCTTTTTAAAGAAAACATTTCTTATGATTTCGTGTCACACCTTGATCATATTCACCATCTCTCTAAACTCTTTCTAGAGTTACAGTCTCTGTTATATCCAACTGACTTTGTGTTCTATCATTTTAAAATCTATCAAATCAAATTTCTGCTATATATATGCTGTTGAGAATATGGCTATCCATGAAGCATAGTTGACCCACGAGGGTCACATAATTAAAGAAATACAATGCTCCCTTTTCCAATAAATACTCAGCTAGGGGTGAGACTTTATGCCAACCCCCCTTCCTTTGGAATTCTGTTGGCTTGAGTTTGGGCAAGAGTAGCCTCTCATTGCACCTGTATACTAGAGAATATCTCAACCTCCAATGGAGAAGCTTTTTTTGCAGTGATGGCAATAAACAGAGAGCCCTTCAGTTGGTCAAAGAGCATAGATTAAGACGCCAGAGAATGATTAGTTTTAAATGAGTTATCTATAACTTATGGCTCTTTCCAAAGGCTCAGAGTACTTGATGGAAGAGGAGTCATGTAGACCATAAAATCCAGACACGGTTTGTGAGTATAAGGAAATGGCGTTTGCTGCATCACCTAGGCAGTTACCCGTATGAACCAACAGTAGCTGTGATAACATGTTGTCTTTCTCCCCGGTCATTTTTTAAGTACTCTTGTGACATCTATGTAGATTCACATCTGTCCTATTCTATCAGTTACTTTTTTATTGCTGTGAAAATCATGCCTTCTAGTTCCAGACTGTTTATAATCCCGTGAAGGCAGCAAGTGGTAGGCATCATGTCAGAAACAAAAGAATAGTGCTCACGTCATGAACCACAAGCAGGAAACAGAGAGAAAATTGGAAATGGCACAACGATTTTAAACCTCAAAACCTATCCCCAGTGATATGCTTCCTCCAGCAAATACACACAGCCTAAACATTGCCCAACAGCATCATGAGCAGGCAATGAAATATTCAAATGTCCGAGCCTATAGGGATTGTATATTTTATTCTGGTACAATGCTATCTTTTTTATTGTGGCTTTAGGGTATATTTTGAGGTCCTATATGGTGATGGCTTAAGCTTGAAATAGCTTTGTTTATGTAACTCTTCATGTTTTCTTATGCATTTTGAAAAATTTCTTTTTCTGTGAGGTATGGTACTAGAATTTTGATGGGAACTGCATGGGAATTTTTGCAATATTCACAATATTAATTTTTAAATCCCAGAACATGGAAGGTTTCACTATCATCTCTATTTTTTTTTCATAACTTAAAGTTTTGTTCTAAAGGTCTTTCACTTCTTTGGTTTTGATAATTCCTAGGTTCTTTATTTTTTTTAAGATATTGTTAATGTGGTACTTTCTCTAATTTGCTGCTCAACAAAGTTCATTATTGATATATATATTGAATTTTAGCATGCCCCTTTACTGTATTAGACATTAAATACATTTTTATATAGTGTCTGGTATTCTGTTAATTACAGAACCATGTCATCTATAAAGAGGAATAGTGTGACTTCTTCGTTTCTTATTTTTGCCCCTATTATATCTTATCTAATTTTTATAGCTAAGACTTCAAACACTGGATAGATAAGAGTAAGGTATACACAAGACTATGAGCTAAAATAGAAGGAGAATTTTAAATGTAAGGATAAAATATAATTTTCAGCCACGAAGTTCTAATATTCTATTACAATAAAGTGCAATTAGCTAATCTTATACCATGTAATGAGCAATATATATAGAAAAACTGCAGCTTCTGATTTTTCCTTTATGATGAATTTATAGACAGAGCTTTCTATGCCAAGAACAGTTTCTCTTAACAGCAATAAAATTTACTACTATTTAAAAGAAGAGGAAGTTAATTTGTTATCTATGTCATTTGAACATGTATCATATGATTGAAACTTTTGAAGTACCTCCTGGAAAAAATACAGAAAACGACATAATAAAGATGACTGGATATTTCAGTGATAATGAAGTACAATAAATAAGATTGTAAGTTGAATGTGGTGAGATTCAGGTGTCAGCTAATAAAGTACAAAGACATTTATCCAAGGTCCCAGGCTCCTGAAGGGGGAGTGGCCAACCCCATTCAAAAGGGGCTGCTAGGATCTTGGGGTCCCGTTTGTTCTTTTGTTTGTTTGGTTGGTTGTTTTATTTATTTATTTTTGTTTGTTTTTTGACTGGGAATAGAACCCAGGCCGCTGAACTCAGCAAAAGAGCGCTTCCAAGTGTACAACAGAAGGGGCAAATTTTGCTTCTGCGATCAGATCAATGTGTCTCAGATCTGACCCTGGAAATAGGAATTTTTCACTTGCGGAGATTTCTTGAAGCTCAACGGGTACTTTCGTTTCTATCTCAAAAACTTTTTCACGGCACATTTTATGTCTTTATTTCTCAGACAATAGATGAATGGGTTCAACAAAGGAGTGACAACACTGTATAACACCGAGGCTCTTGCTGTTAACTGCGAGTTTTCTGTCACAACAGAACTCAGATATAGACCTATTCCTGTGCAATAAAATAGAGAGACAACTGAAAGGTGAGAGGCACATGTGGAAAATGCTTTGTACTTCCCTTGAGCCGATGACATGGCAAATATGCACGAAAGTATCTTGTAGTAAGAGTAGAGAATGGCAATGAGGGATCCAGCTGCCAACAACACAGGTAAAAGATACATGATGAGGACAGTAACGAAGTTATCTGGACAGGTAAGTTGTAACACCTGATTCAGCTCACAGAAAAAGTGATTGATTTTCAATTCTGCGCAGAAAGATAACTGTAGCTCCATGAGACCTTGTGACAGGACATGCAAGACATTTACTATCCAGGACACCACGACCATCAACACACAGAATCTTGGATTCATGATGACTGTGTAATGCAGGGGGTAACAAATGGCCACAAAGCGGTCATAAGCCATTATGGTAAGCAGAAAGATGTCTAGTCTTGAAAAGAATATGAAGAAAAGCATTTGGGTGATGCAGTTTTTGTACATTATAAACTTACAATGTGACTGGAAGTTCACAAGCATCTTTGGGACAGTGGTGGAGGTGAAACAGATGTCCAGAAATGACAAATTCGAGAGGAAGAAATACATGGGTGTGTGCAGGTGAGAGTCTGAGATTGTGATCAGCATGATGAGCAGGTTTCCAAGCACTGTGACCAGGTACATTGTCAGGAACAGTCCAAAGAGGACAGGCTGCAATCTTGGGTCTTCTGAAATTCCCAGAAGAAGAAATTGCAAAACTTGTGTATCATTCTTTGGCCCCATGTGGTTTATGTTACTAAAAATTAAAGACACAGCAAAACAAAAACAAAGAAAAATACAATAATGAAATTATGTAACCATATGGAAACACTATCACATTCTATAGTCAAGCCCTGAATTCTTGTGTGTGTGTGTGTGTGTGTGTGTGTGTGTGTGTGTGTGTGTGTGTGTTTTGTGAGTTGAATTTTGTATAGTTCTCCATCGAGTGGCAAAAGAGCCCTGTGACGTTTTTTGGAAACAGGCCCGAGTATAGCAGGATTATCTCTCCTGTTGGCATTGCCCTGGAGACCCTAGCTTTTGGCAAAGTCTGCACAATTTGCTGTATAATTCTGGGCATGATCCCAAGGAAGTATTGCTACATTCATTCCCTCCTTAACGTTACTGTACAAGCTATATTGGTGGGTACCTTTAGTTTCACTTACTTTTCTCAATCATGGATAAATAGCTATTGCAAGGCTCCCAGAATCCTCCCCTTCTCTGATGTGAAAATCTTCACTCGCAGATTTTCTTAAAAGTAATGCATTGAAATATTTGAACACTAATTCTGGTGGTGGATTTTTTTTCTCTTTCAACTTAATACAAACCTTGACATGACTGGGAAGAGAAAATCTTAAATTTAAAAACAGCTTCTATAAGATTCACCTGTGGACAAGCTTGTGGCATATTCTCTTGACTGGTAATTGATATGGGTGTGCTAACCCAATGGCCGGGTAATTCTGGCATGAAATAGCACGCTCTGCTTTAGCAGGTGGATCACAAAAAGGTAGGAGAACCCAAAACATTTTCAATCTCTCTAAGAGAAGATGATACCAATAGGTTTAAGAACTAAAAGTTCTTAAATAAGAAAAGTAAGAAGTGGGCAGCAAAAATAAATAAATAAATAAATAAATAAATAAATAAATAAATAAATAAATAAATAAATAAATAATAAGTGAATGAATGAATAAACGAATGAATGAATGAATGAACAAATAAATAAATAAATAAATAAATAAATAAATAAATAAATAAATAAATAAATAAATAAATAAATAAATAAAATAAATAAAATAAAATGCACCAAGGTCCAGCGTCTTATTTCACATGCTCTGCATCACAGACGGTAATGCAGTTCTCTGAAGAAACAACAGACTAGGAAAAACAAGGAAAAGATTGCAGAGCATATTAAACTTTGGTCCAAGAGAATGAAGGTGAAGAAGAGAGAATGTCGGGTTGAGAGGGGGTGACTATGTAGAGAGAGGAAAAATGGGAACAAAATAAACATTATATAAAATAAAATTAAATTTAAAAAACGGAGCTTTTAAAAGTAACAAATAATCAGAACTTGTGGCAGGAAAATGACGGGAAACAAAGTGCCCTTGATGCTGCTGAGACATGAAGATACCAGGAGCGACTCCAATCGCATTTTAAAGTGGCTGAAAAGGTGTTTTGTGGATGGAAATTGCCTGTGTGTTATTTACATTTGCCACTTCCTTTATGTGTTCTGCCCTTTATAAATGTGTCTCATTTCGAAATATATTGATCAAAACTTGCCCTATAAAATCTACTTCCCCCCCTCCAGCCATAGATATATTACATACACACACATACACAGACACACACACACACACCACACACAAACACACACACACACACCACACACAAACACACACACAGCAATGCATACACTTGCTGAAACAAATAACAAAATATGGTCTCATGATCTCATGTGATTCTTGGTCTTCTATTAATATCAGATGCTTCTTGCACCATTCGCACTATGGACATATTTCCTGTGTTATTCTAAAACTTTCAGTTTGGAAATCTTTACAAAGTCCAATAAGAATATTTCCAGTTCTGCCTTTTGTTTCCTCTAAAATGTGAAAACGTACCAAGAGCATGTTCTCCCAAATTCTGTGTTCACCAGGAAACTTCTTCACACTTAGTTCAGTTCCTTGTGTGGCTATTCCCTGCTCCCATCACACTGCACACTCACTACCGTGTTCTTAGTCTAAACATTCAGGTGCAAGGTCTATGTGAGTAGGACCTCACCTACTCTTCTACTTTCACAGGGGCAGTGAATATGTGTACATTATACAAAACAACGGTGACAAAAAGGAGATTAAAATGTGTGTTATACAACAAATGCCAGGGGCTGCAGACAAGGTAAAAGAATTTCAAACAATTGTATTTTAAAGAGTTGGGTTCATCATTAAGAATTAAACAAAATAAAATACCAATAACTGTGTATTATATCTATGTATGTATGTATGTATGTATGTATGTATGTATCTATCTATCTATCTATCTATCTATCTATCTATCTATCTATCCATCCATCCTTCTATCTTCCTACTGTTTGGCAATGACCTACACTAAAAAAGACTAAATGAACAACGTTCTTCTAATTGTGGGACCCAGACCTAGACCATACAACTGCCATGATGGACTTAATAACATCCTGACAGACAGTAGGCTCTTGCTGGCACCAGGTGATTCCAGGAAGGGCCCATGAACAGCAGACACCACTCAGAGATGAGACAGCATAATAATATAAAATACCTGATATTTCAAACATTCCCTTTCTGGGAAAAGGACATTAACAATAGAGTAGATGATAATCTCCAGGTACACATCTGCCGATCTGCTGATATAGGTAAACATTAATGACCACTGCTAAATGTTGAAACATCCCTAGAACTCAAAGCAGCCTATGAATTTGCAACAGGTACCCCTAGCCTGAGTTTGGATCAATCCCAGGACTCTAACCCTGAAGCTTTGAAGCCCTTAGAGCCCTCTCCCCCAGTAAAATCCCCTGCCTCATGCTGATCAGGGTTGCTCCTACACTAGGGCTGCCTCCAACAGACAGTGACCTAAGCTAGCTTTTCAATAAAGAGACTTTGCTGTTTCAATGAACCTGGTCTCTTGGTGGTCTTTTTATTGGGGGGGGGGGGTTAAGGGGATTCTGGACTCTGGGCACAACACTAATCTTTTGACCCACCAAAGCTACTTGGTTATGCACTGACAATGGTACTTTGGACATTTAGCACATGGCAAGAACACATTTTAGTTGAGTTTTAAAACTTCGAATAATTTTTAAAAAGCTACTATTTACGGATGGACTAGATGAGATGAGAAACTTAGAAGAAAAAAGATAGATACAATTTCACGTAAATTGTTTTAATATGTATGACCAAATATCTAGCAACTACAAAAGTACATAAATAATAAACACAAAAGTCTGTTGCTATGCTTATAAAAAGGAAATAGTTATAAGATCGTAATATAAGCAACTCAGAGCAGTATTGGAACTCAGAAATAAGTAATGCCCTAACTTCTTCCAATTCACCATATGTAATGTGTAATTGACCTTGCCCACCAAATGAAATGCAAGGATCCTTGACCTTTGCTCTGCTTCCGTAAATTCCCTCAATATCCTCAATTCCCTTGTTAACTGGCTTCCATTGCCCCTCCTTCACAGTCAACAATAATCCTGAATTGCTGACTTGAAGGTTCATTTCTGTTCTTAGCATATCCATTACACAAATTAATGATTTCCTTGAAGAAGAAAAAAAGCATCCACAGCCTTCTCTGAGCCATCCCTCAGGTCAGCTTGAGTAAACAGGCGCTCGGGTGACTTTAGGAAAATGTTCTTGTCTTCTGTCTTCCACGATCTTTTCTGTTGTGTCTTTGAAACTCACCTGGATGAGTTGTCGAAACAGGAGGTTTCCGAAGTTTCGGAAAGACAACTTGCCCCCTTGAAAACTGAGAGAGGAGACAGACACCGGGCCATAGACGTCAGGAAGCCAATCATTAGACCCTGGAATGTAGAAGACTTCAAAGGAAACAACCACACTCGGTGCAAACCCAGACTGTACACACCAAAGGACAATAGCAGGGGCAGTATTTACAACTATGCAGGTCTTCTAATTGGATGCATTTCCATCTTATTATTCTGTAATTTAGACACATTTCCCCATGGGGTATGAGTCTTCATAGAAATTAAGTTCCTTCCTATTGATTCCCTGTTCCCTATACACCTGTTTAGTGTTAGCTGAATCATTTGTTGATCTTGTTACTTCACCATGGACTCTCCTTGTGTCCAGAAATCTAAGCATCTAACTCAGGACACGGACGTCCAACTACTGTTTACTCAAGATTATGACGAGTGAACCTGTCTTAACTGGCTCCCATGTATCCCAAAGCCTTCATTTATGTTTAGGATACAGCCACTGAGAAATCCGTATTTTAATATTACTCTTTTCTACAAGGCACTAATATATGATCCCTTGATACAAGCCACAAAATGCACAAAATATGTCTTCATGCGACATTTTATAAAATGATTACTAATACCAAGTGTCTAACAAAATAAGTGTTTTTAGTTATCTCTGTATCTTAACAATATTTTTTAACTTAAAATATAATTGTGTCTTTTTGGCGTGTTTCAAATGTGTACACAATGAATTTTAGTCATTTGGATTCTCCATTCTCCCCTCTCATTTGCTTTACCCTTCTACTAAAGCCATCCTCTCTGGAATTCTCCCTGTTTCTTTCATGGTTTTTCTTTTTAATTTTACCACTTTCGGTTTAAGTGAAGCCACTTGCATGAGTTTGTATGTAGGTTATTGACTTAAGAATGGGCAGTTTATCTGTGGTTACATCACTAAAAAAAATGACATTCTACTAGTATTTGTGTGTGTAAATGGAGTGAGTGTGAGATGGCAAGGGCAGAGAACACAGAGTTACAGAAATCAGTGGCTTCTAGACACTATTCACAAGCATGCCAAGAGAGGGATGATGAATACAAAGAAAAGTTTACATTTCTGAAGAGAGACACATAAAAATGGAAGATCTCATGAGTGTTCAGATTGATAGAATCCGTGTCGTGAAATGATAATGCTACCAAAAGCGGTTTACAGATTCAATGCAATCCATATAAAAATCCCCACGACATTTTTCACAGAAACAAAAAATAAATAAATTTTTATGGAAGCACAAAAGATTCTAGGGATTCAAAGCAAAATAATCAGTGATAGGGGGCTTACCATACCATATTTTAAGCTGTAATACAGAACAATTATAATAATGATAATAATAAAAAGCATCATAGTACTGCCACAAAAGCAGACTTG
This sequence comes from Phyllotis vaccarum, assembly GCA_033318265.1. Classification (NCBI taxonomy): domain Eukaryota; kingdom Metazoa; phylum Chordata; class Mammalia; order Rodentia; family Cricetidae; genus Phyllotis; species Phyllotis vaccarum. The sequence goes on along the minus strand of JARWLC010000017.1, from coordinate 68,125,733 downwards.
TGGATAAACAGAACAAAATAAAAGATTCAAACATGAGCACATATAAATACAGCCATCAAAAGCACGCATCGGAGGAAGGACAGTATCTTTAAGAGCAATGCTAGGAAACTGGACCCTTATCCATCACCTTGCAATCTAACAATTCCAAATAGATCAAAGATCTCAATGTGAAATCTGAAATTCTGAAACTTTTAAAATAAAACATAGGCAGTACCTTGTGCAAAATATGTTATGTATTGAACTTTGGACTATTGGCTCCCAAATAATGACATAGAGACTTTTTATTAATTATGCAAGCTTGTCTTAGCTTAGGATTGTTCAAAACTAGCTGCTATAACTTAAATTAACCTGATTATATTAGTCTCATTACCTCTCCTCGATATTGTACTTCTGACTTCCACTCTTTTTTGTTCCTTGAGTTTCTATCTCTGCCCATCAGTCCTGACTATTTTCTCCTGTCTACTTATTGGCCATTCAGCTTTTTATTAAGCCATCTCTTGGCGGAGAAAGATTTTAAAGTGTAGAGAAAGATTACCTCATAGCATAGGTGCAAGAAAGAACTTCCTGAATGAATCACATTCACTTAGAAATTAAAAGTTGGCAAACCTCCCCTCATAAACTAAAAAGCTTCTGTACAGCCATAGAAAGAATTATTTAAGTAAAGAAGAAGCCCACACTGTGAGGGAGAAACTTTGCCAGATACACATCAGATAAAAGAATAATTACAAGACTATACAAAGTACTCAAAATAAATCAAGACAACAAATGACACAGTTAGAAAGTAAATTTTAGCTACATTCTGTGCCCTAGTCCAACTTTATAAATGCTTCTCTTACTCTTGATCAAATATTTTTCTTTTTTCAGCAAATGGCAACCAACACAAAAACTTACAACTGGTCAAATGCAAAGGAAAACTGACTGTAGCTTTCTCATCTGCAATTGATATGCCACCAACACAATCCTTACACTTAAGACTCAGGAAACATCTCAGAATTACTTTAAGAGTCAGAGAACCGGAAAGTGCACTCTCAGATTGTGTCTCCTAGAAAATATAGGGAAGCTACATCTCCAAACCCTCAAATTTTGACTTCCCAAAGAATACCTGAGCAAGATGGCACCAATAGACATGCTAATGAGGAAGGGAGAATTTTATAGGGTCCCACCTGTAAGTGAAGAACTATAGTCAACTCATGAAGGCTGAGAGAATTAGAATTAAGCTCCCCCAACAAGGATGCCCTCTGTTAGTATCCAATACCAAGTGACCAGCCATGTAAACATACAAGTGTGAGAGATTGTGTTGTTTCATTGCAAATAATTATCCCACCCACTGGTTTAATAAAAAGTGCTAATTGGCCAAAGGCAGCAGGAAGTGTGGGCGGGGCTACCAGACTAACTCTGAGAACAGGAAGCATACAGCAGAATGCCAGAGAGAAGCCAGAGGAAGCCGAGGACAACTATGCTGCTGTGAGAAAAGGTACCGAGCCTCATGGCTGAACAGGATGAGTCATGGGTTAGATGAAGGGTAGAGAGCTAGCAAGTGATATGCCTGGGCCTTAGGCCAAACAGCCTAAAACTATCATATGCATCTGTGTGTCTCTGTGGGACTGTGGGACTACGGGTCTGCGGGTCCTAAACCTTGAGGTTAGGCCCAAAAGTCCGGGCCAGAAACCTCCTACAACATACAAGAAACACTAAAAGGAATTACCAGGTTGCATTTATATATTTACATATACACAAATAATATATATATATATATATATACATAAATGTAGCAACTTTTAACATTAACAATTAAAGAAAATAAGAGGTCATGAATTTGAGAGAGAGTGAGGGCATAAGAAGAAACATAAGAGGGCTTGGTGATAGATAAGGTAGAAGTAAAATTATTTATTTTAATTTTAAAAATCGCAAATAAATTTTAAAAAAACACTAAAAAATAAACTGGCTATATGTCAGAACAGAAAGTTTTCAAAAAATTTGGCTAAATCCTAGTTAAACCATTAAAAGTGTTCATCATCATTAACAATTAGGAAAATGCAAATTAAAATAACTTGGAGATTTCATCTTATCTGGTCACAACAGCTAAAAGTAAAAAACAAACAAAACAAAATAACAAAAGCAGACAACAAACGCTTTGAGGATGTGGGATGCAGGGACGCTTATTCACTGTTCGTGGAGCCCCTATGCAATTAAGTGTAGAGAATTATTAAAAAGGTAAAAAATAAATATAGCTTATGATTCAGATATGCTATTCCTCAATGTAGATCCAAAGATCTCTTAATAATGTGAAGCTTACAAACTTATGCATTTATCAAAACATTTTGTTATGTTGTATGTACTTGGAAACCTCATATTTTTTTGAATCACTACCATTAACAAAATGGAAAATATTTATGTATGTAATTTTCTTCATCCTATGATACAAAATGAACACAAGGCTGTGTCTTATATAAAACAATGTGTACAACAGAGAGAGGAGAGGGGGGAAAGAGGGAGAAGACGGGGGAGAAGAAAATTGGGGTAGAGAAGAATCAATTCCATCTTCTTTTCCATATCGGAGAACTTGTATTTCAGATAAACACGTCATCACATGGTGCGGTGTCATCTGAGAATGCAGGGAACTTCCCCTGGCAAGAATGTCAGGAGCTGGGTGCTGCTCAGCAGACATGCTATTGCAGCGGTTCTCAATCTGCAGACCCTCAGCACTGGAAAACACCTATCTCTAATGGTCTCAGGAACCCCAACCCTAAATGTATTTTTGTTGCTTCTTCATAACCGTCATTTTTCTATTAAATACTATCTCAGTTTCTAGGACCATTAGAAATATATATCTTTCAATGGCTGTGCGCCACAGCCTGAGAACTGACTTTCTGCAATGATGTGATGCTGAAGAACTGTAGCTGCCTGGAGTAATGGAGTCTGAGTCCCTTGTGACTTTCAGTATTTACCTTTCTGCACTGATGATTTTGAGTTTGATGTTATTGTATTTATTGATTATCTGTTTTGGGCAGAAAATAAAAGACTCTTTCTTACATACTACATTATTATCTCCAAGCATTTTCTCTATTTCCTAGTAGAATCACATGTTATGTCTTTATTTATTGTGCCTGGCCCTTAGAGACTGCTTTCTTGGCATTAATGACTCTATTCCCATGTCAACCAAATCTTCCTTTGTTTCTGTGGCTCATTTGGTCTCTTGCCCTCAATCTTTCTTTCTGATCATCAAATGTAAGCCGTGGAGAAAGCTTTGTGGTTTTTTGGGGGGGTCCCATTTTTTATGTATTTATAAAGGTTTTTACCCCATGGATACCACTGCTCTTCTCCATTTCCTCCTTTCCAGTCCTCCCTCAGTCTCCCCCTACTCCTACCCATCATCTCCTCCCAAGGAGGGTAAGGTCTCACAAGTTTGGTCAGTTCAGTCCGGCACATCCAGTCGAGGTAGGTCTGAGTCCCTCATCCCAGTATTAAGGTTGGGTTAGGTGATCCTCTGCAAGGAATGGGCTCCAAGATGTCAGATCACACACAGGAAGATAGTTGGATTCTAGTCCATGAGGTTCCACATACTGCCCATGCTCTTCTACAGTCATCTACCTTTGGAGGGTTTAGTTCCTTTTCCTGATGGTTCCCAGTGACTGTTTTTGAATCAGTGAGCTTCCCAGAGCTCCAGCTAGCCATCTCTGTGGGACTTTGTTCATATACTTTCTCTCCCTCCCCCTCCCCCTCCCCCTCCCCCTCCCCCTCTCCTTCTCCCTCCCCCTCCCCCTCTCCCTCTCCCTCCCCTCCCCCTCCCCCTCTCCCTCTCCCTCCCCCATCCCTCCCTCCCCCCCTCTCTAGCTGGACCTGGAGCTTGACTTAGTGCTTAGCTATGTATCTCTGCTTCCACTTCTATTTATTGCTGGATGTAGGTTCTATAACGACACGTAAGGTGGTCATTTCTTTTATTATAGTGGAAGACCTCTTTAGGCACACCCTTACTACTGGTTGGAGTCCTAGCCAGGGACACCCTCTGAGTTCTTAGAGGTTGCCCTAGCCTCTGGCCCCTTTCCAGCCCCACATTGGCTTCCTCTATCAAGACATCCATCATTTTTCCCCCCTCTTTGCTGTTCTTCTCACTCACCACCTCCTTATACCATGATTTGTTCCCACCTCTCCTTGGTCACCACTGGTTATGGTCCCAATTTGCTCAGGAGATCTTCTCTATTTTCTCTTCCTAGGGGAGTCTCTGGATGTTTCTCTTAAGTTCCTTCTGATACCAAGCAGTTCAGGGGTTGTGGTTTGCACCTGTGTATTCTTTGCTTTTTGTCTAAAATCCACTTATGAGTGAGTACATCCCATGTCTATCTTTCTGGGCTTGTGATACCTTGCTCAGGAGGATATACTCCAAGTCCATCCATTTGCCTGCAAATTTAAGGATGTCGGGTTTTTTTTTTTGTTTTTTTTTTTAATGCTGAGTAGTACTCTATTGTGTAAATGTACTGCAATTTGTAATCTATTCTTCAGTTGAGGGGCATCTAGGTTGTTTCCAGGTTCTTGCTATTATGAATAATGCTGATATGAACAAAGTTGGGCTAATGCCTCTGGGATAAAAATGTGCATCCTTTGGGTATATGCCCATTAGTGGTATTGATGGATCATTGGGGAGATTGATTCCCAGTTTTCTGAGGAACTGCCATACTGAATCCCAGAGTGGCTGTACAAGTTTACACTCCCACCAACAATGGAGGAGTGTTCCCCTTGTTCTGCATCCTCTCCAGCATAGGCTTTCATCTGTGTTTTTGATTTTAGCCATTCTGACAATTTTAAGGTGGTATCTCAAAGTTGTTTTGATTTGCATTTCTCTGATGGCTAAAGATGTTGAGCAATTTTTTTAGTGCCTTTCAGCCATTTGCAATTCCTTTCTTGAGAATTCCCTTTTTAGTTCTGAAGCCCATTTTTAATTAGGTTATTTGTGTTTTAGAGCTTCTACTTTCTTGAATTCTCTCTATATTTTAGAGATCAGTCTTCTGTTAGATGTAGGGTTAGTGAAGATCTTTTCCCATTCTGTAGACTGTCATTTTGTCTTATTGACTGTGTCCTTTGCCTTACAGAAGCTTCTTAGTTTCAGGAGGTCCAATTTATTGATTGTTGTTCTTAGTGTCTGTGCTACTGGTGTTATATTTAGGAAGTGGTCATCTGTGCCAATGCATTGGAGGGTATTTCCCACTTTCTTTTCTATTAAGTTCAGTGTATCTGGGTTCATGTTGAGGACTTTGATCCACTTGGATTTGAGTTTTGTGCAGGGTGATAGGTTTGGATCTATTTGTATTCTTCTACATACTACCATCCAGTTATGCCAACACCATTTGCTGAAGGTACTGCCTTTTTCCCATTGAATATTTTGGCCTCTTTGTCAAAATTTAGTTGTTCACAGTTATGTGGTTTAAGGTCAGGGTTTTCAATTCAACTCCATTGATCCACAAGTCTGTTTTTATGACAGTACCATGATGTTTTTATCACTGTAGCTCTATAGTATAAAGTCAGGGATGGTGATTCCTCCTGCAGTTCTATTATTATAACAGGACTGTTTAGACAATCCTGGGTTTGTTGTTATTTCATATGAAGCTGAGTATTGTTCTTTAAAGGTCTATAAAAAAAATCATGTTGGGATTTTGATGGGTGGGGATTGCAATAAATCTGTAGATTGCTTTTGGTAAAATTGCCATTTTTACTGTGTTGATCCTATCTATCCAGGAGCATGGGAGATCTTTCCATTTTCTGATATCCTCTTTAACTTTCTTCTTCAGTTACTTAAAGTTTTTGTCAAACAGGTTGCTATTACTTTGATTAGAGTCACCCCAAGGTATTTAGTGCTGTTTGCAGCTATCATAAATAGTGCCTTTTCCTTTATTTCATTATTATCCCTTTATTCTTAGTGTATAGGAAGATTATTGATTTTTAAGAGTTAATCTTGTACCCTGCTACATTGCTGAATATATTTGTCAGCTGTAGGAGTTCACTAGTACAAATTTTTAGGTCATATATGTATACAATCATATCATCTGCAGATAGAGATAGTTTAGCTTGTTCCTTTCCAATTTGTTTCCACTTAATCTCCTTTTGTTCTCTTATTTCTTTAGCTAAAATTTCAAAAATTATATTGAATAGGTAATGAGAGAGAGGACAGCCTTGTCTTGTTTCTGATTTTAGTGGGATTGCTTTAAGTTTTTCTCCATTTAGTTTGATGTTGGCTGTCAGCTTGCTGTATATGACCTTTATTATATTTAGGTATTTTTCCTGTATTCCTGATATCTCCAGAACTTTTACCATGAAGGAGTTATGGGTTTTTTCAAAGGTTTTTTTCAGCACCTCATGAGATTATCATGTGTTTTTTTTTTCTTTCAGTTTGTTTATATGATGGATGACATTTACAGTTTTTTGTATGTTGAATCATGTCTGCATCTCTGGGATGAAGCCTGAAGCCTACATGATTGTAGTGGATAAATTTTTTTTGATATGTTGTTAAATTCGGTTTGCCAGAATTTTATTGAAAATTTTTGCATTAATGTTCATGAGGGAGATTGGTCTGTAATTTTCTTTCTTTGTATCATCTTTGAGAGACTTAAGTAACAGGGTGATTATGGCCTCATAAAAAGAGTTCAGCAATGTCACATAAGTTTCTATTATATGAAGTATTTTGAGGAGTATTTGTATTACTTCTTCAAATATCTGGTAGAATTCTGCACTGAAACCACCTGTCCCTGGGTAGTTTTTGGGGGGTGGGGAGACTTTTAACAACAGCTTTAATTTCCTTGGGGTTATAAGGTCTATTTAGGTCATTTATTTGTTTTTAATTTCATTTTGGTAAGTGGCACCTGTTCAGAAAACTTTCCAATTATTTGAGGTTTTCCATTTTAGTGGAGTAGAGCTTTTCAAAGTATGACCTGATAATTTGCTGAATTTCCTGTGTGGCTGTTGTTAGGTCCCCCCTTTCATCTCTGATTCTATTAATTTGGATTCTCTCTCTCTCTCTCTCTCTCTCTCTCTCTCTCTCTCTCTCTCTCTCTCTCTCTCTCTCTCTCTCTCTCTGCCTTTTGGTTATTTTGGATAAGGGTTTATCTCATCTTGTTGACATTCTCAAAGAATCAACTTTTGGATTGATTGATTCTTTGTATTGTTCTATTTGTTTCAATTGAATTGATTTCATCCCTAAGTTTGATAATTTTCTGCCCTCTACTCCTTCTAGGTGAGTTTGCTTCTAATTGTTCTAAAGCCTTCAGCTGTGCAGTTAGGTCTCCTGTATGAGATTTCTCTAGGTTTTTCATATAGGCACCTAGTGCTGTGAGTTTTCCTCTTAACACTGCTTTCATTGTGTCCCATAAGTTTGGGTATGTTGTGGATTTGTTTTCATTAAGTTCTAGGAAGTCTTTGATTTCTTTCTTCATTTCTTCCTTGACCCAGAGATGTTTCAATTGAGAGATGTTCAGTTCACATGAATCTGTAGGCTTTCTGTGATTTTTGTTGTTGTTGAACTCTAGCTTTAGACCATGGTGGTCTGATATGATACAAGGAGTTACTCTCATTTTTGTATCTATTGATATTTGCTTCATGGCCAAGTATTTGGTCAGTTCTAGAGAAAGTTCCATGAGGTTCTGAGAAATATGTATATATTTGTTTCTCTGTGTTTGGATAGAAGGTTCTCCTTACATCTACTAAGTCCATTTGGGTCATAGATCCCTGTTAGATCCCTTATTTCTCTGTTGAATTTCTATCTGGTTGACCCATCCAAGGGTGAAAGTGGGGTATTAAAGTCTCCTACAAATAATGTGTGGGGTTTGACATGAGGTTTAAGCTTTAGTAGTATTTATTTTATGTATATAGGTGCCCTTGAGTTGGGGACATAAATGTTCAGGATCGAGACTTCATCTTCGTAGACTTTTCCTGAGATGAATAAGTAATGTCTGTCCTGGTCTCTTTTGATTGATTTTAGTTTGAAGTCCATTTTGTTAGATATTAGGATGGCCATACCAGGTGCTTCTTAAAACCATCTGATTGGAAAGTCTTTTCCCAACCCTTTACTCTGAGCCAGTGTCTGTCTTTGAAGTTGAGGTGTGTCTTGTATGCAGCAGAAGGATGGCTTCTGGTTTTGTATCCATTGTGTTATGGTGTGCATTTTTAGAGGTGAACTGAGTCCATTCATATTAAGGGATATTAATGACTAATGATTGTTATTTCCTGTTATTTTTGGTGGCAGCCTATATGTGTTTCCTTTCTTTGGGTTTTTCTTCTGTGGGATTATACCTGTTTGTGGTTTCCTTAGGTTGGAATTTTCAATAGTGCCACTCTCTATTGAGCAAAAATTTAAATATATGAGCCTGGGGGCCATTTATATTCAAATCTTTACAGATGATCTGATAGAATTCAACATTAAATTTCTCTTGTTCTGTTTTTTGTTTGTTTGTATAAAAACTAAGGAAGAGGCTATGCATCCAACCTCAAATCTCAAGTGGTAATAAGCTGAAAGCCATAACCAGGTAATAACCATATTGTAAAAAGTGTTTTGATGACAGCAGATTGGCATTCTTTATCATGGAAAGAATCTGTGATATTGGGACGTGCTAATCCAGTTAGGTGACTTTTCTATGATAGTGTTTGGCTCTTCATAGCAGACTAAACAACAAACAAATATTATTGTTTTTATTCACAATCATGGAGTACTATAATCAGAAGCCATATTAAGATATGATATCAAGGCTCAGCCAAAATAAAATAGAGGTGAGGACACAAACATATTTTTATAGCTAGTGTTCAAAAGAGGCAGCTATGGAAACTAGCATGGTTAAGTGGAGATTCTATAAGAATGTTAAAGATTTGAGTGGAGATTTAGGAATGAAATACTATGACCTATATGGCTTTAGGATGGACCTGATTGGGGAATGAAAAATGACAGACACATATAAAAAATGTGGAACTGGGTGGGCTGTGTGCACTGATGGAAATGTACCAGAATATTATTATTATAAGTAGCTGAGTGAGGAGGCAGGTTAGATTTTTGGAACACAGTCCAAGAAAAAATTCATTTGAGTTGTATTGTGAGTACTTCCGAGAAAATTCCAAAAAACAAGTCTCATAATCTCTGTTTCTTCAAAACACATGTTCTGGAATGGGCTTTCATGTAAATATGAGTGAAGTTTGTTTCAGAATACTATTATTATAACTATTGTGATCCAGATGATGCTTTTACACACATACCCTTGTAATTATTTACTTGAACTCATGTGGTCCTGGCTCATAGGATGTTTCTTAACCCTCACAATATAAATCATCTGATGCTCTAAATAAAGTTGGCTATTGCATGAGACTTTAGTCTGCCTCACCTTTAAGCTCCATTCTTCCAACCTACCACTCCCAGGTGATAGATAGTCTTGGTAGTAGGTTTCTTTAGGTATACAGTCTCAAGCTACAGTCATCTGGGATGAGGGAGCTGTGGTTTATACTTTCCGTACTGTCAAGATCCATTATCAGATGAGGGAAGGGTTTTGCCATTTTCCTGAGCCTAATCTATTGCCATAGCCATGAATTTGTAGTACCAGTGTTCTTGGCATGGCTGTGTGTTCCCCACAATGGAAAATTTAGTAGTCTTATTCTCTGTAATGAGGAGTAAACCACACTTTTATAGACTTTGGCAGAGAATAGAATTTTGAGCATAGAATAAATGCTTAGCCTCTAGATTTTTTTGAGAATGCTGTTTTGCTGAACTGTGAGATTAATAATTCTGATCCATGCTGACACATCACTGGATTTTCAGAGCCTTCTCCTCACCACAATAAGGTTCATGTTTTATATGCATTATTCATAGTGTTCTAAAGACACTGAGGAATTCACTTAAAGAAAACCTTGAGGTTCCAGGCCCAACAATGTTTTCTCTCAGGATCCAAGAGATACATGGCTGCCAGTGAGGGTAATAACTATAAGCTATTTGATATTCTCATACTATTTTCTTTACTTATTTCATATTTATTGGCACAACAATTCTAACAGTGAGGGCATAGGCTTATATCCGCATGCAGGCAGCTATTCTTTGTCAAGGCAATGCAGGGTTTGAATTCCTCAGGGTCACAGAGAGGGCTAATAAGATTTATACACAGGCAGTAACGGACAACTTTGGTTTATGACAGAAGGTGGGAGTTAACTAAAAATTTGAGCAACAAATTCATCCAAAAGCAGGAAAATTATGTGCTCTAACTAAAATTCTAAATGAGAAAAAAAAAACATGAACAAAGTAAAGTCCTAGACTGTTTCCATGAAGTCTTCATGCAGTTGCTTCTCTGACGGGTGTGGCAAGTATGACCCGAGTAAACAATGGAGGAAACAGCAGATGTTCTGCTATAGTACTTTCCTTAACAGGGGGTCTTTTACTGTTAAGGCTCAATTTGCACAAGAGGCAGTACCTATCACTTTCTAGCTTCTTGGCCTTGTGGTGCAGTACTTCAGAATAAATGTTTGTTTTAACATCTGCAACATGGAGTTAGTTAATCACAAGCACTATACCTTTAAGTTAGAATCTCGTATTAATGAATCCAGGTGCATGTAAGTATAGGGAGTTAAAAACCTAAGATGAGTGGTGTTAGCTCTGGATAGTTATATCTGTAGGGATGGTGAACTTAGGACACACCAATGTGTCATCTATCTGTAGCTATCCTTGGATGTCTGGGAAATGTTTCAACTGAAATACTTTGTCTGAAGGATAACTCTGACCAGATATTTACTAGTAATGATAACTGCAGGGAGGGCAGACATTGAGTCTGCTCTGGGCAAAGGAACAAAGACCTGATTTGTGAGAAAAAAAATCTTGTCGGTGTGTTCTCACATACAGCGAGAAGTTATCAATATGTTCCCAGATGTATGAGGGAAATTATCCCCAGTAAATGATCAATCACACTGCTAAAAGTTCCTGAGAAATAAATTTCAAGAAAATTAGCAAAATGGGAAAGCTATAATCATCCATGAAATCCTCTGCAGGAAGCAGCTAACACATTCAAAAGGAATTAACACCAAAACACCTTGAGGTTTTGGATTTATCTTTACCTTGGATCAGCCTTGACAGTGTCAACTGAGTTCCTACTTCATATATTTGCAGCTTCCAGCAAGACCCATTTGTAGTAACAAGTTTCTGGCCCGGACTTTCAGGCCTAGCCTCTAGATTTAGACCCACAGACCCACAGACCCACAGAGACACACAGATACATAGGATAGTTTTAGTCTGATCGGCAGGCACCCTTCATCTAACCCATGACTCATCCTGTTCAGCCATGCAGCTCAGCACCTTTTCTTAGAGCAGCATAGTTTTCCTCTGCTTCTTCTGGCTTCTCTCTGGCCTTCTGCTCTGTGCTTCCTGTTCTCAGAGTTTTTTTTTAGTCTGGTAGCCCCACCCACACTTCCTGCCTGCCTTTGGCCAATCAGTGCTTTTTATTAAATCAGTGGGTGGGACAATTATTTACAATGAAACAACACAATCTCCCACATATCCCCTTCTCTCTTCTCAGAACAAAAAGAACTCCAAATCTAATATTCTTTTCCCCCCTTATCTATAACAATTTATAAACAACACTAAAAATAAACACAAACATCCATAATCCATGTTGTGGGAATGTGGGCGTCATTCTCTAGGCTACTTCCTGCTGAATGGGGATGCCGACAATCTCATGGGAATCCAAAGAAAAATTTAGGATTATGCACAAGTTTTTAGTGGAGTAGTCTGTAAGGCTGGGTCATCTCAGCCAGTCTCCTTGAAATTGTTCTGGATACAGAGCTCTGGAAACTTCAACAGAGGAGCTCTGAAATGCTGAATCATCCGGGCCATCTATTTCCATCAGAGATTTTTCAGGGGGTCTTCCTCTATCAAACTTTATGTTCTTTATCCAGGAATAAATCCACAGCCTCTCATTTTCTGTGAAAATAAAAAGAAAACTTCTCTAAAGTAGCATATCTTTGAATTTCAGTTTTAAAGTCAACTCATTCACAAAATATATATGTTGAATTAATCCAACAGCATTTATAATCAACTGTTTTCCAGCAGGTTTTAGTACATCATTTTCAGTCAAGAAGCTTAAAGATAAGAAAATAACATACAGTATCCAGATATCCTTTGTTTTTTCCATCTTTATGTGGCTTATTTATTTATTTATTTATTTTACTATATTTCTTTTTTAAAGGCTTTCTCTACCTTTTCTGTTCTTTCTCTAAGCCTATGTATCTATATTTTCAACACACTCTAAACCACTTAAACTTTTTACAAAAAACTTTCTTTACTGTATATTTATTTCTTAACTTTTTCTGTCTCTGACTACACCTTTGCTTGGCTTGGGTGATGGTGATCGACTCCACCCAGATTCTTCTATTTCTTTCTGTTTCTGAACACACCTTTAATCTGCCAAGGATTCTTCTATTTCTTTCAGTTTATGAACACACCTTTAATCTGCCAAGGTTCAAAGTTGGTAGGATGGGTGGATGGCTCCACCCAGCTCCTAGTCTAATTTCATAGAATTTATCTTTTTAACCCAGGTACTCTGGGGAATTTTAGGGTCCATATAATTATTAAGTAAAGCTTTGCCATCTGCTGCTCATTAACTCCATTTAAGTATTAGGCAGCAGGGCCTCTTTAAAAAACTCACAAGTGTTTTGCCTTAAGGCTGAATCAGGAAGACTCCCTTAATAAAGCCAAGCCTCTGCTTACCTCCAGTAAACAGAGCTGATCCAAGAAAACATCACCACTAAGAAGCCATCTTTGATTCTGTTCCCTTTTCGTCCTCATGAACCTTAAATACATCATTTATAACCTTTTGCTTATATTGAGGCTCCTTTGAGACTTGAGGAACAAGCCATTTCACACCTTAAGCTGCACTCCAAAACTCCACCATTGTAGCTCAAGCCCACATGCCTTGCCAGGGCGTCTCTGTACCATGGCTCATGTGAGAGACACAACTCAGAAGCTGCTTTGGGCTCTAAATCATTTTTAAGCTTTCTATGACTTTATGTGGGTATATTTTATCCACATTGGGCTGCCATTTCTATTACGAGGTTTCTGGCCTTGACTTTTGGGCCTAACCTAAAGGTCTAGGCCCACAGACCCGCAGACCCGCAGACCCAAAGACCCACAGACCCACAGTCCCACAGTCCCACAGAGACACACTGATGTTTACAATAGTTTTCAGCTGATCAGCCTAAGGTCTAGGCATATCACTTGCTATCTCTTTACCCTTAAACTAACCCATGTCTCTTATCTTGTTCAGCCATGCAGCTCGGTACCTTTTCTTAGAGCAGAAAAATTGTCCTTTGCTTCTTCTGGCTTCTCTCTGGCGTTCTGCTCTGTGCTTCCTGTTCTCGGAGTTTTCTTAGTCTGGTAGCCCCGCCCACACTTCTTGACTGCCTTTGGCCAATCAGGGCTTTTTATTAAACCAGTGGGTGGAACAATTATTTACAATGAAGCAACACAATCCCCCTATACCCATTTCTCTTTTCTGTTCTACAGTCTGGCAGTCAAGGGATACTCCTGTCTTAGATATTTTTCAAACTGAGGTTTCTGTAGTAGTATATATAGAACCAAATGATAATTTCAAACACTTGTTGACATCAGCAGAGGCTTCCCCTGTGCAACCTAGGAAGATTTTTTGTTTTGTTTTTTTTAAGCTGAACATAGCCTTTCACTCAAAAAAAACACTAATTGGTAAGATGAGAAATAAGGACACCATTAGACATGAACCCCACCCCGTAACCCCAGCACTTAATAACAGACTCCACTATTAGAGGATGTCTTAGTTCAGTAGCTTTAAAGAGATATCATGGGCAATGACACTCCATTGAAAGAAAGCATTTTACTGGAACGTGTTAGCAGTTTTATAAGTTTAGTCTATTATCATCATGGAAGGTAAGCATGGGGATATGCAGACAGACACAGTGCTGGAGAAGTAGTTGGGAGTTCTACACTTGAATTTATATACAACAGGAAGAAATCCACTGGCCCTGGCTTGAGCTTTGGAAACCTCAAAGCCCATGCCCAGTAACATACTTTCTCCAACAAGACCATGCCTCCTGTTCCTTTCAAATAGTGACAATAAATGTTCAATATACAAACCTATATGTTTTATTCAAACCACCACAGTGAAAATGGATTAATACTGTAGCTGTTTTGCTTCTTTATTTCATCTGTTCATCTACATCTTAATATTATTTGAATTTTTTGGTTTGTTCAAGTCTCTCAGATATAAGTTTTCACTCATTCATATGTATTTTTAAATTTCAGGATTCCCTCATTTTAACATCACATTCTGTTCTCTGGCTTTTTAATTGTTCTGTCTCCCATTTATTTTTCCTCTCAGTGTTTTGATTTCCATTTTACTTTATATTTTGTTGCTGTGACAAACATTCAAACAAAAATAAACACGGGGTAGAAAGGCAAGTTACAATTTCTTATTTTGGGTGTCATGTTCAGAAATAAAATGGCTAGTCACATGAGATTCGCAGACATAACAAGTAGAGAATATATGCTTCTTTCCTTGCCTCTTTAGTGAAAAAATGTATATATAAAGTAAAGAAAAGCACATGACTGCACCTAGATGTGGTAGAGAATAAAGTTTATTATAGATGTGTGAAAGCATAGTCAAAGGCAGAGACGTGCTCGGAGTCCAGAGTGAATATGGCCAGACTGAACTGAGCGACGTGAGGAGGGCAGGAGAAGAGAGAGGAAAGAGAGGGGAACCAGGTGCAGTAGCCAAGAGACCAAAGATACAAAAGGGATGGTTAGCCAAAATATTTGGCTTATATAAGGAAAAGCCTCTGAAGGGAGGGTAGCCCAGCTCCTGGGATAGAGAGTTCATGGTAGAGAGCAGGGTATGCCATCCACATCTTATAACAGGTAGGAGCAGAGGGATTCTAGGGGAACCTTTTGCCGAGGTCTGAATTGGTGTGTTTGTTAAATAGGCACCTCAGGCATTTGTCCCAGGATTGAAACTTAACATTTAACAGTCAGTTAGTTTTTTGTATTATTACACAGTACAGAACCCAGACCATGAAATGGGTCATTCACAATGGATTGGATCTTCTTACATCATCAATTAACAATTAAGACGTACCCCTTTAATACTTTGTTCCTAGGTGATTTTAGATTCTGTCAAGGTGACAGTTAAAACTAACACACGCACTAGCCTATGTTTCTTTATCCTTCCAATTCTGTTGTCTTTGGAAAAGTTACCACCATCAATTCTTCTGTGTTTTAAACATCTGTTTGTAGTTACTGGTATTTTAAATGTCCTTATTTTTATTTTATTTTATTTTTCCCTTACTTAGATTGGTGTTAGTTTTCTGGAAGTTTTTTTCCTCCAAGTAGCACTGGGAATTGAGGGTATATATCGAAGCTACTGAGAAGACACTTTTTATAAAATGGGAGGGGCTATTTATTCCTACAGAAATGGTAACATGGAAACAGGGAGTATGACAAAAGACAGGCAAGCAGTAATAACTGTTCACAAAATGGAGATGCAGGACATGACTGATTATGAAGATACAAAGGTGACAGGATGCCAGGTAGAAAATGCAGAAGTATAATTTTAGTAATTTGATAATTAACTGGAAGACTGGTTGTGGTGGGATTTAGGTGTTAGATGATAAGGTTGGAAGACACTTATTTAGAGTTTTGGGTTCTTGAAGGGAGTGTGGCCAGCCTCGTTTAAGAGGGGCTGTTGGGATTTTGAGTGTTTTGTTTGTTTTTGTCTTTTTGAGAGATTAGATTAATGTTTACTGCTTAGACCATCAAGTATATTCCTAAATTGTAGCCTGTTATCATAAGAGTTAATTTGTTTCCAATAAATATTAATCTTATATTGATATATTTTAAATAAAAATTACTACCATATCTGGCACCCAATGATTATGTAGAGTGCACTGAAAGCTTCTATGACTCACTCAGCATCTCAAATGACAAACTCAGCGAAGAGAAATTCTGAAAGAAAAATACAAAATAAAATCTTTAAAGGAAAAATCCCAATGAGTAAAACATCTAAAAGCAACATAGTAGATGACATAGATGAAAGAATAAGAAAAATACAGAATCCTTAAGGCATAATAACCACGAAGGAAGAAAAAAATATCCATGAACATAGCAGTTCAGCATTACAGCCATCATAACACTTTTTTGTTCTTTAATTTATTATTCTTTGTTCTTTACTCTTTGAGGGTCCCACTAACCGGTTCACAAATAAATCACAGGTAGTCTTTTTTTCTTATGGATGCCTGGCTTTAGCTTGGTTTGTTTCTAGGAAGATTTTTTTTTTAACTTTAAATAACCCCTCCTCCTTCTGCCTCTGGGCTTTTATCTTTATCTATTTCTGTATATCTTTATTTTTTATTACATGGCTTGCTGTGGAGCTGATTAGGTGGCCCCTGGTGTCCTCTTCTCCTCCTTTTCTAGCTACTTGATCCTCTATTCCCATATTTCTCCTCCTATTTATCGTCTCTGCCTGCCAGCCTCTCCCATCCTTTCTCCCGCCTTGCTACTGGCTTTTCAGCTCTTTATTAATACCAATCAGGTGTTTTAGACAGGCAATGTGATGCAGTTTAAGAGCTAAACACATACAACATAAAAGAAGGCAACACATCCTCACATCATTAAATAAATGTTCCGTAACCTAAAGAAAGAAATGTGACACATCTTAAAATAATACTCTTTAACAGCACTAACAACATCTTGGCTACATGACATCTTGCCTCAAAGTAAAAACAGAAAACTAGAAAAATGAACAACAGCAACAAAAGAAAGACAGAAAAGATGACTTCTTAAATTTTCTAAGATCCGTATCTCCTAGTGTCTCCTTTTATCTTGTCTCTTAAGAACTTATATAAAATATAGTACCCCAATTTTTATTTTTTACACAGACTTCTAAGCCCTTGGGCACAACCAGTTTTACTTGCTGTAATCTTAATTACACAGGGCTGGGACTCGGTGTATATTATTTTCTTGTTTCCTGGTTATGGTGTTCAAACTCAGGACTTGCTAATGCTTATACTGGGAAAGGCTTTGCCTTTGATCCCCAAACCTCAGCTTAATATTGTGCTTTATTCAGTTAAATATCTTCATTTTTCTCTTAAATGCTTGGAACCAGTTTTCACTCACCCTCTTTTCTTCCCTCTTTTGTCCCCCTTTCATGTCTTTCTTTCCTGTAAGATCCTCTTTGTGAAGCCCAGGTTGGACTAGAATTTAAGTTCTCACAATGCAATCTCTACTGCTTTGGGATAATGCTTTTGCTCACTGTAAAGATTTGTCACTTGTTGCATCCGACCTCACTAGCAAGGAAGACACAACACCAGGCTCTTCTTTCAGTGATTTATTCAGGATCTTCTTCCTTTGTTCTCTCTCTCTCTCTCTCTCTCTCTCTCTCTCTCTCTCTCTCTCTCTCTCGGGGAAAGCCTACTCCCAGCTAAATACCTTCTGGACTGTCACAGGGTGCCAGTGGGCCATGCCTACAGGTCTGGGTATGTGGAAGCAGACCAAGGGCTTAGCCTTAGCCAAATAAGGAATTGTATATATCAGAGAGTGATCACCAGCGGGACGGTGGAATGTGGAAGCCAGTGCCATCTTTAAGGTGTGACTCCACAGCTCTCTACAGTCACTCATATTTGTTTAATGAAATACTGATTGGTCAGTAGCCAGGCAGGAAGTATAGGTGGGGTGACCAGACTAGTAGAACTATGAGAAGAGGAAGGATGGAGGCATAGGCACCAGCAAGCTGCCAAGCAAGCAGGGCATGTAAAAATGAGGGCATGAGCAATGAGACACATGACAAAGTGTAAGTAGAAATATGGATTAATTTAAGTGTAAGATAAGCTAGAAACAGGGTTGAGCTACTGTATGAGCATTTATAAATAATATTAGGCCTCCAAGTCAATTATTTGTGAAGTGCATGCTGAGAAATTGTTAGTAGGACAGAAACTTTTGACCATATATGGCACCAATATTGGGCAAGAATTTCCATAAAAACCTGACCAAAGCTTAAAAAGGGATTCTTGATACAAAATAACAGAGTAAAGCATGGCTTCTTGATAGCAGCATTTTTCTCGGGTTGGGCTTTGTTTTCTGGTTGAATAGAGATACAGCTCCTAAAAGAGATGGTTTCATGACTCAGAGTTAGCAGCAATACTTATTAGCTGCATGGATCCAAAAACTCCACAGAGTTGGTGTATTAAATATCACTACTGCCAGTCGAAGCTAGACTCTGAGAAAGCCATGGAATGGGATGGAGTCGTCCACTTTAATCTTAGCCATTTTGATTAGAAGTTTAAATACTTATGTGCTCAGAAAAAGAGAGAGATGCAGTAGAGACAAATTCATACAAAAAAGAAAGTAAAATAAAAGCTTCTAAGCAGTTTACAGTGTGTTTAGAAATATACACTGTGTTAAAAAGAGAGAGAGAGAGAGTAAAGAGAAGGTAAAAAGAGCCATAAAAGAGAAATATATAGTTTTAAAATAATAAATTCCTTAAAAATGAAATGAGGAAATATAAAAAAGGGCATATAAAAACAGAATATACAGAGAGAGTACATATACTATATGTTATTGTGTTGTACTTAGATCTTTGACTTCAGAGGATGGAGAAAGAGCTACTAAATGACAGTTGATTATAAATGTTGCTGGATTAATCCACCCTACATACATTGCAAAGTGTTTTGATCTTAAAATGTAAGTCGAAAGATATGTTACTTTGGGAAAAAGAGGTTCTGCTCTTATTTTCACAGAAACGGAGAGGACTCACTCCAGTTTAAGAAAAACCAGGTTTGATTGATGAAGACACCCCGAAAAATCTCAGATGGGAATATATGGGCCAGATAATCCAATGTTTCAGAGCATTTTGTTTCAGTTTCTGTATCCAAAATGGCTTCAAGGCTGTTGGCCCAGATGATCCAGCCTCACAGAACTCTCCAATCAGGACTTAACCATAATCCTGAATTTTCTCAGGGTCCCCAAAGATTACTAGTGCCCCAAATCAGCAGAAAGCAGTTTAGAAAACTACACCCACATTTCCCCCTAAATGTGTTATTACTGTTTATTGTCACTTAAGGTGGAGGGTTGGTTCTGAGTTGTTATGAATAATAGCCAAAAAAGAAGCTAAGAGGGAAATTAGATTCAGTTATCTTGTTCTGAAAAGAAAAAGGGGATATAGAAATGATAAGGTAAAAGGATAGATTACTGAATCTACTTTACTCTATAAAACAACTATTAATTTTACATATTTCATATTAGTATAGGTTTTTGGTTATTGATACAAATTTAAAGTTAATTTTATTATGCTATACGTATGTTTCTACTCTTCTTTAGGATATTATGTTGATACAGCTCATTTAAAAAATGTAATATGTAATTAAGAATATATTATAGATATTAGTCATCTATAATAGTCAAACTTATAGTCATGCTATTTAGGATTTGTAGGTACACAGAGACATATTTCAGATAGATAGGTAATCCTAAAAAACATCAAAGTCCTACAGAATAAGGCATTTACTATGTTTAACAACCCAAGGCTTTTCATGACAGTCAGACGTGTCTACTTCTGGCAGTACCATTCTACTTTAGAGAAAATTATTAGCATCAAAGAAGCTTCTTATAAAATTTACCTTCTTTTTTGGCAAATACTAGCCGCTTGACAAGAAGCTGCCCTTGCCTCAAATGCTGACAGTATGTTATCCAAATTGGACAAGCAGGACACAAAAGAAATTGACTGCAGAATTTTGTCAAGACAAAGTGAGCCAATTCATTAAAACCCTGATTCACAGATAAGTCTGTTATATATTCTAGGCCTGTAGGCTAGAGTCAGATGCCCCAGTGTTGCAGAGGAACTTTGGGTGGTGACTGTCCAGGCAGCTTGACGTTCAGACATTAGGTAACATTTTTTATATTTCTGAAGTCTTTGATGGAGTTGAAGACTAAATAGTTTTAATTATAGATTTCCTTGTTTATAAGAAAATAAATGAGATGCAAACCTTTAATATTGTTATTGTAATTCTTACTTAATAACTGTTTTGTCATGCATAGTCTTACTATATTAAGGTAAAAATTTTCCTTTTTATTACACAAAAACTTGAAAATGCTGTAAGATAATGCTCTTGTACAGTGTAAAGATTTGTCACTCAAATTAGTTTATTAAAACTCTGATTGGCCAGTAGTCAGGCAGGAAGAGTAGGCAGAACAATCAGACTAGGAGAATTCTGGAAAGCAGAAGTGAGGAGGCAGAGGGGTCATCCAGCCGCTAAGGAAACAGGACCTGTAAAATGAAGTAACTAGCTATGAACCAGGCGGCAAACTATAAGTAGCAATATGGGCTGGTGAAACAGAAACTGTAGTTGATTATATTTGAATCCTACTTTTCCCGGTTACTAGTTGTGTGATTCTAAGAAAGCATTTTGTCCTTTATGAATGGTAGTTTATTCACCCATAAAATGATTTAAAATGTATGCCTCGGGTGATGACTATGAGAGTCTAAAGAGGTCCTCTCAGCACATATCTAGAACTGTATAAATTCTCAGGGCAACTTGGCGCCCCAGAGCAAAACCCAATCAGAGACACGGGGCTGGGCCCTAAGCACTACCCAATCAGAGGCACCGGGCGGAAGACTACCCAATCAGACACACTGACGGAGCCCAGGGGGCGGGACGTTCAGCCCCGCATCCCTTGTTGCCGATCCCGCCATCTTGCGGTCTGTGACCGCTTTTCTTCGGGTTTGTACGCGGTCTCTGTCCCCGCGTGACTCGCCGGGGCCTGGACACGCATCGCCGGGGCCCCGCTCACCCGAAGTCCCGAGATGGTGAGTGGACCCGCGCCTGCGTCCCCGGCCCCGAGCCCCGTGGGAGCCGCCTGCGTCCGGGCCCCGCTGCGCTGGACCCCGGCTCGCCCCGCTACTGCAGCCCGGGGTCCTGTCGCGGCCGCGCACTGGGGTCCCGCCGCCACGGTCCCGTAGCCGGGGTCGCTGCAGATGCCGCCCGGGTGGGGACGTCGGGGCTGCGGGACCTGTGGCTGCCCGACCGCAGCCGGGAGCTTCCTGCAGCCCCCAGATCTGGGTCTCGGGCCTTCAGGTCTCCAGCCTCCCCAGGGTTTTCCTGCAGCCGCCTCGCCTTCTCTCTTCTCCCTGCACCTCCGAGTTTGTCCCCGCTGCATCTGAGCTGCATCTCTGCATCTCTGCCGGTGGGAGTCTACGAGCAGAACCTCCCACCCGTCTCTGCTGTTCATGCACATCCTTCCCCGGTGTCTCTAGGTGTCTAGATGTCTCCTAAGGCCTCGTCCCTTGGTGACCTGGAGTAGGTATTTCCCCAGTCTGAGGCATTTCCTTCACGCTTGCTGACTTCTGGCTCTGGCTCATTGGCCACTAGGGATGGAACCACGGATTCCCGTCTTGCAGGGTAGTGCTCTGCCTCTAGCCAAACCAGTTTCTTGTCCTTATTATTATTATTATTTCCCGGAGACAACCATTAACTGCAGAAAGAGTAACGGGCCTTGGGAGCCTCTACACAGTCTTTAAAAAAGTATTTATTTA
This sequence comes from Phyllotis vaccarum, assembly GCA_033318265.1. Taxonomy (NCBI): domain Eukaryota; kingdom Metazoa; phylum Chordata; class Mammalia; order Rodentia; family Cricetidae; genus Phyllotis; species Phyllotis vaccarum. The sequence continues at coordinate 68,104,179 of JARWLC010000017.1, read as the reverse complement.
ATTAGAGATGGTGTTAGCTGCAGCACAAGTTGGCTCTGAATTTCGATCTTCCCCCTCAGCTGGGAGCACGGGCCAGCCTTCTGTCCTGTTTGAGGAAGTAAAGAGAGGACCCCAAGATTGGGACTGATATTGGGCAGGAGCCCAGGTACCAACTGCCCTTCTTCCTTTAATCCACCTTTCCTGCCCTGCCCATGATCCTGGGGATGGGGGGAAACTCAGAACGTCTCTCTGCTGCTGGGCTCCTGGCACCTAGGCATAGCTGGGATAGCATGCTATGGTTCTGGGGACTTGAGATGCACAGACCAAAGAGGGCTAGAGGAGGCAGAGGTAAACTTTTTTCTGAGCCTTCCACTTGTGTGGGACACAAGGTTGAAAATCCGGAAGTGCCTCTGTTTTCTGTGTTATCAAATTTCTTTTTTGCTTGTGTGAATGAATTTATGGATATCGTATGCATGCAGTAGTCTGAAGAGGCCAGAAGAGGGCATCATATCCCTTGGAACTGCATTTGAAGACCCCTCTGAGCTACTGTGTGTACTGTGTAAAGGCTGGGAATGAACCATCTCTCTAGCTCATCAACCTTGTTTTCTACAGTATGATGAGCTATTTATTCTTTGTAATATGTGATTTATTAAAATGGGCATGCTTGCTCCCTCCTCCCCTAGTCCTGGAGCAGTGAAGATATTTGAAGAATTTAATTCTGTTTATTAACAATTCACATGAGGGGAAAGCTGAGAAAATTCACTTGGGTCCTTGTAAATGCTCTTGTGTGTCTCTCCTGTGGACCCTAGGGACAGAAACCTAATCGAAGGGCACTGTGCTGAGCTGGCCCCTAGCAACCTTTATAGTGTGGTGCCCCCTCATCCCAGCATCTGGGCCTGATCTCAAGTGCCTGCAGAAGCTGTGTTTCTGATCTCTTGGAATTCTACTGGGTAACAGTCCCTAGGTTCTCTTCTAGGGGGCAGTCTCATGTGTCCCGTGGATCTTCTTTTGGGAACAGAAGGATGCTCTGTATATTGAGAAGTGTCCTACCACACCCCCAACTAAGAGACACTTGACAATTAACATTCTTGGCAGTGTACATAGATACGAAACCTTTTCTTCACACTTAGGTGTCTATTGCATACAGACCAGCCTTGGTGATTGCTGGATCATATGGAAGATCTATGTTTACAGTTTTGCAGAGCTTGAATACTACTTTATAAAAGGACTGTAACAATTTTACACATCAACAGAAAGCATTGCATCCCGTTTTAGCCATGAGCACTGGAGTCTGCCATTGCTTTGACATGGCCATTCTAACAGCTTTTCTGAGGCTGCAAGAAGTAGGCTGTCAGCTGCATCCAATCACTGGGGAAATTTGTTCTCACTTTGCTGATCAATAGGTTCTTAAAGAAGGGATGAGTTCTGAGACTGCCGGAATCTGTCCCATCATCCTTTGCCACATTATTTCTGGGTTTTAGACAGTTGTTTTTCTGGACCCTAAAGAGATTTTCATGTGCCAGATTGCTGATTTCTTCACAGAACTTGGGGGTTTAGTTTATATTCCCATAAACAGACCCAAATAAAATCTGAGGTATTCGGTAAGTGCATGCTGTTACTATGAACAACTGGTGGGCCTGGAAATGTTGCCTGTGAGCAGTGGAGGGTCTCAGGAGTCTAAACTGAGGGGCAAACACAGCTCAGCTATCAGTGATAGCATTTGGAAGACCATCCTGGAGAGCTCTTCCAGGGAGGAAGGTGGCCTTGGAGCTTTAATCTGTTTGCTTTCTTGATGCCAGATGATGAGGCTAGGGGAAATGTTTGTATTAGCATATGAATATAATTTTCCTCAGTTTCCTAGAGAGTTATGTGGCTCCATGTTATGATCATTTTCTTCCCACCCTCCCCTCGGGATGACCTTAGGAGCAGAGAATTCTTTTCCTCTTGAATAGTGTGGTGCATGTTAAGTTCTTGGTCATTTGTGTGTCTGAGCATTCTGAACTCATTTATACGATGTCATATTGTCTCAGTTTCCCAGTGTATAGAGGGCAAGTCACTTATGCATTTGAGAGAGAAATGATACATGTTTTCCACTTATGATCCAGTTTTGCTTGAGAAACTCTGTACAAATCCAGATATATAGGTTCATATAAAGTAGGAATTCAAGCCCAATGTTTTAAATCTTACACATTTACTTTAAAATAATTTTTTATGATTTTACTGTTTGCAATAGATGAAATGAACTTTGTATAAAGCAAATGCATGTACTTGTTTTTGTAATACTACACAAGTCAAATATATGTGTATTTCATACTTAGAGAGTGAGGTGTGGGGAAATTACTTAAAATCTTTAATTTCCATGATTAGATCATTAAATTCAACCAGAGTGGAAAACTATGCAGTGTAAAAGCCCTGCATTATAGACATCATTTCAAGCAATCTTCCTTGAAATTGCTTGGTGAGATGTCATGAGCAGGCTTAGTGCACGTGGTGTGTGCTCACAGCAAAAACTCCAGTGTTGTCCCCTGTTGCCCCATGGCTGAGTCTATCCACAGCGCTGTCTAAAGCCTTGCATTCATATATATATATATATATTTCTTGGTTAAATTTTGGTCATGGCATATTTGGAAGTCTTTCTCGCAAAAATAATTTTGTGACCCTACATTCACGTGTGGGACCCCCACATGGGGTCATCATCTTGCTTTTAAGGATGAGATCTATTTACCATAGGAAGGAGGTCTTGAGTTCACATCCCTGTATCTTCTTCACTGCGGTCCTAGCGTCTGCCTTTCACTGTGCTGTGCAAGCCTTATAGTTAATCCTGTTCTTATATGAAGGAGTTTATAGACTCCACTGTCTGCCTCTTCATGGAAACCTCACAGTCATCTATTCCGATGCAGTGTTGTTTCTATTACAGTTTTGTAGGGAGCTCTTTAGTTAAAATGTCTTCAATCAGTACTTCATCACAGAGGTCCTTGCATTGATGTTAATCTGTCTGGCAATACAGAGCACAGGTCAAACCTCAGCATCTATGTGTCATTGGCAGGATACAAACAGCTGGAGAAATGGAATCTGTTTTAGTTCTGAGGCCCTGGTTAACAAGAAGTGTGTCATTGCAGGGGTTGGTGTCATTTGAGGATGTGGCTGTGGACTTCACGTGGCAGGAGTGGCAGGTGCTGGATGCTGCTCAGAGGAGCCTCTACAGAGATGTGATGCTGGAGAACTACAGCAGCCTGGTGTCCCTGGGTGAGTCTCACTCCCAAGAATCTGACTTTTAATTCTAGGTCGATAGATATAGCTTGTACATGCTAATGCCATCCATATAGACGTATATTAAACTCTCCATAATAGCTATTTTGAAAGATTGGTCAAACATATTTATCACCACACTATGGTACATAAGTCCTGTGTCTTTGCCTGCATACTGAAAGCATATACTAACCCCTGTCCACCCTTCCCCAACCAACCCCTATACCTTTCCTCTGCTCTTGGAACTGCCATTTTCTCTACTTCTCTGAGGTTACCTGGAGCTTGTGATATAGAAGGAAGGCATGCGGGATGTTTCTTTTTTGGCAGATGTCGTTTGTTATCTTGTGTTTTGTCTGTGTAGACATAAGAAATCTGTTTGTCTCAACTATGGAGGAAGTTATTAGCCAAGAAAACATTGACCTATTCCAGTCTGGTGAATCAGAATGTAAACTTTTTTGTAGTCAGTGATCAAAGTGGTTCTCGGACAGTGGTAACCCTGAATTCTACATCTTACTTAGCTTGTCTTGTTTAGCACGTGCAGCTGGGTACCAGGAGTCTGGATTAGAGTCCCTCTTCAAAGGCTCATGATAGTCTTTTGAGGGAGACTGTCCCTCAGGTTGGCGACATCATTACCATGGTTAGAGACCTAGGTATTTATTGTATGTCTTTATTTCCCTACTGTATTTGTGTACCGTGCTCTCCTGTGAGCCACAGGTGTTGACCTTTAAGGCCCAGGGTCTTCATGTGCTCATAGGTAGGGGTGTAGGAGCTCTCCAGTTCTGTTTCTGGACAGGTATTTCTGTCTGAGGGGTGATACCCAAGAAAGGATGTAGAGATGTCCGCACTCCTTTGCTTTCTGGCTGTGGTGAGGTGAGGAACAGCGGTAGTTCAGCCAGTGTAGCCTTTTTTGTGCAGATGACACATGGTTTTCAGTTTGGTGTGACCCCATTGGCTGATTTTGCTGTGCATCTGGTATCCATCAAAACAGTTTTGTCTGCCTCACTGTCCTTGGTGTTTATTGTACATTCTAGGGACACCGTTGTGTCGGGCCTACATGTAAGCCTTCAATTTACTTTTGAGGTTTTTTGTTTTGTTTTGTTTTGTTTTCTCATTATGCATCTGTAGTTACTTTCTCAGGCTGGCTCTGAACTCTTTGATTTTGACCTTCTGATTCTTTCGGTTTTATCTTCTGATTCCTGGGATTTCGGGTGTGTGCTAGCCCCCTCAGAACTTTTCTGTTTTAGTTGACACCTATGTAACGTCTAGAGAGAGGGTGTATTACCTTTCTTCAGCCTGTTCAGTCCATGTTTCTCGTTCAGATTCATAGTTGATAACTTCCCTACTGGTTGAAAGATCTTGAACCCTTTGTTGAAAGTAAAATGACTGAAAGGACTAGCCTGCTTTCCCTCAATCTGAGCAAAAATGTAACAGGAAGATTTATTTTGAGTCATAGTTTCCCCATGGTTTTACGTGGCCATGTCACTTTGTTCTTGTAGTGAGTAAGTGTCATGGAGGGAGCACATGACTGAGCCCTGCCACTTCACTGCCACTAAAAAGCAGAGAAAGGGTTCTGAACTGTCAACCTTGGAGGGAGGTGGCATCTCCCCTGCCTGCTTTTCCTTCTGCTAAATGAACCTAACGACTGTTGCTGTTTGTTTTATATGGGATACATTTCTGTACGCTGTGAATATGTTTCATTACTATTTGTTAATAAAGAACATGTCTTGACCTATGGCAGTGCCGCTTTAGAGACAGACGGGAAATCCAAGCAGAGATAAAGATGTAGAAAAGTAGAGCCAAGGAGTGGATACTTCAGGCTGCTGTCCATAAACTAAGATGTAATGGGACACAGATAAACTCATAGATTTTACACATGGCAATTCATAGATTAAGAGAAATGAATTAAGTTGTAAGAGCTTAGCCACAGGCCAAACAATTTTTTAATTAATGAAAGCCTCTGAATAATTATTTTATAGATGGCTGTGGGACCATGAGTAGGAAAAATTGTTCCAGCCCATGGCCCAGATGAGTCAGAAAACTTCTGGCTACATTTGTTTTTGCTCCTTTGGGGGCCTGACACCCAGCTCTTAAATAAATCACACAGGGAGTCTTATTACTACTCATGAATGCCAGGCCTTAGCTTGGCTGATCCTTGTCAGCTTTTCTTCACTTACATTATCCCCGCCTATCTTTTACCTACGAGCTTTGTTTCTTATTCCATGGCTTGCTCTGCAGCCGGGTGGCTGGCCCCTGGGTCCCTTTCTTCTCTGGCTACTTTTTTTCCTACCAGATTTCTTCTATTTGTACTTTCTGCCTGCCAGCCCCACCAATTTCTCTCTCCTGTGTAGCCATTGGCCTTTTAGCCCTTTATTAGATCATCAGGTGTTCTGTACAAAGTAATACAGCTTCACCCAGTTAAACCAAAGCAACATCACACCTTAGAATAATATTCGACAACACATGACGTCAGTTTTTGGAATGTGTTTCAAATCCCCACTCTCACCCTGAGTAGATAGCCTTTTGTTTGGGCCCGTCTCTTCTCTTCAATGCTGTCTGTCTCTTTGTGCCAGGCCCAGCTGTCGCTTTATAGTGGGTTCTGAAGGTAGGTACCAAGAGCTTGTGTTTTTGCTTTCTGAACAAGACGCTGTGCCAATTGCAGATCTCTAGTGCTTCGGCATGTGTCAGACATTTGTAGGAAGGGCTTTTCTCTCTGGAGAAGTCACAAATTTCTATTTTGTCAGATCTGTACATCACTTTAATTAGTGTGGGTATTGCTTCTCTTAATATTGCGTCTTATGTTCTATAACATGGAATGCTGAAACCTATTTTTGTGTCTTTTTTATTAATATATAATTATGTTTATACTGACAGTCTCATATGTATGCAGTATATTTTCATTTGTACTGTCTGTTATCTTCTTCCAGCCTCCTGATCCCACTGAGCAAACTCTTATCCAGTCTGTCACCTGTCTTCTTTGTGTTGAAGGCTTTGTTTTTTTTATTTTTTTATTTTATAACCTCAGTGTTTTTTCAGTAGTCTTTGTATGAACATGTATTTTCTGGAACATAGGCTGGGCCGCTTTTTCTTCTGTTTTTTTAACCCGTGTCTTTCTGAGCCATGGTTTCAGTGTGTTTCCTTGGGTGCCTTGAACTTACTTTGTAGTTCAAAGTGTTTTCACACTTACAGCCATCCTCCTGTCTCAGCTATTGCGTCCTGGGATTTTTCCCTCTGGTAAGGAGGGAGGTGTGGTCTCTTAACTACTTAGTTTTTAAGAATTTTCACACTGGTATTAGGCTCTTAGGTTAATAAGTTATTCAGCAGAGGTAGCGACATAACTCAGTGATATTTCACTTGTAGCTGTTTTGAATAGGAATGTAAAATTGGAACTTCTCAGTAGTTTTTTGATTTTTGATTTTTAATTATGAGTCCCTTCAAGCTTTTTATCTGTGTAGCTTCATTTCCCACTCACAGCACGGCTCAAATGAAGCTGTCATATTCTATCAGTGAAATGTACTTTCTACTTGCGAATAATTTATGTATCATTTTCCATTTACAGGGCACTGCATGACCAAACCTGAGTTAATTTTCAGGTTGGAGCATGGATTTGGGCCATGGAACATAGGAGAGACCTCCCTCTGGAATCCCCCAGGTCAGTGAATGTGTCCTGGGGAAGGGATTCGTCAAGGACGTCTGTTGGTCACATATTGGTCGTGTTGAGCTGTCTTTACTAGTATTCTAGTACTAATCTAAGCAACAGCTAGTTTTGTCTGTCGGGCATTCATTTAATTTTTGTGGTTTCCCAATGGGACTCACTTTGTCAGTTCCATCTCTTTATTTATGTTGTTGAAAATGGTGTTGGTATTGGCAAGTGTTGATGCAGAAACGTGACTTCTCTGACAATGTGTAACAGATTTTGGCATAATAAATTGGAAAACAAATTAACTGCATTATAACTAAGATCAGTCAAAATTTCAGAAGGCTGTGGACACGCTGACAGTTTCTATGTAGTTGATGGGCACAAGCGATAGCAGCCATCAAAACTCCCATGGTAAGATGCCGGCTCCTCAAGAATGGAGCATGAAGTGTTAGGAAGGGAATCGTAGCTCTCTAGTGCGGAGTGTGCCCATTGCTCATAGACACTGGCAAGTAAGAATAGTGGGCCCAGAATCGACTAGTTGGTTGGTCTCAGACCTTTCTTTCAACTCCATATATTTACTTTGCCTTGGGATTAAAAGATTTGAGCCCAGAGACAACAGTTCACTAGACTTTCATAACTATATTCTTACCAGATTGTGTTCTGTATTTCGTTCCAAAGGACCTGAGCAGCCCACAATATCCTTAACCTCTGCTCCATGGGCTGACTCTACACAGACACCTTATATATGGAAGTTTGTTTTTCATGAACGAGTGTAAAATACTGATGTTGGTATGACACTCAAAAGCTTGAACACAGAAGTGACTCACTCCTTTATACAGATACATAGTTTTCATCATTGAATTCAGTCTTGTCACCAGCATAACCTTGTTGGGCCCAGTCCTTAGGTAGTGTGTCAATAGTACTAATGGGTAAGGTGAGAACAGTTGGGCCCTGTCCTTAGGTAGTGTGTCAATAGTACTAATGGGTAAGGTGAGAACAGTTGGGCCCAGCAATCCCAGCAACTTATTGCTGGATTACAGTAATAGTGAACATAGATAAATTCTATTCCAGTTCTTTCCTTCCCCCCTATTTTTCAGACATTTTTAGTATTATTTTGTGACCAAGTTAGGGTCACTATTACTATGATGATTTGCCAAAAGTAAGTTGGGTAGGAAAGGATTTGTTTGACTTATTTTTCCATATCGTAGTCTGTCACTGAAGGAAATCAGGACAAGAACTCAGGCAGGGGTGAAACATGGAGGCAGAAGCTGAAGCAGAGGGCCTGGAGAGGTGCTACTCAGTGGCTTACTCCTTATGGCTTGCTCAGTCTACTTTCTGATGGAACCCAGGTCCACCAGCCCAGGGGGCACTGCCCGTCCCACAGTGAGCTGGGCCTTCCCGCATCAATCACTGGACAAGCCCTAGAGCCAGATCCTATTTAGGCATTTTCTCGATCAACATTTCCTCCTTTCAGGTTGACATAAAGCCAGTAACACATTTTGACTTTTATCCTTTTGAAGTCTTTGATATTTGTTTTTTTGTTTTTTTTGTTTTTTTTTTTTTTTTTTTTTTTTTTTTTTTTTTTTTTTTTTCTTGTTCCATTTTATCGTTATATTTACCCCTTTTTTATATTTGACTGTCAGATTCAGTGTTCTGGATTTTTAACCATTTCTACATCATTTTTTTTTCCTTTCTTTGTGCTTTTAATTTTTTTCTTTAGCCTTGCCCATATTTTTGGCTTACTCTTTAATTTTCATTAACATAAATTGTTTTACATGTTTAATTTTTTTTTCCTGTTTTCACTGGTGGTGGTGCATCTGTTTTAGGTTTTTTAAACATCATTTCTGTGATTTGTTTTTCTGTTGCTTTTTTTTTTTTTTTTTTTTTTAGCATTCCGATGTCTTTCTGAGTGGTCTCAGGAGTTGAAGCCACAGGTGAAGGCTGCATGAGACCCTTTTTATAAGATGAGGGGCATTTTTCTCTCCATTCTTCCAAAGTGGCAGTCAATGGCACAAGAGCCTAATATGCATGATGACAACCAGGCAAATGATGACAATTATTGGCCAAACTGGGGCATCTCCAGTAACTGATTCTGAGGATTTCCAGTGAAGTGTAAGACATAAAATTTAAAAGTATGGTTTTAGTGATGATCCGTGCACTAAAGTAATATTCCATTAAGTAGGTAAATAGGATCAGTGTTTCTATAACAAATTCAGTGGACAGCAATTATGACAGAAAATACAAACTCAAACAGTTGGAGAAGGAAGCTCCGTAAGTAAAGCCTCATTGGAAAGCAGCATTCACTGGAGCAGACTGTGGAGCAGGAAGAATTTCAGGAATGAAGATAACGTTAAGAAATTATGATAGTGAAGAACTGTAAGAAAAGAGAGAAGAGTCACGACTACAGTGTGCAGTTAGACCATGGGACGAAACAGTGAAATAGGTAGACAAGACACAGAAAATATAACCCGTAAGATATAGTTGAAAATCATACAAATATCTGGAAAGATCAAACAAAGCAAAACCAGAAAGCATGCACACGTCTAGGAAAGGAGCCGTTTAGAAGCACTGACCAATATAAATTAAAAGGACTTTCTTAAACATGGTTGTAGTTAAAATGCAGAGAACAGAATAGGGAAAGACAGCTTACAGCATAATGAGGCAAGTTCTTCATTACTGTGAATCAAAGTTAGCCTTTTGGATCTTGTCCCGACCCACAGGAATGATAAAGGACAGGAGACGGGGAAGAAGGACCACAGAACAGAAATCTCTGTTCAAGTTATTATCTCCAGGCTGCTTATATATGTTTTTGCAGGGCTGCAGGTGCAAGGAGAAGGGAGGGTTAGTGAGGCAGCAAAACTTGGCTTAGTGATAGGCAGTTAAGAGCCAAGGTCAGTGTGTTCCTTAGTAGTTTCTTCCAAGGACTGTCTTAATCTAAAGAATGTTGTCCTAATCTAAAGAGTGACAGAGGAGAGAATTCTTTAGTTGACTCTTGGCGAATGATCCGGCTCCTGACAGGATCTTTTAGCTGAAACCCTAATACCAGAAATCATGTGCACAGTGACTCTGTCATGTCTACAAAATGCTGTTCATTGACAATCATCTACTACTTCTGGCCTTAAAGGTATTTTTCCCCCTTCTATGGTGATCCCTGACTTTTGGGATGAAGGCGTATGATACAGATGTTTCATTTAGGATTGGACACTCTGACAAATAAAGGTTGAAAGCTGTAGTAATCTATGAATATAAGTATTTAAGGGGCTGTTCAATACGTAACTATTTAGTAGAAAAATAGAAGTAGTTTATGCCTGAGAGCTTGTTACCTAGGCGGCTATAGGTTCTTTACCCAGTTACCAGCACCAGGCATAAGTTCTGGAGTCGACCCTAACTCCAATAAGAGTTGTTGGTAACACCCATACATTTCATTCTACTATTGCCAAAGTAGGCATATCTTGTTAGATAGTTATTATTATAGTTCTCAGGGTTCACAGATAGTTCACAGACGGTTGATTACTATTTTCTTCGAGTACTCCGATAGTACTTCCCAGGACTTTGAAAACTAGCCAATAGGGATGAAGTTTAGTCCTATGTTTCTGACCTGTCTAGGCCAGCAGTCCAGACAAAGTTCTTTCTCCAGCTGTCCTGCAGGTGCTTATAAAATAGTTACTCAGAGACCTATATTAATTACAAACTGTTTAACCTATGTCTTAGGCTCATTACATCTTACAACTTAACCCATTTCTATTAATCTATGTCTTACCACATAGCTATTGGTTTTACCTGTGTTCCATTTCATCTTACTCTCTTAGGTGGCAGCTCGCAGTATCTCCCCTCACTTTGCCCTCCTCCTTTATCTATACTTGGAATTCCACGTGCCTCTAAGATGATGTGCCACTGGCCAAACCAGTTCCTTTATTATCCAATGATAATTTACAGCCTGCAGAAAGACATCTCACATCACTTTTTTTCTGTCTAATCAAAAAGGAACATTTACTTAACTCAGTAAAATTACTTATAACAAAACAGCTATCAAGAAGGAAATATACAATTTCTAGTCCATCTGTAATTAACAAAATTAAAGAAAATATCCTATTATCTACTTTATCCTTGTGAGTCCAAAGTTTCATATCTAGTTTACTTTTATTATAACTAAAGAAAACTGTGTTATTATCTAATCTTCAACTCCATCAAAGACCATAGAAGGATATAATGTTACCTGAGTAAAGAAGGGCATTGTAAACAACTTCCAAATTCTAAAAATAACAGAGATATCTGGCTACCTGGACAGTCACCCAAACTTCTTTTATAATGTTGGTGCATACATCTTCAGCCAACAGGCCTAGAGTCTCTGGCAGACTTTTTGGTGAAGCAGGAAATATGAAAGCTGTTCTGTCCATTTTGACGAGGTTTGTCAGTCACTTCTTCCTGTGTCTGTCACAATATATGGCAATCTCTGTGAAGCAGGAACGTGAAACCATGTCCACCTGATCTGGCAGAGTTCAGAGATCACTTTCCTATGTGTCCTGGATGTCCAGTTTATACAGCATACTGTGCAGTCGAGGCAAGAACAGTCTCCTGCCCAGTGGCTAACTTTTGCCACAAAGAAAGTAAATACCATATGGAGTTTCTTTAATGCCCATCATTCTCTTGAAGTAGATTGATGCTGCCAGGATCAGACATGTCGCACTGTCCAAAAAAGTCCAAGTTCTTAAAATGTTTTTAAATGCCACATTCTGTAGGTCTTTGAAATGTGTGATGATTACCTACCTAATTGAGATATATCTTTGAATGTCTAAAAAAATCTTAACTAATTTGACTATAAGTTTGATTGTCATAGATGACTAATTATTAATCTGCATTTCTTAATTATACATTACAATTTTAAAGGAATTGCATAAACATAATATCCTAAACAAGAGTAGAAATATATATACAATAGAACAAAATAAACCTTATTTTTGTATCAGTAAACCCAAAAAATACCAATGTCAGTTATTTTGAGATTAACAGCTATTTTTTGGATTAAAGTAGATTCAGTAATTTTTCATGCCATTTCTATATCAAACTCCCTTTTCCCTAGAGATTGACTGTGACAGTGAACTATGTTTAAACAAACATTTATATACCATATTTTTGGAATTTGGGTGTAGCTGTCCATAAACTTCTTCCTGCTGATTGGGGGTGCTGACAATCTTATGGGGATCCTTAGAAAATTCAGAATCATGGTTAAATTTTGGTTGTAGTAGTCTGCGAGGCTGCATCATCTCAGCCAATGCCTTCAGAGGGTCTTGATTGTTCAAACCATATTAGCCTGGATGTAATCCACAGGATCTCATCTTCTGTGGAAACAAAAGCAGAACCTCTTTTTCAAAGCAGCATATCCTTAGACCCAAATTTCAAAGTGAAGGTAATCTTTAAAATATGTATGTTGTTTTAACAAGCAGCTTTTACAATCAAATGTTTTTTCCGCAGTTAGCTCATTAACAGTTAAAAAAATTAAAAGAAAATATAATAACATTCATATTCCAGACTCTTTCTTTGTATATTTTCCATGTGTATGTGGCTTATATTTTTGTTACTCTATTTCTCTCTTTTAAGGACTTTCTTTACCCTTTTTCTTTCCTCTCCCAAGCCTAAGTACATTTTAGAAACATTATAACCCATTTCGAGGTTTTCTCTATCCGAATCTGTTTTTATTGAAGCTAAACCATGTGGCTAGGATTGAACTGCTGGTGATTCCATCCTGCATCCCACAGGCAGCTGGTGGGAGAAGCGTCTTGGAGACTGAGGCTAGGAAGCTCAGTGTAGGTCCTTTTCTCTGTATTTAGAATCTTTTAAAGCTCTCTCAGACATTATGCCAATGTAAGTGCCCCATGTCGGATTGCCACTTGTAGCCTGATGGTTCTGGTCCATCTGTACCTAAAGTCTGTAGCCACTTAGCTCTAAAGTCACACAGAGACTTAGATTAAATACAAACTGTTTGCCTGTGGTCTAGGCTTATTATCGGCTAACTCTTACAACTTAACCCATTTCTTTTAAACTATATTGGCCACGTGGACAGTGGCTTTACCTGTTTTCCAATGTGCCTTGCTCTCTTAGGAAGCATCTTGCAGTGTCTCCTCTAGCTCTGCCCTCCTCTTAATCTATTCTTGGAATTTCTCCCTGCCTCTAAGCTGCGTTGCCATAGGCTGAAACAGTTTCTTTATTATCCAGTGGTAATTCACAGCTTATAGAAAGACATCCCACATTAATGAAGCTTCAAGATCTGTATATGCTTGATTTTCCCAAGTCCTATAATTGAAGTATGATGTGTCTTCAGAAATGAGATCTTACCATCACATTCTAGAAGTAACTAACAACATCTTGAAATGTTGGGGCAAGGGAAGTCTTTGGGACACATTGCCAATACCTTGAAAATAGAAGCTCCCAATACACTGACAATTTTGTTCAATAGTCTATGATATCTGAGCATTTCCTCACATATAGGGCAACTTCATTTTGTCTGTCTATCAACGGAAGCTTCTAAAGTCAGTTTTCATAGGACTTTTTGAAAAGTCTTTCCCTATATACTTCCTCCTGTCCCTGCCCTTTATCCCCACCCCATTGAACACTATCTGCACCATTAGTTCTTTTTATTCCTTTATAACACTCATGTTACATTCTTCTATCCCCCGTGTCCTAAGAGTTTTCCTCACTTCTATGGGTCCTTTAATTTAAGCACACACATCTAAAGGTTCAAAGCTAGGATCCACATATGAGAGAGAGCATGAGTTGACTTTCTGGATCTGGGTTACCTACTTTCCACCTGTGTCATGTGGGTAAATAGTGAAAGGAAATTTTTCCACTTCACATAAGAGATGTTATGTCAGATGGAATGTATACAATTGGAGAAGGGAGGACTAGAGCTCAGGGTAACAACAACAGTTAAAACTTAATGAGGCAGAAACAGTAGATGAGAAATAGGCAGATAACATCTTTTCATGTATTTTACAAGATTAAAAGCAGCAAAGGACCATGACTTAGCACCACCATAGCTGTTTCTGTAAAACTTCTCTTAAGCTTAAGAAGTATCTATTGCATGAATTCATTTTAACCAAATAAACTTATGGATAGTGATGTTTTTAATATATCATTTCAGGTGTTCTTGAAGTATATGCTCCAGAGAAAAATTGTTTAGAAAGCCCAGGGAGTCACGTGTGGCCAGTAGGAAGAAGCATCAGCAGGAAGCTGTCAAACAGAGAGATGCTTGAAGTAGGTATAACATGAATGTGAACATAACCTTTACATTTCGAATCTGAACATTGGGTATATATATTTTTTTTCTAGGATTTTATCCTGTGGTAGAATGTGTCCATATTGAACTTAATCTGATGCTGACTAGTGAAGAAAACTGATAACATAAATGATAAGCTCCTCTGGCATCCTGAGTTCCTCAGTTTCCCAAACACGTTTGAAAGTTCACATTATGATGTTCAATATATTTGACCAGGGTTGTACATCTACACAGAGTTAGTTAGAAAAAATGTTTGATATTTAAGAAACCTCTCATTTCATGCATTGGAAATCTTTTGTTTGCATAACACTTAGGGTGCAAAACATATCTCACGAAAGAAAAATACTGCATATGACAGGACTTAGAACATAACATGGTGAAGTTTGGGCTGAGAGATAGCTGAGTATTTAAGAGCATGAGCTGCTCTGACGCTGGACATGAGTCAGGTTCCCAGAACATGTCATGAAACTCCTAACCATCTATAGCTGCAGCTCCAAGGGAATAAAACACCTCTGGCCTCTGTGGGCACCAACACTTAAATGCACATACCCCTATACATATATGCATAATTAAAAATCTTTTTTTCCTGTAAGTGACAGACTGTACACTGGAGAAAATATTGTGAATGTACTTTTTGTAAAACTTAAGAATTTATTAACTTCACATAACACATTAAGTACATGCTAGAAATAGCCCTATTAAAATAAAACTCTGTCATTTTCTTTTGTCTCAAGGCAGAAATGAAGGCGCAACTGGATCTCCATCAAGGTATAAAACCTAATGGATGTAAACCATGTATGAAAATGATTAACCTGCCATCACAGCAAAATAAGGAGCATGAATATTATTCAAGTGTGAAATCCTACGAATGGAAACAATGTCAGAAAGCTTTGTGTTATAAGTCATCACTCACTGAACATCAGAAAACTCGTACAAGATTGAAGATCTATCAATGTACAGAATGCAGGAAAGCTTTTCCCTCCAAATCGGAACTCACTGTACATCATAGAATTCATACTGGTGAGAAGCCCCATGAGTGTGAAGAATGTGGTAAAGCTTTCTATCGTAAGTCAGCCCTTACTGTACATCAGAAAACTCATAGAGGTGAGAAACCGTATGAATGCAGGGAATGTTGGAAAGCGTTCTATTATAAGTCAACTCTCACTGTACATCAGCAAATTCATACAGGCGAGAAGTCTTATGTATGTAAAGACTGTGGCAAAGCTTTCTTCTACAGATCAAACTTAACTCGCCATCAGAGAACTCATACAGGCGAGAAGAAGCCTTATGAATGTGAAGAATGTAGGAAAGGTTTTTCCTCCAAGTCAAAACTCACCTCACATTATAGAACCCATACAGGTGAGAAGCCCTTTCAGTGTGAGGAATGTGGTAAAGCTTTTTACTGCAAGTCCACCCTTTCTGAACATCAAAAAATTCATACGGGTAAAAAGCCTTACGAGTGTAAGGAATGCCAGAAATCTTTCTATTATAAATCAACTCTGATTGAACATCAAAGAACTCACACAGGTGAGAAGCCCTATGAATGTAAAGACTGTGGCAAAGCTTTCTTCTACAAGTCGCAGTTAACGCGCCATCATAGAATCCATACAGGTGAGAAGCCTTATGAATGTGAAGAGTGCAAGAAAGCTTTCTCCTCCAAATCAGAGCTCACTGCTCATCATAGAACCCATACTGGTGAGAAGCCCTATGAATGTAAAGAATGTGGCAAATGTTTCTGTCGCAAGTCACACTTAACTCTACACCATAGAATCCATACAGGAGAGAAGCCCTATGAATGTAAAGAATGTGGTAAATGTTTCAGTCGCAAGTCACACTTGTCTCTACATCATAGAGTCCAAACAGGAGAGAAGCCCTATGAATGCAAAGATTGTAGAAAAGCTTTTTTCTGCAAGTCAGGACTTACCCAACATCTGGGAACTCATACACATGATACTAATACAAAGAAAAGACAAACATTTTTTTCTTCAACTCACAGCTCAGCCAACATCAGAAATGTCATACAAGTGAGAAACCCTGTGAGTATAAAGAATGAAGAAGAACTCTGTACTGTAAGTCAGTCCTCACTCCATACGATGGACTTCTTACAGTTGAGAAGCCCTTTAGATGTACACACGACAGAAAAACTTAGCTTTGTAACTCATGCCTCATTCAATATGAGCGGACTCAGATGAGACACTAATAATTTAGAGAAGGCAAGAAAGCTTGCAGTCAGCCAGGATCACTTGACATCACAGGATGTATGTAGAATGATGACAGCCAAGAACATGGGATAAATGCCAGAAGGGAAACCTATTCACATCAGAAAGCCCATGTTGGCATGAGACATTGTGTCTGGAAAGAACACAGGAAAGCTCTACTCTAGTTACCTCAGTGTACTCACCTCATACATGTGAAGAAACTTTTGAATTTAATGGTCAAAAGTTTTATATGCTAAGTCAGTCTGTTAACATGAATATACATCCCATGAAGAATCCTGAGAATCTTTAAAAATCCAATGTTTTATAGTATAGAATCCTATATATGAACTAACCTTGGAAAACATTTAAGTGACCTTATTAAAGAACAGGAAAACATGTGGATCAGATCACATTCTACATCAGAAAAGTTATATAGGTGAGACATTTTACAAATAAGTTTGTTATATATAGTGGTGAGTGATGTGGGATGTCTCTGGATGCTGTGAATATGCTTTATTGATTAATAAAGGATCTGTTTTGGCTTATTGCAAGGCATCTTAAAAGCAGGCGGGAAATCAAGTATAGATAAAGGGGAAGGAGGGCATTGTCGGACAGATGCTGTGAGTTGCTGTGGGAAAACAAGATGTAAAAGTACAGAGAAACTAAAAGGTTAGTAGAAGTGGGTTGAGTCTGAGCCATAGGCCAAACAGTATGTAATTAGTATAAGCCTTTGTGTGATTATTTGTGATCAAGTAGGTCTGTGGCTCCGAACCTCAGGGCTAGGTTGGGCCAGAAATTGCTTAAAACACAGTGGTACTTGTTTGTATTCCATGTTCATTGAGTCATAACTATTAAGACTAGAAACATATAGCCTCTCCAACTCTAGTGTCATAATAGCATGTATATAAATATGTTTCAGAAGTGGTGTTGCAATAAGTTGGATATGACTATGACACTGTATCTGGAAGGAGGCACTTCTTTTTTTGTGGAACTCTTTTTTGTTGTTGTTGTTGGTTTTTCTAATCCTGAAGAGAATAAGCTAGTTATTTCAGTCTGACAAGACTTAAGAAATTAACAGTACTTATTTCCCATTCCTTCTCAGAGAAGTGATGCTTATGAGTAGTAACAGTTTTATCAAATTAGAAGCACAGGAGAGAGAGGTGCATGGGGATTGAACCACACTTTGCAGATACATAAAGGAATCTGTTCCTGTGCCTAAGATAACAGAGTGAGTGTTAGAGCCGGGATCAATATATCCTGCCTCAGCAAAATGGTGGTTTTCCCTGGCTCTGCACTGTTTTACTTGGGCCAGATACACATGACCTGAGGCCAAGGAACAGTGCTGTTTGTGACTGAAAGGAGAAGTCTTCACTAACATTTTCCACCTCTAGAAAAAGAATCTAAACAGTGGTGTCCTAAGTTACTGTCCTCTATTAATTTGTGATAATAATTACAGACAACTGATAAAGATTATTAAAGGTTCAAATGGGAGCACTTACTGATATAAGAATTAAGTGGTTGTCCCATTCCTGGAAAGGCTCAATTGATTCTATGTGGCTTTACTTGGGGTGGAGCGGTCAGATTCTCCATCCAAGAGCGCAAGAAAAGGTTCTGCATATATGCTTCCCAATCTTAAACTGGCCCTCTGGCCACACCCTGAATCCTGGTGCCCAGAGGCCTTAGTTGATTTCCAGATATACACTAACAAGAGGCCACACCTCTAGGTCAAGGTGATTGTACCTGCCCTCCATTACATCTCCCCCTTTTGTCTAAATGAGAAAGTTCTGAAGCTAAATATAAAATGGAATATAAAATATACAATGGAAACAATTATCAGGTACTATCCAGGAGATGGAAAGAGCAATTTACTTGGAATGAATTGCAGCTGAAAATACTACTCATTAGAAAACATAAGGTTATTCTTAAAATTACCAGTATTTTCAGAGTCCCTTACTAATCTATGAAGAAACAATGTGTAGGCTCTAAACTATTGATACCTATCTCAAAGACATTTTGGACTTCTCTGCTTTATTGTTAAAGGTCGTAGCCAAGACATTTGGGTGTGATGAAAGAAGGGCATGTTGCCATCATTATGAGCAGGTTTCTTGCTTCGAGAATGTATTTTTTTGCAAATAATCTAGTCAAACCTATGTGTCAAACACATGAAGGAATCTTCTATTAAGTAAATTGGTAGTTTTTTAAAAAATATTAAGCACATTTATGTGTTTTATGTTCTTTAATGTATGCCTAGAAAATAAGGCGTTAAAATTTTTCATTGTCCACTGCAGAGCATAGACTAAGTGTTTTCTTTTCACTGAAGAGAAATGGAAACATACTTGAAAGTTTACTATGTTTTACATCTCTTACACATTTACATTTAGCCTTTTATGACCCTTTGTATACTTTTAATATAAGATCATGCTTCCCCCCCCAATATTTTACGTATCCCATAATTACTTTAGAAAGGACAAAAGAAGAAAGATGTTTTCCACAAATAAATCTATAGTATACAAAAAAAAGGTAACATGAACTCTTAGTGTCCAAATTAAAATTTGACAAGTTAAGCCTTGTCCTGTGTCTATCACTATAGAGAAATCAACTCATTTTTAGTCTTTTCAAGCACCTAAAACATGTTTTGGAGATCCAGAAAAGGTTCAGATCATATAACCAATTTCACCACATGCACTAATGGATATGTAATATTAGGGAAATATAACATCCTGTGCTTGGACACATCATTTTTTGTCTGCAACTAAAGAGTGTAGTCACTCCACCACTTCAACACACCATGCATGCTTTTCACTGTGTGTCCCTTCTCAATCCAGCAGATGTTGTTACTGGAGTACCTTAATAGAACATGAGATTCTTAATCTCATGGTCTTGGGATCATGCCCCACATTGGGCATCAGATACTAATGCATGGTGATGATGAAGATGGTAATCACAAGCAACTGGTAAAAAAAAAAAAAAAAAAAAAAAAAGATTATTTTTTTAAAAGTTTCAAAGTGGGGCACTCATTGATACAAGAGGGATTAAGTTAGAGTTCTATAGCTCCTGGAAAGGATGGACTGGTTCCATGTGGCTTCACTTAGTGGGTCAGGTGCTGTATCCAAGAACATGACAGAGAAGGTGTTCTTCATGTGTGTGTGTCTCAAACTGTCTTCTAACTCCTGGCCTCAAATCAGGCAGGACCCCAACAGAGGCTGACTAAGCAGATTATCAAAGATTTTTTGTGCATATGAATTGTTCATGTGTAAAAAGGATCTCTTGCCCTTTTCAGGGAGGGGATAGGGTGGGGGGTGCTGAAGGCCAACTGGGAGGGAAGGAAGTGTGAGCAGGGGGATACATGGGGAAAAAGGACCTTTTTAAAATAAATAAAATATTAAAAAAGGAAAAAAAAGGCATGGCATGTTACATGTGTACATTGAATGACAAACTAAAGACTTTAAACAAGTCATATCTTTCTGTTAAACAGATCTTTTTACTTTCCAAATGACTAAACAGTTTTATGTAGGAATTTTCTTTAATCTATCAAGAATTTAATAATTATTTTTCCTGAAATCTTCAGAGAATCAACAAACTTATAAACACTATGGAAATATATAAATTTGGGGCCAGTGACTGAGAACATTATAGAAAAAATATATATATTCCCAGTCATTGCTGTCCCAATCCCATGCCAACAGAGCAGACTCCTTATAGGTCGGTATCCCCCATTAATATTCTAGTTTATCAGGCCCTGCAATCTGTAACACCCCATCCCCCAAATCTGCCCATTACCCTGCTTGCTACCCCTGAGGCATAGATTTGCAAGCTTCCAATGGAACAAAAGTTCCTATTAAACCAAGAGCAGATTCCTGAGATACAAAATCAGCTCTTATTGGGCCAAGAGTGGCTTCCAGAGACAGTCAGCCAGCTTTTAGCGGCCCCAAAGCAGCTCATTCTAACAGAATATATGCTAACTCCAAGTGGCCCAAGAACTCATATTGGACCATAGAGTTTCCTTAAGACACAGATGCAGCCGGAGCAGATTGGACCAAGAACCCCGGGATACAGCTAAATACTGCATCAGTTTGAAGGCAGAAGCCAGTAAAAGAATAGAAATATGAAGAACATTATGGCACAACCAGAATCTAGTGTTTCTGCAACAGCAAGACCTGAATATTAGAAAAAAATAGAAGTAAATGGCCTTAAAAATAACTTTATGAAGATGATAGAAGCTTTAAAGAGGAAGAAAAACTCCAGTTTTAAAAAAAAAAAAAGAGGAAAATACAAACAATGAGTAGGAAGAAACAAATTCTTTAAAGAAAACCAAGAATGAACCAACAATGAAAAAAAAAAACCTTTCAAAACTTAAAAACAATAAAATAGATGCTATAAGAAAGTCACAAACTGAGAATGGTGGAAATAAAAACTTTGAGTAAGCAAACAACTACAGGTGCAAGCATAACAGTTCAAGAGATGGAAGAGAGAATCTCTGCTGTGAAAGATTTAATATTGGAAAATAGCAGTCAAAGAAAACACTGAAGCCAAAAAAGTCATAACAGAAAATACTCAGGAAATCTGGGACACAAGGAAAAGACCAAATCTAAAAATAATAGAAACAGAAGGAGAAGAATACCAACAAAATCATAGAAGAAATGTTTTCTAATCTAAAGAAGAAAATGCCTATAAATATACAAGAAGCTCACAGAACACCAAAAAGACTAAACTATGTAAAGTCTGCACCCTAAATAATAATCAACCACTAAACATACAAAAAAAAAATATATTAAGAGCTGCAAAGACAAAAGGTCAAGTAATTTTTAAAGGCACTTTACTACAGACGAAAACAGTAAAGCCAGAAATCCTGGATAGATGTTATACCATGGATCCAGCCCAGACTACTATAACCAGCAAAACTTTCAATCACCACTGATGGAGTAAACAAGATATTCTGAGACAAAACAAGATCTAAATAATAACTACACACCTACACACAAATATATCCTACAAGGAGCATTAGAAAAACTTCAGACTAAGGAAGCTAAATACACTCATGAAACCACAAACAATACATAATGTCACAGAAGTAATCCACTGAAAAGGAAAACATACACATACCACCACCTAAAATAACAGGAATTAACAGTCATGGGTCATTAATATCCCTTAATATCAATGGATTTAATTTATCATAAAAGGACACAAGATAACAAAATTGATATGGTAATAGGAGAAACCACAACTTCAAGATCAGGCACGACCTCATAGTAAAGGGTTGGGAAATGAATTTCCAATTAAATGTACTTAAGAAACAAACTGGTATAACTATCCTAATATCTAACAAAGTTGGCTTCAAACTAAAATCAATCAAAAAAGATTAGGAAGTACATAAATATTAATCTCTGGAATAGTTCAAAATGAAATCTGATCCTAATTATGCCTTCAACAAAAGGACATGCACATATGTAAAATAAGCATTAATAAAGGTTAAATTTCACATCAAATTCCAACACACTGATAGTAAAAGTTTTCAATATCCCTGTCACAAGAATAAATGAGACTCAGGGATAGATCTCTGAAGAAGTCGGAGATATTAGAGAGAATAAACACCACAGTCAGTTCTTACCCAGCTGTCTTCCAGCTTCCTCAGCCTCACTTCCCTTGGCTTGGCTTCCCCTCAGTCTATGCCTGCCTTAAATACTCTCTAGGTAAATTAAGGCGTGGCCTGACCACTGCCTGCTTGGGAGCCTGGAATTCCTTCTATAATCTAAAGTGACCTCTACTCAGTTGGGATTAAGGGCATAAATCACCACTCCCAGGATACTCCCTGTGCTGGGATTAAAGGTTTGAATCACCACTCTGATTCTCCTAGACTGACTGTGGTTAGATCTCTGGAACTTCTGGAGCTTTAATTAACTCCCCACATAGACTGTGGGTAGATTCTCTCTGATATCTCCAAAACTTCTGAAGCTTTTATTGAATCCCCACATATCCCATCACCAATCAATAGGTCTACCATACAGAAACTTAACAGAAAAATAAGAAATCTCAGCCTCTGGAGAGCCCCATCACAAAAGGTCAGTTGCCCTCCTCCCTGCTACCCAGCCAGGCAAGCAAGGATAGCCCCTACTTCTGGGCAACAGTGCAAAATTCATGACACTCAAACCCTTCACAACTCCAGCTGCAGGAAAGCAAGCAAGTCCCATAAGACTCATTTTACTTTTCAAACAGCACTCATTCCCCCAACCTCACCTGCTCCCTGAGACATAGCTTCTGGAAAGCCCCATAACAAGAGTGACTTCCTGAGACAACCTCAGGCAGGTTCCATCTCCAGTTGTAGATTTTAACTGCTCCCTGAGACAGAAACTCCATTCTTTTTAATTTCTCTAAGAGATCCAATTGCACCAAGTGAACCTAATGAACCAAAAGACACTCCCCAAAACACAGATGATTGGAGAAAAGGATGGGTTTATCCCAGGGCAAAAAATACATTTAACATAACAAAATATGACACCACTAGAACCTAGTCATTCTACAAGAGCAAGACTGAACATTCTAATATAGAAGAAGCAGTGGTAAATTACCTGAAAATTGCTTTATAGACATGAAAGAATTCTTTAAAGAGAAACATCAAAGAAGAAATGAAAACCCCCTTAAAGAAATAAAGGAAAAGATAAGCAAAAACAAAAAACAAAAACAACCAATTAATCACAAAAAGAAAAACTAAAGAACAAATAAAAAGCAAACAGGTGAAGAAAACAGCTCAAGGCTTAACAACTAAAATAGAAACAGTAAAGAAGGCATAAACTGAGGGAATGCTAGATAGATAATTTGAAGAGATGAACAGAAATTGCAGGTGCAACATAGCTAACAGAATAAAGATATGAAAGAGAATCTCTGGTGTGGAAGATTCAGTAATGGAAATAGATACATCAGTCAAACAAAATACTAAACCCCAAACAGTCATAACAAACCTTCCAAGAATTATGAAACACTATGAAAAGCCCAACATAAGAATAATAAGAATAGAAGAATACTGGCTCAAAGACCGAGAAAATATAGTCAACAAAATCATAGAAGAAAACTTTTCCAACCTAAAAAAGAAAATGCCTATGAAGATAAAAGAAGCTTACAAAACACCAAATAGAATAACCCCCACAGAAGTCCCTTTGCCACATAATAATTAAAATACTAAAAGTAGAGAATAAAGGATACTAATAGCTGCAAAGTAAAAAGGCCAAGTACCTTATAAAGGCAGACCCATCAAAACAACACCCAACTTCTCAATGGAAACTATGAAAGCTAGAAAATCCTGGACAGAGGAGACTGGATGCCAGCCCAGAATACTATACTCAACACCATAGATGGAGTAAACCTGATATTCCATGACAAAAACAGATTTAAACAATATCAATTAACAAATCCAGCCCTAAGAAAGCACTAGAAAAAAAACCCATAATAAAGCAGCTAGATACATCCACGAAGCTACAAGAAATAAATATTTCCACAGAAGGAAACCACAAAAAGGGAAACATACACATACTACCAAACAAAATAACTGGAATTAATAATCGCTAGTCATTAATATTCCTTAATATCAACTGACTCAATTAAACTATTAAAGGACAGGAAAAAGACAATGGATATGAAAACAGGATCCATTTTTCTGCTGCATACAAGTAACACAGCTCAACTTCAAAGACAGACGCGGCCTCAAAGTAAAGGGTTGGGAAAGGACTTTCCAATTAAATGGACTTAAGAAACAAGCTGGTGTCTCTATCCTAATATTTAACAAAATAGACTTTAAGCTAAATTCAATCAAAAGAGATCAAGAAGGACATTACTTACTTATTTCAGGAAAAAAAATTTATCAAGATTAAATCTCAATCCTGAACATTTATGTTCACAATACAAGGATGCCTACATATGTAAAAGAAACATTACTAAACCTTAAACCTAACTTCAAATCCATCATACTAATATTGGGAGATTTCAATACCCCACTCTCACCAGTGGATAGGTCTACTAGATAGAAAATTAACAGAGAAATAAGTGGGGTAACAGATATTACAACTCAAATGGGCTTGATGGATACATACAGAACACTGTACCCAAACACCAAAGAATATACTTTCTTCTCAGCACCCCATGGAAATTTTAACTGTAATTCTCGCTTGATAGCTGTTTTGTTATGTGTTTTGCTATGTTAAAAATGAAAGCTTTTTTTGATTACACAGAATAAGGGAAGTGATGTCTTTCTGTATGCTATGTATACCATTGGATAATAAAGAAGTTGTTTTTACCTAAGGCGGAGCAGTTTAGAGGTAGGTGGGAAATCCAAGCATAAATATAGGGGAAGGAGGGCAGAGTCAGGAGAGATGTGATCAAGCCACTCAAGAAGCAATATGTAATGAAATACAGGTAAGCCACAAGCCATGTGCAACACAGATTAACAGAAATGGGTTGAGTTAAGGTGTAAGAGCTAGTTAGCAATAAGATTGAGCTATAGGCTGTAATTAATATAAGTCTTTATATGATTATGTGGGACCAAGCAGGGCTGCAGATCTAAATCTTGGGCTAGGCCAGGCTACAGGCAGGAGAGGTTCATTTAGAATGCAAGGCTATACTGGGCAAGAAATTTCATACAACATATATAGAGATCAAGAAATTAGATTTAAAAAAACAAATAACCAATTAAAAATGGGGTTCAGAGCTAAATAAGGAGTTCTTGACAGAATAATTTTAAATGGCCAAAAGACACTTAAAGAATTGCTTAACATCTTTAGCCATCAGAGAAATGCAAATCTAAACAACTCTTGAGATAACCATCATACACCTGTCAGAATGGCTAAGATCAAAAACACAGATGACAACCTATGATGGAGTGGATATGGAGCAAGGGAATACTCCTCCATAGGTGAGGTTGATAGGTAAATATGTTAACTTGTATAGACACATTGGAAATCAGTATGGCTGTTCCTCAGATGTAGAGGTCAGCCTGCAGCCCCCAGGGCTTAGCACTGTTTAGTGGCCTGCAGTGTTTACAGGAACCAATTGATCCATTTCCATTATCAGGAACTATGCCCAAACAGGTGCTGTGATGATTTAGGAATGAGGAAGTTAACAGAAGACAAAGTAGCTGGAGAAGGTCAGGTGTTGCTTGTGAGCTTCAGGGTTACTCAAGGTCAAAAGGCAACCCCCAGTATGTAAAGCTTTCCCTCAGCTTCAGAAAAGGGCATTCTTGGTTCAAGAGTGACCCATGTGGCCCACGTGTGTTTACTTTTCAATCTGTAGGCCTTTGCTTGGTGAAGCTCACTTTGTGATGTTGGCATTTACACTCAGAAAACTGGGAATCAATTTAGCCAGTTATCCAGTAATACCACTATTAAGCATATATCCAAAGGATGCACATTCTTACCCTAAGGGCATTAGCTCAATTATGTTTATAGCAACATTATTTGAAATAGCCAGAACCTGGAGACAACCTAAAAGCCTCTCAACTACAGAATTAATTAAAAACTTGTGGTTCAATTTACACAAAGGAGTACTACTTAGCAGTTAAAAAAAAAATACATCCTAAAATTTCCAGGCATCAGGTAAGAAAGTATATGAGGAAAGGGGTTAGGAGCACAAGAAGGAGACTCGTAGAGACAGTGTAACGGTGGGCACAAAAGGAGACCCCAATAGTCAAGTTGTCTTTTAAAAAGGAGAAGGTTTATGATTACACACACGTGTGGGCTCAGAGCACTGTGGAAGCCAAGAGCCCTTAATATTTTTAGGGCAGAAGTTATATATAGCATTCTGGGTAGGGGAAGGGGGTACATCTGGGCTGGTGAGATAGGTAAGTTACAACAGGGTATAAGAATGGAAAATCCTGTTTGACTCTTTCTCACTTGACCTGTTTGCCCACCAAGCAGAAACTCCCCACCTGGCCTTTCCCTGAGGCCCCTTGAGGCCCCTTGAGGCCCCTTGAGGCCCCTGAAACTAGCTGAGGCTAACAGAGTATCAGTTCCATTGTGATGAAAAATTAATTGGGTGAAGTAACTGTTTGCTCAAGACTCAGGTTCTCAGAAAAAGCTTTGTTCACAGGATTTATGGTCATTTGCCCGTCTGCACACATGATGTGCTTCCTGCATTCTTGGGACACATCACCTGGTCAGCCTGACCTCCCGGACTTACCTCAGGTGAGACCACCCAGAACAACTGCAAACATTCCTTATCATGAGAACTGTTGCAACTTCCCTATCTCACGAGCCCAGATGTACCCCCTCCCCTACCTAGAGGCTGTATAAAACCTCTGCCCTGAAAGTATTTGGGGCTCTTGGTAATCACCGTGTCTCGAGCCCACTCACGAGAGTGAAATTAAACTTTTCTCTTCATTTTACAAGGTATCTGGTCTGGGGTCTTCATCGGTAACATCTTAGAGGTCCCACCGAGACCCAAAGACCCCTGAGGACACCTCAGTTGGTGAGTAAGACTGGCAGTGGCTGCTAGGGACAGGCGCGAGCCTTCCCTAGCAGTGACTGACAGGTGTGTCGCACGGGTC
Organism: Phyllotis vaccarum; assembly: GCA_033318265.1. Lineage (NCBI taxonomy): Eukaryota > Metazoa > Chordata > Mammalia > Rodentia > Cricetidae > Phyllotis > Phyllotis vaccarum. Next base: position 68,077,312 of record JARWLC010000017.1, on the reverse strand, counting down.
GCATTCCATGCCTCCAGAAGACGTCCCGGAGTGGAAGGGCAATAAGGATATTTGGAAGCCCCTCTGCTGTCTTGGACAGACTCTGTAATATTCTTGCCAGTTTCTGATCGAGCTCGTAGGTCCAGACCGTTAGAAATATTTTTACTTTCATTTTGCCATTTGCAGCGCTGCCAGCTTTGTCTGTGTGTTTCCGGTTCATGGCACTGCCAGCTTTGTCTATTTGTTTTGTCAGTCCCTGTTTCATGCCATTCGCGGTGCTGCCGGCTTTGTCTGTGTGCTTCTGTCAGTCTCTGTTTCATTGGTCTCTGTCTTCTTGTCGTTGAAATGGGTCTTCAACTCCACTTTCACTCACCCTTTCCCACTGGTCCGAGGTATTGGACTGAGCTAACAATTTGTCTCTTAGTGTCAAGAAGGACAAGTGGCAGACTTTCTGCACCTCTGATGGCCAACCTTTGGTGTGGAATGGCCAACCACTGGGACCTTTCATAAGGACACCATTCAGGCTGTTAAAGGCTATAGTCTTTAATCCTGGACCACACAGTCACCCTGATCACCTTACATTTGGGTCTGGGAAGACCTGGCCGAGGATTCGCCCCTTCCTGGGTCCAACCATTCTTGCCACCCAAGCCTCCCGCCACCTACCTTTCACTTTCCAGTCCAGGACCACCACCGCCACGTCCTCCCCCTTGCTCAATTTTACCCTGCAAAACCCCCAAGACCCCCTCAGCACCTGTGCCCCCTCCTCCTTACCCACCACTATACCCGGTTCTCCCTGAGTCCCAGACTGACCTAATTCTCTTTGACTCTAGTCCACCACCATACCCCCAGAACGGGCCCCCACAGCAGCCTGCAGCCACGGGTGCTGCTCAACCTAAAGGGCCCCCTTCAGCTGCAGGGCCCGCCCAAAGCACCTGAAGACAGACAGCCCAATCCCCAGAAAACATAGCTGTGACTCTGCCACTCCATCCATATGGGCCACCTGTAGATGATGGGCACAGTAGAGAAATGCCTGCTCTTCAGTACTGGCCCTTTTCATCATCAGACCTTTATAACTGGAAGAATAATAACCCTCCCTTCTCTGAGGATCCAGTGAAGCTCACTGGACTCCTAGAGTCTCTTATGTTCTGACATCAGCCTACCTGGGATGACTGCCAGCGGCTCTTAGGAACTCTTTTCACCTCTGAAGAGAGGGATTGGATCCTGCTGGAAGCCAGGAAATTGGTTCCTGGCCCTGACAGCCGCATTACTCAATTACCTAATTTGATTGAGGATGCCTTTCCCTTAAGGTGGCCCCATTGGGATCCAAACACCCCAGATGGTATGCAGCACCTTTTACTCTATCACCAGATTCTAATGGGGGGGGTCTCTGAGCGGCGGCAAGATGCCCCACCAATTTGGCCAAGGTAAGAGAAGTAGTTCAAAGACCCAAAGAGTCCCCCTCTGTGTTCTTAGAAAGGTTAATGGAAGCCTATAGGAGGTTTACTCCTTTTGATCCTGAGTCAGAGGAGCAACGGGGGGCTCTGGCTATGGCCTTTATAGGACAGTCAGCTACTGATATTTGTAGAAAACTCCAGAGGATGGATGGTTTGCAAGATATGGCCCTGAGAGATCTGGTTAAAGAGGAAGAGAAAGTGTTTTACAAGAGGGAGATGGCAGATGAAAAAGAGCAGAGATTAGAGAGAGAGCGTGAGGAAAAAGAGAGGAAGAAAGAAGAGTGAGATGAGAGAGGAAAACAGAGAGATAAATGGAGAAATAGAAAGTTAACAAAAATCTTGGCAACCGTAGTAAGTGGACAAGAGAAACCAGGGAGAGGTAGATACCTAGGCCCACATCAGAAGCTCAGAGCCAACCAGTGCACTTGCTGTAAAGAAGAGAGATATTGGGTCAAAGATTGTCCCAGGAAATAGAAAAAGAAGCCAGTGAATCTCCTGACCCTAGAGGACTAGGGGTGTCAGGGTTCGGACCCCCTCCCTGAACTCAGGATAATGTTTAATGTGGAGGGGACACCAGTCAACTTTGAGGTTGACACGGCTGCAGTATACTCAGATCTACAGACTCCTTTAAGCCACTTGTCCAGTAAGAAGTCCCTGGTCCAGGAAGCAAATGGATGTCAAAACTGGTCTTGGATGACCAATAGAACTATGGATCTTGGGAAGGGTAGAGTACAACATTTCTTCCTGGTGATCTATGAATGCCCGGCCCCATTGTTGGGAAGAGACCTCCTCACTAAACTTGGGGCTAGAATCACCTTCAATCCCCAGGGCCCAGAAGTTCATTTCACCAATCTGTTGGTTAGCCAGCCTGCTGTAACCATGCTGACACTGGCTGCTGAAGATGAGTACAAAATCTATGAGCCTCCCCTGGGTCCCCAAGAACTAAAAGATGACTGGCTCTGAGCCTTCCCTGGAGCATGGGCAGAAATGGCTGGACTGGGACTGGTAGTACAAAGGCCTCCTGTGGTGGTGTGCCTGAAGCCCTCAGCCACCCCCATATGCGTGCGGCAGTATTATATGAGCAAAGAACCCAAAGAGGGAATTAAACCCCATATTCAGAGACTGTTAGAACAGGGGATTCTGAGACCCTGTCAATCAAAATGGAACACCCCCCTGCTGCCTGTCAAGAAACCTGGGATGGGAGATTATAGGCCAGTCCAAGATCTAAGACAGGTTAACAGTTGGGTAGTAGATATTCATCCTACAGTCCCGAACCCCTACAGTCTCAGCACCCTTAATCCTGACAGAAAATGTTATACAATACTAGACTTGAAAGACGCCTTCCTCTGCCTATGTCTTCATGAATCTAGTCAGGAGCTGTTTGCCTTTGAGTGGACTGACCCTGAGAGTGGGTTTTCAGGACAGCTCACCTGGACCTAGTTGCCCCAGGGATTTAAGAGCTCTCCCACCATCTTCGACGAGGCCTTGCATCAGGACTTGGAGAGTTTCTGGGCCTCTATGCCTGAGGTTACTCTGTTGCAGTATGTTGATGACCTGTTGCTTGCAGCCACCTCCATGGAGCAGTGCTGAGAAGGGACTGAAAAGCTGTTAACTGAACTGGCTAAATTGGGATATCTGGCCTCTGCCAAGAAGGCCCAGATCTGCCAACCAGAAGTAACGTTCCTGGGCTACACTCTTTGAGACAGTAAGACATGGCTGACAGAGGCTAGGAAGAGAACTGTAACCCAGATTCCTCCCCTGAAGAACAGAGTCTTAGAGAATTCCTGGGGACAGCAGGACTTTGCAGACTCTGGGTACCGGGCTTTGGAGCCTTGGCTGCCCCCCTGTACCCCCTGTTGATGGGGGTGAGTATGGGACTGAGTATGCTTGGGGGAAGGAACAACAGGAGAGTTTTGACCACATTAAAAGGGCGTTGCTCTCTGCTCCAGCCCTGGACCTCCCTGATGTGGACAAGCCATTCACCCTCTAAGTAGATGAGAGGGAAGGATTAGCCCGAGGGATTCTGACCCAATCAGTGGGTCCCTGGAAGAGACCGGTAGCATACCTTTCCAAGCAGCTGGATGTGGTTGCTCAGGGGTGGCCAGGGTGTCTACGGGCCGTTGCAGTCATGGCCACCCTGGTAAAGGATGCAGACAAACTGACCTTAGGTCAAAAATTGACTGTGATTGCTCCTCATACCTTAGAAAGCATCATCAGGCAGCCACCAGATCGATGGCTAACTAACGCTCGTATCATCCATTACAAAAGCCTCTTTCTGGACAAGGACGGGATCACCTTTGGCTCCCCAGCTGTTCTGAACCCAGCCACTTTGCTACCCAGAGAGGAACGGGGATCGGTCCTACATCAGTGCCAGGAGATCCTGGCAGAGGAGGTCGGAGTCCGAAGGGACTTGAAAGACACCCCCTTGCCTCACTCAGATTTGATCTGGTATACAGACGAGAGTAGTTTGCTACATGAGGGGAGCCGCTGAGCAGGTGCAGCAGTGGTAGACAAGGAGAAAGTTATCTGGTTGCAGAGGCTCCCTGAAGGGGCCTCTGCACAAAAAGCTGAACTGGTGGCTCTAACAAAAGCTCTAGAACTGGCCAAGGGAAAGCGAGCCACCATCTATACAAATAGCAGATTTGCCTTTGCCACCACACATGTGCATGGAGCAATCTATAAAGAAAGAGGTCTGCTGGCCTCTGCTGGTAAAGAAATCAAACATAAGGAAGAGATTCTGGCTCTTCTAGATGCAGTCTTGCTTCCCCATGAATTAGCAATAGTACATTGCCCTGGACATCGAAAGGGCCAAGACCCAGTGGCCAGGGGCAACAGAAGGGCAGATGAGGAAGTTCAGGCAGCGGCAATGGAGCCCCCTGCTGACATCTTGGCAACAGAGATCGAACCAGCACCATCTCTCTCAGACCCCAATAAAGATGTGCGAGCTTACCTCCAGATGGCGCATCACTGACGCAGCTACTGAAGGACAATCAAGACTTAACTACTCAGGAGAAGAGAACCCTGGTGAAAGCTGTAGTGGACGCATGTGAAGCTTGCCAGCTGGTAAATGCCTATCCATCCAGGGTAACGAGTGGGATCCGGCTCCGAGGTAACAGGCCTGGCCAGTTTTGGGAAGTCAACTTCACTGAGGTAAAACCAGTCAAATATGGATTGAAATACCTCTTAGTTTTTATAGACACCTTTTCAGGATGGGTGGAAGCCTTTCCCACCAAACACGAGACTGCTGCGGTCGTGGTAAAGAAAATCATGGAAGAAATTTTTCCCCGATTCAGACTTCCAAAGGTAATGGGGTCCGATAATGGACCAGCATTTGTGGACCAGGTAAGTCAGGGGGTAGCCAAGATATTGGGGATTGACTGGAAACTTCATTGTGCTTACCGACCCCAAAGCTCAGGACAGGCAGAAAGAATGAATAGAACCATTAAAGAGACCCTAGCCAAATTAACCATGGAGACTGGCCATAGAGATTGGGTGATGCTCCTACCTTCTGCTCTCACAGCCTTACTCCTTTTGAAATTCTTTTGGGGACTCCTCCTCCTATATGAGACTTAGCTAGCTCTGATCTGAATGTACCAAATACCCCCCTGTCTGTTAGATTACAGGCATTGACAAAAGTGCAGCATAGCCTGTGGAAGCAGTTGTCTGATCTATACCAGCCTGAGGGATATGAGACTCCACACTGCTACCAAGTGGGGGGACTTCGTCTATGTCCGGAGGCATCAACAATACCAGACCCTTGAACCTTGCTGGAAAGGACCTTACCAGATCCTCCTGACAACACCACTGGCAGTCAAGGTAGATGGCATCACTGCTTGGATCCATGCTTCTAATCTCAAGCCAGCTCCTGCTCCTGACAACCAGTGGACTGTGGAGAGAACTGATAATCCTTTCAAACTCTGTGTGTGCCATTGCCTCTCCAAAGAACAATCCCCACCAACCGGTTGAGCAGACCCTGCAGGTGATATCTGGGACTGGGGACACGGTATGGGAGATATCTTCCTTTCACCACCCCCAGTGGGCATGGTTGCCTGACCTTCACCCCGACCTGTACCACCTGGCGGCAGGATTAGAATCCTGGGATATACCTACCAGTGACCCTGCCCATCTGCCCCCTTGGACCCACGAGAGACTCTAAGAGCAGAAGCCCTCATGTCAGATTAGGCAAGGAAAACTCTATCTTTACAACAGCCTATGTGAGCTATTTGGAGCTCACTGTGTCTGAAATGACAGCTGAGGAAACTTTATGGAAAGAAACTGAACCCTCTGAATTTAGATGACAGTGGAACAGTCTGGGCAGTTTGTGAAGCCTCTTGCATTCGGACCAGAGGCTATTCCTGATGTATGAACTGGCTTCTCGCAGCCCATTTTCTACAGAGAAATTACTAAACTTTGATACAGGGGGGGAGAGTCTCGGTCCTGCCTCAACTGGATATACCAGACCAAACTGACTCACTACTGTAGTCCTTGCCCTTCTTGGGGGAATGGATGGAGAAATGAGGTGGGGGAGGCTGAGGGAGGACTGGGAAGAGGGCAGGGAAGTGAGCAATGATGGGTATGGGAAAAACTTTTAAAATAAAAAGTAAGAGATCTAACAGTAGTCATAACTCAAATGGACTTAAAAAATGAATGCAAAACATTCCCCACCCAAACACAAAAAATATACTTTCTTCTCAGCATCCCATAGTACCTTCTCTAAAACTGACGGCATATTGAGTCATAAAGCAAATGTGAATATAAACATAAAATTGAAGTATCTTCTTGCATCCTATTACAACACCATGGCCAACAGTTAAGATTTCCACAACAACATGAACCACAGAAAGCCTAAAACTCATAAAAAGTTGAATATCTCTCAACTGAACCACCTCTTGGTCAAGAAAAAAAAATGAAAGAAACTAAAAACTTTCTAGAATCCAATGAAAATAAATCCATAACATACCCTAAGTTATGTGATACAATGAAAGCTGTGATTCCCCCCCCCCCAAAAAGGCTCATAGCACTAGGTGCCTAGATAAAAAAAATGTTTTTAAAGACACACAAGCTGAAGGCTCTGAACAAATAAAAGCAAACTTACCTAGAAGAAGTAGCTGGCAGAAAATAATCAAACTCAGGGATGAAATCAATAAAGCTGAAACAGAGAAAAATACAAATAATCAATAAAGTAAAGATTTGGTTCTTTGAGAAAATCAACCAGAGAGACAAATCCTTATCTAAATCTACCAGCACAACACACACCAACACACACACACACACACACACACACACACACACACACACACACACACACACACACACACACAGAATATCCAAATTAGCAAAAATCAGAAATGAAAAGGGGGACATAACAACAGACACCAAGGAAATCCAGAGAATCATTAAGTACTACGTTAAAAAAAAAAAAAAAAACAAAAAAACTGTACACTACAAAATTGAAAATCCTGAAAGAGACAGCTTTGTGGATAGGTATCAATTAAAATTAAACCAAGACCATATTAATGACTTAAACATACATATAAGACCAAGGAAATAAAAACAATTATTAAACATTTCCCAAGCAAATAAAGTCCAGGGCCAGATGCTATCATCACAGATTTATACCAGAATTTCAAAGAACTAATACCAATAGTCCTCCAATTATTCTAAACAATAGAAACAAAGGACCATTGTAAGGTTACAGTCACTCTGATATACAAAACACAGAAATATGAAACAAAAAAGAGAATTCTTATGGACATTTGTGGAAAAAATAAGAAAATACTGGAAAACCAAATATAATATCATATCAAAAAAAAAAACCAAAAAACAAAAAACAAAAAAAACTCCTTCCACCATGATCTAGTGGGCTTCATCCAGAGGTGCAATGATGGTTCAATATATGAAAATCTGTCAGTGTCACCCACTATATAACAACCTGAAAGAAAAGAACCACACAGTCTTCTCATTAAGGTGCTGAAAATGCCATTGACAAAATCCAACGCCCCTTAATGATAAAGGTCTTAGAGAAGTCAAGAATACAAGGAGCTTGCCTAAGTAGAATAAAGGAAATATTCAGAAAACCAACAGCCAACATTAAACTAAATGAAGAGAAACTCAAAGTTCTACCACTAAAATCAGGAACAAGACAAATCTGTCTACCCTTCCCATGTCTCTTCAGTATTGTACTTTAAGTTCTCACTAGAAAAATGACAACAAATGAAGATCAAATAGGTACATATTGGAAAGGACGACATCAAACTATTACTATTTTCAAATGATGTGATACTATACTTAAGTGACACCCATAATTCTACCAAAAAACCCTTATACTTCTGATAAACATGTTCAGCAATACAGCAGAATATAAGATTAACTAAAAAAATCAATAGCCCTATGCAAAAATGATAAAAGGACTAAAAGATAAATTAGGAGTATATAACCCTTTAAAAAAAACTGCAAATAACATCAAATATCTTGGGGTAACTCTAACCAATCAAGTGAAAGACCTATACAACAAGAACTTTAAGTTGCTGAAGAAAGAAATTAAAGAAGATATCAGAAAATGGTATCAATTTTCTTCAGGCTCTTACTTAGGCTCAACATAGTAAAAATGACAATCTTACCAAAAGAAATCTACAGATTCAATGCAATCCCATCAAAATCTCAACAGAATTTTTCATAGACCTCAAAAAAAATACTCAAATTTTTATGGAAGAACAAAGAAACAGGACCTTCAAAAAATCCTGTTTAATAAAAGAACTTCTGGAGGCATCATCATCCATAACTTTGAGCTCTACCATAGAGTTACAGTAATAAAAATAGCTTGGTATTGGAATAAGACTAGACTTGTGGACCAATAGAATAAAACTGAAGACTCTGACATTAATTCACACATCTATGAACCTCTGATTTTTGACAGGGAAGATAAAATATACAATAGAAAAAAAGCATCTTCAGCAAGTAGTCCTGATATAATTGGATGGTGGCATGTAGAAAAATATAAATAAATGGATATCTATCACCCATTGTTGAGATACAAAATCAGTTGTCTCCTCTTGGGCCAAAAGCAGCTCTCTGATACTCAGATTACAACAAATCCCAGCAAACCAAGAACTCAGATTGTACCAAAAGAAGCTTCCTGGGACACAGACAAAGCCAGATTATATTGAATCAAAACCCGCTCCCTGAGAAACAGACACGTCCAAAATGAACTAGAGGTAAGAGAAGAGCAGACACCAGTGCAAGAATACATATAGCAATACAAAGAACTATATGGCATCATCAGAATCTAGTGGCTCTACAACAGCAAGACCTGAATATTCCAATGAAAAAGAAGCAGATTAAAAACAACTTTAAAAATAACTTCTGAAGATGATAGACTCCTTTGAAAAGGAATTAAAACCTCACTCAAAGAAATAGAAAAAACTTAGAATGAATCATTAAATAACTTAGAACTAAACAAGTGAAGGAGACATATCAAGGCCTAAAAATTGAAATAGAGGCAATAAATATGTCACAAACCAATAAAATGGTGGGCATGGGAAGTCTGAGTAAACAAACAGGAACTACAGATACTAGCATAACCAAGAGAGTGCAAGAGATGGAAGAAAGAATCTCTGGCTTGAAAGATTCAATAGTGGAAATAGATACATCAGTAAAACCCCCACTAAATCCAAATAAATCATAATACAAAACATTCATAAAATATGGGACAGCATGGAGAGACTAAATCTAATAATAATAACAATAGAAGGAGGAAAATACTGGCTCTAAGGCACAGACAATATATTCAACAAAATTAAAGAAGAAAAATTTTCTAATGTAAAGAAGAAATGCCTTTAAAGATACAAGAAGCTTACAGATCCCCCACCAAAGTCTGCTCACCACATAATAATCAAGCCACTAAACATATAGAATAAAGAAAGAATATTAAGAGTTGCAAAGGAAAAGCCAACTAACTTATACAACATATCAATCAGAATAACATCTGACTTCCCAATGGAAACAATAAAATCCAGAAGGTTTTTCACAGATGTTATAAAACACTAAGAGACCATGGATGCCAGCCAGACAATACCCAGCTTTAGTCTTTAGAATGATAAAAACTGCAGATCATAGTTACTGAGGTTCGCCAGGTACTAGTCATGTTGTTTAGGCTTCTCGGGTAGATAGAATATGTCAGATAGACAGGAGTCTTCAACCACTTCATAGACCTAGAGAATTTGGGATTTAATATTTTGTTATTTGAAATTTAGCCATGAGAGACACGATAACTTCTGGTATTATCATTTCTTTTCTGAGATGGTATTGGGCATCAAGAACATTCTACAAGGAGCCTGTCTTGCTTAGTGGATAATGGCCCATTGGTCAAACAAAGAGCAATCCTTGCCTGGACTGCTGACAGTAAACATGCTGTCCGATTTGGATGTCCGATGAAGGATAGCGACTGCTGAAATCTGTCAAGGAAGCATAAGAATTTTTTCAAAATATCCTGCTTCTGGAATGTTCTACCAGATATCCTAGGTCTGTAGCCAAAAAAGGTGGATGCACCAACTTTGCAAAAAAGTTTTTGTATAATTTGACAATTGTTATCTACACTATAGTGAAAATGTAAGGTGTTTTGGTTTATATAATATTGAAATATTAACTGTTATTTAAACCTGTGTATGGTAGATCACGGGATGGGTCATATGTCCTACTAACATAAAACACCAAGTATTGAAAAATAAAGTCATTTTATTTACTAGAATAAAAATAATTTTATTAATGAGAATAAAATATGACAGTACTACTAAAGGATTTTTGTGGCTCATTGTGAATTACACAGGAGACTAGTTGCTGAAGATGTTCACCAGCCCACTCCTATATATACGTAGTGCTTTTCTCTTGTGATACTATAGTGACAAACATGTGAGTGTTTAAAACATGAAGAATCTATTCTTTCAAAAGTCTAGAACAAAGAAGCAATATTTTAAAGTGTTTCTGGACCTGCTTTTACTCAGAACCTGTGAATAAAAGTGACTAGGTCATTCTAGAGTCAGGTCTTAAAATATCAGCATTATTGGCTTCCATGTTCTACATATTGGTCGTCAGTCTTTTCAATCACATCAGGTCCAAAAATAATAATCTTATTCACACTGATCACTTTTAAAATAATTGGCTTCCAATAAGGAGTCACATGTATCAATGCTTAAGAGCTTAGTAGAGTGATCTGGGAGACACAAGCTTCTAGTCACTTATAACCTTTCTCAATATAAAGAAACTGAGGGATTGCTGTCCCAATCAAAGGCCAGCAGGGAAGACTCCTGTAAACCGCTATCCCATATTAATAACTCAGTTTTTCTGATACTGAAATCTACAAGATTCACCCCATCTCCCAAGCCCACCCATCACCATACATCCTCAGCAGCTCACTGAGACACAGACTTTTTCGTCTACAATTGAATCAAGAGGTGAATGACACTTCATCCAGCCCAGCCAGATATCCCAGTCTCCTGGACGTAGGCTGCCAGGCACAATCCTTGGACCCCTACTCTCACCCATTACTGTCCCTATCTCAGTACAGTATGAAAGACTCCTATGGGCTGCTCTCCCCCATCAACACTCCAGTTTGTCTGACACTGCAATCTACAAAACCCATCACATCCCCAACACACACATTAGTCTGCAAGATCAGAGCCTCCCTGAGACACAGATTTTGCCAGCTCCCCTTGGACCAAGATTGCATCCCTGAGACACAGAGTCAACTTGCCCCAATTTGGCAAAGAACAGCTCTCAGCTACACAGAATATATCAACTCCAAGTGGACCAAGAGCTCATATTGAACCAATAAACACTCCCTGAGACACAGACACAGCCAGAGCATATTGGACCAACATCATTCCCTGTGACACAGATGAATCCTTCATCAATTTGAGGAAGCAATGGGCAGACATCACTGCAAGAATACCTTAACTACACAAATATAAGTATCATACCACCAGATTCCAGTGGCTCTATAACAGCAAGACCTGAATATTCCAATGAAAAAGAAGCATAAAAGATAACTTAAAGTATTTTCTGAACATAATAGAGGCCTTATAGAGTAAGTAAAAATCTCCCCTAATAAAATAGAAGAAAAGATAAAAATGGAAGAAAAATCAAACAAACAGGTGAAGGAAACAGAAAAGATTTTAAAAAAATGAAATAGAAGAAATGAAGATGTTACAAACCTAGAGAATGTTGAAAATGGAGAATCAGAGTAAATGAATGGAAACTATGCACGCAGACATAACAAAAAATTGGAAGAGATAGAAGAGAGAATCTCTGTCATGAAGTTTGGATAGTAAAAATAGATACATTAGTCACAGAAAACACTAAAGCTAAAAAAAGTCAGAACACAAAATGTTCAGAAAATCTGGGACACCATAAAAAGACCAAAATTAAGAATGATAAGAATCAGAAGAATACCAGCTCAAAGTCACAACCAATATATTCAACAAAATTATAAATAAAATCTTTCTCAATATAAAGAAGAAATGCCTATGAATATATGTCCCGCGCCCACTTCTCGCCCGCAAGAAAAGGCACGGCACACGTAGGATCCTTCTGCAGCAATGTTTTAATGCTCCTTGAGGGAGAGCACTAGCCCACATAAAATGGAGACCGTGAGGTAGGAAAAGCCCAGCCCTTATATAGGCCAAAGACCTCCGCCTTGGACGTGTCACCTCTCTATAGGCTGCAGCTCATCATCCCACATGATGTCACGGGAGAGGCGGAGAGACCAGTCTCGGAAAATTAGCAAAGGCATGCGCCCTTGCCTTGATTACTGACTCAGGCCCTTGCCTTGATTACTGACTCAGGCCCTTGCCTTGATTACTGACTCAGGCCCTTGTCTTGATTACTGACTCAGGTGGGTTGGCCAGCACTGGATATTGGCACCATCTTGAGGGGCTGGGGCCAGCGGCTCCCAACAAATATACAAGAACTATACAGAACAAAAAATATTAGACCTCACAAAAGTCTTTTCACCACATCATAATCAAAACAATAAACATGCCAACTAAAGAAATAATATTAAGAGCTGCAAAGAAAAAGGCCATATAACTTGTAGAAACAGACTCTTTAAAATAATAGTCAAATTTTCAGTGGAAATAATGAAATCCCAATGGTTCTGGATAGATTTTATTTAGACAATAAGAAATCACACATGGTAGCCCAGACTACTATACCCACCAAGACTCTATCTCCATAGATAGAATGTTTTGTCACAAAACCAAATTTAAATAATATCTACTATGAATTCAGCCCTATAGGAAGCATTAGAAGAAAACTGAAACCACAGGGAGCTAAATATACGCACAATTCCACAAACAATAGATAATCCCACAGAAGAAAACCACAAAGAAGATACACACAGACACACACACAAAGACATAAACACACACTGCCACCACCAAAAGAAACAAAAATTAACAATCACTGGACATTAATATTTCTTAATATCAATGGACTTAATTCACTTAAAAAACACACAGACTAACGTAATGAATGCAAAAACAGGATCCATCCCTCTGTTGCATATAAGAAACACACCTCAACTTTGAAGACAGACACTTTGTCAGAGTATAAGGTTGGGAAAAGTCTTTCCAACCAAATGGACTTAAGAAACAAGTTGGTGTAGCTACACTAGTATCTAAAAAGTAGACTTCAATCAAAAGAGATCAGGAAAGAGTTGACATATTCATTTATCAAGATGAAGTCTCAATCCTGGTTATATCCCGAATACAAGGACACCCACATACGTAAAAATAATTACTAAAGTTTAAATCACACATCAAACATGCCACCCTTACCAGGAAATAGGTCTTCCAGACAGAATGTTAACAAAGAAATAAGGGATCTAACAGAAGTTATGACTCAAATATACAGAACCTTTCAGCCAAACACCAACAAATAAAACTTCTTCTCAGCACCCATGGAACTTTCTCTAAAATTGCCACATACACAATCATAAAGCAAATATGAATGTATACAAAAATTTTGAGTAATCCCTTTAATTTTATCAAACACTCATAGATGAAAGTGTTTTACAACACAAACCACAGAAGGCCTTCAAATGCAAGGAAACTGTACATCTCTCAGTTGATTCACATCTGGGTCAAGGAAGAAGTAAGAAAAAACTTACAGAGCTCCTAGAATACAAAGAAAATAAGCCTATGAAATACCCAAACCATGGAACACAATAAAAACAGTGCCAATAGGAAAGTTCAAAGCACTAAGGGCCTACATGAAAAATTTGGAGAAATTTTATATAAAAGACTTAACAGCACAGCTGAAAGTTCCAGAACAAATAGAAGCACACTCGCCCAGAAAGAATAGGTGGCATGAAATAATCAATCTCAGGACTGAAATAAATAAAATTGGAGCAAAGAGATCAATACAAAGAGATAATGCATCAAAGAGCCAGTTCTTTGAGAATGTCAACAAAATCGTCAAACATTTATCTAAACTAAAACAAAGGCAGAGAGGGAATATCCAAACTGACAAAATCAGAAATGAAAAAATGAACATAACAACAGACCCTGAGGAAATCCAGAGAATCGTTAGGTCATACTTCAAATAGCTGAACTCCACAAAATTGAAAAACCTAAAGCAAACGGACAGCTTTCTGGACAAGTACTATTTAGCAAAACTAAATCAAGATCAGATATGACCAAAATAGATCTATAAACCTCGATAAAAATAGAAGCAATTGTTAAGTCTTCCAAGAAATAAAAAAGCCAGGACCAGATGTTTTCAGTGCAGAACTCTACCGGACTATTTAAGAGCCTGGGGAACCTCTATAACACTAAATTGGGACCTCTGAATGTGAATTATAGCCAGATGGTATAGACAGCTGGTGGGGCCTCTGGCAGTGGGACCAGAATTTATTCCTAGTGTGCCAACTGGATTCGTAGAGCCCATTCTCTACAAAGAAGCACCTTGCTCAGCTTCAATACTGTGGAGAGGGCCTTGGCCCTTCCTCAACTGGATATGCTAGACTGCACTAACTCACCCTGGCAGTTCTTACACTTTCTGAAGAATAAATGTGGGGAAGGAGTGAGGAGGGAAAAGCTGTGAGATAACTAGGAAGAGGGGAAGAAGGGAGGACAGTGCTTGGTATGTTAAAACAAACAAACAAACAAAAAACTAGCACATTGTACAGCTTTGCCACTTCTGTATCTAGTAGAATGGCAACAGTGTGAAGCAATGGATGTTAGGTATATGAGCACATGGGAATACTTTTAAAGTTTAAACTTAAAATGATGGTACTTTCTGCTCTTCATGCCAACTTCATTTAAATTAATACAGATGAACATTTTATATATGATGAGCTGAGAATATATACCCTCTTTAGTTTGTTTTTTGGAAAAGTGGTGTATTCAATATTTTGCCTTCAAGGAAATGCATAAACCTATTAGTCACTGTCTCTGAATGTAGGTGGTGATCAGGATTTTAAATGTATCACTTAACATTTAAACAACACACAGTAGCATAGTATGTCAGCATTCCCAAAATAAACAAAAACTGACATCTCATCACTAACTGAGACACTGATTCAAAATTCATGAATTCATTCTACCACTATTATAGAGATATTCCAGGATTGAGACAGAAAATGTTTTTGGAATATAGGAGGGCATGAAAAATATGGGTATGTAGATAAACAAGATTTTTAGAAAATGTATTTTTTTATTCATCCATGACATTGGCAAATATAATTGTCATAGGCAATAAAAGTTTTAATGAGGATGTTCTGGAGATTTTCACAGAATCACTCTTGCTGGGACAATTTTCAGGATGTTTTTCCTCTCATTTCCCTTGGCTTCTTTCCTTGCCTGCTCTTTGCATCATCTTGATATACTGTCCAATGAAACTTTTGTGGCACAGAGCTCTGGACAAGTCTTTTCAAGAGGAGTCTTCCCTAAGGTCTTGCAGTCCAGCCTCTTAGATGAATTCATGGGGCCTGTGCTTAAAGAAAATCCCAAATGTATTTTGAAGATTGTTTTTTATCTTAAATGCATGGTCTCACAAGGAAAGTCTCAAGCACAATTTAAAAAAAAAAAAAAAACTCTCCATGGAATAAGGATGCGGCTTGTCAAGTATTTATGTGATTATAGTGATGACTTCAGGCATAATAACAATATTATAACTGCATATGTTCAAAAAATGAGCTTTATACGGAGCTTCTAAACAGATTGGGATATATATCTCCCATACTTATACTGTGGTAGACATTTTTTTCTTTTTATAATGTTCTCTTTGGATTTTCTTTTCTGGTTCATGCCGATTCTTCTTCCTTTGCATGCCTTTGATAACTATTCCTGCTATTCCAAAGCACTAAGACCTTTAGTCAGTGATGGGAATGTGATGATCCCTGCATTTATTCCACCTATTGATTCTATCCGCAAGAAAGCAGTTCATTTTAAACCAGACAAATATATAGTTTTTCGGTAAGTGATTTAAAAATCTATTTCTTTTTGTGTTCTGATTTTATTACATCCAAATAAGTTTTAATCCACATGAATTTATTTTCCCCCATTTTAGCATTCTCCAACTTGTTCTCACAAAACTTTTTCATGTATATGATCCTATTCACGTTTTTCTTCTCTCCAAGAAAAAAGGTTTTGTTTTTTTTTTTTTTTTAACTCATGATATTTTACACCTCTGATACACCTCTCCCTTGCCTTTAGCTGTTCAAAGGTGGGGCATTTTTACGTTTTTGTCTGCAGACAAAATATCTTACAATTTGACACATTGTTTGGGGGCAATTTTAAAAATGTATTTGTGCTACTTTGATAAGAAATGATGCCTCTTATTACAGTGACTGTAGAGACACTATTTGCTGGTAGAGTGACAGGGGCTGCCGTGCTAGCTGCCTTTGTTTGGATGTCAGAATGTAAGAATTTGAAGTTGGAACCTCCTCTGTTAAAACGCTTTCAAAATGACTTTCAATTTTTATCTATAATTTTGCTTAATAATCTCAGACTCTGTTACTTTGGCACTATTTTCTTCATTTAATTATAGTGCTTCTAATTATTTACAACTGGTATGAATGTATGCTGGAAGACTCATAGATATTGATGGTGACCATTGAGGATAGTCTCTTAGTTAGTTTCATACAGCTTTTATTTAACCATGCTGACATGTTTAGAATGAAATGCCAGTGTTATTTTGATGTGCATTTCCCTGGCGGCTAAGAATATTTTTTATCATGTTAAGTTTCCTGTGTTCCTTTGTGTATTTTCTGTCATTTCTGTCAAATGTGAAGTTGGTGAAAACCAATTTGCATCCTGTAGTATGTGTGTGTGTGTGCCATTTTGTGCTTTTGACAATGTCCTTTGACTTACGGAAGGTTTTTAGTTTCATAGAGAATATATTTCTTGATAATCTGAACTTTATGTTTCCAATTAGCTACCTTCTTCTAATATTTTCATTGAGGTTATTCAAATTATTCTCACAATATTTTTTCATTTCAAATATTTTTACATTTCTTTTTTGCAAATATAAAAATATAAATTTCAAGCTTGATAAAAACATTTCTATTCTTATATTAATTATTCATTTACTCACGGTGCTATGGCAATAGCTTTCTTTGCTGTACAAATACTTTATCATTATTTTGTACATCGCATCTTCATTTTGCATTGCTCCAACTTTTGATGGCTGAGGCCAATTTGTGTGATGTTGGAATAGCTTCAGTAAGTTGTTGCCTATACAATTATTTTGACAAATATTAGGTGTATATTCCTTTCGTGCTTTCAGTTTTTCATTTTTAAAGCTGCGAACTATAACACATTTTGAATTGATTCCTATAAAAGTTGTGAACCATGATCTAATTTTATCCCACTGCATGAGGATATCCAGCCTTCCGGGTTTATTTGTTGTATAGTTCCCTCATGATTATTTTGCCTACTTGTTAAAAAATAGTTAGCTCTTCCTTGGCATTTAAAGGAAATCACAGCTATCCAGAAGTTCTATCTTACCACAATAATTATCACTGAGAAATCAAACAATAAATATTTGAAAGTTTGTTGGCAAAGAGAAATTCTTATTTTCTTTACATCAGCATAAAATGTATAGATTTCTTATAAAAATATTTTATTATTTACATTTCTTAATTTTTTATATAAAATTATATAAATTAGTTATTCCATTTCTGCTCTTCTTTCCAAAAAAACTCTACATTTTTAATGATGTTTCATAATGTGAAGCATCTTGATAATAATTAAAATATTTATTTCTCTGTATTTATTTATATGTGCAAATATATATCACATTTAAAAGCACAGATATAATTTATTTGTATATTAAGGTATTATAATGTTCCAATTTTAGCAATATGTTCTAGTTTAAAAACAATAATATCTTAAACAAAATGGATAACTTTAAGGGATCTGAGACATTTTGCACTACTAGAGTTGGATAAGCGTTAAGGAGATATTGAGAAGTGCCTGATTACATATGCTTTGTACTTAAAGGTAGAAAATAAATTAATATGCAAATCCTTAAGTCAACTGTTTTAAAGAAATGCCCAGTAACATAATCATTTTAAATTATTTTACCTAAGTATTTAATTGATTAAATATAAATTTTTATTTAATATTAATTTAAAGTTTTAGTATTACTATGAGCAAAATAAATTAGTGCAAAGTCAACATTTTTAGTTCACAGAAGGATTTACTTGTGTTCATTCTGCTATTGAGTACATGATGTGAACAACAAACCATAATCCTCTACGGGTAGTCTCTACGTAACTAACACAAAAGACAGGTTCTAATAAGCCAATATTCTTTGATTAAGGCACATTGAGATTAGATTTTTATAATTTTTGTTGTAAAGGGGAGACTTACCTTAGGAATCTTTAGTAAACATGTTATAAGTTTGGAGAGGACAAAAGCAGAAACTCAAAGAAAACAGGAGCTTGAGGGACAATGGACATTTTATGTCAGAGAAAACTTTCCTTTGACTTGGTCAGAATTAGGAGTGTGACTCACTAGAGCTCACCATAGTAGCAATTTCCTCACAACAGTTTGTCTATCCAGCCTGTCTATTACTTGGCAATTCATCCTTTGGTTTTCTTTTGGGATTTGTGAATTTGAATTGTGTAATTTTAAAAGCCAATAATTCTATAAAATAAAATATATTAATGTTAAAGCAAATTGAAAATGACACTACAATTTACTTTAGAGCTCTAAAATTTTTCATAGTGAAATATAAAATGGATGTTGGGATGCTTTGGACTCGGTAAGACAATGAAGCAACATACGGGCCACCATTTTGACTGCTCCTTGCGGTGACATTCAGTAAGGTGGTGGTGAAGTTGCATGGCATTTGCTTTCTTCACATCTTAGCAAATTTAGCAGCCTAGTCACATGATTACTTGCATCTTGATGAGTATCTTCAAGTCACGTGTGGAATAAACAAGGTTATGTGTTTCTATTCAAGTTATCTCATTTGCAAAGTAAAATAATTATTTCTGCCATCATGGTGTTTGAAGTTTTTCTGTAATTCATTTTGTGCGGAAGGTAAGAACATAGTGAAGGGATAGAGATGGAAACAAGCAGAGGACAAAAAATATAAAATATGAGCGCTACCCCCTCAGAGGATTCAAGTCATGACTGTCGGCTGCTCAACCATAGGAAGATCACTCCTTTATTCCACCTTTTAGTATGATTCTCAGAAAAGGAGAGGAAGATGGCAATGGGAAAGGCTAAAGTTTCTAAGATATGTGCTTGGGTGGGAGACCTTCAAACTCCTTCATGATGCAGAAATTAAGAGAAGTGTTGCTTTGGGATTTATGCATGGGACACAGACATAAGAAAAAGCATCTTTATTTATTAACTAAAGCAACTGAAGTACCTCAGTCTCTCCATCTATTTACAGACAGAGTAAATGAGTCATGGGTATCTTGGAATTTTGTAGGTACAGAACATATGGGCTTTTAAGGATGGAAGTTTCAGTCTCCTGGTTGACGTGTCCAAGAATCAGAGAGTTTTGTTTGCCTTTCCCATACCAAAAAATTCTATTTTACATCAACTTAAGTCACCTTTTCTGTCCAGAAATTTTAGATGCATCTGAGGTTTTAATGTAATTATAATACCAATATACTATAAACTCTGGCATTCAAATGTAACTGTTATCAAGATGACAAATATATTCTTTGTAGATATATAACTTGTAAGTTATAAGAGCTATAGTCTCATACTGTTATACAGTATGATAGGAATCTCTTTCATAAATATTTATAATTCTTCTCTGCAGGTACAGCTCGAGAAGCTACCAGATTTCTTTGGCCTTCATATATGCCATTGAGGAGATCAACAGAAGCACACACATTTTACCCAACGCAACTCTAGGATTTGAACTCTACCATGTCCATAGCAGTCAGTGGGATTCTCTGAATGAAGCTTTTCTCTGCCTCACAGGAGAGAGAAAAAAGATTCCGAATTACACATGTAGAAGGCAGAAGAAGCCTGCTTCTCTACTTACAGGAACAACATGGGTGACATCTGCCCGTATTGGGAGGCTGCTGAATCTCTACAAATGTCCACAGGTGAGAGACACAGTTGTGCTGGGCCAAGAGCCAGTACTCAACTGCAGACATTTCAGGTGTTTTCAAATATGAAAAAGTGAGTCAGTTCATTCATCTATCAATGACAATAAATCAGGCATTTACTTACTATCATATATTTTCCTTAAGAGAAAGAAAAAGAAGATTGGAGACTACCGAGGGTCTAGAAAGTTCCATGTCTTGTGAGTAATTTTCTGTCTTCAGAAACACAATGGGCTTTCAAACACCCTAATCATAAGTTAGTATCTAGCAATCTAAAATGCACCCTCATATTGAAGATTGTACTTTATGTCAATGTCTTTGCTCTTATTATCTATTTGCAATTCCTTTCAGCTTACGTTTGGACCATTTGACACTATCCTAACTGACAGAGGACAGTTCTCTTCTCTCTACCAGACAGCGCCCAAGGACACATCTCTGGCACAGGGCATTGTCATTTTGATGGTTCATTTCAGCTGGACCTGGGTTGGACTGGTTCTTATAGATGACGACAAAGGGGCTGAGGTTCTGTCAGACTTGAGAGTTAAGATGGACAGAAATAGAGTGTGTGTAGCTTTTGTACAAATGATTCCAGACAGTTCAGTTTCCTATTTAGTCAAATCCCGGACAGCTCACCTGCAGATCCTAAAGTCATCTGCAAATGTGGTTATTATATATGGTAACAATGAAACTATACATGGAATAATCATGCTTATAGCAACACACTTAATGAACTGGAAAGTCTGGGTCATGAATTCACAATGGGAATTAACTGTTCTTCTTTACACTTTTATATTTGATATGTTTCACGGGAGTCTCATTTTTGCACCACATCATGATGAGATTGCTGGTTTTAGAAAGTTTATCCAGACGTACAACCCTTCCAAAATACCCAGAAGACAATTATCTTGCTCTTATGTGGAACCAGTACTTCAATTGTTCTCTTTCTAAAACTGATTGTAAAATTTTGGGTAACTGTCTACCCAATGTGACCTTGGAAATGTTGCCTAGAAATATCTGGGAAATGGACATGACTGAAGAGAGTTATAATGTGTATAATGCTGTATATGCTGTGGCTCACAGTCTGCATGAGTTAACTCTCAAACAAGTACAAATTCAGCCCCATAGAAATGAGGAGCTAAATACTGACCCATGGGAGGTGAGTTAACTTCCTGTATGTTTCATCAATAGTACTGTAACATACTGAGTTTTATAAAAGCAATCAGGACATGATTGTACAATTTGGCGGATTTTGCAAAAATGCACCGGAGATACTGTATATTAATTGTCTAGAAGTCATTGCATACACATGTTTATTTCATATACATGTATTTATACTGAATGGGTGGAAATATAAGAGTTGAACTATTTGCATTTCATTATATATTTTGTATTACAATTAACCTCCGAATCTTCTCAAGATAATATACTCAATTGAAACCCCTTTATCTCTAAGTATATTTTATAACAGAAATAGAAAATCTGGATTCTACATGTTTCAATACTATTAGATCCCTATTGTTCAAATTCTAAAGATATCTTTGTGTTTCTTAAGTGACAATTTTAATATATTTTGGACATAAAAACTTTATTTAGAAACAGGACATTTTGAGTAGATTCCTTAAATATTTGAGTGTAGCTATCATATCAGACTATGAATGTTTTCTTTAATCAATATTTATTGATGAGATCTTTTGTTAGTGTTTGGGGGGGGTACATGTGCATGTGTGTTTTTCAATTTGTTCTTTTGGAACAAACTGGCAGTAAAGCAACACTATGCTATGTTCATTTTTGGTCATCATTAATTAAAATGTTGATAGCTTCAAATAGATTGAAATCCAGATCAGGGATTTAGGACAATGAAATATTGTAATATCTGGTTCTGTTGACATTTGGGGGGAATAAATTCACCATCAGATTCTGCGACTTTTTAAAGCTTCACGCTTTTCTCAAAAACATCCAATTCAAAAATGGTGCTGGAAGCATTGTGTTTTTGGATTCAAAAAGGAAATTAGAACCAGAATATGATATTTTCAACCTCTGGAATTTTCCAGAAAGTCTCAGACAAAAGATGAAAGTTGGGACATTTTCTCCAAAAGCTCCACAGGGACAGAAACTGTTTCTATCTGACCATATGATACAGTGGGCTACAGGATTTACAGAGGTGAGTTGAATATTATCTAATGACTTTGATCTCTATGTCCATAAACATTTGTTTGTGCGTATAAAGATTATTGTTTTATTACTCAATGCCCACCTATGGGCACACAACTACTCTCATATCAGAATTTTTTCTTGCCTTCTTCTGAGAATTATTTAGTTTTTATCCATTTTCATATGTTGCTTGGCCTATGGCTCAGGCATTTTGTTAGTTAGCTCTTGCATCTTAACTAATCCTATTTTTATTAATTTGTCTTGCCATGTGGCCTGTGGCTTACCTTAGTTATTTACATCTTCCTCCTTGGAAGCAGCTCATAGTATCTCTCTGACTCCACCCTTTTTCCCTTGTTTTTTGGGGTTTTTTTTGGCTTTCTTTTAACATGCCTTACCATAGGCCATAATAGTTCCCCCTAAACACAACATACCTTAAGAACAAAGATTTGTTGGGTCACACTTAGTGTGAACAGTTCATAATGATTCAGAAAATCACGATGTTAAGAGCCTGAGACAGTCATGTTGTATCTTCAGCCAGGACATAAATAGAGGGAAACACTGCTCTTTACATCCCTTTTTGGATTTTCTGTCAGTCTTTAGCTACAGTCAGTGAAATGGCACTACCTAATTATAGAATTTGTCTTTCTACATTAAGTGACATAACGAAGATTATCTCACACACAAAGTCACAACATATAGTTTACAAGCTAATTCTATTTGACAAATGTAAATTAAAGACCACAAGGTTACTCACTAAGCTGTCCGGAAGTACACAATATGATCAATATTGAATTACAGTTGCGCATTTAGATATGTTGTCAATGAAGCAAAATTGTATTTTGTCCTACCTCTTAAATTTCCACAACTCTTCAGAATTCTATTGTCTTTGGATCATTGTTGAAACACAATGAGCTTCATATTGAAATAAACAAGGAATAAAAAGAAGAATCTGCAATAAGCAAATAGTAAATATAAAAATTTCTGTCTCATTGTTCAATATAAAAACTTTATATTGTTTTAAAATAATTCACTCTTGATTATTTTATTATTTACTTCATTTTATTATTTACTTATTTATTTTATTATTTACTTCTCAGCTTCCTCTCTCTGTGTGCAGTGAGAGCTGTATTCCAGGATTCAGAAAATCCCCCCAGGAGGGCAAGCCTCCCTGTTGCTATGATTGCATTCCTTGCCTAGACAATGAAATTTCCAATGAGACAGGTAAATGTCAGACTCACTAGGGAATTTCACGCCTCTCCACAGTGTTTTGCAAAATCTAAGCAGACTGAAAAGCTCCAGGAAGAAACAGTAGAGATAAGTCCTATTCTTCTCTCTCTCTCTCTCTCTCTCTCTCTCTCTCTCTCTCTCTCTCAAAAAAAAAAAGTATTGATTCATTTTATCACCACTTACTTGGAGCTCTGGTGATTTAAAATCAATATCGGATTTATAGTGCTGACCACCTACAGCCAGTTATCCTTTCAGAATACAAATTTATCAATCACAGAATAGTCTGCTTTATTTCACCGTGGGATTTAAAACACACACACACACACACACACACACACGCACACGCACACACACACACACACATGCACACACACACAGACACACACACAATCACACACACATGCACACACAGACTCACACACATATTAAAATGTTTTTTGTTTTAATTTTTTAATTTTGTTTTTATCTTGGAGTGTTTTGGTTGCATGTTTGTATATGTATCATGTACTTGCTTCGTGTACCTCCCAGTTAAAGGTGACATCTTGCATTGGATCACCTGGATAGAGGTGGAGTCACAGCTACCCTTGTCCATATGTGTATGTGCTTGCTACTGAACTAGGGATCTCCTTATGAATAATAACTATGACATTAGTATCGTGTGAAAATTTCACGTCACCACTTTCATTAGAGATAATGTAAATAAGCCAGACAGAGACTTACAACACTCTTGTTCTTAGAACGTGTTAAGACACGGAGTAGAAGATCTTTATGTCAAAAGATATCCAGGGAGCATAAAATATTCATGAAACAATTGAGAACAGTGAAAGTGAGGAGTACATATGGCTAGAATATTGACTATGGAAAGACAACATAAGAGACTTCCTCAACCTTCAGATTGCATTTAATGAGTTTCTTAATATATTAATTGAAATACTTTAAATAACAACGGTTTTATAAATAATAAGATGCTTTTACATTACATCATAAAGATCAAAGCATTCAATTTTCAATGACTTTGACTAATCTTAAGATATGCATATTGAGACAGTATAATGGCCATCAAAAACTTAAGGTGCAAATAATGGCTTTATGTACATTAAAGCCATGAGTTATTCATGTATGTGTTTATTAAATTCATTGGGTATAATCAGAAGCATCAATATCAAACATGGCATGGCTGCTGTTTAAGGAGACATAAAATATTTTAGTAAGAATGAAGAAATTAAAATAAATGCTTAATTTTTGCAAGCAGTGTTTCCTATAAATCAAAATATATAGAATGAGAGGTGTCTACCTTTAAATTATATTTTAAATTTTTAAAATATATTGTCATGATTTACTTGCAATCCGATTTTATTAAAGAATATATATAATTGTATTTATGAATCATTCATGCTTAGTGAGAAACTAATAGATGTAAAAACATAGGATATAGGAAAAACAGAATTCCTTCCAAGTAGAAATGTAGCATAAAAGTACATCTGAAAAAATAACATGAAATGATAGTAGAATAAAGCCTATAGTTGGTACTAGCAAAGTAATGAATTCAATAGTTTTGTATTAAAGTTTTCAACAAAAAATTATATTGCAAAATGCAATTTACAAAAATATTAAATATTTTAATAGAAATTATAAGGTTATTCACAATAAAAATATGTAATAAATACATATATATATTTTGAATTCAAGATTAAACTCACAATTATCAGTGATAAAGTATCTTAAAATTATTTTGTGACCAACTAAGACTAGAGTTTTATAACTATTTACTGAATAGATAGATCTGTTCCCTCTATAAATGGTTTAAAAGTATTACTAGGGATTGTAGTATGAGGTTTCTGGCCCGGACTTTTGGGCCTAGCCTCAAGGTTTAGACCTATGAACCCACAGACCTGCAGAGAACACAGATGCTTCTGTTAATTTTAGGCTGATTGGCCTAAGGCCCAGGCATATAACTTGCTAACTCTTTATCCTTAAACTAACCCATGACTCTTATCCTGCTCAGCCATGCGGCTGGGTACCTTTTCTCAGAGCAGCATAGCTGTCCTCTGCATTTTCTGGCTTGTCTGAAAACTCTGGAGTCTCTGACCTTTCTGCTCTGTTCTTCCTTTTCCCAGAGTTTTCTTAGTCTGGTAGCCCTGCCCCCACTTCCTGTCTGCCTTTGGCCAATCAGTGCTTTTTATTAAACTCATAGGTAGGACGATTACAATGTAACATCATAAATCCATTACAAGGGATTTAACCCAGAATTCAAGAATATTATACTTCTCATTCTCATATTTACTGTCAGAAAAATGAACTCTCTGGAGAATTCAATAAACACTATGAAAATAGGTTAATTTCAGTCTGTTGGCTGAGAGCATCATTGCAAGAAGGAATTTCAAAGTATATAATAATCCTTAAATAGAAGTTACATGACAAAGTCATACAATGTAACTCAAATAAAGGCGATTATATGATCCAGCTAGATTTTTATAATTTACTTTAATAACTTATGAATACTTGAATAAATAAAATATATTTTATCACTTAATGAAAACATTTAAGTATACAGATTAAAATTATAGACTTCTTCACTCTATGTCTACTAAATCAGATAGGCAGTATCAATCTTAGAGTCCATTTAATAATTTTTAATATAGAGCACTGATTTACTTGAGTCTGGAAAAAGGAAATTGTGGGCAAATGCCAGGATGAAGGTCCTAGGTATTATCTCATGATAAAAGGAAAACCTGAGCAAAGACTCACAATAACTTTAATTTCTAAGTAGATATGGATCACTGCGTGAGATGTTCAGAAAGCCATTATGGAAATACAAAGCAGAACAGCTGCCTCCAGAAAGCAGTGACCTTTCTGTCTTATGAAGACCCTCTGGGGAAGGGACTCACCTACATGTCCCTGGGCTTCTTTACACTGACAGCTGGTGTCCTGGGTGTCTTTGTGAAGTACCACCACACTCCCATAGTCAAGGCCAACAACCAAGCTCTTACTTACATCCTTCTCATCACTCTGATGTTTTGTTTTCTCTGTTCATTGCTCTTCATTGGACATCCCAACACAGCAACCTGTATCCTGCAGCAGATCTCATTTGGAATTTTGTTCACTGTAGTACTCTCCACAATCTTGGCCAAATTCATTACTGTGGTCCTGGCTTTCAGGATGACAGTTCCAGGGAGAATAGTGAGGTGGATAATGATATCCAGGGCCCCTAACCTCATCATTCCTGTTTGCACCTTTATTCAACTTGTGCTCTGTGGAATTTGGCTGAGTATATTGCCGCCATTTATTGATTAGGATGTTTACTCTACACATGGCCACATAATCATTATGTGCAACAAGGGCTCCACTGTTGCCTTCCATTCTGTCCTGGGATATCTATGCTCCATGGCACTTGGGAGCTACACTGTGGCTTACCTGTCCAGGAACCTGCCTGACACATTCAATGAAGCCAAGTTCATAACTTTCAGCATGTTGGTGTTCTTCAGTGTGTGGATAACCTTCCTCCCTGTCTACCACAGCACAAGGGGCAAACTCTTGGTGGCCATGGAAGTCTTTTCTATCCTGGGCTCCAGTGTGGGCCTCCTCAGCTGCATCTTCGTCCCCAAGTGCTATATCATTTTATTTAAACCACATAGGAATGTGTCTTCTCATGTCAGAAAATAATGCACATTCTAGAAAAGACATTGATCTTACAGCTTAGACCGTGCTTTTCTTAATGATTTAGAATCTTCCTTTCTGTGTAGCACCAATCATTCAGTTGATACAAACTGACATTATGTGATTTTGCGTTTATTGTTTTTTTATTAGAAGAAATTCATATTCATTCTTCCATCTTATAGTATATTTACATATTTCTATAACAGAAATTAGTTTATTCATCTAAATTATTGTTTTCAATTGCTATTAAAGAAAATATGAATGCTATGCATATGTATTCTTAACATTTCAACACTATGCAACTTAGACTTTATAGCACTTAATATTTTTAGACATTTTCATGTGTTTTTTAAGCCTTTGATAATTTTCCTGAATTAATTGTGGTTATATTTCATATATGTTTTTTATTTTAACAAATATGTTTTAAAAGAATATGATTTTGTCATGGACTAAGCATTTCATAGTGAGCTGTATACTAGAGTAAAATGAAGAAAAAATATCTTTTAATTATAACTCAATGCCAGATATCAGATACTTTCCCAAACAGAAAATTACATAAAGCTTCTGCTAAGTCTTTGAATGATGTGAAACTCTCTGTTATAACCAGTTAGTTAGAATCTGTGTGCTTGTCTATCTTTGAGTTTTTGTTGGGAACAGTTTGAGTATTCATCTTTTTCAAGTCAATGTTGATAAAATGTGATATATTCTTTCAACTGAAACGGTGTGAATCTTATATATGTATCCTTACAAATTTCTCCATATCATATCAACATCTCATAATTAATACATGATTTTGGGAAGCAACACTTCTGACTTGTCCTATTTTTGTGTAATATACTTTTGCATAAATATATAAGACTTTAAATGCTGCATGCTTTTTATCTTGTCATATATCAGTAATCAGTCCTTTTATAGTACACATTCTGTAAAATCTCAAGAATAAGGTAGAGGATACATTATGTCAATCACTATAATTAAGTTTAAAACAAGCCAGATTCCATCTTTGAGAACTGAGTCATCATGGTTACTTCAAAAATGTATACATGTTCTTGTATACTATATGATAATCATGCTTTGCTGTGTTATGTCCTACCCGATCCTCCTTAAATGCCCACCAACCCACCAAACTTCATTAGCTATTTTTCTCTCTAATTAAAAAACAAACAATAAAAACACCCAAACAGAAAATAAAAACAAATAGAAAGGAAACAACAAAATACACCAAATATGTATAATACATGTTAACATTGATACACACACACATACACACACACACACACACACACATACTCACATAAGTATCCAGCCTGCAAGATATGCTAGTGCAATAGTGCCATAGATATTTATGGAGTAACTACCTAACATCTGATTTGACTTATGATCATCTCCATGAAATGGAAAATGTTCTTTGACATTGTTTTTAACCTGACACTGTTTTCATGACTGCAAAATGACTCATGGCAATACAAAATAGTACATATCTTATAAAGAAACACAGGAATGAAATGTATCCTAGTGGCATTTTGTTATACATCAGTGCCTTGCTCAACTATTGTCAGAGAAGTTTTCTCCTGAAGCAGATAAGAACACATATAGAGACCCACAGCCAGATATTATGTTCCAAGTGTTAGACCCGAAATTCCACCTCTCCATTAATCCCTCTCCTGGATGCGAAAAGAACACTGTGGCAGAAGAGGCAGAAATAATGTAGAAGGCAGAGGGAATAGATGACATTAGGAGATCCAGGCTCTTTACAGCAAAAAGTTAGATGCACCTATGACCTCATAGTGACTGAGGCAACAGTAATAGGGCCTGCAATGGCCTGGAGCAGAGCAGAGAAGCACAGTAACTATTTTCATATACTATCCAGTTGTCAATGAAAATTCAGTTTTTTCTATAAGTATCTCACTGGGGAAACAAGTTATATTATATACATATGTATTTGTGTATATACGTATTAATATTGCTTTCTAATTGTAACTTGTAATTTTATTTATGTTTTCTTCAATATGTTGTCAAAAGTCTCTATTCTCTGGCTTTCTTAATCATCCATAATTTACTTTCTTGTTGTTCCTAGAGGCAGAAGAAGCCGTGGCTCACACTGTTAGTCCTAGTACTTGGGAAGCAGAGACAAGGGATCTCTGTGAGATCAAAGCGAGCCTGGTCTTCAAAGCAAGTTCCAGGACAGCCAGGACTGTTACACAGAAAACTCTGTCTGAAAAAAAAGACAGGAGGAGATCTCAGAGGACAGATCCACCTCTTCCAGTCTTTGTTTTTTGGTTATTGTGGGTTTTTTTTAAATTTGTGGGAATATTTTGAAATATCCACCTCCTCCTGTCTTTTTTTTTTTAGATAGTTTTCTGTGTGTTTTTATTGTAGTCTATCAATACTATTGTCTTATTTGTTTGAGAATTTCATCAAAAGTTGTTCTGAATATTGTAAATTTTTCTCTAATTATTGGCAGCTTATCTGTTGCAATTATTATTACTTTAAAATTTATATGTATTTTAAAACTTCTACCATTTCCCTACAGTTATTTTCTCATCAACCCTAAGTTTTTCCACTGCTGCTCTAAGTTTAAAACACACCTAACCAATGAAATAAAAGAGGGTTTAAGCCTGATAGGATAGTTTTCAAGACAATTTAAATGTCTAGCCAGTACATTTAAAATACATACCATTTTAACCCAATATAGTAGTTCAAATAAAACTCAAGAGGCTGTGGGTGGCTATGTGTAAAAAAAAAAAAATCCCTGTGCAAATTTGAAGACCCAGCTTTAAATTTCAAGCATGCTTAAGAATCTCACTGTCTGTCTGTGGTATCCTGCAACCCCTGCACAGGAAATATTGTCTTCTGGAGGATAGATGACGCTTCAGCTGAAAGCCTCAGTGCAGTAGCAATCTCAATGAAATAAGGTGGACAGTGTTTGAACAAGATACACACACACACACATCAACTCATTTTAGAGAAAATTACAAAGGATTTATTTTGAGACTCAATCTTGATGCAGCCAAAATGGGGCAGGAAAAGAATCCTCAGAAGTTTAGCATATTTTCTAGTATTGTAGGACATCTGTTTGACTTCTAGCACTCACACTATGGCTCAAGCCATCTCTGATCCCAGATCCAGGGACACGATTTTCTATTCTGCCTTGTAAGACACCAGAGAACTAACAAGGCACTTACAAACATTTATGAAAAAAATCCATGCACATAAAATTAAATAAGTTCATCTGAGCATAACAAAACAAACTAAATAAAGAACTTTGTGGTGATGAGAATTCCAGGAAAGAAAAACAAGCTGTCATCAAAATTGGGACAAGATCTTAACTAAATATAACAGCACCTTATAAAAATTCTCTACCATTTATGCCCATGCACTGAAAGACTTCTATATTCTACCACAAAGATACTTCCACAATCAGGTTTATGGATATTTTTTCAATTTAGCAAGGAAGTTGATGAGCCTAAATATATACCAACAAATAAAAGAAGAAGAAAATTTTTCTATCAAGATTTGGAAATTTGTCTGTTGATATAAATGACAGAAAATTATAGAACTGAAAAAAACATTAATTGAAGGAACCTATGCAGAAAAAACACAACAAACACATATTCCATTACATAATCACACCATTGCTTTATTCAATAAATATTGCATGTACATGTAAAAGTAGTTGTAGTCATCAAGGCTACCGTTTCAAGAAGACATTCAGGTGGTTAATAATATTACTGACCCTTGTTGTTATCAATTTAAACTGCACTATAATCCAACTTATTCATTATGGAATCTGGCTGGGCCCTTATTGGCTGAGATAGTCACTCTGCACATGGACACATAATTAATGAGTCTAACAAGGGCTCTGCTCTTGTATTCACTGTGCCCTAAGAAATCTCTGCTCCTTGGGACATTGCAGTTACAGTATGGCCTTCTTGTCTAGGAGCCTGCCTGAAAGTTCAATTAAGCCATGTTTTGACATTTAGCATTCAGGAGTTCTTCAGTGTGTGGATAACACTTCTCTCTGTCTACTAAAGGACAAATAAGAAAGTCTTAGTAGCCAAGGAAGTCTCTTCCATCTTGACTTTAAGCACAGTGCATGTCAGCTATATTTTTGTTCTCAGGTTGTTTATTATTAACACCAGAGAAAAATTCACTTAATTGAATCTGGAACAAATCACATGCCAAGAGAAAGGTCCTTCTAAACACTTCAGCCATTTCTCTCTTAATTAAATACCAAGTGTTGAGGCTAGCTCAGCATCATTTTAACAACATAGTGTCATAACTTTAAATATCATTATACATGTTAGCATTTCATGTTATAATTTTATTTGAACCTTTTGGTTTTATAGCCATTATATGTTAATATTTGGAGTTCATATAATCTCTGATTATGTTATCATCTTATTTTTATTGATGTAAAATATTTATACAATCTAATTAATGCATTTACTTAGACTATCTGTATATCCTTTTTATAATCTGAAAAGTATATTTAACAATATTAATTACTTTGTTTTTTATTTATTCTTCTCTCATGTATTACATCCTGACCATATTTTATCTTTTCTCCTGACCTTCTAGTTCCTCATTCACCACAACCTCCCTTTACACTCTATCCACAGCTCCTCTGTTTCCCTTCAGAAAAGATCATACATTCCAGTGATATCATTAACATTGTATAAAATGTTACATTAAGACTAGGTACATACCCTCATAAGAAGGTTCTAGAAGGCAAACAAGAATAAAGAAAAGGCTCTCAAGATTAGAACAAAGGTTAGGAACAGCCTCCAGTCTCAACCTCAGTGTTCCCACAAGAATATGATTTAATATAACCATGTAATATAACCATAACATACATGCAAAAGTCATAGGTCAGATCCACACAGGTTCAATGATCATCACTTAAGGCTCTGAGAACTCCTAACAGCCCCAGTAGGTGGGTCTATGTATCCTTGACCCCTCTGGCTCCTTCACCATTCCTCCCTGTCTTTAGCAGGGTTCTCCTAGCTTTGCTTCATATTTGTCTGTGTGTCTCTCCATCTATTCCTCTAGGTTTCTGAATAAAGTATCTCTGGTAGGGATAATGCTAGGATCTGGTACACATGTATAATAAAAGATTCATTTCTTACGTCAAAGAATTTTAACACAAAGACTCAATTTTTTATATACACACATTATATTACAAGCATTTCACAATTTTCTTTAACTTGCAATCTATAAATGTACATATTTACATATATAAAACTGATATAAAATTTCACTAATTGTGTCTTTATTTGAAATATGTTTTTATATTTAAGAGAACCTCCTTTAATGCAATAATATCATTTTATGGATTTAATATATCTCCCCAGGGACCTACTTTTCCTTTTATGTGGCCAACTTATGTCCTATTTCATTACCCCAAAGTCATATGATAATAAACCAGATAAAACAATACAAACATAATCAAATAGAGGCTTTGTTATTGTTGTGAATATTTATGTAAAATATCAAGATGTAACCAGATTTGCTTACTGATTTCATGTTGCTCTCTCCCATCTCTACAATCTTTATCTAGCAATGCATTTCCTTTTCCCCCCCTATTGTTTAAATTAATAATTTTTTTCTACTGGAAATTTTGTATTAGGTGACCTGGTAAGTTTATCACATTTTATTTCTCAATAATCTATCACCATTGTATAAAATACATCAGCTTCATTCTGATGGAAACTCTACAGTTTCTCTCTTCGATGAGTGCTATTCAAATGTGTATTTGTGTGAGAATTTTGCAAGTATGCCCCTTCAACCTAGTCATCAATATCTGTTCATAGTTCTTTTAGATATCTGAGAAAATTTGAACCTTCCAAAAATAGCAATAGAAGAAAAGTTGTAATAAACACTACCATTAAAAGATAAACCATTAAAAACAGATTCTAGATTTGAGAACCAGATTAGCCAGTGAATATTTTTGGTCAAAGTCTCAAGGAATTTGTGCAACTCAGATTTACCATAGAAGTTCATTTTAATTTCCTTTGATAATTTATCCATGGGAGAAAAAGCAAACCTTGTAATGTAGAGAACTGTATCATACAAAAGACAAAGAAATTTATAGGATTAAACAACTAAAACCTACAAACAAGAAGTGGATGCCTAGTCCAGCTATCAGTAGTACATAGCTTTTGATATTAGTGATACTGACCACTGCGTCAGGAGGACTGGATAGCAACAAGACCTGGAACCTGCTCCCAGTCTGATCCAGATAGAAAAGGACTGATGACAACTGGTGGCCTTTTAAAGAAAGGTGAGTTATGCACTGACATATGTCCATAGGATGAGCCTGATAAAGGGGTGATCAAAGGGATGTGAGAAGGCAGTCACTGTTTGAAAGGATCTAGACATCATTTGAAGTAATAATTTAATTCTACGTAAACGTTTGTCTTATTAATGTTCTTTAGGTATAGATGATTGAACTTTGACCTTTGATAGATGTGGCACTATTTCCCTGAATCTATGCTCATGAAAACATGTGCTTTGTACAAAAATGGATGAAAGGGGGTAGATTCTGTCTCCATGAATCCTGGCACTCAATGGATCTGAGTCCTCAGTCAATAAAGGAAGGGAAGCAGAAGGAGAAGGGAAGCATGGGAGGGGGCGGTGAAATCTAAGGGCCCAACTCCTGTCTCCTTCCACTTTACATTTCTTTATCTGCTCAGCTAGATCACTTCCTGTCTCAAACTTTCTAGGGCTGAGATCAAAAGCAGGTGCCACCACTGCCTTCCTCTGTTTCTCTTTTAGATCAGACTAATCTCATGTAGCCCAGTGTGGCCTTGAACTCACAGAGATCCATATACCTGTCTACCAAGCGCTAAGAGTAAAGGTGTGTGACACTACTGTCTGACCTCTATGGCTAACTCTGTGGTTCTGTCCTCTGATCTTCAGACAATATTTATTTGATATACAATATATCACCACAATGAGCAGTAGAGCAGAAAGTTTCCATGAGATAAACACACTTCATTCCAGGCAGTGGGGAATCTCCCCACCCCCACTCACACCATGCCAGATACCAGAGAAAGATGGCAGTGGGAAACATGTAAAGGGTCAGCAGAAGCAAAAGATATTCTGGATTCTACCGTCTCAGTGCCTTGCCTATGGGAGATTCATAAATTGAGGAGTTGCCCCCTGGTGGCCTGACACCTTGAACTTCAATTGCCCCTCCTACTCAATCATAAAGAACAAAGTTTAAATCCCCAGTACCCACATTACAAATATTTGGGCATGCATACATGTGCAGTAAGTACAGTGCTGAGGAGAGAGACAGGTGGAACACAAGAGCTCACTGGTAATCCAGCCAAGTAGAAGAAATGAGCTTTGGGTTCAGTGGGAGGTCCTACATGGAGAGAATAAGACAGAATGAGAGAACTGGAAACACAATGCTCTATACTTGCCTCTGCATGTGTACACTGGACACATGTATGCAAGCAATATACATGCAATTCAAAGTGCCCAGAACAGTGATTTTCCTCCATATTTACCAAAGTATTTAATTCAATTATGAAAGCATAGGGTTTGGGTGTTTTCATGTGTAGACATCAATAAGCTTATTCGGAATTTCATGGAAAGACAATGAAAGAATAGGTAGAAAGGATTCTGAAACCAAAGAGAAAGCAGGTGATGTACCTCAGATGGAGTCACAGTGCGGTTATGATAACCAAGCATTGTGCTGTTATAGGAGGGACCCAGGACATAGCAGTAAATGGGTCGTCCATCCACATACACAACCCCAAATGATTTCCATTCTTTCTTGGTCCTCAATACAATCATTAAATCGTTGGCTTCATAAATTGACTCTTTGTACTCTAATCTGATATGATTCCACACCAGAATACTTCCCCAGCTGATTTGTGTGTGTTTGTGTGAGAGTGTACTTTCTCATGAATGAGTGCAGCTGTATGTGAACCATAAAGTGTGTAGAGACCAGAAGAAAGCTCTTGGATATTGGTCTTCACTTTTCCACCCCTTTTGAGTCAGGACCTGCTCTTTCCCAGTACTTAGGCCAGGGCAGCTGGTATTCAGGTTTTCAGAAATTCTGTTTTGCCTCCTGTTTTGAAACAGGTATGTACTGGAGTACAGATGTGTGTACTATTGTGTCTGGCTTTTACATGGGTTGTGGGGAGCTGAAGACAAGCTGTGTTCTAAGTGCTTTATACATTGATCCATCTTCACAGATCATAGGTGCAAAGGTTACAGTGGGTTGCACTCTCCTAAACCAGTTAACAATCAGGAAAAGGCCTTAAAGACATGTTCATAGGCCTGGTGGACAGAGAAACATTTTCACTGAAGTTCTCTTTTTAGTGAATGTCAACTTGACAAGAACAATCTAGTATATATAGTCATCAGAGTACACTAGAGTATGGAGATACAGGTTACTTTTGATACAAATGAATAGTAAAGCTTCCGTTGTACAAGTTTCTGTAGTCACAGTATCTCTGTTCATCCCTAAAAGTATTTTTGAATCTAAAATTACTTCTTGCTAAAAGCAAATGAGGGGAAGGCACATGTCACTTGGTCAGTTATGTCGTGAGCCCCATAACTCTGACATCACAGTGGGCAGTCACCTTAACTACTGCAGACTCCTCAGACTTCGGTAGTTGGTCTGCCAACTGCTGTAGCTGTCTTTGGTGTTTCGTGCCAAGGAGGAAAAAGAGAACTTTAAGTTCATTAATAGGCTCTTCGTTGCAGGCTCTGCTGAAAAGGTATTCTTCTAACATCCACTTTTGATGCTAGGCTAGACTGGGGATCTCAGGAGATCCTTATCTTGAATCCTCTCAGTCACGGGAACTAATGGAGCTCTAGATGTATGAAAAGCTACTTAGAATAATAATGTTGAGTGCTGTCCCCTTAAGAAAGGAGACATTATACTGTCAGGGGATAAATGTTCTGAAATTCATGGTAGGAAGATGTCTGTAAGTCTCTTAAATGACTGCTAGAGTTAGGAGGAGGTTTCAGGTTCCGTCCAGTCTAGTTGTTTTAACTATTTGTCTGTAGAGCATTGCTGGATAATGTTCATAGTTTATCCAAAGTTCTACAAACTCTCTTGGTTTTAGGAATCTTTTGATGTTTTCCAAATTATTTGCTGTTCTTCAGCACCTATTTCTCCAAGTTTGAGCAAAGCTTATGGCAGAAATGACTTGCCAAGGATTCAAAATCACTTGAATTTTTGTGCTACCATGTAACTAAATTAGAACTACTTGTTCACAGACCTCCTCAGATCTTTCAGTTTTGGGGACAGCTGTTTTTTTTCTTCCTTCTTTGTCCCTATTGCTTGGTCCTTGCTCTGTAAATGTACTTTTGTCATGTGAATCTTTCTTGAAAGATGGGTGATAGGAAGTTAGGTAAACATGTATTTTCATTCCCTGATTTTAACGACATCTGTAAATTTGAACAGTTCCCTAATGGAAGCCCCCTTTTGTGTTTCAGCCTCCTTTTTGCATGGTAAGCTTCTGTTCCTCCTGTAGCTTTTACACAGACATTACTGCTTAAGTATTGTGATTATCAACCTGATCATGTATGCATTCTGGGTTTGGCTTACCACACTCAGGATGATTTTTTTCCCAACCATTTGCCTAAAAACTTTCTTTTAACAGCTGTATACCCTCCATTGTGTAAACATGCCACACTTTTTAAAATGTATCTTCTGTTGAGGCACTTCCAATAGCTAGGTTGCTTCCAATTTCTGGTTATTATGAGTAGAGCAGCAGTAAACATGACTAGGCTGGTGTCTCTCTGGTAAGATGAAGCAATCTTTGAGTATATGTCCAATCGTGATATAAGTTAATATTGTGGAATGTCAGCTCCCATCTTTCTAAGGAAGCAACACACTGTTTTTCACAGTGGCTATAAAACTTTTCCCTTACACTAGCAATGGATGTGTATTCCAGTAACTCCACTGTCATCCAGTGTGAACCATCACCAGTTTTTGTTAATCTCAGCAATTCTCACAGGTAGAAGTTGAGATCTCAAAGTGGTTTTGATTTGTGTTTCTCTTGATGGCTGGTTTGGACCTTGTTTCTTGAACTTTTGAGTTTCCTCTATTGGCTATCTTCTTTGTCTGTGATTTCTTCCTTTTGTTCCAGAGCTTTCAGGAGAGTTATTAAGTTACCTTCACTAGATTTTCCCAAGTTTTCTATGTAGGCCCTTTGTGCTATGAACTTGCCTCTCAGAACCACCAGCATTGCCTTTTAATATAAGAATGTTATATATGGAGTACTGTTTTTTTCATGTATCTTTCAGGTGGCTTTTACAAATATGTAATGTCATAAATTTAGACTGTGTCTTCTGCATAGTCAGAGGCACAAATCTATATGGACATTGAATTACCAAAGATACAAAATATTTGGTCTGTCTCTCTCGAGCCTTATTTACCTGTTCCTAAGATTGTTGATGCATAGCATCTTCCCAATTATTACAGTTGTTAATATTAACTTGTGATGATTCATGCGTGTTTCAAAGAAATAATGCTTCAATGTAGCGATCTGAATTTCCTTCAGCCAGTTCCATAGTGGAGTCTTTGTTCTTCTAAAGGTTTGCATGGAGACCTACTACAAGACCTGAGCCTTAAGATTAATTTCCCACAAACCCTCAACTCTTGTGTTAGCTAATGTTGTTGACCATTGACTCTCTGCTCTGTTAGTGCTTGGCCCGTGACAGGAAAAGCCGCGCTATTACAATGGAAACTGTCAATAAAAACGTCCCAGCTGGGAAAATGAATCTTCAATATCCACTGTTCGATGGACCAGTGGAACTGAGAAAGGGCAGTACCAGTAAAATTTGTCATCTCCATCTGTACAAAGACTTCTTGGTTGTGTCTAATAAACAGTATGTATTTACTTCACATTTTATTTATTAATGAAGATCGTATTATCCCAGCCCTTACTGTAAAACAAATCAAAAGGTTTTTTACCCTTCTGTGCTTACACGTTTTTATTCTTTATGCATTCAACAATTTCTTGAGTTCCTATTCTGTCCTGTTACCACATAGCGAATTCAATCGAGAATCTTGTAGCACGTATGAATGATGGCACATATCAGTAATCTCACTGTTCAGAAAGGTTTGTCACAGTCAAGTAGATCTGGTCATTAAGAGGAAGAAACAGATGGAAATTCCATGAGTAGATGCTTGTGTACAAAGTCATGGTACATCTTATACATTTCTAAGGTAGTTGTAAACGTATTGGTGACAAGTTTACGTGATTTATTCCTTCATTACTGATATAAGCATGCAATCCCAGTAGAAATGCTCATTACCCAGGGAAGAAAAAGGAAGCCAAGGCTACATACATGAGAGTTACTTCCCCGAGTTCTGCTCCCAAATAGAAACATTAGGCGACAGTTGACGATCCAGGGAGGCCCACAGTTCTGACCATTTCCAACCCTATCTTTGCTACTTTAGGCTATTAGCCATTGTAACATTTCCTGGTCTAAAAGTGAAGCAAATAGAGTTCAAGTGATGTTATTTGAAGATTAAATATTCTCAAAGGTTCTTCATATGTGTCAAGGGCCCATAAACATGTAAGAACAATGTACGGCCTTCGTTCATACAAAATTTACTTACATAGCTTTAAAGAAGGCTTTTTATTGAAATAAGGGTTTTTAACAATGAAGTTTTTCTGTTTTCATATGAGTAATTTTTCAGAGCACTATGTGCTAATGCACAGCACAATCTATACAGCATTTAACCTTCTGAATATACAGATCATACATGTCTGCAGACACGGAAAAGGTACATTGAGGACCTCCCCTAGGTGAGGTGCATTTGTCCCTTTGCTGAGCTGTGTCTGCAGTGATAGAGATGAGTGAATCCTTCTTTTTCTGGGTCAGCAGCAGTTACTCCTTGTTGTCAGCTCTGCTGCTCCTTTGTTTAAGAAACAGACTAACAGATGTTTTTAAATCCTCATTTTAGGTTTAAGATGTCCTTCAAAATCATATATATCATCCCACTGACTGCTCTGTGGATGGGGGAGTGTATGATCATGGACTTTGTAGGACCCAGTCGGGCCAGGAAATCCATTCTCCTGGGATGGCCCATGGAGAATTTTGTGGCCACCTTTCGGTAAGACCCAGAACTTGGTCTTGTGCTGATATAAGATGGCTGTGGAAGGACATTATCATCTGCATATTGACAGCACAAATGGGAAATGTAGATGAAAACTGTAAGGATAGAAAGCAGGTGTATCTGGTTGCAAATACACGGCCATGTCTTTTTCTAAGCTGCTGTTTTGGCATTTGTTTGCCTAGTATTTACCTTAGACAGCTCCCTACATGAAAACATGTCCAAGTGGATCAGTCGTTGATAGCATGGAGCCCGTGCTAAGATATGTATCCTAGGCTTGTCAGTCAGCATCTCAACATCCTTTTGTCAGGAGTGACAGTGGTCTTAAGGTATGGAAAGTAATTGAGTGAGCTGGTATTTGGCCTCCTTGCCATCTTCTTATTCCAACACCTGATGGTTATATATATATACACACACACATACACACATATATATGTTAATATACATTTTTAGATATAAATAAAACGACCTATGTATTTTTAATACTATTAAGTATGTAATTTTCTTTTATACCTCTAAATGGACATTATTTTGTTATATAAAAATGATTATACTATAAAATCTGTTATCTTTGAATGTCTGTGTAGTAAGGTTTCAGGCTTAGCATCTACAGACAATGGAGAGGCCTGGTTTTCAATAACAGGATCAGAATTAAGTGACTTGAGGAGCATTTGTCCTTTTGTGATTTACGTTCTCAGGCTGGCATGCACATGTGGATTGTCTCTGTATACTGGGAAGCTCTACAGTAGAACTGTTGACCTCACAGGAATCTGATGGCCAGACATGCTGCTCTGGAGAGCACACACAAGCACTAATATAAACACTACTTTGTACAGGCAAAGTTTATCAGTCAGGTAGCATACCTGCTTCCATGTCTTATAAACTTATGAAATGAATATAACATTACATCATCCCACTAACGTCTGTGAATGAAGTGAACTTACAACATGGTCTATAACTTCCCAGAAGAGGCAAAAGCTCAAGTATCCAGCCACTGATGCAAAAAATAACTATGGAGGGGAGGGTCGGAGAAGAATGACAACAGTCAACTGGTTTAGGGATCGTCTATAGTAAGGGGATGTTCCTGACATAATCATGTCCGTGGTCATTACTGTGAATGAAAAAAAATGTACTCACTTTTCATCAATTATTATATACATTCCACAAACTATTTAACAAAATCTGTTTCTACAATTTGTCTAAACAGCAAAATATTGTGTCTGGCATTTCTCTAATGTAGTTGGAGGCTTCTGGCCCGGACTTTCGGGCCTAACTCAAGATTTTGGACCCAAAGACCCTCAGACCAGCAGACCTGCAGACCCACAGACCCACAGACCTGCAGACCCGCAGACCAGCAGTCTCACAGTCCCACAGAGACACACAGATGCTTTCAATAGTTTTTGGCTGATCAGCCTCAGGCCCAGGCATATCACTTGCTAGCTCTCTACCCTTCATCTAACCCATGTCTCTTGTTCAGCCATGTGGCTGGGTACCTTTCTTAGGGCAGCATAGTTGTCCTCTGCTTCTTCTGGGCCTCTCTCTGGAATTCTGCCTGGCATTCTGTTCTCAGAGTTTTTAGTCTGGTAGCCCTGCCCACACTTCCTGCCTGGCTTTGGCCAATCAGCGCTTTTTATTAAACCAGTGGGTGGGACAATTATTTACCATGAAACAACACAATACCCCTACACTCTAATATATATTATTTCTCAGTCAAGTGTTTCATCCATGTTTTAAATTCCTGAATTTAATGAAAATAATGTAGTTTTCAATTTGAAAATGTATTCCACCAGTGGGATATATTTGAGATAGTTACTCATTCATCTGTGGGAAATGTGACATTTAGAGAAGTTGCCTTAGCTGCTAATCGCTTGGATCATAACTGTAGCTAAAAGAAATCCTAATATAAGGAGGCTTCTTATATCTCTACCCATATTGGTAACTACTGAACACTAATATTTGGGGCATGATATATACCCTTAAAGTCTGACAATTAATAAATTTGCTGACTTTAATCTTTTTATTTTTATATTACAGTTCCTCAGCCAAAAAAAGAGAATGGTGGACTTTGCTCCAAAGGTATCTTGTAACTGTACACATTTTAATTCTTTAATTTCTTAGGAAAGAATGAAATTCTCTGCTAACCAACGCCCTAGTCTGTTCACCTCTTTTGTTTATTATTTTATTTTAATTTAATTTTTTTCAGTAAAAATGTCATCTCCATCAGTGTATCCCCCTGCTCCTCGTCCCCTACCCTTCCCACCCATCCAGCCCTCAGCCTCACCCCTCCTCATCCAGCCCTCAGAATTTCCAGTTTTTTAACATATGATTGAACACATTTACCTCCTCAACTCTTTCTAGATCTTCATCCCTTCTCATAACACAACACTGTGTTCTTTTCATAAAATACGTGCAGACAGTCTCCCCTCCCCCAGTCCTCCCTCTCTGACTCTTCCTACACACCCACCCGTAGGCTCTTAATTTCCTCTTTACTTTGAAAAAATAACAAATCAAGATACAATTTCTCCACCTCTAAAGAGACAAACACTTATAGCATACTACATAAACAAAAATCTAAATAAACAAAAGGCCACTTATGGGAAAAATCCCCAAAAAGTAAAATAAAACAAAAAAAAAATCCACCAAGGACCACTGAGTTGGTTTTATCTTGGCCAACTACTCCTGGGAATGGGGTCTGCCATGGTGTGTTGTTGATAAACCCAGTAACTATCCATTGGAGAAGAACTGGTTTACCCTGTGCCAGCTGGTATCAATAGCAGATAGCCTTGTGGGTGGGCATGGGAATTTGTGTCTATTTCCTTTCTCAGTGCTTGAAACTCGCTTGAACTTGTACAGGTCTTAAGCCTATCATCACTGCCTGTGTGTTTGTATGTGGATCATCCCTGTTATGTATTAACTACATTAGAGTCATTTATTATTCCAATGCTAAGGGTATTTCTTTCTCCTGGTCCCCATAAATGCCTGAAGACATTCATTTAGGACCATGTGCTCCAAGGTGCCTGACTTTCTGCACCTTTCCTTTTGGATACCTATTTCTTAATTATCCTATACTGCAAGAACAAGATTTTCTAATTTAGGCTGATTGGCCTGTGACTGTCATTTAACTGCTAACTTATTAGCCTTAAACTAACCCATGATTCTTATCCTGTTCAGCCATGAGGATAGGTACCTTTTCTCAGAGCAGCATAGCTGTCCTCTGCATATCTGGCTTGTCTGGCAACTCTGTGGCATCTCTGCTCTGTTCTTCCTGTTCTTACAGTTTTGTTAGTCTGGTAGCCCTGCCCACACTTCCTGTCTGCCTTTGGCCAATCAGCATTTCTTTATTAAACCAGTAGGTGGGACAATTATATACAATGTAACAATGTAATCCCACTCTATGATCTTACCTTGTTCCTGATTTTAACATGACCTTTTAGAGCTCATTGTCTTTTTAGGATCACTTTGACTGTGGGATTCCTGCATATTTCCTTAGTACATTGAAATGTATCTGTTGTGGTCCTATTCACTCTAAGAATTTTATCACTAATGATGGATGTTTATTTTGTCAAAAGTCCTCTATGAATCAAATGGAGTGATCATCTTTCAATCTTTTGGCCCATGTATGTAGTCGATTACATTTTTTAAAATTTAGATATGTTGAAACCTTCCTCGATTTCTGGGATAAAGCTGACCTGAACACAGTTTGGTTTACAAGTTTTTGATTAATAATTTTTGCTTGTATGTTCATCAAAAATATTGGCATTTCATTTTCTTATGGGTTGTTGGTGGTTTGGTGTTGGCATCAGGGTTAGACTATCTCCAAACGTCTTCTTGCCTATGTTTTCTGGAGGTTTTTTTGTTATTTCTCACTTTTCTATCTGTGATGAAGCAGTGGCTGCCGTTCTCATACTTTCCTTCCTAACCATTAGGTTTGATCAAACAGTATCCCGACCATGATATTAATTCATTATTAATACAACTTACTTTACTATGCACATTCAAAGAAAATGCTGCCTCTTAGTTTTCAACCATGAGTGATCACGGCCCCTCCAATGTGGGCACTGATATTTTCAGAGCCAAATCTGCTTTCTAAAGGTCATTCTTTTGGGCAATCTGTAGTCTTCTGGACCATGGCTGCATTGTGCAAAAGTTGTTGCTGAGCCAATCAGTTTAAAATTAAAGTTCTGACACTACACTCTCAACTAATATTTTAAAAACAAGCAACTGGACAATTTACCTCACTTTTTGTGTTTTTATTGCATTTCACCAGATCAATTAATGAGCATTTGGAGAAAGACCGTGGAAAAGACATTGCAATTGAGACCCTCACAGAGGACATCCCAAGCTGGAATACTGTATGTGCTCAAAAGACCAATGTGTCCTTGCATGGAACTGACTGAGGAAGTGTAGGGGCAGGGAGGAGAGAAGGAGGAGATAAGAAGATAGGGCTGGTGACAAGAGGGGGTGAAGAGGAAGATGGAAAATTTAGATAGTGCCACCTAAAAGGATATTTGTGCAAACGAATATGTCTTTGCTTATATACGAGAGTACTACTTACTGTAAGGCAGGGTTGATCCATGCTAGTTACAGTACAATAAGCTGAACAAATTACTTGTGTCTGGTGACTTAACAAGAGAGGTGTGGTTATAAAGCTCGTTACAGACATTTCTCACTGTAATTTGTGTTTGTATCAGTTGACATTGTTTCTGTGGATTCAATTTTTGGACCCTACCAACTTTTAAATATTTTTTAGTTACTTTAAAATAGTTTTGCTTAAAAAGCATAGTTTTGACCATACATGAAAGTTTAAACAAGACAAAGAACGACATGCACTCTACGTTACTCACCTGTTTATTAATATTCATTTGTGTGTGTGCGCATCTGTGCATGTGTGAGTGGTGTGTGTGTGTGTATGCACGTGTGCATGTGTGAGCATGTCTGTGTGTCTGTGGGTGTGATCTGTTAAATGCACTGTGGCTCTTTTATCTTGCATTTTTATGTATGTCGTAGCCATCAAAAATTATTATTTTATTTGTCTATAGTTTATTTGTGTTCTTAGAAATAACATTGGTTTGTATGTTGATGGTATTTTTGTGTATTGTGTTTGTGTGTGTGTGTATGTGTGTGTGTGTTGTGAGTGTAGTGTGTGTTTATGAGTGTGTGTGTGTGTGTGTGTGTGTGTTGTGAGTGTAGTGTGTGAGCATCACTGAAAATAAACACAAGGTCTCACATGTGCTAGACATTTGCCCATCCACCGAGACACACCTTGGCTGGGCACTGAAATTGCATTTGCCGTCTATTAATCTGGCATGATCTATTTCCTGAGAAGAGCCCACAGGTGGGGCTGGCATTGCACTTATCTGTTATGTGATAATCCAGAATCTGGAGGCCTTTGTTTTTATGAAACGATCAGGAGTTAATGAGTTGAGATTGACAGTTACTATAAAGAGATGAATATGTGCTTGAATTTTATATATAGGTGCCCTGCATTGGGGTGGTAAACTTTAGAAGTGTACAGTAACTAATATATTCGTGATGAAGAAAATATTTGAAATACATTCTGCTTAGTTCTGTACAAACTTTCTATTCTAGACAACATAGCAGTGAAGGAGGCAAGTGACAGAATCAAAGTCTACCCTGTCCAGTAAGAAGGAGAATGTTCTCACCTAAGCTTTCTACCAGACTGCTGGAGAGAAAGATGAGCA
The DNA here is from genome assembly GCA_033318265.1 of Phyllotis vaccarum. Classification (NCBI taxonomy): domain Eukaryota; kingdom Metazoa; phylum Chordata; class Mammalia; order Rodentia; family Cricetidae; genus Phyllotis; species Phyllotis vaccarum. The sequence continues at coordinate 68,032,474 of JARWLC010000017.1, read as the reverse complement.
GGCCTTTCTGAGGGAAAATGCTTTCCTTCCTGCTTGATTTCACTTGTGGCAAATGGTTTTGTTAACATTGTGTGTGTGTGTGTGTGTGTGTGTGTGTGTGTGCATGTGTGTGTGTGTGTGTGTGTATGTGTGTGTGTGTGTGAATAGAAAATCACCTTGATTTAGGTACTATTGCACCTTGGCCATCTTCTGCTGGGATAGTCATTATCATATGTTGCAGGGTCCACAACCTTTTTATATGTGGAAGACTGCTATTGTCTTCCCGTTGCATGTATCTCAAACTTGGGTATCATCAGAGTTAGTGAGTGGGCATGAATTTCCAGTCAATATCAGCTTATTTCTCTGTGGTTGTACGACTCAAGTATGTAGTATCTTCAGCCATGGGTATTTTTCATTGACTTCTGAGTGTTGATTTCATCAAGAGAAATGTTAACAGCTTAGTATTTTGGGATCTATTGGACTCCACTATCTAAGTACTTTCATTGAAGCCATCTATTATTTGGCATTTGGAGTTTTATTAAGCTTGTGATGTGTAGCTGTTCATTGACTAGAATTAATGTAAGATTTTTAGATTCTGAAAGGATTTATTTTAACACTGTTTACTGTTTTTAGAGAGGGTCATTTCTTCTGTTTTTCTTCTCTAAGTGCTGTTGTCCAGAGGAAACATCTACAGATGCAGATACATCTGCTTTCAAAAATCTGTGGACACAGTTCACTTTCTTGCCCACTGAGTGTCATCTGTCTTTGTAATGGTCTGGGAACTCCATCCTCTCTCTGCACACAGTTTATAATCAAAAAGTATAGTAGGTATCTCCTACCATAGAGAACTTAGTCACTGACCAATGTAGGGATAAAAATTTAATGACCCAAATCTTCATTCTCGATTCATACATTCATCATCTCAACCGATTCCAGGGTAAACCAAGTTCACCAGAAAGCCAGGGTCAGAGAAATCCTCACTGCACAGGTTGTTGTTACAAATTCTATAGCAGTTTGTATGAGTTTTTGAGAATGGAATACATGGTATGTAATGACATAAATTAATTCTATAACAAGTTTTGTGACATGGGAAATCTCTTCCCTTTCTCTACAAATTATTTCCTTTCCATTAAGAAAGCAAACTCATAGCTGATCATCAGAGCCTATGTCTCTTCTGAAAATTCTCTAACATTTTTGACCTTTAAATCTTGTGTGTGTGTGTGTGTGTGTGTGTGTGTGTGTGTAGGTGTGTGTGTGTGTGCGTGCGTGCATGTGTGTGTGTGTGTGTGTGTGTGTGTGTGTGTGTGTGTGTGTGTGTGGTATATAATAAAAGACAGCACAGTTGCTCCCTTCTTTATAGCATGTAATTCTGGAGTATTATTTAGTGTCACAGGACTTGAGGAAAATCTCTTTAGTTTTAATCATCCTCCATAATCCAGTTCAACAGTGCACATTCTATTACGTTTTGACTGATCCAAATCCTTAAGGAGATACATATTAGATTAAAATCTGGTTTCCTGTTTTCAGTTTATATAAAAAAAAGAAAACTTATACTCATGATACAAGACTTATGTGTGTTTCCCTTTGCTGTTAAGTGAACCGAGCTTTGGTTGTGTAATGTGGAAAATGTTTGGATAAATAGTTATGAAATCAGGCATTTCATGAACATGATTAGTAACATTTTATTGCTGTGCTTTCTCCAGTCATTCACTGTCACAGCAGCACGATTGGACACAGTGAATGACATCATCAAGAAGTTGCGACCATTGCTGGGAATTCCTGTAAGAGACTTGAAAACTCTTTTTATTTATAAAGTGTCTTCCTTTGTGATCCATTAATATTTCAACAAACGTATAAACATCACTGCCAAATGCTTGATTACTCTATGTATGAAACATTTCCATCTTCCTTCCATGTTCAGAAGTAAAGTCAGCTGGCTTATTGCATTAGTGTCTATGTGGCCACTGCTCTTGTATTCTCCAGTAAATTTCATATGAAGAAGCAGAACGTGACGTACATTTGTAGCAGTAGATCACAAGAAACAGTATGTGTCTCTGTGTTGAACATGAAAAGGCACGTATACATGACTTGTTTGTGAATCTCTGCATATATCCAGAGAACATGTTTTAAAGCTGTTAACGCACATCACGACATATTGTTTAGTGCCATTTTCTTTATCTTCCTTGTCATATAAACATTTTTGATACTGACTTGTCCCTAAGGACAAAATGTCAAGTTAATAATTACATGATGACAGTTTCAATGTACAATTTCAGCTAGAATATTTCACTAGAGCTACATCCTCTGAATACCTAGCCCAAGAATCTAACACATGATGCCTGAAATAACTGGGAAAGAGAAAAGCATATTTTGAAAATGATCTTGAGTATAGGTCATTCATGCATTCATTTTGTGTGTATATATGTGTGTGTGTATATACATCTGCAGGTTGGACTGTACTTACTGTTATCTAACATAACAAATGGGACCTCACCCTTCAAGCAAATGTCACTACTTTCTATTAAAAATAGAAACTGAACAAACTATTAATAAGTCATAACTCTACTTGATGCATATTTTTTAGGCATCTCTATGGGTCCCTAACATAATCCAATAGAAGTTACATAAATCACACTTTCTAGTTTCAAATGGAACCCAGGGTCACGGGCTGCAAGTCTCTTATGGGTTTTGTTTTCTGCTCTGGGTTATTATCAAGGTTAGATACTGTATGTTTTTCTCTCTGTAGGGTGGGGATTCTGTGAGTGAAGTTCAAATGCTGATTTCATGTTCTAGTCTCCTCCAGGCCTCCCTAGATTTTGTCTCCTTACTCAGATTGCTGAGGTTCCAAGGATTTTCAATTTAGGTTTGCTCAGTCATTGACATGGTGGTCATGTGACACTGGAGTAATAATCTGTCTGAACAGTAGCATGCTCTGGCAGAACTCAACATTCTTCAAGGCCTGTAGGGTTGTGGGTGACAGAGGCTCTTTTCTTGCTGAGACACAGAACATGGAGTGATTTTCATTTCCCGTATGACAAAAATGTAGCAGAAAGGTTACATTTTGCTCTGACAAATCTGTTCTACCAGAAATGGGAAGGCAGGGACATTGGTTCTCTCTAGATTCAGGGAAGCAGGGATCACTGAACCTACACAGTTTCTAAGGGCAGGCTCCTCAACATAGAACGGAGTTCTTGCCTGACTCAGTATCTTGCAGCTTTAGAGATGCAGAAGAGGGTAAAAAATAAACACTGTGTGTAAGGAGACGGGTACACTGTGACTTTTGTTTTTCAGAATGCTGAGGAAGATTATCAACTGTGGTTCTCTCCTAGCAAGGAAGAAGAGCCACGTCCACTCTACGGTAAGCCGCTGAGAAACCCAAGGAGGCATTGACTGAGTTAAAAGAGTTGTTAAATTCGCTCTATATTGTTAAAGTTGTCACTGTTCTTCTTAAGCTAAAGTACCCAAATGGTAAACATCATATGACATGTCCTTTCCATACAGTTATGATGTATGAAAGTCTATGATAAAATCTTTTAACATTTATGTCCATTTTGAGTGTTCCAAGTATAAATAATATTGACATCATTTCCATCCCTCCATCTGGCCCCTTTACCCCTTCCTGAATTCTCCCCACACCACTTTTGAAGTTAATCTTCTTTGGTTGATGTGTGTGCGTGTCTGTGTGTGTGTGTTGTGTGCACGTGTATGTGTCTGTATGTGTGTGTGGGGTGTGTGTATGTGTATGTGTGTTCTGTGTGTGTGCGTATAAGGAGAGAGAGAACACCTTTTGCATTGCTAATATTGGTGTTTGTTTCAAGATGAGCAATTGGGATAGGATAATTATTAGTTGGTTCATCTCTGTGAACGACTGATTCTTCCTCTGAACATTCTTTACCTTTTCATCTCAGGGTGGGGTCATGTGAAATTTATCTTAAATGCAGTGACAGTTCCTTTTTAGTGCCACTTTGAAGTCTCATTGGGTCAATTCTATTGAGATTTCTTGGGTGAAGTTTCCTCTCATATACTGAAGATGGCATCTTCCAGAAAAGGCCCTGGATCTCCTGTTCTTACAGCTTTATTCCTATTCTCTCAAGAAATTGCCTAACCTGAGGGAAAGAATTTGCATTTTAGATGTGCCAATTGGAACTGTGGACTCTGCCAACACTTACACTCTGAATAGATGTAAATTGAAGCATCCCATGGGATCTCTGCATATTACAATATGTGGTCAGTCTTAAAATACAAGGAGTACCCAAGACATACACAGGGAGAGACAAGTCAGAAACTGGAACTACATTTATTTAATTTAAAGATAATGGGTATTAACTTTATAAAATGTTACCTTGACACCAAGAATTGGAACAGGTTTGTGTACCATGTCTGTTATACCCTGTCAATCATGGTGGCTCTGTTTCAGTTAGGTTCTATATTACTGTGATAATAGACCATACCATAATCAGCTTGGAGAAGAATGGATTTCTTTAATTTTCCTCTAAGAGTTCACTGTCTAGTAAGTCAGAAAGAAATCAATCAATTGGGGGAACTGGAGGTAAGACCTGATGGAGATGTCAGGTGGGACTGATATTTACTTGTCTTGGTCTATATTACTGTGCTTAGTCTTTTACAGCATCAAAGACCGTTTACCCAGGTGAGGCTCCATGCGTATCAGATAGGCCCTTCTTCATCAACTTGTAGGGAACAGAGGAATCTTTGAATGAGTGAAGTTCCCCAGTGAATGTGGGGTTTGACAAGGGCATGATCATGTTGGGGATTTCAAAGGCTTTGACACATGGATATTTGGCAAAGCTCTCTCCTTATATGGACCAGGCCCAAGATAAATGTCACAGCTATCCTTGGTAGTCTGAGTGTTTATAAAAGATTGACCAGAGTGTGTAAGACCAGCACATGCAGCTTCCTCCCCCAGGGTGTTTACAGCTTGTACGTGGACACCTACAGAGACCTTCTGGGAGAATAGCTAACCCGACCCTTGTACTATACTAAATAATCATCCCGAGGATCTGTGTGTGGGGGATTAGAAAATTCTAGCTTTATTGTAGGTCTGTCTCTGCCAGTCTTTCCTTCATTCCTTCACAGGCCCTAGTGAGGGTTCCAGAACCTAAGCCATGTTGGTCACAGATAATCACTATAAAGAAACTGAACCAGAGTTTTGTCTCTAGGCCAGACATATTAAGGCATTTTTTTTTTGTCAATTGAGAATCCTTCCAGTAGATATAATAGGAAGCAGTACAAGCTCTTTCTGAATGGAAACACACTCAGAGCTTCTCAGGTTTTCATTAACTGTTATCCTGACGCCCTTGTAGTTGGTTCTGTGTCTCTCCTATAGAAGCTTCCTGGACCCCTGTCAATGCTGCTGAAAACCTACATTGCAGCTGTAGTTTTTTGTCCCAAATGCATCGCATCTGTGCTCCATGAAGGGGACAGCAAGAGCATGCAAGTGTCACCAGTGATTAGGGAGAAATGAGGAAAAGAGGCTTCCTGTAAAAAGAGGGAATTTATTTTTACATAAAGGATTTGAGAATTCTTTGTAGAGGAAGTAATTGAAAGCATGAAACAATTAACCAAGGAGTATACTTGTAAATCGTGATGAGACAGTGTGTGGTCTCCTATGTGGTAAATGCAGCCTTACAGGGGCTTTGTGTTTCTAGTGTTCTGTGACATTCCTGTGACAGATGTCTGGTATAAAAACAGGAGGAAGGCATACGAAAACCACTACACTACACTAGCGATCCTCAGCTTCAGAACTTACAGAGGGAAATGAGCTGTCTCTATAAACCTGTCAGAAACCATCTTGGAGAAGATACTGATCAGAATTACCATAATATGTATTGTTAAATTATTGAAAAGATGGTAACCAACAAGAAATTTATATATTCTTTTTTCATGATAACTTTCAATATATGGAGGACACATGACTCAAATGATAAGTCTAGAGCTAGAAGGCTCTATGCAGATCTCCAGTGTACATGGTCTGCTTACCAAGGCAACATGTTCAAATTTTATCCTCTAAACTTTTAAAGTCTATGTTTAGACCCCTGCTTCACTAGACCTTATTCTCTGAGGACTCCAGGACCCAGATCATTTCAGTGTGTGTGCATGCTCACCAGAAGATCTGTTTGGTCATCTATCACTCTTATTATTAATCTGTATTTAATATTTCATCTACATAGGTCATGAGAACCCATATGCCATCAGAATGAGTGAACTTCGGAATTCTGCCTTCGTGGCACTGGGGCCAAAAGACTACAGGCTTTATCTTGATAGGGACAAGGCGATCCGGGAACTTCAGGCACCACATGAGCCGGGAGTATTCATCCTGAAGCCCAAGAACCTACCAGAAGACCAGACCAGTGAGTCTCTTAGCTTGCTTCAAGATTTTAAATGCACAGATTCTTAAATCCTTCTCTTTCTATTTCCCACCAATAATTCCAATGTTACCTCACTGATACCTCTTTACCTAATGAAACACATTATCAGCTGGGCCAGTGTTTACACAAGGAAAGAAATTTTGCTAAATGTGTTTTGGTTGTGCTTGTTGAAGTGGAAACACTCCAGCTATTTTTTTTACTTGATTTATATCACAGTTTACAGGTACACATGTTATTTGTGTCAATAATAAGTTGACAACATGTCAAATAAATTCACTGTAACATCATTAACAAAAAGACAATCTGCTGCACTGAGTTATAGTTTTACTATTTTAATATCCCTTAATACAAGTTGTTACAGGAATAAAGGAAACTCAGAGCCAGATCTCAGGGAAAGGCTGAGATATCAAAGAGAGGAAACACCACAGTCAGATCTCACCCAGTTGACTTCCAGCTTCCTCTCCGTCACTCCTCCTGATTTTATTGCCTGCTCCGTCTTTCTATGCCTGCCTTAAATACCCTCTTCACCCAGTTGTTTCACATCCAGGTTAAGATTAAAGGCGTGGCACCACCTCGGACTGCCTGGCAGCCTGGAACTCATTCTGTAAAATAAACTGGCCTCAAACTCAGCTTTGATGAGATTAAGGGCATAGGTCACCATTCCCAGACATTCCCAGTGCCTGGGATTAAAGGTGTAAGTCACCAGGCTCTGATCCTCCAGACTGACTGTGGGTAGATCCTTCTGATATCTCAGACATCTTTTTTAATTAAATTTGAAACATCCCCACAAGAGACAGTAACTGAAAAACCATTACTGAGACCAGGGAAGGGACTGTAGACCTCAAGTGGGAGGTGAGGACCTGGAAGGTGACCCCTCAGTCTTAGGAAACTGGAGGAATTACTGATTACCTAGGCTAGGGCAGGGTAATTGGGGTCTCCCTGGTTGGACACTCTCAGTCCCCCAGCAAGCTGAGAAGCTCAACCGTCTGAGGAGTTTGAAATGACCCTCAGGTGAGGCTGGGCTTCTGTGGAGAGGCACCAAAGTCAAGTTCCAACTGGGGCACTCAGATTTCCAGTGGCCAGGTTGCTGGCAGAGAGGTCACAGCTCTGTTATTGGGTGGGGATTAGGAGAGATGCAGGACCAGTGGCCTTCCTTGCCCTACCAAAAACAGGCTCCTGGCTGAAGTGAATTTAGTCTCTCCCACAAAAGGGGGATGGGACCTTAGACATCTCCCTTTTCCCTTTGTGGAGAATGTTGTTTGCCTTAGACCCTGGGCTTGGACATGTTGAGTAAAGATCTGTCTCACTGGACCCTGTTGGAAGACTAGGGCACATTATGTTGAGCATTAAAGTCCTTGAAGACCACCTTCACCAAGTCCTGAATTGGGGTTTGGGGACTGTCCTCAACCTTTTTGAGTTTCAAATATCTGGAACAGATTGTAAAATAAAGTTAGAGGCCATTACCATGTGGCCTCCTGCTGGAGAGGGTGGGTAATGCGCATCATGGCCTCTTGTAATCTGTTAAAAAAACTGCTGGACTCTCATCTCTTGCTGGGTAACCTCAGAAGGTCTATCAGTTAACTACCTTGTTAGAACTTGTCTCCATGCCTTCCAGGAGACATCAGTCATAATGTCCCTTCTCTGGTGTCTGTCCTGTCCATGCTGGTTGTTTCAGTCAGGGTCCAGGATGGAGACTGCAAGTATCATTAACCACTAGAGTCATATCATAGGACCCATCAAATGTGTCTGGTCCGCACTCTTTCTGGCCATTTTCTGGACTCTCTAGAGTTCCTCAAGCACAAGAATGATGGAGTGAATAATGCAGGCTACCATGGCAGATTAAATTATAGATCTGAGTTATGTGATGGATATGTCCTGTGTATGCAGAGGTATTAGTGGAGAAAGAACCCAACCTTGTTCAACATTAGCATAATCTTGGAGGTAGAAGGAACATGAACCTGAATGACACCTTTGACTAGAGTCTTCTCTGGACGGGGCAGAGACCAGGGCGTCCTGTAGGGCTATGCATGGGCTGCCACAGGGAAGGACCCTGGAGGGGCAGACCAGTGCTGCCAGTGACCAGGAAGATGGAGTCCAGAGGGACAGAGGACCGGCATATAGGGAGGTGTGGGTCAGACAGTGGACCAGTGTTGTAAAGGAGCCAAAGCAGGAATTGGGGGGGGGGGGAGTGGAGAGGAAAGAAGTCAGTAAAAAGGGATTTAGGACAGTGGGGACAGGGTGAGTGGAGTGGACCAAGTAGGAGAAGAGTAGAAGGAGCAGAAGACAGGGCTGGAAGAGGTGGGAGAGGGGAAGCCAGAGCTTCAGGAGGCTCAGCTAGGCCTGAAGGCTCAGGGTCAGCCCTGGCTGTGGAAGAAAGGGCAGGAGCATAAATCTCAGGATCCTTGTTCATAAGGGAGCTCAGCCCACTGACAAAAATGTGGAAATATTTTCTAAATCACTACGGATGATCACAAAGTCAAAAGGTGCCCTTGGATGTCCTTTTGGACTCATTATCCAAGATATATTGTCTACATGTCAAGGAGAAAGGAGAAACCAGTGACCAGGTCTATGGCCTGGGGATGCTCCAATTTAGACAAAGTTCCAAGCAGGCACCTCAGGGGTGACCAAGGATTGGAGTTCAATCTGGAGTTGCCCATCCATTACAGCTGCAGCATAAATGAAAGGGTAGCTCCCAGCCTAAGGTCTGATTAATGGGGTGGACAAGTCTTGGGGAGGAGCCATCCCACCCTTCTGAACAAAGGCTGCCTTTATTCTATTGTGAGCTTTTCCTGGATGGAGGTGACTTATGTTAGAAAAACAAAACAAAATAAAATAAAACACACAAAACCAAATAAGTACCTGGTGCCTTCTGTAGCCACCCACAGCTCTCCAGAAAGATGATTGACAGGTCAATCAAGTCAAAGGGGAAGCTAGGAGAACAAAGGAGAGGAATGTCCAACAGTTTGCCTCTGGGACTGGGTCCTTGCAAGCTGGAGGTCACATCCTCCCAGGATTTCTGCACCAAAGGACTGACCACTGGCTCACCTCTGAAATAAATCTAATGGAGTCGAATTAAAATGTCAAAGACAGGTTTCTTTTAAGGGATGTGTTGTTCCTGGGTAGGTTAATGCCCTTACAGTAGGAGGTCTATAATCTCTTATCTGGACTGACTAAAGGGCCTTTGGTAGGAGTGGAGGTAGGCAGTGACATGCTTGTTAAGTACTGGGGTATTGGCTGGATTTGCTATAGAGGCTGTCTTGTGTGCAGTGGTCACTTTGGAATCCAGAGCTAAGTATCTGCTTTAATCATCGTTTTGCCTGGGCTTTCCTGAGTGCTCACCTCTGACCAGAATCTCTTTGGTGGTTATCATATTGCAGGCACCTGCTTCTGGCTAGAAGGAGATGGCAAGAATCATTTTGTCCCTAAACCTCCAGGCTAACACAGAGAAGGACTCAAACAGATAAAGAAGTCTGCAGCAGCCTTAGCAGAGTGCTGCTTACTGGCTTGCTCCTCCTGACTTGCTCAGTCTCATTTCCTACATTGCCCAGGACCACCTTTCCAGGGGTGACACTACCCACAGTGAACTCAGATGCTGGACATATTTGGATATTATTCGAAATAATGAAATCAGTTTGAGAATACTAGGTTACTTGAAATGCCTATTTCCATGTTTAGTTATCAAATGTTTGTTCCTATTGACTTGAAGAAACATCCTCCAGAATCAGATTAATGGGAACGCACAGCCTCAGGACCGTTATACCTGTTAGTGGTTGCTCATCCAAATGAAGTCTAGCTAAGGAAGTGGTTTTGTTAGAAAAAGTCAGAAGTCACCTAAACAAAGGTTAATTTCTCCTCATTGTTACTTACTAGTTTTCAGACTTCTAAGCATATTCGAAGGGAACACAGTTATCTAGAGCTTTGAGTAACTGACTTGGTGCTGTTCCTTAGAGTCGGGATCCTATGTTCAGTGAGTTCAATTTATTTAAGGAGAGAATCCCAGATGAAACAAGAAAGCACGTAGATAAAATATTTGGTGACGTTTCATTCATCATCTCCAGCATGCCCCCTCTGGTCACTTTGAAATTGCTTGGTATATGCAGCATATTTAAGCAAGCGTTATGGTACCATGGAGGAAAATCTTCAAAGTACTGCAAGTAATGACCTCCATTCCTCCTCAGGATCCAATACAACTGTTAGAAGGAGATCTTTCATAAATTGGATTTTTCGACGGAGCCCTGACTATGTCCGTTTGGACACACCAGACCCAAACCCTGGGCACATGAAAGACCCTCATGGATATTTGTGAAGGTGGTGAGCTGCCTGCTCCAGTTCTGGTAAGTATTTTCTCCTGCTCCTCCTCCTCCTGGTGCCACAGCGTTTCCAGAAAATTTTAAAGAAAAAACATTCAGGTCTTACTGATTTGTAGATGGAAACACAAGAGGAAAATGTGTTCTTGTCAGTCTCACTGGTTTAAGCAAAAACATCACCTTCTGGATGATGGCAGGGGCACAATGGAAATGACCCTCTCCACACATTCTGCTTCACATCACCCTGTCAGCTTCTACCTTGAACTCCACACTAGTCTGAGATCTCCTTCTGTGGTCAGTGGTTGCACTGAGTGTTCATTCTTGTGATGTGAAACATTTGTCATGCGTACAATTGCATTTGAAGTGATTCAACATGAAAGGTTTCATGTGGTGAGTATTAGTCTTTGAATCCTAACAAAATATATCAAAAATTTGTCCCGTATTTTGTCCTGTTGAATTTCAAATAAGTCACTGAATTATCACTGGACACATTTATTGAATTTCCAGCATCCCTCTGAGCACTAGACTGGATGTGGAGAAGTTTATGCTGCGTGAGAACAAGTTTATCATATTAGGGACAAGACTGAGCTACAGTAAGCCTTAAATGTCTTATAAAATTTAGTAATAGCCCTGACCGCCATAACTCTACCTCTGAAAACTAAGGCAATCTTTGCTAAGGTAAGGGGTTTTTGTAGTAACGCAGGTTACATAGTCAATTCCTTTCAGGTTAGAGTGTAATCATTGTGGGTTTGTGACTCTGACAACAGATTTCTACAGTGAGAGCTATAAATACTAAGAGTAGAAGGGAATGAAAGACTCATTCAAAGGACATGACATCACAAAAAGCATCCACAAGTCCAGGTGGTTGCTGAGCAAAGGATAGAAAGCCAGGACATACCGACTCATGACTAGATTTGGAATGTTTCAGTCAAAATGTAAATTGAATCCTGTTGCTCATTAGTGGTCCATTGTGGTCATATATGGCATATTAATAAAATCAGCCTAGAATACCAGAGGACAGAGCCATCTCTCTATGGCTCTCTGAAGTGCTGAATGCTGTTAGTCCCAGCATTTATGAGACAGAGGGAAGATGATCTCTGTGATTTCAAGACTAGCCTGGTGTTCAAAGCAAGTTCCATGACAGCCAGGACTGTTACACAAAAACCCTGTCACAGAAAAAGATAATAAGGCTGAAGTGATGGCTCTCTCCTCTGATAATTCAGTCTGATCTTACTAAATACACAATATGTCACCACAGTCCATAAGACTACACACGATGTTGCAGTTTTTGGAAATGAATGAGGAACCAGAAGCTCTGAGAAACATTACTTGATAAAATATTAAGTCTTCCAAAGAACAAAGCCCTGGACTGCTAATTACTGTGTTACCACCTTCACAATAGTCTCTCACCCTGATTGCTCCATCTCAAATGCAGATAAAACATCAAAATGAATAGTCTATTACATGGTGTAAATATGATACAGTGCACAACGCATTTAGTAAATTGTGTGTAATGAAGGTTTTTCGCCGTCAGCAGTTAGGAGCATATAACCCTAGGGATTTACAGCTCACTTCCTGTTCATAATTCACGGTCTGAACAGAAACGAGATTCTGAACTTGATGCTGTGTCTCTTTCTTCCTTTCATCTCCATGTTCCTAACATTTCTTTGCTTGATGCCATTTGTCTAATTGCTTCAAATGCTTTTAGAATCATTTTAATAAGAACTAAGTTTAAGTCTAGTGTCTGAGAGGATATCTGCACTAAAATAACATATTTTTCAATCAACAGTGACTATGGGACAACCTACCACTCAGGAGCATTGAATGCCACAGTGTTGTACACAAGGGACAACTGCAGCCCTATCTGGATCTCACTGTTTACCGACCTGTCTATTATTTTTTCATTAATTTAGAGACTATCATTCCTGTATCCACATATCACTTCTTCCTTCATTTATTGTTATAGTATTTTTCTGATAACCCTTTAAACAATTCTGGCAATACTTTTTAGAACTTTGTTTAAATCCTGTCTGTAGAGAAATAAATGACTTCAACAAAAGTATCATAAGACCAAGCATAAAGTAAGAGAAACGTCTGAGCTGATGCCTCCTTCCACCTATTCACAAGTGAGAAAGTTTATCTCCAAAATATCTCCTGTTTTCTATGTTATGTTCTTTGACTTCTATTGAGTATATTATATGAATTAAAAGTATTGTATTGTATTGTATTAATCATATTCTTTATTATAAAATAAATATTTCATTTTTGATGACATACCATAACAAAACATGACAATCATTTTTGTTCCTGACAAACTGTTGTTTGTAGGATGCTTAGCTGGGCATTTTTATCTGGTCTTAGCTATGTAACACATGGCTGTTCAGACATCTACCAGCTAATCTGAGGTTCAATAACACGTCTGTCATTTGAACTTGTGAGTAGCGATTTGTTTTTTTTTCTACATCAAGTTAGCCCAGCCTTCTTTCCATGGTATAAGAATTTTCAGAAGGTAGAGAGGTTGATGTTTACCAATGTTCCATTTATCAAAGATTATTATGCCAAGGTCCAATATGAAGTTAATTTCAAAGGTACCTATGAGCTTCAGTATATGCTAAACTACAAGCAATAAGAAAAAAAAAAAAAAAAAAAAAAAAAAAAAAAAAAAAAAAAAAAAAAAGACCTTTGGGACCAAGTAGTAGTGGTAATGCTTTTAATCCCAGCACTTGAGAGGCAGAGGCAGGTAGTCTTGAAGCCCGCCTAATCTACAGAATAAATTCCAAGCCAGCCAAATCTGAACAAAGAAGCCCTGTCTTGATAACAAACAAATAAACATTTATAATTATGGAAGGCTCTAATTGCTTACTGTGAAACTGTTAGCCCCAACTGAACATAACATCATTAACAAACACTCTGTTTTCTTCAGTGTTAGGCACTCTTTGGATGTACTGAAAACTTAGTCCAAAGAATTGAAAAAGACCCAAGTTTGGAGGAATAATTTAATTATTCCAGTGGGTCAAGAGGGCTAACAATGCAAAAGCTTATTCAAAGTTGTTATGTTGTACAGACCTGTATTAAAGAAGTAAAATCCTCAAAATTATAAAGAATTCTCTGCCTTTAGGTGCTTTGTGGAAACAGAAACAGAGGATTCTGTAGACATGGGTATAATTAAACCTACAAAAGCTCAAATCAGGAAACATTTGTTTCAAGAAAATATATTAAGTGTAAAATAACACGCCAAAGTATTCTCATTAATGCATCTAAGCATCACATTTCTCTTTACACAACCCGAAGTAGTAAATCTTTCATATACAATATTTAAATTTATAGATAAAGATGAATTATTTTAAGGATAAGCAATATAATTCACCTCAAATTCCAAATTTATAAAGGCTGACAAAATGCATGATGCAATACTCAGGAAAAATAGTATAACACTTTTAAATGGCTCTTTGAAGGAACTGTTTCCACATTATTGGCTAAATTCATTTTGATCTTCTCCATAAAACAATGGTGCTGGTTGGATATAATTGATCACTTCTCAAAAAGACAGTGATGTTCCTGAAACATCATCCTATCCCAGAGGACAAAATTAAGCCTTTTGACAATGATTGATAGCCGGAGTTCTGGGGAGCTTACTGAATCAAGGAAAGGAGCTAGACCCTCCAAGGGTAGACAACTGTCAGTTGGCATGGGCAGTATGTGGAGTCTTGAGGATTCGATTCAGACTGTGTTCCTGTTCATGGGCTAGTACCTTTGAGCCAATTCCTAGCCAAGAAAAATCTAACCCAGTCTTGATTTGGGGATGAGGAAATCAGACTTGCATGGAGTGGATGAGTCAAGCTGAGCTGACCTGTCGTGGGAATTTTGCCCTGTTGACTCCCTCAAACAACTTGCAAAATCTCTTTCTTCCAGAAATGCACAGTTGCCACTCTAGTCTGGGACAAATGTAGGGAACATCTATCCTTCTTCCTGCCCTCTCTCTGGTCTCTCAAATTACACTCAGTTCTGCTGCAGCCTGCTTGCCAGAGACCCTGCTCCTAGCCCATCACTATCTCTTGAGACTAGATCTCTTCTTCTCATGCAGATTCCAAAGTCTCCTTTAGTTCTTGCTGCTCTCTGAAGTTCCTTTTAACCTGTTTTGATCCTGCTTTGACTCCCCACTGACCTGTAGGACAGCTCTCTACCACAGTCACCTTACTTGGCTGAGACTCAGGGACCCAAAGCTGTCACACTTGTCTAGATCCCAGAGTGGGTAACAGCAAAGAACATAACACCCACCCAACAACCATGGGTTCAGATATTTACAGCAGAAATACTTCAGTCTTATAACTCCATGTACCTCAGATCCCAGTGCAAAAACACAAACACCCGAGACAATATGTCCTCCAGAAGCAACCCTATGTGTCAGGCCCTGAGAAAGGTAATTTATCTGAAGCATAAGACAAGAACTTGAAAAAGAAATTATGAACATGTTAAAAGAGCTTAAAAAGAATTTTAATAAATTCCTTAATGAAAACATAAACAGTTGAATAAAGAAAACAATTTAAAACACCAAAGTAAATGAATAAATAGAATTATTTTAAAAAATCAAACTAAGATAAAATTGGAAATAAAACCTCCAGTGTCAAATAAAAACCTGAAAGATGTTCCTCATGACAAGACTTAAAGATATGGAAGAGAAAATTTTAGGTGTTGAAGACAGGGTTGAAGAATTGAATAGTTCAGTCACATGATTTTTTTAAACAGAAACTCTAAATGCAAAAAGACCTGGACAGACAGATATTCTATAGGCTCTAAGAGACTGCAGATGCCGGTCCAGACTACTATACCCTGCAAAACTACCAATCCCAATTGACAAAGAAAGAAAAACGTTGACTGATAAAAACAAATTTAAGTAATTTATATTGACCAATTTAGCTCTACAGAAGGTACTAGGAAAAAAAAAAAAACTTTTCTCTGAGAAGATTAACTACACCCGAGAAAACACAGAATAATAATCTCAGAGCAGTTGGTCAAAAGGAAGGAAACTCATACAACAAAAAATAACAGGAGTTAACACATACTTTCCATTAACAAGTCTCAATATAATGTCAGAGGCACTGTGGTTAGGTATAAGGTACTGAGAGAAGGTAAAAAGATCTCCCTAGAAAGGAGAAAAAATGATTCATTATGGGCACATGGTGGGAGCAAATATAATTGGAGGAACAAGTGAAGAGAGAGGAAGAAAGGGGGGTGTGACGAGAATATGAGGAGCAACAGCTAAACCTAAGGGGTTATGTAGAAACCTAGTGTGTGTGTGTGTGTGTGTGTGTGTGTGTGTGTGTGTGTGTGTGTGTGTGTGTGTGTGTGTGTGTGTAAGAACCCTAAATTGGAATCACCAAATAACTGACGACTAGGCCCCAATGAGACATAACTTACCGTAAAATGAAATTTTCAGTGCCAGGAATACATTACATCTAACCTAATTTTGGATAAAAGGGTCCCATGGAAACCCCAAAACAACCCAGGCTGTTTCTAAGGCTATAGGTTGCTCTCCACAAACTAATGGTAAGGCCTTATTGCTGGAGACAATACCTACATAACTAGCTGAACATGGAGAACTAGAGCTTCATTCCTACTGACTAGTGTTAATGGTACTAGAAGGTACTCTGTACACTACCAGAAGATAAAGATAAACACCAACCCAGCTACAAACCCTGTTAACTACAATTATGACCTGCCTACAAGATACATTCCTACAAAGTGGCACAAATTTGTGGACTAATCAATCAGCCATTATCTGATTAGCTATAAAGCCCATTCCATGAGATAAAACCTTTGACCAACACTGTCCGTGTGGCCAATAACTTGAGACTGGATATGCCATAGATCTAGGGGAAAACCAAACAATAATGTTCTTCTAAAGGAACATAGCAATAAATGACTAACAACATTCTGCAATACCCATGGGTCAGTATCTGGCTATGCTATCATCAAGGAAGCTCTCCTGCGTAGACGGAAATAAATATAGAGTCGCAGAATTAGATGGTGTTCAGAGAGTAAGAGAAAAGAAACATTTAGTTCTGAATGGATGTCTCCATCAAATCCCCACTCCCTCCAAGGTTAAGGGAACTCTGCAGAAGAGGCAGAAGGACTGTAAGAACCAGAGGAAATGAAAGACACCAAGGAAACAAGGCCTTCTAGATACAACAGAACTGATACACATATGAACTCAGAGACTGGCAGTGTGTACAGTGATGGCACAGGTCTAAATCAGATAAAGTCTGAGCTCTGGTGGGGAAATAGACTTGAGCCCTCATTTCTAAGACAGGGCGTCTCAAATTGATAACTGCTCCAAATAAAAAAATTCATTGTCTATAAAGGAGTCTCACTGGGTATATAGGCCACGCTTAAGGGCAGGCTCCATGCCAAGCAGTAGATGACCAACAAACTCAATAGTAGTTTTAGAGGAGTTTTTATTTTGCTTATTGTGTTTTTGTTCCTTATCTCAGAGTGTTTCACCTGTGCCTTTATTTGTATTTACAGATCCTTTCCTTATATACTATGGTCTCTGATTCTATTTTATGTAGTTCCGTGTGTCTGAATGTGTATCCCTCAGAGCCTTATGTGGATTTTTTTCTACTTTTTTTGTTGGCTCTTATTATACTGTTTGTTTTTATTTTACCTTATTATTTATGTTTTCAGATTCCTGTTTGTACTGTAGTGAGAAAGAGAAGGAAAGGGTATAGATTTGGGTAGGAGGAGAACTGGAGAGGATCTGGGAGGAGTTGGTGATGGGAACGACAAGAATGTAAGGTATTTAAAAATCTATTTTCAATATTTTTTACCAAAAAAAAAAAAAAAGTCAGTGCTGGGACAAGAGAAGGCTGAAGCACTCCCAAATTAAGGAAGATAGATGAGACATTACAACTAAGTGCATTGCTTGATACTGGATTGTGGACCCATTAAGAATATGGTTTTTGATAAACAGTAAGAATGGGATGCTGTTTGTGAATTAGAGAGTGGCCCAATAAAAAACATTTGTAAAGTAATTTCATGGAAGGATGCTCTTCATTTTCAGGGTCTGCATATTAAAGGATTAGGAGATCATAGGGTATTAGCTCTTTAAATTCCTACCTAAACATTCAGAAGAACAATGTACACAAAAATGCATAGGAAACGAATAATAAATGTAATAGTAAAATATTAGGAATGAGGGATCTGTGTTAAGGCTACACAAGTGGCCTTTGTAGTGTTCTTGCAATGTTTGATATTATTTCTGAGTAGAGAATTTTAAAAGTATGCTGTACTATTCTCCCAGTGACCCTTGTCACTTAAGGAGCATGCAGGAAATGCCTACAGAAAAGTGAAATTGGGTCACATCTAATTTGTAAAGAACTAGCAATGACAACAGTCAAAATGTCATTTCTGTGGAAGAATGGGGACTGCTTAGGGACATTGAATATCATTTCCTTTTTTGCAGGACAAAAAATTTTTAGAAATTCAATTGAGGCTATTACACGACTCCAAGACAACAGTGAAAACATTAATCTATATGTTAAGAAATATATTTCACAATAAAACTATGAAAAACATTTTTAGGAGTTTTTTTTATTTAATAATACTTATTCAAATTTGCATTTATTTTTGTATGTTTAGTTCATTTCTTTTTTCCTTATCAGAAGTAGAGCTTCATGAAAATAAGATTTGTAATCTCTCTTCTTATTAGTGCTTCCCAATGCTCCAAACACTACAACATAAAATTCCATTGAAAGGAACGTGTCTTATTTTCACCCTATAAAAATATAGAATTGGCATTAACTCTGAGAATTCTATATACACATCCAGTGTATTCTTATCTTTCTTCTTTTTGACTTTTATTGATTCTTTTTAGATTTTACATCATGCATCTGGATCCTGCTGGTACACACAAAAGAAAATCAGAGAAAAACCAAAAACCAAACAAAGCAAACAAATGAAAAAAAAAAAAGCGCCTAACAAAACAGAAAGCAGCAAACAACCAGAATAAAACAGGGAGGGGGAGAGGGGGGAGGGATCTTGTGTATACCACTGAGTCACAAAGTTTATACTTTAGTTCTTACGTCTTTACCTGCAGATGTCATTGACATGAGTCATTGATCAGCTTCAGGGCCTCTGGCATCTGCTACACCATGGAAGATGGTCTCTCACGGGGACTCCTCTTATGTCATGATGATACCACAGTTTTGCATCTGTAGGTCCGTGGCCTTCACATGCTCCAACCATTAGTTCAGAGACAAGGTGAATGTTGGAATGTGCCATCTTATAGTTCTAGTTCTGGGACTGGATGGTTGCTGGGTTGATCAGCCTGCTACTTTTCCAAATTGGCACCACCCAGGTGAGCTCTCCAGCACTGTTTCAGCCAGCCCACTTAATGCAGCTTGCAGAAAGGACCTGGGAAAATTCTCTTGTTCCCTTGCCCCCAAGCTCTTTGTCTTGGTCACCCACACTCAGACAGACGACTAAGGTCAGGTCCACTGTCTTTCCCAGGCAATGTGTAGGACCCTCTCTGTGCTTTTCTGGCAGGGTACAAGGTCTGCCTGTGTACTGCTGGTAGTATGGGGAAGGGCTAGTTTTCCTGCTCTCTTGACCCCAGGACTAGTTCATATAGTTCATCTAGTTCATGCTCTCTCTCTCTCTCTCTCTCTCTCTCTCTCTCTCTCTCTCTCTCTCTCTCTCTCTCTCTCTCTCTCTCTCTCTCTCTCTCTCTCTCCCAGGACCTCCTCAGGTAGCAAGAGGATGGAGTGTAAGGGCATCTTTTTCTCACCCAGGCCACACATGGGAGACATAGGGAGGGGGTTCAGCTCTGTTGTTCTCACCCCCTCTGGGCCAGCTCATATTTGACCCAGACAATAGGGTCAGCTCTAGTAGGCTTCCCAGGAGAGGTGCACACCATGGTGAAAGGTAGGCCCATCTTTCCTGGCTTGGAGGCAGGGCAGAAAGCAGCTCTCTTACTGCAGTAATCCAATAGTGGATAGGATCAGCTGCCCCAGGGCCAGTGAAGAGTGGAGCCAGCTTAGCACTGACCTGGGATTTCAACACACTTGGTTTCTATGTCTCCCGTGATAACAGGGGCTATGGAATTCAACACAGACTTCAACTGCAGCAAGACCATGGATCCAGATATGGTCCTCAACAGCAGCTGACACCCAAGGGTCACCATGGAATTGGTGGCGGCATAGGCCACTCAGATTAGTATGGCCCTGGTAGCCCCATGGCCCTCCAACACTAATGTGGGGATATGTTTCAAATTTAATAAACACAATCTGAGATATCAGAGGGATCTACCCACAGTCAGTCTAGTAACTCACACCTTTAATCCTAGCACAAGGAATATCAAGGAGTGGTGACCTACGACCTTAATCCCATCAAATCTGAGTTTAAGGTCATTTTAGTTTACAGAAGGCGTTCTAGGCTACCAGATAGGCAGTGGTGGTGCCATGCCTTAACTCAGCAAAAAAAAGGGTATTTAAAGCAGGCATAGAAAGACAGAGCAGGCAGAAGAAGCCAGGAAGAGAAAGCTGCAAAACACCTGGGTGAGATTTGACTGTGGTGTTTACTGATATCTCAGCCTTTCCCAGAGCTCTGAGTTTCCTTTATTTGTGCAACACACTAACATGGCCTTAGGTCACTGACCAGACTCCAGGTTCTCAAAGATAATGGAAGCCATGAGCATCAACTCAGACCCTACTGCTGTAGAGCCATGGACCCAGACATAACTCTTGGCAGCAGCCCTGGCCAGATGACAACATAGCTCCAGGTTATAGCACATGTCACTCAGATCATCATGGCCCTGGTGGCAACATGGCCCCTGGGCACCCACATGACCACAGGTTCTGGCCTAGACCTTGGGCATCCATGTGGCCTCTGGTGGAAACATGGGCCACAGTTCAATGTCCTGTAGCAGGACCATGGACCAAGACATGGTCCTAGGTCACAAGCAGGGCTCAGATGTCACCATTGTACCAAGTGGCAGTTCAGGCCACCTTGGACACCAACATGAACCCAAGTGGATGCTCAGATCTCTGGCATGGGCATGGTCTTCAGTGGCATCAGGAGCCATTGTTGCTATAGGACCAATGAAGTTTGTATTAATGCATCTCTTCTCTACGCTGTAAATGGAGGCTTCCTCTTCCCTATGAGTTCCTGGAATGGTGTTTTTAATATAGCATGTTTTTCTTTCTAATGTTCACCCTCCCTCAAGGCCCTTTCTCCTAAAAATATCCATCCCCAAAGGGTGATTATGTGTTATCTTCCTTCAGGGATAAACAAGATTCCTGCTCTGGGGTAAAAAATAAAATTAAGAGACCAGTGAAAGTGAGTTGTTAGTAAAGTTCTGAGCTGGAGAGATAAATTGGTGATTAGAAACACTGGCTGTTCCTAACAGAGGGCCTGGGTTTAGTTCCCTCCATCTACATGAGAGAGAAAAACTTTGTAACATCGATAGTGTGATTGTAGCCACCTGTGAACTTAGTTGCTCCACGTTACAGTTATCTAAAGTTCAACTTTAGCTTTTAGCAGAAACCATAAAGGTAAGCACACTGTGACTGATAAAGGTTTTAGATTGTAGGGTTAATTTTAGCTCAAGGTGCTAAAATTATCAATTTGTCTCTATCTGCAACCAAAATAGAATGTGGTTCCTAATGGTCTATGTCCTCTGTCTGTCTGTGAGTCATCTGTTCACTCCACGTATTTATAGCAGGCCACTGAAGGCAGTGTGTGAAGACAAAAGTCCAGAGATCATCAGATGTATCCCAGATACAGAGTGTCTTATCCATTCCTGCAGCTCAATTATCGGTGTTCACGTCTCTTTGTGTTTATGGATATTACATTATAGGGCAAAAAGCATGCCTCTTTCATGACCCTTTGTGGACTAAGACCTCTTGCTTTGGATTAGTCATAGTTCTATCTGGGATTTTAATCACAAGAAATGACTAGACTCTCCCACCTAGATGGACTAAAGGCCTACAGGTGAATAGGACAGGTCAGAGTTTTACTACACCTACAAGATCCACCTAATTAAATTAAGTTTTGCGAGATAAAATCTATTAATTCCAGAAAGGTTTTATACTTTGTTATGTTTATGTTAGTATGTCTGTCTGTTTGTTGCATTAGTGTGTGTGTGGTGGGTTGCTAATGTGTGTGTAGGTATATGTGACTGTGTGTGGAAGTCAACAGTTAAAATCAATCATCTTTCTTCATTCTCTACCTATATTCTCTCAAGATTTATTTTATTTATATGTATTTATACATGTTTTTTTATAATGTATGTGTGCAATCATTTGCATGTGTCTGTAGTAGTTAAAGATTTCTTTCAGCCTGAATTTCAGGTAGTTGTGAGACATCAAATGCTGTACTGGAATTAATTTAGGTCCTGCACATGGGCAACGAGCATTCTTAACCACTGAGTGATATCTCTAACCCTTCAACCTTTATATTTTGAGATAGGGCATCTCACTCAACCTAAAACTCATCAATTGCTCTAGGCTGGCAGGACAGTGAGCCTCGGGGATCTATCCATTTTTATCCCTATCACTGAGGTTGCTTTAGGCACACAACACTATGTCTGGCTTTCTACACGTATTCTTTAGATCCTAAATCATATCCTCATACTTGTATAACAGAAACTAGTCTTTTTCTCCATGCAGTGCATTGAGCTATTTTTCAGCTTACCATATAGCATAAGATGGCCTTGAACCCCTAATACTCCTGTTCTTACCTCCCAAGTGTTGAGATTTTAAGCAGGAGCTACAACCAGCGTTATGGAAAACCTGGATCAGACCCAGTATCTCATGCATGTTAAGCAAGCAGTCTACCAGCTGAGCCACATCTCCAGCTCCAGTTAAAGCAATTCTAAGCCCCCCTTCATATTTACTTTATTGACAATATCTTATAGGCATTATTATAGCTGCTTTGCTATTTCTGTGAAGAGTCACCACAATCGAGGTAACCTATAAAAGACAGAGTTTATTGGGGGCTTGCTTACACTTTCAGAGGGTTAGTCCATCACAATAACAGCAAAGAACATGGGAGCAGACAGGCAAGCATAGTGGTGGAGCAGTAACTGAGAGTTTATATGCTGAGAAAACCACAGGCAGAGACAATGGAATGGCATTGACTTTTGAAACCTCAAAGTCTATCCCCAATGTCACACCTCCTTCAACAACATCATACCTTCTAATCCTTTACAAACATTTCCATCCACTGCTGGCCAAGTATTCAAACATATGAGCAAACATTCAAACACTATTCCCATTCAAACCACAACACTCCCATATCACAGTCTATCACTGAAAGAAGTCAGGTGAGGAACTCAAGCAGGGTAGGAACTTTAAGGCATGGCTTGTGAAGCTCACAAAGGAACACTGCTTTCTGGCTAATTCCTCATTGCTTGCTCAGCCTGATTTGTTATAACACCTAGAGTCATCAGACCAGATGTGACACTAGCCAAAATGGGCCGGGACTTCACATATCTATCACTGATTTAGAAAATTCCCTATAGATTTGCCCACAAGCCATCCTATTGAAGAATTTTTCTCAATTGAAGTTTCCTCTTCCAGAATAATTTATTTTGCATCAAGTTAACACAAAGCTAGCTAAGACAGGAGCTAAATGTATATTTTTCAAATGATAAAATAGAAATGGCTAACCTAAGTTCAAGAAATAAATGTTCAATATTTTTACTCACCAAAGAAATATGAATCAAATACTTCATCTTCTTTTAAATACCACTATTAGCTTTAGTAACCATTTTGTCCCCAACTTTGTATATAATTCTTTTTCTTGTCAAACTGTTTTACATTTTTACTTTTGCATTATATTATTTGTTCTCCTTTTAGTTAAGGTTAGAAGCCAGTAGTAACCATGCCAACATGTATAACATTGGGCCCCATTAAAATTTCCCTGATAATCAGCCACTCTCCAGACCTGAATAAAAGAGGGGCAAGTCTGCTGCCAGCGTGTGACATAATCACCTCTGATTCCCCCCAAAAAAAATCCCCACAGAGTTTTTATTTCCATATGAAACATCATCAGCCAGGATTTTATGTCCACAATGATGCCATCATCCTTTGCTAACACTGCAATCACCCATCAGCCTCCACTTACAGCAACCTAAGCTCTATCTTCCTTTCCCAGATATTTTTCTTACTCTTCAAAAACAAGTTCCACAGGTTTCTGAGTCTCACCATCACATACAGTCACAAAATAAGCTTGCTTATTTATGCAAGTTTTGTTAGTCACAGTAACTTTTCATGAGCATGAGAAAATTCTGCAGACAAACAACATGAGAGAGAACAGACTTGTTTTGGTTCGTAACACCAGGACTTCCTAGTTTGCTCAATCACTTTGGGTGTATAAGGAGTCTGAATAAAACATGAGGCAAAGAGCATGTGGTTTACTCAGTGGGAAGGAGATAAGGGTGAATAGGAGAGGTATTTAAGAATCTGGAGGGAGAAGATACACCCTTCATGGTTGGGGCTCCAGTTGTAATTTCTAATTTAGCTTCTGGAGCATTGATCTGAAAGCAGGGGGAGGTCTCAGTTCTACATCTTTTTCCTCCAAGTATATAGCTGAAATCATATTTTATTTTGGAATCTGAAGGACCTTGCATGCTATAAGCAATAAGATCTGCAACAGATTGGTGGCTAGAGTGCTTATGGTCCACCTGCCAATCCTTTTGTCTACATTCATCTTGGACATGATGTCTTCTTAGAGACTTCACATGCTTTGGTTAAGAATATTGCTAACTGTGTTTTATTGATGCTCATGGGGATCTACCCTTTCCTTGATGTAGCCAGAACAGGGAAAACAGGATGAGGGAGGGACTGGGAGGAGAGGATTGGGGAGAGGCTCCAGCCAGTATGTAGAATAAATAGATTAATAAAAATAAAATATAAATAAATGTATTGTGAAAGAAAAAAATGGAATATGGCTAACTTTGGAGCTGCTATGCAAGTGTAAGAACTGAGTTTGATTGTCTGCACACCATATCTGGCAGGCATAGTGGACCATAAGTAATGCCAGGATATGGGAGGCAGAGCAAGGCAAATAGGAGAATGGGTTGGCCAGTTAGATGAACCAAATTAGCAAGCTTGGGTTGCAAATGAGAGAGACTGGACACAAATTTAAAGACCAGCTGATCATCAAGGAGATGTCTGCTATGTACCTCCAGCCTCCAAATGTGTGTATGTACATTGTGCATACACATACTGACATGCACCCCTAATACTACTGAGGGTTCTGGATCAGGTTTGTTTTGCCTGCCAGCCAAGTGGATTAAAAGATAGGAAAGTTGGGAGCATGACACATAGCAGAGGGGGGATCTCAGGCCCAGCATGTGGAGTTGACAGTTTAAAATTACTTTTATTGAAGGTGAAGAAGCAGATATGCAGCATGGCATGCATAGAGAAAGAACCCAGGAAACGAGAAGGAGATTCAGCAAGCTAAAGTCCAGCATTCCCTGAAGAGCTGGGGCCTTAAGGGCGATGGGTACATTAGAATTAGGTTCTTACTCTTATTTACGATTGGGTAATTTAAACAAACAAAGCAAAGCTGAAAGACTGAAGAGTTTGAGTAAACTTACCCTAATTTACCTTGCAACTTGTAAAGCCTTCCAGGCCTTTGCTTGAAATCAGGATGAGGAAAAAGCCAGATGCATGCTGTCTTTATCATCTTTTGTAAAACCTTTCCCTGTCTGTATGTCTATCAAATATCTATCTGTACAACCCGTATTCACTCACTCATACACCATTCACACACACATGCACACTCACATGCACACACCACACACATGCACATATGCACATGCACACACACACCACACACGTGTGCACATGCACACACGCACACACCACACATATGCACACACACTCACCACACACACACACGTGCACGCGTGCACATGCACACGCACACACTACATCTATACACATTCACAGGTGTCTTAATTGTTTTGTTTTATGTGTATGCCTGCATATATGTCTGTGCATCGTATGTGTTCCATAGAAAACAGAAGAGGGAATTATATCCACTGAAGGTCAACTTATAGATGGCTGTGAGTCATCATGTAGGTGCTGGGAATTGAACTCTGGTCCTTTGACAGAGCAGACAGTACTCTAAACTGTTGAGTCTCTAGAGCCATTTGATTTAGCAGTCAGCTCCAAGGCAGATCAGACTGTATATGCCAGGAAGAAGACTGGGTCTAGCATAACACTCTTGTTTTATGACCCAGGGACACAAAGTAGTCACCAAATATTCATGGGAAATAAACACAGAATAGACACGTTCATCTGAACTATCTATAGGCCAACTTGGTTAAGCATTCTGTTACAGACTAGGAACATAAGAGAGTCATAGCTAGACTCTCTTGCAGAAACTTATTATTTCATAATGAAAACATGTATGTAGAAACTAATAGTGTTCTTGGAGAGAGAAAAATAGAATTGTTTCCTGAACCTAATAAAAGTTGTCCAGGATACTGAGTATTTATATCTTTTGATGGATGAAGTTGGTGGGGAAATATTCTACCAGATGTGTTTTTAAAAATTGGATTTTGAAGGATGTTTCAGAGTATTTTGTGAGACAGGATGTTGTAGGAAGACAGAAGTGAATTAAAAAAAATACCTGTAGGTGTGGCTCATTTGGATCAATTTCAAGTGCTAAGAAATAAAAGCAGCCCTGGGCAGACTACAGGAAGTCAAAGCTGATAACTTCACCTGAGTTTCTGATAAGAAGCAATAACATAATTAAAACACAGGTTGTATTTAAATTTGCATTTCCTACCAGACAAGTTCAAAGATCCAAGCCAACATATGTGTGATTGTTTGCCATCTGCAGAGGTGGAGCATGCACGTGAATCTTGGGACTGTGGGTGGGGGAGGTTGCGCTTTCATTGGCAGCAAGGCCAGTGGTCCACCCTTGCCCACTACTTAAGCATTGCAGGCTGACATCCTTAAGTCACAGCTGGGCAGGGAAAACTGCTCATCAGGCTCAGCCCTACAAGGAGCAGCACACACAGCTGAGAACATAGCACAAAAGGGACTTGATTAAAAAAAGCAGCAATGGACCTGATCCCCAACGTTTCCATGGAAACCTGGATGCTCCTGGCTACCAGCCTGGTGCTGCTCTACCTGTGAGTAAACTGCCTAGGCGTGGGAAGGTGAATCAAATAATTCTTTGCTCTACTCATTTGGAAAATCCTAGGAGAAAATAAAGGGGATGTTGCTGATATAAATCCTTCCAAGTGGATAAATGTGCATTACTTCTCTACTAAACTCTACTCTCTGTGGATAAGAGTACTGAGTGACCTCAGTTAGACTCAGTGTATCCTTGGATTGAGTCTCAGTTCCCCCTAGATGAACAAACCTGAGCTCAGCAGAAGTAGATTACAAATAACTGGTCACTGTGTATGTGTGTATGATGGGGGGACTCTTCTGCCTTGAGTGTCTCCGGATTGTGGGGATTGGAGGAATTTCTGTGTTGTCTTCACCTATGTTCTTTGGTGCAGGAGATGTATAGTGTTGCCCTGTGTGCACATGGCTAATTTCTTCTACCTTGTCCTATCTCTAGGACTATTTACACAAAGCCCATAGTATATCCTAGGCTGTATGGCAAGCTTAGTCCTTGTTTGGTACCCTTCCCTGGAGCTCTCTGTTCAGTTATTGAGCATACCGAGCCCAGTTTTTCTATATAACATTCAGAATTATTTGCTTCTAAATGTTGAATATTTTTTATAGTATAGTTAATTGTTTTATTTTCTATGAGTATTTTGCCGGCATGTATATATGTGCACTACATGTGTGCTTGTTGCCCATGGAGGTAAGTAATGAACATCTTATCCCTAGGAACTGGAGTTACACACTGGTGGCTGTGAGCCACTATGTAGAGACCAGGAATGGGACCAGTATCCTATGCAACAAGTGCTCTTAACTACCAAGACAGCTCTCTAGTTTCTGTGAGTGATGAATCTTTAGAACAAAGGAGACCTGACTTTGATCCCCCCCTTCAGCACTGGCCTTTAAGTCTATAGCATCAATATAAGGAGTTACTTCTCCCTGGCTATGAGATCTACTGGCACCCTCAAAAGGCAAGAATTTCAAAACCATTTGGATTTTAAATGCTTTCTCTCTAAGTTCCAATGAAAGCATCGGTCAAAACATTTACATCTACATTTCCTTTCCACACTGAGATGTCTTCATAATGGTAAAAATGAAGAAAAAGGTTATTCTGAGTCCCAGGATAACAGACATGTGACCATGCCCACCATGGACAGCTTCTCCTACTGCCTGTGTGTGAGTGTGTATGTGTGTGTGTACACACACCTACGAGTCCATGGATAGTAGATGCCTCCCTCACCAAACACCTCACATTTGACTTTTATCAACCATTAAACATTAATAAAGGATAAGCACTCATAGACATGTGGAAATAGTCATTTCAAAGACAGTTTTATTCTTTGAATAAAAATATTTAAGGCACTGTGACAACATCTTTCCCATTTGGTCATGTTTTTAATTAATTAAAAAAACTTTCATTTCATTTTATTTGATCCTAAAACTTCTGTGAGATATGACCAGCAGCCTTTCTTCAAAAGGTTAAAGTTGCTCTTCCTGTTTTTGACAACAGATTGCATAAAGGGACTCCATCTGTTTCTAAGTGTGAGCAAGCCTAAGTGTAAGCCTAATGCATAAGCAAATACATGAGATAGAAACTTACCTAGCAGGCTTTTTCAGTTCAACAGTTTTTGCTGTACCTGTCTATCTGGTCATGTGAATTTCTCAGTGTAGGTCGATAAGGACAAGAATGGGCCAGTGACAGCATAAATTCTATTCAGTTATGAGTTAGGGCAGTGGTTTTCAACCTATGGGTTGCAACCCCTTTGGGATCAAACCCTTTCACTGAGATAGGAGGAAGTAAGGAAATATTCATCTCCTTTCAAGGAAAACGTCTCAGATACACTTGTGGATTGCAGGACCCACTGAAGATCATTAGAATAACAGATCTATTGCTGTCCAGTCAGTTTCCTAAACGAAATTATGTAGAAATATTCTAGCCTGAATCTCACATTAACAATGACATTTAGGGACATTTGTAAATAATTCACGTTAGGACTTAGAGCCAAAACAATTAACCTTCTTTTTAGTTAACTTTTGTGGGTTTGGGGAGGCTCTCAGAAAATGGGAAGGTTAAAAACAAAGATCAAAAATTGCTGTTGCTGTTGAAGTTTTTGCTGTTTATTGCTCACGTGTTATCTATCCCCCACTCACCTTGAACATTACAGTTCCTGCTTCTGTAACCGGCAAACCCACATAATAAATACACATGGCAGTTCCTAAGAATTTGATCTCTCACGTTACAGATATGGAACCTATACACATGGAACATTTAAGAATTTGGGGATTTCTGGACCCAAACCACTGCCTTTCATTGGAAATATTCTTGCATACAGAAAAGTAAGTGTGGATTGAGCATCCTATTCGGCCTATTGTGGTTGCCAAAACTGCCTTAACTCCTTCCATTAGGAAAGCCAGAGCTTGGATTAAAGTTCACAGGTCTTCTTATTGTCTTTGGAACCTCAGGTTTGGCGCAGCTCATCGCCTCAGGCCTCTGGCATTATCTAGTCTCCTGCTGAGGACTTGTTTAGATTTGTGAGCTTCAAATGAAAATTTGCTTTTTTCTAGTACATATTCTAGCAAGGGCCAGTAATGCCTTTAGAACCTTTTTTTCACTATCCAATGTGACCTTGGAAATCACTCAGTGGAGACACCGTTCTCATGGTCTCTGTCAAATTGGTAATTAAAACAAACTGTGATGAGAAGTAAAGAGCCAAAGAAAATGATTCAATTGCAATGTTTCCTGTAGTTGTGACATCATCCCTGCCTTTCTGCATTCAACAGGGGTCCTGAAGAGGGAGTTCTCTGTCATTCTTTCCTTGTTTGCTTTCTCAATCAGCAACATACCTGAGACTCACCCACTCTCTAGATTAAAAGATGTCCCAAGTTGTTCCAGTTCAAAATTCCTCTGGTGTACCAGAGAGAGCTTATGAGGTAAACAAAAAAGACTTTAAATATGGAGATACATGATGACGCTTGTTCCTGGGGATCTCCCTTGCTTTCCCTTAGCTTCTGGTTCCTCTAGAACCTAATAAAGGGATAAGTAGAGTCCTTGAGTATTTAAGGATGACATGTGGGGAAGCAACCACACTTTAGAGACACATGGCATTCACTATTATTCATAGAGGAGGGTAAGTGGGCATGCATATAAGATGTTGGGGGAAAGTTGGAATGATTACAAGGCTCACATTTTAAGTGTTTCCTGTATTCTCTCTCCCTCCCACTCACACATCTAGGAATAAGGGCATTCCTGTTATTTCCGGTTATGGATAGTTAGCCTGTCTAAGTAAGATTCAAAAAATTTGGCTATAGACAATACCAATTAGCGATAAGGGCAGTCTACTTAAAATAGTAGTCAGGAGCAGCAAGATGGCTTATACGGTAACCATGTCTGCCACTAATCTTGAACACCTGAGTTTGATTGACTATCAGAAGTCCTGTCTTCTACACACACACACACCAAATAAATGTAATAATAATAATAATAATAATAATAATAATAATAATAATTCATTTTCATTTTCTTTCTCTACACAGGGATTTTGGGAGTTTGACATACAGTGCCATAAAAAATATGGGAAAATATGGGGGTAAGTACCCTGAGAACTTCTATTGACTACATGAAATCACCACATATCTCAGTGCCTAGAAGATAACCATAGCCCATAACGTCTTGCATTCAAGTTATGATTGTCAGTATTTTAGAGGTTTTTAGTACATAGGTCCCATATGTCTTCAGATACCATGGTTCACAGACTGAATTAATCTGCTAAAAACTGCACTTTTACTTTGCTCTCAGACTTGATGGTCCAGAGATGGCTCACTTGATTTTTCTGCCCAGTGTCTGGCTGCTATTCAACTCAATATATAAACCACCCAGATTTAACAAATGTTATTTCTAGTGTGATCTTTTTGTAGATTTTGTGTTTGTCCCACCCAGCATGAGCTATCTTATACTTTATTTCATGAGACTCCTGTGATATGTAGTCAGAATTTCTGACTTGAAGTAGGAGCTCATATAGTTGTGTATTATACAATTTGTATTATGGATCTTGTAGCATCTGGATCAGCATCTGGGTTCTGGACATATCAGGAAAAAAATATAGCTGGTTGTTTGAATCTTCTCTGCTTTGCCAATGCAGGTTTTATGAGGGCCGACAGCCTATTTTGTCTATCACGGATCCAGACATGATCAAAACAGTGCTGGTGAAGGAATGTTATTCTACCTTCACAAACCGGCGGGTAGGCATCCATTTTAATAATTATCTTAACATCTATTCATGTACTTACATTACACATTGTTGGGATGTATATGACTTATTCTTTTCTCTCTGTGCATGCAAAAGAGAAAGTGTGTGTATGTGTGTGTGCACGTGTGTGTGCATGTATGTGTTCATAACGTGCGTGCAGGTGTGTGTGTGCGCGCGTGTGCATATGTACGTATTGTGTGCATGTATGTGTGTGTGCATGCACATGTGTGTGGGGGGGCATGTGAAGTGTGTTTAGTATGTATGCAGTAGATGTGTAGTATAGATGCACATATGTGTAAATGGCCCTGCCCAATACACACAAGGAAGCCAGAGAAGCATGTCAGATGCCCTGCTCTACCACTCTCATTCCCTTAAGATGGAGACTCTCACTGAGCCTGGACTTAAGCTGACAGCCAGAAGCCCCTGACATTTTCTTGTTTCTGGCCTGCACACAGCTGAGGTTACAGTCGTATGTGTCCACACCCAGCTTTTGAAGTGGGTGCTTAGGATTTGAACTTACCAAGCAAGTACTCTTACCCACTGAGTCATCTCCCCAGTGTCAAGTTTATGCATTAGGTTTTTTATTCTAACTTCGTAGGGAACTGAGAAAAAATATACAAAAAGGTTCCATCTATCCTTCCTCCACTTGTCCTCATGGTAATATATGTAATAACTGTAAATTAGTACATTTCTGTGGCAGAAAATTGATCGTATCCATACATATTAAGTTATCATCTATTTATGTGCCTTATTGTGCATCGTGTGTGTGTAATATCATACAAAATTAACACATGTGCCCATCTATAACAATCATCAGTCAAGACAGAACTTCAGCATTGTTTTCCAATGTTGATAAGGCTCCCACTTGCTAGTCTAAATACAGTGGTCATGTATGGTTTGTCTTACCTTCTTAATGGGAATCTATGCTTATTTTCTTCTTTATAAGAATACATTTATTATGCAAAATGAGTTTTCTTATGACATTTATTACCATACATAATGTACTTTATAAACATCTATCCATGATTGTCTTATATCTCCCTCTCCCTCTGGTCTTCTTGACAAATATACAACTTTCTATTTTCATGGCATTTAAAAAATCTGATATAGATATTGGATATGAGAAGTATGTGATACTTGTGCTTCTCAATCTGGTGAATGTAATGGAGTACAGGTGATCCATGAGCCACGTGGCAGACAGATTAATAGAAATTTGTTGAGTTAAGATGTGAGAGTTAGCAAGTAATATGCCTGAGGTATATGCCAAACAGCATGTAATTAATATAAGCCTTTGTGTGATTATTTGGGACCAACTGGGTCTGTGAGTCTGAACCTCAGGCTAAGTAAGTCAGGCCTTGGGCAGGAGAAATTAATTTGGACTTCAGGGCAAGGCTGGGCCAGAAACCTCTTACAATATATTCATCTCCTTTTAAAGGCTCAATGCATTTGAGAAAGCAAGGATGGAAAAGGGGGCGATATGAAGTCAACATACCAATTTTAATAATATACAAGTATACCATGAAGTAACTCATTTCTTAGTATGATCACAGAGGTCTTCGTGTGTCTCATAGGTTACCTTTCTCAGCACATATAACAAGACAGACAGCTTTCCAGTTACAATGATATACAGTACCTAAAAGAAAAATGATGTTCCTGAGGCAAGTTTTAATTTAATTTTTGCTTAATTAATTTTGAAAGGGGAAAGAGAAGTATAAATGAAGTCCTATTGTAAATCACCTCTGTCCCATTAAAAATCTTTTATTTTGTCAGAAGAGATATATATTTAACTTTTCAGCAGAACAAGGGATTAAAACTTAAAATGAAATTATGTAACAAATTATGTTTTGAATTATAATAAAACTCCCTCTTCTATTTGGAGATATAAATCACATTGCAAGCTCTGCGTTGGCAATAATTATATCACTTAAACTACATTTCTGTTGACATCCAGGACACATACTTTTGAAAATTAGATATTACTCTTCATTTATATGAGTTATTTTGCCTTAACTCAATAGAAATCTTTATTTCCTCATTAACAATGTATACTTATTAGCTAAGTGAAGAGGCTGGTGCCTATTATCCCAGTTTTCAGGAGGCTCAGACAGGGGGACCACCATGAGTTTCAGGTCAGCCTGAGCTACAGAGTAAGACTCGGTTGAAAGAAAAAACACAGAAGCTAAAGAGTTTGCTCATCAGTCAGAAGCCTGCATTGCTCTGTCAGATGACCTAGCTTTGGCCCCCAGCATCTAAAGATTGTTGGCTCACAATGACCCTTAATGAGTTCTTTTAGGACCTCCAAAGGCATCAGGCACACACATGGTGTGTATAAACATACATACATGTAGGCAAAACAATGATACCTATAAAAGAACAAATAAATTTTAAAACAAAAAAATTATCAAATGCTAATTGTCTTCGAGTTTCTATTGCTGTGTAGATTCACCATGACCACAGCAATTCTTATGAAGAAAAACATTGAACTGGGGGGTGCTTACAGTTTCAGAGGTCTAGTCCAATATCATCATGGGAAGTGGTGTCATATTTTCTCAATCCATTCACCTGTTGAGGGGTATCTGTGATAACTAATCTTGATTGTCAAGTTGACATATATTAAAAAAGGGAACTTCAGTTGAAAAATTTTCTCTGTCCAATATGATCATGCCTTTAAGGCATTATCCTGATAACTGGCTTAGGAGGGTGCAACCCACTATAACTGGTACCATCCCTTGGCAGACTAACCTTGACTATATCAGAAGGGTAGCTAAATATTAGCCTTGGAGCAAGACAGTGAGAAGCATGACTCTGTTGCTTTATGCTTCAATTTCTTGACTTAAGTTCCTTACTTGGATTCCCTCAGTGGTGGATTACAACATGGAAGCTACAGTAAACCTTTCCTTTACAAGTTGTTTCTTATCATGGCATTTGTCAAAGCAAAGAAAATACTAGAACAGTACCTAAGCTGATTCTACTGTGAATAGAATCACCTAGAAAACCTGGGTGCACAGGTATCTCTGTAATATACTGAGTTCGATTTCTTTAATTTTATACACAGAAGTGGTGTAGTGGATTATGTGGTAGGTAAATATTTATTTAGGCTTATAAAGTGTAGCAGTGAGGTTTCTTGGATCTGGGCAGCCAGAGGACCAGACCCACAGACATGCTACCAGACCCATTAGCTGCGTGCTGCTGCTCAGGCCCCCAGAAATGATTCAGACACTTATATTAACTTCATGCTGTTTGGCCTATGGCTCAGGCACACTGCTAGCTTGCTCTTACATCTTAAATCAACCCATTCTCATTAATCTGTCTGCTACGTGGCCCGTGGCTCACCTGTGTTCCTTACATGTTGCTCCTTTGGGCTTCTGGCTCAGTCTGTCTGACCCCACCCTGCTTCTCCTACCTATGCTCTGATTTCTCCTCCTACTTTTTCTATGGTGCCTGTCATGGGCCAAACAGCTCCTTTATTTAAAGATTGATTTTCACAGCATACAGAAAGATATTCCAACATCACCTCCCCCCTTTTTGTCTAATCAAAAAGGAAGGTTTCAATTTTAATATAGTAAGATTACATATAGCAAAATAGCCATCAAGCAAGAATTACAGTTACAATATCTAGTCTATTTGTATTTAGCAAAATTAAAGAAAATACTCTATCATCTACCTTATCCTTATGAATCTAAAGTTTCATATCCAATATACCTTAAAATAACTAAGAAAAACTATACCTATAACTATCTAATCTTCAACTACATCAAAGACCAGAGAAGGATATATTTACCTAAGTAAACAGGAAGTGCAAGCCATTTCCAAAATCTAGAAATGACAGCCTATGGGTCCAGAGTTTCTTTTCATTTCAGTGAAGCAGGAAATCTGTGCTGCCCATTCTGGTATAGTTCATCAGTAGCTTCTCCTCGATTCCTGAAGAATGTCTGACAGTTTTCTCTGTAAAGCAGGAACCTGAATGACCATCTTGGCTTGTTCTGCCAAAGTTCAGAGGTCATATTCCTATGGAACCTGCATGTCCAGTTTAAACAGCATACTGTCAAGCAGTCAATATAAGAACAGGTTCATGTCCAGTGGCTAACTGATGCCACAAAGAAACTAATCTCTATATGGAGTTTCTTTGATGCCCATTTTTCTCTTGAAGTAAATTGGTGCTGCCAGAAGCAGACCTGTCTCACTGTCCAGAAAAGTCTAAATTCTTAAAACATTTTAAATGCCATATTCTGTAAGTCTTAGAAGTATTTGAAGATTACCTACCTAATTGAAATATATTTTTGTATACCTAAAAATCTAACTAACATGCATTTCTT
Organism: Phyllotis vaccarum; assembly: GCA_033318265.1. Taxonomy (NCBI): domain Eukaryota; kingdom Metazoa; phylum Chordata; class Mammalia; order Rodentia; family Cricetidae; genus Phyllotis; species Phyllotis vaccarum. The sequence continues at coordinate 67,997,106 of JARWLC010000017.1, read as the reverse complement.
AATTATACATTACAATTGTAAATCAGTTACATAAACATCATATCTTAAACAAGAGTAGAAAAATATATACAGCACAAGAGAATGACCTTAAATTTTTATCAATAAACCAAAATCCATACCAATGTAAAACATTTTATGATTAACAGCTGATTTTCTGATCTAAGTAAATTCAATAATCTAATTTTTAAAAAATCATTCACATACCATATCCTCTTTTCTTCTTAGAAAGAGATTGACTATGACCATTAACCATTTATAATGAAAACAAACATTTAGAAGCAATATTTGGGGAATTTGGATGTAGTTTTCCATTACTACTTCCTGCTGATTATGGGGCATTGAAAATCTCACGGGTTCTTGAGACTGGATCATAGTCTGTAGCCCTGGAGCTGATATGGCCATCTCTTCCCATCAGAGACTTTTTGCAGAGGTCTTGGTTGATGAAACCATATCTGCCTGGAAGCAATCCACAGGTTCTCATCTTCTGTGGAAACAAAAGCAGAACTCTTCCAAAGCAATAAATCCTTATACACAAATTTCAAAATCAAAATACCTTTAAAATATATATTCTTGTTTAACTTAGTAGCCTTTGCATTTGCAATCCATTGTCTTTCTGCAGTTAGCTCATCAACAGTTAAAAAATTAAAAGAAAACACAATAACAATCAAAATCCAGATTTTGTGTCTATTTTCCATCTTTACATAGCTTATTATATTTTTATTACTCTATTTCTTTCTTTAAAGACCTTCTCTACCCTCTTTCTTTTCTCTCTAAAGCCTATGTACTTTTTATACACATTGTAACCTGTTTACAGGTTTTTCTTTTCATCTGAATCTGTTTTATTGTGAATCCTTAATCATCTTCCAACCATAAGAGCTTTTAAAATACTCTCGCTCTCTTAAAGAGCCACATAGTTTTTGCAGATAAAGCTGACTCAGTAAGTTTTCTTAAAGGGACCGTGTCTTTGTTTGTAGCCAGCAAACAGAGCAGACCCAAGAAAATTCTGCTACTAAGAAACTGTCTTTGTTTCCTTTTTGTTCAAAATAAACAGAAACCTTAAATCAATGACATGCTACCAAATCTTCTGTGAGACTTCAGGAACTGGCCTAGTTGCAGCTTACACCACTTGCCGGCAGTCCGCCAGCACCATTTTGAATGTATCCAGATGCCAACCTTTCTCTATACAATGACCCACTTCAGATACACAATTTGGAAGCTGCCTTGGCTCAGTTTCTGTGATCTAGAATCCTTTCTAATCTTTCTCAGGCTTTAAGTGAATATTAGACCCATGTTGGACGCCATCTGTTACAATGAGGTTTCTTGGTCCCAGGCAGCCTGAGGCATGAACCCAGAGACCTGCCGCACTAGACCCCTTAGCTGCCCCCTGCTGCTCAGGCCCCCAGAAATGACTCAGACACTTATATTAACTTCATGCTGTTTGACCTATGGTTCAGGCACATTACTAGCTTGCTCTTACATCTTAAATCAACCCATTTCTATTCATCTTTCCTGCCATGTGGCCAGTGGCTCACCTGTGCTCCTTACATGTTGCTCCTTTGGGCTTCTGGCTCAGTCTGTCTGACCCCACCCTGCTTCTCCAACCTATGCTCTGATTTCTCCTCCTACTTTTTCTATGGTGCCTGTCATGGGCCAAAACAGCTCCTTTATTTAAATATTGATATTCACAGCATACAGATAGACATTCCCACATCAGTGAAGTTTCTCTACATTGGTTTCTATGATGACTGCACAAACTAACATTCTAACCAGTAGTATACAATAGATCTTTTCCAGCATATATTCACTAATATTTGTTTAATTGAAGCATTTCTGTTAAAGAGGGAAAATTGTTCTTGAATAATGCCAATACATCTATTTTCCCTTTGTGGATTGTGCATTGGTAGCATGTCTGAAAAAAATTCGTCCCATGAACCTTCTCACTGGTTGTTTTACTTTACTAAACTTTACATTTTTGAGTTTTAATCTATATCTGTGGTCTGCTTTATGTTATGTCTTATATAATGTATATGATTTAAGGCAGAATTCTATTTCCCTTTTTATTCCATCTTTCCACTTTTTCTGACATAACTGAGATACCTTTGCACCTATGAGGAAAAAATAGTAGGATCTGTGAAGATGGATCAATGTATAAAGCACTTAGAACACAACTTGTGTTCAGCTCCCCACGACTCATGTAAAAGCCAGACACAGTAGCACACACATCTGTACTCCAGTACACACCTGTGAGGAAACAGGAGCAGAAACAGAATTTTTGAAAACCTGAATACCAGCTGCCCTGGCCTAAGTACTGGGAAAGAGCAGGTCCTGTCTCAAAAGGGGTGGAAAAATGAAGACCAATATCCAAAACTGTCTTCTGGTCTCTATACATTTTATAGTACACATACACCTGCACTCATTCATGAGAAAGTACACTCTAACACAAACACACACAGATCAGCTGGGGAAGTTTCTGGTGTGGAATCATATCAGATTAGAGTACAAAGAGTCAATTTATTAAGCCAAAGATTTAATGATTATACTGAGGACCAAGAAAGAATGGAAATCATTTGGGGCTGTGTCTGTGGATGGACGACACATTTACTGCTATGTCCTGGGTCCCTCCTATAACAGCACAATGCTTGGTTATTGTAACTGCACTGTGACTCCACATGAGGTACAACAACTGCTTCCTCTTTGGTTTCAGAATCCTTTCTACCTATTCTTTCATTGTCTTTCCATGAAATTCAGAATAAGCTTATTGATGTCTACACATGAAAACCCCAAAACCCTATGCTTTCATAATTGAATTAAATACTTTGGTAAATATGGAGGAAAATCACTGTTCTGGGCACTTTGAATTGCATGCATATTGCCTACATACATGTGTCCAGTGTACACATGCAGAGGCAAGTATAGAGCATTGTGTGTCCAGTTCTCTCATTCTGTCATATTCTCTCCATGTAGGATCTCCCACTGAACCGAAAGCTCATTTCTTCTAATTGGCTGGATTACCAGTGAGCTCTTGTGATCCACCTGTCTCTCTCCTCAGCACTGTACTTACTGCACATGTATCCATGCCCAAATTTTTGTAATGTGGGTACTAGGGATTTAAACTTTGTTCTTTATGCTTGAGAAGGAGGGGCAATTCAACTACAAGGTGTCAGCCCACCAGGGGGCAACTCCTCAATTTGTGAATCTGCCATAGCCAAGGCCCTGAGATGGCAGAATCCAGAATATCTTTTGCTTCTACTGGCCCTTTACATGTTTCCCACTGCCATCTTTCTCTGGTATCTGGCATGGTGTGAGTGGGGGTGGGGAGATTCCCCACTGCCTGGAATGAAGTGTGTTTATCTCATGGAAACATTCTGTTCTACTGCTCATTGTGGTGATATATTGTATATCAAATAAATATTGTCTGATGATCAGAGGACAGAACCACAGAGTTAGCCATAGAGGTCAGGCAGTAGTGTCACACACCTTTACTCTTAGCGCTTGGTAGACAGGTATATGGATCTCTGTGAGTTCAAGGCCACAGTGGGCTACATGAGATTAATCCGATCTAAAAGAGAAACAGAGGAAGGCAGTGGTGGCACCTGCTTTTGATCTCAGCACTAGAAAGTTTGAGACAGGAAGTGATCTGTCGGTGCAGATAAAGAAATGTAAAGTGGAAGGAGACAGGAGTTGGGCCCTTAGATTTCACCGCCCCTTCCCATGCTTCCCTTCGCCTTCTGCTTCCCTTCCTTTATTGACTGAGGACTCAGGTCCATTGAGTGCCAGGATTCATGGAGAAGAATCTCCCCCCTTTCATCCATTTTTGTACAAAGCGCATGTTTTCATGAGCATAGATTCAGGGAAATAGTGCCACATCTATCAAAGGTCAAAGTTCAATCATCTATACCTAAACAGCATCAATATGACAAACGTTTACATAGAATTAAATTATTACTTCAAATGATGTCTACATCCTTTTAAACAGTTACTGCCTTCTCACATCACTTTGATCACCCCTTTATCAGGCTCATCCTATGAATATATGTCAGTGCAAAACTCACCTTTCTATAAAAAGGCCACCAGATGTCATCCGTCCTTTTCTATCTGGCTCAGACTGGGAGCAGGTTCCAGGTCTTGTTGCTATCCTGTCCCCCTGACCCAGTGTTTTCCCCAGTTATGGGAAACTTTTGTAGAAGAAGGAGGCTAGATATTAAAGATCAAAAGCCCCATGTGTCGGTTGGGAACCACTTCAACCATGCCAGGCATTCGAGACAAATATTCATTGAACATATTACAGTAACTAATTATACAGTCATAAACATTTTTAAATTAATGATGCCTATTTATTTTCTTAAAACTATAGAGTTCTCCAAACTTACATACAGAAACATCTCTTTTGCTTTGGATCTAGAATCTTGGTCCAGTGGGGTTTTTGAAAAAAGCAGTCACCTTAGCTGAGAATGAAGAATGGAAGAGAATCCGAACATTGCTGTCTCCAGCCTTCACCAGTGGAAAGCTTAAGGAGGTAATGAAGTTATAAGTTGTCATTGGAAACATGAGGAACATATTTGGGGACAGGCAGAGTGGAAGATCACAGCCCTTTCCAAACAGTTTCCTCTAAGATGAAAATCCTAAGAATGTTTATGTGTGTGTATGTGTTAATAGAACCTCTTGCTTTGTCCTTGGGAAAGCTGTGTCCACTGGGAGTTGAGACCCCACATCTCACTCTGCATGGTATACTGTTTTGTGTGTAGATGCTCCCCATCATTAACCAGTATGCAGACATGTTGGCGAGAAACATGAGGCATGGAGCAGAGACTGGAGATCCCATCACCGTGAAAGAGTAAGCACTAACTCAGGATTTTAGGGGCTGAGTTGTTGTGTTAACTACTTTTCTGTTGCAGTGACAAAAGACTCCAACAAAAGCTACTGGGAAGACAAAGGCTTCACTTCAGCTTGCAGTTGCTTGGGCCTCTGTGTCCATTATGGCAGGAAGACATGGGGCAGGAGCAAGAGTCCAGCTGATCACACTGAATCTGACACTCAAGGAACAGGAAGCCAGGCTTCAAAATCTGACTCTAGCAACCTACTTCCTCTAACAAGGCTCCAACATCCTAAAGTTCAGAAGCTTCCTGAACAGTCCCAGGGTCTCAGAACCAAACATTTAAACACATGAGCCTTTGGAAAGGAGCATTTCATATTCAAATCACAATAGCTGTAGACTATCTGCCTGCCAGAGATGCTATAATTTGCATTGTTAAATCCACCCAGGAACCAGACAGGAGTGGGTTATTGGTATTAGAAATGATGACAACAACTCAGTGTTCTGCTGAGGTTGAGACCAGGGGAAACTAGAGGCCCACCCATGTATAGCAGTATTATGACTTTAATAGGCCATTGGAGATTAAAGGCATATCCAAGGAGAATGTGGGGTAGCTATAAGTGAATGGATATAACTTCTTTAAATGGAAGCCTTGGTTAATCTCTCTAACAATAGTGTTAAGACTGTCTTCTGATAAACTCACTAGAAAGTGTGACAAGCTGAGATTCACCCCAGTACGAATTCTGGCAGTGTCTGCCTTGCCTTGCATTTTGAATTTGCTCCCGTGTGGTCCATAAGGTATATTAGAAGGAAAAGATGAGATATAGATGTTAATTTCCATGTGTCTCCCTATTCAGCATCTTTGGGGCCTACAGCATGGATGTGATAACTGGCACATCATTTGGAGTAAATGTTGATTCCCTCAACAACCCACAAAATCCCTTTGTACAAAAAATGAAGAAGCTCTTGAAATTTAATTTCTTGGATCCATTTTTCCTCTCAGTGAGTATGTGAAAATTTCATTCTTTTGCTTTCTTCCACTTTATGGTTTGAGGGATTCATACATTTTATACTGAATCTCGGTCATTTCATCCCCCTGTTCCTGTCTCCCCTCCTCTTCCTCTCCCACTGGCAAACTTAATTGTGTGAACTTTATTTCACATACATGTACATGGCCCACTCAAATGGGACTATTCACTTACAGATACTCACAGTATATTTAAGGATATCCAGAGTTATGACTATTGTCACATATGAAATCTTTCTGGCAACTCAAAAACCCTGCATGCTTAGCCATCAGCTCCCTGCATTCCTCGGGTATAAGCAATACTTTCTGTAAAGAAATTGTATAATTTATCACCATTTGTCTAGGTTCCTATATGTTTTCAAAGTTACTATATTTTAAGGATGTTTCAATATGTTCTTTCATTTCATTGATGAACATTTGGAATTTTCAAGTTTATAGCTAGAATTAATAGTGTTGCTCTGAATAATATAAAAGTTTGAACAACTGTTTTCATTTCTTGTGGACATATAATCAAATGGAAGGGATGAGTTGTATAGTAATGCTTAGCGGCATACATTTACTCATATTCACTCAGGCTGGATGTCTCAATGGTTAAGAGCACTTGCTACTCTTGCAGCAACCCGAGTTAGTCAGTCCCTGGCTTTTTATTTCACGTGAAACACAGTCCTCTGTAATTATTCAGGCAAGGGCACCCACACTCATATGCACAATCCCACATACAGAAACTCATATACCTACATGTAATTTGAAAATAAAATAATGATAATAAATATATTATACCAAGTGTTTTAGACAGTGATGGTGGAAGCCTTTAATCCCAGCTCTTGTGAGGCAGACATAGAAGAATCAATGAGAGTTTGAGGCCAGCCAAGGCTACAAAGAAAAATTATATCTGAAAAAATAGACAGATATATAGATAGATAGATAAGTTGTAGATAAAAATTAGTTGGAAAATTAACACAATTATCTAATTCTGAAAATACCTTTAAACACAATACAGTGTTGTTTTCCAAGTATGTTTTGCATCCATAAACCTGTTTTGCTCATTTTCATTTGTATTGTTATGTCTCTGTTGTACAACAGAGCAACCTAGGGATGAATTCTACTTGGTTACGGTAATGTAAACCTTCCTGAATTATAGTATATTGTAATAGTCACTTAGTTTGGTGCATTATTATTTTGGTGAGCATTTTGCAGCATATTTACAATCTATATTACTTTGAACTCAGTTTGATCATGGAATTGGGGCACTGTGACCCTATAGAGAATTTGGGAGAGGATTCACTTGTCTTCTGTGTTTTGAAAATGTTTCGGAAAAACTGCCTTTGGATCTTCTTTAAAGAGTTGGGAGGATTCACCACGGAAATCTTCTGGTCTTAGACTTCTCTTGTAGGCAGCATTCAATAACTAATTCTTTTTGACTCTGTCACGGGTCATTTTGGGGGCCAATTTCTGTGGCTTAGGTATTTCTAGGAGTTTGTACATTCTATTTTAATATATGTAATTGGAGCAATTGTTATAATCTTCCAATTACACATCAATACGCCCTTGTGTTTTTAACAGCAGTGTTATTCCCCTAACACATGCAGTGTGACACTAGTAATCGGAGCCATCACTCTGTATCTAGAATAATTCCAGCTAACATTGTCCACTTCTGAAAATACTTTTAAAGAATCCTCCTTTCTGTCACTGATTTCCTCCTCTACTTCTGTCTTATTTGTTTCCATGTTGGTCTGTTGTATCCGCCCCCTCAATGCCTGACATGTGTTTGCTATTCTCTCTTAATGGTAAGGTGTTGCCTTTTAAGATCAGTGTTTTCTCAACACTTCTCTTCTGGACGATGCTTTCTCTCCAAGGGTTTTTGTTAAGGTAGTAGTATTGTAATGCTGATATTGTTATTATTTGTGTGTGTGTGTGTGTGTGTGTGTGTAAATGAAGATAAACTCGTCAACATTAGAGAAAAAGGTGAGGAAATAAGGTATTTCCTTCTACCATGGGCTCCAGGGAGCAAACTCAGTTTCCCCAGTCAATGATTTTAGCTGATGAGTCTTGTCACCAGACCCAAATAGTTGTTTATACCCGTCTTTTTTTCTCTTTTTATTCAACACAGTTTGGAATTGTTAGATAGTTCTTGATATTTTGGTTATAGAAGAGTACGGTGATGGTTAACTAACATACTACTTTCTCAATTTTTTTTTTTTTTTTGCTGTCAATTCCTGACTTTATCCCCTGATTGATGAAGGATGCAGCCTATGATATTTCTAACCTGAAACTCCTTCTGTTTGTGTGTGTGTGTGTGTGTGTGTGTGTGTGTGTGTGTGTGTGTGTGTATGTGTGTCTGTCTGTCTGTCTGTGTTTACCAGCCTGCCTTCCTGCATATCTGTGTCGGTGTGTGCACCTGCACATTCATAGTTTTTTATTTTTTATTTTATTTATTTATTATATTTATTTATTATATTATATTATTTTATTCCATACTCACTACTGCTCCATCTCCTGCCCTATCTTCCAGTCTTCCACCAGGCTCTCCCCTCCTCCCAACACCTCCCTTTCACTCCCCAAAGAAGGCAAGGAATCCCAAGCTGAGTCAATCCAGTCTGGCATAGACAGTTGAGGTAGGACCAAGTCCTTCCCACAGTTATCAGTCTTGAGAAAGGTGTTTTCCCGCTGGGGTGGGCTTTTAAAAGCCAGTTCATGGATCTGTGATAGTCTCTGTTCCAGTTGCAAGAGCCTCAAGAAATCACCCATGCCTTTTGATTGTCATCTACATTCAGAGGGTCCAGATCTGTTCCATGAAAAATCATCAGCTGTTGTTTCAGAGTCTGTGAGCTCCCAACAGCTTGAGACTGCCTATTCCATGTGTCTCTCCGCCATGATCCTGATCCCTTTGCTCATGAAATCTCTCCTCCCTCTCTTCAGCTGGACCAGCTCTGCCAGCTGTTTAGCTATGGATCTCTGCATCTGCCTCTATCAGCTGGTGGATGAAGGGTCTGCAATGGCAATTACAGTGTCATTCATATGGTAATAGGGAAAGGTCAGTTTAGACACCCTCTCCACTACTGCTTAGGAGTACTAGCTGGGCTCATTTGTGGGTTCTTGGGAGTTCCCTAGTATCAGTTTTCTCTCTATGCCACAATGGCTCTCTATCAGGTTATCCACTTCTTTGCGCTCTCTCTCTCTCTCTCTCTCTCTCTCTCTCTCTCTCTCTCTCTCTCTCTGTCTCTCTCTCTCTCTCTGTTGCTCCCCTCCCCCTGCTCTCCCATCCCATTCTCTCAAGTTATTTTCTTACCTCCCATCACTACACCCCATCCTTTATATATTCACAATATTCTCGAGAGATCTCGATTTCCCCTTCCCATGGGGAACTATGGATGTCTCTCTTAACTTTCTCTTGTTATCTAGCTGCTAGTGTGTGGGAGTGGAGTGTAACCTGATTATCCTTTTGCCTTACATCTAAAATCCACTTAAGAGTGAGTACATATCATGTCTGTCTCTCTGGGTCTGTTCCCTCACTCGGGATGATACTCTCCAGATCCATCCTTTACCTGCAAATTTCAAGATGTCATTTTTTTCTACTGCTGCACACACACATTCTCACACATAGGTATGTCAGAAAAAGTAATGCCTTTGCTGTCATTCCTCAGATTCCTCCACCTTGTTGGAAACAGGTACTCACCGACTTGGAACTTCATGTAGGCTGAGCTTCCAGAAATTCATTGCCTCCCACTATCCTGTTGCTTTTGCAGAGGCACTACACTTGGCTTTTAGTGTGATTTCTGCACAGATCCTCACATTTGCAAGGCAAGCATTTTACACACTCTCCTTGAAAGCTCTTTCTTAAACAGTGTGATTAACTGCAGCACTGGCCTAAAGGCTGATCTATCCAAAAAGACCATAGTCCAACATGTCAAGAGTAAGAGGTAAAGGAATTTAACCCTGAGATCATGCAGCAGATAACATTGATATTGCCTCTATATGTCAGTGGTCATAGATCACCATGCGCTTTCCCAGCCAGTGGCATGGATTCTGGGCTAGAGGGGCTGAGTGTTGGTTGAGGTCCTGGTAACATTTGCTGATATGAGTGTTGGGATAAATGTGACCCTTCCAGGTTAAATTTGTATTTTCACCATGGTTTCTCTTTCCTTTCTCCTCCAGTACTCTTTCCGTTCCTTATCCCGGTTTATGATGCACTCAAGATAACTGTGTTTCCCAATGATGTCTTAAGGTTTTTTAAGACTTCTGTAGAACAAATGAAAGAGAATCGCATGCCAGATAAAGAAAAGGTAATAGCTGGTCACTTGAAGTTGTTCATTTATTGATAAAGTGTTGTAATATTTATACATATATATTACATAAAATTTATGATTTGGACTAGAAGAGAAATTTTTTTATTTTGAAGAAAATTAAGCAATGGGAATACAGATATGAAACACGTCAGTAGGGAATATTTAAAATCAAACACTACTATTATGGTGAATCTGCCATCACATGCCAAAAGTTGCATTTGTGAGGATGTAAATAAGGGGATTATGAAAATCTTTATCAATATGATTCTAAAAATTTAAAGTGTGCAATTTCCTCAGTATTGATAAAACTCAGGACTATATGCATTGTTGGCAAACACATGATCCTTAAACAATGGTCCACGTTTCCCTGGGTATCCACTGAGTTTATCTCGGTATCCAGGTTTCTTACATACAGTGTGGATTAAAAATAAGAAAGTGTAGTATGAGATTTCTGGACAGACTTTCAGGCCAAACCTCAAGGTTTACACCCACAGGCCCACAGACTTGCAGTGACATAGACACTTTCAATAGTTTTAGGATGATCGACCTAAGGCCCAGGCATATATCTTGCTAGCTCTCTACCCTTCATCTAACCCATGACTCATCCTGTTCAGCCATGGGGCTCGGTACCTTTTCTCACAGCAGCATGGTTGTCCTCTGCTTCTTCCGACCTCTCTCTGGCCTTTTGCCCTGTGCTTCCTCTTCTCAAAGTTTTCTTAGTCTGGTAGCCCCACCCACACTTCCTACCTGCCTTTGGCCGACCAGCGCTTTTTATTAAACCAGTGGGTGGGACAATTATTTACAATGTAATAACATAATTTCCCACAAGGAAGTCCATAGGTCCCAGAGGTAGGACTGGGTTACTGAAAATCATAGCAATTTGCTTGTTAGGACATGCCAAGATACTCACCTAAAAACTACTGATGAGATTTGGAAATGGCACAAATTTCATCTATGAGAACATGGTTCAGGATTAACTTCAGAGGACATAGATTGAGGTCCAGAACTTCTTCCTGTGTGAGCACACATGTGAAGGAAAGAAGACAACTGAACCTATTCAGGATTCAAAGAACTCACAGCTAAGGATGGCAAACACCAGAGCTACAGGACACACAGCCAACATTCACCCAAAAAACCATTCTGCTTTCCAAAGCTAGCATGTTGGCATATGTGTGTCCCACTAGCTCTGGAACCATATGAGATTTCTAGACTTAAATAAATATTATTCTCGAAGCATAACTAGGTCTGTACTTGTGACTTCTGTGACCACATAACTAACTTTGCACATTCCAAAACTATTTCTTTCAGAAAAGATTGGATTTTCTTCAGCTGATGATCAATTCCCAGAATTCCAGTGACAAAAGTTCTCATCAAGGTAAGCAAACGTGTCATATTTACTAATGTGAAACCAAAAAGACAGATAATTATTTTGGAAATATTCAAAGGGCATCCAAAGCAGACGTTGATGTCTGCAGATTACAGAATAACATTTTTGAGAATATTATATATTCATCCAGAGGAACTTTCTAGAAACACTGGATTGTTAGCGTGTTTGAGGCCTAAATAGGCAGCCATACAAATGCAATTCAATAGAAAAAGTCATCAGTGATCTCTGAATCTTGTACCACAGAACAGATCCCCAGGGATCAACTAAACCCAGAGTCAAAAGCTCTCCCTGGAGATTTGCATCTAGACATTAAGGGAAATGAATAGCCCCACAGTGGTGATGGTCACTGGAAACCCAGGATGAATGATTGCCCAGCTCTTAATTTACAGCCAAGCTTTGAGTTCCTATTTCGTTGATATGGAACATGTAGAGAAAGCTCTGGGACTAAGCACATATCCCACAACTCTTACAAGCATTTCACCTACACTATTTCCCATCAGGGATGGCTTTTGAGGAACGCATTGCTGTGTTAGTTGAAGAACAATGGTTTTCTAACCCAACCCTGCCCAGGGCAGCTAGAAGTCCCCTTGTAAGGGAGAGGCACCTGTTGATTTACTTTATTATAATAAGTTTCTGGCCCAGCCTAGCCCTGAGATCCAGACCAGCAGTGCCAAATAATCACACAAAGTCTCATATTAATTACATTCTCTTTGGTTCATCACTCAGGCAAATATATGGCTTGCTAACTCTTACTACTTAACCCATTTCTATTCGTCTATGTTTTGCCATGTGGCCGTTGGCTTACCTGTGTTCTCTTATATCCTCCTTTCTCAGCAGAGGTCACAGCATCTCTCTTGACTCTGCTCTCCTACCCCTTCATCTATACTTGGATTTCATACCTGCTTCTAAGATGCCTTGCCACAGGTTACAACAGTCCCTTTGTTAACCAATGACATTCACAACATACAGAAAGACATCCTGCATCATTTTATACTATTTCACTTTCCCTCTTCCCACATATCTTCCCTTCTTTCTTCTTTCTCACCCTCAAGCTTCTCCTACAACTCTTCTCTCATTAACATAAATGTACATTAATCCTGTTGCCTTACTATCATAATGTATATTGACACACAGGTTTAATGACATTTGCCTCGTATAGAAGCCCTGTCATATAAACTGCAAAGTCTATTCTTAAGCTAATTGAATGTTGATTTATTAAAACCAAACAGCTTTATATTTCTGCTTGGCTATCTCAGCAAAGAGCAGAGTTCAGAAGTTTCACATCCATACTCTAATTTCTTGTACTGTTTACTGTACTATGAGGTTCTGGCCCGGATTTTTAGGCCTAACCTCAAGGTTTAGGCATGCAGACCCACAGACCTGCAGAGACACACGGATGCTTACAATAATTTTAGGCTGATCTGCCTAAGGCCCAGGTATATAACTTGCTAGCTCTCTATCCTTCATCTAACCCATGATTCTTCCTGTTCAGCCATGTGGCTGGGTACCTTTTCTCAGAGCAGCATAGTTGTCCTCTGCTTCTTCTGTCTTCTCTCTGGCATTCTGCTCTGTTCTTCCTGTTCCCAGAATTTTCCTAGTCTGGTAACTCCACCCACAGTTCCTGTCTGCTTTTGGCCAATTGACGCTTTTTATTAAACTCATAGGTGGGGACAATTATTTATAATGGAACAACCTAATCCCTGCAGTTTACTTTCTGGTTGTTGTTAACAAAATACCTAACAATCAGAATATAAAAGAGGAAGTGTTGATTTGAGTTATGATTCAAGCTGATCATTCATAAATTTTGTAACCTGACAACACACGGGACTAGGTATGGTCACAGAAATAGCACGGATTGACCAGGAAGAGCTGTCAGGCTACCAAAACTCAAGGCCCCATATCCATCACACAGTTTCTGCAAAGAGGCTACTAATGGCTACTTGGGGACCAGGTTTCCAGACAAATAATATGGAAGGGACACTTGACATTAAACCAAAACAATAAGGTAAGTTTCATGTTCCGTAGGACAAAGAATTTGGCTGGCCTTCTTCCAGCAAAGAACATCATAGATGTCATGGTTAACAAACAAGAGGTCTACAAACTTGTCATTCATTTTTTCCTGCTCTTGCCCTCACAACATCAAGTACTTATAGGAAAGCACCACATACATACACCAGACTCATATACATTCACACATATAACACACTCACATACACACTCTCTCATACACACTCATGAACACAACACTAGTACACATACCTAAACTCATATACACACCACTAGAGACACACACACACACAGACACAGACACACAAACACACCTCATATATCATCACACATACACACACAATAATTTTTTAATTATGTAGAATGAAAATGTAAATGTGCCATATATTTATGTTTATAAAGGAGTATTGGGAAATTTTTATTCTTACAAGAAGAAAACATAAAATTGAAGAAAACATATAGATGTTTTCTACAGCTATGCCCAGACATCCAGAACCATGCTAAAAACATTGTGCCATGCTAGGAAGGCATGCTTCTTTCCTGACTCCACAACTATGGTGCTGTTGAGGGTGTTGGGATGAGAAGCAGGTCGACTAGAGGATGTATAACATAGAGAAACTGGGTTAAATGTCTTTTCTATTTTACCCCCTTGTCAGGCAATTAAAAACACCTGGATTGCTCTGCATATTCTCTATAGAGATTTGTGGTCTTCTTAGGTCCTTCCTCATCTAAACAATGATTTATACTCACTTCCTTCACCTAAAAAGTATGTCATGGGCTGATGAGATGGCTCACCAGGTAAATGCACTTGCTGCCAAACCCAAAGATCTGAGTTCAAACCTCAAAGTCAAATGGTAGTAAAAGAAGTTCTCTCTGACTTCTAAAAACATGCTTTGGCCTGTTGGGTCTATACACACATCCATCAATGTAAAAGTAAATGAATAGAGTGTATTTTCTTTCCCTTCAGGTCTCTCTGATCTGGAGATTGTGGCCCAATCTGTTTTCTTTATTTTTGCCGGCTATGAGACCACAAGCAGTACTCTTTCCTTTGCTCTGTATTTGCTGGCCACTCACCCTGACGTCCAGAAGAAACTGCAGGATGAAATTGATGCCACTCTGCCCAATAAGGTGAGGGGATGGGACCCGGAGAGGGCAGTGGAGAGAGTTGATGAGTGTGGTTCCTCATCACATTAGCTGAGAATCTTTGTGCAGGGCCATAACTATTGACTATTCTACCAGCTTTATTTAAGAAAGATCTGAAGATATAAATGAATGGGAAAAGTCATAGGGTACTGATTTTAGGGTTATCACTTCGTTTAGAGAATTGTTGGTACAGCTTTATACATTGTTTGTCACCAAAAATAACCAAGAAACAGTCACAAAATCACAGTGTCATGGATTTGTGAGCATTGGTTAGTCAAGTGTCTTGGTAGTCAGCACTGCTGAGATTGTGGGCTATGCTTTTGCCTGCTTCTGGTTGAGTGTAACTGGCCTTGGCTGGCCTGGGCTAGGCAGATCAATTTAGTTCTAACAACACATGTCTCTCCACTTATAGGTGACCTGAGTAAATCTCCTAAACCTACGTTATGGTCTGTCCAAAGGTCCATATACTAACACTCAAATGTTTCCAACATTGGTCTTTACAACTCTACCAAAACTGGGAGGTTTGGGCTGTGAGGTTACCTGGTCTGTAGGGCTTTCTCTATGGTTTATCATTCTCTTCAGAAGTCACAGGAAATCCTTGAAGGAACAGTCAGTGGGCTGGACCAGCAACAGAGAATGCAGCTGAGTGATGGATCCTGTTCTCACTGTGACTTTTACTAGCATTTTAATAGCAATGGCTGTATCTGTTTTCTGTCACCTTTAGTGTAGAAGAGACTACTAGTTCCTCCTAAAGTCACTTTTTTATCTAGTTTGTGTTTTTGTTGGTAATGGTGGTGATTTTGCCACACAACTGTGTTGCATACTTTTATTCAATTTTGAACTATTTTTAATTAATATAGAATTATACCGTTTTCCTCCTGCCCCTTTCTCCTTCCAGCCTGTGCTTTTAATCTCTCCCAGTCCCCACCCTCAATTTGATAGCACCTTTGATTGTTTTTATTACATAAATATATACATATGTTTGTGTGTATGCACATACACATAACCTGCTGAGTTCATTTTTTGTTGTTTGTGTATCTATGGTTACAAGGCTGACCACTCTGCATTGGACAACCAGTGAGACCACATAAGAGGGCTCTTCCCTGAGAGAGGCTAATTGTCCCTCCTCCAAGAGTCTTTGCTTGCCTGAAGTTCATTGTTTAGCACTGGGGCCATGTGAATTATCTCCTTCCCTGATAACATGTCCATTGATATGGCCACTGTTCTGGTCTTGTCTATGAATCCATTTCTAAGAGAGTCTATTTCACATCAATCTTCCACTTACAATCTTTCCACATCCCTTCACTTCTCCATCTTCCATGGGCTGTCAGTGCAGGAGCTATAATGTATCTCCGGTGCTAAGCTCCCCAAGATCCGTGGGTCGCTACATTGCGCCCAGTTGAAGTGTCCTGTGATGATCTCCATTTGATATGAAGAGGGGCTTCTTTGATGAGCAGGAGTAGCTGCCAAAGACTACCTGATCTGATGATTCTAAATCTTATATGTAATCAAGACAATAACCATCCAAGATTTTTGGAACTAGATGAAGTAGAGATTTGCTTAAAGGCTATAAGGGCGGTTCATCAGTTAAGAGCTCTGACTGATCTTTCTGAAGACCTGAGTTCAGTTCCTATTGCCTACATGAAGAGGCTCGCATCACATGGAGCGTTACTTCTAGGGGCTCTCACACCCTCTTCTGGTCCCCAGAGCACATGAACTCACATGCACAAACCTCTACAGAGATACTTGCACATAAATAAAAATAAAGTTTATTAATAAATACTTGCTCCCACTTGTACTTTATAGAATTATGTGTACAGGTGGGACCTCTGCAAAAAGGTAACAGGTGAAATGTTGCTGTTGAGTGTAAATGTCATAAGCTATAGTAATGGGTCCTGACATAAGAAAGAAACACTAGTACATGGTAATGCTAATATTCAAGGCCCTGTCTTTGGGATCATCCGCAATTATTGTTCCTCAGTGGATAGGTTGAAGAATGTGAGTTATTAAAATTCTTTGTAGCTGGGAAGTTCTGGTGCATGTCTTTAATCCCAACACTCAGGAGTCAGAGGCAAGAGAGGTCTCTGTGAGATCAAGTCCAGACTGTTCTAAGGAGAGAGTTTCAGGACAGACAGAAAAACCCTGTCTCAAAAAAATGATTTAAAAATGCTAAGGTTTTTTTATCAATAAGAGTTATTCTGTGAATCTCCAAACACCTTAGCAGTACTTTACATATAAAAATTGTTTCAATATACTAATTTATGAGTCTCTCTATCCATCCTCCCCTCCCTCCCTCCCCCTTACCCCTCCTGCAGGCACCTGCCACTTATGATAGCCTGATACAGATGGAGTATCTGGACATGGTGGTGAATGAAACTCTCAGATTATATCCAGTTGGTGGACGACTTGAGAGGGTCTGTAAAACAGATGTTGAAGTCAATGGGGTGTTTATTCCCAAAGGGACTGTGGTGATGGTACCAACCTTTGCTCTTCACAAAGATCCAAAGTGCTGGCCAGAGCCTGAGGAGTTCCGCCCTGAAAGGTATGGCGACATGGGAAAGAGAAATTAACAAGAACCACACTAGTCAGAGAGTGATGAATTGTCTCTTCATATTAAAGATACATTTGTAGCAGCACCAGTCTCTCTGTGTGTGCCTCTCTCTGCCAGCCTGCTTGTCTGTCTGTCTACAAACTTTTAGAAAAGTATAGCATCTGTCAAGATTTCTACAGCCCTATCTTATGTACTCTGCTTTTCAATCCTCTCAGGGTGTTCTTAGCATTCCCATCAGGGGCAGAGAGAAGGAGCTAGCAAAAAGAAGACAGGTAAGGCAGTCCAAAAAGAGTAATTGAGAGGAGAGGAATTAATTATAGAAGGCAAAGGAAAAACAGACTTTCAATAATGGCGGATATTTTATCCTCTGATCCCAAACTGCACATGGCCAGCGGAAGTGTTAGTTGAGGCAAGATGAAAATTTCCTTCTATTGATCTCTCTTCTTGTGCATTATCATAATCATATATCACTGGGCTAAATGCACTTCTCTTGTTTAAAGATATATCTTCTTAAACTGACTGTTGTAGTACAAACCTTCAATCCCAGCACTTGAGGGCAGGGGCCAGCGGATCTCTGTGAGTTTCAGACTAGTCAGGGCTACATAGTGAGACTTTTCCTCAAAAAAATAAATAAATAATAATAAATAAAAACATAAATAAATGTTCTTTTGTACAACACTGAACTCATCTCAACATAACTAAAAGTTTCTCTGTGGTAAAGAGGGGGGAGAGGCCAGTAGCCTATGATTTCTATAGTATATCACCTACTCTGATGCCTAGGAGACATCACAGAAGAAAGGAAGATGAGACTATAGTACCAAGAGGGGCAGGAGATGGACTACACAATGTCTTCTGGACAAGTCATGGCCATTGATGTCTCAACACACAGCATCTGTGACTTCCTGTAAAAACCTCATGCATGCTCATGGACACACACACACACACAGAGAGAGAGAGAGAGAGAGAGAGAGAGAGAGAGAGAGAGAGAGACTCACAAAGAGGCAGGAAAGTGGGAGGGACTAGTTTGGAATAATACAATGAAAGTTGCAGGGTCACAGTGTATTGTATACAACTCAGAAACTGTCAAAAATTAACTTTTAAAGGTTTCAGCTGAATTTGAACAAGCAGCCCGGCAAGCATCCTGCCCCCTACTCTTTGGGTGTATCTAATAGGTAACAAGCAAGGGACAGTTGTGGGGTTTTACACTTTGACAACTTGTGTTTATCTCCTCCTGTGGGACCAGGTTCAGCAAGAAGAGCCAGGACAGCATCAGTCCCTACACATACCAGCCCTTTGGGAGTGGACCCAGGAACTGCATAGGTATGAGGTTTGCTCTCATGAACATGAAAGTCGCTCTTGTCAGAGTCCTGCAGAACTTCTCCTTCCAGCCTTGTGAGGAAACTCAGGTCAGTGTGCTTTCCAGTAAGTTACATACAACTTGATTTTTTTATTTAATTTGACTCATCTAGATGCAGAGAAATAAATGCTTTGTCACTTTTTAATTCACTCTATGAGCCAAAAAACTTCTTTTGTGATATCTGTTGAGGTTTGGGGCTTCTGGTTTGGGAGGCTGTGTCTTTTCCTTTGAAATATATTTTTTTCTAAATGCACGGACTTGGGAGTGGTTCTTTAAGGAAAATGCCTGCATTACAGCATGAAAATCTGAGTCTTACCCTCACACCCCAAATATTTTAAAGGTTACCTCCTAAGGAATAACAGCTCAGGAAAAATACATTTCATGTGCAAGTAAAGCGTATTTGTCCCAAATGAATCTCTTCCTTGCTTCTGTGTTTAGTGACACTTCAGTGCTTGGCTCTCACCTGTGTTTGTTTAACTGTTTCAGATTCCTTTAAAACTAGTAAATAAAGGATTTTTTCAACCAGAAAAACCCATCATTCTAAGGGCTGTGTCCAGAGATGGAACCACAAGTGAAGCTTGACATAAAGCCTGTTATGAGGCTGTGTCCAGGGACAACAGAAGCCAATTTATTTTGTGAGGACAATGCAGAAAGCAAGAAGACACTGATTCTCTTCCTGTATGGGGGACTCTGGGCCTTCACCAAACTGCGCTTCTCCAGCCACCACAGCTCAAAAGCGCTCGATTGCCAAAATAAACAAAAGCAAGGAGATGTGTGTGTGTGTGTGTGTGTGTGTGTGTGTGTGTGTGTGTGTGTGTGTGTGTGTGTGTGTCTTTATTTTTTGTTGGTTTCACTTTTGTATTGGGTTGGCTGGTTGGTTATTTTTAAAACAGTGTCTCATGTACCCCAGGCTGGCCTCACACTCACTACATGGCAGTGGATATCCTGGAATCCCTGACAGCACTTCAGAAGAGCAGAGGTGATCATCCTGCACTTCCATGCCCAGATAAACTGTTACCTCACAGAGGAATGGGCAATTGTACTTCTTAGCTGTGTCACCCTTATTTAGATATTTTTGTGCAGCTGGGATATGCAAGCTAAAGGCATGGCTATGTGGGCAAATCACTCCCTGTTCAAGTTTAAAAGGCAGAGTTCAGAGCCCCAGAATGAAATTAGAAAATGAACAGGCATGATGGCCCCTCAAAATCCAACACTGGAGAGGCAGGGACAGGGTATCCCGTGGGAAAAGTAATGGGCTAGACCAGTCAGTTGGTGATCTCTCTGCATCAGTAAAGTAGGAAAGGACTGAGGAAGAACATGTCAGCTTTGAACATCCACAAGCACCGTGAACATATGCAAACATGTTCTCGCCCACAGCCGTATCACCACACATGCGTATGTGCACACAACATGCATGATACAGGTGCAAACCATTAACTAAAAGAACAGGACTTCTGGAGTCCCCACTAGACCGCAGGCAGATGCGATGCCAGCTTCCAGGCTGTACCACCACCCCTGCCACCCACTGAATGTGGTTCTATCAAGACCCACTCCATGCCTGAACCCAAGCATCTGCACACCTTCCCTGTGACCAGCCCTTCTGAACACCACAGCCAACTACAGAGGCGCAGGTCAAGTCATTCTAGTGAGATAAACACAGACTCCAAGGCACAGCATCAAACCACGACAGTTGGAAGAAAAGGCTCAAGTATAGGCCACACCAGTGAAAGAGAAGATGTGTAGACGCAGGGGTAAGATGCATCCAACAGCAACAGAGCAATATGGAACCACCAGAACGCAGTGATCCTACAGCCGCAGAACCTGAGCATCCCAGAGCAGCTGAAACACAAGAAAATGAACTTAAAACTGCTTTATGGAGACGATAGAGACTCTTAAAGAAGAAGGAAAAATTCTGTTAAGTTGAAGGAAAGATAAACAAAAAATTAAAAGAAAGCAATAAATCCCTTAATGAAAAACAAGAAAAAACCAAACATAAATGACACCGTTCAAGACTTAAAAACTGAAATAGAGACAATAAGGAAACACAAACTCAGGAAATTCTAGAAATGGAAAAACTGAAGAAGCAAACAGGAAATACAGGGGCAAATATCAACAAGAGATCACGAGAGGAGGAAGAGAGAATGTTAGGTGATGAAGACATGATAGAGAAAATAGATTCAAAAGACCAAACCTGAAAATAACAGGAAGAAAATGACCCAGGTCAAAGGCACACTTATTTATTTAACTATAAATCATAGAAGAAAAGTCTCACAGCCTAAAGAAGGAAATGTCTAATGGGGTACAAGAAGCTCATGAAATAAAACATAGGCTGAGCCAAAAAGACAAATATGTACATAATAACCAAAGACTAAACACATAGAATAAAAAAAATAATTTTAAGAGCTGCAAAGGGTAAAGGCCAAGAAACATAAAGGCAGACTTCTCAGAATTACAAACGGCTTCTCAATGGAGACTCTTAAAGCCAGAAGGTTCTAGACAGAAGTTGTACAGAAACTAACAGAGCACAGATGTCAGCTCAGACTACTATACTTAGCAAAATTCTCAATCAACATAGACAGAAAAAAATAACATCTTTCCTGACAAAACCAGATTTAAATCATACCTATCCACAAAATCAGTACTTCAAAAAGTACTAAAAGGTAAACTCACCTAAGCAACTCAATTATATCCACAAAAAAAAAAAAAATGCATGTGATAACGATAGGTAGATTTTCTGCTTCTGGAAGGACCCCACACACCTTTTTCTTTCCATTATGATCATCAAATAAGCCTCGATTTGAACCCACTGACCAATAACACTTCATAGAAAAATGCAGACCATTTGGTAATGAGTGTATAAAATTGTTTTTGTTTTGAATGCCTCTAAATAGCAGTAAGTATACATTTTATCGGCACAGTAACCCAGGCAAGCGTTGCATTGAAATTTTAGTAGATTACTTTTCTTAATTAATCCTGATAAATGTTCTGTAAAGGGAATCTAATCCCCATAAGTGGAAATAAGAAAAGGTCTCTAGAGTAAGCAGTTTATCCTAAGTCACACAGTAAGGACACAGAGTCCATTCTCTCTTCTCTGTGCCCACAAGCCATGGGCAGATGGATGATGGCAGGTTATCACATGGTCTCCACCAAGGGAGTGAGCACATTATATGGTGATTATAGCTATGCATAAACACAAGCAGGACTCATGAAGGGAAAAAGGTCTCCGTATATTTTGAAACAATTGTCACTATTCCACGGACATGAAATATGTGCCAAATATCCAAAAAATACTTCATTACTGTCAATCTTTCCCAAGAGCTCAGAATTTTATGATAATAGCAACATATATGCAATATGGGACAAATTTAGGTACTTGATGACTGAAAATTATTTAAATATCTCCCAAATTATACAATTTCTTTTCTTGTAAACAATTCAGATTACAGTAGAATTATGAACAAATTTACCAGTTTGGGGTGATTTCTAGAAAACAAGATACATTTATGAGGCTGCCTGTTGTAAAAAAAAAAAACATTTTGATTGATTAATTAATATGAGGAAAATAAATACATGTATGTTAAAGAGCATTGAGGGAAAGAATAGTGGGCTATTCTATCTATGAGCAAAGCTTGTGGGTAATGGTGGAGTGGAGATGTGCTCCACATCCCAACACCGCTCTTTCCATTATGATCTCATGTTGAGCACCATGTGTCTCTGAGTACTACAGGGACATTCTGAGCATCTACATTGTTTCCTACTCTTTGCATGTGACAATGATCAGCGTTCCTGTGAATAGATCATGACTAATGGAAAAGGGATCCTGTCACAGAGTTTTCAAAGGTTTAGAAATGTTGCCTGAGCTGCACTATCAGAAGCTTACAAATGATGTCTTTGGGGAAGATTGATGAATTCCTAGGTAAGGCTGACAAAATCTACTATAACACTGAATAAAAACAGCATGAATAATATCCCAGAAAGAATGGCTCCATCTCAGATCTCACACCCAGCCACATCCTGTGACATTTCATTAACAGTTGTTGGTATAAATTTCAAAAGGTTTTTTATTTAAGCTTTTTGGGATAGATCTTGAGATAAATATTCACATGAAGAAAATGACCTATTTCCAATTTTGTAAAGCCTAATGAAATTGATTTCTTTAATGGTGCTAAGTGGTGGTTGTTCAGCCTGTCTAGACAAACAAAGCACCTGTCAGCAGATTACCTGTACCTGAAGATGGCTAAAGACTGTCTCTAGTCATTTAGCAGAGGAAGCTGAAAATAATCAGAAATTCTTCCCAACGATACAGTTGAAAGCCACACCTCAGTCACTGAAGGAAAAAACTGTCTGCTTCACAAGTCTATTTGCAGAATCATGGGCTGTGAATTTGCTGATTACATTATACATTATCTTCCAAAATGGGCTACACACCCTTACACACCCACCCATCCTCTCCCTCAACAGGGCAAAATTCCCAAGGCAGGTCAGCTCAGCTTGACTCATCCACTCCATGCAAGTCTGATTTCCTCTTCCCAAAATCAAGACTGGGTTAGATTTTTTCTTTCCTAGGAATTGGCTCAAAGGTACCAGTCTATGCACAGGAACACAGTCTGAATCCAATCCTCGAGGTTCCACATACTGCCCATGCCAACTGACAGTTGTCTACCCTTGGAGGGTCTAGCTCCTTTCCTTGATTCAGTAAGCTCCCCAGAACTCCGGCTATCAATCATTGTCGAAAGGCTTAATTTTGTCCTCTGGGATAGGATTATGTTTCAGAAACATCACTGTCTTTTTGAGAACTGATCAATTATATCCAACCAGCACCATTGTTTTATGGAGAAGATCAAAATGAATTTAGCCAATAATGTGGAAACAGTTCCTTCAAAGAGCCATTTAAAAGTGTTGTATTATTTTTCCAGAGTATTGCATGATGCATTTTATCAGCCTTTATAAATTTGGAATTTGAGGTTAATTATATTGCTTATCCTTAAAATAATTCATCTTTATCAGTAAATTTAAATATTGTATTTGAAAGATTTACTACCTCGGGTTGTATAAAGAGAAATGTGATGCTTAGATGCATTAATGAGAATACTTTGGCGTATTATTTTACACTTAATATATTTTCTTGTAACAAATGTTTCCTTATTTGAGCTCTTGTAGGTTTAATTATACCCATGTCTACAGAATCCTCTGTTTCTGTTTCCACAAAGCACCTAATGGCAGAGAATTCTTTATAATTTTGAGGATTTTACTTCTTTAATACAGGTCTGTACAATATAACAACTTTGAATAAGCTTTTGCATTGTTAGCCCTCTTGACCCATTGGAATAATTAAATTATTCCTCCAAACTTAGGTCTTTTTCAATTCTTTGGACTAAGTTTTCAGTACATCCAAAGAGTGCCTAACACTGAAGAAAACAGGGTGTTTGTTAGTGATGTTATGCTCAGTTTGGGCTAACAGTTTCACAGTAAGCAATTAGAGCCTTCCATAATTATAAATGTTTATTTGTTTGTTATCAAGACAGGGCTTCTTTGTTCAGATTTGGCTGGCCTGGAATTTATTCTGTAGATCAGGCGGGCTTCAAGACTACCTGCCTCTGCCTCTCAAGTGCTGGGATTACTCAGTCCCAAAGGTCTTTTTTTTCTTATTTCTTGTAGTTTAGCATATACTGAAGCTCATAGGTACCTTCGAAATTAACTTCATATTGGACCTTGACATAATCTTTGATAAATGGAACATTGGTAAACATCAACCTCTCTACCTTCTGAAAATTCACTAACCATGGAAAGAAGGTTGGGCTACCTTGATGTAGAAAAAAAACATCGTTACTTACAATTTCAAATGACAGACATGTTAGTGAACCCCAGATTAGCTGGTAGATGTCTGAACAGCCATGTGTTACATAGCTAAGACTAGATGAAATGCCAAGTTGAGCATCCTACAAACAACTAGTTTATCAGGAACAAAAATGATTCTCACGTTTTGTTATGGCATGTCATCAAAAATGAAATATTTATTTTATAATAAAGAATATGATTAATACAATACAATACTTTTAATTCATATAATATACTTAAGAGAAGTCAAAGAACATAACAGAAAACAGGAGATATTTTGGAGATAAACTTTTCTCAGGTGTGAATAGGTGGAAGGAGGCATCAGTTCAGACGTTTCTCTTACTTTATGCTTGGTCTTATGATACTTTTGTTGAAGTCATTTATTTCTCTACAGACAGGATTTAAACAAAGTTCTAAAAAATATTGCCAGAATTGTTTAAAGGGGTTATCAGAAAAATACTATAACAATGAATGAAGGAAGAGGTGATATGTGGTTACAGGGATAATAGTCTCTAAATTAATGAAAAAATCATAGACAGGTCGGTAAACAGTGTGATCCAGATAGGGCTGCAGTTGTCCCTTGTGCACAACACTGTGGCATTCAATGCTCCTGAGTGGTAGGTTGTCCCATAGTCACTGTTGATTGAAAAATATGTTATTTTAGTGCAGATATCCTCTCAGACACTAGACTTAATCTTAGTTCTTATTAAAATGATTCTAAAAGCATTCGAAACAATTAGACAAATGGTATCAAGCAAAGAAATGTCAGGAACATGGAGATGAAAGGAAGAAAGAGACACAGCATCTAGTTCTGAATCTTGTTTCTGTTCAGACAGTGAATTATGAACAGGAAGTGAGTTATGAATCCCTGGGGTTATATGCTACTAACTGCTGACGGCGAAAAATCTTCATTACACACAATTTATTATTTCAGAAATTCATTGTGCACTGTATCATATATACACCATGTAATAGACTATTCATTTTGATGTTTTATCTGCATTTGAGATGGAGCAATTAGGGTGATAGACTATTGTGAAGGTGGTAACACAGTAATTGGCAGTCCAGGGCTTTGTTCTTTGGAATGTTTAATATTTTATCAACTAATGTTTCTCTGGGCTTCTGGTTCCTCATTCATTTCCCAAACACTGCACCATTGTGCATAGTCTTATGGACTGTGGTGACATATTGTGTATTTAATAAGATCAGACTGAATTATCAGAGGAGAGAGCCATCACTTCAGCCTTATTATCTTTTTCTGTGACAGGGTTTTTGTGTAACAGTCCTGGCTGTCCTGGAACTTGCTTTGAACACCAGGCTAGTCTTGAACTCACAGAGATCCTCCTGCCTCTGTCTCACAAATGCTGGGACCAACAGCATTCAGCACTTCAGGGAGCCATAGAGAGATGGCTCTGTCCTCTGGTATTCCAGGCTGATTTTATTAATATGCTATATATGACCACAATGGACCACTAATGAGTGACAGGATTCAATTTATGTTTTGACTGAAACATTCCAAATCTAGTCATGAGTCGGTATGTCCTGGTTTTCTATCCTTTGCTCAGCAACCACCTGGACTTCTGGATGCTTTTTGTGATGTCATGTCCTTTGAATGAGTCTTTCATTCCCTTTTACTCTTAGTATTTATAGCTCTCAGTGTAGAAAGCTGTTGTCAAGAGTCACAAACTGACAATGATTACACTCTAACCTGAAAGGAATTGACAATGTAACCTGCGTTACTACAAAAAACCCTTACCTTACCAAAGATTGCCTTAGTTTTCAGAGGTAGAGTTATGGCGGTCAGGGCTATTACTAAAGTTTATAAGACATTTAAGGCTTACTGTAGCTCAGTCTTGTCCCTAATATGATAAACTTGTTCTCACGCACCATAAACTTCTCCACATCCAGTCTAGTGCTCAGAGGGATGTTGGAAATTCAATAAATGTGTCCAGTGATAATTCAGTGACTTATTTGAAATTCAACAGGACAAAACATGAGACAAATTTTTGCTATATTTTGTTAGGATTCAAGGACTAATGCTCAGCACATGAAACCTTTCATGTTGAATCACTTCAAATGCAATTGTACCCATGACAAATGTTTCACATCACAAGGATGAACACTCAGTGCCACCACTAACCACAGAAGGAGATCTCAGACTAGTGTGGAGTTCAAGGTAGAAGCTGACAGGGTGATGTGAGGCAGAGTGTGCTGAGAGGGTCATTTCCATTGTGTCCCTGCCATCATCCAGAAGGTGATGTTTTTGCTTAAATGAGTGAGACTGACAAGAACATATTTTCCTCTTGTGTTTCCGTCTATAAATCAGTAAGACCTGAATGTTTTTTCTTTAAAAGTTTCTGGAAACACTGTGGCACCGGGAGGAGGAGGAGCAGAAGAAAATGCTTACCAGAACTGGAGCAGGCAGCTCACCACCTTCACAAATATCCATGAGGGTCTTTCATGTGCCCAGGGTTTGGGTCTGGTGTGTCCAAACGGGCATAGTCAGGGCTCCGTCGAAAAATCCAATTTATGAAAGATCTCCTTCTAACAGTTGTATTGGATCCTGAGGAGGAATGGGGGTCATTACTTGCAGTATTTTGAAGATTTTCCTACATGGTACCGTAATGCTTGCTTAAATATGCTGCATATACCAAGTAATTTCAAAGTGAACAGAGGGGGCATGCTGGAGATGATGAATGAAACGTCACCAAATATTTTATCTACGTGCTCTCTTGTTTCATCTAGGATTCTTTCCTTAAATAAACTGAACTCATTGAACATAGGATCCGGACTCTAAGGACCAGCACCAAGTCAGTTACTCAAAGCTCTAGATAAGTGTGCTCCCTTGGAATATGCTTAGAAGTCTGAAAACTAGCAAGCCACAATGAGGAGAAATTAACCTTTGTTTAGGTGACTTCTGGTTTTTCCAACAAAACCACTTCCTTAGCTAGACTTCATTTGGATGAGCAACCACTAACAGGTATACGGTCCTGAGGCTGTGCATTCCCATTAATCTGACTAATATCCTATTATCTTAAAACAGAGAAAAAGGAGAAAGCATGCATCCTCACATTCTGGAGGATGTTTCTAAAAGTCAATAGGAACAAATATTTGATAACTAAACATGGAAATAGGCATTTCAAGTAACCTAGTATTCTAAACTGAATAAAGGCAGCCTTTGTTCAGAAGGGTGGGATGGCTTCTCCCCAAGACTTGTCCACCCCATTGATCAGACCTTAGGCTGGGAACTACCCTTGCATTTATGCTGCAGCTGTAATGGATGGGCAACTCCAGATTGAACTCCAATCCTCGGTCACCCCTGGGGTGCCTGCTTGGAACTTTGGCTAAATTGGAGCATCCCCAGGCCATAGACCTGGTCACTGGTTTCTCCTTTCTCCTTGACATGTAGACAATATATCTTGGATAATGAGTCCAAAAGGCCATCCAAGGGCACCTTTTTACTTTGTGATCATCCGTAGTGATTTAGAAAATATTTGCACATTTCTGTCAGTGGGCTGAGCTCCCTTATGAACAAGGATCCTGAGATTTATGCTCCTGCCCTTTCTTCCACAGCCTGGGCTGACCCTGAGCCTTCAGGCTGAGCTGAGCCTCCTATAGCTCTGGCTTCCCCTCACCCACCTCTTCCAGCCCTGTCCTCTGTTCCTTCTACTCCTCTCCTACTTGGTCCACTCCACCCACCCTGTCCCCACTGTCCTAAATCCCTTTTTACTGACTTCTTTCCTCTCCACTCCCCCCTATTCCTGCTTTGGCTCCTTTACAACACTGGTCCACTGACCCACACCTCCCTATATGCCGGTCCTCTGTCCCTCTGGACTCCATCTTCCTGGTCACTGGCAGCACTGGTCTGCCCCTCCAGGGTCCTTCCCTGTGGCAGCCCATGCACAGCCCTACAGGACCCCCTGGTCTCTGCCCCGTCCAGAGAAGACTCTAGTCAAAGGTGTCATTCAGGCTCATGTTCCTTCTACCTCCGTGATTTTGCTAATGATGAACAAGGTTGTGTTCTTTCTCCACTAATCCCTCTGCATACATAGGACAGATCCATCACATAACTCAGATCTACAGTTTAACCTGCCATGGTCTCTGCATTATTCACTCCATCATTCTTGTGCTTGAGGAACTCTAGAGAGTCCAGAAAATAGCCAGAAAGAGTGCGGACCAGACACATTTGATGGGTCCTATGATATGACTCTAGTGGGTAATGAAACTTGCAGTCTCCATCCTGGACCCTGACTGAAACAACCAGCATGGACAGGACAGACACCAGAGAAGGGACATTATGACCGATGTCTCCTGGAAGGCATGGAGACAAGTTCTAACAAGGTAGTTAACTGATAGACCTTCTGAGGTTACCCAACAAGAGATGAGAGTCCAGCAGTTTTTTTTTTAACAGACTACAAGAGGCCATGATGCGCATTACCCACCCTCTCCAGCAGGAGGCCACATGGTAATAGCTTCTAACTTTATTTTACAATCTGCTCCAGATATTTGCAACTCAAAAAGGTTGAGGACAGTCCCCAAACCCCAATTCAAGACTTGGTGAAGGTGGTCTTCAAGGTCTTTAATGCTCAACATAATGGGCCCCAGTCTTCCAACAGGCTCCAGTGAGACAGATCTTTACTCAACAATGTCGAAGCCCAGCATCTAAGGCAAACAATATCCTCCACTAAGGGAAAAGGGAGATGTATAAGGTCCCATCCCCCTTTTGTGGGAGAGACTAAATTCACTTCAGACAGGAGCATGTTTTTGGTAGGGCAAGGAAGGCCACTGGTCCTGCATCTCTCCTAATCCCCACCCAATAACAGCTGTGACCTCTCTGCCAGCAACCTGGCCACTGGAAATCTGAGTGCCCTGGTTGGAACTTGACCTCTGTGCCCCTCCACAGAAGCCCAACCTCACCTCAGGGTCATGTCAAACTCCTCAGACAGTTGAGGTTCTCAGCTTGCCGGGGGACTGAGAGTGTCCAACCAGGGAGACCCCAATTACCCTGCCCTAGCCTAGGTAGTCAGTAAGTCCTCCAGCTTCCTAAGACTGAGGGGTCACCTTCCAGGTCCTCACCTCCCACTTGAGCTCTACAGTCCCTTCCCTGGTCTCAATAACGGTGTTTCAGTTGCTGTCTGTTGTGGGGATGTTTCAAACTTAATTTAAAAAAATGTCTGAGATATCAGAAGGATCTACCCACAGTCAGTCTGGAGGATCAGAGCATGGTGACTTACACCTTTAATCCCAGGCATGGGGAATGTCTGGGAATGGTGACCTATGCCCTTAATCTCATCAAAACTGAGTTTGAGGCCAGTTTATTTTACAGAGGGAGTTCCAGGCTCCCAGGCAGTCCGTGGTGGTGCCACGCCTTTAATCTTAACCTGGATGTAAAACCACTGGGTGAAGAGCGTATCTAAGGCAGGCATAGAAAGACAGAGCCCGCAATAGAATCCATGAGGAGTGAGGGTGAGGAAGCTGGAAGTCAACTGGGTGAGATCTGACTGTGGTGTTTCCTCTCTTTGATATCTCAGCCTTTCCCTGAGATCTGGCTCTGAGTTTCCTTTATTCCTGCAACAACTTGTATTAAGGGATATTAAAATAATAAAACTATAACTCAGTGTAGCAGATTGTCTTTTTGTAAATGATGTTACATTGAATTTATATAACGTGTTGTCAACTTATTATTGACACAAATAACATGTGCACCAGTAAACTGTGGTATATGTCAAGTAAAAAAAATAGCTGGAGTGTTTCCACTTCAACAAGCACAACCAAAACACATTTAGCAAAATTTCTTTCCTTGTGTAAGCACTGGCCCAGCTGATAATGTGTTTCATTAGGTAAAGAGGTATCAGTGAGATAACATTGGAATTATTGGTGGGAAATAGAAACAGAAGGATTTAAGAATCTGTACATTTAAAATCTTGAAGCAAGCTAAGAGACTCACTGGTCTGGTCTTCTGGTAGGTTCTTGGGCTTCAGGATGAATACTCCCGGCTCATGTGGTGCCTGAAGTTCCCGGATCGCCTTGTCCCTATCAAGATAAAGCCTGTAGTCTTTTGGCCCCAGTGCAACGAAGGCAGAATTTCGAAGTTCACTCATTCTGATGGCATATGGGTTCTCATGACCTATGTAGATGAAATATTAAATACAGATTAATGATAAGAGTCATGAATGACCAAACAGATCTTCTGGTGAGCATGCGCACACATTGAAATGATCTGGCTCCTGGAGTCCTCAGAGCATAAGGTCTAGTGAAGCTGGGGTCCAAGCATAGACTTTAAAAGTTTAGAGGATAGAATTCAAACATGGTGCCTTGCTAAGCACACCATGTACACTGGAGATCTGCATAGAGCCTTCTAGCTCTAGACTTATCATTTGAGTCATGTGTCCTCCATATATTGAAAGTTATCATGAAAAAAGAATATATTAATTTCTTCCTGGTTACCATCTTTTCAATAATTTAACAATACATATCATGGTAATTCTGGTCAGTATCTTCTCCAAGATGGTTTCTGACAAATTTATAGAGACAGCTCATTTCCCCTGTAAGTTCTGAAGCTGAGTATCTCTAGTGTAGTGTAGTGGTTTTCGTACGCCTTCCTCCTGTTTTTACACCAGACATCTGTCACAGGAACGTCACAGAACACTAGAAACACAAAGCCCCTGTAAGGCTGCATTTCCCAGACAGGAGACTATACATTGTCTCATCACGATTTACAAGTATACTCCTTGGTTTATTGTTTCATGCTTTCAATTACTTCCTCTACAAAGAATTCTCAAATCCTTTATGTAAAAATAAATTTCCTCTTTTTACAAGAAATCTCTTTTCCTCATTTCTCCCTAATCACTGGTGAAACTTGCATGCTCTTGCTGTCCCCTTCATGGAGCACAGATGCAATGCATTTGGGACAAAAAACTCCAGCTGCAATGTAGGTTTTCAGCAGCAGTGACAGGGGTCCAGGAAGCTTCTATAGGAGAGACACAAAACCAACTACAAGGGCATCAGGATAACAGTTAATGAAAACCTGAGAAGCTCTGAGTGTGTTTCCATTCTGAAAGAGCTTGTACTGCTTCATATTATGTCTACTGGAAGGATTCTCAATTGACAAAAAAAAAAAAAGGCCTTAATATTTCTGGCCTAGAGGCAAAATCTGGTTCAGTTTCGTTCAGTTTCTTTATAGTGATTATCTATGACCAACATGGCTTAGGTTCTGGAAGCCTCACTAGGGCCTGTGAAGGAATGAAGGAAAGACTGGCAGAGACAGACCTACAGTAAAGCTAGAATTTTCTAATCCCCCACACACAGATCCTCGGGGTGATTATTTAGTACAGTACAAGGGTAAGGTTAGCTACTCTCCCAGGTGGTCTCTGTAGGTGTCCCCATACAAGCTGTAAACACCCTGGGGGAGGAAGCTGCGTGTGCTGATCTTACACACTCTGGTCAATCTTTTATAAACACTCAGACTCCCAAGGAAAGCTGTGATATTTATCTTGGGCCTGGTCCATAGAAGGAGAGAGCTTTGCCAAATATCCCATGTGTCCAAGCCTTTGAAATCCCCAACATGATCATGCCCTTGTCAAACCCCACATTCACTGGGGAACGTCACTCATTCAAAGATTCCTCTGTTCCCTACAAGTTGATGAAGAAGGGCCTGTCTGATATGCATGGAGCCTCACCTGGGTAAATGGTCTTTGATACTGTAAGAAAGACTAAGCACAGTAATATAGACCAAGACAAGTAAATATCAGTCCCACCTGACATCTCCATCAGGTCTTACCTCCAGTTCCCCCAATTGATTGATTTCTTTCTGACTTACTAGACAGTGAACTCTTAGAGGAAAATTAAAGAAATCCATTCTTCTCCAAGCTGATTATGGTTATGGTCCATTATCACAGTAATATAGAACCTAACTGAAACAGAGCCACCATGATTGACAGGGTATAACAGACATGGTACACAAACCTGTTCCAATTCTTGGTGTCAAGGTAACATTTTATAAAGTTAATACACATTAATTTTAAATTAAATAAATGTAGTTCCAGTTTCTGACTGGTCTGTCCCTGTGTATGTCTTGGGTACTCCTTGTATTTTAAGACTGACCACATATTGTAACATGCAGAGATCTCATGGGATGCTTCAATTTACATCTATTCAGAGTATAAGTGTTTGCAAAGTCCACAGTTCCAATTGGCACATCTAAAATGCAAATTCTTTCCCTCAGGTTGGCAATTTCTTGAGAGAATAGGAAGAAAGCTGTAAGAACAGGAGATCCAGGACCTTTTCTGGAAGATGCCATCTTCAGTATATGAGAAACTTCACCCAGGAAATCTCAATAGAATTGTCCCAATGAGATTTCAAAGTGGCACCAAAAAGGAACTGCCACTGCGTTTAAGATAAATTTCACATGACCCCACCCTTAGATGAAAAGGTAAAGACTGTTCAGAGGAAGAATCAGTTGTTCACAGGGATGAACCAAGTAATAATTATCCTGTCCCAATTGCTCATCTTGAAACAAACACCAATATTAGCAATGCAAAAGGTGTTCTCTCTCTCCTTATACACACACACACAGCACACACATACACATACACACACCCCACACACATACAGACACATACACGTGCACACAACACACACACACAGACACACACACACACATCAACCAAAGAAGATTAACTTCAAAAGTGGTGTGGGGAGAATTCAGGAAGAGGTAAAGGGGCCAGATGGAGGGATGGAAATGATGGCAATATTATTTATACTTGGAACACTCAAAATGGACATAAATGTTAAAAGTTTTTATCATAGACTTTCATACATCATAACTGTATGGAAAGGACATGTCATACGATGTTTACCATTTGGGTATTTTAGCTTAAGAAGAACAGTGACAACTGTAACAATTTAGAGCGAATTTAACAATTCTTTTAACTCAGTCAATGCCTCCTTGGCTTTCTCAGCGGCTTACCGTAGAGTGGACGTGGTTCTTCTTCCTTGCTAGGAGAGAACCACAGTTGATAATCTTCCTCAGCATTCTGAAAAACAAAAGTCACAGTGTACCCGACTCCTTACACACAGTGTTTATTTTCTACCCTCCTCTGCATCTCTAAAGCTGCAAGATACTGAGTCAGGCAAGAGCTCCGTTCTATGTTGAGGAGCCTGTGTAGAAACTGTGTAGGTCTGGTGATCACTGCTCCCCTGAATCTACAGAGAACCAATGTCCCTGCCTTCCCATTTCTGGTAGAACAGATTTGTCAGAGCAAAATGTAAACTTTCTGCTACATTTTTGTCATACGGGAAATGAAAATCACTCCATGTTCTGTCTCTAAGCAAGAAAAGAGCCTCTGTCACCAACCCTACAGGCCTTGAAGAATGTTGAGTTCTGCCAGAGCATGCTACTGTTCAGACAGATTATTACTCCAGTGTCACATGACCACCATGTCAATGACTGAGCAAAAGTAAATTGAAAATCCTTGGAACCTCAGCAATCTGAGTAAGGAGACAAAATCTAGGGAGGCCTGGAGGAGACTCGAACATGAAATCAGCATTTGAACTTCACTCACAGAATCCCCACCCTACAGAGAGAAAAAAATACAGTCTCTAACCTTGATAATAACCAAGAGCAGAAAACAAAACCCACAAGAGATTTGCAGCCCATGACCCTGGGTTCCATTTGAAACTAGCAAGTGTGCTTTATGTAGCTTCTATTGGATTATGTTAGGGACCCATAGAGATGCCTAAATAATATGCACCAAGTAGAGTCATGGCTTATTAATAATTTGTTCAGTTTCTGTTTTTAATAGAAAGTAGTGACATTTGCTTGAAGGGTGAGGTCCCATTTGTTATGTTAGATAACAGTAAGTACACTCCAACCTGCAGATGTATATGTACACACAGACATATATACACACAAAATGAATGCATGAATGACCTATACTCAAGATCATTTTCAAAATATGCTTTTCTCTTTCCCAGTTATTTCAGGCATCATGTGTTAGATTCTTGGGATAGGTATTCAGAGCATGTAGCTCTAGTGAAATATTCTAGTTGGAATTGTATGTTAAAACTGTCATTATGTAATTATTAGTTTGAAATTTTGTCCTTAGGGACAAGTCAGTATCAAAAATCTTTATATGACAAGGAAGATATAGAAAATGACACTAAACAATATGTCGTGATGTGCATTAACAACTTCACAACATGTTCTCTGGATATATACACAGATTCACAAACAAGTCATGTATACGTGCCTTTTCGTGTTCAACACAGAGACACATACTGTTTCTTGTGATCTACTGCTACAAATGTACATCACGTTCTGCTCCTTCATATGAAATTTACTGGAGAATACAAGAGCAGTGGCCACATAGAGACTAATGCAACAAGCTAGCTGATTTTACTTCTGAACATGGAAGGAAGATGGAAATGTTTCATACATAGAGTAATCAAGCATTTGGCAGTGATGTTTATACATTTGTTGAAATATTAATGGATCACAAAGGAAGACACTTTATAAATAAAAAGAGTTTTCAAGTCTCTTACAGGAATTCCCAGCAATGGTCGCAACTTCTTGATGATGTCATTCACTGTGTCCAATCGTGCTGCTGTGACAGTGAATGACTGGAGAAAGCACAGCAATAAAATGTTACTAATAATGTTCATGAAATGCCTGATTTCATAACTATTTATCCAAACATTTTCCACATTACACAACCAAAGCTCGGTTCACTTAACGGCAAGGGGAAACACATATAAGTCTTGTATCATGAGTATAAGTTTTCTTTCTTTTATATAAACTGAAAACAGGAAACCAGATTTTAGTCTAATATGTATCTCCTTAAGGATTTGGATCAGTCAAAACGTAATATAACGTGCACCGTTGAACTGGATTATGGAGGATGATTAAAACTAAAGAGATTTTCCCCAAGTCCTGTGACATTAAATAAAACTCCAGAATTACATGCTATAAAGAAGGGAGCAACTGTGCTGTCTTTTATTATATACCACACACACATGCACACACACACACACACACACACACACACACACACACACACACACACACAAGATTTAAAGGTCAAAAATGTTAGAGTGATTTCAGAAGAGGCATAGGCTCTGATGATCAGCTATGAGTTTGCTTTCTTAATGGAAAGGAAATATTTGGAGAGAAAGGGAAGAGATTTCCCATGTCACAAAACTTGTTATAGAATTAATTTATGTCATTACATACCATGTATTCCTTTCTCAAAAACTCATACAAACTGCTATAGAATTTGTAACAACAACCTGTGCAGTGAGGATTTCTCTGACCCTGGCTTTCTGGTGAACTTGGTTTACCCTGGAATCGGTTGAGATGATGAATGTATGAATCGAGAATGAAGATTTGGGTCATTAAATTTTTATCCCTACATTGGTCAGTGACTAAGTTCTCTATGGTAGGAGATACCTACTACACTTTTTGATTATAAACTGTGTGCATTGCAAGGACAGATGACACTCAGTGGGCAAGAAAGTGAACTGTGTCCACAGATTTTTGAAAGCAGATGTATCTACATCTGTAGATGTTTCCTCCGGGCAACAACACTTAGGGAAGAAAAACAGAAGAAATGACCCACTCTACAAACAGTAAACAGTGTTAAAAGAGATACTTTCAGAATCTAAAAATCTTACATTAATTCTGTGTCAATGAACAGCTACGCATCACAAGCTTAATAAAACTCCAAATGCCAAAGAATAGATGGCTTCTATTAAAGTACTTAGATAGTGGAGTCCAATAGATCCCAAAATACTAAGCTATTAACATTTCTCTTGATGAAATCAACACTCAGAAGTCAATGGAAAATACCCATGGCTGAAGATACTACATATTTGAGTCATACAACCACAGAGAAATAAAGCTGATATTGACTGGAAATTCATGCCCACTCACTAACTCTGATGATACTCAAGTTTGAGATACATGCAACTGGAAGACAATAGCAGTCTTCCACATATAAAAAGGTTGTGGACCCTGCAATATACGATAATGACTATCCCAGCAAGAGATGGCCAAGGTGCAATAGTACCTAAATAAAAGTGATTTTCCATTCACACACACACACACACACACACACACACACACACACACACACACACACAATGTTAAGCACAAAACCATTTGCCACAAGTGAAATCAAGCAGGAAGGAAAGCATTTTCCTTCAGAAAGGCCTGCTCATCTTTCTCTCCAGCAGTCTGGTAGAAAACTTAGGTGAGAACATTCTCTTTCTTACTGGACAGGGTAGACTTTGATTCTGTCACTTGCCTCCTTCACTGCTATGTTGTCTAGCATAGAAAGTTTGTACAGAACTAAGCATAGAATGTATTTAAAATATTTTCTTCATCATGAATATATTAGTTACTGTACACTTCTAAAGTTTACCACCCCAGTGCAGTGCACCTATATATAAGATTCACGCACATACTAATCTCTTTATAGTAACTATCACTCTCAACTCATTAAGTCCTGATCGTTTCATAAAAACAAAGGCCTCCAGATTCTGGATTATCACATAACAGATAAGTGTAATGCCAACCCCACCTGTGGGCTCTTCTCAGGAAATAGATCGTGCTAGATTAATAGACGGCAAATGCAATTTCAGTGCCCAGCCAAGGTGTGTCTTGGTGGATGGGCAAATGTCTAGCACATGTGAGACCCTGTGTTTATTTTCAGTGCTGCTCACACACTACACTCACAACACACACACACACACACACAAACACAATACACAAAAATACCCCCAACACAAAAACCAATGTTATTTCTAAGAACACAAATAAACTATAGACAAATAAAATAATAATTTTTTATGGCTAAGACATACATAATCATACGAGATAAAAGAGCCACAGTGCATTTAACAGATCACACCCACAGACACACACACACACCACTCACACATGCACAGGTGCATACACACACACAAATGAATATTAATAAACAGGTGAGTAACGTAGAGTACATGTCATTCTTTGTCTTGTTTAAACTTTCATGTATGGTCAAAACTATGCTTTTTAAGCAAAACTATTTTAAAGTACTAAAAATATTTAAAAGTTGGTAGAGTCCAAAAATTGAATCCATAGAAACAATGTTAACTGATACAAACACAAGTTACAGTGAGAAATGTCTGTAACGAGCTTTATAACCACACCTCTCTTGTTAAGTCACCAGACACAAGTAATTTGTTCAGCTTATTGCACTGTAACTAACATGAATCAACCCTGCCTTACAGTAAGTAGTACTCTCGTATATAAGCAAAGACATATTTGTTTGCACAAATATCCTTTCCGGTGGCACTATCTAAGTTTTCCGTGTTCCTCTTCACCCCCTCTTGTCACCAGCCCTATCTTCTTATCTCCTCCTCCTCTCCTCCCTGCCCCTACACTTCCTCAGTCAGTTCCATGCAAGGACATATTGGTCTTTTGAGCACATACAGTATTCCAGCTTGGGATGTCCTCTGTGAGGGTCTCAATTGCAATGTCTTTTCCACGGTCTTTCTCCAAATGCTCATTAATTGATCTGGTGAAATGCAATAAAAACACAAAAAGTGAGATAAATTGTCCAGTTGCTTGTTGTTAAAATACTAGTTGAGAGTTTAGTGTCAGAAATTTAATTTTAAACTGATTGACTCAGCAACAAATTTCTGCACAATGCAGTCATGGTCCAGAAGACAACAGATTGCCCAAAAGTATGATATGTAGAAAACAGATTTGGCTCTGAAAATATCAGAACCCACATTGGAGGGTCCATAATCACTCATAGTTGAAATCTAAGAAGCAGCATTTTCTTTGAATGTGCATAGTAAAGTAAGTTGTATTAATAATGAATTAATATCATGGTTGGGATACTGTTTGATCAAGCCTAATGATTAGAGAAGGAAAGTATGAGAAAGGCAGCCACTGCTTCATCACAGATGGAAAAGTGAGAAATAACAAAAAACCTCCAGAAAACATAGGCAAGAAGACGTTTGGAGATAGTCTAACCCTGATGCCAACACCAAACCACCAACAACCCATAAGAAAATGAAATGCCAATATTTTTCATGAACATTGGCACAAAAAAAATTAATCAAACACTTGTAAACCAAACTATGTTCAGGTCAGCTTTATCCCAGAAATCGAGGAAGGTTTCAACATATATAAACTTTAAAAAATGTAATCTACTACGTACATGGGCCAAAAGATTGAAAGATAATCACTCCATTTGATTCATAGAGGACTTTTGACAAAATAAACATCCATCATTAGTGATAAAATTCTTAGAGTGAATAGGACCGCAACAGATACATTTCAATGTACTAAGGAAATATGCAGGAATCCCACAGTCAAACTGATCCTAAAAAGAGAATGAGCTAAAAAAGGGTCATGTTAAAATCAGGAACAAGGTAAGATCATAGAGTGGGATTACATTGTTACATTGTATATAATTGTCCCACCTACTGGTTTAATAAAGAAATGCTGATTGGCCAAAGGCAGACAGGAAGTGTGGGCAGGACTACCAGACTAAGAAAACTGTAAGAACAGGAAGAACAGAGCAGAGATGCCACAGAGTTGCCAGACAAGCCAGATATGCAGAGGACAGCTATGCTGCTCTGAGAAAAGGTACCTACCCTCATGGCTGAACAGGATAAGAATTATGGGTTAGTTTAAGGCTAATGAGTTAGCAGTTAAATGACAGTCATAGGCCAATCAGCCTAAATTAGAAAATCTTGTTCTTGCAGTATAGGATAATTAAGAAATAGGTATCCAAAAGGAAAGGTGCAGAAAGTCAGGCACCTTGGAGCACATAGTCCTAAATGGATGTCTTCTGACATTTATGGGGACCAGTAGAAAGAAATACCCTTAGCATCGGAATAATAAATGACTCTAATGTAGTTTATACATAACAGGGATGGTCCACATACAAACACACAGGCAGTGACAATAGGCTTAAGACCTGAACAAGTTCAAGCACGTTTCAAGCACTGAGAAAGGAAATAGACACAAATTCCCATGCCCACCCGCAAGGCTATCTGCTATTGACACCAGCTGGCACAGGGTAAACCAGTTCTTCTCCAATGGATAGTTACTGGGTTTATCAACAACACACCATGGCAGACCCCATTCCCAGGAGTAGTTGGCCAAGATAAAACCAACCCAATGGTCCTTGGTGGATTTTTTTGTTGTTGTTGTTTTATTTTACTTTTTGGGGATTTTTCCCATAAGTGGCCTTTTGTTTATTTAGATTTTTGTTTATGTAGTGTGCTATAAGTGTTTGTCTCTTTAGAGGTGGAGAAATTATATCTTGATTTGTTATTTTTTTAAAGTAAAGAGGAAATTAAGAGCCTACGGGTGGGTGTGTAGGAAGAATCAGAGAGGGAGGACTGGGGGAGGGGAGACTGTCTGCACGTATTTTATGAAAAGGACACAGTGTTGTGTCATGAGAAGGGATGAAGATCTAGAAAGAGTTGAGGAGGTAAATGTGTTCAATCATATGTTAAAAAACTGGAAATTCTGAGGGGTGGATGGGGAAGGGCGAGGCTGAGGGCTGGATGGGTGGGAAGGGAAGGGGACGAGGAGCAGGGGGATACACTGATGGAGATGACATTTTTACTGAAAATAAATTAAATTAAATTAATAAACAAAAGAGGTGAACAGACTAGGGCATTGGTTAGCAGAGAATTTCATTCTTTCCTAAGAAATTAAAGAAGTAAAATGTGTACAGTTACAAGATACCTTTGGAGCAAAGTCCACCATTCTCTTTTTTTGGCTGAGGAACTGTAATAATAAAATAAAAAGATTAAAGTAAGCAAAGTATTAATTGTCAGACTTTAAGGGTATATATCATGCCCCAAAGATTAGTGTTCAGTAGTAACCAATATGGGTAGAGATATAAGAAGCCTCCTTATGTTAGGATTTCCTTTAGCTACTGTTATGATCCAAGCTATTAGCAGCTAAGGCAACTTCTCTAAATGTCACATTTCCCACAGATAAAGGAGTAACTATCTCAAATACATCCCACTGGTGGAATACATTTTCAAATTGAAAACTACATTATTTTCATTAAATTCAGGAATTTAAAACATGGATGAAACACTTGACTGAGAAATAATATATATTAGAGTGTAGGGGTATTGTGTTATTTCATGGTAAATAATTGTCCCACCCACTGGTTTAATAAAAAGCGCTGAGTGGCCAAAGCCAGGCAGGAAGTGTGGGCAGGGCTACCAGACTAAAAACTCTGAGAACAGAATGCCAGGCAGAATTCCAGAGAGAGGCCCAGAAGAAGCAAAGGAGAACTATGCTGCCCTAAGAAAAGGTACTGAGCCACATGGCTGAACAAGAGACATGGGTTAGATGAAGGGTAGAGAGCTAGCAAGTGATATCCTGGGCCTTAGGCTGATCAGCCTAAAACTATTGAAAGCATCTGTGTGTCTCTGTGGGACTGTGAGACTGCGGGTCTGCAGGTCTGTGGGTCTGCGGGTCTGTGGGTCTGTGGGTCTGCTGGTCTGCCGGTCTGAGGGTCTTTGGGTCCAAAATCTTGAGGTTAGGCCCGAAAGTCTGGGCCAGAAGCCTCAAACTACATTAGAGAAATGCCAGACACCATATTTTGCTGTTTAGACAAATTGTAGAAACAGATTTTGTTAAATAGTTTGTGGAATGTTCATTCTTCACATATTCTCACACCAATTTACATGCTATATTCTGATCACCATAGGCTACTTCATTATGGATTTTTGGTACTGGAATGTGCTTTAAAGATAAACTTGATCCTAACTTTTCTTGATGTAACTTATATGCAGTATATAATAATTGATGAAAAGTGAATACATTTTTTTTCATTCACAGTAATGACCACGGACATGATTATGTCAGGAACATCCCCTTACTATAGACGATCCCTAAACCAGTTGACTGTTGTCATTCTTCTCCGACCCTCCACTCCATAGTTATTTTTTGCATTCAGTGGCTGGATACTTGAGCTTTTGCCTCTTCTGGGAAGTTATATACCATGTTGTAAGTTCACTTCATTCACAGACGTTTGTGGGATGATGTAGTGTTATATTCATTTCATAAGTTTATAAGACATGGAAGCAGGTATGCTACCTGACTGATAAACTTTGCCTGTACAAAGTAGTGCTTATATTAGTGCTTGTGTGTGCTCTCCAGAGCAGCATGTCTGGCCACAGGATTCCTGTGAGATCAACAGTTCTACTGAAGAGCTTCCCAGTATACAGAGATAATCCACATGTGCATGCCAGCCTGAGAACGTAAATCACAAAAGAACAAATGCTCCTCAAGTCACTTAATTCTGATCCTGTTATTGAAAACCAGGCCTCTCCATTGTCTGTAGATGCTAAGACTTAAACCTTACTACACAGACATTCAAAGATAACAGATTTTATAGTATAATCAATTTTATATAACAAAATAATGTCCATTTACAGGTATAAAAGAAAATTACATACTTAATAGTATTAAAAATACATAGGTAGTTTTATTTATATCTAAAAATGTATATTAACATATATGTGTGTGTATGTGTGTGTGTGTGTGTGTGTGTGTGTATATATATATATATATATATATATATATATATATATATATATATATATAAAACATCAGGTGTTGGAATAGGAAGATGGCAATGAGGCCAAATACCAGCTCACTCAATTTCTTTCCATACCTTAAGACCACTGTCACTCCTGACAAAAGGATGTTGAGATGCTAACTCACAAGCCTAGGATACATATCTTAGCATGGGCTCCATACTATCAACTACTGATCCACTTGGACATGTTTTCATGTAGGGAGCTGTCTGAAGGTAAATACTAGGCAAACAAATGCAAAAACATCAGCTTAGAAAAAGACATGGCCGTGTGTTTGTAACCAGATACACCTGCTTTCTATCCTTACAGATTTCATCTACATTTCCCGTTTGTGCTGTCAATATGCAGATGATAATGTCCTTCCACAGCCAGCTTATATCAGCACAAGACCAAGTTCTGGATCTTACCGAAAGGTGGCCACAAAATTCTCCATGGGCCATCCCAGGAGAATGGATTTCCTGGCCCGACTGGGTCCTACAAAGTCCATGATCATACACTCCCCCATCCACAGAGCAGTCAGTGGGATGATATATATGATTTTGAAGGACATCTTAAACCTAAAATGAGGATTTTAAAACATCTGTTAGTCTGTTTCTTAAACAAAGGAGCAGCAGAGCCGACAACAAGGAGTAATTGCTGCTGACCCAGAAAAAGAAGGACTCACTCATCTCTATCACTGCCGACACAGCTCAGCAAAGGGACAAATGCACCTTAACAAAGTGAGGGAGCTGACCTAGGGGAGGTCCTCAATGTACCTTTGCTGTGTCTGCAAACCTGTATGATCTGTATACTCAGAGGGTTAAATGCTGTATAGATTGTGCTGTGCATTAGCACATAGCGCTCTGAAAAGTTACTCATATGAAAACAGGAAAACTTCATTGTTAAAAACCCTTATTTCAATAAAAGCCTTTCTTACAACTATGTAAGTACATTTTGTATGAACCAAGGCCGTACATTGTTCTTACATGTTTATGGGCCCTTGACACATATGAAGAACCTTTGAGAATATTTAATCTTCAAATAACATCACTTGAACTCTATTTGCTTCACTTTTAGACCAGGAAATGTTACAATGACTAACAGCCTAAAGTAGCAAAGATAGGGTTGGAAATGGTCAGAACTGTGAGCCTCCCTGGATCGTCAACTGTCACCTAATGTTTCTATTTGGGAGCAGAACTCGGGGAAGTAACTATCATGTATGTAGCCTTGGCTTCCTTTTTCTTCCCTGGATAATGAGCCTTTCTACTGGGATTGCATGCTTATATCAGTAATGAAGGGATAAATCACGTAAACTTGTCACCAATACTTTTACAATTACCTTAGAAATGTATAAGATGTACCATGACTTTGTACACAAGCATCTACTCATGGAATTTCCATTGTTTCTTCCTCTTAATGACCAGATCTACTTGACTGTGACAAACCTTTCTGAACGGTGAGATTACTGATATGTGCCATCAATCACAGGTGCTACAAGATTCTCTATTGAATTCTCTATGTGGTTACAGGACAGAATAGGAACTCAAGAAATTGTTGAATGCATAAAGAATAAAAACATGTGTAAGTACAGAAGGGTAAAAAAAGACCTTTTGATTTGTTTTACAGTAAGGGCTGGGATAATACGATCTTTATTAATAAATAAAATGTGAAGTAAATACATACTGTTTATTAGACACAACCAAGAAGTCTTTGTACAGATGGAGATGACAGATTTTACTGCTATTGCCCTTTCTCAGTTCCACTGGTCCATCGAACAGTGGATATTGAAGATTCATTTTCCCAGCTGGGACTTTTTTATTGACAGTTTCCATTGTAACAGCGCGGCTTTTCCTGTCACGGGCCAAGCACTAACAGAGCAGAGAGTCAATGGTCAACAACATTAACTAACACAGGAGTTGAGGGTCTATGGGAAATTAATCTTAAGGTTTAGGTCTTGTAGTAGGTCTCCATGCAAACCTTTGGAAGAACAAAGACTCCACTATGGAACTGGCTGAAGGAAATTCAGATCGCTACATTGAAGCATTATTTCTTCGAAACACGCATGAATCATCACAAGTTCATTTTGGCAACTGTAATAATTGGGAAGATACTATGCATCGACAATCTTAGGAACAGGTAAATAAGGCTCAAGAGAGACAGACCAAATATTTTGTATCTTTGGTAACTCAATGTCCATATAGATTTGTGCCTCTGACTATGCAGA
Organism: Phyllotis vaccarum; assembly: GCA_033318265.1. Lineage (NCBI taxonomy): Eukaryota > Metazoa > Chordata > Mammalia > Rodentia > Cricetidae > Phyllotis > Phyllotis vaccarum. Next base: position 67,952,869 of record JARWLC010000017.1, on the reverse strand, counting down.
AGACACAGTCTAAATTCATGACATTACATATTTGTAAAAGCCACCTGAAAGATACATGAAAAAAACAGTACTCCATATATAACATTCTTATATTAAAAAACAATGCTGGTGGTTCTGAGAGGCAAGTTCATAGCACAAAGGGCCTACATAGAAAACTTGGGAAAATCTAGTGAAGGTAACTTAATAACTCTCCTGAAAGCTCTGGAACAAAAGGAAGAAATCACAGACAAAGAAGATATCCAATAGAGGAAACTCAAATGTCTAAGAAACAATGTCCAAACCAGCCATCAAGAGAAACACAAATCAAAACCACTTTGAGATCTCAACTTCTACCTGTGAGAATTGCTGAGATTAATAAAAACAAGTGATGGTTCACACTGGATGACACTAGAGTTACTGGAATACTCATCCATTGCTAGTGTAAGGGAAAATTTTTATAGCCACTGTGAAAAACAGTGTGTTGCTTCCTTAGAAAGATGGGAACTGGCATTCCACAATATTAACTTGTATCACGATTGGACATATACTCAAAGATTGCTTCATCTTACCAAAGAGACACCAGCCTAGTCATGTTTACTGCTGCTCTATTCATAATAACCAGAAATTGAAAGCAACCTAGCTATTGGAAGTGCCTCAACAGAAGATAAATTTTAAAAAGTGTAGCATGTTTACACAATGGAGGGTATAGAGCTGTTAAAAGAAAGTTTTCAGGCAAATGGTTGGGAAAAAAATCATCCTGAGTGAGGTAAGCCAAACCCAGAATGCATACATGATCAGGTTGATAATCACCATACTTAAGCAGTAATGTCTGTGTAAAAGCTACAGGAGGAACAGAAGCTTACAATGCAAAAAGGAGGCTGAAACAAAAAGGGGGCTTCCATTAGGGAGCTGTTCAAATTTACAGATGTCGTTAAAATCAGGGAATGAAAATACATATTAACCTAATTTCCTATCACCCATCTTTCAAGAAAGATTCACATGAAAACAGTACATTTACAGAGCAAGGACCAAGCAATAGGGACAAAGAAGGAAGAAAAAAAAAGGTGTCCCGAAAACTGAAAGATCTGAGGAGGTCTGTGAACAAGTAGTTCTAATTTAGTTACATGGTAGCACAAAAATTCAAGTGAATTTGAATCCTTGGCAAGTCATTTCTGCAATAAGCTTTGCTCAAACTTGGAGAAATAGGTGCTGAAGAACAGCAAATAATTTGGAAAACATCAAAAGATTCCTAAAACCAAGAGAGTTTGTAGAACTTTGGATAAACTATGAACATTATCCAGCAATGCTCTACAGACAAATAGTTAAAACAACTAGACTGGATGGAACCTGAAACCTCCTCCTAACTCTAGCAGTCATTTAAGAGACTTACAGACATCTTCCTACCATGAACTTCAGAACATTTATCCCCTGACAGTATAATGTCTCCTTTCTTAAGGGGACAGCACTTAGCATTATTATTCTAAGTACCTTTTCATACATCTAGAGCTCAATTAGTTCCTGTGACTGAGAGGATTCAAGATAAGGATCTCCTGAGATCCCCAGTCTAGCCTAGCATCAAAAGTGGATGTTAGAAGAATACCTTTTCAGCAGAGCCTGCAACGAAGAGCCTTTTAATGAACTTAAAGTTCTCTTTTTCCTCCTTGGCACGAAACACCAAAGACAGCTACAGCAGTTGGCAGACCAACTACTGAAGTCTGAGGAGTCTGCCGTAGTTAAGGTGACTGCCCACTGTGATGTCAGAGTTCTGGGGCTCAGGACATAACTGACCAAGTGACATGTGCCTTCCCCTCATTTGCTTTTAGCAAGAAGTAATTTTAGATTCAGAAACACTTTTAGGGATGAACAGAGATACTGTGACTACACAAACTTGTACAACGGAAGCGTTACTATTCATTTGTATCAAAAGTAACCTGTATCTCCATACTCTAGTGTACTCTGATAACTATATATACTAGATTGTTCTTGTCAACTTGACATTCACTAAAAAAGAGGACTTCAGTGAAAATGTTTCTCTGTCCACCAGGCCTATGAACATGTCTTTAAGGCCTTTTCCTGATTGTTAACTGGTTTAGGAGAGTGCAACCCACTGTAACCTTTGCCCCTATGATCTGTGAAGATGGATCAATGTATAAAGCACTTAGAACACAGCTTGTGCTCAGCTCCCCACAACCCATGTAAAAGCCAGACACAATAGTACACACATCTGTACTCCAGTACATACCTGTTTCAAAACAGGAGGCAAAACAGAATTTCTGAAAACCTGAATACCAGCTGCCCTGGCCTAAGTACTGGGAAAGAGCAGGTCCTGTCTCAAAAGGGGTGGAAAAGTGAAGACCAATATCCAAGAGCTTTCTTCTCGTCCTACACACTTTATGGTTCACATACAGCTGCACTCATTCATAAGAAAGTACACTCACACAAACACACACAAATCAGCTGGAGAAGTATTCTGGTGTGGAATCATATCAGATTAGAGTACAAAGAGTCAATTTATGAAGCCAACGATTTAATGATTGTATTGAGGACCAAGAAAGAATGGAAATCATTTGGGGCTGTGTATGTGGATGGACGACCCATTTACTGCTATGTCCTGGGTCCCTCCTATAACAGCACAATGCTTGGTTATCATAACCGCACTGTGACTCCATCTGAGGTACATCAACTGCTTCCTCTTTGGTTTCAGAATCCTTTCTACCTATTCTTTCATTGTCTTTCCATGAAATTCAGAATAAGCTTATTGATGTCTACACATGAAAACCCCAAAACCCTATGCTTTCATAATTGAATTAAATACTTTGGTAAATATGGAGGAAAATCACTGTTCTGGGCACTTTGAATTGCATTCATATTGCCTACATACATGTGTCCAGTGCACACATGCAGAGGCAAGTATAGAGCATTGTGTGTCCAGTTCTCTCATTCTGTCTTATTCTCTCCATGTAGGATCTCCCACTGAACCCAAAGCTCATTTCTTCTACTTGGCTGGATTACCAGTGAGCTCTTATGTTCCACCTGTCTCTCTCCTCAGCACTGTACTTACTGCACATGTATGCATGCCCAAATTTTTGTAATGTGGGTACTGGGGATTTAAACTTTGTTCTTTATGATTGAGTAGGAGGGGAAATTGAAGTTCAAGGTGTCAGCCCACCAGGGGGCAACTCCTCAATTTGTGAATCTGCCATAGCCAAGGCCCTGAGATGGCAGAATCCAGAATATCTTTTGCTTCTACTGGCCCTTTACATGTTTCCCACTGCCATCTTTCTCTGGTATCTGGCATGGTGTGAGTAGGGGTGGGGAGATTCCCCACTGCCTGGAATGAAGTGTGTTTATCTCATGGAAACATTCTGCTCTACTGCTCATTGTGGTGAGGTATTGTATATCAAATAAATACTACCTGAAGATCGGAGGACAGAACCACAGAGTTAGCCATAGAGGTCAGGCAGTAGTGTCACACACCTTTATGCTTAGCACTTGGTAGACAGGTATATGGATCTCTGTGAGTTCAAGGCCACACTGGGCTACATGAGATTAATCCGATCTAAAAGAGAAACAGAGGAAGGCAGTGGTGGCACCTGCTTTTGATCTCAGCACTAGAAAGTTTGAGACAGGAAGTGATCTGGCTGAGCAGATAAAGAAATGTAAAGTGGAAGGAGACAGGAGTTGGGCCCTTAGATTTCACCGCCCCCTCCCATGCTTCCCTTCGCCTTCTGCTTCCCTTCCTTTATTGACTGAGGACTCAGGTCCATTGAGTGCCAGGACTCATGGAGAAGAATCTATCCCCTTTCATCCATTTTTGTACAAAGCACATGTTTTCATGAGCATAGATTCAGGGAAATAGTGCCACATCTATCAAAGGTCAAAGTTCAGTCATCTATACCTAAAGAGCATCAATAAGAGAAATGTTTACGTAGAATTAAATTATTACTTCAAATGATGTCTAGATCCTTTCAAACAGTGACTGCCTTCTCACATCACTTTGATCACCCCTTTATCAGGCTCATCCTATGAATATATGTCAGTGCAAAACTCACCTTTCTATAAAAAGGCCACCAGATGTCATCCGTCTTTTACTATCTGGCTCAGACTGGGAGCAGGTTCCAGGTCTTGTTGCTTCCTGTCCCCCTGACCCAGTGTTTTCCCCAGTTATGGGAAACTTTTGTAGAAGAAGGAGGCTAGATATTAAAGATCAAAAGCCCCATGTGTCGGTTGGGAACCACTTCAACCATGCCAGGCATTCGAGACAAATATTCATTGAACATATTACAGTAACTAATTATACAGTCATAAACATTTTTAAATTAATGATGCCTATTTATTTTCTTAAAACTATAGAGTTCTCCAAACTTACATACAGAAACATCTCTTTTGCTTTGTATCTAGAATCTTGGTCCAGTGGGGTTTTTGAAAAAAGCAGTCACCTTAGCTGAGAATGAAGAACGGAAGAGAATCCGAACATTGCTGTCTCCAGCCTTCACCAGTGGAAAGCTTAAGGAGGTAATGAAGTTATAAGTTGTCATTGGAAACACGTGGAACATATTTGGGGACAGGCAGAGTGGAAGATCACAGCCCTTTCCAAGCATTTTCCTCTAAGATGAAACATCCTAAGAATGTTTATGTGTGTGTATGTGTTAATAGAACCTCTTGCTTTGTCCTTGGGAAAGCTGTGTCCACTGGGAGTTGAGACCCCACATCTCACTCTGCATGGTATATTGTTTTGTGTGTAGATGCTCCCCATCATTAACCAGTATGCAGACGTGTTGGCGAGAAACATGAGGCATGGAGCAGAGACTGGAGATCCCATCACTGTGAAAGAGTAAGCACTAACTCAGGATTTTAGGGGCTGAGTTGTTGTGTTAACTACTTTTCTGTTGCAGTGACAAAAGACTCCAACAAAAGCTACGGGGAAGACAAAGGCTTCACTTCAACTTGCAGTTGCTTGGGCCTCTGTGTCCATTATGGCAGGAAGACATGGGGCAGGAGCAAGAGTCCAGCTGATCACACTGAATCTGACACTCAAGGAACAGGAAGCCAGGCTTCAAAATCTGACTCTAGCTACCTACTTCCTCTAACAAGGCTCCAACATCCTAATGTTCAGAACCTTCCTGAACAGTCCCAGGGGCTCAGAACCAAACATGTAAACACATGAGCCTTTGGAAAGGGGCATTTCATATTCAAATCACAATAGTTGTAGAATATCTTCCTGCCAGGGATGCTGTACTTTGCATTGTTAAATCCCCCCAGGAACCAGACAGGAGTGGGTTGTTGGTATTAGAAATGATGACAACAACTCAGTGTTCTGCTGAGGTTGAGACCAGGGGAAACTAGAGGCCCACCCATGTATAGCAGCATTATGACTTTAATAGGCCATTGGAGATTAAAGGCATATCCAAGGAGAATGTGGGGTAGCTATAAGTGAATGGATATAACTTCTTTAAATGGAAGCCTTGGTTAATCTCTCTAACAATTGTTATTTAGAAAATTCTAGAAAATAAAATCGAGAGTTTAGAAAGAAGGATCATGGTTTAAAACGTAATAGAACGCAGAGAAAACATTTGGTTTCTAATATTAGGACACTGTCTATGCACCAGGAATATTAAAACACAGATCTTAGGGCAATTTACACCTCATCCTGTTTTATGAAGAATATCAGTGAAGTGTCAGTGAAGCAGCAAATCTTCTCTAGGATCAGTGAGATGGTTATGGGGGTAAAGGAGCTTGGCCACAAATATGACGACCTGAGTTTCACTCCCAAGACCCACACAAAGGAAAGAGAGAACTGCCTCCCAGAAATTGTTCTCTGAATGCATGCCATGGTACAAATGTACCCACATAAAAACACACAGAAATTAAAAAAACACACACCCCACAAAAGCAGGTACACATACATGCAGGTTGAACCCAGAGGCAATAAGCAAAAATGTAATCAAAACACGATTTCTCTTTTATTTGATGTCTGAAGAGTGAAGTCCCTGTAAGGCTGTAGGCATTGCAATCAAATCATTTTCTATAATAAACTCAGGCATTTTGAAATATCCAAGAAAGAGTGATGTAACATTCAACCATCCTGGTGACTGAGGAACATGTGGACCATAAGTAGGGGATGTTTTTCTCTATTTCCTATGGAGAGAAGCTTTTGTCTTAGCAGGAATATTGTTGCTTTTCCACAGCTTACATGAATACTCCTCACAATGTTGGCTCATGAAGGCTGAGGTACAGCAGATCTATTAGTACCTTTAACATGGGGTCTACTCCATGGAATTAATAATATTTGTTATGTGTTGATGATGTTATGAATTGGCTTTGGGCAGAAATACCAGCAATACACAAGTACCTGGTGGATTATTCTCTTTCTTATCCCTGAGCATAGAGAAGCATTCCAAATTGTCCTGGTGAGGCATGGCTTCCACATTCATTATCACACACAATCGACACACAATAATGAGTTTGTCTGATTAGAGGTCTCTTGCTTCCTGTGACTCTGTGTCTCCTGATATCTATTCTAATCTCATATCTATTTCTATGGTAAAATACAAAAAAAAGAAGACAAGTTATGGGGAATGAGTTCAGTTTCAGATTTGAGCCAATGCCATTACAGGGAAACTGAGGTAGGACCTTGAAGCCCCTAGTCACACTGGGAAGTCAAGAAGAGAAATAAACACATTCACACTTGTACTCTCTTCACCTATTAGATGCTTATGCAGTCAGGGACCCATACCTAGGAAAAGTTACTGCTCAAAGGACAGAGGCACTTTCCACATTCATTATTGCAATGAAGGCAATACCTCACAGACATGCTCAAATGCCATCATGGGGGAGACAAATTCTCATTGTGCATCTCTTCCCAGGTAATTGTAGACTGTGTCAAGGTGACAACTAAAACTGGCCCCTACCATATTCATGTCACAAGAAAGCATAAAAATAGTGTTAAGACTGTCATCTGATACACTCACTAGAAAGTGTGACAAGCTGAGATTCACCCCAGTACGAGTTCTGGCAGTGTCTGCCTTGCCTTGGATTGTGAATTTGCTCCCGTGTGGTCCATAAAGTATATTAGTAGGAAAAGATGAGATACAGATGTTAATTTCCATGTGTCTCCTTATTCAGCATCTTTGGGGCCTACACCATGGATGTGATAACTGGCACATCATTTGGAGTAAATGTTGATTCCCTCAACAACCCACAAAATCCCTTTGTACAAAAAATGAAGAAGCTCTTGAAATTTAATTTCTTGGATCCATTTTTTCTTTCAGTGAGTATGTGAAAATTTCATTCTTTTGCTTTCTTCCACTTTATGGTTTGAGGGATTCATACATTTTATACTGAATCTCGGTCATTTCATTCCCCTGTTCCTGTCTCCCCTCCTCTTCCTCTCCCACTGGCAAACTTAATTGTGTGAACTTTATTTCACATACATGTACATGGCCCACTTAAATGGGACTATTCACTTAAAGATACTCACAGTATATTTAAGGATATCCAGAGTTATGACTATTGTCACATATGAAATCTTTCTGGCAACTCAAAAACCTGCATGCTTAGCCATCAGCTCCCTGCATTCCTCGGGTATAAGCAATACTTTCTGTAAAGAAATTGTATAATTTATCACCATTTGCCTACATTCCTATATGTTTTCAAAGTTAACTATATTTTAAGGATGTTTCAATATGTTCTTTCATTTTGTGGCTGAATTTTCATTGATGAACATTTGGAATTTTCAAGTTTATAGCTAGAATTAATAGTGTTGCTCTGAATATTATAAAAGTTTGAACAACTGTTTTCATTTCTTGGGAACATATACTCAAATGTTTAGCGGCATACATTGACTCATATTCACTCAGGCTGGATGGCTCAATGGTTAAGAGCACTTGCTACTCTTGCAGCAACCCGAGTTAGTCAGTCCCTGGCTTTTATTTCAGGTGAAACACAGTCCTCTGTAATTATTCAGGCAAGGGCACCCATACTCATATGCACAAACCTACATGCAGAAACTCATATACCTACATATAATTTGAAAATAAAATATTGATAATAAATATATTATACCAAGTGTTTTAGACAGTGATGGTGCGAGCCTTTAATCCCAGCTCTTGTGAGGCACACATAGAAGAATCAATGAGAGTTTGAGGCCAGCCAAGGCTACAAAGAAAAATTATATCTGAAAAAATAGACAGACAGATAGATAGATAGATAAGTTGTAGATAAAAATTATTTGGAAAATTGTAACACAATTATCTAATTCTGAAAATACCTTTATACACAATACAGTGTTGTTTTCCAAGTATGTTTTGCATCCATAAACCTGTTTTGCTCATTTTCATTTGTATTGTTATGTCTCTGTTGTACAACAGAGCAACCTAGGGATGAATTCTACTTGGTTACAGTAATATAAACCTTCCTGAATTATAGTATATTGTAATAGTCACTTAGTTTGGTGCATTATTATTTTGGTGAGCATTTTGCAGCATACTTACAGTCTATATCACTTTGAAGTCAGTGTGATCATGGAATTGGGGCACTGTGACCCTATAGAGAATTTGGGAGAGGATTCACTTGTCTTCTGTGTTTTGAAAATGTTTCGGGAAAACTGCCTTTGGATCTTCTTTAAAGAGTTGGGAGGATTCACAACGGAAATCTTCTGTCTTAGACTTCTCTTGTAGGCAGCATTCAATAACTAATTCTTTTTGACGCTGTCATGGGTCATTTTGGGGGTCAATTTCTGTGGCTTAGGTATTTCTAGGAGTTTGTACATTCTATTTTAATATATGTAATTGGAGCAATTGTTATAATCTTCCAATTACACATCAATACGCCCTTGTGTTTTTAGCAGCAGTGTTATTCCCCTAACACAGGCAGTGTGACACTAGTAATCGGAGCCATCACTCTGTATCTAGAATAATTCCAGCTAACATTGTCCACTTCTGAAAATACTTTTAAAGAATCCTCCTTTCTGTCACTGATTTCCTCCTCTACTTCTGTCTTATTTGTTTCCATGTTGGTCTGTTGTATCCGCCCCCTCAATGCCTGACATGTGTTTGCTATTCTCTCTTAATGGTAAGGTGTTGCCTTTTAAGATCAGTGTTTTCTCAACACTTCTCTTCTGGACGATGCTTTCTCTCCAAGGGTTTTTGTTAAGGTAGTAGTATTGTAATGCTGATATTGTTATTATTTGTGTGTGTGTGTGTGTGTGTGTGTGTGTGTGTGTGTGTGTGTGTGTGTGTGTGTGTGTGTGTGTGTGTGTGTGTGTGTGTGTAAATGAGATGAACTCGTCAACATTAGAGAAAAAGGTGAGGAAATAAGGTATTTCCTTCTACCATGGGCTCCAGGGAGCAAACTCAGTTTCCCCAGTCAATGATTTTAGCTGATGAGTCTTGTCACCAGACCCAAATAGTTGTTTATACCCGTCTTTTTTTCTCTTTTTATTCAACACAGTTTGGAATTGTTAGATAGTTCTTGATATTTTGGTTATAGAAGAGTACGGTGATGGTTAACTAACATACTACTTTCTCAATTTTTTTTTTTTTTTTGCTGTCAATTCCTGACTTTATCCCCTGATTGATGAAGGATGCAGCCTATGATATTTCTAACCTGAAACTCCTTCTGTTTGTGTGTGTGTGTGTGTGTGTGTGTGTATGTGTGTCTGTCTGTCTGTCTGTGTTTACCAGCCTGCCTTCCTGCATGTCTGTGTCGGCGTGTGCACCTGCACATTCATAGTTTTTTATTTTTTATTTTATTTATTTATTATATTTATTTATTATATTATATTATTTTATTCCATACTCACTACTGCTCCATCTCCTGCCCTATCTTCCAGTCTTCCACCAGGCTCTCCCCTCCTCCCAACACCTCCCTTTCACTCCCCAAAGAAGGCAAGGAATCCCAAGCTGAGTCAATCCAGTCTGGCATAGACAGTTGAGGTAGGACCAAGTCCTTCCCACAGTTATCAGTCTTGAGAAAGGTGTTTTCCCGCTGGGGTGGGCTTTTAAAAGCCAGTTCATGGATCTGTGATAGTCTCTGTTCCAGTTGCAAGAGCCTCAAGAAATCACCCATGCCTTTTGATTGTCATCTACATTCAGAGGGTCCAGATCTGTTCCATGAAAAATCATCAGCTGTTGTTTCAGAGTCTGTGAGCTCCCAACAGCTTGAGACTGCCTATTCCATGTGTCTCTCCGCCATGATCCTGATCCCTTTGCTCATGAAATCTCTCCTCCCTCTCTTCAGCTGGACCAGCTCTGCCAGCTGTTTAGCTATGGATCTCTGCATCTGCCTCCATCAGCTGGTGGATGAAGGGTCTGCAATGGCAATTACAGTGGTCATTCATATGGTAATAGGGAAAGGTCAGTTTAGACACCCTCTCCACTACTGCTTAGGAGTACTAGCTGGGCTCATTTGTGGGTTCTTGGGAGTTCCCTAGTATCAGTTTTCTCTCTATGCCACAATGGCTCTCTATCAGGTTATCCACTTCTTTGCGCACTCTCTCTCTCTCTCTCTCTCTCTCTCTCTCTCTCTCTCTGTCTGTCTCTCTCTCTCTCTCTGTTGCTCCCCTCCCCCTGCTCTCCCATCCCATTCTCTCAAGTTATTTTCTTACCTCCCATCACTACACCCCATCCTTTATATATTCACAATATTCTCGAGAGATCTCGATTTCCCCTTCCCATGGGGAACTATGGATGTCTCTCTTAACTTTCTCTTGTTATCTAGCTGCTAGTATGTGGGAGTGGAGTGTAACCTGATTATCCTTTTGCTTTACATCTAAAATCCACTTAGGAGTGAGTAAATATCATGTCTGTTTCTCTGGGTCTGTTACCTCACTCGGGATGATACTCTCCAGATCCATCCTTTACCTGCAAATTTCAAGATGTCATTTTTTTCTACTGCTGCACACACACATTCTCACACATAGGTATGTCAGAAAAAGTAATGCCTTCGCTGTCATTCCTCAGATTCCTCCACCTTGTTGGAAACAGGTACTCACTGGCTTGGAACTTCAAATAGGCTGAGCTAAAATCTATGGAGCTTCCAGAAATTCATTGCCTCCCACTATCCTGTTGCTTTTGCAGAGGCACTACACTTGGCTTTTAGTGTGATTTCTGCGCAGATCCTCACATTTGCAAGGCAAGCATTTTACACACTCTCCTTGAAAGCTCTTTCTTAAACAGTGTGATTAACTGCAGCACTGGCCTACAGGCTGATCTATCCAAAAAGACCATAGTCCAACATGTCAAGAGTAAGAGGTTAAGGAATTTAACCCTGAAATCATGCAGCAGATAACATTGATATTGCCTCTATATGTCAGTGGTCATAGACCACCATGCGCTTTCCCAGCCAGTGGCATGGATCCTGGGCAAGAGAGGCTGAGTGTTGGTTGAGATCCCGGTAACATTTACTGATATGAGTGTTGGGATAAATGTGACCCTTCCAGGTTAAATTTGTATTTTCACCATGGTTTCTCTTTCCTTTCTCCTCCAGTACTCTTTCCGTTCCTTATCCCGGTTTATGATGCACTCAAGATAACTGTTTCCAAATGATGTCTTAAGGTTTTTTAAGACTTCTGTAGAACAAATGAAAGAGAATCGCATGCCAGATAAAGAAAAGGTAATAGCTGGTCACTTGAAGTTGTTCATTTATTGATAAAGTGTTGTAATATTTATACATATATATTACATAAAATTTATGATTTGGACTAGAAGAGAAATTTTTATATTTTGAAGAAAATTAAGCAATGGGAATACAGATATGAAACACGTCAGTAGAGAATATTTAAAATCAAACAGTACTATTATGGTGAATCTGCCATCACGTGCCAAAAGTTGCATTTGTGAGGATGTAAATAAGGGGATTATGAAAAACTTTATCAATATGATTCTAAAAATTTAAAGTGTGCAATTTCCTCAGTATTGATAAAACTCAGGACTATATGCACTGTTGGCAAACACATGATCCTTAAACAATGGTCCACGTTTCCCTGGGTATCCACTGAGTTTATCTTGGTATCCAGGTTTCTTACATACAGTGTGGATTAAAAATAAGAAAGTGTAGTATGAGATTTCTGGCCAGACTTTCAGGCCAAACCTCAAGGTTTACACCCACAGGCCCACAGACTTGCAGTGACATAGACACTTTCAATAGTTTTAGGATGATCGACCTAAGGCCCAGGCATATATCTTGCTAGCTCTCTACCCTTCATCTAACCCATGACTCATCCTGTTCAGCCATGGGGCTCGGTACCTTTTCTCACAGCAGCATGGTTGTCCTCTGCTTCTTCCGACCTCTCTCTGGCCTTTTGCCCTGTGCTTCCTCTTCTCAAAGTTTTCTTAGTCTGGTAGCCCCACCCACACTTCCTACCTGCCTTTGACCAACCAGCGCTTTTTATTAAACCAGTGGGTGGGACAATTATTTACAATGTAATAACATAATTTCCCACAAGGAAGTCCATAGGTCCCAGAGGTAGGACTGGGTTACTGAAAATCATAGCAATTTGCTTGTTAGGACATGCCAAGATACTCACCTAAAAACTACTGATGAGATTTGGAAATGGCACAAATTTCATCTATGAGAACATGGTTCAGGATTAACTTCAGAGGACATAGATTGAGGTCCAGAACTTCTTCCTGTGTGAGCACACATGTGAAGGAAAGAAGACAACTGAACCTATTCAGGATTCAAAGAACTCACAGCTAAGGATGGCAAACACCAGAGCTACAGGACACACAGCCAACATTCACCCAAAAAACCATTCTGCTTTCCAAAGCTAGCATGTTGGCATATGTGTGTCCCACTAGCTCTGGAACCATATGAGATTTCTAGACTTAAATAAATATTATTCTCGAAGCATAACTAGGTCTGTACTTGTGACTTCTCTGACCACATAACTAACTTTGCACATTCCAAAACTATTTCTTTCAGAAAAGATTGGATTTTCTTCAGCTGATGATCAATTCCCAGAATTCCAGTGACAAAAGTTCTCATCAAGGTAAGCAAACGTGTCATATTTACTAATGTGAAACCACAAAGACAGATAATTATTTTGGAAATATTCAAGGGGCATCCAAAGCAGACGTTGATGTCTGCAGATTACAGAATAACATTTTTGAGAATAGTATATATTCATCCAGAGGAACTTTCTAGAAACACTGGATTGTTAGCGTGTTTGAGGCCTAAATAGGCAGCCATACAAATGCAATTCAATAGAAAAAGTCATCAGTGATCTCTGAATCTTGTACCACAGAACAGATCCCCAGGGATCAACTAAACCCAGAGTCAAAAGCTCTCCCTGGAGATTTGCATCTAGACATTAAGGGAAATGAATAGCCCCACAGTGGTGATGGTCACTGGAAACCCAGGATGAATGATTGCCCAGCTCTTAATTTACAGCCAAGCTTTGAGTTCCTATTTCGTTGATATGGAACATGTAGAGAAAGCTCTGGGACTAAGCACATATCCCACAACTCTTACAAGCATTTCACCTACACTATTTCCCATCAGGGATGGCTTTTGAGGAACGCATTGCTGTGTTAGTTGAAGAACAATGGTTTTCTAACCCAACCCTGCCCAGGGCAGCTAGAAGTCCCCTTGTAAGGGAGAGGCACCTGTTGATTTACTTTATTATAATAAGTTTCTGGCCCAGCCTAGCCCTGATATCCAGACCAGCAGTGCCAAATAATCACACAAAGTCTCATATTAATTACATTCTCTTTGGTTCATCACTCAGGCAAATATATGGCTTGCTAACTCCTACTACTTAACCCATTTCTATTCGTCTATGTTTTGCCATGTGGCCTGTGGCTTACCTGTGTTCTCTTATATCCTCCTTTCTCAGCAGAGGTCACAGCATCTCTCTTGACTCTGCTCTCCTACCCCTTCATCTATACTTGGATTTCATACCTGCTTCTAAGATGCCTTGCCACAGGTTACAGCAGTCCCTTTGTTAACCAATGACATTCACAACATACAGAAAGACATCCTGCATCATTTTATACTATTTCACTTTCCATTTTCCCACATTTATTCCCTCTACTTCTTTCTCACCCTCAAGCTTCTCCTACAACTCTTCTCTCATTAACATAAATGTACATTAATCCTGTTGCCTTACTATCATAATGTATATTGACACACAGGTTTAATGACATTTGCCTCGTATAGAAGCCCTGTCATATAAACTGCAAAGTCTATTCTTAAGCTAATTGAATGTTGATTTATTAAAACCAAACAGCTTTATATTTCTGCTTGGCTATCTCAGCAGACAGCAGAGTTCTGAAGTTTCACATCCATACTCTAATTTCTTGTACTGTTTACTGTACTATGAGGTTCTGGCCCGGATTTTTAGGCCTAACCTCAAGGTTTAGGCATGCAGACCCACAGACCTGCAGAGACACACGGATGCTTACAATAATTTTAGGCTGATCCGCCTAAGGCCCAGGCATATAACTTGCTAGCTCTCTACCCTTCATTAACGCATGATTCTTCCTGTTCAGCCATGTGGCTGGGTACCTTTTCTCAGAGCAGCATAGTTGTCCTCTGCTTCTTCTGGCTTCTCTCTGGCATTCTGCTCTGTTCTTCCTGTTCCCAGAATTTTCCTAGTCTGGTAACTCCACCCACAGTTCCTGTCTGCTTTTGGCCAATTGACGCTTTTTATTAAACTCATAGGTGGGGACAATTATTTATAATGGAACAACCTAATCCCTGCAGTTTACTTTCTGGTTGTTGTTAACAAAATACCTAACAATCAGAATATAAAAGAGGAAGTGTTGATTTGAGTTATGATTCAAGCTGATCATTCATAAATTTTGTAACCTGACAACACACGGGACTAGGTATGGTCACAGAAATAGCACGGATTGACCAGGAAGAGCTGTCAGGCTACCAAAACTCAAGGCCCCATATCCATAACACAGTTTCTGCAAAGAGGCTACAACCTTCTTCTGGAGCATAATGGCTACTTGGGGACCAGGTTTCCAGACAAATAATATGGAAGGGACACTTGACATTAAACCAAAACAATAAGGTAAGTTTCATGTTCCGTAGGACAAAGAATTTGGCTGGCCTTCTTCCCGCAAAGAACATCATAGATGTCATGGTTAACAAACCAGAGGTCTACAAACTTGTCATTCATTTTTTCCTGCTCTTGCCCTCACAACATCAAGTACTTATAGGAAAGCACCACATACATACACCAGACTCATATACATTCACACATATAACACACTCACATACACACTCTCTCATACACACTCATGAACACAACACTAGTACACATACCTAAACTCATATACACACCACTAGAGACACACACACACACAGACACAGACACACAAACACACCTCATATATCATCACACATACACACACAATAATTTTTTAATTATGTAGAATGAAAATGTAAATGTGCCATATATTTATGTTTATAAAGGAGTATTGGGAAATTTTTATTCTTACAAGAAGAAAACATAAAATTGAAGAAAACATATAGATGTTTTCTACAGCTATGCCCAGACATCCAGAACCATGCTAAAAACATTGTGCCATGCTAGGAAGGCATGCTTCTTTCCTGACTCCACAACTATGGTGCTGTTGAGGGTGTTGGGATGAGAAGCAGGTCGACTAGAGGATGTATAACATAGAGAAACTGGGTTAAATGTCTTTTCTATTTTACCCCCTTGTCAGGCAATTAAAAACACCTGGATTGCTCTGCATATTCTCTATAGAGATTTGTGGTCTTCTTAGGTCCTTCCTCATCTAAACAATGATTTATACTCACTTCCTTCACCTAAAAAGTATGTCATGGGCTGATGAGATGGCTCACCAGGTAAATGCACTTGCTGCCAAACCCAAAGATCTGAGTTCAAACCTCAAAGTCAAATGGTAGTAAAAGAAGTTCTCTCTGACTTCTAAAAACATGCTTTGGCCTGTTGGGTCTATACACACATCCATCAATGTAAAAGTAAATGAATAGAGTGTATTTTCTTTCCCTTCAGGTCTCTCTGATCTGGAGATTGTGGCCCAATCTGTTTTCTTTATTTTTGCCGGCTATGAGACCACAAGCAGTACTCTTTCCTTTGCTCTGTATTTGCTGGCCACTAACCCTGACGTCCAGAAGAAACTGCAGGATGAAATTGATGCCACTCTGCCCAATAAGGTGAGGGGATGGGACCCAGAGAGGGCAGTGGAGAGAGTTGATGAGTGTGGTTCCTCATCACATTAGCTGAGAATCTTTGTGCAGGGCCATAACTATTGACTATTCTACCAGCTTTATTTAAGAAAGATCTGAAGATATAAATGAATGGGAAAAGTCATAGGGTACTGATTTTAGGGTTATCACTTCGTTGTAGAGAATTGTTGGTACAGCTTTATACATTGTTTGTCACCAAAAATAACCAAGAAACAGTCACAAAATCACAGTGTCATGGATTTGTGAGCATTGGTTAGTCAAGTGTCTTGGTAGTCAGCACTGCTGAGATTGTGGGCTATGCTTTTGCCTGCTTCTGGTTGAGTGTAACTGGCCTTGGCTGGCCTGGGCTAGGCAGATCAATTTAGTTCTAACAACACATGTCTCTCCACTTATAGGTGACCTGAGTAAATCTCCTAAACCTACGTTATGGTCTGTCCAAAGGTCCATATACTAACACTCAAATGTTTCCAACATTGGTCTTTACAACTCTACCAAAACTGGGAGGTTTGGGCTGTGAGGTTACCTGGTCTGTAGGGCTTTCTCTATGGTTTATCATTCTCTTCAGAAGTCACAGGAAATCCTTGAAGGAACAGTCAGTGGGCTGGACCAGCAACAGAGAATGCAGCTGAGTGATGGATCCTGTTCTCACTGTGACTTTTACTAGCATTTTAATAGCAATGGCTGTATCTGTCTTCTGTCACCTTTAGTGTAGAGGAGACTACTAGTTCCTCCTAAAGTCACTTTTTTATCTAGTTTGTGTTTTTGTTGGTAATGGTGGTGATTTTGCCACACAACTGTGTTGCATACTTTTATTCAATTTTGAACTATTTTTAATTAATATAGAATTATACCGTTTTCCTCCTGCCCCTTTCTCCTTCCAGCCTGTGCTTTTAATCTCTCCCAGTCCCCACCCTCAATTTGATAGCACCTTTGATTGTTTTTATTACATAAATATATACATATGTTTGTGTGTATGCACAGACACATAACCTGCTGAGTTCATTTTTTGTTGTTTGTGTATCTATGGTTACAAGGCTGACCACTCTGCATTGGACAACCAGTGAGACCACATAAGAGGGCTCTTCCCTGAGAGAGGCTAATTGTCCCTCCTCCAAGAGTCTTTGCTTGCCTGAAGTTCATTGTTTAGCACTGGGGCCATGTGAATTATCTCCTTCCCTGATAACATGTCCATTGATATGGCCACTGTTCTGGTCTTGTCTATGAATCCATTTCTAAGAGAGTCTATTTCACATCAATCTTCCACTTACAATCTTTCCACATCCCTTCACTTCTCCATCTTCCATGGGCTGTCAGTGCAGGAGCTATAATGTATCTCCGGTGCTAAGCTCCCCAAGATCCGTGGGTTGCTACATTGCACCCAGTTGAAGTGTCCTGTGATGATCTCCATTTGATATGAAGAGGGGCTTCTTTGATGAGCAGGAGTAGCTGCCAAAGACTATCTGATCTGATGATTCTAAATCTTATATGTAATCAAGACAATAACCATCCAAGATTTTTGGAACTAGATGAAATAGAGATTTGCTTAAAGGCTATAAGGGCGGTTCATCAGTTAAGAGCTCTGACGGCTCTTTCTGAAGACCTGAGTTCAGTTACTATTGCCTACATGAAGAGGCTCGCATCACATGGAGCGTTACTTCTAGGGGCTCTCACACCCTCTTCTGGTCCCCAGAGCACATGAACTCACATACACAAACCTCTACAGAGATACTTGCACATAAATAAAAATAAAGTTTATTAATAAATACTTGCTCCCACTTGTACTTTATAGAATTATGTGTACAGGTGGGACCTCTGCAAAAAGGTAACAGGTGAAATGTTGCTGTTGAGTGTAAATGTCATAAGCTATAGTAATGGGTCCTGACATAAGAAAGAAACACTAGTACATGGTAATGCTAATATTCAAGGCCCTGTCTTTGGGATCATCCGCAATTATTGTTCCTCAGTGGATAGGTTGAAGAATGTGAGTTATTAAAATTCTTTGTAGCTGGGAAGTTCTGGTGCATGTCTTTAATCCCAACACTCAGGAGTCAGAGGCAAGAGAGGTCTCTGTGAGATCAAGTCCAGACTGTTCTAAGGAGAGAGTTTCAGGACAGACAGAAAAACCCTGTCTCAAAAAAATGATTTAAAAATGCTAAGGTTTTTTTATCAATAAGAGTTATTCTGTGAATCTCCAAACACCTTAGCAGTACTTTACATATAAAAATTGTTTCAATATACTAATTTATGAGTCTCTCTATCCATCCTCCCCTCCCTCCCTCCCCCTTACCCCTCCTGCAGGCACCTGCCACTTATGATAGCCTGATACAGATGGAGTATCTGGACATGGTGGTGAATGAAACTCTCAGATTATATCCAGTTGGTGGACGACTTGAGAGGGTCTGTAAAACAGATGTTGAAGTCAATGGGGTGTTTATTCCCAAAGGGACTGTGGTGATGGTACCAACCTTTGCTCTTCACAAAGATCCAAAGTGCTGGCCAGAGCCTGAGGAGTTCCGCCCTGAAAGGTATGGCGACATGGGAAAGAGAAATTAACAAGAACCACACTAGTCAGAGAGTGATGAATTGTCTCTTCATATTAAAGATACATTTGTAGCAGCACCAGTCTCTCTGTGTGTGCCTCTCTCTGCCAGCCTGCTTGTCTGTCTGTCTACAAACTTTTAGAAAAGTATAGCATCTGTCAAGATTTCTACAGCCCTATCTTATGTACTCTGCTTTTCAATCCTCTCAGGCTGTTCTTAGCATTCCCATCAGGGGCAGAGAGAAGGAGCTAGCAAAAAGAAGACAGGTAAGGCAGTCCAAAAAGAGTAATTGAGAGGAGAGAAATTAATTACAGAAGGCAAAGGAAAAACAGACTTTCAATAATGGCGGATATTTTATCCTCTGATCCCAAACTGCACATGGCCAGCGGAAGTGTTAATTGAGGCAAGATGAAAATTTCCTTCTATTGATCTCTCTTATTGTGCATTATAATAATCATATATCACTGGGCTAAATGCACTTCTCTTGTTTAAAGATAAATCTTCTTAAACTGACTGTTGTAGTACAAACCTTCAATCCCAGCACTTGAGGGCAGGGGCCAGCGGATCTCTTTGAGTTTCAGACTAGTCAGGGCTACATAGTGAGACTTTTCCTCAAAAAAAAAAATAAATAATAATAAATAAAAACATAAATAAATGTTCTTTTGTACAACACTGAACTCATCTCAACATAACTAAAAGTTTCTCTGTGGTAAAGAGGGGGGAGAGGCCAGTAGCCTATGATTTCTATAGTATATCACCTACTCTGATGCCTAGGAGACATCACAGAAGATAGGAAGGTGAGACTATAGTACCAGGAGGGGCGGGAGATGGACTACACAATGTCTTCTGGACAAGACATGGCCATTGATGTCTCAACACACAGCATCTGTGACTTCCTGTAAAAACCTCATGCATGCTCATGGACACAGAGAGAGAGAGAGAGAGAGAGAGAGAGAGAGAGAGAGAGAGAGAGAGAGAGAGAGAGAGAGAGAGAGACTCACAAAGAGGCAGGAAAGTGGGAGGGACTAGTTTGGAATAATACAATGAAAGTTGCAGGGTCACAGTGTATTGTATACAACTCAGAAACTGTCAAAAATTAACTTTTAAAGGTTTCAGCTGAATTTGAACAAGCAGCCCAGGCAAGCATCCTGCCCGCTACTCTTTGTGTGTATCTAGCAGGTAACAAGCAAGGGACAGTTGTGGGGTTTTACACTTTGACAACTTGTGTTTATCTCCTCCTGTGGGACCAGGTTCAGCAAGAAGAGCCAGGACAGCATCAGTCCCTACACATACCAGCCCTTTGGGAGTGGACCCAGGAACTGCATAGGTATGAGGTTTGCTCTCATGAACATGAAAGTCGCTCTTGTCAGAGTCCTGCAGAACTTCTCCTTCCAGCCTTGTGAGGAAACTCAGGTCAGTGTGCTTTCCAGTAAGTTACATACAACTTGATTTTTTATTTAATTTGACTCATCTAGATGCAGAGAAATAAATGCTTTGTCACTTTTTAATTCACTCTATGAGCCAAAAAACTTCTTTTGTGATATCTGTTGAGGTTTGGGGCTTCTGGTTTGGGAGGCTGTGTCTTTTCCTTTGAAATATATTTTTTTCTAAATGCACGGACTTGGGAGTGGTTCTTTAAGGAAAATGCCTGCATTACAGCATGAAAATCTGAGTCTTACCCTCACACCCCAAATATTTTAAAGGTTACCTCCTAAGGAATAACAGCTCAGGAAAAATACATTTCATGTGCAAGTAAAGCGTATTTGTCCCAAAGGAATCTCTTCCTTGCTTCTGTGTTTAGTGACACTTCAGTGCTTGGCTCTCACCTGTGTTTGTTTAACTGTTTCAGATTCCTTTAAAACTAGTAAATAAAGGATTTTTTCAACCAGAAAAACCCATCATTCTAAGGGCTGTGTCCAGAGATGGAACCACAAGTGAAGCTTGACATAAAGCCTGTTATGAAGCTGTGTCCAGGGACAACAGAAGCCAATTTATTTTGTGAGGACAATGCAGAAAGCACGAAGACACTGATTCTCTTCCTGTATGGGGGACTCTGGGCCTTCACCAAACTGCGCTTCTCCGGCCACCACAGCTCAAAAGCGCTCGATTGCCAAAATAAACAAAAGCAAGGAGATTTGTGTGTGTGTGTGTGTGTGTGTGTGTGTGTGTGTGTGTGTGTGTGTGTGTCTTTATTTTTTGTTGGTTTCACTTTTGTATTGGGTTGGCTGGTTGGTTATTTTTAAAACAGTGTCTCATGTACCCCAGGCTGGCCTCACACTCACTGCATGGCAGTGGATATCCTGGAATCCCTGACAGCACTTCAGAAGAGAAGAGGTGATCATCCTGCACTTCCATGCCCAGATAAACTGTTACCTCATAGAGGAATGGGCTATTGTACTTCTTAGCTAACTGTGTCACTCTTATTTAGATATTTTTGTGCAGCTGGGATATGCAGGCTAAAGGCATGGCTATGTGGGCAAATCACTCCCTGTTCAAGTTTAAAAGGCAGAGTTCAGAGCCCCAGAATGAAATTAGAAGACAAACAGGCATGATGGCCCCTCACAATCCAACACTGGAGAGGCAGGGACAGGGTATCCCCTGGGAAAAGTAATGGGCTAGACCAGTCAGTTGGTGATCTCTCTGCATCAGTAAAGTAGGGAAGGACTGAGGAAGAACATGTCAACTTTGAACATCCACAAGCACCGTGAACATATGCGCACAGGTTCTCGCCCACAGCCGTATCACCACACATGCATATGTGCACACACATGCATGCATACAGATTCAAACCATTAACTAAAAGAACAGGACTTCTGGAGTCCCCACTAGACCGCAGCCAGATGCGATGCCAGCTTCCAGGCTGTACCACCACCCCTGCCACCCACTGAATGTGGTTCTATCAAGACCCACTCCTTGTCTGAACCCAAGCATCTGCACACCCTCCCTGTGACCAGCCCTTCTGAACACCACAGCCAACTACAGAGGCGAAGGTCAAGTCATTCTAGTGAGATAAACACAGACTCCAAGGCACAGCATCAAACCACGACAGTTGGAAAAAAAGGCTCAAGTATAGGCCACACCAGTGAAAGAGAAGATGTGTAGACGCAGGGGTAAGATGCATCCAACAGCAACAGAGCAATATGGAACCACCAGAACGCAGTGATCCTACAGCCGCAGAAACTGAGCATCCCAGAGCAGCTGAAACACAAGAAAATGAACTTAAAACTGCTTTATGGAGATGATAGAGACTCTTAAAGAAGAAGGAAAAATTCTGTTAAGTTGAAGGAAAGATAAACAAAAAATTAAAAGAAAGCAATAAATCCCTTAATGAAAAACAAGAAAAAACCAAACATAAATGACACCGTTCAAGACTTAAAAATTGAAATAGACACAATAAGGAAAACACAAACTCAGGAAATTCTAGAAATGGAAAATCTGAAGAAGCAAACAGGAAATACAGGGGCAAATAACAAGAGAACACGAGAGAAGGAAGAGAGGATGTCAGGTGATGAAGACATGATAGAGAAAATAGATTCAAAAGACCAAATCTGAAAATAACAGGAAGAAAATGACCCCAGGTCAAAGGCACTGTTATTTATTTAACTATAAATCATAGAAGAAAAGTCTCACAGCCTAAAGAAGGAAATGTCTAATGGGGTACAAGAAGCTCATGAAATAAAACATAGGCTGAGCCAAAAAGACAAATATATACATAATAACCAAAGACTAAACACATAGAATAAAAAAAATAATTTTAAGAGCTGCAAAGGGTAAAGGCCAAGAAACATAAAGGCAGACTTCTCAGAATTACAAACGGCTTCTCAATCTAGACTCTTAAAGCCAGAAGGTTCTAGACAGAAGTTGTACAGAAACTAACAGAGCACAGATGTCAGCTCAGACTACTATACCCAGCAAAATTCTCAATCAACATAGACAGAAAAAAATAACATCTTTCCTGACAAAACCAGATTTAAATCATACCTATCCACAAAATCAGTACTTCAAAAAGTACTAAAAGGTAAACTCACCTAAGCAACTCAATTATATCCACAAAAAAAAAAAAAATGCATGTGATAACGATAGGTAGATTTTCTGCTTCTGGAAGGACCCCACACACCTTTTTCTTTCCATTATGATCATCAAATAAGCCTCGATTTGAACCCACTGACCAATAACACTTCATAGAAAAATGCAGACCATTTGGTAATGAGTGTATAAAATTGTTTTTGTTTTGAATGCCTCTAAATAGCAGTAAGTATACATTTTATCGGCACAGTAACCCAGGCAAGCGTTGCATTGAAATTTTAGTAGATTACTTTTCTTAATTAATCCTGATAAATGTTCTGTAAAGGGAATCTAATCCCCATAAGTGGAAATAAGAAAAGGTCTCTAGAGTAAGCAGTTTATCCTAAGTCACACAGTAAGGACACAGAGTCCATTCTCTCTTCTCTGTGCCCACAAGCCATGGGCAGATGGATGATGGCAGGTTATCACATGGTCTCCACCAAGGGAGTGAGCACATTATATGGTGATTATAGATATGCATAAACACAAGCAGGACTCATGAAGGGAAAAAGGTCTCCGTATATTTTGAAACAATTGTCACTATTCCACAGACATGAAATATGTGCCAAATATCCAAAAAATACTTCATTACTGTCAATCTTTCCCAAGAGCTCAGAATTTTATGATAATAGCAACATATATGCAATATGGGACAAATTTAGGTACTTGATGATTGAAAATTATTTAAATATCTCCCAAATTATACAATTTCTTTTCTTGTAAACAATTCAGATTACAGTAGAATTATGAACAAATTTACCAGTTTGGGGTGATTTCTAGAAAACAAGATACATTTATGAGGCTGCCTGTTGTAAAAAAACCAATGTTTTGGTTGATTCATTAATATGAGGAAAATAAACACATGTAAGCTAAAGAACACTGAGGGAAGGAATAGTGGGCTATTCTATATATGAGCAAGGCTTGTGGGTAATGGTGGAGTGGAGATACGCTCCACATCCCAACACTGCTGTTGCCATTATGATCTCATGTTGAGCACCATGTGTCTCTGAGTACTACAGGGACATTCTGAGCATCTACATTGTTTCCTACTCTTTGCATGTGACAATGATCAGCGTTCCTGTGAATAGATCATGACTAATGGAAAAGGGATCCTGTCACAGAGTTTTCAAAGGTTTAGAAATGTTGCCTGAGCTGCACTATCAGAAGCTTACAACTGATTTCTTTGGGGAAGATTGATGAATTCCTAGGTGAGGCTGACAAAATCTACTATAACACTGAATAAAAACAGCATGAGTAATATCCCAGAAAGAATGGCTCCATCTCAGATCTCACACCCACCCACATCTTGTGGCATTTCATTAACAGTTGTTGGTATAAATTTCAAAAGGAATTTTTATTTAAGCTTTTTGGGATAGATCTTGAGATAAATATTCACATGAAGAAAATGACCTATTTCCAATTTTGTAAAGCCTAATGAAATTGATTTCTTTAATGGTGCTAAGTGGTGGTTGTTCAGCCTGTCTAGACAAACAAAGCACCTGTCAGCAGATTACCTGTACCTGAAGATGGCTAAAGACTGCCTCTAGTCATTTACCAGAGGAAACTGAAAATAATCAGAAATTCTTCCCAACTATACAGTTGAAAGCCACACCTCAGTCACTGAAGGAAAAAACTGTCTGCTTCACAAGTCTATTTGCAGAATCATGGGCTGTGAATTTGCTGATTACATTATACATTATCTTCCAAAATGGGCTACACACCCTTACACACCCACCCATCCTCTCCCTCAACAGGGCAAAATTCCCAAGGCAGGTCAGCTCAGCTTGACTCATCCACTCCATGCAAGTCTGATTTCCTCTTCCCAAAATCAAGACTGGGTTAGATTTTTTTCTTTCCTAGGAATTGGCTCAAAGGTACCAGTCTATGCACAGGAACACAGTCTGAATCCAATCCTCAAGGCTCCACATACTGCCCATGCCAACTGACAGTTGTCTACCCTTGGAGGGTCTAGCTCCTTTCCTTGATTCAGTAAGCTCCCCAGAACTCCGGCCGTCAATCATTGTGGGAAAGGCTTAATTTTGTCCTCTGGGATAGGATGATGTTTCAGGAACATCACTGTCTTTTTGAGAAGTGATCAATTATATCCAACCAGCAGCATTGTTTTATGGAGAAGATCAAAATGAATTTAGGCAATAATGTGGAAACAGTTCCTTCAAAGAGCCATTTAAAAGTGTTGTACTATTTTTCCTGAGTATTGCATGATGCATTTTATCAGCTTTTATAAATTTGGAATTTGAGGTGAATTATATTGCTTATCCTTAAAATAATTCATCTTTACCTGTAAATTAAAATATTGTAGATGAAAGATTTACGACTTTGGGTTGTGTAAAGAGAAATGTGATGCATAGATGCACTAATGAGAATATTTTGGCGTGTTATTTTACACTTAATATATTTTCGTGTAACAAATGTTTCCTGATTTGAGCTTTTGTAGGTTTAATTATACCCATGTCTACAGAATCCTCTGTTTCTCTTTCCACAAAGCACGTAAAGGCAGAGAATTCGTTATAATTTTGGATTTTACTTCTTTAATACAGGTCTGTACAACATAACAACTCTGAATAAGCTTTTGCATTGTTAGCCCTCTTGACCCATTGGAATAATTAAATTATTCCTCCAAACTTAGGTCTTTTTCAATTCTTTGGACTAAGTTTTCAGTACATCCAAAGAGTGCCTAACACTGAAGAAAACAGTGTGTTTGTTAGTGATGTTATGTTCAGTTTGGGCTAACAGTTTCACAGTAAGCAATTAGAGCCTTCCATAATTATAAATGTTTATTTGTTTGTTATCAAGACAGGGCTTCGTTGTTCAGATTTGGCTGGCCTGGAATTTATTCTGTAGATCAGGCGGGCTTCAAGACTACCTGCCTCTGCCTCTCAAGTGCTGGGATTACTCAGTCCCAAAGGTCTTTTTTTTCCTTATTGCTTGTAGTTTAGCATATACTGAAGCTCATAGGTACCTTCTCAATTAACTTCATATTGGACCTTGACATAATCTTTGATAAATGGAACATTGGTAAACATCAACCTCTCCAGCTTCTGAAAATTCTTCTACCATGAAAAGAAGGCTGGGCTAACTTGATGTAGAAAAAAAACAAATCGCTACTTACAAGTTCAAATGACAGACATGTTATTGAACCCAAGATTAGCTGGAAGATGTCTGAACAGCCATGTGTTACATAGCTAAGACCAGATGAAAATGCCCAGCTGAGCATCCTACAAACAACAGTTTGTCAGGAACAAAAATGATTGTCATGTTTTGTTATGGCATGTCATCAAAAATGAAATATTTATTTTATAATAAAGAATATGATTAATACAATACAATACAATACTTTTAATTCATATAATATACTCAATAGAAGTCAAAGAACATAACATAGAAAACAGGAGATATTTTGGAGATAAACTTTTCTCACTTGTGAATAGGTGGAAGGAGGCATCAGTCCAGATGTTTCTCTTACTTTATGCTTGGTCTTATGATACTTTTGGTGAAGTCATTTATTTCTCTACAGACAGGATTTAAACAAAGTTCTAAAAAATATTGCCAGAATTTTTTAAAAGGGTTATCAGAAAAATACTATAACAATAAATGAAGGAAGAAGTAATATGTGGTTATAGGGATAATAGTCTCTAAATTAATGAAAAAATCATAGGTCGGTAAACAGTGTGATCCAGATAGGGCTGCAGTTGTCCCTTGTGCACAACACTGTGGCATTCAATGCTCCTGAGTGGTAGGTTGTCCCATAGTCACTGTTGATTGAAAAATATGTTATTTTAGTGCAGATATCCTCTCAGACACTAGACTTAAACTTAGTTCTTATTAAAATGATTCTAAAAGCATTTGAAACAATTAGACAAAAGGCATCAAGCAAAGAAATGTCAGGAACATGGAGATGAAAGGAAGAAAGAGACACAGCATCAAGTTCTGAATCTCGTTTCTGTTCAGACAGTGAATTATGAACAGGAAGTGAGCTATGAATCCTTGGGATTATATGCTACTAACTGCTGATGGCGAAAAACCTTCATTACACACAATTTATTATTTCAGAAATTCCTTTTGCACTGTATCATATTTAAATCATGTAATAGACTATTCATTTTGATGTTTTATCTGCATTTGAGATGGAGCAATCAGGGTGAGAGACTATTGTGAAGGTGGTAACACAGTAAATAGCAAGCAGTCCAGGGCTTTGTTCTTTGGAATCTTTCATATTTTATCAAGTAATGTTTCTCAGGGCTTCTGGTTCCTCATTCATGTCCCAAACACTGCACCATTGTGCATAGTCTTATAGACTGTGGTGACATATTTTGTATTTAATAAGATCAGACTGAATTATCAGAGGAGAGAGCCATCACTTCAACCTTATTATCTTTTTCTGTGACAGGGTTTTTGTGTAACAGTCCTGGCTGTCCTGGAACTTGTTTTGAACACCAGGCTAGTCTCAAACTCACAGAGATCCTCCTGCCTCTGTCTCACAAATGCTGGGACCAACAGCATTCAGCACTTCAGGGAGCCATAGAGAGATGGCTCTGTCCTCTGGTATTCCTGGCTGATGTTATCAATATGCTATATATGACCACAATGGACCACTAATGAGCTACAGGATTCAACTTATGTTTTGACTGAAACATTCCAAATCTAGTCATGAGTCGGTATGTCCTGGCCTTATATCCTTTGCTCAGCAACCACCTGGACTTCTGGATACTTTTCGTGATGTCATGTCCTTTGAATGAGTCTTTCATTCCCTTTTACTCTTAGTATTTATAGCTCTCAGTGTCGAAAGCTGTTGTCAAGAGTCACAAACTGACAATGATTACACTCTAACCTGAAAGGAATTGACTATGTAACCTGCGTTACTACAAAAAACCCTTACCTTACCAAAGATTTTCTTAGTTTTCAGAGGTAGAGTTATGGCGGTCAGGGCTATTACTAAAGTTTATAAGACATTTAAGGCTTACTGTAGCTCAGTCTTGTCCCTAATATGATAAACTTGTTCTCACGCAGCGTAACCTTCTCCACATCCAGTCTAGTGCTCAGAAGGATGCTGGAAATTCAATAAATGTGTCCAGTGATAATTCAGTGACTTATTTGAAATTCAACAGGACAAAACATGAGACAAATTTTTGATATATTTTGTTAGGATTCAAGGACTAATGCTCAGCACATGAAACCTTTCATGTTGAATCACTTCAAATGCAATTGTCCGCATGACAAATATGTCACATCACAAGGATGAACACTCAGTGCCACCACTAACCACAGAAGGAGATCTCAGACTAGTGTGGAGTTCAAGGTAGAAGCTGACAGGGTGATGTGAGGCAGAGTGTGCTGAGAGGGTCATTTCCATTGTGCCCCTGCCATCATCCAGAAGGTGATGTTTTTGCTTAAATGAGTGAGACTGACAAGAACACATTTTCCTCTTGTGTTTCCGTCTATAAATCAGTAAGACCTGAATGTTTTTTCTTTAAAAGTTTCTGGAAACACTGTGGCACCGGAAGGAGGAGGAGCAGGAGAAAATACTTACCAGAACTGGAGCAGGCAGCTCACCACCTTCACAAATATCCATGAGGTTCATTCATATGCCCAGGGTTTGGGTCTGGTGTGTCCAAACGGACATAGTCAGGGCTCCGTCGAAAAATCCAATTTATGAAAGATCTCCTTCTAACAGTTGTATTGGATCCTGAGGAGGAATGGAGGTCATTACTTGCAGTATTTTGAAGATTTTCCTCCATGGTACCGTAATGCTTGCTTAAATATGCTGCATATACCAAGCAATTTCAAAGTGAACAGAGGGGGCATGCTGGAGATGATGAATGAAACGTCACCAAATATTTTATCTACGTGCTCTCTTGTTTCATCTAGGATTCTTTCCTTAAATAAACTGAACTCTTTGAACATAGGATCCAGACTCTAAGGACCAGCACCAAGTCAGTTACTCAAAGCTCTAGATAAGTGTGTTCCCTTGGAATATGCTTAGAAGTCTGAAAACTAGTAAGTAACAATGAGGAGAAATTAACCTTTGTTTAGGTGACTTCTGACTTTTTCTAACAAAACCACTTCCTTAGCTAGACTTCATTTGGATGAGCAACCACTAACAGGTATAACGGTCCTGAGGCTATGCGTTCCCATTAATCTGATTAATCTCCTATTATCTTAAAACAGATAAAAAGGAGAAAGCACGCATCCTCACATTCTGGAGGATGTTTCTTCAAGTCAATAGGAATAAACATTTGATAACTAAACAGGAAAATGGGCATTTCAAGTAACCTAGTATTCTCAAACTGATTTCATTATTTTGAATAATATCCAAATATGTTCAGCATCTCAGTTCACTGTGGGTAGTGTCACCTCTGGAAATGCGGTCCTGGGCAATGTAGGAAATGAGAATGAGCAAGTCAGGAGAAGCAAGACAGTAAGCAGCACTCTGCTAAGGCTGCTGCAGACTTCTTTATCTGTTTGAGTCCTTCCCTGTGTTAGCCTGGAGGTTTAGGGACAAAATGATTCTTGCGCTCTCCTTCTAGCCAGAAGCAGGTGCCTGCAATCTGATAACCACCAAAGAGATTCTGGCCAGAGGTGAGCACTCAGGAAAGCCCAGGCAAAACGATGATTAAAGCAGATACTTAGCTCCGGATTCCAAAGTGACCACTGCACACAAGACACCCCTCTATACCAAATCCAGCCAATATCCCAATACTTAACAAGCATGTCACTGCCTCCCTCCACTCCTACCAAAGGCCCTTTAGTCAGTCCAGATAAGAAACTATAGACCTCCTACTGTAAGGGCATTAACCTACCCAGGAGCAACACATCCCTTAAAAGAAACCTGTCTTTGACATTTTAATTCGACTCCATTAGATTTATTTCAGAGGTGAGCCAGTGGTCAGTCCTTTGGTGCAGAAATCCTGGGACGATGTGACCTCCAGCTTGCAAGGACCCAGTCCCAGAGGCAAACTGCTGGACATTCCTATCCTTTGTTCTCCTACCTTCCCCTTTGACTTGATTGACCTGTCAATCATCTTTCTGGAGAGCTGTGGGTGGCTACAGAAGGCACCAGGTACATATTTGGTTTTGTGTGTTTTATTTTATTTTGTTTTGTTTTTCTAACATAAGTCACCTCCAGCCAGGAAAAGCTCACAGTAGAATAAAGGCAGCCTTTGTTCAGAAGGGTGGGATGGCTCCTCCCAAAGACTTGTCCACCCCATTAATCAGACCTTAGGCTGGGAGCTACCCTTGCATTTATGCTGCAGCTGTAATAGATGGGAAACTCCAGATTGAACTCCAATCCTTGGTCACCCCTGAGGTGCCTGCTTGGAACTTTGTCTAAATTGGAGCATCCCCAGGCCATAGACCTGGTCACTGGTTTCTCCTTTCTCCTTGACATGTAGACAATATATCTTGGATAATGAGTCCAAAAGGCCATCCAAGGGCACCTTTTGACTTTGTGATCATCCATAGTGATTTAGAAAATATTTGCACATTTTTGTCAGTGGGCTGAGCTCCCTTATGAACAAGGATCCTGAGATTTATGCTCCTGCCCTTTCTTCCACAGCCTGGGCTGACCCTGAGCCTTCAGACTGAGCTGAGCCTCCTGTAGCTCTGGCTTCCCCTCTCCCACCTCTTCCAGCCCTGTCCTCTGCTCCTTCTACTCCTCTCCTACTTGGTCCACTCCACCCAACCTGTACCCACTGTCCTAAATCCCTTTTTACTGACTTCTTTCCTCTCCACTCCCCTCCCCCCTTTCCTGCTTTGGCTCTTTTACAACACTGGTCCACTGTCTGACCCACACCTCCGCATATGCCGGTCCTCTGTCCCTCTGGACTCCATCTTCCTGGTCACTGGCAGCACTGGTCTGCCCCTCCAGGGTCCTTCCCTGTGGCAGCACATGTACAGCCCTACAGGACCCCCTGGTCTCTGCCCCGTCCAGAGAAGACTCTAGTCAAAGGTGTCATTCAGGCTCATGTTCCTTCTACCTCCCTGACTTTGCTAATGATGAACAAGGTTGGGTTCTTTCTCCACTAATCCCTCTGCGTACACATGACAGATCCATCACATAACTCAGATCTACAATTTAACCTGCCATGGTCTCTGCATTATTCAGTCCATCATTCTTGTGCTTGAGGAACTCTAGAGAGTCCATAAAATGGCCAGAAAGAGTGCGGACCAGACACATGTGATGGGTCCTATGATATAACTCTAGTGGGTAATGAAACTTGCAGTCTCCATCCTGGACCCTGACTGAAACAACCAGCATGGACAGGACAGACACCAGAGAAGGGACATTATGTTCCTATATCTCCTGGAAGGCATGGAGACAAGTTCTAACAAGGTAGTTAACTGATAGACCTTCTGAGGTTACCCAACAAAGAGATGAGAGTCCAGCAGTTTTTTTTAACAGATTACAAGAGGCCATGATGCGCATTACCCACCCTCTCCAGCAGGAGGCCACGGTAATGGACTCTAACTTTATTTTACAATCTGCTCCAGATATTGGCAACTCAAAAAGGTTGAGGACAGACCCCAAACCCCAATTCAAGACTTGGTGAAGGTGGTCTTCAAGGTCTTTAATGCTCAACATAATGTGCCCTAGTCTTCCAACAGGGTCCAGTGAGACAGATCTTTACTCAACATGGCCAAGCCCAGCATCTAAGGCAAACAACATCCTCCTCAAAGGGAAAAGGGAGATGTCTAAGGTCCCACCCCCCTTTTGTGGGAGAGACTAAATTCACTTCAGCCAGGAGCCTGTTTTCAGTAGGGCAAGGAAGGCTACTGGTCCTGCATCTCTCCTAATCCCCAACCAATAACAGCTGTGGCCTCTCTGCCAGCAACCTGGCCACTGGAAATCTGAGTGCCCCAGTTGGAACTTGACCTCTGTGCCCCTCCACAGAAGCCCAGCCTCACCTCAGGGTCATTTCAAACTCCTCAGAGGGTTGAGCTTCTCAGCTTGCCAGGGGACTGAGAGTGTCTAACCAGGGAAACCCCAATTACCCTGCCCTAGCCTAGGTAGTCAGTAAGTCCTCTAGCTTCCGAAGACTGAGGGGTCACCTTCCAGGTCCTCACCTCCCACTTGAGCTCTACAGTCCCTTCCCTGGTCTCAATAATGGTGTTTCAGTTACTGTCTGTTATAGGGATATTTCATATTTAATTAAAAAAGATGTCTGAGATATCTAAAGGATCTACCCACATTCAGTCTAGGAGGATCAAAGTGTGGTGACTTACACCTTTAATCCAAGGCATGGTGAATGTCTGAGAATGGTGACCTATGCCCTTAATCTCATCAAATCTGAGTTTGAGGCCAGTTTATTTTACAGAGGGAGTTCCAGGCTCCCAGGCAGTCCGTGGTGGTGCCACGCCTCTAGTCTTAACCTGAATGAAAAACAACTGGGTGAAGAGCATATTTAAGGCAGGCATAGAAAGAAAGAGCAGGCAATAGAATCAGGAGGAGTGAGGGTGAGGAAGCTGGAAGTCAACTGGTGAGATCTGACTGTGGCATTTCCTCTCTTTGATATCTCAGCCTTTCCCTGAGATCTGGCTCTGAGTTTCCTTTATTCCTGCAACAACTTGTATTAAGGGATATTAAAATAATAAAACTATAACTCAGTGTAGCAGATTGTCTTTTGTTTATGATGTTACAGTGAATTTATTTGACATGTTGTCAACTTATTACTGACACAAATAACATGTGTACCTGTAAACTGTGATATAAATCAAGTAAAAAAAATAGCTGGAGTGTTTCCACTTCAACAAGCACAACCAAAACACATTTAGCAAAATTTCTTTCCTTGTGTAAACACTGGCCCAGCTGATAATGTGTTTCATTAGGTAAAGAGGTATCAGTAAGGTAACTTTGGAATTATTTGTGGGAAATAGAAACAGAAGGATTTAAGAATCTGTACATTTAAAATCTTGAAGCAAACTAAGAGACTCACTGGTCTGGTCTTCTGGTAGGTTCTTCGGCTTCAGGATGAATACTCCCGGCTCATGTGGTGCCTGAAGTTCCCGGATCGCCTTGTCCCTATCAAGATAAAGCCTGTAGTCTTTTGGCCCCAGTGCCACGAAGGCAGAATTTCGAAGTTCACTCATTCTGATGGCATATGGGTTCTCATGACCTATGTAGATGAAATATTAAATGAAGATTAATGATAAGAGTGATGGATGACCAAACAGATCTTCTGGTGAGCATGCGCACACATTGAAATGATCTGGCTCCTGGAGTCCTCAGAGAATAAGGTCTAGTGAAGCAGGGGTCCAAGCATAGACTTTAAAAGATTACAGGATAAAATTTGAACATGTTGTCTTGCTAAGCAGACCATGTACATTGGAGATCTGTATAGAGCCTTCTAGCCCTAGACTTATCATTTGAGTCATGTGTCCTCCATATATTGAAAGTTATCAGGAAAAAAGTATATATTAATTTCTTCTTCATTACAATATTTTCAATAATTTAACAATACATATCATGGTAATTCTGGTCAGTATCTTCTCCAAGATGGTTTCTGACAGATTTATAGAGACAGCTCATTTCCCTCTGTAAGTTCTGAAGCTGAGGATCTCTAGTGTAATGTAGTGGTTTTCGTATGCCTTCCTCCTGTTTTTACACCAGACATCTGTCACAGGAACGTCACAGAACACTAGAAACACAAAGCCCCTGTAAGGCTGCATTTCCCAGACAGGAGACCACACACTTTCTCATCACTATTTACAAGTATACTCCTTGGTTTATTGTTTCATGCTTTCAATTACTTCTTCTACAAAGAATTCTCAAACCCTTTATGTAAAAATAAATTTCCTCTTTTTACAGGAAATCTCTTTTCCTCATTTCTACCTAATCACTGGTGAAACTTGCATGCTCTTGCTGTCCCCTTCATGGAGCACAGATGCGATGCATTTGGAACAAAAAACTACAGCTGCAATGTAGGTTTTCAGAAGCAGTGACAGGGGTCCAGGAAGCTTCTATAGGAGAGACACAGAACCAACTACAAGGGCATCAGGATAACACTTAATGAAAACCTGAGAAGCTCTGAGTGTGTTTCCATTCTGAAAGAGCTTGTACTGCTTCGTATTATGTCTACTGGAAGGATTCTCAATTGACAAAAAAAAAAATGCCTTAATATGTCTGGCCTAGAGGCAAAACTCTGGTTCAGTTTCTTTATAGTGATTATCTATGACGAACATGGCTTAGGTTCTGGAAGCCTCACTAGGGGCTCTGAAGGAATGAAGGAAAGACTGGCAGAGACAGACCTACAGTAAAGCTAGAATTTTCTAATCCCCCACACACAGATCCTCGGGATGATTATTTAGTACAGTACAAGGGTAAGGTTAGCTACTCTCCCAGGTGGTCTCTGTAGGTGTCCCCATACAAGCTGTAAACACCCTGGGGGAGGAAGCTGCATGTGCTGATCTTACACACTCTGGTCAATCTTTTATAAACACTCAGACTCCCAAGGAAAGCTGTGATATTTATCTTGGGCCTGGTCCATAGAAGGAGAGAGCTTTGCCAAATATCCCATGTGTCCAAGCCTTTGAAATCCCCAACATGATCATGCCCTTGTCAAACCCCACATTCACTGGGGAACTTCACTCATTCAAAGATTCCTCTGTTCCCTACAAGTTGATGAAGAAGGGCCTGTCTGATATGCATGGAGCCTCACCTGGGTAAATGGTCTTTGATACTGTAAGAAAGACTAAGCACAGTAATATAGACCAAGACAAGTAAATATCAGTCCCACCTGACATCTCCATCAGGTCTTACCTCCAGTTCCCCCAATTGATTGATTTCTTTCTGACTTACTACACAGTGAACTCTTAGAGGAAAATTAAAGAAATCCATTCTTCTCCAAGCTGATTATGGTTATGGTCCATTATCACAGTAATATAGAACCTAACTGAAACAGAGCCTCCATGATTGACAGGGTATAAGGAAACCTCAAGCCAGACATGGTACACAAACCTGTTCCAATTCTTGATGTCAAGGTAACAATTTAATACACATTAACTTTAAATTAAATAAATGTAGTTCCAGTTTTTGACTGGTCTCTCCCTGTGTATGTCTTGGGTACTCCTTGTATTTTAAGACTGACCACATATTGTAACATGCAGAGATCCCATGGGATGCATCAATTTACATCTATTCAGAGTATACGTGTTTGCAGAGTCCACAGTTCCAATTGGTACATCTAAACTGCAAATTCTTTCCCTCAGGTTCGGCAACTTCCTGAGAGAATAGGAATAAAGCTGTAAGAACAGGAGATCCAGGGCCTTTTCTGGAAGATGCCATCTTCAGTATATGAGAGGAAACTTCACCCAAGAAATCTCAATGGAATTGCCCCGATGAGACTTCAAAGTGGCACCAAAGGAACTGCCACTATGTTTAAGATAAATTTCACATGACCCCACCCTGAAATGAAAAGGTAAAGACTGTTCAGAGGAAGAATCAGTCGTTCACAGGGATGAACCAAGTAATAATTATCCTGTCCCAATTGCTCATCTTGAAACAAACACCCATATTAGCAATGCAAAAGTTGTTCTCTCTCTCCTTATACACACACAGACAGCACACACATACACACACACACCCCCACACACACACATACAGACATAAACACATGCACAAAACACACACACACACGCACACACAATCAACCAAAGAAGGTTAATTTCAAAAGGGGTGTGGGGAGAATTCAGGAAGAGGTAAAGGGGCCAGATGGAGGGATGGAAATGATGTCAATATTATTTATACATGGAACACTCAAAATGGACATAAATGTTAAAAGTTTTTATCATAGACTTTCATACATCATAACTGTATGGAAAGGACATGTCATATGATGTTTACCATTATGGGTACTTTAGCTTAAGAAGAACAGTGACAGCTGTAACAATATAGAGTGAATTTAACAACTCTTTTAACTCAGTCAATGCCTCCTTGGCTTTCTCAGCAGCTTACCGTAGAGTGGACGTGGCTCTTCTTCCTTGCTAGGAGAGAACCACAGTTGATAATCTTCCTCAGCATTCTGAAAAACAGAAGTCACAGTGTACCCGTCTCCTTACACACAGTGTTTATTTTCTACCCTCCTCTGCATCTCTAAAGCTGCAAGATACTGAGTCAGGCAAGAGCTCCATTCTATGTTGAGGAGCCTGTGTAGAAACTGTGTAGGTTCGGTGATCCCTGCTCCCCTGAATCTACAGAGAACCAATGTCCCTGCCTTCCCATTTCTGGTAGAACAGATTTGTCAGAGCAAAATGTAACCTTTCTGCTACATTTTTGTCATACGGGAAATGAAAATCACTCCATGTTCTGTCTCTAAGCAAGAAAAGAGCCTCTGTCACCCACAACCCTACAGGCCTTGAAGAATGTTGAGTTCTGCCAGAGCATGCTACTGTTCAGACAGATTATTTCTCCAGTGTCACAGGACCACCATGTCAATGACTGAGCAAAAGTAAATTAAAATCCTTGAAACCTCAGCAATCTGAGTAAGGAGACAAAATCTAGGGAGGCCTGGAGGAGACTCGAACATGAAATCAGCATTTGAACTTCACTCACAGAATCCCCACCCTACAGAGAGAAAAACATACAGTATCTAACCTTAATAATAACCCAGAGCAGAAAACAAAACCCACAAGAGATTAGCAGCCCATGACCCTGGGTTCCATTTGAAACTAGCAAGTGTAAATTATGTAGCTTCTATTGAATTTTGTTAGGGACCCATAGAGATGCCTAAAAAATATGCATCAAGTAGAGTCATGACTTATTAATATTTTGTTCAGTTTCGATCTTTAATAGAAAGTAGTGACATTTATTCAAAGGCTGAGTTTCCATTTGTTATGTTAGATAACAGTAAGTACTCTCCAACCTGCAGATATATATACACACACATATATACACACAAAATGAATGCATGAATGACCTATACTCAAGATCATTTTCAAAATATGCTTTTCTCTTTCCTAGTTATTTCAGGCATCATGTGTTAGATTCTTGGGATAGGTATTCAGAGGATGTAGCTCTAGTGAAATATTCTAGTTGAAATTGTATATTAAAACTGTCATTACGTAATTATTAGTTTGAAATTTTTTCCTTAGGGACAAGTCAGTATCAAAGATGTTTATATGACAAGGAAGACATAGAAAATGACACTAAACAATATGTTGTGATGTGCATTAACAACTTTACAACAGGTATATACACAGATTCACAAACAAGTCATGTATATGTGCCTTTTCGTGTTCAACACAGAGACACATACTGTTTCTTGTGATCTACTGCTACAAATGTATGTCACGTTCTGCTCCTTCATATGAAATTTACTGGAGAATACAAGAGCAGTGGCCACATAGAGACTAATGCAACAAGCCAGCTGATTTTACTTCTGAACATGGAAGGAAGATGGAAATGTTTCATACATAGAGTAATCAAGCATTTGGCAGTGATGTTTATATGTTTGTTGAAATATTAATGGATCACAAAGGAAGATACTTTATAAATTAAAAGAGTGTTCAAGTCTCTTACAGGAATTCCCAGCAATGGTCGCAACTTCTTGATGATGTCATTCACTGTGTCCAATCGTGCTGCTGTGACAGTGAATGACTGGAGAAAGCACAGCAATAAAATGTTACTAATAATGTTCATGAAATGCCTGATTTCATAACTATTTATCCAAACATTTTCCACATTACATAACCAAAGCTCGGTTCACTTAACGGCAAAGGGAAACACATATAAGACTTGTATCATGAGTATAAGTTTTCTTTCTTTTACATAAACTGAAAACAGGAAACCAGATTTTAGTCTAATATGTATCTCCTTAAGGATTTGGATCAGTCAAAACGTAATAGAATGTGCACTGTTGAACTGGATTATGGAGAATGAATAAAACTAAAGAGATTTTCCCCAAGTCCTGTGACACTAAATAATACTCCAGAATTACATGCTATAAAGAAGGGAGCAACTGTGCTGTCTTTTATTATATGCCACACACACATGCACACACACACACACCTACACACACACACACACACACACACAAGATTTAAAGGTCAAAAATGTTAGAGTGATTTCAGACGAGACATAGGCTCTGATGATCAGCTATGAGTTTGCTTTCTTAATGGGAAGGAAATAATTTGTAGAGAAAGGGAAGAGATTTCCCATGTCACAAAACTTGTTATAGAATTAATTTATGTCATTACATACCATGTATTCCATTCTCAAAAACTCATACAAACTGCTATAGAATTTGTAACAACAACCTGTGCAGTGAGGATTTCTCTGACCCTGGATTTCTGGTGAACTTGGTTTCCCTTGGAATCTGTTGAGATGATGCATGTATGAATCAAGAATGAAGATTTGGGTCATTAAATTTTTATCCCTACGTTGGTCAGTGACTAAGTTCTTTATGGTAGGAGATACCTACTACACTTTTTGATTATAAACTGTGTGCAGAAAGAGGTTGGTGTTCCCAGACCATTGCAAGGACAGATGACACTCAGTGGGCAAGAAAGTGAACTGTGTCCACAGATTTTTGAAAGCAGATGTATCTGCATCTGTAGATGTTTCCTCTGGCCAACAGCACTTAGAGAAGAAAAACAGAGAAAATGACCCTCTCTAAAAACAGTAAACAGTGTTAAAAGAGATCCTTTCAGAATCTAAAAATCTTACATTCATTCTAGTCAATGAACAGCTACACATCACAAGCTTAATAAAACTCCAAATGCCAAAGAATAGATGGCTTCTATTAAAGTACTTAGATAGTGGAGTCCAATAGATCCCAAAATACTAAGCTATTAACATTTCTCTTGATGAAATCAACACTCAGAAGTCAATGAAAAACACCCATGGCTGAAGATAGTAAATATTTGAGTCATACAACCACAGAGAAATAAGCTGATATTGACTGGAAATTCATGCCCACTCACTAACTCTGATGATACTCAAGTTTGAGATACATGCAATTGGAAGACAATAGCAGTCTTCCGCATAAAAAATGGTTGTGGACCCTGCAATATACGATAATGACTATCCCAGCAGGAGATATACAGGGTGCGATAGTACCTAAATCAAGATGATTTTCTATTCACACACACACACACGCACACGCACCTGCACACGCACACGTGCGCGTGCACACACACACACACACACACACACACACACACACACACACACACGTTAAGCACAAAACCATTTGCCACAAATGAAATCAAGCAGGAAGGAAAGCATTTTCCTTCAGAAAGGTCTGCTCATCTTTCTCTCCAGCAGTCTGGTAGAAAACTTAGGTGAGAACATTCTCCTTCTTACTGGACAGGGTAGACTTTCATTCTGTCACTTGCCTCCTTCACTGCTATGTTTTCTAGTATAGAAAGTTTGTACAGAACTAAGCATAGAATGTATTTAAAATATTTTCTTCATCACGAATATATTAGTTAATGTACACTTCTAAAGTTTACCACCCCAATGCAGGGCACCTATATATAAAATTCAAGCACATACTAATCTCTTTATAGTAACTATCACTCTCAACTCATTAACTCCTGGTCGTTTCATAAAAACAAAGGCCTCCAGATTCTGGATTATCACATAACAGATAAGTGCAATGCCAGCCCCACCTGTGGGCTCTTCTCAGGAAATAGATAATGCTAGATTAATAGACGGCAAATGCAATTTCTGTGCCCAGCTGAGGTGTGGATTGGCAAATGTCTAGCACATGTGAGACCCTGTGTTTATTTTCAGTGCTGCTCACACACTACACTCACAACACACACACATACACACACACACACACACAAATACACACAAACACAATACACAAAAACTACCAACATACAAACCAATGTTATTTCTAATAACACAAATAAACTATAGACAAATAAAATAATAATTTTTTATGGCTAAGACATACGTAAACATGCAAGATAAAAGAGCCACAGTGCATTTAACAGATCGCGCACACAGACAGACAGACATGCTCACACAAGCACAGGTGCATACACACACACCACTCACACATGCACAGATGCGCACACACACAAATGAATATTAATAAACAGGTGAGTAACATAGAGTGCATGTCATTCTTCATCTTGTTTAAACTTTCCTGTATGGTCAAAACTATGCTTTTTAAGAAAAACTATTTTAAAGTAACTAAAAAATATTTAAAAGTTGGTAGAGTCCAAAAATTGAATCCATAGAAACAATGTTAACTGAAAGAAACACAAATCACAGTGAGAAATGTCTGTAACAAGCTTTATAATCACACCTCTCTTGTTAAGTCACCAGACACAAGTAATTTGTTCAGCATATTGTACTGTAACTAACATGAATCAACCCTGCCTTACAGTAAGTAGTACTCTCGTATATACGCAAAGACATGTTTGTTTGCA
Source organism: Phyllotis vaccarum (assembly GCA_033318265.1). NCBI lineage: Eukaryota > Metazoa > Chordata > Mammalia > Rodentia > Cricetidae > Phyllotis > Phyllotis vaccarum. The sequence continues at coordinate 67,912,703 of JARWLC010000017.1, read as the reverse complement.
AATATCCTTTCAGGTGGCACTATCTAAATTTTCCGTGTTCCTCTTCACCCCCAAATGTCATCAGCCCTATCTTATTATCTCCTCCTCCTCTCCTCCCTGCCCCTACACTTCCTCAGTCAGTTCCATGCAAGGACATATTGGTCTTTTGAGCACATACAGTATTCCAGCTTGGGATGTCCTCTGTGAGGGTCTCAATTGCAATGTCTTTTCCACGGTCTTTCTCCAAATGCTCATTAATTGATCTGGTGAAATGCAATAAAAACACAAAAAGTGAGGTAAATTGTCCAGTTGCTTGTTGTTAAAATATTAGTTGAGAGTGTAGTGTCAGAACTTTAATTTTAACTGATTGACTCAGCAACAAATTTCTGCACAATGCAGTCATGGTCCAGAAGACAACAGATTGCCCAAAAGTATGACATTTAGAAAGCAGATTTGGCTCTGAAAATATCAGTGCCCACATTGGAGGGTCCATAATCACTCATAGTTGAGAACTAAGAAGCAGCATTTTCTTTGAATGTGCATAGTAAAGTAAGTTGTATTAATAATGAATTAATATCATGGTCGGGATACTGTTTGATCAAGCCTAATGGTTAGGAAGGAAAGTATGAGAATGGCAGCCATTGCTTCATCACAGATGGAAAAGTGAGAAATAACAAAAAACCTCCAGAAAACATAGGCAAGAAGACGTTTGGAGATAGTCTAACCCTGATGCCAACACCAAACCACCAACAACCCATAAGAAAATGAAATGTCAATATTTTTGATGAACATACACACAAAAATTATTAATCAAACACTTGAAACCAAACTGTGTTCAGGTCAGCTTTATCCCAGAAATCGAGGAAGGTTTCAACATATCTAAATTTTAAAAAATGTAATCGACTACATACATGGGCCAAAAGATTGAAAGATGATCACTCCATTTGATTCATAGAGGACTTTTGACAAAATAAACATCCATCATTAGTGATAAAATTCTTAGAGTGAATAGGACCGCAACAGATACATTTCAATGTACTAAGGAAATATGCAGGAATCCCACAGTCAGAGTGATCCTAAAAAGACAATGAGCTCAAAAGGGTCATGTTAAAATCAGGAACAAGGTAAGATCATAGAGTGGGATTACATTGTTACATTGTATATAATTGTCCCACCTACTGGTTTAATAAAGAAATGCTGATTGGCCAAAGGCAGACAGGAAGTGTGGGCGGGGCTACCAGACTAAGAAAACTGTAAGAACAGGAAGAACACAGCAGAGATGCCACAGAGCTGCCAGACAAGCCAGATATGCAGAGGACAGCTATGCTGCTCTGAGAAAAGGTACCTACCCTCATGGCTGAACAGGATAAGAATTTTTTTGTTTTATTTTACTTTTTAGGCATTTTCCCCATAAGTGGCCTTTTGTTTATTTAGATTTTTGTTTATGTAGTGTGCTATGGGTGTTTGTCTCTTTAGGGGTGGAGAAATTATTTCTTGATTTGTTATTTTTTTAAATAAAGAGGAGAATAAAGAGCCTACAGGTGGGTGTGTAGGTGTGTAGGGAGAATCAAAGAGAGAGGACTGGGGGAGGGGAGACTGTACGTATTTTATGAGAAGGACCCAGTGTTGTGTCATGAGAAGGGATGAAGATCTAGAAAGAGCTGAGGAGGTAAATGTGTTCAATCATATGTTAAAAAACTGGAAATTCTGAGGGGTGGGTAGATGGGGAGGGGCGAGGCTGAGGGCTGGCTGGGAGGGAAGGGAAGGGGAGGGGGAGCAGGGGAATACCCTGGTGGAGATGACATTTTTAATGGAAAAAATTAAATTAAAATGAAATATTAAACAAAAGAGGTGAACAGACTAGGGCGTTGGTTAGCATAGAATTTCATTCTTTCCTAACAAGTGTAAAGAAGTAAAATGTGTACAATTACAAGATACCTTTGGAGCAAAGTCCACCATTCCCTTTTTTTGGCCGAGGAACTGTAATATAAAATTAAAAAGATTAAAGTCAGCAAAGTATTAATTGTCAGACTTTAAGGGTATATATCATGCCCCAAATATTAGTGTTTGGTAGTTACCAATATGGGTAGAGATATAAGAAGCCTCCTTATATTAGGATTTCTTTTAGAACCTGTTCTTTACTGATGACCTTACCGGGATGGCAAGCTACAGTTATGATCCAAGCTATTAGCAGCTAAGGCAACTTCTCTAAATGTCATGTTCCCACAGATAAAGGTGTAACTATCTCAAATACATCCCACTGGTAGAATACATTTCAAATTGAAAACTACATTATTTTCATTAAATTCAGGAACTTAAAACACGGATGAAACACTTGACTGAAAAATAATATATGTTAGAGAATGCCAGACACCATATTTTACTGTTTAGACAAATTGTAGAAACAGATTTTGTTAAATAGTTTGTGCAATGTTCATTCTTCACATATTCTCACACCAATTTACATGCTATATTCCTGATCACCGTAGGCTACTTCATTATGGATTTTTGGTACTGGAATGTGCTTTAAAGATAAACTTGATCCTAACTTTTCTTGATGTAACTTATATGCAGTATATAATAATTGATGAAAAGTGAGTACATTTTTTTTCATTCACAGTAATGACCACGGACATGATTACGTCAGGAACATCCCCTTACTATAGACGATCCCTAAACCAGTTGACTGTTGTCATTCTTCTCCGACCCTTCACTCCATAGTTATTTTTTGCATTCAGTGGCTGGATACTTGAGCTTTTGCCTCTTCTGGGAAGTTATATACCATGTTGTAAGTTCACTTCATTCACAGACATTCCTAGGGTGATGTAATGTCATTTTCACGGGTCTATATCAAGGACTGGAGCTGTTAAGACTGTTTGACTTTCTATGGAACCATGAGGTTTCATTTAACTCAAGGTTAGCATATTTATTATTTGTACTACTAGCTATGCCTCCACTTCCCACCAGTGTTTTAGTATAGACCTGTTTCCACTGTTGTGTAGACCAATCCAAAAAAACCCCACAAAATTCACATGGACATGGATACTTCTTCTAAATACACTAAGCCATATAAGAAAAATAATAGTAAACATGAAATGTACTGGGTGACAAGGTGGGGTTACAAATGCCCAATATTCAGTTATGTGTCTATCTAACCTAACTTTGAGGAAGATATTGCCTAAAATTTGAGGAAAATTCTTGGGATTCTCAAACACTCCAAATACATCAAATGTAAACTGCTCATGTTCATAAGCAAAAATAAAAAACGCATTCAAAAGTTTAAAAAATACTAGACAAATCTAGTATGGAAAATAAGACACCCAGAGAAGAGCACAAATCTTATTAAAATGCTCTGTAAATACTTCCTTCATGCCAACAACTAAGGCAGCATTTCATAAGTTTATAAGACATGGAAGCAGGTATGCTACCTGACTGATAAACTTTGCCTGTACAAAGTAGTGCTTATATTAGTGCTTGTGTGTGCTCTCCAGAGCAGCATGTCTGGCCACAAGATTCCTGTGAGGTCAACAGTTCTACTGAAGAGCTTCCCAGTATACAGAGATAATCCACATGTGCATGCCAGCCTGAGAACGTAAATCACAAAAGGACAAATGCTCCTCAAGTCACTTAATTCTGATCCTGTTATTGAAAACCAGGCCTCTCTATTGTCTGTAGATACTAAGACTGAAACCTTACTACACAGACATTCAAAGATAACAGATTTTATAGTATAATCATTTTTATATAACAAAATAATGTCCACTTAGTGGTATAAAAGGAAATTACATACTTAATAGTATTAAAAATTCATAGGTAGTTTTATTTATATCTACAAATGTTTATTTACATATATATGTGTGTGTATATATATATATATATATATATATATATATATATATAAATATATAACATCAGGTGTTGGAATAAGAAGATGGCAAGGAGGCCAATACCTGCTCACTCAATTTCTTTCCATACCTTAAGACCTCTGTCACCCCTGACAAAAGGATGTTGAGATGCTGACTGACAAGCCTATGATACATATCTCAGCATGGGCTCCATGCTATCAACTACTGATCCACTTGGACATGTTTTCATGTAGGGAGCTGTCTAAGGTAAATGCTAGGCAAGCAAATGGCAAAACAACAGCTTAGAAAAAGACATGGCCGTGTGTTTGCAACCAGATACACCTGCTTTCTATCCTTACAGTTTTCATCTACATTTCCCGTTTGTGCTGTCAATATGCAGATGATAATGTCCTTCCACAGCCAGCTTATATCAGCACAAGACCAAGTTCTGGATCTTACCGAAAGGTGGCCACAAAATTCTCCATGGGCCATCCCAGGAGAATGGATTTCCTGGCCCGACTAGGTCCTACAAAGTCCATGATCATACACTCCCCCATCCACAGAGCAGTCAGTGGGATGATATATATGATTTTGAAGGACATCTTAAACCTAAAATGAGGATTTAAAAACATCTGTTAGTCTGTTTCTTAAACAAAGGAGCAGCAGAGCTGACAAGAAGGAGTAATAGCTGCTGACCCAGAAAAAGAAGGACTCACTCATCTCTATCACTGCAGACACAGCTCAGGAAAGGGACAAATGCACCTTAACAAAGTGAGGGAGCTCACCTAGGGGAGGTCCTCGATGTACCTTTTCCGTGTCTGCAAACCTGTATGATCTGTATATTCAGAGGGTTAAATGCTGTATAGATTGTGCTATGCATTAGCACATAGCGCTCTGAAAAGTTACTCATATGAAAACAGGAAAACTTCATTGTTAAAAACCATTATTTCAATAAAAGTCTTTCTTAAAACTATGTAAGTAAATTTTGTATGAGCTAAGGCCATACCTTCTGTTTTTATGTGTTTTTGACACTTATGAACCTATGAAAATATTTAATCTTCAAATAACATCACTTGAACTCTATTTGCTTCACTTTTAGACCAGGAAATGTTACAATGGCTAATAGCCTAAAGTAGCAAAGATAGGGTTGGAAATGGTCAGAACTGTGAGCCTCCCTGGATAGTCAACTGTCACCTAATGTTTCTTTTTGGGAGCAGAAATCTGGGAAGTACCTATCATGTATGTAGCCTTGGCTTCCTTTTTCTTCCCTGGATAATGAGCCTTTCTACTGGGATTGCATGATTATATCAGTAATGAAGGAATAAATCACATAAACTTGTCACCAATACTTTTACAATTACCTTAGAAATGTATAAGATGTACCATGACTTTGTACACATGCATCTACTCATGGAATTTCCATCTGTTTCTTCCTCTTAATGACCAGATCTACTTGACTGTGACAAACCTTTCTGAACGGTGAGATTACTGATATGTGCCATCAATCACAGGTGCTACAAGATTCTCTATTGAATTCTCTATGTGGTTACAGGACAGAATAGGAACTCAAGAAATTGTTGAATGCATAAAGAATAAAAACATGTGTAAGTACAGAAGGGTAAAAAAAAACCTTTTGATTTGTTTTACAGTAAGGCCTGGGATAATACGATCTTTATTATAAATAAAATGTGAAGTAAATACATACTGTTTATTAGACACAACCAAGAAGTCTTTGTACAGATGGAGATGACAAATTTTACTGGTACTGCCCTTTCTCAGTTCCACTGGTCCATCGAACAGCGGATATTGAAGATTCATTTTCCCAGCTGGGACTTTTTTATTGACAGTTTCCATTGTAATAGCGCGGCTTTTCTTGTCACGGGCCAAGCACTAACAGAGCAGAGAGTCAATGGTCAACAACATTAACTAACACAGGAGTTGAGGGTTTATGGGAAATTAATCTTAAGGCTCGGGTCTTGTAGTAGGTCTCCATGCAAACCTTTAGAAGAACAAAGACTCCACTATGGAACTGGCTGAAGGAAATTCAGATCGCTCCATTGAAGCATTATTTCTTTGAAACACGCATGAATCATCACAAGTTAATATTAACAACTGTAATAATTGGGAAGATGCTATGCATCAACAATCTTAGGAACAGGTAAATAAGGCTCGAGAGAGAGACCAAATATTTTGTATTTTGGTAACTCAATGTCCATATAGATTTGTGCCTCTGACTATACAGAAGACACAGTCTAAATTCATGACATTACATATTTGTAAAAGCCACCTGAAAGATACATGAAAAAAACAGTACTCCATATATAACATTCTTATATTAAAAGGCAATGCTGGTGGTTCTGAGAGGCAAGTTCATAGCACAAAGGGCCTACATAGAAAACTTGGGAAAATCTAGTGAAGGTAACTTAATAACTCTCCTGAAAGCTCTGGAACAAAAGGAAGAAATCACAGACAAAGAAGATAGCCAGTAGAGGAAACTCAAAAGTTCAAGAAACAAGGTCCAAACCAGCCATCAAGAGAAACACAAATCAAAACCACTTTAAGATCTCAACTTCTACCTGTGAGAATTGCTGAGATTAACAAAAACTGGTGATGGTTCACACTGGATGACACTGGAGTTACTGGAATACCCATCGATTCCTAGTGTAAGGTAAAAGTTTTATAGCCACTGTGAAAAACAGTGTGTTGCTTCCTTAGAAAGATGGGAACTGGCATTCCACAATATTAACTTATATCATGATTGGACATATACTCAAAGATTGCTTCATCTTACCAAAGAGACACCAGCCTAGTCATGTTTACTGCTGCTCTCCTCATAATAACCAGAAATTGGAAGCAACCTAGCTATTGGAAGTGTCTCAACAGAAGATAAATTTTAAAAAGTGTGGCATGTTTACACAATGGAGGGTATACAGCTGTTAAAGAAAGTTTTTAGGCAAATGGTTGGGAAAAAATCATCCAGAGTGAGGTAAGCCAAACCCAGAATGCATACATGATCAGGTTGATAATCACAATACTTAAGTAGTAATGTCTGTGTAAAATCTACAGGAGGAACAGAAGCTTACAATGCAAAAAGGAGGCTGAAACAAAAAGGGGGCTTCCATTAGGGAACTGTTCAAATTTACAGATGTCGTTAAAATCAGGGAATGAAAATACATATTAACCTAATTTCCTATCACCCATCTTTCAAGAAAGGTTCACATGAAAACAGTACATTTACAGAGCAAGGACCAAGCAATAGGGACAAAGAAGGAAGAAGAAAAAAGGTATCCCCAAAACTGAAAGATCTGAGGAGGTCTGTGAACAAGTAGTTCTAATTTAGTTACATGGTAGCACAAAAATTCAAGTGAATTTGAATCCTTGGCAAGTCATTTCTGCAATAAGCTTTGCTCAAATTTGGAGAAATAGGTGCTGAAGAACAGCAAATAATTTGGAAAACATCAAAAGAATCCTAAAACCAAGAGAGTTTGTAGAACTTTGGATAAACTATGAACATTATCCAGCAATGCTCTACAGACAAATAGTTAAAACTACTAGACTGGACGGAACCTGAAACCTCCTCCTAACTCTAGCAGTCATTTAAGATGCTTACAGACATCTTCCTACCATGAACTTCAGAACATTTCTCCCCTGACAGTATAATGTCTCCTTTCTTAAGGGGACAGCACTTAGCATTATTATTCTAAGTAGCTTTTCATACATCTAGAGCTCAATTAGTTCCTGTGACTGAGAGGATTCAAGATAAGGATCTCCTGAGATCCCCAGTCTAGCCTAGCATCAAAAGTGGATGTTAGAAGAATACCTTTTCAGCAGAGCCTGCAACGAACAGCCTTTTAATGAACTTAAAGTTCTCTTTTTCCTCCTTGGCACGAAACACCAAAGACAGCTACAGCAGTTGGCAGACCAACTACTGAAGTCTGAGGAGTCTGCCGTAGTTAAGGTGACTGCCCACTGTGATGTCAGAGTTCTGGGGCTCACAACATAACTGACCAAGTGACATGTGCCTTCCCCTCATTTGCTTTTAGCAAGAAGTAATTTTAGATTCAAAAACACTTTTAGGGATGAACAGAGATACTGTGACTACACAAACTTGTACAACGGAAGCTTTACTATTCATTTGTATCAAAAGTAACCTGTATCTCCATATTCTAGTGTACTCTGATAACTATATATACTAGATTGTTCTTGTCAAGTTGACATTCACTAAAAAGAGAACTTCAGTGAAAATGTTTCTCTGTCCAACAGGCCTATGAACATGTCTTTAAGGCCTTTTCCTGATTGTTAACTGGTTTAGGAGAGTGCAACCCACTGTAACCTTTGCACCTATGATCTGTGAAGATGGATCAATGTATAAAGCACTTAGAACACAGCTTGTGCTCAGCTCCCCACAACCCATGTAAAAGCCAGACACAATAGTACACACATCTGTACTCCAGTACATACCTGTTTCAAAACAGGAGGCAAAACAGAATTTCTGAAAACCTGAATACCAGCTGCCCTGGCCTAAGTACTGGGAAAGAGCAGGTCCTGTCTCAAAAGGGGTGCAAAAGTGAAGACCAATATCCAAGAGCTTTCTTCTGGTCCTACACACTTTATGGTTCACATACAGCTGCACTCATTCATGAGAAAGTACACTCTCACACAAACACACACAAATCAGCTGGAGAAGTATTCTGGTGTGCAATCATATCAGATTAGAGTACAAAGAGTCAATTTATGAAGCCAACGATTTAATGATTGTATTGAGGACCAAGAAAGAATGGAAATCATTTGGGGCTGTGTATGTGGATGGACGACCCATTTACTGCTATGTCCTGGGTCCCTCCTATAACAGCACAATGCTTGGTTATCATAACCGCACTGTGACTCCATCTGAGGTACATCACCTGCTTCCTCTTTGGTTTCAGAGTCCTTTCTACCTATTCTTTCATTGTCTTTCCATGAAATTCAGAATAAGCTTATTGATGTCTACACATGAAAACCCCAAAACCCTATGCTTTCATAATTGAATTAAATGCTTTGGTAAATATGGAGGAAAATCACTGTTCTGGGCACTTTGAATTGCATTCATATTGCCTACACACATCTGTCCAGTGCACACATGCAGAGGCAAGTATAGAACATTGTGTGTCCAGTTCTCTCATTCTGTCTTATTCTCTCCATGTAGGACCTCCCACTGAACCCAAAGCTCATTTCTTCTACTTGGCTGGATTACCAGTGAGCTCTTATGTTCCACCTGTCTCTCTCCTCAGCACTGTACTTACTGCACATGTATGCATGCCCAAATTTTTGTAATGTGGGTACTGGGGATTTAAACTTTGTTCTTTATGATTGAGTAGGAGGGGAAATTGAAGTTCAAGGTGTCAGGCCACCAGGGGGCAACTCCTCAATTTGTAATCACCCATAGGCAAGGCACTGAGATGGCAGAATCCAGAATATCTTTAGCTACTGCTGGCCCTTTACATGTTTCCCACTGCCATCTTTCTCTGGTATCTGGCATGGTGTGAGTGGGGGTGGGGAGATTCCCCACTGCCTGGAATGAAGTGTGTTTATCTCATGGAAACATTCTGCTCTACTGCTCATTGTGGTGAGGTATTGTATATCAAATAAATACTACCTGAAGATCGGAGGACAGAACCACAGAGTTAGCCATAGAGGTCAGGCAGTAGTGTCACACACCTTTATGCTTAGCACTTGGTAGACAGGTATATGGATCTCTGTGAGTTCAAGGCCACACTGGGCTACATGAGATTAATCCGATCTAAAAGAGAAACAGAGGAAGGCAGTGGTGGCACCTGCTTTTGATCTCAGCACTAGAAAGTTTGAGACAGGAAGTGATCTGTCTGAGCAGATAAAGAAATGTAAAGTGGAAGGAGACAGGAGTTGGGCCCTTAGATTTCACCGCCCCCTCCCATGCTTCCCTTCGCCTTCTGCTTCCCTTCCTTTATTGACTGAGGACTCAGGTCCATTGAGTGCCAGGATTCATGGAGAAGAATCTACCCCCTTTCATCCATTTTTGTACAAAGCGCATGTTTTCATGAGCAGAGATTCAGGGAAATAGTGCCACATCTATCAAAGGTCAAAGTTCAGTCATCTATACCTAAAGAGCATCAATAAGAGAAACGTTTACATAGAATTAAATTATTACTTCAAATGATGTCTACATCCTTTCAAACAGTGACTGCCTTCTCACATCACTTTGATCACCCCTTTATCAGGCTCATCCTATGAATATATGTCAGTGCAAAACTCACCTTTCTATAAAAAGGCCACCAGATGTCATCTGTCCTTTACTATCTGGCTCAGACTGGGAGCAGGTTCCAGGTCTTGTTGCTTCCTGTCCCCCTGACCCAGTGTTTTCCCCAGTTATGGGAAACTTTTGTAGAAGAAGGAGGCTAGATATTAAAGATCAAAAGCCACATGTGTCAGCTGTGAACCACTTCAACCATGCCAGGCATTCGAGACAAATATTCATTGAACATATTACAGTAACTAATTATACAGTCATAAACATTTTTAAATTAATGATGCCTATTTATTTTCTTAAAACTATAGAGTTCTCCAAACTTACATACAGAAACATCTCTTTTGCTTTGGATCTAGAATCTTGGTCCAGTGGGGTTTTTGAAAAAAGCAGTCACCTTAGCTGAGAATGAAGAATGGAAGAGAATCCAAACATTGCTGTCTCCAGCCTTCACCAGTGGAAAGCTTAAGGAGGTAATGAAGTTATAAGTTGTCATTGTAAACACGAGGAACATATTTGGGGACAGGCAGAGTGGAAGATCACAGCCCTTTCCAAGCAGTTTCCTCTAAGATGAAACATCCTAAGAATGCTTATGTGTGTGTATGTGTTAATAGAACCTCTTGCTTTGTCCTTGGGAAAGCTGTGTCCACTGGGAGTTGAGACCCCACATCTCACTCTGCATGGTATATTGTTTTGTGTGTAGATGCTCCCCATCATTAACCAGTATGCAGACATGTTGGCGAGAAACATGAGGCATGGAGCAGAGACTGGAGATCCCATCACCGTGAAGGAGTAAGCACTAACTCAGGATTTTAGGGGCTGAGTTGATGTGTTAACTACTTTTCTGTTGCAGTGACAAAAGACTCCATAAAAAGCTACTGGGAAGACAAAGGCTTCACTTCAGCTTGCAGTTCCTTGGGCCTCTGTGTCCATTATGGTTGGAAGACATGGGGCAGGAGCAAGAGTCCAGCTGATCACACTGAATCTGACACTCAAGGAACAGGAAGCCAGGCTTCAAAATCTGACTCTAGCTACCTACTTCCTCTAACAAGGCTCCAACATCCTAAAGTTCAGAACCTTCCTGAACAGTCCCAGGGTCTCAGAACCAAACATTTAAACACATGAGCCTTTGGAAAGGGGCATTTCATATTCAAATAACAATAGCTGTAGACTATCTGCCTGCCAGAGATGCTATAATTTGCATTGTTAAATCCCCCCAGGAACCAGACAGGAGTGGGTTGTTGGTATTAGAAATGATGACAACAACTCAGTATTCTGCTGAGGTTGAGACCAGGGGAAACTAGAGGCCCACCCATGTATAGCAGCATTATGACTTTAATAGGCCATTGGAGATTAAAGGCATATCCAAGGAGAATGTGGGGTAGCTATAAGTGAATGGATATAACTTCTTTAAATGGAAGCCTTGGTTAATCTCTCTAACAATTGTTATTTAGAAAATTCTAGAAAATAAAATTGAGAGTTTAGAAAGAAGGATCATGGTTTAAAACGTAATAGACCGCAGAGAAAACATTTGGTTTCTAATATTAGGACACTGTCTATGCACCAGGAATATTAAAACACAGATCTTAGGGCAATTTACACCTCATCCTGTTTTATGAAGAATATCAGTGAAGTGTCAGTGAAGCAGCAAATCTTCTCTAGGATCAGTGAGATGGTTATGGGGGTAAAGGAGCTTGGCCACAAATATGACGACCTGAGTTTCACTCCCAAGACCCACACAAAGGAAAGAGAGAACTGCCTCCCAGAAATTGTTCTCTGAATGTATGCCATGGTACAAATGTACCCACATAAAAACACACAGAAATTAAAAAAACACACACCCAACAAAAGCAGGTACACATACATGCAGGTTGAACCCAGAGGCAATAAGCAAAAATGTAATCAAAACACGATTTCTCTTTTATTTGATGTCTGAAGAGTGAAGTCCCTGTAAGGCTGTAGGCATTGCAATCAAATCATTTTCTATAATAAACTCAGGCATTTTGAAATATCCAAGAAAGAGTGATGTAACATTCAGCCATCCTGGTGACTGAGGAACATGTGGACCATAAGTAGGGGATGTTTTTCTCTATTTCCTATGGAGAGAAGCTTTTGTCTTAGCAGGAATATTGTTGCTTTTCCACAGCTTACATGAATACTCCTCACAATGTTGGCTCATGAAGGCTGAGGTACAGCAGATCTATTAGTACCTTTAACATGGGGTGTACTCCATGGAATTAATAATATTTGTTATGTGTTGATGATGTTATGAATTGGCTTTGGGCAGAAATACCAGCAATACACAAGTACCTGGTGGATTATTCTCTTTCTTATCCCTGAGCATAGAGAAGCATTCCAAATTGTCCTGGTGAGGCATGGCTTCCACATTGATTATCACACACAATCGACACACAATAATGAGTTTGTCTGATTAGAGGTCTCTTGCTTCCTGTGACTCTGTGTCTCCTGATATCTATTCTAATCTCATATCTATTTCTATGGTAAAATACAAAAAAAAAGAAGACAAGTTATGGGGAATGAGTTCAGTTTCAGATTTGAGCCAATGCCATTACAGGGAAACTGAGGTAGGACCTTGAAGCCCCTAGTCACACTGGGAAGTCAAGAAGAGAAATAAACACATTCACACTTGTACTCTCTTCACCTATTAGATGCTTATGCAGTCAGGGACCCAAACCTAGGAAAAGTTACTGCTCAAAGGACAGAGGCACTTTCCACATTCATTATTGCAATGAAGGCAATACCTCACAGACATGCTCAAATGCCATCATGGGGGAGACAAATTCTCATTGTGCATCTCTTCCCAGGTAATTGTAGACTGTGTCAAGGTGACAACTAAAACTGACCCCTACCATATTCATGTCACAAGCAAGCATAAAAATAGTGTTAAGACTGTCATCTGATACACTCACTAGAAAGTGTGACAAGCTGAGATTCACCCCAGTACGAGTTCTGGCAGTGTCTGCCTTGCCTTGGATTGTGAATTTGCTCCCGTGTGGTCCATAAAGTATATTAGTAGGAAAAGATGAGATATAGATGTTAATTTCCATGTGTCTCCCTATTCAGCATCTTTGGGGCCTACACCATGGATGTGATAACTGGCACATCATTTGGAGTAAATGTTGATTCCCTCAACAACCCACAAAATCCCTTTGTACAAAAAATGAAGAAGCTCTTGAAATTTAATTTCTTGGATCCATTTTTCCTCTCAGTGAGTATGTGAAAATTTCATTCTTTTGCTTTCTTCCACTTTATGGTTTGAGGGATTCATACATTTTATACTGAATCTCGGTCATTTCATTCCCCTGTTCCTGTCTCCCCTCCTCTTCCTCTCCCACTGGCAAACTTAATTGTGTGAACTTTATTTCACATACATGTACATGGCCCACTTAAATGGGACTATTCACTTAAAGATACTCACAGTATATTTAAGGATATCCAGAGTTATGACTATTGTCACATATGAAATCTTTCTGGCAACTCAAAAACCTGCATGCTTAGCCATCAGCTCCCTGCATTCCTCGGGTATAAGCAATACTTTCTGTAAAGAAATTGTATAATTTATCACCATTTGCCTACATTCCTATATGTTTTCAAAGTTAACTATATTTTAAGGATGTTTCAATATGTTCTTTCATTTTGTGGCTGAATTTTCATTGATGAACATTTGGAATTTTCAAGTTTATAGCTAGAATTAATAGTGTTGCTCTGAATATTATAAAAGTTTGAACAACTGTTTTCATTTCTTGGGAACATATACTCAAATGTTTAGCGGCATACATTTACTCATATTCACTCAGGCTGGATGGCTCAATGGTTAAGAGCACTTGCTACTCTTGCAACAACCCGAGTTAGTCAGTCCCTGGCTTTTATTTCAGGTGAAACACAGTCCTCTGTAATTATTCAGGCAAGGGCACCCATACTCATATGCACAAACCTACATGCAGAAACTCATATACCTACATATAATTTGAAAATAAAATATTGATAATAAATATATTATACCAAGTGTTTTAGACAGTGATGGTGCGAGCCTTTAATCCCAGCTCTTGTGAGGCACACATAGAAGAATCAATGAGAGTTTGAGGCCAGCCAAGGCTACAAAGAAAAATTATATCTGAAAAAATAGACAGACAGATAGATAGATAGATAAGTTGTAGATAAAAATTATTTGGAAAATTGTAACACAATTATCTAATTCTGAAAATACCTTTATACACAATACAGTGTTGTTTTCCAAGTATGTTTTGCATCCATAAACCTGTTTTGCTCATTTTCATTTGTATTGTTATGTCTCTGTTGTACAACAGAGCAACCTAGGGATGAATTCTACTTGGTTACAGTAATATAAACCTTCCTGAATTATAGTATATTGTAATAGTCACTTAGTTTGGTGCATTATTATTTTGGTGAGCATTTTGCAGCATACTTACAGTCTATATCACTTTGAAGTCAGTGTGATCATGGAATTGGGGCACTGTGACCCTATAGAGAATTTGGGAGAGGATTCACTTGTCTTCTGTGTTTTGAAAATGTTTCGGGAAAACTGCCTTTGGATCTTTTTTAAAGAGTTGGGAGGATTCACAACGGAAATCTTCTGTCTTAGACTTCTCTTGTAGGCAGCATTCAATAACTAATTCTTTTTGACGCTGTCATGGGTCATTTTGGGGGTCAATTTCTGTGGCTTAGGTATTTCTAGGAGTTTGTACATTCTATTTTAATATATGTAATTGGAGCAATTGTTATAATCTTCCAATTACACATCAATACGCCCTTGTGTTTTTAGCAGCAGTGTTATTCCCCTAACACAGGCAGTGTGACACTAGTAATCGGAGCCATCACTCTGTATCTAGAATAATTCCAGCTAACATTGTCCACTTCTGAAAATACTTTTAAAGAATCCTCCTTTCTGTCACTGATTTCCTCCTCTACTTCTGTCTTATTTGTTTCCATGTTGGTCTGTTGTATCCGCCCCCTCAATGCCTGACATGTGTTTGCTATTCTCTCTTAATGGTAAGGTGTTGCCTTTTAAGATCAGTGTTTTCTCAACACTTCTCTTCTGGAGGATGCTTTCTCTCCAAGGGTTTTTGTTAAGGTAGTAGTATTGTAATGCTGATATTGTTATTATTTGTGTGTGTGTGTGTGTGTGTGTGTGTGTGTGTGTGTGTGTGTGTGTGTGTGTGTGTGTAAATGAAGATAAACTCGTCAACATTAGAGAAAAAGGTGAGGAAATAAGGTATTTCCTTCTACCATGGGCTCCAGGGAGCAAACTCAGTTTCCCCAGTCAATGATTTTAGCTGATGAGTCTTGTCACCAGACCCAAATAGTTGTTTATACCCGTCTTTTTTTCTCTTTTTATTCAACACAGTTTGGAATTGTTAGATAGTTCTTGATATTTTGGTTATAGAAGAGTACGGTGATGGTTAACTAACATACTACTTTCTCAATTTTTTTTTTTTTTGCTGTCAATTCCTGACTTTATCCCCTGATTGATGAAGGATGCAGCCTATGATATTTCTAACCTGAAACTCCTTCTGTTTGTGTGTGTGTGTGTGTGTGTGTGTGTGTGTATGTGTGTCTGTCTGTCTGTCTGTGTTTACCAGCCTGCCTTCCTGCATGTCTGTGTCGGCGTGTGCACCTGCACATTCATAGTTTTTTATTTTTTATTTTATTTATTTATTATATTTATTTATTATATTATATTATTTTATTCCATACTCACTACTGCTCCATCTCCTGCCCTATCTTCCAGTCTTCCACCAGGCTCTCCCCTCCTCCCAACACCTCCCTTTCACTCCCCAAAGAAGGCAAGGAATCCCAAGCTGAGTCAATCCAGTCTGGCATAGACAGTTGAGGTAGGACCAAGTCCTTCCCACAGTTATCAGTCTTGAGAAAGGTGTTTTCCCGCTGGGGTGGGCTTTTAAAAGCCAGTTCATGGATCTGTGATAGTCTCTGTTCCAGTTGCAAGAGCCTCAAGAAATCACCCATGCCTTTTGATTGTCATCTACATTCAGAGGGTCCAGATCTGTTCCATGAAAAATCATCAGCTGTTGTTTCAGAGTCTGTGAGCTCCCAACAGCTTGAGACTGCCTATTCCATGTGTCTCTCCGCCATGATCCTGATCCCTTTGCTCATGAAATCTCTCCTCCCTCTCTTCAGCTGGACCAGCTCTGCCAGCTGTTTAGCTATGGATCTCTGCATCTGCCTCCATCAGCTGGTGGATGAAGGGTCTGCAATGGCAATTACAGTGGTCATTCATATGGTAATAGGGAAAGGTCAGTTTAGACACCCTCTCCACTACTGCTTAGGAGTACTAGCTGGGCTCATTTGTGGGTTCTTGGGAGTTCCCTAGTATCAGTTTTCTCTCTATGCCACAATGGCTCTCTATCAGGTTATCCACTTCTTTGCGCTCTCTCTCTCTCTCTCTCTCTCTCTCTCTCTCTCTCTCTCTCTGTCTCTCTCTCTCTCTGTTGGTCCCCTCCCCTGCTCTCCCATCCCATTCTCTCAAGTTATTTTCTTACCTCCCATCACTACACCCCATCCTTGATATATTCACAATATTCTCGAGAGATCTCGATTTCCCCTTCCCATGGGGAACTATGGATGTCTCTCTTAACTTTCTCTTGTTATCTAGCTGCTAGTGTGTGGGAGTGGAGTGTAACCTGATTATCCTTTTGCTTTACATCTAAAATCCACTTAGGAGTGAGTACATATCATGTCTGTTTCTCTGGGTCTGTTCCCTCACTCGGGATGATACTCTCCAGATCCATCCTTTACCTGCAAATTTCAAGATGTCATTTTTTTCTACTGCTGCACACACACATTCTCACACATAGGTATGTCAGAAAAAGTAATGCCTTCGCTGTCATTCCTCAGATTCCTCCACCTTGTTGGAAACAGGTACTCACTGGCTTGGAACTTCATGTAGGCTGAGCTAATATCTATGGAGCTGCCAGAAATTCATTGTCTCCCACTATCCTGTTGCTTTTGCAGAGGCACTACACTTGGCTTTTAGTGTGATTTCTGCACAGATCCTCACATTTGCAAGGCAAGCATTTTACACACTCTCCTTGAAAGCTCTTTCTTAAACAGTGTGATTAACTGCAGCACTGGCCTAAAGGCTGATCTATCCAAAAAGACCATAGTCCAACATGTCAAGAGTAAGACGTCAAGGAATTTAACCCTGAGATCATGCAGCAGATAACATTGATATTGCCTCTATATGTCAGTGGTCATAGACCACCATGCGCTTTCCCAGCCAGTGGCATGGATCCTGGGCAAGAGGGGCTGAGTGTTGGTTGAGGTCCTGGTAACATTTACTGATATGAGTGTTGGGATAAATGTGACCCTTCCAGGTTAAATTTGTATTTTCACCATGGTTTCTCTTTCCTTTCTCCTCCAGTACTCTTTCCGTTCCTTATCCCGGTTTATGATGCACTCAAGATAACTGTTTCCAAATGATGTCTTAAGGTTTTTTAAGACTTCTGTAGAACAAATGAAAGAGAATCGCATGCCAGATAAAGAAAAGGTAATAGCTGGTCACTTGAAGTTGTTCATTTATTGATAAAGTGTTGTAATATTTATACATATATATTACATAAAATTTATGATTTGAACTAGAAGAGAAATTTTTTTTATTTTGAAGAAAATTAAGCAATGGGAATACAGATATGAAACACGTCAGTAGGGAGTATTTAAAATCAAACACTACTATTATGGTGAATCTGCCATCACGTGCCAAAAGTTGCATTTGTGAGGATGTAAATAAGGGGATTATGAAAAACTTTATCAATATGATTCTAAAAATTTAAAGTGTGCAATTTCCTCAGTATTGATAAAACTCAGGACTATATGCACTGTTGGCAAACACATGATCCTTAAACAATGGTCCACGTTTCCCTGGGTATCCACTGAGTTTATCTTGGTATCCAGGTTTCTTACATACAGTGTGGATTAAAAATAAGAAAGTGTAGTATGAGATTTCTGGCCAGACTTTCAGGCCAAACCTCAAGGTTTACACCCACAGGCCCACAGACTTGCAGTGACATAGACACTTTCAATAGTTTTAGGATGATCGACCTAAGGCCCAGGCATATATCTTGCTAGCTCTCTACCCTTCATCTAACCCATGACTCATCCTGTTCAGCCATGGGGCTCGGTACCTTTTCTCACAGCAGCATGGTTGTCCTCTGCTTCTTCCGACCTCTCTCTGGCCTTTTGCCCTGTGCTTCCTCTTCTCAAAGTTTTCTTAGTCTGGTAGCCCCACCCACACTTCCTACCTGCCTTTGGCCGACCAGCGCTTTTTATTAAACCAGTGGGTGGGACAATTATTTACAATGTAATAACATAATTTCCCACAAGGAAGTCCATAGGTCCCAGAGGTAGGACTGGGTTACTGAAAATCATAGCAATTTGCTTGTTAGTACATGCCAAGATACCTAAAAACTACTGATGAGATTTGGAAATGGCACAAAATTCATCTATGAGAACATGGTTCAGGATTAACTTCAGAGGACATAGATTGAGGTCCAGAACTTCTTCCTGTGTGAGCACACATGTGAAGGAAAGAAGACAACTGAACCTATTCAGGATTCAAAGAACTCACAGCTAAGGATGGCAAACACCAGAGCTACAGGACACACAGCCAACATTCACCCAAAAAACCATTCTGCTTTCCAAAGCTAGCATGTTGGCATATGTGTGTCCCACTAGCTCTGGAACCATATGAGATTTCTAGACTTAAATAAATATTATTCTCGAAGCATAACTAGGTCTGTACTTGTGACTTCTGTGACCACATAACTAACTTTGCACATTCCAAAACTATTTCTTTCAGAAAAGATTGGATTTTCTTCAGCTGATGATCAATTCCCAGAATTCCAGTGACAAAAGTTCTCATCAAGGTAAGCAAACGTGTCATATTTACTAATGTGAAACCACAAAGACAGATAATTATTTTGGAAATATTCAAGGGGCATCCAAAGCAGACGTTGATGTCTGCAGATTACAGAATAACATTTTTGAGAATATTATATATTCATCCAGAGGAACTTTCTAGAAACACTGGATTGTTAGCGTGTTTGAGGCCTAAATAGGCAGCCATACAAATGCAATTCAATAGAAAAAGTCATCAGTGATCTCTGAATCTTGTACCACAGAACAGATCCCCAGGGATCAACTAAACCCAGAGTCAAAAGCTCTCCCTGGAGATTTGCATCTAGACATTAAGGGAAATGAATAGCCCCACAGTGGTGATGGTCACTGGAAACCCAGGATGAATGATTGCCCAGCTCTTAATTTACAGCCAAGCTTTGAGTTCCTATTTCGTTGATATGGAACATGTAGAGAAAGCTCTGGGACTAAGCACATATCCCACAACTCTTACAAGCATTTCACCTACACTATTTCCCATCAGGGATGGCTTTTGAGGAACGCATTGCTGTGTTAGTTGAAGAACAATGGTTTTCTAACCCAACCCTGCCCAGGGCAGCTAGAAGTCCCCTTGTAAGGGAGAGGCACCTGTTGATATACTTTATTATAATAAGTTTCTGGCCCAGCCTAGCCCTGAGATCCAGACCAGCAGTGACAAATAATCACACAAAGTCTCATATTAATTACATTCTCTTTGGTTCATCACTCAGGCATATATATGGCTTGCTAACTCTTACTACTTAACCCATTTCTATTCGTCTATGTTTTGCCATGTGGCCTGTGGCTTACCTGTGTTCTCTTATATCCTCCTTTCTCAGCAGAGGTCACAGCATCTCTCTTGACTCTGCTCTCCTACCCCTTCATCTATACTTGGATTTCATACCTGCTTCTAAGATGCCTTGCCACAGGTTACAACAGTCCCTTTGTTAACCAATGACATTCACAACATACAGAAAGACATCCTGCATCATTTTATACTATTTCACTTTCCCTCTTCCCACATTTATTCCCTCTTTCTTCTTTCTCACCCTCAAGCTTCTCCTACAACTCTTCTCTCATTAACATAAACGTACATTAATCCTGTTGCCTTACTATCATAATGTATATTGACACACAGGTTTAATGACATTTGCCTCGTATAGAAGCCCTGTCATATAAACTGCAAAGTCTATTCTTAAGCTAATTGAATGTTGATTTATTAAAACCAAACAGCTTTATATTTCTGCTTGGCTATCTCAGCAGACAGCAGAGTTCTGAAGTTTCACATCCATACTCTAATTTCTTGTACTGTTTACTGTACTATGAGGTTCTGGCCCGGATTTTTAGGCCTAACCTCAAGGTTTAGGCATGCAGACCCACAGACCTGCAGAGACACACGGATGCTTACAATAATTTTAGGCTGATCCGCCTAAGGCCCAGGCATATAACTTGCTAGCTCTCTACCCTTCATTAAAGCATGATTCTTCCTGTTCAGCCATGTGGCTGGGTACCTTTTCTCAGAGCAGCATAGTTGTCCTCTGCTTCTTCTGTCTTCTCTCTGGCATTCTGCTCTGTTCTTCCTGTTCCTAGAATTTTCCTAGTCCGGTAACTCCACCCACAGTTCCTGTCTGCTTTTGGCCAATTGACGCTTTTTATTAAACTCATAGGTGGGGACAATTATTTATAATGGAACAACCTAATCCCTGCAGTTTACTTTCTGGTTGTTGTTAACAAAATACCTAACAATCAGAATATAAAAGAGGAAGTGTTGATTTGAGTTATGATTCAAGCTGATCATTCATAAATTTTGTAACCTGACAACACACGGGACTAGGTATGGTCACAGAAATAGCACGGATTGACCAGGAAGAGCTGTCAGGCTACCAAAACTCAAGGCCCCATATCCATAACACAGTTTCTGCAAAGAGGCTACAACCTTCTTCTGGAGCATAATGGCTACTTGGGGACCAGGTTTCCAGACAAATAATATGGAAGGGACACTTGACATTAAACCAAAACAATAAGGTAAGTTTCATGTTCCGTAGGACAAAGAATTTGGCTGGCCTTCTTCCCGCAAAGAACATCATAGATGTCATGGTTAACAAACCAGAGGTCTACAAACTTGTCATTCATTTTTTCCTGCTCTTGCCCTCACAACATCAAGTACTTATAGGAAAGCACCACATACATACACCAGACTCATATACATTCACACATATAACACACTCACATACACACTCTCTCATACACACTCATGAACACAACACTAGTACACATACCTAAACTCATATACACACCACTAGAGACACACACACACACAGACACAGACACACAAACACACCTCATATATCATCACACATACACACACAATAATTTTTAAATTATGTAGAATGAAAATGTAAATGTGCCATATATTTATGTTTATAAAGGAGTATTGGGAAATTTTTATTCTTACAAGAAGAAAACATAAAATTGAAGAAAACATATAGATGTTTTCTACAGCTATGCCCAGACATCCAGAACAATGCTAAAAACATTGTGCCATGCTAGGAAGGCATGCTTCTTTCCTGACTCCACAACTATGGTGCTGTTGAGGGTGTTGGGATGAGAAGCAGGTCGACTAGAGGATGTATAACATAGAGAAACTGGGTTAAATGTCTTTTCTATTTTACCCCCTTGTCAGGCAATTAAAAACACCTGGATTGCTCTGCATATTCTCTATAGAGATTTGTGGTCTTCTTAGGTCCTTCCTCATCTAAACAATGATTTATACTCACTTCCTTCACCTAAAAAGTATGTCATGGGCTGATGAGATGGCTCACCAGGTAAATGCACTTGCTGCCAAACCCAAAGATCTGAGTTCAAACCTCAAGATCAAATGGTAGTAAAAGAAGTTCTCTCTGACTTCTAAAAACATGCTTTGGCCTGTTAGTCTACACACACATCCATCAATGTAAAAGTAAATGAATAGAGTGTGTTTTCTTTCCCTTCAGGTCTCTCTGATCTGGAGATTGTGGCCCAGTCTGTTTTCTTTATTTTTGCCGGCTATGAGACCACAAGCAGTACTCTTTCCATTGCTCTGTATTTGCTGGCCACTCACCCTGACGTCCAGAAGAAACTGCAGGATGAAATTGATGCCACTCTGCCCAATAAGGTGAGGGGATGGGACCCAGAGAGGGCAGTGGAGAGAGTTGATGAGTATGGTTCCTCATCACATTAGCTGAGAATCTTTGTGCAGGGCCATAACTATTGACTATTCTACCAGCTTTATTTAAGAAAGATCTGAAGATATAAATGAATGGGAAAAGTCATAGGGTACTGATTTTAGGGTTATCACTTCGTTGTAGAGAATTGTTGGTACAGCTTTATACATTGTTTGTCACCAAAAATAACCAAGAAACAGTCACAAAATCACAGTGTCATGGATTTGTGAGCATTGGTTAGTCAAGTGTCTTGGTAGTCAGCACTGCTGAGATTGTGGGCTATGCTTTTGCCTGCTTCTGGTTGAGTGTAACTGGCCTTGGCTGGCCTGGGCTAGGCAGATCAATTTAGTTCTAACAACACATGTCTCTCCACTTATAGGTGACCTGAGTAAATCTCCTAAACCTACGTTATGGTCTGTCCAAAGGTCCATATACTAACACTCAAATGTTTCCAACATTGGTCTTTACAACTCTACCAAAACTGAGAGGTTTGGGCTGTGAGGTTACCTGGTCTGTAGGGCTTTCTCTATGGATTATCATTCTCTTCAGAAGTCACAGGAAATCCTTGAAGGAACAGTCAGTGGGCTGGACCAGCAACAGAGAATGCAGCTGAGTGATGGATCCTGTTCTCACTGTGACTTTTACTAGCATTTTAATAGCAATGGCTGTATCTGTCTTCTGTCACCTTTAGTGTAGAAGAGACTACTAGTTCCTCCTAAAGTCACTTTTTTATCTAGTTTGTGTTTTTGTTGGTAATGGTGGTGATTTTGCCACACAACTGTGTTGCATACTTTTATTCAATTTTGAACTATTTTTAATTAATATAGAATTATACCGTTTTCCTCCTGCCCCTTTCTCCTTCCAGCCTGTGCTTTTAATCTCTCCCAGTCCCCAACCCTCAATTTGATAGCACCTTTGATTGTTTTTAATTACATAAATATATACATATGTTTGTGTGTATGCACATACACATAACCTGCTGAGTTCATTTTTTGTTGTTTGTGTATCTATGGTTACAAGGCTGACCACTCTGCATTGGACAACCAGTGAGACCACATAAGAGGGCTCTTCCCTGAGAGAGGCTAATTGTCCCTCCTCCAAGAGTCTTTGCTTGCCTGAAGTTCATTGTTTAGCACTGGGGCCATGTGAATTATCTCCTTCCCTGATAACATGTCCATTGATATGGCCACTGTTCTGGTCTTGTCTATGAATCCATTTCTAAGAGAGTCTATTTCACATCAATCTTCCACTTACAATCTTTCCACATCCCTTCACTTCTCCATCTTCCATGGGCTGTCAGTGCAGGAGCTATAATGTATCTCCGGTACTAAGCTCCCCAAGACCCGTGGGTCGCTACATTGCACCCAGTTGAAGTGTCCTGTGATGATCTCCATTTGATATGAAGAGGGGCTTCTTTGATGAGCAGGAGTAGCTGCCAAAGACTATCTGATCTGATGATTCTAAATCTTATATGTAATCAAGACAATAACCATCCAAGATTTTTGGAACTAGATGAAATAGAGATTTGCTTAAAGGCTATAAGGGCGGTTCATCAGTTAAGAGCTCTGACGGCTCTTTCTGAAGACCTGAGTTCAGTTCCTATTGCCTACATGAAGAGGCTCGCATCACATGGAGCGTTAGTTCTAGGGGCTCTCACACCCTCTTCTGGTCCCCAGAGCACATGAACTCACATGCACAAACCTCTACAGAGATACTTGCACATAAATAAAAATAAAGTTTATTAATAAATACTTGCTCCCACTTGTACTTTATAGAATTATGTGTACAGGTGGGACCTCTGCAAAAAGGTAACAGGTGAAATGTTGCTGTTGAGTGTAAATGTCATAAGCTATAGTAATGGGTCCTGACATAAGAAAGAAACACTAGTACATGGTAATGCTAATATTCAAGGCCCTGTCTTTGGGATCATCCGCAATTATTGTTCCTCAGTGGATAGGTTGAAGAATGTGAGTTATTAAAATTCTTTGTAGCTGGGAAGTTCTGGTGCATGTCTTTAATCCCAACACTCAGGAGTCAGAGGCAAGAGAGGTCTCTGTGAGATCAAGTCCAGACTGTTCTAAGGAGAGAGTTTCAGGACAGACAGAAAAACCCTGTCTCAAAAAAATGATTTAAAAATGCTAAGGTTTTTTTATCAATAAGAGTTATTCTGTGAATCTCCAAACACCTTAGCAGTACTTTACATATAAAAATTGTTTCAATATACTAATTTATGAGTCTCTCTATCCATCCTCCCCTCCCTCCCTCCCCCTTACCCCTCCTGCAGGCACCTGCCACTTATGATAGCCTGATACAGATGGAGTATCTGGACATGGTGGTGAATGAAACTCTCAGATTATATCCAGTTGGTGGACGACTTGAGAGGGTCTGTAAAACAGATGTTGAAGTCAATGGGGTGTTTATTCCCAAAGGGACTGTGGTGATGGTACCAACCTTTGCTCTTCACAAAGATCCAAAGTGCTGGCCAGAGCCTGAGGAGTTCCGCCCTGAAAGGTATGGCGACATGGGAAAGAGAAATTAAAAAGAACCACACTAGTCAGAGAGTGACGAATTGTCTCTTCATATTAAAGATACATTTGTAGCAGCACCAGTCTCTCTGTGTGTGCCTCTCTCTGCCAGCCTGCTTGTCTGTCTGTCTACAAACTTTTAGAAAAGTATAGCATCTGTCAAGATTTCTACAGCCCTATCTTATGTACTCTGCTTTTCAATCCTCCCAGGCTG
The DNA here is from genome assembly GCA_033318265.1 of Phyllotis vaccarum. Taxonomy (NCBI): domain Eukaryota; kingdom Metazoa; phylum Chordata; class Mammalia; order Rodentia; family Cricetidae; genus Phyllotis; species Phyllotis vaccarum. The sequence goes on along the minus strand of JARWLC010000017.1, from coordinate 67,887,747 downwards.
TTCTTAGCATTCCCATCAGGGGCAGAGAGAAGGAGCTAGCAAAAAGAAGACAGGTAAGGCAGTCCAAAAAGAGTAATTGAGAGGAGAGAAATTAATTACAGAAGGCAAAGGAAAAACAGACTTTCAATAATGGCGGATATTTTATCCTCTGATCCCAAACTGCACATGGCCAGCGGAAGTGTTAGTTGAGGCAAGATGAAAATTTCCTTCTATTGATCTCTCTTCTTGTGCATTATCATAATCATATATCACTGGGCTAAATGCACTTCTCTTGTTTAAAGATATATCTTCTTAAACTGACTGTTGTAGTACAAACCTTCAATCCCAGCACTTGAGGGCAGGGGCCAGCGGATCTCTGTGAGTTTCAGACTAGTCAGGGCTACATAGTGAGACTTTTCCTCAAAAAAAAATAAATAATAATAAATAAAAACATAAATAAATATTCTTTTGTACAACACTGAACTCATCTCAACATAACTAAAAGTTTCTCTGTGGTAAAGAGGGGGGAGAGGCCAGTAGCCTATGATTTCTATAGTATATCACCTACTCTGATGCCTAGGAGACATCACAGAAGAAAGGAAGATGAGACTATAGTACCAAGAGGGGCAGGAGATGGACTACACAATGTCTTCTGGACAAGTCATGGCCATTGATGTCTCAACACACAGCATCTGTGACTTCCTGTAAAAACCTCATGCATGCTCATGGACACACACACACACACACACACACACACACCGAGAGAGAGAGAGAGAGAGAGAGAGAGAGAGAGAGAGAGAGAGAGAGAGAGAGACTCACAAAGAGGCAGGAAAGTGGGAGGGACTAGTTTGGAATAATACAATGAAAGTTGCAGGGTCACAGTGTATTGTATACAACTCAGAAACTGTCAAAAATTAACTTTTAAAGGTTTCAGCTGAATTTGAACAAGCAGCCCAGGCAAGCATCCTGCCCCCTACTCTTTGGGTGTATCTAATAGGTAACAAGCAAGGGACAGTTGTGGGGTTTTACACTTTGACAACTTGTGTTTATCTCCTCCTGTGGGACCAGGTTCAGCAAGAAGAGCCAGGACAGCATCAGTCCCTACACATACCAGCCCTTTGGGAGTGGACCCAGGAACTGCATAGGTATGAGGTTTGCTCTCATGAACATGAAAGTCGCTCTTGTCAGAGTCCTGCAGAACTTCTCCTTCCAGCCTTGTGAGGAAACTCAGGTCAGTGTGCTTTCCAGTAAGTTACATACAACTTGATTTTTTTTATTTAATTTGACTCATCTAGATGCAGAGAAATAAATGCTTTGTCACTTTTTAATTCACTCTATGAGCCAAAAAAACTTCTTTTGTGATATCTGTTGAGGTTTGGGGCTTCTGGTTTGGGAGGCTGTGTCTTTTCCTTTGAAATATATTTTTTTCTAAATGCACGGACTTGGGAGTGGTTCTTTAAGGAAAATGCCTGCATTACAGCATGAAAATCTGAGTCTTACCCTCACACCCCAAATATTTTAAAGGTTACCTCCTAAGGAATAACAGCTCAGGAAAAATACATTTCATGTGCAAGTAAAGCGTATTTGTCCCAAAGGAATCTCTTCCTTGCTTCTGTGTTTAGTGACACTTCAGTGCTTGGCTCTCACCTGTGTTTGTTTAACTGTTTCAGATTCCTTTAAAACTAGTAAATAAAGGATTTTTTCAACCAGAAAAACCCATCATTCTAAGGGCTGTGTCCAGAGATGGAACCACAAGTGAAGCTTGACATAAAGCCTGTTATGAGGCTGTGTCCAGGGACAACAGAAGCCAATTTATTTTGTGAGGACAATGCAGAAAGCAAGAAGACACTGATTCTCTTCCTGTATGGGGGACTCTGGGCCTTCACCAAACTGCGCTTCTCCGGCCACCACAGCTCAAAAGCGCTCGATTGCCAAAATAAACAAAAGCAAGGAGATTGTGTGTGTGTGTGTGTGTGTGTGTGTGTGTGTGTGTGTGTGTGTGTGTGTGTGTGTCTTTATTTTTTGTTGGTTTCACTTTTGTATTGGGTTGGCTGGTTGGTTATTTTTAAAACAGTGTCTCATGTACCCCAGGCTGGCCTCACACTCACTACATGGCATTGGATATCCTGGAATCCCTGACAGCACTTCAGAAGAGCAGAGGTGATCATCCTGCACTTCCATGCCCAGATAAACTGTTACCTCACAGAGGAATGGGCAATTGTACTTCTTAGCTAACTGTGTCACCCTTATTTAGATATTTTTGTGCAGCTGGGATATGCAAGCTAAAGGCATGGCTATGTGGGCAAATCACTCCCTGTTCAAGTTTAAAAGGCAGAGTTCAGAGCCCCAGAATGAAAATAGAAAATGAACAGGCATGATGGCCCCTCAAAATCCAACACTGGAGAGGCAGGGACAGGGTATCCCGTGGGAAAAGTAATGGGCTAGACCAGTCAGTTGGTGATCTCTCTGCATCAGTAAAGTAGGAAAGGACTGAGGAAGAACATGTCAGCTTTGAACATACACAAGCACCGTGAACATATGCAAACATGTTCTCGCCCACAGCCGTATCACCACACATGTGTATGTGCACACAACATGCATGCATACAGGTGCAAACCATTAACTAAAAGAACAGGACTTCCGGAGTCCCCACTAGACCACAGGCAGATGCGATACAAGCTTCCAGGCTGTACCACCACCCCTGCCACCCACTGAATGTGGTTCTATCAAGACCCACTCCATGCCTGAACCCAAGCATCTGCACACCCTCCCTGTGACCAGCCCTTCTGAACACCACAGCCAACTACAGAGGCGCAGGTCAAGTCATTCTAGTGAGATAAACACAGACTCCAAGGCACAGCATCAAACCACGACAGTTGGAAAAAAAGGCTCAAGTATAGGCCACACCAGTGAAAGAGAAGATGTGTAGACGCAGGGGTAAGATGCATCCAACAGCAACAGAGCAATATGGAACCACCAGAACCCAGTGATCCTACAGCCGCAGAACCTGAGCATCCCAGAGCAACTGAAACACAAGAAAATGAACTTAAAACTGCTTTATGGAGATGATAGAGACTCTTAAAGAAGAAGGAAAAATTCTGTTAAGTTGAAGGAAAGATAAACAAAAAATTAAAAGAAAGCAATAAATCCCTTAATGAAAAACAAGAAAAAACCAAACATAAATGACACCGTTCAAGACTTAAAAACTGAAATAGACACAATAAGGAAAACACAAACTCAGAAAATTCTAGAAATGGAAAATCTGAAGAAGCAAACAGGAAATACAGGGGCAAATAACAAGAGAACACGAGAGGAGGAAGAGAGGATGTCAGGTGATGAAGACATGATAGAGAAAATAGATTCAAACGACCAAACATGAAAATAACAGGAAGAAAATGACCCAGGTCAAAGGCACACTTATTTATTTAACTATAAATCATAGAAGAAAAGTCTCACAGCCTAAAGAAGGAAATGTCTAATGAGGTACAAGAAGCTCATGAAATAAAACATAGGCTGAGCCAAAAAGACAAATATGTACATGATAACCAAAGACTAAACACATAGAATAAAAAAAATAATTTTAAGAGCTGCAAAGGGTAAAGGCCAAGAAACATAAAGGCAGACTTCTCAGAATTACAAACGGCTTCTCAATGGAGACTCTTAAAGCCAGAAGGTTCTAGACAGAAGTTGTACAGAAACTAACAGAGCACAGATGTCAGCTCAGACTAATATACGCAGCAAAATTCTCAATCAACATAGACAGAAAAAAATAACATCTTTCCTGACAAAACCAGATTTAAATCATACCTATCCACAAAATCAGTACTTCAAAAAGTACTAAAAGGTAAACTCACCTAAGCCACTCAATTATATCCACAAAAAAAAAAAAATGCATGTGCTAACGATAGGTAGATTTTCTGCTTCTGGAAGGACCCCACACACCTTTTTCTTTCCATTATGATCATCAAATAAGCCTCGATTTGAACCCACTGACCAATAACACTTCATAGAAAAATGCAGACCATTTGGTAATGAGTGTATAAAATTGTTTTTGTTTTGAATGCCTCTAAATAGCAGTAAGTATACATTTTATCGGCACAGTAACCCAGGCAAGCGTTGCATTGAAATTTTAGTAGATTACTTTTCTTAATTAATCCTGATAAATGTTCTGTAAAGGGAATCTAATCCCCATAAGTGGAAATAAGAAAAGGTCTCTAGAGTAAGCAGTTTATCCTAAGTCACACAGTAAGGACACAGAGTCCATTCTCTCTTCTCTGTGCCCACAAGCCATGGGCAGATGGATGATGGCAGGTTATCACATGGTCTCCACCAAGGGAGTGAGCACATTATATGGTGATTATAGATATGCATAAACACAAGCAGGACTCATGAAGGGAAAAAGGTCTCCGTATATTTTGAAACAATTGTCACTATTCCACAGACATGAAATATGTGCCAAATATCCAAAAAATACTTCATTACTGTCAATCTTTCCCAAGAGCTCAGAATTTTATGATAATAGCAACATATATGCAATATGGGACAAATTTAGGTACTTGATGATTGAAAATTATTTAAATATCTCCCAAATTATACAATTTCTTTTCTTGTAAACAATTCAGATTACAGTAGAATTATGAACAAATTTACCAGTTTGGGGTGATTTCTAGAAAACAAGATACATTTATGAGGCTGCCTGTTGTAAAAAAACCAATGTTTTGGTTGATTCATTAATATGAGGAAAATAAACACATGTAAGCTAAAGAACACTGAGGGAAGGAATAGTGGGCTATTCTATATATGAGCAAGGCTTGTGGGTAATGGTGGAGTGGAGATACGCTCCACATCCCAACACTGCTGTTGCCATTATGATCTCATGTTGAGCACCATGTGTCTCTGAGTACTACAGGGACATTCTGAGCATCTACATTGTTTCCTACTCTTTGCATGTGACAATGATCAGCGTTCCTGTGAATAGATCATGACTAATGGAAAAGGGATCCTGTCACAGAGTTTTCAAAGGTTTAGAAATGTTGCCTGAGCTGCACTATCAGAAGCTTACAACTGATTTCTTTGGGGAAGATTGATGAATTCCTAGGTGAGGCTGACAAAATCTACTATAACACTGAATAAAAACAGCATGAGTAATATCCCAGAAAGAATGGCTCCATCTCAGATCTCACACCCACCCACATCTTGTGGCATTTCATTAACAGTTGTTGGTATAAATTTCAAAAGGAATTTTTATTTAAGCTTTTTGGGATAGATCTTGAGATAAATATTCACATGAAGAAAATGACCTATTTCCAATTTTGTAGAGCCTAATGAAATTGATTTCTTTAATGGTGCTAAGTGGTGGTTGTTCAGCCTGTCTAGACAAACAAAGCACCTGTCAGCAGATTACCTGTACCTGAAGATGGCTAAAGACTGCCTCTAGTCATTTACCAGAGGAAACTGAAAATAATCAGAAATTCTTCCCAACTATACAGTTGAAAGCCACACCTCAGTCACTGAAGGAAAAAACTGTCTGCTTCACAAGTCTATTTGCAGAATCATGGGCTGTGAATTTGCTGATTACATTATACATTATCTTCCAAAATGGGCTACACACCCTTACACACCCACCCATCCTCTCCCTCAACAGGGCAAAATTCCCAAGGCAGGTCAGCTCAGCTTGACTCATCCACTCCATGCAAGTCTGATTTCCTCTTCCCAAAATCAAGACTGGGTTAGATTTTTTTCTTTCCTAGGAATTGGCTCAAAGGTACCAGTCTATGCACAGGAACACAGTCTGAATCCAATCCTCGAGGCTCCACATACTGCCCATGCCAACTGACAGTTGTCTACCCTTGGAGGGTCTAGCTCCTTTCCTTGATTCAGTAAGCTCCCCAGAACTCCGGCTATCAATCATTGTGGGAAAGGCTTAATTTTGTCCTCTGGGATAGGATGATGTTTCAGGAACATCACTGTCTTTTTGAGAAGTGATCAATTATATCCAACCAGCACCATTGTTTTATGGAGAAGATCAAAATGAATTTAGCCAATAATGTGGAAACAGTTCCTTCAAAGAGCCATTTAAAAGTGTTGTACTATTTTTCCTGAGTATTGCATGATGCATTTTATCAGCTTTTATAAATCTGGAATTTGAGGTGAATTATATTGCTTATCCTTAAAATAATTCATCTTTACCTGTAAATTAAAATATTGTAGATGAAAGATTTACGACTTTGGGTTGTGTAAAGAGAAATGTGATGCATAGATGCACTAATGAGAATATTTTGGCGTGTTATTTTACACTTAATATATTTTCTTGTAACAAATGTTTCCTGATTTGAGCTTTTTTAGGTTTAATTATACCCATGTCTACAGAATCCTCTGTTTCTCTTTCCACAAAGCACGTAAAGGCAGAGAATTCGTTATAATTTTGGATTTTACTTCTTTAATACAGGTCTGTACAACATAACAACTCTGAATAAGCTTTTGCATTGTTAGCCCTCTTGACCCATTGGAATAATTAAATTATTCCTCCAAACTTGGGTCTTTTTCAATTCTTTGGACTAAATTTTCAGTACATTCAAAGAGTGCCTAACACTGAAGAAAACAGTGTGTTTGTTAGTGATGTTATGTTCAGTTTGGGCTAACAGTTTCACAGTAAGCAATTAGAGCCTTCCATAATTATAAATGTTTATTTGTTTGTCATCAAGACAGGGCTTCTTTGTTCAGATTTGGCTGGCCTGGAATTTATTCTGTAGATCAGGCGGGCTTCAAGACTACCTGCCTCTGCCTCTCAAGTGCTGGGATTAGAAGCATTACCACCACTACTCAGTCCCAAAGGTCTTTTTTTCCTTATTGTTTGTAGTTTAGCATATACTGAAGCTCATAGGTACCTTCGAAATTAACTTCATATTGGACCTTGACATAATCTTTGATAAATGGAACATTGGTAAACATCAACCTCTTTACCTTCTGAAAATTCTTCTACCATAGAAAGAAGGCTGGGCTAACTTGATGTAGAAAAAAAACAAATCGCTACTTACAAGTTCAAATGACAGACATGTTATTGAACCCAAGATTAGCTGGTAGATGTCTGAACAGCCATGTGTTACATAGCTAAGACCAGATAAAAATGCCCAGCTGAGCATCCTACAAACAACTAGTTTGTCAGGAACAAAAATGATTGTCATGTTTTGTTATGGCATGTCATGTCATCAAAAATGAAATATTTATTTTCATAATAAAGAATATGATTAATACAATAAATCAAATACTTTTAATGCATATAATATATTCAATAGAAGTCAAAGAACATAACATAGAAAACGAGATATTTTGGAGATAAACTTTTCTAAGTTGTGAATAGGTGGAAGGAGGCATCAGCTCAGACGTTTCTCTTACTTTATGCTTGGTCTTATGATACTTTTGTTGAAGTCATTTATTTCTCTACAGACAGGATTTAAACAAAGCTCTAAAAAATATTTCCAGAATTTTTTAAAAGGGTTATCAGAAAAATACTATAACAATAAATGAAGGAAGAAGTAATATGTGGTTACAGGGATAATAGTCTCTAAATTAATGAAAAAAATCATAGACAGGTCGGTAAACAGTGTGATCCAGATAGAGCTGCAGTTGTCCCTTGTGCACAACACTGTGGCATTCAATGCTCCTGAGTGGTAGGTTGTCCCATAGTCACTGTTGATTGAAAAATATGTTATTTTAGTGCAGATATCCTCTCAGACACTAGACTTAAACTTAGTTCTTATTAAAATGATTCTAAAAGCATTTGAAACAATTAGAAAAAAGGCATCAAGCAAAGAAATGTCAGGAACATGGAGATGAAAGGAAGAAAGAGAAACAGCATCAAGTTCTGAATCTCGTTTCTGTTCAGACAGTGAATTATGAACAGGAAGTGAGCTATGAATCCTTGGGATTATATGCTACTAACTGCTGACGGCGGAAAAACCTTCATTACACACAATTTATTATTTCAGAAATTCCTTTTGCACTGTATCATATTTAAATCATGTAATAGACTATTCATTTTGATGTTTTATCTGCATTTGAGATGGAGCAATCAGGGTGAGAGACTATTGCGAAGGTGCTAACACAGTAAATAGCAGTCCAGGGCTTTGTTCTTTGAAAGATTTAATATTTTATCAAGTAATGTTTCTCAGGGCTTCTGGTTCCTCATTCATGTCCCAAACACTGCACCATTGTGCATAGTCTTATGGACTGTGGTGACATATTGTGTATTTAATAAGATCAGACTGAATTATCAGAGGAGAGAGCCATCACTTCAACCTTATTATCTTTTTCTGTGACAGGGTTTTTGTGTAACAGTCCTGGCTGTCCTGGAACTTGTTTTGAACACCAGGCTAGTCTCAAACTCACAGAGATCCTCCTGCCTCTGTCTCACAAATGCTGGGACCAACAGCATTCAGCACTTCAGGGAGCCATAGAGAGATGGCTCTGTCCTCTGGTATTCCTGGATGATGTTATCAATATGCTATATATGACCACAATGGACCACTAATGAGCTACAGGATTCAATTTACGTTTTGACTGAAACATTCCAAATCTAGTCATGAGTCGGTATGTCCTGGCCTTACATCCTTTGCTCAGCAACCACCTGGACTTCTAGATACTTTTCGTGATGTCATGTCCTTTGAATGAGTCTTTCATTCCCTTCGGCTCTTAGTATTTATAGTTCTCAGTGTAGAAAGCTGTTGTCAAGAGTCACAAACTGACAAAGATTACACTCTAACCTGAAAGAAATTGACAATGTAACCTGCGTTACTACAAAAAACCCTTACCTTACCAAAGATTGCCTTAGTTTTCAGAGGTAGAGTTATGGCAGTCAGGCCTATTAACTAAAGTTTATAAAACATTTAAGGCTTACTGTAGCTCAGTCTTGTCCCTAATATGATAAACTTGTTCTCACGCAGCATAAACTTCTCCACATCCAGTCTAGTGCTCAGAGGGATGCTGGAAATTCAATAAATGTGTCCAGTGATAATTCAGTGACTTATTTGAAATTCAACAGGACAAAACATGAGACAAATTTTTGATATACTTTGTCAGGATTCAAGGACTAATGCTCAGCACAACCTTTCATGTTGAATCACTTCAAATGCAATTGTACGCATGACAAATGTTTCACATCACAAGAATGAAGACTCAGACTACAGAAGGAGATCTCAGACTAGTGTGGAGTTCAAGGTAGAAGCTGACAGGGTGATGTGAGGCAGAGTGTGCTGAGAGGGTCATTTCCATTGTGCCCCTGCCATCATCCAGAAGGTGATGTTTTTGCTTAAATGAGTGAGACTGACAAGAACACATTTTACTCTTCTGTTTCTGTCTATAAATCACTAAGACCTAAATGTTTTTTCTTTAAAAGTTTCTGGAAACACTGTGGCACCGGAAGGAGGAGGAGCAGGAGAAAATACTTACCAGAACTGGAGCAGGCAGCTCACCACCTTCACAAATATCCATGAGGGTCTTTCATGTGCCCAGGGTTTGGGTCTGGTGTGTCCAAACGGACATAGTCAGGGCTCCGTCGAAAAATCCAATTTATGAAAGATCTCCTTCTAACAGTTGTATTTGATCCTGAGGAGGAATGGAGGTCATTACTTGCAGTATTTTGAAGATTTTCCTCCATGGTACCGTAATGCTTGCTTAAATATGCTGCATATACCAAGCAATTTCAAAGTGAACAGAGGGGGCATGCTGGAGATGATGAATGAAACTACACCAAATATTTTATCTACGTGCTCTCTTGTTTCATCTGGGGTTCACTCCTTAAATAAACTGAACTCTTTGAACATAGGATCCTGACTCTAAGGACCAGCACCAAGTCAGTTACTCAAAGCTCTAGATAAGTGTGTTCCCTTGGAATATGCTTAGAAGTCTGAAAACTAGTAAGCCACAATGAGGAGAAATTAACCTTTGTTTAGGTGACTTCTGGCTTTTTCCAACAAAACCACTTCCTTAGCTAGACTTCATTTGGATGAGCAACCACTAACAGGTATAACGGTCCTGAGGCTGTGCGTTCCCATTAATCTGATTAATATCCTATTATCTTAAAACAGAGAAAAAGGAGAAAGCACGCATCCTCACATTCTGGAGGATATTTCTTCACGTCAATAGGAACAAACATTTCATAACTAAACAGGGAAATAGGCATTTCAAGTAACCTAGTATTCTCAAACTGATTTCATTATTTCGAACAATATCCAAATATGTCCAGCATCTCAGTTCACTGTGGGTAGTGTCACCCCTGGAAAGGTGGTCCTGGGCAAGGTAGGAAATGAGAATGAGCAAGTCAGGAGGAGCAAGCCAGTAAGCAGCACTCTGCTAAGGCTGCTGCAGACTTCTTTATCTGTTTGAGTCCTTCCCTGTGTTAGCCTGGAGGTTTAGGGACAAAATGATTCTGGCCATCTCCTTCTAGCCAGAAGCAGGTGCTTGCAATCTGATAACCACCAAAGAGATTCTGGCCAGGGGTGAGCACTCAGGAAAGCCCAGGCAAAACGATGATTAAAGCAGATACGTAGCTCCGGATTCCAAAGTGACCACTGGACACAAGACACACCTCTATACCAAATCCAGCCAATACCCCAATACTTAACAAGCATGTCACTCCCTCCCTCCACTCCTACCAAAGGCCCTTTAGTCAGTCCAGATAAGAGACTATAGACCTCCTACTGTAAGGGCATTAACCTACCCAGGAACAACACATCCCTTAAAAGAAACCTGTCTTTGACATTTTAATTCGACTCCATTAGATTTATTTCAGAGGTGAGCCAGTTGTCAGTCCTTTGGTGCAGAAATCCTGGGACGATGTGACCTCCAGCTTGCAAGGACCCAGGCCCAGAGGCAAACTGTTGGACACTCCTATCCTTTGTTCTCCTAGCTTCCCCTTTGACTTGATTGACCTGTCAATCATCTTTCTGGAGAGCTGTGGGTGGCTACAGAAGGCACAAGGTACATATTTGGTTTTGTGTGTTTTATTTTATTTTGTTTTGTTTTTCTAACATAAGTCACCTCCAGGCAGGAAAAGCTCACAGTAGAATAAAGGCAGCCTTTGTTCAGAAGGGTGGGATGGCTCCTCCCCAAGACTTGTCCACCCCATTAATCAGACCTTAGGCTGGGAGCTACCCTTGCATTTATGCTGCAGCTGTAATGGATGGGCAACTCCAGATTGAACTCCAATCCTCGGTCACCCCTGAGGTGCCTGCTTGGAACTTTGTCTAAATTGGAGCATCCCCAGGCCATAGACCTGGTCACTGGTTTCTCCTTTCTCCTTGACATGTAGACAATATATCTTGGATAATGAGTCCAAAAGGCCATCCAAGGGCACCTTTTGACTTTGGGATCATCCGTAGTGATTTAGAAAATATTTGCACATTTCTGTCAGTGGGCTGAGCCTCCTTATGAACAAGGATCCTGAGATTTATGCCCTTTCTTCCACACCCAGGGCTGACCCTGAGCCTTCAGGCTGAGCTGAGCCTCCTGTAGCTCTGGCTTCCCCTCCCCCACCTCTTCCAGCCCTGTCCTCTGCTCCTTCTACTCTTTTCCTACTTGGTCCACTCCACCCACCCTGTCCCCACTGTCCTAAATCCCTTTTTACTGACTTCTTTCCTCTCCACTCCCCTCCCCCATTCCTGCTTTGGCTTCTTTACAACACTGGTCCACTGACCCACACCTCCCTATATGCCGGTCCTCTGTCCCTCTGGACTCCATCTTCCTGGTCACTGGCAGCACTGGTCTGCCCCTCCAGGGTCCTTCCCTGTGGCAGCACATGTACAGCCCTACAGGACCCCCTGGTCTCTGCCCCGTCCAGAGAAGACTCTAGTCAAAGGTGTCATTCAGGCTCATGTTCCTTCTACCTCCGTGACTTTGCTAATGATGAACAAGGTTGGGTTCTTTCTCCACTAATCCCTCTGCGTACACAGGACAGATCCATCACATAACTCAGATCTACAATTTAACCTGCCATGGTCTCTGCATTATTCAGTCCATCATTCTTGTGCTTGAGGAACTCTAGAGAGTCCATAAAATGGCCAGAAAGAGTGCGGACCAGACACATGTGATGGGTCCTATGATATGACTCTAGTGGGTAATGAAACTTGCAGTCTCCATCCTGGACCCTGACTGAAACAACCAGCATGGACAGGACAGACACCAGAGAAGGGACATTATGTTCCTATATCTCCTGGAAGGCATGGAGACAAGTTCTAACAAGGTAGTTAACTGATAGACCTTCTGAGGTTACCCAACAAAGAGATGAGAGTCCAGCAGTTTTTTTTAACAGATTACAAGAGGCCATGATGCGCATTACCCACCCTCTCCAGCAGGAGGCCACGGTAATGGACTCTAACTTTATTTTACAATCTGCTCCAGATATTTGAAACTCAAAAAGGTTGAGGACAGACCCCAAACCCCAATTCAAGACTTGGTGAAGGTGGTCTTCAAGGTCTTTAATGCTCAACATAATGGGCCCTAGTCTTCCAACAGGGTCCAGTGAGACAGATCTTTACTCAACATGGCCAAGCCCAGCATCTAAGGCAAACAACATCCTCCTCAAAGGGAAAAGGGAGATGTCTAAGGTCCCACCCCCCTTTTGTGGGAGAGACTAAATTCACTTCAGCCAGGAGCCTGTTTTCGGTAGGGTAAGGAAGGCTACTGGTCCTGCATCTCTCCTAATCCCCAACCAATAACAGCTGTGGCCTCTCTGCCAGCAACATGGCCACTGGAAATCTGAGTGCCCCAGTTGGAACTTGACCTCTGTGCCCCTCCACAGAAGCCCAGGCTCACCTCAGGGTCATTTCAAACTCCTCAGATGATTGAGCTTCTCAGCTTGCCAGGGGACTGAGAGTGTCTAACCAGGGAAACCCCAATTACCCTGCCCTAGCCTAGGTAGTCAGTAAGTCCTCTAGCTTCCGAAGACTGAGGGGTCACCTTCCAGGTCCTCACCTCCCACTTGAGCTCTACAGTCCCTTCCCTGGTCTCAATAATGGTGTTTCAGTTACTGTCTGTTATGGGGATATTTCATATTTAATTAAAAAAGATGTCTGAGATATCTAAAGGATCTACCCACATTCAGTCTAGGAGGATCAAAGTGTGGTGACTTACACCTTTAATCCAAGGCATGGTGAATGTCTGGGAATGGTGACCTATGCCCTTAATCTCATCAAATCTGAGTTTGAGGCCAGTTTATTTTACAGAGGGAGTTCCAGGCTCCCAGGCAGTCCGTGGTGGTGCCACGCCTCTAGTCTTAACCTGAATGAAAAACAACTGGGTGAAGAGCATATTTACGGCAGGCATAGAAAGAAAGAGCAGGCAATAGAATCAGGAGGAGTGAGGGTGAGGAAGCTGGAAGTCAACTGGTGAGATCTGACTGTGGTGTTTCCTCTCTTTGATATCTCAGCCTTTCCCTGAGATCTGGCTCTGAGTTTCCTTTATTCTTGCAACAACTTGTATTAAGGGATATTAAAATAATAAAACTATAACTCAGCAGATTGTCTTTTTGTTTATGATGTTACAGTGAATTTATTTGACGTGTTGTCAACTTATTACTGACACAAATAACATGTGTACCTGTAAACTGTGATATAAATCAAGTAAAAAAAATAGCTGTAGTGTTTCCACTTCAACAAGCACAACCAAAACACATTTAGCAAAATTTCTTTCCTTGTGTAAACACTGGCCCAGCTGATAATGTGTTTCATTAGGTAAAGAGGTATCAGTAAGGTAACATTGGAATTATTGGTGGGAAATAGAAACAGAAGGATTTAAGAATCTGTACATTTAAAATCTTGAAGCAAACTAAGAGACTCACTGGTCTGGTCTTCTGGTAGATTCTTCGGCTTCAGGATGAATACTCCCGGCTCATGTGGGGCCTGAAGTTCCCGGATCGCCTTGTCCCTATCAAGATAAAGCCTGTAGTCTTTTGGCCCCAGTGCCACGAAGGCAGAATTTCGAAGTTCACTCATTCCGATGGCATATGGGTTCTCATGACCTATGTAGACGAAATATTAAATACAGATTAATGATAAGAGTGATGGATGACCAAACAGATCTTCTGGTGAGCATGTGCACACATTGAAATGATCTGGCTCCTGGAGTCCTCAGAGAATCAGGTCTAGTGAAGCAGGGGTCCAAGCATAGACTTTAAAAGATTACAGGATAAAATTTGAACATGTTGTCTTGCTAAGCAGACCATGTACATTGGAGATCTGCATAGAGCCTTCTAGCTCTAGACTTATCATTTGAGTCATGTGTCCTCCATATATTGAAAGTTATCAGGAAAAAAGTATATATTAATTTCTTCTTCATTACAATATTTTCAATAATTTAACAATACATAGTATGGTAATTCTGGTCAGTATCTTCTCCAAGATGGTTTCATTTCCCTCTGTAAGTTCTGAAGCTGAGGATCTCTAGTGTAGTGTAGTGGTTTTCGTATGCCTTCCTTCTGTTTTTACACCAGACATCTGTCACAGGAACGTCACAGAACACTAGAAACACAAAGCCCCTGTAAGGCTGCATTTACCAGACAGGAGACCACACATGTCTCATCAAGATTTACAAGTATACTCCTTGGTTTATTGTTTCATGCTTTCAATTACTTCCTCTACAAAGAATTCTCAAATCCTTTATGTAAAAATAAATTTCCTCTTTTTACAGGAAATCTCTTTTCCTCATTTCTCCCTAATCACTGGTGAAACTTGCATGCTCTTGCTGTCCCCTTCATGGAGCACAGATGCGATGCATTTGGGACAAAAAACTACAGCTGCAATGTAGGTTTTCAGCAGCAGTGACAGGGGTCCAGGAAGCTTCTATAGGAGAGACACAGAACCAACTACAAGGGCATCAGGATAACACTTAATGAAAACCTGAGAAGCTCTGAGTGTGTTTCCATTCTGAAAGAGCTTGTACTGCTTCGTATTATGTCTACTGGAAGGATTCTCAATTAACAAAAAAAAAAATGCCTTAATATGTCTGGCCTAGAGGCAAAATCTGGTTCAGTTTCGTTCAGTTTCTTTATAGTGATTATCTATGACCAACATGGCTTAGGTTCTGGAAGCCTCACTAGGGCCTGTGAAGGAATGAAGGAAAGACTGGCAGAGACAGACCTACAGTAAAGCTAGAATTTTCTAATCCCCCACACACAGATCCTCAGGATGATTATTTAGTACAGTACAAGGGTAAGGTTAGCTACTCTCCCAGGTGGTCTCTGTAGGTGTCCCCATACAAGCTGTAAACACCCTGGGGGAGGAAGCTGCATGTGCTGATCTTACACACTCTGGTCAGTCTTTTATAAACACTCAGACTCCCAAGGAAAGCTGTGATATTTATCTTGGGCCTGGTCCATATAAGGAGAGAGCTTTGCCAAATATTCCATGTGTGAAAGCCTTTGAAATCCCCAACATGATCATGCCCTTGTCAAACCCCACATTCACTGGGGAACTTCACTCATTCAAAGATTCCTCTGTTCCCTACAAGTTGATGAAGAAGGGCCTGTCTGATACCCATGGAGCCTGACCTGGGTAAACGGTCTTTGATGCTGTAAGAAAGACTAAGCACAGTAATATAGACCAAGACAAGTAAATATCAGTCCCACCTGACATCTCCATCAGGTCTTACCTCCAGTTCCCCCAATTGATTGATTTCTTTCTGACTTACTAGACAGTGAACTCTTAGAGGAAAATTAAAGAAATCCATTCTTCTCCAAGCTGATTATGGTTATGGTCCATTATCACAGTAATATAGAACCTAACTGAAACAGAGCCACCATGATTGACAGGGTATAACAGACATGGTACACAAACCTGTTCCAATTCTTGGTGTCAAGGTAACATTTTATAAAGTTAATACACATTAACTTTAAATTAAGTAAATGTAGTTCCAGTTTCTGACTGGTCTGTCCCTGTGTATGTCTTGGGTACTCCTTGTATTTTAAGACTGACCACATATTGTAACATACAGAGATCTCATGGGATGCTTCAATTTACATCTATTCAGAGTATAAGTGTTTGCAGAGTCCACAGTTCCAATTGGCACATCTAAAATGCAAATTCTTTCCCTCAGGTTGGCAATTTCTTGAGAGAATAGGAAGGAAGCTGTAAGAACAGGAGATCCAGGGCCTTTTCTGGAAGATGCCATCTTCAGTATATGAGAGGAAACTTCACCCAGGAAATCTCAATAGAATTGCCCCAATGAGACTTCAAAGTGGCACCAAAAAGGAACTGCCACTATGTTTAAGATAAATTTCACATGACCCCACCCTGAGATGAAAAGGTAAAGACTGTTCAGAGGAAGAATCAGTCGTTCACAGGGATGAACCAAGTAATAATTATCCTTTCACAATTGCTCATCTTGAAACAAACACCAATATTAGCAATGCAAAAGGTGTTATCTCTCTCCTTATACACACACACACAGCACACACATACACATACACACACCCCACACACATACAGACACATACACGTGCACACAACACACACACACACAGACACACACACACATCAACCAAAGAAGATTAACTTCAAAAGTGGTGTGGGGAGAATTCAGGAAGAGGTAAAGGGGCCAGATGGAGGGATGGAAATGATGGCAATATTATTTATACATGGAACACACAAAATGGACATAAATGTTAAAAGATTTTATCATGTACTTTCATATATCATAACTGTAAGGAAAGGACATGTCATACGATGTTTACCATTTGGGTATTTTAGCTTAAGAAGAACAGTGACAACTGTAACAATTTAGAGCGAATTTAACAATTCTTTTAACTCAGTCAATGCCTCCTTGGGTTTCTCAGCGGCTTACCGTAGAGTGGACGTGGCTCTTCTTCCTTGCTAGGAGAGAACCACAGTTGATAATCTTCCTCAGCATTCTGAAAAACAGAAGTCACAGTGTACCCGTCTCCTTACACACAGTGTTTATTTTCTACCCTCCTCTGCATCTCTAAAGCTGCAAGATACTGAGTCAGGCAAGAACTCCGTTCTATGTTGAGGAGCCTGTGTAGAAACTGTGTAGGTTCGGTGATCCCTGCTCCCCTGAATCTACAGAGAACCAATGTCCCTGCCTTCCCATTTCTGGTAGAACAGATTTGTCAGAGCAAAATGTAACCTTTCTGCTACATTTTTGTCATACGGGAAATGAAAATCACTCCATGTTCTGTCTCTAAGCAAGAAAAGAGCCTCTGTCACCAACCCTACAGGCCTTGAAGAATGTTGAGTTCTGCCAGAGCATGCTACTGTTCAGACAGACTATTTCTCCAGTGTCACAGGACCACCATGTCAATGACTGAGCAAAAGTAAATTAAAATCCTTGAAACCTCAGCAATCTGAGTAAGGAGACAAAATCTAGGGAGGCCTGGAGGAGACTAGAACATGAAATCAGCATTTGAACTTCACTCACAGAATCCCCACCCTACAGAGAGAAAAACATACAGTATCTAACCTTAATAATAACCCAGAGCAGAAAACAAAACCCACAAGAGATTAGCAGCCCATGACCCTGGGTTCCATTTGAAACTAGCAAGTGTAAATTATGTAGCTTCTATTGAATTTTGTTAGGGACCCATAGAGATGCCTAAAAAAATATGCATCAAGTAGAGTCATGACTTATTAATATTTTGTTCAGTTTCGATCTTTAATAGAAAGTAGTGACATTTATTCAAAGGCTGAGTTCCCATTTGTTATGTTAGATAACAGTAAGTACTCTCCAACCTGCAGATGTATATACACACACATATATACACACAAAATGAATGCATGAATGACCTATACTCAAGATCATTTTCAAAATATGCTTTTCTCTTTCCCAGTTATTTCAGGCATCATGTGTTAGATTCTTGGGCTAGGTATTCAGAGGATGTAGCTCTAGTGAAATATTCTAGTTGAAATTGTATATTAAAACTGTCATTATGTAATTATTAGTTTGAAATTTTGTCCTTAGGGACAAGTCAGTATCAAAAATGTTTATATGACAAGGAAGACATAGAAAATGACACTAAACAATATGTTGTGATGTGCATTAACAACTTTACAACAGGTATATACACAGATTCACAAACAAGTCATGTATACGTGCCTTTTCGTGTTCAACACAGAGACACATACTGTTTCTTGTGATCTACTGCTACAAACGTACATCACGTTCTGCTCCTTCATATGAAATTTACTGGAGAATACAAGAGCAGTGGCCACATAGAGACTAATGCAACAAGCCAGCTGATTTTAATTCTGAACATGGAAGGAAGATGGAAATGTTTCATACATAGAGTAATCAAGCATTTGGCAGTGATGTTTATATGTTTGTTGAAATATTAATGGATCACAAAGGAAGACACTTTATAAATAAAAAGAGTGTTCAAGTCTCTTACGGGAATTCCCAGCAATGGTCGCAACTTCTTGATGATATCATTCACTGTGTCCAATCGTGCTGCTGTGACAGTGAATGACTGGAGAAAGCACAGCAATAAAATGTTACTAATAATGTTCATGAAATGCCTGATTTCATAACTATTTATCCAAACATTTTCCACATTACATAACCAAAGCTCGGTTCACTTAACGGCAAAGGGAAACACATATAAGACTTGTATCATGAGTATAAGTTTTCTTTCTTTTACATAAACTGAAAACAGGAAATCAGATTTTAGTCTAATATGTATCTCCTTAAGGATTTGGATCAGTCAAAACGTAATAGAATGTGCACTGTTGAACTGGATTATGGAGGATGATTAAAACAAAAGAGATTTTCCTCAAGTCCTGTGACACTAAATAATACTCCAGAATTACATGCTATAAAGAAGGGAGCAACTGTGCTGTCTTTTATTATATGCCACACACACATGCACACACACACACACCTACACACACACACACACAAGATTTAAAGGTCAAAAATGTTAGAGTGATTTCAGATGAGACATAGGCTCTTATGATCAGCTATGAGTTTGCTTTCTTAATGGAAAGGAAATAATTTGTAGAGAAAGGGAAGAGATTTCCCATGTCACAAAACTTGTTATAGAATTAATTTATGTCATTACATACCATGTATTCCATTCTCAAAAACTCATACAAACTGCTATAGAATTTGTAACAACAACCTGTGCAGTGAGGATTTCTCTGACCCTGGATTTCTGGTGAACTTGGTTTCCCTTGGAATCTGTTGAGATGATGCATGTATGAATCAAGAATGAAGATTTGGGTCATTAAATTTTTATCCCTACGTTGGTCAGTGACTAAGTTCTTTATGGTAGGAGATACCTACTACACTTTTTGATTATAAACTGTGTGCAGAAAGAGGTTGGTGTTCCCAGACCATTGCAAGGACAGATGACACTCAGTGGGCAAGAAAGTGAACTGTGTCCACAGATTTTTGAAAGCAGATGTATCTGCATCTGTAGATGTTTCCTCTGGCCAACAGCACTTAGAGAAGAAAAACAGAGGAAATGACCCTCTCTAAAAACAGTAAACAGTGTTAAAAGAGATCCTTTCAGAATCTAAAAATCTTACATTCATTCTAGTCAATGAACAGCTACACATCACAAGCTTAATAAAACTCCAAATGCCAAAGAATAGATGGCTTCTATTAAAGTACTTAGATAGTGGAGTCCAATAGATCCCAAAATACTAAGCTATTAACATTTCTCTTGATGAAATCAACACTCAGAAGTCAATGAAAAACACCCATGGCTGAAGATAGTACATATTTGAGTCATACAACCACAGAGAAATAAGCTGATATTGACTGGAAATTCATGCCCACTCACTAACTCTGATGATACTCAAGTTTGAGATACATGCAACTGGAAGACAATAGCAGTCTTCCGCATAAAAAATGGTTGTGGACCCTGCAATATACGATAATGACTATCCCAGCAGGAGATATACAGGGTGCGATAGTACCTAAATCAAGATGATTTTCTATTCACACACACACACACACGCACCTGCACACGCACACGCGCACGTACACACACACACACACACACACACACACACACACACACACACACACACACACGTACGTTAAGCACAAAACCATTTGCCACAAATGAAATCAAGCAGGAAGGAAAGCATTTTCCTTCAGAAAGGTCTGCTCATCTTTCTCTCCAGCAGTCTGGTAGAAAACTTAGGTGAGAACATTCTCATTCTTACTGGACAGGGTAGACTTTCATTCTGTCACTTGCCTCCTTCACTGCTATGTTTTCTAGTATAGAAAGTTTGTACAGAACTAAGCATAGAATGTATTTAAAATATTTTCTTCATCACGAATATATTAGTTAATGTACACTTCTAAAGTTTACCACCCCAATGCAGGGCACCTATATATAAAATTCAAGCACATACTAATCTCTTTATAGTAACTATCACTCTCAACTCATTAACTCCTGGTCGTTTCATAAAAACAAAGACCTCCAGATTCTGGATTATCACATAACAGATAAGTGCAATGCCAGCCCCACCTGTGGGCTCTTCTCAGGAAATATATCATGCTAGATTAATAGACGGCAAATGCAATTTCTGTGCCCAGCTGAGGTGTGGATTGGCAAATGTCTAGCACATGTGAGACCCTTTATTTTCAATGCTGCTCACACACTACACTCACAACACACACACATACACACACACACACAAATACACACAAACACAATACACAAAAAACTACCAACATACAAACCAATGTTATTTCTAATAACACAAATAAACTATAGACAAATAAAATAATAATTTTTTATGGCTAAGACATACATAAACATGCAAGATAAAAGAGCCACAGTGCATTTAACAGATCGCGCACACAGACAGACAGACATGCTCACACATGCACAGGTGCATACACACACACCACTCACACATGCACAGATGCGCACACACACAAATGAATATTAATAAACAGGTGAGTAACGTAGAGTGCATGTCATTCTTCGTCTTGTTTAAACTTTCCTGTATGGTCAAAACTATGGTTTTTAAGAAAAACTATTTTAAAGTAACTAAAAAATATTTAAAAGTTGGTAGAGTCCAAAAATTGAATCCATAGAAACAATGTTAACTGAAAGAAACACAAATCACAGTGAGAAATGTCTGTAACAAGCTTTATAACCACACCTCTCTTGTTAAGTCACCAGACACAAGTAATTTGTTCAGCATATTGTACTGTAACTAACATGGATCAACCCTGCCTTACAGTAAGTAGTACTCTCGTATATACGCAAAGACATGTTTGTTTGCAAATATCCTTTCAGGTGGCACTATCTAAATTTTCCATCTTCCTCTACACCCCCTATTGTCATCAGCCCTATCTTATTATCTCCTCCTCCTCTCCTCCCTGCCCCTACACTTCCTCAGTCAGTTCCATGCAAGGACATATTGGTCTTTTGAGCACATACAGTATTCCAGCTTGGGATGTCCTCTGTGAGGGTCTCAATTGCAATGTCTTTTCCACGGTCTTTCTCCAAATGCTCATTAATTGATCTGGTGAAATGCAATAAAAACACAAAAAGTGAGGTAAATTGTCCAGTTGCTTGTTGTTAAAATATTAGTTGAGAGTGTAGTGTCAGAACTTTAATTTTAACTGATTGACTCAGCAACAAATTTCTGCACAATGCAGTCATGGTCCAGAAGACAACAGATTGCCCAAAAGTATGACATTTAGAAAGCAGATTTGGCTCTGAAAATATCAGTGCCCACATTGGAGGGTCCATAATCACTCATAGTTGAAAACTAAGAAGCAGCATTTTCTTTGAATGTGCATATTAAAGTAAGTTGTATTAATAATGAATTAATATCATGGTCGGGATACTGTTTGATCAAGCCTAATGGTTAGAGAAGGAAAGTATGAGAATGGCAGCCATTGCTTCATCACTGATGGAAAAGTGATAAATAACAAAAAACCTCCAGAAAACATAGGCAAGAAGACATTTGGAGATAGTCTAACCCTGATGCCAACACCAAACCACCAACAACCCATAAGAAAATGAAATGTCAATATTTTTGATGAAAATACACACAAAAATTATTAATCAAACACTTGAAACCAAACTGTGTTCAGGTCAGCTTTATCCCAGAAATCGAGGAAGGTTTCAACATATCTAAATTTTAAAAAATGTAATCTACTACGGACATGGGCCAAAAGATTGAAAGCTGATCACTCCATTTGATTCATAGAGGACTTTTGACAAAATAAACATCCATCATTAGTGATAAAATTCTTAGAGTGAATAGGACCGCAACAGATACATTTCAATGTACTAAGGAAATATGCAATAATCCCACAGTCAGAGTGATCCTAAAAAGACAATGAGCTCAAAAGGGTCATGTTAAAATCAGGAACAAGGTAAGATCATAGAGTGGGATTACATTGTTACATTGTATATAATTGTCCCACCTACTGGTTTAATGAAGAAATGCTGATTGGCCAAAGGCAGACGGGAAGTGTGGGCGGGGCTACCAGACTAAGAAAACTGTAAGAACAGGAAGAACACAGCAGAGATGCCACAGAGCTGCCAGACAAGCCAGATATGCAGAGGACAGCTATGCTGCTCTGAGAAAAGGTACCTACCCTCATGGCTGAACAGGATAAGAATTTTTTTGTTTTATTTTACTTTTTAGGCATTTTCCCCATAAGTGGCCTTTTGTTTATTTAGATTTTTGTTTATGTAGTGTGCTATGGGTGTTTGTCTCTTTAGGGGTGGAGAAATTATTTCTTGATTTGTTATTTTTTTAAATAAAGAGGAGAATAAAGAGCCTACAGGTGGGTGTGTAGGTGTGTAGGGAGAATCAAAGAGAGAGGACTGGGGGAGGGGAGACTGTACGTATTTTATGAGAAGGACCCAGTGTTGTGTCATGAGAAGGGATGAAGATCTAGAAAGAGCTGAGGAGGTAAATGTGTTCAATCATATGTTAAAAAACTGGAAATTCTGAGGGGTGGGTAGATGGGGAGGGGCGAGGCTGAGGGCTGGCTGGGAGGGAAGGGAAGGGGAGGGGGAGCAGGGGAATACACTGGTGGAGATGACATTTTTAATGGAAAAAATTAAATTAAAATGAAATATTAAACAAAAGAGGTGAACAGACTAGGGCGTTGGTTAGCATAGAATTTCATTCTTTCCTAACAAGTGTAAAGAAGTAAAACGTGTACAATTACAAGATACCTTTGAAGCAAAGTCCACCATTCTCTTTTTTTGGCCGAGGAACTGTAATATAAAAGTAAAAAGATTAAAGTAAGCAAAGTATTAATTGTCAGACTTTAAGGGTATATATCATGCCCCAAATATTAGTGTTTGGTAGTTACCAATATGGCTAGAGATATAAGAAGCCTCCTTATATTAGGATTTCTTTTAGAACCTGTTCTTTACTGATGACCTTACCGGGATGGCAAGCTACAGTTATGATCCAAGCTATTAGCAGCTAAGGCAACTTCTCTAAATGTCACGTTCCCACAGATAAAGGTGTAACTATCTCAAATACATCCCACTGGTAGAATACATTTCAAATTGAAAACTACATTATTTTCATTAAATTCAGGAACTTAAAACACGGATGAAACACTTGACTGAAAAATAATATATGTTAGAGAATGCCAGACACCATATTTTACTGTTTAGACAAATTGTAGAAACAGATTTTGTTAAATAGTTTGTGCAATGTTCATTCTTCACATATTCTCACACCAATTTACATGCTATATTCCTGATCACCGTAGGCTACTTCATTATGGATTTTTGGTACTGGAATGTGCTTTAAAGATAAACTTGATCCTAACTTTTCTTGATGTAACTTATATGCAGTATATAATAATTGATGAAAAGTGAGTACATTTTTTTTCATTCACAGTAATGACCACGGACATGATTACGTCAGGAACATCCCCTTACTATAGACGATCCCTAAACCAGTTGACTGTTGTCATTCTTCTCCGACCCTTCACTCCATAGTTATTTTTTGCATTCAGTGGCTGGATACTTGAGCTTTTGCCTCTTCTGGGAAGTTATATACCATGTTGTAAGTTCACTTCATTCACAGACATTCCTAGGGTGATGTAATGTCATTTTCACGGGTCTATATCAAGGACTGGAGCTGTTCAGACTGTTTGACTTTCTATGGAACCATGAGGTTTCATTTAACTCAAGGTTAGCATATTTATTATTTGTACTACTAGTTATGCCTCCACTTCCCACCAGTGTTTTAGTATAGACCTGTTTCCACTGTTGTGTAGACCAATCCAAAAAAAAACCACAAAATTCACATGGACATGGATACTTCTTCTAAATACACTAAGCCATATAAGAAAAATAATAGTAAACATGAAATGTACTGGGTGACAAGGCGGGGTTACAAATGCCCAATATTCAGTTATGTGTCTATCTAACCTAACTTTGAGGAAGATATTGCCTAAAATTTGAGGAAAATTTTTGGGACTCTCAAACACTCCAAATACATCAAATGTAAACTGCTCATGTTCATAAGCAAAAATAAAAAATGCACTCAAAAGTTTGAAAAATACTAGACAAATCTAGTATGGAAAATAAGACACCCAGAGAAGAGAACAAATCTTATTAAAAAGCTCTCTAAATACTTTCTTCATGCCAACAACTAAGGCAGCATTTCATAAGTTTATAAGACATGGAAGCAGGTATGCTACCTGACTGATAAACTTTGCCTGTACAAAGTAGTGCTTATATTAGTGCTTGTGTGTGCTCTCCAGAGCAGCATGTCTGGTCATCAGACTCCTGTGAGGTCAACAGTTCTACTGAAGAGCTTCCCAGTATAGAGAGATAATCCACATGTGCATGCCAGCCTGAGAACGTAAATCACAAAAGGACAAATGCTCCTCAAGTCACTTAATTCTGATCCTGTTATTGAAAACCAGGCCTCTCTATTGTCTGTAGATACTAAGACTGAAACCTTACTACACAGACATTCAAAGATAATAGATTTTATAGTATAATCATTTTTATATAACAAAATAATGTCCACTTAGAGGTATAAAAGGAAATTACATACTTAATAGAATTAAAAATTCATAGGTAGTTTTATTTATATCTACAAATGTTTATTTACATATATATGTGTATATATATATATATATATATATATATATATATATAACATCAGGTGTTGGAATAATAAGATGGCAAGGAGGCCAATACCAGCTCACTCAATTTCTTTCCATACCTTAAGACCTCTGTCACCCCAGACAAAAGGATGTTGAGATGCTGACTGACAAGCCTACGATACATATCTCAGCATGGGCTCCATGCTATCAACGACTGATCCACTTGGACATGTTTTCATGTAGGGAACTGTCTAAGGTAAATACTAGGCAAGCAAATGGCAAAACAACAGCTTAGAAAAAGACATGGCCGTGTGTTTGCAACCAGATACACCTGCTTTCTATCCTTACAGTTTTCATCTACATTTCCCGTTTGTGCTGTCAATATGCAGATGATAATGTCCTTCCACAGCCAGCTTATATGAGCACAAGACCAAGTTCTGGGTCTTACCGAAAGGTGGCCACAAAATTCTCCATGGGCCATCCCAGGAGAATGGATTTCCTGGCCCGACTGGGTCCTACAAAGTCCATGATCATACACTCCCCCATCCACAGAGCAGTCAGTGGGATGATATATATGATTTTGAAGGACATCTTAAACCTAAAATGAGGATTTAAAAACATCTGTTAGTCTGTTTCTTAAACAAAGGAGCAGCAGAGCCGACAGAAAGGAGTAATTGCTGCTGACCCAGAAAAAGAAGGACTCACTCATCTCTATCACTGCAGACACAGCTCAGCAAAGGGACAAATGCACCTTAACAAAGTGAGGGAGCTCACCTAGGGGAGGTCCTCGATGTACCTTTTCCGTGTCTGCAAACCTGTATGATCTGTATATTCAGAGGGTTAAATGCTGTATAGATTGTGCTGTGCATTAGCACATAGTGCTCTGAAAAGTTACTCATATGAAAACAGGAAAACTTCATTGTTAAAAACCATTATTTCAATAAAAGCCTTTCTTAAAACTATGTAAGTAAATTTTGTATGAGCTAAGGCCATACCTTCTGTTTTTATGTGTTTTTGACACTTATGAACCTATGAAAATATTTAATCTTCAAATAACATCACTTGAACTCTATTTGCTTCACTTTTAGACCAGGAAATGTTACAATGGCTAATAGCCTAAAGTAGCAAAAATAGGGTTGGAAATGGTCAGAACTGTGAGCCTCCCTGGATAGTCAACTGTCACCTAATGTTTCTTTTTGGGAGCAGAAATCTGGGAAGTACCTATCATGTATGTAGCCTTGGCTTCCTTTTTCTTCCCTGGATAATGAGCCTTTCTACTGGGATTGCATGATTATATCAGTAATGAAGGAATAAATCACGTAAACTTGTCACCAATACTTTTACAATTACCTTAGAAATGTATAAGATGTACCATGACTTTGTACACATGCATCTACTCATGGAATTTCCATCTGTTTCTTCCTCTTAATGACCAGATCTACTTGACTGTGACAAACCTTTCTGAACGGTGAGATTACTGATATGTGCCATCAATCACAGGTGCTACAAGATTCTCTATTGAATTCTCTATGTGGTTACAGGACAGAATAGGAACTCAAGAAATTGTTGAATGCATAAAGAATAAAAACATGTGTAAGTACAGAAGGGTAAAAAAAACCTTTTGATTTGTTTTACAGTAAGGGCTGGGATAATACGATCTTTATTAATAAATAAAATGTGAAGTAAATACATACTGTTTATTAGACACAACCAAGAAGTCTTTGTACAGATGGAGATGACAAATTTTACTGGTACTGCCCTTTCTCAGTTCCACTGGTCCATCGAACAGCGGATATTGAAGATTCATTTTCCCAGCTGGGACTTTTTTATTGACAGTTTCCATTGTAATAGCGCGGCTTTTCCTGTCACGGGCCAAGCACTAACAGAGCAGAGAGTCAATGGTCAACAACATTAACTAACACAAGAGTTGAGGGTTTATGGGAAATTAATCTTAAGGCTCAGGTCTTGTAGTGGGTCTCTGTGCAAACCTTTGGAAGAACAAAGACTCCACCATGGAACTGGCTGAAGGAAATTCAGATCGCTACATTGAAGCATTATTTCTTTGAAACACGCATGAATCATCACAAGTTAATATTAACAACTGTAATAATTGGGAAGATGCTATGCATCAACAATCTTAGGAACAGGTAAATAAGGCTCAAGAGAGAGACCAAATATTTTGTATCTTTGGTAACTCAATGTCCATATAGATTTGTGCCTCTGACTATGCAGAAGACACAGTCTAAATTCATGACATTACATATTTGTAAAAGCCACCTGAAAGATACATGAAAAAAACAGTACTCCATACATAACATTCTTATATTAAAAGGCAATGCTGGTGGTTCTGAGAGGCAAGTTCATAGCACAAAGGGCCTACATAGAAAACTTGGGAAAATCTAGTGAAGGTAACTTAATAACTCTCCTGAAAGCTCTGGAACAAAAGGAAGAAATCACAGACAACGCAAATATCCAATAGAGGAAACTCAAATGTCTAAGAAACAATGTCCAAACCAGCCATCAAGAGAAACACAAATCAAAACCACTTTGAGATCTCAACTTCTACCTGTGAGAATTGCTGAGATTAACAAAAACTGGTGATGGTTCACACTGGATGACACTGGAGTTACTGGAATACCCATCGATTCCTAGTGTAAGGGAAAAGTTTTATAGCCACTTTGAAAAACAGTGTGTTGCTTCCTTAGAAAGATGGGAACTGGCATTCCACAATATTAACTTATATCATGATTGGACATATACTCAAAGATTGCTT
This sequence comes from Phyllotis vaccarum, assembly GCA_033318265.1. Classification (NCBI taxonomy): domain Eukaryota; kingdom Metazoa; phylum Chordata; class Mammalia; order Rodentia; family Cricetidae; genus Phyllotis; species Phyllotis vaccarum. The sequence goes on along the minus strand of JARWLC010000017.1, from coordinate 67,859,921 downwards.
CATCTTACCAAAGAGACACCAGCCTAGTCATGTTTACTGCTGCTCTCCTCATAATAACCAGAAATTGGAAGCAATCTAGCTATTGGAAGTGCCTCAACAGAGATAAATTTTAAAAAGTGTGGCATGTTTACACAATGGAGGGTATACAGCTGTTAAAGAAAGTTTTTAGGCAAATGGTTGGGAAAAAATCATCCTGAGTGAGGTAAGCCAAACCCAGAATGCATACATGATCAGGTTGATAATCACCATACTTAAGCAGTAATGTCTGTGTAAAAGCTACAGGAGGAACAGAAGCTTACAATGCAAAAAGGAGGCTGAAACAAAAAGGGGGCTTCCATTAGGGAACTGTTCAAATTTACAGATGTCGTTAAAATCAGGGAATGAAAATACATATTAACCTAATTTCCTATCACCCATCTTTCAAGAAAGATTCACATGAAAACAGTACATTTACAGAGCAAGGACCAAGCAATAGGGACAAAGAAGGAAGAAAAAAAACAGCTGTCCCCAAAACTGAAAGATCTGAGGAGGTCTGTGAACAAGTAGTTCTAATTTAGTTACATGGTAGCACAAAAATTCAAGTGAATTTGAATCCTTGGCAAGTCATTTCTGCAATAAGCTTTGCTCAAACTTGGAGAAATAGGTGCTGAAGAACAGCAAATAATTTGGAAAACATCAAAAGATTCCAAAAACCAAGAGAGTTTGTAGAACTTTGGATGAACTATGAACACTATACAGCAATGCTCTACAGACAAATAGTTAAAACAACTAGACTGGACAGAACCTGAAACCTCCTCCTAACTCTAGCAGTCATTTAAGAGACTTACAGACATCTTCCTACCATGAACTTCAGAACATTTCTCCCCTGACAGTATAATGTCTCCTTTCTTAAGGGGACAGCACTTAGCATTATTATTCTAAGTAGCTTTTCATACATCTAGAGCTCAATTAGTTCCTGTGATTGAGAGGATTCAAGATAAGCATCTCCTGAGATCCCCAGTCTAGTCTAGCATCAAAAGTGGATGTTAGAAGAATACCTTTTCAGCAGAGCCTGCAACGAAGAGCCTTTTAATGAACTTAAAGTTCTCTTTTTCCTCCTTGGCACGAAACACCAAAGACAGCTACAGCAGTTGGCAGACCAACTACTGAAGTCTGAGGAGTCTGCCGTAGTTAAGGTGACTGCCCACTGTGATGTCAGAGTTCTGGGGCTCACGACATAACTGACCAAGTGACATGTGCCTTCCCCTCATTTGCTTTTAGCAAGAAGTAATTTTAGATTCAGAAACACTTTTAGGGATGAACAGAGATACTGTGACTACACAAACTTGTACAACGGAAGCGTTACTATTCATTTGTATCAAAAGTAACCTGTATCTCCATATTCTAGTGTACTCTGATAACTATATATACTAGATTGTTCTTGTCAAGTTGACATTCACTAAAAAGAGAACTTCAGTGAAAATGTTTCTCTGTCCAACAGGCCTATGAATATGTCTTTAAGGCCTTTTCCTGATTGTTAACTGGTTTAGGAGAGTGCAACCCACTGTAACCTTTGCACCTATGATCTGTGAAGATGGATCAATGTATAAAGCACTTAGAACACAGCTTGTGCTCAGCTCCCCACAACCCATGTAAAAGCCAGACACAATAGTACACACATCTGTACTCCAGTACACACCTGTTTCAAAACAGGAGGCAAAACAGAATTTCTGAAAACCTGAATACCAGCTGCCCTGGCCTAAGTACTGGGAAAGAGCAGGTCCTGTCTCAAAAGGGGTGGAAAAGTGAAGACCAATATCCAAGAGCTTTCTTCTGGTCCTACACACTTTATGGTTCACATACAGCTGCACTCATTCATGAGAAAGTACACTCTCACACAAACACACACAAATCAGCTGGAGAAGTATTCTGGTGTGCAATCATATCAGATTAGAGTACAAAGAGTCAATTTATGAAGCCAACGATTTAATGATTGTATTGAGGACCAAGAAAGAATGGAAATCATTTGGGGCTGTGTATGTGGATGGACGACCCATTTACTGCTATGTCCTGGGTCCCTCCTATAACAGCACAATGCTTGGTTATCATAACCGCACTGTGACTCCATCTGAGGTACATCACCTGCTTCCTCTTTGGTTTCAGAGTCCTTTCTACCTATTCTTTCATTGTCTTTCCATGAAATTCAGAATAAGCTTATTGATGTCTACACATGAAAACACCCAAACCCTATGCTTTCATAATTAAATTAAATACTTTGGTAAATATGGAGGAAAATCACTGTTCTGGGCACTTTGAATTGCATGCATATTGCCTACATACATGTGTCCAGTGCACACATGCAGAGGCAAGTATAGAACATTGTGTGTCCAGTTCTCTCATTCTGTCTTATTCTCTCCATGTAGGACCTCCCACTGAACCCAAAGCTCATTTCTTCTAATTGGCCGGATTACCAGTGAGCTCTTGTGATCCACCTGTCTCTCTCCTCAGCACTGTACTTACTGCACATGTATCCATGCCCAAATTTTTGTAATGTGGGTACTGGGGATTTAAACTTTGTTCTTTATGTTTGAGTAGGAGGGGCAATTGAAGTTCAAGGTGTCAGGCCACCAGGGGGCAACTCCTCAATTTGTAATCGCCCATAGGCAAGGCACTGAGATGGCAGAATCCAGAATATCTTTTGCTTCTGGTGGCCATTTACATGTTTCCCACTGCCATCTTTCTCTGGTATCTGGCATGGTGTGAGTGGGGGTGGGGAGATCCCCCACTGCCTGGAATGAAGTGTGTTTATCTCATGGAAACATTCTGCTCTACTTCTCATTGTGGTGATATATTGTATATCAAATAAATATTGTCTGAAGATCAGAGGACAGAACCACAGAATTAGCCATAGAGGTCAGGCAGTAGTGTCGCACACCTTTACTCTTAGCACTTGGTAGACAGGTATATGGATCTCTGTGAGTTCCAGGCCACACTGGGCTACATGAGATTAATCCAATCTAAAAGAGAAACAGAGGAAGGCAGTGGTGGCACCTGCTTTTGATCTCAGCACTAGAAAGTTTGAGACAGGAAGTGATCTGTCGGAGCAGATAAAGAAATGTAAAGTGGAAGGAGACAGGAGTTGGACCCTTAGATTTCACCGCCCCCTCCCATGCTTCCCTTCGCCTTCTGCTTCCCTTTCTTTATTGACTGAGGACTCAGATCCATTGAGTGCCAGGATTCATGGAGAAGAATCTACCCCCTTTCATCCATCTTTGTACAAAGCGCATGTTTTCATGAGCATAGATTCAGGGAAATAGTGCCACATCTATCAAAGGTCAAAGTTCAATCATCTATACCTAAAGAACATGAATAAGACAAACGTTTACATAGAATTAAATTATTACTTCAAATGACGTCTAGATCCTTTCAAACAGTTACTGCCTTCTCACATCACTTTGATCACCCCTTTATCAGGCTCATCCTATGGACATATGTCAGTGCAAAACTCACCTTTCTTTAAAAGGCCACCAGTTGCCATCCATCCTTTTCTATCTGACTCAGACTGGGAGCAGGTTCCAGGTCTTGTTGCTATCCTGTCCCCCTGACGCAGTGTTTTCCCCAGTTATGGGAAACTTTTGTAGAAGAAGGAGGCTAGATATTAAAGATCAAAAGCCACATGTGTCGGCTGGGAACCACTTCAACCATGCCAGGCATTTGAGACAAATATTCATTGAACATATTACATTAACTAATTATACAGTCATAAACATTTTTAAATTAATGATGCCTATTTATTTTCTTAAAACTATAGAGTTCTCCAAACTTACATACAGAAACATCTCTTTTGCTTTGTATCTAGAATCTTGGTCCAGTGGGGTTTTTGAAAAAAGCAGTCACCTTAGCTGAGAATGAAGAACGGAAGAGAATCCGAACATTGCTGTCTCCAGCCTTCACCAGTGGAAAGCTTAAGGAGGTAATGAAGTTATAAGTTGTCATTGGAAACATGAGGAACATATTTGGGGACAGGCAGAGTGGAAGATCACAGCCCTTTCCAAGCATTTTCCTCTAAGATGAAACATCCTAAGAATGTTTATGTGTGTGTATGTGTTAATAGAACCTCTTGCTTTGTCCTTGGGAAAGCTGTGTCCACTGGGAGTTGAGACCCCACATCTCACTCTGCATGGTATATTGTTTTGTGTGTAGATGCTCCCCATCATTAACCAGTATGCAGACATGTTGGCGAGAAACATGAGGCATGGAGCAGAGACTGGGGATCCCATCACCGTGAAAGAGTAAGCACTAACTCAGGATTTTAGGGGCTGAGTTGTTGTGTTAACTACTTTTCTGTTGCAGTGACAAAAGACTCCAACAAAAGCTACTGGGAAGACAAAGGCTTCACTTCAGCTTGCAGTTGCTTGGGCCTCTGTGTCCATTATGGCAGGAAGACATGGGGCAGGAGCAAGAGTCCAGCTGATCACACTGAATCTGACACTCAAGGAACAGGAAGCCAGGCTTCAAAATCTGACTCTAGCTACCTACTTCCTCTAACAAGACTCCAACATCCTAAAGTTCAGAACCTTCCTGAACAGTCCCAGGGGCTCAGAACCAAACATGTAAACACATGAGCCTTTGGAAAGGGGCATTTCATATTCAAATCACAATAGTTGTAGAATATCTTCCTGCCAGGGATGCTGTACTTTGCATTGTTAAATCCACCCAGGAACCAGACAGGAGTGGGTTGTTGGTATTAGAAATGATGACAACAACTCAGTGTTCTGCTGAGGTTGAGACCAGGGGAAACTAGAGGCCCACCCATGTATAGCAGCATTATGACTTTAATAGGCCATTGGAGATTAAAGGCATATCCAAGGAGAATGTGGGGTAGCTATAAGTGAATGGATATAACTTCTTTAAATGGAAGCCTTGGTTAATCTCTCTAACAATTGTTATTTAGAAAATTCTAGAAAATAAAATTGAGAGTTTAGAAAGAAGGATCATGGTTTAAAACGTAATAGACCGCAGAGAAAACATTTGGTTTCTAATATTAGGACACTGTCTATGCACCAGGAATATTAAAACACAGAGCTTAGGGCAATTTACACCTCATCCTGTTTTATGAAGAATATCAGTGAAGTGTCAGTGAAGCAGCAAATCTTCTGGAGGATCAGTGAGATGGTTATGGGGGTAAAGGAGCTTGGCCACAAATATGACGACCTGAGTTTCACTCCCAAGACCCACACAAAGGAAAGAGAGAACTCCCTCCAAGAAATTGTTCTCTGAATGCATGCCATGGTACAAATGTACCCACATAAACACACACACTCATTAAAAAAACACACACCCAACAAAAGCAGGTACACATACATGCAGGTTGAACCCAGAAGCAATAAGCAAAAATGTAATCAAAACACGATTTCTCTTTTATTTGATGTCTGAAGAGTGAAGTCCCTGTAAGGCTGTAGGCATTGCAATCAAATCATTTTCTAGAATAAACTCAGGCATTTTGAAATATCCAAGAAAGAGTGATGTAACATTCAACCATCCTGGTGACTGAGGACCATGTGGACCATAAGTAGGGGATGTTTTTCTCTATTTCCTATGGAGAGAAGCTTTTGTCTTAGCAGGAATATTGTTGCTTTTCCACAGCTTACAGGAATACTCCTCACAATGTTGGCTCATGAAGGCTGAGGTACAGCAGATCTATTAGTAGCTTTAACATGGGGCGTACTCCATGGAATTAATAACATTTGTTATGTGTTGATGATGTTATGAATTGGCTTTGGGCAGAAATACCAGCAATACACAAGTACCTGATGGATTATTCTCTTTCTTATCCCTGAGCATAGAGAAGCATTCCAAATTGTCCTGGTGAGGCATGGCTTCCACATTCATTATCACACACAATCGACACACAATGATGAGTTTGTCTGATTAGAGGTCTCTTGCTTCCTGTGACTCTGTGTCTCGTTATATCTATTCTAATCTCATATCTATTTCTATGGTAAAATACAAAAAAAAGAAGACAAGTTATGGGGAATGAGTTCAGTTCCAGATTTGAGCCAATGCCATTACAGGGAAACTGAGGTAGGACCTTGAAGCCCCTAGTCACACTGGGAAGTCAAGAAGAGAAATAAACACATTCACACTTGTACTCTCTTCACCTATTAGATGCTTATGCAGTCAGGGACCCAAACCTAGGGAAAGTTACTACTCAAAGGACAGGTCACTTTCCACATTCATTAGTGCAATGAAGGCAATACCTCACAGACATGCTCAAATGCCATCATGGTGGAGACAACTTCACACTGTGCATCTCTTCCTAGGTAACTGTAGACTGTGTCAAGGTGACAACTAAAACTGACCCCTACCATATTCATGTCACAACCAAACATAAAAATAATGTTAAGACTGTCATCTGATACACTCACTACAAAGTGTGACAAGCTGAGATTCACCCCAGTACGAGTTCTGGCAGTATCTGCCTTGCCTTGGATTGTGAATTTGCTCCCGTGTGGTACATAAAGTATATTAGAAGGAAAAGATGAGATACAGATGTTAATTTCCATGTGTCTCCCTATTCAGCATCTTTGGGGCCTACAGCATGGATGTGATAACTGGCACATCATTTGGAGTAAACGTTGATTCCCTCAACAACCCACAAAACCCCTTTGTACAAAAAATGAAGAAGCTCTTGAAATTTAATTTCTTGGATCCATTTTTCCTCTCAGTGAGTATGTGAAAATTTCATTCTTTTGCTTTCTTCCACTTTATGGTTTGAGGGATTCATACATTTTATACTGAATCTCGGTCATTTCATTCCCCTGTTCCTGTCTCCCCTCCTCTTCCTCTCCTACTGGCAAACTTAATTGTGTGAACTTTATTTCACATACATGTACGTGGCCCACTTAAATGGGACTATTCACTTAAAGATACTCACAGTATATTTAAGGATATCCAGAGTTATGACTATTGTCACATATGAAATCTTTTTGGCAACTCGAAACCCTGCATGCTTAGCCATCAGCTCCCTGCATTCCTCGGGTATAAGCAATACTTTCTGTAAAGAAATTGTATAATTTATCACCATTTGCCTACATTCCTATATGTTTTCAAAGTTACTATATTTTAAGGATGTTTCAATATGTTCTTTCATTTTGTGGCTGAATTTTCATTGATGAACATTTGGAATTTTCAAGTTTATAGCTAGAATTAATAGTGTTGCTCTGAATAATATAAAAGTTTGAACAACTGTTTTCATTTCTTGGGAACATACACTCAAATGTTTAGCGGCATAAATTTACTCATATTCACTCAGGCTGGATGGCTCAATGGTTAAGAGCACTTGCTACTCTTGCAGCAACCCGAGTTAGTCAGTCCCTGGCTTTTATTTCAGGTGAAACACAGTCCTCTGTAATTATTCAGGCAAGGGCACCCACACTCATATGCACAATCCCACATACAGAAACTCATATACCTACATGTAATTTGAAAATAAAATAATGATAATAAATATATTATACCAAGTGTTTTAGACAGTGATGGTGCAAGCCTTTAATCCCAGCTCTTGTGAGGCAGACATAGAAGAATCAATGAGAGTTTGCGGCCAGCCAAGGCTACAAAGAAAAATTATATCTGAAAAAATAGACAGATACATAGATAGATAGATAGATAGATAGATAGATAGATAGATAGATAGATAGATAGATAGATAAGTTGTAGATAAAAATTATTTGGAAAATTGTAACACAATTATCTAATTCTGAAAATACCTTTAAACACAATACAGTGTTGTTTTCCTAGTATGTTTTGCATCCATAAACTTGTTTTTCTCATTTTCATTTGTATTGTTATGTCTCTGTTGTACAACAGAGCAACCTAGGGATGAATTCTACTTGGTTACAGTAATATAAACCTTCCTGAATTATAGTATATTGTAATAGTCACTTAGTTTGGTGCATTATTATTTTGGTGAGCATTTTGCAGCATATTTACAATCTATATTACTTTGAACTCAGTTTGATCATGGAATTGGGGCACTGTGACCCTATAGAGAATTTGGGAGAGGATTCACTTGTCTTCTGTGTTTTGAAAATGTTTTGGGAAAACTGCCTTTGGATCTTCTTTAAAGAGTTGGGAGGATTCACAACGGAAATCTTCTGTCTTAGACTTCTCTTGTAGGCAGATATTCAATAACTAATTCTTTTTGACTCTGTCACGGGTCATTTTGGGGGTCAATTTCTGTGGCTTAGGTATTTCTAGGAGTTTGTACATTCTATTTTAATATATGTAATTAGAGCAATTGTTATAATCTTCCAATTACACATCAATACGCCCTTGTGTTTTTAGCAGCAGTGTTATTCCCCTAACACATGCAGTGTACACAGTAGTAATCGAAGCCATCTCTCTGTATCTAGAATAATTCCGGCTAACATTGTCCACTTCTGAAAATACGTTTAAAGAATCCTCCTTTCTGTCACTGATTTCCTCTATTTCTGTCGTATTCGTTTCCATGTTGGTCTTTAGTATCCGCCCCCTCTATGCCTGACATGTGTTTGCTATTCTCTCTTAATGGTAAGGTGTTGCCTTACCATCCTTTTCTCACCTCCCATCACTACACCCCATCCTTTATATATTCACAATATTCTCGAGAGATCACTATTCCCCCTTCCCACGGGGAACTATGGATGTCTCTCTTAACTTTTTCTTGTTATCTAGCTGCTAGTGTGTGGGAGTGGAGTGTAGCCTGATTATCCTTTTGCTTTACATCTAAAATCCACTTAGGAGTGAGTACATATCAGGTCTGTCTCTCTGGGTCTGTTCCCTCACTCGGGATGATACTCTCCAGACCCATCCTTTACCTGCAAATTTCAAGATGTCATTTTTTTCTACTGCTGCACACACACATTCTCACACATAGGTATGTCAGAAAAAGTAATGCCTTCGCTGTCATTCCTCAGATTCCTCCACCTTGTTGGAAACAGGTACTCACTGGCTTGGAACTTCAAATAGGCTGAGCTAAAATCTATGGAGCTTCCAGAAATTCATTGCCTCCCACTATCCTGTTGCTTTTGCAGAGGCACTACACTTGGCTTTTAGTGTGATTTCTGCGCAGATCCTCACATTTGCAAGGCAAGCACTTTACACACTCTCCTTGAAAGCTCTTTCTGAAACAGTGTGATTAACTGCAGCACTGGCCTACAGGCTGATCTATCCAAAAAGACCATAGTCCAACATGTCAAGAGTAAGAGGTTAAGGAATTTAACCCTGAGATCATGCAGCAGATAACATTGATATTGCCTCTATATGTCAGTGGTCGTAGATCACCATGCCCTTTCCCAGACAGTGGCATGGATCCTCGGCAAGAGAGGCTGAGTGTTGGTTGAGATCCTGGTAACATTTACTGATATGAGTGTTGGAATAAATGTGACCCTTCCAGGTTAAATTTGTATTTTCGCCATGGTTTCTCTTTCCTTTCTCCTCCAGTACTCTTTCCGTTCCTTATCCCAGTTTATGATGCACTCAAGATTACTGTGTTTCCAAATGATGTCTTAAGTTTTTTTAAGACTTCTGTAGAACAAATGAAAGAGAATCGCATGCCAGATAAAGAAAAGGTAATAGCTGGTCACTTGAAGTTGTTCATTTATTGATAAAGTGTTGTGATATTTGTACATATATATTACATAAAATTTAAGATTTGGACTAGAAGAAAAAATTTTTTATTTTGAAGAAAATTAAGCATTGGGAATACAGATATGAAACACGTCAGTAGGGAGTATTTAAAATCAAACAGTATTATTATGACGAATCTGCCATCACATGTCAAAAATTGCATTTGTGAGGACGTAAATAAAGGGATTATGAAAAACTTTATCAATATGATTCTAAAAATTTAAAGTGTGTAATTTCCCCAGTGTTGATGACAAAACTCAGGACTATATGCATTGTTGGCAAACACATGATCCTTGAACAATGGTCCACGTTTCCCTGGGTATCCACCTCAACCCCATTCTAGACTTACATATTGGAAACAGAGTTTCTGACTTTGGTGTTGGATCAGGAGAACCAGGTGGAGCAACCATTATTAAAGACTCCTTTCTTCAAAAGTTAATGTCTTGTGTGACGTTAGTTTACACGTGGGGAAAATATGAACAAAAATATAAAACACAGAACTTCCATCTAATCCAGCCCATTTTCCTTCTGGTTGTATAATGACATAAGCTTGTGTCAGAGACATATGTGCTCCCATGTTTGTTGAAGCCATTTTAAAAATTCCAACAGCAATTCCAGGAATGGACTTTGAAAGTTCAATCAGGAATAAATTATAAACTTCTGAAAATGTGGTTACCTGATTTGAACAGCATGTGCGTGTGTGTGGGCGTGGGTGTATATCAAACCCCACTGTGCTCATCGGTTGATCTGTAAAAGTTTTTAAGTATGCCTCAACATAAATTTTTAAAATAATGAGATGAGAGGGCTGAGAACATGGCTGAGCTGTTAAAAGTTGGTATGTTCTTGCGGAGGACCAGAATTTAGTGTCCAGAATCTATAGTTTGTTAGCACTGGGGTTCTCAGTGTCCTGTAACATTAGCTTCATAGAGTCCAGTACTCATGTCTGGCATTTATGGGCACCTACACTCACACATGCCACACCTGCACTCAGACACAAATAAAACTTATGAATAAAACATTCTTTAAAGTTTTAGATAAAAATGTCTCCATATTCATTCCTAAAAAAATAATTTTAGTTTAAGAGTCATTTTAAAATTATCTGGTGCCATTCAGTTTGCTTTATTTTTAGATTTAATTTTTGGAGACACGGTATACTGTCTCTAGCTCTCGGTCATCTTGACTCAGAAGCTAGATGTATAAGCATGTGTGAACCTGCCTGGCTAGTCTTAACTAAATTTGAACTGCTTGTGGCTTGAAGTGGGCACTGAGTTTATCCCAGTATCCAGGTTTGTTACATACAGTGTGGATTCCAAAATAAGGAAGTCGTAGGTCCTAGAGGTAGGACTGGGTTACTGAAAATCATAGCAATTTGCTTGTTAGGACATATCAAGATACTCATCTAAAAACTACTGATGAGATTTGGAAATGGCACAAATTTCATCTATAAGGATGTGATTCAAGATTAAGTTCAGAGGACATAGATTGAGGTCCAGAACTTCTTCCTGTGTGAGCACACATGTGAAGGAAAGAAGACAACTGAACCTATTCAGGACTCAAAGAACACACAGCCAAGGATGGCAAAAACCAGAGCTACTGGACACATAGCCAACATTCACCTAAAAAACCATTCTGCTTTCCAAAGTTGCATGTTGGCATATGTGTTTCCCACTAGCTCTGGAACCGTAGTGAGATTTCTGGGCTTAAATAAATATTATTCTTGAAGCATAACTAGGTCTGTACTTGTGACTTCTCTGACCACACAACTAAATTTGCACATTTCAAAACTATTTCTTTCAGAAAAGATTGGATTTTCTTCAGCTGATGATCAGTTCCCAGAATTCCAATGACAAAAGTTCTCATCAAGGTAAGCAAACGTGTCATATCTACTGATGTGAAACCACAAAGACAGATATTTATTCTGAAAATATTCAAGGGGCATCCAAAGTAGACGTTGATGTCTGCAGATTACAGAGTAACAAATTTGAGAATATTATATATTCAGCCAGAGGAGCTTTCTAGAAACACTGGATTGTTAGCGTGTTTAAAGCCTGAATGGGCAGCCATGCACATGCAATTCAGTAGTAAAAGTTATCAGTGATCTCTGAAACTTGTACCATAGAACAGATACCAACCAGGGCTCATCTAAACCCAGAATTAAAAGCTCTCCCTGGAGATTAGCATCTAGACATTAAGGGAAATGAACAGCCCCACAGTGGTGATGGTCACTGGAAACCCAGGATGAATGCTTGCCCAGCTCTTAATTTACAGCCAAGCTTTGAGTTCCTATTTCATTGATATAGAACATGTAGAGAAAGCCCTGGGTCTAAGCACATATCCCACAACTCTTACAAGCATTTCACCTACTCAATTTCCCATCAGGGATGGCTTTTGTGGAACGCATTGCTGTGATAGTTGAAGAACAATGGTTTTCTAACCCAACCCTGCCCAGGGCAGCTAGAAGTCCCCTTGTAAGGGAGAGGCACCTGTTTATTTACTTTATTATAATAAGTTTCTGGCCCAGCCTAGCCCTGAGATCCAGACCAGCAGTGTCAAATAATCACACAAAGTCTCATATTAATTACATTCTGTTTGGCTCATCGCTCAGACATATTGCTTGCTAACTCTTACTACTTAACCCATTTCTATTCGTCTATGTTTTACCATGTGGCCTGTGTTCTCTTACATCCTCCTTTCTCAGCAGAAGCTCACAGCATCTCTCTTGACTCTGCTCTCCTACCCCTTCATCTATACTTGTATTTCCCACCTGCTTCTAAGATGCCTTGCCACAGGTCACAACAGTCCCTTTGTTAACCAATGACATTCACAGCATACAGAAAGACATCCTGCATCATTTTTTACTATTTCACTTTCCCTCTTCCCACATTTCTTCCCTTCTTTCTTCTTTCTCACCCTCAAGCTTCTCCTACAACTCTTCTCTCATTAACATAAACGTACATTAATCCTGTTGCCTTACTACCATAATGTATATTGACACACAGGTTTAATGACATTCACCTAGTATAGAAGCCCTGTCATATAAACTGCAAAGTCTATTCTTAAGCTAATTGAATGTTGATTTATTAAAACCAAACAGCTTTATATTTCTGCTTGGCTATCTCAGCAGAGAGCAGAGTTCTGAAGTTTCACATCCATACTCTAATTTCTTGTACTGTTTACTGTACTATGAGGTTTCTGGCCCGGATTTTTGGGCCTAACCTCAAGGTTTAGGCATGCAGACCCACAGACCCACAGAGACACACAGATGCTTACAATAATTTTAGGCTGATCTGCCTAAGGCCCAGGCATATAACTTGCTAGCTCTCTACCCTTCATCTAACCCATGATTCTTCCTGTTCAGCCATGTGGCTGGGTACCTTTTCTCAGAGCAGCATAGTTGTCCTCTGCTTCTTCTGGCTTCTCTCTGGCATTCTGCTCTGTTCTTCCTGTTCCCAGAATTTTCCTAGTCTGGTAACTCCACCCACAGTTCCTGTCTGCCTTTGGCCAATCAGCACTTTTTATTAAACTCATAGGTGGGGACAATTATTTACAATGGAACAACCTAATCCCTGCAGTTTACTTTCTGGTTGTTGTTAAGAATATACCTAACAATCAAATATATAAAAGAGGAAGTGTTGATTTATGATTTAAGCTGATCATTCATAAATTTTGTAACCTGACAACACACGGGACTAGGTATGGTCACAGAAATAGCATGACTGACCAGGAAGAGCTGTCAGGCTACCAGAATTCAAGGTCCCATATCCATAACACAGTTTCTCCAAAGAGGCTACAAACTTCTTCTAGAGCATAACAGCTACTTGGGGACCAGGTGTCCAGACAAATAATATTGAAGGGACACTTGACATTAAACCAAACAATAAGGTAAGTTTCATGTTCCGTAGGACAAAGAATTTGGCTGGCCTTCTTCCCGCAAAGAACATCATAGATGTCATGGTTAACAAACAAGAGGTCTACAAACTTGTCATTAATTTTTTCCCTGTTAATTTTTTTCAGTTGTAAATTTACAAGGTTGGATCAGGTCACATGTTTCTGAAGGTTCCCCTTCCTGTTTAGTGTTTAACTGTTCAGTGCTTAACTTAGCTGAGCTTCTGTGCAGATTATAACCTAAGGGAAAGAAAAAGTGTTGTCCAGAGCTCTGTGGTCCGGAGCTTGACTGTGGAGCAGATCTGGAGGAGGAGAATCCTGGGACAGATGATGTTCAGCCATGATTAAATAGGCATTGCTAACTTTATTTTATGGACATGTGTTTGTTTCTTATTCCACATTTTTTCTGCTGTACTATCTCATGTATTAAAATAAAGCCAGACACATCAGACACATTCTAGGTCCTTATTTAGCATAACTTTGTTAACAACCATTTGGAAAGAGTGGTGATTCTTCCTTTTCAAGTGAGATTGTTCACAAATATCACACCTCATGAATGTTATTATGGTTCAAGAAATGCAAGCTTGCATTGATACTCTGTATTTTACTTTTAATAATAGCTGTGAATCCAAAGACTATGCTTTAAGTATTTTTAATAGCATTGGATTAGGTTGCATAAGGTATATGTAGTTCACAGATCTGATAATGTTTCATGCACTCAAGCCTTTGTATTGAATCTTCATTGAAAACGTTCAAGCTATATTTTATCATAAATAATTTAATTTTTCCTAGGGTATATTGATATTCCTAATTTTATTCATAAGAGAATTCTTGAGGCTGGCTAGATGGTTCCATGTTTAAGAACACTTACTACATGGGTTCAAGAACTTGAGTTTCAATCACGAGCAACCACATGAAAGGGGCCAGGCATGGCAGATCATGTGTCCCCTATGCATTTGAAGATAGAGACACAGGAAACTTAAAGTTCTCAATCTAGCCAGTACAGCTGAAAGGGCAAGCTTCCTCCAGTCAGATAAAGATCCTGCTGCAAGGCAATAACACAGAAAATAACAGAGGGAGATGTCAACAAAATCACAGTGGTGTGAACATTGACCAGTCACAGGTCTGAATAGTCAGCTCCGTGGATGTCTGTGAGGTAGCCTGCTCTTGCCCTCACAACATCAAGTATTTATATAAAAACACCACATACATACACCAGACTCATATACATTCACACATATAACACACTCACATACACACTCTCATACACACTCATGAACACAACACTCGTACACTCACCTAAACTCATATACACACCACTAGAGACACACGCACACAGACACAGATACACAAACACACCTCATATATCATTCACACATAAACACACAATAATATTTTAATTAAGTAGAATGAAAATGTAAACATGCCATACATTTCTGTTTATAAAGGAGTATTGGGAAATTTTTATTCTTACAAGGAGAAAACATAAAATTGAAGAAAACATATAGATGTTTTCTACAGCTATGCCCAGTCATCCAGAGCCATGCTAAAGACATTGTGCCATGCTAGGCAGGCATGCTTCTTTCCTGACTGCACAACTATGGTGCTGTTGAGGGTGTTGGGATGAGAAGCAGGTAGACTAGAGGATGTATAACATAGAGAAACTGGGTTAAATGTCTTCTCTATTTTACCCCCTTGTCAGGCAATTAAAAACACCTGGATTGTTCTGCATGTTCTCTATAGACATTTGTGGTCTTCTTGGGTCATTCCTCATCTAAATAATGATTTATACTCACTTCCTTCACCTAAAATATACGTCATGGGCTGATGAGATGGCTCAGCAGGTAAATGCACTTGCTGCCAAACGCAAAGATCTGAGTTCAAACCTCAAGATCAAATGGTAGGAAAGGAAGTTCTCTCTGACTTCTAAAAACATGCTTTGGCCTGTTGGGTCTACACACACATCCATCAATGTAAAAGTCAATGAATAGAGTGTATTTTCTTTTCCTTCAGGTCTCTCTGATCTGGAGATTGTGGCCCAGTCTGTTTTCTTTATCTTTGCCGGCTATGAGACCACAAGCAGTACTCTTTCCTTTGCTCTGTATTTGCTGGCCACTCACCCTGACGTCCAGAAGAAACTGCAGGATGAAGTTGATGCCACTCTGCCCAATAAGGTGAGGGGATGGGACCCAGAGAGGGCTGTGGAGAGAGTTGATGAGTGTGGTTCCTCATCACATTAGCTGAGAATCTTTGTGCAGGGCCATAACTATTGACTATTCTACCAGCTTTATTTAAGAAAGATCTGAAGATATAAATAAATGGGAAAAGTCATAGGGTACTGATTTTAGGGTTATCACTTCTTTGTAGAGAATTGTTGGTACAGCTTTACACATTTTTTGTCACCAAAAATAACCAAGAAACAGTCACAAAATCACAGTGTCATGGATTTGTGAGCATTGGTTAGTCAAGTGTCTTGGTAGTCAGCACTGCTGAGATTGTGGGCTATGCTTTTGCCTGCTTCTGGTTGAGTGTAACTGGCCTTGGTTGGCCTGGGCTAGGCAGATCAATTTAGTTCTAACAACACATCTCTCTCCACTTATAGGTGACCTGAGTAAATCTCCTAAACCTACGTTATGGTCTGTCCAAAGGTCCATATACTAACACTCAAATGTTTCCAACATTGGTCTTTACAACTCTACCCAAACTGGGAGGTTTGGGCTGTGAGGTTACCTGGTCTGTGGGGTTTTCTCTATTGTTTATCATTTTTTTCAGAGGTCACAGGAAATCCTTGAAGGAACAGTAAGTGGGCTGGACCAGCAACAGAGAATGCAGCTGAGTGATGGATCCTGTTCTCACTGTGACTTTTACTAGCATTTTAATAGCAATGGCTGTATCTGTCTTCTGTCACCTTTAGTGTAGAAGAGACTACTAGTTCCTCCTAAAGTCACTCATTTTCTAGTTTGTGTTTTTGTTGGTAATGGTGATGGTTTTGTCACACAACTGTGTTTCATACTTTTATTTAATTTTGAAATATTTTTAATGAATATAGAATTATACCGTTTTCCTCCTCCCCCTTTCTCCTTCCAGCCTGTGCTTTTAATCTCTCCCAGTCCCCCACCCTCAATTTGATAGCACCTTTGATTGTTTTTATTACATAAATATATACATATGTTTGTGTGTATGCACATACACATAACCTGCTGAGTTCATTTTTTGTTGTTTGTGTATCTGTGGTTACAAGGCTGACCACTCTGCATTGGACAACCAATGAGACCAAATAAGAGGGCTCTTCCCTGAGAGAGGCTAATTGTCCCTCCTCCAAGAGTCTTTGCTTGCCTGAAGTTCATTGTTTAGCACTAGGGCCATGTGAATTATCTTCTTCCCTGATAACATGTCCATTGATATGGCCACTGTTCTGGTCTTGTCTATGAATCCATTTCTAAGAGAGTCTATTTCACATCAATCTTCCCCTTACAATCTTTCCACATCCCTTCACTTCTCCATGTTCCCTGGGCTGTCAGTGCAGGAGCTATAATGTATCTCTGGTGCTGAGCTCCCCAAGATCCATGGATCGCTACATTGCACCCAGCTGAAGTGTCCTGTGATGATCTCCATTTGATATGAAGAGGGGCTTCTTTGATGAGCAGGAGTAGCTGCCAAAGACTACCTGATCTGATGATTCTAAATCTTATATGTAATCAAAACAATAACCATCCAAGATTTTTGGAACTAGATGAAATAGAAATTTGCTTAAAGGCTATAAGGACGGTTCATCAGTTAAGAGCTCTGACTGCTCTTTCTGAAGACCTGAGTTCAGTTCCTATTGCCTACATGAAGAGGCTCATATCACATGGAGCATTAGTTCTAGGGGCTCTCACACCCTCTTCTGGTCCCCAGAGCACATGAACTCACATGCACAAACCTCTACAGAGATACTTACACATAAATAAAAATAAAGTTTATAATAAATACTTGCTCCCACCTGTACTTTGTAGAATTATGTGTACAGGTGTGACCTCTGCAAAAAGGTAACAGGTGGAATGTTGCTGTTGAGTGTAAATGTCATAAGCTATAGTATTGGGTCCTGACATAAGAAAGAAAAACTAGTACACGATAATGCTGATATTCAAGGCCCTGTCTTTGGGTTCATCCGAAATTATTTCTCCTCAGTGGATAGATTGAAGAATGTGAGTTATTAAAATTCTTTGTAGCTGGGAAGTTCTGATGCATGTCTTTAATCCCAGCACTCAGGAGGCAGAGGTAGGAGAGATCTCTGTGAGATCAAGTCCAGACTACTCTAAGGAGAGAGTTTCAGGACAGACAGAAAAACCCTGTCTCAAAAAAAGGATTTATAAATGCTAAGGTTCTTTATCAATAAGAGTTATTCTGTGAATCTCCAAACACCTTAGCAGTACTTTACATATGAAAATTGTTTCAATATACTAATTTATAAGTCTCTCTATCCTTCCTCCCCTCCCTCCCTCCCCCGTACCCTTCCTGCAGGCATCTGCCACTTATGATAGCCTGATACAGATGGAGTATCTGGACATGGTGGTGAATGAAACTCTCAGATTATACCCAGTTGGTGGACGACTTGAGAGGGTCTGTAAAACAGATGTTGAAGTCAATGGGGTGTTTATTCCCAAAGGGACTGTGGTGATGGTGCCAACCTTTGCTCTTCACAAAGACCCAAAGTGCTGGCCAGAGCCTGAGGAGTTCCGCCCTGAAAGGTATGGCGACATGGGAAAGAGAAATTAACAAGAACCACACTAGTCAGAGAGTGATGAATTGTCTCTTCATATTAAAGATACATTTGTAGCAGTACCAGTCTCTCTGTGTGTGCCTCTCTCTGCCAGTGTGCTTGTCTGTCTGTCTACAAACTTTTAGAAAAGTATAGCATCTGTCAACATTTCTACAGCCCTATCTTATGTACTCTGCTTTTCAATCCTCTCAGGCTGTTCTTAGCATTCCCATCAGGGGTGGAGAGAAGGAGCTAGCAAAAAGAAGACAGGTAAGACAGTCCAAAAAGAATAATTGAGAGGAGAGGAATTAATTAACTTTTAAGGCTAAAAATTGGAGAACATTCATGGTTTCATCTTTCACAGCTTAGACTTTAAATTTTTTAAACTTGAGGCAATATATAAAAATTGTATATATTTATGGAGGGCTATGTGATGTACTGATGCCACATAGAATTGATACTAGAATAATGTATGAAGTATGGTGCTAACCCTCACACACACACACACACACACACACACACACACACACACACACACACACACACATAAATTTCAACAAGCAGCCCAGGCAAGCATCCTGCCCCCTACTCTTTGTGTGTATCTAACAGGTAACAAGCAAGGGACAGTTGTGGGGTTTTACACTTTGATAACTTGTGTTTATCTCCTCCTGTGGGACCAGGTTCAGCAAGAAGAGCCAGGACAGCATCAGTCTCTACACATACCAGCCCTTTGGGAGAGGACCCAGGAACTGCATAGGTATGAGGTTTGCTCTCATGAACATGAAAGTCGCTCTTGTCAGAGTCCTGCAGAACTTCTCCTTCCAGCCTTGTGAGGAAACTCAGGTCAGTGTGCTTTCCAGTAAGTTACATACAACTTGATGTTTTATTTAATTTGACTCATCTCGATGCAGAGAAATAAATGCTTTGTCACTTTTTAATTCACTCTATGAGCCAAATAACTTCTTTTGTGATATCCGTTGAGGTTTGGGGCTTCTGGATTGGGAGGCTGTGTCTTTTCCTTTGAAATATATGTTTTTTCTAAATGCATGGGCTTGGGAGTGGTTCTTTCAGGAAAATGCCTGCATTATAGCATGAAAATCTGAGTCTTACCCTCACACCCCAAATATTTTAAAGGTTACCTCCTAAGGAATGACAGCTAAGGAAAAAAGTACTTTTCATGTGCAAGAAAAGCGTATTTGTCCCAAATGAATCTCTTCCTTGCTTCTGTGTTTAGTGACACTTCAGTGCTTGGCTCTCAACTGTGTTTGTTTAACTCTTTCAGATTCCCTTAAACTAGGAAGTAAAGGATTTTTTCAGCCAGAAAAACCCATCATTCTAAGGGCTGTGTCCAGAGATGGAACCACAAGTGAAGCTTGACATAAGGCCTGTTATGAGGCTGTGTCCAGGGACAACAGAAGCCAATTTATTTTGTGAGGACAATGCAGAAAGCAAGAAGACACTGATTCTCTTCTTGTATGGGGGACTCTGGGCCTTCACCAAACTGCTCTTCTCTGGCCACCACAGCTCAAAAAGCGCTCGATTGCCAAAATAAACAAAAGCAAGAATGTGTGTGTGTGTGTGTGTGTGTGTGTGTGTGTGTGTGTGTGTGTGTGTGTGTGTGTCTTTATTTTTTGTTTGTTTCACTTTTGTATTGGGTTGGCTGGTTGGTTAATTTTAAAACAGTGTCATATGTACCCCAGGCTGGCCTCACACTCACTACATGGCAGTGGATATCCTGGAATCCCTGACAGCACTTCAGAAGAGCAGAGGTGATCATCCTGCACTTCCATGCCCAGATAAACTGTTACCTCACAGAGGAATGGGCAATTGTACTTCTTAGCTAACTGTGTCACTCTTATTTAGATATTTTTGTGCACCTGGGATATGCAGGCTAAAGGCACGGCTATGTGGGCAAATCACTCCCTGTTCAAGTTTAAAAGGCAGAGTTCAGAGCCCCAGAATGAAATTAGAAGACGAACAGGCATGATGGCCCCTCACAATCCAACACTGGAGAGGCAGGGACAGGGTATCCCGTGGGAAAAGTAATGGGCTAGACCAGTCAGTTGGTGATCTCTCTGCATCAGTAAAGTAGGGAAGGACTGAGGAAGAACATGTCAACTTTGAACATCCACAGGCACCGTGAACATATGCGCACATGTTCTCGCCCACAGCCGTATCACAACACATGCATATGTGCACACAACATGCATGCATACAGGTGCAAACCATTAACTAAAAGAACAGGACTTCTGGAGTCCCCATTAGTTTGCAGGCAGATGCGATGCCAGCTTCCAGGCTGTACCACCACCCCTGCCACCCACTGAATGTGGTTCTATCAAGACCCACTCCTTGTCTGAACCCAAGCATCTGCACACCTTCCCTGTGACCAGCCCTTCTGAACACCACAGCCAACTACAGAGGCGCAGGTCAAGTCATTCTAGTGAGATAAACACAGACTCCAAGGCACAGCATCAAACCACGACAGTTGGAAGAAAAGGCTCAAGTACAGACCACACCAGTGAAAGAGAAGATGTGTAGACGCAGGGGTAAGATGCATCCAACAGCAACAGAGCAATATGGAACCATCAGAACCCAGTGATCCTACAGCCGCAGAAACTGAGCATCCCAGAGCAGCTGAAACACAAGAAAATGAACTTAAAACTGCTTTATGGAGACGATAGAGACTCTTAAAGAAGAAGGAAAAATTCTGTTAAGTTGAAGGAAAGATAAACAAAAAATTAAAAGAAAGTAATAAATCCCTTAATGAAAAACAAGAAAAAACCAAACATAAATGACACCGTTCAAGACTTAAAAACTGAAATAGACACAGTAAGGAAAACACAAACTCAGGAAATTCTAGAAATGGAAAATCTGAAGAAGCAAACAGGAAATACAGGGGCAAATAACAAGAGAACACGAGAGGAGGAAGAGAGGATGTCAGGTGATGAAGACATGATAGAGAAAATACATTCAAAAGACCAAACCTGAAAATAACAGGAAGAAAATGACCCAGGTCAAAGGCCCAGTTATTTATTTAACTATAAATCATAGAAGAAAAGTCTCACAGCCTAAAGAAGGAAATGTCTAATGGGGTACAAGAAGCTTATGAAATAAAACATAGGCTGAGCCAAAAAAGACAAATATATACATAATAACCAAAGACTAAACACATAGAATAAAAAATA
The DNA here is from genome assembly GCA_033318265.1 of Phyllotis vaccarum. NCBI lineage: Eukaryota > Metazoa > Chordata > Mammalia > Rodentia > Cricetidae > Phyllotis > Phyllotis vaccarum. Next base: position 67,838,462 of record JARWLC010000017.1, on the reverse strand, counting down.
ATTTTAAGAGCTGCAAAGGGTAAAGGCCAAGAAACATAAAGGCAGACTTCTCAGAATTACAAACGGCTTCTCAATGGAGACTCTTAAAGCCAGAAGGTTCTAGACAGAAGTTGTACAGAAACTAACAGAGCACAGATGTCAGCCCAGACTACTATACCCAGCAAAATTCTCAATCAGCATAGACAGAAAAAAACATCTTTCCTGACAAAACCAGATTTAAATCATACCTAACCACAAAATCAGTACTTCAAAAAGTACTAAAAGGTAAACTCACCTAAGCCACTCAATTATATCCACAAAAAAAAAAAAGTTGCATGTGATAACGATGGGTAGATTTTCTGCTTCTGGAAGGACCCCACACACCGTTTTCTTTCCATTATGATCATCAAATAAGCCTCGATTTGAACCCACTGACCAATAACTCTTCATAGAAAAATGCAGACCATTTGGTAATGAGTGTATAAAATTGTTTTTGTTTTGAATGCCTCTAAATAGCAGTAAGTATACATTTTATCGGCACAGTAACCCAGGCAAGCGTTGCATTGAAATTTTAGTAGATTACTTTTCTTAATTAATCCTGATAAATGTTCTGTAAAGGGAATCTAATCCCCATAAGTGGAAATAAGAAAAGGTCTCTAGAGTAAGCAGTTTATCCTAAGTCACACAGTAAGGACACAGAGTCCATTCTCTCTTCTCTGTGCCCACAAGCCATGGGCAGATGGATGATGGCAGGTTATCACATGGTCTCCACCAAGGGAGTGAACACATTATATGGTGATTATAGATATGCATAAACACAAGCAGGACTCATGAAGGGAAAAAGGTCTCCGTATATTTTGAAACAATTGTCACTATTCCACAGACATGAAATATGTGCCAAATATCCAAAAAATACTTCATTACTGTCAATCTTTCCCAAGAGCTCAGAATTTTATGATAATAGCAACATATATGCAATATGGGACAAATTTAGGTACTTGATGATTGAAAATTATTTAAATATCTCCCAAATTATACAATTTCTTTTCTTGTAAACAATTCAGATTACAGTAGAATTATGAACAAATTTACCAGTTTGGGGTGATTTCTAGAAAACAAGATACATTTATGAGGCTGCCTGTTGTAAAAAAACCAATGTTTTGGTTGATTCATTAATATGAGGAAAATAAACACATGTAAGCTAAAGAACACTGAGGGAAGGAATAGTGGGCTATTCTATATATGAGCAAGGCTTGTGGGTAATGGTGGAGTGGAGATACGCTCCACATCCCAACACTGCTGTTGCCATTATGATCTCATGTTGAGCACCATGTGTCTCTGAGTACTACAGGGACATTCTGAGCATCTACATTGTTTCCTACTCTTTGCATGTGACAATGATCAGCGTTCCTGTGAATAGATCATGACTAATGGAAAAGGGATCCTGTCACAGAGTTTTCAAAGGTTTAGAAATGTTGCCTGAGCTGCACTATCAGAAGCTTACAACTGATTTCTTTGGGGAAGATTGATGAATTCCTAGGTGAGGCTGACAAAATCTACTATAACACTGAATAAAAACAGCATGAGTAATATCCCAGAAAGAATGGCTCCATCTCAGATCTCACACCCAGCCACATCTTGTGGCATTTCATTAACAGTTGTTGGTATAAATTTCAAAAGGAATTTTTATTTAAGCTTTTTGGGATAGATCTTGAGATAAATATTCACATGAAGAAAATGACCTATTTCCAATTTTGTAGAGCCTAATGAAATTGATTTCTTTAATGGTGCTAAGTGGTGGTTGTTCAGCCTGTCTAGACAAACAAAGCACCTGTCAGCAGATTACCTGTACCTGAAGATGGCTAAAGACTGCCTCTAGTCATTTACCAGAGGAAACTGAAAATAATCAGAAATTCTTCCCAACTATACAGTTGAAAGCCACACCTCAGTCACTGAAGGAAAAAACTGTCTGCTTCACAAGTCTATTTGCAGAATCATGGGCTGTGAATTTGCTGATTACATTATACATTATCTTCCAAAATGGGCTACACACCCTTACACACCCACCCATCCTCTCCCTCAACAGGGCAAAATTCCCAAAGCAGGTCAGCTCAGCTTGACTCATCCACTCCATGCAAGTCTGATTTCCTCTTCCCAAAATCAAGACTGGGTTAGATTTTTTTCTTTCCTAGGAATTGGCTCAAAGGTACCAGTCTATGCACAGGAACACAGTCTGAATCCAATCCTCGAGGCTCCACATACTGCCCATGCCAACTGACAGTTGTCTACCCTTGGAGGGTCTAGCTCCTTTCCTTGATTCAGTAAGCTCCCCAGAACTCCGGCTATCAATCATTGTGGGAAAGGCTTAATTTTGTCCTCTGGGATAGGATGATGTTTCAGGAACATCACTGTCTTTTTGAGAAGTGATCAATTATATCCAACCAGCACCATTGTTTTATGGAGAAGATCAAAATGAATTTAGCCAATAATGTGGAAACAGTTCCTTCAAAGAGCCATTTAAAAGTGTTGTACTATTTTTCCTGAGTATTGCATGATGCATTTTATCAGCTTTTATAAATCTGGAATTTGAGGTGAATTATATTGCTTATCCTTAAAATAATTCATCTTTACCTGTAAATTAAAATATTGTAGATGAAAGATTTACGACTTTGGGTTGTGTAAAGAGAAATGTGATGCATAGATGCACTAATGAGAATATTTTGGCGTGTTATTTTACACTTAATATATTTTCTTGTAACAAATGTTTCCTGATTTGAGCTTTTTTAGGTTTAATTATACCCATGTCTACAGAATCCTCTGTTTCTCTTTCCACAAAGCACGTAAAGGCAGAGAATTCGTTATAATTTTGGATTTTACTTCTTTAATACAGGTCTGTACAACATAACAACTCTGAATAAGCTTTTGCATTGTTAGCCCTCTTGACCCATTGGAATAATTAAATTATTCCTCCAAACTTGGGTCTTTTTCAATTCTTTGGACTAAATTTTCAGTACATTCAAAGAGTGCCTAACACTGAAGAAAACAGTGTGTTTGTTAGTGATGTTATGTTCAGTTTGGGCTAACAGTTTCACAGTAAGCAATTAGAGCCTTCCATAATTATAAATGTTTATTTGTTTGTCATCAAGACAGGGCTTCTTTGTTCAGATTTGGCTGGCCTGGAATTTATTCTGTAGATCAGGCGGGCTTCAAGACTACCTGCCTCTGCCTCTCAAGTGCTGGGATTAGAAGCATTACCACCACTACTCAGTCCCAAAGGTCTTTTTTTCCTTATTGTTTGTAGTTTAGCATATACTGAAGCTCATAGGTACCTTCGAAATTAACTTCATATTGGACCTTGACATAATCTTTGATAAATGGAACATTGGTAAACATCAACCTCTTTACCTTCTGAAAATTCTTATACCATAGAAAGAAGGCTGGGCTAACTTGATGTAGAAAAAAAACAAATCGCTACTTACAAGTTCAAATGACAGACATGTTATTGAACCCAAGATTAGCTGGTAGATGTCTGAACAGCCATGTGTTACATAGCTAAGACCAGATAAAAATGCCCAGCTGAGCATCCTACAAACAACTAGTTTGTCAGGAACAAAAATGATTGTCATGTTTTGTTATGGCATGTCATGTCATCAAAAATGAAATATTTATTTTCATAATAAAGAATATGATTAATACAATAAATCAAATACTTTTAATGCATATAATATATTCAATAGAAGTCAAAGAACATAACATAGAAAACGAGATATTTTGGAGATAAACTTTTCTAAGTTGTGAATAGGTGGAAGGAGGCATCAGCTCAGACGTTTCTCTTACTTTATGCTTGGTCTTATGATACTTTTGTTGAAGTCATTTATTTCTCTACAGACAGGATTTAAACAAAGCTCTAAAAAATATTTCCAGAATTTTTTAAAAGGGTTATCAGAAAAATACTATAACAATAAATGAAGGAAGAAGTAATATGTGGTTACAGGGATAATAGTCTCTAAATTAATGAAAAAAATCATAGACAGGTCGGTAAACAGTGTGATCCAGATAGAGCTGCAGTTGTCCCTTGTGCACAACACTGTGGCATTCAATGCTCCTGAGTGGTAGGTTGTCCCATAGTCACTGTTGATTGAAAAATATGTTATTTTAGTGCAGATATCCTCTCAGACACTAGACTTAAACTTAGTTCTTATTAAAATGATTCTAAAAGCATTTGAAACAATTAGAAAAAAGGCATCAAGCAAAGAAATGTCAGGAACATGGAGATGAAAGGAAGAAAGAGAAACAGCATCAAGTTCTGAATCTCGTTTCTGTTCAGACAGTGAATTATGAACAGGAAGTGAGCTATGAATCCTTGGGATTATATGCTACTAACTGCTGACGGCGAAAAACCTTCATTACACACAATTTATTATTTCAGAAATTCCTTTTGCACTGTATCATATTTAAATCATGTAATAGACTATTCATTTTGATGTTTTATCTGCATTTGAGATGGAGCAATCAGGGTGAGAGACTATTGCGAAGGTGCTAACACAGTAAATAGCAGTCCAGGGCTTTGTTCTTTGAAAGATTTAATATTTTATCAAGTAATGTTTCTCAGGGCTTCTGGTTCCTCATTCATGTCCCAAACACTGCACCATTGTGCATAGTCTTATGGACTGTGGTGACATATTTTGTATTTAATAAGATCAGACTGAATTATCAGAGGAGAGAGCCATCACTTCAACCTTATTATCTTTTTCTGTGACAGGGTTTTTGTGTAACAGTCCTGGCTGTCCTGGAACTTGTTTTGAACACCAGGCTAGTCTCAAACTCACAGAGATCCTCCTGCCTCTGTCTCACAAATGCTGGGACCAACAGCATTCAGCACTTCAGGGAGCCATAGAGAGATGGCTCTGTCCTCTGGTATTCCTGGCTGATGTTATCAATATGCTATATATGACCACAATGGACCACTAATGAGCTACAGGATTCAATTTACGTTTTGACTGAAACATTCCAAATCTAGTCATGAGTCGGTATGTCCTGGCCTTACATCCTTTGCTCAGCAACCACCTGGACTTCTAGATACTTTTCGTGATGTCATGTCCTTTGAATGAGTCTTTCATTCCCTTCGGCTCTTAGTATTTATAGTTCTCAGTGTAGAAAGCTGTTGTCAAGAGTCACAAACTGACAATGATTACACTCTAACCTGAAAGAAATTGACAATGTAACCTGCGTTACTACAAAAAACCCTTACCTTACCAAAGATTGCCTTAGTTTTCAGAGGTAGAGTTATGGCAGTCAGGCCTATTAACTAAAGTTTATAAAACATTTAAGGCTTACTGTAGCTCAGTCTTGTCCCTAATATGATAAACTTGTTCTCACGCAGCATAAACTTCTCCACATCCAGTCTAGTGCTCAGAGGGATGCTGGAAATTCAATAAATGTGTCCAGTGATAATTCAGTGACTTATTTGAAATTCAACAGGACAAAACATGAGACAAATTTTTGATATACTTTGTCAGGATTCAAGGACTAATGCTCAGCACAACCTTTCATGTTGAATCACTTCAAATGCAATTGTACGCATGACAAATGTTTCACATCACAAGAATGAAGACTCAGACTACAGAAGGAGATCTCAGACTAGTGTGGAGTTCAAGGTAGAAGCTGACAGGGTGATGTGAGGCAGAGTGTGCTGAGAGGGTCATTTCCATTGTGCCCCTGCCATCATCCAGAAGGTGATGTTTTTGCTTAAATGAGTGAGACTGACAAGAACACATTTTACTCTTCTGTTTCTGTCTATAAATCACTAAGACCTAAATGTTTTTTCTTTAAAAGTTTCTGGAAACACTGTGGCACCGGAAGGAGGAGGAGCAGGAGAAAATACTTACCAGAACTGGAGCAGGCAGCTCACCACCTTCACAAATATCCATGAGGGTCTTTCATGTGCCCAGGGTTTGGGTCTGGTGTGTCCAAACGGACATAGTCAGGGCTCCGTCGAAAAATCCAATTTATGAAAGATCTCCTTCTAACAGTTGTATTTGATCCTGAGGAGGAATGGAGGTCATTACTTGCAGTATTTTGAAGATTTTCCTCCATGGTACCGTAATGCTTGCTTAAATATGCTGCATATACCAAGCAATTTCAAAGTGAACAGAGGGGGCATGCTGGAGATGATGAATGAAACTACACCAAATATTTTATCTACGTGCTCTCTTGTTTCATCTGGGGTTCACTCCTTAAATAAACTGAACTCTTTGAACATAGGATCCTGACTCTAAGGACCAGCACCAAGTCAGTTACTCAAAGCTCTAGATAAGTGTGTTCCCTTGGAATATGCTTAGAAGTCTGAAAACTAGTAAGCCACAATGAGGAGAAATTAACCTTTGTTTAGGTGACTTCTGGCTTTTTCCAACAAAACCACTTCCTTAGCTAGACTTCATTTGGATGAGCAACCACTAACAGGTATAACGGTCCTGAGGCTGTGCGTTCCCATTAATCTGATTAATATCCTATTATCTTAAAACAGAGAAAAAGGAGAAAGCACGCATCCTCACATTCTGGAGGATATTTCTTCACGTCAATAGGAACAAACATTTCATAACTAAACAGGGAAATAGGCATTTCAAGTAACCTAGTATTCTCAAACTGATTTCATTATTTCGAACAATATCCAAATATGTCCAGCATCTCAGTTCACTGTGGGTAGAGTCACCCCTGGAAAGGTGGTCCTGGGCAAGGTAGGAAATGAGAATGAGCAAGTCAGGAGGAGCAAGCCAGTAAGCAGCACTCTGCTAAGGCTGCTGCAGACTTCTTTATCTGTTTGAGTCCTTCCCTGTGTTAGCCTGGAGGTTTAGGGACAAAATGATTCTGGCCATCTCCTTCTAGCCAGAAGCAGGTGCTTGCAATCTGATAACCACCAAAGAGATTCTGGCCAGGGGTGAGCACTCAGGAAAGCCCAGGCAAAACGATGATTAAAGCAGATACGTAGCTCCGGATTCCAAAGTGACCACTGGACACAAGACACACCTCTATACCAAATCCAGCCAATACCCCAATACTTAACAAGCATGTCACTCCCTCCCTCCACTCCTACCAAAGGCCCTTTAGTCAGTCCAGATAAGAGACTATAGACCTCCTACTGTAAGGGCATTAACCTACCCAGGAACAACACATCCCTTAAAAGAAACCTGTCTTTGACATTTTAATTCGACTCCATTAGATTTATTTCAGAGGTGAGCCAGTTGTCAGTCCTTTGGTGCAGAAATCCTGGGACAATGTGACCTCCAGCTTGCAAGGACCCAGGCCCAGAGGCAAACTGTTGGACATTCCTATCCTTTGTTCTCCTAGCTTCCCCTTTGACTTGATTGACCTGTCAATCATCTTTCTGGAGAGCTGTGGGTGGCTACAGAAGGCACAAGGTACATATTTGGTTTTGTGTGTTTTATTTTATTTTGTTTTGTTTTTCTAACATAAGTCACCTCCAGGCAGGAAAAGCTCACAGTAGAATAAAGGCAGCCTTTGTTCAGAAGGGTGGGATGGCTCCTCCCCAAGACTTGTCCACCCCATTAATCAGACCTTAGGCTGGGAGCTACCCTTGCATTTATGCTGCAGCTGTAATGGATGGGCAACTCCAGATTGAACTCCAATCCTCGGTCACCCCTGAGGTGCCTGCTTGGAACTTTGTCTAAATTGGAGCATCCCCAGGCCATAGACCTGGTCACTGGTTTCTCCTTTCTCCTTGACATGTAGACAATATATCTTGGATAATGAGTCCAAAAGGCCATCCAAGGGCACCTTTTGACTTTGGGATCATCCGTAGTGATTTAGAAAATATTTGCACATTTCTGTCAGTGGGCTGAGCCTCCTTATGAACAAGGATCCTGAGATTTATGCCCTTTCTTCCACAGCCAGGGCTGACCCTGAGCCTTCAGGCTGAGCTGAGCCTCCTGTAGCTCTGGCTTCCCCTCCCCCACCTCTTCCAGCCCTGTCCTCTGCTCCTTCTACTCTTTTCCTACTTGGTCCACTCCACCCACCCTGTCCCCACTGTCCTAAATCCCTTTTTACTGACTTCTTTCCTCTCCACTCCCCTCCCCCATTCCTGCTTTGGCTTCTTTACAACACTGGTCCACTGACCCACACCTCCCTATATGCCGGTCCTCTGTCCCTCTGGACTCCATCTTCCTGGTCACTGGCAGCACTGGTCTGCCCCTCCAGGGTCCTTCCCTGTGGCAACACATGTACAGCCCTACAGGACCCCCTGGTCTCTGCCCCGTCCAGAGAAGACTCTAGTCAAAGGTGTCATTCAGGCTCATGTTCCTTCTACCTCCGTGACTTTGCTAATGATGAACAAGGTTGGGTTCTTTCTCCACTAATCCCTCTGCGTACACAGGACAGATCCATCACATAACTCAGATCTACAATTTAACCTGCCATGGTCTCTGCATTATTCAGTCCATCATTCTTGTGCTTGAGGAACTCTAGAGAGTCCATAAAATGGCCAGAAAGAGTGCGGACCAGACACATGTGATGGGTCCTATGATATGACTCTAGTGGGTAATGAAACTTGCAGTCTCCATCCTGGACCCTGACTGAAACAACCAGCATGGACAGGACAGACACCAGAGAAGGGACATTATGTTCCTATATCTCCTGGAAGGCATGGAGACAAGTTCTAACAAGGTAGTTAACTGATAGACCTTCTGAGGTTACCCAACAAAGAGATGAGAGTCCAGCAGTTTTTTTTAACAGATTACAAGAGGCCATGATGCGCATTACCCACCCTCTCCAGCAGGAGGCCACGGTAATGGACTCTAACTTTATTTTACAATCTGCTCCAGATATTTGAAACTCAAAAAGGTTGAGGACAGACCCCAAACCCCAATTCAAGACTTGGTGAAGGTGGTCTTCAAGGTCTTTAATGCTCAACATAATGGGCCCTAGTCTTCCAACAGGGTCCAGTGAGACAGATCTTTACTCAACATGGCCAAGCCCAGCATCTAAGGCAAACAACATCCTCCTCAAAGGGAAAAGGGAGATGTCTAAGGTCCCACCCCCCTTTTGTGGGAGAGACTAAATTCACTTCAGCCAGGAGCCTGTTTTCGGTAGGGTAAGGAAGGCTACTGGTCCTGCATCTCTCCTAATCCCCAACCAATAACAGCTGTGGCCTCTCTGCCAGCAACCTGGCCACTGGAAATCTGAGTGCCCCAGTTGGAACTTGACCTCTGTGCCCCTCCACAGAAGCCCAGCCTCACCTCAGGGTCATTTCAAACTCCTCAGATGATTGAGCTTCTCAGCTTGGCAGGGGACTGAGAGTGTCTAACCAGGGAAACCCCAATTACCCTGCCCTAGCCTAGGTAGTCAGTAAGTCCTCTAGCTTCCGAAGACTGAGGGGTCACCTTCCAGGTCCTCACCTCCCACTTGAGCTCTACAGTCCCTTCCCTGGTCTCAATAATGGTGTTTCAGTTACTGTCTGTTATGGGGATATTTCATATTTAATTAAAAAAGATGTCTGAGATATCTAAAGGATCTACCCACATTCAGTCTAGGAGGATCAAAGTGTGGTGACTTACACCTTTAATCCAAGGCATGGTGAATGTCTGGGAATGGTGACCTATGCCCTTAATCTCATCAAATCTGAGTTTGAGGCCAGTTTATTTTACAGAGGGAGTTCCAGGCTCCCAGGCAGTCCGTGGTGGTGCCACGCCTCTAGTCTTAACCTGAATGAAAAACAACTGGGTGAAGAGCATATTTACGGCAGGCATAGAAAGAAAGAGCAGGCAATAGAATCAGGAGGAGTGAGGGTGAGGAAGCTGGAAGTCAACTGGTGAGATCTGACTGTGGTGTTTCCTCTCTTTGATATCTCAGCCTTTCCCTGAGATCTGGCTCTGAGTTTCCTTTATTCTTGCAACAACTTGTATTAAGGGATATTAAAATAATAAAACTATAACTCAGCAGATTGTCTTTTTGTTTATGATGTTACAGTGAATTTATTTGACGTGTTGTCAACTTATTACTGACACAAATAACATGTGTACCTGTAAACTGTGATATAAATCAAGTAAAAAAAATAGCTGTAGTGTTTCCACTTCAACAAGCACAACCAAAACACATTTAGCAAAATTTCTTTCCTTGTGTAAACACTGGCCCAGCTGATAATGTGTTTCATTAGGTAAAGAGGTATCAGTAAGGTAACATTGGAATTATTGGTGGGAAATAGAAACAGAAGGATTTAAGAATCTGTACATTTAAAATCTTGAAGCAAACTAAGAGACTCACTGGTCTGGTCTTCTGGTAGATTCTTCGGCTTCAGGATGAATACTCCCGGCTCATGTGGGGCCTGAAGTTCCCGGATCGCCTTGTCCCTATCAAGATAAAGCCTGTAGTCTTTTGGCCCCAGTGCCACGAAGGCAGAATTTCGAAGTTCACTCATTCCGATGGCATATGGGTTCTCATGACCTATGTAGACGAAATATTAAATACAGATTAATGATAAGAGTGATGGATGACCAAACAGATCTTCTGGTGAGCATGTGCACACATTGAAATGATCTGGCTCCTGGAGTCCTCAGAGAATCAAGTCTAGTGAAGCAGGGGTCCAAGCATAGACTTTAAAAGATTACAGGATAAAATTTGAACATGTTGTCTTGCTAAGCAGACCATGTACATTGGAGATCTGCATAGAGCCTTCTAGCTCTAGACTTATCATTTGAGTCATGTGTCCTCCATATATTGAAAGTTATCAGGAAAAAAGTATATATTAATTTCTTCTTCATTACAATATTTTCAATAATTTAACAATACATAGTATGGTAATTCTGGTCAGTATCTTCTCCAAGATGGTTTCATTTCCCTCTGTAAGTTCTGAAGCTGAGGATCTCTAGTGTAGTGTAGTGGTTTTCGTACGCCTTCCTTCTGTTTTTACACCAGACATCTGTCACAGGAACGTCACAGAACACTAGAAACACAAAGCCCCTGTAAGGCTGCATTTACCAGACAGGAGACCACACATGTCTCATCAAGATTTACAAGTATACTCCTTGGTTTATTGTTTCATGCTTTCAATTACTTCCTCTACAAAGAATTCTCAAATCCTTTATGTAAAAATAAATTTCCTCTTTTTACAGGAAATCTCTTTTCCTCATTTCTCCCTAATCACTGGTGAAACTTGCATGCTCTTGCTGTCCCATTCATGGAGCACAGATGCGATGCATTTGGGACAAAAAACTACAGCTGCAATGTAGGTTTTCAGCAGCAGTGACAGGGGTCCAGGAAGCTTCTATAGGAGAGACACAGAACCAACTACAAGGGCATCAGGATAACACTTAATGAAAACCTGAGAAGCTCTGAGTGTGTTTCCATTCTGAAAGAGCTTGTACTGCTTCGTATTATGTCTACTGGAAGGATTCTCAATTAACAAAAAAAAAAAAATGCCTTAATATGTCTGGCTTAGAGGCAAAATCTGGTTCAGTTTCGTTCAGTTTCTTTATAGTGATTATCTATGACCAACATGGCTTAGGTTCTGGAAGCCTCACTAGGGCCTGTGAAGGAATGAAGGAAAGACTGGCAGAGACAGACCTACAGTAAAGCTAGAATTTTCTAATCCCCCACACACAGATCCTCAGGATGATTATTTAGTACAGTACAAGGGTAAGGTTAGCTACTCTCCCAGGTGGTCTCTGTAGGTGTCCCCATACAAGCTGTAAACACCCTGGGGGAGGAAGCTGCATGTGCTGATCTTACACACTCTGGTCAGTCTTTTATAAACACTCAGACTCCCAAGGAAAGCTGTGATATTTATCTTGGGCCTGGTCCATATAAGGAGAGAGCTTTGCCAAATATTCCATGTGTGAAAGCCTTTGAAATCCCCAACATGATCATGCCCTTGTCAAACCCCACATTCACTGGGGAACTTCACTCATTCAAAGATTCCTCTGTTCCCTACAAGTTGATGAAGAAGGGCCTGTCTGATACCCATGGAGCCTGACCTGGGTAAACGGTCTTTGATGCTGTAAGAAAGACTAAGCACAGTAATATAGACCAAGACAAGTAAATATCAGTCCCACCTGACATCTCCATCAGGTCTTACCTCCAGTTCCCCCAATTGATTGATTTCTTTCTGACTTACTAGACAGTGAACTCTTAGAGGAAAATTAAAGAAATCCATTCTTCTCCAAGCTGATTATGGTTATGGTCCATTATCACAGTAATATAGAACCTAACTGAAACAGAGCCACCATGATTGACAGGGTATAACAGACATGGTACACAAACCTGTTCCAATTCTTGGTGTCAAGGTAACATTTTATAAAGTTAATACACATTAACTTTAAATTAAGTAAATGTAGTTCCAGTTTCTGACTGGTCTGTCCCTGTGTATGTCTTGGGTACTCCTTGTATTTTAAGACTGACCACATATTGTAACATACAGAGATCTCATGGGATGCTTCAATTTACATCTATTCAGAGTATAAGTGTTTGCAGAGTCCACAGTTCCAATTGGCACATCTAAAATGCAAATTCTTTCCCTCAGGTTGGCAATTTCTTGAGAGAATAGGAAGAAAGCTGTAAGAACAGGAGATCCAGGGCCTTTTCTGGAAGATGCCATCTTCAGTATATGAGAGGAAACTTCACCCAGGAAATCTCAATAGAATTGCCCCAATGAGACTTCAAAGTGGCACCAAAAAGGAACTGCCACTATGTTTAAGATAAATTTCACATGACCCCACCCTGAGATGAAAAGGTAAAGACTGTTCAGAGGAAGAATCAGTCGTTCACAGGGATGAACCAAGTAATAATTATCCTTTCACAATTGCTCATCTTGAAACAAACACCAATATTAGCAATGCAAAAGGTGTTATCTCTCTCCTTATACACACACACACAGCACACACATACACATACACACACCCCACACACATACAGACACATACACGTGCACACAACACACACACACACAGACACACACACACATCAACCAAAGAAGATTAACTTCAAAAGTGGTGTGGGGAGAATTCAGGAAGAGGTAAAGGGGCCAGATGGAGGGATGGAAATGATGGCAATATTATTTATACATGGAACACTCAAAATGGACATAAATGTTAAAAGATTTTATCATGTACTTTCATATATCATAACTGTAAGGAAAGGACATGTCATACGATGTTTACCATTTGGGTATTTTAGCTTAAGAAGAACAGTGACAACTGTAACAATTTAGAGCGAATTTAACAATTCTTTTAACTCAGTCAATGCCTCCTTGGGTTTCTCAGCGGCTTACCGTAGAGTGGACGTGGCTCTTCTTCCTTGCTAGGAGAGAACCACAGTTGATAATCTTCCTCAGCATTCTGAAAAACAGAAGTCACAGTGTACCCGTCTCCTTACACACAGTGTTTATTTTCTACCCTCCTCTGCATCTCTAAAGCTGCAAGATACTGAGTCAGGCAAGAACTCCGTTCTATGTTGAGGAGCCTGTGTAGAAACTGTGTAGGTTCGGTGATTCCTGCTCCCCTGAATCTACAGAGAACCAATGTCCCTGCCTTCCCATTTCTGGTAGAACAGATTTGTCAGAGCAAAATGTAACCTTTCTGCTACATTTTTGTCATACGGGAAATGAAAATCACTCCATGTTCTGTCTCTAAGCAAGAAAAGAGCCTCTGTCACCAACCCTACAGGCCTTGAAGAATGTTGAGTTCTGCCAGAGCATGCTACTGTTCAGACAGACTATTTCTCCAGTGTCACAGGACCACCATGTCAATGACTGAGCAAAAGTAAATTAAAATCCTTGAAACCTCAGCAATCTGAGTAAGGAGACAAAATCTAGGGAGGCCTGGAGGAGACTAGAACATGAAATCAGCATTTGAACTTCACTCACAGAATCCCCACCCTACAGAGAGAAAAACATACAGTATCTAACCTTAATAATAACCCAGAGCAGAAAACAAAACCCACAAGAGATTAGCAGCCCATGACCCTGGGTTCCATTTGAAACTAGCAAGTGTAAATTATGTAGCTTCTATTGAATTTTGTTAGGGACCCATAGAGATGCCTAAAAAAATATGCATCAAGTAGAGTCATGACTTATTAATATTTTGTTCAGTTTCGATCTTTAATAGAAAGTAGTGACATTTATTCAAAGGCTGAGTTCCCATTTGTTATGTTAGATAACAGTAAGTACTCTCCAACCTGCAGATGTATATACACACACATATATACACACAAAATGAATGCATGAATGACCTATACTCAAGATCATTTTCAAAATATGCTTTTCTCTTTCCCAGTTATTTCAGGCATCATGTGTTAGATTCTTGGGCTAGGTATTCAGAGGATGTAGCTCTAGTGAAATATTCTAGTTGAAATTGTATATTAAAACTGTCATTATGTAATTATTAGTTTGAAATTTTGTCCTTAGGGACAAGTCAGTATCAAAAATGTTTATATGACAAGGAAGACATAGAAAATGACACTAAACAATATGTTGTGATGTGCATTAACAACTTTACAACAGGTATATACACAGATTCACAAACAAGTCATGTATACGTGCCTTTTCGTGTTCAACACAGAGACACATACTGTTTCTTGTGATCTACTGCTACAAACGTACATCACGTTCTGCTCCTTCATATGAAATTTACTGGAGAATACAAGAGCAGTGGCCACATAGAGACTAATGCAACAAGCCAGCTGATTTTAATTCTGAACATGGAAGGAAGATGGAAATGTTTCATACATAGAGTAATCAAGCATTTGGCAGTGATGTTTATATGTTTGTTGAAATATTAATGGATCACAAAGGAAGACACTTTATAAATAAAAAGAGTGTTCAAGTCTCTTACGGGAATTCCCAGCAATGGTCGCAACTTCTTGATGATATCATTCACTGTGTCCAATCGTGCTGCTGTGACAGTGAATGACTGGAGAAAGCACAGCAATAAAATGTTACTAATAATGTTCATGAAATGCCTGATTTCATAACTATTTATCCAAACATTTTCCACATTACATAACCAAAGCTCGGTTCACTTAACGGCAAAGGGAAACACATATAAGACTTGTATCGTGAGTATAAGTTTTCTTTCTTTTACATAAACTGAAAACAGGAAATCAGATTTTAGTCTAATATGTATCTCCTTAAGGATTTGGATCAGTCAAAACGTAATAGAATGTGCACTGTTGAACTGGATTATGGAGGATGATTAAAACAAAAGAGATTTTCCTCAAGTCCTGTGACACTAAATAATACTCCAGAATTACATGCTATAAAGAAGGGAGCAACTGTGCTGTCTTTTATTAAATACCACACACACATGCACACACACACACACCTACACACACACACACACAAGATTTAAAGGTCAAAAATGTTAGAGTGATTTCAGATGAGACATAGGCTCTGATGATCGGCTATGAGTTTGCTTTCTTAATGGAAAGGAAATAATTTGTAGAGAAAGGGAAGAGATTTCCCATGTCACAAAACTTGTTATAGAATTAATTTATGTCATTACATACCATGTATTCCATTCTCAAAAACTCATACAAACTGCTATAGAATTTGTAACAACAACCTGTGCAGTGAGGATTTCTCTGACCCTGGATTTCTGGTGAACTTGGTTTCCCTTGGAATCTGTTGAGATGATGCATGTATGAATCAAGAATGAAGATTTGGGTCATTAAATTTTTTATCCCTACGTTGGTCAGTGACTAAGTTCTTTATGGTAGGAGATACCTACTACACTTTTTGATTATAAACTGTGTGCAGAAAGAGGTTGGTGTTCCCAGACCATTGCAAGGACAGATGACACTCAGTGGGCAAGAAAGTGAACTGTGTCCACAGATTTTTGAAAGCAGATGTATCTGCATCTGTAGATGTTTCCTCTGGCCAACAGCACTTAGAGAAGAAAAACAGAGGAAATGACCCTCTCTAAAAACAGTAAACAGTGTTAAAAGAGATCCTTTCAGAATCTAAAAATCTTACATTCATTCTAGTCAATGAACAGCTACACATCACAAGCTTAATAAAACTCCAAATGCCAAAGAATAGATGGCTTCTATTAAAGTACTTAGATAGTGGAGTCCAATAGATCCCAAAATACTAAGCTATTAACATTTCTCTTGATGAAATCAACACTCAGAAGTCAATGAAAAACACCCATGGCTGAAGATAGTACATATTTGAGTCATACAACCACAGAGAAATAAGCTGATATTGACTGGAAATTCATGCCCACTCACTAACTCTGATGATACTCAAGTTTGAGATACATGCAACTGGAAGACAATAGCAGTCTTCCGCATAAAAAATGGTTGTGGACACTGCAATATACGATAATGACTATCCCAGCAGGAGATATACAGGGTGCGATAGTACCTAAATCAAGATGATTTTCTATTCACACACACACACACACACACACACACCTGCACACGCACACGCGCGTGTGCACACACACACACACACACACACACACACACACACGTACGTTAAGCACAAAACCATTTGCCACAAATGAAATCAAGCAGGAAGGAAAGCATTTTCCTTCAGAAAGGTCTGCTCATCTTTCTCTCCAGCAGTCTGGTAGAAAACTTAGGTGAGAACATTCTCATTCTTACTGGACAGGGTAGACTTTCATTCTGTCACTTGCCTCCTTCACTGCTATGTTTTCTAGTATAGAAAGTTTGTACAGAACTAAGCATAGAATGTATTTAAAATATTTTCTTCATCACGAATATATTAGTTAATGTACACTTCTAAAGTTTACCACCCCAATGCAGGGCACCTATATATAAAATTCAAGCACATACTAATCTCTTTATAGTAACTATCACTCTCAACTCATTAACTCCTGGTCGTTTCATAAAAACAAAGACCTCCAGATTCTGGATTATCACATAACAGATAAGTGCAATGCCAGCCCCACCTGTGGGCTCTTCTCAGGAAATATATCATGCTAGATTAATAGACGGCAAATGCAATTTCTGTGCCCAGCTGAGGTGTGGATTGGCAAATGTCTAGCACATGTGAGACCCTTTATTTTCAATGCTGCTCACACACTACACTCACAACACACACACATACACACACACACACAAATACACACAAACACAATACACAAAAAACTACCAACATACAAACCAATGTTATTTCTAATAACACAAATAAACTATAGACAAATAAAATAATAATTTTTTATGGCTAAGACATACATAAACATGCAAGATAAAAGAGCCACAGTGCATTTAACAGATCACGCACACAGACAGACAGACATGCTCACACATGCACAGGTGCATACACACACACCACTCACACATGCACAGATGCGCACACACACAAATGAATATTAATAAACAGGTGAGTAACGTAGAGTGCATGTCATTCTTCGTCTTGTTTAAACTTTCCTGTATGGTCAAAACTATGGTTTTTAAGAAAAACTATTTTAAAGTAACTAAAAAATATTTAAAAGTTGGTAGAGTCCAAAAATTGAATCCATAGAAACAATGTTAACTGAAAGAAACACAAATCACAGTGAGAAATGTCTGTAACAAGCTTTATAACCACACCTCTCTTGTTAAGTCACCAGACACAAGTAATTTGTTCAGCATATTGTACTGTAACTAACATGGATCAACCCTGCCTTACAGTAAGTAGTACTCTCGTATATACGCAAAGACATGTTTGTTTGCAAATATCCTTTCAGGTGGCACTATCTAAATTTTCCATCTTCCTCTTCACCCCCTATTGTCATCAGCCCTATCTTATTATCTCCTCCTCCTCTCCTCCCTGCCCCTACACTTCCTCAGTCAGTTCCATGCAAGGACATATTGGTCTTTTGAGCACATACAGTATTCCAGCTTGGGATGTCCTCTGTGAGGGTCTCAATTGCAATGTCTTTTCCACGGTCTTTCTCCAAATGCTCATTAATTGATCTGGTGAAATGCAATAAAAACACAAAAAGTGAGGTAAATTGTCCAGTTGCTTGTTGTTAAAATATTAGTTGAGAGTGTAGTGTCAGAACTTTAATTTTAACTGATTGACTCAGCAACAAATTTCTGCACAATGCAGTCATGGTCCAGAAGACAACAGATTGCCCAAAAGTATGACATTTAGAAAGCAGATTTGGCTCTGAAAATATCAGTGCCCACATTGGAGGGTCCATAATCACTCATAGTTGAAAACTAAGAAGCAGCATTTTCTTTGAATGTGCATATTAAAGTAAGTTGTATTAATAATGAATTAATATCATGGTCGGGATACTGTTTGATCAAGCCTAATGGTTAGAGAAGGAAAGTATGAGAATGGCAGCCATTGCTTCATCACTGATGGAAAAGTGATAAATAACAAAAAACCTCCAGAAAACATAGGCAAGAAGACATTTGGAGATAGTCTAACCCTGATGCCAACACCAAACCACCAACAACCCATAAGAAAATGAAATGTCAATATTTTTGATGAAAATACACACAAAAATTATTAATCAAACACTTGAAACCAAACTGTGTTCAGGTCAGCTTTATCCCAGAAATCGAGGAAGGTTTCAACATATCTAAATTTTAAAAAATGTAATCTACTACGGACATGGGCCAAAAGATTGAAAGCTGATCACTCCATTTGATTCATAGAGGACTTTTGACAAAATAAACATCCATCATTAGTGATAAAATTCTTAGAGTGAATAGGACCGCAACAGATACATTTCAATGTACTAAGGAAATATGCAATAATCCCACAGTCAGAGTGATCCTAAAAAGACAATGAGCTCAAAAGGGTCATGTTAAAATCAGGAACAAGGTAAGATCATAGAGTGGGATTACATTGTTACATTGTATATAATTGTCCCACCTACTGGTTTAATGAAGAAATGCTGATTGGCCAAAGGCAGACGGGAAGTGTGGGCGGGGCTACCAGACTAAGAAAACTGTAAGAACAGGAAGAACACAGCAGAGATGCCACAGAGCTGCCAGACAAGCCAGATATGCAGAGGACAGCTATGCTGCTCTGAGAAAAGGTACCTACCCTCATGGCTGAACAGGATAAGAATTTTTTTGTTTTATTTTACTTTTTAGGCATTTTCCCCATAAGTGGCCTTTTGTTTATTTAGATTTTTGTTTATGTAGTGTGCTATGGGTGTTTGTCTCTATAGGGGTGGAGAAATTATTTCTTGATTTGTTATTTTTTTAAATAAAGAGGAGAATAAAGAGCCTACAGGTGGGTGTGTAGGTGTGTAGGGAGAATCAAAGAGAGAGGACTGGGGGAGGGGAGACTGTACGTATTTTATGAGAAGGACCCAGTGTTGTGTCATGAGAAGGGATGAAGATCTAGAAAGAGCTGAGGAGGTAAATGTGTTCAATCATATGTTAAAAAACTGGAAATTCTGAGGGGTGGGTAGATGGGGAGGGGCGAGGCTGAGGGCTGGCTGGGAGGGAAGGGAAGGGGAGGGGGAGCAGGGGAATACCCTGGTGGAGATGACATTTTTAATGGAAAAAATTAAATTAAAATGAAATATTAAACAAAAGAGGTGAACAGACTAGGGCGTTGGTTAGCATAGAATTTCATTCTTTCCTAACAAGTGTAAAGAAGTAAAACGTGTACAATTACAAGATACCTTTGAAGCAAAGTCCACCATTCTCTTTTTTTGGCCGAGGAACTGTAATATAAAAGTAAAAAGATTAAAGTAAGCAAAGTATTAATTGTCAGACTTTAAGGGTATATATCATGCCCCAAATATTAGTGTTTGGTAGTTACCAATATGGCTAGAGATATAAGAAGCCTCCTTATATTAGGATTTCTTTTAGAACCTGTTCTTTACTGATGACCTTACCGGGATGGCAAGCTACAGTTATGATCCAAGCTATTAGCAGCTAAGGCAACTTCTCTAAATGTCACGTTCCCACAGATAAAGGTGTAACTATCTCAAATACATCCCACTGGTAGAATACATTTCAAATTGAAAACTACATTATTTTCATTAAATTCAGGAACTTAAAACACGGATGAAACACTTGACTGAAAAATAATATATGTTAGAGAATGCCAGACACCATATTTTACTGTTTAGACAAATTGTAGAAACAGATTTTGTTAAATAGTTTGTGCAATGTTCATTCTTCACATATTCTCACACCAATTTACATGCTATATTCCTGATCACCGTAGGCTACTTCATTATGGATTTTTGGTACTGGAATGTGCTTTAAAGATAAACTTGATCCTAACTTTTCTTGATGTAACTTATATGCAGTATATAATAATTGATGAAAAGTGAGTACATTTTTTTTCATTCACAGTAATGACCACGGACATGATTACGTCAGGAACATCCCCTTACTATAGACGATCCCTAAACCAGTTGACTGTTGTCATTCTTCTCCGACCCTTCACTCCATAGTTATTTTTTGCATTCAGTGGCTGGATACTTGAGCTTTTGCCTCTTCTGGGAAGTTATATACCATGTTGTAAGTTCACTTCATTCACAGACATTCCTAGGGTGATGTAATGTCATTTTCACGGGTCTATATCAAGGACTGGAGCTGTTCAGACTGTTTGACTTTCTATGGAACCATGAGGTTTCATTTAACTCAAGGTTAGCATATTTATTATTTGTACTACTAGTTATGCCTCCACTTCCCACCAGTGTTTTAGTATAGACCTGTTTCCACTGTTGTGTAGACCAATCCAAAAAAAAACCACAAAATTCACATGGACATGGATACTTCTTCTAAATACACTAAGCCATATAAGAAAAATAATAGTAAACATGAAATGTACTGGGTGACAAGGCGGGGTTACAAATGCCCAATATTCAGTTATGTGTCTATCTAACCTAACTTTGAGGAAGATATTGCCTAAAATTTGAGGAAAATTTTTGGGACTCTCAAACACTCCAAATACATCAAATGTAAACTGCTCATGTTCATAAGCAAAAATAAAAAATGCACTCAAAAGTTTGAAAAATACTAGACAAATCTAGTATGGAAAATAAGACACCCAGAGAAGAGAACAAATCTTATTAAAAAGCTCTCTAAATACTTTCTTCATGCCAACAACTAAGGCAGCATTTCATAAGTTTATAAGACATGGAAGCAGGTATGCTACCTGACTGATAAACTTTGCCTGTACAAAGTAGTGCTTATATTAGTGCTTGTGTGTGCTCTCCAGAGCAGCATGTCTGGTCATCAGACTCCTGTGAGGTCAACAGTTCTACTGAAGAGCTTCCCAGTATAGAGAGATAATCCACATGTGCATGCCAGCCTGAGAACGTAAATCACAAAAGGACAAATGCTCCTCAAGTCACTTAATTCTGATCCTGTTATTGAAAACCAGGCCTCTCTATTGTCTGTAGATACTAAGACTGAAACCTTACTACACGGACATTCAAAGATAATAGATTTTATAGTATAATCATTTTTATATAACAAAATAATGTCCACTTAGAGGTATAAAAGGAAATTACATACTTAATAGAATTAAAAATTCATAGGTAGTTTTATTTATATCTACAAATGTTTATTTACATATATATGTGTATATATATATATATATGTATATATATATATATATATATATATATATATATATATATATATATATAACATCAGGTGTTGGAATAATAAGATGGCAAGGAGGCCAATACCAGCTCACTCAATTTCTTTCCATACCTTAAGACCTCTGTCACCCCAGACAAAAGGATGTTGAGATGCTGACTGACAAGCCTACGATACATATCTCAGCATGGGCTCCATGCTATCAATGACTGATCCACTTGGACATGTTTTCATGTAGGGAGATGTCTAAGGTAAATACTAGGCAAGCAAATGGCAAAACAACAGCTTAGAAAAAGACATGGCCGTGTGTTTGCAACCAGATACACCTGCTTTCTATCCTTACAGTTTTCATCTACATTTCCCGTTTGTGCTGTCAATATGCAGATGATAATGTCCTTCCACAGCCAGCTTATATGAGCACAAGACCAAGTTCTGGGTCTTACCGAAAGGTGGCCACAAAATTCTCCATGGGCCATCCCAGGAGAATGGATTTCCTGGCCCGACTGGGTCCTACAAAGTCCATGATCATACACTCCCCCATCCACAGAGCAGTCAGTGGGATGATATATATGATTTTGAAGGACATCTTAAACCTAAAATGAGGATTTTAAAACATCTGTTAGTCTGTTTCTTAAACAAAGGAGCAGCAGAGCCGACAGAAAGGAGTAATTGCTGCTGACCCAGAAAAAGAAGGACTCACTCATCTCTATCACTGCCGACACAGCTCAGCAAAGGGACAAATGCACCTTAACAAAGTGAGGGAGCTGACCTAGGGGAGGTCCTCAATGTACCTTTTCCTTGTCTGCAAACCTGTATGATCTGTATATTCAGAGGGTTAAATGCTGTATAGATTGTGCTGTGCATTAGCACATAGCGCTCTGAAAAGTTACTCATATGAAAACAGGAAAACTTCATTGTTAAAAACCATTATTTCAATAAAAGTCTTTCTTAAAACTATGTAAGTAAATTTTGTATGAGCTAAGGCCATACCTTCTGTTTTTATGTGTTTTTGACACTTAAGAACCTATGAAAATATTTAATCTTCAAATAACATCACTTGAACTCTATTTGCTTCACTTTTAGACCAGGAAATGTTACAATGGCTAATAGCCTAAAGTAGCAAAAATAGGGTTGGAAATGGTCAGAACTGTGAGCCTCCCTGGATAGTCAACTGTCACCTAATGTTTCTTTTTGGGAGCAGAAATCTGGGAAGTACCTATCATGTATGTAGCCTTGGCTTCCTTTTTCTTCCCTGGATAATGAGCCTTTCTACTGGGATTGCATGATTATATCAGTAATGAAGGAATAAATCACGTAAACTTGTCACCAATACTTTTACAATTACCTTAGAAATGTATAAGATGTACCATGACTTTGTACACATGCATCTACTCATGGAATTTCCATCTGTTTCTTCCTCTTAATGACCAAATCTACTTGACTGTGACAAACCTTTCTGAACGGTGAGATTACTGATATGTGCCATCAATCACAGGTGCTACAAGATTCTCTATTGAATTCTCTATGTGCTTACAGGACAGAATAGGAACTCAAGAAATTGTTGAATGCATAAAGAATAAAAACGTGTAAGTACAGAAGGGTAAAAAAAAACCTTTTGATTTGTTTTACAGTAAGGGCTGGGATAATACGATCTTTATTAATAAATAAAATGTGAAGTAAATACATACTGTTTATTAGACACAACCAAGAAGTCTTTGTACAGATGGAGATGACAAATTTTACTGGTACTGCCCTTTCTCAGTTCCACTGGTCCATCGAACAGCGGATATTGAAGATTCATTTTCCCAGCTGGGACTTTTTTATTGACAGTTTCCATTGTAATAGCGCGGCTTTTCCTGTCACGGGCCAAGCACTAACAGAGCAGAGAGTCAATGGTCAACAACATTAACTAACACAAGAGTTGAGGGTTTATGGGAAATTAATCTTAAGGCTCAGGTCTTGTAGTGGGTCTCTGTGCAAACCTTTGGAAGAACAAAGACTCCACCATGGAACTGGCTGAAGGAAATTCAGATCGCTCCATTGAAGCATTATTTCTTTGAAACACGCATGAATCATCACAAGTTAATATTAACAACTGTAATAATTGGGAAGATGCTATGCATCAACAATCTTAGGAACAGGTAAATAAGGCTCAAGAGAGAGACCAAATATTTTGTATCTTTGGTAACTCAATGTCCATATAGATTTGTGCCTCTGACTATGCAGAAGACACAGTCTAAATTCATGACATTACATATTTGTAAAAGCCACCTGAAAGATACATGAAAAAAACAGTACTCCATATATAACATTCTTATATTAAAAGGCAATGCTGGTGGTTCTGAGAGGCAAGTTCATAGCACAAAGGGCCTACATAGAAAACTTGGGAAAATCTAGTGAAGGTAACTTAATAACTCTCCTGAAAGCTCTGGAACAAAAGGAAGAAATCACAGACAACGCATATATCCAATAGAGGAAACTCAAATGTCTAAGAAACAAGGTCCAAACCAGCCATCAAGAGAAACACAAATCAAAACCACTTTAAGATCTCAACTTCTACCTGTGAGAATTGCTGAGATTAACAAAAACTGGTGATGGTTCACACTGGATGACACTGGAGTTACTGGAATACCCATCGATTCCTAGTGTAAGGGAAAAGTTTCATAGCCACTTTGAAAAACAGTGTGTTGCTTCCTTAGAAAGATGGGAACTGGCATTCCACAATATTAACTTATATCATGATTGGACATATACTCAAAGATTGCTTCATCTTACCAAAGAGACACCAGCCTAGTCATGTTTACTGCTGCTCTCCTCATAATAACCAGAAATTGGAAGCAATCTAGCTATTGGAAGTGCCTCAACAGAGATAAATTTTAAAAAGTGTGGCATGTTTACACAATGGAGGGTATACAGCTGTTAAAGAAAGTTTTTAGGCAAATGGTTGGGAAAAAATCATCCAGAGTGAGGTAAGCCAAACCCAGAATGCATACATGATCATGTTGATAATCACAATACTTAAGTAGTAATGTCTGTGTAAAATCTACAGGAGGAACAGAAGCTTACAATGCAAAAAGGAGGCTGAAACAAAAAGGAGGCTTCCATTAGGGAACTGTTCAAATTTACAAATGTCGTTAAAATCAGGGAATGAAAATACATATTTACCTAATTTCCTATCACCCATCTTTCAAGAAAGATTCACATGAAAACAGTACATTTACAGAGCAAGGACCAAGCAATAGGGACAAAGAAGGAAGAAAAAAAAAGGTGTCCCCAAAACTGAAAGATCTGAGGAGGTCTGTGAACAAGTAGTTCTAATTTAGTTACATGGTAGCGCAAAAATTCAAGTGAATTTGAATCCTTGGCAAGTCATTTCTGCAATAAGCTTTGCTCAAACTTGGAGAAATAGGTGCTGAAGAACAGCAAATAATTTGGAAAACATCAAAAGAATCCTAAAACCAAGAGAGTTTGTAGAACTTTGGATAAACTATGAACATTATCCAGCAATGCTCTACAGACAAATAGTTAAAACAACTAGACTGGACGGAACCTGAAACCTCCTCCTAACTCTAGCAGTCATTTAAGAGACTTACAGACATCTTCCTACCATGAACTTCAGAACATTTATCCCCTGACAGTATAATGTCTCCTTTCTTAAGGGGACAGCACTTAGCATTATTATTCTAAGTAGCTTTTCATACATCTAGAGCTCAATTAGTTCCTGTGACTGAGAGGATTCAAGATAAGGATCTCCTGAGATCCCCAGTCTAGCCTAGCATCAAAAGTGGATGTTAGAAGAATACCTTTTCAGCAGAGCCTGCAACGAACAGCCTTTTAATGAACTTAAAGTTCTCTTTTTCCTCCTTGGCACGAAACACCAAAGACAGCTACAGCAGTTGGCAGACCAACTACTGAAGTCTGAGGAGTCTGCCGTGGTTAAGGTGACTGCCCACTGTGATGTCAGAGTTCTGGGGCTCAAGACATAACTGACCAAGTGACATGTGCCTTCCCCTCATTTGCTTTTAGCAAGAAGTAATTTTAGATTCAGAAACACTTTTAGGGATGAACAGAGATACTGTGACTACACAAACTTGTACAACGGAAGCGTTACTATTCATTTGTATCAAAAGTAACCTGTATCTCCATACTCTAGTGTACTCTGATAACTATATATACTAGATTGTTCTTGTCAAGTTGACATTCACTAAAAAGAGAACTTCAGTGAAAATGTTTCTCTGTCCAACAGGCCTATGAACATGTCTTTAAGGCCTTTTCCTGATTGTTAACTGGTTTAGGAGAGTGCAACCCACTGTAACCTTTGCACCTATGATCTGTGAAGATGGATCAATGTATAAAGCACTTAGAACACAGCTTGTGCTCAGCTCCCCACAACCCATGTAAAAGCCAGACACAATAGTACACACATCTGTACTCCAGTACATACCTGTTTCAAAACAGGAGGCAAAACAGAATTTCTGAAAACCTGAATACCAGCTGCCCTGGCCTAAGTACTGGGAAAGAGCAGGTCCTGTCTCAAAAGGGGTGCAAAAGTGAAGACCAATATCCAAGAGCTTTCTTCTGGTCTCTACACACTTTATGGTTCACATACAGCTGCACTCATTCATGAGAAAGTACACTCTCACACAAACACACACAAATCAGCTGGAGAAGTATTCTGGTGTGCAATCATATCAGATTAGAGTACAAAGAGTCAATTTATGAAGCCAACGATTTAATGATTGTATTGAGGACCAAGAAAGAATGGAAATCATTTGGGGCTGTGTATGTGGATGGACGACCCATTTACTGCTATGTCCTGGGTCCCTCCTATAACAGCACAATGCTTGGTTATCATAAACGCACTGTGACTCCATCTGAGGTACATCAACTGCTTCCTCTTTGGTTTCAGAGTCCTTTCTACCTATTCTTTCATTGTCTTTCCATGAAATTCAGAATAAGCTTATTGATGTCTACACATGAAAACACCCAAACCCTATGCTTTCATAATTAAATTAAATACTTTGGTAAATATGGAGGAAAATCACTGTTCTGGGCACTTTGAATTGCATGCATATTGCCTACATACATGTGTCCAGTGCACACATGCAGAGGCAAGTATAGAACATTGTGTGTCCAGTTCTCTCATTCTGTCTTATTCTCTCCATGTAGGACCTCCCACTGAACCCAAAGATCATTTATTCTACTTGGCCAGATTACCAGTGAGCTCTTGTGATCCACCTGTCTCTCTCCTCAGCACTGTACTTACTGCACATGTATGCATGCCCAAATTTTTGTAATGTGGGTACTGGGGATTTAAACTTTGTTCTTTATGATTGAGTAGGAGGGGAAATTGAAGTTCAAGGTGTCAGGCCACCAGGGGGCAACTCCTCAATTTGTAATCGCCCATAGGCAAGGCACTGAGATGGCAGAATCCAGAATATCTTTTGCTTCTGGTGGCCCTTTACATGTTTCCCACTGCCATCTTTCTCTGGTATCTGGCATGGTGTGAGTGGGGGTGGGGAGATTCCCCCACTGCCTGGAATGAAGTGTGTTTATCTCATGGAAACATTCTGCTCTACTTCTCATTGTGGTGATATATTGTATATCAAATAAATATTGTCTGAAGATCAGAGGACAGAACCACAGAATTAGCCATAGAGGTCAGGCAGTAGTGTCGCACACCTTTACTCTTAGCACTTGGTAGACAGGTATATGGATCTCTGTGAGTTCCAGGCCACAGTGGGCTACATGAGATTAATCCAATCTAAAAGAGAAACAGAGGAAGGCAGTGGTGGCACCTGCTTTTGATCTCAGCACTAGAAAGTTTGAGACAGGAAGTGATCTGTCGGAGCAGATAAAGAAATGTAAAGTGGAAGGAGACAGGAGTTGGACCCTTAGATTTCACCGCCCCCTCCCATGCTTCCCTTCGCCTTCTGCTTCCCTTTCTTTATTGACTGAGGACTCAGATCCATTGAGTGCCAGGATTCATGGAGAAGAATCTACCCCCTTTCATCCATCTTTGTACAAAGCGCATGTTTTCATGAGCATAGATTCAGGGAAATAGTGCCACATCTATCAAAGGTCAAAGTTCAATCATCTATACCTAAAGAACATGAATAAGACAAACGTTTACATAGAATTAAATTATTACTTCAAATGACGTCTAGATCCTTTCAAACAGTTACTGCCTTCTCACATCACTTTGATCACCCCTTTATCAGGCTCATCCTATGGACATATGTCAGTGCAAAACTCACCTTTCTTTAAAAGGCCACCAGTTGCCATCCATCCTTTTCTATCTGACTCAGACTGGGAGCAGGTTCCAGGTCTTGTTGCTATCCTGTCCCCCTGACGCAGTGTTTTCCCCAGTTATGGGAAACTTTTGTAGAAGAAGGAGGCTAGATATTAAAGATCAAAAGCCACATGTGTCACCTGTGAACCACTTCAACCATGCCAGGCATTCGAGACAAATATTCATTGAACATATTACAGTAACTAATTATACAGTCATAAACATTTTTAAATTAATGATGCCTATTTATTTTCTTAAAACTATAGAGTTCTCCAAACTTACATACAGAAAGATCTCTTTTGCTTTGGATCTAGAATCTTGGTCCAGTGGGGTTTTTGAAAAAAGCAGTCACCTTAGCTGAGAATGAAGAATGGAAGAGAATCCAAACATTGCTGTCTCCAGCCTTCACCAGTGGAAAGCTTAAGGAGGTAATGAAGTTATAAGTTGTCATTGTAAACACGAGGAACATATTTGGGGACAGGCAGAGTGGAAGATCACAGCCCTTTCCAAGCAGTTTCCTCTAAGATGAAACATCCTAAGAATGCTTATGTGTGTGTATGTGTTAATAGAACCTCTTGCTTTGTCCTTGGGAAAGCTGTGTCCACTGGGAGTTGAGACCCCACATCTCACTCTGCATGGTATATTGTTTTGTGTGTAGATGCTCCCCATCATTAACCAGTATGCAGACATGTTGGCGAGAAACATGAGGCATGGAGCAGAGACTGGAGATCCCATCACCGTGAAGGAGTAAGCACTAACTCAGGATTTTAGGGGCTGAGTTGATGTGTTAACTACTTTTCTGTTGCAGTGACAAAAGACTCCATAAAAAGCTACTGGGAAGACAAAGGCTTCACTTCAGCTTGCAGTTCCTTGGGCCTCTGTGTCCATTATGGTTGGAAGACATGGGGCAGGAGCAAGAGTCCAGCTGATCACACTGAATCTGACACTCAAGGAACAGGAAGCCAGGCTTCAAAATCTGACTCTAGCTACCTACTTCCTCTAACAAGGCTCCAACATCCTAAAGTTCAGAACCTTCCTGAACAGTCCCAGGGTCTCAGAACCAAACATTTAAACACATGAGCCTTTGGAAAGGGGCATTTCATATTCAAATAACAATAGCTGTAGACTATCTGCCTGCCAGAGATGCTATAATTTGCATTGTTAAATCCCCCCAGGAACCAGACAGGAGTGGGTTGTTGGTATTAGAAATGATGACAACAACTCAGTATTCTGCTGAGGTTGAGACCAGGGGAAACTAGAGGCCCACCCATGTATAGCAGCATTATGACTTTAATAGGCCATTGGAGATTAAAGGCATATCCAAGGAGAATGTGGGGTAGCTATAAGTGAATGGATATAACTTCTTTAAATGGAAGCCTTGGTTAATCTCTCTAACAATTGTTATTTAGAAAATTCTAGAAAATAAAATTGAGAGTTTAGAAAGAAGGATCATGGTTTAAAACGTAATAGACCGCAGAGAAAACATTTGGTTTCTAATATTAGGACACTGTCTATGCACCAGGAATATTAAAACACAGATCTTAGGGCAATTTACACCTCATCCTGTTTTATGAAGAATATCAGTGAAGTGTCAGTGAAGCAGCAAATCTTCTCTAGGATCAGTGAGATGGTTATGGGGGTAAAGGAGCTTGGCCACAAATATGACGACCTGAGTTTCACTCCCAAGACCCACACAAAGGAAAGAGAGAACTGCCTCCCAGAAATTGTTCTCTGAATGTATGCCATGGTACAAATGTACCCACATAAAAACACACAGAAATTAAAAAAACACACACCCAACAAAAGCAGGTACACATACATGCAGGTTGAACCCAGAGGCAATAAGCAAAAATGTAATCAAAACACGATTTCTCTTTTATTTGATGTCTGAAGAGTGAAGTCCCTGTAAGGCTGTAGGCATTGCAATCAAATCATTTTCTATAATAAACTCAGGCATTTTGAAATATCCAAGAAAGAGTGATGTAACATTCAGCCATCCTGGTGACTGAGGAACATGTGGACCATAAGTAGGGGATGTTTTTCTCTATTTCCTATGGAGAGAAGCTTTTGTCTTAGCAGGAATATTGTTGCTTTTCCACAGCTTACATGAATACTCCTCACAATGTTGGCTCATGAAGGCTGAGGTACAGCAGATCTATTAGTACCTTTAACATGGGGTGTACTCCATGGAATTAATAATATTTGTTATGTGTTGATGATGTTATGAATTGGCTTTGGGCAGAAATACCAGCAATACACAAGTACCTGGTGGATTATTCTCTTTCTTATCCCTGAGCATAGAGAAGCATTCCAAATTGTCCTGGTGAGGCATGGCTTCCACATTCATTATCACACACAATCGACACACAATAATGAGTTTGTCTGATTAGAGGTCTCTTGCTTCCTGTGACTCTGTGTCTCCTGATATCTATTCTAATCTCATATCTATTTCTATGGTAAAATACAAAAAAAAAGAAGACAAGTTATGGGGAATGAGTTCAGTTTCAGATTTGAGCCAATGCCATTACAGGGAAACTGAGGTAGGACCTTGAAGCCCCTAGTCACACTGGGAAGTCAAGAAGAGAAATAAACACATTCACACTTGTACTCTCTTCACCTATTAGATGCTTATGCAGTCAGGGACCCAAACCTAGGAAAAGTTACTGCTCAAAGGACAGAGGCACTTTCCACATTCATTATTGCAATGAAGGCAATACCTCACAGACATGCTCAAATGCCATCATGGGGGAGACAAATTCTCATTGTGCATCTCTTCCCAGGTAATTGTAGACTGTGTCAAGGTGACAACTAAAACTGACCCCTACCATATTCACGTCACAAGCAAGCATAAAAATAGTGTTAAGACTGTCATCTGATACACTCACTAGAAAGTGTGACAAGCTGAGATTCACCCCAGTACGAGTTCTGGCAGTGTCTGCCTTGCCTTGGATTGTGAATTTGCTCCCGTGTGGTCCATAAAGTATATTAGTAGGAAAAGATGAGATATAGATGTTAATTTCCATGTGTCTCCCTATTCAGCATCTTTGGGGCCTACAGCATGGATGTGATAACTGGCACATCATTTGGAGTAAATGTTGATTCCCTCAACAACCCACAAAATCCCTTTGTACAAAAAATGAAGAAGCTCTTGAAATTTAATTTCTTGGATCCATTTTTCCTCTCAGTGAGTATGTGAAAATTTCATTCTTTTGCTTTCTTCCACTTTATGGTTTGAGGGATTCATACATTTTATACTGAATCTCGGTCATTTCATTCCCCTGTTCCTGTCTCCCCTCCTCTTCCTCTCCCACTGGCAAACTTAATTGTGTGAACTTTATTTCACATACATGTACATGGCCCACTTAAATGGGACTATTCACTTAAAGATACTCACAGTATATTTAAGGATATCCAGAGTTATGACTATTGTCACATATGAAATCTTTCTGGCAACTCAAAAACCTGCATGCTTAGCCATCAGCTCCCTGCATTCCTCGGGTATAAGCAATACTTTCTGTAAAGAAATTGTATAATTTATCACCATTTGCCTACATTCCTATATGTTTTCAAAGTTAACTATATTTTAAGGATGTTTCAATATGTTCTTTCATTTTGTGGCTGAATTTTCATTGATGAACATTTGGAATTTTCAAGTTTATAGCTAGAATTAATAGTGTTGCTCTGAATATTATAAAAGTTTGAACAACTGTTTTCATTTCTTGGGAACATATACTCAAATGTTTAGCGGCATACATTTACTCATATTCACTCAGGCTGGATGGCTCAATGGTTAAGAGCACTTGCTACTCTTGCAACAACCCGAGTTAGTCAGTCCCTGGCTTTTATTTCAGGTGAAACACAGTCCTCTGTAATTATTCAGGCAAGGGCACCCATACTCATATGCACAAACCTACATGCAGAAACTCATATACCTACATATAATTTGAAAATAAAATATTGATAATAAATATATTATACCAAGTGTTTTAGACAGTGATGGTGCGAGCCTTTAATCCCAGCTCTTGTGAGGCACACATAGAAGAATCAATGAGAGTTTGAGGCCAGCCAAGGCTACAAAGAAAAATTATATCTGAAAAAATAGACAGACAGATAGATAGATAGATAAGTTGTAGATAAAAATTATTTGGAAAATTGTAACACAATTATCTAATTCTGAAAATACCTTTATACACAATACAGTGTTGTTTTCCAAGTATGTTTTGCATCCATAAACCTGTTTTGCTCATTTTCATTTGTATTGTTATGTCTCTGTTGTACAACAGAGCAACCTAGGGATGAATTCTACTTGGTTACAGTAATATAAACCTTCCTGAATTATAGTATATTGTAATAGTCACTTAGTTTGGTGCATTATTATTTTGGTGAGCATTTTGCAGCATACTTACAGTCTATATCACTTTGAAGTCAGTGTGATCATGGAATTGGGGCACTGTGACCCTATAGAGAATTTGGGAGAGGATTCACTTGTCTTCTGTGTTTTGAAAATGTTTCGGGAAAACTGCCTTTGGATCTTTTTTAAAGAGTTGGGAGGATTCACAACGGAAATCTTCTGTCTTAGACTTCTCTTGTAGGCAGCATTCAATAACTAATTCTTTTTGACGCTGTCATGGGTCATTTTGGGGGTCAATTTCTGTGGCTTAGGTATTTCTAGGAGTTTGTACATTCTATTTTAATATATGTAATTGGAGCAATTGTTATAATCTTCCAATTACACATCAATACGCCCTTGTGTTTTTAGCAGCAGTGTTATTCCCCTAACACAGGCAGTGTGACACTAGTAATCGGAGCCATCACTCTGTATCTAGAATAATTCCAGCTAACATTGTCCACTTCTGAAAATACTTTTAAAGAATCCTCCTTTCTGTCACTGATTTCCTCCTCTACTTCTGTCTTATTTGTTTCCATGTTGGTCTGTTGTATCCGCCCCCTCAATGCCTGACATGTGTTTGCTATTCTCTCTTAATGGTAAGGTGTTGCCTTTTAAGATCAGTGTTTTCTCAACACTTCTCTTCTGGACGATGCTTTCTCTCCAAGGGTTTTTGTTAAGGTAGTAGTATTGTAATGCTGATATTGTTATTATTTGTGTGTGTGTGTGTGTGTGTGTGTGTGTGTGTGTGTGTGTGTGTGTGTGTGTGTGTGTGTGTAAATGAAGATAAACTCGTCAACATTAGAGAAAAAGGTGAGGAAATAAGGTATTTCCTTCTACCATGGGCTCCAGGGAGCAAACTCAGTTTCCCCAGTCAATGATTTTAGCTGATGAGTCTTGTCACCAGACCCAAATAGTTGTTTATACCCGTCTTTTTTTCTCTTTTTATTCAACACAGTTTGGAATTGTTAGATAGTTCTTGATATTTTGGTTATAGAAGAGTACGGTGATGGTTAACTAACATACTACTTTCTCAATTTTTTTTTTTTTTGCTGTCAATTCCTGACTTTATCCCCTGATTGATGAAGGATGCAGCCTATGATATTTCTAACCTGAAACTCCTTCTGTTTGTGTGTGTGTGTGTGTGTGTGTGTGTGTATGTGTGTCTGTCTGTCTGTCTGTGTTTACCAGCCTGCCTTCCTGCATGTCTGTGTCGGCGTGTGCACCTGCACATTCATAGTTTTTT
Source organism: Phyllotis vaccarum (assembly GCA_033318265.1). Classification (NCBI taxonomy): domain Eukaryota; kingdom Metazoa; phylum Chordata; class Mammalia; order Rodentia; family Cricetidae; genus Phyllotis; species Phyllotis vaccarum. The sequence goes on along the minus strand of JARWLC010000017.1, from coordinate 67,805,015 downwards.
ATTTTTTATTTTATTTATTTATTATATTTATTTATTATATTATATTATTTTATTCCATACTCACTACTGCTCCATCTCCTGCCCTATCTTCCAGTCTTCCACCAGGCTCTCCCCTCCTCCCAACACCTCCCTTTCACTCCCCAAAGAAGGCAAGGAATCCCAAGCTGAGTCAATCCAGTCTGGCATAGACAGTTGAGGTAGGACCAAGTCCTTCCCACAGTTATCAGTCTTGAGAAAGGTGTTTTCCCGCTGGGGTGGGCTTTTAAAAGCCAGTTCATGGATCTGTGATAGTCTCTGTTCCAGTTGCAAGAGCCTCAAGAAATCACCCATGCCTTTTGATTGTCATCTACATTCAGAGGGTCCAGATCTGTTCCATGAAAAATCATCAGCTGTTGTTTCAGAGTCTGTGAGCTCCCAACAGCTTGAGACTGCCTATTCCATGTGTCTCTCCGCCATGATCCTGATCCCTTTGCTCATGAAATCTCTCCTCCCTCTCTTCAGCTGGACCAGCTCTGCCAGCTGTTTAGCTATGGATCTCTGCATCTGCCTCCATCAGCTGGTGGATGAAGGGTCTGCAATGGCAATTACAGTGGTCATTCATATGGTAATAGGGAAAGGTCAGTTTAGACACCCTCTCCACTACTGCTTAGGAGTACTAGCTGGGCTCATTTGTGGGTTCTTGGGAGTTCCCTAGTATCAGTTTTCTCTCTATGCCACAATGGCTCTCTATCAGGTTATCCACTTCTTTGCGCTCTCTCTCTCTCTCTCTCTCTCTCTCTCTCTCTCTCTCTCTCTCTCTGTCTCTCTCTCTCTCTGTTGGTCCCCTCCCCTGCTCTCCCATCCCATTCTCTCAAGTTATTTTCTTACCTCCCATCACTACACCCCATCCTTGATATATTCACAATATTCTCGAGAGATCTCGATTTCCCCTTCCCATGGGGAACTATGGATGTCTCTCTTAACTTTCTCTTGTTATCTAGCTGCTAGTGTGTGGGAGTGGAGTGTAACCTGATTATCCTTTTGCTTTACATCTAAAATCCACTTAGGAGTGAGTACATATCATGTCTGTTTCTCTGGGTCTGTTCCCTCACTCGGGATGATACTCTCCAGATCCATCCTTTACCTGCAAATTTCAAGATGTCATTTTTTTCTACTGCTGCACACACACATTCTCACACATAGGTATGTCAGAAAAAGTAATGCCTTCGCTGTCATTCCTCAGATTCCTCCACCTTGTTGGAAACAGGTACTCACTGGCTTGGAACTTCATGTAGGCTGAGCTAATATCTATGGAGCTGCCAGAAATTCATTGTCTCCCACTATCCTGTTGCTTTTGCAGAGGCACTACACTTGGCTATTAGTGTGATTTCTGCACAGATCCTCACATTTGCAAGGCAAGCATTTTACACACTCTCCTTGAAAGCTCTTTCTTAAACAGTGTGATTAACTGCAGCACTGGCCTAAAGGCTGATCTATCCAAAAAGACCATAGTCCAACATGTCAAGAGTAAGACGTCAAGGAATTTAACCCTGAAATCATGCAGCAGATAACATTGATATTGCCTCTATATGTCAGTGGTCATAGACCACCATGCGCTTTCCCAGCCAGTGGCATGGATCCTGGGCAAGAGAGGCTGAGTGTTGGTTGAGATCCCGGTAACATTTACTGATATGAGTGTTGGGATAAATGTGACCCTTCCAGGTTAAATTTGTATTTTCACCATGGTTTCTCTTTCCTTTCTCCTCCAGTACTCTTTCCGTTCCTTATCCCGGTTTATGATGCACTCAAGATAACTGTGTTTCCCAATGATGTCTTAAGGTTTTTTAAGACTTCTGTAGAACAAATGAAAGAGAATCGCATGCCAGATAAAGAAAAGGTAATAGCTGGTCACTTGAAGTTGTTCATTTATTGATAAAGTGTTGTAATATTTATACATATATATTACATAAAATTTATGATTTGGACTAGAAGAGAAATTTTTTTTATTTTGAAGAAAATTAAGCAATGGGAATACAGATATGAAACACGTCAGTAGAGAATATTTAAAATCAAACAGTACTATTATGGTGAATCTGCCATCACGTGCCAAAAGTTGCATTTGTGAGGATGTAAATAAGGGGATTATGAAAAACTTTATCAATATGATTCTAAAAATTTAAAGTGTGCAATTTCCTCAGTATTGATAAAACTCAGGACTATATGCACTGTTGGCAAACACATGATCCTTAAACAATGGTCCACGTTTCCCTGGGTATCCACTGAGTTTATCTTGGTATCCAGGTTTCTTACATACAGTGTGGATTAAAAATAAGAAAGTGTAGTATGAGATTTCTGGCCAGACTTTCAGGCCAAACCTCAAGGTTTACACCCACAGGCCCACAGACTTGCAGTGACATAGACACTTTCAATAGTTTTAGGATGATCGACCTAAGGCCCAGGCATATATCTTGCTAGCTCTCTACCCTTCATCTAACCCATGACTCATCCTGTTCAGCCATGGGGCTCGGTACCTTTTCTCACAGCAGCATGGTTGTCCTCTGCTTCTTCCGACCTCTCTCTGGCCTTTTGCCCTGTGCTTCCTCTTCTCAAAGTTTTCTTAGTCTGGTAGCCCCACCCACACTTCCTACCTGCCTTTGGCCGACCAGCGCTTTTTATTAAACCAGTGGGTGGGACAATTATTTACAATGTAATAACATAATTTCCCACAAGGAAGTCCATAGGTCCCAGAGGTAGGACTGGGTTACTGAAAATCATAGCAATTTGCTTGTTAGGACATGCCAAGATACCTAAAAACTACTGATGAGATTTGGAAATGGCACAAAATTCATCTATGAGAACATGGTTCAGGATTAAGTTCAGAGGACATAGATTGAGGTCCAGAACTTCTTCCTGTGTGAGCACACATGTGAAGGAAAGAAGACAACTGAACCTATTCAGGATTCAAAGAACTCACAGCTAAGGATGGCAAACACCAGAGCTACAGGACACACAGCCAACATTCACCCAAAAAACCATTCTGCTTTCCAAAGCTAGCATGTTGGCATATGTGTGTCCCACTAGCTCTGGAACCATATGAGATTTCTAGACTTAAATAAATATTATTCTCGAAGCATAACTAGGTCTGTACTTGTGACTTCTGTGACCACATAACTAACTTTGCACATTCCAAAACTATTTCTTTCAGAAAAGATTGGATTTTCTTCAGCTGATGATCAATTCCCAGAATTCCAGTGACAAAAGTTCTCATCAAGGTAAGCAAACGTGTCATATTTACTAATGTGAAACCACAAAGACAGATAATTATTTTGGAAATATTCAAGGGGCATCCAAAGCAGACGTTGATGTCTGCAGATTACAGAATAACATTTTTGAGAATATTATATATTCATCCAGAGGAACTTTCTAGAAACACTGGATTGTTAGCGTGTTTGAGGCCTAAATAGGCAGCCATACAAATGCAATTCAATAGAAAAAGTCATCAGTGATCTCTGAATCTTGTACCACAGAACAGATCCCCAGGGATCAACTAAACCCAGAGTCAAAAGCTCTCCCTGGAGATTTGCATCTAGACATTAAGGGAAATGAATAGCCCCACAGTGGTGATGGTCACTGGAAACCCAGGATGAATGATTGCCCAGCTCTTAATTTACAGCCAAGCTTTGAGTTCCTATTTCGTTGATATGGAACATGTAGAGAAAGCTCTGGGACTAAGCACATATCCCACAACTCTTACAAGCATTTCACCTACACTATTTCCCATCAGGGATGGCTTTTGAGGAACGCATTGCTGTGTTAGTTGAAGAACAATGGTTTTCTAACCCAACCCTGCCCAGGGCAGCTAGAAGTCCCCTTGTAAGGGAGAGGCACCTGTTGATTTACTTTATTACAATAAGTTTCTGGCCCAGCCTAGCCCTGAGATCCAGACCAGCAGTGCCAAATAATCACACAAAGTCTCATATTAATTACATTCTCTTTGGTTCATCACTCAGGCAAATATATGGCTTGCTAACTCTTACTACTTAACCCATTTCTATTCATCTATGTTTTGCCATGTGGCCTGTGGCTTACCTGTGTTCTCTTATATCCTCCTTTCTCAGCAGAGGTCACAGCATCTCTCTTGACTCTGCTCTCCTACCCCTTCATCTATACTTGGATTTCATACCTGCTTCAAATGCCTTGCCACAGGTTACAACAGTCCCTTTGTTAACCAATGACATTCACAACATACAGAAAGACATCCTGCATCATTTTATACTATTTCACTTTCCCTTTTCCCACATTTATTCCCTCTTTCTTCTTTCTCACCCTCAAGCTTCTCCTACAACTCTTCTCTCATTAACATAAATGTACATTAATCCTGTTGCCTTACTATCATAATGTATATTGACACACAGGTTTAATGACATTTGCCTCGTAGAGAAGCCCTGTCATATAAACTGCAAAGTCTATTCTTAAGCTAATTGAATGTTGATTTATTAAAACCAAACAGCTTTATATTTCTGCTTGGCTATCTCAGCAGACAGCAGAGTTCTGAAGTTTCACATCCATACTCTAATTTCTTGTACTGTTTACTGTACTATGAGGTTCTGGCCCGGATTTTTAGGCCTAACCTCAAGGTTTAGGCATGCAGACCCACAGACCTGCAGAGACACACGGATGCTTACAATAATTTTAGGCTGATCCGCCTAAGGCCCAGGCATATAACTTGCTAGCTCTCTACCCTTCATCTAACCCATGATTCTTCCTGTTCAGCCATGTGGCTGGGTACCTTTTCTCAGAGCAGCATAGTTGTCCTCTGCTTCTTCTGTCTTCTCTCTGGCATTCTGCTCTGTTCTTCCTGTTCCCAGAATTTTCCTAGTCTGGTAACTCCACCCACAGTTCCTGTCTGCTTTTGGCCAATTGACGCTTTTTATTAAACTCATAGGTGGGGACAATTATTTATAATGGAACAACCTAATCCCTGCAGTTTACTTTCTGGTTGTTGTTAACAAAATACCTAACAATCAGAATATAAAAGAGGAAGTGTTGATTTGAGTTATGATTCAAGCTGATCATTCATAAATTTTGTAACCTGACAACACACGGGACTAGGTATGGTCACAGAAATAGCACGGATTGACCAGGAAGAGCTGTCAGGCTACCAAAACTCAAGGCCCCATATCCATAACACAGTTTCTGCAAAGAGGCTACAACCTTCTTCATGAGCATAATGGCTACTTGGGGACCAGGTTTCCAGACAAATAATATGGAAGGGACACTTGACATTAAACCAAAACAATAAGGTAAGTTTCATGTTCCGTAGGACAAAGAATTTGGCTGGCCTTCTTCCCGCAAAGAACATCATAGATGTCATGGTTAACAAACCAGAGGTCTACAAACTTGTCATTCATTTTTTCCTGCTCTTGCCCTCACAACATCAAGTACTTATAGGAAAGCACCACATACATACACCAGACTCATATACATTCACACATATAACACACTCACATACACACTCTCTCATACACACTCATGAACACAACACTAGTACACATACCTAAACTCATATACACACCACTAGAGACACACACACACACACAGACACAGACACACAAACACACCTCATATATCATCACACATACACACACAATAATTTTTTAATTATGTAGAATGAAAATGTAAATGTGCCATATATTTATGTTTATAAAGGAGTATTGGGAAATTTTTATTCTTACAAGAAGAAAACATAAAATTGAAGAAAACATATAGATGTTTTCTACAGCTATGCCCAGACATCCAGAACCATGCTAAAAACATTGTGCCATGCTAGGAAGGCATGCTTCTTTCCTGACTCCACAACTATGGTGCTGTTGAGGGTGTTGGGATGAGAAGCAGGTCGACTAGAGGATGTATAACATAGAGAAACTGGGTTAAATGTCTTTTCTATTTTACCCCCTTGTCAGGCAATTAAAAACACCTGGATTGCTCTGCATATTCTCTATAGAGATTTGTGGTCTTCTTAGGTCCTTCCTCATCTAAACAATGATTTATACTCACTTCCTTCACCTAAAAAGTATGTCATGGGCTGATGAGATGGCTCACCAGGTAAATGCACTTGCTGCCAAACCCAAAGATCTGAGTTCAAACCTCAAAGTCAAATGGTAGTAAAAGTTCTCTCTGACTTCTAAAAACATGCTTTGGCCTGTTGGGTCTATACACACATCCATCAATGTAAAAGTAAATGAATAGAGTGTATTTTCTTTCCCTTCAGGTCTCTCTGATCTGGAGATTGTGGCCCAATCTGTTTTCTTTATTTTTGCCGGCTATGAGACCACAAGCAGTACTCTTTCCTTTGCTCTGTATTTGCTGGCCACTCACCCTGACGTCCAGAAGAAACTGCAGGATGAAATTGATGCCACTCTGCCCAATAAGGTGAGGGGATGGGACCCAGAGAGGGCAGTGGAGAGAGTTGATGAGTGTGGTTCCTCATCACATTAGCTGAGAATCTTTGTGCAGGGCCATAACTATTGACTATTCTACCAGCTTTATTTAAGAAAGATCTGAAGATATAAATGAATGGGAAAAGTCATAGGGTACTGATTTTAGGGTTATCACTTCGTTGTAGAGAATTGTTGGTACAGCTTTATACATTGTTTGTCACCAAAAATAACCAAGAAACAGTCACAAAATCACAGTGTCATGGATTTGTGAGCATTGGTTAGTCAAGTGTCTTGGTAGTCAGCACTGCTGAGATTGTGGGCTATGCTTTTGCCTGCTTCTGGTTGAGTGTAACTGGCCTTGGCTGGCCTGGGCTAGGCAGATCAATTTAGTTCTAACAACACATGTCTCTCCACTTATAGGTGACCTGAGTAAATCTCCTAAACCTACGTTATGGTCTGTCCAAAGGTCCATATACTAACACTCAAATGTTTCCAACATTGGTCTTTACAACTCTACCCAAACTGGGAGGTTTGGGCTGTGAGGTTACCTGGTCTGTAGGGCTTTCTCTATGGTTTATCATTCTCTTCAGAAGTCACAGGAAATCCTTGAAGGAACAGTCAGTGGGCTGGACCAGCAACAGAGAATGCAGCTGAGTGATGGATCCTGTTCTCACTGTGACTTTTACTAGCATTTTAATAGCAATGGCTGTATCTGTCTTCTGTCACCTTTAGTGTAGAAGAGACTACTAGTTCCTCCTAAAGTCACTTTTTTATCTAGTTTGTGTTTTTGTTGGTAATGGTGGTGATTTTGCCACACAACTGTGTTGCATACTTTTATTCAATTTTGAACTATTTTTAATTAATATAGAATTATACCGTTTTCCTCCTGCCCCTTTCTCCTTCCAGCCTGTGCTTTTAATCTCTCCCAGTCCCCACCCTCAATTTGATAGCACCTTTGATTGTTTTTATTACATAAATATATACATATGTTTGTGTGTATGCACATACACATAACCTGCTGAGTTCATTTTTTGTTGTTTGTGTATCTATGGTTACAAGGCTGACCACTCTGCATTGGACAACCAGTGAGACCACATAAGAGGGCTCTTCCCTGAGAGAGGCTAATTGTCCCTCCTCCAAGAGTCTTTGCTTGCCTGAAGTTCATTGTTTAGCACTGGGGCCATGTGAATTATCTCCTTCCCTGATAACATGTCCATTGATATGGCCACTGTTCTGGTCTTGTCTATGAATCCATTTCTAAGAGAGTCTATTTCACATCAATCTTCCACTTACAATCTTTCCACATCCCTTCACTTCTCCATCTTCCATGGGCTGTCAGTGCAGGAGCTATAATGTATCTCCGGTGCTAAGCTCACCAAGATCCGTGGGTCGCTACATTGCGCCCAGTTGAAGTGTCCTGTGATGATCTCCATTTGATATGAAGAGGGGCTTCTTTGATGAGCAGGAGTAGCTGCCAAAGACTATCTGATCTGATGATTCTAAATCTTATATGTAATCAAGACAATAACCATCCAAGATTTTTGGAACTAGATGAAATAGAGATTTGCTTAAAGGCTATAAGGGCGGTTCATCAGTTAAGAGCTCTGACGGCTCTTTCTGAAGACCTGAGTTCAGTTCCTATTGCCTACATGAAGAGGCTCGCATCACATGGAGCGTTACTTCTAGGGGCTCTCACACCCTCTTCTGGTCCCCAGAGCACATGAACTCACATGCACAAACCTCTACAGAGATACTTGCACATAAATAAAAATAAAGTTTATTAATAAATACTTGCTCCCACTTGTACTTTATAGAATTATGTGTACAGGTGGGACCTCTGCAAAAAGGTAACAGGTGAAATGTTGCTGTTGAGTGTAAATGTCATAAGCTATAGTAATGGGTCCTGACATAAGAAAGAAACACTAGTACATGGTAATGCTAATATTCAAGGCCCTGTCTTTGGGATCATCCGCAATTATTGTTCCTCAGTGGATAGGTCGAAGAATGTGAGTTATTAAAATTCTTTGTAGCTGGGAAGTTCTGGTGCATGTCTTTAATCCCAACACTCAGGAGTCAGAGGCAAGAGAGGTCTCTGTGAGATCAAGTCCAGACTGTTCTAAGGAGAGAGTTTCAGGACAGACAGAAAAACCCTGTCTCAAAAAAATGATTTAAAAATGCTAAGGTTTTTTTATCAATAAGAGTTATTCTGTGAATCTCCAAACACCTTAGCAGTACTTTACATATAAAAATTGTTTCAATATACTAATTTATGAGTCTCTCTATCCATCCTCCCCTCCCTCCCTCCCCCTTACCCCTCCTGCAGGCACCTGCCACTTATGATAGCCTGATACAGATGGAGTATCTGGACATGGTGGTGAATGAAACTCTCAGATTATATCCAGTTGGTGGACGACTTGAGAGGGTCTGTAAAACAGATGTTGAAGTCAATGGGGTGTTTATTCCCAAAGGGACTGTGGTAATGGTACCAACCTTTGCTCTTCACAAAGATCCAAAGTGCTGGCCAGAGCCTGAGGAGTTCCGCCCTGAAAGGTATGGCGACGTGGGAAAGAGAAATTAACAAGAACCACACTAGTCAGAGAGTGATGAATTGTCTCTTCATATTAAAGATACATTTGTAGCAGCACCAGTCTCTCTGTGTGTGCCTCTCTCTGCCAGCCTGCTTGTCTGTCTGTCTACAAACTTTTAGAAAAGTATAGCATCTGTCACGATTTCTACAGCCCTATCTTATGTACTCTGCTTTTCAATCCTCCCAGGCTGTTCTTAGCATTCCCATCAGGGGCAGAGAGAAGGAGCTAGCAAAAAGAAGACAGGTAAGGCAGTCCAAAAAGAGTAATTGAGAGGAGAGGAATTAATTATAGAAGGCAAAGGAAAAACAGACTTTCAATAATGGCGGATATTTTATCCTCTGATCCCAAACTGCACATGGCCAGCGGAAGTGTTAGTTGAGGCAAGATGAAAATTTCCTTCCATTGATCTCTCTTCTTGTGCATTATAATAATCATATATCACTGGGCTAAATGCACTTCTCTTGTTTAAAGATATATCTTCTTAAACTGACTGTTGTAGTACAAACCTTCAATCCCAGCACTTGAGGGCAGGGGCCAGCGGATCTCTGTGAGTTTCAGACTAGTCAGGGCTACATAGTGAGACTTTTCCTCAAAAAAATAAATAAATAATAATAAATAAAAACATAAATAAATGTTCTTTTGTACAACACTGAACTCATCTCAACATAACTAAAAGTTTCTCTGTGGTAAAGAGGGGGGAGAGGCCAGTAGCCTATGATTTCTATAGTATATCACCTACTCTGATGCCTAGGAGACATCACAGAAGATAGGAAGGTGAGACTATAGTACCAGGAGGGGCGGGAGATGGACTACACAATGTCTTCTGGACAAGACATGGCCATTGATGTCTCAACACACAGCATCTGTGACTTCCTGTAAAAACCTCATGCATGCTCATGGACACACACACACACAGAGAGAGAGAGAGAGAGAGAGAGAGAGAGAGAGAGAGAGAGAGACTCACAAAGAGGCAGGAAAGTGGGAGGGACTAGTTTGGAATAATACAATGAAAGTTGCAGGGTCACAGTGTATTGTATACAACTCAGAAACTGTCAAAAATTAACTTTTAAAGGTTTCAGCTGAATTTGAACAAGCAGCCCAGGCAAGCATCCTGCCCGCTACTCTTTGTGTGTATCTAGCAGGTAACAAGCAAGGGACAGTTGTGGGGTTTTACACTTTGACAACTTGTGTTTATCTCCTCCTGTGGGACCAGGTTCAGCAAGAAGAGCCAGGACAGCATCAGTCCCTACACATACCAGCCCTTTGGGAGTGGACCCAGGAACTGCATAGGTATGAGGTTTGCTCTCATGAACATGAAAGTCGCTCTTGTCAGAGTCCTGCAGAACTTCTCCTTCCAGCCTTGTGAGGAAACTCAGGTCAGTGTGCTTTCCAGTAAGTTACATACAACTTGATTTTTTATTTAATTTGACTCATCTAGATGCAGAGAAATAAATGCTTTGTCACTTTTTAATTCACTCTATGAGCCAAAAAACTTCTTTTGTGATATCTGTTGAGGTTTGGGGCTTCTGGTTTGGGAGGCTGTGTCTTTTCCTTTGAAATATATTTTTTTCTAAATGCACGGACTTGGGAGTGGTTCTTTAAGGAAAATGCCTGCATTACAGCATAAAAATCTGAGTCTTACCCTCACACCCCAAATATTTTAAAGGTTACCTCCTAAAGAATAACAGCTCAGGAAAAATACATTTCATGTGCAAGTAAAGCGTATTTGTCCCAAAGGAATCTCTTCCTTGCTTCTGTGTTTAGCGACACTTCAGTGCTTGGCTCTCACCTGTGTTTGTTTAACTGTTTCAGATTCCTTTAAAACTAGTAAATAAAGGATTTTTTCAACCAGAAAAACCCATCATTCTAAGGGCTGTGTCCAGAGATGGAACCACAAGTGAAGCTTGACATAAAGCCTGTTATGAAGCTGTGTCCAGGGACAACAGAAGCCAATTTATTTTGTGAGGACAATGCAGAAAGCACGAAGACACTGATTCTCTTCCTGTATGGGGGACTCTGGGCCTTCACCAAACTGCGCTTCTCCGGCCACCACAGCTCAAAAGCGCTCGATTGCCAAAATAAACAAAAGCAAGGAGATTTGTGTGTGTGTGTGTGTGTGTGTGTGTGTGTGTGTGTGTCTTTATTTTTTGTTGGTTTCACTTTTGTATTGGGTTGGCTGGTTGGTTATTTTTAAAACAGTGTCTCATGTACCCCAGGCTGGCCTCACACTCACTGCATGGCAGTGGATATCCTGGAATCCCTGACAGCACTTCAGAAGAGAAGAGGTGATCATCCTGCACTTCCATGCCCAGATAAACTGTTACCTCATAGAGGAATGGGCTATTGTACTTCTTAGCTAACTGTGTCACTCTTATTTAGATATTTTTGTGCAGCTGGGATATGCAGGCTAAAGGCATGGCTATGTGGGCAAATCACTCCCTGTTCAAGTTTAAAAGGCAGAGTTCAGAGCCCCAGAATGAAATTAGAAGACAAACAGGCATGATGGCCCCTCACAATCCAACACTGGAGAGGCAGGGACAGGGTATCCCCTGGGAAAAGTAATGGGCTAGACCAGTCAGTTGGTGATCTCTCTGCATCAGTAAAGTAGGGAAGGACTGAGGAAGAACATGTCAACTTTGAACATCCACAAGCACCGTGAACATATGCGCACAGGTTCTCGCCCACAGCCGTATCACCACACATGCATATGTGCACACACATGCATGCATACAGATTCAAACCATTAACTAAAAGAACAGGACTTCTGGAGTCCCCACTAGACCGCAGCCAGATGCGATGCCAGCTTCCAGGCAGCACCATCACCCCTGCCACCCACTGAATGTGGTTCTATCAAGACCCACTCCTTGTCTTGAACCCAAGCATCTGCACACCCTCCCTGTGACCAGCCCTTCTGAACACCACAGCCAACTACAGAGGCGAAGGTCAAGTCATTCTAGTGAGATAAACACAGACTCCAAGGCACAGCATCAAACCACGACAGTTGGAAAAAAAGGCTCAAGTATAGGCCACACCAGTGAAAGAGAAGATGTGTAGACGCAGGGGTAAGATGCATCCAACAGCAACAGAGCAATATGGAACCACCAGAACGCAGTGATCCTACACCCGCAGAAACTGAGCATCCCAGAGCAGCTGAAACACAAGAAAATGAACTTAAAACTGCTTTATGGAGACGATAGAGACTCTTAAAGAAGAAGGAAAAATTCTGTTAAGTTGAAGGAAAGATAAACAAAAAATTAAAAGAAAGCAATAAATCCCTTAATGAAAAACAAGAAAAAACCAAACATAAATGACACCGTTCAAGACTTAAAAGCTGAAATAGACACAATAAGGAAAACACAAACTCAGGAAATTCTAGAAATGGAAAATCTGAAGAAGCAAACAGGAAATACAGGGGCAAATAACAAGAGAACACGAGAGGAGGAAGAGAGGATGTCAGGTGATGAAGACATGATAGAGAAAATAGATTCAAACGACCAAACCTGAAAATAACTGGAAGAAAATGACCCCAGGTCAAAGGCACACTTATTTATTTAACTATAAATCATAGAAGAAAAGTCTCACAGCCTAAAGAAGGAAATGTCTAATGGGGTACAAGAAGCTTGTGAAATAAAACATAGGCTGAGCCAAAAAGACAAATATATACATAATAACCAAAGACTAAACACATAGAATAAAAAAATAATTTTAAGAGCTGCAAAGGGTAAAGGCCAAGAAACATAAAGGCAGACTTCTCAGAATTACAAACGGCTTCTCAATGGAGACTCTTAAAGCCAGAAGGTTCTAGACAGAAGTTGTACAGAAACTAACAGAGCACAGATGTCAGCTCAGACTACTATACCCAGCAAAATTCTCAATCAACATAGACAGAAAAAAATAACATCTTTCCTGACAAAACCAGATTTAAATCATACCTATCCACAAAATCAGTACTTCAAAAAGTACTAAAAGGTAAACTCACCTAAGCCACTCAATTATATCCACAAAAAAAAAAAATGCATGTGCTAACGATAGGTAGATTTTCTGCTTCTGGAAGGACCCCACACACCTTTTTCTTTCCATTATGATCATCAAATAAGCCTCGATTTGAACCCACTGACCAATAACACTTCATAGAAAAATGCAGACCATTTGGTAATGAGTGTATAAAATTGTTTTTGTTTTGAATGCCTCTAAATAGCAGTAAGTATACATTTTATCGGCACAGTAACCCAGGCAAGCGTTGCATTGAAATTTTAGTAGATTACTTTTCTTAATTAATCCTGATAAATGTTCTGTAAAGGGAATCTAATCCCCATATTTGGAAATAAGAAAAGGTCTCTAGAGTAAGCAGTTTATCCTAAGTCACACAGTAAGGACACAGAGTCCATTCTCTCTTCTCTGTGCCCACAAGCCATGGGCAGATGGATGATGGCAGGTTATCACATGGTCTCCACCAAGGGAGTGAGCACATTATATGGTGATTATAGCTATGCATAAACACAAGCAGGACTCATGAAGGGAAAAAGGTCTCCGTATATTTTGAAACAATTGTCACTATTCCACAGACATGAAATATGTGCCAAATATCCAAAAAATACTTCATTACTGTCAATCTTTCCCAAGAGCTCAGAATTTTATGATAATAGCAACATATATGCAATATGGGACAAATTTAGGTACTTGATGATTGAAAATTATTTAAATATCTCCCAAATTATACAATTTCTTTTCTTGTAAACAATTCAGATTACAGTAGAATTATGAACAAATTTACCAGTTTTGGGTGATTTCTAGAAAACAAGATACATTTATGAGGCTGCCTGTTGTAAAAAAAAAAACATTTTGATTGATTAATTAATATGAGGAAAATAAATACATGTATGGTAAAGAGCATTGAGGGAAAGAATAGTGGGCTATTCTATCTATGAGCAAGGCTTGTGGGTAATGGTGGAGTGGAGATACGCTCCACATCCCAACACTGCTGTTGCCATTATGATCTCATGTTGAGCACCATGTGTCTCTGAGTACTACAGGGACATTCTGAGCATCTACATTGTTTCCTACTCTTTGCATGTGGCAATGATCAGCATTCCTGTGAATAGATCATGACTAATGGAAAAGGGATCCTGTCACAGAGTTTTCAAAGGTTTAGAAATGTTGCCTGAGCTGCACTATCAGAAGCTTACAACTGATATCTTTGGGGAAGATTGATGACTTCCTAGGTGAGGCTGACAAAATCTACTATAACACTGAATAAAAACAGCATGAATAATATCCCAGAAAGAATGGCTCCATCTCAGATCTCACACCCAGCCACATCTTGTGGCATTTCATTAACAGTTGTTGGTATAAATTTCAAAAGGTTTTTTATTTAAGCTTTTTGGGATAGATCTTGAGATAAATATTCACATGAAGAAAATGACCTATTTCCAGTTTTGTAGAGGCTAATGAAATTGATTTCTTTAATGGTGCTAAGTAGTGGTTGTTCAGCCTGTCTAGACAAACAAAGCACCTGTCAGCAGATTACCTGTACCTGAAGATGGCTAAAGACTGCCTCTAGTCATTTAGCAGAGGAAGCTGAAAATAATCAGAAATTCTTCCCAATGATACAGTTGAAAGCCACACCTCAGTCACTGAAGGAAAAAACTGTCTGCTTCACAAGTCTATTTGCAGAATCATGGGCTGTGAATTTGCTGATTACATTATACATTATCTTCCAAAATGGGCTACACACCCTTACACACCCACCCATCCTCTCCCTCAACAGGGCAAAATTCCCAAGGCAGGTCAGCTCAGCTTGACTCATCCACTCCATGCAAGTCTGATTTCCTCATCCCAAAATCAAGACTGGGTTAGATTTTTTTCTTTCCTAGGAATTGGCTCAAAGGTACCAGTCTATGCACAGGAACACAGTCTGAATCCAATCCTCGAGGCTCCACATACTGCCCATGCCAACTGACAGTTGTCTACCCTTGGAGGGTCTAGCTCCTTTCCTTGATTCAGTAAGCTCCCCAGAACTCCGGCTATCAATCATTGTCGAAAGGCTTAATTTTGTCCTCTGGGATAGGATGATGTTTCAGAAACATCACTGTCTTTTTGAGAAGTGATCAATTATATCCAACCAGCACCACTGTTTTATGGAGAAGATCAAAATGAATTTAGCCAATAATGTGGAAACAGTTCCTTCAAAGAGCCATTTAAAAGTGTTGTATTATTTTTCCAGAGTATTGCATGATGCATTTTATCAGCCTTTATAAATTTGGAATTTGAGGTGAATTATATTGCTTATCCTTAAAATAATTCATCTTTATCAGTAAATTTAAATATTGTATTTGAAAGATTTACTACTTCGGGTTGTATAAAGAGAAATGTGATGCTTAGATGCATTAATGAGAATACTTTGGCGTATTATTTTACACTTAATATATTTTCTTGTAACAAATGTTTCCTTATTTGAGCTCTTGTAGGTTTAATTATACCCATGTCTACAGAATCCTCTGTTTCTGTTTCCACAAAGCACCTAATGGCAGAGAATTCTTTATAATTTTGAGGATTTTACTTCTTTAATACAGGTCTGTACAACATAACAACTTTGAATCAGCTTTTGCATTGTTAGCCCTCTTGACCCATTGGAATAATTAAATTATTCCTCCAAACTTGGGTCGTTTTCAAATCTTTGGACTAAGTTTTCAGTACATCCAAAGAGTGCCTAACACTGAAGAAAACAGTGTGTTTGTTAGTGATGTTATGTTCAGTTTGGGCTAACAATTTCACAGTAAGCAATTAGAGCCTTCCATAATTATAAATGTTTATTTGTTTGTTATCAAGACAGGGCTTCGTTCTTCAGATTTGGCTGGCCTGGAATTTATTCTGTAGATCAGGCGGGCTTCAAGACTACCTGCCTCTGCCTCTCAAGTGCTGGGATTACTCAGTCCCAAAGGTCTTTTTTTTTTTTCTTATTTCTTGTAGTTTAGCATATACTGAAGCTCATAGGTACCTTCGAAATTAACTTCATATTGGACCTTGGCATACTAATCTTTGATAAATGGAACATTGGTAAACATCAACCTCTCTACCTTCTGAAAATTCACTAACCATGGAAAGAAGGTTGGGCTACCTTGATGTAGAAAAAAAAACATCGTTACTTACAATTTCAAATGACAGACATGTTAGTGAACCCCAGATTAGCTGGTAGATGTCTGAACAGCCATGTGTTACATAGCTAAGACTAGATAAAAATGCCAAGTTGAGCATCCTACAAACAACTAGTTTATCAGGAACAAAAATGATTCTCACGTTTTGTTATGGCATGTCATCAAAAATGAAATATTTATTTTATAATAAAGAATATGATTAATACAATACAATACTTTTAATTCATATAATATACTTAAGAGAAGTCAAAGAACATAACAGAAAACAGGAGATATTTTGGAGATAAACTTTTCTCAGGTGTGAATAGGTGGAAGGAGGCATCAGCTCAGACGTTTCTCTTACTTTATGCTTGGTCTTATGATACTTTTGTTGAAGTCATTTATTTCTCTACAGACAGGATTTAAACAAAGTTCTAAAAAATATTGCCAGAATTGTTTAAAGGGGTTATCAGAAAAATACTATAACAATGAATGAAGGAAGAGGTGATATGTGGTTACAGGGATAATAGTCTCTAAATTAATGAAAAAATCATAGACAGGTCGGTAAACAGTGAGATCCAGATAGGGCTGCAGTTGTCCCTTGTGCACAACACTGTGGCATTCAATGCTCCTGAGTGGTAGGTTGTCCCATAGTCACTGTTGATTGAAAAATATGTTATTTTAGTGCAGATATCCTCTCAGACACTAGACTTAATCTTAGTTCTTATTAAAATGATTCTAAAAGCATTTGAAACAATTAGACAAATGGTATCAAGCAAAGAAATGTCAGGAACATGGAGATGAAAGGAAGAAAGAGACACAGCATCTAGTTCTGAATCTTGTTTCTGTTCAGACAGTGAATTATGAACAGGAAGTGAGTTATGAATCCCTGGGGTTATATGCTACTAACTGCTGACGGCGAAAAACCTTCATTACACACAATTTATTATTTCAGAAATTCCTTGTGCACTGTATCATATATACACCATGTAATAGACTATTCATTTTGATGTTTTATCTGCATTTGAGATGGAGCAATTAGGGTGAGAGACTATTGTGAAGGTGGTAACACAGTAATTGGCAGTCCAGGGCTTTGTTCTTTGGAATGTTTAATATTTTATCAACTAATGTTTCTCGGGGCTTCTGGTTCCTCATTCATTTCCCAAACACTGCACCATTGTGCATAGTCTTATGGACTGTGGTGACATATTGTGTATTTAATAAGATCAGACTGAATTATCAGAGGAGAGAGCCATCACTTCAGCCTTATTATATTTTTCTGTGACAGGGTTTTTGTGTAACAGTCCTGGCTGTCCTGGAACTTGCTTTGAACACCAGGCTAGTCTTGAACTCACAGAGATCCTCCTGCCTCTGTCTCACAAATGCTGGGACCAACAGCATTCAGCACTTCAGGAAGCCATAGAGAGATGGCTCTGTCCTCTGGTATTCCAGGCTGATTTTATTAATATGCTATATATGACCACAATGGGCCACTAATGAGTGACAGGATTCAATTTACGTTTTGACTGAAACATTCTAAATCTAGTCATGAGTCGGTATGTCCTGGCCTTCTATCCTTTGCTCAGCAACCACCTGGACTTCTGGATGCTTTTTGTGATGTCATGTCCTTTGAATGAGTCTTTCATTCCCTTTTACTCTTAGTATTTATAGCTCTCAGTGTAGAAAGCTGTTGTCAAGAGTCACAAACTGACAATGATTACACTCTAACCTGAAAGGAATTGACTATGTAACCTGCGTTACTACAAAAAACCCTTACCTTACCAAAGATTTTCTTAGTTTTCAGAGGTAGAGTTATGGCGGTCAGGGCTATTACTAAAGTTTATAAGACATTTAAGGCTTACTGTAGCTCAGTCTTGTCCCTAATATGATAAACTTGTTCTCACGCAGCGTAACCTTCTCCACATCCAGTCTAGTGCTCAGAAGGATGCTGGAAATTCAATAAATGTGTCCAGTGATAATTCAGTGACTTATTTGAAATTCAACAGGACAAAACATGAGACAAATTTTTGATATATTTTGTTAGGATTCAAGGACTAATGCTCAGCACATGAAACCTTTCATGTTGAATCACTTCAAATGCAATTGTCCGCATGACAAATATGTCACATCACAAGGATGAACACTCAGTGCCACCACTGACCACAGAAGGAGATCTCAGACTAGTGTGGAGTTCAAGGTAGAAGCTCATAGGATGATGTGAGGCAGAGTGTGTTGAGAGGGTCATTTCCATTGTGCCCCTGCCATCATCCAGAAGGTGATGTTTTTGCTTAAACTAGTGAGACTGACAAGAACACATTTTCCTCTTGTGTTTCCGTCTCTAAATCAGTAAGGCCTGAATGTTTTTCCTTTAAAAGTTTCTGGAAACACTGTGGCACCAGGAGGAGGAGCAGAAGAAAATGCTTACCAGAACTGGAGCAGGCAGCTCACCACCTTCACAAATATCCATGAGGTTCATTCATATGCCCAGGGTTTGGGTCTGGTGTGTCCAAACGGACATAGTCAGGGCTCCGTCGAAAAATCCAATTTATGAAAGATCTCCTTCTAACAGTTGTATTTGATCCTGAGGAGGAATGGAGGTCATTACTTGCAGTATTTTGAACATTTTCCTCCATGGTACCATAATGCTTGCTTAAATATGCTGCATGTACCAAGCAATTTCAAAGTGACCAGAGGGGGCATGCTGGAGATGATGAATGAAACATCACCAAATATTTTATCTACGTGCTCTCTTGTTTCATCTGGGGCTCACTCCTTAAATAAATTGAACTCAATGAACATAGGATCCTGACTCTAAGAACCAGCACCAAGTCAGCTACTCAAAGCTCTAGATACCTGTGTTCCCTTGGAATATGCTTAGAAGTCTGAAAACTAGTAAGCCACAATGAGGAGAAATTAACCTTTGTTTAGGTGACTTCTGGCTTTTTCTAACAAAACCACTTCCTTAGCTAGACTTCATTTGGATGAGCAACCACTAACAGGTATAAGGTCCTGAGGCTGTTCATTCCCATTAATCTGATTAACATCCTATTATCTTAAAACAGAAAAAGGAGAAGGGCATTTCTTCAAGTCAATAAGAACAAATATTTGATAACTAAACATGGAAATAGGCATTTCAAGTAACCTAGTATTCTCAAACTGATTTCATTATTTCGAATAATATCCAAATATGTCCAACATCTCAGTTCACTGTGGGTAGTGTCACCCCTGGAAATGCGGTCCTGGGCAATGTAGGAAATGACACTGAGCAAGTCAGGAGAAGCAAGCCAGTAAGCAGCACTCTGCTAAGGCTGCTGCAGACTTCTTTATCTGTTTGAGTCCTTCCCTGTGTTAGGCTGGAGGTTTAGGGACAAAATGATTCTTGGGCTCTCCTAGCCAGAAGCAGGTGCTTGCAATCTGATAACCACCCAAGAGATTCTGGCCAGTGTTGAGCATGCAGGAAAGCCCAGGCAAAATGATGATTAAAGCAGATACTTAGCTCCGGATTCCAAAGTGACCACTGCACACAAGACACACCTCTATACCAAATCCAGCCAATACCCCAATACTTAACAAGCATGTCACTGCCTCCCTCCACTCCTACCAAAGGCCCTTTAGTCAGTCCAGATAAGAGATTATGGACCTCCTACTGTAAGGGCATTAACCTACCCAGGAGCAACACATCCCTTAAAAGAAACTAGTCTTTGGCATTTTAATTCGACTCCATTAGATTTATTTCAGGGTGAGCCAGTGGTCATTCCTTTGGTGCAGAAATCCTGGGTGGATGTTACCTTCAGCTTGCAAGGACCCAGTCCCAGAGGCAAACTGCTGGACATACCTCTCCTTTGTTCTCCTAGCTTCCCCTTTGACTTGATTGACCTGTCAATCATCTTTCTGGAGAGCTGTGGGTGGCTACAGAGGGCACCAGGTACATATTTGGTTTTGTGTGTTTTATTTGATTTTGTTTTGTTTTTCTAACATAAGTCACCTCCAGCCAGGAAAAGCTCACAGTAGAATAAAGGCAGCCTTTGTTCAGAAGGGTGGGATGGCTCCTCCCCAAGACTTGTCCACCCCATTAATCAGAACTTAGGCTGGGAGCTACCCTTGCATTTATGCTGCAGCTGTAGTGGATGGGCAACTCCAGATTGAACTCCAATCCTCGGTCACCCCTGGGGTGCCTGCTTGGAACTTTGTCTAAATTGTAGCATCCTCAGGCCATAGACCTGGTCACTGGTTTCTCCTTTGTCCTTGACATGTAGACAATATATCTTGGATAATGAGTCCAAAAGGCCATCCAAGGGCACCTTTTGACTTTGTGATCATCCGTAGTGATTTAGAAAATATTTGCACATTTCTGTCAGTGGGCTGAGCTCCCTTCTGAACAAAGATCCTGAGATTTATGCTCCTGTCCTTTCTTCCACAGCCTGGGCTGACCCTGAGCCTTCAGGCCAAGCTGAGCCTCCTGTAGCTCTGGATTCCCCTCTCCCACCTCTTCCAGCCCTGTCCTCTGCTCCTACTCTCTCCTACTTGGTCCACTCCACTCACCCTGTCCCCACTGTCCTAAATCCCTTTTTACTGACTTCTTTCCTCTCCACTCCCCCCCCCCCTTTCCTGCTTTGGCTCCTTTACAACACTGGTCCACTGTCTGACCCACACCTCCGCATATGCCGGTCCTCTGTCCCTCTGGACTCCATCTTCCTGGTCACTGGCAGCACTGGTCTGCCCCTCCTGGGTCCTTCCCTGTGGCAGCCCATGCACAGCCCTACAGGACCCCCTGGTCTCTGCCCCGTCCAGAGAAGACTCTAGTCAAGGGTGTCATTCAGGCTCATGTTCCTTCTACCTCCAGATTTTGCTAATGTTGAACAAGGTTGGGTTCTTTCTCCACTAATCCCTCTGCATACACAGGACAGATCCATCACATAACTCAGATCTATAATTTAATCTGCCATGGTAGCCTGCATTATTCACTCCATCATTCTTGTGCTTGAGGAACTCTAGAGAGTCCAGAAAATGGCCAGAAAGAGTGCGGACCAGACACATTTGATGGGTCCTATGATATGACTCTAGTGGGTAATGACTCTTGCAGTCTCCATCCTGGACCCTGACTGAAACAACCAGCATGGACAGGACAGACACCAGAGAAGGGACATTATGACCGATGTCTCCTGGAAGGCATGGAGACAAGTTCTAACAAGGTAGTTAACTGATAGACCTTCTGAGGTTACCCAACAAAGAGATCAGAGTCCAGCAGTTTTTTTAACAGATTACAAGAGGCCATGATGCACATTACCCACCCTCTCCAGCAGGAGGCCACAGTAATGGACTCTAACTTTATTTTACAATCTGCTCCAGATATTTGCAACTCAAAAAGGTTGAGGACAGTCCCCAAACCCCAATTCAGGACTTGGTGAAGGGGGTCTTCAAGGTCTTTAATGCTCATCATAATGTGCCCTAGTCTTCCAACAGGCTCCAGTGAGACAGATCTTTACTCAACATGTCCAAGCCCAGGGTCTAAGGCAAACAACATCCTCCACCAAGGGAAAAGGGAGATGTCTAAGGTCCCATCCCCCTTTTGTGGGAGAGACTAAATTCACTTCAGCCAGGAGCCTGTTTTTGGTAGGGCAAGGAAGGCCACTGGTCCTGCATCTCTCCTAATCCCCACCCAATAACAGCTGTGGCCTCTCTGCCAACAACCTGGCCACTGGAAATCTGAGTGCCCCGGTTGGAACTTGACCTCGGTGCCTCTCCACAGAAGCCCAGCCTCACCTCAGGGTCATTTCAAACTCCTCAGACAGTTGAGCTTCTCAGCTTTCCGGGGGACTGAGAGTGTCCAACCAGGGAGACCCCAATTACCCTGCCCTAGCCTACATAGTCAGTAAGTCCTCCAGCTTCCTAAGACTGAGGGGTCACCTTCCAGGTCCTCACCTCCCACCTGAGCTCTACAGTCCCTTCCCTGGTCTCAATAATGGTGTTTCAGTTACTGTCTGTTGTCGGGATGTTTCAAATTTAATTAAAAAAGATGTCTGAGATATCAGAAGGATCTACCCAAAGTCAGTCTAGGAGGATCAGAGCGTGGTGACTTACACCTTTAATCCCAGGCATGGGGAATGTCTGGGAATGGGTGACCTATGCCCTTAATCTCATCAAATCTGAGTTTGAGGCCAGCTTATTTTACAGAGGGAGTTCCAGGCTCCCAGGCAGTCCGTGGTGGTGCCATGTCTTTAATCTTAACCTGGATGTGAAACAACTGGGTGAAGAGCGTATTTAAGGCAGGCATAGAAAGACAGAGCAGGCAATAGAATCCATGAGGAGTGAGGGTGAGGAAGCTGGAAGTCAACTGGTGAGATCTGACTGTGGTGTTTCCTCTCTGATATCTCAGCCTTTCCCTGAGATCTGGCTCTGAGTTTCCTTTATTCCTGCAACAATTTGTATTAAGGGATATTAAAATGATAAAACTATAACTCAGTGTAGCAGATTGTCTTTTTGTTAATAATGTTACACTGAATTTATATTACGTGTTGTCAACTTATTATTGCCACAAATAACATGTGTAGCAGTAAACTGTGATAAAAATCAAGTAAAAAAAAAAATACCTGGGATGTTTCCACTTCAACAAGCACAACCAAAACACATTTAGCAAAATTTCTTTCCTTGTGTAAACACTGGCACAGCTGATAATGTGTTTCATTAGGTAAAGAGGTATCAGTGAGGTAACATTGGAATTATTGATGGGAAATAGAAACAGAAGGATTTAAGAACCTGTACATTTAAAATCTTGACGCAAGCTAAGAGACTCACTGGCCTGGTCTTCTGGTAGGTTCTTGGGCTTCAGGATGAATACTCCCGGCTCATGTGGTGCCTGAAGTTCCCGGATCGCCTTGTCCCTATCAAGATAAAGCCTGTAGTCTTTTGGCCCCAGTGCCACGAAGGCAGAATTCCGAAGTTCACTCATTCTGATGGCATATGGGTTCTCATGACCTATGTAGATGAAATATTAAATACAGATTAATGATAAGAGTGATGGATGACCAAACAGATCTTCTGGTGAGCATGCGCACACACTGAAATGATCTGGCTCCTGGAGTCCTCAGAGAATAAGGTCTAGTGAAGCAGGGGTCCAAGCATAGACTTTAAAAGTTTAGAGGATAAAATTTGAACATGTGGCCTTGCTAAGCAGACCATGTACACTGCAGATCTGCAGAGAGCCTTCTAGCTCTAGACTTATCATTTGAGTCATGTGTCCTCCATATATTGAAAGTTATCATAGAAAAAAAGTATATATTAATTTCTTCCTGGTTACCATCTTTTCAATAATTTAACAATACATATTATGGTAATTCTGGTCAGTATCTTCTCCAAGATGGTTTCTGACAGATTTATAGAGACAGCTCATTTCCCTCTGTAAGTTCTGAAGCTGAGGATCTCTAGTGTAGTGTAGTGGTTTTCGTATGCCTTCCTTCTGTTTTTACACCAGACATCTGTCACAGGAACGTCACAGAACACTAGAAACACAAAGCCCCTGTAAGGCTGCATTTACCACACAGGAGACCACACACTGTCTCATCACGATTTACAAGTATACTCCTTGGTTTATTGTTTCATGCTTTCAATTACTTCCTCTACAAAGAATTCTTAAACCCTTTATGTAAAAATAAATTTCCTCTTTTTACAAGAAATCTCTTTTCCTCATTTCTCCCTAATCACTGGTGAAACTTGCATGCTCTTGCTGTCCCCTTCATGGAGCACAGATGTGATGCATTTGGGACAAAAAACTCCAGCTGCAATGTAGGTTTTCAGCAGCAGTGACAGGGGTCCAGGAAGCTTCTATAGGAGAGACACAGAACCAACTACAAGGGCGTCAGGATAACAGTTAATGAAAACCTGAGAAGCTCTGAGTGTGTTTCCATTCAGAAAGAGCTTGTACTGCTTCCTATTATGTCTGCTGGAAGGATTCTCAATTGACAGAAAAAAAAAAGGCCTTAATATTTCTGGCCTAGAGGCAAAATCTGGTTCAGTTTCGTTCAGTTTCTTTATAGTGATTATCTATGACCAACATGGCTTAGGTTCTGGAAGCCTCACTAGGGCCTGTGAAGGAATGAAGGAAAGACTGGCAGAGACAGACCTACAGTAAAGCTAGAATTTTCTAATCCCCCACACACAGATCCTCGGGGTGATTATTTAGTACAGTACAAGGGTAAGGTTAGCTACTCTCCCAGGTGGTCTCTGTAGGTGTCCCCATACAAGCTGTAAACACCCTGGGGGAGGAAGCTGCGTGTGCTGATCTTACACACTCTGGTCAATCTTTTATAAACACTCAGACTCCCAAGGAAAGCTGTGATATTTATCTTGGGCCTGGTCCATAGAAGGAGAGAGCTTTGCCAAATATCCCATGTGTCCAAGCCTTTGAAATCCCCAACATGATCATGCCCTTGTCAAACCCCACATTCACTGGGGAACTTCACTCATTCAAAGATTCCTCTGTTCCCTACAAGTTGATGAAGAAGGGCCTGTCTGATATGCATGGAGCCTCACCTGGGTAAATGGTCTTTGATACTGTAAGAAAGACTAAGCACAGTAATATAGACCAAGACAAGTAAATATCAGTCCCACCTGACATCTCCATCAGGTCTTACCTCCAGTTCCCCCAATTGATTGATTTCTTTCTGACTTACTACACAGTGAACTCTTAGAGGAAAATTAAAGAAATCCATTCTTCTCCAAGCTGATTATGGTTATGGTCCATTATCACAGTAATACAGAACCTAACTGAAACAGAGCCACCATGATTGACAGGGTATAACAGACATGGTACACAAACCTGTTCCAATTCTTGGTGTCAAGGTAACATTTTATAAAGTTAATACACATTAATTTTAAATTAAATAAATGTAGTTCCAGTTTCTGACTGGTCTGTCCCTGTGTATGTCTTGGGTACTCCTTGTATTTTAAGACTGACCACATATTGTAACATGCAGAGATCTCATGGGATGCTTCAATTTACATCTATTCAGAGTATAAGTGTTTGCTGAGTCCACAGTTCCAATTGGCACATCTAAAATGCAAATTCTTTCCCTCAGGTTGGCAATTTCTTGAGAGAATAGGAAGAAAGCTGTAAGAACAGGAGATCCAGGACCTTTTCTGGAAGATGCCATCTTCAGTATATGAGAAACTTCACCCAGGAAATCTCAATAGAATTGTCCCAATGAGATTTCAAAGTGGCACCAAAAAGGAACTGCCACTGCGTTTAAGATAAATTTCACATGACCCCACCCTTAGATGAAAAGGTAAAGACTGTTCAGAGGAAGAATCAGTTGTTCACAGGGATGAACCAAGTAATAATTATCCTGTCCCAATTGCTCATCTTGAAACAAACACCAATATTAGCAATGCAAAAGGTGTTCTCTCTCTCCTTATACACACACACACAGCACACACATACACATACACACACCCCACACACATACAGACACATACACGTGCACACAACACACACACACAGACACACACACACACATCAACCAAAGAAGATTAACTTCAAAAGTGGTGTGGGGAGAATTCAGGAAGAGGTAAAGGGGCCAGATGGAGGGATGGAAATGATGGCAATATTATTTATACTTGGAACACTCAAAATGGACATAAATGTTAAAAGATTTTATCATTTACTTTCATATATCATAACTGTAAGGAAAGGACATGTCATACGATGTTTACCATTTGGGTATTTTAGCTTAAGAAGAACAGTGACAACTGTAACAATTTAGAGCGAATTTAACAACTCTTTTAACTCAGTCAATGCCTCCTTGGGTTTCTCAGCGGCTTACCGTAGAGTGGACGTGGCTCTTCTTCCTTGCTAGGAGAGAACCACAGTTGATAATCTTCCTCAGCATTCTGAAAAACAAAAGTCACAGTGTACCCGACTCCTTACACACAGTGTTTATTTTCTACCCTCCTCTGCATCTCTAAAGCTGCAAGATACTGAGTCAGGCAAGAACTCCGTTCTATGTTGAGGAGCCTGTGTAGAAACTGTGTAGGTTCGGTGATCCCTGCTCCCCTGAATCTACAGAGAACCAATGTCCCTGCCTTCCCATTTCTGGTAGAACAGATTTGTCAGAGCAAAATGTAACCTTTCTGCTACATTTTTGTCATACGGGAAATGAAAATCACTCCATGTTCTGTGTCTCAGCAAGAAAAGAGCCTCTGTCACCCACAACCCTACAGGCCTTGAAGAATGTTGAGTTCTGCCAGAGCATGCTACTGTTCAGACTGATTATTACTCCAGTGTCACATGACCACCATGTCAATGACTGAGCAAACCTAAATTGAAAATCCTTGGAACCTCAGCAATCTGAGTAAGGAGACAAAATCTAGGGAGGCCTGGAGGAGACTAGAACATGAAATCAGCATTTGAACTTCACTCACAGAATCCCCACCCTACAGAGAGAAAAACATACAGTATCTAACCTTGATAATAACCCAGAGCAGAAAACAAAACCCATAAGAGACTTGCAGCCCGTGACCCTGGGTTCCATTTGAAACTAGAAAGTGTGATTTATGTAACTTCTATTGGTTATGTTAGGGACCCATAGAGACGCCTAAAAAATATGCATCAAGTAGAGTTATGACTTATTAATAGTTTGTTCAGTTTCTATTTTTAATAGAAAGTAGTGACATTTGCTTGAAGGGTGAGGTCCCATTTGTTATGTTAGATAACAGTAAGTACAGTCCAACCTGCAGATGTATATACACACACACATATATACACACAAAATGAATGCATGAATGACCTATACTCAAGATCATTTTCAAAATATGCTTTTCTCTTTCCCAGTTATTTCAGGCATCATGTGTTAGATTCTTGGGCTAGGTATTCAGAGGATGTAGCTCTAGTGAAATATTCTAGCTGAAATTGTACATTGAAACTGTCATCATGTAATTATTAACTTGACATTTTGTCCTTAGGGACAAGTCAGTATCAAAAATGTTTATATGACAAGGAAGATAAAGAAAATGGCACTAAACAATATGTCGTGATGTGCGTTAACAGCTTTAAAACATGTTCTCTGGATATATGCACAGATTCACAAACAAGTCATGTATACGTGCCTTTTCATGTTCAACACAGAGACACATACTGTTTCTTGTGATCTACTGCTACAAATGTACATCACGTTCTGCTTCTTCATATGAAATTTACTGGAGAATACAAGAGCAGTGGCCACATAGACACTAATACAATAAGCCAGCTGACTTTACTTCTGAACATGGAAGGAAGATGGAAATGTTTCATACATAGAGTAATCAAGCATTTGGCAGTGATGTTTATACGTTTGTTGAAATATTAATGGATCACAAAGGAAGACACTTTATAAATAAAAAGAGTTTTCAAGTCTCTTACAGGAATTCCCAGCAATGGTCGCAACTTCTTGATGATATCATTCACTGTGTCCAATCGTGCTGCTGTGACAGTGAATGACTGGAGAAAGCACAGCAATAAAATGTTACTAATCATGTTCATGAAATGCCTGATTTCATAACTATTTATCCAAACATTTTCCACATTACACAACCAAAGCTCGGTTCACTTAACAGCAAAGGGAAACACACATAAGTCTTGTATCATGAGTATAAGTTTTCTTTCTTTTATATAAACTGAAAACAGGAAACCAGATTTTAATCTAATATGTATCTCCTTAAGGATTTGGATCAGTCAAAACGTAATAGAATGTGCACTGTTGAACTGGATTATGGAGGATGATTAAAACTAAAGAGATTTTCCTCAAGTCCTGTGACACTAAATAATACTCCAGAATTACATGCTATAAAGAAGGGAGCAACTGTGCTGTCTTTTATTATATACCACACACACACACACACACGCACGCACGCACGCACGCACACACACACACACACACACACACACCTACACACACACACACACACACACACACACAGACAAGATTTAAAGGTCAAAAACGTTAGAGAATTTTCAGAAGAGACATAGGCTCTGATGATCAGCTATGAGTTTGCTTTCTTAATGGAAAGGAAATAATTTGTAGAGAAAGGGAAGAGATTTCCCATGTCACAAAACTTGTTATAGAATTAATTTATGTCATTACATACCATGTATTCCATTCTCAAAAACTCATACAAACTGCTATAGAATTTGTAACAACAACCTGTACAGTGAGGATTTCTCTGACCCTGGCTTTCTGGTGAACTTGGTTTACCCTGGAATCGGTTGAGATGATGAATGTATGAATCGAGAATGAAGATTTGGGTCATTAAATTTTTATCCCTACATTGGTCAGTGACTAAGTTCTCTATGGTAGGAGATACCTACTATACTTTTTGATTATAAACTGTGTGCAGAGAGAGGATGGAGTTCCCAGACCATTACAAAGACAGATGACACTCAGTGGGCAAGAAAGTGAACTGTGTCCACAGATTTTTGAAAGCAGATGTATCTGCATCTGTAGATGTTTCCTCTGGCCAACAGCACTTAGAGAAGAAAAACAGAAGAAATGACCCTCTCTAAAAACAGTAAACAGTGTTAAAAGAGATCCTTTCAGAATCTAAAAATCTTACATTAATTCTAGTCAATGAACAGCTACACATCACAAGCTTAATAAAACTCCAAATGCCAAAAAATAGATGGCTTCAATGAAAGTACTTAGATAGTGGAGTCCAATAGATCCCAAAATACTAAGCGATTAACATTTCTCTTGATGAAATCAACACTCAGAAGTCAATGAAAAATACCCATGGCTGAAGATACTACATACTTGAGTCATACAACCACAGAGAAATAAAGCTGATATTGACTGGAAATTCATGTCCACTCACTAACTCTGATGACATTAAGGTTTGAGATACATGCAACTGGAAGACAATAGCAATCTTCAACATAAAAAAAGGTTGTGGACCCTGCAATATATGATAATGACTATCCCAGCAAGAGATGGCCAAGGGTGCAATAGTACCTAAATCAAGGTGATTTCTATTCATACACACACACACACACACACACACACACACACACACACACACACACACACACGTTAAGCACAAAACCATTTGCCACAAATGAAATCAAGCCGGAAGGAAAGCATTTTCCTTCAGAAAGGCCTGCTCATCTTTCTCTCCTGCAGTCTGGTAGCAGAAAACTTAGGTGAGAACATTCTCCTTCTTACTGGACAGGGTAGACTTTCATTCTGTCACTTGCCTCCTTCACTGCTATGTTGTCTAGCATAGAAAGTTTGTACAGAACTAAGCATAGAATGAATATAAAATATTTTCTTCATCATGAATATATTAGTTACTGTACACTTCTAAAGTTTACCACTCCAGTGCAGGGCACCTATATATAAAATTCAAGCACATACTAATCTCTTTATAGTAACTATCACTCTCAACTCATTAACTCCTGATCGTTTCATAAAAAGAAAGGCCTCCAGATTCTGGATTATCACACAACAGATAAGTGCAATGCCAGCCCCACCTGTGGGCTCTTCTCAGGAAATAGATCATGGTAGATTAATAGACAGCAAATGCAATTTCAGTGCCCAGCCGAGGTGTGTCTCGGTGGATGGGCAAATGTCTAGCACATGTGAGACCCTGTGTTTATTTTCAGTGCTGCTCACACACTACACTCACAACACACTCACACACACATACACACACACACATACACATACACTACACTCACAACACACACACACACTACACTCACAGCACACACACATACACAGTACACAAAAATACCATCAAATACAAACCAATGTTATTTCTAAGAACACAAATAAACTATAGACAAATAAAATACTAATTTTTTATGGCTAAGACATACATAAACATGCAAGATAAAAGAGCCACAGTGCATTTAATAGATCACACCCACAGACACACAGACACACTCACACATGTACAGATGCATACACACACACCACTCACACACGCACAGATGCGCACACACACAAATGAATATTAATAAACAGGTGAGTATTGTAGAATTCATGTCATTCTTTGTCTTTTTAAACTTTCATGTACGGTCAAAACTATGCTTTTTAAGCAAAGCTATTTTAAAGTAACTAAAACATATTTAAAAGTTGGTAGAGTCCAAAAATTGAATCCATAGAAACAATGACAACTGATACAAACACAAGTTACAGTGAGAAATGTCTGTAACAAGCTTTATAACCACACCTCTCTTGTTAAGTCACCAGACACAAGTAATTTGTTCAGCATATTGTACTGTAACTAACATGGATCAACCCTGCCTTACAGTAAGTAGTACTCTCGTATATACGCAAAGACATGTTTGTTTGCACAAATATCCTTTCAGGTGGCACTATCTAAATTTTCCGTGTTCCTCTTCATTCCCTCTTGTCACCAGCCCTATCTTCTTATCTGCTCCTTCTCTCCTCCCTGCCCCTACACTTCCTCAGTCAGTTCCATGCAAGGACATATGGTCTTTTGAGCACATACAGTATTCCAGCTTGGGATGTCCTCTGTGAGGGTCTCAATTGCAATGTCTTTTCCACGGTCTTTCTCCAAATGCTCATTAATTGATCTGGTGAAATGCAATAAAAACACAAAAAGTGAGGTAAATTGTCCAGTTGCTTGTTGTTAAAATATTAGTTGAGAGTGTAGTGTCAGAACTTTAATTTTAACTGATTGACTCAGCAACAAATTTCTGCACAATGCAGTCATGGTCCAGAAGACAACAGATTGCCCAAAAGTATGACATTTAGAAAGCAGATTTGGCTCTGAAAATATCAGTGCCCACATTGGAGGGTCCATAATCACTCATAGTTGAGAACTAAGAAGCAGCATTTTCTTTGAATGTGCATAGTAAAGTAAGTTGTATTAATAATGAATTAATATCATGGTTGGGATACTGTTTTATCAAGCCTAATGGTTAGAGAAGGAAAGTATGAGAATGGCAGCCATTGCTTCATCACCGATGGAAAAGTGAGAAATAACAAAAAACCTCCAGAAAACATAGGCAAGAAGACGTTTGGAGATAGTAAACCCTGATGCCAACACCAAACCACCAACAACCCATAAGAAAATGAAATGTCAATATTTTTGATGAACATACACACAAAAATTATTAATCAAACACTTGAAACCAAACTGTGTTCAGGTCAGCTTTATCCCAGAAATCGAGGAAGGTTTCAACATATCTAAATTTTAAAAAATGTAATCGACTACATACATGGGCCAAAAGATTGAAAGATGATCACCCCATTTGATTCATAGAGGACTTTTGACAAAATAAACATCCATCATTAGTGATAAAATTCTTAGAGTGAATAGGACCGCAACAGATACATTTCAATGTACTAAGGAAATATGCAGGAATCCCACAGTCAGAGTGATCCTAAAAAGACAATGAGCTCAAAAGGGTCATGTTAAAATCAGGAACAAGGTAAGTTCATAGAGTGGGATTACATTGTTACATTGTATATAATTGTCCCACCTACTGGTTTAATAAAGAAATGCTGATTGGCCAAAGGCAGACAGGAAGTGTGGGCGGGGCTACCAGACTAAGAAAACTGTAAGAACAGGAAGAACACAGCAGAGATGCCACAGAGTTGCCAGACAAGCCAGATATGCAGAGGACAGCTATGCTGCTCTGAGAAAAGGTACCTACCCTCATGGCTGAACAGGATAAGAATTATGGGTTAGTTTAAGGCTAATGAGTTAGCAGTTAAATGACAGTCATAGGCCAATCAGCCTAAATTAGAAAATCTTGTTCTTGCAGTATAGGATAATTAAGAAATAGGTATCCAAAAGGAAAGGTGCAGAAAGTCAGGCACCTTGGAGCACATAGTCCTAAATGGATGTCTTCTGACATTTATGGGGACCAGTAGAAAGAAATACCCTTAGCATCGGAATAATAAATGACTCTAATGTAGTTTATACATAACAGGGATGGTCCACATACAAACACACAGGCAGTGACAATAGGCTTAAGACCTGAACAAGTTCAAGCACGTTTCAAGCACTGAGAAAGGAAATAGACACAAATTCCCATGCCCACCCGCAAGGCTATCTGCTATTGACACCAGCTGGCACAGGGTAAACCAGTTCTTCTCCAATGGATAGTTACTGGGTTTATCAACAACACACCATGGCAGACCCCATTCCCAGGAGTAGTTGGCCAAGATAAAACCAACCCAGTGGTCCTTGGTGGATTTTTTTGTTGTTGTTGTTTTATTTTACTTTTTGGGGATTTTTCCCATAAGTGGCCTTTTGTTTATTTAGATTTTTGTTTATGTAGTGTGCTATAAGTGTTTGTCTCTTTAGAGGTGGAGAAATTATATCTTGATTTGTTATTTTTTTAAAGTAAAGAGGAAATTAAAAGCCTACGGGTGGGTGTGTAGGAAGAATCAGAGAGGGAGGACTGGGGGAGGGGAGACTGTCTGCACGTATTTTATGAAAAGGACACAGTGTTGTGTCATGAGAAGGGATGAAGATCTAGAAAGAGTTGAGGAGGTAAATGTGTTCAATCATATGTTAAAAAACTGGAAATTCTGAGGGGTGGATGGGGAAGGGCGAGGCTGAGGGCTGGCTGGGTGGGAAGGGAAGGGGACGAGGAGCAGGGGGATACACTGATGGAGATGACATTTTTACTGAAAATAAATTAAATTAAATTAATAAACAAAAGAGGTGAACAGACTAGGGCGTTGGTTAGCAGAGAATTTCATTCTTTCCTAAGAAATTAAAGAAGTAAAATGTGTACAGTTACAAGATACCTTTGGAGCAAAGTCCACCATTCTCTTTTTTTGGCTGAGGAACTGTAATAATAAAATAAAAAGATTAAAGTAAGCAAAGTATTAATTGTCAGACTTTAAGGGTATATATCATGCCCCAAATATTAGTGTTCAGTAGTAACCAATATGGGTAGAGATATAAGAAGCCTCCTTATGTTAGGATTTCCTTTAGCTACTGTTATGATCCAAGCTATTAGCAGCTAAGGCAACTTCTCTAAATGTCACATTTCCCACAGATAAAGGAGTAACTATCTCAAATACATCCCACTGGTGGAATACATTTTCAAATTGAAAACTACATTATTTTCATTAAATTCAGGAATTTAAAACATGGATGAAACACTTGACTGAGAAATAATATATATTAGAGTGTAGGGGTATTGTGTTATTTCATGGTAAATAATTGTCCCACCCACTGGTTTAATAAAAAACGCTGAGTGGCCAAAGCCAGGCAGGAAGTGTGGGCAGGGCTACCAGACTAAAAACTCTGAGAACAGAATGCCAGGCAGAATTCCAGAGAGAGGCCCAGAAGAAGCAAAGGAGAACTATGCTGCCCTAAGAAAAGGTACCCAGCCACATGGCTGAACAAGAGACATGGGTTAGATGAAGGGTAGAGAGCTAGCAAGTGATATCCTGGGCCTTAGGCTGATCAGCCTAAAACTATTGAAAGCATCTGTGTGTCTCTGTGGGACTGTGAGACTGCGGGTCTGCAGGTCTGCGGGTCTGCAGGTCTGTGGGTCTGTGGGTCTGTGGGTCTGTGGGTCTGTGGGTCTGTGGGTCTGCTGGTCTGCCAGTCTGAGGGTCTTTGGGTCCAAAATCTTGAGGTTAGGCCCGAAAGTCCGGGCCAGAAGCCTCAAACTACATTAGAGAAATGCCAGACACCATATTTTGCTGTTTAGACAAATTGTAGAAACAGATTTTGTTAAATAGTTTGTGGAATGTTCATTCTTCACATATTCTCACACCAATTTACATGCTATATTCTGATCACCGTAGGCTACTTCATTATGGATTTTTGGTACTGGAATGTGCTTTAAAGATAAACTTGATCCTAACTTTTCTTGATGTAACTTATATGCAGTATATAATAATTGATGAAAAGTGAATACATTTTTTTTCATTCACAGTAATGACCACGGACATGATTACATCAGGAACATCCCCTTACTATAGACGATCTCTAAACCAGTTGACTGTTGTCATTCTTCTCCGACCCTTCACTCCATAGTTATTTTTTGCGTTCAGTGGCTGGATACTTGAGCTTTTGCCTCTTCTGGGAAGTTATATACCATGTTGTAAGTTCACTTCATTCACAGACGTTTGTGGGATGATGTAGTGTTATATTCATTTCATAAGTTTATAAGACATGGAAGCAGGTATGCTACCTGACTGATAAACTTTGCCTGTACAAAGTAGTGTTTATATTAGTGCTTGTGTGTGCTCTCCAGAGCAGCATGTCTGGCCACAGGATTCCTGTGAGGTCAACAGTTCTACTGAAGAGCTTCCCAGTATACAGAGATAATCCACATGTGCATGCCAGCCTGAGAACGTAAATCACAAAAGGACAAATGCTCCTCAAGTCACTTAATTCTGATCCTGTTATTGAAAACCAGGCCTCTCTATTGTCTGTAGATGCTAAGACTTAAACCTTACTACACAGACATTCAAAGATAACAGATTTTATAGTATAATCAATTTTATATAACAAAATAATGTCCATTTACAGGTATAAAAGAAAATTACATACTTAATAGTATTAAAAATACATAGGTAGTTTTATTTATATCTAAAAATGTATATTAACATATATGTGTGTGTATGTGTGTGTGTATATATATATATATATATATATATATATATATATATATATATATATATATATATATATATAAAACATCAGGTATTGGAATAGGAAGATGGCAATGAGGCCAAATACCAGCTCACTCAATTTCTTTCCATACCTTAAGACCACTGTCACTCCTGACAAAAGGATGTTGAGATGCTAACTCACAAGCCTAGGATACATATCTTAGCATGGGCTCCATACTATCAACTACTGATCCACTTGGACATGTTTTCATGTAGGGAGCTGTCTGAAGGTAAATACTAGGCAAACAAATGCAAAAACATCAGCTTAGAAAAAGACATGGCCGTGTGTTTGTAACCAGATACACCTGCTTTCTATCCTTACAGTTTTCATCTACATTTCCCGTTTGTGCTGTCAATATGCAGATGATAATGTCCTTCCACAGCCAGCTTATATCAGCACAAGACCAAGTTCTGGATCTTACCGAAAGGTGGCCACAAAATTCTCCATGGGCCATCCCAGGAGAATGGATTTCCTGGCCCGACTGGGTCCTACAAAGTCCATGATCATACACTCCCCCATCCACAGAGCAGTCAGTGGGATGATATATATGATTTTGAAGGACATCTTAAACCTAAAATGAGGATTTTAAAACATCTGTTAGTCTGTTTCTTAAACAAAGGAGCAGCAGAGCCGACAACAAGGAGTAATTGCTGCTGACCCAGAAAAAGAAGGACTCACTCATCTCTATCACTGCCGACACAGCTCAGCAAAGGGACAAATGCACCTTAACAAAGTGAGGGAGCTGACCTAGGGGAGGTCCTCAATGTACCTTTGCTGTGTCTGCAAACGTGTATGATCTGTATACTCAGAGGGTTAAATGCTGTATAGATTGTGCTGTGCATTAGCACATAGCGCTCTGAAAAGTTACTCATATGAAAACAGGAAAACTTCATTGTTAAAAACCCTTATTTCAATAAAAGCCTTTCTTACAACTATGTAAGTACATTTTGTATGAACCAAGGCCGTACATTGTTCTTACATGTTTATGGGCCCTTGACACATATGAAGAACCTTTGAGAATATTTAATCTTCAAATAACATCACTTGAACTCTATTTGCTTCACTTTTAGACCAGGAAATGTTACAATGACTAACAGCCTAAAGTAGCAAAGACAGGGTTGGAAATGGTCAGAACTGTGGGCCTCCCTGGATCGTCAACTGTCACCTAATGTTTCTATTTGGGAGCAGAACTCGGGGATGTAACTATCATGTATGTAGCCTTGGCTTCCTTTTTCTTCCCTGGATAATGAGCCTTTCTACTGGGATTGCATGCTTATATCAGTAATGAAGGGATAAATCCCATAAACTTGTCACCAATACGTTTACAACTACCTTAGAAATGTATAAGATGTACCGTGACTTTGTACACAAGCATCTACTCATGGAATTTCCATTGTTTCTTCCTCTTAATGACCAGATCTACTTGACTGTGACAAACCTTTCTGAACGGTGAGATTACTGATATGTGCCATCAGTCATAGGTGCTACAAGATTCTCGATTGAATTCTCTATGTGGTCATAGGACAGAATAGGAACTCAAGAAATTGTTGAATACATAAAGATTAAAAACATGTGTAATCTCAGAAGGGTAAAAAACCTTTTGATTTGTTTTACATTAAGGGCTGGGATAATACAATCTTTATTAATAAATAAAATGTGAAGTAAATACATACTGTTTATTAGACACAACCAAGAAGTCTTTGTACAGATGGAGATGACAGATTTTACTGCTATTGCCCTTTCTCAGTTCCACTGGTCCATCGAACAGTGGATATTGAAGATTCATTTTCCCAGCTGGGACTTTTTTATTGACAGTTTCCATTGTAACAGCGCGGCTTTTCCTGTCACGGGCCAACCACTAACAGAGCAGAGAGTCAATGGTCAACAACATTAACTAACACAGGAGTTGAGGGTCTATGGGAAATTAATCTTAAGGTTTAGGTCTTGTAGTAGGTCTCCATGCAAACCTTTGGAAGAACAAAGACTCCACTATGGAACTGGCTGAAGGAAATTCAGATCGCTACATTGAAGCATTATTTCTTCGAAACACGCATGAATCATCACAAGTTCATTTTGGCAACTGTAATAATTGGGAAGATACTATGCATTGACAATCTTAGGAACAGGTAAATAAGGCTCAAGAGAGACAGACCAAATATTTTGTATCTTTGGTAACTCAATGTCCATATAGATTTGTGCCTCTGACTATGCAGAAGACACAGTCTAAATTCATGACATTACATATTTGTAAAAGCCACCTGAAAGATACATGAAAAAAACAGTACTCCATATATAACATTCTTATATTAAAAAACAATGCTGGTGGTTCTGAGAGGCAAGTTCATAGCACAAAGGGCCTACATAGAAAACTTGGGAAAATCTAGTGAAGGTAACTTAATAACTCTCCTGAAAGCTCTGGAACAAAAGGAAGAAATCACAGACAAAGAAGATACCCAATAGAGGAAACTCAAATGTCTAAGAAACAATGTCCAAACCAGCCATCAAGAGAAACACAAATCAAAACCACTTTGAGATCTCAACTTCTACCTGTGAGAATTGCTGAGATTAATAAAAACAAGTGATGGTTCACACTGGATGACACTGGAGTTACTGGAATACTCATCCATTGCTAGTGTAAGGGAAAAGTTTTATAGCCACTGTGAAAAACAGTATGTTGCTTCCTTAGAAAGATGGGAACTGGCATTCCACAATATTAACTTCTATCACGATTGGACATATACTCAAAGATTGCTTCATCTTACCAAAGAGACACCAGCCTAGTCATATTTACTGCTGCTCTATTCATAATAACCAGAAATTGGAAGCAACCTAGCAATTGGAAGTGCCTCAACAGAAGATAAATTTTAAAAAGTGTAGCATGTTTACACAATGGAGGGTATAGAGCTGTTAAAAGAAAGTTTTCAGGCAAATGGTTGGGAAAAAAATCATCCTGAGTGAGGTAAGCCAAACCCAGAATGCATACATGATCAGGTTGATAATCACCATACTTAAGCAATAATGTCTGTGTAAAAGCTACAGGAGGAACAGAAGCTTACAATGCAAAAAGGAGGCTGAAACAAAAAGGAGGCTTCCATTAGGGAACTGTTCAAATTTACAGATGTCATTAAAATCAGGGAATGAAAATACATATTTACCTAATTTCCTATCACCCATCTTTCAAGAAAGATTTGCATGAGAACAGTATATTTACAGAGGAAGGACCAAGCAATAGGGACAAAGAAGGAAGAAAAAAAACAGCTGTCCCCAAAACTGAAAGATCTGAGGAGGTCTGTGAACAAGTAGTTCTAATTTAGTTACATGGTAGCGCAAAAATTCAAGTGAATTTGAATCCTTGGCAAGTCATTTCTGCCATAAGCTTTGCTCAAACTTGGAGAAATAGGTGCTGAAGAACAGTAAATAATTTGGAAAACATCAAAAGATTCCTAAAACCAAGAGAGTTTGTAGAACTTTGGATGAACTATGAACATTATCCAGCAATGCTCTACAGACAAATAGTTAAAACAACTAGACTGGATGGAACCTGAAACCTCCTCCTAACTCTAACAGCCATTTAAGAGACTTACAGACATCTTCCTACCATGAACTTCAGAACATTTCTCCCCTGACAGTATAATGTCTCCTTTCTTAAGGGGACAGCACGTAACATTATTATTCTACGTAGCTTTTCATACATCTAGAGCTCAATTAGTTCCCATGACTGAGAGGATTCAAGATAAGCATCTCCTGAGATCCCCAGTCTAGCCTAGCATCAAAAGTGGATGTTAGAAGAATACCTTTTCAGCAGAGCCTGCAACGAACAGCCTATTAATGAACTTAAAGTTCTCTTTTTCCTCCTTGGCACGAAACACCAAAGACAGCTAAAGCAGTTGGCAGACCAACTACTGAAGTCTGAGGAGTCTGCCGTAGTTAAGGTGACTGCCCACTGTGATGTCAGAGTTCTGGGGCTCACGACATAACTGACCAAGTGACATGTGCCTTCCCCTCATTTGCTTTTAGCAAGAAGTAATTTTAGATTCAGAAACACTTTTAGGGATGAACAGAGATACTGTGACTACACAAACTTGTACAACGGAAGCTTTACTATTCATTTGTATCAAAAGTAACCTGTATCTCCATATTCTAGTGTACTCTGATAACCATATATACTAGACTGCTCTTGGTGCCTCTCTCTTTTGAAGTTTAAAAATATCTGAGTCATCTATCGATTTGTCCCCTGGTCACTTTAACCTTGATTATGTTGCATCACATTAAATGGGATCTTTTCAGGGACGAGACAGCATGGAGTGAAACATGAGTCAGGCAGTGAAGACAGGCTCACTCCTGCTCTCTGTCAGTTATGCTCATGTGTTGACTAGAAGGGCCCCTGAATCAACCCTAGTACCTTCAAAGTTCAGCACTTTCAGTTGCAGGTTGGCCTCCTTATAGGTCTTATCTCTCAAAAAAAAAAAAAATGCCAGCATCTCTCATCACTGCCACATGGAGAGCTAAGCTTTAACATATCCACCCTTGGGATGAAATGACGCCAATCACGCAACATGGAAATACAGGCTGGTACAGTTAGAATTAGGACATCCCCGCCAATATGATTCTTTATATCATTATTTTTGTTTATAAAATTTGATTATGCTTTCATCAAAACAGAATTGTGTTACTTTAGCTCCCTCATCTCCCTACATTCCTTCCCAGCTACCTCCCTTAACCCCTCCCATCCTTTCCTACTCTCAAGTAAACAGTCTCTTTTTTATTGCTTATAAATATACATATCTATTTGTACATGTATGTGAATATATATATATATTTCTTGCTGATCCTGTTTTTCTTGTTGGTGTGATTATGGTTTCAGTAATGGCCACTCCGATCTTGAAAAACACAAAGAGGCTAGTTCCTGGGAAAATGTTTCTTTTCCTTTTCCCAGTAGCCTTTAGTTTTCTGCAGTTCTTTTTCTAGACATGAGACCCTGGGGAACTTTTTCCCTTTATTTTTAACACGTCCATTGATAGTTGATTTGTGACATCTTTCGATATGCTGTGAATGTGCCTTATATCCATTTGTTAATAAATAATAACCTGGATGTGATACAACTGGGCCAAGAGGGTATTTAAGGCAGGCATAGAAAAACAGATTAAGGCAGTAGAAGCTACGAAGTGTGAGGCTAAGGAATCTGGAGGACAACTGTGAGAGATTTGACTGTGGTGTTTCCTCTCTTTGATATCTCAGCCTTTCCCTGATATTTGGCTCTGAGTTTCCTTTATTTATGCAACAAGAGTACATTTGTAATCTACCTATAATACAGAGAATTCCTTGATGGGCATGTAAAGAGTAAGATTGCTTCTAATCATAAATAAACCATTCAGGAAAAAAGATTTTCTTTATTTCCAAACACTTTAGGGAGTGGCCATGCTACCGAGTTAAAAAAAAAATTAATATCAATTAACAGATTTTGTTTCTAGACAATTCTGGGTTTTTTTGTTAATAGTATAGTTTAACAATCTGTCAGGGTACAGCCTTCCTATACACAAATGATAAAATGGTTGAAAAAGAGATCAAAGAAACATCATTTTTTATAATAGCTGAGAACGGCAAAATATCTTGAAGTGACTCTAACTAAAGACATGGCAGACCTCTATGACAAGAACTTTAAGTCATTGAAGAAAGACATTGAAGAAGATATCAGAAATGGATAGCTCTCCTATGCTCCTGGATAGGTAGGATCAACCTAGCAAAAAAATGGCAATGTTAACAAGGCAATCTACAGATTCAATGCAACCCTCATCAAAATCCCAACAGCATTCTTTGCTGACCTTGAAATAGCAATACTCAACTTTATATGGAATAACAAGAAACCGAGGATGGCAAAAAGAATCCTGTTCAATAATAGAACTTCGGGAGACATCATCATCCCTGACTTCAAGCTCTACTATAGAGCTACAGTAATAAAAACAGCCTGGTACTGGCATAGAAACAGACTTGTGGATCAATGGATTTACTTTGAAGACCCCAACCTTAATCCACACACCTATGAACACCTAATTTTTCACAAAGAGGCTAAAAATTTACAGCAGAAAAAAAGTTAGCATCTTCAACAATGGTGCTGACATAACTGGATGGAGGCATATAGAAAACTGTGAATAGACCATATCTATCACCCTGCACAAAACTCAAATCCAAGTAGTTCAAAGACCTCAACATAAACCCAGTTACATTGAATGTAATGGGAAAAAAAGTGGTAAATACCCTTGCATGCATTGGCACAGGAGACCATTTTCTAGATATAACATCAGTAGCAGAGACACTGAGTGTAATGATTAACAAAATGGGAACTTCTGTAAGGCAAAAGACATGGTCAATAAGACAATGACAGCTTATGGAATAGGAAAAGATCTTCACCAACCTTACATTGGACAGAGGACTGATCTCTAAATTATATGGAGAACTCAAGAAACTAGAGATCAAAAAACAGAGAACCCAATTGAAAAATGGGCCACAGAGCTAAATAGTGGGTTCTCAACAGAAGAACTCCAAATAGCTTGAAGACACTTAAAGAATCTCTTAACATCCTTAGCTATTAGAGAAATACAAATCAAAACACCTCTGAGAGATCATCTTACATCTGTCAGAATGGTTAAGATCAAAACCACAGATGACAGCCTATGCAGGAGAGAATGTGGAGCAAGGGGAACACTCCTCCATTGTTGGTGGGAGTGTGAACTTGTGCAGCCACTTTGGAAAACAATATGCAGTTCCTCAGAAAACTTGGAATCAATCTCCCCAATGACCCAGCAATACCACTACTGGGCATATACCCAGAAGGTGCATAATCTTGCCAGAAAAGCTCAACTATGTTCATAGCAGCATTATTCAGAATAGCAAAAACATGGAAACAACCTAGATGCCCCTCAGCTGAAAAATGGATAAACAAACTGTGGTACATTTACACAATGGAGTACTACTCAGCAGTAAAAACACAATGACTATAGCCCCTTGGTCCACCCCTGACTCCCAGGCCAAGCAGCAATCTCTGAAGCCCAGCCAGGGACACAGCCCATAGAACTCCAGCCACACCAGGCTCCACCCTAAACCAAAGCCAGCAGGGAGACCCCCCTGAAAGCCCAACCCCCAGCAAAACTCATCCTGAGGGACAACTCACTGCCAAACCCCACCCCCAACCACAAACTGCAATCCCAGTGACCTTCATGGACGACTGTAGAGCCACAGCCCCTGGTCCACAGCTGACAAGAGCCAACTAAGAACTGTCTAATAATGAATCCAGGAAACAATAGGCAGATGCCGATGCAAGAATACATATAGCAGCATAAAGAACAGTGAGGCATCACCAGAAGCAGCTGGTGGATTTATAACACTGAGACCTGAGCACGGCAATAAAGAGGAACAGAAGGGAACAACTTAAACACAACTATATGAAGATAATAGAAGCCTTAAAAGAGGATATTTTTTTTAAAAAAAAATCTCTTAAAGAAATAAAAGAAAATACAAACAAAAAATGGAAGAAGTTAACAAATCCCTGAAAGAAAATAAAGAAAACCAAGTTAAAGAAAGCAAACAGGTAAATGAAACATTCCAGGTATTAAAAAATTGAAATAGAAGCAATAAAGAAGGCATAAACCAAGGCAATGATGGAAATAGAAAACCTGAAGAAATGAACTGGAACTACAGATGCCAGCATAACCAACAGAATGCAATAGATGGAAGAGAGAATTTCTGGAGTGGGAGATTCAAAACAAATATAGATATGTCAGTTAAAGAAAACACTAGGACCAAAAAAGTCATAACATAAAACATCCAGGAAATTTAGGACACCATGAAAAGACCAAACCTGAGAATAATTGGAATTGAAAAAAGAGACGAATACCAACTCAAAGGCACAGAAAATATATTCAACAAAATCATAGAAAACTTTCCCAGCCTAAAGAAGGAAATGCTTATAAAAATACAAGATGCTTACAAAGCACCAAATACACTAGACTTTCTGCCAAAAGTCTGCTCACCACATAATTGATCCACTAAACCTACAGACCAAAGAAAAACTACTAAAAACTGCAAATAAAAAAGGTCAAGTTACCTATAGAGGCAGACCCATCAGAATAAGACCATATTACTGTTGCACGAATAAAGGAAACTCAAGGATAGATCTCTGAGAAAGTCGGAGATATTAGAGAGAGTAAACACTACAGTCAGATCTTACCCAGTTGTCTTCCAGCTTCCTCAGCCTGGCTTCTCCTGGCCTCTTCTTCCCACGTGCTGGGACTAACTGTGAGAACCATAGCTGCTTCTGCCTTAAATACTCTCTTTGCTCAGGTAAGGCGTGGCCCCACCACTGCCTGCCTGGGAGCCTGGAACTCCTTCTGTAAACTAAAATGACCTTGAACTCAGTTTGGATTAAGGGTTTAGATCAGCACTCCTGGATTCTCTCTGTGCTGGGATTAAAAGGTGTGAGGGATTCATTCTCTGATCCTCCTAGATTGACTGTGTGTAGATCTCTCTAATATCTCTGAAACTTTTGGATCTTTTATTAAATCCCCACATATTACTCAATGGAAACAATGAAAGCAAGAAGGTCCTGGTCAGATGTTATACAGACACTAAAACA
The DNA here is from genome assembly GCA_033318265.1 of Phyllotis vaccarum. Lineage (NCBI taxonomy): Eukaryota > Metazoa > Chordata > Mammalia > Rodentia > Cricetidae > Phyllotis > Phyllotis vaccarum. Next base: position 67,761,601 of record JARWLC010000017.1, on the reverse strand, counting down.
ATATGGCTGCCAACCCAGACTACTATACCCAGCAAAACTATCAATCACCATAGATGAAGTAAACAAGATATTTCATGACAAAACCAGATTTAAACAATACCTATCCACAAATCTGGCCTACAAAAAGCACTAAAGGGAAAACTCCAACCTAAGGAAATCAGATATACCCATAAAATTACAAGCAATTGATAATCACACAGAATAATCAAAGAAAAAAGACACACACACACACACAACCACCAAAAATAACAAGAAATAAAAATTACTTGTCATTAATATTGCTTAATAACAATGGACTCAATTCACCTATAAAAAGGCACACTAACGTGATGGATATAAAAACAGAATCCATCCTTCTTGATTGTCTGCACACAATGTCTGGCAGGCATATGGACTGTACGTAATTTCAGGATATGGGAGGCAGAGCAAGGGTAACAACAGAGTGAGTTTGCCAGTTAGATGAACCAAATTAACAAGCTTGGGTTGCAAATGAGAGAGATCGACCCAATATATAAGAGTGGCTGGTGGTCAAAAAGATGTCAGTTATATACCTCCATCTTCCACATGCACAGGCACACGTGTACATTGTGCATACACATACTGACATGCACCCCTGATACTACTGAGGGTTCTGGATCAGGTTTGTTTTGCCTGCCAGCCAAGTGGATTAAAATATAGGAAAGTTGGGAGCATGACACATAGCAGAGGGGGGATCTCAGGCCCAGCATGTGGAGTTGACAGTTGAAAATTTCTTTTATTGAAGGTAAAGAAGCAGATATGCAGCATGGCATGCATAGAGAAAGAACCCAGGAAACAAGAAGGAGATTCAGCAAGCTAAAGTCCAGCATTCCCTGAAGAGCTGGGGCCTTAAGGGCGATGGGTAAATTGGAATTAGGTTCTTACTCTTATTTACTATTGGGTAATTTAAACAAACAAAGCAAAGCTGAAAGACTGAAGAGTTTGAGTAAACTTACCCTAATTTATCTTGCAACTTGTAAAGCCTTCCAGGCCTTTGCTTGAAGTCAAGAGGGTGAGGAAAAAGCCAAATATTTGCTGTCTTTATCATCTTTTGTGAAACACTCCCTATCTGTATGCCTATCAGGGATCTGTACAACCCTTATTCACTTACTCATACAATTTTGAACACACATCATATCTATACACATCTGCAGGTATTTTAATTAATTTTATGTGTATGCCTGCATGTATGTCTGTGCATCACATGTGTGCAGTGCCCATAAAAGCCAGAAGAGGGAATTAGACACATTGAAGGTCAATTTACAGATGGCTGTAAGCCACTGTGTAGGTGTTGGGAATTGATCTCTGGTTCTTTGTCAAAGCAAACTGTGCTCTAAACTGTTGAAACATAATTGACTCTGAGGCTTAATTTTGTAGTAACTTTTTGGGCAATAGCTCAGGTTTATTATTAACTAGCTTTTACACTTAAATTAACCCACAATTCTTATCTATGTTTAGTCACATGGCACTTTTGCTTAGTACAGCATTCTCATCTTGCTTCCTCCGTGTCTGTTCAACACCTCTTTCTCTGCCTTTCCTCATGCCAGGATTTTCCTAATCTGGTCACCCCACCTATACATCCTGCCTGACCAATCAGCATTTTATTAAATCAAAAAGAAAGCAAATCTGCATAGTTTACAAGAGCATTAACCCATAGCACTTTTTTCTCTTAAAAACAAGAAACCTAAATCTAATCTCCTTTGTTTAACATTGTTCGGACCATTATCCAAATCAGCTTGTAATGAACACCATAAGCAAAGACCACATCCATAGTCCATTGTACTGAGGCATCTGTGACACTGTGGAAACCTGCAATGTGGAAGCTCGAGCTACATGTCACAAAACCACCGTAGTTCAATCCTGCACATCCCAGTGGCATCTCTGTACCATGGCCCACTTGAATGATACAGCTAGAAAGCTGTGTTGGCTCCATTTCTGTTCTGTAACTATTTTTAAGCTTTCTTGGGCTTTATGTACACTGGGTACCATTTGTAGTCAGAGGTTTCTGCCCTTCCAACAACTCAACAAATACCCAGCATCTGCTTCCCAAATAATTGAACATGAGGTCTAATTTTATAGTAACTGCTGGGAAATCAATCAGGATTATTACTATCTAGTTCTTACACTTAAATTAACTCATAATTCTTATCTATGTTTAGCCACATGGTTTGGTACGCTTGCTCAGTGCAATATTCTCATCCTGCTTCCTCTGTGTTTGGCTGGTGGGGTTCTACTCTGCCTTTCCTCTTCCCAGAATTCTCCTAGTCTGATCATGCCTGGCTACTGACCGATAAGCATATTATTAAAAACCAAAAGGAGTAAAAAAATCTTTATAGTGCACAAGAGAATTATCCCAAAAGTTACTACTTGCTTACTCAGATTTTCCTTTTCCAGACCTCCCTCAACTTGTGTTTTCTTTATTGCTTCTGTTTCAATTTTGAAGTCTTGGACTGTTTCCTTCACCCATGTAACTGTTTTGTCTTGGCTTTGTGGCTTTCTTTAGGGGATTTATTGGGTTGTGGGGTTTTTTTGTTTTTTTTTTTTTTTACAAAATTTGTATTTGTCTTTTCCTCTATTTCCTAAAGGAAATATTTTCATTTCTTCTTTAAGGGATTCTATTATCTTCATAAAGTTATTATAAAGGTCATTTTCCTCTGCTTCATCTACATTGGAATGTTCAAGTCTTGCTGTTTTGGGACCTCTAGTTTCTGGAGGTGGCCTGTTGCTATTTATGTTGTTGAATGTATTCTTACACTGCCTTCTACCCATTTCTTTCCCAAATTCATACAGATGGAGCCTGTGTCTCCAGGGGTCCGGCTTCTCCCAATTTGTCCTTCTGGATCACCATTGTTCCTGATTGCTGTGGTTCCTAATTGTTGCAGTTGGGGTCTGTGGCTCTGGTAGGCCTTGGTGCTTCAGGGATGCTAGGCACAGGGGCAGGGGAGGGTGCCAAGCAGCACCCTCCTTGGTCTCTGGGAGTGTAGAATAGGTGTGGGGAAGGGTCACGGTACGTTCCCCCTGTACCTAGGGCTAGAGCAGTAGGCCTACCACCCGGGAGCTCAGGGGCTTACCTGTCCTTTATGATTGCTGCAGTTGGGGGCATGTCTTTTTTAAACAACTTTAAGGTTTAAATATATTTATCATATTCTCCCCTTTCCCCAAGTCCTTCCAGATTCTCCTCCTTCCTACCTACTCAACTTTAAGTTCTTTCAGAAAATAAAACAAAAACCTATTAAAACAACAAAACCTCCATAACCAATAAAATAAAATTATAGCCAAAAAGAAATAAACAAAAAAAACCCACCAGCAAACTGTAACCAAATAAAATCACACACACAAAAAAATATATGAAGTTTATTATATGTTGGTCCTAAAAATGAGACTTGTCCTGCATGGATCACCATTGTCATTCTATTGGAGAAAACTGATTACCTTTCCCCAAGAAGGTATAATGATAGTTCAGTTGTTAACTTTTATTGTAATGTCTAAGACTTTGTTCATTAAATCATTCGTGCATTTATTTTTAAAAGTACAAGGTAAAATAGGATAAGATAAAAACAAAAACGACCACAGCAAAGTTAGATAAGACAAAGCAGCAGTAAGCAAAGAGACCAAGAGAATACATAAGAATCAGAGATCCATTTGATCACACACTCAGAAAGCACATAAAAACGCTAAAACGGAGCCCATAAGATGATAAAGTCTGAAGACCTAGTGCAGACCCATGCTAAGCCTGAGCTAACTTCAGTCTCTGTCAGTTCATAAGAGCTTTGCTCCTGTTTATTTGGAGAGCCCTGTTTTTTTGGTGTCCTCTATCACCTCAGGCTCTTACACTATCTTCCACTTTTTTCTGTGGAAGTTTCTGAACCCTGAGGGCAGGAATTTCATGTAGACATCTCTTTTAAAACTGAGTGCTCCAAGGTCTCTCTCTCTCTCTCTCTCTCTCTCTCTCTCTCTCTCTCTCTCTCTCTCTCTCTCTCTCTCTCTCTTTGGAATATCTGATTTCAGGTCTGTCAAACAAGGTTTCTGGCCCCACCGGGTCAGAGGTCCAGATCTGCCCACTTCCACGCTTCACCAAATAATACCTGAATCCCACTACGTGTGTCTCTCTATTTGTTCCGGTCTGCTGCAGGAGGAAGCTTCTCTGGTGATAAGTGAATAAGGCATTGATCTCTGAGTATATCAAATCAAAGTATCATTATGACTCATCTTATTAATATGTATATTTTGGACCAGCATTTATTTACCAATAGGTCCCTAGGACGCTGGCTTTTCCCTAAAATATAATACAAAAGAAAATCAGTCTGTGTGTGTGTGTGTGTGTGAGAGAGAGAGAGGGGGGGGGGGGGACAGATCTCAACCTGATGCTGATGAACAAAACAGCAAGTATACAGTGCCATGACCTGTCGCCTTGGGTTAGAATAACTGGAAAGCTCTCCACATAGTACAGATGGAACCAAAGCTGTTAACCTGGAAATGGTTCATTCAGGAAAGGACACAGACAGAGTGGTAAGATACTCCCCCCTGACTGAAGAGGCCTCCCCACTAAATGTGGAACTAAGAAACACTAAACTATTATAGAGTCTTGTAAGCCCCTTTACAGCTCAGACATACAGAATCCCTGGTTAATCAGTGGCTCCTCCCCCATGACAAGTAATGTGGATTTCAAAGAAATCCCTTTTCTATTTGTTTGTCTGATGTGAAGCTTTATCTTGGTCCACTGCAGAAGCTGTGTAGTCAGGGAGAGCTATAGACAGCTGATCCGTGAGCCGCTTGATTAGGGGTAGGTCTGGGGGTATGGGAAATGTGCAAGGTTCAGTGAGGGGTCACAGAAACTTAGCACACAAAAACAATGGCTAAGCCACATTTCTGCACTTAGGCTAGCTATGTCAAAATCCTACAGGAGTATATGGGGAGACATCACCTGCAACAATCTGAGGAAAAGCACAGGCACTGTCTGCATCTTTTGGAGAGAGAATCTACACTGGTACTTGTAATTGTCCCTATCCAGAGTGTGTAATAATACATTCAGCAATACAGTGATATGGCACCACCAGGACCTACTGGTTCTACAACAGCAATATCTTAACAACCCAGCCCAAATGAAGCAGACGAAAACAACCTTAAAAATAACCTTATGAGGATGATAGAAGCCCTCAAAAAAGGAAATAAAAAATTTCCTTAAAGAAATTGAGAAAATTAGAAAAAAATCGATAAATCCTGGTGAAGGACATAATTTTAAGACTCGAAAATTGAAATAAAGGCAATAAAAAAGACATAAATGAAGAAAATACTGGAAATGGGAAATCTGAGTAAATAAGCAGGAAATATAGATGCAAACATCACCAATAGAATACAAGAGATGGAAGAGAGACTCTCAGGCACTGAAGACACATAGTGGAAATAGATTTATCTGTCTAAGAAAATGTTAAATCCAACACATTATTAGAACAAAACATCCAGGAAAATTGAGACACCATGAAAAGACCAAACATAAAATAATAGAAGAAAGAGAATTCCAGTCCAAAGGCACAGAAAATACATTCAACAAAATCACAGAGAAAACATTTTCAGCCTAAAAAAGAGCATGCCTTATGAAGGTTCAAGAAGTTAACAGAACAGACTAGATCAAACAAAATGTTCTCCTATCACATAATAATAATAAAAAACAGACATACAGAAGAAAGAAAACTATTAAGAGCAGCAAATAAAGAAGGCCCAATAACATATAAAGCCAGGACTCCAAACTCGATGGGGAAAAATCAGAGCAATCCCACTAAAATTGGCAACAAGACAGGGCTGTCTATTCTCCCCATATCTATTTAATATAATAATTGAAGCTCTAGCTTGAGCAATAAGACAAGAAAGGGAGATCACAGAGATACAAATTGGAAAGGAAGACGTCAACCTATCACTATTTTCAGATAACATGATAATATACACAAATGACCCCAAAAATTCTACCAGGGAGCTCCAACAGCTAGTAAACACCTTCAGCAATGTGGCAGAATACAGACCAACTCAAAAAAATCGATAGCCTTCCTTTATACACATGACAAGGACTGAAAAATGATACCAGGGAAACATCAACCTTTACAATAGCTGCAAATGACATTAAATATCTTAGAATAACTCTAACCAAAGAAGAGAAAGACCTGTATGAGAAGAAGTCATTGAAGAAAGAAATTGAAGAAAATATCAAAAAATGAAAAGATCTCCCATGCTCTTGGATAGGTAGGATCGATATAGTAAAAATGGTAATCTTACTTAAAGCAATCTACAGATTCAATGCAGTTCCCATCAAAATACCAACACAGTTCTTCACAGACCTTGAAAGAACAATAATCAACTTCGTACGAAAAAAAAAAAAAAAACAAAAAACCAGGATTCTCAAAACAATCCTGTTCAATTAAAGAACTTCTGGAGTCTTCACTATCCCCGACTTCAAGCTCTATTATAGAGTTACACTAATAAAAACAGCTTGGCATTGACATTAAAACAAACATGTGCACCAATGGAATCTGATGGAAGATCTTCACATTAATCCATACACCTACGAACATTTGATTTTTTACAAAGAAGCCAATAATATACAATGGGAGAAAGAAAAAAACTTCAACAAATGGTGCTGCTGGTGTAACTGGGTGGTGGCGTGAAGAAGAATGCAAATAGATGCATGTCTATCACCCTGCATAAAACTCAAGTCCAAGTGGATCAAAGGCCTTGGCATAAACCATGAACCTGATGAAAGCGGAAAATAAACCTACGTCATGACGCAGACAGTGGGAACTTGAAATAACGTGAAGATGTAAATTTTCAAAGTCTAACCCCAGTGGCATATTTTCTCTAGCAGGGCAGCATTTCCTAAATCTTCCCAAATGATAGTACCAACTTACAGATTGATGTCTCTGACTTCAAGACTACAGGCTTGCTTTCTGTTACAGGAACAGATGATAAAGAGAGCCTCTAATACATACATGGCTCAAAATAAGTGTTACAGAACAAATGTCTACCAAAAACTTTCATGAGTGAAAATATGTTTGTTTAAAGTTGTTTTGAGTGTGATTATGTGATGTCAGCATGTGTTTGTATAGGTGTGTGAATGTGCATGCTGGTTCCTGTGAATGTTAGAACCTTGAATTTTCTTGTACCAGCCATTACAAGAAGTTGTCAAAAATTGAACCTTGGTCATATGAAATAAAAATTAACAACTCCATGCCACGTCTTTGGTGCTATAAATATTTTAAAGGCTATTTGCATCATTTTGAAGTCAAGAAATAGGAATAAACTCTTAGAAAAGAAAAAACCTATTCATGTAAATAGTTTGGTAAAGACTTTAGATATCAGAGTTGTCTTCAGTTTCAAGAAAAAAATTATGTTTCATTAATTATTAGTAATAATTATTATTTCATTAATAATTAATTTCAAAAAATTATGTTTCATCAGTCTTGAAGGAAGTAAATTACTTACCACGTTCACTCACAACTGATAAGGGAAATCACTGCACTGTGGTTTCTATTTAGAAACATTTGAGGTAGATACTGAAGTGTGCTATATGTGTGGCAAATCCCTTTAGTGAAGCTTATTATGTGATCCTTACATCCATTCTATATTTTTGTTCACTTTCTATTGTGCTTCCACTTGGTGAGTATATTTCTACTCTAATGTATACAATGGTATTCCCGTCATCTACATGTTCCATTGTTTTTATTTTACTATTTAAAAGTGTCATTTTATCTATATATACCCCAGCTTCCTCTACCTTCCCTCCTCCCAACTCCTCCCAGTCATCCTTCATCCTCCTTCCTCCCCATCCACCCATCCCCTCCCTCAGAAGGGCAAGAAGTCCCAAGGTAGAGCAGCTCAGCATGGCACGTCCATTCCAGGCAAGTCCAATTTACTCATCCCAAAGTCAATACTGGGTTAGGTGTTCCTCTGCAGGGAATGGGCTCCAAGCTGCTAGCCCAAGCACAGGAATGCAGTCTGATCCTACCCCTTGAGGGTCCACACACTGCTCATGCCAATCAACAGTTGCCTACCCTTCGAGGGCCTAGCTCCTTTTCCTGGTGGATCTCCAGTGGCTATTCTTGATTCAGTGAGGTCCCCAGCACTCCAGCTAGCCATAACTGTGGGAATATCCCTCATAATCCCTACCCCCTTGCTCATTGTTTATTTAAATATCATATAGTGTGTGACCATACTTTTCAAGTAAGATTTTCTGTGAAAGGGTCGTAGGTTGTTGTTTCCAATCTTTGCATATTTTCACAAATTCCCTTGACATTTTGTTGTTCATTATGCATCTTGACTTGGATGTCAGTAATGATTCAGGGATACATTTGAACTCATGACTCTCATGTGTCTGCCTCCTGAGTACAAATCCAAGTGTAAATGATGGATGGAATCCCAATTTGTGCTGTTTGTCAACACAATTTAACAATGTTAATGATAAAATGCTTGAAAATATAAGAAACAGTAAATACCTCTGTGGATTCAAAAAAAAGAAAGAAAATGGGAAATAGCCTTGAATGCACTGGCACAGGTGACCACTTCCTAAATATAACATCAGTAGCACAGACACCAAGAACACCAATTAATAATTAAGACCTTCTGAAACTGAGAAGCTTCTGTAAGACAAAGGACATGGTCAATAAAATAATAACAACAGCCTATATAGAATGGTAAAAGATCTTCATGAACCTGACATCTGAACAAGGTCTGATCTCTAACGTATACAAAGAACTCAAAAAACTAGAGATAAAAAAAAACCCAAATAACCAATTAAAAAGTGGGGTACAGAGCTAAACAGACAATTCTCAACAGAAGAATCTCAGATGGACAAAAGACACTTAAAGAATTGCTCAACATCTTTAGCCATCAGGAAAACGCAAATCAAAACAACTCTGAGATATAGCTGTCAGAATAGCCAAGATCAAAAATACTAATGACAGACTATGCTGGAGGGGATGGAGTAGTGGGGTTTCTGGGTCCCGGGTGGCCAGAGGTCCGAGACCCACAGACCTGCCGCCTGAGACTGCTTAGCTGCCCGCCGCTCAGGCCCCAGAAATGACTCAGACATTTATATTAACTTCATGCTGTTTGGCCTATGGCTCAGGCACATTGCTAGCTTTCTCTTACATCTTAAATCAACCCATTTTTATTAATCTATCTGCCACGTGGCCCGTGGCTCACCTGTGCTCCTACATGTTTCTTCTTGGGTGGCTGCTGGATCTGCCTCTGACTCCACCCTTCCTTTCCTACCTATTCTGATTCCTCCTCCTACTTCTTCTATGGTGCCTGTCATGGGTCAAAACAGCTCCTTTATTTAAAGATTGAGATTCACAGCATACAGAAAGGCATTCCCACATCAAGAGGACATGGAGCAAGGGGAACATTCCTCCGTGACTGGGGCTCTTGTGGCATTTGCAGCTCTTGGATACATAGTAGCCAGGAGAGTCTGTGTCTCAGGAAGCCGATGAGGGTGGGGAGATGGGTGGGTTTGGGGAATGGAGTGCAGTTTAAAGGCTACAGTGTCCGATGAGAGTGATGATAGGCTTGCATGCTAGGATCCTGCTTACTTACATGTAGCTGGAGCTGTGATAGTTTGTACCCTGTTGCCCATATCTGCATGCTGTCCTGGCTGTCCTGGTTGGCCGGTTGGAAGGAGGAAAAAATTGAATTTTCTAAACAAATACCAATGTCTGCTATCTGAGGTTGATAAAAAAGTTATTAACTATATATGTATGTACATGTATAATACATATGTGATCTGGAAAATCATGTTATGAAAATTAAGGTACATGAAGAATCACATGCTTATTTGATAATAGAGAATAGATTTTTTTCATACATGCACATTTGCTGTGGTATATTTACATATGAAGATATATTGTTGTGGTTGGTGTAATGAAAAGCTGAATGGCCAATAGCTAGACAGAAGATATAGGTAGGACTTCTAGGCAGAGAGAGAGAGATCTGGGAGGAATCTAGGTACACAGGAGATGCTAGGAGACAAGAAGAGATGGAAGAGAGGTAATGCCACATGAAAAAAGGTAGATTAATATAACTGGGTTAATTTAAAACAAGCCTAAGAAATAGGCCAAGCTTTCATAATTAATACAAAGTCTCTGTGTCATTATTTGGGAGCTGGCTGGAGAGATATAAAAAGACTTGTTATATTTGGCATCCAATGTGGGGGCAAGTAATTCTGCTTAGGACCTGAGAAAGTGTTGAAAGAGTTTCAAGGGTGGAGAGCTGCCGCTGCCCACTACCAGTTGCAACACTCAGGAGTACAAGGCCTGAACCATGCCCGGGCAACAAAATAGCCAATTCTGTTAGTAGATTAGTATAGTGTAGTGTTAGTATAGGTGAGCCAGCCCCAATATTGGGATCATGGGAGAGCGGTCCCCATCACTCATCTGTCACGTGGTGGCATGGGCAGGGGAGAGATGCCCTCCCCCCAAGCCATCAATGCCTGAGGCATGTGGAAGAGCTGACCCTGAAGTCAAAAGGGTGGGGGAGCTGACCCTGACCACCGCTAGCTGCAACGTCTAAGAGAACAGGCCTCAAACCTCATGTGGGCAGCACAATAGAGCCAAACCAACTGGCAGAGATGTGGATGAGCCAACCCCAAAAATTGTTAGCATGGGAGAGTTGTCCCTGTTTCTCATCTGTCTTGTACCTACATGGGTGGGGAAGAGTTGGTTCTGAGGTCATAATGGTGGGAGAGTTGTTCTGTCTCCCACCAGCTGCAACTCCCTGGAGAGCATGCTCTGAACTTTGCCTGGGCTACACAATAGAACCAATCCTTGTTGGCAGAATCTGGGTGAGCCAGCCCCATAGTTGTGAGCATGAGAGGGCTGTCCCCATCACTATCCTGTAGCAGGGGGAAGCTACTTAGTAGAGTGGTCCCTAACGCAGGGCTGGACAACACAATAAAGCTAACCTTGTAAGGGATCTGATCCTGAGAACATGAAAACAGAACTAGCCCTGCCCCTTGCTCACTGCTGCAAGGGGTGATCTTGCCAGGACAGTGCAGGAGAGCTCACCCTGGTGATGAGTATGAGGGAGAACTGGCAGGCTGACCAACCCTGCAACTAACAACCCAGGCCCAAAACCAGGCTCACGCCAGCATCTGCCCCATCTGTGATCTGCTGGAACATGTGAAAGGACAGGTTCTGCAGACCCAAGTTCCCGTGAGAGTTCTGCATTAGTAGCATAAACCAGAGGCCTCAATGAACTCTCTGCAGTGAACACTTGCAAGTAAAGATATATGTATAAAACGATTTGCTGCATGACTCACTTTCATTATGAAATTGAGGTTGATTTTTTTCTTTTTGTCTTTTTTTCTCTTAAATTTTAATTTAGGGGGGGGGGCTGTTGGAAAGGCAGAGAGTAGATACAAAGGGACGGGTAAAAGTCAGCCTTCGGCCTCCCCCATCCTCATTGCCCAATCCCCTCCTCAAAAAGGGCAAGAAGTCCCAAGATGGATCAACTCAGTGTGGCACATCCACTCCAGGCAAGTCCAATTTCCTCATCCCAAAGTCTTAAAATATTCTTGTAAGCGTCAGGGAATTTGCTTGAATCCACCTCACACGGATCAAACTGACTCCAGATAGATATTATCAATCAACCCGTTCCACAAATTTTATTTATTTCTTAGAATGGGATCTCTCTCCCATCCATCAACTACCAGGACCACAGGCCTAAAAGTTTCAAATGTACACCTAAGAAAAAAATTCCCCCTGACCACTCTAACTTTATCTTCTGCCTCTCACATGTATCTGTTCCAGCATCCTGTCAGTTTTACGTGTTTTTTTTCCCAAAATCTGTATCCTGGTCATCTACAAAATGGCTAGCCCCAGGTGGTCCGGCCTCACAAACTGCTCCAGATGCTGCCTATATGTTCCTAGTCCCAGAAGGTTCCACAGATGCTGGACAGCATGTAAAACAGCATGCTCTTCCAGAACTTGGCCTGCATTCCAGCTTTCTTGGGTCCCCAAAAATGCCAATGCCCATGTCAGAGGAGCAGTATGTTGCAGTTGACTTCATGGGATTGGCTGAGCAGGAAGCAAATGGGTGAACCTCAGATAAGAGTCTTGGCTACTGCTGTGTCTTTGCATTTTTACCACTGCCGTTTTTCTCTGGTATCTGGCATGGTGTGAATGGGTGTGGGGAGATCCCCACTGCCTTTACGGCAGTATTATCAACACTTGGAAACCCCATTCTACTGGGCATTTTACCCATGGATTACTATGAAGACCATTTCCTCCTAAGCTATATTGTATAACTAAAGCAATGATTTTTATACAATAGTGTTTAATAGAATTTTTGATGATTGAGAGTCTTTAATAAATATAGTAAGAGATTATGATAGAGGTTACTTTAATGGAAAAATTAACAGAGGTAAAGGTAAGATAAAATGTTGCCCCCCTCTGATAAATAAGAAGGAAATGTCACATGGTTAGAACACATGAAGCCATATAGACTGTGGCTTAGGCTAATGACTAGGAAAAAGCAAGTGAGTTCCAGAAACCCAACTAGCTAAAGTTCTTTTAAACCTTAATGCTGGGAGATGTGTTTACAGGTTTCAATGTGCATCATAGCTAAAACAAAGCTTTAAAAACAACCTAAGGTTAGATTCAGGTGTTTTCGTTAATAGCTTTGAGGTTCAAAACCCAAGGAAACAATCTAAAATTTAGGAAGGCATGCAGTTGAGGGAGGGATTTGTTAAGGTCAGAAAACAAGAACCAAGCAGCCCAATTATTATTAGCTGGCATGCCTTTCTTGCTAGAACTTGTTAATGGTTAATTCCTTGAACCCATTTCTGCCCCCAGCTTCCTGATTTAAAAAAAAAAAAAAGCTGTCAGGGAAAAAAATAAAATTAGTTACAAGAAAACCATCAAGAGAAAGAAAGGACATATCTGATAGAGGTAAGAAATGAAGAGAGAAGATGATAGAGATCGTGTGTGTGTGTGTGTGTGTGTGTGTGTGTGTGTGTGTGTGTGTGTGTTCCTTCTCTCGTAGGCATCAGAGAATTAAGTCTTATCCCCTCAAATAGAAATTCTAGATCTGCTTACTCATAGGCTCCCCCTCAAGCCCTGAACATATGGAGGCTGAGCCTCAAGGCAGCAATATAAAAATACTAATGCCCCTCAGACAACAAGAAGCATTCTAAAGAGCCACTGGTTGCTTCCTGATATTTCTTTTCCATTTCCAAAGGAGTTGTTGTTTGTTAAAGGTAAGCCAGAGTGTTAGTAGTTTTATAACTTATTTTATTTTAAAATGACAGGAATTCTTTTATTTATTTAGTGCATACATGTGTGCAAGTGTGTGAAGGCTGGAGGAGTCAGTTCTCTCCTCCCTTCTGCAATATGAATCCTAGGATCAGACTCAAGCCATCCATCTCAGTGCAGGTGCTGAGCCAGCTGCCAGGGCTATCTGTTTTGAATGACAGGCTTAGTTATGTAAGCCTTTGTTTACTACATATGCCCTTCTCCATGGTTGTAAAGGTGTGTTGTAAAGGGGTGTGTGTGTGTGTGTGTGTGTGTGTGTGTGTGTGTGTGTGTGTGTGTGTGTGTAGGGGTATTGTATTATTTCATGGTAAATAATTGTCCCACCCACTGGTTTAATAAAAAGAGCTGATTGGCCAAAGGCAGGCAGGAAGTGTAGGTGGGGCTACCAGACTAAGAAAATCTCTGAGAATAGAATGCCAGACAGAGCACCAAAGAGAAGCTGCAGGATGCAGAGGACAACCATGCAGCTCTAAAGAAAGGTACCGAGCCGCATGGCTGAACAAGAGACATGGGTTAGATGAAGGGTAGAGAGCTAGCAAGTGATATGCCTGGGCCTGAGGCTTATAAGCCTAAAATTAATGAAAGCATTTGTGTGTCTCTGTGGGTCTGTGGGTCTGTGGGTCTGCAGGTCTGCGGGTCTGCAGGTCTGTGGGCCTAGACCTTGAGGTTAGGCCTGAAAGTCCGGGCCAGAAACCTCATACTACATGTGTGTGTGTGTGTGTGTGTGTGTGTGTGTGTGTGTGTGTGTGTGTGTGTGTGTGTGTGTGGCTAATAACAGAATTATCTTTAGTAGAGATAAAAGCAAAGAAAGATAGTACATGTCTGTGATCTCGTCATGCAAGAAGATAAGGCAACAAGATCTTGAGTTTGAGGTCAGCCTGGGCTACATAGTGAGCTGCAAGCCAGTCTTGGATATATAGCAAAACCTTATCTCAAAACACAGTAGGGGGGGGCTGACTGAGGGGCTTGAAATGTAGCTTAGTTGGTAGAGCATTTACCCACCGTGCATTATGCCCTGGGTTGGATCTCCCTCAACATGTAAACCATGCACAATAACACCTTACTCCCAACTCCACATGGGGGCTGGAGGAGTAGAAGATCAGAGTCAAAATAAGAAAATGAATATTTATGATACTCTTTGAAACATCTGTCATGGTTAGGGTTACTGTTGCTGTGATAAAATACCATGACAAAAGCAACCGGAACCGGGGAGGAAAGGTTTACACTTCTACATCACAGTTCATCATTGAAGAAAGTCAGGACAGAAACTGAAACAGAGCAAGACCCTGGTGGCAGAAGCTGATTCAGAGGCCATGGAGGAGGATGCTTACTGGCTTGCTCTTCGTGGCTTGCTCAGCCTGCTTTTTTATAGAACCCAGGACCACCTGCCCAACCTTATGAAAGAATATTCTCAATTTGTGGACCAACCTTTGAGAACTTCTGATCCTCCTCCTGCTAAGGGCGAGAATTACAGATGTGCATGGTTATCACTATGACAGCTTGTAATATGAAGTTTCTGGCTCAGACTTTCTTGCCTAGCCTGGAGGTTCGGACCTATGCACAGTCCCGCTGCTGCTTAGCCTCAAATGATCACACAGAAGCTTACATCAATTTCATGCTGATTGGGCTATGGCCCAAGGCATATAACTACTAACTCAATTCTTAAACTAATCCACGGTTCTTATGTTGTTTAACCATGCAGCTTGGTACCTTTAATCAAAGCAGCATTTTGACTTCTTTCCTCTTTGTCTGCTGGCATCTCTTTCTGACTCTTCCCAGTTTCTTCCTGTGGTGGCCCCGCCCACACTTCCTGTCTGCCTTCTGGCCAATCGCCATTTTACTAAACCAGTAGGAGGGACAAATATTTACAGTGCACCAGAACATAATCCCACAGCAACATATTTTTTTTAACTCCTTCACTTTTTGAACATTTATTAATTGTCAGATTTTTAAGATGGAACAATTTATTCTTTTTAAGTTTTATGTTTTAATTTAGGACAAGAAAGACAGCTAAGTGGTTAATTGTCCCAGATTCTATTCATCATCCTTCATGAGTGTACAAGATTACCACAGTCTTCATCTTTGAATTTATCTACAATGTGAAATGGTTTCTGGTCCAGTGGGATATAGCTTCATAACAAGTCGCTATTCAAGCTCTACTCATGGTCCCATCTCTCGAGACAACCTTTAGAAGAATTGGTTTTTCTGGTTGAAGAAGCCCTTGCTTGCTTAATTTTAAAGGGATCTGCAACAGTTAAGCAAGTACAAGAATTAGTCAATGAAGTTACACCAACCACAAATCCAAACAAGAGACACACAAATGCCAAATGCATTTTTACAAACACACAAAACTACTTTTCCCTCCAGTGTCCTTCCTCAGGTTCTATCTACTTTTGTGGAGACAGGAGTTCGAACTGGCCTGGAACTCACAAATTATATAGTCTGGTTACTTAGCGAGCCTCAAGAATCTGCGGATATCTGTCTCCTCAGTGCTAGGATAATGAGCGTATGCCAGCACACCTGGTTGGTAATAAGTGCGTTGTTTTGTTGGTTAGTTGACTGGTGGCTGGGTTCTTTGGTTGGTATGATGGTCAATTGTTTGATTTCTTTGTTTTCTTGCTTCATCGGCTTTGTTTTGCATGGGTTATAAGGATTAAGCTCAAGTCAAAAATTTTACTGACTTACCTGTATCTTCTGCAGCCCCTGAAATTAGACAATCTTTATACTTTCTAGAACTCGAAAACTGAAATACTTAAACTCTCCAGTAGCTATTGCAAAGAAATTCCTTGGACAAATAGATCAATATACTTTTCTGCAAATCAGTAGCGCTGTTAAAAAGTGACACTCCCATAAAACATAACTTCATGAAAAAACACACTGACCTGAGTTTCCTTACAAGCCTGGAAGGAGAAGTTCTGCAGGACTCTGACAAGAGCAATTTTCATGTTTACGAGAGCAAACCTCATGCCAATGCAGTTCCTGGGTCCATCCCCAAAGGGCAGGTATGTATAAGGATTGATGCTGCCCTGGTTCTTCTTGCTGAACCTGGTCCCACAGGAATAGAATAAGACAAGTTAGTGAAGGCTAAAACCCACAACAGGTCACTTGCTTGATTTTTTTAGATACCCATAAGCACTAGTAAACAGGAAGCTTTTTAAAGTTGGTTGTAGAAAATTCTGATGTGACTTTTGTAGTTTCTTACTTGCATACAATGCATTGTGACTATTTTCCCCTTTCATTAGCTTCTTGTTAATCCTCCCCAACTCTGTGCACTTCCTTCTTCAGAACTTTCTCGCCTCTTATTTCTACATACATTTTGTGTGAGTCTTTCACAGGTAGCCACAGACATTGTATGTTCATGAGAGCAATGTCCACATTCTCTAGCCCAAAGGTGCTAACGGCTCCTACAGTCTTTCTGCCCCTTCTTCTGTGATGTTCTCTGAGACTCGGAGTGGATGATACTCCATAGGAATCATACAAGTTACAAATATTCCCTCTTGCTTTACCACGAAGGAGCTTTTAGTGAGACTGGGGTGAGGTGAATGCTGTTTTTAAACCACATTTATCTTTAAACATGATCTCTGCATTTAGTGTGATGCCTTTATTCTCTCAGACATGAGAAATGAGACCAACTGAAGAGCAGTGTGTTATTGGCTGAACTAGCACTCATGGAAGTAGGAGAATAAAATACCACTACTGAAATTGTTTTTCTTATTCCTTCTTCTCTGTTTGTTTTCTTCTTCTTCATTATTTTTCTACTTTCTTCCTCTTATTTATTTTCTTTACTTCTTACCTCCCCTCCCTTCCTCCTTTACTCTTACCTCCCCTTTATCTTCCCCTCCCTCCCTCCCTCTTACGTCCCTTTACTTCCCCCCTCCTCTTCCTTCTTTTTATTCTTGCTTATCCCTTCCTTTTTTGCTGAGTAATTTAAGTCAGATAATCTACAAACAGGCAATGCTGCTCTAATAGAATATTATTATTAACTTATTTCTCTATGTATGCCTTTGGATATAGAATCTGGGAGGGTAGATAACTTTTATTCAAGTAAGATAAGTGATATTTAAGAAAAATGCGTTGGTTTCTGAAACAGTGCCAATTGCAATGCCTGTGTCTTAAGCTGCTTTTTAATAGTTTAGAAAATTTCTGGTTTATATATTTCTGAAGTCATAATGAGGCGTTGTGGGGGTGTGCAAATAAACACCACATGTGGACAAATGGTTGGTGGTAACAGGGAATTCCATTGAGAGTGCTGTAGATATTGATTTGTATACAGCACCCTCATGGATTTGTCAAACATTCTCTGTTACGGACATTTATCAACGTATTGATTGATCAGTCATACACAGTAAACACATACTATATGTCTCATTATTAAATGAATATAACAACAGTAGAGCCAATCATCTGTATGTCACAAAGTAAGAGGTGGCATAATTGCTGAGATTAGAAAAAACACAGTAGCCATCTGGTTTAAAAGACAGAAGAACTGATGAGCTCTGGTTAACTTCTTCATACCTAGTACAAAACAGACTTAATGGTGCCTAAATGTCACATTGTGGCCAACAACCTAAAGTACCAGAAATCAGGAGGTATATAATGAGAAACAATGAATGTCTAGATCCTAGGCCTTTAGGCTAGCCAGACTCTGCCCTTAAAACACGCTTTTTTATTTTTCCCACCAAAAAAATAATTAAACTGTAGAACTATGACTGGAGCTTGACCTTGTCTCCAGGTTTCCAGAAAAGCCCACTTGAGCCACCTCCAAAAGAAGGATGTCTTGGACGTCTAGATAGCAGGCAGCAGGGCTTTGGAAAGGGTAAGAGAGTGGCCAGGATAACAGCCAGAGGCAGGAATGAAAGGACCTGTAGTCCCCTCTGTCCTCAGGAGGACTGCTAAAACAGAGCCCTCAGATGACGCCATTATAGCCACGCTGAAGGACAAAGGAGACAAAGTCTAGTTAAATAGAAAATGTAAATATTCTCTAAAGGTGAAGGAATCACTGAAAGAGAACAGCAAGAAAAAATCTAGGAATGGAAAAATCTAATGCATAAAATAACGTAGTGTGGAGGACATTGTGACGATGCTATTCTTGTCTTAAAAGTTTGAATAGGTAGATGGGTGAATAAATACATGATAAGTAGACATAGGGGCAGACTGCTATTGCTTCTTATGTGTCTTCAATACCAAAAGACAGCACACTGTGCTTGGACTAATCCAGTTATGAGCAGTATATCATTCCCACATCCCTGTACCTTTCAGGGCGAAACTCCTCAGGCTCTGGCCAGTATTGGGGGTCTTTGTGAAGAACAAGGGTTGGTACCATCACCACAGTCCCTTTATTAATGAGCACCCCATTGACTTCAACATCTGCCTTACAGACTCTCTCAAGTCTTCCAGCAATTGGATATAATCTGAGAGTTTCATTCACCACCATGTCCAGATACTCCATCTGCATCAGGGTATCATAGTTGATAGGTGCCTACAAAGAGGGAGAGATGTTTTTGCAAATTAAGATTTTGCTCTAACTTCTATCTGTGGAGAACTACTAGAGGTTACACTACCATCAATGAAAGACCTTAGCATTCACAAAACATTTTAATAACTGATACTCCCACCTGTTCAATGCACCTGTAATAGGGTAATTATGAAATATGGGAAATTTGTGACAATCCCAAACCCAGGAACTAAAATCCTCAGTATTACTATATACTGCTTTTTTTTCCTTATGTGAGGAACCATAACTAACAGGTTGTGATAATTAAAATCAACAACAACTTGACACACTTATGAGTTACCTTTCCACAGAGAAGACACAACATGTACTTGGAGGTAAATAAAGATAGGAAGAAGAAAAATCCCTCTTGTGCCTATTTGATAATATCCCATGTGGCCATTCTTTTGATTACATATAAAATTTGGAAGCATTAAATAGGATAAAGTTATAAATGATCTGAGAAGATGTTAGTTTCTTCTATAGCAAAGGTGACAACAGACAGATACAGTCATTGCTATTAAAATGCTCAGTTCCAACCCTGGTAAAAGTCACAGTGAGAACAGGATCCATCACTCAGCTGCATTCTCTGTTGCTGGTCCAGCCAACTGGCTGTTCCTTCAGGGCTTGCCTGTGAGCTCTGAAGAGAATGATAAACCAACCAGACAGACTACTTCACAGACCATGTTAATCTCATACCCCATGCCTCCTAGTTTGGACAGAGTTGTAAAGACTGATGTGGGAAACATTTGAGTATTAGAATATGGAACTTTTGGACAGACCATAATGCAGGTTTAAGAGATTGACTCAGGTCACCTATAAGTGGAGAGAGATGTGTGGGACAGAGCTAAATCAATCTTCCTAGCCCAGCCCAGCCAAAGCCAGTTACACTCAGCCAGAAGCAGGCAACAGCATACCCCACAACATCAGCAGTGCTGACTACCCAGACATTTGACTAACCAATGCTCACACTTCCATGCCACTGTGATCTTGTGATTGTTTATTTTTTATTTTTGTAGTTTTTGCTGACAGCAGATATAGCTGTATCAACGTTCATCTACAAAGGTGTTGTTTTCCTAAAAGCAGCAGCCAATTACCTGTTTTCCCTTAATTTTCTCTTTGTAGAACCTTAAATAAAAGTGGTAAAGAAATTAATGCTTACACTTGGTTGAAAAAAAACTCTGACTGGATGTGATAAGGAGCCATTCAATTCAATGTACCATCTCTTTCCTTCGTCCCTCTCCCGATCCCATCCCCTCACCTTATTGGGCAGAGCGGCATCAATTTCATCCTGCAGTTTTTTCTGGACATCAGGGTGAGTGACCAGCAGGTACAGAATAAAGGAAAGAGCGCTGCTTGTGGTCTCATAGCCAGCAAAAATAAAGATAACGGACTGAGCCACAATCTCCAGATCAGTTAAAGCTAACAGGAAAGGAAATACATTTTATTTTACTTTATTTTGTGTGTGTGTGTGTGTGTGTGTGTGTGTGTGTGTGTGTGTGTGTGTGTGTGTGTGTAGGGAGGCAGGACAGAGGGGAGAATGCCATGGTGTTCATGTAAGGTCCAAAGGACAACATGCAGGAATGATTTCTCTCCTTGGACTATTTGGGTCCTGGGGTTTAAACTCAGGTCTTTAATTTGGTAGTGAATACCTTTATCTGCTGACCTATATTTCTGACCCAATAGATACATTTTAGGTAGAGGAGATCTGTATTAAAAAATTATAATTTGAATTAAGAAAACAACTCAAATAAATATTCCAAATCTTTAAAAAGATCATGAGAAAGCAATTCAAAGTCACAACAGACTAGGTTTTTCCTCTCATGGTAGTCTGACAAGGGGTTGAAGTGGGAAAGTCACTTTTATCCAGTTTCCTCATGACCTCCTCATCCTAACATCCTCAACACCTCCACCATTAAGCAATCTCAAGAGGAAGCATTTCTGTCTGATGTACACAGTGTCTTCTCTGTGCCCTGTAGATAATTAGAAATCTACCTTGTTTCATTCCATTTTTATTTTGTCTCTTCATAAGAACTGAAATCCATAACTGCTTATTTACTGGTATGGAATATTTTTAACTTACAGTCTGCTCAAGTTTTAGTTATTTTTTATTAAATTTTATCTGAATGTGTGTAAATGCATATTGCATGCATGAACAAGGTGTATATGGGAAGGACATAAACGTGGGTTTGCAGGTGTGTGTAGACACAGACTCAGAACAGGACTTTTGGTGTCTTCCCCCATCATTCTGTGTCATTCTTTGGGACAGGATCTATTGCCAAACTAAAATCTCATAATATCAGCTAGTCTGGATAGTCAGGGAACTCTGATCATCCTGTTTCCACCCTCTGGCTCTGGGGCTCTACAGCTTTTTATGTGGGTGATGGGGACTTAGACTAAAGTCTTCATGTTTACAAAGCATGTGATCTTACCCACTCACTGAGCCATTACACCAGCCCTAGAAAATGTACTTTATATAAATAAAATATATGATGCCATTCTCCCTTTAAATTTTTTTTATTCTACCTAAAACTTAGCTTGAAACATTTTGAGTGAGTATGAAATACAAAGGTAAGCGTGCATGGAACATTAGCAGATCTTTGAACTAGACAAGTCTGAAGAAACCCGAGTCCATGGTATTAATACTACTCAAAGTGTGGTCTGTAGACCAACAGCAATGTTTTGGAAGATCTCAGTAGTGTAGAGTCTCAAAACCACGCCAGGTGTCCCTGGTCAGTGTCTGAACATTTATGAGGTGTGGTATTTATATGCTTTAAACCATTGGACAAACAAGTGTTACCAATCTTCAAAATGCAATTCAGAAATGAGAGAAGATACAGGGAAAAAAAGGGGGATATCTACAGAGCACTTAGACAAATGAACTAGATAAATGGTTCCACCTGTTAAGAATATAGGCTGTAGCCGCATGGTGGTTTTTCACACCTTTAAACAAGCACTCGAGAGGCAGAGGCAGGTGGATCTCTCAGTTCAATGCCAGCCTGGCCTACAAAGCAAGTTCCAAAACATGCAGGAAAACCCTAAAACTCTGTCTCAAAGAGAGAGAGAGAGAGAGAGAGAGAGAGAGAGAGAGAGAGAGAGAGAGAGAGAGAGAGAGAAGAAAAGAAAAAACACAAGAATGCAGAGCAGCTGAGTTTGGTTGTGGGCAACTCACAACCACCTGTAACCTCAACTCCAGGGTATCTGACTCCCTCTTCTGACTGCCACAGACATACACACATACGCAGAAATAAATTTTAAAATAATTATTTAATTAAAAGATTAATGACTGGCAATATTGTAATAAATGGAGCCCCACTGGAGAATATTTTTAATCTCAAATGGAAGAAACACCAACTGAAAATTAATTTCATCTGCAGAATGCTGTACCCTGATACTGAGAAATGCAGCCCCGTTCCCTAAGACCCAAGTTGGGTTTTATTTTTAACTAAGTCTGAACTTAGAACAAACAGGACTGTCCTTATGTATGTGTTCCTCATTTACATGGTTCTTCTTTACAGGGCAGGGATTAAACAGAAGTCATATATACAATGATTCATGTTATTTTCCCTTAAAAATAAACTAGCCAGTCAAGTATAAACTTGTTCACAGTGGTGGGGCATGAATCACATGCCACAGACAAGAATAAGTCCTAATTATAGTTATGAACCTTCAGTGATAATATGAACATTTAGGCTCAGTTCTCATAACAAACATGCTACTCCATTGATAAATGTTAAAATGAGAGAGAATGATGGCTCAGCAGGAAAGGGCCTGCTACTAAGCCTGATGAGCTGAGTTTCATCCAGTGAACCCAAAGAATGGAAAGAGAAAACGGGGCTGTACAAATTGTCCTCTGACCCTCTCACACACACCACCGCATGTGCATGCCCACAGACATACACAAACAAAAAAAAAGTGAATTTCTCAAATTCATTCTAAAAAGAATGGAAGGGTGTGCACATGAAGAGGTGGGAACATACGAAAGCCCGCATACATTTATCTGAAACTGACTATGAGCCTATAATTTCTCTAAAATATGTAAACTGTTGCCTAGAGAAGTTTTCTTGGTGAGAGATGAAGACTGTGAATATTGGGTCAAATGTTTTGATTGTTGTTAGGGATTTTGATGGTTTAGTAAAATAGTGGTTGTAGCTTCTCCTCAAAGACCCATGACTTCACTAGAACTGAGTACTTAGCAAGGTCTTCAGTACCAGGCATGGTTTCCCTATTGTTGAGATGGTCTTAAGTCCAATTAGAGAGCTGTTGGTTACAGCCAAGATATGTGTGCCACTACTGCTGTGGAACCCAGCCCGAGTAGATATGTCCACAAAACACTCCCACACCTAAAATTCAGGGAACATTGTAGATGAGGGAAAGGGAAGACCGTAAGAGCCAGAAAATCAGGAAGTGTTTTTTCAGACTGTGTTTCCTGACAATGTCAGATACTACACCCGTAAAGTCTTGACAACATGACTGCCCAGATGTGAGCTGAACAAGGATGATATCAACAGACATGCCACAATGGATGGGGAAAGTCCATGAGGTCTCATCCCTGCGCAAAGAGTGAAGGCAACCAAGGCATGCTGAGAGGAGGAGAACACAGTTATTCAGTACCAAACAGCCAGCCCTGAAAGCAGGCATATGTGCAGCATTATCCTGACTTGGCAGATTATAATTAGGAATACATATGTATATACATATGTGCATGTAATAACAATGAAAAGGAGCGTGAAGTTAAAGACAGCATGGAGGGATATGTATGAAGGCTTGGAGAAAGGGAAGGGATAAATATGATTATAGTATGATCTTAAGAAAAAAGAACCCAGGTGCCCACATGAAAGGCTTATTCAATGCACACACCTGAATGAGCCCTGGGTGTCAAAATAAGTAATGACAGTGAGGTAACAGAATTAATATATGCTGTTATGCAGGAGAAGGAGAGAAGGAAGAGAAGAGAATAGAAGGGGAGGGGGAGGAGTTGTGGTGGATGAAGGAAGTGAAGAATGTTGAGAAAGAGCCAAAAGGAGGAAAAGGAAAAACTAAACAGAAAACACACAGCTTGTCCATCTCTTGCAGAGAACATAGCTCCTAGCTGCCCAGGGTTGGGTTGGGTTAGAAAGCCACTGTTCTTCAACTACCACAGCAATGCGTTCCTCAAAAGCCATCCATGATGGGAAAATGAGTAGGTGAAAAGCTCCTAAGAGTTGTGGATTTGTGCTTAGTTCCAGAGCTTTCTCAGCATGTTCCTATCAACTACATGGGAGATCAAAGCGTGGCTGTAAATCAAGAGTTGGGCAAGCATTCATCCGGGATTTCCAGTGACCATCACCACTGTGGGGCTGTTCATTTCCCTTGATGACTAGATGCAAACCTCCAGGCAGAGCTTCTGACTCTGAATTTAGATGAGGCCCAGATGGCATCTTTTTCTCACGGTACAAGCTCCGGGAGACCACTGGTGACCTCCAGGTCCAAATGGCATGCTTATGGCTCCCCTTCAAGCTTTTAATACAATTATAATCCAGTGCTTCTAGAAAGTCCCTCTGGTTGCTGTATATACTGTCTACAACTGTGGGTTGGGTTGGGTTTTTTGAAGGAGTTGGGATTGTTTGTTTGAAATTTGGAGACATAGTCATCTACCTGAAAAGCCTTCTGCATATTTGCAGAACAAACTCCTCATTCTGAGATTCCCCACCAATAAACAATCTTTCTTACCTTTATGAGACTCCTTGATGTTGGAATTCTGGGAGTTGATCATCAGCTGAAGAAAATCTACTCTTTGCTGAAAGAAAATAATTTTTGAAAGATTCAAAGTCAGTTGAGAGGTCAGAGTGACTCCCAAGTGCAGAACTAGTCACAATTCTGAGACCAGAAGTCTAGCTAGGGTTCCCAAAGTCCATGATAAGCAAAAATCTCAAAATGCATGCCTTGGAGAGCAAAATGCTTTCCTAAGTGAACACTAACTGTGCGTCCAATGGTCATTCCTGGTTTTGACCCTGAGTTCTCTGGCTTCAGAAGAGTCCTGGTCAGCCCCTTCCCTTTGCAGGTATGCTCCCACAGGAAGAAGTTCTGGACTTCAATCTTGTGTCCTCTGATTTAATCTCAAGCCATTGTCCTTATAGATAAAACTTGGAAGCGGAATAACTGACAGAAGCAAGCCTGGGCAAGACTATCTCAAAAAAATAAAAATAAAAAATAAAGTAGACTAAATTGTGTCAGGTAGAATAAAATTACTTTTTTCTGAAAATGTGTAAAATGGTAAACTTGGAAATAGAATGATATTTTGGCCAGTATGATGTCTAGGGAATTAAAGTATTTGGAAAAAAACTTTTAGGCAGAATCATTGTCCTTTTAGAAAAGGAAAAGTGGTAATTTTGTCTCACTTTTTTAAATTTACATTAAATGATGTAAATGATGCATAAAATGTATGTGTAAATGGAATAAAGTGAACATGGATGCATGCATATATTGAATGTTGCTTAAATTGGGTTAATCATATTTGTCTCAACATCCATTACTCATCTGTAATAAGAACTTTCAAAGTCTGTTCCTTTATAGCTTTTGGAAATTTTAGAATGGTTCAAATGAGCATAGGAGTACAAATGTCTCCCACATAAGCTTATGTCATCATATAATCAGATGGCTGGAGCACATGGGAGTTCTATTTTTAATGTTCTGATCACTTTTCTTTAATATGAAATCACTAAAGACTTAATCCTTGAAGAAATGAGCCATTAGTAATAGTTGTTCCTGGTTGGGTGCTGTGGCTCATGCCTGTAATTCCAGGACTCAGGAGGCAAAGGAAGGTAAAAACCAAATAATAATAATAATGGTTGCTCCGTTGGGATCCTCTGGTCCAACATCAAAGGCATAAATTCTGTTCCCAATATAAAACTCCACAATTGGATTGAGCTAGATACACAGGGCAATTTGGATGACTGTTTAATGATAATATGTTTACTGACCACATACAAGGTCCTGGCTTTTATCCCTCAGCACTGAGAAAATAACAAACTTTGACTTTATGAGATATAATCCATATATTTTTCATAATTCCCCTAATTTACAAGCCCTGGGACTAACCACAAAATGAAGACAGTCTTACATGCAAGGAATCTCTTTTGACTGGCACGTATTGAAATTCTTGCCTTAAAATATTTTGTGGTACACTAATTGTCAGGCATATCATTAATCTTAAATGCTTTCTCTGGCTCATTTTATCTCTCTATTCCCAACTACTAAACTGTTCATTCTCTTCTAAGTATCAAAAATCCCCTGTCCTTAACCTACACTTTTCCATCTGACTTTTAAAGATGAAGAGGAAATATACATATATATAACATATATATGCATGTTTGTTTTATGGAGAGAGGAGAAAACACATTATCAGCCAATGAAAGTCCTCGTGTGAGGGGCAGTATACTACCTTTTGTTTATCTTTTATGCGATTCTCCTTCATTCGTTGTACAGAAGTTTTAAAAAAGTTGATGACATCCCTTGGAAACAGGCAGATGTTCAACGCATCAAATATTGGGGCAAGGAACGGAAAGAGTGCTGGAGGGGAAAGAAAAATCACACTGAAAATACAAAATTGAACTGCAAGGATTACATTTATTCCAACACTCAGAACAGTAAAAGTTACCAGCATCTCAACCAAGACTCTCCTTCTTGCTCAGGTTCCAGGCCGCTGGCTGGGAAAGAGCATGTCAACCGATGGCCATGGACACAAATGTGATATCAATGGCTCTAGACTCATAGTTTCAGGGTCGAATTCCTTGGTGTTTCACCTTTTCCATGTTTGACTAAGGTCTTCTTGGATAAATCAGGCTTCAGTCTAGTTGCTGCAGTTAATCAATGGTGTTCAAGAAAGCTTTCAAGGCTGGAGTCAGTGCGCAAAGTGCTTGACTTGCAAATGTGGGGATCTGTGTTCAGTTCCCAGAACCCATGTTAAAAGCCGAGTGCAGTGCCTCAGCAATGGCAACATAAGAGGGTGAGACAATGAATTTCTGGAAGCTTAATGACTTGGTGGATTCACTTACCTACTTGAAGTTCCAGACCAATGAGAGACCCTACCTCAAACAAATGGTGGTAGATGCCTGAGGTTTTTCTCTGGCCTCTGCATACCTACTTATGAGCACCTATATATACAAGTGCACCTACCTACACACCCGTGAATACACGCACACACGTGATAATGATGATGGAATTAACCAAAACCACAAAAATGAAGACAGCCTTATAAGATACAAACAAAACAATACCCAAAAGAAAGTTTATGGCTATTGAAGAAAAATTGATTTCACGTGACATTGTTTTACAGCATGTGCTAATAAAAGAGGATTGAAAGCACACTTTAGGCAGAGAGAAAATGGAAGCTACTGGCCAAAGTGCAAAGTCATAAAATGAAAAACATGGTGGAAATCAACAAAAACAAAAGATGTTTCTTTGAAAATATCTTCAGAGTTGGCAAAACGTTGGCTGGGATTGTTTTAGGATCGGAGTGATGGCCCAGATTACAACATATGGAGTCAAATGAGAGGAGAGCAATGTTATGAAAACCACAAGGGCGTATAGAGAAATCCCACCAGTAATTGGAGACCGGGACAATAGTGTCAATTATACATCTTAGATAGGAAATACAAATTACTAGAAATACATAAATTATAAAAACTGGCTTATAAGGAAATGTGTACATGCATAATAGACTTGTGACGTAAAGAAAGGTTATTTGTTGCAAAGAAAATACACATTTTCCACAGTCTAGAGAAAACAGAGAACTGTGATAAAAGGTGATTATCATATTAATGTTCCAGGACTATACTTAATCTTGCCTCCTCCTATCTTGCCTTATGTACAGGATTAAAAGTGCTCCTGATTAATAAAAAAAAAAAAAAAAAAGTGCTATCCTCAAGGAAAGCCTAATGCTGAATTTTACCAAATATTTAAAGAAAAGCATATGCCATTTCTTCCTAAACACTTTCAAAATAGTGAAAGGATGTGAAAACATCTCCAAAATTTTATTAGCAGAGCCGTGCCCTAATGCTTAGACCAGACAAATATCTCACAGAAAAACAAACCTACAAACTAACATCTCTTGTAAATGTGGTTGCAAGATTTCAACACAACAGTAGTATACAGAATCAAGTGACTATAAGAGGGGGAATATTACCCTAACTAGGTAGTATTCATCTCAAGAATGCTCTGCTATGTAATCGAGCACATCAATGCATATAAAATGTGAAAAATTAGATGAATAGATGAAAAACACATTTGAGAAAAGTCAATGCCCTCTTGTGATTAAAGGCATATCCTTAATTAGTTCAGTATACTATGTTAGACATCATTACACAACTCGGCACTTCCCCTTGAGTATACATCCAAAAGCACCTGGAAACATGTTGAAACACAAATTTGCATAAGAATATTCACGGCACCACTATTCACAACAGCCAAAAAACATCAAAACATTCCAAGTATCCACCAGTCACAGATAGAATGTGGCATGTCCATACAATAGAGTATGGTTCTGCCATAGAAGAAACGAAATACTAATGCACACTTCAAGATGCACTTGTTACTTAAAAAGACAGAAAGAATGGAGCATTAGGTCACGTACTCACTGAGAGGAACAGTGGTTCCAGGAAATCAAATTTCAAGAGCTTCTTGATTTTTTCCACAAAAGGATCCTTTGGATTGTTGAGGGAATCCACATGCACTCCAAATGATGTGGCCGTGATCACATCCATGCTGTAGGCCCCAAAAATGCTGACAAAAGAAAAGAGGTGAAAATTAACATCCACACCTCTTCCTGCTCCACCTAAGACACAATGAAGGGGGATACATTATGTCCAGCCAAGATAGTCATAGCGCCACCCAGAAATCCTTTCTATGATGCCCCTGCTCTGATCATACTCAGTTGTGAGTTTTTCAAGATACAGTGTTGTACCTGACTTTGTGCTATGGGATGACATGTATACTATGATAGTTTTAACTGACAAAATGTTGTGATCTAGAATTGCCTGGAAGAAACTCTCAAGGTGGAATTGTTAATATCAAGTAGGAGAGGCCTTTGGATGCCTAGACTGTGTTAGCTGATGCAGGAAGGCATGATCCACTATGGGTGGCAGTATTCCCTGGGTGCGGTGGTTTGAATGTAATTGGCTCTCAATGAGGGAGTGGCACTGTTAGGAGGTGTGGCTTTGTTGAAGTAGATGTGGCCTTGTTGGAGGAAGTGTGTCACTGTGGAGATTTCCTATACCCAAAATCCCACCTAATTTTGAGTTCACTTTCTGTTGCCTGTACAAGATGTAGAACTCTCAGCTACTTCTCCAGCACCATGTCTGCCTACACACCCACTATGGTGATAATGTAAACCACCCAATTAAATACTTTCCTTTATAAGAGTTGTTGTGTTCATGGTGTCTCTTCACAGCAATTGAAACCCTAGACACTGGGTTGGGTGGGAGGGAGTAGATAAGATCTCCTGAGTAAATTTGGAGTGGGGGAAAAGGGAAAGGGGAGGGATAACTTGTGAGAACAGGAAGGTTTAGTTGCTGGAAGGACAGAGGGAGAGCAAGAAAAGTGGTATCTTGATAGAAGGAGCCATTGTGGGGTTAGAGAGAATCCTGGTGCTAGAGAAATTCCCAGGGTTCCACAAGGATGGCCCCAGCTAAGACTCTAAATGAAAGTGGAGAGTGTACCTGAACTGGCCTTCCCCTGTAATCAGATTGACAACTACCCTAATTATCATCATAGAACCTTCATCCAGCAACTGATGGAAGCAGATATAAAGATCCATAGTTAAGCACTGGGTTGAACTTCTGGAGTCCAGTTGAAGACAGGGAAGAAGGATTATATGAGCAAAGGGGTCAAGATCATGATGGGGAGACCCACAGAGACAGCTGACTTGAGCTATTGGGAGTCACTGACTCAGGACTGACAGCTAGGGAAGGTGCATGGGACAGACCTAGGCCCTTTAAATGTGGGTAACAGTTGTGGGAATTGGGCAGTTTGTGGTAGTGGGATCAGGATTTATCCCTAATAAATTAACTGGCTTTTTGGATCCCATTGCCTATGGAGAGATACCTTGCTCAGACTTGATACTGGGAAGAGGGTCTTGGTCCTGCCTCAGCTTGATATGCTAGACTTTGTTGACTCCCCATGGGGGATCTTACTCTCTCTGAGGAGTGGATGAAGAAGAAAAGTAACTATGAGGATGGGAGAGGAGGAACTGTGATTGGTATGTTAAATTAAAAAGCTTTTTAATGGGAAAAAAAGACACTGGGTTCAGTCCTGGCTGTGTAAATGTGGAAAGATAAGCTAAATATTAAGCATGCTTATATTTGTTTTATTTTATTCTTCACTGTGGATGTCAATTCTTCCCTCTACTATGCTCCCAGGGATCTAATTCAGATTATCACCTTTCTGGTAAGTGCCTTTACTTACTGAGCTATCTTTACATACCAAGGAAAGATTTACTATTTCACTGGTGGTCTCAAAATGTGCACGATGTAATATAAATTGTTAGGCATTTGAACTTTCCTGAAACAAACACAGCACCCTAATATGCGCCAAGTACTTTTCCCATTCTTTTCTACTGAATCAATCTAAAATTTGTTTAGATAATGTTCCTTCTTTCTGAATCATCTTTTTTTCTAGAATTTCAAAAATGACAGTTGAGTAGACAACTTAATGGATCCTGTATAGAGATGAGACTTGCTCTCCATAGTCACCCTACCTTCTCTTAGGAGATACCCCCTTTTCAGAGTGGCCCATTATAGTCCTAATTCTGCTACAGGGGTGTCTCCAGTTTCCTCTGGTCTCAACTCTAGTAGTAGTCCAAGCTGTTGTAACAATTTAAACACCATACAACCCATCTTTGACTGTCCCGGACTAACTTAACAATGGGAACTTCAACTCCACAGCTGAGAGTTAAGGTGTCTCCTATCATTAGTGTTATGATTTGAATGTGCAATATCCCCTTCCCCCCAGAGAATCGTGTGTTTTAACACTTGGTCCCCAGTGTGACACTGTCTGGGGGGAAAGTGTGGAAGCTTGCAGGTAGAGCCTCATTAGAGAAACAGGTCACTGTGGGCAGGCCTTGAGTCTACATAGCCTGGCCATACTTCCTTCTTCCTGATCATAGAGAAAGTGTGATCAGCTAGCCTCCTGCTCATGGCACCATGTCTTTATGCTGTGATGTACTGTACCCCCTAGAACCGTAATCCAGAATGAATCCTTTCTTCCTTCAGTTACCTATTACAGCAACAGTAATTAACACAACAGCCCAGCCCCAAAGACTGTGTGAGCGCTTACTCTTTCATGGAGATGGGATCCCCATTCTCTGCTCCACGCCTCATGTTTCTCACCAAAACATCTGCATACTGGTTAATGATGGGGAGCATCTACACAGAAAACAATATACCATGCAAAGTGAGATGTGGGTCTCAATTCCCAGTGGACACAGCTTTCCCAAGGACAAAGCAAGAGGTCCCATTAACACACACACACACACACACACACACACACACACACACACACACACACATGTTTAGGACATTTCAGCTCAGAGGGCATTGCATGGAAAAGGGCTGTGACTCTGCCTGTCCCCAGATCTGTCCCTCATGTCCCCAATGACAAACTTATTGCTTCATTACCTCCTTGAGCTTTCCACTGGTGAAGGTTGGAGACAACAATGCCCGGATTCTCTTCCATTCTTCATTCTCAGAGATGGAAATGGCTTTTTTCATAATTCCTACTGGACCAAAATTCTAGAATCCAAAGCAAAAGAGATGTTGCCCTGTTTAGATTTGGAGAACTACAAAGTTGTGGGAAAATGTTAACAGGTATCACTTACATACAAATTATTTGGAACTATATTATTAAATAGTACAGGAAATGTGTGTTTCGAATGCCTCACTCTCTAGAAGGCTGGAGGTAGAGAAAGAAAGGTCTGTTAGCTGTGGAGGTTTGGAAAAAACTGGATTGAGTTGATCAATGTGTCAGTATTCATGCATTTCAATATCATGCCTAATTTCACTAAAAATAATAAATGCAACAAAAATATTTACATGAATGGGTTGTATGAAAAGTCATAAAAACTTAGGAATATCAGCTAAAATTGAATCCAACTGTGGAAGATTAAATTTTATATTCTTTTAAAGTAAATGCACACTCATTCTGTCCAACATTGTCCTGGAGCTCCCAGCAAGCACAGTAAGTGAAGAAAAGTAATAAAAAGTATATTAAAAATTATATATATATAAAGAAAAACTTCCCTACTTTTTATTAAAATGATGTCAAGATTAGAGAATTCATGGAAGACATAAACATCTGGAACTTACAAATGAGTCCGATCACAAAAATTCAGGCACACTGGTGAGGAATATGTAAAATCACATTAAATACATAATGGCTTTCACAATAATTCCAAAAAAAAAAATACTTTAGGTAAAAATCCAACAAAATCTATGTCAAGTGGTATATGCCTTTAATCCCAGCACTAGGAAGGCAGAGGCAGTCAGATCTCTGTGAGTTCAAGGCCAGCCTGCTCTACAGAGTTCCAGGACAGCCAGGGCTACAGAGTGAGTTCCAGGACAGCCAGGGCTGTTACACAGAGAAACCCTGTCTCAAAAAAGAAAAAAAGGAATCTAACAAAACCAACAGCAATAAAAATGCTAATGAAAAATTAATTAAAATTTGAATAAATAAGCTTAAAGTGTTCGCAGATGAAAACAATCAGCTGGGGAGATGGCTCCAAGGATCGGAGAGCTTATTGTTTATACATGAAGACCTGGGTTTGACTCTTCAGCAGCCTCATTTTAAAACATGTTGGCTGTGACCATGGGTGCCTACAACCCAATGTTCGGGGAACAGAGACAGGCAGATACTGGCCAGCCAGACTAGACAAAACAGCAGAGTAGTCCAGTAGGACACCTTACATCACCCTTGGGGCCTCTGCAGGTTCACACAGCACACACATATATACACACGTACATACAACTCTCAAAAACATAAGATTGAGAATACTAAAATATGGTGCTATAGACACACATACACATACATACATATACATACATACATACATACATACATACATACATACATACATACATACACACATACACACACGTGAACAAAATGGAGTTTTATTCAGCCATAAAGAAGAACAAAATTATATCATTTGCAGAAAAAAAAATAGATGAAACTGAAGATCAGATTAAGTGGAGACAGATTCAGAAACACCAGTATCACCTATCAGTATCGATAATAGGTTGTTGTTAAGCTATGTATGTATAACAAAACTTATAAGGATTGGAGAGATAGATCAGCACTTAAGACTTGCTGCTCTTGCAGAGGACTGCAGTCTGGGTCCCAGCACACATCAGGTGGCTCGTAAATACCAGTAACTACAGCTGTAAAGGATTCTGTATCCTCTGATGGCTTTTATGGGTAACTACATACATGTGCACATGCAGTCCCAGAGAGAGAAACATACAAACGTATACATAAAAAAAATCCAAAATAACTAGTTAAAATATAAAAGATGTCACAAGAAAACCCACTATTTTGTACAATAAACATATGCCAATTGTGTAGAAACTAAAGATAAAATGTTTTATAACTAAGAAGAAAATACAGCCTATGTGTGGTAACTCTAATAGACCACAATGTAGGAACCTTGTAATGAAGGAACAGTTCTGCATCTTGGCAGCTGGTGGTTACACACAGGTGCACAAATAAATATGCATGGAGTTTCATAACCATGTGCACACGCACTACAAAATAAGGACATATAAAATTGATACTGAACAAAACGTATGGGTTATACAAACTTCCTGTCACAGAAACATAGTAAATATATAGTTTATAAAACATCATCACTGAGACAAGATGAAGAACACGTGGGCTGTTATTATATATTTTGGGCCAATGCCCTGTGAAATTATAATTATTTCATCATAAAAACCTAACATATTGCCAGCAGGTGGTGGCACACACCTTTAATCCAAGTGCTTAGGAAGCAAAGGCAGGTGGATCTCTGTGAATTGGAGGCCAGCCTGGTTGACAAAGCAAGTTCTAGGACAGCCAGAGCTATACAGAAAATTCCCATCTCAATAAAGGAGAAAGGCAAGGAGGGAGGGAGGGAGGGAGGGGGGAGGGAGGGAGGGAGGGAGGGAGGGAGGGAGGGAGGGAGGGAGGGAGGGAGGGAAAAAGCCACAACTAATAACTACGCACTGGGGAAATGGCTTAGTACAAGAGAGTGCTGCTGTGAAAACATGAGGGTCTGAGTTTGAATATCAAACACATACTTAAAAAGCTGGATGTGGGCCTGTGCATTTGTAACCCCAGCTCCGTGAGGAGCAGAAACAGAACTGCAGACGCTTGCTAACTGACAGCCAAGCTTCAGGTTCAGTGAGAGACCCAGTCTCAAAGAAAGCAGGACACCCAACATCCCCTTCTGACTTCCACATGTGCCTCAGCATTCGTATGCATATACCCCACGCACATGCGTGTAAGCATTCACTCATCAAAAAGAACCTAATGTATAAAGAAATAGAGATGAAGGTATTTTAAATGGATGCCTACCCGCCGGTTTGTGAAGGTGGAATAACATTCCTTCACCAGCACTGTTTTGATCATGTCTGGATCCGTAATAGCCAACACAGGCTGTCGGCCATCATAAAACCTGCATTGGCAAAGCAAGAGGATTAAACCCACCTACCTGGATTGGATAATAGTTGGAGGCATGCCCAGGAACCCAGAATCTGATACAGATATTACATAACCATCATCTTAATTATATAACATGTTGCAACATATGCACCTAGTTCAAGTCAGGGATTTTGACCAAAGGTCACTGGCATCTTGTGAAATGAAGTGTGATATAGATTAGGCAGGAAATAGGTAAATACAAAATAGCTCTACAAACATCATAATTAGAACTAAATTGTAACATTTGTTAAGCCTGGATGGTACATACATGAATATTGCCCAGATTCTATTTTTCATAATTTTGCATGATCCAAGCATTACATTATCACAAAGGCTATTAAGTGAATGGAAAATTGAAAGTGAGTAATTTAAGTACAAAATAGTAGAATATCCAGACACTGGTCTGAAACTAAGGTGAACCATTCCTAAATCATTAAGTCCTGGAGAAAAGCCAAAGTATGTGACTCAATCAAACTCAGACTGTGAATCACAATACTGGAAGACATATGAAACCTTTGGTAGGAAAAGAATGAAAACTCTTCATAATATATAGCTTACACTCAAGATCCTGTGGGCTTTTGACATTTCACATCTTCCCAGTGGAAGTTGATGTAAGACTTACCCCCACATCTTCCCATATTTTTTACGACATTCTTCATCAAATTCCCAGAAGCCCTGAAAAAGAAAGAAAACAATCCATAACTATTTTAAATATGTTCTTCTTATCTTAGTTGCGGTACAAAAGATTTGAATCTCACAAAATCATGTTTACTAAACCTAGATAGCACTGAAAGGGACATCCTAATTCATGGCGTCTGAGCAGAAAGGAGATTGAATGCTAGAGGTATTTGAAATGGGGATATTAAAGTTTCCTGAATTTTCTCTCAACATTGCAAATGCAAAAAAAAAATTCACCATTGACTGTGAATAATTGCTAATACCATTACATATGCTTGGCTACATACTCTTCACTGTGAATAATAGCTAACAGTATGCCTCTAAAGTTTTTGCTACTCTACATGTTGTCTCTAAAATCCTCAGACTCTCTGGAGAACAGGTAAATGGAAGCTAAGGGAACACTGGGTGAGATGCAGCATCTTCTTCATTTACATCCCGCCCCTTTCCATGGAAGACTAATAGAATTATGACACCGAAGAAGCCAGTGGCCTCTTTTAATGTAGAGCATTTTGTTTGCAGAAAATTGCTAAGAAGGTAAGTGAATAAGAGTAACAAAAAAAGAGAGCTGAAGAGATGGCCCCATGGTTAAGAGCATTGCCTGGGCTGCCAGAGAACCAGGTTCAATTCCCAACACTCACATGGCAGCTGTCTATAATGCCAGTTCTAGGGGGAAGCCTTTGTAGACACTCATAACTCATACACAGGCTTGTACGCAGGCAAAATATCCATATATATATACAATGTTTTTTAAAAAATAACAAAGAGAACTTGACTTTATGGCTCCCTGGCAACAAGGAAAAATGAGGAGATGTCACCCCTTCACAGAGCACAGCAAAGAAAAGTACTTTCTCCTCTATGCATAACTTGCTCTGAGACTCTCAAACTTAAAAAGGACACTTTTGCTACGTTTCAGTTGTAAGTTTTAACTATGTAAATAAAGTTCCAGAAGCATGGCTGCCTCTTTTTAGAGTCTGCACTGGGGACAGAGGACATTGCCCTCCGACAATCACAAATCTGAACATCGAGTCTTCAACATGAGTGTTGGTATGTCAAAGGTCTGAGTGAATCAACTGTGACAAGCCAGATTCTCCAAAGACAAACAGGAGGGCCTTTGAGAAGCTGATCTTGCTTCAAATGGAAACCAAACATGGTTTCTGAAATTCTATTTCAGTTTTACTCACTATCTTGCCTTTCCACTGATGGAACTAAGCCAGTCTTGGTGACCAAAGAGGAAAGATAGGGGACCCGATGAACACTCACCTTCCGGTAACCAAGAACTGTCCCCAAGAAAGGCAAGGGTTTAGGCCCAGGAATTCCCATTCTTTTAAAAATTCCATGTGAATAGGTTCCATACCTATGAAGTGAAAGAGAAAACTAGTTCATTGGGAGTGTCATTGTGTGCCATAGTGGCTCGCTGGTCTTGGATACAGACACTGTAAAATTCAAACATAGGAAGTGACAAGCAGGCAACAAATAATAGAAAAACTCTAACAGCTGGGACTTCTTGCCCTTTGCGGGGAGGGGATGGGTGGTTGGGGAGGGGTGAGGCTGAAGGCTGACTGGGAGGGATTGGGAGGAGGGAAAGAAAGGGGGCAGGGGGATACATAGATAAAAATGACATTTTTTACAAAATAAAATAAAAAGCTCCAACAGCAATAATTATTTTGGTCTTTACATGCCTAGAAGTTTCCGTGGGACTCTCGAAGATCACAAAGGTTATCTTAAAAGATAAGTTAAATCTGGGGGCTCTAAATCCTCAAGCTGATCATTAATAAATATCTGGAAACTTGGGTTTAAGTGTTCCTGTGACATCCAAGCTGAATCCTTACATGTCATTTTCCAATTTGTTTTTATTTAGGAAATTTATTGGATGCTAATCAACTGTCCTTCTAGTGATCTTCAGTGGGAGCTACAGCCAGCACGTTTGAGAGTTCTCTCTTGAGAGAAAAGGCATATCCTCCTCTTCCCCCTAACTCATACTTGAAGGTATTTCATTTCATCAGTGGCCCATCCTCTTCCTCGTCCACCTGTACCATGGGATTCCCACAACCGGACAAACAGGTATATCAAACACTGGTGTTTTTATAAACCTGATAAGCAAGTTTATTTCAAAGCACTCATGCCATCTATACCATGTATTTGGTTATGCATTAAGCTCACATTCAGGACACTATTACAAACAAATGGAGCTACTGTAAATACATCAGTGGACACAAATATTTAAAGCAACAGCCCCACCTTAACCCTTTAAAGCAAGGTCCTGAGATATCTCAAAGAAGTTTAAGGGCTGAATGGAAGGAAAAAATAATATTATCCAATGGAAAAGATGTTGCCACGATACTTTAAATGTTAACCTACTGCTTTAAAGAATAAAACCACATTTTAAATTTTCATTTTCAATTTTACACCATCCTGAGTGTCTACCTTTCTCTAGAGTAAAATGGTGACAGAAGTGATATGTGTGTGTAAGGTGGAGACATCTACCCACAGACTCATAGGCTCTCACTCATACACAGAGTGGGGAGGGTGAGAGGGAGAGAGAATGGAGCGGCAGTTTTCAACCTTCCTAATGCTGAAAGCCTTTAATACAGTTCCTCATGTGGCGATGACCCCAACCATAAAATTATTCCGTTGCTACTTCATAACTGTAATATTCCTATGGCTATGAATCATAATGTAAATATCTGATAGGCAGGATATCTGATATGTGACCCCAAAAAGGATCATTCAACCCCAAAGGGGTCATGACCCACAGACTGAGAACAGCTGGGGATAGTGGCCGCATATGCTTTGAATCCTGAAACTCAAGATAACCTCTCTCCTCCCTCACTTGTATAGGAATCCTTTTATAAAAAGAAAATCCTTTGATGAGTGTTTTGCTGATGCTCCCAGTAGAGCTTAGAGGGAAATTTATAACATCCTAATTGTTTCAGAGTTCCTGCCTTTTGAGGATGCCAGCAGATCTCATAGCCAGGGAAGAGTAACTCCTTACTGAGGCTAGGGGACCTGAAAGGAAATGATGAAGGAAAAAAATCAAAGTCAGATCTCCGTTGTTCTAAAAATTCATCATTTATGGGGACTAGAGAGATGGCTCTCTGGTTAAGAGCATTTATTGCTCTTTTATAGGACCTGGGTTCAATTCCCGGCATCTACATAGGGCTCACACCCATCTGTATGTAGCTTCAGAGAGATATGGGCAACCAGCACATGTACATATGTACATACATGCATGCAAGCCAAGTAGTCACATAAAGTACAATGGCTAAATACAATATAAAAATATTTCATCACTTACAAGTAAATAAGACTGACCTTGGGAGAGACAGAGAGCTCCAGGGAAGGGTTTTAAAAAAAGCTAATCTGAGGTCACCATAAGGCCTGAGGATATACTAGGGGCATTGTGTCTTAGAGATGAGACAAGGGAGCAGTAATTAGCCATGTGCACATGGGGCAATGCTATACACCTCCTGCGGCAGAGGACACAGGTGAAGGCAATAGAGAACCTTTCATCCCCACAGTCCTGAGACCTTCACAGCAGAAGAGCCCCCCACCACCACCATACACAGTGACCAATTACTTGTAATCTGCTTCTGCTGAGCTCAGGCTGGTTAATCTAGGGGAAAACTGAGTCGAACCAAGGTCACCCAATCCTCCTACCCACAGAAAGTGGAGTTTAATAGAAGAGGAAGGCATATTTATCGCCTTGGAGGGATTTACATAAGACCGACAGCAACATCTTAGGTCTTTGTAGCATCCCATTCTCAAGCAACATCCCCTTGATCTTCTTGGATTTTCCAAATGAGTAGAGGAACTATTTGATTCCCATCCTCATGCCTGGGACGTTTACTCACCAGTAGAGGAGCACCAGGCTGGTAGCCAGGAGCATCCAGGTTTCCATGGAAAGGTTTGGGATCAAGTCCATTGCTGCTTTCTTTAATCAAGTCTCTCTTGTGCTTTGCTCTGAGCTGTGTGTGCTGCTCCTTGTAGGGCTGAGCTCCCTTCCCCGCCCAGCTGTGACTTAGAGAGGCCAGCCTGCAATGCTTAAGTAGTCGACAAAGGGTGGGGCTGGCCTTGCAGCCAGTGAAAACACCACTGTGCCCTGCCCACAGTTCTGAGTCACAAATGCACTCTCTCTACCTTAGTAGTTGGCATTGTACCATGGATGGCCCCACTTTGAACTTTGGGATTTATTTGGTAAGAAATATTAACCAAAAAAGGTACAACCAGTGATTTCATTATCACTGAGAGCAAAGATTGCTTCTTATCAGACACTCAAGTGAACTCATTGTGAACTTCTCTGGGAGTTCTGTGTTTGCTGTCTGTCGTTCTTATTGGAAAAATAAAAAACTGTGGCCAAAAACAACTCAGGGGGAAAGAGTTTATTTCATATTACAACTTACAATCCACCATGAAGGGAAGTCAGGGCAGAAAGTCAAGGTATGAATCTGGAGGTGGGAACTGAAGCAGAGCTCACAGCTGAATGCTGCTTACAGACTTCCTCCCTATGGCTTGGTCAACCTGATCCCTCCCTCTCCCTCCCTCACCCCCCACCCCCAGAACTGATTCCAAGAGCTTGGAAAGGTCTAAGAATCAAAGGCCCTAGAACATGAGAGTTTCCCCCTCCTTTATAGACTATTTACATAGTGCTTCCTGAAGGATTTGGGTGTGTGTGTGTGTGTGTGTGTGTGTGTGTGTGTGTGTGTGTGTGTGTTCCCATTCTGTTTTGTTATATGCAGGCCATGTCAGAGGATTTGATATTTTGAATGAGAGTGGTCCCTGTAGGCTAATCTATTTGAACACTTGTTCCACAATTGGTGGAACTGTTGGGAAGAATTGGGAAGTATGGCCTTGTTGGAGGAGGTGTGTAACTGGGGTGGGATTTGAACTTTCTAAAAGCCCATACCATTCCCAGTTAGCTATCTCTCTCATTGCCTCGTGCCTTTGGATCAGATGTAAACTCTTAGCTATGACTCCAGTGTTATGCTTTCCTACTACCATGTTCCCTGACACAATGATCGGGGATTCACTCTCTGGAACAAAGTTGTCTTGGCCATAGTGTCTCTTCACCAACAGTTACTAAGAAAAAGAAGTTTCTATCGTTTTTCTATCATTGATTTTCCCATCTGTCAATCTTGATGCTTCTGGAGCCTTCTCCCTACTGTATTTTCCTACATCAGGTGTAGCTGCATAGGTTTATTTCTACATTATCTCCTATATTTCTATCGTTGTCAGGAAGAGGGATGGAACTAGAGATCACCATGTTAAGCAAAATAGGCCAGAAAACAGAAAACAAAGATTGCATATAAAATCTTTTTAGGTTTTACTTTATTTTCTGTCATGTTGGGGGTGTGTGTGTAAAGGTACACCCATGTGAGAGTACCTGCAGAAACCAGAAGAGTACACTGGATCTCCCTAGAACTGGAATTACAGACAGTTGTAAGCCCCCCAACATGCATGCTGGGCACCAAACTCCAGTTCTCTGTAAGAGCAGAGAGTGCTTTTAACCACTTAGCCATCTCTCCAGCTCCCTCATATGGAGCTCTACAAACAAAGGCCTAGATAGAAAAGAATGATTATAAAGAAACAGAGAAGGGAGGGAGGGAAAGAAATTTGAATAGTGAGAGGAAATATGATCAAAGGATCTCATCTAAAATTCCATACTGAACTCCCTTATATTTTTAGACAATTTATTGCACTAATTTTTTAAAAATGAAGTCAAGTAATTTATATTGAGATAGTAGAAAATCTGTATTGAGAGCATCTCAAGTATTGGCTGCACCTCACGCATCCCAGGCTCGATGGTGTAAAGATTAAAGTCATTTGAAAATTTGCTTTTGGAATGTCAGGGCAATCTGCTCACACAGAGCCACCTTGCTGTGACAGTTTTCCTAAGGTGATGGAACACAAACACCTATTGATCCCAAATAAGAAACTTATGACAGACCAAAATAACAATTACACCAAAGGCCAACTTGTAAAACCAGCTAATTTATTGGAATTATTTGCTAGAGTGAGGGAGAAAAGTTCCTTATAGGGGCATGGATGGCTCAAAGACATTACCCAAAGCCCTCCCATCCATCCCAGCATGAGTGACAACTCAAAATAAATAAATCAAAAGCTTGAATCCTGAAACTCTCTATACATTTTTCAAGCACCTTAGTAGGTCATGGAGTCACTTCTCCTCAGCAATTCTTAGAGCTTATAAGGCTTTGAGAGGGGAGGGCCTTGTACATCTAATCAGCTTCAGGAACTAATTGAGCCTTTTGAGTTGTTTACTTCTTAAATCTTATCTTAGAATTTCCTGAGTGTTATCCAGATTCACTTTAGAATTTTATGAGTTTTAATTCATTTCCTTTTACGTTGGAGTAACTCAGAGAAAACTGATACACAACAATCCAAAAAAAGTACTTGCTGCATCCAACCATCAAGCCACTCAAAGGATGCCACAGTATGGTCCAAATCGACCATTTAAATTGCTGTGTTTCTTAGCAGAGCTTGTTACTATCTGAATTTCATAGGAATGAAGATTGTGAGCAGTATGGGGGGCCCAGAGGTTTCTATAATACTTCACAGGAATGCTGAGAGGCCAGGCACTGTGTTCAAGACATAATCCCTATGGCAGTTCCTGAAAGGGGACAGTAAAACTCTGAGAGTAAACATAATGCTGTAATAGAGACCCCATGAAGACACTCTAGCCAGCCCAAGGAGGGCAAGGAAGGCAAGCAAGGCTCTGGCAGGTCTTGCCCTTCTCCCATTCCCTCTCACTGACAAAAACCTTTAGATTACATTTCTAAAGTGAGTACTAGGATCTATTCACATATTTGATCTCTTCCTCCTCCTAAGGCTGACTACCAAGGTACAGCTATCAAAGTATTGAAGTACAGCAATCAGAAAAAATAACAAAAATAGGTATCTTGATAGAGGGAGAAACCCAGTGCTAGGGAAATACCCAAGAAGCCATAAACATGACCCCAGCTAAGACTCCAAGCAATAGTGGAGAGGGTGCTCAAACTGGCATTTCCCTGTAATCTAATTGATGACCACCCTAATAGTCATTATAGAACCTCCATCCAGCAACTGTTGAAAGCAGAGTCAGAGATCCACAGCTAAGCCCTGGGTCAAGCTCCCAGTCCAGGCAAAGAGGGGGAGGAGGGATTATGTGAGCAAAGGGGTCAAGATCATGATGAGGAGACCCACAGAGACAGCTGACCCGAGCTAGTGGAAGCTCATTGACTCTGGACTGACAGCTGAGAAACCTGCATGGAACTGAACTAGTCCTCTGAATGCGGATGACAGTTGTGTGGGGTGAGCAATTGGTAGGGCCTATGGCAATGGGGCCAGAACTTATCCCTAATACATAAACTGGCTTTTGGAGCCCATTCTCTATGGAGGGATGCCTTGCTCAGCCTTTATACTGGGGGGGGGGGCTTGGTCCTACCTCAACTGAATATGCCAGACTGTATAGACTCCCCCTGGGATTCCTTACCCTCTCTGAGGAGTGGATGGGGAGAAGCTAGGGGTGACTGGGAAGAGGGGAAAGGGGGGGGAACAGTGGTTGGTATGTAAAAAAAATTAAAATTTATAAAAGAAGCCCCTTTTGGCTAACCTAACTAACATGCCCAATTAAACTTAAACATCTTATCCTGACACAGAGTTTCTTCCCCCTCCCCCCCCCCCCGTTACCTTTTTATAAATTGCCATTTGCCTATGAGCCATGTCTGTCTCCTCTCTGTCAGAGGCAATCCTTCATCACCCCAGGACAAAGGCCCCTTCCACCTCACCCTTGTTCCCTCCCCCTTCCCTCATCCTCTATCTCTGTCTTTGTCTCTTATTCCCTGCCTTTTGTCCCTCTGGAACAAATAAATCTCCCTTGTGCTGAGAACTTGGTCTTAGGGTGTCCTGAGGTCATACTGGTGCCTACACCCCAGATGCTAGTGATGGGCATCTATATCTGCAGAGGAAAGATGAGGCCAGTCAGCAGAGGGTGACATGAATGGCAGCCACCAAGGCTGTAGGGACAGAACTATGTATGCTACCATGTGATCTGGATGACAGATCTGGAGCCAGAGGACTGGATTCAAGGTCCAATATCTGGCTACCATGTGGACTAGGTGTATCGATGTTCTTTATCACAAAATTCATACCTCTGTAGAGGAAGAGGGCCTTGATTAAAAGTACACACGTGGGTCGCCTCTGGAATCTCTAGATGATAGAGTTCTACACAACATGAAAGGACATGGAAAGGAACTTGGGTATTAAAAACACACATGGGAACTTGAGAGATATACAGATGAACTAGGATTGAAACTATACTTGATTCTCACTCATTACTGTCAATTTTTTTCTTACTTTGCCATCCATGTAGAATCATACCGCTGTCCCCATTTTATAGGCGTTAAAACTGAATTTTGGTGATTGCCAGCAGCTTTACAAGAGCGATTTTTTAAAAAATATTTTTCATTGTATGTGAGTGTGAGTGTTTTACCTCAATGTATATGTGACTGCAACAAACATACCTGATGACCTAGGAAATCAGAAGACAAATTCCAGGTAATTTTGAGCCACCGTGTGGATGCTAGAAACTGAACCTGGGTTCTCTGTAAGAGCAACAAGCACTCTTAACTGTTGAATCATCTCTCCAAACCCACATATCAACTTTTATGGCCACAAAAAAAAAACATTATATATTAATTGAATATGGAGGGAGATTTAATTGCTCTAGTTTGGATTGGGGATAGGACTCAATTGGGTAGAGTGCTTGCCTGTTATATCCAAAGCCCTGGATTTGACCCCAAGTACTAGATATAACCTGGCATGGTGGTGCAAGCCTGTAATCCCTTGGAAGGTAAAGGATCACAAGTTCAAGGTCATCCTCTGCTTTATAGTAAGCTTGAAGTCATACTGGATACATGAGACTCTGCCCAAAAAAGGGAAGAACTTGAGAGAAGGCTCAGTCTTTGTGGCTGCCATACAAGTACCAGGACTTGAGTTCAGATCCTCAGAACATACATAAAAAGTCACATGTGGTTATGTGCCTGCAGTCCCATCCCGGGAAGACAGGCAGATCTCTGAAGACCACCGGCCCATGAGCCTAGCCTAATCAGTGAACTTCATATTGAGTGAGAGACACTCTTTGAAAACTTAAGGTGAAGGGTATGGATAGATAGTTCAGTGAGTAAGAGCATTTGCTGTTTTTGGTTTGGTTAGGTTTGGTCTTGACTAGTCTGGTCTGGTTTGGCTTGGTTTAGACAGGATCTCACTATGTAGATCTCACCACAGCTGGCCTCAACCTCACTACATAGACTAGCAGGTTGGCATCAAACTCA
This sequence comes from Phyllotis vaccarum, assembly GCA_033318265.1. NCBI lineage: Eukaryota > Metazoa > Chordata > Mammalia > Rodentia > Cricetidae > Phyllotis > Phyllotis vaccarum. The sequence continues at coordinate 67,717,085 of JARWLC010000017.1, read as the reverse complement.
CATAAATCCACCCACCTCTGCCTCCCAAGTGCCAGGATGAAAGACATGGGCACCAAAGAGGGCATGTTTGCTGTTCTTGCATAAATTAGAATCCAGTTTCCAGCACTCACCACAGGAAGCCTGTAACTCCAGTCCCAGGAGGTCTGTATCTTCTAGTCTCCATGTGCAACTGCATGGATGTGGCAAACACACATAGACATAAGCATGTGCATAAGTAAAATAAGTCTTTTTAAAAAAATAAAAAAATATATGTTCTGGTAAACTAACAGCACAACCCAATTCCCTGACTGTAGGAAGATAGTAGAGATTGAAATAGCAATTTGCTTTAAATTTGGATTCTTGATTGTGATCCCCCCCCACCCAGCAGATCCCACATGTGTCTTCAAGAACTGATGCCCATTCTTATCATGGTAGGAACAAACCAAGAGTCAAGTCATGACAATGTAAGGGTGTTGTGTGGCAGCTTCCTCTCTATGTTATAGTGAGATTATGTTACATTGTAAATAATTGCCATGCCTACTGGTTTAATAAAAATACTTATTGGCCTAATGTAGACAGGAAGTGTGGGCAGGGCTAACAGACAAAAAAAAACTCTGGGAACAGGAAAAAACAGAGCAGAAATGCCACAGAGATGCCAGAGAAGCAGATACAGAGGACACTTATGCTGCTCTGAGAAAAGGTACCAAGCCACATGGCTTGAACAGGATAAGAATCATGAGTAAGTTTATGAGCAAGGGCTACCAAGACTGGGCCCCAGGTCAATCAGCATACAATTAATACAAGCATTTGTGTGTTTCAGTAGGACTATAGGACTGTGGGTCTGCAGGTCCGGGCCATGAAGCTAGGATGGACCATAGTACAACACTATGTCTCCTACCAAAGACCACAGAATACACAAAAACAGGAAGAGACTACTGCATCCCGTTGATGACTTAATGAGCTCACCCAAATCCAAAACCTTTTTTATATTTTTAAAATGTAAAAAACATGCTAGGTAGAAAACTTAGTGAATGGGGTACTCACCACATAAGTTTTAGGACCCCCTAAAATCCAAGTGTAGTGAGAATTTTAATAATAAAAACCTACCAACAACTGCAGCACCCTAGTCCAGAGGCAACTAAGAGGTGAGTGCACCCCAATACCCAGGCCAAGCAGAGACTGTAGTCTCTGAAGCCAGGCTCAGGGACACAGCTCCTGGCTCCCCACCCACACCCAGCTCCACCCTAAACCAATAAAAGCTGGGAGAGTCCCCAGCAAACACAGATGTAGGGAATCCCACAAGCCAAACCCTGCCCCAACTGCAAACTGCATCATCATGCACCTATAATTGGAGACCCCAAGGCCCCTGGTCCACTGCCAACTAAGAGTGACCCCCTGTGACAGCTGGAGACACACAACCCCCGGACCCACAACTTACTGACAGCTGACCAAGAGCTGACTAAGAGTGAACTGAGGAAGCAATGGGCAGACACCAGTGCAAGAATACATATAACAACATAAAGAACAATAAGACACCACCAGAGGAAGCTGGTGGTTCTACATCGTCAAGACCTGAGCATAACAATGAAGAGGAAACGGAAACAACCTTCAAAACAACTTCATGAAGGTAATAGAAGCTTTTAAAAAGGGATATAAAAAACTCCCTTAAAGAAATAGAAGAAAATACAAACAAATTGGAAGAGATGAACAAATCGCTGAAAGAAAATAAAGAAAATCAATAAAAACAAAACAGACAGGTGAAAGAAACATTCTGAGAAATAGAAATTGAAATAGAAGCAATAAAGAAGGCACAAACCAAGGCAAAACTGGAAATAGAAATCTGCAAGAAATGAACCAGAACCACCGATGCAAGTATAACCAACAGAATGCAAGAGAAGGAAGAGAAACTCTCTGGAGTAGAAGATTAAATAGTGGAAATAGATATGTCAGTTAAATAAAACACTAAACCAAAAAAAAGTCATAACACAAAAGATCCAGGAAATTAGGAACCCCATGAAAAGACCAAACCTGAGAATAATTGCAATCAAAGAAGAACACCAGCTCAAAGGCACAGAAAATATACTCAGCAAAATCATGGAAGAAGACTTTCCCAACCTAAAGAAGGAAATACTTATGAAGATGCAAGAAGCTTACAGAACACCAAATATAATAAATAGATCCCCCCCCAAAAAAAGTCTGCTCACCACATAATAATCAAACCACTAAACCTACAGAACAAAGAAAAAATACTAAGAGCTGCAAAGGAAAAAGGCCAAATTACCTATGAAGGCAGAGCCATCAGAATAACACCAGACTATTCAGTGGAAACAATGAAAGCAAGAAGGTCCTGCTCAGATGTTATACAGACACTAAAAGAACATGGCTGTCAACCCAGACTACTATACCCAGCAAAATTATCAATCAACATAAATGGAGTAAACAAAATATTTTATGACAAAACCAGATTTAAACAATGCCCATCCACAAATCCTACCCTACAGAAAGCACTAGAAGGAAAACTCCAACCTAAGGAAACCAGATACACCCATGAAACCACAAGCAATCAATAATGCCACAAAAGAAAAACCCAAAGAAGGGAAATAAACACATGATATCACCAAAAATAACAGGAAGTAACAATCAGTGGTGATTAATATCCCTTAATATCAAAAGACTCAATTCACCTATAAAAAGGCACATGATGGATAAAAAAACAGAAGCCATCCTTCTGCTGCATACAAGAAACACACCTCAACTTCAAAGAGACACAGGCTCAGAGTAAAGGTTTGGGAAACAACTTTCCAATCAAATAATCCTAAGAAACAAGCTGGTGTAGCCATCCTAATATCTAACAAAATAGATCTCAAACTAAAATCAATCAAAAGAGACCAAGATGGACATGACTTATTCATCTCAGGAAAAAATCACCAAAATGAAGTCTCAATGCTGAATATTTAATGCCCCAAACACATGGGCACCTACATATGTAAAAGGAACACTACCAAATCTTAAACCTCACATCAAACCCCCACACTATTTATTAGTGGGAGACTTCAATACCCCACTTTCACCCTTGGATGGGTCAACCAGACAGAAACTCAGCAGAGAAATAAGGGGTCTAACAGATGTTATATCCCAAATGGACATAATAGATATATACAGAACCTTCCACCCAAATACAAAGGAATATACATATTTCTCAGCACCCCATGGAACTTTCTCTAAAATTGAACACATACTCGGTCATAAATCAAATATCAATAAACACACAAAAAATGGGAATAACCTCGTGTATCATATCAGAACACCATGGTCTAAAGATAAAGTTCAACAATAATAAAAATCACAGACAGCCTACAAATTCATGGAAACTGAACATCTCTCAATTGAACCACCTCTGCATCAAGGAAGAAATTAAAAAAGGAATCAAAGGCTTCCTAGAATTTAATGAAAATGAATGTACAACATACCCAAACTTACGGGACACAGTAAAAGCAGTGTTAAGAGGAAAACTCACAGCACTAGATGCCTGTATGAAAAACCTAGAGAAATCTTACACAAGAGACCTAACTGCACCGCTGAAGGCTTTAGAACAATTAGAAGCAAACTCACCTAGACGGAGTAGATGGCAGGAAATAATCAAACTGAGGGATGAAATCAATATAATAGAAGCAAAGAGAACAATACAAAGAATCAATGAATCGAAGAGATTTTTTGAAAAGTCAACAAGACACATAAACCCTTATTCAGACTAACCAAAAGGCAGAGAGAGATCCAAATTAACTGAATCAGAAAGGAAAAGGAAGACATAAAGAGAGAGACCCAGGAAACCCAGGGAACTATCAGTTTATAATTTGAAAATCTATACTCCACTGAAATGGAAAACCTAAAAGAAATGGACAGATTTCTGGACAGATAACACTTAACTAAAATTAAATCAAGATCAGATAAATGACCTAAACAGACCTATAACCACAAATGAAATTAGAGCTGCTTTTTAGAAGCTTTCCAAATTAAAAAAAGCCAAGGACCAGATGATTTCAGTATAGAATTCTACCAAGCATTCAAAGAAGAATTAATACCAATACTCCTCAAACAGTTCCATAAAGTAGAAACTGAAGGAACATTGCCGAACTCTTTGTATGAGGCCACAATCACCCTGATTTCCAAGCCACTCAAAGATACAACAAAGAAAGAGAATTATAAACCAATCCCTCTCATGAACATTGACGCAGAAATACTCAATAAAATTCTGGCAAACAGAATCCAACAACATATTTTAAAAAAAAAAAATCATCCACCACGATCAAGTAGGCTTCATCCCAGAAATGCAGGGATGGTTCAACATATGAAAAACTTTGAGTCATACAACATATAAACAAACCAAAAGAAAAAAAAACACATGATCATCTCCTTTGAGGCTGAAAAAGCCTTTGACAAAATTCAATATTCCTTCACGATAAATGTCCTGGAGAGATCAGGAATACAGGGAAAATACCCAAGTATAATAAAGGCAATATACAGCAAGTCAACACCCAACATCAAACTAAATGGAGAAACACTCAAAGCAATCCCACTAAAATCAGGAACAAGACAGGGCTGTACTCTCTCTCCTTATCTATTCAATATAGTTCTCAAAGTTTTGTCTAAGGCAATAAGAGAACAAAAGGAGATGAAGGGGATACAAACTGGAAAGGAAGAAGTCAAACCATCTCTATTTGCAGATGATATGATCATATACATAAGTGATCCCCAAAATTCTACCAGGGAACTCCTGCAGCTGAGAGACACCTTCAGCAATGTAGCAGGATACAAGATTACTCAAAAAAAAATAATAACCCTCGTATATGCTAAGGATAAAAGGGCTGAAAAAGAAATAAGGGAAACATCATCCTTTATAATAGCTGCAAATAGCATAAATATCTTGGTGTAACTCTAACAAAGGAAGTAGCTGACCTGTTTGACAAAAACTTTAAGTCACTGAAGAAAGACATTGAAGAGGATTTCAGAAATGGAAAGACCCCCCATGCTCCTGGATAGGTAGGATCAGCATAGTAAAAATGACAATTTTACTAAAAGCAATCTACAGATTCAATGCAATCTGCATCAAAATCCCAACACAATTTTTTACAGACCTTGAAAGAACAATACTCAACTTCATATGGAATAACAGGAAACCCAGGATTGCCAAAACAGTCCTGTTCAATAAGAGAACTTCAGGAGGAATCACCATTCCTGACTTAAAGCTATACCATAGAGCTACAGCAATAAAAAATAACCTAGTACTGGAATAAAAACAGACTCGTGGATCAATGGAATCAAATCCAAGACACCAACATTAACCCACCCACTTATGAACACCCGATTTTTGACAAAGAGGCCAAAAATATTCAATGGAAAAAAAGACAGTATCTTCAACGAATGGTGTTGGCATAACTGAATGGTAGTATGTAGAAGAATGAAAATAGATCCAAACCTGTTGCCCTGCGCAAAACTCAAATCCAAGTGGATCAAAGGCCTCAACATAAACCCAGATACACTGAATGTGATAGAAAAGAAAATGGGAAATATCCTCCAATGCATTGGCACAGGTGACCACATCCTAAATATAACACCAGTAGCACAGACACTAAGAACAACAATCAATAAGTGGGACCTCCTGAAACTGAGAAGCTTCTGTAAGGCAAAGGACACTGTGGGAGATTAAGTTATTCCACTGTAAATAATTGTCCCACTCACTGGTTTAATAAAAGGCACTGATTGGCCAAAGGCAGATAGGAAGTGTGGGCGAGGCTAACAGTCTAGAAGACTCTAGGAACAGGCGGAACAGGGCAGAAGACCAGTGAGAATCCAGAGGAAGCAGAGGACATCTATGGTACTCTGAGAAAAGGTACCGAGCCACATGGCTGAATAGGATAAGAGTCATGGGTTAGATGAAGGGTAAAGAGTTAGCAAGTTATATGCCTGGGCCTTATGCCGATCAGCCAAAACCTATTGTAAGTACCTGAGTGTCTCTGCAGGTCTGTGGGTCTTCGGATCTAAACCTTGAGGCTAGGCCCGAAAATCCCGGCCAGAAACCTCTTACTACAAATGGCAGCCCAACATGGGTAAAATATACTCACATAGAGCCATAGAAAGCTTAAAAAACAGTCTAGAGCACAGGAACTGAAGCCCAAAGCAGCTTCCGAGTTGTGTCTCTGAAGTGCCCCTCGGTAAAGAGACTGAGTGGTGTATGGGATTAAATTATAAAATGCTGTGTTTGCTACATACAACTTAAGGTGAACAAGGCCAGTTCCTGAGTCTAGATGTAAGCAAAGAGCTCTGTATGGTGGATTTAAGGTTTCTATTAATAAGGACAAAAAGAGAATAGAGTCAAAGATGGCTTCTTAGTGTCGATATTTTCTTGGATCAGCTCTGTTTGCCAGAGGCAAACTGAGGCCTGGCTTTTTGAAGAGAAACTTCCTGATTCAGCCTTACAGGCAAAATACTTGTGAGTCTTTTAAGAGGCCCTGCTGCCTAATACTTAAATGGAGTTAACGAGCAGCAGATGGCAAAGCTTTACTTGGTAAGTATATGGACCCTAAAATTCCCAGAGTACCTGGGTTAAAAAGATAAATTCTATGAAATTAGAGTAGGAGCTGGGTGGAGCCATCCGTCCATCCTACCAATCCTGGCAGATTAAAGGTGTGTTCAGAAATAGAAAGAAATAGAAGAATCTGGGTAGAGTCAATCACCCTAGCCAAGCAAAGGTGTGGTCAGAGACAGAAAAAGTTAAGAAATAAATATACAGTAAAGACAGTTTTTAGAAAGATCTCAAAAAAAAAAAAGTCTAAGTGGTTTAGAGTGTGTTGAAAACATAGGCTTAGAGAGAGAAAAAAAAGTAGAGAAAGCCCTTAAAAAAGAAAGAGTAAAATAAATAAATAAATAAACAAACAAACAAATAAATAAATAAATAAGCCACATAAAGATGGAAAACACAAAGAATGTCTGGATACTGTATGTTATTGTCTTATCTTTAAGCTTCTTGACTGAAAGTGAAATAGTAAAAGCTGACAAAAGAAATTATATAATATAAATTATATAAATGCTGTTGGATTAATTCAACTTATATGACTTGTAAATAAGTTTACCTTAAAATTGAAATGCAAAGATATGCTACTTTGGAGAAGAGGTGTTTTTTTTTTATTTCCACAGAAAATGAGAGGCTCTGGATTTATTTCTGGATAAAGAACATAAAGTTTGATAGAGGAAGACCACCTGAAAAAATCTCCAATGGAAATGGATGGACCAGATGACTGAGCATTTCAGAGCACCCCTGTTGAAGTTTCCTGAGCTCTGTAGCCAGAACAATTTCAAGGAGACTGGATGACTACTTACAGACTACTCCACTAAAGACTTGTGCATAATCCTACATTTTTCTTTGGATTCCTATGGGATTGCCAGCACCCCCATTCAGCAGGAAGTAGCCCAGAGAACAAGGCCCACATTCCCAAAACATGGATTATGGATGTTTGGTTTATTTACAGTGTTGTTTATAAGTTGTTATAGATAAGGGGGGGGGGGAGAATAGTAGATTTGGAGTTCTTTTTGTTTTAAAAAGAGAAAGGGGGATTGAGAAAAGAGGTTAGGCCCAAAAGTCTGGGACAGAAACCTCCTACTACAGGACACAGATAATAAGACAAAACAACAGCCTACAGAATGAGAAAAGATCTTCACAAATCCTACATCTGACAGAAGACTGATCTCTAAACTACATAGAGAACTCAAGAAAGTAGAACCCAAAAACCTAAACAAACCAATTAAAAAATAGGTTCAGAACTAAAAAGGGGCATTCTCAACAGAATTATAACTGACTGAAAGGCACTTAAAAAATTGTTCAACATCTTTAGCCATCAGAGAAATGCAAATCAAAACAACTCTGAGATACCACCTTACACCTGTCAGAATGGCTAAGATCAAAAACACAGATGACAGCCTATGCTGGAGAGGATGTGTAACAAGAGAAGCATTCCTCCATTGTTGGTGGGAGTGTAAACTTGTATAGCCACTCTGGAGTGCAGTATGGTGGTTCCTCAGAAAACTGGGAATCAATCTCCCCGAGGATCCAGCAATACCACTATTGATCATATACCCAAAGGATGCACATTTGTACCCCAAAGACACTAACTCAACTATGATCATAGCAGCATTATTTGTAATAGCTAGAACCTGGAAACAACCTAGATGCCCCTCAACTAAAGAATGGATTAACAAATTGTGGTACATCTACACAATGGAGTACTTACTACTCAGTCTTAAAAAAAATGACATCTTAAAATTTGCAGACAAATGGATGAAGAGGTATCACAAGCCCAAGATGATAGGCATGGTATATACTTACTTATAAGTGGATTTTAGACAAAAAGCAAAGAATATCCAAGCTACAAACCACAACCCCTGAACAACTTAGGATCAGAAGGAATTTAAGAGAGACATCCAGAGATTCCCCTAAGAAGAGAAAATAGAGAAGACCACCTTAGCAAATTGAGATCATAACAAGTTGTAACAAAGAAGAGGTAAGAATCATGAGAGAAGATGGTTGCATGAGAGGAGTAACAAAGAGGGAGAAAAGAGATGGACATCTTGATAGAGGAAGCCAATGTGGGGTTGGAAAGAGACCGGATGCTAGGGAAACCTCCAAGAACTCACAAGATGTCCCCGGCTAGGTCTCCAACCAATAGTGGAGGGGGGGCCTAAACAGGACTTCCCCTATAAGCAAATGAATGACCATCCTAAGTGTCATCACAGAGCCTACATCCAACAATGAATAGAGGTGGAGGCAGAGATCCATGGCTGGGCTCTGAGGAGCTCACTGAATCAAGAACCAACCTGGGGAACCATGGGAAAAGGAGCTAGGCCCTCCAAGGAAGACAACTGTTGATTGGCATAGACAGTATGTGGAGCCTCCAGGGGTGGGATCAGGCTGTGTTCCTGTGAATGGGATGGCAGCTTGGAGCCCCTTCCCTGCAGAGGAACACCTAACATAGTCTTGACTCTGGGATGAGGGACTTGGAGTGGATGTGCCATGCTGAGACTTCTTGCCCTTTTGGGGGAGGGGATGGGGGATGGGGTGGGAAGAGGCCGAAGTCAGACTGGGAGGGATTGGGAAGAGGGTGGGGTGGGTGAGCAGGGGGATAGATGTAAAAAAAAAAAGACCTTTTTTAAAGTAAATAAATTATAAAATAATATTGTTATTAATAAAAACCCAGAGCCAGATATCAAGATAAATGGTGAAAGAGACCAAGGATCAAGCCACCTCTACCTCTCATTTCACCAACTCCTCTGTTGAACTGGGTAGGGGAAATCCTGTCTCTAGGAATTCTCAGGCTGAATCGGCTGAGATCCCGCCTCCACCTCCCATGTGCTAGGATTAAAGGTGTGAACTACCACCACTGCCTGGCTGTTTCTCCTTTAGACAGATTCAATCTGGAGTAGCCCGAAGTTGTCTTAAACTCCTGATCTTCCTGCTTCCTCCTCCCAAGTGCTGGTACTAAAGGTGTGAGCCGCTACTGTCTGGATCTATGGCTAAGTAGTGTCTGGCTCCGCCCTCTGATCTGCCGACAAGCTTTATTTGTCAGAACACAAACAAAATATGGCCACATCTAATCACTAAAGGCATGCCTGTGCCAGACAGTGGTGACTCACCCCTTGAATCCTACCATTGGGAGGTAGAGGCAGGTGGATCCCTGTGAGTTCAAAGTCAGCCTGGTCTGCTAAGTGAGTTCCAGGACAGCCAGGACTGTTACACAGAGAAACCTTGTCTCAAAAAAAAAAAAAAAAAACCACCTGTAACCCAGTGATCCAGTGATGGGAGACAAAGACAGGAAGACAGGAAGGGTTCCTTGAGGTTACTGACCAATCAATGAAGTCAAATCAACAAGTTTCAAATCTAGTGAGAAACCCTGTCTCTATAAATGAGGAGGTCATGGGAGGGCTGCCCCATTTTGAACTGAAGCAGAAGAGCACTGGGTTAGGAGTTGAGGGAGGTGACAGAGGGAATGGGAGGGTAGGGAGGAAGGGAAATCATGGTCAGGATGGTAAATAGATGAATCCATTTAATAAGTAAATAGTAGAGATGGAACAATTGAGAAACGATTTTAACCCTTGGTCCAAAATATGCAGTTACACAACACAAGAGCAAACAGACACACGATATAAAACCCATCCGTGACAGAAGATCTTGTAATTATATGTACTATGACCTTCCCCTGTCCTATCTGCCTACAGGCCTGTCATCTCACTAGATGGGATAGGCTGGTCATTTCTTGAGATTAAAATCTAGACAGCATTAAGGCTAACCTACTGTGTAAGGCCTTAGTCTATAGAAAGGACATGAAGAAACATTTACACTGAATACCGTAAGTGCATCCTAACTGCTGACGTTTATCCAGGCAGACGTTCACTGCCTGTTGTTCTTCCAGAGGACAGATGACTAACAGCCAGATGGCTAAGACTCAGCTGAGCAACAGCCAAATATAGCCCTGATTGCAGATAAAAACAGTTGTTAACGGGAGGACATTGAGCTGAAATTAATCGCACAAGTATTAGAAACATACAGCCCTATCAGTATTAAATTGCTTATCTTTTTATGTGTTCCTAGCAAGTCAAAGTTCAATCTTTGATAACAGTACAGAAATCCAGAAATAAGTATAATAATGTTTATTGATCTGTTCCCAGTTTCAGCACAAAAGCCTGGGTTCTGGGAATCTCTGTGTAATAATTAAGGAGATGAATAGAGATGAAGGACAGAAGAGGGAATTTAATACCTGAGACCATATAAAGTATGGATAAAAGGATTCATTGACCCCTAAGTCTGTCTCCTAAGAATTAACAAGAGCTTTTTAATTGTGTGTGTGTCTGTCTGTCTGTCTGTCTGTGTAATATGTGTATTGTAATATGTGTGTGTGCAGTTGCACCCAACCTTATGAACATATGTGTCTTCCTCTACTCCTTTTACATCTTTTGTATACTTTTTAATCTTATTAAGTTTTAAAATCTATTTTGGGGTGTGTGTTACTCTGCATACATATGGAAATGAGACTGAGAACACCTTCTCCCCTTTAACTGTGTAGGTCCCACGTATGGAACTCAAGTCTTCAGACGTGACCACAAGTGCCTTGACCCACTGTGCATACTAGATTCAAATTTTATGTCACAATCTTTTTAATATTTATTTTTAATTGTGTGTATGGGGACAAGGTTATACTTGAGTGCAGTTGCGCATTCAGGCCAGAAGAGGGAGACAGACCGCTATAACTAGTTACAGGTCCTTGTCAACAGCCAGAAACAGATGCTGGAGATGAGAAATACACATTCTTAGCCGCTGACCCCTCTCTCCAGTCCGCCCCTTTCCGTTTGTAGATATGCTCTTTTATTGTAATGTGTATAAGTGTTTTGTCTGAGTGCATGTATACACACTGCATGCATGCTCGGCGCCCAGAGAGATTAGAATGAGTGTTGAAAACCCTCAAATTGGAATTACACACAGTTGTGAGCCACTATGAGTGCTAGAAACAGAGCCCAACTGCCCTGAAACAGAAGGAAATGCTCTTAACTAGCCCATTAGCCCCTAACTCTCCTCTCCCCATCTTAGTGTGTGCACGTGTGCGCGCGCCCATACCTGCACAGGTATAAAGCATCTTTTATTAAGATAAGACCTTTCACTGAGTCAACTGCGCGGGTCTCATAGGAGCTCCAGAGACTAAAGTATAGCAATCACGGAGCCTGCATAGGTCTGTGCTAGGTTCTCTGCATACACGTTACAGTTGTTTAGTTTGGGGATTTTGTGCAACTCCTAACCGCGGGGGTAGGGGCTGTCTCTGGCTCTTTGCCTGCTATTGGGACCCTTTCCCTCTTCCTAGGCTGCCTCATCCTGCCTTGATGTGAGGACTTGTGCCTAGCCTTATTGCTTGTTATGTTAATGTCCTGTTGATATCCCTAGGAGGCCTTCTCTTTCCTGAAGGGAAATGGGGGAGCCGTAGATAGGGGGATGGGTAATGAGAAGAACGGAGTGAGGGAAAACTGAGGTTGGGGTGTATTATGTGAGAGAATAATAAAAATAAAATTTAAAATTATCATTGGGTATTTAAAAAGATAGGGTCTCTCAATTGATATGTTCTTTTCATTTGTCCACATGTAGTGTATGTGCATGCGTGTGTGTTCAGGTCTGCACATGAGGTTAGGGAGGTTCTTGGGTTATGTGTACGCATGCCTGGAGAGGCCCCAGGTAGGTGTTGAGGGTCTTCCCTGTCACCACGTGTTCTAGTTTGACTTCGCTTGCTGTAATTAGCCATGATCTTGACCCCTTGGCTCATACAATGTCTCCTCCTCCTTTTCAGCCGGACTAGGAGCTCCACTCGGCGATTAGCTGACGATCTCTGCAATCGCTGAATGAAGGTTCTATAATGATAATTAGGGTGGTCATTCATTTGATTATAGTTCAGGCCCTCTTTCCACTATTGCTTGGAGTCTTAGCTGGGCTCATCTTTGTGGGTTCTGGGGTGTTTCCCTAGCACCTGGTTTCTCTCTAACCCCACAATGGCTCCCTCTATCAAGGTATCTCTTTCCTTGATTCCCTCTCTGAGCCTCCCCCAACTCAACCATCTCATTCCCTCAAGATCTCGTCCCACCTCCTCTTGTCCCCTCCCTCTTGTGGTCCTAATTTACTCAGGAGATATTATCTACTTCCCTTTCCAGAGGGATCCATGGATGTCTCTTAGGTTCTTCTTGTTGCCTAGCTGCTCAGAGGTTGCGGATTGTAGCCTGGTTATTTGTTGCTTTGCATCTAACTGGGAGCTCACTGACTCGGAATTGACAGCTGAGGAACCTGCCTGGGATGAACGAGGCCTTCTGAATGTGGATAACAAATGGCATTTTGTAGGACCTCTGGCAGTGGAGCCAGAATTTATTCCTAGTACATGAATTGGTTTCTTGGAGCCGTTCCCTATAGCGGAACATTTTGCTCAGCCTCGACACTGCAGGGGGCAGGAGGGGAGCTCTGTCCTACCTCAGCTGGATATGCCAGACCGAATTGACTCTTATACGAAGTAAGAAAAGTCAGAAACATTATGGATTCACAGCTTCACAGAGTACTGAGAAGTGGCGGAGACCTTAGCTACTAAGTATGCGATTGCCATCCTCTGCCAGGAAGATCTAGCTTTGGGAGTTCCTAAAAGTCGGAGTCTGGACATGGAAACAAGAATGGAAAAGAGGTGGTGAAATCTGAAAGTAGTGTGTTCCGTATAGTAATGCCAGGAAGAAGCAGAAGGGATGCCAACCATCCTCAGTTCTGCCTCCTGGGAACTAACATACAGAAGGAACAGTGGTGGGGATTAAAAGGTGGAAGGCAAGACCCGTGCACAGCCAAGCCGTCTTGGAGTTTAGAAGTTTTCTCTGGATTTGGCAGCACATGATTGATAAGGATAAGAAAGCAGTTGTTGCCTGGGGGCAGTTTCACGTCCAGTCCAAAGATTCATCATACCCGCTGTTCTTTGAAGCCAAGATAATGGAGAACGTGACACACAGAAGCTGACAAGTCTGGACAAAAAGATGGAGCTGGTTCTTTCAGGGTTAGGAATTCTGGGTGGTGCCCCAGTGATAGGGAGCAGGATGATGCTAACCTGGCGGGTGACAACAGGCTCATTACCACGTCCCAGTAAATGCTGAAAATATCCTAATCACCTTGGTGTCTCAGCCTTGAATAGAGTTATTATTTACCTGAGTGCTTAAGTGAGTGTCATGTGCACGCACAGAGTTGAGCAAGAATCCAATCCGAAACTGAGATACAAAAATGAAGGCTTCAATGGCAAAGCTTTCACCCTCTTGCTAGGGCATCTCCTTTCCGAGGAGATGCTGCCTCTAAAGTTGGAGGAAGTGGGTTACAGGCTCTTGAAGGGCATATTTTCTTCCCTAGCTCCTTCTTGTGCGTCTTCCTGACTCCATGAGATGAGCTATTATATTCCATCACAGACTCCTGACTCACCACACACCTCAAGCTATGGATCCAAATAACTATGGACTGAAACCCTGAGAAAATGAGCAAAAATACTTTTTTTTTCTCTTTAGCTTATTTTTCTCAGGTCTTTTAGCAACAGAAAACTGTCTAGCACCGATAGCTGAGGTGGTTGCTGTCTCTATACCGAATGCTGTGATTCACAGGCTTTCGGAACTTGATTTGTGCTAAATGGTTAGGAAACCTACAAACTCATGGAACTACCGGCTGAAAATTGAACCGAGAAAGAAATCAAAGTATTTCAAAGGAAACTGGGAAGGTTTTAGAACTGAATGAAAGTGAAAATACAACATATCCAAACTTGGGGCACACAATGGAGGCAATTTTAGGGGACAAGCTGATCCTACTCTGTACCTACATCAAAACACTAGAGTTTATGCATCAATAGCTTCAGATAAAGCTGAAAGCTCTAGAAAAAAAAAATGATACCCAAAAAGAAAGAGTAACTGCCAAAAAACAAACTCAGGGATGAAATCAGTAAGATAGAAATTTAAAAAAACAGAAAAAAGCAATATAGAGAATACTGGGGGGGGGGGGGGGCTCGCATGCCAGGAAACTGGAAAACCTAAAAGAAAGGGATGATTTTTTTTCTCTTTTGAATGTTCTTAATTTAAATAGGATTATATCACTTTCTCTCCCTAAACCCTCAGCCCCTCTTCCCTGAGCCCCTGCCATGTCGAGTTAATAGCATTTTTATTTTATTATATTTATAACGTGCTGAGGTGAACAGTCAATTTACTTTTGATGAACATACATCATTATTTTGCCATACGGCAGCTTTAAATGCTTGGGGAAAAGAGTCTAGAACCAGGACCAACAACTGAGCCACATACTAGGGTCGAGCAAAGTTCAAAAGAAACTTTTACTGACTTCGTACAGAGATTGACTAAAGCAGTATCCTGAGCAGTGTTAGGTCCAGAAACAACTACCTAAATCTTTGGCTTTTGACAATGCTAGCTTAAAATGCAAAAAGATACTTAATGCTCCTGAAGTTCAAATCATTGCCCCTAAAAGAATAGCTCTAATGTACAATCAATGATGAGTTTTAGGTAACACAAGCAGTTTCTAAAGTCATGGGGAGAAATCAAGATGCGAAATGATTTAATTGTAAATCAGGCCATGTAAAAAAAATATATACACAAGACACTCATAAAACATGTTTCTTCTAAAAATGTCTCAAACAAAAATCCCTTGCCTTCTAAATTATACAAAATATGCGATAAAGTCAGACATTAAACCAACCAATATAAATTAATGAAAAACAAATAAGACAGCCCTTTACCATTAAAAAACACTTTCTGGAGACCTCAAGAGGCCTCCAAATTACAAGTCCCAAAATCAAACATAGTCCAATCATTCCCAGTCACTATTTTACAAAAAAAAAAAAAAACCTCCTCCCCAAAATTATTAAAAAGTACAGTGCCTAACATAAAAAATCATACTACACTAAATAATACAATAACTTTTTTAAAAAATCAAAATTAAAAAAATATGTAAAACAAATGTTCTAACAAACTTCCATAAACAAATGCCAAAATTAAAAATACCAACAAATAACATTATAATTCAAAGTTTACTGAACACTAAGGCTAACATATCAATAATAACACCACAATCATGGATATTCAAAATAGCCTATACAAAATTTTCTAAAAATTAAAACCATATCTCAAATAAATCAAAACACAAAATATGGCATTTAAATGTTTTGTTATTTAAAATTCGGCTGAGAGAGCAAACAAAAAAGGGGGGAAGGAGGCATACATACACCAGTTCCTAAACCAGTTCCTAAACTGGCCTAGCCATGCCCCAAATACTGTGTCATGAAATATCCTGTTTACTCCATCTATGCTGATTGAGAGTTTTGTTGGGTATAATAGTCTGGGCTAGCATTTGTGGTCTCTTAATGTCTATATAACATCTGACCAGAACCTTCTGCCTTTCGTTGTTTTCATCGAGTACTCTGGAGTTTTTCTAATGGGTCTGTCTTTATAGGTAACTTGGCCTTTCTCTTTTACATCTCTTAATATTTTTTCTATAATCTATAGGTTTAGATTAAGTAGAGAGCTGAATTTTGGAGGGTCTAGTCTATTTGGTGTTCTGTAAGCATCTTGTATCTTTACAGGCATTTTCTTCTTTAGGTTGGGAAAGTTTTCTTCTATCATTTTTGTTGAATATATTTTCTGTGCCTTTGAGCTGGTATTCTTTTCCTTCTTCAATTCCAATTATTCTCAGGTTTAGTCTTCTCATGGTGTCCCATATTTCCTGGATGTTTTGTGTTATGGCTTTTTTGGCTTTAGTGTGTTTTTTTCCCACTAATATATCTATTTCCACTATGAAAACTTCTACCCCAGAGATTCTCTCTTCCATCTCTTGCATTCTGTTGTTAATGTTTGCATCTGTAGTTCTGGTTCATTTTTTCAGATTTTCTATTTCCTACCTTGTCTCTGCTTGTGTCTTCTTTATTGTTTTTATTTCAATTTTTAAATCTTGAAATGTTTCCTTCACCTGTTTGATTGCTTTTTCTTGGTTTTCTTGAATTTGTTTTTTCTTAAGGGATTTGTTCATCTCTTCCAACTTTTTGTTTGTTTTTTTCGCTATTTCTTTAAGGGAGTTTTTTAATTTCCTCTTTTAAGACTTCTATTATCTTCATGAAATTATTTTTATGGTCATTTCCCATCCCGACCCGTGGGATTTCAATGGGGTCCTTGACACCTGTAGAGAGAGAAGGGGGAGGGGCAGATGACGCCAAGAAATGACCACAAGATGTAAATCTCTGTTCAAGTGGTCGATCTTTTTAATTTCTAGGCTGCTTATATATGCTTTTGCAATGCTGCAGGTGCGGGGAGAAAAGGGGGAGAAGGGAGGGTTAGTGAGGGGGCAAAACTTGGCTTAGTGTTTGGCAGTTACGAGCCAAGGTCAGTGTGCTCCTTAGTAGTTTCTTCCAAGGACTGTCTTGATCTAAAGAATGCTGTCCTAATCTAAAGGATGACAAAGGAGAGACTTCTTTAATTGACTCTTGGCTAGTGAACCAGCCCCTAACATTTTCCTCCCTTTATTTAAACTGTAGGATGGATGAAGCTCAAGCCAACTTGAGGACATTAATCCTAGAGGGGAAGCAGAAGTCCCAAGCCCTTTTCTTGTCCTATAAGGCTGTTACAGAAGATGATTCATGCTGCTCAGGCTGAGGCTGATCACAGCCTGTATTATCAGGGCCAGCCGGCATGTTTTGCAAGGGAGAGAATTGATATATACTGAACCTCTATGCTCTTGGACATGCTTCTTGAGAGACCCAAATGCAGAATACTTGGTCCTCTCTCTGCAGTTCCAACTACTCCCTTTGAAAGGGTGTCTGCACCTGCCAGGGGCAGGCGTGTGCCAGTTTGGGTTGCGACACAGTCCCTGTAGGGACCCCATCATTTCCAGGCTCTTCAGAGCCTTGGTCTGCTAGTTCAAGGCAATGGTAGTGGACCTGAATAGGTTTAGATGCCAGGGAGTCGATCTGCTGTTTAATGAAGCTGGTCAGTTAATTAACAATCCAAGGGCCAAATAAAATCAAAAGTGATAGTCCTAAAAAGGGTCCTAGGATTGAGGGGAGCAAGGTGGTCAGCCAGGGGGAAGTGGAGAACCAGGTTTTAAACCATCCAACTTCCTTTTCTCTATCCCTTTCCTCTAGGCTTTCTCTAGCCTTGGTCATGCTATCTCTTGCAATTCTTGTATGGTCTGTATAAAAACAACACTCTTCCTTAAGGGCAGCACAAAGTCACATAAGTCAGGATAAAGGTCTGGCCACCATCCTTAATGGGTGACTTTAGATGTAGACCAAATTATGTCCCCTCTCCCCGTGGTGATCTGCCTGGCATGACTGAGAAGCTGATGGGGGTTAGGATGGCGTTGAATTCTTGCTGTCTCAAGGGGTGACATCAGGAGGAGCAGGCTCAGGAATCTCAGCATCCTCTTGGGCTGGAGTAGCAGCATCTGTTGAAAGAGACAGATCATCCTCAGGGGAAGTGAATCGCCCTCGAGTACAAGTGAGTAGTTTATTTGCCTAATCAATCACTCTGGCAGTCATCTTGGGGCTGATTGAGTTTGATCCAAGATGCAAGCTGAACCTTGTCCCCAAATGTCCCTGTGAGGGGGTTACGCCACATAGCCAGCAGGCGACTAGTGCCAGAGGGAATGTACCAATGTCTGTCTGCAGCTGAATGACCATCAGCATCCACTTTACTTCTCTGCCCCTTCTAGTGACCCTGTAGTCAGCATCTTCCCTTCCCAAGGGTCTCATTGCTGCTACGTCACCAACCTCTTCATCTCTAACATGCTGTCATGAGTCCACTTTTTGTCTGATCTCACCCTTTAGTGTCCTAGCTTCTTTCTTTTACATCATTAGACACAGTTTCTCAAGACCCCTTGGGACTTGCTGTCAGAGCTGTTATCATCTTACCATGCCTTTCATTAACATGGTAGTCTAGAGTTTTCCAGGTACCTTCCCGATCTCTGCTTTCTCCTCTGGATGTCCCTACCCAAACTCTCCCTCCCAGGCTTGGCTCACCTAGGTCACTCTTGTCTCTCCTCTGCTTTGGTGTGGTGTGGTCCTTGTCCCTGAGCTCTCTGTACTCTCTGCTCTCAGATGTTTGCTCCTTCGGCTCCTTCTCGTTCTTCTGCTTCTCTTCCCATTCCTCAACACTCGACCTTCCTCGACCTCCATTGGTTACTGGGCCCCCTTCTCCTCATCCCCTGCTTCCCCCTGGATAACAAGCCTCAACTTTAACTATGTCTGAACACTACTCATCTCAGCCTCACTCCCCCACCTCAGTGCTCAGCAGGAACCACAGTGTTAGCCCTGCACTTCCTCCCTGACAGGAGACCCTCACACAGCTCTCATGCATCTCACACCATCCTTGTGCACTGCATCCACATCTCACTGCTATTCCCCTGCACTCACAGCACCTTTATTCTACACCCTCTGCTGTTTTCCTTCCCTTTGCTCCCAATTTACCTTTTTATTTTCATTCCTCCAGATTTGAGGCCCAAGAACACAGTCTTAACTCTCATCGGATGCCCATCATTCCTTAGTGCAGACTCTTTTACGTCTGGGGTTAACTTTAATGTTGATATTCTGTGCTGCTGTTCCTCCTTTAATCTAGAGAAAAGCTTTAATGTTTAACATCCCTCCTGGTCTGTGTGTCGCCTTCCCGTGGATTCAGCATTGTCTGCTAGGTAAACATCATCTCCATCACGTACTTTCTCTTTCTTTTTCGTGTTCACTGCAGAACACTTTCATCCTCAATTTCCTGTGTATATTGCACCTGTTCTCAGCTCAGTACAGCCTATGTGGATCTTTATGGGGAGCCTATTTCAGGGATCCATCCGTTCCTTTAACCCTTCCATTTCTGCTCTCTTGGCACGTCCTTTCCTTCATCTGGAAATCTCTTCAGATCTGCATCTCTTCTTTACTTTGCTTCTTCCCCTCAGTGATTAACTTCTCCAGCTTTCCGTTCTGACATATACCTACTACTCACTGTCCCCAGCCATCTGCACACCCTCTTCCTCTTAGCTTCCAGCACTGATCTCTCCTTCCAGTTCTCTACTCTTTTCCTAATGTCATTTTTACAAGTTCTTAAAAATGAGCTTCACTGGTGTTACCACCACTGGCTTTTAATGTAGCTCTTGGCACATTCCCTGCAAGACCTCAGTGTGTCAACCAAAACAGTCAGTTAAATAATGCGCCACAAAGGTTTTATTTATATGTTTATTTCTTTTTAATCTCTATGAGTCACACCCTCAGAACTTTCAAATGCTTCTCTTCTACATAAAATCTAAACAATCTGCCCCACTCTGAGGTCTAATCTAACATTCATTTGCCTCTCTTGAATTTATCCCCAGACTCATAATCTTGCAACTTCATATCATGAGTAGATTAATAGATTTTATATATATATATATATATATATATATATATATATATATATATATATATATGTATATATATATATATATAGAGAGAGAGAGAGAGAGAGAGAGAGAATATTTAACTCCTAGACAGTCAGCTTTGGAAGCAGAGGTCATGTCTAACTCATTTTTGTATCTGTCTCGTTCTCTTATACCTTTAAAACAAATGTTAACGTTGGTCTATTTTTTGTGATGGGCTGAACCCAATAAGCATCAGAGGAGCCAAAAGAGGCTGTTCCTCTCAAACTGGAGGAAGTCAAAGGCAAGATGCTTAAGAAAGGAACTCTCACTTTCGCCTGACACCAGAAGCCTCCCTGCAGCTAAGCCCCAAGATAAAATCACAATAAGGCTCCTTGCCTGGTCTTTGTTAAAGGTGTCTTTACCAAGCCTTTCTGAGGTAGGCTTGACCAAGCACAGAGTCCTGTGTTCTGGATCTGTGCCAGGAGTCCCAGCAAACCTCGCCTGTGTCTCATTCTTATCAAAAGAGTTATTTCAAGGACCATGTCCTTGAAGAGGGTTTCTCTGCATTCCTCTGAGCAATTTCCCTGCAATTCTTCATAAAGTCTATTTTCCACAGCACATAAGATTTAAGCTTCTCAAGAAACCAAAGATTTACTCTCCTGTAATATTGTCCTCCTGTCCCAGGATCATCCCCCATCATATAGCATCTCTAAAGCAGGATCGCAGAAAGGAGTATAAAGTGGTGGCTGGTCAAATGGAGGAAATTGTTTTTTATATACATTAAGGAATTAACTGTTTATTATCTTCAAAGCGAGGGCGGGTAGACCTGTGACTGCTTGTCATGTTTACCGACAGAGTTTTTGCAGAAGGCTGACCATCTGGCATATTGATAGTCACAGAGAGACGGGCTGAAGGCGGGCTGAGAGGTTTGCTTCATAGCTTGTTCTCCCTGAGTTATGACCTTAAGCACATCTGGGATGTTTTTTGTGGACTCTCAAATGTCATTTATTAAATTCCATTAAGAGAATGTTGTTATGGGGACCTTTTCAGGCCAAAAATCCTATAATAATCATTGAGACAGTATCCTACTATTTTCTACTGGTTCTCATCTATCCTTATCTCCTATATAAACAATATTTTTAAATATTTTCCAGTGGTTCTCATCTATTGTTCCTTCTTGACATGTATCTCCTATATAAACAAATCTTTTTTTCTTAAACCTTAATTCTCATGCCTTGGATGCCGAGGAGTGAACCCGGAGCCTCTTTGAAACCTGAATTGTACAAATCCTGTGATGATATTGCCTGGTCACCTCTTATCTTACCATCTTCCCTTCCATCATCTCCAATCCTGTACCCCGATCTGTCTCTCAGGTGGGTGGGGTCCCGAGGCGATCATAAACTCCACTTGGCTGCCAAGTTTTCCTGGAAGACGACATTCTCTACCCTTATCAGGTGGTGGGGTCCTCAACATTGGGTGCCAATGTGTCCTGACCCACAGGACTTCAAAGGGGTCCCTGTCACCTGTAGAGAGAGAATGGGGGGAGGGGCGGGAGACACCGAGAAATGACCAGAAGACATAAATCTCTGTTCAAGTGTGCAATCTTTATTATTTCAAGGCTGCTTATATATGCTTTTGCAATGCTGCAGGTGTGGGGAGAAAGTGGGGAGAAGGGAGGGTTAGTGAGGGGGCAAAACTTGGCTTAGTGTTCAGCAGTTAGGAGCCAAGGTCAGTGTGCTTCCTAGTAGTTTCTTCCAAGGGCTGTCTTGATCTAAAGAACGCTGTCCTAATCTAAAGGATGACAAAGGAGGGAATTCTTTAGTTGACTCTTGGCTAGTGAATTGGCTCCTGGCGATTTCCTGATGTTTCTTCTGATTGGCGTGATCATGCCTTGTTGTAGAACCACCAGACTCTGGTGGTGCCATGTTGTTCTTTATGTTGCGATATGTGTTCTTGTACTGCTGTCTGTCCATTGCTTCCTTGGGTGAATGCAGGATTTGTCTCAGGGAGCTGATTTTGGTGCAATCTCTTCTGGCTGTGTCTGTATCTCAGGAAGCCACTCGTGGTCCAATCTGGGCTCTTGGTCCACTTAGAGGTAGCATATTCTGTGTCACAGTGAGCTGTTCTTGGTGCAATAAGAGCTGGCTTAGTTTCTGTCTCAGGAATCCAATCTTGGTTCAATATGAGCTCTTTATCCAGAAGGAATTCTTAACCCAATAGGTGATGAGGAACTTTGGGCCTCAGGTAGTTGCTAAGGATACCAAGTGATGGGATGGTTTGGGGTTTGAGGTGGAATTGGTAGGTGGGGGTGTTCAGTGAACTGGTAAGTTCTGACATCTATGCATGCTTTTTCCCTGCTGTCCTGAACTTAGAGGAGCTCTTTCCTCAATACTTTTTTCAGAGCCTTACCAACATCCTTATTCCTGAGAGTATAAATGAGGGGATTCAGGGTAGGGGTGATGATGCTGTAGAAAACAGAACCAACTTTGTCTTGCAGTGGAGTACGCTGGGACCTGGGCCTCATGTAGGAGAACACGCACGCACCAAACCAAAGAGAAACCACAATGAGATGGGAACTACATGTGGCAAAGGCATTTCTCTTACTCCCAGCTGATCGCATCTGAATGACACTGTGGAGAATGAATCCGTAGGATGTAGAGACAAGAATGATGGGGAGGAGCAGAAGTATAACACTGCAGGTGTAGACTGTGCTCTCATACATAGTGACATCACCACACACCAACTTCACAACAGCTGGGAATTCACAGTAGAAGTGGTGGATGGTTCTGGAACCACAGAAAGGGAAGCTCATCAGGATGGATGTGTGGATTAGGGAGTTCACAGATGCACTCAACCATGACATGACAGCCATCATCACCCCCACTCTTCTGCTCATGAGCACGGTGTAGCGTAAGGGGTGACAGATGGCAACATAGCGGTCATAGGACATGAGGGTCAGGAGGACACACTCCGCACCACCCACAGACAAGTACATGAAGTGCTGGGTGGCACAGCCCACAAACGAGATGGACTTCTTGCCAGACAGGTAGTTGCTAGCCATCTTGGGGATGGTGGTGGAGACGTGCATCAGATCCATGAGGGAGAGCTGGCTGAGCAAGAAGTACATGGGTGTGTGAAGACGGGGGTCAGAGCAGATGAGGAGGATGGTGAGGCTGTTGCCACTCACTGCAGAAAGGAAGAGCAGCATGATCAGGAGGAAAAGGCACAGGTGGCTGAAGGAGTAATCAAAGAGCCCTTGAAGGATGAAGTCTTCCAGAGAGGTCTGGTTCTGTCTCCACATGCTCCCTCCCTCAGCCCCTGAGAGAACAGGGAGAGGACAGAGGTGTGTTGCAAGAACTTCACAATGAACACTTTCTTTCTCATGAAAAATAATTCCTTATTTTACATATTTTAAATGTCTTTGTACATACTCACTAGATATGATACTAAGTCACATGTGGACATTTCATACAATAGAATATTTGTTTCTAATTATGAAGCAACTCTAATTATCCAAATGCTATTTTTAAAAAGAGAAATCTAAAATTCTCTCTCTTAAAAATCATCATCACTGTGAAGCTCCAGAATATTTACATCCTATTAAGAGCCCAACATGGGAAATGAGGTGATGTCTCCCCAAGTATAGCACAAGGTACCATGAAAACCTGACTACCCAAGATTGATCCCCGAGACTTGTGTAAAAATTATCAGATATAGATGTAGAGAGATGCTGTGAAATGTTGTCTTCAGGACTTAGTATACCCATTGCACTAATGAACGTAACCGCAATTAGGACAACCTTCACATAACCAAGCCAACAAAATCAACCAACACCCCACCAAAGAGCTACAAATAAAAGGGGTAAGTCACATGAAGGTGGGAGAGGAACATGTTGGGGGAATGGGAGGGAGGAGTCGGGGTGGGTATGATCAAGATACATATGGAATTGTCAGGGGAGATGGTGCTGTTTCTGAACCCTTATTTTCTTAAAAGATTAACAAGTTCTGGTTCCATAATGAACAGCCATATGATAGTCACTGTATTTCACATTGCTCTTATGTAGCAACAAGTAGAGTTTAAAGCAATGGTTCTCAACCTTCCTAATGGTGTGACCCTTTAATACAGTTCCTTGTATCATGGCGACCCCAGCCATAAAATTATTTTCATTTCTTATTCACAGCTGTAATTTTGCTACTGTGATGAATTGTAAATATTTTTGGTTGTGACTCACAGATTGAGAACCGCTGATTTAAAGAAAGACGAATGTGTAGGAAGATAAAACATAACAAAACAGGTCTATCCATACCCTCAGAAAATGAACAGGAGATGTCTCCTACATACAGTTGTGCCCATCAAATTGTGAATCACGGACAGGAGAAACGAGGATTGTAACATCTTATCACCAATCACCTATCTATACTTTATCCTTTCTCATCTGAATACTACTAAGATTGGCCATTTAATCTCCATGGTGAAGCATAACAAAAAAAATCTAAATTGGTCTTACAAGTATTACTCTATCTTCCTTGGTCCCCCCACCCCCATTGTTTAATAATAATGTCTTCCTGATTGAATTACTCCCTAAAACATGGAAGAGAGAACAGGCTTGTTACAATGTGGTTTCTTGGTCCCAGGTGGCCAGAGGCCCAGACCCACAGACCTGCAGCTCCAGACCCCTTAGCCGCCCGCCACTGCTCAGGCCCCCAGAAATGATTCAGACACTTATATTAGCTTTATGTTGTTTGGCCTATGGCTCAAGCACATTGCTAACTAGCTCTTACATCTTAAGAGGCTCCTGAGACACAGGAAGTGAACAAACTATACATCTAGGAAAGCTGTAACTTGCAAAAGTCTTGAGAGTTCCTTTCCACAGATGTATAAACAGTAAACAACTGAGGGCCAGAAGACTCTAATCTGCCATGTTGCTAAGAGACTCTCCTACTGACAGAGCTGGCTGCAGGCCATGCAGAGAGTTTCAGGGCTCTGTAGCTCTGGTGAATCATCACAACTGTTGGGGTGGGCTTTCTGGGATGCAGCTACTTTTGAGTTCTTTCTGGTCTTGCAAGTAGCCACTCCCCCCCCCCATACTCAAATAAATTCCTCGGGTCACTGAATTAAACTTTGCTATAATCTTTATTTTGCTCTGTATGGATTCTGGGGTGAGTAGATGGTGTGCTGCTGTGACTCCCTGGGGAAAAGTCTCACGCAATACTTATTACTAATGATCTACCAAGGTCCTCGCACATTTTAAATTATTTTCATGTTCAAGCAAAGCGCTCAGAACTAAAGGCATTCTTCAAGGAACAATTAAATCAGTGTAAGGTTATATATTTTTAGGCTGTACGTTGACCAATGCAGCTCAATGTCTTATCTTTACAGCCATCATTTTACGTGGCTATTTCAGTTCCTTCTGTGTGGATTCACATATGAACCTTAAGTCCAATAAGATGGATCATTGATGAAAGAACCTTCCCCGAGGTTTGAGAACCTGAGTTCAACCCATGGGGTCCAAATGATAGAAGAAGAAAGCTAAATCCTACAAGCTGTACTGTGGCCTCCAGGCATATGCCATTGGCAGGTCATGCACACACAAATTAATTAAGTAATTAATTTAAAAATAAATTAAAATGATACAATTTTAGAGACACAAATGAAGCTCTCCTGTGTTACCTCTAATTACTTCAGCAGTTCAGAGGTCTACACATATACATACTTAGCCAAATACTTCTAAATCTCTTACCTTATCCTTGTCCAGCCAATGGTCTCAATAGATACCTACACCAGAAGCCCTTGATTATCAGGCTCCATGCTTCCCCTAGGGATTTCCTGACATTTCCCATTCTTCTTCCAGCTCTTCAAAGACCTTTCTCTCTGCCTTCTATTAAATCTGTCCTCCTGTGCTGCCTCAGTGGCACTTTATGACTTAAGAAATAGATGACATTAACCAAATTACTAATAAGAGTTTCCAGTAGGTCTCATTCCCAGCCCAGTTGAAGAGAGGGAGGTGAGATTATAGGGAGCAAGGGGTCAAGACCCTGATGAGAAAACCCACAGAGACAGTTCACCTGACCTGTTGGGAGCTCACCGACTCCAGACTGACAGCTGGGGAACCTGCATGGGACCAAACCAGGCCCTCCAAATGTAGATGACAGTTGAATAGAATGGGCAGTTTGTGGTGCCTCTGGAAGTGAGACCAGAATTTATTCCTAGCTTTTTGGAGCTCATTTCCTACAGAGGAACACCTTGCCCAGCCTTGAATGGGGGTGGGGCATGTGACAGGAGAGCTTGGTCCTATCTCAATTGGATATGCAAGACTGTATTGACTCATCCTGGGAGTCCTTACTCTCTATGGGGAGTGGATGGGGTGGGATGGGGAAAAGCTGGAGGGGATGCCTGGGACGAGGGGCGGGGGTGGGAACAGTAGTTGGCATGTTAAAAAAATAAAATAAAGAGTTTCATTTAAAAAAGAGAGAGAGAGTTTTGAATATACTTCAAGCACATACCTGGGATTTCCTCAGCAGAGACCTGGGGTCAGAACAAGTGTATGTGTGCAGTGGTGCTGGCAGGAAGTATACACACAACACACACACACACACACACACTGGCTACTATTCTGCCACACAAGCCCTTTCTTTAGTGCACATCACACTTCCTTCTCTAACCCTGGACATCTTCACTTTCTAATGGAGGGGCATTAATCACCCTAATAACAGCACCACAAGAGCAACAGGACTCTCCCAGCCTGTGTCCTCACTCTGAACTCTTCCAGCGAAAGGTACCACTATCTTGCTCAGCTCTGTATCTTCATCAGCCTATTGGTAGGTTAGACTGAGCAGCAAGGCTTCTCCACCCATGCTGGCTGGACAGTGCAGCCTTGCCTACTGTTCTCTCTGACTCCGACTTCTACAGTGTAACCTTTCTATTCCAGCTCAAGAGGTTCGTCAACACAGATTTCCAGGGATGCAGTGCAGTTCTGATCATCCCATTCCAAAAGCCAAGAAAAAACAGGATTTAGATTTTCTTCCTGTTTGCATTCCAAAATCACCCTTTATAGAGATACTCAGCCTCCGTTCCTAAGGGTGAATTCGGCAGAGCCAGTCAAAAAGCCCCTTCCTGACTACAAAGGCCACTAGACACCAGAACGGACTCGGTCTGGTGTGAGCCAGACATGAGAAAACAGGAACAGTTTCTACGGAAATGAAACCTCTCCAGGCACAGAGGACATGTGATGCCAGCTGAGCCAAGACAACACTAAATTGCCAGCAGAGGGACCCTCCCACAAAGAGTGCAATCTGGACCTCTCCTGAGAACATCTATCCCAGAAACCAACCATTATTTGCTCTGCCCTTTCAGAAATGATTCACCTAAGACTTTGTTTACCTAATGTTTGTTTGTGGGCTCAGGGGAATAAGGTCGGCAGAAAGAGTTGGCCCTGGGGATAATGCAGGAATATTCTCACTGGGGATCAATTAACCGTGTTGAGTACCATTGCTAGAGAGGGGTTTCTTATTATGGAATAAACATCTCTCTTGCCTCTTTTATCCAACCCTTTTACAAAGTCTAAGCAAACATCTGAAAAGGAGGGTGTCCCTACAGTGCCCAAGAGTGAACAAAGCACTGATTTCTAAAGAATCCATCATTGTGAGTGCAAGGTTCAATGCTGGCAGACACTGCTCAGCTATTGCCACCCTGTGGGTGGCAAGCAGCTTTGGCAGTCACTCAGACCATTAGAAAGGCTCAGATCTCTCCCTCTTGAGTGACTATAAACAGCATAGGAAAGGTAGAGAGGTGGGCAGCCAGCCTATTACAGGCTTTTAGCTCTATCTCTCCATACAAGTCCATGGGTGATGGGATTCCACACTCCCCACAGATGACCGTACCCTCCAAAATCCAATCTTACACCTGCTTAAGCTTCTTTGAAGGACAATTTCTGATCTTCCTACTATAAAAGACTGATTCGGGTGCTGAAGGTGTGGCTCAGTTGGTGAAGTGAAACCCAATGGGACTAAGCTTGTTGCCCAACTCCTAATGTAAAAAGTAGCATACACAGTGGAGAAATGAAGGAAAGTAAAAAAAAAAAAAAAAAAAAAAACTAAGTGTCAGGTGACTAAGGAAGCACCTGATGTAAACCTACGGTCTCTGGGTGCACTCATATACAGAATCAAGTACACATAAAGAAACAGGGATATTTATTGCTGTCTCCCAACACCCAAAACTGAGGGTGCAAGGCTCCCTGAATTATTATTTTGTTTTCAGGATCCCAAAATAGCTCAGGCTCAAACAACAGACCACCTCTCAAGATGGCGCCTGACTATAGCACTCTGAATTAAATATGGAGAGCAGTGAAACTGATTTCTTCTGCAGTGCTAACCTACCACACAGAAATGATTCTCACACCAATCTCCACACTGGAATTAAAGATTGTAAGAACAGGGTTTCCTCCTGTGCATTAACTGCCAGTCTTTTGATGCCTAGGGTATCTGGTTTGTGTGTGTGTGTGTGTGTGTGTGTGTGTGTGTGTGTGTGTGTGTGTGTGTGTGTGTGTGTGGTGTGTTCTATGAATGTGTACATATTTTTTTAATATACCCATGTGTGTCCACAGATGTGGAAGATGGAAGTAAGAGCTGGATTTTTCTCCAGCGGAATTCCACCGTGTTTCCTAAAGATGGAGTTCCTCAATGAATTTAGACCTTTCTAATATGATTAGATTGGCTGGCCAGGAAACCTCAGGGATCATTCTGTCTCCCCATACCCCACATAGGATTGGGGTTATAGGTGTTCATGACCATGTCCAACGTTTTACATAGGTAATGTAACCTGCCTAGCAGACATGGAACCCTGAGCATCATATAAATCAAATGTACTGTCACATGCCTGTAATCCCAAGTGGAAACAGGCAGATCAGAAATTCAAGGTCATATTTGGCTTACACAGCAGGTTTGAGGTCAACTTGATCTACATTAAGACTCTGTCTCAAAAACGATGGCAAGGCAGATGAAATGGCCAATGTGTATGAAAGTAGGAAATGAGCAGAACTGGTAGTCAGTTATAGAAAGGCTTCCCTGGTTCTGATTGTTTTCTAAGTATTCTCAGCCCAGTCTACAAGAGGAGTAAGGAAGAAGAGATCTGTGTTTGGAAAGCATCATTCTTTCCACTGTGCAGAAGAAGCATCAAGAATAGGGACCCAGGTCATTGCAGTGGAGCTGGAGAGACGGTTGCACTGATTAGGGCACCTGTAGCTCTAAAATGAAGACCTGAGTTTGGTCCTCGGAACCCATGTACCAGTCAGACATGGCAGATGCATCTGTGATCCCAGATTCCTATGAACAGATGAGAAGTGGAGACAGGGCGGTCCTCTCCCTAGGGATATACAGATTTATTATTTCAACCCCCTCCAAAAAAGCTTTTGTATTTTCTGAGAGTTTGTTGTTGCCTTTTGATGGGTAATCAGACACATTTGGATTAGAACCTATCACTCACAATAGCATAGGATAAATTAACCTCCTCCATGCCTCAGAAATCCTATCCAGCCAGCTTATAGGCTAGATCTTATATATAAAATACAGGTATCTGAGACACTGTGATTGTTTTGATGTGAGTTCTGGACAAGAGACATGAGATCTGAATGTCATCATTGGAGAATGATTTTACGGAAGGGATATTGGAAGTAAGACAGAGCTGGAGGAAGCTCTACAGAATTAAGCTTGGGTTGGGGAGATGTTGCAGGACTGCTGTGGAACAAAGAAATCAAAAGCATTTCAAAAAAGATGTGATATTTCATAAAGACAAATCCCAAAAGCCCATCAAAGCACTTGGCTGATAACATACACTCAGTAAATATCCATGAGACTTAGCACACATAAAAACTGTACATGCATGTTTTCACTAAGAACACATACAGGCAGGCATAGCAGTGCATACTTTTCAACCCAGCCCTCTGGAGGACAAAGACAGTGGATCTCTGAGTTCAAGCCAGCCAGTGAGTACCAAACCAGTCAAAGATGCATGGTGAGACCCTGCTTCAAAATATACACACATATACAAAACATGTTATTCATTCTCTCTGGATTTATTTCATATGAGAATGAGCTCTTATTAATTTTATTTGTATGGCGGATTTAGAGGTCAAAGAACAGACTTTCCTTGTGTGGGTCCTGGGGACTGAATTCATGACGTCAGGCTTGGCAGCAAGCTTCCTTCACCCACTGAGCAATCTCCTCAGGCCCTCTCTGAGTTTTTGTCTACTGAGTAAAAAAAGCTTTAAAGGTCATAAATGTGGCTTTCCTATCATATATCCTTTCTTCTTTATTTATTACCTGTGCGTGTGTATCTTTGTAGATAACTGCTATAGCATACATGTGGAATTCAGATAACAGCTTTCAGGAGTCAGTTGTGTCCCTCAGACCATGCGGGTTATGAGGATCAAATTTGAACTGTCGGCACCTTTGAAGCAAGAACCTTTTTTCTATTTTGAGCCATCCTGCTGGCCCGCATTCACCCTTTCTTCGGAAACTTTCCTTAATCTACACACTTTCAATAACAAGCTCCGTGTCTATCTAAGTTAGGGCTTCTATTTTTGTGAAGGGACCACAAGATCAAGGCAAATCTTATAAAGGAAAATACTTAATGAGGGGAGGCTTACAGCTTGAGAGGTTTAGTCCATTATCATCATGACAGTGTGCAGGCAGACATGGTGCTGGATAAAGACCTGAGAGTTTTACATCGTGATCCACAGGCAACAGGAAGTGAACTGAGCCCCACACTTGGCATAGCTTGAGCATAAGAGACCTCAAAGCCCAGCCCCACAGTAACACATTTCCTCCAATAAGGCCAAACCTACCTGCAGCAAGGCCACACCTCCTAGTAGTGCCTCTCCCTATAGGACAAGCTTTCAAACACATCAGTCTATGGGACCATTCCTATTCAGAGGACCCCAGTGACCCAATTTTGCACTCTCTTTTGGTATGCTTTACCTATTTTAAACTAGCAAAAACAATACTTCTAAAAAGCTCTTGTTTCACTACCATACCACTAACCTTTATGTATCTCCTTTGCATTTTTTCTTCTCTTTCTCTGTCTGTGACTTCCTGTATCTCCCTTTACCATGTGGTGTGGTGTGGTGTGTGTGTGTGTGTGTGTGTGTGTGTGTGTGTGTGTGTGTGTGTGTGTGTGTATGCCAGATCTCAACCATGGATATTACCCTTCTGGAGTCATCCACACTCTTAGAGCCTCCTTGACCTGTAATCGCCCATTCCTCCAGGCTAACCAGACTGGGAGCCACAGGCATGAGCTAGTCTTGCCCCTCTGCAACACTGAGATTACCATCTTATGCCACCAGGTCAGGTTTTTTGACACAAGTTCTAGGGATAGAACTCAGCGCATGCTTGCACAACAAGCGCTTACCAACTAAGATGCCATTCTGTATGAATTCTCTGGAGACATCTTTTAATATTGTTCCCCAGTCATCAAGCATCTTACTGAAACATAATATATGGTATGGCCTTCTGGGGGAAAATATTATAATAGTCATCTTAGAGATTAAAATTCTATTCATGGCCTCAAAGAGCATCAGAAATCTGGATCTTAAAAGTCTTAGTATTTTTGCAAGGTCAATGTAAGGAGAATATTCTACCCAACACTGTATCAAGGGCAACTATAATTTTAGGCCCCGGTCAATAATATCCCTCCTCAACATTCTCTTCAGAGCCTTAGCCACATCCTTATTCCTGAGAGTATAAATGAGGGGATTCAGGGTGGGGGTGATGATGCTGTAGAAAACAGAACCAACTTTGTCTTGCAGTGGAGTACGCTGGGACCTGGGCCTCATGTAGGAGAACACGCACGCACCAAACCAAAGAGAAACCACAATGAGATGGGAACTACATGTGGCAAAGGCATTTCTCTTACTCCCAGCTGATTGCATCTGAATGACACTGTGGAGAATGAATCCATAGGATGTAGAGACAAGAATGATGGGGAGGAGCAGAAGTATAACGCTGGAGATGTACACTGTGCTCTCATATGTAGTGATATCACCACACACCAACTTCGCAACAGCTGGAAATTCACAGTAGAAGTGGTGGATGGTTCTCGAACCACAGAAAGGGAAGCTCATCAGGATGGATGTGTGGATTAGGGAGTTCACAGATGCACTCAACCATGACATGACAGCCATCATCACCCCCACACTTCTGCTCATGAGCACAGTGTAGCGTAAGGGGTGACAGATGGCAACATAGCGGTCATAGGACATGAGGGTCAGGAGGACACACTCCGCACCACCCACGGACAAGTACAGGAAGTGCTGGGTGGCACAGCCCACAAACGAGATGGACTTCTTGCCAGACAGGTAGTTGCTAGCCATCTTGGGGATGGTGGTGGAGACGTGCATCAGATCCATGAGGGACAGCTGGCTGAGCAAGAAGTACATGGGTGTGTGAAGACGGGGGTCAGAGCAGATGAGGAGGATGGTGAGGCTGTTGCCACTCACTGCAGAAAGGAAGAGCAGCATGATCAGGAGGAAAAGGCACAGGTGGCTGAAGGAGTCATCAAAGAGCCCTTGAAGGATGAAGTCTTCCAGAGAGGTCTGGTTCTGCCTCCACATGCTCCCTCCCTCAGCCCCTGAGAGAACAGGGAGAGGACAGAGGTGTGTTGCAAGAACTTCACAATGAACACTTTCTTTCTCATGAAAAGTAATTCCTTATTTTACATATTTTAAATGTCTTTGTACATACTCACTAGATATGATACTAAGTCACATGTGGACATTTCATACAATAGAATATTTGTTTCTAATTATGAAGCAACTCTAATTATCCAAATGCTATTTTTAAAAAGAGAAATCTAAAATTCTCTCTCTTAAAAATCATCATCACTGTGAAGCTCCAGAATATTTACATCCTATTAAGAGCCCAACATGGGAAATGAGGTGATGTCTCCCCAAGTATAGCACAAGGTACCATGAAAACCTGACTACCCAAGATTGATCCCTGAGACTTGTGTAAAAATTATCAGATATAGATGTAGAGAGATGCTGTGAAATGTTGTCTTCAGGACTTAGTATACCCATTGCACTAATGAACGTAACCGCAATTAGGACAACCTTCACATAACCAAGCCAACAAAATCAACCAACACCCCACCAAAGAGCTACAAATAAAAGGGGTAAGTCACATGAAGGTGGGAGAGGAACATGTTGGGGGAATGGGAGGGAGGAGTCGGGGTGGGTATGATCAAGATACATATGGAATTGTCAGGGGAGATGGTGCTGTTTCTGAACCCTTATTTTCTTAAAAGATTAACAAGTTCTGGTTCCATAATGAACAGCCATATGATAGTCACTGTATTTCACATTGCTCTTATGTAGCAACAAGTAGAGTTTAAAGCAATGGTTCTCAACCTTCCTAATGGTGTGACCCTTTAATACAGTTCCTTGTATCATGGCGACCCCAGCCATAAAATTATTTTCATTTCTTATTCACAGCTGTAATTTTGCTACTGTGATGAATTGTAAATATTTTTGGTTGTGACTCACAGATTGAGAACCGCTGATTTAAAGAAAGACGAATGTGTAGGAAGATAAAACATAACAAAACAGGTCTATCCATACCCTCAGAAAATGAACAGGAGATGTCTCCTACATACAGTTGTGCCCATCAAATTGTGAATCACGGACAGGAGAAACGAGGATTGTAACATCTTATCACCAATCACCTATCTATACTTTATCCTTTCTCATCTGAATACTACTAAGATTGGCCATTTAATCTCCATGGTGAAGCATAACAAAAAAAATCTAAATTGGTCTTACAAGTATTACTCTATCTTCCTTGGTCCCCCCACCCCCATTGTTTAATAATAATAATGTCTTCCTGATTGAATTACTCCCTAAAACATGGAAGAGAGAACAGGCTTGTTACAATGTGGTTTCTTGGTCCCAGGTGGCCAGAGGCCCAGACCCACAGACCTGCAGCTCTAGACCCCTTAGCCGCCCGCCATTGCTCAGGCCCCCAGAAATGATTCAGACCCTTATATTAGCTTTATGTTGTTTGGCCTATGGCTCAAGCACATTGCTAACTAGCTCTTACATCTTAAGAGGCTCCTGAGACACAGGAAGTGAACAAACTATACATCTAGGAAAGCTGTAACTTGCAAAAGTCTTGAGAGTTCCTTTCCACAGATGTATAAACAGTAAACAACTGAGGGCCAGAAGACTCTAATCTGCCATGTTGCTAAGAGACTCTCCTACTGACAGAGCTGGCTGCAGGCCATGCAGAGAGTTTCAGGGCTCTGTAGCTCTGGTGAATCATCACAACTGTTGGGGTGGGCTTTCTGGGATGCAGCTACTTTTGAGTTCTTCCTGGTCTTGCAAGTAGC
The DNA here is from genome assembly GCA_033318265.1 of Phyllotis vaccarum. Lineage (NCBI taxonomy): Eukaryota > Metazoa > Chordata > Mammalia > Rodentia > Cricetidae > Phyllotis > Phyllotis vaccarum. The sequence continues at coordinate 67,682,767 of JARWLC010000017.1, read as the reverse complement.
CACTCCCCCCCCCCCATACTCAAATAAATTCCTCGGGTCACTGAATTAAACTTTGCTATAATCTTTATTTTGCTCTGTATGGATTCTGGGGTGAGTAGATGGTGTGCTGCTGTGACTCCCTGGGGAAAAGTCTCACGCAATACTTATTACTAATGATCTACCAAGGTCCTCGCACATTTTAAATTATTTTCATGTTCAAGCAAAGCGCTCAGAACTAAAGGCATTAAATCAGTGTAAGGTTATATATTTTTAGGCTGTACGTTGACCAATGCAGCTCAATGTCTTATCTTTACAGCCATCATTTTACGTGGCTATTTCAGTTCCTTCTGTGTGGATTCACATATGAACCTTAAGTCCAATAAGATGGATCATTGATGAAAGAACCTTCCCCGAGGTTTGAGAACCTGAGTTCAACCCATGGGGTCCAAATGATAGAAGAAGAAAGCTAAATCCTACAAGCTGTACTGTGGCCTCCAGGCATATGCCATTGGCAGGTCATGCACACACAAATTAATTAAGTAATTAATTTAAAAATAAATTAAAATGATACAATTTTAGAGACACAAATGAAGCTCTCCTGTGCTACCTCTAATTACTTCAGCAGTTCAGAGGTCTACACATATACATACTTAGCCAAATACTTCTAAATCTCTTACCTTATCCTTGTCCAGCCAATGGTCTCAATAGATACCTACACCAGAAGCCCTTGATTATCAGGCTCCATGCTTCCCCTAGGGATTTCCTGACATTTCCCATTCTTCTTCCAGCTCTTCAAAGACCTTTCTCTCTGCCTTCTATTAAATCTGTCCTCCTGTGCTGCCTCAGTGGCACTTTATGACTTAAGAAATAGATGACATTAACCAAATTACTAATAAGAGTTTCCAGTAGGTCTCATTCCCAGCCCAGTTGAAGAGAGGGAGGTGAGATTATAGGGAGCAAGGGGTCAAGACCCTGATGAGAAAACCCACAGAGACAGTTCACCTGACCTGTTGGGAGCTCACCGACTCTAGACTGACAGCTGAGGAACCTGCATGGGACCAAACCAGGCCCTCCGAATGTAGATGACAGTTGAATAGAATGGGAAGTTTGTGGTGCCTCTGGAAGTGAGACCAGAATTTATTACTAGCTTTTTAGAGCTCATTTCCAACAGAGGAACACATTGCCCAGCCTTGAATGGGGGTGGGGCATGTGACAGGAGAGCTTGGTCCTATCTCAATTGGATATGCAAGACTGTATTGACTCATCCTGGGAGTCCTTACTCTCTATGAGGAGTGGATGGGGTGGGATGGGGAAAAGCTAGAGGGGATGCCTGGGACGAGGGGCGGGGGTGGGAACAGTGGTTGGCATGTTAAAAAAATAAAATAAAATAAAGAGTTTCTTTAAAAAGAGAGAGAGTTTTGATTATACTTCAAGCACATACCTGGGATTTCCTCAGCAGAGACCTGGGGTCAGAACAAGTGTATGTGTGCAGTGGTGCTGGCAGGAGTATACACACAACACACACACACACACACACACACACACTGGCTACTATTCTGCCACACAAGCCCTTTCTTTAGTGCACATCACACTTCCTTCTCTAACCCTGGACATCTTCACTTTCTAATGGAGGGGCATTAATCACCCTAATAACAGCACCACAAGAGCAACAGGACTCTCCCAGCCTGTGTCCTCACTCTGAACTCTTCCAGCGAAAGGTACCACTATCTTGCTCAGCTCTGTATCTTCATCAGCCTATTGGTAGGTTAGACTGAGCAGCAAGGCTTCTCCACCCATGCTGGCTGGACAGTGCAGCCTTGCCTACTGTTCTCTCTGACTCCGACTTCTACAGTGTAACCTTTCTATTCCAGCTCAAGAGGTTCGTCAACACAGATTTCCAGGGATGCAGTGCAGTTCTGATCATCCCATTCCAAAAGCCAAGAAAAAACAGGATTTAGATTTTCTTCCTGTTTGCATTCTGAAATCACCCTTTATAGAGATACTCAGCCTCCGTTCCTAAGGGTGAATTCGGCAGAGCCAGTCAAAAAGCCCCTTCCTGACTCTACAAAGGCCACTAGACACCAGAACGGACTCGGTCTGGTGTGAGCCAGACATAAGAAAACAGGAACAGTTTCTACGGAAATGAAACCTCTCCAGGCACAGAGGACATGTGATGCCAGCTGAGCCAAGACAACACTAAATTACCAGCAGAGGGACCCTCCCACAAAGAGTGCAATCTGGACCTCTCCTGAGAACATCTATCCCAGAAACCAACCATTATTTGTTCTGCCCTTTCAGAAATGACTCACCTAAGACTTTGTTTACCTAATGTTTGTTTGTGGGCTCAGGGGAATAAGGTCGGCAGAAAGAGTTGGCCCTGGGGATAATGCAGGAATATTCTCACTGGGGATCAATTAACCGTGTTGAGTACCATTGCTAGAGAGGGGTTTCTTATTATGGAATAAACATCTCTCTTGCCTCTTTTATCCAACCCTTTTACAAAGTCTAAGCAAACATCTGAAAAGGAGGGTGTCCCTACAGTGCCCAAGAGTGAACAAAGCACTGATTTCTAAAGAATCCATCATTGTGAGTGCAAGGTTCAATGCTGGCAGACACTGCTCAGCTATTGCCACCCTGTGGGTGGCAAGCAGCTTTGGCAGTCACTCAGACCATTAGAAAGGCTCAGATCTCTCCCTCTTGAGTGACTATAAACAGCATAGGAAAGGTAGAGAGGTGGGCAGCCAGCCTATTACAGGCTTTTAGCTCTATCTCTCCATACAAGTCCACAGGTGATGGGATTCCACACTCCCCACAGATAACCATACCCTCCAAAATCCAATCTTACACCTGCTTAAGCTTCTTTGAAGGACAATTTCTGATCTTCCTACTATAAAAGACTGATTCGGGTGCTGAAGGTGTGGCTCAGTTGGTGAAGTGAAACCCAATGGGACTAAGCTTGTTGCCCAACTCCTAATGTAAAAAGTAGCATACACAGTGGAGAAATGAAGGAAAGTAAAAAAAAAAAAAAAAAAAAAAAAAAAAAAAAAAAAAACACCTACTACTTGCCATCAAGCTCAGTCAGTGAGCTCTAGGTTCCATCAAAGACCTTATTTCAAAAATATTAAGTGTCAGGTGACTAAGGAAGCACCTGATGTAAACCTATGGTCTCTGGGTGCACTCATATACAGAATCAAGTACACATAAAGAAACAGGGATATTTATTGCTGTCTCCCAACACCCAAAACTGAGGGTGCAAGGCTCCCTGAATTATTATTTTGTTTTCAGGATCCCAAAATAGCTCAGGCTCAAACAACAGACCACCTCTCAAGATGGCGCCTGACTATAGCACTCTGAATTAAATATGGAGAGCAGTGAAACTGATTTCTTCTGCAGTGCTAACCTACCACACAGAAATGATTCTCACACCAATCTCCACACTGGAATTAAAGATTGTAAGAATAGGGTTTCCTCCTGTGCATTAACTGCCAGTCTTTTGATGCCTAGGGTATCTGGTTTGTGTGTGTAGGTGTGTGTGTGTGTGTGTGTGTGTGTGTGTGTGTGTGTGTGTGTGTGTGTGTGTTGTGGTGTGGTGTGTTCTATGAATGTGTACATATTTTTTTAATATACCCATGTGTGTCCACAGATGTGGAAGATGGAAGTAAGAGCTGGATTTTTCTCCAGCGGAATTCCACCGTGTTTCCTAAAGATGGAGTTCCTCAATGAATTTAGACCTTTCTAATATGATTAGATTGGCTGGCCAGGAAACCTCAGGGATCATTCTGTCTCCCCATACCCCACATAGGATTGGGGTTATAGGTGTTCATGACCATGTCCAACGTTTTACATAGGTAATGTAACCTGCCTAGCAGACATGGAACCCTGAGCATCATATAAATCAAATGTACTGTCACATGCCTGTAATCCCAAGTGGAAACAGGCAGATCAGAAATTCAAGGTCATATTTGGCTTACACAGCAGGTTTGAGGTCAACTTGATCTACATTAAGACTCTGTCTCAAAAACGATGGCAAGGCAGATGAAATGGCCACTGTGTATGAAAGTAGGAGATGAGCAGAACTGGTAGTCAGTTATAGAAAGGCTTCCCTGGTTCTGATTGTTTTCTAAGTATTCTCAGCCCAGTCTACAAGAGGAGTAAGGAAGAAGAGATCTGTGTTTGGAAAGCATCATTCTTTCCACTGTGCAGAAGAAGCATCAAGAATAGGGACCCAGGTCACTGCAGTGGAGCTGGAGAGACGGTTGCAGTGATTAGGGCACCTGTAGCTCTAAAATGAAGACCTGAGTTTGTTCCTCGGAACCCATGTACCAGTCAGACATGGCAGATGCATCTGTGATCCCAGATTCCTATGAACAGATGAGAAGTGGAGACAGGGCGGTCCTCTCCCTAGGGATATACAGATTTATTATTTCAACCCCCTCCAAAAAATCTTTTGTATTTTCTGAGAGTTTGTTGTTGCCTTTTGATGGGTAATCAGACACATTTGGATTAGAACCTATCACTCACAAATACTATAGCATAGGATAAATTAACCTCCTCCATGTCTCAGAAATCCTATCCAGCCAGCTTATAGGCTAGATCTTATATATAAAATACAGGTATCTGAGACACTGTGATTGTTTTGATGTGAGTTCTGGACAAGAGACATGAGATCTGAATGTCATCATTGGAGAATGATTTTACGGAAGGGATATTGGAAGTAAGACAGAGCTGGAGGAAGCTCTACAGAATTAAGCTTGGGTTGGGAAGATGTTGCAGGACTGCTGTGGAACAAAGAAATCAAAAGCATTTCAAAAAATATGTGATATTTCATAAAGACAAATCCCAAAAGCCCATCAAAGCACTTGGCTGATAACATACACTCAGGAAATATCCATGAGACTTAGCACACATAAAAACTGTACATGCATGCTTTCACTAAGAACACATACAGGCAGGCATAGCGGTGCATACTTTTCAACCCAGCCCTCTGGAGGACAAAGACAGTGGATCTCTGAGTTCAAGCCAGCCAGTGAGTACCAAACCAGTCAAAGATGCATGCTGAGACCCTGCTTCAAAATATACACACATATACAAAACATGTTATTCATTCTCTCTGGATTTATTTCATATGAGAATGAGCTCTTATTAATTTTATTTGTATGGCGGATTTAGAGGTCAAAGAACAGACTTTCCTTGTGTGGGTCCTGGGGACTGAATTCATGACGTCAGGCTTGGCAGCAAGCTTCCTTCACCCACTGAGCAATCTCCTCAGGCCCTCTCTGAGTTTTTGTCTACTGAGTAAAAAAAGCTTTAAAGGTCATAAATGTGGCTTTCCTATCATATATCCTTTCTTCTTTATTTATTACCTGTGCGTGTGTATCTGTGTAGATAAACTGCTATAGCACGCATGTGGAATTCAGATAACAGCTTTCAGGAGTCAATTGTGTCCCTCAGACCATGCGGGTTATGAGGATCAAATTTGAACTGTCGGCACCTTTGAAGCAAGAACCTTTTTTCTGTTTTGAGCCATCCTGCTGGCCCACATTCACCCTTTCTTCGGAAATTTTCCTTAATCTACACACTTTCAATAACGAGCACCGTGTCTATCTCGGTTAGGGCTTCTATTTTTGTGAAGGGACGCAAGGATCAAGGCAACTCTTATAAAGGAAAATACTTAATGAGGGGAGGCTTACAGCTTGAGAGGTTTAGTCCATTATCATCATGACAGTGTGCAGGCAGACATGGTGCTGGATAAAGACCTGAGAGTTTTACATCATGATCCACGGGCAACAGGAAGTGAACTGAGCCCCACACTTGGCATAGCTTGAGCATAAGAGACCTCAAAGCCCAGCCCCACAGTAACACATTTCCTCCAATAAGGCCAAACCTACCTGCAGCAAGGCCACACCTCCTAGTAGTGCCTCTCCCTATAGGACAAGCTTTCAAACACATCAGTCTATGGGACCATTCCTATTCAGAGGACCCCAGTGACCCAATTTTGCACTCTCTTTTGGTATGCTTTACCTATTTTAAACTAGCGAAAACAATACTTCTAAAAGGCTCTTGTTTCACTACCATACCACTAACCTTTATGTATCTCCTTTGCATTTTTTCTTCTCTTTCTCTGTCTGTGACTTCCTGTATCTCCCTTTACCATGTGGTGTGGTGTGGTGTGTGTCTGTGTGTGTGTGTGTGTGTCTGTGTGTGTGTGTGTCTGTGTGTGTATGTGTGTACACCAGATCTCAACCATGGATATTACCCTTCTAGAGTCATCCACACTCTTAGAGCCTCCTTGACCTGTAATCGCCCATTCCTCCAGGCTAACCAGACTGGGAGCCACAGGCATGAGCTAGTCTTCCCCCTCTGCAGCACTGAGATTACCATCTTATGCCAACAGGTCAGGTTTCTTGACACAAGTTCTAGGGATAGAACACAGCGCATATTTGCACAACAAGCGCTTACCAACTAAGCTGCCATCCTGTATGAATTCTTCTAGAGAAATCTTTTAATATTGTTCCCCAGTCATCAAGCATCTTACTGAAACATAATATATGGTATGGCTTTCTGAGGAAAAATATTATAATAGTCATCTTAGAGGTTAAAATTCTATTCATGGCCTCAAAGAGCATCAGAAATCTGGATCTTAAAAGTCTTAGTATTTTTGCAAGGTCAATGTAAGGAGTATATTCTACCCAACACTGTATCAGGTGCAACTATAATTTTAGGCCCCGGTCAATAATATCCCTCCTCAACATTCTCTTCAGAGCCTTAGCCACATCCTTATTCCTGAGAGTATAAATGAGGGGATTCAGGGTGGGGGTGATGATGCTGTAGAAAACAGAACCAACTTTGTCTTGCAGTGGAGTACGATGGGACCTGGGCCTCATGTAGGAGAACACGCACGCACCAAACCAAAGAGAAACCACAATGAGATGGGAACTACATGTGGCAAAGGCATTTCTCTTACTCCCAGCTGATCGCATCTGAATGACACTGTGGAGAATGAATCCATAGGATGTAGAGACAAGAATGATGGGGAGGAGCAGAAGTATAATGCTGGAGATGTAGACTGTGCTCTCATACATAGTGATATCACCACACACCAACTTCAAAACAGCTGGAAATTCACAGTAGAAGTGGTGGATGGTTCTCGAACCACAGAAAGGGAAGCTCATCAGGATGGATGTGTGGATTAGGGAGTTCACAGATGCACTCAACCATGACATGACAGCCATCATCACCCCCACTCTTCTGCTCATGAGCACGGTGTAGCGTAAGGGGTGACAGATGGCAACATAGCGGTCATAGGACATGAGGGTCAGGAGGACACACTCCGCACCACCTAGGGACAAGTACAGGAAGTGCTGAGTGGCACAACCCACAAACGAGATGGACTTCTTGCCAGACAGGTAGTTGCTAGCCATCTTGGGGATGGTGGTGGAGACGTGCATCAGATCCATGAGGGACAGCTGGCTGAGCAAGAAGTACATGGGTGTGTGAAGACGGGGGTCAGAGCAGATGAGGAGGATGGTGAGGCTGTTGCCACTCACTGCAGAAAGGAAGAGCAGCATGATCAGGAGGAAAAGGCACAGGTGGCTGAAGGAGTCATCAAAGAGCCCTTGAAGGATGAAGTCTTCCAGAGAGGTCTGGTTCTTCCTCCACATGCTCCCTCCCTCAGCCCCTGAGGGAGCAGGGAAAGGAAAGGGGTGTGATGCAAGAGAACACAATTCAGAAATACGTTAGAAAAATAATTTTGTATTCATTTTTAATTTTCATCAGGTATATCTGTTGTATATGCAGGGAACAAAAGCCTTTAGAGACCAGCTCTAGGGTCTTTCTCTCTCGGGGTCTGAGGAAGACTCTACCACCAGAGAGGATATCTTCTTCTCTGAGGGTATGAGAATAAATCGGCTCACACCGTGGCTCCTCTGTCCGTGTCTCTTTATTCATCTAAGTGCTGCCCTCTCCGTGTTCTTCTCTTTCGTCTCTCCTGCTGTAAGGTTTTCAGTTTTCATACACACACAAAACAAAAGCAATGCTCTGATCATCACAGAGTTACGGAACCTGTGCATTCCTTTCCCTGAAGGTCCCACATGTGACTGCTTCAAAGACTCCTTCCTGACAATGTATCCTGCCAAGTGGGAGATAACGGTGGGGAGCTGGCTTCCACTGTCTGTCTCAGAGAACCGAGTGGAGATTAGGCTGTGGGAACCAGGGTTATTGACTGTGTGACTGTCCCACAGAGTGCGGAGGAAAATTAACCCAGCACATGAGAGACATTGCGTCCAGTAAAATATCAAAGCGTTGCTATACCATGGGAATAGATCCCAAAATGGCAACCAATGGAAGAAAAGCTATGGTTTCACAGAAGAGATCTACAGCAGGAGTCAGCCAAATCCTTCAAAGGCAATGATACCCAGACATTTTATGTCCCTTGTCTTAAACCCTCCATCAGAGTCCTTGGCTCTGATGGGTTAGCACTTCTCTGACAGCTGAATGTCTCACTGTATGATCCTGCAGCCTGCAGCATGCAGGGAACCATTACATGTGAAATTTTTCTTTTTCTCATTTTATGTGTGTGAATGTTTCTCCTGCCTATATATCTGTGCACCTATGTCCAAGCAGAGCCTGTGGAGGTCAAGAGAAGGCATGGAATCTTCTGGAACTAGAGTTACCGAAGATCATAAGCTACAATGTAGGTGTTGGGAACTGAAACCAGCTCCTCTATAAGAATAACCAGGGCTCTTAACTGCTGAGCTGTTTTATCAACCCTCAAATATGGACATTTTCATACACATTTATACCTGTTTCTAATTATTTCACACCTCTAACTATTCAAATAATTGAATTGTGCAAAGCATGACCACTCTAAAACGTCAAAACAAATTAAATTCTGCATTTTGTCTTCTCATGAAGTTCAGAAATGTCTGTCTCTATAGATGTGTATTTATATGTATTTATATGTGTATTATTGGTTTGCTTTTCTTATTCTTTATTATTTTATACTTCCACACATTTACATAATGAATTTTAATCATTTCCATACCTAGTCCTTCCCCACACACACTGGAACCCCCTTTTCTCAAGGAATTCTCTCCCCCCCCCAATCCTGCTATTATTTCTTCTCTCTGTGTGTGGCCCACAGAGTAACCAGCCTAAGCAGGAGTTTATATAGTGGAGCAAGGGCAACTTATCGGTGGCTACACAGGTGAAAAAAATGACATGGTTAATGGCCAGTAGCAAGGCCTTGGGCGCCTGTTCCCATCTATGACAAAATGTTAATGGGCCCAATCTTAAGCAGGTCTTGTGAGTTCCTTATTACTTATTTTATCATGCACTCAAACTCCAGAATTTAGGCTTTATGGTAATCTCACACAACCAAGTGAGTATAGTATAATGGGTCAAACTGTTTAATATTGGCCTTACCCAATATAAAAGCTAGGGACATGTTTTACATTAGCTGTGAGATTAGCATGTGCAACAAAGGAGCCTGGGAGTTTTTGGCCAGTCCATCGTGAGGATCTGAGTTCAATGCCCAGCAGCTATATCAGAAAAAAACTGGATGTGGTAACACTGACTGGAGAGAAGGAGACAGTCAGATCCTTGAAACTGGTTCCCCAACTTGTCTAACCAATGAGCCCCAAGTGTTAGTGAGAGTTGTATCTCAAAGAACAAAATAAATCGTTCCTGAAAAATGGAACCTGAGGTTGACTTCTGACATCCACACTCAATCACACACACACACACACACACACACACACACACACACACACACACACACACACACACACAGGTACATACTCATGCAATCTCATACATGTGCACACATGCATACCTACACAAACCATAGACTGAGCAATCAGGAAAGAAAATCAGCCAAAAGAACATCAGTCAAAAGACACATATCAGTTATATTGTATCAGTTAGATATAACTTACATATGTACTATCAGAACCCACAAGCATGTTCTGTAATCACACAAAAGCCAATGTCTCTGGAATCTGTGGTGTGGGCATGTTGCAAGATGTGGAAAAATTCTTAATGGATCGTAATGCACACAACCATCTCGGAAGTCAAAATATCTAAAAGAGGACTCAGAAGAACATAGAACATTCCAGAATCAGGTACTGTGCCACATCAATTAGATAAGCCAACATATCAGCAACAGATGAGTAGACTAAATAGGACCTGCTTCCTTCCTGCTCTTATGTGTCCCAGAATGTTCGTCTTTTAGCCACACACACAAAAATGACAGTTTGGGAAATGTAACTCATCCAGCCACAATGACATCATAGAAACTCCAGAGTTCATCCAGCTGTCAATGTGGGGCGCACACACATCTTCCGTAAGGCTGAATCTACAAATGAATATGATATCATACAATCAAGCTCAGGCTTACCCTTTCCCCAGAGGATTACACGACATCGATTATTTCTATGTTGGATGCCATAAATTCTTCTAATTGAGTCAAATGCCATGTTTCCAGACCATTTTTTATACTTTAATTGATTTTTTTTGACTTAATTGATCAGTCACATGAGGGGCTGATGAGATGACTCGGTCATTAAACCTCAAACTCACAGAGATCCACCTGCTTCTGCCTCCCCAGTACATGTACCACCACTTCCATGAACACACAGGATTATCCACAGAACAGATGGCTCATCCTATTCTAAGGAAAGCTGAGACATCCTATGGACATCAGGTCATTTTTCCTCAGGCACTCTTATCAGTTCTCAATGAATCTATCCATAAAGGAACAAAGACAAATATTTCACATGAATTTGACAAAATAGACTTCTGCTCATCAAGGCCAAGCTAACTGAAGCCAATGCTGATGGTTGCTGATAGCAAGCAATATTACCTTCAAGTCTCCAATATGGCTCCATTCCCTATGTATAAACATGACTAAGTGGTAGCAGATTGTTTACTTGACATGGAAGGGACAGCACTTTGTTCTTACCATAGTAGATGCCTTCTCTGGACTTGCTTTTCTCATCTGCTGCCCTGGAGCCAGAGCCATCATCTACAGATACTCCATGCAACATCACTCCTGACAAAAGAGCTCATTTCGCAGAAGACCAGATGTGGACATTGGCTGATGCTAATGGAATATATCAGTCTTGGGGAGTTCTAAGTAAGATGCATTGATGCAGTTACTCACTTATGAGCATGAAGGCCAAGCACTCAACCTCAGATGCTCCTCAGGGGCTATCCACCTTATGTTTTGAGATGGGTCTCTTACTGGGGCCCAAGGATAACCAGTTAGGCTAAACTAAAATTGTGCCTGTTTCCAACTTCCTAGTGATGAGTTACAAGAACATGCTACCATCATGCAGGGATTCGATGTGGGTTCTGGAGATCAAACTCATTCTCTCAGTCTTGTGCAGCAAGCTCCTTACTGAGTGAGCCATCATCTCAGCCCTTATCAGTCTTACCAGAGGACCCTCTGCATCCTGGTACAACTAACCCAATGGGCTGGTGGGGCCTATTAAGACTCAACTATCATGACTGCTAATGCAATGCCTTGTCTAGCGGGCACTGTCATCTGGGATGAGGTGATTACTCTAAATCAACATCTGATTTATACCTCTGTTTCTTTTCAGCACAGAATCAAAGAACCGGACACCAAGGAGTCAATGGATACAAAAAGGAGTGAGTCTTCTCACTATAAAACCTCTACCTAGGCTCAGATACGGCACAGCTGGTAAAGGCGCCAGCATAGTTATCTGAGTTCGGTGCCTGTGACCCTCATGATGGAAGAGAAAACTAACTTGAAAGAGTTGTCTTCTGATCTCCATATGCCCATGGTGGCATAGGAGAAAATACATGCATGCACACACATACACACACAGACACACACTGAGACACACACATGCATATATACATACACACACATATATATCACATACATATACATACATACACACAGAGAGATAAATAAATAAATAAAGATGTGATTCAAAAATAACAACAGGAAAGATGACTCAGTGGTAAAGGGTAAAGAACATCTGGTGCTCTTGCAGCACACCTGGAATCAGGTCTTAGCACCCACACAGTGGCTCACAACCATCTACAACTTCAGTTCCAAGATCCAGTGTCCTCTTGAGACTTTCTCAGGTACAAGGCACACATGTAAGACACATGCATACACTTGGGTAAAACCTTAATACAGTAAAATAAAAACAAATCTTTAAAAAAAAAAAAAGTAAGAGCTTTGATTGCACTTGCAGAAGGACTGAAGTTTGGTTCCCAGTACCCACACTGTGGCTCACAATCGCCTCTAACTAATTCCCTCTTTGTGGATCACAAATACACATACATACACACACTTCAGAATAAATCACAGCACTCAGGAGGCAGAGGTGGGCGTAACCCTGTGAGTTCTAGGCAAGCAAGTGCTATAGTAAAAACATGTCTCAATTTTTTTTAATCTTTTTTAAAATCAGTTATCTTCCTGCCCCTGCCCTGCTTGGTTCTCCTACTTTAGAAGTCTTAGCTCCAACGAGGAGAATTTTTTCCATGAAGGCACACAGTAGTGTTCCACTTAGTGAGACTTGACTGTCATTCTGCTTCATAGATTGCTCTAGGGCAGCACTTCTCAATCTTTCTAATGCTGAAACCCTTTAATACAGTGGTGACACCTTCAACCATAAAATTTTTGTTGTCATTTCATAACTGTAATGTTGCTACTGTTAGGAGCAGTAACATAAATATCTGTGTTTTCTGATGGTCTTAGACAACCCCTGTGAAAGGGGGTCTTGACCCACAGGTTGAGAACCACTTCCATAGTAGCTGGCATAATTTCTACAGACTAAGTGAGGACAAATGAGTTGCTACTACAATCAGAATTAGGAAGGACTTTTCTGAAAGGAAGTTTTCAAATACACTCCTTTAAACTCCTGACCTATGACACAAGTTAATAGAAAACTGGGGGTTCGAAAGGTTGTTCAGTGGTAAGAGAACTTGCAAGTATGAAGACCAGAGTTCAGATCCTCAGAAGCCATGTATATCTCAGGTGGTGATAGTCACCCACCTGTAATTTCCACCTGAAAAGTGAAGATGGGAGATTCCCCAGAGCAAGCAGGCTAACAAGATTAGCAATATTGCCAAGCTCTGGCTTTGATTGAGATGCCTTGCCCCAGTGAATAATGTGCAAAAGCAGCTGAGGATGATTCCCAACATCCGCCTTGGGCCTCAGCAAGCACATGCATCTACATTCACACACACACACACACACACACACACACACACATTCATAAATAAAAACAAAAAATGAATCTACAAAGACAGGGTGTCTGTAGAGATGGCTTGTGGTTAAGAGTACTTGCTGCTTCAGAGGACCAGCGTTCAGTTTCCACCAACCATAAGTAACTCCAGTTTTCACGACCACAAGTAATTCCAGCTCCAATCAACCCAACACCAAATCTTCTGGCTTCCACGGGCTCTTTCAAACATGTGAGCACAAATATACATGAGAGAGAGAGAGCACGCACAAAGAAAAAGTGAAACCCACCTTCCCAGCATTTATCTTCATTGGGAAGTCACCACATCAACACACAGTTTTGAATCAGTTCATACACACAGTCCTCCACTTCTTCCTTCACTGGTGGCCATCTCTATAAATCTCCACAGGAGAGATATTTCATCATCTACCTCTTGTCCCTTCTCCTACCTTAGGAATCTTTCTAAATAATTTCCTATCCCTATCTGAAACCTATCTTTTCTCTATCTTCCATGGAAGCCTTCTTCAGATTCTCACCAAATGTCACCTTTGACTTAAAGCATAGGCTGACAACTACATACCTTCCAACAACATTTCCCAGGATGCTCCAGGCCCTGTGCTATCTTACCTGGAATTTCTTCAGCAGGTGGGCAGAAGCAACACAGAAGAGAAATAGAAAGGAAAGGAGAGTCCTCACAGGCATGTACATTGCCTGTTGGTTAGCCAAGAAACCTTGTCTTGTTCGTCAGGCTTCCTTCTCCAACCCCGGAAATTTCCACTTACTAATGGAGTGGAATAGAAGATGTTAGTCCGACGCAGCTGCCATTGCATCAGTTACCTAAGTCACAATCCCAGCTCAGAAGTTGCTCTCTCAGCCCACAGCATGGCAGATTCTACACATGACCTGCTTTCATTCCTTCTAAGTCTTGGATTTAAATACACATTTTCACCAGCTTCCCACCCCAGTCTCTAAGCTTAGCCAGCAGGACTTACTAATATTTCCTTTTTAAGACGCTAAACATAATATCAGCTTGATCATCAAAGTTTCCAAAAGAAGGTCTGGTCTTATTTCCTGCCACCTTGTGGATCTTGGTTAACCTTCTCCACTGTTTTGTATTCATTCACTATGTAACAAAAATCTAAACATTTATTTTATAGGCAGGGATCCCCATCCTGACTGACAACTGTTTCCTCCACAGTAATCAAAATGGACTTGGCCTAAGGTGAGCCAGTCACAAAAGGAGAGGAACACTGTTTATGAGAAATGAAATGTCCCCATCCTGGGGGACCTATGATGTCAGCTAAGCAAACATTGGGTAAATGGCATCAGGGATTTTCACTCAATGACATATCTTGGATCTCTTCTGGGAAATATTACCCAAGATACCAATTAATCTGTGTCCCACATATAGAGATAAGCACCCCTAAACATTTTATTTGGAGTTTGTATGCTGGAGTCTAGGGAATGAGATATTTGGGGAAGGTCGTGCTGTTGATAACAAGGGAATATTCTCTGAGGACCGACAAACTGTGCAGACAAACAACGCTAGAGTCTCCAGCTTATTTTCCATTTTTAAATCCAGGCCTTTCTCATTACTTTTCATTCAACTTTTTAAGAACAGTCTGAGAAAGATCTAGTCCAATGGTTCTCAACCTTCCTAACACTCCAACACTGTAATACAGGTCCTCATGCTGTACTGACCTCCAACCATAAAATTATTTCATTGCTACTTTATAGCTGTGATTTTGCTGCTGTTATGAATCATCATGTTAAGTATCTGATATGCAACTAATGCCCGTGAGGATCGAGATACCCTGGTTGATGGTCTAGTCTCTCTTACTCTGTGAATGGTTTTGAGTTTCCCCAAGGGTCCTACTATAGAAAAAAAGTCACAAATCAGAGAAAAGTCATTCCCACCCGCATTCTACATCGTACACTCCAGTTGCATAGGATACAAGAGTAAATATGTCAGGTGATTTGGTCTAGGAGTAAAAGAAGAAAATGTCATATCCCTTCATCTCTTTATTTGCTTTGATCCATTTCCCAGACACTGACCTCCTTCTCATAAGGATACACTGAAGAAGTTAACATATGGGATCAGTTTAAAGAAAATATATAAACACAATAGAGTTTTATTCAGTCATAAAAATGAACAAACATGCATAATTTGCAGAAAAAAATGAGTGGACTGTAGATCATGTTAAGTGAAATAAACCAGACTCAAGAAGGAAAATGTCACAGGTTCTTGTAATGAAGAATCTAGATTTTACATCTGTATAATATACATATATACATAATACATACTTATGGGATGAAAGCAAAAAATGTTCTATGGAACAATCCTGTTTGATAATAAAATTTCAGAGGCATCACCATTCCTGACTTCAAGCTACACTATAGAGCTGCAGTAATAAAAACAGCCTGGTACCGGAATAAAAACAGACTTGTGCATCAATGGAATCAAACTGAAGACATTGACCTTAATCCACATACCTATGAACACCTGATTTTTGACCAAAAAAAGGCCAAAATATACAGTGGAAAAATGATAGGATCTTCAGCAAATGGCGTTGGCATATCTGGATGGTAGTATGTAGAAGAATGCAAACAGATCCAAACCTATCACCCTGCACAAACCTCAAAGTCAAGTGGATCAAAGACCTCAACATAAACCCAACTACACTGAACCTGATAAACAAGAAAGTGGGAAATGCCCTCCAACACACTGGCACAGGTGACCACTTCCTAAATATAAGACGAGTAGCACAGACACTAAGAACAAGAATCAATAAGTGGGACCTCCTGAAACTGAGAAGCTTCTGTAAAGCTAAGGACACAGTCCATAAGAAAAAATGACAGCCTACAGAATGGGAAAAGATCTTCATCAACCCTAGGTCTAACAGAGGACTGATCTCTAAAATATCTAGAGTACTCAAGACACTAGAAGCCAAAACCCAAATAATCCAATTTAAAAATATGGTTCAGAGCTAAAAAGGGAATTCTCAACAGAAGAATCATGAATGGCTAAAAAATACTTTAAAGAATTGTTCAATATCTTTAGCCATCAGAGAAATGCAAATCAAAACAACTTTGAGATACCACCTTATACCTGTCAGAATGGCTGAGATCAAAAACACAGATGACAGCCTATGCTGGAGTGGATATGGAGCAGGGGGAACACTCCTCCACTGCTGGTAGAATGGAAACTTGTACAACCACTTTGGAAAGTAGTACAGTGATTCCTCAGAAAACTGGAAATCCATCTCCCCAAGGATCCAGCAATACCACTATCGGGCATATACTAAAAGGATTTACATTCTTACCCCAAGGGTTCAACTATGTTCATAGCAGCATTATTCTTAAAAGCAAGAACCTGAAAACAACCTAGATGTCCCTCAGCTGAAGAATGGATTAACAAACCATGGTACATCTACACAATGCAGTGCCACTCAGCAGAAAAAAAAAAACAATAATATCCTAAAACTTGCAGGCAAATGGACTTGGAGAGCATAATTCTGAATAAGATGGCACAGGTCCAGAAAGATAGACATGGGATGTACTCACTCATAAGTGGCTTTTACACAAAAAGCAAAGAATATCCAGCCTGCAAACCACAAACCCTGAACAGCTTGGTAACAGAACAAACTTATAAGAGATATCCAGAGATTCCCTCTGGGAAGGGAAAATGGAGAAGAGCTCCTCAGCAAATTGGGATTGTGACAGGGAGCAAGGAAGGAGAGGTGGGAGCAAATCGTGAGAGAGGATGATGGTTGGTGAGAAGAGCAACGGAGAGGGAGAGAAAAGAGATGGACATCTTGATAGAGGGAGCTACTGTAGGGTTAGAAAGGAACCTGGTGCTAAGAAAACCACAAGATGTTCCTCCCTGGGACTCCAGGCAATAGTAGAGAGGGTGCATAAACAGAACGGCCCCTATAAACAAATACATGACCAGTAATTGTTAATATAGAACCTTCATCCAGCAATGGATGGAGGCAGAGGCAGGCAGAGATCCATGGCTGGGCACTGGCTCGTACACCCAGTCCAGCTGAAGGGAGGGGGGAGTATAATAGCAAAGGAATCAGGATCATGAGGAGGAGATCCACAGAGACGGCTGAATGGAGCTATTGGAAGCTCAATGAATCAGAAACAACCACTGAGGAACCTTCAGCGGAAGGAACTAAAGCCTCCTAAGGTAGATGACAGTCAAACGGTGTGTGCAGTTTGTGGAGCTCCTGCCCACGCCGCTGGATCAGATATGTTCCTGGGGCATGAACTGGCATCCCGGAGCCCATTCCCTACAGAGAGCACCTAACCCAGCCTTGATACTGAGATGAGGGAATCAGACCTACTGCAACTGGATATGCCACCTTGGGACTCCTTGCCTTCCTTGGGGAATGGATGGGGGGATGGGGTGAGAGAGGCTGAGGGAGGACTGGGAGGGACTGGCAGGAGGGAAGGGAGAGGAAGAACTGGTAGATATGGATAAAACCTTTTTAAATAAATAAAAAAGAAAATATCAAAAATGTTGTATACAAAAAAGAGTTCTATCATAAGAAGTAAGGAGAACAAATTAGAGGACAATAGAAGATATGAATGTGTGAATATGAGCCACATGCAATCACACGCATGTATGCAAATGTCATAATAAACCAATTATTTTTATACTAACTTAAAGTAAATTAAAATAGAATAAAAATGGCCTTGGGATGGAAAGATGGTTTAGTAATTAAGAGCATCATAAACCCATTATTTTGTATGCTAACTAAAAATAAATCAAAATAAAATAAAAGCAGTCTTAGGGTTCAGTTAGGAGCACATATTGCTCTTGTGAAGAACCTGAGCTTGGTTCCCAGCACCAATGTCAGGTGTCTCACAGCCACCTGTAGCTCCAGGGTGTCTAATGCCTCTGATCTCTAAGGGCAGTTGCATTCACATGAACATACACACACATATAATTAAAAGTAGTTTTTAAAGAAAGAAAATAGGTCTTTGTTACTCTATCATAATTCACATATGAAACGTCTGGGTGTTTCAAAGTTTTTTTTTTTTTTTTAAGTAGATCACATGCAGCATCATCTTCTTCCCTAGGCAGCTACTACAGTGTATCATCCACTCATTTATTGGACCAGCACTTGATGAGCACCTGTTCCATTCCCAGCTCCTTATTACTGGTGAACATCATGGAATGTTTAACAAGCACATGATCCTTTCCCTCGTAGGAAAATAAACTTCCAAGGGCTGGAGGGATTGCATCGATCACTCCTGCCAAGATGGAAGTGATGTGGAGAAAGAGATGTTGTGTAACAGTCACAAAAGTGGCATAAGCTACCTCCGTTGTCTTCAGGGAATCAGAGCATCCTCAGCACCTGTCTTTTCACTTCCCGTTTTGTCTCTGGTCCCATTGTCTCAAATATTCCTTACAAAAGGCATCCAGAAGTTCTATACTCGCCCTCATCTGTAGGTTAAAAACTCGCTCTAGGAGTGAGGCCTGAAGAGATGGGTGAGCAGTTAAGAGCACTGACTGCTCTTCCAGAGAACCCAGGTTCGATTCCCAGTGCCACACACAGTGGCTCACAACTGTCGATAGCTCCAGTTCCAGGGAATCTGACACACAGTGACTGAATATACATGTTGCACAGACTTTCCTGCAGGCAAAACACCCATGGACACATAAAACAAACATTTAATTAATTTCTATGGAATGGGCCAGGGCACAGCTCCCATCTCATCTAGTAAAGCACTTGTCTGGTGTTCTAGAAGCCCTGGGTTTGATCCCTAACCCTGAAAAATAAACATTCCAAGAAGTCTTCAACAGAACCTCAGCCTAATGGTCATTCTTTGAAGTCTTCGCTACCTATTTGCTGTATTTGATTTGGTCATACAACTGCACCCAGTACTGGGAAGGCTCTAGAAGAATGACTGTACATTGAAAGTCATTCTGATAAATTCATTCAGCCTGTGTCAAAAGACCAATAAAACATGTGACACCTAAGCCAAGATCTTTAGTAAGTTAAGAGTTATCCAATTAAAGGTGACAAAGGGGGCCTGGGAATGTGGTCAGTGGGCAGAGCCCTTTGCTAACATTCATCAAATCTTGGGGTCAGTTTCTAGCAACACATAAAACCAGCATGGTCACGTGTGCCCCAGCACTAGAGACGTAGAGACAGGAAAATCAGGAGAAGCAAGACTGGGGCTTCATGACTATCTCAAAAAAAAAAAAAAATAGGACATGAGCAGAGAATTTCTTTTATTATTTTTTTTTTTTAGTTTCTATACAATTTACTGTGTTTCACTATTCATTATAAGATATACATGCATATATACGTAAAAGTATACGCACACACATATATGTCATTATACCTCATGCCTCTCCAGTACTGCCCTCCTCTACGCTGCCCCTGTCCTTGTCTGCATGGTCCTTTTCCTGTTTCAAAGAGACGCCCCCTTCTATTTTCATCTCAAATGAACTCCATTATGCTCTGAATTCCCCTCACTTTAACATCTCTCCCTCCCCTCTCACATTCCCTTTTCATAATATAGACACACACATACACATATAATTTTAAATTTGTGTTCTGGGTATGAGAAAAAAATGTGTGGAATTTGCGTTTCTGAGTCTGAGTTATTTTGCTGAACATACTGACTCAGGTGTCTGCGTGTCTCTTCCAACACCATTATTTCACCTTCTGTACAGATAAATAAGATTCCGTTCTAGGCAAGCATCCCATTTACCAATTCATCTGATGACAGGCATATAAGACAGAATCACTTCCCGGTGATAGTGCAGCAATAGACAGAAATGTGCCAACGTCTCTTATATATGTTGACTTCAAGTCTTCAGGCACATGCCCAAAAGATCTAAGTGGGCCATATGGCTGTTCTGTTTTTAGTTTTATGGCAAACTTCCAAATGGCGTCCATAGCTGGTACTACACATTGTATTCCCACCAGCAGGGAATAAGGGTCTCTCTATCCCCAGCGTTTATTTTCTATTTTTTATTTTATTTTTTTCATTTTGCATACCAATCACAGTTTCCCTTCCCTCTCCTCATCCCACTCACCCTCACCTTGCCCCGCCCCATTCTCCTTGCCCCACCCCATTCTCCAGTCACTCCTTAGAGAGCATAAAGCCTTTCACGGTGAGTCAACAAAGTCCAACATATCAAGTGGGGGCCCTCCTCCCTGCATCAAAGCTGAGGAAGATATCCCGCCATAGTGAATAGACTCCAAAAAGCCAACTCATATCCTATAGATAAATCCTGGTCCCACTGTCAGGGGCCCCACGAGCAGACCAATTCATACAACTGCCACCCACATTCTGAGGGCCCTAGCTTTAGTTTGATCCCATGCAGGTTCCCAACCTGTTAGTCCAGAATCCCTACGCTCCCAGGAGCTCAGGTCATCTGTCTTTGTGGCTTCCCCACCATAATCTTGACTGCTCCCCTTACTCATATAATCCTCCCTCTCTTTGACAGGACTCCAGGAACTCAGCCCAGCGCTTGACTGTGGATCTCTGCATCTGCTTCCATCAGTTGCTGGATGAAGGTTCTATGGTGGCAATTAGGGTGGTCACTAATTTTATTACAGGGGAGGACCAGCTCAAGAACCCTCTCTACTATTGCTAGGAGTCTAAGTTCGGAGTCATCCTTGTGTATTCCTAGGAATTTCCTTAGCACCAAGCCTTCTCCTGACCCCACCAGGGCTCCCTCTATCAAAGTATCTCTTCACTTGTTCTTCCTCTCTGTCCCTCCCCCAACTCAACCATCCCATCCCCTCATATTCTCATCCTCGTTCCCTCCATCCCCCCTTAGTTTACCTCGTAGATCTTACCCATTTTCCGTTCTAGGTCGATTCATGTACGGCCTCTTAGGGTCAGTCTGCCTCGTTACCTACCTTCTCTGGGGTTGTGGACTGTAGCCTGGTGACCCTTTGCTTGACAGCTAATATTCACTTATGAGTGAGCACAGACTGTGTTTGTCTTTCTGGGTCTGGGTTACTCCGGATGATTTTTTTTCTAGTTCCACCCATTTTGCCTGCTAATTTTATGGTGTCATCGTTTGATTTGGTTAGGTTTTTGGGGTTCGGTTTTGGGTGTTTTTTCCTGAATACTCCATATTGGAAGTTCTGGCCCAGACTTTCCAGCCTAGCCTGGTAGATTGGACTTTCAGACCCACAGTCTCATAGTCCCACTGAAACACACAGACACTTGTATTAAGTGTACACTGATTGACTGGGGGCCCAGGTATAGAACTGTAAATGTACCACATTTTCTTCATTCATTCTTTAGGTTGTTTCCGGGTTCTGGTTATTATAAATAATGCTGCCATGAACATAGTTGAGCAAGTGTCCTTGTAGTATGATTGAGCATCCTTTGGGTATATGCCCAAAAAGTGGTATTCCCAGCATTTATTTTCATGATGATAACCGTTCTGACTCAAATGAGGTAAAACCCTAGAGTACTTCTGTGTTTCATGATGACTAATGATGTCAAGTGCTTTCTCAAGTATTTATTAGCTATTTGTAATTCTTTCATTTGGAGATCAAAAAATTATATTTATATGCTCTAGATATAATTATTTACTTAATATATACTTAGCAAAGATGCTCCACGGCTGTAGGTTCCCTTCACTCTGCTTCCTTTGCTCTGCAGAAGCTTCTCAGTATTGTAGAATGCCACTTATCAATTCTTGGGATTGCCTCCTGTGCTACTGGCATCTCTTCAGAAAGCCCTTGCCTACACTGTATTTTTGAAGTTTAGTTGTTTTCCCAACCATTTTAAATTTTCCTCAAGGCTTTAATTCATTTAGATTTGGGTTTGGGGCAGGGAGAATCCAATTCTACATGAGGATATGCAAGTTTTGAAAAACCATTTGCTAGGAGGCTCATCCTCTCTCCATTGTGTGCGTTCTAGACAGTTCTCCCAAAATTTAGGTAGCCTAGCTGTTTGGTTTGTTTCTGGGCCCTCTATTCCATTCCACTGTTCCTTATATCTGTTTTTGTTGCTGGTATCACATTGACTTTGTCACTATAGGGTGGTTGTATAATTTGACAAGTATTATGAAACCTTTAGCATCTGGTTAGGATAGCTTTAGCTACTTGATGGTGTGTGTGTGTGTGTGTGTGTGTGTGTGTGTGTGTGTGTGTGTGTTCACATGAATGCTTTTCTACCATAAAGAATGTCATTGGATTTTCATGTATATTGTAATGAATCTGTCCATTCCTTTTGGTAATGTAGTCATTTTTCACAATATTATTCTACCTATCCATGGGCATGGAAGGTGTTTTCATCCCTAATATATTCTTCAATCCCTTTTTCACTGTGAAAGTATTACATCTTCTTAATTTCTAGGCATTTTTTAAAAGATTTGTTTTACTTTTATTTATGTGCATTATGTAAGGGGGAGAGATGCAGAGAAAAAGAGAGAGAATGTGTCATGTCTGACTGCTCAATATGGGTGCTGGGAACTGAACTCAGGTCCTCTGAAAGAGCAGCAAGTTCTCTTCACCACTGAGTCATCTCTCCAGCCCTATCCTAGGTATTTTATAAGCTATTTTGAATTGTGGTATCTTTCAAGATTTCCTTCTCAGCAAGTTCGTTATTGGTATATTAAAAAGCTATGACAGGTTCTTCGTAGATGGCTCAGTCAGTAAAGTACATGTTGTACTCATATGAGGACCTGAGTTCAGTCTCCAGCATTCACCAAGTGGGAGTGTGGGGGTGGATGCGGCAGCATGTGCATGTAACCCCAGCACTGGAGGTAGTGGATACAGGAGAACCTCTGGGGCTCACTGGCTGGCCATGTTGGCCATTCAGTGAGCTCCAAGCTCAGTAAGCAATTCTGTCTCAAAAAAATAAGTTGGAAAGGGGAGGAGGAAAACACTTGACCTTCACGTTGTGTTCGCCATGTGAAGCCACCCACAAATGCACACACACACACAGAAATAAAAAGTCAACTTTTTTTTAAAAGGATGAACTGTAAAGCAGCTTCTTCCTAGGTATGAATAGGGACTGTGCATCTAGAGAGATGACCCTGTGGTTAAGAGTAATGACTGCCCTTACAAAGGACTTAGGCTCAATTCCCAGCACCTACATGGTGGCTCAGAACCACCTGTAACTCCAGTTTCAGGGACTCTGATGCCCTCTTCCATGGACATCAGACATTCAGGTGGTACACAGATATTCATGCAGGTCAACACTCAATCACAAAAGAAACGTAAGACTTTACGTAAACATGTGAACGGCTACATACATGCATGGAAAGAAGGAAATGGTCTGATGAAGTGTAAGGTCTTGTCTCTCCTCTAGTTTATGATATTGCTGACTCTGGGTTGGACAAGCGTTCTCTTCCATGGAGGACTGTGTCTGCCTTCATTTGGTAACTTCTTTGAAGATCAGTGACCTCTTCTGACCACATCTGGCTTTCCACAGTCTGGGCAGGCTCTCTAAACCTTCAGATCCTACTTCCTGGGTTCACTAGTATTCTATCTGGGGCTGAAGAGTGGAAAGTGTCTATCTCTGTGTTAGAATTGTGAGAACGTACCACGCCACTGGAAACTGTACAGAGGATCTGCACATTAAACACCCAAACAGAGGAAAAGGCACCTATGGGTGAATATGTGCACGTAAGCACAGAGGACATGAGAGGGTGTCAGATCCCCTGGAACTAGAGTTACCAGTGGTTGTGAGCCTCCTAACTCTGGTTCTCTGCAAGACTAGCAAATGTTCTTAACCACTGAACCACCAGCCCTTGGGTTACTTCTTATCAATACATCACCCTACGTTTTTTCTGTACTTTTCACATATCCTATTACTACCTTTGTAAATTTCTGAAGCTCTTTCTTTCTTTCTGTACTAAGGTTTTTCTTTTTCTGACTCTTCCTTTACTGGGCTCCCTGGAACCACCTTTTTCTCTACCGTCTTACTCAGAAGCCTCAAAGTAGATTTAAAAGAAATGAATAAAGTCATTTCCTAATGATAAGAAAAGCCATTATTGTCAAGAGTTTTACTTCTAAATACATTACAAATTCCACATGCATTTGTTTCTGCTTATACAGTTGGTGAGTTTATTAGTCTATGATTCTCCAAAGAAACAGAACCAATAAGATGTCTGTATATGTACATGTGTCCTTACCTGTGTGAGATTTATCATAAGGAAATGCCTCACTTTAGTATGTGTAGGATTTAGGATGCACAGTGGGGTGGGGATGAAGGGTTGTGGACCAGGAACGTTAAGGACACAAGGTTGTTGTTCAAGGAAATGAATAAAATACATGTTATCCTCCCAGAAGGCTGACAGCAGATGTGCTTTCTAGTCTGATGACCTTTGCACTACCTCTGTGGCTGGAGAAAACACTTGAACCCTCCTCCAAACCTTAAACTTGTCTGTATCAGTCAATCTATAGACATATCTTTATAGAAGGCATTACATGTACTTTACGAAGAGATTCAATATAATCACATCCAGTATTTATTTAGCTTACTTTCTATTTTATTGTGCACATGGGATTGAGTTAATTATCACTGGGAAAGAGTTGAACCAAACTGACCCCCTCACAGGCCAGCAGGAGGCAAGAAGATTTGGTTCAACAATTGTTCAATAGCCTGTATTGGTTCAAACTTCGAGAGTCTGAGCCTGAGTAGTTTGTTTTTTGCATATTTAATTACAGAACAATTTGGTGATGGTCATAGATATAACCCTCTAGAATTGAGAGTCTTAGATAAAACACTTTATTGTATAAATTGCCTTGGCCATGGTTGTTTTAGCACAGGAGCAGAAAAGCATGTAAAACAGTAGGTCACCAACGCTTATTGAAATACTGCTAGGGTGTAATCTCTTAGCTTTTTTCAACTTACAAATGCCTTTTTTGCCTTCGCTTAGAGAGTTATTTCTGCCTATTATAGGGCTCTATAGATTAATGAAATCTTTTTCCTTTTTATACCACAAAGATTTTGCTCATTTACATTATTTCCAATAAGAAAGGTAATTTTATCTTTGTCCCCTTTTTCACTATTAAAAAACTCAAAAGTGGTTTTAGATATAAATGTAGAAGTCAAAAGTATAAAACTCTTAGATAGAAACACAGGTGTAAACTTGCAGTCCCCTAAGTATAGCACCAAAATCACAAACAACAAAAAAAGTAATTTGACTTCATCAAAATGGAAAGCCTCTGTACATCAAAGAATATCGCCAACTTCCTACTGGCTCTCCTTCCTGGTAACCACCAGTCTTACACCTGTATGGACCCTGTCAGTAATGACAATAAGCCTCATAAGACGTGGCGGCAACAGTGGTACAGATGTTATGGGAGTAATAAATGGTTTTCTGATTGGATTGAGGATCCACTCTGTGGGAGGAAACTCATGCCATGTACTATAAATCTGGCCAAGAAACCATTCTGGGGAGCTCATAGACCCTAAAGACAAGCCTATTACTATTACTTTTCTACAATGAGTTAGTATCAAACTGTGTACTCAGCAATTCTCCATATGATTAGGTCAGCTCGCATTCCCCACCAGAGAATTTATTTTCGCAGAGGACAGCGTCTGATATGCAGACTCACAATTTGTGGGAGTGTCTGCGGAGTACTCAGCCCCAGATGAGACATTGGTATCACACCCTTGCCCCCAAAGCTCAGGTAACATCAGAGAAGAGGGGAAGTGAGGTTTAAAGAGCCGGAGTTCCAAGAGGTCTGCTATGCAACATGTCGTCTTAACTCAGCAGGGATGTTGCACTCGAGAGCTCCCCGAAGCAGCGGTTGTCTGCACAGGCTCACAGTCCTTATCATTCCAGCATCAATGAGTGATGGCCTAGAGGGCTGAGCATGTCAGCAGTTGATAGATTCCAGTGGCAGAGTAGTCCATATTCTGTAGGGGTGTGGCACCCGGTAGGCTGACCATGTTCTGATGGATGGTTTCATGTCCATGCACATTTGAGTAGCGCTAATTTTGCACTCGATGAGTTATAGAGAAAGAAGCGCACATGAAATCAGAAAAGGGTCATGATGAGGGATCCAGGAGGAAGTTAGATAGGGACATGAGGGTAGACGTGATCAAAATACACTGTATACATCATGAGAGTATCAAATAATAAATAATTTCAAAGGAATACTACTCAGAAAAAAATACAAAATAATCCATGGCATGGAAGAAATCTTCTTGAAATGACTCATCTGATAAGTGCCTAATAATCATTATATATAAAAAGTTCTTATAATGCAAAACAAAAATAACCTGATTTTAATTGGTAAAGGGCTTGATCTTTTCTACAAAGACGTACAAGTGGCCAATAAGCATGTTGTATGACTCCATCTCTATATAATCCCAGACTAGAACAAGCCGTTAGAACAGAAAGTAGGTTGTTGGTCGCTTGTGTTTAGTGGAGAGATGATAAGTTAGAAATAACAGCTAACTGGTGCAGGAGTATTTGTTTTGTTTTCTGAGATTTTATTATTTTATTTATTACTGTGTGTGTGTGTGTGTGTGTGTGTGTGTGTGTGTGCATACGTACCCACACTGTGGCATGTATGTGGATGTCAGAGGACATCTATCTTCCAGAAGCTGATTTTCTCCACTCTCCATGTGAGTTCCGGAGATGGATTTTGGATCATGAGGCATGGTGGCAAGCGCCTTTACCCACTGCGCCATCTTGCCGGCCACCTCGCTAAATGTGTGGAGGAAGATCCAGTCCCAGGGCTTTCTGCAGGCAAGTGGGGGAACTTTTTTACTCTGTAAAGCAGAAATCAAGCAGAAGCTGAGGACTTTCCCAAATGAAAGGGTAGGCAGTGTATCTACTACTATAGCGAATCATGCAACTGCTAGGGATATGTTGGGGTGTTTGTAGGGTAGTAATCAAAACACGTCTGACTCAGCCAGGTGCTGTGGCTCTTGCTTTTAATCCCAGAACTTGGGAGGCAGAGGCAAGTAAATCACAGAGCAAGTTCCAGGATATAAATATATGAATGTTTTCTCCACCAAACGGAACTGTACCTGTACCCCCATACTGTGAACCAAAGCAAATACTTCCTCCCTTTAAAAAAAAAAAAATACAGCTGGAAGCTGAAGATGGCTCGATGGTTAGGAACGTGTATTATTCTTGCAAGGAACCCTAGTTTGCTTCCCAGGACCCACATTGGGAGGTTCACACCTGCCTGTAACTCCAGCTCCAAGGTATCTGTCGCTCTCTTGTGGCCTCCACACTCACACACACACACACACACACACACACACACACACACACACACGTACATAATTTAAAATTAAAAGTAAATCTTTTTTTAGAATGCGTCTGCTTTGGGGCTAGCTATCTACTTTGTAACACGGGGAGCTGTACACCCCAGAGGATGAGCGACCTACCCTGGGGTCGCCAACATAGAGACATCAGAGTCAGGAACAGATGACTGTCATGAGGGTCCTCACCTGCTTCTCAAAATGGCTCTTTTGTCTCCACCACCGACAAGTCATCAGCTGGGTCCTTACGTCTTGCGGAGCTCTTTGAGGTTGGCAGGTTCTTTAAAAGGGGAAGTTTGTGCTTGTACATCTTCCAAAACTTCCCTAAACCCAAAAGCACAAGCTCTAAGAAAATAAACGAGAGACAGGCCCCGCTGATTCCAAACATGGAGATGAGGAGGATGGTCTTCTCGGAGGGGTGCGATTGGAAACAGGTTATGCTGCCGATGCAGGGATCCTCACGGCATAGAAAAGTGCTGGGCATCTTGAAGCCATAAAGATGGTACTGAATCCCCAAGGCTGCTCCCTCAAGCACCAGCCGCACCCCAAGCTGTGTTACATAGGCCCAGAGAAGCTTGAGGTTTCCAGCCCCTGAGACATCCTTGCTGCGGCCCCCCTTGCAAATCCGGGTCTCTCGCTCCTTGTTCTCTTTTTCTGGTTCCTCCCAGGATCCAATCACATGATACAGAGTGAAACACACATAAACCGCACTGGGCACAGCCATCAGAATAACTTGGAAGGCCCAGAAGCGCAATGGAGAAAGAGGGCGGAAGATGTTATAACAAGTGGTCTTGCAGCCTGGCTCCCCTAAATGACACATGAATTCACCCTCATCATTGCCGAAGACCCCAGGTCCACTGGAAACGAGAAGCAGGAAGCGGAATCCCATGAGCACAGGAAGCAGGAAGCGCCCCACGGGGGTAGAATGCTGGCTCTCCTTAGCCAACAGCTGCCTCAGGAACTTGCCACACATCCTGCCACTGAGCAGAGGACAATTATCAATGAGGGTGTCCCAGGCACCGCCCTTCAGAGGAGGCTTCAGCCTGTCTAGTTCACCTGCTAATCCAAGGATCTGCAAGGCAAGATTGTTTGCTCCCCCTCCCCAAAGTCCATCAAACACCATATAGCCTGCTTTGCATGCCTACAAGGCAACACCTGAGGTAAGTACCTTTATAGACAAGAAAAGGTTAGCTACCTCACAGTTGTGGAAGTTTGAACTCCAATAGCATAGCACAGACTTTGAGAAGGCCACTCACTGGAAGAACGTGTTCTATCATAGATGGCAATGAGGAGGAGGGCAGGTTGGAGCAAAATGTCTCAACCCGAGGGGAGGGGAAGATGCACAGAATTGCATGATCTCTTTCAACAGTCTATTTTCACAGATTGGGGTGGGGGGAGGTGGGCGGATTAGTCCAATCAGTAAAGTGCCACGCAAGCATGAAAACCAAGGTTCAATCCTCAGAACCCATGTTCAAGTGTGGTGGTGTGCACTTGAAACCCCACTGCTGGGGAGGCAGAGACAGGAGGATCCTAGCCAGCTGGAGAGCCTCCAGTCAACAAAAGATCTGCTCTCAGCAAACAAGGTGAATGACTCACAGAGAATGATGCATATCACTGACCTCCAGGACACGCACCCCACACACATACACACACACACACACACACACACACACACACACACAAGGTCTCCAATGATTTAAAGATGACCCATTAGGATCCTCTCTCTTATTTATTTATTTTTCTGCATATGTGGGTGTGCCTCTCTCTGTCTATATGTATGCCAGGTGTGTGTGCATGCCCATCCATGGAGACCAGAAAAGAGCAACAGACCCCTTTGAGCTGTAGCTACAAGTGGTTGTGAGTCACCGGACATGGGCGCTAGGAACCAAACTCAGGTCTTCTATAAGAGCAACAAGCACTCTTAACCACAACACCATCTCTCTAGCCCCAGACAACAGCT
This sequence comes from Phyllotis vaccarum, assembly GCA_033318265.1. NCBI lineage: Eukaryota > Metazoa > Chordata > Mammalia > Rodentia > Cricetidae > Phyllotis > Phyllotis vaccarum. The sequence continues at coordinate 67,653,379 of JARWLC010000017.1, read as the reverse complement.
CTTTGTAGTATCACAATCCTAAGGGTCAAGTCTTCTTGTGTGTACGCACTTCTGTGAGGACACTCATCTAAACCACAGTTAATACCACGTCTCTAGTTGCCCTTATTTACAAGGTAATGAAATGTAAGTGAATAATACAAATGTATGTAGGTATCCTAGCTTTATTTCTGGCAAAAAAAAAAAAACTTAAGAGAAGATTTATTCTAGCTTACATTGCAGGTTACAGTTTATCATATCACGGAAATAAAGGTGTGGGGAACTTAGAAAGCTGGTCGTATCACATCCACATCCAAGATCAAAGAGAAATGAAGGCATGCATGCTCAGTGATCAGCTTGCCTTCTCTACACTTATATCCCAAATCCAAGCAATGGTGCCACCCACTTCCAGGCTGGGTCATCCCAAGTCAATAAAGACAAACTGCCTCCCTCACACTTGTAGAGACACATTCACAGGCCAACCTGATCTAGACGATTCCTCATTGAGACTCCCTGGCTAGTTTGTGTCAAATTGACAATTAAACTTATCACCACAGGGGCTGGAAAGATAGCTCAGTGGTTAAAAGTATATGTTGCTCTTGCAGAGGACCCTGGATCAGTTCCCAACACCCACAATGGTGGCACTCAACCATCTGTAACTACAGTTCCAGCAGATCCAATGACCTCTTCTGGACTTCAGGGTGGCATGCATGTGGTGCACATACATACATGCATGCATGCAAACAACTTACACACCTAAAATAAAATAAAGTATTTTCTCATTTAAAACTGCCACAGTTATGCAGTTAGAAATTATGCAGTTAGAAAGCAATGGGATGAAATAAACAGAGTTAACATCAGCATTTACTCTGGTCTAATGTTATTTACACCTTACCATGTTGGGAACAAGAATTTGCTATAAGTAAATGTCTTATGGTTTGGGGGCACAGCCAAAATGAGAGTAGAAATTCAAATTCCTAATCTCTGTGGTTTAAACATTTATCTCTCTCACAATGAGGAGTATCCATTATTGAGGATAAATTTCAGAGGTTTCTCCGTTCTCTGCCCATAATACCAAGTTTATCATCTTTATCTCTGCCCTAATAGGAGAACGTTTTCAGTGCCCAGAAGCTGCTTCCAACCATTGCCATTTCCCAAATGATCGTGTGCTATGATCTAATTGTTGGCATCCTCCCCAAAGTCAGACACTGAAATCTGATGAGGAGTTAAGGGTGTGGCTCAGTGGTAGAGCCCCTGCCTAGAATCCCCCAGGGAGGGGCTGGGGTGTGGCTCAGTGGTAGAGCCCCTGCCTAGAATCCCCCAGGGAGGGACTGGGGTGTGGCTCAGTGGTAGAGCACCTGCCTAGAATTCCACAATGAGATATGAGAGGTACCTGTCTAGTGTGCAAGAGGCCCTAGATTCAACTCCAGAACCTAAAAAAGAAAAGAAAGAAGGAAAAATAAAATTCTGTGGATTATTATAACTTACTCCTTCAAAGATATTTTATAGCAGTTTTTATTATACTAAGATACCATGCACACCTCTTATTCCAGAAAGCTCCACCAGTGATTCCTTATCTCTTTTATTTTCCTTTTTTTTTTTTTTTTTTTTTGAGAATTTTATGAGTACTGTATTTACATCATTTCTCCCAACTCCTTCCGTCTTTATTTAGGTCCCTCAGCTCCTTATCATATTCTTTAATTGCTATTCCTACACACAGAGAGACACACACACACACACATGCACACATGCACACATGCACACACACACACACACACACACACACACAACCTGTCGAGTCCTTTGCTTTTACTTGTAAGTTTGTATGTTTAGAGATGGCCCCTTGGGTTTAGATAAGGTGCTTGCCCCTAGAGAAGACTAATTCTCTCTCTTTTAGAAGTCATTAATTGCCTGTAACTCTATCAAGGAATGGGGCCTCATGAGATTTCCCCCTTCCACAGCGTCACGTAACCTGGTGTTGACATTTTTCAGGTCCTGTTTAGGCAACCACACTGTTGAGCTTTCAGGGGTGCATTAGATGTTCTAGTCCTGTGACTCTTACAGTCCTTCTGTCCCTGTCCTGTGAAGTGTTCCCTGAGCCTTAGGTGTAGGGTTGCATTGTAGATGTAGCTGGGCACCCTACAGTCTGTGGCTCCCTACATTCTGACCGACTGTCGCTTTTTCTAAACGTCCCCATCTACTACAAACATAAGTGTCTCTGGTGAAAGGTAAGAGCTTAGTTGTGGATGTCAGGAGAAGTATTGAGAATGAAGTTAGAGTAAGGAGAACCCAGTGTTGTCACTTCCCCCTAAACCAGCACAACTATTATCAGAAACTGTTTGTTGTGCGCATGCGCACGCATGCATTCCCACACAAGGGGATGGGGCATATGTGCATAGCATGCCTGTGGAAGTCAGAGGACTGTTTGTGGATCAGTTCTTTCCCTGCACCTTTCCATGGCTCCAAGGGATCAAACTGAGGTTGCCAAGCTTGTGCAACAAGTAACTTTTTACCAGAAAGCCTCCTCAGCCGCCTTCCTTCCTCCATCTTAATCCTTCTGTCTTCAAGAAAGATGGCCCTACACCCTTCAAATACCCCAGCCTTTCCAGACTGCGAAGACTGGATCCCCAGGTTACATTTCCTGTCATTCAAACCCCTCTCCCTAGTTTCCAAATGGCACAGCAGGTACAGAGCCCCTCAGGAAAGCACGTGGTTTCAGTTTGGGTCGCCAGCACCCACATAAAAGCCATGCATGTAGCCCTAGGGCTGCTGGGGAGCAGGGCAGGGGCAAGTAAGCAGAAACAAGCAAATCCCTCAAGTTCATTGGCCAGCCAGCCTAACCCAATGGCTAGTGAGCCCCAAGTCCAGCAAGCATCTCTGTCTCAAGAAGTAAAAATAGAGACCAATCAAAGAAGACACTAAAGTTGACATGTGACCTCCATACTAGTGGACACACATCCACGTGAAGAGTTAAAACATTGGACACACACACACACAAAAAAAAAAAAATGAATGGAGAGAGGGAGGGAGGGAGGGAGGGAGGGAGGGAGGGAGGGAGGGAGGGAGGGAGGGAGGGAGGCCTTTGTCACAGAGAAGAGGGTCAGTAGGAGTGTGGGGGGCAAGAGACTGTAACGGCCAGTAACGACAAGAAAAATACATGATACGCATATAGAAATGTCGTGACAAAACTAATTATTATGCATTATTAATATAAGCTAATAAAACATTTTAAAAATCCACCTTGAAAACGATAGGACAGATACTGAGGAAAATCCAACTGAGATATTGTATAAGCGTCCTTGAAAAATAAAATTTAAAAGATGGAATTAATAAGATAACTTTTAAAAGGAAACAAATATAGAAAAATTTGGGGTTTTTTTCTTTTGAAAATCAAGATAGTAATAACAAAAACGTCCACTACAGTTTGAGTATCAAAATTCAAATATTGAATTCAAAAAAATCTAAAATCTCAAATGCTACAAAATCTGAAAGTCTTTTACTTTCATGTGTGTGGGGTGTGTGTCGGGGGTGGTACCTGCCACAGCATGAAACTAGAGGTAGACAACCCCTGGTGTCAATCCTCACCTTCATCCTTGCTGGAGGCAGTCTCTTGTTCATCACTGAGAATGGCAGGCTAGCTAGCCTATGAGATTCCAGGGATTCTCCAGTCTCTGCCCACCCTCTCACCACAGTACGACTGGGATTACAGGCACGCACTGACAAGACCCAGTCCAAGAATCTGAACTGTCTTGAATGCAAACACTATAGCACACGTAGAAAATTCTCTCCTGGCTTCCTGTGGCCGGCTGCAATCAACCACTAGTTCACTGAAGCAGTTGGAAAATAGAAGAACCAGAAAAATCATCCTATTAAGCAAAGTAACGAAGGCTCAAAAGGCATATACTGCATGCTTTCTCTCAAAGGCAGTTCCCAGACCTTAATCTTTACTTACGGGTACATATGCGTGGATATAGTTTACGAAACTAGAAAGGGGGCTCTGCCTAGAAACCAGATACATCAAACTTGAGAGGAAAGAGGTCTTAAGAGAGTGAGGAAGAAGTGGAGCGGGGGCTGAGGAGGGGAAATGGGACTAACCTGGCAGAGAGGGCAAGTGGGGATAAGAGGAGAAATGTCAGTAGATGAAAGTATGCGTGAAAATCCCATAATGAAACACGATGCTAATTTTCAAAACACAAACAGGGCTGAGAGTGTTGCTGGGTTGGTAGAGTGCTTGTAAGTCTCTGGGTTTTAATCCACAGCACAAGCATAAACTAGGTGTGGCGGTACACGCCTGTGATTCTAGCTCTGGAAATATGGAGATGAGAAGATCAGAAGTTCAAGATCACCCTCAATTATATAGTGAGTTTGGGGCTAGTCTGGGCTACATGAGACTGTGCCCCAATAGATAAATAAATAGATTGTAAGTGAAGTAACAATCACTTAAAATTGGAAAAGAAGGGACCCTGGAATTTGAGCAGATGTTCAGGTACCTAAAGAGGTGGGAAAATCCCATTTTAAATGAGAATTTTTCAAAGTATCTCACCTACTTTTTGGGGGGAGGGGTTGGGATTCTGCCAGTGATTTATTCCATCCCAGAAAGTTAAGGAGTGACAGGAAAAGACCCTGTGAAGAGAGAGGAACCTGGCGGCGCGAGCCTCAACTCACTGCTCCCACCTTACTCTGTCTGGACTGGAATGCATTCTAGATGCTTCTCTTCAAAGCATGGTCTGAAAAACCAGCATGAGCAGAAAGACCGAATCTTGGGCAGTCTCCATAACTTCTAGATCTTAAGTGAATTAAAGTTCTCCTAAGTAATCACGGATGCATCCACTCACAGACATCTCCCCAGGTCCCAGAGAAGCGACTCTCTGCTCATGAACTTACCAGTATTTGCCTGGCAGCTCCAAGAAGAAGCATCAACCGCAGAGGAAAGAAGCCAAGAAGAATTCTCTCACTGGAGCCTTCGGGATCCAGGCTGTTGGGATGGCTCTGCCCCCCGCAGCCACCCACTGCCTTCCCTTTTTCATTCCTGGCAGGCTCCCTGCAGCATAAAAGAATTCCAACTGAAAGACCCAGTCCTCAAGGCATGAGCTCTGGAGAATGACTCTGGTGTTAACGGTACTGGATGTGTTCTCTAAGTGAATGGGGACGGGGATTTTTGAGGTCATCTGAAAGGAGAGTGAAGGTTTATTATGTGCATTATACTGGTTAATTGTCTCGGGATGCCTGAGCTCACTGAGAAGCTGGCTCTGGAAGTGGAGCTGTCCTCTCCCATTTCAGACCCAAGTGTCTTTGTCTAGGGATGGGCTGCCTCCCAGCCTCTGTGACAGGGAGGGAAGGGAAAACAAACGGCCAAAGAATAAAAGCATTGTATCCTTGAAAACAGCTAGCAGGAATACAGCAGAAGGTATCACTGGGAATCCCATAATACAAAACTACCTAAGACAGAGAAAGTCCAGACATGGGGAACTCAGCCGTTGCAGAGAAAGCTAACTGGTGAGCTCCAGCTGATTGCCTCGACTTCCCCAGTCAGTTTCTGCTGGATCTTGTGAGCACCCAATCTGATGATGCTACTTTTATCTATTATTTCTTCTTCATTTTCTTTTTTTTTCTTTTTGAGTTTGTATTTTAATTGCAACATTTCTCTTTTTTTCTCCTTCCAAACACTCCCATAAACCTGTCCCCATCTCTTTCAAATTCATAACTTTTTTCATCAATAGTTATTGGGTGCATGTTTTTTGTGTATACGTGTATATTGCTAAATACAACCTGTTAAGTCCATATAACATGACTAGTATGTATGACTTTTCAGGGTTAACCATTTGGCACTGAACAACCAACTGGAGCAGTGTTCCCTGGAAATGACCCCCTCTCGCAGCTTTACTCAGCTGCCTGTAGTTCTTTGTGTAGGGTTGTTCTTTTACTTAGAAGCTTCACCAGAGGGACACCCCGCTCTGACCAAGCATCTCTTTGTGGAAACCCCCAGTCATGTTTGCTGGATGTTTTTAAGCCCCAATTTGATGACGTTCATCTCTGTCAACCTATCACTGTCTATTTATTCTTTTACTTCGGCTTTTCGTATGCTTCACAAAACTCACTCATTCAAAACTGAAAGCACATCCTAAGTACCTGAAGAATAAGTGTACCGTACTCACATAAAAGTGTGCCTGTGCGTTGGGAGGCATACAGACCAAGTAACGCAAGCCCAGTCAAAAGTCCATGCCTGGAGAGGTCAAAGGTCCTCGCAGAAAACCCACTACTGATATTTTGCTAACCAGACACACTATCTGTCTGTTTAATAATTGTTTATGTTTACTACACGGACCTGCACCAGGTCCTCTGAATATATATTACAGCTTTCAGCTTTGTATTTTTATGGGACTTCTGTGTGAGCTAACGGGTCTCTAATCCTTGCCCCTGCTCTTGGGGCTCTTTTCCTTCTGTTGGGTTGCCTTGTCCAGCCTCAGTGGGTGATTTTTGCCTCATCTTATATTTTATTTGATTTTATTTGATTGTTTGATTGTTATCTCTTAGAAGCCTGTTCTTCTCTAATGAGACAGGATGGGGAAGGATCTAGAGAGGAGAGAGTGTAGGAAGGACCTCGCGGGAAGTACAGAGAGGGCACACTATAATCGGATGCATTGTATGAGGAAACAATCTATTTTCCTTTTTTTGTTTGGTTGTTTGGTTCGTTGGGTGGCTGGTTGCTTGCTTAGTTTTTTGTTTCATTTTGTTTCCTTCTTTGGTTTTTCAAGACAGTGTGCTCTGTGTACCCTTGGCTGTCCTGGAACTTGCTCCGTAGACCAGATATCCTCAAACTCACAGAGTTCTTCCTGCCTCTGCCTCCTGAGTGCTGGGATTAAAGGCGAGCATCACCACTGCCTGGCAAGAATCTATTTTCAATAAAAGGACAAAATAGTTGCTTGTGTTTACACCCACAGAGTAGCACTACCATCCTATGTCAGAGAAGTTTCCTTCTGCTGTGAAAGATGGTTACACAGAGACTCGTGACTCTTCACAGTGCCCAGAGGAGTCAGCGTTGAGTGCTCAGCCCTAAGCTGTCCATCTCCTCCAAAGCCCAGAGAAGTCCTCAGAAGAAGGGAAGAGAGATTGTAGGAGTTGGGGGATGGGGAGGAACACTATGAAATGCTGTCTTCAGGACATACATGACACCAGCATCATGAACTCAATACCAGCAATTATGAACTCACACACATGAGAGAGAGAGAGATGAAAGTATCAAAGGGCAATAGTTAGGAAGAAGGTAGAGAACATAAGTGGGAGATGAGGGTGGGCAGAGTGAATATGATCACAACTCAAAGTATGCAAATATGAAAGGGTCAAAAAATAAGAAGGGAGGCTGGAGACAAGGTTCCAGGTTGGTTAAGAGCTCTTGCAGCTCTGTTGGTCTGTTGCTCTTGCAGCAGACCCAGGTTCAGTTCCCAGTACCCATACGGCAGCTCAAAGCCATCTATATAACTTCAGTTTGGGGGGATCCAATGCCCTTTCAGACCTCCCCAGATACTAGATGTACATGTGATGTACATACAGGCAAAAGGTTCACACATATAAAATAATTAATCTAAACAAAAAGACCACTTGAGTATGTGTGTCATGAGTATCTGTGTGTATGTGCACGTGTGTGTGTGTGTGTGTGTGTGTGTGTGTGTGTGTGTGTGTGTGTGTGTGTTTGATGTCTTCAGGTAGCCCTCATCACAGAATTTATGGTGACTTCTCAGTGCCCTCTTGGGAGAAACAGAGCGACTCTTAAAGTACCATGAAAATATACTCTATGTCCCTCAGCAACTCAGAAAGCCCCAGTGAGAGCTTAGACACCAGCTCTATACACATTCCTTCCTGCATCACTACAGCCAGGATCCCCTCCACACCTGCAGCCAAGGAAGGGGTAAGTAAGGCAAAGCTGGGTGTACAGAGACTTGCTCCTGAAGTTGTTGAGTAGGAAAGAGAATAAACATATCGAGTTTTATACCATTAAAATATCTAGTTGGTTCTTAGTAGTCTAAGGCAATTCTTAACTGACCTACTCATAAAACTGCAAATATTAGGGAGATTGTTGTACCAACATCAAGGGACCCCCAAAGACCACCAGGGAGCTGGATTCTGATGTAAACACACATGGGTCAGCTTATTCTTTTGGACAGGTGCAAATGAACCTGGGCCAAAACCCTCTGTTCTGGTGCAGCAGAGGAATTTGGCACCAAGCTCAGAGGTGAGAGGGTATTTGAAGAAAATCAATCATAAGTGGGGTGTTACACATCTTGGCATTTCAGGATTGGATAAAGGGGTATGGGATACAGCAATTCTTGGGAACTATTGGGTAAACTTTCAGTGTGAACCCAAGCGTTGAATCTATTGAACTTTCCATGTGAAACCAAGTTGAATATATTGGCTGTCAGGCTCATTCCTGAGATTTCTCCTAGATTCCTCTTAGACCTGGGCCCTGCCCTCAGACACCAAACGGTAAATGTAGGCCTTCACAGAGATATGTATGTGCATGTTCATGGGTGCATCAATGCATGTGTGTGCACATGTATGTGTTTGCACTTAGAGGTCTCAGATCAACCTCAACTGTCATTCCTTGGGAATTACAAACCCTGTTTTTTTGAGACGGGCTCTGTTACTGACCTGTAACTCATCACATAGGCTACCCTGGCCAGCCAACAAGCCCTAAGAATTGGCCCATCTTTCCCTAATATTGGGATTACGAACACACCCCATGCTGCCCAGGGTTGTTTTTTGTTGTTGTTTTGGTTTGGTTTGCTTTTTTTAGTATTTATTTATTTTAACCAGGTATAGTGGCACATGCTTTAATCCCAGCACTCAGGAGGCAGAGGGGATTGGCTTTCTGAGTTCAAAGACAGCCTGGTCTACAGAGTGACTTCCAGGACAACCAAGGCTACACAGAGAGAGATCCTATCTTGAAAAACCAAAACTCCCAGAAAAACACATCCCTGGGGCCAAACCTCGACCAAACTGCTATCTACATCATCACCCACTGACAACTGGACACCCAGATGCCTCCCTCTGGGTCCACAGCTGACTAAGAGGTAAGTGGCACCCCAACCCCCAGACCAAGTAAAGACCATGGTCTCTGAACCCTGGCCCAGGGACCCAGAAACACCCCCCCACCCCAACCACACCCAACCCTGCCCTAAACCAAAGAAAGCTGGGAGAGTTCCCCCATCCCAATCCCCAGCAAAATACAGCTCTAGGGACACCCCCCCCCCTGGCTAAACCACACCCAAACCACAATCTACATTATTAGCCACTACAACTGAATACCCAACTAAGAGCCAACTAAAACCCTACCAAGGACAACCCTTGTGACAACTGGAGACACACAGCTCCTTGGCCTACAGCAAACTAAGAGCAGAATAAGTCAGCCCCTGCAATTACTGGAAACACTCAGCCCCCAGGCTCCCAACTAAGAGCCGACCAAGAGCTGACTAAGAGTGAACGAAGGAAGCAATGGGCAGACGCCAGTGCATGAATACATATAACAATATAAAGAAAGACAAGACACCCCCAAAAGAAGATGATGGCTCTACGACATCAAGATCCGAGCATAACAATGAAGAGGAAACAGAAGGAAACGATATTTAAAACACTTTATGAAGATAATAGCTTTAAAAGAGGATATTAAAAACTCCCCTAAAGAAATAGAAGAAAATGCAAACAAAAATTGGAAGAGATGAACAAATCCCTGAAAGAAAATAAAGAAAACCAAGAAAAAGAAAACAAACAGGTGAAAGAAACATTCAGGGAATTAAAAATTGAAATAGAAGCAATAAAGAAGGCACAAAGTGAGGCAATGCTGGAAATAGAAAACTTGAAGAAGCAAATCAAACCACAAATGCAAGCATAACCTGGAAGAGAGAATCTCTGGAGTGGAAGATTCAATATTGGAAATGGATATGTAAGTTAAAGAAAACACTAAAACCAAAAAAGACATAACACAAAATGTCCAGGAAATTTGGTACACCATGAAAAAAACAAACCTGAGAATAATTGTAATTGAAGAAGAGGAAGAATACCAGCTCAAAGGCACAGAAAATATATTCAGCAAAATCATAAAAGAAAATTTCCACCCCAAAGAAGGAAATGCCTATGAAGATACAAGAAGCTTACAGAACACCACTTAGACTGACCCATCAGAATAACACCAGACTATGTATCCGTGCGCTGGCGTGCACTAGAAACAATGAAAGCAAGAGGGTCCTGGTCAGATGTTATACAGACACTAAAAGAGCATGGCTGTCAACCCAGACTACTATACCCAGCAAAACTATCAATCACCGTAGATGGAGTAAACAAGCTATTTCATGACAAAACCAGATTTAGACAATAGCTGTCAACAAATCTGGCCTTACAAAAAGCACTAGAGAGAAAACTCCAACCTAAGGAAAACAAATACAACATTGAAATTACAAACAATTGATAATCTCACAGAAGAAAAAGCAAAAGAAGGGAAATACACACATGATACCACCAAAAATAACAGGACGATCACTGGTCATTAATATCCCTTAATATCAAAGGACTCAATTCACCTATAAAAAGATGCACCCTAACACGATGGATACAAAAGGCCGAAGCTATCCTGCTGCATACAAGAAACACACCCCAACTTCAAAGACAGACACACAGGCTCAGAGTAAAGGGTTGGGAAAAGACTTTCCAATCAAATGGTCCTAAGAAACAAGCTGGCATAGCCATCCTAATATCTAACAAAATAGACTTCAAACTAAAATTAATCAAAAGAGACAGGGCAGACAGTTCTTATTCATCTCAGGAAAAATCCACCAAGATGAAGTCTCAATCCTGAATATTTATGCCCCAAACACAAGGGCTCCTACATACGTAAAAGAAACACTACTAAAGCTTAAACCTCACATCAAACCCCACACACTAATAGTGGGAGACTTCAATACCCCACTTTCACCCTTGGATAGGTCAACCAAACAAAAATTCAACATAGAAATAAGGTATCTAACAGATGTTATGACCCACAGGGACTTAATGGATATATACAGAACCTTTCACCCAAACACAAAGGAATATACATATTTCTCAGAACCCCACGGAACTTTCTCTAAAATTGACCACATACCCAGTCATAAAGCAAATATCAATAGGCACAAAAAAAAATGGGAATAACTCCTTGTATCATATCAGACCAGCATGGTCTAAAGCTAGAGTTCACCAACAAGAAAAACCACAGATAGCCCATAAATTCATGGAAACTGAACATCTCTCAATTGAACCACCTTTGGGTCAAGGAAGAAGTTAAGAAAAAAATTAAAGACTTTCTAGAATTTAATGAAAATGAATCCACAACATACCCAAACTTATGAGACACAATAAAAACAGTGTTAAGAGGAAAACTCATAGCACCAGATGCCTATATGAAAAGCTAGGGAAATCTTACACAAGAGACCCAGCAACACAGCTAAAGACTTTAGAACAATTAGAAGCAAACTCTCCTAAAAGTAGACAGCAGGAAATAATCAAACTTAGGACTGAAATCAATACAATAGAAACAAAGAGAATAATAAAAAGAACCAATGAATTAAAGAGTTAGTTCTTTGAGAAAGTCAACAAGACAGATAAATCCTTATCCAAACTAACCAAGAAGCAGAGAGAGAATATCTAAATTAACAGAATTAGAAAGGAAAGGGGGATATAACAACAGACACCCAGGAAATCCATCAAAATGGAAAACCTAAAAGAAATGGACAGCTTTCTGGACAGGTACCACTTACCAAAATTAAGTCAAGATCAGATTAAAGATCTAAAACACAGACCTATAACCACAAAGGACATTGAAGCTGTTATTAAAAGTCTCCCAAGTTGAACTAATACCAATACTTCTCAAACTGTTCCATAAAGTAGAAACTGAAGGAATATTGCCAAATTCTTTATGAGGCCACAATCACCCTGAAAGCCACTGAAAGATGAAACAAAGAAAGAGAATTACAGACCAATCTCCCTCATGAACATTGGTGCAAAAATAGTCAATAAAAGTCAGGCAAATAAAGTCCAACAACATATCAAAAAAAAATCAGCCACCACAATCAAGTAGTCTTCATCCCAGAGATGCAGAGATGGTTCAACATATGAAAACTGTGAATGTCATATATCATATAAACAAACTGAAAAAATCACATGATCATCTCATTAGATGCTGAAAAAGCTTTTGACAAACTTCAACACTCCTTCATGATAAAAGTCCTGGAGAGTTCAGGAATATGGAGAAAATACCTAAATATAATAAAGGCAGATTACAGCAAGCTGACAGCCAACATCAAACTAAATGGAGAAACACTTAAAGCAATCCCACTAAAATCAGGAAAAGACAAGGCTGTCCTCTCTCTCCTTATCTATTCAATATAGTTCTCAAGGTTTTAGCTGAAGCAGTAAGAGAACAAAAGGAGATGAAGGGGATACAGACTGGAAAGGAAGAAGTCAAACCATCTCTATTTGCAGATGATATGATTGTATATGTAAGTGATCCCCAAAATTCTACCAGGGAACTCCTGCAGCTGAGAGACACCTTCAGCAATGTAGCAGGATACAAGATTAACTGAAAAAATTAATAACCCTCCTCTACACCAAGGATAAAAGAGCTGAAAAAGAAATAAGAGAAACATAACCTTTTACAATAGCTGCAAATAGCATAAATATCTTGGTGTAACTCTAACCAAAGAAGTAGCAGACCTGTTTGACAAAAACTTTAAGTCACTGAAGAAAGACATTGAAGAGGATATCAGAAAATAGAAAGATCTCCCATGCTCCTGGATATATAGGATCAACAGAGTAAAAATGGCAATTTTACCAAAAGCAATCTACAGATTCAATACAATTACCATTAAAATCCCAACACAATTTTATACAGACCTTGAAAGAACAATACTCAACTTCATATGGAATTACAGGAACCCAGGATTGCCAAAACAATCCTGTTCAATATGAGAACTTCAGGAGGCATCACTATCCCTGACCTCAAGCTATATTATAGAGCTACAGTTATAAAAACAGCCTGGTGCTGGAATAAAAACAGACTTGTGTATCAATGGAATCAAATTGAAGACCCCAACATTAACCCACATACCTATGAACACCTGATTTTTGACAAGGAGGCCAAAAATAGTCAATGGAAAAAGATAGTATCTTCAACAAATGGTGTTGCCATAACTGAATGGTAGTGTGTAGAAGAATGCAAATAGATCCAAACCTATCAACCTGCACAAAACTCAAATCCAAGTGGATCAAAGGACTCAACATAAACCCAGCTACACTGAACTTGATAGAAAAGAAAGTGGGAAATACCCTCCAACACACTGGCACAGGTGACCACTTCCTAAATATAACACCAGTAGCACAGACACTAAGAACAACAATCAATAAGTAGGACCTCCTGAAACTGAAAAGCTTCTGTAAGGCAAATAACACAGTCCAATAAGACAAAACAACAGCCTACAGAATGAGAAAAGGTCTTCATCAACCCTACATCTAACAGAGGACTGATCTCTAAAATATCTAGAGAACTTAAGAAACTAGAGCCCAGAAACCTAAATAACCCAATTTAAAAATAGGATTCAGACCTAAACAGGGAATTCTCAACAGAAGAATTACAAATGGCTGAACGGCACTTAAAAAATTGTTCAACATCTTTTCCATCAGAGAAATGCAAATCAAAAACAGCTTAGAGATACCACCTTACACCTATCAGAATGGCTAAGATCAAAAACACAGATGACAGCCTATGTTGGAGAGGATGCGGAGCAAGGGGAACACTCCTCCATTGTTGGTGGGAGTGTAAACTTGTACAGTCACTCTGGAGTGCAGTATGGTGGTTCCTCAGAAAACTGGGAACCAATCTCCCTAAGGATCAGCAATACCACTATTGGACATATACTCAAATGATGCCCATTCATACCCCAAAGACATTAGCTCAACTATGTTCATAGTAGCATTATTTGTAATAGTAAGAACCTAGATGCCCCTCAACTGAAGAAACTGTGGTACATTTACACAATGTACATTTACTCAGCAGTAAAAAAAAAATAATGACATCCTAAAAATTTTAGCAGATGGATGGATTTGGAGAATATCCTCCTGAGCAAGGTATCACAGCCCAGAAAGATAGACATGGGATGTACTCACTCATAAGTGGATTTTAGACAAAAAACAAAGAATACTCAAGCTGCAAACCACAACCCCTGGACAACTTGAGATCAGAAGGAACTTAAAGAGAGACATCTAGAGATTGCCCTAAGAAGAGAAAATAGAGAAAGCTTCCTTAGCAAATGGGGTCACAATGGATTGTAACCAAGAAGACTTGGGAACAAATCTTGAAAGAAGGAGCTGGTTGAGTGAGAGGAGCAAAGAGGGAGATGGAAAGAGCCAATGTGGGGTTGGAAAGAGACTGGGTGCTAGGGAAACCTCCAAGAACTCAGGATGCCCCTGACCAAGTCTCCAAACAATAGTGGAGGGGGTACCTAAATAGGACTTCCCCTATATACTCAAATGAGTAACCACCCTAAGTGTCATCACAGAACCTACATCCAACCAAGAATAGAGATGGAGGCAGAAATCCATGGCTGAGCATTGGGCAGAGCTCCTGGTCCAGCTGAGAGCAGGGGAGGAGAGTCTGTATGAGCAAGGAGATAGGGATTATGAGGAAAATTTCCACAGTGATGGTAGCTGGAGCTCTGGGGAGCTCACTGAATCAAGAACAGCCACTGGAGATCCATTGGGAAAAGGAGCTAGACCCTCCAAAGGTAGACAACTGTCAATTGGCATGGACAGTATGTGGAGCCTCAAAAGGTGGGATCAGACTGTGTTCCTGTGCATGGGCTGGCACCTTGGAGCTCATTCCCTGCAGAGGAACACCTAACCCATCCTTGACTTTGGGATGAGGAAATTAGACTTGCCTGGAGTGGATGTGCCATGCTGAGCTGACACAACTTGGGAATTCTTGTCCTTTCGGGGGAGGGGATCAGGGGATGAGGAGGGGCGAGGCTGAGGGATGACTGGGAGGGATTGGGAGGAGGGAAGGGAGGGGGAGCAGGGGGATAAAATGACATTTTTAATAAAAATTAAAATAATAAAATAAAGAAAAACCAAAACATACATGCATTCATAATTTTTAATTTTAAAGATCTATTTTATTTGTTAATTGAAAAAATCCATACAATATATCCTGATCACACGTTTTTCCTCCCCCCAACTCCTCCCAGATCCTCTCCACCTTCCTACCCACCTAACTCCATGCCCTATCTCTTTCAAAAAAAAAAAAAACTAAGAAATACACACAACACACAATAATAGTAATAAACCAAAATACACAAGCAAAAGACTCAGGGGACAAAAAGAAATGCCCAAAAAAAAGGCAAAATGAGACAAAGTCTACAGAAATACCATTGAATTAATTTTATGTTGGCCAGTTACTTCTGAGATGGGGACTGGTTAATAGTCTCAGTAAGACTCCATTGAAGAAAACCAATTTCTTCTTCGCCAGTGAGTATCAGTTGCAAATAGCGCTTTAGTAAGGGGTGGAAGCCCTTGTTCCTTTTCCTCTGGGGTGGGGGGGAGCTGGGACTCTATCCAGCTCAAACCTGTGCATGTTCCAAGCCCAGGTGTTTTGTTTTGGTTTGGTTTTGGTTTGCATGGTTGTCTTTTGTTTTTGCTTTTTTAACGTGAGTTCTGGAGCTCCAACCCCGATATTCAAACTTGCGGGGCCAGCATTCCACTGACTGAGCCGCTTCCCTAGGCCTTCTTGGCTTTGTTTGCTTGTCTTTAGGCTGGCTTCACACTCACTGTCTAGCCAAAGAAGAGATGAGCCTCCTACCCTCACCTCCAAGTACTGGGATTACCGGCTTGTACCACCGTGCCTGGCTCACAAATATTTTCCTAAATCTAGTGAGACTATATTGTAGCTTACATGCAAAATAAAGACAATGTATAGTCAATTTTTAACACAAATTAGTCTGGTCTTTTGACAAACACTTGAGAAATATCTACCAAGCATTAGCCTTAATTATGTTCATGTTTTCTAAGCCAGCCATTGAGAGAAAGACGGCCTGAGAAATCATGTGATTCTGTCTGTGGTACATGCATCCATGTGCTCGTGTGTGAATGAGCACCTGGTGTGTGAGCTTAGCATTGATATGTCAGGTTGTTTTTCTTATCTTGTATCGTTCACTCTTTTCTTTGAGTGTCCACAGACTGAGAAAGGTAATCGGGGTTTGGTTTTGCTACTCTCTTCCTACCCCTTCCTCCGTCTCCCGTTGGGGGCTTTTCTATAATGAATAATGCTATCAGATTTGGTGCAGACATAAGTCTTGATCACTGCAAATTGCACAACATGGTGGAAGGCGGGAACTGGCTGCTGAAAGTTGTTCTCTGATACCCACAAACATGCCACCGCACCTGCGCACATACAAAGATGAACGAATGAACATAAAAAGGGAGGGGGGCAGAGGGGAGGGAGAGGGGAGGGGATACAAGAAAGGGGGGAAGGACAACGGAAGAGAGGGGGTTGGAGAAGCTGGCTAGCTAAGGTGTACTTACTAGATACCTTTCTAAATGGTGACAAATATTTCCTCTTCAACCGTTATTCCAAACCAATGAAGTGGACCCTAATGCCACTCAGGTTATAGAAAACTAAGCTGTTAAGGCTTTGGACCGTCCCTCAAGAGGTTCACTGAAACAGAGAAGGAAAGAGGCAGAATGAAAACAAAGGGTCAAATATCGTATCTTCCCCGTTTGCTAAACCACATCTTAGGAAGGGTCCCCTGCATGAAGTACACCTGCACCTCTATTCATGGTAAGCATGCACATGGAAACTAAAAGCTGTGACCCTGACATTCGGGGTTACACAGATAGTCCAGCCAAGAATTAAAAATGTCTGCACTGGGGGTGGAAAGTGGGGAGATGCCCAAAGCCCATGTAATAAGAACGCTTTTCAGTGATGCATGAATTTCCCCTGATTCCTCAATGGCTCTATTTATAAATGCCCACAGCCCGGGTCAGGGTGGGTCTCCGGAGCAGAGGCTGCAGTTAGCCCTGCGGGCTGGAGGGAGAGATGTTCAGCCTATTTATTTCTAAGCTGCTATCCAGACATTAAAACACCAAGACAAACTTCTCTTTCATGGTAACTTTCTTAGGCACAGTGCCAAGAAGCTCTCACTACACTGCTTTATCCCACCAACAATGTCCTCGCTGTCCCCTCTCATCCCACTAGATGAGACCAGCCTCCTCCCACAGCCAGATGTTAGTGGTGTTGTGCCAAGACCTGGGGTAGCCGGGTACTTGGGGGAAGCTGGCATCACCCACTGGTGGTTCTCAACCTGTGGGTCATGACCCTTTCACAGGGGTCCCCCAAGACCATTGGAAAATATAGACATTTACGTTCCAGATCATTGCAGTAGCAAGATTACAGTTATGAAGTAGCCACAAAATAATTAATTTTATGGGTTGGGGGGGTCACCACAACATGAAGAACTGTATTAAAGCATTAGAATCTCTCTCTACACACACACAGACACACACACAGAGGGCTGGGGTTGAAGAGATGACTCAGCGGGTGAGATCATTGTGCAAGCATAAGGACTTGAGTCTGAATCCCCAGCAGGTGTGGTTATGCATACTTGTAGCCCCAATCCTGTTTGGGGGTGTCTAGGGAACAAGAATTGGGCCTGCTGGCTCCCAACCTGGATTCGGGTTCAGTGAGAAACCCCCTCTGGGGAAAATGGGGCAGAGAGGATGAAAAAGCACCCAACAGCCTCTTCTGACCTCTGCACACATAACAGGCATGAAGACCCACACACGTGTGCATTTACCCAATGCACACATTCCTGCCTCTACTTCCCCAGCATTCGCAACCATATCCAATTTTATAAATTAAGGTGTGTGGGGAGATGGGACCCAGGGCCAAGTACTCTACAGACGTCAGCTACATGTCCAGCTTCGGCCGTTTTACAAACGTTTGAGGGGAAAACTGTCGTTTTTAAAGCCTGCCAGTTGCAAAGTGCACCGCTGCAGCTGGAGCTGAAGAGAACCGGGCTTAGAAAGCAGTGAAGGAACATCAGGTGCATTCTTCCCCACCTCAGCCCCAACCAAATCCCTTGGAGGCTAAAAGGTGGGTTCAAGGGTGGATGTCAAGGGCTTAGTAAAGGACAGATCCTCTAATAAAGCCACAGCAGAGATCCCAGAGGAATCGGGGGTCCAGGCATCCCTCTTCCCACACTGAGCTGAGCCCAGTGCGGAAACCTTGGGACCCCAGGACCAAAAGCCTCTATGATACGTTTTGTGGACAGCTGGGACATCCCCGGCCCGACAACAGGGATCCAGCAAAGCCTGGTGTGTCGGCCTATATAACCCAGCTGCTCAGGAAGCTGGGGGGTGGGAGGGGAGGTGCAAGCTGGAGACTAGCCTGAGCTACACAAGCCTCAAAATAAAAGGGAGACAAGGAGCAGGAAATGAAACAAGAGGAAGGTGATGGGGAAGAGGAGGAGGGGAGAAACGGAGAAGCGAAAAATGGGGGAGGAGAGAAGAGGGACCTGAGGTAATCAGGAGGGGGTGGAGGAGAAAGAAAGAGGTTGGGGATGTGACTCAGTGGTTAGCCCTAGAGGGCGCTTGCCTAGCTTGTTCAAGCCCCCAGGGTCCATCTGAATGGCTTGGAAAGGTTCTACAGTCATCTAAGGTTGTTCTCTAAAATGTAAAAATCAAAAAGCATAAATCTGGGCAAAAGTACGTCCCTGCACCACTCCTCATCCCCGCGGAGACCTTTGCCTCCTGACAGGGCAACCTGAGAGCATCAGTTGAGGTAATCTACAGCACAGGGTTCTTGCTCCGGTTTTAGGAGTTGTCCGGGTCCCAGCCGGGATATGGCGCCACCTAGCGATCACATTGAGCAATTACAGTGAAATTTAATCTTTCTGCGCTTTGCCTGGCTGTTAATAACAAGGCCACGGCCGAGACCAGATTGTCTTTGACTGTTTCCAAAACTGCAGCCTCCCTTATAGGTGTGGAGTGGGGGCGCTGACCAACCTTAACCCTACCAGTCCATCATACGTGAGTTGGCTGACTCAAGTCCTTCCACTCACGGGAACCCTAATACCTACAGAAGGTGAGCAATGGGAGAGCATAGGGTTGTCCCCTAGTGTGGGTGCTCCTCAGGGTCCAGAATTATGAGCCAGTAAATTAAATGATACTGTTTGCAGACTATGGGTGAGGAAGAAAGACCTATGGACCGAGGCACCAATAGCAGCATGTGTGTCTTTCTTGGCCAAAATACCATTAGGCCCCTGAAATTCTAATAATGTTTCTCTGTAGCCAGGTGAGCACTGGGAATATTTATGTTGCAATCTTTAAATATCAACCTTGGTGAGATCACATGCTCACAGACAACAGTAAGGACACCTGCTCTTTTTGCAAAGGAAGCCAGCATTTTGTCCCTTGAAAACACTCCACTGTAAACCGTTCTCTGAGAAATGGCCTAGATGAAGAACAGACAGGGTCTTGCATTTGTAGGGGAGCTGGGGGTGAGTGTGGGTGTGGTGTTATGAATGTATACACATGCATGTGCAGGTGTGCTCACTCATGCAGGCATTTGTGAACACGTCTCCCTCAGTCACTGCTCCACCTTACTGCCTGCTTTGTTTCGGGCAATAGAGACTTACTGGATAGCCCTGGCTGACTTATCAGAGAGTAGGCTCGCCTCAAGCTCACAGAGATCTGCCTGCCTTTATCTCCCAGTGCCAGACTTAAAGATGTGTGACACCAAGCCTGGCTCCTTGCTTGTTTTTAAGCCATAGTCTGTCGCTGAAGCTAGAGCTGACCAGCTAGCCTGACTGCCTGAAAAGCCTCCAATAGCTCGTACCCGCCCATTCCCATGGTGGTCGTGACTGCTTCTCAGTGCTGCATTAGAGGTGTACACAGCCACACCCAACTTTATATGGGTACCGGGAATCTGAACTCAGGTTCCCAAGAATTTTCCCCACTGAGCCATCTCTCCAGCCCCAGTTTGTACATTCTTGGTGCATGTGACCAACAGCAAACTGCCTCTTCCTCACAGGTCCACTTTTGAGCTGGGTGGATTCATTATCTAAATGATGGAGGAGGGGATAGAAGTCGATTGTTCCCTTCGATCGGAGCAGAGTTGCGTCAGAATGTTACTGACCTTTGATGACTCCTTTCAATGACCCACAGCTAAGTTCTGTACGGGACACACTTGCCAACACCAACCTTCAACTCTGTACCCATGTGTCAGATGTGGCAGAAGGCTTCTGAGCTGAGATTTACAGAGGAGATCTCAGTGTGGCCTCTGAGGAACAGGATGAGATATGCTCCTTGCTGACCCTGGAGACCTGTGGGTGGCCCTTTAAGTGATGGAGGCAAAATCCAGGTAGTGTGGTTTGTTCAGCCTCTGAAGTGCCTGAGCCAAGCTTGGGGATGGGCATACCCGGCTTAGAACAGGTGGGTATGAGGGCACAGAAAAGTGCATACCTGTGATCCCAGTACTGGGGAGGCAGACACAGGGGAATGTCCATGGATTGCTGGCCAATCAGTGAAGACAAATCTGCAAGGTTCAGGCTCAGTGAGAGATTCTGTCTCAACATAAAGTGAGGAGCAAGTGAGGCAGACATAAGACATCAACTTCTGGCCTCCATACATACGTACACACAGACACACAGACACACACACAGAGCATGCAGTCCCCAGCAGCCCACATGGTAACCCAGACATCCTCCTGAAATAAACAGCCATGCAGATGGGCTAGTGAAAGCAAATATTAAAGGAACAAAGTTTGCAACACACATAAAGGTCAATAGCAAAAATTAAAGAAAAAAATCAGGTTTCATGGTGTTTGTGGTATCTACTGGTGGGGAGGAAACAGCATTCACTCATTGTCAGCTCCAGCCCCGAGATTCCAGAAGAAATCCTGAATCGTACTTAAAGGACAGCCAAGGCACACAGCATCAAAGTTTGCTTTACTGGTGATAAGGCATAGATAAGGAAAAGGAAAAATTCTCAGGGGAAAAAAATAAGTGGTTTTGGTTCCTTATTTGTACAGAATCCTGTAGTAGGAGGTTTCTGGCCCACACTTTCGGGCCTAGCCTCAAGGTTTAGGCCCACAGACCCACAGACCCGCAGAGACACACAGATGCTTTCAATAGTTTTAAGCTGATCGACCTAAGACCCAGGCATATAACTTGCTAGCTCTCTACCCTTCATCTAGCCCATGACTCTTATCCTGTTTAGCCATGGGGCTTTTTTTAGAGCAGCATAGTTGTCCTCTGCTTCTTCCAGCTTCTCTCTGGCGTTCTGCTCTGTACTTCCTGTTCTCAGAGTTTTCTTAGTCTGGTAGCCCTACTCACACTGCCTGCCTGCCTTTGGCCAATCAGCGCTTTTTATTAAGCCAGTGGGTGGGACAATTATTTACAATGGAACAACATAATTCCTCTATATATCCCCTTTTCTCCTTTTTTTTTAAAAAAAAAAAAAACTCCAAATCTAATATTCTTTTTTCCCCTTATCTATAACAACTTATAAACAACACTGTAAATAAACAGGGGCTCTGACAATTTCATAGGAATCCAAAGAAAAATCTAGGATTATGCACAAGTCTTTACGAGAGTAGTCTGTAAGGTCAGTCTGCTTGAAATTGTTCTGGATACAGAGCTCTGGAAACTTCAACAGAGGTGATCTGAACTGCTGAATCATTTGGTCCATCCATTTCCATTGGAGATTTTTCAGGGGGTCTTCCTCTATCAAACTTTATGTTCTTTATCCAGAAATAAATCCACAGCCTCTCATTTTCTGTGAAAATAAAAAGAAAACCTCTTCTCCAAAGTAACATATCTTTGCATTTCAGTTTTAAAGTCAACTCATTTACAAAATATATAGGATGAATTAATCCAACAGCATTTATAATTAACTGTCTTTTAGCAGCTTTTACTAAGTCATTTTCAGTCAAGAGGCTTAAAGATAAGACAATAACATACAGTATCCAGACATTCTTTGTTTTTTTTTCATCTTTATGTGGCTTATTTATTTATTTATTTTACTCTATTTCTTTTTTAAAGGCTTTCTCTACCTTTTTTTCTTTTCTCTTTCTAAGTCTCTGTATATATATATATATATATATATATATATATATATATATATATTTTCAACACATTCTAAACCACTTAGACTTTTAAAAAAAACTGTCTATACTGTATATTTATTTCTTAACTTTTTCTGTCTCTGACCACACCTTTGCTTGGCTAGGACGATTGACTCCACCCAGATTCTTCTATTTCTTTCAATTTCTGAACACACCTTTAATCTGCCAAGGTCCTTGGCTAAGGATTCAAGGTTGGTAGGGTGGATGGATGACTCCACCCAGCTCCTACTCTAATTTCATAGAATTTATCTTTTTAGCCCAGGTACTCTGGGGAATTTTAGGGTCCCTATAATTACCAAGTAAAGCTTTGCCATCTGCTGCTCATTAACTCCATTTAAGTATTAGGCAGCAGAGCCTCTTAAAAGACTCACAAGTGTTTTGCCTCTAAGGCTGAACCAGGAAGTTTCTCTTCAAAAAGCCAAGCCTCATTTTGCCTCCAGCAAACAGAGCTGATCCAAGAACACACCACCACTAGAAAGCCATCTTTGATTCTGTTCCCTTTTTGTCCTTATGAACAGAAACCTTAAATACATAATTTACACCTTTCTGCTTACATCTAAACTCCTGTGAGACTTCGGGGACAAGTCATTTTACACCTTAAGCTGCACTCCAAAAGCCCGCCATTGTAGCTCAAGCCTGCACGCCTCACCAGGGTTTCTCTCTACCACGGCTCATGTGAGAGACACAACTTAAAAGCTGCTTTGGGCTCTAAACCATTTTTAAGTTTTCTATGGCTTTATGTGGGCATATTTGACCCACATTGGGCTGCCATTTGTAGTATAAGGTTTCTGACCCAGACTTCCGTGCCTAGCCTCAATGTTTAGGCCCACAGACCCGCATATCCGCAGAGACACACAGATGCTTACAATAGTTTTAGGCTTATCGACCTCAGGCCCAGGCATATCACTTGCTAGCTCTCTACCCTTCATCTAACCCATGTCTCTTATTCAGCCACGCGGCTTGGTACCTTTTCTAAGAGCAGCATAGTTGTCCTCTGCTTCTTCTGGCTTCTCTCTGGCATTCTGCTCTGTGCTTCCTGTTCTCAGAGTTTTCTTAGTCTGGTAGCCCCGCCCACACTTCCTGCCTGCCTTTGGCCAATCAGCTTTTTATTAAACCAGTGGGTGGGACAATTATTTACAGTGTAACAAGATAATTCCTCTATAGAATCCTTTGTTCTCCCTTTCTCTAAGGAAATGGAAAGTGTTAGCCCTGGGATAATGGTTAGGGGAATGGGGACATGGACCAGTGGGCAAGATGCTTGCTGTACAAGTGCAAGGTCCTGAGTTTGGATCCCCAGAATCCACAGGAAGCCAAATGCAGTTCTGTACATCTATAATCCCAGTGCTCCCAGAGATATGAGGGTCAGACAGGAGACACCCCAGAAGCTACTGCACAGGCCAGCTAGCCTGGTGAACAAGAGAGACAATGTCTCAAACAAAATAGAACCAACACTCAGTGCTGTCCTCCGATATCTACACACAAGTGATAGCATGCTCACACACAGACACTCACACATGGCGGGGGGGGGGGGGAGGAGGAGATGTTTTAATGTTTGGATTAAAGGAACAAGTTTTGGAACACCAAGGAGGCAGATAAGAAGGCTTAAGGCTGAGTAAGAGCTAGCCACACTAGCTAGATAAGGAGAAAAACGGGGCTCTAGAAAAAAAACCAAGTCCATTTGACAGGCTTCAGAAGCCCCACCACATCTCATCAAAACCCCTTGTAGTTAGAAGTTTCTGTCCTGGCCAGAAACTCTCAAATACCCAGAAACTACCTCCCAAGTAATTGACCCGGAGGTTTAATGTTATAGTAGCTACTGGGACAGTAGTTCAAGCATATTACTATCTAGCTCTTACACTTACATTTCCCCATAATTATTATCTGTTTAGCCACATGGCTTGGGACCTTTTCCCAGTAAGACATTCTCGTCTTGCTTCCTCTGCATCTAGCTGGCGTCGGCTTTTCTGTCTTTCCTCTTCCCAGAATTCTCTTTGTCTGGTCACTCTGCTTATACTTCCTGCCTGTCTAATAGCCAATCAGCATTCCACTAACCCAAGACAAGTAAAATATCTTTACAGTGTAGTGTACAAGAGCATTATCCCACAGCAACCCGTCCTGAGTAAGACATGAGCAAGGCATGCTTGCTCTTTCCCCTAGTGCATTTGGCGTGTTTTTTTTTCTATATAGTCATACCTTATACATAATTCTTGTTTTGGTGGGGTTTTTTTGATTTTTGAAACAGAGTTCTCTGTGTAGCCCTGGCTGCCATGGAATTCACTCTGTAGACCACAGATCTGCTTGTCCCTGCCTCCCTGCTTGTCCCAGCAGTCTAGCAGATTACACATCAGTTCTCAACACTGTCTGAGAGGAAATTCCTCTATGTTCTCTCATTGGCTGTAAAATCACCTCCCCTGGGCAGGATGCCAGGCCTCAGGGAAAAAGCCCTGCTTCCCATATGGACTTTCCTCCCGGGTGCTGGAGTAGCAATGGTGCCTGTCCTGCTTTCCCTCCCTCTTCTTCTGGGTCCTGCAGTCCTTCAGGAGACTGGTGAGTGGGCAACACATAGGACAATTGGAAGAGAAACAAAGGGAAGGCAGAGAACAGAGTGCTGGGCCATGAGGAGGATCCTTAGTACCTGGGATTCCCATGTGTACAGTGGTAACTGGTTTGGGAAGCTGCCGACTAACTCAGCTCACTCTTGTAGAAGGATTCAGAAAGTCACTGGCCTTGGGTTAAATAAGACTTTACAGAACATGAATCTGAGGACTAGCGGGGTAGGTCCGAGGACAGGGTGCCGACTGTGCATGTATGAAGATTTGGGCTCACTACCCCAGCACCACATAAACACTGTACCTCATTCCTGTAGTCCCAGCACATGGGAGTTGGAGTCAGGAAACTCAAAAGTTCAAGGCAAGTCTGAGTTACATAGTGAATTTGTGGGATGGGGGAGTTGATAATGTGAACCTAAGATCCAGATGAGGGTTGTGAAGGTGTCTCAGTGGATAAAGCACTTACTGTGTGATCTTGAGGACTTGAGTTCAGATCCCTAGGATCGACAGAAATCCAGATGTGGTCACATCTGTCTATCACCTCAGCTCTCCTGCCACAGGAGTTCACAGGCCAGCTAACATGGCTTTCACAACAATAGACACGGTGAAAATCAGAACTGATGCCCAACACTGTCCTCTGACCCACATGCACCCTATGACATACCCATGAACACACACAACCATATGTACACACAAAAGACTTTTTAATTATTATTCAGCTGTGAAAAAAATATACCCAGAGAGGCAAAGAGACCTGCCTGGTGATAGACAGTGGGACTGAATGAGGAGCATGCAGAGTTTCCTCTGCTCTCTCTTCTTCTCATTTTCCGTGGGCTCCAACTCTTACAAAAAAAAATGGAAGGGAGCCCAGGGGAAAAAACAGGCAGGTTAGAAGATTCCATGAGTACGCCAGGATCTTCCTCTGCAAGGAGACAAGGAAACAGGGACACAGTCAGTTTCAGGACAGGGAAGGACGCTGTTTACTGCACACAAAATTATGGGTGAGGATTTCTAAACTATGCCAGTTCAAAAACGTGGTACATTCCCAGAATATTACATAGCTATCTAAGTCTGTTTATACGAAGGCATTGTGTTTAGAATGTTGGGTACATTCTAAAGGGGTGGTAGAGATGGCTCAGCACGTAAGAGCACTTGTTGCCGTGGCAGAGGACCTGAGGTTAATTCCCAGAACCCATGTAGCAATTGATAACTGCCTGTAATGCTGGTCCCCTGTCCTCTTTGGACAACTGCACACATATGCAGTGTTTATGATTTGTAGATAACAATTTCCTAATTTTAAGTATATTCTATACTGAAAATATGAATTAATAAAGGGCTTCTAGAGAGGAAGAAATAATGAGATAGATACACAAGTTGGTGGGTGGATGGATGGATGGATGGATGAACGAATGGACAGGTAGATGAAGGGATGGACAAATGGACAGATATAAACAGGGATGGGTAGAAAGATGAGGGCTGAAGAAATACACAGGAAGTTGTAGACAAGTGATGAGTGAATATAAGAAAGAGGGATGGATGGACGGACGGACGGACGGACAGACAGACAGACAGACAGACAGACAGACAGACAGATAATAGAGATAGACAGACTGGCCTACATAGCAGCAGGCAGATCTCTAGAGTTTATTGATGGCCCAATCTGCCTGAACTGATAAACTCCAAGTCCAGTGAGAGACTGTATCTCAGAAAAGTAAGGTGGCAGACCAAAGACATGGCTCAAAAGTAACAGAACCTCCAAGCCAGTTAACTAATGTTGATGCCAGGAAACCACATGGAAGAGAAAGCCAACTTACACACATTGTCCTCCGACAGATACACACATGCATGCACAACCCTTTCTTTATTCCTCCTCCTCCCTCTTTCCCTCTCTTTTTCTCTCTCTCCCCCTGCCTATCTCTCTCTTTCTTCCCTCACACACACACACAAATAAATAAATCTAATTTTTAAAAAATGAAGAGAGACTTCCCAACTTGACCTCTGATCTCTACAACATGCACCTGGATTCACACCCACAAGAACACATACATACAGATCACAAGTATACACACACACACACACACACACACACAAATGTACAAAGTAGAAGATACGGTAGAGAGACAACACAGAACAATCTCTGACGTGACATCCCCAGTAAAAGAAGAGCCTTTCACATGAGTGAACCTTCCATGGTGTGAAATGTCAGTAAGTGCAGGGGAGGAAGCAGCTCCATGGCCAGGTCCTGCCTCCTGGGCTCTGTAGCTCCACAGTGGGCCTTCTGTGCATAAACCACAGCCCTCAGAATCTTCTCCTTTCCACAGGGCCTTATTCTCTGGTCTTCCTCTACACCGGCGTGTCCAGGACCAGCAGAGGCATCCCCAGGTTTCAAGCCATAGCATTTCTCAATGACCAGACCTTCTTCCACTACAACAGCAACAGCAGGAAGGCAGAGCCCATGGGGCCATGGAACCAGCTAGAAGGAATGGAGGATTGGGAGAAGGAGAGCCAGCTTCAGAGGGCCAGGGAGGAGATCTTCCTGGTGACCCTGAAAGACATCATGAACTATTATAAGGACAGTGCAGGTCAGTGAACTTACAAACCAATGAGATGGAGAGTTTTCCCTGAGGCAGCCCTGGGAATGTGGATGGAAAGAATTCCACAGAATGCCGCTAGTCACACACACACACACACATACACACACAGGAGGTGCAGAAATCACAGGTTCATATACAACCCCACACACATAGACCTCCTCCTTCCATGGCTTCTTCTAACTCAGCTCCAGACTTCAGCCCCTAAAGGAAGTGGTGTTATCAGAGTCACATCTTACTCAAGGAACACTGACCTTTCAACTCCATGCCCTCACCCAGTTGAAAAGGTATCAGATTCAACACTATCCCAGTGAAAAGCAATAGAAGAACATCCCAGTGTTCTGTGGGCTCCCGGTGTGCATGCCTGGGTACACATACCTGCACACACACCACAATTATCTAATTAATAAGAAAGAAATTTGGAGAGTGGTAGAACATGCCTTTAATCTCAGCCCTTGGGAGACAGAGGCAGGTAGATCTCTGTGTTCAAGGCCAGCCTAGTGTGCAGAGTGAGTTCCAAGACAGGCTCCAAGGGTACACAGAAAAACCCTGTCTCAAAAAAACCAAAGAGCAAAAAAGAAAGACATTTACAGTAACTTTCATTTACTGAACACTTATGTAGTAAGAGATTTCTGACTCAAACTTTCAGGCCTAGCCTCAAGGTTTGGACCTGCAGACCCGCAGACTGGCAGTCCCTCAGTCTCACAGAGACACACAGACAGATGCTTACATTAATTTTAGGCTGATCAGCCTAAGGCCCAGGCATATCATTTGCTAACTCTTACCCTTAAACTAACCCATGATTATTATCCTGTTCAGCCATGCGGCTCAGTACCTTTTCTCAGAGCAGCATAGCTGTCCTCTGCTTCTTCTGCCTTCTCTGTGGCATTCTGCTCTGTGCTTCCTGCTCTGAGTTTTCTTAATCTGGTAGCTCCGCCCATACTTCCTGTCTGCCTTTGGCCAGTGATCACTTTTTATTAAATTCATAGGTGGGACAATTATTTACAATGTAACATCATAAATCCATTACATATTCCCTTTTCTCTTTTTAGAACAAGAACCTCAAATCTAATTTCCTTTGTAAAATTTGTTTCACTATTATCTATAACAACTTGTAACCAACACTGTAAACAAAGACAAAATCCATAATCCATTTGGAGGGAATGTGGGCGTCATTATCTAGGCTATTTCTGGCTGAATGGGGGTGCTGGCAATCCCATAGAAATCTAAAGAGAAATTTAGGATTATGGACAAGTCTTTAGTGGAGAAGTCTCTAAGGCTGCGTCATCTCAGCCAGTCTCCTTGAAGTTGTTTTGGATACAGAGCTCAGGAAACTTCAACAGAGGTGCTCTGAAATGCTGAATGATCTGGGCCATCCATTTCCATTGGAGACTTTTCAGGGGGTCTTCCTTGATCAAACCATATTTTCTTTAAACAGGAATAAATCCATAGCTTCTCCTTTTCTGTGGAAATCAAAAGAAAACCTCTTATTTAAAGTAGCATATATTTTGGTTTCAATTTTAAAGTCAACTCATTTATAAAATATATAGGGTGGATTAGTCTATCAACATTCGTAGTCAAATGGCTCTTAGCAGCTTTAACTACTTATTTCCAGTCAAAAAACTTAAAGACAACACAATAGCATACAGTACCCAGACACTCTCCGTAATTTCCATCTTTACGTGTAATATTATTTTTTACTTATTTCTTTTTTAAGGACTTTCTCTATCCTTCTTTTTTCTTTTCTCCCTCAAGCCAATGTATATTTTTTAACATGCTCTAAACCATTTAGACTTTTTTGAAAGTCTTTGCTTATTTCTTATCTTATTCTGTTTCCGACCACACCTTTGCTTGTCTAAAGTGGCTGACTCCACCCAGCTTCCTCAAGTTCTGTTTCTGGACACACCTTTAATCTATCAAGTTATGGCTAAGGACTATAGGCTTAGCTAGGGCAGCTGACCTCACCCAGCTCCCTCTATTTCCTTCTGTTTCTGACCACACCTTTAATCAGGCAGGGTGTGGCTAAGAATTAAAGGTCGGTAGGATAGGTGTCTGGCTCCGCCCAGCTCCTAGTCTATCTTCCTAGAATTTAGCTTTTTAGCCTAGGTACTCGGGGAATTTTAGGGTCCATATAATTACCAAGTAAAGCACTGCCATCTGCTGCTCATTAACTCCATTTGTGTATTTGGCAGCAGAGCCTCTTATAACACTCACAAGTGTTTTGCCTCTAAGGCTGAATCAGGAAGGCTCTCTCAAAAAAGCTGCGCCTCTGCTTGTCTCCAGCAAACAAAGCTCGCCAAAAAAAAAAAAAAAAAAAAAAAAATGCTGCTGCTATTAAGAAGCAGTCTTTGACTGTTTCTTTTCTGTCTACATAAACAGAAAGCTTAAATACATCATTTACAACTTGGTACTTAGATTTGGTTGCTGTGAAACTTCAGGAACTGGCTGTGTTAAGCTTTACCCCAAAAGCCCCCATTTTTTTTAGCTCAAACCCACACACCTCACCAGAGCATCTCTGTACCAAGGCTCATGTGAGAGACACAACTCGAAAGCTGCTTATGGCTCTGATTCTGTGTTCTAGAACCCTTTTAAATCTCTCTCCAGCTTTATGTGGGCATATATAACCCACACTGGGTGCGAATTGAACTTCTAACTACATACTTACTCTGTGTCAGCTCAGATATGAATACATTTAATGCTCAAAATAATGTCTTTGATGATTATTATTACTCTTGTCATTTCAAGAATTTTTTAAATGTTTCACTTAAGCTTAATTATATTTTCTAGTTTACTTAGTAAGGCAGCTGGGCAGACCAGGAGAATATCTGTAAACCCAGACAGCTTAAGAGCTTTTAGAGCCTGAGCCACTCAGAACTGGCTAAACACACTGTTGTAATCCCACTGATCTATGCTACGGAGGTCACTGTGTGTAAGGTCACTGTTCAAGGGCAAGAGATTAAGGCTTTGGAGCAAACACCAAGGATGGTGGTTGATCAGTAATCTCAGCATCCAAAAAGCAGAGACAGTAAAATTTCCCTAAATTGGCAAGAGTTTGTGGCAGCCTGGGCTTTCTAATGAGATCCAACCCAGGATGGGCTGGCTATAAAATGAGACTCTGTCCCAAAAATAAACTAAGGAGATACTAACCATGAAAATAGAGAAATGATCAAATTATGTATAAAGCATTGATTTTAATTCAAAATAGAAGTGACCAGTAGATTCCTATAATCTATAAGTAACCACCGATAATTCAGTTTAATTTGGAAATGCAGTTCAGTGGGATTGTGTTTATAAGGAATTCACCACCCACCAAAACAAGTAAGTTCATTAAATGAGGTGATGCAGAAAGACTTGAAGTCTGAGTGCTTGCCTAGCCCACAAGTGGTCTGGTTTAAATCCCCAACACCATGGAAAACTGGTATCGCACAGCTGTAACCCAGAACTAGTGAAATGAAGACAGGAGGGTCAGGTGTTCAAAGTCATCCTTGGTACTCAGGCTATCTGACCCTGTTATGAAGAAATAGACTTGAAATCTGTTCTTAGTTTATGAAATTATCAAATGCACTTCCTCTCAGAGTGGCTGAAATGCCTGGCTAAGTCCTTTCTTCTGTCTGCCTGGCTAAGTCCTTTCTTCTGTCTGCCAAGACAAAGAACTGAGCATTTGGATCCCCAAGTACACAGGAATGAATGTCACCCATCTGACTGACTCCATGTGGGCGGGGTCTTCAGGGTCTCACACCTTCCAGGGAATGTTTGGCTGTGAGCTATTGAATAATGGAAGCAATGGAGCATTCTGGAGGTATGCCTATGATGGGAAGGATTTCATCGAATTCAACAAAGAAATCCCAGCTTGGATCCCCTCAGACCCAGCAGCTAAGAACACCAAGCTGAAGTGGGAGGCAGAAAAGGTCTACACAGAGCGAGCCAAGGCATACCTGGAGGAGGAATGCCCTGCGATGCTGAGGAGGTACCTGAACTACAGCAGATCTCACCTGGACCAAAAAAGTATGCACTTCTTTTATAATCTGCTCTAAATACGGAACAGAAAACCAAGGAGATCTCAGGCTCAGGGGACCAAGGCAGGTTGTCCCATCCATACCTGTTAGTCCTTTAATCTCACAGCTTAAAGGATTTATTCTTCTGAAGACATGATGTGAGAGCCAAAAGGAATGTGAAACCATAATATGGGAAGGCCTAGGGAGTAAACTCAGTTTTAGAGCACCTGCCCAGTGAAAGAGACTGGGGTGTGGCTCAGTGGTAGAGCACCTGCCTAGAATCCCCCAGTGAGGGGCTGAGGTGTGGCTCAGTGGTAAAGCACCTGCCTAGAATTCCCAGTGAGGGGCTGGGGTGTAACTCAGTGGTAGAACCCCTGCCTAGAATCCCCCAGTGAGGGGCTGGGGTGTCACTCAGTGGTAGAGCCCCTGCCTAGAATCCCCCAGTGAGGGGCTGGGGTGTCACTCAGTGGTAGAGCCCCTGCCTAGAATTCCCCAGTGAGGGGCTGGGGTGTGGTTCACCTGCCTAGAACCTCCCAGTGAAAGGCTGGGGATATTACTCAGTAGTAGAGCACCTACATAGTATGTACATAGTCTGGATTCAATTTAAGCACACACACGCAAAATATAAAAATCAGGAACACACGTGGCTCAATGACAAGGCTCCCTAAATAATCTTCTCTTTGCAGCACATGCTATAGTCCCAGCAGTCAGAAGACTAGGGGTAGAGGATTGTCATGAGTTCCAGGCCCACTTACCTTACAAGGACTAGGCCAGCTACACCCTGTCTCTGAAAGGGATGGGAAAGACAGAGAAGAAATAACTTAGACTCAGCCTTATCTGGCACCAAACTCCATATTCAGATTCTAAGTGGCATAGTAGTTCCTCAGTACAGCGGTGCCTCTTGTTTGTAGCCAGGAACTAGATGTGTCAAACATCTGACTAGAAAGGATGGAAAAACAGGAACCGAACCCAGTGTCACATACTGAGGCATGCCCTGGAGAATAGGAAAACGTTAAATGGACAGAGATGGGGACATAGCTGATAAGCTGGGCCGAGATAGGGTTAGGGGGCAAGGCTAAAGCAAACTCAAGATGCTCAGAATCTAGGCATGGAGGTAAATGCCCGTAATCCCAGCACTGGGGGAGGTGGGGGGGGAATAGCACAAGTTCAAGGCCAGCTTGAGAAACATAGTGAGGTCCTGTCACCATGTTCTGTTATCTCTGTCTGTGTGTGCGGTGTGTATGCATGTATGTATGCATACGTGTAAGGATGCCTGTGTATGTGTGTGATGGTGCATGTGTGGAGATTGGAGGACAGCCTCAGCTGTTGGTCTTCATCCTCCACCTTGTTTGAGACACCAGGATAGCCTACCCACCAGCTCTCCAGGATTTCCCTCTTTTGTTACTTCCATATATGAGTTCTGGGAATAGAGACGCGGACGAGTGCATTCAGTTTTTACATGTGTCCTGGAGATTCAAACTCAGCCTTCATGTTTATGCAACAAGCCTGGTACCTACTAGACCATCTTCATAACCCTGTCTCAATCTACGCCAACTGTAGCCAATACCCTGTAACATGAGACAGGGAGAGAGAGAGTAGATATGGACACATAACATAACACAAAGGGAAGGCTTGGAGAAGCCTCAGCCCTTCCTAAGCTTCACAAAAAAAAAAAAGTCAGATTAGATGGTCATCCCGTGAATTAGAAATGAACGCAGGGAAGAAAAACGTCCACCTAAAACTCTCACTGTCCACACTTTATCCCTCCACAGATCCGCCCACTGTGACAATCACCAGCCGTGCTGGCCCCGGAAGAAACAGGATAATCAAGTGTCTGGCCTATGACTTCTACCCACAAGCAATTAGTCTGCACTGGAACCGGGCTGGCAAGGTGCTGGCATCTACATCAGGAGGTGTTTTGCCCAATGGAAATGGCACTTACCTCTCCTGGGTGGAGGTGGAAGTCCCTCTTCAGGACAGAGACCCCTACTTCTGCCACATAGAGCACAATGGACTGTCCCAATCTCTCTCGGTGCAGTGGGATGAGGCAAAGAAATCAATGTAGCAACTCAGCCTCGGGAAGTTACTCCCACCCCATGACATGGGAGACTTGAACTTCTGAAGTCAATGTCACCCACAGGGTCTTCCAGGGACAGCTGTCCATCAGCTAACAAGAATCCAAGAAACAGGTGTGGGGACAGAAGCCTTGAGCCAACCACTCAGTTCACTTTCAATGTCAAATCCCCTTGAAAAACTCTTCACTGACTAATCTGTAAGATTTCACTATGATTATTTTGTCTAGGGCAGCATGGAAAGGCATTTTAACCTTGGAGATGGTATAAAAGTGTGAGCTGATGTCATCATGTGTCCTCTGTAGTTGTCCCACACATTAGGGGACCCACCACCCATCGGCCATATAGATACACAGAGACTTGTGCTTACTTAGGAATGCCCAGCCTTGGCTTGTTTCTAGCCAGCCTGTCTAACTGAAATTAATCTGTTTCTTCTCGTGTGTTTGGCCTCTGGGCTTTTTACCTTTCTTTAGTCTATATCTTTCTCTCCTTCTTACCCTGTGGCTGGTTGTGTGGCTGTAGCTACCTCTGGCATCCTCCTCCTCCTCCTCCTCCTCCTCCTCCTCCATTCCCTGCTCCTCCGTCTTCTCATTCTCCTTTTCTAGCCTAGATTTCTCCTTCTATTTATCCTTTCTGCCTGCCAGCCCCAACTATTTCTCTAGCCTTATTGGCCGTTACACTCTTTATTAGACCAATAAGTTGTTTTTACAGGCAAAGAAACACAGCTTCACAGAGTTAAATAAATGCAACATAGAAGGATACAACACCTCTTTGCATCATTAAACTAATGTTCCTCAGCATTAGCAAATGTGACACATATTAAATTACTGTTCCACAGCTGTCCTGTCCCCACAGGTTTCATTCATGGGTATGTTCTCACATTCATTGAGAAACATCCTAGTTTATTTCTGTTCCTGTGCAAAGATAACCTGAAAAGAGCAACTTAAAGACAGAAAAGGGTGTATCTGCCCTAAACATCCGAGACTGTTGTGTGATACCAATCCTGGAGAGATGTGAACAAACATCCACCAACCCCTGTGAGAGAACCAATTACAGATCCAAAAAAAGGGTATTTCTAACATCCCACTTGGTGAACAAATTGGTTGGGATTGTTTTCATGAATGTGAAGGAGTAACTTAGAAAAGTAGAAATAACTCAAACACAAGTTTATTACCAAAGTTAACGCATGCTGGCTAACAGCTCTTGAGAATAGGAAACCTTGAGCAAACTAGAAAACCATACAACCTGTAGGCAGTTCAGTAGTCTGGTGACTATCCTTTGCAGTTAGCTCAGCTAGTTTGAGCTTCTCCCGGGCAACAAACCTGCTCTGTGCTTTTTCTAGAAAGCTCAGTTTCCCTGGTACTGTCATGGTGATCTTTCTTACTCATAAAGCATGGAAAGTTGGGGCCTAGAAAATCCAATCAGTTTCAGGAACTTCCTGAAGATAATGAGTTTGATCTACTCCCTAAACTTAATGAAATCCTTTGAAGCATGGAATATTTCGCCTCCCCATTGACCATCCTGTTGTTACACCTCCCCTTTAACATTCTATGTCTTAACAGGCTTTCCTCCAAGATGGAGGTTTGTAATCTTTTAAGAATTTACTAAACAAGAGTTGTAGTTCATCAGTATGGAGAAGCCAATGCAGAAACTTGAAGTTACTAGTCACACCCATAGCTTAGAAGCAGAGAAAATCAATGCATGTCTGCTTACAACTGTTCGTGCCCTCTCTACATTTATATAGGTCAGGATCTCCTGCCTAGAAAATGGTGCCATCCACAGTGGGTAGAGATCTTCTCATCTCAATGAACATGATCAAGCTAATCTGATCAGATAACCCACATAGACCAATTTAATATGAACAGTGTTTCATTGAGACTCTTCCTAGGTAATTCTACTGTCCCACTCAAACTTTTGACCAGTCCTCATATAGGGGAGTCAAAGACATAGACAGAGAATAGAGTCAGAAGGTCTCCCAGTCAATATCTTAGCAGCCCTAAGTTTATTTCTCAGGAGGTTTTTATAATCAAGTTGGGGGGGGGGCAAAAGATCAGCCCCTCTCAAGGACACCATAGTTCAAGGTACAGACTAGCAAAAAACACCTTCCTTAATTTAAAAACCCTCTAGTAACCCTGCCTTCAGCCAATCATCCTGTAATGTAGCATTTGAGAGCAATTCGAGCTTGAACTCTCTGACCTGGAGTCAATCGGGAAACAAGTTACAAGCTGAAGTCCCTGTGGGCTCCCACACTCACTCAGGGTTGGCTCAAAATGGCATTTAAAATGAATCATAAGGATGTCGAGGTGGCTCAAGAGGTAAAGGTCCCTATTGCCAAGACTTATGACCTGAGTTGACTCTGGAAGACACACATGGCAGAAGAGGAAGCCAACTCCCTTATCCTGCACATTCTCCTTCCCCCTCACCCCAACTGCCACCTCTGCTCTTTCATGTGCTACCTCTGAATTGTATTCTTTAAATACTTAAAAGGACTTCATATTTCTTTTCTTCATCATGTATTTTACTTAACATACAAAGTCAACCTCTGAAGATGTTCTCATTAGGAGGAAATCAAGCCATAGGTATAAAACAAGACCAGAGAAGCTTCTGGAACCTATAGCTGTTTAACAGTTACACAGAACCTGTAATAGGGATACATGCCTGTACTCGCTACATGTGGGTGAGAGTTTGGCATTAGCCTGGACTACATGGCAAAGTCTTGTCTCTAAACAAAAGAAACAACCCCCCAAACAATGGGCAGAGGACATAAAAAGCTCAGTGCTACACGGCATGCCGAACATCTAACCTTGTACACCCTCTGCATCACAAAGGAAGATCAGCTGTGTTTTAGGAAACATTAGAAATTCCCATGTTCCACTTCAGGCAGCATCCTGCTCCTCCTTTGTCTAGAGAATAGCAAGGACCTGTTACCAAGTGTCCATGATTTCATTCTGCATGAATCCCTACTCCAGAAAAGTACTATGCCCAGTGGATTGAAGGAGGCAAATGTCCTGCTTTCTAACAGCAGGTTGACCATTTTACCACTAACATGCTGTTCATTAGTGGCTGCAATCTGTGCCCTTCATCTTCTGTATTCACTGCTCCAAAACAACACAAACTTCCATTACGGAAGTGACTATACCAAACAAGCATCTGATGATGGAAAACAGACCAGTAAACACCGTTAAGTACAAAGAATACAAAGAAAAGTTTATTGTACAAAATTAAGGCTTTCAGATTTCACTGTTCATCAAAAATAAAAAAACATTAGGGGACTCTTTCCCCCAAACTTCACTTTTACTTCCAGCCATTAAAATGACTTGACCAGATGGAACACAAACAAACAGTATAAACAATACCAAATTCTTTCACACTGCCTATTCCAAATGTATTTCTCGGCATAGGCAATCTTCATGGCATGGGATGTGTAAACTTAATCCCTCGCAAAGCACTCTGGCAACTCCAGCCTGCCCAGCATTTTCAAATTCTACAAATGCAATGTCATGCCGCTCAGGTACCATGCGAACTTCCCTGAAACCTGGGAACTGACTGAGCAGCATGGATAGCATCACCTCATTTGTCGCTTCTGGTAAGGTATTAAGGAACAGGATGTGGTTTGGAAGGTAACTGGAGACCTGAGGGTTGGCTCTGTGTTTCCTTGAGGATTCGCTGGATTTTGGTGTTTCCTGGCCAGGCCTTTTATCACAGCTGATGAAGCCCGTTCTAGGATTTAACTTTCATTTCCTCGACAGCGAAGGTCTATGCAATTTTGATTATGCCAAAATCTGTTTTTGCACACTGAATTCACATGGGCTTACCATAAAATGGAAATCCTTGTGATTGTCTAAAAAGAACTTGTAGATGAGCCCAGTTCCTTACGTATATCAAGGGACTGCCCCTCATCTTCGTGGTTTTTGAAGCTACAATATCTACCACGTTTCCAAATTGAGAAAACCCAGGGCATACACGGATCTCTTTGATTCTTTTTTATTAATTTTATCATTCACATTATTGATATAAATCATGAGATTTGGTCTGATATCCATGTTTGGGTAAAATTTGAAATCTGTGCCATCCTACTCAAAGCCAAAACTGGAAGCCATATCTATTCTTTTTATTTTTATTTTGCTTTGTGTACATAATTATGCTGTGTTCATCTTTGTCTGAGCATCTTTTATATGTCTGGTACTCACAGAGAGCAGGAGATGGTAACAGATCTCATGAACCTGGAGTTGCAGAAGCCTGTGATTCACTCTGTTAGTGCTGGCATCTGAAGTCAGGTCATCTCAAGAGCAAAAAGTGCTCTTACCACTAAGCCATATAGCCAGTCCCTTAAAAAAAATTAATTAATAAATAAAAAACACCACAAATAAGTTTTTTAAGTCATTGAGCATCTTTACATTGGGGTTTCACATGGCCTGCACTACAAATATAGCCTTAGCCCTGACAACTGGAGCATTCAAAAAATCTCCAGATTGGAGGGAAGCAGATCTCTAGGACTTTAGATCTGATTGGACTGCACAGTGAGGTCCTGTCCAAGGCTCCATAGTTGGACCCTCCCTCACATCAAACAAGAGAAAAGAGAAGAGGTGTGCCCAAACTGACAACTGAACCTCAGTTTCCCTACAAGCTTTCCCCCACGTGGCACCAACTTTGAGTCTTTCCCAAGCCATTCAGGCCTCAGGACATGCAGGTGGGAAGCTTGTCCTCTCCAGAGCACACAGAAGAATCAGCAATCAAGCTTGATTTTCTTGAACTCCATCCCAGTCCATTTTAACCTATTTTTTTCCAATTAGGCCATCTCTGCCATCCATGCATGAACAAAGCTCAAAGGCAGAGCTGAATATTTATTTATATTTTCATTAAGCCTTGTATGTCTGTACCTGTGTTCTTCTTCCGTGTGCAGCAAGGATTTCCTTCAGAATCAGGAAGGCTAGCCCTCACCTCTGTCTCAGCTCATGGAAGGCTGTGGAAGGGGCTTGATGCAAGGCTGAGGTCAGTTTGCACTAGGCTTAGTAAGGCCTTGTTTTATGAGAAAAAAGCCATGTAAAAACCTTAAAGGACGTGGATGGATCGTCCTGGGCTAGCAGAGAGCTCAATGGGAAAGGTGCCTGCTGCCAAGCCTGATGACTGCAATTCAATCCTCCCAAACAGTGACATGAGAGAAATGACTCCTACAAGGTGTCTGCAGGCCTCTGTGTGTGCTGCAGCATATGCACAGAGAGAGAGAGAGAGAGAGAGAGAGAGAGAGAGAGAGAGATAGAGAGAGAGAGAGAGAGAAAGAGACAGACAGACAGTCAGACAGACAGAGAGAGACAGAGAGACAAGGACAGAGAGACAGAGAGAGAGAAAAATAAATATAGAGGGAGGGAGGGAGGAAGGAAGGAAGAAAGGAAGGAAGCACAAACATTGGAAAGGTTGAAAATGACTTGAGTAAATGGACTTGTTGACAAGCCTGGAGACTTCAGTTCAAACCCTGAAATAACATAGTTGAAGGGGAGGATTGAGGCCTGAAACTTTGCTGAGACACATGAACATGTGCACCATTGCAGATAAATGCATTAAAATTAAAAATTAAATATTTTTCAATGTATTACAGTTGGGTGTGACAGTGTATTTCTTTAATCCCAGCATTAGAAAAGCAGAGGCAGGCAGATAATGACAAGTTGAGGGCCAGTCTGGTCTACACAGACATTACGAGTCCAGCTAGGGCTACAGAGTGAGATGCTGTCTCTAAAAGAGAAACTTTCAGGCAAGATGGCTCAGCAGGTAGAGGTGTTTGCTGCTCATCTAAGAACTGAGTTTGATATTAGGGCCTTTGGAATGGTGAGAGGAAAGAGCTGACTCTAGCTTCACATCGATGATAATTATGATGAAGGATGGATGAGAGAAGACTTACATAGATGGATGGATGCATGGATGGATGGATGAACAGACGGTCAGACAGACAGACAGACAGAAAGGTAGGTAGGTGGGTAGGTAGGTAGGTAGGTAGGTAGGTAGGTAGGTAGGTAGGTAGGTAGACTAACAGATAGAGAGACCAGTGTGGTATTAGTTACTTTTATTATTACCATAACAAAACACCTGGATATTAAGAGTCTAAGGGACAGGTGTGGGGACAGACTTGAATACAAACCACTCAGTTCACTTTCACTGTCAAATCACCTTGAAAAACACCTCACTGATTACATCTGTAAACCCTCACAATAACCCTCATGACTAGCACTGCGTACCAAGGCATTTTAATCTTAGAGATGATATAAAAGTGTGAGCTGATGTCATCACGTGTCCTCTGTAGTTGTCCCACACATTAGGGGACCCACCACACATCGGCCATATAGATACACAGAGACTTGTGCTTACTTAGGAATGCCCAGCCTTGGCCTGTTTCTAGCCAGCCTGTCTAACTGAAATTAATCCGTTTCTTCTCGTGTGTTTGGCCTCAGGGCTTTTTACCTCTCTTTATTCTATATCTTTCTCTCCTTCTTACCCCGTGGCTGGTTGTGTGGCTGTGGCTGCTTCTGGCCTCCTCCTCCTCCTCCTCCTCCTCCTCCTCCTCCTCCTCCTCCTCCTCCTCTTCCTCCATTTCCTGCTCCTCCCTCTTCTCATCTTCTCACTCTCCTTTTCTAGCCTAGATTCTCCATTTATTCCCTCTGCATGGGAACCCCAATTTCTCTCTCCTGTTCAGCTATTGGCCTTTCAATCCTCTATTAGACCATAAGGTGCTTTTGACAGACAAGGGAACACAGCTTTACAGAGTTAAGTGTAAAGACTGTAACACCTCTTTACATCATTAAACAAATATTCCTCAGCATGAACACATGTGTCATACCTTAAACTGTCCTGCCTCAACATGTTTGATTCATGGGAATGTTCTCCTGTTCATTCAGAGACACCACACTTCATGCAAAGATAGCCTCACAAAAGCAACTTAAAGAGAGAAAAGGGTTAATCTGGCCTAAATTTCCAGGTCACTGTGGTGTGATGCTAGTCCTGGGGAGATGTGAACAAACATCCCCCAACCCCACATAGGGAACCAATTACAGTTCAAAAGAAAGGATATCTCTGAAGTCCCACTTGGTGAAATAATTGGTCGGGAATGTTTTCGTGACTATGGGTAAGGGGTAACGTAGAGAAGCAGAAAGAATTCAAACACAATTTTATTACCAATGTTCATGCAGCATGGGGAACGCTCATGAGAACAGGAAACCTTGAGCACACTACACAACATGCAAGCAGCTCAGTAGTCAGAACAGTCTACAGTTACTTCAGCTTCTCTGAGCCGCTCCCAGGCAAAAAGCCTGCCCTGTGCTTCTTCCAAAAAGCTCAGCTTGTCTGATACTCTCTCATGCTGGCCTTTCTTGCTCATAGGCT
Source organism: Phyllotis vaccarum (assembly GCA_033318265.1). Taxonomy (NCBI): domain Eukaryota; kingdom Metazoa; phylum Chordata; class Mammalia; order Rodentia; family Cricetidae; genus Phyllotis; species Phyllotis vaccarum. Next base: position 67,612,627 of record JARWLC010000017.1, on the reverse strand, counting down.
TGGAGAAGGTGGCCTAGAAAGATTGATCAGTTTCAGTGACTTCCTGAAGCTAATGAGTTTGCTCTACTACCTAAGCTTAATGAAATCCCTAAAGCATGGACTACTTCACATCCCTATTGTATATCCTGTTGTTAAACCTCCCCTTTAACATTCTATGTCTTAACAGGCTTTCCTCCAAGATGGAGGTTTGTAATCTTTTAAAAATTTACTAAACAACAGTTGTAGTTCATCAGTATGGAGAAGCCAATGCAGAAACTTGAAGTTACTAGTCACACCCATAGCTTAAAAGCAGAGGAAATCAATGCATGTCTGCTTACAACTGTTCAGTGCCCTCTCTGCATTTATATAGGTCAGGATCTCCTGCCTAGAAAGTGGTGCCATCCACAGTAGGTAGAGATCTTCTCATCTCAATGAACATGATCAAGCGAATCTGATCAGATAACCCACATAGACCAATTTAATATGAACAGTGTTTCATTGAGACTCTTCCTAGGTAACTACCATCTCACTCAAACTTTTGACCAGTCCTCATATAGGGGAGTCAAAGACATAGACAGAGAATAGAGTCAGAAGGTCTCCCAGTCAATATCTTAGCAGCCCTAAGTTTATTTCTCAGGAAGTTTTTATAATCAAAATCACCCCCTCTCAAGGACACCATAGTTCAAGGTACAGACTAGCAAAAAACACCTTCCTTGATTTAAAAACCCTCTAGTAAACCTGCCTTCAGCCAATCATCCTGTAATGTAGCATTTGAGAGAAATACGAGCTTGAACTCTCTGACCTGGAGTCAATCAGGAAACAAGTTACAAGCTGAAGTCGATGTTGGCTCCCACACTCACTCAGAGTTGGCTCAAAATGGCATTTAAAATGAATCATAAGGATGTCGAGGTGGCTCAAGAGGTAAAGGTCCCTATTGCCAAGACTTATGACCTGAGTTGACTCTGGAAGACACACTTGGCAGAAGAGGAAGCCAACTCCCTTATCCTGCACATTCTCCTTCCCCCTCACCCCAACTGCCGCCTCTGCTCTTTCATGTGCTACCTCTGAATTGTATTCTTTAAATACTTAAAAGGACTTCATATTTCTTTTCTTCATCATTTATTTTACTTAACATACAAAGTCAACCTCTGAAGATGTTCTCATTAGAAGAAAATCAACTCATAGGTATAAAACAAGACCAGAGAAGCTTCTGGAACCTATAGCTGTTTAACAATTACACAGAACCTGTAATAGGGATACATGCCTGTAATCGCTACATGTGGGTGAGAGTTTGGCATTAGCCTGGACTACATGGCAAAGTCTTGTCTCTAAACAAAAGAAACAACCCCCCAAACAATGGGCAGAGGACATAAAAAGCTCAGTGCTACACCGCATGCCGAACATCTAACCTTGCACACCCTCAGCATCACAAAGGAAGATCAGCTGTGTTTTAGGAAACATTAGAGATTCCCATGTTCCACTTCAGGGAGCATCCCTGCTCCTCCTTTGTCTAGAGAATAGCAAGGACCTGTTACCAAGTGTCCATGATTTCATTCTGCATGAATCCCTACTCCAGAAAAATACTATGCTCAGTGGATTGAAGGAGGCAAATGTCCTGCTTTCTAACAGCAGGTTGACCATTTTACCACTAACATGCTGTTCATTAGTGGCTGCAGTCTGTGCCCTTCATCTTCTGTATTCACTGCTCCAAAACAACACAAACTTCCATTACGGAAGTGACTATACCAAATAAGCATCTGATGATGGAAAACAGACCAGTAAACACCGTTAAGTGCAAAGAATACAAAGAAAAGTTTATTGTACAAAATTAGGGCTTTCAGATTTCACTGTTCATCAAAACTAAAAAAACATTAGGGGACTCTTTCCCCCAAACTTCACTTTTACTTCCAGCCATTAAAATGACTTGACCAGATGGAACACAAACAAACAGTATAAACAATACGAAATCCTTTCACACTGCCTATTCCAAATGTATTTCTCAGCATAGGCAATCTTCATGGCATGGGATGTGTAAACTTAATCCCTCGCAAAGCACTCTGGCAACTCCAGCCTGCCCAGCATTTTCAAATTCTACAAATGCAATGTCATGCCGCTCAGGTACCATGCGAACTTCCCTGAAACCTGGGAACTGACTGAGCAGCATGGATAGCATCACCTCATTTGTCGCTTCTGGTAAGGTATTAAGGAACAGGATGTGGTTTGGAAGGTAACTGGAGACCTGAGGGTTGGCACTGTGTTTCCTTGAGGATTCGCTGGATTTTGGTGTTTCCTGGCCAGGCCTTTTATCACAGCTGATGAAGCCTGTTCTAGGATTTAACTTTCATTTCCTCGACAGCGAAGGTCTATGCAATTTTGATTGTGCCAAAATCTGTTTTTGCACACTGAATTCACATGGGCTTACCATAAAATGGAAATCCTTGTGATTGTCTAAAAAGAACTTGTAGATGAGCCCAGTTCCTTACGTATATCAAGGGACTGCCCCTCATCTTCGTGGTTTTTGAAGCTACAATATCTACCACGTTTCCAAATTGAGAAAACCCAGGGCATACACGGATCTCTTTGATTCTTTTTTATTAATTTTATCATTCACATTATTGATATAAATCATGAGATTTGGTCTGATATCCATGTTTGGGTAAAATTTGAAATCTGTGCCATCCTACTCAAAGCCAAAACTGGAAGCCATATCTATTCTTTTTATTTATATTTCGCTTTGTGTACATAATTATGCTGTGTTCACTTTTGTCTGAGCATCTTGTATATGTCTGGTGCTCACAGAGAGCAGGAGGTGGTAACAGATCTCATGAACCTAGAGTTACAGAAGCCTGTGATTCACTCTGTTAGTGCTGGCATCTGAAGTCAGGTCATCTCAAGAGCAAAAAGTGCTCTTACCACTAAGCCATATAGCTAGTCCCTTAAAAAATTAATTAATAAATAAAAAACACCACAAATAAGTTTTTTAAGTCATTGAGCATCTTTACTTTGGGGTTTCACATGGCCTGCACTACAGATATAGCCTTAGCCCTGATAACTGGGGCATTCCAAAAATCTCCATACTGGAGGGAAGCAGATCTCTGGGCCTTTAGATCTGATTGGGATACACAGTGAGGTCCTGGCCAAGGCTCCATAGTAAGACCCTCCCTCACATCAAACAAGAGAAAAGAGAAGAGGTGTGCCCAAACTGACAATTGAACCTCAGTTTCCCTACAAACTTTCACCCCACGAGGCACCAACTTTGAGTCTTTCCCAAGCCATTCAGGCCTCAGGACATGCAGATGGGAAGCTTGTCCTCTCCAGAGCACACAGAAGAATCAGCAATCAAGCTTAATATTCTTGAATTCCCTCCGAGTCCATTTTACCTATTTTTTAAACTAGGCCATCTCTGCCATCCATGCATGAACAAAGCTCAAAGGCAGAGCTGAAGATTTATTTATATTTTCATTAAGCCTTGTCTGTCTGTACCTGTGTTCTTCTTCCGTGTGCAGCAAGGATTTCCTTCAGAATCAGGAAGGCTAGCCCTCACCTCTGTCTCAGCTCATGGAAGGCTGTGGAAGGGGCTTGATGCAAGGCTGAGGTCAGTTTGCACTAGGCTTAGTAAGGCCTTGTTTTATGAGAAAAAAAGCCATGTAAAAACCTTAAAGGACGTGGATGGATCGTCCTGGGCTAGCAGAGTGCTCAATGGGAAAGGTGCCTGCTGCCAAGCCTGATGACTGCATTCAATCCTCCCAAACAGTGGCATGAGAGAAATGACTCCTACAAGGTGTCCGCTGGCCTCTGTGTGTGCTGCAGCATATGCACACACAGACAGAGAGAGAGAGAGAGAAAGAGAGAGAGAGAGACAGACAGAGACAGAGAAAGAGAAAAATAAATATAGAGAGAGTCCTCCAACTCTTCCAAGAGGAGGCCTCCCCAAGGAGAGGAGATAGAATGAGACTCCTAATACCAGAAGTGAGGGAGCCATAGATAGTGCAGCTTGGCTGGGGGCCTTCACTCTGGTGTGTGCTCTGATTTAGGTTACTTACCTTCCTCTTAAAAAAAAACCATGAAAGGAAAGCAGATAGCTCAGTGGAGAAAGGTACCTGTGCTGCTGTTCATAAGGACCACCTCGTATACAGAGAGAAACTACTGCAGGTTGTCTTTTGTGTGGTGTGCAGAACACACACACAGGCACACACACACACACACACACACACACAGGTATACACACGGGCATACACACACACATACATACATACACATACATGCACACAAACACAAATACTAACACAAATGCCAGCACCCACAGAGCCCTGATAAAATGCATTACTAAAAGACAAATTACTGAAAGGATCAAATGCAGTTTGCATGAACTGGACACAGCAGAAGATCAGAAAAATTCTCACAAAACAATTCAGGACAGGGCTCTGGTACTACATTAGTAGGTGACTACAGTCCTGGCTAACACTGAGATTCCCATCTTTCCAGTCCACTAGGTTGTACACACAATGTTGTGTTTAGTTGATAAAAAACGGAATGGGAGGTTCAACCATTCCATACCATGAAAGAAAATACACTGACTCTTCAAATACAGCACATGTGGCCAGGCATGATGCCCACAGCTTTAATTCCAGCTCTCAGGAGGCAGTGCTGAGGGTCTCTGTGAGTTTCAGATCAGCCTGGTCTAGAGAGTGAGGAGTTCCAGGACAGCGAGAGGTATAAAGAAAAACCCTTTCTCTAAAAGACCTCAAGGAAGAAAGGAAGGAAGGAAGTGAGGGAGGGAGGGAGGGAGGGAGGGAGGGAGGGAGGGAGGGAGGGAGGGAGGGAGGGGGGAGGAAGGAAGCCAGGGAGGAAGGGAGGGAGGGAGGGAGGGAGGAAGGAAGAACAAACATTGGAAAGGTTGAAAATGACTTGAGTAAATGGACTTGTTGACAAGCCTGGAGACTTCAGTTCAAACCCTGAAATAACATAGTTGAAGGGGAGGATTGAGGCCTGAAACTTTGCTGAGACACATGAACATGTGCACCATTGCAGATAAATGCATTACAATTAAAAATTAAATATTTTTCAATGTATTACAGTTGGGTGTGACAGTGTATTTCTTCATTCCCAGCATTAGAAAAGCAGAGGCAGGCAGATAATGACAAGTTGAGGGCCAGTCTGGTCTACACAGACATTACGAGTCCAGCTAGGGCTACAGAGTGAGATGCTGTCTCTAAAAGAGAAACTTTCAGGCAAGATGGCTCAGCAGGTAGAGGTGTTTGCTGCTCATCTAAGAACTGAGTTTGATATTAGGGCCTTTGGAATGGTGAGAGGAAAGAGCTGACTCTAGCTTCACATCGATGATAATTATGATGAAGGATGGATGAGAGAAGACTTACATAGATGGATGGATGCATGGATGGATGGATGGACAGACGGTCAGACAGACAGACAGACAGAAAGGTAGGTAGGTGGGTAGGTAGGTAGGTAGGTAGGTAGGTAGGTAGGTAGGTAGGTAGACTAACAGATAGAGAGACCAGTGTGGTATTAGTTACTTTTATTATTACCATAACAAAACACCTGGATATTAAGAGTCTAAGGGACAGGTGTGGGGACAGACTTGAATACAAACCACTCAGTTCACTTTCACTGTCAAATCACCTTGAAAAACACCTCACTGATTACATCTGTAAACCCTCACAATAACCCTCATGACTAGCACTGCGTACCAAGGCATTTTAATCTTAGAGATGATATAAAAGTGTGAGCTGATGTCATCACGTGTCCTCTGTAGTTGTCCCACACATTAGGGGACCCACCACACATCGGCCATATAGATACACAGAGACTTGTGCTTACTTAGGAATGCCCAGCCTTGGCCTGTTTCTAGCCAGCCTGTCTAACTGAAATTAATCCGTTTCTTCTCGTGTGTTTGGCCTCTGGGCTTTTTACCTCTCTTTATTCTATATCTTTCTCTCCTTCTTACCCCGTGGCTGGTTGTGTGGCTGTGGCTGCTTCTGGCCTCCTCCTCCTCCTCCTCCTCCTCCTCCTCCTCCTCCATTTCCTGCTCCTCCCTCTTCTCATCTTCTCACTCTCCTTTTCTAGCCTAGATTCTCCATTTATTCCCTCTGCATGGGAACCCCAATTTCTCTCTCCTGTTCAGCTATTGGCCTTTCAATCCTCTATTAGACCATAAGGAAAGCAGATAGCTCAGTGGAGAAAGGTACCTGTGCTGCTGTTCATAAGGACCACCTCGTATACAGAGAGAAACTACTGCAGGTTGTCTTCTGTGTGGTGTTCAGAGCACACACACAGACGCACACACAGGCACACACACAGACAAATGCACACATACACAGGCATATACACGCACACACATATACATACATATATACACACCGAGAAACACGTATACACAAACATACAAATAAACATGTCTGCACACACGCAACCCTCATGAAACACATTACTGAAAAAATCAAATACAATTCGATTGAACCGAACTCTAAAGAGAATCAGAAAAATTCTCACAAAACAATTCAGGACAGGGCTCTGGTAATACGTAAGTCAGCTGGGCCCAGTCCTGGCCAACTCTGAGATTCCCATCTTTCCAGTCCACTGGGGACTGAAGGGGAGAGTCAGCCATTTCATAGTGAAAGTCAATTCACTAAATCTTTAAATAAAGCACATTTGGCCAGATGTGGTGGTCCACAGCTTTAACCCAGTACTCAGGAGGCAGAGACAGAACGATCGCTCTGAGTATGAAGTCAGCCTGGTCTACAAAGTGAAATTCAGGACAGTCAGGAGTACACAGAGAAGACCTTTCTCTAAAAACCCTCAATAAATAAATAAATAAAGCACATTTGAAAAGTTTAAAAAACGTCTTAGGGGGTAAGTGGGCCTACTGACAAGCCTAGAGACTTGAGTTCAATCCCTGAGAACCACATGGTTCAAGGGGAGGATTGAAGTCTGCAAGTTATGCTGAGGTACACATCAATGAACATGTACACCATTATAGATAAATGCAATAAAAATATAATTTTTAAATGTATTTCAGTTGGGTGTAACAGTATGTGTCTTTAATCCCAGCATTAGAGAGGCAGAGACAGGCACAGATATCTGCTAATTTGAGGTCGGCCTGATCTACACAAAGATTACCAGTCCAGCCAGGGTAATTAAGATGAAACATCCACATGGTGAGATGCTGTCTTTAAAAGGAAAAAATCGGGCCAGATGGCTCAGCGGGTAGTGATATTTGTTGCTTGTCTGAAGACCTGACTTTTATATCCAGGATATTTCACATTACAGAAGAAAGATGATGGTGGATGGATGAGATACATAGATACATAGAAACATAGATAGATAGATAGATAGATAGATAGATAGATAGATAGATAGATAGATAGATAGATAGATGGATGGATGGATGGATGGATGGATGGATGGATGGATGGATGGATGGATAATAGATGTATAGATGTCTGATACATAGGTAGAAAGAAAGGAAGAAATAAGGAAAATGGATAGATAGACAGACAGACAGAGATGTGTGGTATGAGTTATTTTTCTTATTGCCATGTCAAACCCCCTGAAGAACCCCGTAAGGAAGGAAGGATGGTTTACTGTGGCTCACAGTTCAAAGACACACTGCACCCTGGAAGGAAGGAGACAGCAGAGCATTAAGCCATCAGTTACATCTCATCCACAGTCAGGGAGCAGACACAGCTCGCCTTCACACCCACGGTGGGGCTTCACATCTCAATTAACACAGTCTAGGAAACCCTTTATAGAGATTCCAGAGGCTTATCTCCATGATGATTCTAGATACTTCAAATTGGCAATCACTTTGACTATCACATCATCCAAAGAATTCAATAAATCCCTGTTGCTGAATGAAAACATAGGAATAAATGCCCTGATCTGGCTGCTCACTTGGTGGCAATATGGTGGCAATACAGTGGTAGTTTCCTGCTACTTATGCCATAGGTGACCCTCAGACTGACGCCGTCAGACAATGTCTCCTCTCTGTCCTCCAGGGGGATTTTCTCTATGCCCCAAAGTCTTCCCTGTTCTTTGGTGAAAGACACTTTTGCAATCGCGATGGCTAAACGTTGTCAACATGACGGCATCGTTAGACCCACTTGAAGACACACAGCTGACGGACTCATTGAGTCTTCCCACAGAGGGTTAATGGAGACAGATGACCCACACTGAGCGCGGTGGCCTATACCATGGCCGGGGACCTAGACTGAATTAAAAGAACAAAGTGATCCAGGCTCCAGATTTGTCTCTGTTTCCTGACCATGGCAGCAATGTGAACAGCAGCCTCACAGTCCTGTCACCACACTTAGAGATGCTCCCGACACCAAAACGAGCCGTCTTTCTTTAACTTGACCTTGCTGGGTATTTTGTCATAGAGACCAGCAAAGTGACAATAAGTCACTGCAGAATGAGCCATTCCCAGAGGAAGCACTAAAGATGTGAGGATTAAAAAATCTTTCTGTTCAGTAACTTGTCTTTAGAATTACATGACCCAGAACACTGGAAAGGAACAAAGGGAGTCTGGGATTCTTCAGTCACCCACACACACTGTGGGGAGGTTTTGTCTATGTGATTGCTGTATGTATGTGTTTCCTCGTCTCGAGTAAAAGATAATAGTAATCTGTGCATCCGAAAAAAAAAAAAAATAGCCCACCAAACCAGACATAGGAGTGCATGCCGGTAATCCTAGCACTTAGGAGGCTAAAGAAGGAGGGTAAGAAGTTCAAGTGCAGTCAGGGCTGTATAAGAGATCTGGTCTTGAAAGAAAAAAAGGGGGGAGGGAGAGGAAAAGAGAGAGGGAGAGAGGGAAAGAGAAGGAGGGACAGAGGGAAGCAGGGAGGGAGGGAGGGAGGGAAGCAGGGAGGGAGGGAGGGAATCAGGGAGGGAGGGAGGGAGGGAAGCAGGGAGGGAGGGAGGGAAGCAGGGAGGGAGGGAGGGAAGCAGGAGGGAGGGAGGGAAGCAGGGAGGGAGGGAGGGAAGCAGGGAGGGAGGGAAAGAAAATTGAAGCACTCCAAGTTTCTAACTATCTTAGAGTCTGAAACTACCTTGATGCCCTGCTGTCTGATTGCCTCCCCACGAGTCCCCTTTAAAGGCCTTGCACCTGCTGTCCTTTACAGGGTGGTCTCTCTTTTAAGGTATAGACTTTTCAGTGGCTTTCTAACCTTCATAGCAAAGGAGGAGAGTAGGGGGAGACTACACTATACAGCCATGTGATTTGGAGAGTTAATGGTCTCAAACGTCAACTAAGGGGCTGGGATGTGGTTCAGTTGGCAGAGTGCTTGCATGGTATACATGAAGCCCTGGGTTCCATCCCCAGCACCATATAAGCCAAGTGTGGTGGCTCCTGCCTTTAATCGCAGGGCTTGGCATGTAGAAGCATGAGGATCATTATCAGCTACCTAAGCAATTGAAGGTCAGCTTGGGATGCATGAGATCCCATCTCAATAGGTCAGTCAATGAAGTCTACTTGAAGCAAGGGAAGCTGGAGCATGTGTTTAGATTTCCCCTTGATTTCATGAGATGTAATCTACCAAACTCACATTTTGGACATATTTAGAACTTTTGGACAAAGAATTCATTCTTACTACTTGGTCCTACAAAACTCAAATGTGCCAGGTGACACCAGGGTGGGGATGTCACCATATATTATAAGAATAACACAACTTCAAGCCATCTACCAGCTACTCTTCAGACCTCCACCCCACAGCTGTTCTTATATCTGAAGGACACAGGGTCTCTCTGTCCTTAGGCTGACTTTCTCATCTCTCAGCAGCTCCTGTGTGTGAAGCCTGTGACCACACCTCTACCTAGCTGGTGCGCATCAGTTGTCAACACTGTCTGAGAGGGAATTCCTCTATGTTCTCTCATTGGCTGTAAAATCACCTCCCCTGGGCAGGATGCCAGGCCTGTTTCCCATATAGACTTTCCTCCCGGGTGCTGGAGTAGCAATGGTGCCTGTCCTGCTATACCTCCCTCTTCTTCTGGGTCCTGCAGTCCTTCAGGAGACTGGTGAGTGGGCAACACATAGGACAATTGGGAGAGAAACAAAGGGAAGGCAGAGAACAGAGTGCTGGGCCATGAGGAGGATCCTTAGTACCTGGGATTCCCATGTGTGCAGTGGTAACTGGTTTGGGAAGCTGCCGACTAACTCAGCTCACTCTTGTAGAAGGATTCAGGAAGTCACTGGCCTTGGGTTAAATAAGACTTTATAGAACATGAATCTGAGGGCTAGCGGGGTAGGTCCGAGGACAGGGTGCCTACTGTGCATGTATGAAGATTTGGGTTCACTACCCCAGCACCACATAAACCCTGTACCTCATTCCTGTAGTCCCAGCACATGGGAGTTGGAGTCAGGAAACTCAAAAGTTCAAGGCAAGTCTGAGTTACATAGTGAATTTGTGGGATGGGGGAGTTGAAAATGTGAACCTAAGATCCAGATGAGGGTTGTGAAGGTGTCTCAGTGGATAAAGCACTTACTGTGTGATCTTGAGGACTTGAGTTCAGATCCCTAGGATCGACAGAAATCCAGATGTGGTCACATCTGCCTATAAGCTCAGCTCTCCTGCCACAGGAGTTCACAGGCCAGCTAACATGGCTTTCACAACAATAGACAAGGTGAAAGTCAGAACTGATGCCCAACACTGTCCTCTGACCCATATGCACCCTATGACATACCCATGAACACACACAACCATATGTACACACAAAAGACTTTTTCATTATTATTCAGCTGTGAAAAAAATATACCCAGAGAGGCAAAGAGACCTGCCTGGTGATAGACAGTGGGACTGAATGAGGAGCATGCAGAGTTTTCTCTGCTCTCTCTTCTTCTCATTTTCCGTGGGCTCCAACTCTTACAAAAAAAAATGGAAGGGAGCCCAGGGAAAAAACAGGCAGGTTAGAAGATTCCATGAGTACGCCAGGATCTTCCTCTGCAAGGAGACAAGGAAACAGGGACACAGTCAGTTTCAGGACAGGGAAGGACGTTGTTTACTGCACACAAAATTATGGGTGAGGATTTCTAAACTATGCCAGTTCAAAAACGTGGTACATTCCCAGAATATTACATAGCTATCTAAGTCTGTTTAGACGAAGGCATTGTGTTTAGAATGTTGGGTACATTCTAAAGGGGTGGTAGAGATGGCTCAGCACGTAAGAGCACTTGTTGCTGTGGCAGAGGACCTGAGGTTAGTTCCCAGAAACCATGTAGCAATTGATAACTGCCTGTAATGCTGGTCCCAAGGCATCTGATGCTCTTTTTTGGCCTCTTTGGATCTGTACACATATGCAGTGTATATGATTTTTAGATAACAATTTTTTGATGTTAAGTATATTCTATACTTAAAATATGAATTAGTTAAGGGACTCTAAAGAAGCAGAAATAATGAGATAGATAAACAGGTGGGTGGGAGGGTGGATGAATGGTTGATGAATGGACAGATAGATGGATGGACAGATTGATGGGTGAATGGATGGATGGATAGCCAGGTGGACAGATTGATGAATGGACAAATGGACTGATGAACAGATGGATATGGACAAACCAACGGATGGATATAAACATGGATGGGTAGATAGATAAGGGCTAAAAATTGACAGGAAGATATAGACAGGTGATGGATAAATATATAATGGATATATAGATAGATAGATGATAGTTAAACACACAATCAGACAGACATATTGATGGATGGGTGGATGGATGGATGGATGGATGGGTGGATGGATGGATATAGATAGAGGCTGGTAAATCCCTATAGTTCCTTTATTGTCCAACCTGCCTGAAATGATGAACTGCAGGACCAGTAAGAGATCCTTTCTCAAAAAAAATAAAATAAAGTAAAATAATAAAATCATAGACCAAAGAAATGACTCAGAAGGAATAGTACTTCTAAGCCAGATAGAAAAGCTTGATCCCTGGGACCCACATCTTAGAGAAAACCAACTTATTCTAGCTGTCTTCTGACAGATACCCACACAGAGGTATATGCATGCACATCTCTCTCTCTCTCTCTCTCTCTCTCTCTCTCTCTCTCTCTCTCTCTCTCTCTCTCTCTCTCTCTCTCTCTCTCTCTCTCTCTCTCTCTCTCTCTCTCTCCCTCTCTCTCTCCCTTGTAGTATGAGGTTTCTGGCCTTGACTTTTGGGCCTAGCCTCAAGGTTTAGGCCCAAAGACCTGCAGACCCACAGACCCGCAGAGACACACAGATGTTTACAGTTGTTTTAGGCTGATCAGCCTCAGGCCCAGGCATATAGCTTGCTAACTCTCTACCCTTACTCTAACCCATGATTCTTCCTGTTCAGCCATGGGGCTGGGTACCTTTTCTTTAGAGCAGCAGCATAGTTGTCCTCTGCTTCTTCCGGCTTCTCTCTGGCGTTCTGCTGCTTCCTGTTCTCAGAGTTTTTCTTAGTCTGGTAGCCCCACCCACACTTCCTGCCTGCCTTTGACCAATCGGCGCTTTTTATTAAACCAGTGGGTGGGACAATTATTTACCATAAAACAACACAATACCCCTAGACTCCCTCTTCCCTTTTCTCTCTCCCTCACACACACACACACACATAAATAAATTTAATTTATAAAAAGATGAAGAGAGACTTCCCAACTTGACCTCTAATCTCTACAACATGGACCTGGATTCACACTCACAAGAACACATACATACAGATCACAAGTATACACACACACACACACACACACACACACACACACACACATATGCAAAGTAGAGGAGATAGTATAAAGACAACACAGAACAATCTCTGACGTGACATCCCCAGTAAAAGAAGAGCCTTTCACATGAGTGAACCTTCCATGGTGTAAAATGTCAGTAAGTGCAGGGGAGGAAGCAGCTCCATGGCCAGGTCCTGCCCCCTGGGCTCTGTAGCTCCACAGTGGGCCTCCTGTGCATAAACCACAGCCCTCAGAATCTTCTCCTTTCCACAGGGCCAAACAGAGGTAGACCCAGGTTTCAAACCACACCGTTTCTCAATGACCAGGCCTTCTTCCACCACAACAGCAATGACGGGAAGCCACTGCGCACGGGGCCCAGGGGACCTGACCAGGCCTCCTTCCACCATAATGACAACCGGAAGCCGCTGCCCACGAGGGGCGTCCATATTCCACAACAGTAATGACAGGAAGTCACCCACAGAGCACATGGAGCCCTTGACCCAGGGAGAAGGAATGGAGTACTTGGAGGAGAGCCAGCTTCAGAGGGCCAGGGAGGAGATCTTCCTGGTGACCCTGAAAGACATCATGAACTATTATAAGGACAGTGCAGGTCAGTGAACTTACAAACCAGTGAGATGGAGAGTTTTCCCTGAGGCAGCCCTGGGAATGTGGATGGAAAGAATTCCACAGACACACACACACAAATAGAAACAGGAGGCACAGTTTCACATACAACCCCCTTGCACACTCATTGGCTTCTTCTAACTCACCTCCAGACCTCAACCCTTAAATGAAGTGGTATCAGACTCACTTCTTACCCAGAGAACACTGATCTTCCAACTCCATGTACTCACCCTGTTGAGAAGATATCAGATTCAACACTATCCAGGTAGAGAGCAATATAGGAACATCGCAGAATTATGTGGGCTCCCAGTGGGCATGCTTGGGTACACATATCTGCACACATACCCATGCTCTTACAAAACGTGTGCCTGCATGCACACACACACACAAACACACACACACACACACACACACCACAATTATCTAATTAATGAGAAACAAATTTGGAGAGTGGTGGAACATGCCTTTAATCTCAGCCCTTGGGAGACAGAGGCAGGCAGATCTCTATGTTCAAGGCCAGCCTAGTGTGCAGAGTGAGTTCCAGGACAGGCTCCAAGGGTACACAGAGAAACCCCGTCTCAAAAAAACCAAAGGGAAAAAAAAAAAGAAAGAAATTAACAGTAACTCACACCTATTCTGTCGGAGGCTGGGGTTTGTGTTGCTGAATCCTACCTATCATTTTCCTCAGGGAGGGGGTAAGAAGGCTCAGAGTCAACAACACAGACCCCAGGAGTCAGTTGGAAATAACTCATTTATTCAGCAATAGGGAGAGCTTTATAAACCCTCTTTCCACCACCCAGGCTGCATCATGATCTGGTGATACTGCATGGCTGGGCACTGTTGTACCCCATGTTGAGGGACCCCCAAAGACCACCAAGGAGCTGAATATCAATGTAAACACACAAGGGTCAGTTTATTCCTTTGGACAGGTTCAAACGAACCTGGGCAAAAACAATCAGTTCCGGCTCAGCAGAGGAATTTGGACCTGAACAAGGAATAAGAGGGTTTTTAAGGAAAACATACATAAGTGGGGTGTTACATATCTTGGAATTTCAAGATTGGGTAAAGGGGTATGGGATATAGAAATTCCTGGAACCTATTGGCTAAACCTTTGGTGTGAACCCAAGCTTTGAATCTACTGGCTGAACTTTCAGGGCTAAACCAAGTTTTGAATCTATTGGCTATCAGGCTCATTTCTGAGATTTCTCCAAATTCCTCCTGGGCCCTTCCCTCAGGCCCTAAATGGTCTCTCCTGAAATAAAGTTTTGTACAGGTAAATTTATGCCTTCACAGGCACCATCAGGAGAGCTCACAGCATCTGTTGCTAGGCAGATTCCCCAAGGACAGGAACTCTGGGCAGTGCCTGTTGCTATACAGATTCCAAGTAATCAGAAACATTGGAAAGTGGTTGTTGCTAGGTCCTGAGGCAGAATCCAAGTTAGCTCATAAGGAAGTACATTACATGCAGGCTTTGGCAACTGGCTTGAGCCAACTTCCTTGGCCCTATGGGCCTGTCCTACAAGTATAAACACATTAAATACCCAAAATATCATCTTCAAAGATTATTAATACTGTTGTCACTTCCAGGATTTTTTTAAGTATTTCCCTTAAGCTTAATAGTTAACAGTTATAGTTTATTTAACAAGGCAGGTGGGCAGACCAGGAGGAGATCTGGAGTGTAAGCTCAGACAGCTTAAGAGCTTCTACAGACTGGGCCAACAGCACCCTTCAGGATAGGCTAGACAAAAGTTGCTGTAATCAGACTGACCTGTGCTAAGAAGGTTACTTGGTGCAAGGCACTTTGTCCGTGGGCAAGGGATTAAGGCTTGAGATGTTTGGAGTAAATACCAAGGATGGCGGTTTATCAGTAACCTCACCTCCATAAAGCAAGAATTAGGGAGATTGGCATGAGTTTGTGGCAGCCTGGGCTGTAAAGTGAAACCCTGTCCCAAAAATAAACAACCAAATAAACAAAAGAGATACTAAGTACTGAAAAAGGAAAAATGACCAGTTGTGTATAGGGTAACGATTTGAATCCAAAATAGAACTGGGAAGTAGCAATCCCTACAATCTATAAGAAACCACAAATAATTCAGTTTACCTTGGAAACGCAATTCAGTGTGGTTGTGTTTTTGAAGAATTTACTAAAACACATAAGTTAATTAGATGAGGTGTTGCAAAAAGATTTGAAGTGTGAGTGCCTGCCAGGCCCACAAGAGGTCCTGGCTTCAGTTCCAAGCACCACATGAAACTGGGTACGGTGTCACACAATTGTAAGCCCAGCATTAGGGAAATGAAGGAAGGAAGGGTCAGGAGTTCAAAGTCATCCTTGATACCCAGGCTGTCTGACCCTGTTAGAAAGAAATAGACAAGGAATCTGTGCATAATTTAAGAAATTCCCAATTATAAAAAATGTATTTCCTCTCAGAATGGCCTGAAACACCAATCAAGTCCTTTCTTCTGTCTGGCAAGATAAAGAATTGAGCATTTGGATCCCCAAGTACACAGGAATGAATGTCACCCATCTGACTGACTCCATGTGGGCGGGGTCTTCAGGGTCTCACACCTTCCAGGGAATGTTTGGCTGTGAGCTATTGAATAACGGAAGCAATGGAGCATTCTGGAGGTATGCCTATGATGGGAAGGATTTCATCGAATTCAACAAAGAAATCCCAGCTTGGATCCCCTCAGACCCAGCAGCTAAGAACACCAAGCTGAAGTGGGAGGCAGAAAAGGTCTACACAGAGCGAGCCAAGGCATACCTGGAGGAGGAATGCCCTGCGATGCTGAGGAGGTACCTGAACTACAGCAGATCTCACCTGGACCAAAAAAGTATGCACTTCTTTTATAATCTGCTCTAAGTATGGAACAGAAAACCAAGGAGATCTCAGGCTCAGGGGACCAAGGCAGGTTGTCTCATCCATCTCTGTTTAATACTCCAACTTAAAGGATTCATCCTTCTGAAGACATGATGTGAGAGCCGAAAGGAATGTTAAACCATAATATGGGAAGGCCTAAGGGTTATAACTCAAGTTTAAAGCATCTGCCTAGATCTCATAGAGCACCATGGACTGTCCCAATCTCTCTCAGTGCAGTGGGATGAGGCAAAGAAATCAATGTAGCAACTCAGCCTCGGGAAGTTACTCCCACCCCATGACATGGGAGACTTGAACTTCTAAAGTCAATGTCACCCACAGGGTCTTCCAGAGGCAGCTGTCCATTAACTAACAAGAATCCAAGAAACAGGTGTGGGGACAGAAGCCTTGAACCAACCACTCAGTTCACGTTCATTGTCAAATCCCCTTGAAAAACTCTTCACTGTTTGTAAGCCCTCACAATAACCCTCATGCCTAGCCAGCATACAAAGGCGTTTTAACCTTGGAGATGATATAAAAATTGAGCTGATTTTATCATGTGTCCTGTGTAGTTGTTCCACACCCTCGCTTATGAGACCCACCACCCAGCTCTCAAATAGATACACAGAGACTTGTGCTTACTTAGGAATGCCCAGCCTTGGCTTGTTTCTAGCCAGCCTGTCTAACTGAAATTAATCCATTTCTTCTCATGTGTTTGGCCTCTGGGCTTTTTACCTTTCTTTATTCTGTATCTTTCTCCCCTTCTTACCCCGTGGCTGGTTGTGTGGCTGTAGCTGCCTCTGGCATCTTCCTCCTCCTCCTCCTCCTCCTCCTCCTCCTCCTCCTCCTCCTCCTCCTCTTCCTCCTCCTCCATTTCCTGCTCCTCCCTCTTCTCATCTTCTCACTCTCCTTTTCTAGCCTAGATTCTCCATTTATTCCCTCTGCATGGGAACCCCAATTTCTCTCTCCTGTTCAGCTATTGGCATTTCAATCCTCTATTAGACCATAAGGTGCTTTTGACAGACAAGGGAACACAGCTTTACAGAGTTAAGCGTAAAGATTGTAACACCTCTTTACATCATTAAACAAATACTCCTCAGCATGAACAAATGTGACACACCTTAAACTGTCCTGCCCCAACATGTTTGATTCATGGAAATGTTCTCATGTTCATTCAGAGATGCCCTAGTTCATTTCAGTTGCTGTGAAAAGATAACCTCACAAAATCAACTTTAAGAGGAAAAAAAAAGAGAGAGAGTTAATCTGGCCTAAATTTCCAGGTCACTGTGGTGTGATGCTATTCCCGGGGAGATGTAAACAAACATCCTCCAACCCCAGTTAGGGAACCAACTACAGATCAAAGAAGGAATCACTAATGTCCCAGGTGGTGAACCAATTAGTTGGGAATGCTTACATGAATATGGGTAAGGGGTAACTTAGAGAAGTACAAATAACTCAAACAAACTTCATTACCAAGTTTGCCCAGCATAGGTAACAGCTCATTGGAACAGAAAACCTTGAGCCCAATACGCAGCCTGTAGTCAGCTCAGTAGTCTGGTGAGTATCCTTTACAGTTAGCTCAGCTAGTCTGAGCCTCTCCCAGGCAACAAGCCTGCTCTGTGCTTCTTCCTAGAAGCTCAGCCTGTCTGATACTGTCTCATGGTGGTCTTTCTTGCTCATAAGGCTTGGAGAAGACGGGGCCTAGGAAATCTAATCAGTTTCAGGGACTTCCTGAAGATAATGAGTCTGATCTACTCCCTAAACTTAATGAAATTCTTTGAAGCATGGAATATTTCACCTCCCCATTCACCATCCTGTTGTTACACCTCCCTTTAACATTCTATGTCTTAATGAGATTTCCTCCAAGATGGAGGTTTGTAACCTTTTAAGAATTAACTAAACAACAGTTATAGTTTCATCAGTATCTAGAAGCCAATGCAGGAACTTCAAGTAACTAGTCACATCCACAGTTTATAAGCAGAGATGAAACAATACATGCCTGCCTACAACTGCTCAGTGCCCTCTCTACATTTATAGAGTTCTGGATCTCCTGCCTAGAAAATGGAGGCATCCAAGTGGGTAGAGGTCTTCTCATCTCAATGAACATGATCAAGACCATCTGAACACATAATGCACGTACACCAATCTAATGTGGACAGTCCCTCATTGAGACTGTTCCTAGGTGATTCTACTGTCCCACCCAAACCTTTGAACAGACCCAATATAGGGAAATGAAGGTTGAGAAAAATGAGTAGCATAGACAGAGTTGGAAGATCTCTCAGTCAATTCCTTAGCAGCCCTAAATTTATTTCTCAGGAGCCTATAATACCCAAAATAGGGGACATTTCAACTACTTTTGTAACTGGTGTCTAGGTGAAGTACTCGCTGTTGAAACCAGAACCAGAGAAGAAAAGCAAGTTAATGTCACAGCAACTGTGACAGCTTCGAAGATGGAGGCCCCTCCATCACTCTTCCACAGCTGACACGCCCTCATTGAGAAGGTCCCCTCAGGGAGCCATGTTTCTCCCTAGTAAGAAACTCCGGTCCACATGCTGTGGGGATATTTTCAAACATATTAAAAACAGTCGGAGATATCAGAGGACAGATCCACCTCCTCCTGCCTTTTAATTTTTTTCAGACCAAGTTTCTGTGTCACAGTCCTGGCTGTCCTGGAACTTGCTTTGAAGACGTGCTGTATCTTTTGTCCTGGTTGGCTGTCATTTCTTGGAGGAACCATGCTCTTTTCCGAAGAGGAAAGGGGGAGATCTGGGGGGAAGGGGAGGTGGAGGGGACTAGATGAATGGAGGGCGAGAAAACTGCTGTCTGGATGTACCATATGAGGGAATAATCTATTTTTGATTTTTAAAAAAGAGCCAGCATAGAGATAAAAGGACCCAGTGGTTCAAACTAAGGAACCCTAACTGTACTTTCTCCCAGATCCCCTGTGAGGGCTCCTCTGTGAAAGATTGTCCACATTAGGTTAGTTGGGGTGGAAAGACCCATCCCAAATGTGGGTAACATCAGACTGAAAAAGAATAGAGTGAGTCTCTCTCTCTCTCTCTCTCTCTCTCTCTCTCTCTCTCTCTCTCTCTCTCTCTCTCTCTCTCTCTCTTTCTCTCTCTCTCCCTTTCTCCTTCCCTCCCTCCCTTTCACTCTGCTTCTTGATTGTGGATGCAAGATGGTCAGCTGCTTCAAGCTCCACCATGATAAACCACACCTTCCAAACTGAACCAAAATCAATTCTTTTCCTGAAGTTGCTTTTGACAGGTATTTTTCACAACCAAGATAAAAATAACTAGTAAATTCCGGTGGGAAACAAATCCTTGTGCCCCTAGATGCTCTCTCATGGAAATAACGGACACCTCGGAGCAGCTTCCTCAGATACCTAAGAGTGATTCAGGAAAGACATTAGCCATGCCTTAGAGGTAGATTCTGCTGCAGTTTCAAATCATCGCCACTAGGGGGCAATATGGACCCTGCTGTGGATTTCCTTAAAAAATAGCACATTTCTAATAGCCTGTGAAGTAAACATTTAAAATGTCTCCCACTGATGTCTCATCTTTTCAATTCTTTTCTCAGCAAGTGTTCTTTTAACATATTACTTGCTGTGTTTAACTAGGGTTGGTGGTGTGAGCATGAGTGTGGGCTTGTGTGACGGAACGCTTTTCCTGCGGACACCTAACAAACATACATACTATTCATCCCAGACGGGGAGCCCACAACAGACCAAAGTACGGACCTCACCAAAGGCCAGCTTGGTGAACCGATGAGTTCTATTGGGATGACCTACAAGAATACAGGTGAGGGGTTACCTACTGGAGCAGAAGTAACTCAAAGACAGCTGCATCCCATGAGGACCTGTATTCAAAGGTCTGGTCTCAGCAGTAGGAAGGTTAAGAATCACCGCTCTATTCCTGGATTTTAGGAGGTCAGAAAAAGTAAAAAATAAAGAGAAAGAGGGAGAGAAGAGATGAAGGAAGCAGGCCTCCTCAGGAATTTTCTCCTTTTTGTTATCATTTTGGTATGATTCAGGTTGGGTTTTGTTTTGTTTTTCGGATTTTTGTTGAAAGCGACTTTCTTAGTCTTATTTTACTGTTATTTTTTGAGTGGGTTGGGAGAGGGAGGTATTTTTAAGACAGGGTCTCATGGAGCCCAAGCTGGTCTCTAGCCCATAATATAGCCAAGGAAGACCTTGAACTTGAAATCCTACCACCTCTTCCGCCCAAGTCCTGGGTCAGTTATCAGTTTTCATGACTCAGTAAACGATTGTGAGCTACAATCACAATGCTGTACGGCAGATCCTCGGTGTTTACCCAAATGTGTTAACACTACCCTCTTTGACAGCAACATCTTCCTATGCTCAACAAATCATAGGCGAGCTGAGACGAGGTGGGCTGTGTGGGACACATTGCTTGTCTATTGAAACTCAAATGTATTATCCAGGCATGATGTGGATATACCTTTTTCTGGAAAATCCCTCTTGCCTTCAGAAACTGAACTTTTGCTAGGCCCTTGCAACCAAGTTAATAACCTGCCTTGGTATCATTTAAAACTATGTATCCATCCTGCTGCCTTACGGGTGACTCAGCCTGTTTAACTTGCCTTTAAAGGCAGGAACAATGTAACCGACCTTACCAGGCCTTGCACTTCCCATGTAATCAGCCTTTACAGCCTTAAAGCTAAATACATAGCTTTCATCTTAAATTATGTACTTTCCCATGTCCTTGACCCAGAATGATGGGGTGCAAGTTGTAATCATTTGCTAAAAGCAACCTTAAAGAAAATAAATACCCCATAAATGTTCAAAGTAACATGTGGATATAAAGATTAATAGCAATTTGTAGTTTCAGGCTATTCTGGGCCAGCTGGGGATCCGTATGGTAACCTCTGACCTTGTAAGACTTTGTTACTTTGTTAACACTTCTATAGGAAGGAATTCCTCATTCCTTTCCCATGATGCATAGCAAAGCCCTTCGGTAGGGACAGGCTGCAGACACACACGACAGACCACAGACAGAAGGAAGAAGGCACCAGGACCAAGGTGGAACTCAAATTTGGACTTGCTCTCTGGGTCTATATGATATATGAGTCTGTAAGTACTAATGCAGATGTGCACAGCTGTAACCCCAGCCCTAAGGGCGGAAGAAGAGGGAAGAATGTGAACTGATGATCAGCTTAGGCTACATACTGAGTTCCAGGCTCCCCTGGCCTACATAGTGAGAATTTATTTAAAGAAAAAAAAAAAAGACTAAATCTGCCAATGGTAATGCATGCCTTTAATCCCAGCACTCAGGAGACAGAGGCAGGCAGATCTCTGAGTTTAAGGCCAGCCTGACCTCCAGAGTGAGTTCCAGGACAGCCAGGGCTATACAGCAAAAACCTGTCTCAAACTCCCACTTCCCCTCCCAAAAAAAATGAAAAAAAATATCAAACCTATGTAACGCTGATATGGGTCATTGCTGTAGTTCTCAGGAGATTTTCATTGATTTGATTCTTCCCCATTAAAGGACAATGACTACTTCCAGACAAGTATCTGTGTCTACTCGCCAAAATAATATTTTAAAAGCCCCTTTAATAGGAATAAGTTCTGGAACTGAAGGCATGGCTCAGTAGTAGAACCCCTGCCCAGAATCCCCCAGTAAGGGGCTAGGGTGTGGATCAGTGGTAGAGCCCCTGCCTAGAATCCCCCAGTGAGGAGCTGGGGTGTGACTCAGTGGGAGAGCCCCTGCCTAGAATCCCCCAGTGAGGGGCTGGGGTGTGACTCAGTGGGAGAGCCCCTGCCTAGAATCCCCCAGTGAGGGACTGGGGTGTGACTCAGTGGGAGAGCCCCTGCCTAGAATCCCCCAGTGAGGGACAGGGGCATGGCTCAGTGGTAGAGCACCTGCCTAGCATGTTTGAGGTCCAGGTCCTGGGTTCCATGCCCAATACCCTAAACACACACACACACACACACACACACACACACACACCTCAGTTCAGATTGTACATTCCAAGTGCTCGGCACATGTGACTAATATCTGCCCTATTTGGATAAAACAGGATTGGGATGTTACAGAAAGAGTCTCCAAGCTTTGCTTCCTCATATCCAAATCCTGATCTCTAGAATGAGTGCAGCATTTCAATAACTACTGATCATGAGCTCTACTGTCACTGTTGTTATTGCTTTTAAATGATCATAACTGACTACCAGGTTGGAAGTCACATCTGAGTCTTTACTTAGCATGAATTCCCTTGTAGAAAAGGCTACAGTCTTAACTATGACACTAACGTCACATTCTTCACTCTGCCCATTTTCTCTCTCTACTGTGTCTAATCTATACACATAGATAAGTAGGGTCATACAGTCTTTGTCTTCTTGTGTCTTATTTCAGTTGGCACGTTTGTCCTCAAACCTGAGCTATGCTGTGGGATGTATCCGAACGTCCTTCCTTTAAATTGTTTTTTATTTTAAGTGTGTGTGTGCATGCGCATATGAATATAAATACTCAAAGAATCCAGGACAGAATGTCAGGTGCCCAGGACCTGGAGTTAAAGGCAGTTGTGAGCCCTCCGGTGTGGCTTCTGGAAACTGAATGCAGATTTCGACAGTGAGCCATCTCTCCAGCCCTCGGCCCCTCCTCTCTGAAGGCTGAGTACACATGGACCACCTCCTGTTAACTCCCCATCAGCTGGCGGACACTACGCTTGGTGTCCTAGTTTGCTTCTCTGCTGGTGTGATAAGGCACTAACCAAAGAAACTTGAGGAGAAACAGATTTTGTTTGTTGTTTGGGGGGAATTTTGTTGTTTTTGTTCACACAACCCAATCACTGAGGGGAGTCAGGGCAGGAACTCACACAGGAACAATGGAGGATAGCTTTACTGTGGGGATATGTTTCATATTTAATAAAATTAGTCCCGGTGCTTGGTAGGCAGAGGCAGGAGGATCTCTGTGAGCTGAAGGCCAGCTTAGTCTACAAAGCAAGTTCCAGGACAATCAGGATTGTGACCCAGAAAACCCTGTCTCAAAAACAAATAGATAAATAAATAAATTTTTTTTAAAGGTCTGGAGAAATGGTTCTGTCCTCTGATATTTCAGGCTGATTTTTTATTAAATATGAAACATATTCCCACACTTTACTGTCTTGTCTCCTCTAGGTTACATAGCTACCTTCCTTACGCTAGCCCAGGGATGGCAGCACCCAAAGTGGACTGGGCCCCTCCATACCAGTTACCTGTCAAGAAAAGGTTCCCGAAGGCCAATCTGGTGAAGACAATTCCTCCCTTAAGGCTCCTCCTCCCTGGTGACTCTAGTCTGAGACGTGATGACAAAGACCAACTGGGACACTGGGGTAGCTCTGTCTTTTGGCTTTGATGCCTCTGCAGCGATGAACATGGGTATACAAATAACTGTTCAAACCTTGCTCTCAGTTCTTTGGCATTTATGCCCAGAAATGAAGTGTGTGAATCATAGGATAATCCTGTTTTTAAATGTTTAAAGATTAACACCATACTGCTTAACATGGGGTCTTCACCAGCAAGACAGAAGAATTCCAATGTCTCCACATCCTTGTTTACGGCCCTTATCTGAGGTGAGGCCACAGTAGCCCCAGAAAGGAAAACCGTCAAGTCAGGACCCCCAATACAAGTCCTCAGCACAAAGGAGATGTATTTGCCCCAGAGGGACAGAGGGCAGAAAAATAAGAGACAAAGATGGGAGACAGAAAGGGGGAGGGGGAGACGAGGGAGAGGGGGAAGGGGGATGTGTCCCAGAGGACAAAGGACTGACTGCCTCTGGACAGAGGGGAAACATATAGGGAAGGCGCATAGGCAAATGGCAATTTTTAAAGGTGGAAGACATGTTAAGATGAGGTGCTTAATTTTAATTGGGTATGTTAATTAGGTGGACCAAAGGAGGTTTCTGATTGCTGGGCTTCAAGACTTTGACAGCTAGACCTAGGCAGTCAGCCTCAGGAGGAGGAAGTGGCCAAACAGAAATAGACCTGAGGGGGTTGGCCTTAGGAACATAGCCCAAGGTTTGCAGCAAGGCAGAAGGAATAGGGAAGAAGCGCAAGGCCTGCCAGAGCCTTGCTTGCCAGGCCCGAGCTGACTAGTGTCCCTTCAGCCACCCCAACAGGTATGAGGCAGTAGGCTCTGAATTCTAACACAATCCATTTTGTCACAGTCCCTGGAAGCATGATCTTCCTCCTTCTTCCTCCTCCTCCCCTCCCTGCTCCTCCCTAGCATGGTTCTGCAAGCCTGCCTACATCACCAGACCTGGCTTCTCCTTTCTTTTCTATTCAAATCCCACCCCACCCCCTTTTTAAAATACCTCATCTCACGTAGCCCAAACTGGCCTCAGACTTGCTACGAATCAAGGGATGACCTTGAATTACTGATCCTTCCTCCTGAAGCTCTCACGTTCTAGGATTACAGCCATGCAATGCCATTCCTGGTTTTTGTGGTTCTGGAGGTGGAAGGTAGGATTTCATGCATGCTACACACAAATTCAAGCATATAACTAAGTTACAATCCCAGCTCACAGTGTGTGTGTGTGTGTGTGTGTGTGTATATATATATACCCACACACTCAAAACTCATGTAAACTGAAAATCCACCTACAGAAAATACTCAGAATCACTGAAACCTTCAGAGTTGTCTCCATTTATAGGATGTCTGTGTGCCTTGGGCTGGGGAGATGGCTCAGGTGGCAAAGTGCTTGCTGTACATGCCCAAAGGACCTGAGTTCAGGTCCTCAGCACCACACAGTTCTGTAACCACTGAATAATGAAAGGTACAGAGTATGAGTTCAAAGACAACCTGGGCTACACAGTGAGATCCCGTGCAAATGTTTCCTCTCAAAGGCCTCTGAGTGACTTTTCTTGCCTTCCAGACACTGCCCCCAGCAATGCTTCTTCTCTATAAATGGAAGAGTGACTGGATTTTCCTCCCTCACGTGGCCTCCACAGTGTGCCACGGAAATTTAGACTGTAATAATTGCCTTGCATGGAAAAGGTAGCAACCGCCATTCCAGGAGTCTCTGTCAAGTTTCACCCCGATGAGAAGTTGTTAGTTTTTTTTTTTTTTCTCCAAAAATCTTCACCAAGGTGACAAATGGGTCTAGTGAAAGGAGATAATTCTGGAAAGGTGAAGGATCTGAAACAGACCCTTGACTGACCATCTTGAGAGAGGTCCTTACCAAAAAAGAGCAAAGAAGCCAGACTCTGTGTGCAGCTTTGTAATTCCAGCTTCTCGGGAGGTTGAAGCTGAAGAATAGTAAGTTAAAGTCTAGCCTGAGCTAATAAGACCCTTTATCAAAAAAAATTAAAGTAAAATAAAGTAATAAATAGGGCTTGGGATGTCACTCAATGGTAGAGCGTTAACTAAGAAACTGTAAAGCTCTAGCTTCAACCCCTAATGATGAAATAGATAGGGGGCTGATAAGTACACAATAGATGGATCCATACGTGAGTGGTGGGTAGAAGGAAGGATAATAGATAGATGACAAAGTAGATCCATAGATAGAAAGACAGTAATTGAGACATAGATTGATGATGGACTTAGATTATATAGATGATGACAGGTGACAATAATGATAGGTAGATAGAAGATAGGTAGGTAGATGGTAGGTAGGTAGATGGGTGGATGGATGGATGGATGGATGGATGGATGGATGGATGGATGGATGGATGGATGGACAGATGGACGGGTGGACGGGATGATGGATGGATGGATAGATGGATGGATGGATGGATGGATGGATGGATGGATGGATGGATGGATGGAAAGATATGGGACTGCTGGAGAGACGACTTAGCAGTTAAAAGCACTAGCTGCACTTCTAG
Organism: Phyllotis vaccarum; assembly: GCA_033318265.1. Taxonomy (NCBI): domain Eukaryota; kingdom Metazoa; phylum Chordata; class Mammalia; order Rodentia; family Cricetidae; genus Phyllotis; species Phyllotis vaccarum. The sequence continues at coordinate 67,586,655 of JARWLC010000017.1, read as the reverse complement.
AGGACCCAGGGTCAATTCCCAGCACCCACGTGACAGTTCACAACTGTCTGCCACTTTAGTTCCAGGAGATTTGGCATCCTCACACAGACATAAACGAAGGCAAAACACCAAACCAATGCACATAAAATAAGAATAAATAAGTCATTTTAAAACGTTTTTTTTAAGAGGATGGAAAGATAAATAATAGATGCTACTTACCTCAAGGGTATCAGCTCAACTGTGTTCATAGCAGCATTATTCGTAATGGTCAGAACCTGGAAACAACCTAGATGCCCCTCAACTGAAGAATGGATTTAAAAATTGTGGTACATCTTCACAATGGAGTGCTACTCAGCAGGAAAAAATGACATCCTGAAATTTGTGGGCAAATGGGTGGATCTGGAGAGTATCATCCTGAGTGCGGTAACACAGACCCAGAAAGGCAGACATAGTATGTACTCATTCATAAGGGGATTTTAGACATAAAGCAAAGAACATCCAGGCTACAATCCACAAACCCTGAGCAGCTAGGTAACAGGAGGAACTGGAGAGGCATGCAGGGATCCCCCTGGGAAGGGGAAATAGGGAAGATCTCCTGAGTAAATTGGGATCATGTGGGGGAGTGAGCAGGGGAGGTGGGAAGAGATCACGAGAGGAGATGGTTGAGTGGGAGAGCGACAGAAGAGAACAAAGAAATGGATGTCTTGATAGAGGAACCACTGTGGGGTCAGCTAAGCACCAGCTTGAGCTCCTGGTCCAGCTGAAGAAAGAGGAGAGAGTATATGAGCAAAGGGTCGGGATCATGAGGAGGAGACCACAGAGATGGCTGACGGGAGCTTTGGGGGGCTCACCGACTCAGAAATAATCACTGAGGAACCTTCATGGAAGGGAACTAAACCCTCCAAAGGTAGATGACTGTCAAAGGGGGTGGGCAGTTTGTGGAGCCTCCTGCAGTAGGATCAGATATGTTCGTGGTGCATGAACTGACATCTCAGAGCCCATTCCCTACAGAGGAACACCTAACCCAGCCTTCATACTGGGATGAGGGACTCAGACCTACCTCAGCTGGATACGCCAGACTGAACTGACCCACTGTGGGACTCCTTGCCCTCCCTGGGGGATGGGGTGGGGGGAGACTGAGGGAGGGCAGTGGAGGGTATGAGAAAAAAAACTTTTTTAATCAAAAAAGAAGAAACACATCCTTCATAGTCACTGGGGTTTGAAATAGAAAACCAGTGCTTATGCCATTTGCATTTGAGAACAAATCAGTCTCCTGCCTCAGCCTCAGGGTCTACAAAAGGAATGACAATAGTCTCTACTAAACTGGGCAAAAGTCAGAGGCAGAGTTAAGAAGCCTTGCAGAGGATCCTTGTTCAGTTCTCAGAACTTATTATAGTGTGGTTCACAACTACCTTCAACCAGCTTCATGAAATGTGACTCTGCTTTTGGATTCCACAGGTATACACACACAGACACACACACACACATACTCATACACACAGACACACACATACTCACACACACAGACACATACACTCACAAACACACACATACTCACAGACACACACACTCACAGACACACACACAGTGACACACACACACTCACACACAGGCACAGACACACATACACACAAACAAAGCCAGGCCTGCTGAATGCACACCCCTAATCCCAGCACTCAGGATTTAAAGGCATGAGAACTGCCAGTTCAAGGTCAGGCTGGGCTAGAAGAGGAGGAGGGAGGGGCAGAGGGAGGGGAGACAGAAGGAAAGATTAGTATATGCATGCACAGGTACCGAAAAGGTGAGGACTACCAGGGCACGAAGGTCCCCACTCTCTAATACCCACTCTCCCTCACTTCCACAGGAGACAAAACTCTGCTTTCAATTCAGACCCTAGGCACAATGGATCTTTCTGAAGCAGAAGAACCAGAAGGGATTGGCAGACTCCAACCCTCGTCTCCCTTCTCCTCACCCATCACCCAAGGGTCCCCACCAGGGCATCTCCCACTGCAGCTTTCTGCCTAGGCAGCACTGCTCTGCCCAGACAGTTAAAGACTATCTTTGTAACATGTTTGTAAGAGGAAAAGGGAGAGCCTGGGTCAGGCTGTTACTGGACCTTGTGGGCCCTGTAGCTCTGTTGACACAGGAAAAAGGGAGACAAGACAGATGACCTTGTTGCCAGGAGCCCAAGATTAAATAAGTCACCGAAGCCAAGGTCCCTCTGCCTCGCCCTCCTTGTTTGCTGGCTACACCACACAGAAGTGGGGCGGAGGTGCCTCTGGGGCCAGGGAGGCCTGTTTACTTTGCAGGGTGAGGGATGTTTGCACAGGGAGGGAGAGAGCAGTAGCCATCTGGCTGTTCTCTGCATGAACACAAAGCATTTGCAGGCCTGGCATCTCTCCTAAGGCCTTGGAAAAGCAACCCCCACCACCACCAAAAAAAAAAAAAAAAAAAAAAGTTCCTCTCTTACTTGGCAATTTTTTTAAAAAAATGTTATAGCTGTTGCTAAAATTCCTTCCCTGGGTGAAAGTGGGGTGAACAATATCTACTCCTCCTGAACTTTGAGTTTATTTGGCTTACTTAAAGAGCATGGGTGAGGGTTTACTGGTAAGAGCATGGATGACCCCCCAAACAGCCACAGTCTTTACCCTGCATAATTAATGATTTCTCCTTGGCAATATAAATGGAGTCCCTTCCTCTAGCTACACAAGTCTATACTCTAGCCCTTCCCAGAGACATCCTTGGCATCCTACAGGCCAGTCCATGTATATTTGGGGCAAATTTCCATGAAAATAGCTAGGAGGAATGTCTGGATAGTCAGATGAGGGTTCAGACACACACACATGGACACACACACACACACTCCTCTCTGCGGGACATCAACAATAATCAGCAAGTCTACATTTGATGATCATGCCCAAGCATAGACCATACAGCTGGTCTTAGGGAAACCCAGTAGTTTGGCTCCAAGAACAATGCTATACGGCATTGCTGCTTTTGTGTTCTCTCTGTTAAATTCACACTAAGAGGTATAGATATTTAAGATCTATGGGATGTCTCATTAACTGTTTTTGTGCTTACAGAATGGGGACTATGGAGATAAGTTAGTAGGCCAAGGACAACCTCGAAATTGTGAGGACCTGAATTGGGATCCTCAGAACCCACATAAGATGTCTAGAATCCCACGAAGTTCAAAGGTCAGACAGCCCTATATATACAGCAGCAGTGAGACCATATCTCAAACAAGGGGGTGAGGAGGATTGACACCCGAGCTTGTCCTCTGACCTTGATACATGTACCCACAGTCACAAAACACAATGGTGATGTCACACCAGGGCACATGCTAGAAACCTATCAGGTTCATCAGAAGTTCCAAGGCATTCTTGGCTGAATAGCAAATCTGATGCTAGTCTGGGCTTCTTTAGGCCCTTTCTCAAAGAAAAGAGCAAGAGGTAAGGGAGTGGGGAGGTGGATGTTGGCTGTGTATGATGACATATACATGTAATCCCAGCCCTTGGGGGAAAAATGGAGGAAGAAAGATCAGAAGTTCAAGAGCATCCTTGGCTGCATAAAGAATTCAGGATGAGATTGAGCTATACGGGACCCTGTCACAAAAAGAGAAAGAATGTGATATGGGCTGAGCACAGTGACATATGCCTGTGATTCCAGAACCCTGGAAATGAAGGCAGGAGGCTTCCACAGTGAGTTCAAATCCAGGCTGAACTACACAGCTAGACTCTGCCTCCAAAATACAAATAAAATACAACATGTAGTGAAATAGGTGATGTGGGCCGGACTGGAGGTGAAGGGTCAGTGGTAGGGTACTTGCCTCGCTTAGCATGTGCAAGACACTGGGTTGGTACCCGGCATAGTAAAAAAGATAAGAAAAGAGTAGGTAAGGTACAGCACGTCTTTAATCCCAGCACTCAGAAGACAGAGGCAGGTGAATCTCTGTGAGTTCAAGGTCAGGCTGGTCTACACAGGGTTTCCAGGCCGGCTAGATGAATTAAGTGAGACCAGGTCATAAAATAATAAAAGTAAATAAATAAAGAGAGAAGGAAGGGAAGAAAAACAGAGAAGGAAGGGATGTTTGGCGCCTATAAAGAAGCACTTTGCAGTTACAAATCAAATGCTGCATGTGCAATTTCGGGAGATCCTCTGGACTGGATCACTGTCATCCAAATCATCCTCTGTACGGAGGAGGAGAGGCTAGGATGCAAAAGACGCAGTCACTTAAATAAAACCACGCAGTCACCAAGAAGCAAAGACCGGGAAATGACACCATGTTCTTTCCACTCCGTCTTTCTCTCTACTAGGTGACAACGCAAGGCAAGCAGAGAGCCCATTCTACTATATAACCAGGGGACAGCCTTTTATTTCAGGGACAGTGAAAGCCAGGGTGCTGCATGTGGAGAGTGCAGACCATCCATGGGTACCACAATGAAGCACTCTGTGAAGGCCAGATCGTTAGGATTTTGTGCATGTATTGGCGTGGCTCACATATACCCAGTTATCTGGCAGTGGATTCTTACGGATGCACGTGGGAACTCGGGAATGCGGCAGAAGGCAGGCAGCGGCAGATAGCAGGAGACTCTTAACGGGTGTTACTATGTAGAAAAGAGCTTTATTGTCGGATTGATATGGTTATGATTAACAGAGAGACTAAGATTATAATGGCAGAGAAGGCAAGAAGAAAGAGAAAGAGAAGGAAAGTGGAAGAAAGGAAGAAAGCGTAAAGGGGAGCTCCCAAGGCAAAGGCAGAGAGAGATGCGCGTGGGAAACTTTGTTTTAAATGGGGCTTGACACGTCAGAGCTCAGAGGGGGCGTGGCTTGACGTCAGAGCTCAGAGGGGGCGTGGCTTGACAACAGAACTTAGGGGGCATGGCTCTTAGAGACCACCACAGAGGAGCCCTGAGACGCAACCGCCAAATAGAACGTAACATAGAGAGAGAGCATCCGTCCCCAGATGGAATCCCAGAAATAAGCAACCACAACATGTTACAGAATCACAGTGTAGTAGTTACTGTTGCAATGCTGTGACAAAGTACAAACAGAGCAATTCAAAGGATGCAAAATTTATTTTGGTTACTGGTTACAGAGAAGGACTCTTGGTGGAACAAATCGGTAACATGGCCAAGAGCTTCCTGAAACATCTCAGGTTTGTTACAAGTTTGCCTTCGACTCATCTTTGGTCATTGAGCATTCGAGAAACCTCTATTGGTCTGAATTTTTTGTAACCCTCACATTCAGCTATTCAACTCTACAATGGAGTCGTGACCCCCAGTTTAGTAAGCTATGTCACAAACTACTCCAATGCTCCAGACTCTGGCCTGATTCTGGCATGTGACCTTGGTTCCCTCTGCCATTTAATGTGCACCACAGGCAAAGCTGAGGAGGTGCTGCTGTGTGTGTGGTTAGCCTGTGCCTGAAGGCTCAGAGAAGCCGTGTAAGAATCACACTCAGCAGCAACGGAAGGATTCTAGTTCCTGAATGAAGAACCAGCAGGACCAAAGTCCCACGCCAACCTTAAATTCTAAATGAGGATATTGAGCATAGGGGAACAGTAGAAGACCATAGAAACTCTGTGAGGAGAAGCATAGTCTTCCTTCTTAATTTTTTTTTTTTTTGTATTTATGTGTGTCCCGGTACAAGTGTTTGCTGGTGTGTGTGTGGGGGGGGGGGGTGCCAAGATGGAATATCGTAATGAGTTTGAGGCCAGCCTGAACAACATAAGCCCGTGCATTAAAAAATAAATAAATGAATGAATAAAAGGAAACAGTTCATGTCTCAATGAACGTGGCAGAATTAAACACAGATTTTTTTTCTGTGTAATTTATCATAAATCCAAAATTTAATTAGCTGTACGGAGAAACCCCCCCTGGAACTCGTGAAGGAAAAATAGCTGGATACCTGAGGAGACATAACCCAGAAGCCTCTGGTATGCAGTGTTGGCCATACAAGCCAGGAACACTTCCCCTTGGCATCGCCTCCACCAGCTTTCGCAACATGGGTGGAAGCTGGAGGCTCACTTTGCTGAGGGCCCTGTAGGAGCTCGGGTTTGTCTGGACACCGGCCGAAATTTCATCATTATCAATGGGTAATTGTAAGCCATTATGTTTCACGATTTTACACTTTCACCTTGAATTCTTTCAAAACTCTTGGGTGGAAGTCTCATGATGTTGCCAGGTGAGCCCTTTTGCCAACAGCTTTAGAGCCTTGGGGCTATGAAGACTATTTCCTGCGGAACCGTGAGTAACATCTTCTTATAGAAATGGCCCTGAGGAAACAGAGATGGCATCAGGATCATGTACCAACATGTCTTTACATGCTTTTCTCAAAACATCAGTACAAAACTATCTCGCTTGGCTATATATTGGGTCATTGTCTCTCTTTAAAGCTTTGCTTATATTTACTTATTTAGTGGAGGAGTATAGGCATAAGTGTGGAAGACAGAGAAGAGCTGGAAAGAGTTGATTATGTGATGAGTTCCTGGCATCAAACTCAGGTCATCAGACTTAGTGTCAAGTATCCTTACTGATGGAGCCACCCTGATGGTCCAGGGTTATTGTCCTTTCTCCCATTATGAATATAAGCTCCATTTTTTTGAGCAACTATGATGAGTAAGTGAAAATAATAATGATAAAGAATAAATATTGTCACAATATTTATTCATTGTTATGCTTAATGAGCAATAAAACAGAAAAAGGTATCAACCAGCAGTTGTTGGTTGATAATTATGTCAGTAGGTTACCCATTAATTAAGTCAGAGCTCTCTTGAGTTAATGATCTCAGGAAAGGTCCACAGACACCCAGGAGAGAATTGGTGGTAGTGGTGGTATTTGTTACTAGGGATTGAACTTTGGTGTTTGTCTTTGTCTTTGTTACAAACTTTGTCTTAGTTTCTGTTGCTGTGAAGAGACACCATGGCCACAGCAACTCTTTTTATTTTTATGTTTATGTATTATGTATACAGTGTTCTGCCTGCGTGTATAACTGCAGGCCAGAAGAGGGTGCCAGGTCTCATTTCATATGGTAGTTGGGAACTGAACTCGGGACCTCTGGGAAAGCAGCACGTGCTCCTAACCTCCGAGCCATCTCTCCAGTCCCCTACACCAGCTCTTATAAAGGAAAACATTTAATTGGGTGGCTTACAGGTTTAGAGGTTTAGTCCATTATCATCATGGTTGGAGACATGGTAGCATGCAGGCAGACATGGTGCTGGTGATGAAGCTGAGGGACATACATCTTGACTTGCAGGCAACGGAAGTGGTCTGCGACACCGGGTGTGGCTTGAGCATATAAATGAGACCTGAAAGCCCTCCTTCACAGTGACATGCTTCCTCCAACAAAGCCACATCTCCTATAGTGCCACCCTCTATGAGCTTATGGGGGTCAGTTATATTCAAACTACTGCAGTGTTCAACAACTGAACTATATCTCCAGTGTCTTAAGGAAGTTCTCTGATGGTGTGAGAAAAAAGCAACTGGAAAAGAAAGAGTTTATTTTAGCTTCTGGACATAAGAGACTAGGAAGGAACTCAAGCAGTTTGAGGAAGCAGGATCTCAAGGCAGGAGTGCAGAACAGGAACTAACAGAAGACTGTTGCTTACTGGCTTGCTCAGCTACTTTCTTTTCAGTTGTGAGTCAGGCCTCTGAGCCTTTCTCCAGCTCTTGGTTACCTTTCTAACAGTCCACCTTCCCAGAGACCGAACCACCCCCATTGGCTGGGTCCTCCTCCATCAATAAAAATAATGTTCCACAGACATTACACAGGCCAACATGATGAAGTCAGTTCCTCAGGTGAAACTCCATCTTCCCAAGTGACTCCGGGCTGTGAGCAAGTTGACTGCTGATACTATGACACCATCTCTCTCTTTTGTTTCTTTTTCCTAAGATTTATTTTTATTCTTAGTTATGTATGCATGTATGTCTCTGTGTGGTATATGCATGTAAGAACATGTGTCCAAATAGACCAGAAAAGGGCATTGAATATTGAGTCCCCTGGACCTGGGGTTACAGATGGTTGTGATCTACCTAGTGTGGGTACTGGGAATTGAACTCCAGTTCTCTGCAAGAACAGTATGTGCTCTTAACTGCTAAGCCATCTCTTCAGCCTCACCCCCTTTTTGAAATTTATGTTTTGAGATAGGGTCCCCCTCAGTTGCCCAAGATGACCTTGAACTCTCTTTGGCAAAGGCACACTTTGAGCTTAACAATCCTGCCTCGACATCTCAGTCAAGGCAGCCAGGTTGACAATGAAGATCTACCATGTGCAAATGACAGACACAGAGCCAAATTAAGCTTCAGGGAGAAAATTGAAAGAAGGGACAGAGGGAGGGAGAGAGGAGAGAGAGAGAGAGAGAAACTCATTAACTCATATAACCAGAAAGGGCCACAGTGTACTGTTACCTCAGAGGAAGGAGCAATTAAATGCCGCCAGCCTTACCCCTCTTTCTGTCCTGGTTAGCTTTATTTTCTCACTATGGCTACATCTGCCATCCGCCTCCAAAAGCAGGGGAAGGATACTTCTTCCACTTCATGAACCAAAATCCATTCAACAAATCTCCAAGTGACTCAGATTAGTGGTCAGAAGGTTCAGTTGTCCGGGGTGGATGAGATACTTACTTTCAGACCAGCTCCTATGGCCAGGAGGGTAGTGATATATGAAACAATATACCTCCTCTTCACGGTAGTTTTGTTTATTTTGGGGGCTGAGGGACTGCCAGCCAGCTCCCAAACAAATCACATACAGATAGAGGCTTGTTCCTAATTGTAAATACCCAGCCATAGTTTGGTTTAGTTTTTAGCCAGCTTTTCTAAAATGATCCCGTCTATCTTTTGCCTCTGGGATTTCCTTTTCTATTCCTGTATACCTCTCTTTGTTTCTTACTCCCCGGCTTGCTGTGTAGCCGGGTGGCTGGTCCCTGGGTCCTCCTCCTTCTCTGGATACTTCTTTTTTTCTCTCATATTTCCTTTCTATATATTGTCTCTGTCTGCCAACTCGACCTGTCCTTTCTCCTGCCTCGCTATTGGCCATTCAATGCTTTATCAGACCATCAGGTGTTTTATACAGGCAAAGTAACACAGCTCCACAGAGTTAAACAAATACAACATAAAGTCAAAATAAACTTAAAGCAATATACAATATTCTACAATACACATATCCATGATGCAGATGGACACACACACACACACACACACACAGACACACACACACACACACACACACACACACATCACCACCATCAACAACAATAATAAACGTTCTTTTTACTCTACCTGCCTGGGGCTGGAACAATGCTCAGCAGTCGAGAATATGCACAGCTAGAGCAGAGGACCAGTATTCAGTTCCAAGCACCCACATCAGGCAACTACACACCACCTGTAACTCCAGTTCCAGGGGGGTCGATGCCCTGCTTTGACCTCAGTGGGAACCTGGACTCATGGGCACAGATTCATACACAGAAGAGTCAACGAAAGTTTCCAGTGAAAGCTCTTGGGTGTCACGCTTAAAAATTACCTGCACTCTCCAATGTGCATAATGCCATGGCTTTTCTCTCATGTTACTTATATGTTTTTATATATTACAGACAAAGTTTCACATCTGCTTGGAATTTATTTTGATGTAAATACAAAGTGTCACTTAATGTTTTATGTCTTCCCAATTGGATAAATTATGCAAATAAGAACTGGGACAACAGGCCACATACTTTCCACGCCTCTAATCCCAGCTCTTAGGAGGCAGAGGCAAGCAGATCTTATGAACCTGGTCAATATAGAGAGTTCCAGGCTAGTTAGGGCTACATACCGAGACTCTAAGACAAACAAAAAACTGTAACTATTTACATTTCGTCTGTTTGTGCTGTATTTATATTTAGGCCTTTTTGTATATCCAGTGATAACTGCTCCTTCTTCTTCTCTCTGCTTATCCTACTATTTTGTAGGAGAAATGTGGCTAATTTCTGTGGGATATTTTTAATTGTTTGTTGTTACTGTTGTTTGGTTTGAGGAGGTTTGGTCTTTTGAGACAGGGTCTCATTGTGTAGCCTGAAACTCTCATGCATTACATAGTCTAAGCAAATGGTCTGCTACTGAGCCACAGCACCAGACCTATAATTTAGATCTTAAGTTATAAATTATACCTCTCCTGGGGTTGGAACTGGGCAATAAGAGATGTCAACAACTCAATGGCCCTTGAGCTTCTGGATTCTGCTACTGAGGGTCATCTTATTGCCCAGGAAGTAGAGAGAGCGGGTGTTCAGCTGTCTTTCCCAGCTCCCCCTATTTATTATGTCTAGGCTGCCTGGGCCACGGGTAGTGTCACCCATATTCAAGATGAGTCTTCCCGCTTCAGTTCATCTTCTTGGGGATTGTTGTCAGAGAAACACCCAAAGGTGTGCTTCACCAATCTCCTGCATGACTCTAACTCCAGTGGAGCTGACAAGCTCCTACCACACTGAGGAAGCACAGTAGCTTGCTAGGGCTGCTGATAGTTTCTTGAGCTCTAGTAACCGACGTTTTATGGGGTCATTGTTAAGGAAGCTGAAAGTCCAAATGGCTGTTTTGCATTCTTCTTGGCTTGCAGATGCCCATCTTCCTCCGCTTGTCTTCCCATGTCTTTCCCAAGTGCTTGAAGGTATTCACAATTCCTCTTCAGCTTGGACATCAAGTCATGCTGGATTAGGGAGCACCCTCATCACCTCACTTAACCTAATTACCCCTTTCCCTATCTGAAACTGGCCATGGGAGCACACAGCTACAATCGAAGATACTCCAAAGCTTGAAGCAAAAGGATCGTGAATTGCAGGCCATTCAAGACTGCATTGTTGGGGGAAAGGGGCAGCAGCAACAGAGACAGACCGACAGACAGACAGACAGACAGACAGACAGACGGATGGACAAGAGCCATTGTTATTCATTCAAAGTACTAGAGTTTTGATCCCAACACACATGTTAAGGCTCATAATTGCTCCAGCTCCAAGGGATCCAAGGCCCTCCTTTAGCCTCCACTGACACCTGCACCCACATGTATATACATTCAAGGCCTGGAATGCATGTTAAACGTACACACACACACACACAAACACATATACACCGGCTAGGTGTTTTATGAACCAATTATCTGAGTAGTTCTGTGGGATTATGATCTTGTATACTATAAATATTTGTCACTTGTATTGGTTTAATAGAATGCTGATTGCCCAGAAGTCAGACAGGAAGTTAGGGTGGGGCTACCAGACTAAGAGAACTCTGGGAAGAGGAAGAACAAAAGGAGACTCCAAGAGACACAGAAGAAGCAAGGCAAGAATGCTACACTGAGAAAAAGGTACATAGCCATATGGCTAAGCATAAATAAAAGTAATGGGCTTCAAATAAGAGGTAGCAAGTAATAAGTCTGAGCCATAGGCCAAACAGTTTGTGTTTAAAACTTAGCGGGTGCATGATAGCAGGCCTCAAAGGGTCAAAAAACTTCCAACTACAAAGTAGCATGTAGAAGTGTTATTTTTACAGGTGTTCTCTCATGATACCTGTGCTGGCTAGTCTCATGTCAACCTGACACATAAACTAGTGTTATATGAAAGGAGAAAATACCTCCATATGATCCAGATGTAAGGCATTTTTGTAATTAGTGATTGATGGAGGAAGGCTCAACCCATTTTGGATGTCTCCATCCTTGGGCCAGTGGTCTCTGGTTCTATAAGAAAGCAGGCTGAGCAAGCCAGAAGAAGCAAACCAGTAAACAGCTCCCCTCCACGGCCTCTGCATCAGCTCCAGCCTCCAGAATCCTAACCTGTTTGAATTCCTGTCCTGACTTTCTTCAATGATCAACAGTACTGTGGAAGTATAAGCCAAATAGACCCTTTCCTTCCCAACTTGTTTTTTGGCCATGGATTTTCAGTAATAGAAATCCTAACTAAGACAGTCCCCTAGAGTAAAGGAGACTGCAAGCCATTCTGCTCATTTTCTAGTGGCTCAAGCTGAGAAAGATGATCACTGATTTTAGTTATATGGTCAGGTAGCATCAATAGGGCAAGGAGTCCTCTTAAGTTATTGGAAAAAAATAGTACTTGGTTAATTCTTGATTCCTGAATAAATGAGAAAGATTATAACAGTATTGGGGCAACATCAAGGTGAAATTGAGTTTCCGGCCAGCCTAGATTACATAATAAAACCTTCAAAAAATTCAGTGTATTGAGGTGGAGAGATGGTTCCACAGTTAAGAGCATTGGTCCCAAGCCAAGCAGTGGGGGCACACACCTTCAATCCCAGCATTCAGGAGGCAGAGGCAAGTGGATCTCTGTGAGTTTGAGGCCAGCCTGATCTACAGAGTGAGTTCCGGGATAGCCAGGCTGTACATTGAGACCCTGTCCCAAAAAAGAAACAAACAAAGACTCCAGGTTCAGTCCCCATCAACACATAAAGCAGGTACATTGGGGTGGCCTGTAGTATTAGGACTGTGACTAGAGAGGGAAGCGAGAGAATCAGGAGTTCAAAGTCATTCTCAACTAAAGAGCGAGTTTGAGGCCATCCTGTCTACATGATATCCTGTCTAAAAAAATACGTGTTTTGCCAGGCAGTGGTGGAACATGCCTTTAGTCCCAGCACTCTGGAGAGAGAAGCAGGTGGATCTCTGTGAGCTTGAGGCCAGCCTGGTCTACAGAGTGAGTTCCAGGACAGGCTTCAAAGCTACTCAGAGAAACCCTGTCTTGAAACAAACAAAAGAGCACTCATTGGTCATAGTTTGGGTTTTCAGAACTCATATGGAGGCTTACAACCATCTGTAACTCTGGTTCCAAGGTCTTCTTCTGACCTCCACAGGTACCAGGGATGCAAATGGTACACATGTATATTTGCATACAGGAAAACACTCATACACATAAAATAAATCCAAAATGATTTTCCACTTCACTGTAGTTGTATTAAGCTGGAGAGGTTGTGGTTTTGCTCTTTCCTTTAATGATACTGATAGGAAGTAATATGAATATGCACCCAAAAATATGCTTTGAGAGCTTAATATTAACCTTACCCTAAAAGCTGTGAGTTAAAGTTTTACTTGGAAATTCTGTTTGCTTGTAAAAAAAAAAAAAAAAAAAAAAAAAAAGCCTCTGTTTCTTATCTGGGAAAAACAAACACTTGCCAGGAACTGCCTGAAAGAAAGCTTGCACCAGCCAACAAAGGTCATGCTGCAGATAACATTTCTGTTTGCTTAGAGAAAAAGACGTTTACCCACCAAAATGTTTTATTTGCAAATGCCTGCATATTTTATCATTATCTGCCAAAGGTTTGCAGTAACTGTCCTTGTAAAGATGCCTAGCTAAATTCCCTTTAATGATTAAGGGACTCAGAGGCCATTCTCAAACTGCTCACAGGGATAGGGATAACAGACTTGTTGCCTAACCTGCAAAAAGCCGTGAGGAAAGGTAGAGGAGACGAGATCCTTCAAAGCACACGCCTGTTTTTTAGTCCATGCTTGAATAAAGGCTTCTCCTACTTCTTTGAGTGAATTGCTGGGTGAAATTTTCCCTTAACAGTACTGCAATTGTCTTTTAGTTTTGGAGTATTTCTTTTATAAAATTATCTCCTCAGCAGTAGTATTCAAGCTCCTGAATATGATCTCTCTCTCTCTCTCTCTCTCTCTCTCTCTCTCTCTCTCTCTCTCTCTCTCTCTCTCTCTCTCTCTCTCCCCCTCCCTCCCTCCCTCCCTCCCTCCCTCCCTCCCTCCCCCCCCCCCCTCTCTCTCTCTCTCTCTCTCTCTCTCTCTCTCTCAGACTTGTCTTGGAAAGTAGGTCATTATAAGGAGAAGCCTTATTTCTGTATTGCCCACAAGGCAAAGAGGTAATTGTTGTAGATTAGGAAAATATCTTGAAGGAAAAAGTGTCTGTGATCCGCTGAAATATCTTTGTAAACTGCTATAATTGCATACTCTACATAAACTAAGCTCCAAACCCTTGTAAGTAGCTTGTTTACACAAAAGATAGCCTTTTGTCCACAGGTCAAATATTTGAAAACACCACAGCACTCCATTGGCACACCTCACCAGGGCTGATTTGTGAAATCAGCCACCCCTGGATTCACTTTGATCTTCCTCTACACCCTTGCTTCAGCTACTCTGCCATAGACATACAATTACTATTATTATTGCTAGATAATAACTGTAATTACTGCCTATGATAGAAAAGACGGGAAGATATAGAGCTGAAGACACTACAACAGGGAAAAACTAAAACAAAACTGAACACCCTGAACAGGACCACTCCATCATCTCCATCTGTCGCCTCTGGAACTGAAGACAGGCAATGGGGGGGGGGGGGGGGGGGGCGGGAGACGCCAGGGCAAGAGATGCAAAGTCCTCCCGCATTCCTAGAGAGGACCCGGAAGCGTGGTGCGGTACCGGAAAGTAAGGTGCTGACTTACTTCCGGTCTTTGTGACTCATTGTGTCTGTGGCGAGGCGTTGGGAGGGCCTAGGTTGGTGTGCGGTGCCCTTCGGCCGGGTTGAGCCCGGGAGTCAGCCGTGCTTGGTTGCTCGGTGTCCCCAGGCCACTCCGGAGACTCATGGTGAGTCTCATGGCGGACTCTCGCGAGGACGGGCGGGCCGCGAGGGTGGGCCGTGTGACCACCCGGGGTGGGCTTGGAAAGGAACCCTGCGGGATTCCGGGGGTGCTCGAATCCCCAGGGTCAGTGGGGAACCCTCTGGTGTCATCATCTTCCGATGACGTTTTTGAGGACGTGATCCTTGTGTCTGGATTCTTCTTCCCCTCCCTCTGTCGCCGTTTGCTGTGATTGCAGGGGAAAGTGTTTTGAGTGGTTTTCGTCTTATCGCTTGGCCTTCACTCCCCCCGGCTCGGGTCCTTGAGAATAGTGAGATAGTTGACCGTGGCGGAAAACCTTGAGCTCTGCACACGTCTTAAGGTTCCGCCGACGTTTCCAGATCACCTGTTATTCTGCCTCTCCACCTCCCAACACGGAGCGAAAGCGCTGGAAGCTTGACAGTGGTTAAAGACCTAGTAGAATTAACAACTGGCTCTCGGCTTTATGGGATGCTTCAAAAAGCCCTTTCTGGTTTAAGCTTTTCAGACGTGCTGTCTAGAAAATAGGGTTTTTTTGTTGTTGTTGTTTGTTTTTTTAGTAAACCTTGTTTGATTGTTGGGTGAGTGAGATGTGACGGGTATCTGGGAATCATGCGGGAGCAGTAGGAGATTGATCAGCTTAATGACCTTGAATGAGACAAGACGTTTGCTGACTGTCAGTTTTATTATCCGTAAAATTAATTACCTCTGTTCAAAAAGGCTCTTCCAAATTTGAAATGAGTGAGGTTGGTCCATTGTAACTGGGGGGGAAAAAAGCAAATCGTTTAACTTGACACCCCCCTTTCTTCCCCTCCCTGCACACACACACATACCCACACACACACACAAAACACACTTTGATTATAGAGAGTGACTGTTCCATGGCCCAGGACCAAAGAAAGCATTTATTGTACTGGGCAGCGCTAGGCGGAATTGGAGACAGTCAATAAATACTTGTTGAATTGTGAAGAATTCATTGTAGCCACATCAACAAGTGAAGTTACTAGAAAAGCTAGCCAAATGTGGGAAGATAGCTTTATTACAAGGGATCTATCATGAAGATTTATCCAGATGGTTTCTTCAGGTTTGTGTCCTCTCTGAATTATTACACAAGATCCTTGCTCAATATTTTATTCAGGTTCACCTTTTGTAAATTACAGAGATGCCTTCTAATAAATACTGTTATCTTTTGTTAATTCTCTACTTAATCTTTCCATAATATTTTTTTCAAATGGGTTTATACTGTATTTAAACACAGCCAGGCCAGTGTACTAAATCTTAAATCTTAGCTTTTCATTCTGCTGCGATATTGATATTCTTTAAGTATCCTTAAAGGAAAACAAAAAAAGGGGGGGGGGTCTCTCTAGCCCTAGCCCTGGCTGATGTTGAAATTCCAGCTACTGCCTCCAGAGTGCTGGGGGTGACAACACTTCTCATATTTAAAAAAAAGGGGGGGGGATCATTTATCTAAACTTGCAAGACTGTTCCATAGAAGAAATACTGGACTTTGAGAAAACAGTCTTTGAAATAAGCTGAGCTTGGAGCCCCGAGTCTGTTCTGCTCAGAAAGTCATCTGGTTTTTCTTTGCTCAGGTCTGGTTGCTGGGTTGTAATCTTTTCTGAAGAAGACAATAATGTCAGAATATGTTTCTCAGAGGAACCCCTGGCGGGTTTTTTGCCCCTCCCCCCTGTCTGCATCTGCATATGGGAAAACAGAGAGGTTTAGTAAGTCACTCAATGGATGTGCAGACATCTTATTTGGAGGGGCTGTAATTCATTGTAATTCCACTGCTAATCTTTTAGGCAGGCTGGAAATGGTCATGTACAATTAAATCTCTTAGATTTACTTTCTTAATGTTTTCTTTGTTTTCTGACCAGTTCTCAAGATTCCTGACTAGCCTCCAATTCACTTTGTAGGCAGGGGTGGCCCTGTACTCTAGATGGCCCTACCTCTAACCTGCTGGGAAAACACACATGCTCCACTACACCTGGCTTGTTCATATTTTCTGTCTTGCTGTACTGAGGTTGAACCTAGGGCCTTATGTATGCTAGGCAAGCGCACTGCCATAGAGCTTTGTCACCCAGCACTTTTAAAAGTAACACTTCCCTAGTGCCTGCTATGTGCTCAGTGCGAGAAACTTTTCTCAGAGTTTCATAAGTTAACTTGTTCAATTTGAAGAAACATGGAATGGAAGATGAACACACGAAAAAGTGGTAACATGGTGAACTCAATCTGGTTTGTTTTACTATTCAACCCAGCACCTTAGTGCCTGTATACCACTACATCCCTCTTTTTTGTTTTTTTTGTTGTTGTTTTTTTGGGGGGGTTTGTATTTGTTTTGTTGATGTTTGGTGGTTTTGATAGCATGTTTTGGCTTTTAAGATGTCTCTTGTAGCCCAGAATGTCAGCGAGCACCTCATCTACTTCCCAAAAGGCTGTGATGACACTTATGCCACCACACCTGGCTCATATTTTCATTTGAGACGGGCTTACCAAGTTGCCCAGGCTGGCCTTGAACCTGCTTTGTAATACAAACAGGTTTTGAGCTTTTGACTCTCCTACCATGCATTTTTCTTAAAAGAATGCTTGGGCAGGGTGGTTAGCTCGAGTAGAACACTTTGCATGCACGGGGCCTGCACTGGATCCCCAGCACTGCAAAAATAATATGTGGGGCTGGGGAGATGGCTTGCAGCACAAGCATGAGCCTCTGAGGATGGATCCCCAGCACCTACGTGAAAAGCCGGGTGAGGGGCATGCACCTGTAATCCCAGCTTGAGAAATGGAGCCAGGTCCCCAAAGCAAGCTGGCCAGCTAGCCTAGCTGAATCAGCAAACTCTGGATTCTACTGAGAGACCTTGCCTCAATAAGGTGGAGAGCAACTGAGGAAGACTCATTGTCTGGCCTCTGCACGTGGTGTATCATACTTGTGCTGGAAAAATAAACATGAATTTAAAAAAGAACTTGTCCTGAGATGTATGTGACAGCTTTAGTTTCAGATCCTGTTCTGGTATTGACTTGCTCTGAGAGCGTAGGTAAGTAATTTACTGTTGGTAAGCTGCAGTTTTCACATTACAGAGCAAGATGATAATCATAGCTGCCTTGTATGTGGTCCAGTGAAGTGCTCAGTGTGTTACTTGGCACCTACAGATGCTGGGTGTTACTCTGGCTCCTGTTATGTTCCTGAGCATCGAGGATGGACGGGTGGCCCTTTAGATTAGGTTTGCGAGATAAGTGGGGTTTGAAAAGGTAGAGAGCTTCAGAGCATGATTGAGGTGCTGGTTTTAAAATCTCTCTGCTGAGTGGGGAAGGGTTTGTGAAGTGGAAGGTTGATGGGAGGTGAAGCTTGAAGGGAAAATGGAAACAAAATGGAGCCCACTGACGGGGGCTGTAAAGCTTTAGGAAAAATAATCAGAGTAAAGTAGCAAGTAAATTACGGGTGAGTAGGGAGAAAATAGAAATGGAGAACCAAAGAAGTCAGACTTGAGCTTGGTCTGAACAATAAATATGAACAAAGAGTTACTTCACTTAGCGAGCTGGAGAAGTATCACGGATGTAGCCGTCCTCAGCACCACATAAAACAGCTAAAATGTTCATCCTTGTAATCTCAGCACTTGGGAGGTGGAGGCAGTAAGATCGAAGCTAAAGGTCATCAGCTACACAGTGAGTTGGGGGCTAACCAGGGCTGCATAGTATGATCCTGTCTCAAGAAAAAGTAATTCACTCAGCTTGATAGTGGTGGCACATACCTTTAATCCCAGCACTCAAGAGGCAGGTGCAGGTGGATCTCTGAGTTTGAGGCCAGCCTGGTCTACAGAGTGAGTTCTAGGACAGCCGGGAATACACAGAGAAACCCTGTCTCAAAAATAAATAAGCATTCATCCTGGTTCTGGAGGAGTTGGAGAAGGTCAGGTGTAATTTAAGACCCTGCAGGTGAGACACTAGTGGAATATCTCCCAGGGCTACTTGCTATTCAAAAGGGGAGGGGCTAAAATAGCAGAAATGGTTCTCCCTGTGTGTGCAGCTCAACTCCCAGTTCCTGTTAGACTAACCAGAAGGCAGCGTGCATCTTGAAGGGCGAGGAAAACATTGACAGTTAATAAATGGAGTGGGAGGTGTTCACAGCAAGAATGGAGGTGTTGATCATGGCTGATGCTTGGATCCATATGTTACTAACAGGTAGGCTGCAGTAGGGCTGGAATGGAGTAGAGAGCCCTAGTGGTGGGGACCCTTGGAAACTGAAATAGACACGTGTGCTGACCTTTGGATGTTGTGTGTATTGGGATGGAAAGAAATCACTGAACTAAAACATCCACTGTGAGCTAGTGTGGTGGCTTAGCAACCAAAGGCTCCTGCCACATAGCCTGGTGGACCTGAGTTTAGTCCTCCAGACCTACATGATAGATAGTTTTTGACTTCCCATAGCTTGCATGTTTGAGTACACACAAATATAATTTAAAATAAGATATTTTAAAAACCAGTTACTTACAAAAAATTGCATGCCTGTTCTGTTTTGGTATTTTAATACATTATTTTACTATCAAAAGTCTTTTGTTTTTTGTTTGTTTGTTTCTTTCTTTGAGACAGAATTTCTTTGTGTATCCCTGGCTGTCCTGGAACTCACTCTTTAGACCAGGCTGACCTCAAGCTCACAGAGATCCACCTGCCTCTGCCTCTGAAGTGCTGGGATTAAAGGCATGCGCCGCCACCACCCAGCCTGAAAGATAATTTTTATGTTAGTACATGTACATGATCTCATTTCTGCCAAACCTAATCAGAGTATTTTAAGTGAGACCCATTAATTATAAATGCTTTCCTAGTTTTAAAGTATTAACTTGAGCTGGGAATACAGCCCAGTAGTAGAGCACTTTCCTAGCATGTATAAAGCCCTGTGTTTGGTCCCCAATCTTGCATAACATAAAACTTAATTTAACTTTATAAACTCTTGATTTAACTCATTGTGGAAAAGTTGGTCTGTTTCTAAAACATTAATTTGATTGTTTTGCATTGTAGGATTTTTTAATTTCGCCTCACCCCATCCCAACCCACACACAGGATTTCTCTGTGTAGCCCTGATTGTCCTGGAACTCACTATGTAGACCAGGCTGGGCTACCTCTGCCTCCTGAGTGCTGGGATCAAAGGTTTGTGCCTCCACCACCCGCTCTTTTATTTTTTTAAAAATACATTTATTTATTTATCTATTTATTTGGGTGCAGGCGAGTCAGTGTGGGGAGGTTGAGGTCAGAGAAGAGCTTTCAGGAATCTGTTCTTTTACAATCTCAGTACTCCTAACTAAGCATTAGATCCCTTTTTTATTTGTGTGTTTGTGGGGTCAGAGGACAGCTTGCAGAAATTGTTTTTTTCCTTCCATTGTGTATATACCAGGGAAAAAACGTGTATGTCCTCTGCTTTAGAAATTAGAACTTTAACCACAGAGCCACCTTCCCCAGCCCCTCCTGTGTAAGGTTTAAAATGTCATAGAGTATTTAAGGTTTCCAAAGATCTTAACCAGTTCTTGTAAGCTAACCAGAAAGTTGGGGCTTATTATTACTAAAGACTTAGTACCAAGCTGGGGAGATATCTATTCAGCAGGTGAGATATCTATTCAGCAGGTAACCAGACTTGCCCCCAGGCCTGTCAACCTGAGTAATTCCCAGGACAGATAAGACAAATTCCCATTGAAATTCTTCATTTGGAAAATTTTCAAATGACTTAGAAAGTAGTTCCAAGTTTGCCATTGCTCATGTGTATGCCAGGTACGTAGATTCTCATCTTGTGATGTGGGTGCTGAGATCTAAACTCAATTCTCATGGTCACACAAGTGCTCTGAATACAACCCCCTAGTGGACACACTGACACTGCAGAGGTGAAGCCAAACGTTAGTGCTTACTGCTTTTACGAAGGACCAAGGTTAGGTTCCCAGCACCCATGTGTGGACCCAGTGTGCTCTCTTCTGGCCTCCTCAGGCACCTGCACATACATGGTGTGCAGAGACTCATGAAGGCACACATAGACATAAATATTTTTTTCAAGAAGCATGTACATATTGAAGATTTTCAGAGCCAGGCAGTTGTGGTGCACACCCAATCCCAGCACTGGAGAGGCAGTGGCAGGCAGATCTCTGTGAGTTCAAGACCATGATCTACAGAGCAAGTAGGATAACCAAGGCTGTTGCCCAGAGAAACCCAGTCTCAAAAGGAGGAGAGGATGATTTCCACAATAATTGACAATTGGTTTTTGGCAGCTAGAATTTCTTAACACTAGAAATTGTTTATTTTATAATCATTTTTTCCAGACTTTTTTTCCTTTTGGTAGTAGCCATGCCTTTAGCCTTCCCTCAACCGTACTGGAAAAGCACTGGATTATATATACTGGATGAGCACTCTGATACTAAGATATAGTCACAGCCCTACTCACACATTTTTAAAAACTACTTGCTTTCCCAGTCATTGACACGTCTTAATGTGGTGTAAGTTGGCATTGGCTTTTGCCTCTTGTGCGGCTGAGACTTTGCTCTCAACAGAGCTCCAGCTGTACCATTCTTTTGTTTTTGCATTACGAGTCCTCTGATGACAGCCACCTCGTGTCGTTAAAGTTGCCAGTCTTACAAAGAGATTAGGTGAGGCCAGATTCAATAACCTGTTATTGTCCATAATATAGCTCAGATAAGCAAGGGACCGTCATGGCTTCCAAAACTGAACAAAGAAGTTGAAGGGAGAGCTTCCCTTGGAATGTAAGGTACCTAATGTGACATGTGACAGCTCACTATTTAGACCAAGAGTCATCTTTTGTAGGTTAAAAATACAGCTTTATTTATCTCACTGGGGGAGGGTGTTGGTCTTCTGAGACAGGGTTTCTCTAAATAGCCCTGGCTGTCCTAGAACTCGGATCTGTAGACCAGGCTGGCCTTGAACTCAGGGATTATTAACCTGCCTCTGCCTCCTGAGTGCTGGGGTCAATCCCATTGTTTGGTTTTTGTTTTTAAGATAGCTTCCTCCTGCTGCCTGGGCTGGTCTCCAACTGTTCTAAAGGTGAATTCCTCATTCTCTTACCTCTGTCTCTAAAGTCCTCAGATTTTGGGATTCTATATCTGCCTGTTCTTGTCTCCCTCTCCCCCTCTTCTCCTTTCTTTTTCTCAAAGGGGTCTGAGGGATCCCACACTGGCTCAAATGTGCTACATAGCTGAGGATGACCGTGAACTCCGAATAGTCTAGGGTGCTAGTGTTCCAGATGTATGCACCGTCCCTGTAGAGTGTAATTAGTGCCTCATGCTAGGCAAGTACTCTGCCAACTCTACCAGATCCCCAGCCCTTGCTTTTAAAATACAGATACCTGCAGCTGTAGGCCCACCACAGCACTCATAAAGGAATAAAAGTAGCGAAATGGTACATTAGCAAGTGTGGCTTCAGTGTTAGGTACACAACTGCTCCTGAGAATATTAAGTGTTCTAAACCTCATTTATGTATCTATACAGATACTTTTTTTGTACGCTAGGCTTCGGTGGTGGTGCGGTAGATGGTGCCACCTGTGCTGTGCTTAGCTTAAGCTCTTGGCAGTCAGACTAAGCATTTTAAATGTCCCCATTTTGTGACCTGCTGTCTTTCTGGAAGGACATTGCTCTGACCACAGGCAAACACCCTGCGGGTAGAGGCCTCCTGCTGAAGTGACACCGAGAGGCTCTGTGGTTGGGGTCTTTATGTGTGGCCTTGTGTGATGGATTTGTGTGATTTGTAGCACAAGTCACTTCCTGTGTGCGTGCATGTGAGCGTTCTCATGTAGGGGTGGGTACATATGGGGGCAGAGGATAGCTTGTGTGGGTGTCATTCCTCAGGTTCTATGTGCCTCAGTTTCTGCTGTTTTTTTGTTCTAGGTTTGGTTTTTGTTTTTTTGTTTTTGTTTTGTTTTGTTTTTGTTTTTTTCCCAAGACAGGGTTTCACTGTATAGTCTTGACTATCCTAGAACTAGCTATGTTGACCAGGCTAGCCTCGAACTCAGAGCTCCTCCTGCCTCTGCCTCCTGAGCACTAGGATTAAAGGCATGCGCCACCACCACTACCTCAATTTTTGAGGCAGTATCCCCCCCCCCCACTATCCTGAAGTTCACCAAGAATGCTAGAGTGGCAGGCCTTCGAGCCCAGGAGCCTACTTTTCTCTGCTTCCAGGTCACTTTTAAAACATGTCTTACCACATTTTTTTTTAACTTTTTTAGGAACAGTGTGGGAACCAGTAGAAAACAGTTTCTAGACAGAAAGGCCAGCAGCCTGACCCTGTGGGACCCTCCAGTTCCCTGAGCCTGAATGATGACTGCTGAGTCAAGGGAAGCCACGGGTCTGTCCCCACAGGGTGCACAGGACAAGGATGGGATAGTTATCGTGAAGGTGGAAGAAGAAGATGAGGAAGAACACATGTGGGGGCAGGACTCCAGCCAGCAGGAGATGCCGCCACCCGACCCAGAGGTATTCCGACAGCGGTTCAGGCGCTTCTGTTACCAGAACACTTTTGGGCCTCGAGAAGCTCTGAGCCGACTAAAGGAGCTTTGTCATCAGTGGCTTCGACCTGAAGTCAACACCAAGGAGCAGATCCTGGAGCTGCTGGTGTTGGAGCAGTTCCTGTCCATTCTGCCCAAAGAGCTGCAGGTCTGGCTGCAGGAGTACCGGCCTGACAGCGGGGAGGAGGCTGTGACTCTTCTGGAAGACTTGGAGCTTGATCTGTCGGGACAGCAGGTAAAAAGTGGGTACCTGTGGTGTGTAAGAAGGGCTTGGACTTAAAAGCAGGCTAGGGGGAAGTGTTGGGACTATTTAGGGCAGTTGATGCACTTGCTCCTCTGAGCTCTTTCAGAGTTCTGAGGGCTGGGCAGTACAGATCTAGAAAATGTGCCTGGTGTTTTGAAGCTCTGGGTTCAGTGTCTGACCTTGGGAGGGAGGGAGATGTTCTGGTTTCCTCCTTTCAACATCCATTGGCATATTTAGAACCTTTACTTGATTATTTTAATTCCTATTAGAAGTAATTTACTGGGCCAGGCATAATGTATCATGTGTACAATCCTAGCACTTGAGATGCTGAAGCAGGAAGATTATAAGTTCAGGCTAACCAGAAGTTTTACCCAGAAACCATTTTCCTCCTCCCAGGTCCCAGGTCAAGTTCATGGGCCTGAGATGCTTGCCAGGGGGATGGTGCCTTTGGATCCAGTTCAGGAGTCCTCAAGCTTTGACCATCACGAAGCTACCCACTCTCGTTTCAAGCATTCATCTCGGAAGCCTCGCCTCTTGCCATCCCGAGGTAGGAAGCTGGTTCGTATGTAGAAGAGAAGTAAATGTTGGGGTTAGAGATGTAGCTTAGTTGGTAGATTGCTTGCCTATTGGACATGAGGCACTAGATTCCATCCCCAACCCCGCTGTGAAACAGAGGCATGGTAACACACTCCTTTACTCCTAGCCTTCTGGAGAAAGAGCAGGAAGGTCTCTGAGTTCAGGAAGATCCCGGTCTACATAGTGAGTTCCAGGCCAGCCAGGGCCACATAGGGAGGCCCTGACTCAAAATCAAAATCAAAAGGCAGGCATAGTGCACACTGTAACACTCTTGGCAGAGGGAGGAGATTCAGAATTTCAAGGTCATCCTTTGTTTGTTTTGGTTTTGGAGATGGTTTCTCTGTGTAGTCCTAGCTTCTCTAATGATCCACTTATTTAAATATCAAAAATGTTTAAAGCATTCTTTTAAAGGTTACTTTTAAATTTTTCAAAAAGGAACAATTTGGCTGGAGAAATGGGAACAGTGCTAGTTTAGAATTTCCATAAAAACCTGTTGCATTGGGTTGATTCCCCAGCCCACTTTACTGAAATAGACAATACTTTTATTAGAATTTAAAATAAAGCAGGTACATAGGCTATCAGAACAATTGCCAAAGGTGTACTTATTAGGGGCTAGAGAGATGGCTCAGCAGCTAGGAGATTTGGCTGCCTTTACAGAGGAGCAGAGTTCACCTACCTCAGGCCACTCAGAATTGCCTATACCTCCTGCTTCAGGGATCTGATACCCTTTTCTGGCCTCCAAGGGCACTTGGGCACCCAAACACACACCTTTTTTTTTTTAAAGTTTGTTCCCGAGTTATGGAAGGGTTAAAGTATGCTCCTCACCAGTGTCTTTGTGAGGTCTTTAGAAGAGAACTACTAGAGAGTTACCTTAAAGAAGCATTCTCTCCAACTGAACCAAGCTCATGGGAACTCATGAACTTTAGACTGACAGCTGTGGAGCCTGCATGGGACTAGGCATAAGGGAGACAGTTGTGTAGTTTGGTCTGTTTAAGGGATCCCAGGCAGTGGGGTCAAGGTGTATCCCTGGTGCATGAGCTGGCTTCGTAGAGCCCATTACCTGCTTGGGACACGTTGCTCAACCTTGATGGTCCTGCCTCACCCGAATGTACCAGGCTTTGATAACTCCCTATAGGAGGCCTTCCTTATTCTTTGGGAGGAAGGGGTGGGGCATGAGAAGCAGCGTTTTCTCTCCTGGGCTTCTGGGAGACAGCCAGCAGATGTGCAGCTGTAAATGTTTAACTGCACCTGTGTCGATTTCCTTCTGGACTCTTGAGAACTCCATACACAGATGTTACAGCAATATCATTAGGTGTCTCCAGATCTAAGCACCAGATTGTTGCTTCAGGTAGCTAGGGAAGTATTAGAGACCTCAGCTAGAGTTGGTGTTTACTAAATTGTTCTCGGATGAATTAAAACAAGGATTTATTCTCAGTTTCCTCTCTATCTTGTTCATCTTCCATTGTTCCTAACTCTGAGAAGGCTTAAGTGTTAAGGGTCTTGTTCTTTCGTGGAAACAGCTAGAAGGTGTAGTGATTGAGTGGTCTGTCTCTGGTTCTTTCCAGCTGGTACCATCATCTGTCTAGCAGCAACATTTCCAAATCTAATGAGGCTTGTTGGCAAAGGACGGGAAATGAAAGATGTCAGTGTTACAGTTTTATTTTCATACTCTTGTCATCGTTGCCTACAGTTGATAGTCTGTGCTGTGTTCTAGTTGTCTTTTATTGTGTGTGTTGACATGCCTTCCTACATTTGCATGTCATCAGCATTTGAACCGAGGAGTGTGTATTCTTATCAGACAGCTACTAATAAGGGGAAGGGGTCAGAATGGCAAAAATGTACTTCGAAGTGTGAATGTCCCTTCTTCCCCTGTCACGTTCAATGTTCCTGTGATCCTGAAGCTGGGTTATTCACAAGTGCAGGCAGAAAGAGGAGTCTAGTCCCCTGGTGCTGCTCTTGTGCCGGAAAAAAATACAAGCCAGACTTGAAGCTATTGACTAGAGTTGAGAATAGGAACCTGGGCTTTAGACTGGACCTACCATTCTAAACTGAGTAGCGTTAAGTAGACATTGCCCTCCTCAGGGCTTCATTTCTCCTTTGAGGTTTGGACCTGGTGGTTTTAAGGACCCTTCTGTAAGAGTAGAGGTCTCTGGAAAGCTGAAGTCTTGCATCCTATCAACTGTATCCTGTGCAGCTATCCTTTTAGTACCTAACATCAAACAGTGAGTGTGCTGGGCTCTTCACTGAGGGAGGCTCCGAGAAGAGCTGGTTTACTCACAGCCCCTTTCTCCTCCTCAGCTCTCCCTGCCACCCACGTTCCTGCCCCTCATCATGAGGGGAGTCCCCGAGACCAGGCGATGGCATCTGCACTATTGACCGCAGATTCCCAGGTGAGCCATGGGCCCCTGTTCCCTCCTGAGACCCTGCATCTGCCCCTTTCTGGAGCGTCTCTCACAAGCCTCTACCAGGTTGCCTGCTTGTGGTGCCCAGCCCACAGAAAAGCCTTCCTCCCCTCAGTGTGAATGCCCTTCCACCATAACCTTTCAGTCCACCAGGGTCTGGCCATGTGTCCTCTCCTAGTGTCCCACAGTCCTGCATCAGCTCTGTCCGTCCTCAGGTTTGCTGAGCGTGGGATCTCCTGTTATTGCAGGCAATGGTGAAGATCGAGGATATGGCCGTGTCCCTCATCCTGGAGGAGTGGGGATGTCAGAACCTGGCTCGGAGGAATCTCAATAGGGACAGCAGGCAGGAGAATGTGGGAAATGTGTTTTCCCAGGGTAAGACTGATGCAGCATTCCTGTCTGCTAAGATTGTTTTGCTTCTGTGTTGGTTAGTAAGGGATGACGTTTGTGTTTGTTGAGTTCCAAGGGCAAGTTACTCCAGCTCCCTAGAACCTTGAGGCTTGTTACCTTTAGGTAATTCTGCTCTGAGGCTCTCAGTTCCCAACCCTCAGTTCCCTGGGATGATTCTTTATGCTCTGGTACTTCAGCTTGCCACTCAGAGGAATCTCCTTCTCCTACTAGAGGTAGCCAGGCAAACTGACCACCAGTCCAGTTCCAACCCATTTTTACCATGTTCCTAAGCTTACCAAGACACCCATTCTCCCTGGGTGTCTTTTTCTATCCTATAGCAATTACTCGATATTCACCCAGTGATTCTCTAGTCTAGTACTTAGGATCAGGTTCCCAGGTCCAAACCCAGTGGTGATCTTCTATGAAGAACTCTTGGTGCTGAGTGTAAGAAGAATGGAATTCAAGGGGCATCAATTTTATCTCAATGACCCGTCCAGCTGACAGCAGTTGCATGAGCCTCAGCTAGATCTTAAGCCCAGGACACAGTGCCACCAGAAGCCCAAAGGAAATCTCATAGCAAGAGCTCCGCCTCGGGTGGGCAGAGGGAGGGTGAGCAAAGTGGGTGTGGAGAAAGGGTTTTACTGGAGAAGCTCAGGCTTAGATTGGAAACTGGTGTGAAGGGGGAGAATGGTTTTTAGGTACTCGTTCTTTATACTGAATAGAAATTAAGAACTGGTCTTTGTTTATAAGTTACCACTGCTAGTCGAGGTCCTTTGCTTAGGATTTAAAAGATAAAGACCAGCTTTGCCTTCTGTGCACTTAACTCAGTGATTATGGTGATTTCATCAGTAACTCAAAGATTAGGTATTACCAGTTCCTATAGTCAGAGCATTCAGGAGCCTACTGGGATGGTGCAGAGCCTCTTGGAGTCTTCACTTAAAAAACAAAGGGAGGGGGCCAGGGGGGTGGTTCAGTAGAGGAAGGGACATTAGCTATCAACCTAACAACCTTAGTTCAGACCCAGGATCCACATGTTGAAAGGAGGGAGCTGAGTCTCAAAGGTTGTATTCTGACCCCCACACAGACATCGTGGTATGCACAAACACGTGCACGCACACACACAAAATACTAAATAAATAGATAAATGTATTTAAGAATTGTTTAGGTGCATGAGAGATAACTCGGCGGTAGAGAACACTGGCAGCTCTTCCAGAGGACCCAATGTTCAATTCCCAGCACCCTCATAGCAGCTCACAAACACCTGGAACTCCAGATTCAAAAGCTCCAAGCCCCTCTTATGACCTCTGCAGGCACCGGGCTTGCACATGGTATGCAGACAAAACATCCACCTACCCCCACCCACAGTGATTGTTGGTTGTGTTTTTAAACAGTGATACATGGGATACAGTAGTGTACAAAAACAATTAGACCAGTATTTTAATACACTGGCTGCTATTAAATACAGAGATTAAGTCTACACTGTAAACGTTGTTTTCGGTTTTTCTGATTAGTCTCAGGAATTGTTTCTGTCCTCTTAAGTCTAAAATGTCGGTGAAGATTTGGGCTGTTTTGGTAGTGAGTCCCCAGATAACTCCTTCGTCCCTTCTCTCTTACATGAGCTCAAGGAGCTCTGTGCTTTCTTCCTGGTGGAGAAAAACATCTTGCTGTGTCAAAGGGTCCAATAATCTACCCACTTGAGGGCTCCTTGTTACCTGCTGAGTATCTCCTTGTTGATAAAGTATGACAGATCTGGGTGGGGAGTGTCTGCTTTGCCTTCCCTCTGCCAACACCGCTGACCAATCCCTCAGAATGACTTGCCTGTTCTCTCTTTTTGTAAGATTTACAAATATTTGCTGGAAATGCAGTCTCACTTTATTTATTATTATATTTTATTTTTGAGACAGAGTTTTATTGTTTACACTGCCTGGCCTGGATCTCTCAGGGATCTTGCCTGTCTCTTCCTCTCTGGTACTGGGATTAAGCAATGGGACTTTTTTTCCCCCTTGACACAGAGTCTCTATGTAGCCCTGGCTGTCTTGGAACTCCATATAGAACAGATTGGCCTTGAATCCACAGAGCTCAGCCTGCCTCTGCCTGAGAGTGCTATGATTCTAGGTGTGACTTGCTAAATATGTTTTCTTTCAAATTAGTTATCAGACGACCATATGCTAGAACAACCCTGAAGCTTCTCCATTCCTATCCTTTCCTTCTCCGTTCACTCCTGACTGGAATCCTTTACACCCTTTTCACTTTTGGGGGGTTGGTTGGTTGGTTTTTTCTTCTGTTGAGATAGGTCTTGTGGTGTGACTCAAACTAATCTGTCACTGGTAATTCTCCTGCCTCAACTTAATGCTGAATGGGTTCGCTATGCCTTGCCTCTGTACTCTTTACCAATACTATGGTTTTCCAGCTCCATCCCAGCTCTACATCCCATTATCTGTAATTTTTTTTTCTTTTTCTGCTTTTATCTTTAATGTTATAGTCGTTTCCCTGGGTATATAAGGTTCTTATAAGGTTCTTAGAAAATAATGTCACTGTATTGACACTTGTCTTCAGAAGAAAGTGGTGCTATTTGTATTTCCTGTTTATCATGTCAGGTTCTGAAAACAGGAATGGGCATGAATCAGCCTCAAAGGCTGAAGTCAAAGAAGATTCCACCTCATGTGGGGAGACAGCGGGAAGATTCCGGAAAGAATCTGGAGAGAAACGTGAACAGCAGGGTAGAGTAGTTGAAAGGCAGCAGAGAAACCCTGAAGAAAAAGCTGGCAAAGAGAAAAAAGAGCCTGGGCCACCTACAGCCAAGGAAAAGAAGCCCAACACAGGAGAGAGGGGCCCAAGGGAGAAGGGCAAAGGTCTGGGAAGAAGCTTCAGCCTGAGTGCAAACTTTAATAACACCCCTGAAGAGCCTCCATCAGGAGCAAAGACTCATAGGTGTGATGAATGTGGGAAATGCTTCACAAGAAGCTCCAGCCTTATCCGCCATAAGATCATCCACACCGGAGAGAAACCCTATGAATGTAATGAATGTGGGAAAGCCTTCAGCCTCAATTCAAACCTTGTCCTACATCAGCGAATCCACACAGGAGAGAAACCTCATGAATGTAACGAGTGTGGCAAAGCCTTCAGTCATAGCTCAAATCTCATCCTGCACCAGCGAATCCACTCTGGAGAAAAGCCCTACGAATGTAATGAGTGTGGGAAAGCCTTCAGCCAGAGCTCAGACCTCACAAAGCACCAGCGAATCCACACGGGGGAGAAGCCCTATGAATGTAGTGAATGTGGAAAAGCCTTCAACCGAAACTCATACCTTATTTTGCACCGAAGAATTCACACTCGAGAAAAGCCCTACAAGTGCACTAAGTGTGGCAAGGCTTTTACCCGGAGTTCAACCCTCACACTGCACCATAGAATCCATGCCAGAGAGAGAGCCTCAGAGTACAGCCCGGCCTCCCTGGATGCTTTTGGGGCATTCCTGAAAAGTTGCGTGTAAAGCAATAGCGTGTCATCAAACCATCTCTCCCCTTTAGTTTCTAAAATGATGTCAGACGTATATGCCCATCGAGGGAAACCATCTAATTGTTTAAGAAGTCACATGTAAGGATCCTTAAGAGTTACATCAACAGTGTTCTGCCTTCAGGTGGTCTGTAGGTATGTAATTCTTACTGTCCTGGTCATACGGCTGTTCTTCAGGATATTTCCACTAGAGATAAAAGCACACACAGTGAAATGCCAAGCTTTCCGGGAATGGGTATATGAATCAAGACTGGCTCTGTGAGTATTCAGCTGAAGTTAAGAAGCCACTTGTCAACAAGCACTACTCGGACAACCTTATTTCTCAATAAAGAGAGACAGTTAATACGACAACTACATCGGGACATGCTGCAAGTTATATGTACAGAAAGCTGTATGTCTGATCACTGGTAGTCTGCCAAAGCTATAGAAATCTAGAACTGTGCTGATCAGAATCAAACCAAAGATTTCTATCTCTCTGGAAGAGAGTATATGCACCAGTTTATAGTTCTAAGGACTGTAATAGATGTGGGTGGCTCTGCCATAACCCATGAGGTTGGTCCTACTGAAATAGCAACAATTCAAGATGCTTCTCTCCATCTTAGATGTCCCTAAAGCACTCTAGCACTCCTAAATGCACTCTCCACAAGTTGGCACTTGATTATATACCGTCTTTTAATCCTGAATCATTCAGTGTACGGAAACTTTTACCACCCTCTCCCCTGCCCCCCAAAAGAGATGCTTCAGTTGTCAAGATACATAGTTATATCCCTGACAGCACAGCACTGGATGTAGTACTAAACACATACAAGGCACTCATTATGACACTTCCAACACCAACAGGACTGTCACAATTGTGATAGAGTCTGTGAACAGTGAGTACCTGGAATACGGTACCTTCAGAGCTGTAGACCATGCTCTAATTTATTCTGGGGTCGATGTATTTTTTTTTTTTTTGTCCTAAATATAAGCAAATGCTTGCTTAGCTACCTGCAGAGACTCTGTAAACATGGATCAGTTAGTAAATACTACAGAATGTCAAAAAAATGACTTGTCATCCACTTACAGAAGAAAAATAATGAACACTAATATAAAGTTCTTGTTTGTGTGTGACATCATTCCACGCAAGGCTCTTATACTTGGCCAGAATTCTTTTTGGTCAGCTGCTTGAATGGTTGTCTTTTGAGCATTTGCCAAGTTGTTCAAAACTTAGCTAATGCTCTTCAAAAGATGAGATGGGTTTTTGTTGTTATTGTTCTTTTATTTGTTTGTGTTTTTAATTCTCAAAAAAAGGGAAAGTTAAAGGGAGCATATTTTTTCCACATTTGACCAGAAACTTGCAGAATCGTCTGTCATCGTTAGCTGGCAGTAGCTGAAGATGTCTTCTTGCTCTGAGAAGTTCACCACCACACTGGTATGGCTGGTTGTGTCATTGTGTTTAATAGCACGTGGCATCATTTTTATCTCGGGAAAGACTGAAGTGAGGTTAGGGGACTTTAGCCTTTCATGATATCTCTGCAGGTGGCTTCCCAGAAGCTCCTGATGGAGACTTAACATATACAGGAGACCCAAGTCTGGACTACTTAGGTGTTGGGGGCTTGAGCAGACTGCTCTATTCATGAAAACAAGAAAGTGTAGAGAGCCCTGCAGAACCCTAGAAACATAAGCTAAAGACGACAAGCTCGAAGACTGTGGACGTGAACACCCACATACGCTTTGAGATTTCCCTTCAAGAAACAACAGCGAAAGTCCATGGGACACAGTAGCCAGTCTCGTCAGGTTGGCCTGTGTGGCCTCAGCTCCAGGCCAAACTGGAGTCCTGCAAGCAGTCGTTATCGGTCCCTCAGTGCTGCCTCTGAGTGCTTCTGTCCACCCACAGAAAAGCACCAGAGATGCTCAGAAGGCTACATTGGCCACTCTGGAGTGAGGTGGAGGTGAAGATGCATTACGGCTCTTCCTAAAGGAATGAGCCATGATGATGGTGGGCTTTTGAGAGAACTCTGGCTCGCTAAAAACCAGCTGAAATAAGGTTCAGGACTCTGGGAGCCCATCCAGACACTGGCTTTGATCCCAAGAAAGGATTGGTCATTTCATTTCCCTGCTGGCTGCTTATACATAGACATACACAGTTCTGTGCTCATGTACTTCGGCCATCACACTAGGACTTTGTTTTTATATGAAATTAAGACAGACGTGCCACCCATCTCTGATTTGAGTCCCATTTTATTGGGATATCTTACTATTATAGTTACGGGAGTGGCTTCAGATCTTCCACAGATGCACTCCTGGAGGCAGCCGTCTGAAGAAGTGTTTTACTTAGAAAGCAGGCTATAGATGCTTATCAAAATATCTCAGATACTTGTCACAGTATCACTGCATCATGGTCCAAAAGGCTGACACCTGTCATGCTCAGGATGGTTGTTAACACTTTTAAGTGCTTACTAGGTAACCATTAACATACTAGTTGACCTGATGGAACTTTTTTGAAGACTTTTTAAGTGAAATTTAACCTTACAACAAAAATCAAATTCTTCAAGTTGTGAACTTTCTACTTCAGCCTGGTAGGCAAGGCTAAGCAGAGATGTGTGAGACAACCTGATATGTAAAGCACTTGGTATTAGAGGCATACACGTGAGACTGCTAAATATATGTAGAGAGACTGATATGTTTAGTATGTGGGACAGTCCACGCCTTACATACATCAGAAATTGATTTCAGAATGGGACCTAGTGTGAGTGTGATGTTTGGGAAAAAACTTACACTGTAAATAAACTCTTAATGTCTGTGAGGCCAACTTCATAGTACTCATTGCTTTGGGCATGAAACTCCTTGGTCTGTTCCAGTCATGCAGTAAGTTTCGTAAATTGCCAAGAGAGCTCAGTCTTAACCCTGGAGGATCCACAGGAAGAAACAGGTGTGGCGGAATGCTCAAGAAATAGTCAAAATGTACAATTTACTTCAAAAGTTGTTAACTGGGCACCTCGGTATATTTTAAGGCCACACTGTTTTTGTGCCTCACCCCTCCTCCCATTCTTCGTTTTCCTTGTAAACATGTGTACCAATCTGTTGAACAGAACACGTCACTGAAAAAAGTGACGTTTTGAAATACTTAAGAAACCGACATGGTTATAGACATAATTGGCTCACAGAATTGGGTAGGGAGAAAACCCAGGCTGGTGCTTCCTGGTCTAAGAAAAGTCTATGAGACGAGGTCAGTGGAACACACAAGTGGAGCAGCTTCTGTAAATGCCCTTCCCAGCTGCCTGGTCTGTATTAATCAAAGGGGGTGGGTGGATGCTGGCTTATCAGTGGGCAGAGTCTTCTTTATTGTTAACATATTGAGGGGAACATGTACTCAACAGAGGATAGGAAGTATACAGAACAGCTAATAGGCCCAGATTCTGTGCCATAGCAATGCACTTCTGTTTTCCTCCCATAAATCCTCTGTACAGCTGGGGACTCAGTCTGCAGCAAGGGCTACTTTCCCAGAAACAGGTAGGTCTTGGTGGCGAGTTTGAGAAGCATTTTGAGGTTGGCTTTGATCTACTGCAAGGTCCTTGCTCCCATTCTCTGGCACACTTATGCTTAGGAATCCGTGTGTGTTTGAAGGCTCATAACTGTGAATATTAATTTAATTTTTTATCCTAGAATTGTCAACTTTATTTCCAATAGGCATGCTGATCTATTTATCAAAAGGGAACTTAACCAAGTTCATCTTGCTATCCTCATGGAAGATTAATTTTGTCATTTGGAGTGACAGTACTGAAACACTTAATTCAGCAAGCTTGCCAGAAGAGCCATTTTCTGTGTCCTATTATGAGCAACTCTCGGAAGTATGTATGAGGGTTGTCTTAAGGATGAGGTTCCATCCCCAGCACTGCATCAAAAGGATGTGGTGGCACATACCTATACTCCTAGCACTTGGGAGGTAGAAGCAAAGATCAGGAATTTAGGATCATTCTCTGTTACATAGCATAGACCAGCCTGAACTTCAGAAATATAACTGTGTGTGTATATCTAAAGAGGCAGGCATAATGTTGCAGGCCTGTAATCCCGGCATTCAGAAGGCTGAGACAGACCAGTTCACAGCCAGCCTGTGTGTACAGAAATAGAAATATGCCAGGATCCCAGTTCACAGCCAGCCTGTGTGTACAGAAATAGAAATATGCCAGGATCCCCTACTAGGGAAGCAAAGGTCTGATTGGATGAGACAGAACCAGAGAGGCAAACTCAAATGGTTTAAATAGATTGCATCACAGAAGTCAGGGTAGATTTTTATTCCAGCTACTACTAGAGACGATGAACATTGTTAGGGAAGTTTTTCTAACAGACTTAGGCTTTGCTCTTCATATGGAAACACTACTGTATATTTTAAAGTAGTTACTTATTTTGCTATTCAGATTTTTTATGTCTGAAAATACCTGTTTTGCTTTTCAAAACTTTGAAAAAACAAACTTGAAGTTATAGGTAAGGTAAGCCATCTCCAATACTGCAGGTCAAACAGGTTTGGGAATCCTTTTGCCATCCCATAGTAACTAATGTCTTAATATGAGAACTTAGTTTTCTGTTGTCTGCCTCTCTTTCCTAGTTAATACCACCAATCCCATGTTTTTTTAATATTCTAAACAGTAGAATGGAGAGAATAAAGGTTAGCTAGCTCTGAACCATGGTCCCAAATGGAAAAGACAGTGAATCTGGTCTGCTGTAATTTTGAATTGTCCTGATTGGGAGGGGGAGGGTGTTTTTATTGGAGGTTGTGGCACACCCCTTTCCAAAAACTGACTCAATTCCAAATTACATGGTCATTAGCCCAGTCAATTGGTCTTTCATATGGTCTTGGTTGACAAGCACTTGTTAGGGAAATGTGGTTCAGTGCTTGAGGATAGAATGAGGTTTGTGAAAGGTTGGAAGAAGCTGGACCATAACTTGTATTTCATTCCAGTTTGACATTGGTGTTAAGTCCTTTTGGTCCACAAAAGGGTGACCAGTCACACTGAGTCTCACTTATCCTGTAGTCTGGACAAGATCAGACTTGTTAGGAAAGAATGGCCTAGGAAGTTCCAATAGCCTCAAGAACGGCTAGGAAGATGCTGAAGGCAGAAAGACTTGATGGGGGGGGGGGGGAGTGCTTACTCATCTTCCTTCCCCACCTTAATTGGTAACCGCTGGACTGCTCTGTCAGGCTCCCTTGGTGAGGGCTGTGGCTTCCAGGATGTGTATGGTGCAGCACTTACCTAGAATTCCCTAGTGAGAGGTTAGGGGCATTTGCTAGAATACCCCAACAATGGGCCGCCGTGATGTGACTCAGGAGTAGAGCAATGGCCTAGCATATGCAAAGCCCTGGATGCAATGTCTAGCATTGCCCTTGCTGGTAGCGGGGATTACCAGTTTACTGCAGTTCATGGTGTGTGGTTGGGAGGAAGGCTGTGATTAAACAACAGTCTTGTCCTGAGTATATGAGTGTTAAGGGTTAGAGTGGTTATGCAAGCAAAAACAATTACTTTGAGTGTATTTTTATAAGCTTTTAGTTAAAGATTGTTATAACCAGGTCAACATGATAAGCATAAATCTATAGTTAACTCAGGCACTGTCTTGTTTATAGGCTAGATAAACAACCCTGTTTTGTTCATTCCCAGCTTATATTAGCATCAATTAGACCCAAAGAAGAAACTTTGTATGTCAGCAGGATTAAATCATTGCTGTTAAAACTGGATCTTTGATTTGACCAGCCTCTGAAGAGTCCAGACACTTAGTAGATGTTCAATAAACAATTTTAAATGGAATTTGTTTTAAATCCTCATTCATATTTCTAGACTCCTTTTGCTAGCTAAGGGGATTTAGGAGAAAAATGGGTCTTTTGCATTTGTCTTCCTTAAAGCTAGAGAACTCTTTCAAAATAAGTGGAAGCATTGGTTAAGACCTAAGGATTCAAAAAGAGAAATAGAAAGCTAGGCATGTAGTGAAATTGGCAGAGTGCTTGCCTTAACTCCAAGTTGGCAACCCCTGTACCAACTAAACCAGGTAATGTGGCACACACCTGTGATCTGAGCACTGGGGAAATAGAGGCAAGAGGATCAGGAATTTAAGGTATCTTTGGCTGTATGGTAAGTTTGAAGCCAACCTTGTTTTTGTGAGGGCGGTGGTTTTGTTTTGGGTTTTTTTGTTTTGTTTTGTTTTGTTTTGTTTTGTTTTGTTTTGTTTTTGGTCATCCTTTAGTTATGTTCATGTTAGGGTAGGGGAGATAGTTCAGTCGGGACCTGATTTGAATACTAGAACTCAAGCAAAGAAGGACCAGGCAGGAACAGGAAGATGCCTAGGGTTTACTGGCTAGTTAGCCTGGCTTGCTTGGTTAGTTCCAACCAAGATAAAGACCCATTGTCAAAAATGGGTAGACAGCTTCTGAGGAACGGTGCCCATGGTGGTCCCCTGACATCAGCAAGCACAAATGTGTGTGTACACATATCCAAATGCAGGTGTTGGTACAGACCCACTGTTTAAAAAGTGGAACAGTCTTGATTTGTACTTGTTAAGTGGAGAGGTGGCTCATGAGTTAAGAGCACTTGTTCGGGGGAACACTCCTGCATTTCTGGTGGGAGTATAAACTTGTACAGCCACTCTGGAATACAGTGGATCCTCAGAAAACTGGGAATCAATCTCCCCAAGGATCCAGCAATACCACTATTGGGCATATACTCAAAGGATGAACATTTTTACCTGAAGGACATTTGCTCAACTATGTTCATAGCAACATTATTCATAATAGCCAGAACCTGGAAACAACCTAGATGCCCCTCAACTAAAGAATGGATTAACAAATTGTGATACATTTACACAATG
This sequence comes from Phyllotis vaccarum, assembly GCA_033318265.1. Lineage (NCBI taxonomy): Eukaryota > Metazoa > Chordata > Mammalia > Rodentia > Cricetidae > Phyllotis > Phyllotis vaccarum. Next base: position 67,549,665 of record JARWLC010000017.1, on the reverse strand, counting down.
GAGTGCTACTCAGCAGGGGGGACAAAGACATTCTAAAATTTGTAGGCAAATGGATAGATTTGGAAAGTATCCTGAGTGGAGTAACACAGGCCTGGAAAAATAGACATGGTATGTACTCACTCATAAGTGGATTTTATATGTAAAGCAAAGAATATCCAGGCAGCAAACCACAACCTCTGAACAGCTAGGAACAGATAGGTAACAGAAGGAATTTAAGAGACACATCCAGGGATCACCCTGAAAAGGAGAAATGAAGATCTGAATAAATTGTAATCATAACGGGGAGCAAGCAAGGGAAGGTGGGAACAAATCGTGAAAGAAGGGCATAGGCATAGTTGATTAAGAGAAGCAACAGAGGGGAAGAAAAAAGAGATGGCTGTCTTGACAGAGGGAGCCACTGTGGGGTTAGAAAGAAACCTGGTACTAAGAAAGCCTCCAGGAACCCACAGATGTCCCTGGCTAGGACTCCAAGCAATAGTGGAGAGGGTGCCTAAAAAGGACTTCCCTATAATGGAATGATGAACCTAATTGTCATTATAGAACTTTCATCTAGCAATGGATAGAAGCAGAAGCAGAGATCCATAGCTAAGCACCAGCTTGAGCTCCTGGTCCAGCTGAGGGGAGAGGAGAGAGTATATGAGCAAAGGGACCGGGATCATGAGGAGGAGACCCACAGAGATGGCTGACGGGAGCTTTTGGGGGCTCACTGACTCAGAAATAATCACTGAGGAACCTTCATGGAAGGGAACTAAATCCTCCAAAGGTAGATGACTTTCAAATGTGGTGGGCAGTTTGTGGAGCCTCCTGCAGTAGGATCAGATATGTTCGTGGTGCATGAACTGACATCTCAGAGCCCATTCCCTACAGAGGATCACCTAACCCAGCCTTCATACTGGGACTCGGGACTCAGACCTACCTCAGCTGGATATGCCAGACTGAGCTGATCCACTGTGGGACTCCATGACCTCCTTGGGGAATGGATGGGGGGGTATGGGGTGGGGGAGGCTGAGGGAGGACTGGGAGAAGGGAAGGGAAGGGGAGCAGTGGTAGATATGGGAAATAAAACTTTTAAAAATATGACAAAAAAAAGAGCACTTGCTCACTCAGGCAGCTCATAGTTCCCAGTAACTCCAGCTCGGGAGGGGGGGGGGTGCGGTTCTGCAACCCTCTTCTGGCCTCTGAGCACACACATGGTGTGCATATACAAATAACACTTTTAACTAGAACTACAGTCCACTAAGTTCTTGCACAAAATTGGCATTTGTTTTTTACAATATCTCATTTACATAGTTGGTTTACTCATTCTATCCAGAAATCCTGAAAGAGGTTCAAAGTGCTCCAATTATAGCTCTTCAGTTTTGAGCTCCTGAGTCAGTATACTTACGCCTGCTCTGCTTGCCTTTCAGAGATGTGGTAGCATGTGTTTGTTTTTGTTTTTTTTTTTTTAAACAGCACTGGAGAACTGGCTCAGAGGTTAAGAACGCTTAGCTGCTCTTAGGACAATTTCAGTTCCCAGCACCAACAGAGAGGTTCACAACTGCCTATAATTCCAGTTCCAGGGGACCCAATGGCCTCCCAGGGCACCTGACACACGTGTGGTTTACATACACACATACATACATGTAGGCAATCATTTTCATTTTTATACATTAAATGTTTAAGGGGTGGGGCTGAGCATGGTGATGCACTCCTGAATCTCAGCACTTGGGGGGCAAAGGTAGGAAGGATCGTTGGAAATTGAAGAGTAGCAGGTTCTGGACCAGACAGCGGGAACATCTCAGACTCAAAAGAGGAGCCGCCTACTTAGAAGACCTCTGACCCCAAATGTCAGGTTCAGTGGTTGGTCGCTTTGGTTTCATGGTTGTCTGGATACCTGTGACTGAATGTCCTGCACGTGAATTCTGACCTTACCCAAAGTTAATACGGATCCCACAGGTTGGGGGACTCAGTCCCACAAAACTGTCCTCACTACAGAAGCCAGGCAGGAGTCTCCAGTTGCCTCCCCCCTGGCTAGCTACGAATCAGTGCTTCTCACAGCCTCTCCTCTTTGTTAGAATGGCTCAGCGCACTCAAGAGAATGCTCTGCTTACTAACTTGTTCACAGGATAGGATAGTGACCACAGAGATGTCTCAGAGTAGTAGCTGTTCTTCCAGAGCCAGGTCCAATTCCCAGCACCCAAATGGTGGCTCACAACCACCTATAATCCCAGTCTGAGGATTCCAACACCCTCTTCTGGCCTCTAAGAGCGTCAGGCACACATGATGTACAGCCACTTTGGACATCAGTATGATGGTTCCTCAGAAAACTTTTTTGCCACATTTGGGCAAAACACACATAAAAATAAATCGCTAAGTAAACATCTTAATTACTTTCCTATTGTGAAAAAGACACATGACCTCAAGTAACTTAGGAAGGGGTTTATTTGGTATCTGGTACACATACCCTAAATCGTAGTCCATTTGAGGGAAGCCAAGGCAGGAACCAAACTGGGTAGGATCCTGGAAGCAGGAGATGCTGACAAAGTGTTGTATACTGCCTTGCTCAGCCTGCTTTCCTAAAGAACCCAGGACCTCCAGCCCAGAGGCTCCCTCCTCTTGGTTGACTATGGCTTGTGTCAAGCTGACAGAAAACTAGCCAGTGCCATAAGAAAAAAAGTAACAATCCATGTGAAGACATGCATGGGTCAAAGTAGAAGATGGGCTGCCATGCCTCTCTGAGCAAGCTTCCCAGCACCTGCGTCCACCCGCCTGGAAACTCCAGGAGATGACCAGTCACCATGAGTGAGACGTTTGTTGTCTTCTAAGAGAAAATGAGTCTCCACCATGCCCTCCTGGTCAAGCATTCATATGACCACAGAATTGAAAGTTAAAGTTGAAACCCATAAGCATCTGCTGGGCATGGTGAAAAAGGCCTTTAATTCCAGCACTCAGGAGGCAGAGGCAGGCGGATCTCTGTGAGTCCATGGCCAGCTTAATCTGGCCAGTTTACACCCGTAAGCCCAGCACTCAGAGGCTTAGCGGGAGGATTGTGCGCTGAAGGCAGTCTGGACTACATTCTGAAAGCCTGGTGGGTGTGGGGACGCATGGTTAGGAGGGAAGGGAAGGCAGGAGGGGAGTGGGGAAGAAAACAGCATAGAAAGGAGGGAAGGAAAGGGGGAAGGAGAGAGAGAAGGGAGGGAGGGGAAAAAAGCTGAGAGTCAAGACTTGCAGTAAAAACTGCTGGGGTTTCCCTATCTGGATTTCTGTGACATAGATGGGAAATCCATCTTTGTTTAATCAGTCTAGAGACAATAAAGTAGTGATGCAGACAAGACAGTGACGAGTCCAAGTCTCCAAGCCACCCACATTTATAAGCTTTATTGCATTAGTGTGCATGCACACACGTGCACGTTCAGGTTCTCTCCTTCCAGTATATGGGTCCAAAGGATTTAACTCAAGCCCTCAGGCTTGGTGCTTTGCCTGCTAAAACCATCTCTCCAGCCCACATTTTACATTTTATACTCCAAGGCTGAGAGGCAGTTTCCTGATATGATCATGGAGAACGGCAGGAGAATCCCCTAAGAGCCCCCAAGAGATCACCAGGAGTTCGAGTTTGTATGCAAAAGCAAAGAGCCTTTATTGCTTCATAAATAAAGGGCTTAATCTTGGGCTCTCCATTCATTCACACCATGGTTCGATGGGAAGAAGAACCTCAGGCTCAGCTGAGGCAGGGTTTTTCAGGAATAAAGGATGTGGGTAGGGAAATTCTAGAGTCACATGAGGGTTAAATTCCTGATTGGGCAGGAGTGAGACAACAGAGGTTTGTCCAACAGTGATTGGCTACTGGCGTTGTTGCTAATAAATTGGTAACTTTTATACAAGTGATGTAAGCTATCCTTAATGTTCTTGGGCATTTAGTATTTGTTTGTCTCAATTCTGATTGGTCCTCTGCAGGGTACAATCTGGCTTTTTCTGGTTATTTCAAGGGTGAGGCCTACTCCCAAAATTGTTAATCTGTAGCCTGTCATGGCTGCACTAATGTTAAGTGAGGCTCTTCAAAAGCTGCATTTTCTGACCAGAAAGAACTACGAGTATTTAATTAAAAATATAGGAAAGCCTGATCTGGAGAACTTTTTGCAACTAAGGAACTTTCTTCTAAATTAGTGTGATCGTATATCATGATTATCAATTTCACAGGGTTTAAAATTACTATGGAAACAAATCTCTGGGCATGTCAGTGAGGGATTATCTATATTAGATTAATTGAAATGGGATTACCTACTCTAAATGTGGACAGTACCTCCTAAGGGCTGGAATCACATGCTATATAAAAAGGAGAAAGTGAACTGAGCACCTTCTCTGTTTCTCAATTGTGGATTCAGTGTCACCACTGCCTCCGTCTTCCTTCATGCCATCACCCTGGTTGAGTATACCCTCAGATTGTGAGCCACTAAAACTCTTTCTACATTCCTTAAGTTGTTTTGGTCAGGTATTTTGACACAACAATAAGATACAACAAGATAAACAGTTAATACAACCAGTAAGTCCTTGCCCAAAGGAGCAGAAGCAAAGGTTACTGTAGCAAAAATAAGGGTACCCTGTGGTTACCCATGACAACATATTCAGTCAGCTCCATATTACATTCTTCCTTATCACTGACTGCATTTGTAATGATTTGCTCACAAGCCTGCTAAGATCTCTCTCCCCTCTCTATCTCTGTCTTCTCTCCCTCTCTCCTTTGTGTGTGTGCGTGCACTTCTGTACATGTACCAATGTTTGATGACGGATGGAACACTAGCACACCTAAGACACTGGGTTCCATTCCCAGCACTGAAAACAACAAAAATCTGTGGGGAAATAACAAACATGCACAATTAGAGAATCGAATTCTACTCTCAGCTTTGCTGCCAGTTAGCACTCCAGTATGTACCGAATCTGATCTGTTGAGACACTGGTTTCTTCATATATAAAGAAGGGCGCAGGCAGATTGTCCTCTATGTTGGTGCTCATGCATACAAGCGTGTGTGCGTACATGAAAAGACCATATGCTGACGTCAAGTGTTTTCTTCAGTTGCTTTTCCACCTTGTTCTTGGGACGAGCTGGCCAGGCAGCAGGCCCCAGGGATCATCCAGCATTGTGATTACAGGCATGTAATGTACACAGGTTTTGTTATGCGGTACTGGGGATCCAAACTTAGGTCCTCACGCTTGTATAGCAAGCTCTTCACTTGTTGAGCGAGAGGCAAGAGGATCCTTTTGAGTTTGAGGCCAGCCTGGTATACAGAGAGTTCCAGGCCAGCCAGAGCTACATTTGTCTCAAAAAGAAACAAAAAAAAAAGGAAAACAAAGGGGAAAGAGAAGGGGAGACGGAAGGGGGTGGCGAGAGGGAGAGAACAGAAAAGAAAGGAAAAAAGGGGGGAGGGCTAGGACAGCTCCAGTCTGGGATCAAACAGGATACCGAGAACGCCCCGATTCCTAGAGGGGCTGCTGCGCCCCTCCCGCGGGGCGGGGCTCTGACGCACTTCCGGCTGCGCCGTTGTCCGGCGGCCGTGTGGGTTCCAGACTCCGGAGCGGTTCTGAGTCACGGTGAGCCTCCGAGTCCCGGGCTAGCCTAGCGGCCGGGAGAAGGAGCGTTGGCCGAATGGTTTAGGGAGGGAGGATCGGGTTTGGCAGCTGTGGTTCTGGTTCCGGGGATTTGTCCGTGGTGGTTCTGGGAGGTTGCCTAGGGAGGAGCGCCCCGCCCAGTCGCTGGAATCGCCGCTCTGCCCAAAGCCTTTCCCACCCCGCCAAGGGCTTTCGCGAACAAAACCCTGTTTCTTTTGCTTCCGGAATCGCTTTTCTGTGAGCTCCTTCTGCAGAGCTCTACGTTTAGCCGACGGAAACTGCCTTCTGTCCTCTCTAGCTCTCGCCTGGATATTTAAACTCGAGACTTAATTGTTAATTACAAGCCCAAGGCTAGGAACATTCTGTGAAAGCCCGAATCCCATTCATCTAGTCCTGGCGGGGAAATAATCCCGTTGGGCTTTTGTGTGCAAAGAACAGGAATCTGCCTAAGATTGGAAAGGTTTTTAGAGGATCGTTTGTAGGTAGAGTATAGGAGAGAAGGGTGATTTATTTGGTGGGTGACATACTTGGAAATCTGTGTTGAAAGGGGACAGTTGAACTGTGAACAGAAAATTAACAGGCACGAAAGGTGTTTTTTGAATTTTAGAAGGTGTCTGAGGAGAATCTGAGTATTGCTCCAAGACCATTCAAATAATGCAGAATTAGGCTTCCTCTAAAAGAGACTTTCTCAGGAATTAGATCTGTCCCACAGTTAGGCTTCTCAAAAATTAATGCCCTGCCTAGAAGCCTTTCGAAAATTAGTTTGCTCTGTTTGAGACAGAGTCTTGCTCTGTAGCCCAGGTTGGCATATAATTGGTAATCCACCCGTCTCTGTTTTCCCCAGTGCGGTAATTACGGCTTCATCTTGGGGTTTCCATGTACAGACTGTCTTAAAGGCATTATCTACCACTAGGTAGTAATTGTTCATTTGCAGCAATGTGCGATACTTTGATTTATGTATCCCTCGTCCTGTACAGAATGAATTTGAGGCTGATTAAGAGGGGCATATAAACCTTACAGATTTGGCATACAGGAGGGAAAAAATGGGAGGTGACCAAAAGCCTGCCTCGAATAGACTACATGCTTCTGCTGGTAGACTGCAAAGAGTTAAAAGCTTTTTATTTTATTATTTTATTCTGTGTGTGTGTGTGTGTGTGTGTGTGTGTGTGTGTGTGTGTGTGTGTGTGTAGGTCAAAGGACAATTTGCATGCACTGGTTACTCACATAGCCATCTTGCCAACCAAGTTAAACCTTTAAGATAGCCTTGGGTTTTGTTGTTTTTGTTTTTTAAGACAGGATTTCTTTGTATAGCCCTAACTGTCCTGGAATTTGCTCATAGACCAGGCTGGCTTCTAACTCAAGAGTCTGGTCTTCCCCTCCCCTTCTGCCTCCTGAGCTCTGGGATTAAAGGCATGCACGCCACATCCAGCTTTAGGTAGCTTTTTAAAAATTTGAGGGGGGAATTGATTTTTTTTTTTTTCTGTGACAGTGTTAAATTAGTCATATTTTCCACCCATGTGCCTTTTGATTTTATGAACATTTAAGACATTTTCAGAAACCAAGACCTGGAGAGCATCTCCAAAGGGCAAACTCAGTATAACCTAATTCAAAATTACTGGCTTTCTGGGGCAGGCATGGAGGGGTGCCAAGACAGTTTATTATTAGATTTCTTTAAATCTAGCAAAAAAAAAAAAAAATAGCCAATCAGATGGAAGTATTTTCTCTCTCTTCTTCCATCTCCCACCATTTTCCTCCCCGCCCCATTTTATGTTATTTGTCGGTCTTCAAGAGAGGATGTTGTGTATACAGTTCTCACAGGTTGGCCTAATGGTCTGCAACTCACAATGTAGCTAAGGCTCTGGCTCTGACCTGTCTTAGAATGCTGGGATTGCAGATATGCTCTCCCATCACAACCATAAAAATGTACTAAATATACTTAAGGTCCAGGAGTGGAAGGCTGAAGCAGGGCACATTCAGTGGGCAAGTGGCAGGTATTCAGTCAGTGTTCCTTATTATGGGCTATCAACTGGGAGATACCAAATGTCCAAATTAAAACAAAAAATATTTGTGAGCATTTTTGTTCCCATGGCCTATTTTGGTTGGAGTTTTCCCCTCAGTTTCTTTTCAGCAATACGTATCTTAACAGACTAAGTAACTATAAGCATATATATTGTTGGACTTGGTGACACATTAGTCCCAGCACTCAGAAGGAGAGGCAGGCCAATCTCTTATGAGTTCCAGGTAGCCAAACCTAGATACATTGAGACCCTGTCTCAAAAATAACAATACCCCCCACATTCCTTTTTTTTTTCCCCACCCACTATTTTGTTAAATTCTGACAAGGCTACAAAAGATCTATTAGCCAGTAAAGGTGCTTGTCCCCAACCTTGATGGCCTGAATTTGGTCTTTGGAACTCACATAATGGAAAAAGAGAACTGAGTCGTGGACCTCTGTGGCATGCACCCACCCTATCCTGGCACGCACACAAAATTGATCAGTTAAAAAGGGGAAGGGACTGGGGAGATGATTCAGTGGTTAAGAATATGTACTGCTCTTGGCAGAAAACCCTAATTTGTTTCCCAGCACTTGGGTTGGGCAGTTCAGAAATGCCTGTAACTCCAGAGATTCTCACTACTGTCCTTCACAGGTACCTACACACATGCACACACACACACACACAGAGAGAGAGAGAGAGAGAGAGAGAGAGACACACACAATTTTAATTTTTTTTTTTTTTTAACCTAGAGACACTAATACAAACTTGAATGTGGGACTTGGGAAGTGGCTTAGTCAGTAAAGTATTTTCTGTGCTAGCCTGAGGACCTGAGCACACTGGTAACAATACAAGTATGTCTACTTGTGCCTGAAATCTCAGCACTGGAAGGACAGAGACAGAAGATCCCTGGGTTCCGGTCAGCCCATGAGCCTTGCTGGTCCATCAGCTCCAAGTTCAGTCAGAGACCCTATCTCAAAACAAACAACAAGGCAAAGGGTGACAGAGGAAGGTGTCTGACAATTGACCACGTACAGAGGAAAGTTCATCTGTACACTTATACATACACCCTAAAAAAGAAAAACAATTTAATATGTTTTCTTTAAAATAAGTCAGATAAAATTCAGATTGCATCCTAATTAGACTTCCATTATTTTTGGTTTTAAATCTTTGTTCATTTATTTATTGGGTGCTGGGGTAGGACTCAAAGCTTTACATCCACATGACAAAAACTCTACTGAGCTGTCTTTCTAGCTTCTATACTGCATTGCTTTTTAGCAAACTAGTTAATTTTAGCCTGGGATATGTATGCTCATGCTGACAAACAGTAATTTAATCTACTTTTTAATGTTCGGACAGTATTGATAGTTTGCTGAAATAATAGAAATCAAGATACCTATAGCTATAAGATTGTAAGAATAATATATATTTTTCTAAGTTGTATGTATTGTACAAAGTAACATGCTTCATTATATTTCCATGCACACATTCTTAGTCACTGTTATGTTGTGAATAGACATTATGACCAAGCCAACTCTTATAAAAGGAAATGTTTAATGGGGCTTGTTTACAGTTCAGAGATTCAGTATATTATCATCATGGCAAGAAGCATGGCTGCGTGCAAGCAGGCACTGGAGAAGTAGGTAAGAGCTATGTCCTGATATGTAGGCAGAAAGAGCAACACTGGGCCTCTTGTGGGCTTTTGAAACCTCAAAGCCTACCCCCAGTGACACACTTCCTCCAAGTCCACACCTCCTAATCCTTCTAATCCTTTCAAATAGTACAGTTTCTGGTGACTAAGCTTTCAAATATATGAGCCTGTAGGGGCCATTCTTATCCAAACAACCATAGTGCATATGATTACTGTAATCATACTTAGCCCTTAGTTCTGTTTTCTTGTCCCCCTCATACTCCCTTTATCCCTCCCACATCCCTTTTATTTTCATGTCTGCTCCGACCCTTCAAATTCTGCATAGGAGAGACTATATGCTCAACCTATTTTGGTGAGTCTGGCTTATCTTGCTTAACATGGTAATTTCGATTTCCATCCATTTTCATGCAAACAACATTTCTTAATAATGCTACAATGCTTTGCCTTTATATATATATATGCACACACATTTTTTTGTGTCTGTGTGTGTGTGTGCATGAGGTGCACATGTTGTCAGAGGACCACTTGAAGAAGTTAGTTCTCTCCTCCCACCCTGTGTGTCAAACCTGCGTGGTCAGGCCTAGCGGCAAGCCCCTTGATCCACTGAGCCATCCCACCAGCTCTGAGCAACTTCTTTTATATGGTAGTTGTCTGGTGGCCTCTGTAATAAAGACCAGAAAAACATATATTTCTTTTTTGATAATTTTATGGCAACTGTGTTTTTGTAGGTTTGAAGTGAGGCCCTTAAGAAACAAACCCAGAGGCGCCAGGTCTGCTCCGGGGGGTTCTGCTGTTTCTGGAATCTGTGATGACCAAGGTGGTGGGCATGGCCACAGTTCTGGGCCCCAGGCCATCTCAGGAGCCAGTGGGGCCTTCCACCGTTAAAGTTGAAGAGGATGAAGAAAAGGACAAGTACCGCCCTAGCCTAGAGATATCCCGTCAGCGCTTCAGGCAGTTTGGGTACCATGACACTCCTGGGCCCCGAGAGGCACTAAGCCAGCTTCGGGTACTCTGCTGTGAGTGGCTGCAGCCTGAGATCCACACCAAGGAGCAGATTCTAGAGCTGCTGGTGCTGGAGCAGTTCCTGACCATCCTGCCCCGAGAGCTCCAGGCCTGGGTACAGCAGCACTGCCCTGAGAGCGCAGAGGAGGCCGTCACTCTCCTGGAAGACCTGGAGCAAGAGCTGGATGAGCCAGGACTGCAGGTGGGCGAGAGGTCACCAGATTAGGAGACATAGCATCCTTAGCAAGAGTTGGGGCTTGTCCATCTGTTGTGTGCAGCTTTTCCTGGGGAGACGCAACACATGCATTTTACTCACCCCACAAAGGGAATCCATAACAGACCAAAGAACAGACACCATCATAGTTCAACTTGGCGAACTGATGAGTTTTACTGTGGCTGTTTACCAGAGTTTGGGTGAGGGGTTACTTATGGGAGCAGAAATGACTCACAGCTGCATCACCAGAGCCTAGTATGCATCATGACAGCTCACAAAGCTGGGAACCTGGAGCTTACTGCACAGCCTGCAGGCAGCTCATCAGGTGGGAGAATGTTTTTTCCGGGCAGTTCAGCTGGTCTGAGAGTCTTTGTGGCTTGGCTTTGCTGGGTCTCCTTTACAGCTTTGTTTTGCTAGTCTCAGAGGGACTCCCAGCTTTTATTGCTTACCCTGGCAGAGAGGGAATCTGGTCAGTTTCAGGGACTGCCTGAAGCTACTTTATGTTATTTACCTTCCTGTAGGATAGAAGGCAGAAGCTTGCACAACACCATCCAGTAAGATTATTAACCAGCTAGAAGCTTCTAGGAAGCTAGGTACTGTTTCCTCCTGTTGTCTGCTCTTATCTGAAGTAGCTCTGGGAACCAAGTGGGATGGCTGTTTTCCTTTCCTTCTCCTAAAGTCCTACATAGCTTGCTTGAGATATTTCTCGTGTTGAGTCAGCTGTGCGTACACCATTTCTTAATGTCTCTAGGTCTCATCTCCTCCAAAAGAACAGAAGCAGGCGTGGGAGAAGAGGTCAACTTCAGGAACTGCAGTGGAGTCCTTAAGCAGTACCCAAGCTCAGCCGGTGGATGCTAGCCCCAAGTATGAGTTTTGGGGGCCCCTTTACATCCAAGAGACTGGTGAGGAGGAGGTTTTCACTCAGGGGCCAAGAAAGCGCCAAGGTAAGGACCCATCTTAGTGTCCAGAGAAGTCTGTAACTCCAGATGAGAGGTGACCTCTAGATTGACGTGACTGGTCAAGCGGACTAGGCAGAAGTCAGGCGCTTTCCTCCAAACCTGACTGCCTTGGACAGGTTCCCCAACACTAGGACAGACAGGGTCCTTGCAGAAGGTTGAGCAGAGTGGGGGTTTTACAAGGGGGTGGACTGAGAGATATGGACAGGCTAAATGAGCTAATACAGTGCCAAAGTAGGCAACAGTGAAGGTTGATGTGGGAATGTCTTTCTGTATGCTGTGAATATCAATCTTTAAATAAAGAAGCTGTTTTGGCCCTTGGTGAGCACCGTAGAAGTAGTAGGTGGGGAATCAGAATAGGTAGGAAAAGAGGGGCGGAGTCAGAGACAGATCCAGCCCAGAGGAGACATGTAAGGAACACAGGTGAGCCACAGGCCACGTGGCAGGGCAGATTAATGGAAATGGGTTGAGTTAAGATGAAGGAGACAGTTAGCAATGCGCCTGAGCCATAGGCCAAATCACATGAAGTTAATATAAATGTCTGAGTCATTTTGGGGGGTCTAAGCAGTGGTGGGTGGCTAGGCGGTTTGGGACGGCAGGTCTGTGGTCCTGGACCTCTGGCCAGACAGGGCCAGAAACCTCATTGTAACAAAGGATATTGCTGCCTGTGAGCCTGAAGGGCCAAGAAGGTTCTGTTACTACAGAACCAGATGAGTTGAGCCTTGGTAGGGAAGGAAGGAGTCCCCTCCTAGGAGCCATGGCTCTAGGTCCTGCCACTGTGTAAACAGAAAATAGAACAGATACCTTGTTTTCACACTATTCCTGCCCTCACATCTTGTGGTATACCAGTTGGCAGACTCAACCGCAGCCGACAATGTATAAAGTCTTTAGGCCTAAGTGCCAGTTTCCTGGGATACAAGGCAGGGCAGACTGGGTTTGAAAAAAGTAAAGGAGCCTTCATTCTGAATCTCTGCAGATTTCACAGGTCAAGGGTAAATTAGGGGTTGGAAATACAGCTCAGTTTATAGAGTTTTTAGCATGCAGGAGGCCCAGTGTTCCATTACTCAAATTCAAGGTCATCCTTGGCTACATGGTGAGTTCAGGTTCAGTCTGGGTTTTATGAGACCTTGTCTTAAAAAAGAAAATATATATTAGATTAACTATTCCCTAGCTAAGATCTCCACAAATCATGGTTTACATAACAGCCTATTTCTCTACTGGTGGTTTTTGCTCTTACATACTTTCATTTACCTGGTGTCATAAAGTTTTCAAAGATTAATCAGATTTACATGTTGATAAAAATATAGCACATTGTTCCAAATCTTGTATTTATCATTTTTCATGACTGTGGTATGTTCATGAGCAGAGCCACTGCTCTGAGAAAATACCTTAATTACTTACCACAGTCTAGACACTTGAAATCCCATCCCCTCTTGGAAACAAAATTTTGAGCTCTGTTGAAAACTATATTCTGTACCAGGCATAATATAGCACACCTTTAGTCTCCATACTCAGGAGATAAGAGACAGGTGGATCTTTCTGAGTTTGAGGCCAGCCTGTTGTACATAATGAGTTCTAGGACAGCCAATTCAGCTTTAGCTTCAGCTTGTTCCACTAGCTCCTATAACCAAAACTATCCTCTCAGGGCTGGAGAAACGGCTCAGCAGCTAAGAGCAGAAGCTGCCCCTCCTAAGGATCCAGTTCACTTCCCAGCACCACAGGCAATGGCTTACAGAGGCCTGTAACTCTAGGCCTTAAGGCTCCAACCCCATGGTCCCCAAGGGCACTTGCACATACCTGGTGCACATACAGATAAGCAGGCACATAAATAATTGTGTGAAAAATGGACGCTGTAGGGACTGACAAGGTGGCCCAGCAGTTAAAATGCCCCGGAAGCCCAGCAACCTGAGTTACCTTGGAACCCTCGTGATAGGAGAGAACTAAGTTCTGGAGTTGTTCTCTGACCCTCACACACGCACACTCAGAAATTGTTATTCCTGTTATTAGTGACCCAGGGTCCTACTGTGTAGTCCTGACTGGCTAGAACTCGGAGTCGCCTGCCTGTACCCCTGTACCTTCAGAGCTGGACTGAAAGTGGATGCCACCACTCCTGACCTAAAAATTGTTCTGAAGGCTTCAGGGGGGCTGAAGAGAAGGGGCAGTAAGAGGACCTGAGTTCAGCTCCCAGTACCCACATTGTGGCTCCTCAGCATCTGTTACCCCAGCTCCTCCTCCTGACTCTGCAGGCACCACACACATATGGTGCACATACACACATGTAGACAGAACATTTGTGTACATAAAGTCAGTAAATGAAAAATAAACAACAGAATCCCCACACTCCACAGCCAGGTGTGGTGTCACACCCTGTGATCCCAACACTCAGAAAGGCTGAGGTAAAAGTGTTGAAGACCAGCCTGGGCTATGTATTGACACTCTGATTGAAGAAACAACAAAATAAAAGTAAACTGCTAATTTTAAGTTTTTCATGGCTTAGAGTTGTTAATAATCTTCCAGTTACCTGGGGGCTTCCCTGTGCTGCCAAAGTAATTAGTTCTAATGAAGAAAACCAAAACTAACTGCTCATAACACTGGGAAATCTGAAGCAGGGTTGCTGAGTTTGAGTGCAGCCCAGGCCTAGCTGCTATGAGGTATCCACCAGAGAAGACCCCTCAGACCGGTTCAGTCCAACAGAAAATCATCATTATTTGGCAGCAACTTTACAGGGTGACGTTGGAATTTTCTTTGGGCTGCCAACCGGCTCCCGAATAAAGACATGGAGACTTATTCTTTATGAATGTTCAGCGTTAGCTTCAGCTTCTTCCACTAGCTCCTAGAACTTAATTGAACTTGTTTTTAGTCAACTAGCTTTTGCCTCGGGGCTTTTCACCTTTCTCTCATTCTGTGTGTCCTACCTCTCCTGCCTCCTCTGTGTCTGGCTGGTCTGGCTGGCGTCTCTTTTCTTTCTACCTTTGAGTCTAGATTCCTCCTCCTATTAGCTCTCCCACCTCTGCCTCCTCCCTCGCAATTGGCCATTCAGCTTATGACACCAGTCAGGTACGGGCAGGGTAAAACAGCAACACAACTTTAGAGAGTTAAACAAATATCCCTCAACAACTGGGTATTCAGGACCAGAGTGCATACCCTAAACCTTTCTTTCAGGGCGCTTTTAAGCATTAAAAAACACATCTTTGTCCTGGAGGATTGACACACTGCAGTTAGCAAGAATATTAGCCAGAAGCCAAAAAGCAAAGTTAGTCCTTGTAGGAACTTTCTTACAACTGTGGACTTGGATGGATGAAGTCTTTGTGATTGTTCCTGTCGGTGTTGGTGCCTATGTGATGGGCTCCAAGGCCTGAATGGTACTTTCATCATGGCATAGGTTGTGCTAAGACCTGGGGCCCTATTGTATACCTAGTATGTTTCAGGAGAGTCTGCAGAGACCCTCCCTCTTGCAGAGTACAGTGTTCCCCACAGTCCTCAGTTTCAGAATCTAACCCTTCTGCTCTGCTCAGTCTGCTCTTGTTCTTCCCCTTCCATTCTCTGCCCCTCCTCCTCCTCCTCCTCCTCCTCCTCCTCCTCCTCCTCCTCCTCCTCCTCCTCCTCGCTTTGATTCTGAGCCTCTGACCCTTTGAAACTTGATTTGGCCCTGGATAGGCAACCTCCCAACCCAAACTCCTGTTCTTGCTGGCCCCACACAAATGAGTGCAGAATACAGATGGTTGATAGGCATGTACTCCTGACTGACCACAACGTGGACTGTGGTCAGTAGATTTTATACTCAGTGTACTTTTTCACATTTGTAAATAGAAATTAGGGGCTGGAGAGATGGCGGAGTAGATAAGAGCACTTGTGCTGTTACAGGGGACAGAAGCTTGAGTCCAGCACCCACATAAGGCTGCTCAGAACTGCTCTATGTAACTCCCATTTCAAGAGACCTGATGGTCTCTTCTGCCCTCTGTGGCATGTGTATCCATGGACACACACAGTTAGGTGTTGTGATATATTGTATATTCAATAAAAATAGTCTGACATATCCAGAGGACAGAGCCAAGCCAAGGTCAGGGAGTAGTGACTGACCCTTTAATCTTAGTACTTGAGAAACCTTGTGAGGTCAAGGCCAAACAGAGCCAAGTGGTGATGGCACCCAGCTTCAAAGATGGAAGGCAAGAAGAGGTAGAAGTTCTCCCCTTGCCTGCTCGCCCAGTCAGTCCGAGGGTTCGTGGAGACAGGATCTACTCTGTTCAGCCTCAAGAATTGGCTGGGTGAGAAGTGGCTGTGGTTTGTTCCCTGTCTCTCTGATATTTCAGCTTTTCCCCAATATCTGGCTCCAGGTTTTTATTAAAATACCAAATAGAATTTGTGCATTATCTGGTGCCCAACTGGGCATGCAGCCAGTTACATATATACAAAAATAAATCTTTTAAAAATAGGGTAATGGAGACTGGAGAGATGGCTGGCTTGACAGCTAAGAGGACTTGGTGCTTTTGCAGAGGACCCAAGGTTCAGTTCACAGCACCCACATAGCTTAAAACAGTCCAGAGCTGCAGCTCTGTGGATCTGGTGCCCTTTTCTGAACTCCATGAGTACCCAGTTATGCACACAGTACACTTACATATGTGTAAGCAAAATACCCACACAAACACTACTTACTTATTTCTGTATTTATGGTTAAAAAAGAATGGACACTGGCCAGTGATGGTAGTTCATGCCTTTAATCCCAGCACTTAGGAGGCCTGGTCCACAGAGTGAGTTTTAAGACAGCCAAGGCCACACAAAGAAATGCAGTCTGAGGGTGTGGGGAGATACTGCCTCAAAAATGTTATGTAAATGGAGAATGAGCTTGAACTCCTGGTCCTGCTTCCTCTTCCTCCTGGGCTGAGGTTTGAGATGTGTACCATCATACCCAGCTTTGTATCTGGAGGACTCAGCTTATCACAGAGACTTGGACTGATTTTATTCCAGCTCTGTTCATAATGCTGGGTGTCGATGGATAAAGAAAATGTATATATACATAACAATTATATTCAACTATAAAAACTTAGAGTAAAATTATATGACAGTTGGAAGAAAAGCATTAAAATAGGATAAATTTAATCCTCTTACATATGTTTCTCTTTGCAATAGTCACTTATCAGTTCTACACAGAATGGAAGTCAGAGGAAGTACTTACTGCCAGAGCCGGGAATGGGCTGTTTTTAATGTTCGCACTTCGGATTTTTTTCTGTTTGGTTGGTGGGCTGGCTGGTTGGTTTTGACTTGATTGTAATTTTGTTTTTTGTCTTTTGTTTTAGTCTCTCTGTGTAACCCTAGCTGGCCCAGAACTCATAGTATAGACTAGACTGCCTCCAAAAACAGAAATCTGCCTGCCTCTTGCTCCCAAGTGCTAAGATTAAAGACATGTACCACCATGTCTGGCCCAGGCTCAGGATTTAATGCCCACATGGGGAAAAGGCTCTTAAGTCCTCTTAAGAGAGAGGATTTGGCACTATTCTCAAAGAAGCTTATGTACCCCTGAGAAGGTGTGCTGGACTAGAAGACTGAGCCAGTAGCACGGGACACAGGGGAAGTTGCCCTTACCTGCGACACTGAAGCCTGGTGTCTACCCTGGTAGAACTTGAGCTCCTTTCTTATTCCTGCATGGCCCAGAAACCTTCCAAGGCAGAAATTCTTCACAAACTTTGGCTGTGAGTATGTTGCAGAAGCAAATATGAAGTCGCAGACAAAATATTCCAATGTAATTCTAGACTGCTTCAGAGCATACAGGGGAGGGAGTAAGAACATACTCTAGATGATAAGAATGGTAAAATGATTGTGTAATAGGTATTGGGGTAGGGGCTTCTGTGAATACACAGTCCCCTAAACTAGATGTGACACTAACTTGATTTGTATTGCTGCTAGAGCTAGTTCACACATGTCATCATCCTTTCAAATCTCTCTACCTCACTTGATCCTGCCTCCCCTGTAACAGCTGCATCCTCAGAATAGGAACAACTGATGCATCCTTAACCCACCTGCTTTCAGGTTTGAAATCGAATCCTCAGGAGGAGGACTCAGCGGATGAACAGAGAAGTTCTGAGGAGGAGTCTCATGCAGACGGATTCAAAAGGGACTTCATCCCCGTGATTGCTGCCAATAAGTATGGCTCGAGGTCAGAAAGGCAGTGGGCCAACAACCTGGGGAGGGAGAGGGGAGCAAAAGGCTCTCTGCAAGATTCAGGCTCCAGGAAAGGGGCAGAACTGTCTGCTAAGCCTGGCCCGGGAGAGAAACGTTATATATGTGCAGAGTGTGGGAAGGCCTTTAGCAATAGCTCAAACCTGACTAAACACCGGAGAACACACACTGGGGAGAAGCCTTATGTGTGTACAAAGTGTGGGAAGGCTTTCAGCCATAGTTCCAACCTTACCCTTCATTACAGAACACACTTGGTGGAACGGCCCTATGACTGTAAGTGTGGGAAAGCCTTTGGGCAGAGCTCAGATCTCCTGAAACATCAAAAGATGCACACAGAAGAGGCACCCTATCAGTGTAAAGACTGTGGGAAAGCCTTTAGTGGGAAGGGCAGCCTCATTCGGCACTATCGCATCCATACAGGAGAGAAGCCCTATCAGTGTAATGAGTGTGGAAAGAGTTTTAGTCAGCACGCAGGTCTCAGCTCCCATCAGCGCCTGCATACAGGGGAAAAGCCCTATAAGTGTAAGGAGTGTGGCAAAGCCTTCAACCACAGTTCAAATTTTAATAAGCATCACAGAATCCATACTGGCGAGAAGCCGTATTGGTGTAACCACTGTGGCAAAAGCTTCTGTAGCAAGTCAAATCTTTCCAAACATCAGAGAGTCCACACTGGAGAGGGAGAAGTACTGTAACTGTCCATCTTCTGTTGTCTTGTTGTAAACATTAGAATGTGAATGTTAGAAAGTTGTTTGGTGGTAGATGTTGCTCTAGTCATCAGGGGATGCCATAGAGGCAGAACTCCACAGTGAGAGGGCTGGCCAGAGGACTGCAGAGCAGCAGTGAGCTCCACAGTGGTCACCTCAGCCAGTAGGGCCCCTCCTCACACTCCAGGCCCTAGTGAAGTATGCTCACACTGCCTTCTGCATAGTTAAGCTGATGTGTGTCCAGTATAGTTAAAGAAGAAACACTAAAATTGTTTAACTGTTTTAACATGTATTCCACAGTTGTAGTTTGTAAAGAATTGAGCCACCTTGAACAGTCTGTTTCAGAATAAACGTATACCATCATGTAATGCCTCTGCCTCAGGACTATTATTGTGATATATGATGTTGTTACTGAACCCCCCCTTTTTTTTAACAGATTTGGGGTAGGTGGGTGGGTGGATACATATGTGTGTACATGCCCTAGCATATGTGGAAGCCAGAGGACAATGAATGAATTATTCTCTTCTTCCATCCAGTATCTGGGTCCCAGGGATCAAACTCGAAATATAGGCCAGGCATGGGAATATGCTCTCATACCCCCAACACTTACTAGAGGATCAAGAGTTCCAGTCTGGAGCTTGAGGGGGTGTGAGGAAATCATGGGTGAGTGGGGCAGTAGCTGCCTAATGGTCTACATTGTTGCATTGGGCTGTGTCCTGACATGTGAGCTCCCGCTCTTTTGAGATAAGCTTTCTCTGTGTAGCCATGGTTTTTTGAGACAGAATCTCTATGTAGCCCTGGCTATCCCAGAATTCACTCTGTAGACCAGACTGGCATCAAACTCACAGAGACCCACCTGCCTCTGCCTCCCAAGTGCTGGGATTAAAGGCGTGGGCCATCACCACCTGGTGTGAATACTTTCATTATCAGGATTGTTTTGTTGGCCTCTGAATTTTATATTAACCATGTATGCCAGTGTCTGTGAAAGTCAGCTTTCCGTAAGCAGCTTCCTTTTGAAAACTCCAGAAGTCAAAACCCAACGGGATTACTTTACATCCTCCCCGCCAAAATCTGAATGTAGTCTCTGCACTGGTAGAACATCTCCCATTCTTTCTGTCCAATGTTACCTTGTAGGGGGATTATGTTGATCCATTGTAAATAATTGTCCTGCCCACTGGTTTAATAAAAAGCGTTGATTGGCCAAAGGCAGACAGGAAGTGTGGGCAGGACTACCAGACTAAGAAAACTCTGGGAACAGGCAGAACAGAGCAGAACGCCAGAGAAAAGCCAGAAGAAGCAAAGAACAACTATGCTGCTCTGAGAAAAGGTACCAAGCTGCATGGCTGAACAGTTTAAGAGTAATGGGTTAGATTAAGGGTAAAGAGTTAGCAAGTTGTATGCCTGGGCCTTAGGCCAATCAGCCTAAAATTATTGTAAGCATCTGTGTGTCTCTGTGGGTCTGCGGGCCTAAACCTTGAGACTAGGCCCGAAAGTCTGGACCAGAAACCTCCTACTACATTACCTAGAAACCCAGCTTACTCTGCTTCCCTCTGTCACTTGCTTCTCTTCATATTCTGGCAATTCTTTACCTCCTGAAAAGGAATCACTGACAGTATCTAAACCTTAAGGCTGAGCTTGATGTGCTAAGTCCTGGGGAGCAAGAAAGTTTCCCTTTGAGTGCCACACCTGATAATTGTTCCAGACCCTCTACCTGTGTCACGGCAATTAAGCCACACCTCCCTTCAGTTTTCCATGGACAGTTGATAAGCTTGCTGTGGCCTTGGCTATACACCCCTCTCCCTTGCAGCTGCAACCACCCTCCCCACACCCATATTTCCTAGTGCCCATGTAGGGATGTGTGCAGGTGCCTATGCAGGCCATTGGGAGATGGCTGTGAGCCCTGCAACATGGGTTTTAGAAACCGAGCTCAGATCCTTTGTAAGAATATTAAGAATAGCATGGGCTCCTAATCATGGAGCCATCTCTCCAGCCCTGACAATATTGAATTTTAACTTCACTGTTGTTGATTTTGTTATTTGAAATGGTCTCATGCAACTCCGACTGGCTTAGAACTCACTATGTAGACAAGGCTAGCTTCAAACTCACAAAAATCTGCTTGCCTGTTTCTTTTTTCTTATTTTATTTTACATTTAATTACTTTTATGTGCATTGGTGTTTTGCCTGCAGGTAAGTCTGTGTGAGAGTGTCAGATCTTGGAGTTAACAGTTGTTAGCTGCCATGTTGGTGCTGGGACTTGAACCAGGGTCCTTAAGGAGAAAGTCAATGCCCTTAACTATTGAACCATCTTTCCAGTCCCCTGCCTGTTTCTTGAGTTCTGGGATTACAAGTATGTATCACCTTTCTCTGCCCAGCTTTACTCTGTTCTGAATATTGGATTATGTGTATGTGTGTGTATCTCTGTGTACATGTGCACATGAGAGCAGATGCCCGTAGAAGCCAGAGGTATAGGATCCCCTGGAGTTAACGGGCAGTGTGAGATGCTAAGAACCACACTTAGGTCGTCTGTCAAGAGCAGGTCACACTCTTGACCAACAAGACATCTCAGCCCACCCTTTTGTCTAATGCCCTCTCACCTTGTGATGCCTCATGTAGGTTAGGTTAGGTCCCAGAAGTCTGTAGAGGAATATTTCCTCTGTCCCAGGGAACTCCAGTCCCGCCCCACTCCCATACCTATGCTGTGAGCACCTTCCTTCCTGATGAGGCTCTTCTGAGGCAGAGCTCCCAGCTTCCAGTCTCTGAACTTGGTACCTTCTCTTTCTGAATACAGTGAGCTTCAGACTAGGCCACAGGCACCAAGTCTTCGTGTTCTGGTTAATAGGAATGGGGCAGCAAAATGAAAACTGGCATTTTCCTGCCCAAGTAGCTTAGGAGAGAGGCATCTGGGTGTCCTCCCAGAACCTTAAACTCAGTCCATTGGTGATTTGTCTTGTTTGTATTTCCTGATAATAGAGGCCCACAGAGGAGTTGGGTTTCAGGCAGTAGTCATGTCCACCATTATGCGTACTTCTGCTGAATCCTTGCCTCTAAGACACCCACCACCGAACCCAGTGATACCCATGTCCCATCACTAGCATAGGCCTGTTTTCTTGGTGAGTGAGTTCTTAGGCTCCCTTGGGAAGATGGTCCAGCATTAAGTTGTCAGATTTCATGAGTTAAATTCACCTTAATGTGCGTTGAATTGAGTGAGCTGACCTTTCTGTCAGGACTGCAGGTCATCATGCATAGCCAAGTGTTAAAAGAAGCATCCTGGATATGCATTAGGACACTAATACTCCTGTGTATGTGTAGGCGTGCAGAGGCCATAGGAGAATGTCAGGTGTCTTTGCTTTATCCCTGCCGCCTTATCCACTTCCCCCAGAAAACCCAGGACAAATGGTTAACTGTGGTGCCTATTAGCATACAGAGTACATGCCTGCCTATTACAGGTGCCTCTTCCAGAGTCCCAGCTCCTCTTAGTATTCTCAGCCACCCCTATTCTAACCACCCCGTCCCTGAGCTAACCTTCCCTCAATAACTCTTGCCACATCAGCCACGCGCTATCTTGGTTCTCTTGGTTCTCTCTTGCTCTTCTGCTCTTGGCTTCTGGTCCCTTCTCTTGCCCCTCCCTCTCCCTCTTTCCTCTCATGGTCTCATTCCGTTGACTGGTCATGTCTAGTCTACTGCTCACTCACCTCTACAGTACAATCCTCAACCACACCTAGGAGTGGTCATGACCTCATTCACCCTGGAGATAGGATCTCTCACTGAGCTTTGTAGGCTGGCAAGCCCAGCACTCCTTCAGTCCTAGCCATGTCCAACGTTTTATAGGGGAGCCGGAGATTTGAACCAGTCCTCTGCTTGCACAGGAGAGACACTTAACCAATGAGCCACTTGCACAACATCCCAGGACTCCTTTGGGATTGTTTCTAGTCCGAAAGAAAAGAGGAATTGCCCGATGTGCTTCTGTAGTTGCTAAGTGGGTGATTTTTGATGCTGCTTAATCTGCAACCAAGATTTAAATTTTGAGGAACAGATATGGCGCTTTTTCCTACTCACAGAAGTAAATGTATTTAAAGAAGGGACTTTCAGTTGTAGGTTTTATTCTGTGGGTATGAGTGTTTCACCTGTGTCTGTGTATGTACCCCACGCACGTAATGCTCAGGGAAACCAGATGAGTGTGTGGGATCCCCCAGAACTAGTGTTCAAGGTGGCTGTGAGGTGCATTATGTGAGTACTGGGAATTGAATCCTGGGTCCTCTGTAACAGCGACAAGTGCTGTTCATTACTGAACCATCTCTCCAGCCAAAAAAAAGAGATTTTAAAAAAGCACCGCATGCAGGCTTGCAGCTGAAGGTGGATTTGTGAACATGACTAAAAAACACTCATCAGGCCAGGGGGTAGTAACACACATCTTCAATCCCAGCACTCAGGAAGCAGAGGCAGGTGGACCTCTATGAGTTCAAGGCCAGCCTGGTCTCCAGAGTGAGTTCTAGGACAGCCAGAGTTACTACACAAAGCCTGTCCTAAAAACAAACAACCCAACGAAAACAAACCCACACACTCATCAGTAATCATTACTTATACATAGCTCACAAGGAGCTAGGGTTAAAGCATAGTTCATTAACCCTTTTGTGTGTGCATGTGAGTGGGTATTTGTGTGTGAGTAAGTGTGTGTGTGTATAAAGGCCAGAAGTCAACATCAGATGTCTTTCTCCATTACTGCCCACCTTACTGTTAGAGACAGGCCTTCTTACTAAGCCGGGAACTCATTGGTTTGGCTAGACCACCTGGCCAGCAAGCCCTAGGGACTTGCCTGTCTCTGCAGCTGAACTCTGCCCCCTTCCATTTCTGTAGATATAGAACTCTGTCATGCCCAGCTTTTTACAGTAGTGTTAGGTACCCAAATGCAGGCCCTCAGCAAGCCCTGGTCAATTGAGCCATCTCCCAGCCATTAGCTTTTTGAACAATCTCCGTTGTGCTATTTTTTTAGGAAGGGGAAGACATTTCCTTCAGCAGATAATGTGGTCAGTTATTTCAGAAACTTCCAAGCATCAGCCAGTGAGAGACAGAGATCAGAAGTATAGGGGCTCTTTCCCTTCATGTGTCCCCTCTATTCCATAATTAGTTATCCTGCCTCGGATGTGGGAAAGAATTAATAAGATGTAGCAGGCGCGATGGCACCCACCTTCACTGTCAAGACTGACAGCCTGGTTTGGATCCTCAAGACCCACATAGTGGAAGGGGAGATCCATGTCAACAAGCTGTTCTCTGTCATCCATGTGCCCAGTGCACAAGGATACACATGCACCCATAAATTCTGCAGTTTTTAATACAAGATGGGACTGGAGAAATAGCTCAGAGGTTAAGGGCACTGTCTGCTCTTCCAAAAGACCAGGGTTCAACTCCCAGCACCCACATAGTTGTTTACAACTGTATGTAGCTCCAGTTTCAGGAGATCTGCCACTTCCGGACTCTCTGGATAGTGGGCACTCATGTAGTCCACAGATGTACATGTAAGCAAAACACCCATACACAACAAAGTTTAACTTATTTATTAATTCATTTTAAAGAATAAAGGCTGGGCATGGTAACAGATGCCTTTAATCCCAGCACTGGGGAGGTAGATGTAGGTGGAACTCTTGCCTGGCCTACATGGAGAAATCTGTCTCAACAAAACAGACATATAAATTTTTTTAAAAGAGTAAGATATAGTTCATCAAAATTTATAGCTAGGCAAGGCAGCTGTATCCTATAAGTCTATCGTGTTTAGGAGGCTGAAGCTGAAGGATTGTGAGTTGAAAACAAATTTGGACAACATTGTAGATCTCTTTTTAAGATTTACCTTTATGAATGTGTGCGTATCTATGAGTGAATGTTGTAGTTTTGGGGTCTGTGGAGGCAAGAAGAGAAGGCTTGATCCCTTGGAGCTGGAGTTACCAGTGTGGTTGTCAACCCCTGAAGCAGATGCCAGGTCCTCTGCAAAGGCAGCCAGTGCTCTTAACTGCTGAGCCATCCCTCCAGTCCCATCATCCTGTGTTTTGTTTGAAAAATATTTTAAAAATGTTTTGCTCTATGAAGGACCCTATCAAAGAATAAAGCAGGGTGGTTTTTTTTGTTTTTTGTTTTTTGTTTTTGCATAAAATACTTGCAAAGTACACTTGATAGAGAATTGTCTGTCCTCATTCCCAGAAGACGGGTTTCTATAAAATATGCTAATTCTAAGTTTGAAAAATACAGTTTCACTATGTTAAACTCTTATTAACAATATCAAAAGGCCTCAAGTTCTCCAAATTCTGATAATTGTTGCCATCTTTTTGTGACAGTAGTCAAGCCTATCACTGTGGGTTTTTCAACCCAAGTGTAGTGATGGACTCCTGTAATCTCAGCACTTTGGAGGTGGAGACAGGAAGATCAAGAGTTCAAAACCAGCCTCCCCTGCACATCCCCATCTGGTTGATGTCCAGTCTGTACTACTGGAGGCTCTGTGTCAAAAACAAAACATTCTTCATATATCTATGGGGCATTTTTGGAGAAATGTCTACTCAAGTCTTTAGCTCTTTTTAAATTGCTCATGTTGACATTGAACTTGGATCCCTGTTTTTCCTAACCTCCTAAGAAGTAGGAAATGCAGGTCTATATCCCCAGGGTAGGCCCCAGTGGGTTTTATCTCGTGTTAGACTCTGGATTTACAGGAGCTTGTATTCTTCAGAGGTTAGCCCTTTATTGGATATCTGACAAACAAGTATTTTTCTCCAACCCAGTGATGACTGGTATGTTTGAGTATGTACACTATGGGTTCCTTCATCCCTGAAGTCATGATGGGGTAGGGAAGATGATAGACATCTTAAGAGCTGGGGTTTAGTGGAGGGTCCCTAAGTCACATAGAAGCTGCCATACGAACTTAAAATGACTCTTATGGGACTCCTAAGCAATTTCAAGAGATGGTTAAAATAGCTTGATTACTGAATCATACTCTGGCTTTCTGTGATGTGACCACATACTTTGACCATTTTGCTGTTGAATCCTTGCCAGATGCCAGGTCAGTGAGGCTTTCCAAGCTGGGGCTCTTAGCCTCCAAAGCTGTGAGAAAAGTAGACTTTTCCTTATAAGTAAATTTTTAAAAAGTCAGTTTCAGGACATACACGCTCTGTCATTCTTTCCAACTATGAAATTAAAACATAGTTGTGGTAGATAGTATGAATCTATAGGGGGAAGTTACCCCACCACAATGAGAACTAAATGTATAAGAGCTGTAGATGGGCTGGGCGGTGGTCATGGCACACACCTTTAATCCCAGCACTTGAGAGACAGAGGCAGATGGATCTCTGACTTCAAAGACTAGCCTCATCTACAGAGCTACTTGTAGGACAGCCAGGGCTACACAAAGAAACCCTGTCTTGAAAAACAAAAATTTAAAAAAAAAAAATGGATGGCGGGCATACACTATCATGAACACTTGCAATATCTACAGAGGCATCTTGAGATAAATTACTAACTTGGTAGGGAAGAAGCTGGTGTTGGCAGTGAGTTGGAAAAGGTTCCACAGAAAATGTTAAGCAGGGATGATGCAGAGGCTCATGTGTCAGTGGCCCTGTTGGAGGAGCTGCAGTCAGCAGTAGAACTCATGAAATACAACTCACCAGATAGGAAAGGTATGATAGGTACACTGGAAAGGCAAGGCCCGCTGCTGTGTGGGGGACCCAGAATGCTCCTCGCTTATGCTTTCTCCTACTTGCTGCTGCCATGTTCTTGTTGTATTTGCCATGGTGTGATTAATATGTAAAAGGATCCCACTGGATCTAGTGTGATTGCTTCATGGGAAAACCCCACTCCTCACTGGGCAGTTTACTTGCAGATCATAATGAAGATAATTTTTATCAGAGCAATGATGCTTAGTTGAGTCAATGATTTAATTGGACTTTCTGAGTCATCCTAAAAGATACAGGTCGTTAAGACAGTGCAGATGATTAGGAAATGGTTTGGGTTATTCTGCCAATTGTTCCAATAAGAGATACGGAAACCCTCTGATGCGAGGTCTGCAAAGGATGGAAAGTGAAAACAAGGAAGGTTCAAGCATTGTAAACCCATGAATTCTGCCTGTGGAAAAACAAGCTGGTCATGATCAAAGACCACAAAGAAAGCAGTTGTGTCCATACAACTAAGGTTAGGCCCGAGTTCCTCGGTCATGAAGCTTACAGAATCAATCACAGGTTTCAGTAGACACCTTGAAAAACAAAGTTGCAAACGGAAATTAAATGACCCTATTTGTAATAAAAAAAAAATATGTAATAAAATAGATGCTTAGCTAGACCACTTGAGTAAAGTTTTGGAGAGTGGAAAAAAATAAGGTGGAAGTCTGCTGCACTGAAATTGCAGACAGCTGCCTGGCTGAACTGGCTGAAACATAATTAGTTTGGTTAAAACCTTGGTAGCCAACTCTAGAGGAAGCGTTTTGAGGTGGAGATGTTATGGTAGGAGAATTAATACAAAGGAAAATGTTTACTTGTGGGCTTCTAAGAAAAACCTGTAATTTGTGATCATAATGTGATTTTTCTCTTGTGTAGATGTTTTATTTCTGGAAAATATGGAACTTGTGGTTGTGAGGTAATCTTCTCTTGCATAGAAATTTTTGCCTTAGGTGGTATAAAGGGGATAAGAGAAAAGAACTGAACAGGAGATGCAAAGAGAAAAATAAATTGAAGAATGAAGCCCCTCAGATAAGCCTCCACATGTGTTTAGTATTGCAGGCTCCACATCTCCTCTCCAGTTTCTCTGATCTACTGGAGCTGGTTCTTCAGCAAGGTGCTAAGAGTGTTTGACTAGCAATCACCGGGCCTAGCATGCTTGCCCAGGCAGAGGCAGGAGGGATCGTTTCAAGATCATCCTCCACCCAGTTCAAGGCCAATCTGTGCCAAAGACCCTGACTCGGTTAATAATAACCAAGGGACTGGAGATATAGCTTGATGAGCATCCTTGCCCAGCATACCTCAGGCTGGGCTCCATCCCCATCAACAAAATAAATAAACATACAGTCAGGTTCTCACAGGAATTCCTTAGGTAAGAGAATGGGAGAGTACTCAGGAGGAGCAGGTGCCACAGAGGCATTTCATGGTGTTCTTGTAATGGGCGCTTTTGTATCATCAAGGCCAGGTCTGTGGGAGGGGAGGAAGGCTGTGAGAGAGTGAGACGGTCAAGAAGGTCAAGAGGTAAGAACAGGACAGTAAGCAGGGCTGAGAAGTGAAAAAATAGCTGTGGGATTTAGAATTTAGACTTCTGGCCAGTTAGGTGGCCCCACAGGGAAAGCATAGCAACCTCAGTTTGATCCCTGAACCCAGAAAAGTGGAAGAGAATCAATTTCTGAAAGCTGTCCTCTGGCCTCTACATGTGACCTCTCACTTCTCACGACACACACGGAAGAAGGTAATAAATATAAAAAAGTAACTTTGCCTTTCCATCCAGAGAAGACACAGAATACCCAAGACACTCAGGATGACAATTCACACACACTGTTACGATATGAGTATGGTCTCTCTCATTAGCTCATGTGCTGTGTTTGGTCGCCAGTTGTGGGCCATTGGGAGATAGTGGAGACTTTGGGAGATGAAGCCTAACTGGAGGAAATGGGTGGCAAGGTCCGTCCCTAGAAAATACCTAATCCCAGACCCCTTCTTTCTCTTCTTGGTTGCCCTAAAGGGAACAGCTTTCTCTTCCACATATTCCCCCACCATGATGTTCAGCCTCATGAGTCAAGGCCTGGCTTGTGGCTGCACAGGTAATTGGACTTGTTGAAGGACAGACAGCAGCTGTGGATTTGTGGCACTTTGTTTTAATGATTATTCCAATCTTATCTGTTCACATGTAAGTAGATTCCAGCATCACAAGGACCTCCTGTGACTAGCATCAACCCCTTGCAGTAAATGGTCTCTTCTACCACCTACCATGGAAACTGAAGTCATGGTAGGGTCAGATGGTCCAGCTCACTGCTATTAAAAGGTATTCTAACCTTTTAAAATTTGTGTATGTGTACAGCATGTGTCTGCAGATACCAACAGAGACCAGAAGATGGCATCCCTGAGACTAGAGTTACAAGTGATTGTGAGCTGTCCCACATGAGTGCTGGGAACCGAACTTGGGTCCTGTGGAAGAACAGCAAGTGCTCTTAATCCCTGAGCCATCTCTCAAACCTCTGTGTTTCAGTTCCTAGAGTGTCACAGATAGAATGAGTGTCCTGGCCTCAGACAGAGGAATACTTAATCATGGCCGTACACTCCAAGTTTAAATCCAAGATTCCACAGCTGTGAGAGCAACATAAAAAGATTCTAAAATGTCTGACCTCATCTGTTAAGTTCCCATGTCTACAGAGATAATGTCAATTTGTCATGTAATACTCAACTTCCACAGAAGTGAACAACCTGGAAAAAGGAAAGGCCGCAGAATTTGTGTACTATAATCTGTGAGGCTGTGTGCCAGGATTAATGTTTCTCCATTTTATCTATGTCATTTACTTGGCCATGGCAACAGTACAGTGACTAATATATGTGGACAGGAAGGAAGGAGTGTAGGAGAAAGAAGAATACAAAGACCCACTGAGAGGCTGGTATGAGTTAACAAAGGCCAAGGTGAGAATATGGAAGAAGGGATGTCGGCTGAGAAGCTGGAGGGATGAAAAGGAATCAAACAATGCATTTGGGATAATTCCAGTGTTTGTAACCTACCTCAGCGGCAGTTAGTCCCGAATCATCATTTTTAGGTTGGAGAGATGGCTCATCAGTTAAGAGTAGATACTGCTTGTGATGATCTGAACCAGACTGACACTCACAGGCTCATACATTTGCATGCTTAGTCCCCAGGGAATTTTTTGGAAAGGATTTAGAGGTGTGGCCTTGTTGGAGGAGGCATGTCACTGAGGGTGAGCTTTGAGATTTCAAAAGCTCACACCAGGACTAGCCCCCCCCCCCTGCTGTTTGTGGATCAGGATGTAAAGCTCTCATCTACTGCTCAGTGCTACAGCTGTCTGCTTCTTGCCATGATAGTGGACTAACCTCTAACACTGAAAGCAAGCTCCAATTAACAGTTGCCTTGGTCACGGTGTCTCTTCATAGCTACAGAACAGTAGTTAAGAACCCTGTTCTTTCACAGGACCCAAGTTTGGCAGCTGTGAACCCATATGTCAGACAGCTCACAACTGCCTGAAACTCCAGCTCCAAGGGATCCAATGCCCTTGTATAGCTTCTTTAGGCCCATACTGAGACATAAGTAAAAATAAAATCCTAAAATAAAGTAAAAGAGCTGGGCAGTGATGGTGCACACCTTTAATCCCAGCAGTTGGGAAGCAGAGACTGGCTGATCTCTGTGAGTTCAAGACCAACCTGGACTACAGAGTGAGTTCCAGAACAGCCAGGACTACACAGAGAAACCCTGTCTCAAAACAAAAGAATTGCTACTCTAGGACAAACTATTCCGGCAACCCCAGTCATCTTTGTGTGAAACTAAGTCTATACAAGTTTGACTCACTGACATTTTAAATAATGCACCTAGCTGGGTGCATTTAATGTGGTTTTTTTGGGGGGTGGATGGGGTTTCATATAGCTTTGGTTAGGTTCAACCATATATAATTGAAGATAGTGAAACAAGTACTCTCCCAGCTGAGCTGTGCCCCTTGGCCATTTTTTAAGTGGGGGAGGGAGAAAAGCCAATCGTCTATGAATTTTTTTAAAGGGGTGGGTTCTGGAGAGCTTTTTAAAAACTTTTTAATCTATAATTCTAGAATTTAAAAAGGTTGCAGCAGGATTGAGTTCAAGGCTTGTCTGGGCCATATAGCAAGATCCCGCCTAAAATAACTTTTCTTGTTTTATAATGTTTGCTAGAAGGAAACAATCCAATAAGATGCCTATCATCACTGCATGGCTCATCCTGTTACCTGATAAGTGTACATGAAACTGGGCTCTGTTAGAAACTATTACATAACAGTTTCCCCATCATTTGAATTGGATCTCTAGAGTTGGAAAGCATTCAAAATCAAATTCCTAGCCAGGTATGATAACATATGCTTGTAATCCCAGCACTTGAGAGAAGAATATAGGAGGATCGGTTGAAGGTCAGTCCTGGTTCAAAAACAAATCATATGAGTAAATAAAGTAAAAATTCCTGATCAGAGAGATGGCTCCATGGGAAAAGACAATTGCCCTTGTCGGCCTGGTGACCTCGTTCATCCCTGGGACCCACAGCAGGAAAACCAACTCCTGAAAGTTGACCTCTGACCTCCTTATGCATGCCATGGCGCATATATGCACACACACCAAAAACAAATGTGAAAACATTTCTGAGTACTTAGTTCTTGCTCAGCACAAAAGGGACGTTGGATTTGACCCCCAGAAAAAGGTGAAGTAAAACAACTTCTGCTGTGAATGAAAACGTTCTTCAAGCCAGGTGGTGGCGCTTGCCTTTAGCCCCAGCACTCAGGAGGCAGCTCTGTGAGTTTGAGGCCAGCCTGTCTACAAGATGAGTTCCAGGACAGACAGGGTTGCACAGACAAACCCTGCCTCAAAAAACAAACAAGGCAGTCTTCCAAGCTTTATTTGTGTTGCTAGTTGTGTAACTGATGAGGAGGCAGACTTCAGCTCAGATTAACTTCCGGTAATTAGAAAAGCTAACAATGGAATGGAGCCCTTACTAGCTTGTCCAAACTGCCTTAAACTAACTTTACAGTGCAGGCAGCCCTGGAACCTGAGCCTCCCAAGTAGCTAAGATTAGAGGCCTGAACCACCAGGCCTGGCAGTAAGTGTTAAAGGAACCAAAAGATCAATTCCAAAAAATGGCGAAAGATAAATATTAGCTGATCCATTGATACTCTACACATATCCCAAAAGTGAGTTTGTGGCCATTGTTTTCTATTTGGGTGTTTGAAGGCAGTTTGTGTAGCCTTGCCTGCCTCAGAACTAGCTCTGTAGACCAGGTTGTCCTTGAACTCACAGAGATCCACCTGCCTCTGCCTCCTAAGTTCTGGGAGTTCACAGCCATCTTAATGTTAACCTACTCATCCCATTCCCAGCCTACCATTCTCTGTGGCCAAAATATCCTCCTACAAATGCCAAACCAAGACAGAAATACGCCCATCGCTATGAAAGAGCCAAGTGCGACTTTTACGTTTTCACCCTCAGCCTTAGACATAATATCACACATGATCTACAGCTCACAAAATCCTAACTTGGTATGAGGGCAAGGGTAGCTGCAGGTGTTTATACAGTCTGCAACAATGTCTACAAGACTTTGAGAGGACTCTGGGAGGCCGGAAAACCTCCAAAAAAAAAAAAAAAAAAGTGAAGAAAAATTTCAAAGTTTACTTTTGGATTCCATTGATGACTGTTGTGCTGTTTTAACTGACATATCTTTGATTCCTATACAAGAACACACTCCACCTCCCCCTCTGGAATACTATCGTTTAATAGTGCATTTTATTTAAGCTACAGGATGAGCAGGGTTGGAGAAATGTGGAAAGTCACCTGTTGGTTGGAGCACCACTTGTACGCAGCAAGGAGCCCTGCTGCCAAGCTTGGGCCTCAAAGCCTCTCCAGCTTCACTGTTTGTGTTCTCTAAAGTAGCTGAAGACAGATGGAATCCAGAGAGGTCCAGCTGCTGGGGCCAGATGTTAGAGATCAGGGGCAGGACAAGCTGGACAGGTGAGTTCCCTGCAGCATCCTTAGTAACTAGAGACTGACATCAAATTACCTTTCACCACAGAAACAGGAAGAAAAGACAGGAGTCGGGCCAATATTAAGTGCTTCTGATTTACCTCAGGTTATTTACTGCTCCGATGAGATTTCCAGTCAGTCCTGTTACAAGGGAGGATGTGGAGTCTGCCCACAGTCTAGTGGATTGATCTGAAAACATGCTATCACTGCTCTGAGAGCTCTAAGAATCGTCATTACAGAAAGCCTTGCTGGGGTCTCCCCACCCACAATAAAATGAGCCCATCAGCACCAAGTTTCCTGAATTCATGATTCATGTAGTAAATAAGCAGCATATTCCTAGTCCAGTCTTAAAGCTGGGTTAGAAAGAGTGGCTTTGAAATGCAGCCCCTGGGGGCCTGGCATGGTTGTACACACCTTTAATCCCAGCACTTTGGAGACCAAGGCAGGCAGGTTATCTCTGAGTTCAAGGCCAGACTAGTCATCACAGTGCGTTCAAGAATAAACAGCTAGGGCTACATAGTGAGACCTATCTTAGAGAAAGAGATACAGCTTGTTTCTTTTCTCGAATTTATGGATGACTCAGAATATTCTTCCCTTTGCCTTCTGTGCTCACCATACTGACTCCAATTAATGGAATCCTTCAAATTTTGTTGCTAATAAGCATCTGTTCCCACTTTAGAAAGAAAGGCTCTTCTGGCATGAGAAAATTAGTTTAGTGCTAACCCCCTCCCAAAAAGGGGTGACTGATCCCCAAGCTTCTTCTTTTCCCAGTGCTTCATTTGCTACTTGCTTCACAGTTTTCAAGACTGGTATCCATTCATGGGAAATCACTGTGCCAGGATGTTTTTCCCAATCTGCCCCACTCCCTGAGTTAAAGGCTTCAAGTGAGAAATATCCTAAATTGGCCCTATGAATAAGTAAGGCAAGAAAGAGTTCTTTTAAACTCAGGGAGTGAGGAAAATGGCATATGGCTCTATCATGTAGATTCTCTGATGTTTAATTCAGCAGAAACTCTGAGAGAATTTCTGCTTACACCCATTACATTCAAAGGCTTCTCTCCAGTGTGAATCCTCTGATGGCGAACAAGAGCTGAGCTATACCTGAAGGCTTTCCCACACTCGCTACATTCATAGGGGTTCTCCCCTGTGTGGATTCTTTGATGCTGAATAAGGCCTGAACTGTAAGTAAACTTTCCTCCACATTCCATACATTCATAGGGCTTCTCTCCAGTGTGGATTCTCTGGTGCTGATAGAGGTGTGAGCTCTGGCTGAAGGCTTTCCCACACTCGTTACATTCATAAGGTTTCTCTCCCGTGTGGATTCTCTGATGATGAATAAGGGTGGAGCTCCTGCTGAAAGCCTTCCCACATTCCTTGCAAGCATAGGGCTTCTCGCCAGTGTGGATTCTCTGATGGTGGGTAAGAGTGGAGCTCCAACTAAATGTTTTCCCACATTCATTACATTCATAAGGTTTCTCCCCAGTGTGGATTCTCTGATGTAGAATGAGAGCAGAGCTACAACTGAAGGTCTTCCCACAATCCTTACATTCATAAGGTTTCTCTCCAGTGTGGATCCTCTGGTGCTGAATAAGATGTGCACTCTGGCTGAAGGCCTTCCCACATTCACTACATTCATATGGTTTTTCCCCAGTGTGAATTCTCTGATGCTGAATAAGATCCGAAGTTCGATTAAAACTCTTGCTACATTCATCACACTTATGGGGTCTGTTTCCCATGGAAAATCTCTGGTGTGAAGTAAGTTTGGAATTCACAATGAAGCTGTTCCCAAACTCATTATATTTCTCATTTCTTTGTCCCATGTGAGTGAGTTTTTCCTCAACTGCCACTTGGTGAAACTCCTGTATTTCCCTATTCAGTCTTCCAACAGAAGAGTTCCCTATCTGTCTCTTCAGACTGACTTCCTGTTCATAGGCTTCTTCAAGCTGAAGACCCTGAGAAACATCTGTTTGGAATTGTCCCAATATCATCTCATGTGACCCCATGTCTTCAGAGATTACTTGGTCATTTCCAGCTTTGGATTCACCATCTAGCACAGTTTAAAAAAAAAAAAAAAAAGTGTCATATTTGTGAGAAAAGAATAAAAATCAGAGGAAAAGATAATGTGTCTGACATTTACAGTACCAAAGCACATGTCCCATTGCTGGCCTGGATAACTAAGGCAAAATAAGGCAAATGGGCTAAAAGGGAGAAAAGATGGAACCTAGAGGAAGTCAAGGCTGTGCTGGGGATGGGAGGAGATGGCCTGCTTTGCTGGGAATAAAAAACTAGGTAAGGGAAGCAGAAGAGTTGGCTCAGAGGTTCAGAGTACTTGCTGTCCTTGTAGAGGGCACAAATTTGACTCTGGTGCCCACAGGGAGACTCACATCAGGCTGTAAGTGTAGTCCCAGGAGGCCCATGCTCTCCTCTGGCCTTCGGAGGCACCAGAACACATGCAGTGCACACAGACACGCAGGCAAAACACTCAATATAAAAGGATAAGACAAACAAATCTTTAGAACAAAACAAGCCTGGAGAGGAAAGACTTGTCACTTAATGAAGTGCTGAAGTTTCCAGGCGGGTCAGAGGCTGTAGATGTGACTGGAAAGATGCCAAGAAGGAAAAAAGAATGAAGGGTGAAGTGACAAGTTTAAGGATGACATGTGTCAACTGTAGTACACAATAAGCTGGAAGGATGTGAGTTTGAGGCCAGCCTGGGCTACATAGGGAGACACAGTCCCAAGAAGAGGAAGCCTGATAGGTGGAGCAAATATATAAGGAACTTATTAACAGGCAGCTGAAAAGAAGGGCAGAAGAAAAAGAAAGGAAAACCACAGCAGAGGAGGGAGCAGAGGAGAGACACTCAGAAAGCCCCAGGTGAGAACTCCAAGCATGCGTGCCTCAGCAAAGACAGGGATAGCCCAGCTCTGGGCCATAGACCAGGAAGGCGATGTCATGGTGCAGACTATATAACCTCTATGTCTGGCTTCTCATTTTCATTATATATGAGTTCCTACAGGGAACGTCAGGCATGGAGGATGACTCCACTGGTCCAGGCAGTATTTTTTATGAGGATTTCTTAAAGTAGACGGGACATGGGCTCACTTGGACAGACCCCTCTCAAGCCTTCTCTCCTCTCTCAGACCCCTCAATTCTCATTCCAGCCAAGATACTGTGGTGGGACTCAGAAAGAACCCACTCTTCGGGAGAGACACGGCCATACTAAGTGTTTCCGGAGAACAGACCTAGATCCTAGGTCTACAGGGAACAAACGGAAATGTCTAAGGACATCTCAACTGGCAGTTGGGAAGATGCCCTGGTACTGCCTAGGAAAATGTTCTCAAAGTGAGGTAAGAGGCAAATAACTGTTAAGAAAATAATTTCTACTTAAAGCAAGTACTTCATTTTATTTACTTGTTTGTTTGCTTGTTTATGTTAAGACAGAGTCTTGATATGATATGTAGCCCTGGCTGTCCGTCCTGGAACTTACTATGTAGATCCACTGGCCTTGAACTCTCAGAGCTCTACCAGCTCCTTCCTCCCAAATGCTGGGATTAAAGGTGCACACTACTACTAGACCTAGCAATACATTTCTTTTAAAAATTGTGTGTGTGTGTGTGTAGCTGTTTTTAGAGTCCAGAAGAGGGTGTCAGCCCCACTCCTGACCCCTGAGTTACAGGTAGATTTGGAGCCCCTACTGTGGCTTTTAGGACCTGAACTGTAGTCCTCTGAGAGAGCAGTCAGTGCTCTTAACCTCTGAGCCATCTCTCTAGCCCAAAATAATACATTTCTATAAGAGGTCCATACGTTCCTAAACAAAACTGCAGGAAGAACAGAGAGCTCCAGAATGTTCACTCAGACACAGCACCTCCTTCTGTGTTCAGGAATCCCAACAGACTGATCATTCAGAAAAGTCTCTGAGTGACATATTAAGTCCTGAAAGTAGATGGCTAAAGTGTCAGGTTTGGTGTTAAAAGAGTGGGGGTCCAACCAGATCTGGTGGTAGCACTTCAGCTACCCAGGACCAGAGTAGCTAAAGTACAAGGATTACAGAGTTTAAGGCCATTCTGGGGCTAATGAGTTCTAGGCTAGCCTAGGCTGGAGTGTGAAACCTTGTCTCAGATAGATAGATGATAGGTAGGTAGGTAAATAGATATGATCTAGATTAGATAGATAGATAGATAGATAGATAGATAGATAGATAGATAGATAGGTAGGTAGGTAGGTAGGTAGGTAGGTAGGTAGGTAGGTAGGTAGGTAGGTAGGTAGGTTGGTAGGTAGCTAGGTAGGTAGGTAGGTAGGTAGGTAGGTAGGTAGGTAGGTAGGAAGGAGACAGACAGACAGACAGAATCGGATCCTTGGTTTGTTCTCCACACAAGTGGTCTGCCTGCATGTATATATGAGTACCCCATGCATGCCTATTGTGTGGAGACTAGAAGAGGACATTAGATTCCCAGAAACTGGGATTACAGAAGGTTGTGAGTTGCTGTTTGGGCTCAGGGAATAGAACCCAGGTCCTTTGGAAGAGTAGCCAGTGCTCTTAACCACTAAGCTGCCTCTCCAGTCCTGCTTTTGTGTTTTTTGACCTCCCGTTCCACCTATAAAATAAGGTAATACTAATCACCTCAACTGTAGAGTTACTGTGAGGATTATGTAAAGATATCCATGAAACCTCCTCAGAAGCAGCACATTACCCTATAAATGT
This sequence comes from Phyllotis vaccarum, assembly GCA_033318265.1. Classification (NCBI taxonomy): domain Eukaryota; kingdom Metazoa; phylum Chordata; class Mammalia; order Rodentia; family Cricetidae; genus Phyllotis; species Phyllotis vaccarum. The sequence continues at coordinate 67,512,995 of JARWLC010000017.1, read as the reverse complement.
GAGTTATTGTTCTTACTGTTATTAGGGCTTTTAAATTTATTTTTTAATGTGTATGATTGTCTGCATGCATGTATGTACCATGTGTGCATCATTTGCCACTGGAGGCCAGAAGATGGCTTCAGATCCCCTGAAATGGAGTTACAATTGAGAGCCTCCATATTAATGATGGGAACTGAATTTAGGTCTTCTGCAAGAACAGAAAGTGCCATCTCTCAATATTACTAGAGTTTTCCAAGACTACATTGTCACCAGTAAACCCTGAAGCCTAGACAAAGTAGTATTTTTTGCTGAGAAGTCCTTACCCAGTGAGAACACATTCCCATAATTCTCCAGCATCACATCCCTGTAGAGATCCCTCTGTGCAGGTTCCAAACGCTTCCACTCTTTCCAGATAAAGTACACAGCTACATCCTCAAATGTCACCAAGTCCTGAAACAGTCAGATGGCCACACGTGCAATTTCAGGGCAAGGGTCAGGACTGGCAACACCAAACAGCAAGCAGGATGGAACTGAGTAATACCTCTTTGGTATGTGGGCAGAGGTCAGAGCAATGCCATCACGAGCATCCAAAACAGGGCACAGCATTGGTGATACAGTGATGAGTGTAACTGCCTTCCAAAAGTCCATAATGAAAATGAATTTTTATTAACAGTTATCTGGGGGAGGGGTACCACTGCACACATATGGAGGTCAGAGAACCATCTGTGATGGTCGGCTCTCTCCTAACATACAGATCTCAGGGACTGACTGGATCTAGTTGGCAGGGCTGGCAGCAACCAGTTTTTGTTTGATTTTTTTTTTTTTTTTTTTTTTTTTTGGAGACAGGGTTTCTCTGGCTGTCCTGGAACCCACTCTGTAGACAAGGCTGGCCTCGAACTCACAGAAATCCCCTGCCTCTGCCTCCTGAGTGCTGTGATTAAATGCATGCACCACCATCACCCAGCTAGGAGTAAACCACTTTACTCACTGAGTCATCTCACTGGTCCCAGAACCCTGGTTTTCATAGACAGAATTAAAGTTTAGGACACCAAATGATGCATCACTCTACAAAATCTATTCACAAAATTGAGAAGGAAAAGAATGGAAGGAACCATGGCTTACCTGGGACTTGGCCTTTAGAAGTGCAGCAGCCAACATCTTGTGCCCCAGACTGTCCTCGGCGGGAAAAGAAGGGACTTTTGAAGAGGAAAGAGCTGAAGGACAATACCAGGGCCAGGAATCAATCTGCCTGCTTTCTGACCCGAGGTCACATGCCTCAAAAAAAACCACCCAGTCTCTGCTTTCATGAATACCATATTTTTTTTTCCATTGGCAATGCTAGGAATCAAAACCACAGCTTTGTGCATGCTAAGCAAGTGTTCTACCACTGAACTACACCAGCAGCCCCGACTATTCATGCCTGTTTTTCAAGAGAGGCAAGGAACCAGTTACTTTCTCATATTCCTTCCACTACTGCAAACTTGTAGGAGATTCTTAGAGGAAAATGAGAAGCTTCCCTCAAGCCCAGAAAACACGACACCTACACCTCTAACATTTCCCATCCACAGACCTATATATAATAGGAAGCCCATATGACAAGTGTATCTCTGCACTTGATCACACACCTTTGCTCAGCTATAGTTTCTGGGAAAATACCATTAAGGTTTAAACCTATAGCTGTTAGCTCAGTGCTAAGTGCTTACTTAGAAATGTATGGCCCTGAGTTCCATACCCAGTACGTATTCTATAAGACCTAGCTCCCACACCACTTTCGAAAGTTTGGGGGATGTGTGTAGGAATATCTGTGTGAGTGTGGGTGCATACATGCCACAGTGCACATGTGGAGGTCAGAGGACAGCCTCAGGTGACAGTCCCTGCTTTACACCTTGTTTGAGCCTGGATATTTTTGTTCTGCTATGTGAGCCATGTTAGCTGTCCTATATGCTTCTGGGGATTCTCCTGTCTCTAGCTCCTGTGTCCCCATAGGAATGCTGGGATTACGGGCATTCTTACTATACATCTGGTTTAATGTAGGATCTGGGGATTCAGACTCATGTCTTTATGCTTCTGTGACAAGAGCTTTTACCCACAGAGCCATCTCTCCAACCCCACAACTTTTAAATGTTTAAAAAAATATATAAAAATTTTTATCATGAAACCCAGTATTATATGTAATTACTATATGATAATACAAAAAATTTCAAAATAGAGTTCAGGGCAGGTGAGATGGCTCAATGGTAAAGGCACTTGAGACAAAGCCTGACTACCTGGGTCTGATGCCCATCCCCCACTCACTTGGTGGAAGGAGAGAACCAACTCCAGAGGGTGCCCTCTGACCTCTGAATATAAACTTTGGTGCATTGTGGCATACATGTCTATATACAAAACACACAAAACAAGCAAATTTAATTTTTAAAAAAGAAACTCAATAAAAGTTTATTTTGGTTTGAGTGTGGTGCCCTGTGCCTTTAATCCCAGCACTTGGGGGCAAAATCAGGTAGAACTTTTGGAGTTCCAGGGTAACCTGGTCTAAACAGGAAGTCCTTGGCCATCCAGGGCTACACAGACACACATACACACAAATAAATAAGAAGAAAGAATGGGAATGAGGCAGGGTATGGTGGTAGACATCTGTTTAAACCCAACACTACAGACCCAAGAAGTCAAGAATATGGAAAATTCAAGGCCAGCCTGGGCTACACAATGAGACCCTATCTCAAAAGACAAACAAGCATACCAAGCATGCTTGCCCACACCTTTAACCCCAGCACTCAGGATGCACAGGAAGGGGGATCTCTGTGAGGTTCAGACCAACCTAGTGGACATAGTGAGTTTCTGGCCAGCCATGGCAACAAAGTGAGACCCTGTCTCCAAGGAAAACAAAAACACAAGCAAGTAGACAAGAGAACCAGGTGAGAGCAACCCCCTCTCCGTCCCATTATCTCACCACTCTCTAGCAGGGGCCGGGGGTCCTGAGATGCGCAGTCGGCCTGGGTCTCCATGGATGGAGTGAAATGTACTGGTGACTGACCCCTAGCTGTAGACTCAGCAGGGAGCAGGTTCTGAAGAAGAACTGCAGAGGCAAAAAGATCAAAGTTGCTTTTTTAAAAATGCCCCGATTTCAGAAGGGGATTACAACTCAGTATGCAGGGTCAGTGAGAAGAAACACACAGGACCATTCTTTAAAACCTGTGAGCACGGGCACTTCTGTAATGAGACCACACAAGGAATCCATACTTCCAAACTTTGCCCCACTCGCCGTTTTTTTTTTTTTTTTTTTATTTAATTTTTTTAATTTACATACCAACCACTGTTCCCTCCCCTCTTCCCGCCCCTCCTCCCACTCCTACTAGGAGGTAAGGCCTCCTTTGGATAGTCAACGCCCACCCAACATATTGAGTGCCAAGTGTATCATTCACCAGAATGAGATGACTGACCCTGAGCAGTATGGTGACATACACCTGTGATGCCAGCACTAGGGAGATGGGGTAGGAGGATCAGGAGTTCAAGGCCAACCTGAGCTATAAGAAACCGTATCCTGCTGGACAGTGGTGGCACACACCTTTATTTTCAGCACTTGGGAGACAGAAGCAAGCAGATCTCTGTGAGTCTGAGGTCAGCTTTGTCTACAGAGAGAGCTCCAAGACAGCCAAGGCTACACAAAGAAACCCTGTCTCAAAAAAAAAAAAAAAAAAAAAAAAAGAAAGAAAGAAAGAAAGAAAAGAAACCTTATCTTGGGATAGAGAGGTAGCTCAGTGGCTAAGAGCACTTATTGCCCTTCCTGAAGACCTAAGATAGATTCCCAGCCACCACACTGCAACTCACAACATCTGGAACTCCAGATCCAGACAATCCAGTGCCTTCTTCTGGCCTTCAAAGACACATACACAACCCAGAGACATATATGCAGGCAAAACACCCACACAGAGAATATATAATATAAAAGTAAATACATTTTAAAAAGAAACTTTATCTCAAAAAAAAAAAAACAATTACAAGGACTAACCTCAATTGTGTTTCCTCTCACTAAGAAGATGGCAGCTTTCTTCACACGACTCTACACTTTTTTTTTTTTTTAATAAATAGAGTCTCATAAAGAGTTATGAGATCCTGTCTCACAAAACAAACAATGGACTAGAGTGATGGTCAGTGGTTAAGAGCACTCACTGCCCTTCCTGAGGACCCAGGATTTGATTCCCAGCATTCACATGGTGGCTCACAACCATCTCTAACTCCAGTCCTGGGAGATTTGATGCCCTCTTCAGGCCTCTGGGGATACTGCATGCACATGGAACACAGATATACACACAGGTAAAACATCCATACACATTTAAAAAAAAAAAAAAAAAAAAGACCAATCTAGCAACAGTAAGAGGTCCACTGCAAAAAGAACAAAAACAATAAAATTATCTCTTTTTAAAAGGTGAATCAGCCACGTGGTGGTGCAGTGCCTTCAATCCCGGCACGAAGGAAGCAATGGCAGGCAGATTTCTAAATTCTAAGCCAGCCTGGTCGCTCTATAAAGCAAGTTCCAGGACGACCAGGGCTACAGAGAAACTCTGATGGGGGGCGGGGATCAACAAATTGACATGGGTGTCACAGGCCTGAAGTCCTAGCACCTGAGAGTCTGTGACAGGTGGCAAAGTGACCCATGCCATTGATTCCAGTATTTAGGAGGCAGACTTCTAGGTCAGCCTAGTCTACATAGTGAGATCAAGTTCAGTCTGGGCTTTGTAGAGCAATCCTGTCTCAAGAAATAACAAACAAGAGAGTAAAAGGCAATATTCCCCTGTTCAAGGCTGGGTTAACTGAAGCTGGAACTCAAAGGCATACGGTTGGGGACACGTCCCCAGTGTCTGAGTCAGGAAGCAATGCTTCTCATAGAGACTGGCATGGTACTTCTTGCCATCTGAGGGTGGGCAGAGCTTTTCCCCTGTCCTGTTGCCAACTCTACTCCCTCAAGCTACTCAGGGGACCAAGGAAGGAAGACATGACAGTGAGGACAGGTCAAGGGAAGCCTCGCTTCCTGGATCCTTTCTTCATTCTGAGAAGTTAATCCCTGTAAGATTAGCGAAGTAAGAAATTTGGCACCTCTACTCACTTCTTGGGGTTTTATTTATTTTTGGTCTCGTCTTATTGGGTAAGACCTCATGGTATATGCCAAACTAGCCAGGAATTCACTGTAGGGTACGGGCTGGCCTTGAGATTATATTCATAGTCCTGCGTCACTTGCATCTGTGCTGAGGTTACATATGTGAGCCAGCAAGCTTGACTAATTCCTGAAACATCATTTTAGGTTAGCGTCTCTTCAGCGTTTCTCAACGGGGGGGGGGGGGGGGGGGGGAAGCTGTCAAACAACCCATTCACAGGGGTTGCCCAAGACCATCAAAAAATAGGTATTTACGTTATGATTCATAACAGTAGAAAAATTCCAGTTATGAAGTAGCAACAAAAATAACTGTATGGCTTGGGGTCACCACGACATGAGGAACTGGATTAAAGGGTCAAAGCACTGGGAAGGTTGAGAATAATGATGAGCAGTGGCTTTAGGTGAAACCAGTGCTGTGGGATTAAGGGGGGACAAAGTGGAAAAACCATGTGAAGTGTATTTCTCATATAGATGCTTAAGAGGTATGCAGGGGAAGAATATACGGTAATAACTACCAACGAAGACCATCACATTCTGTCTTTTCATTGCACTCTAGAGAGCCGATATGAACTGAAGGTTCTCTGCATCGATCTAGGTTCTTAGTGTCTTAGTCAGCTAATGCACTGGACATACTCAGCCACTTTATGCAGGGAGTCTGCTCCGGCATTGTAATTTCGTCAGGAAAGGGTATCTATCAGGCAGTAAGCTAAAACCTATCTACAGGATATTAGGTCTCGCTGAGGTCCCCTCAGCATCTTTCCGATGACCTGAGTTCGCATCTCCTCCCAAGCCCTAGTTCTCCCGGCGACACAGGACTTCTCTTACTCTCCGATCCAGTTAAGGAACAAACTTCCTTCTCCTGCCCCCAGCACAGAAAACGGTGCACTGAGAGCACCAAGTTAGGATGGCTGGCTGTCACCAGCTGTTTTAAAGAAAGGGACCTCCGCAGAGACGCTGGCAATTTCAAACACTGGGGCTGGCGGTGGAGGAGCACACAAGAGCAGATCCGAAGTCCCAACCCGCGACACGCAGGAACCCGCTGGGCTCCTGGAGCCGGGCAGCGGCCGCAGGGGCGAAGAGGGCACAGGACCCCGCGGAGCCGGGCCGAGGACCCCGCGGACCGCAGAGGCGTGAACACCAACCCCCTTCCCAGGCGACCACACTTCCGCCTCACCGGAGTCCCGAAGACGGCCCCACTCACCCTGGGGACAGGGACGTAAGACTAAGGGCCGGACACGAACCAGGCCCTGTTGGACCCTGTCACAGACCCACACAACCGAGGACAGAACAAAGAACGGAAGTTCCCCTCCCCGTTTCGTTCCGGGTCGCCCTTCTTCACCACCCACTACGATCCCTGTGAGCCTAATACCCACTTGCGCTCTCTAGGAAAATGGGAGGTCTTCATCTCTCGATGGTTCCCTGACTCAAAAGATTGGTGTGCAAGAAAAACAATCCAGACTGCGTCATCTGCTGGCCAGGTGGAAGAAGCTGGAGGCCCTGGGAATTCAGAAGGTAGAATAGGGATTCCATCACCCAACACCATCGCCCAGACCTCCACGGCAAATATAAGAAACTTGAAGATCTGTTCATATAAATGTGCACCATGGGCTCAGGTTTTTTTTTTTAAGATTTTTTTTTTTAGTATGTTTTCCCGGCTTGTCTGTATGTACACCTACCTGCGGGTGTAGATCAGATGAGGTCAACACATCTTCTGGAACTGGAGTTACAGACGGTTGGGACTGGCCATATGAGTGCTGAGAATTGAACCCTATCCTTTAGTAAGAAGTTTCTGGTCTGCAGGGCTAGTCCCAAAGAATCACACAAAGGCTTATATTAATTACAAACTGTTTTGCCTATGGCTCAGGCTCATACCAACTAGCTCTGACAATTTAACCCATTCTGATTAATCTATGTCTTGCCATGTGGCTCATGGCTCTCCAGCCCCTAACTTTGTTTTTAGTATGCTTGCTTAACCTGGCTGAGGCCCTATGTTTCATCCTCAACACTGCACAAACCAGACAAGATGACACAAAACCGCATCGTAGCATTTGGGGGAAAGGGTGGTTGCAGGAAGATCAGGAAATTTAAGATCATCCTTCAGTACATGCTGAGCTCAAAGCCAGCCTGGGCTACATGAGAGGTCTCACATAAATAATAAATGATTTTGCACTTATGAACCTGGCCTGGAGGTACACAGATATAATCCTAGAGCTTTCGAGGCTAAAATGGAAGCCAAGAGTTTAAGGCTAGCCTGGATTGCAGAATAAAACTGTCTAAAAAAAAACCAATAACAATTACTTTACTAGCAACATACACATATTTATAATGAGTTTCCTACAAAGTCTCACCCATTTGCATTTGGCAAATTCAGAGAAAATGCTCCATTATCTATCCTATCTTGGTGAATCCAAAGTTGTGTACCTAATTTTCTTTCTTTCATAACTTCTATTACCAAACCCAAAATTATCTTTTTAGACCTCAAAACATTTTCTTAGATAAACATTTTAAGTTTTTATGTTCTTCAACCTTAAACTTTATATCTCTTATATTTCTTTTCTGAATGTGGTAACCAGGAAAACTCTAACTATCTCATCCTGAACTCCATCAGGAGCCCAATAAAGATATAATATTACCTGGGTAAACAGGAAGTGCAGAGCAAGCAACTCCGAAACTATAGAACTGACAGAAGCAGCTGGTTGCCTGGACAGTCACCCAAGATTCCTCTGCACCATTGGGACATCCACTGTCAACCTACAGGCCTAGAATATTTGACAGACTTTTCTATGAAACAGGAATTTTAAGGGGCTGTCACGCCTTGTCTTGGCAAAGTCTGATAGACTTTCCGTGGTGTCCTGTTTATCCACTTTGTACAGCATACTGTTAGCAGTTGAGGCAAGGGTAGTTTCTTGCCCAAATGGCTAGCTTACCACAATGAAAGCAAACTCCATAATGGAGGGTCTTTGATGCCCATCCTCCTTTTATGAAGTAAATTGGTGCTGCCAGGAATAGCTTTGTGTCACTGTCATGAAAAGCCTTAGGTTACTGAACATCTTAAATGCCATATTCTGTAGGTGTTGGAAACGTTTGAAGATCACCTGCCTATCTAAAATACCTGTTTAACCATGAAAACATACCTAACATGACTACAATTTTGATTGTTATAGGTGACTACTAACCTGCATTTATTACCCTAAATAGTTTGTAATAATAACTTTCAAGGACTAGAAATTTATATTACATTGTTAAATGAGCTGTATAGGTACAATACTTTAAACAAGAGTAGAAATGTATGTTTCTAGCAAAAAAAAAAAAAACCTTAAATGTAAAAAATACAAACCAATGTAAAACATTTGAGATGAATATTTATCTTTTTATCCTATTTTCCTATATCACCTTTAAGTAATGACAAACATTCATAACCCACCAAATGACAAAAAAAAAAAAAAACCCCACCAATTCTACCTTTTGGGAATGTGAGTGTAGTGTTCTCTAGACTGCTTCCTGTTGTTTGGTGGTGATAGCATCCCCAGAGACCCTGAGAAAACTGAAATAATGGTCAAGTCCGAAGAAAACTAGCTATAACATTTGTTGTCCAGTCTCTGTGTAATGGGAAAGTACAGGCTTATCTGAAGTCCTGGCTAGAATAGTCTGTGAGACTAGACCATCTCAGCCAGTATTCTTTAAGTTGTTCTGAATGCAGAATTTTCAGGAAACTGCAACAGAGGCACTCTGAAAGGCTGGATTACCTGGGCTACCCATTTCCATTGATGTCTGGTCCCCTTGTTCTGAAAACACAAACTTTCAAAAGTAACATAAATATCTGCATTAACATGAGTATGAACTATGCAGTGAATGCAAGCCAGCCAAAGATGATTTTTTTTTGTTTGTTTTATGTTTGAGCAGGTAAAAGACATCTGTCAACTTTATAAGTTTGTTTGGACTGTATAACCAAACCTCTATCCATGCCATATGAAAGGATGACATGTAATAATAATAAGTCATAAGAACCCTGTAACCATGAAGATTTATCATGTCTCATCCAGTCTCAGAGGTAATTTATTCTATGTTCTAGTTGAGTGGGCATGGCCCAGGAACATAGATTTAAGTTACCCTAAATTCCATGTTCCCACATGGAAGCAGTTTCATGTAATGTTTTAGTTTTACAGAACAATGAAAGTCACACATTATGGCAAATTAAAAATACATTGGTGGGTACATCAGAGAGAGGGCCACAGCAAGCTGTAGTGAGCTTTTCTATAGCCTTCTGTTGCACGAATAAAGAAAACTCAGGGCCAGATCTATGGGAAAGTCGGAGATATTAGAGAAAGTAAACACCCCAGTCAGATCTTACCCAGCTGTCTTCCAGCTTCCTCAGCCTGCCTCCTCCTGGCTTCTTCCACCCTTCTGTCTTTCTACACCTGCCTTAAATAATCTTTTTGTTCAGTTAAGGGGTGGCCCCATCACTGTCTGCCTGGGAGCCTGGAACTCCTTCTGTAAACTGAGGACCTCAACTCAGATTGGATTAAGGGCATAGGTCACCACCACTCCTGGGATATTCCCTGTGCTGGGATTAAAGGTGTGAGTTACCACTGTCTGATCCTCCTAGACTGACTGTGGGCAGATCCCTCTAATGTCTCCGAATGTTTTATTATATCCCCACAGCCTTCAGATGCTATCTGATGATATTCTTAGTTTTTGTGTTGGTGGCATGCCTGAGTGTATAAGTCTGTGTTCATGCGTGCACATACACACTCAAAGTAAAGTGTTCTTCTGTATATTACTAAAATCTGAAAAATTTTGAGCCAGATGAAGGAAGACCTTGGTTCTCCTCAGGCCATAGTCTGGTGTTAAACATTGTTAAAATAATGTTAAATAGCTGTTACTGTTAACATTTCTTTGTCTTGCTTTTCTACTAAAGGTAACTCCTTTAAGTTTATAGTATAAAAACTCTCCAATGTTTATTTTCCTGTAAGTAACCTATGCGTTTGACACAGTTGCTGTCATGGGCTCCGAATAACTGTATTTAAACCTGCAGTCATTTTTTAAAAAAATACAACTTTATATGTTGCATTGGTGTGAGGGTGTCAGTTCTGCTGGAACTGGAGTTACAGACAGTTGTAAGCTGCCATGTAGTTGCTAGGAATTGAACTCAGGACCTCTGGAAGGGCAGCATGTACACTCAACCGCTGAGCCATCTCTCCAGCTCAACCCGCAGTCATTTCTACCTCGACAGGAAAGGAGCCCTTCTCCTAGGAGAAGGGCTTCTGTGAATTGGTGCAAGGCCATGATTGGTTAAGAACTACACACTTCAGTGACTGTGATTGGTAAACAATGACTATAATGAGCCCAATATGAATGACTGGGCTGAACATTCTTTCTTGGCTGTGTAAGCAGGATGCTTAGCCTCACTTATTGATCCAACCAGAAAACAAACTTATCTTAGTCGCCATCCTATTGCTGTGAAGAGACACCACGGCCAAAGCAGCTCCTACACAAAGAAAAGGTCTTGCTTACAGTTTTAGGGATCAATCCATTGTCACCATGGCCAGGAGAATGGCAGCAGACAGGCACTGGAGCAGTAACTGAGAGCTACATCCCTTAGGCTGAGATTGAGAGAGGCTGGGTGGGCATCAAGCCCAACCCCGGTGACACTTCTGCCATTAAAGCCACACCTCTTAATCCTTCTAATATTTTCCAATGGTGCCACTCCCTGGTGATTAAATATTCAAATATATGAGTCAATGGGGGCCATTCTTTTTTGGGGGGGTTGGTGTTTTGCCTTCATATGTGCCTATGTGAAAGTGTTATATTCCCTGGAACTGGAGTTACAGACAGTTATGAGCTGCTGAGCTGGTGTTGGGAATTGAATGCAGGACCTCTGGAAGAGAAGCCAGTGCTCTTAACCCCTGAGCCATCTCTCCAGCCCATTGGGGTCCGTTTTTATTCAAACTACCATAATACTCCACCTTCCCTGTTGGCACAATCAGGCAGGATAAAGGCTTCTCCTGTATGGTTTTCTGGATGCAACTTGCATCCAACTCCTGTTAATCTACTTTTGTGCCGTCGCTACCTCCGCTCCCATTTGTCTGATGGCTAAAGAGTCTTCTGTATGACTGCTTCACTGTTGGAAAGCGGTAGAGACTTGCATGAGGTTGCTTGATCACTGAAGCAGTTCTGCCAGTAAGCAGCAGACGCTCGCACCAAAGTGACCCCAGATTCACCTGGCACCTATCCCACTGTGTCCAAAATCCTCCCAGTAGCACTCACTAGGTTGCCATGCAACTCAAGAAGCAGCTGAACAACAGGGCAAGAGCAGTCACAGCTGGGGAGATGGCTCAGTGAATAAAGTGTTAGGACCTCAGTTTAAATCCCCAGTACATACATAAAAGCTAGCCAGTCTGGGCATGGTGGTGCACACCTTTAATCGTAGCACTGAGGAGGCAGAGGCAGGTGGATCTCTGTGAGTTTGAAGTCAGCCTGCTCTAATAGCAAGCTCCCGGACAGCCGAGCTACACAGTGAGCTCCCATCTCAGCAAACAAGTGACCAAGTCCCCGCATATAGATTATACGCAACATGAACATTTTTAGTATAGTTATCTTGAATAAGTTGCCTTCCTCATTTTCCTAACAGCCTTGCTTCCTTATGGTTGCGATTTTCTCTGTCTCCGTTATGTACAGTGTATCCACTGAGCCCTGGAAACTAAGAGCCGTACTCTCCAGTAACTTCGGGCAGACCTAAGGCCCAGTGACTCAGAATCTCCAGGTTCTGAGCATGAAATACCAAGGGGCTCATTGGTGCAACCCTGCAACGACAACACTCGGGTGGTGACGGGCAGGAAGTTCGAAGCCATCTTCAGATACACAATACTGGGGTCAAGGCCATGACGGGTTGCACGAGCACCGGTATCAGCAACAGCAACACAGCACAACGCGCTCTCCCGCAGCCCGGGCTACCAATTACTGGCAGACGCCCCGCCCTTCAACCACCTCCAAACACATTACCGAGCATGCGCCGCTAGCCAGCCGACGGAAGCCGGGAAGGAAGGGGGCGGGCCGTGGCTGGCGGGCGCGGGGAAAATGGCGGCGGCGGCGGCGGCGGCGGCGAACGGGAGCGGAGGCAGCAGCGGCATGGAGGTGGATGCAGCAGGTAACGGGCTGTGCGGAGCGACTCCCGGAGTCGCCCTTGCGGACTGTCCTGAGCACTTCTCAAACCCGGGAGGAGCGACACCTCTCCCTGGATAAGTTGCGGGCAGGGATGGACGGCCCGGCTCTGCCGGTCCCCTGCTCCCGCGTCTAAGGGAGAATGAGTGGGCCCGAGCTTTCATCCGCTCCGTTTCCCTCTCGCCTTTAACAGTCCCCAGCGTGATGGCCTCCGGGGTGACTGGGAGTGTCTCCGTCGCTCTTCATCCCCTTGTGATTCTCAATATCTCAGACCACTGGATCCGCATGCGCTCCCAAGAGGGGCGGCCTATGCAGGGTGAGTGTTGTGTGTACATCTCAAGCCCTCCCCTTGGAGGTGTCCCCCCGTCTTGCACGTTAGTTCCCCGAGTCGTTGATTTCGCGCCGACCTCAAAGCCTCAGGTTATTAGGGAAGGTTTTGGATGCCTGTGCCTCACCTGGTTTTCCGTGTGCATCTCTCTCTCTCTCAGTGATTGGGGCTTTGATCGGGAAGCAGGAGGGGCGAAATATCGAAGTGATGAACTCCTTTGAGCTGCTGTCTCACACCGTGGAAGAGAAGATTATCATTGACAAAGAATATTATTACACCAAGGAGGAGCAGTGTGAGAGGGGATTAGAAGCGGGTGGGAAAGAGAAGCGGGGAGATTTTGTTGGTTGGTTGGTTTGGTTTGAAGATAAAGGGCTGGGGGTGTAGGACAGTCAGTGGGCAGAGTGCTTGCCCTAACACTCAAGAAGCCCAGAGTTCAGTCCGCAAGAGCCATAGAAACCAGGAGCTGGAGGCAGGAGGATCAGAAGTAGGTGGTTATCTTCAGCAAGTCAAGGATGAGCCATGGCAGAACAGAAAGGTGTAGTTTCTGTTCTAATGCGAGCATGTGAGGAGGGAGGGAAGAGCTGGCAAGTCATCAAAACAAAACAAAAACCCACCGGGTCCATTAAACTAAGGAAGAGTGGTTTAAAGAAATATCGTTTACTCTGGCCCCTTCTCCAGTCAAACAGGTGTTCAAGGAGCTGGAGTTTCTGGGTTGGTATACCACAGGGGGGCCACCTGACCCCTCCGACATCCACGTGCACAAGCAGGTATGCAGACCGGAATGTGTACATGTTGGGGAAGAGAGCAGAAGACTAAAGGAAGAAACGGTGACTTTTTGGGGGGGCCTTGTCTTCTTTTTCTCCAGGTATGCGAGATAATCGAGAGTCCTCTCTTTCTGAAGCTGAACCCCATGACCAAGCATACAGATGTGAGTAGTGCTGACCCTGGCTCCCCTTTGTCCTGATCATCTATTATCATTCCTGTTTTTTATCGTCACCCTCTGCTGTGATTTTCCCTGTGAGAATGCTTGAGTTGAATCCCTATGCTATTTGAAGCTATTTGCCCATCAGTTATGTGACATCAAATCTTAAGTGGCATTTTCATATGTAATGAGGGTAAAAGCTACTCCAGTAGGTTTTGGGGAGAAATGTGAGCTAAGCATGGTAATATACTTGTAATTAACCTTGACACTCAGAAGGTTGAGGCAGGAGGATTGTGAGTTTGAGGCCAGCCTGGCACGTATGTAAGTTCAAGTGCATTTGCTCTTAGTAAGAGTTGTTGTCTCCATCTGTCTTACAGCTTCCTGTCAGCGTTTTTGAGTCTGTCATCGATATAATCAACGGAGAGGTAATACCTACCCTGTGACCGTCAAATCCTACTTTTAAAAAATCTGTTTCCTGCATGCCGTGCTCATGTATGCAGTCACAGGACAACCCTGGATGTCCATCCCAACTTTCTACCTTGTTTGAGACAGGATCTCATTTGCCAGGCTGGTTGGCCTGTGAGCTTCTGGAAATTGTCTCCATTTCCCATCTCGCTGTAGGAGTGCTGGGATTACAGACAGATGCTCCCACATCTAGCAGCTTTGCCCACTAAGCCATCTACCCAGCCTGGTTTCCCCCATTCGATTTTGACTCTCCCTATGTGGGAATCCTTTGCTCTGCAGGCCACAATGCTGTTTGCTGAGCTCACTTACACACTGGCCACCGAGGAAGCTGAACGTATCGGTGTAGACCATGTGGCCCGGATGACAGCCACAGGCAGTGGGGAGAATTCCACTGGTAAGGGAGGTGAATTCTTTGGAAGTGTGGGGTGGTTATGGTCACATACCTTCATTCTTTTGTCCCGTTTCCTTGCAGTGGCTGAACACCTGATAGCTCAGCATAGTGCCATCAAGATGCTGCACAGCCGTGTCAAGCTCATTTTAGAATATGTCAAGGCCTCTGAAGCAGGTAGGACAGGTCCCTCTTTGTTACTTTTAACCGTTTTTTCTTCCCTCCTGGAGAAGTGACGGCATCCACATCAGTGCAGCCTCATTTTACCCTTAGGAGAGGTTCCCTTCAACCATGAGATCCTGCGGGAGGCCTATGCCCTCTGTCACTGTCTTCCGGTTCTCAGCACAGACAAGTTCAAGACAGACTTTTATGATGTGAGTGTTAATACCCAATGGGGAGGTGGGTTCACATCATCATTCTTGCAGGCAGGCAAGAGGTGAAACTTGGTTATCCTTGTACCTAATATGAGAGATCCCTGGGGAATTGGTTCTTTCTGTTCCCTCCCAGCAATGCAATGACGTGGGGCTCATGGCCTACCTCGGCACTATCACCAAAACGTGCAACACAATGAACCAGTTTGTGAACAAGTTCAACGTACTCTACGATCGACAAGGCATCGGCAGGCGAATGAGGGGACTGTTTTTCTGATGAGGGTTCTGGAAGGGATGATGTACAGGGCTCAGACAATTGTTCTTTGGGACTGGGCACTACATTCCCCTTAGAGAATCTGTCATCAATAAAAGAGCAGCCCCTTAGCAGCCCTTCCAGTGGCTTTGTCCTACCAGGCACCACACTGAATTCCTCAAGGCAACCTTGCTTGGAGGCAGAGTCCATTCATCAGTACTTGTCAATCACCTACCCATCTTTAATGACTTGAGGTGACGCTTTGTCTAAATAGGCACTATATGGTAGTCAGTCACAGAAATCAATGGTTGCTTTCCCAAGCCCATCTTTGTGATGTGGATAATCCATGGTCCTGAACACCGAAGAGTACTAAGGGGGAGTTGATGGATCTCTTCGTGTCTAAGCCTTAACACTTTACATGCCTGTGAAACTTCCACTTTAGCCTTTAGTTCTTGCACCAGGAGCTACTTTTCAATGTCAGCCCTCCCCTCCCCTCGCAACGCCCTCTAAGGGAGGTGGGCATTAAAAAGATGTCCACAACAGAAACAGATGAGTGGGCCTGAGACTCATCCTGGCACTGCACCTCCCAGCTTGATTAGTAAGGCTCAGCACTTCAGAGGGCTGAGAGAGGAAGTACCAGGAACTCCACAGACTCCATCTGGTCCTTGTCACACCCAATACTACATGTGGCAAGGTAGAGTGGGAGCCTCTGCAAGAACTGTAAGTTGGATAGGAGGGAGTGAATGGGTGTTATCCCATTCTCCAATGCCACCTTAACAGAAGCCAGGCCCAGACAGGAAGCAATCAGAACACTTTATTAACAATAAACAAAAAAGTGCAGCATGGGAAATGGGATCTCCTTCTGGGGCATCCAGCACAAGCTCTGGGGTGGGCAGCAGGGCCTTAAAAAGGTGGCCTTTAGACAAAAGTGATCCACGTACGAGAACTATTGACCTGCCAAACATTTAGTTCTTCATATTCATCGAGAGCTGCCTGGAATTGGGCTGGCGTGAAACCACGTGAGATGCAGCGCTGCTCAGCCTCAGAAAACCGGATGCTTCGTCCCCCTGAGACTAATTCACGGACGGTGGCAAATATCACATCTGCTGGCCTCTGGGTCCTGAAACACATGCAAACACTAACAATCAGACCAAGTCCTGAGGTCAAGCTTGTATGTTTATGAATGCAGAAGCCACAAAGCTAGTGACCAGCCCAAATGAAACACTCACCTAGCTGTTTGTCCCCTTTCACCTAGAAGGGAGTCCTTTGACATTTCCATCAACCTTATGGCTTCGTTTACATCTTCCTTTTCCACAATGTCCACCATTCGCAGACGAGCCTAAGGGGGAAGGCAGGGAAAAGATGGGGATAGGAGGGGAGGAGGGGATGAAATCAAAGATCTTCTCTAGCCTCAAGGCCGGGCAAGCCATGTTTGCCTACTCAGAAAACAAGAATGGGGACTCCTCCCTGCCCCATATCTGCAGTGTTGGGCCGGCACTGTCAGACCGAGACAAGTGCAATGCCCAGGGCAGCTTCCAGCAATTGCCCAAGTCTCCGCCTCTCAACACTGGCCAGTCCCGGTGGCTGTTCAGTTGTCCTGTGAGGGAGACCAGACCCTTCTGAACTCCACGAGGTTCCCCACTATGACGTGGAACCTTGGGAGCTCAGCGAGGGCCACTGTCAGAGAGGTTGTGTCCTGGGGGCTCGGGAAGTGCTAGCTCAGCAGTAGGTCAGGTAAGTACACTACCTGCACGAACAGCACTTTGGAGCCCCCATGACGAAGGTCCAAGAGGGAAGGACAGAGTAGAGATCTCTAAGACCATATATCTAGGACATGAGGAACTCAACAAGTCCTTCCGCCCCTCTTGGATTTAAGTAGCAAGCAGCCTTTCCCTCCATGGGTGTAGTATGTGCCCTGCTGGAGCAGCAAGTACCCACAGTGCGGTAGCACAGAGAGGACCACTATCTGCACTGTCAGCACTTTAGCCCCAGCAGCGCTGCTGGGAGGAAAGGAGGAGGCAGCCTGAGGGCCATTAAGGTGAGTTGGCAGGCAAGGGCCAGCCTTCCAGGACAGGGATACAGCACTCACCAGAGCAGTAGAAAGTCGGAGAATGGCCAGCAGGGTCCGGGCAGAGGTATAGGTGGCATCCTTACTGGCCCGGGCCTCTTGCCTCATCTCCACATATGCTGCTGTGATGTAGTCAGCCAGAGATTCAGGCACTGTGGGCTGCCTCTCTCGGCACATGGCTATGTACCGTCTGTGGGGAAAGCAGGACACAGGCATGCTTTATAGATTCCCTACTTAATATTCTATGCAGGCAGGAGACAGCTATTTGCTTGGGCATCACTGAGGGACTTCTCCAAACAGGGCTACCAGTGCTCAAAAAACTTCCAACTTTTCAAGAAAATGATTGACATTTGCAAAAGCAACACAAATGCACCACATTGGGATGACCTAGCCCACCTGAACTTGTCACAGAGAAGACCAAGTAAAAAGAATTTAGAAATTCTGTCTCTGAGATGCCCTGAGTCACATCTATGCTGAAGGAGAAGACAAGGCCAAAAGCTGTACCTGCCTCACCCCAGGACAAGATGACGGTGAGGAAGGTTCTTATGCACGGGGAAGGGGGTAATTTTTGGAGACATTCCCAAAAGATCTCTAAAGAACCTATTTCCACAGTAGCTAGGATTATAGCCCGCTGCCCCATCACCCCAAACTTTGTGGCTAGGCTACCAAGTGAGAGACCTGGGCTCACTCCCTACCCTACCTCATAAGCTTCATGTCCAAAGGTTCAAACTGGGTAGGAGGCTGGCGACTGTGCTGGTGGACATAGGTGATGTGCTGGGCCAACCTGGAGAGAACACAGGCAACATTCTGATGAGCTAGAGACCCTGAGGTTCTGACTCAGGACCCCCTTCTTAGCCCTACCTCTCCTCTATATCATGGCAGACAGACCTCCCAGGAAACCCTCAACATCTCAGCCCCAACTTCCCATCTTCCTAGGAAGTGTGGACAAAGAATAGGTTTGATATGTCCATGCACACAAGTTGAGTGGCTTTCTGACTTTACTCCCCTTCCCTAAACCACTAAAACAGGCTGTCTCTATGGTTATTGTACTTCATTCACCGGAGGTCATTGTCTCGGTCAGGCCGGTCCTGGATCAGCCAGAGAAGGTCGAATCGGGAAAGCAGAGCAGCAGGAAGCTGTATGTTTTGCTCCAAACTGCGGCGGGGGTTATATCGCCCATAGGCAGGGTTGGCAGCGGCCAGAATAGAACATCGGGCATTGAGTGTGGTGAGAATTCCTGCCTTGGCAATGGAGATGGTTTGCTGCTCCATTACTTCATGGATGGCTGTGCGGTCAGCTTCGGCCATTTTGTCAAACTCATCAATGCAGCACACGCCCTGGTCAGCCAGCACCAGGGCACCACCCTCTAAGGTCAGCTCCCCACTCACAGAGTCTCTCAGCACAGCTGCTGTGAGCCCCACTCCAGAGGAGCCCCGGCCTGTAGTGTACTGAGCTGCAAAGAGAAATAGCTGACTGTTAAGACAGGAACTGCTCTCCCAGGTCTTAGAGTTTCAAACACTAAGCCCTATCCTTGTCCACACTCACTTCGGGGGGCCAGACGATCAATATAGGACAGGAGCTGAGATTTGGCCACACCGGGATCTCCCATAAGGCAGATGTGGATGTTTCCTGGAAAATGGAAAGGAAGCCTAAGTGCCATGCTCAAGCCAGCTGTCTGCCAACAGGGAAGACACCATACTATTTCTTCTAAGATGGTGACAACCATGAAGCCAAGTCTCCAACTCTTAACTGTCCTTTACAGAAAACTTTTCACCCTCCCAAGCAACCCCAAAGCCCTCTCTTGCCCTTCTTACCCCTGATCTTCATGCCTTGAGGAGACTGGTCTACACCACCCACTAGGAGCAGCAACAATGCTTTCTTCACATCTTCATGCCCATAGATCTCCGGAGCAATAGAAGCAGCCAGCTTTTCATAGAAATCCTCCTCTGCAAACAGTTAGAGTCATGGCATTTACCTCAGGACAAAAGCTAGGATAAACGCCACTACCCGCTGTCCTCGTGGCCCCTTACCTGCAATCTGTTTCAGTTCTTCCCTGCTCAGCTCTCCAGCCCCAGCTACATCATTCTCACTCTTTGTCATCTTCACAATCCGGTGCGCTTCCAGGAACGTTTCTGACAGTAAACCCTGGGCAGAAGAATGGCTTCCCTGTAAGCTGTCCATCACCAGAACACCTAAGAGGTTTCTGGGTTTTTTTTTTGAACAACCAAAAGTTCCAACTTGCTGGTTTTACTATTCTATGGGAGTGAAGAGTTAAGTGGGTAGATGAGGCAGAAAAGAAATTATTTCTTCACTTCAAAATCCCCTCACCTGTGCCATCTGTTGGAACCCCGTACGCAGGACTGGCAAGAAGATACCAGTAACACTGACATGGTCACCAGGCTGGGCAGTCCTTGTGTTCTCTCCTTGTAAAACCACTGTGATGCTACGAGGGATGTTTCCCACAGGAACTTGATCACTCTAGGGGACAGAACATGGGGCACGTGAAATCAGGACAAGTGGAAAAGTGAGGCAGACAGGGACCTGACTGACAAACATCAGCCCAGTGGCCCATTTTATGGTAAGCCTCAACCAGCCCAACCTAGAAGGCTCCAGGAGAAGCTGAGCTCTTAACCCCTCCCCCCCAACTCAACTAGAAAATTTCAATTAAATCATTTCTCGACTTTCTGCCTAAAAGCAAGCATAAATGACTGCAGGAGTCATACCCCCCAACTCACATGTTCTTGAATCTTCATTTCTTGGAATTTAATAAATTTGGAACCACGAGTCTGCAGGTATAGCCGCCCTCCTGAGCGGTTGGTTTGGCACTCCTGGCTGGGGCACATGATCAGAGGCATGAAGGTAGGGGACTGAATCTAGACAAGAGAAAGGACACAGGAAATCAAAAGCCTCTTACAATCACCACAGGACTAATTACTCCTGAGAGAGACATTCTGAAAATGTAAGAGCCCCTGAAATAATCTCAATTAAGCAGAAACACTGATAAAAAAAAAACAACCAGAGAGATCAGATCACTAACAAATGAAAAATGAATCCCGCAGCCATTTTTTCGCAATAGAGAAAATGAGATTTTAATCAGTAGAACAATTATTTATTTCAAGAACAATGAATCCAGACAAGCATTTTATTGTTCCCTACTGTATACATACCGGCTGGTAAGTCTCTGCCCCACACTGATCACAAGTATATGTGGCCACCACCATCCGGGGCTTGACTTCAGAGACACGAGTGACAATTCCACGCACAGTTACCAATTTCCCCACAGAATCAGCCCGTACTTCTCGGATTACTCGAGGCTTGCCACTACTTGGGCCTTGGAAATATAGCTCACTAAGAGAAGGGAACAGTTTGTCAGCAAGACCCAGAGAACAAGTCCCTGACCTTACCCACAAAGACACTTACAATCTACGCATAAGCTCGGGGGGATACTGGTTTTGAGGGTTCCGGGCTGCCCCAGGGTCTCTGCTCCGCTGCTCCATCATCAGTCGATGCTCAATGTAAACATCCAGGACATCTTTATTCACCACCTAAAGAAGACAGGGAAAGTTGAGGGCGGGAAGATAAAGGGCATGGAAGGCACTAGGCAGAAGAGCTCAGAAATCAGCAACCCACCTCCTTCTCCTTGTACTCAGGCAGAAGCTCTTGTACAACATCAGCAAACAACTTGGAGTAGCGCTTGGCATTCTCGCAAATTGAGTCGACCAACTCAGGGTCATCTTCAGCTATATCATCTAGGTCCACGTACAACGCCACTTGTTCCCGATGAGCCAGATGAACCTGAGGCAAGGAAAAAAGTCATACTTTAGGGTCAAGTTTACCTCACCTACAAAAGCTCATCATAGTCACTGGCCATCATCCTAAGAGGAAAGAACATAGTAGAGGTACTTTTCGACTCTGGAGAGAACTTCCTGACTTCTAAAAGATCTTTGTTTTAACAAACACGGTGTTATACCCACACCAGGCAATTGCTCTGCCAAAATAGTCAGCCTAGCATGGCGATGTGCATGTAATCCCAGCACTGATGCACAGAGAAGAGGACCGGGAACTCAAAGCCAACCCCAGCTATTTAACTATATAAGATGTCCTTAAAGCCACCCTGAGCCACACAAACACTGTCTCTAAAAACCAAGCCAGGAATGGGAGAGATGGCTCAACAGTTAGGCACTTGCCACCTAGCCCTAAGAACAGAGTTTGATCCCCAGAATCCACATGGTGGGAAAATGGACCCCCACAAGTTGTCCACTGGACTTCCACACATGCTATGGCATGCCCATGTGAGCCCACACATACACAAAAGCATAATTTAAACAGTTAAGAAAACAACGAAACTTCCTACAAAACAATAAAACAAGCCATTCACTGATAACCATACCTGCTGTAACAAGGTAGGCACGCTGTACAAGTTCTTACATGCCACCCCCAACTTCCCATAACCAACCTTGGGACTTACCAATTGGGTCCCATACTTGAACTGCTTCTTTCCAAGTTCATCATCATAATAAAACTCTTGCAGGAACTTCCTAACTTTTTCTACAAAGAAATGGAAAATGGAAAAACGAATCTTTGGGGGCAGTGAGGTGTAAAGACCACTGCTGGTAAGCCCAACGATCAGGGTTCAATCCCTGGGGCCCACCCACAAGCTGTAAGAAGAATCCCAAGGGTGTCTAACACCAACGTGTAAGCCGTGATATACTCGTGCAGCACACACGCGTAAAGTATTTCGGGCAATTTTCCTTTCCGATTCTTCAAATCCTTAATGGAAACCTAAGAAACCCACTTTCACTTAAGACTCAGTAGTTAAACGAACACTCAAAACGAGCCTACCTAGTTCTCCCCAAAGTAGGCAGCATTCCTTTTCATAAGTCTGCTTTTACCTGAGGAAGAATACAGGTCCCCGGGCAGTCATTAAGTCTTACCCCAACCTTCCCAAGAGAATTTCACTCACTGCCTTAGTTAGGAATCTGTTCCTTCAACGATCTCAGCTAGCACACAATCGACTTCCAAGACTTTTCGTTACGCCGCACAACTCTTTTTCTTCTTCTCCCGCCAGGACGTCCACCATTAGGCCTCCTCTGCACCCCACACCCCGCTCCCGCCACCGCTTCCGCTCTTAGTAAACAAAGAAGCACATGGGCCCGGATTCCAGCCGCCTCACAGCCTAGGATTCCTCCGCCCGAGGCGGGTGGCCGTGCGGCGATTGGCCAGCACGCCAAAGGGCCACTCGAGTCCCCTTCACTGCCACCTCTCGCCGCCGGCCGCTCAGCCTCCCGACACCAGACACGCCTCCACCCACGGCAGCTACCCCCGAGCCCGCGGCGCGGATGGACACTGTTTACACACGACACTCCCTCCGATGGAGTAGCGCCACTTCCGTCCGCCTCTACTTCCGCTTGGAGGGCGGCCCAAAACAACCAATCCCGTTGCGTAGCGTCCCGTCAAGCCCCGCCTCCGAACTCCGGCGCGTCTCGAGTGGACGCGGGAATTCTCAAGCGCCCAAAAATGCAGAAGCAGGCCCGGGACACCGGGGCCACAGGGCACATCCCGGAGGCCCCACGTCACCCCGTGTCTCTCCGGAGTGCCTCTCTGTGGCCTCCGCTCGGTCCCTCTGCTTCACAACCACATCGCTTCTTCCAAGCAGGGCTGCTTCCGTCCCGATGCCCGCCACGCAGTCCGCCCCAAAGGCACTGACCCCAGCTCTCCCCGAGACTCCAGCTCCCCTCAACAGGTGTAGGTGGAGAAGTTTCCCTCGAAGAGCGCCGCTCCCAGCCCTATAGCGTCTCACCTTTCTCGATCGCGTAGTCCTTGAGCGCCATCGCTGCGGGGACCGTGCGACACGAACTGGCGAGCTGAGAAGTCTCCGGGTAGGTACAGAAGGTACGCGCAGCGCGATGTAGCCGACCAACCGAAATTGGCGCGAAACGTCCCCACCCACGTGACCCGTGCCGCTGAGTACGAGCCAATCAGAGGGGGGCCCCTAGTTGCTGCCGGCACCCAACTTTAACCAATCACTGGGCGAGTATCGGTTGAGTGACAGGGGGCGAAGGGGCGGGCCAGAGGGAGATCGCGGGGCCCTGGCGGGTTGGGCACCGGGTTTCCCGCGGTTCAAAATTACTGCTCGCCAGTGTGGGTGTGGGAGGAGTGTTTCTTAAAGCGCCAGCCTCCGTGTGTCCTTTTGTTCCGCGACCGCAGGGCGGGGTGGGTTCAACTTTCACGGTCTTCTCGTCCGTCTCCAGAACCGCCATGATTTCCCAGTTCTTCATTCTGTCCTCCAAGGGGGACCCGCTCATCTACAAAGACTGTATCCTTGACCCGCGGAGTGGAGTAGCTGGTAGAAATCGAGCCCAGAGCCCTTCTTTACTGCCTGCTCCTTAACTATCCTTCCAGTCCGCGGGGACAGTGGCGGTCGTGATGTGGCCGAGCTGTTTTACCGGAAGCTGACGGGGCTGCCTGGAGGCGAGTCCCCGGTTGTCATGGTAACCACTTGTGGCGGGCGAGCAGGGCTTTAGGACTGTGGAGTCTGGTGGGTGCCTCACCTCTCCCTTGATAAGGAAGCTTCCAGGGAGGAGAGGGGATACATTTCTCCAAGTAAGTGTATTGAGTGTTATCTAGATGTCAGAAACGGAGACTTGCACCCCCATGTCTTGGTTACACGTTAGGTCAGGTCTTTCAGAGGTCTCAGGGATCGCCCACTGTCACACTACCGACCCCAGGGTGCCATGTTGAGGGTTACATTACTGCAATTCTTGTCTTTTAATGCCTCTCTCCCCAACTCCGCCTTAGTATCACGATGATCGTCATTTCATTCACATCAGACATAGTGGTCTCTATTTGGTGGCCACAACTTTAGAAAACGTCTCTCCTTTCAGCCTCCTGGAGCTGCTTTCCCGGTGAGTGGGGCTGGGACAGGCACCGAAGGAGGGCATGTGAGTTTATTCACACACACTCAACTGTGTTTTCTTAGGTTAGCCACGCTCTTGGGTGACTACTGTGGCTCACTCAGCGAGGGAACCATTTCACGGAATGTGGCTCTTGTCTACGAACTCCTGGATGAAGTGCTGGTAAAGCCCAAAGTCTTCCCTCTTTTACAAAAACTTATTTACTCACTTTCACGTGTGTGTATATATGTGGTTGCCCACGCCACTGCACATGTGTGGAGTTAGAGGACAGCTTGCTGGAGACAGTTTTCTGTATTGTCTGGATCCGTGGGATTAAAACTCAGGTTAGCTGGCGTGGTACCAAGCATCTTTACCAGCTGAGCCATCTCACAGGATCTCTCTTTTTTTTCTGTCAGATGATCTCGGGTATTGGTTCTTAACTTCTACCTTGTTCAAGACAAAGTCCTTTGCTAGTCATGGTGGTGCATGTTTTTAAGATACCAGCACCCAGAAGCAGATGTGTGTGGGCCAAATCAATCACTTTGATTTTGAGGCAAGCCTGGTCCATTTAAAGAGTTTGAGGCCAGCCAGAGGCACATGCTTGTCTGAAAAGAAAATTGGAAAAAGAAGCCAGGTGCACTGGTAAGGGAGAGGCAGGTGAATCTCGGAGTTCAAGGCCAGTCTGATCTACAGGGTGAGCTCCAGAACAGCTGATACTACAGAGAAACCCTGTCTTGAAAAACAGGGAGATTGGGGGGAGGGAAGAAAAGATAAAAAAGCAAGGTCTCTGTTCTCCAGTTGCACATGCACTAATCTAGTCTGCAGACTTCCTGGATTCTCCTGTTTCCATGCTCCCATCTCCCACTGAGACCCCTGGAATTATAGATGCTTCATGTCCAGCTTTTTTCACTTGAGTTTTGGGGATTGAGTTCAAGTCCTCACGAGTGCTCAACATGCCTTTTGCCCACTGAACCATCTCCCCAGCCCGAGGGACTTCCCTGTCTTGTTCCTTGCTACCCTGAAGACATGTCCTCTTTTCTATTGGAGAGTTTTGTGGTAGGGGACTAAATCCACTCCATTTCACTCTTTCTGTCCATTAGGATTATGGCTACGTGCAAACTACGTCCACGGAAATGTTGCGGAACTTCATCCAAACCGAAGCTGTGGTCAGCAAGCCCTTCAGCCTCTTTGACCTCAGCAGCGTTGGGCTGGTCAGTAGCAGGGAAAAAGGAGGGGCCAGGAGGGTTGCCTCTGAGCATCCAAGCTGAGGATTGTTGCCTTGGGTGCTTTACAGTTTGGGGCAGAGACACAGCAAAACAGAGTGGCCCCAAGCAGTGCTGCCAGTCGCCCAGTGTTGTCCAGTCGCTCTGACCAGGTGGGTGAGACTAGAGTTGATTTTTGGTTTTTTGTTGTTCTGATACCACAGAGTTCAAAAATTTGGCTTTTCACTCCTTTTGACATGCTATTCCTTCTTATCCCTGGATTCCTATCCCAGGGCTCAACTTCAACTACCCTGTTTGTTCTACCGCCTCTTTTATTCATATATGTGTGCAGTGTGGGCCAAAGGACTAGACCTTTGATGTCATCCTCAGGAATGCCATTCACTTTCTTTGAGACAGGATCTTTCATTAGCCTGGGGTTCTCTGACTAGGCTGAGCTGGCTGGCCTATCAGGGAGCCTCAGGGATCTGTGCATATTCTCCCTACTGTAGGTATTTTAGGCTTGCATCCCCACACTTAGCTAGACAGAGGCTCACCCAGTAACCCAGGTTGGCCTTGAACTCATGGCAGTCCTCCTGCCCCAGCTTCCCAAGCACTGGGATTACAGGCAGGTGTCACTATGCCTGGCATTGTTTGTCCATTTTAGAACAGGTTTTCAGCCTCCACAACTCACATCCTCTTTCTTAGAGCCTGAAGAATGAAGTGTTTTTAGATGTGGTCGAGAGACTGTCTGTCCTGATTGCAGCTAATGTAAGTCTGGGTTCTCACCCCTGGAGTTGAAGGGAAACAGTACTGAGAAGGCAGAGTCTTAACTTCCTTCCACCTCCAGGGCTCGTTGTTGAAGGTGGATGTCCAAGGAGAGCTACGGCTCAAGAGCTTCCTTCCTAGCGGTTCTGGTGAGGACCTATGGTTACATGTGGTACAGGCTTCCTGGTGATGTGTGCAGTGGTTTAGATGCCCTTTCTCATGACCTTTCCTCCCTCAGAGATGTACATTGGCTTGACAGAAGAATTTTGTGTGGGAAAGTCAGAACTGAGAGGTAAGGGAAATAGGATTTTTTTCCTCCTAAAATATCATGCAGAGATGTTGGTAATTTCTCTTCTGAACACAGGTTGGAAAAGCCATCTTCTTCTCTTTGTAGGTTATGGGCCAGGAATTCGAGTTGATGAGGTGTCATTCCATAGCTCTGTCAATCTAGATGAGTTTGAGTCTCATCGAATCCTCCGCCTGCAGCCACCTCAGGGCGAGGTCAGTTTCAGGGTGGTCTGGTGTATTCCAGCCACCAGAGGGGAGGGAGGCAGTACCAGTGCATGATGGCGCTGACCTGTTCCTCTCTGGCCTCAGCTGACTGTGATGAGATACCAACTCTCCGATGACCTCCCCTCACCACTCCCTTTCCGGCTCTTTCCCTCTGTGCAATGGGACCGAGGCTCAGGCCGGTGAGATTCGTTTCTGGAAGGGTTAGCGTTAATATGGAAAGGTGGGACCCAGATCGGACAAACACTGGCTAGTATTGTTGGGATGGGTCTTAGCCCTTTTCCTTCTAAGGACATAAGTTACACAGCCTCCCATGGAGGCCCCGGGTAAGCAGTGACGGGATGTAAGTAATTGTATGCCACCTTTTCCAGGCTCCAGATTTACCTGAAGTTACGATGTGACCTGCCTCCAAAGAGGTAAAGAGTTGGGGCTGTCAAATTGGGCATGGTGGCACACACTTACAGTCCAAGCCCTTGGGAGACCAATCTCAAATACATAGGAGGTTTGAGGTCAAGTTAGGTCCCATTAAACTGTCTCAAAAAAAAAAAAAAAACAAAGTACAAAAAAAGAGTGGTGGTTACTCAAGGCCAGGTTCAACTGTACAGGACAGGAAACAGGGCCAAGGGCCTACTAATTCTTCCAGGAGATGAGTCCACTAAAGCTCTAGGGTGGCATGTGCCTGTAATCCCAGCAGTTGGGAGGCTGAGGCAGGAGAATCACCAGTTTGAAGCCAGTCTGGGCTTCACAGTGAGGCCCGATCTCAAAACAAACCAGTGTTTGCATCCACCAACTTTAAACTCCACTTGAGTCAGAGGTTGTGACAACTGGGAAAGGGTTAGCGGAGGGAATGCATCTGTGCCGAGCTCCTGTTAAGCAGGAGCTGAGGATGTAGACCGACATGTAGAATGCTTGCTTAGTGTCCACAAAGCCTGGATTTGATCCTTAGCATCACACAAAGTGTAGTGGTGCATACCTGTAATCCTAGCACTGAAGAAAAGAGAATCAGAAGTTCAGAGTCATCGTCCTCCACTGCATACTGTCTCAAGAACAGGGCAAACAGGGTAAGACACTGCCACCCTGGGGCTCACTCCTCTTTTTCTCTTTGCAGCCAAGCTCTCAACATCCATCTGCACCTTCCCCTGCCTCGAGGGGTAGTCAGGTCAGCCTGCTTGCTGGGAGGACTCCCTGGGTAGAGCCTCTGCTCTACCAAGGAAGTAGCCACTTAGTTCGGCATCTTCCCTGTCCACCCTCTAGCTTGTCTCAGGAATTGAGCAGCCCAGATCAGAAGGCAGAGCTGGTAGAAGGAGCCCTCCATTGGGACCTGCCCCGGGTACAAGGAGGCTCTCAACTCTCAGGCCTTTTCCAGGTATGCATTTTCTGTTCTCACACATCTTCAGCAACAGCCCAGTCCTGGTACCAGATAACTGTCCTACCCTCACACCTTCTGCTTTACTTACAGATGGATGTCCCTGGCTCACAAGGGCCTCCCAGCCATGGGCCCTCCCCGTCAGCGCCCCCATTGGGGCTGGGTCCTGCCAGCCTCTCCTTTGAACTCCCTCGGCACACATGCTCTGGCCTTCAGGTGCGCTTCCTCAGGCTGTCCTTTAGCGCCTGTGGTAGTGCCAACCCTCACAAGTGGGTGCGACATCTGAGCCACAGCAACGCCTATGTGATTCGGATTTGAAGCTCCCCAAGCAGGGTATGGACAGCAAAGTCAGCAGGCAGTTGAAAAGGAAGAGGGCATTTTCTTTCTTGTGGCTTTGGATCTGGACAGGAAGATTGCACGAACTCACCCTTTCTGCTGTATGTGGCGCAGGGAGGCTCTCAAACTTACAAATCCAACTTTTATTCCGAGGAACTTCCTGTACAGTATCTAAAAAGAAAGTCACTGGGAAAACAGCCTCCTCCCTCCTCCCTCACGCGTTCTTTGTGCACGTAGGAATCTGAGGTCACAGAGCAGGTTGAGGGGAGCCAGGTCCAGTAGGCTGGGAGCCATTAGCCTTTGGAGTCCCTGGAGCTGGAGGGGGGCTGTCCCCAGTTTCCTGCTTCCCCCCACAGAGGGCACTGCCCCCAAGCGGGGATGGTGAAGAAGATGGAGGAGGGACTGGAGAAGGATGAGAAGGGGGACCTCCTTTGCCTTCCCCTGCTGGGGGAAGGGAGACCACAATGTATTTCTGGACACTGCCAGGACCAGCGGGGGCTGTGCTTGGGGGTGCAGTGGAGGCAGTGGAGACCAGCTTGACGATGGGCTGCACACTGGGAACTGTGGTGGTGACAGGAGAGGTAGTGGTAGATCCTGAGCCAGGAGCTGAGGTGCTGAGGGACAGGACCTGGAAGAGAAAGGAAGGCAGCGGGACTGTGGCCAGTGTGGTGTCTGCCTCATACCTGGAAGGCCCGGGGTCATGTCCTTGCTTCCCTCTGCTCCCATGTTCCGGTGCAGATCCAGGAGACTGCTGCTAGCTCAGGAGGGATTAGGCCTCCACTTGGAGGCTTTCCCAGGTGCTCCTCACACCCCTCACCCTGGCTCCCATACCTGCTGGGTCGATGAGGCACTGGAAGCTGAGGACATTACGATAAACTTGGTTGGAGGAGGAGAGGGTTGTGGAGGGGCAGCAGCTCTAGCAGACACCAGTGTCTGGACAGGCAAGGCGATGGAGCCAGGGACCTTCAGTAAGCCAGGGGTTCGAGGCCCTGGCTGAGGGGCCTGTGAGAGGGTCAGTGTGGGCCGAGGCTATGAAGAGAGACCGGAAGAAAATGTCAGCATTGAAGGCAGACCTGGGTTGTGCTTGCTCTTAGCAATTCGTTTAGAGTAGGAGTGGGGTCAGGCTCCTTGAGGCTGCTGGCTGTGGCAAGTCCTGCCCCAAACCTATATACACCTCCCTCAGCAGCTGACCTGTGTGATGGTGAGTGTGGTCCTGTTGACCTGCTGAGCTTGTAGAGCAGCCTGGGCCCTGGCCTTCACCACATGAGAGCAGAGAAGAGGCCCAAGGGACCCAAATTCTCCTCTGTAGGCATCCTGATTGTCAGGTGGAGGGCGCAGCTTTGCCAGTACCGGGGCACAGTGTTTCTGCAGAGAGGGGAAAGTGAGGGCTAGTACTCGGCAGCAAATGTGAGAGCTCACCCACTGCTACAGTTCCTCCCTAAGGAATGCATCTGGGTGTGGTGCTTCACTCTTCCCAGCTTCATGTTGAAGCAGGAGGATCATTGAGTTCTAGGCCTACTAAGAGAACTTCAGGCCAGCCTGAGCAGACGGAATTTCTCAAAATGGGGGGAGAGGGTGAAGAAGAGGGAGGGCCAAAGGAGATAGCTCAGTGGTAGAGTGCTTTGAAAACGTGCATGTAGCCCTAGGTTCAAATCCCAGCCGCACAGACAAAAAAGGAATGGTGGTCTGAAGAGGTAGCTCAGAGGTTTAGAGCACTTGCTCTTCCAGATGTTGGTTGCTTATAACCACCTGGAATTCCAGTTACAGATTTGTTTCCTTCCTCTGGCTTTTGTGGGCACCTGTACGCACAGTGTACATTTATACAAACATACAAAAATGTTTTAAAAATAAAGAATGATTTCAGGGTGTGCGCTGGTACGATGCTGTAGTCTCAACACTCAAGAAAGCAGAGGCAGCAGGATTGCAACAGGGCCAGCCTGATCTACTTCACAAAAACCAAAGTCTTCCATACAGATAGGCTGGTATGAACAGGATTGCTCTATCTAGTGATGACATGAATGAGGTCTTCGTGTGACTTGTGTAGGGTGAGACAGAAGCAGGGTGAGGGCAGTGCAGTCCAGAAGTTAGTGACTGCTAAAGCCTCCATTTCTGTGCCTAGCTTTCCATGTGCACCACAGTGCTGGCCTCTGAAGAGTAAGCCTTAAGATGTGCCTCGTGCTTGCTAAACAATGTAGCCATGTTTGTGGGAGCTGGGAGGAAGGGAAGGGTATATATAGTGGGACTCTTCACCAGGAGAAGGCTCTGCACATGATCTGCTCCAATGCGGTCAATGTTGCTCAGCACAGGCCCGTCCAGGACACTGCGGATCCGTTCCCCTTCCTGCTGCAGCCTTGGCAGGATCAACGTCTTAATCACCTGGTGCAAAAGAAGGGGAGAAGCAAAACAGGAAAGTCCCCAGGTCTCTCCCACCCACACATAAGCCCCTCCCAGCCCTTCCCCTGGGCACTGACGTCATGTCCCAACTCTGCCAGGCCTGCAATGGAGCCATATCGAGTTGTCCATGGAGTCTTCTCATCTACCCAGCTCTGCAGAGAAAGAAAAGCCCAGATGAAAGGGTTTGAAAGGCTAGCTGCTAAACCAGGCCTGGTGGTTCACGCCTGTAATCCTGGCACAGAGAAGGTAGACAGGAAGAGGACAAGTTCAAAGCTCCCAGGCAGGAGTGCCTCATGCCTTTAATCCCAACACTTGGGAGGCAGAGGCCGGGTGATCTCTTTGAGTTTGAGGTCAGCCTGGTTTCAAAAGAGTGAGTTCCAGGACTACACAGAGAAACAGTCTCAAAAAACAAACAAAAAAGGTTCAAAGCCATCTTCAGTTAGAGTTTAATTTAGGGTTATTGCCTGGGGTCCATGATACCGTTTCAAAAAAAAAGACTAGTTGCTAAGGACTGACATCACCTATAAACACTTACTTATAAGCATTAAGACAGAGGTCCAAGTCCCTTGGACCCAATCTCCCTGGCTCCAGTCTCTGCCCCATGTTCTGGATATCTTTCTACTGCCAGATGGGTGAGCTCTTTCCTGGGGATAACCCTGAAGGGGTGATTTGCATCACCGGATACATTTTTAGCACTCACCTTGGTAAAGGTCTTGGTGATCCGGGACTGGATGTTGTTTGTGGTTGTGCTGAAGTGCTTACAGATCTGGGCCACTAGACGAGCAGCAAAGTCCCGGAGTGCCCAGTGATTGTCCACATCAGGCCGCAGGCACAGCTGTCTGCTCACAATGCAGGTCATTACTGCTGGAATCAGCTCGTGCACCTGAGGGAGACCAGACAAGATCAACCAGTTCTGATAACATACCTGACCTAGGATTTGGTCAGCAGAAAGGGCCTCGACCTTGGGAAACACAGGAGATAGTCCAGAGTACTCACATATTTCTCTAGATAGAGCGTGGGGTTGTCCATCAGGGCCTTCACCATGCGCATCAGGTAGATGAGCAAGGCCAAGTTATTTTGGACTACATTTACTCGAACCTAGAAGGAAAATTGGTGGTGGTGGGGAATGCAGAGACCTCCCCTCAGATGGACACCCCTTGCCACCTCCCTTCCATGGAGCCTCATCCTGGGTCTGTCCTTTCCCAGTTCTCTCACCCCCTCAGAGATGAAAGTACTAAACCGTGGTAGCATCTGATAGAGCCCCGGGTCCGTGGCAATGCTCTGCAGAGCTTCCTGTTGAAGGAGACAATGAGTCAGGCAAGACTGTTTATTAAGGGAAAACTACCAGTGCTCCAGGATTCTCCCTCTGTGTGAAAGCAGGCCAGCGGGCAGGCTTACCGCTCTCTTGGCCTCACAGGATCCCACGCAGGCTTCTGTGATCTCCTTGTAATAGAGCTGCTGTTCCACAGACAGCTCATGGATGCTGCGGGGCTTCAAGCGGAAAGGGGCTCCCTCCAGCAAGGGAGGTGCTTTCTTCTCTTTTCCTGTGTGAATTGGGGAGACAGGCTTGAAAAAGAAAGCTCAGGCTGGGGAGACAGCTCAGTAAAGTGTTTGCCTTATAAACACAAGGATCTGAGTTCAATGCCTAGAACCCATACTAAAAAGAAAAAAAAAAAAAAATACAAGGCCAAGATGGAGGTGGAGACAGGAGGATTCCTGGGGCTTGGCTGGTCAGCCTAGCCTAACTGTAAACTTCCAGGCCGTTGAGACCCTGCCTCAAAAAAGGAAAACAAAAAACAACAACAAACACCCAAGGTATACTACAAGACTACATATGAGGACTAATAACTAAGATGATCTGATGATCCTCTGGTCACACACACGTACACACGTGTATACATACATGCACCAAAAAAGCAAGCTCCAAAAGAAGCTTCTGTACAGGACAAACACTCAGTGCAACACGTAGCCCTTCTCTAGGCTTCTAGGCCTTTCTAGGGTTCCTTTGTCCCTGGCTTCACCCACTTCACTGAGCTTTGGGATAAAGAGTTAGAAGAGGCCTGGCCTGGATCCTGACCTTTGCCGTCAGCTGCAGCTGCCCCTTGGCCTTTGCCTTTCAGGGGTCCATCTTCTTCTTGGCCTGGCTTTGCCGACTTCAGGGGTTCTGTGGCCTCCGCCTTCTGCTGCTCTTTGGGTGCTGTGGGGAAGTGATTACAAGCAGGAGTGACGAGTAGGTAGGAGGAGCCCCACAGGACCAGGGATGAGGGAGGAGATTAGGAGGCTTGGCTCTGGGCATGGAAGATATTACCTGGGGGTGGATTCTCTGGTATAGCCGGCTGGCAGCCTTCAATGCTCAGCCAGTGCGCTGTAAGGAAGGTGTCAACCTGGGTTACTGGGCATGCGCTTGGGGGAGTCACCCCATATGAAGGAATACACTCCTTCCTTCTTGCCATTCACCAGGGCTCTCACACTGGATGTTTCTTTGCTCTTGTAGCTCCTTCCAATCGCGTGCCTCCTCCCCCTCCTCCCTGTGCACCCAGCTCTACCCTCCCCCCACCTTTGAGGCAGACATCCAGAGGCACCCGAGGCAGAGGGGTGTTGATGATGTCACTCAGGTCCACTTCCTTCTCCTCGTAGAAGTAGAGCTCCCGGCCCCCACCCGAGGCAAAGCGGAAAGGGATGAATTCCTGAGCATGGAAGCCATACAGCGGCTGCATTGGGAGAGACAGAGGAAGGCATGAGAAATCGCCAAGACCCTGTCTCCCCATTCTGAAGCCACCTATCCCCTTTGTCCCTCCAGGTCACCTCCACATTCTTTAACTTCAAGGCATAGTCAATGTCACTGGTAGTGAGCTTCTGTCGTTTCCCCATGTGCATGAACTTCAAAGCATCCTAGGGGTTGGGAGAAGAGATGTTAACCTAAGACCTTGAGGAATATAGCTCAGTGAGTAGAGCACTTGGTAGCATCCATAGGGAAGTGGGTTCAATGCCTAGCATCACATAAACAGCATGGTAGTGCAGCCTGCAATCCCAGGAGTGGGAAGCGGAGGCAGGAAGACCAGAGGTTCAAGGTTATCATCCTCAGTTACGTGGTCCGTTGGCACTTAAACACAAAGCAAGGCTGGGCAGAAGGGTTACCTGGGCAATCTCCTTGATGCGGTAGCTGACCTCATCTGTTAGCAGCTGGCAAGTCTCCTCCTGAATCTGAGCAATGCCCATAGATTCTGCCACCACCTTCATGGACTCGGAGGGCAACACGGTATTGCTGAGTTTCAGCTTCTTCTCTTCGGCCATGCTGGAATTCCAACTCCTGTCCCTGGAAGGATGCTACTCCAGGGTGGAGAGAAGGAGCCACTGGTATTGGGATGGGGCAAGATAAAAAGAAAAACAATTCAAAGCCTAAACCTGAGTTCTCTTTCTACACGCTTCAACTTCAGCTCACCTTCAAAGCAATGTTATCACTCAGCAACTTGGTTTGTCCTTTTATTTATTTATTTATTTATTTGGACACAGATGCTCACTATATAGCCCAGACACTTCTAATTCCAGCTTTCTGCCTCTGCCTTTCTTCTCTTCTTTAAAAATTTTATTTATTTTTGGTTTTTCGAGACGGTTTCTCTGTGTAAGTGTTGGCTGTCCTGGAACTCACTTTGTAGACCAGGTTGTCTTTGAACTCAGAGATCCACCTGCCTCTGCTTCCCAAGTGCTGGGATTCACCACACCCTGTTTCCTCTTCTGCTTTTCAAGTACTGGGATTTACGAACACGCACTGCTGTGACTAGTGACAATTTGTTTTGTTTTGTCTTACTTTGGGGGACAGGATTTCTATAGCCTAGCCTAGTTTCAAACTCTGTAACAAAGGATAGACTTGCCTCTGAATCTTTTTGCCTTTACCCTCCTTATGGTGGGATTATATACATGCACCTCCACATCCAGTTTTTGTGGTACTGGAGATGGAACCTAGGACTTTGTGTCTGCTAGGCAAATACTTTTAGCAATTAAGCTACATCTCCACACTAGTTTTTTTCTTTTTTTTCCTACAACGCAGGGTTTCTCAGTGTAGTCCCAGCTTACGTGGAACTTGCTCTGTAAACCAGGCTGGCCTCAAACTCAGAGATCTACCTGCCTTTGCCTCCTGGGTGCTGGGATTAAAGGTGTGGGCCATCATCACCTTTTTTTTTTTTTTTGGTCCCTGTTGAAGTAGGGCCTCTTATAGCCCAGGCTGGGCTCCTACTCCATAAATAGCCAAGGATGAACCTCAATTCCGGATACTGCTATTGATACCTCCCAGGTGCTGGGATTACAGGCATGTGTCACCACCATCACAACTCATTCCTATCTGGACCCCTGAATCAAATCCACCAGGTAAGGGCTGCAGGATATGCTCAGTGGTAGAGTACTTGGCATGCACAACGGCCTGGGTTTGATTTGGGCACTGTTTCAGAATGAACCAAGCAGCCCAACCAGATCCTTTTTGGCTGAGGTGACCATCACCTGTCACCTGTTGAACTCTAGAAGCCCCTGGAAAAGGTGTTTCTGTTTCCATCTGAGCCTCCCTGTACTTACTTCTTAAAACCAAAGTGCTGCTGTCAAAAATATAGATTACCGTTTATTTCTTTGCTCTAATGGTTCCCCTTTTGCCATAAAACCCTTTCGAAGCCCTCCCTTTATAAAATGTCTCTGTCCAGATATTGGGGCTAACACTTCTAATTTCAATGGACTGGCTTGATTATCACAGCAGGATATGTTCCAGAGTGAGATCCTACATAG
This sequence comes from Phyllotis vaccarum, assembly GCA_033318265.1. NCBI lineage: Eukaryota > Metazoa > Chordata > Mammalia > Rodentia > Cricetidae > Phyllotis > Phyllotis vaccarum. The sequence goes on along the minus strand of JARWLC010000017.1, from coordinate 67,477,675 downwards.
TGTACTCTGGAGGCTGAAGTAGGAAAGCAGTGAGTTTGAGGCCAGCCTGGGCTATGCTGTAAATTCCTGTCTAAAGTGGGTTTTTCCCCTTTTCTTTCTCTCATCCTACCTCTGGTCACCTATCCTTCCTTCTTCCACTTTATTCTGTCACACCATGCTCCTTGCTGTCTGTCCTTTAAATCTGACAGGTTTTATAACCTTTGCTGTTCTTGTCCCCCCAAGTGAGTTTGGCTCCTCGACCCCATCCCCCTCTCTTTAGGGACAGGGTCTCACGTAGCCTAAGCTGGCCTCAAATTCACTAAGTAAATAACACTGACCTTAACTCCTAGTGTATATGTGCACACATATACATATATATGTAAAGATATTATGTATATGGATGTATGTTTATATACATACATAATCTCACTCTAGATTAAATCGAAGGCCTTCTACATCTTAAACAACCCCTCTACAACTGGGTTTCAGTAAGTTGTGGAGGCTTGTCTGGAACTTAACTCTGTAGCCTTGAATTGAGAAGCTCCTGCCTTTTACAGCTGTGCAGCACCAAGTCTAGCTATCATCTCTTGTTTATCATCCTGACCTTACCAATGGAAAGGAATATGTCTGTGATGTTCACTGACCTATTTGGTGCCTAGATTGGTACCTGGGACATCATTAAAATAAGTGAATTTTAAGTCTTAAAGGTGTAAGTGTTCTATAAATACTTGCTATAACAGTTACCAAAATGAAATGACACAGACTCAAGCTTAGAGTTTACTCTGTGGTCAAAAGCAAAGGAGCTTGCCTGGTACCGGACATAGGAGGGTCAACCTCAAAAGTGTTCAGAACTGAGTGCCAGGGAGACAGGGAAAGAGGCCAAAGGGCACTGGTTCTTTTCAAGCCATCCCAGGTCTTCTCAGACTTTTGTTAAACCTTGTCTACAGGGAATACAATTATTCAGCACATACTCTGTACCTGGTGTCAGGTATACAAGAAGTAGTCGTGTCCCAGTCCCCTGCGGTCCCCTCTGCCACTAAGGGCTCATAAAACACTCTTAACAGCCTCGGGAGCGTCCCAGATCAGTGGAAGCGACAGGAAGACTTCTCAGAGGACGGATAACTTGAGCTAGACCTGTGCACCATTTTCCTCAGAAGAGAACTGATTCGAAGACTTCCCCGGGGCTGCGCTACAGGAGGTTCACAATCCACTACATCTCCCCGACATCCTTCCAGTGCAAACACGCACGGAGTCCCCACGAGCACCGACACACAACCAACCGGCCTCTTCCCAGTTCTCACACGGGCCCTTTCAAAGGGTCTCCTCCCGGATACACCTCACACCTTCCCCCGCCAGCCAAGCACTGGGAGCAGTAAAAGCCTCTCACCGCTGCCAAAGCGCCGCTCACCCGGCGCTCGGCGCCATCTTGGCCCCGCCCCCTGGCCGGAGTAGGTCCTGGCAGAAGCCGCGAGCCTGTTATTTCTCTTCCCTAGGTCAAAATAGACCATGTCGTCTCACGGCCTTAAATTATGTAAAAATTACATTATACGTGTGCGTGTGAGGATAATATTATTCGCTTCAGTTACTTCAATCTGTGTCTTCACTACCCAGCTGCCAGGACCTCCAGGAGGCGCCACAAAATTGAGGCGGGGAATCCCAGAGCCAGGACGCTCCACCCACTTTCGGTCTAGCTCTGAGCATGCGCTGACGTTCCACGATGGATTTTTTTTTTTTTTTTTTTTTTTAAACTCGTGGCCCGTTGCGTCCAAATTTAAAGGGCCCGCTGCCTTCCAGAAGTTAGTCCGAAGGGGCACGGTGGTTGTGTGTCCGTGTGGACCGCGTTCTGTCATGGGGCCTGTGCGATTGGGAATACTGCTTTTCATCCTGGCCGCGTACAGTGCTTGGGCTGAGACGACCAAAGAGGAGGAAGATGACACGGAACGTCTGCCCAGCAAATGCGAAGGTATACAAAAGGAGCTGTTCTCATTTGCATCTGTCTGTCCCACCTTCTTGCCTCTCTGACTCTCGGCTGAATCAAATAGATTAAGATAAATGACTCACTCGACCATTTTGAAAGACGTTCTTTTAGAGCTTGGTAACTCTTGAATGGGAACAAGGGAGGGATCAGGGTTAGGGTGACACTACATTTCCCAGGCGGCATTCAGAAGGAGATCGGTTTTTCTTGCGGACTCGAGCCCCAGTGGATTGTGGGAACTGTAGTTTGAGAATCTGTAAAGCTGCTAAAGTTGTCCCTACCGAGCATCTTCCTCCCTGCGTTAACCACCAGACCTAAATCTGGATAACCTGCATTGGGTGGGGTGTTAGGTTCACATTCTCTAGACATCCTGTGTCCCGCCCTGGCATAGACGCTTGCAAATTACAGCCCTGGTGACCCCCTTCAGGGGTTTAAAGGTGAGTAAGTCGGTAGTTGAAGCTCATAAACAAATGGAGACACCACACCACTTAGAAGTTGCTTATTCGTGTGAGGCTTTGCAGTTGAAATGTATTGTAGGGATTTTACAAGTGTATTAGTGAATGCCTACCCCCCCCCCCCGACTGGGAGGGAGCCAGGCCACTGAATACCCTGTGATTCCCTGGTTTGTTGCCTTTCTGACATTTACGTTTTCTTTGGATCCCTTCTCTTCACCTTACACCTGACTGCATTTTCTGACTGCAAAAAACATTGTTATACATGACTTGACTCTAATCTTTTACCTCTTTTTGCACCTCTGCCTCACTCTTTTCATGGGATTTGTCTTTTTATTTTTGATGACAGGGCTTCTGTGTAGTTCTGGCTACCTTGGAACTATCAGAGATCTGTCTCCTCTGCGCCACCACCACCACCTGATTCTTCTTTCTGTATTTGATAAAAACCTCCTTTGGACTCCTGGCTTGCCTCTCTCACCTGCTGCATCTTAAGTCCCTGGAGGAAAAGGGAGTACCCATGTATCTGAGGTTGTGGCACGGTGTTTAGTTTGCCACATCTATGGGAGACTTTTCTTTTGAGAACGGAGCCCACTGTGTGCTGGGAAAAAGTGTTTATTCTTACAGTAGAATTACAGTAGAATAAGTGACCTTTGAATTTAGGTCGCATTTTCTGGTGACATTAAGCTCTTTGCTTTTTTTAAAAAAAATTACATTTATTTCGTGTATGTATGTGTCATAGTGTAGTGTGGAGGTCAAAGAATAAAATGGAGGAGTTGGTTCTCCCCTTCCACTATGTGGATCCTCCGGGTTTGGCAGTGGCTTCCTTTCCCTGCCGAGCCATCAGTCCTGGAAACAGGTTTCCTGACTGTAACCCTAGAGTACTGCCACTGTATCATCATTTATGTACCAGTCCCAAACTATACTATAAGTGTTTGATGATGGGGTTTATGCTGTTGGTACTCTCGTATACATAGAGAAGTAGCTCAATAATAATGTCAGACACCACGTACTTACACAGTGCTGACTATATGCCAGACACGACTCTAGGGGTTTTACATATATTGATGGACTTAAATCTTCATCGTCACCTCTATAAGGGACCCAGTCTGATCTGCGTTTTAGAGATGAAGAAATTGAGACACAGCCAGCCAAGTGTCACACAGCTACTGAGATTAAGTCAGAATCCTCTTCTGGCCATTCGGGCTCCAGATCGGATGCTTCTATGCCATGCTGCCTTGGGTCATGGGCAGAACAACGCTGGTGTGGACACCCGTCTTCATCCCCTTGGGTATCTCCTTCCTATCAGTGTGTAAACTGCTGAGCATGGAGCTGCAGGAGGAGCTGAGTCGCACTGGCCGGTCTCGAGAAGTGCTGGAGCTGGGACAGGTGCTGGACACAGGCAAGAGGAAGAGACACGTGCCTTACAGCCTTTCGTGAGTCTACGTGCTTACCCACCTTCTAACCAACCAGAGGAGCTGCCTGGTCCCTGAAACATCAATGGGTCTTTTTTTTCTTTGCTCCCGCAGTGAGACAAGGCTGGAAGAGGCTTTGGAGAATTTATGTGAGCGGATCCTGGATTACACTGTTCACGCTGAGCGCAAGGGCTCATTGAGATATGCCAAGGTCAGGCATCCGAGGAAGGGCCCTATTGGTTTCCTTTTTGCCTCAAAAGCTTTTCACATGCCCTTGTATGTTCATGTGTGTGTGTGTGTGTGTGTGTGAGAGAGAGAGAGAGAGAGAGAGAGAGTATAGAGAGACCAGAGAACAACTTTAGGTGTTTCTCCCTAGGAACCATCCACCTAGTTTTGGTTTTCCATAATAATTATTTCATGTGTGAGCATGTGTCACAACACACTCCTAAGGTCAGAGGTCAACTTGCGTGAGTTAGTTCTCTCTACCATGTGGGTGCTTGGTGGGAAGCACCTTTATCCATTGAGACATCCTGCCATACTCATCTAGGTTTTTTTTTTTGTTTTTTCTCCTCTGTGTAACAGTCCTGGCTATCCTCAAACTCCCTTTGTAGACCAGGCTGGCTCAAACTCAGAGATCCACCTGCCTCTGCCTCCCAGGTGCAGGGATCAAAGGCTTGTGCCATCAGACCCAGCTGCTACATTGGTTTTTGAGACAGGATTTCACTGATTTACTGACTTTCCAGGCAGGCTAGCTGGCTACCCAGAGAACCCCAGAATCTCCCTATCTGTCATTCCCCAGTGCCGTGATTAAGCCCATGCCACCATGCCCTCCCACCTTTTTAAATATGGATTCTGGGGACTGAACTAAGGTCCTCAAGCATTTTACCGCCTCAGCTCTTGCCCCATCCCAGGACCCTGTTTCTCAGAAGCAGAGACCTATATCATCTAAGATCCTCAATGAGTATTTGCCAGTCTGTCCCCCTATTCTGGCCAGACTCCCGCCACAGAGTCTCCGGCAGCTGATGTCAACAGGGAGATGGTGGATTAGACTAATACCACATTTTCCATCTCTCAGGGTCAGAGTCAGACCATGGCAACACTGAAAGGCCTCGTACAGAAGGGAGTCAAAGTGGATCTGGGAATCCCTTTGGAGCTCTGGGACGAGCCCAGCGTGGAGGTCACATTCCTCAAGAAGCAGGTAGGATGGGACGTTGCTCTGTCCAGGGGGTGAGAAGAGCTAATAAATCCTAGGACTTGATGTAGCAGGTGTCTACCTCTGAGCAGGGAGAAGGCGGAGAGTGAGGACCGTGCCATTTAATAAGGCAGGCCCTTGTATAAAGTATATTGTGAGGCTAATATCTAGCACTGGGCATCTACTACGTCCTGGGTTCTGGGCCAAATACTGCTCCCTGTTTAACTCTCATGTCACAGACGTCATCACCAGCTCCCACTTTACAGGCCAGAATTTGGGACATACTTAGTTTTTGAGACAGGGTTACAGGTGGTCTGGGCTGGTCTGTAACTCATTATGCTGTTGAGAATGAGCCTGAATGTACAACCCTTCTGCCTCGACCTCCCAGCTGGGATTATAGGCGTTTGCCACATAGCAGAGTAGCTACCCTAGGTATTAGATGGTAAGAGATCCTGCTCAATGATGAAGAGAAGAATCTTGAAAGGCAGGCAATGGAGAAGGAAGGTAGGGAAAGCAGAGGTTTCCCAAAGCCCGCTGAGCGGATCCCCTTCTTCACCAGTGTGAGACGATGCTGGAGGAATTTGAAGATGTTGTAGGAGACTGGTACTTCCACCACCAGGAGCAGCCCCTACAGCACTTTCTCTGTGAAGGTCATGTGCTTCCAGCCTCTGAAACTGGTAAGTGCAGAGGCCCAAGCCTCTCCTCTCCCAGCTTCCCCTAGCCCCAGTGTTAGCACTGAGACTGTTTTCTCTGGGTCTACCTAGCTTGTCTACAGGAAACCTGGACTGGAAAGGAGAAGATCACTGATGGGCATGAGAAGGCAGAGGAAGAGGAAACCTCAGACAATCCCAAGCATGACCCAGAGGATCTTTGAACCTCCAGGAGGGGTCATGGAGAGATTTCTAAAATCACTCTCCCTTCCCCATCCCAAGGCTTCTAACAGTCCTTTTCCTATAATCTCAGGCATGGTCCTGGGGACCCAGAATGGCAACATGAGAGGAGGGAAAGGTAGAGAGAAGCTTTGCCTTCAGAGATTGCCCAAATGTGTGTGGTGGTGGTGGTGAAGCTTTTCTCTATACTTACTAGCCCTTGCCTGCACACCAATTGGTCAGTAATGGTATGAACTGTGGGAAAGTCACTTAGACCCTTTGAAGAGGCCAGAGGAGGGCTACAGATGTAGTTCAATTGGTAGAGAATGTCTGTCTAGGGTGGACAGTGATGAGTTGGACCACATAAAACCTGACGTGTTGGCAAAACCCTGTATCTCAGCATTTGAGAAATGGAGGCAGAAATATCAGAAGTTCAAAGCCATCATTCAGCCACGTGGCAGTTCAAGACCAAGCAGAGCTACATGAGACCCTGTCTTAAATAAGAAGCCAAAAAGGGTGGCTCACCAACCTACATACGCAGCCTGCAAACATGAGGCTGTATGCCCTCAGTCTGTGATCAGGAACAGGGCACTGGGAAAGAGGGGAGCAGTGCTGATAGGTGGGGTAGACATGTGGCCTATTAAATATTTTACAGGTGTGATATTTTCTATATTGCTATTAAACCTTTTTCTATATGAATCGGCTGAGCCCCATTGCAAACACGCACACGTTATCGATGAGGGAGAAAACAGTGGATCCTTTGCCCTGCCTTCTATCAACAACTAACGGTGTTTATAATTTCGCAAAAGTACTGGCAGGGGTCGGGGAAGTTTATAATCCTAGCACTTGGGAAGTGATGGCGAAGAAAAGCATTTAACGTCTTCCTCAGCTATGTAACAAGTTCGGGACCGTTCTAGGCTACACGAGACCCTGTATCGGAAAACAGAAAAGAACAAACCCTTGAAATTTATACGACACACGGTGTAAACTGCACAGAGTTTAAACAACGTGGCCAGCGTTTCAGCCCGCTAGGGCACGTACGGGAGCCTGTAAAGAGCAAAATTCCTCCCGACTTTTTTTTTTTTTTTTCCTCCTCCAAGTTAAAAAAAGGAAGATGTAAGAACAACAGTTTAGCTTCAAAGTAGACACGGGCTAGGATGAAAGAGGAAAAGATATCCTTAAAACGCCGGTGGGTGAAAACCTACCATCTACAAGTTAAACGCGACCCGGGAGGTCGCTTGCAGAGGCCGATTGGGCGATACCATCTTAGGCGTGGGGGGAGGAGGGAGGGCGGTACCACGCTAAGAGCGGCGGGGCTTGCAGGAACCCGGAGGTACCGGGCAGCCGTCCGTGCCTGGTTATGGTTCTTCCCTCTGCCATGAGTGGTCCTGTGCGGACTGAGCCGTTGCACGGCGAGACCCCTCTGCTGGCGTCCGGCGACTCCTACTCGGTGGTGGTTCTGCTGCGGGGCTACGCGGAACCGCAGGGGCCGGGCGACGCGGTGCGCGCAGATGGCACCGTCACCCTCGTCCTGCCCGGGGCCTGGAGCTCGGGTTCCAGCCCCCCGATGGCCCGGTCCGCAGACGGCGACGCGAAGACTGCCCTGGAGGACGCAGCGCGTGGCCCCATCCTCGTGGACACCGGGGGTCCCTGGGCTCGGGAGGCGTTGCTGGAAGCCCTGGCTAGGCAGGGGGTGGCTCCCGGAGACGTGACTCTGGTTGTGGGCACCCACGGGCACTCGGATCATATCGGGAACCTAGGGCTGTTTCCCCGGGCGGCTCTGTTAGTGTCCCATGACTTCTGCCTTCCCGGGGGCGTCTATCTGCCTCATGGGCTGTGTGATGTGCAGCCCTTGATATTGGGTCCTGGACTGCAGGTGTGGGCCACGCCGGGCCACGGAGGACAGCGGGACGTGAGCGTCGTAGTGGAGGGCACCAGCATGGGCATCGTGGTGGTGGCTGGCGATGTGTTCGAGCGCCTTGGGGACGAGGGCTCCTGGCAGGCCTTGAGCGAAGACCCGATAGCTCAGGAGCGGAGCCGGGAGAAGATCCTGGCTGTGGCTGATGTGGTGGTGCCTGGCCACGGAGCCCCCTTTCGGGTGGTCAGGGAAGCAGTCAAGAGTTCGGAGGATTTGGTTCGCGAGGACAAGGAGGTCGCTTAACTGGACTCCACTGGAGCCCGCGAGACCCAGAAAACAACAGTCAGAGCAAGCAAGGCTTGTTACGTTCAGCCTTGCCAGGAGGCCGCTTCCAAAGAGGACCGAATGGATGACATCAGTCAGCTCTATCACTGTCTGCGATCTAAGTAGGTCAAAGAACTGGCTCAGCTCTGCATCCTCTATCTCAGTAAAATGCAGAGAAACATTAAATATTTATTTGGGATGTGTGTGTCCATGAAGGACTGAAGGCAACTTGAACAGGTTGGTTCTCTCCACCCTGTGGGTCCCCGGGATTAAGTTCAGGTCGTCAGGGTTTGGCTTGGTGGCAGGTACTTTTATCTACTGAGCTATCTTGATGAATATTCTTCTTAAAAATCTTCCAAAATACTAATAAAGACCGAAAGAGATACCGTCCTGATGTAAATGCAAACTACTGATTGCAGTAACCGTTGGGATTGTAACCAGAAGCTGCAAAGAGATGAACACTGTGGCCAATGACTTGTTTCCCCCAGGATGCACGCTGGTGTGAAGGTGCCAGGCACAGAGATGTGATGACCGCTCAGTCACCTGCCTCTTTTTTTTTTATTTTTATTTTTTTAATAGTCTTCTTGTACCTTGGCTTCGAAACTGAGGCTGTCCTTGAACTCCTGCTTCTCCTGCTTTCACCTTCTGAATAACTAAAATTACAGAATTACAAGCCCGTGCAGCCCCACCTGGCTTTCACCTGACTTTTAGTTCATTCACTTCTTCATTGAATTCCCTCGGTGGATAATTAACACCTGTAATGTCTCAAGCACTGATGTAGGTCGTGTGTGAGCAAACGACAGATTCCCCGCCTCACACAGAAGTCACACTCTATTCAGGAGACAGATGAGTAACCATAATAGTAGTAGCAACCAAGTAATTATAGGTTGTGGCTTGCACTCTGTATTCAGGATGAGGATAGACAGCAGCAGGGCTGGGAGAGGCTGCTTGATAATTGTGAGGTTAGGAAAAGCCTCTGAACGATGTTAACTTCTTTGTTTTTTACACTCACTTATTATTTTGCGGGGTGTACGTGCACCCATTCCAGCCATGGCTTATGCATGCACGTCGAGAAAAGTTGCAGGAATTGGATCTCTCCTTCAACTATAGAGAACCTGTTGTAGGGTCAAACTCAGGCTTGACAGCAAGCACCTTTATCAGCTGAGCCATCTCTCAGGCTTCCCAGCTTTTGTTTTAGAATTGGGTCTTTGGTAACCCAGCCCGACCTTGAACTTGCCTTACCGCTGAAGTTGACCGATCCTCTTGTCTCTACCTTTGAAATGCAGATGAGTACTTGCTGGAATGGCAGATGAAAGTTACTCAGCATAGCTAATTTCTTTTGTTTTTTTTGACACCACCTTGCTCCGTAGCCCAGGCTCCTCTAGAATTCACTGTAAACCCAGCCGGCCTCAACAGGGTATCTGTGGCAGCAGAACAGTAGATGTAATTCTCCGAGCCACAAGAAGTTGACCCATTTGAGCAGCAAGAAGACCCCTGGGGCCTGGGGAAGTAACTCAAGTACATGCCTAGCATGTACAAAGGACCCAGTTCAATTTCCAGCGTGATGGACATCTATAAGCCTAGTATTTGGGAAGTGGAGACAGGAGATTCAGAAGTGTAAGGTCATTCTCAGCTACAGAGAAAGTGGGAAGCCAGCTTGGGCTACATGAAACCTAGCCTCAAAAATAAATAAGACTTGTGGGCTGGACTGTAAAGGTATCGGGGAAATTGGCAAGGAATGAGGGTTCACTCTGGCAAGCCTGGAAATCATTGTCACATGGAAGCCACTGGCTTAGAAGCAGGCTCTAACAGCATATTTTCAAATCTCTCTTTTAAGGCTCTGTGGCTCATTCTCCAATCCTAGCACTCGGGAAGTAGAGGCAGGAGGATCGGGAGCTGCATGGTGAGTTTGAGGCCAGCCTGGACCAGGTCTCAAACAAAGAAGTAGAACACAAATAACTACTTTATCTGAGTGGAGAAGACCTTAGTTTGGAGCAAGAACCGGAAGGATCAGGTAGACTGATAAGTGTTAGACCAGTGCTCCTCAACTTCTTTGAGAGTGTCGAATGACATTTTCACAGGGGTTGCCCTAGACCATCAGTAAACACATTTACATTATGACTCATAAATAATTTTATGGTTGGGGGAGTCACTACAGCATGAGGGTATTAAAGGAAGATGGAGAACCACTGTCCTAGAGTGAGAGAAGTTAGTGGCACTTGCCTTAATTCTAGAAGTTTTACCCTGGCTGTGATTCTTCTATTGTGCTCCAAACCACCCCCAGACCCTTTGTCAACTTCCCTGCCTGGAGGTCATTTCTTAAGTGTCCACAAAGGCCACTGGGAGGCCAACAAAGGCAGCTGGAGTATGAACCAGATTTATAACTGGTAATAGCCAGTTTGATCTCCATAAGAGTATTGAGATTCCCAGGACAGCAGGGCCATCACAGCTGTGTGGATCCCTCCCAGCCACCACACAAAGAGGGACAGACGGAAAGTGATAAATTGGTCCCCTAGCCAGGCTCTTCAGCTACCTGGCTGCAGAGTGAAGGGAGGCTGTGAGGATATCTTTCAAATTTAATAAAAACCAGCCTGGAATATCAGGAGGACAGAGCCATCTTTTCCAGTCTTTATTTTGTTTTGAGACAGTTTTTCTGTATAACAGCCCTGGCTGTCCTGGGACTTATTTGAAGACCAGGCTGGCCTCGAACTCACAGGATCCTCCTGCCTCTGCCTTTCAAGTGCTGGAACTGCATGCACCACCACACTGCCTGCCTGGGAGCCTGGAACTCCTTTTCTGTAAACTAAACTGGCTTCAAACTCAGATTTGCTGGGATTAAGGGCGTACCGTCACTACTCCTGGATATTCCCTGTGCTGGGATTAAAGTGAGTTACCACTGCCTGATCCTCCTAGACTGACTGTGGGTAGATCCCTCTGATATCTCAGACTGGTTTTTATTTGAGACATATCCCCACAGGAGGCCGTTGATACTCAGAGAAAGTACTGGAGCCAAGTAGCCTTGCAGTGTAGCACTGTGCCCCAAACCTCACAGACATCAGGGACGTCGGCCTGGTAAATGACCTGCAGACCTGCTGGCCCCAATGCTGTTGGGAGCAGGAGAGTATGGATGAGGGGTTAAGATGGGGTTATACTTCCTCCTCTTACAGGTCAAGGGAGGGTCTGGAGAGGTGGCTCAGCAGTTAAAAGCTTGTCCTGGCATTGCAGAGACCTTGAATTCCATCCCCATCAGTCATGTCCGTGGCTGACAACTATGTCAGTTGGGATATGACACCTCTGGTCATTACTGGTACACACACACACTTTTAATTGTGTGTGTGTGTGTGTGTGTGTGTGTGTGTGTGTGTGTGTGTGTTTATGTATAGCTCTGGCTGTCCTGGAACTCAATCTGTAGACCAGGCTGGCCTCGAACTCAGAGATCAGCTGCCTCTGCCTCCTAAATGCTGGAATTAAAGGCGTGCACCTCCATCATCCAGCAAAGCAAATCTTTTAAGAATCTGAGAGGGTCTGAGCCATGCCTTTAATCTCAGCACTAGGGAGACAGAGGGATATCACAAGACCTACCTGGCATACAAAGTGAGTTCAAGGCCAGCATGGGCCACTTAGCAAGACTCATCTCAAAACAGAAAGTAGGAAGAGCGGTGGGGATGGAGCTCAGTGGTAGACGTTTGCTTAGTATGTATGTGCTAGGTCCTAGGTTCAGTCCTCAGTGCTGTAAAAGCACAAAGAAAAACTAAACCAGTCCAGCCTCTCTCTCAAACTTTAAATATGTTGTGTGGTGTTTGCTCAAACACCTGCACGAACCAAGACAGCCACCAGAGGGCAGTCTTTCTTAACTGTTCCCTGCCAGACCTGCTTTCCCACCTAGGAGAAACCCACCTCTTACACCGCCTTTTCCTAGGCTTAGCAGGTGTGTTGGGGTTCTCTCCCTCCCTCCCTCCCTCCCTCCCTCCCTCCCTCTCCCCTTTCCTGGAGGACTTTGTAGGAATGACTTACAGATTGCAGTCCAGCTAATCCAACACGGGTTAGCTGCGAATGGGAAGTCCAAGGATCTAGTATCTGTCCAGTCCCAAGAGGCTGAGAGTCTCAGCTGGTCTCCTGTATGGGCCCCTGTAGGCTCTAGTGACTGAAGGAATGGATGCGCTCATGTGACCAGGTGAGGACAAGCAGGTGAAAAACAAGCCCACCCTCCTCCCACTGTTTATAGACACTTCCAGCAGAGGGTGTGGCCCAGATAAAAGGCGAGCCTTCCAGCTCAAGATCTGGACTGAAGGCTAGCTGTCTTGCCTCAAGGTCCAGATCATAAGTGTGCTCTCCGTTTCTGGTTATAGCTCATTCCAGTAATAGTCAAGTTGACAACCAAGAATAGCCATCATAGCAGGGAGAGGCACTTTTTTAAAAGATTTTTTTATTATTATTAATTTTTTTTTCTTCTTTGCTTTTTTGAGACAGGGTTTCCTGTGTAGTCCTGGGTGTCCAGAACTCACTTTGTAGACCAGGCCAGAATGGTCTGGAACTCGCCAAGATCCGCCTGCTTCTGCCTCCCGAGTACAGGGATTAAGGGGGGCACCACCACCACCCAGCTACTTGTTTATTTTCTAAAGATTTATTATTTGTGTGTGTGTGTGCGCGCGCCACTGCCCATGGAAGCCAGAAGAGGTGTTGGGGCCTCTGGCTTGGGAATTGCAGCTGGTTGTGAACAGAAAGATGTGGATGCTGGGAATAGAATGGGAGTCCCCGGCAAGAGCAGCAGACTTGCTCCTAACAGCCATGCTCTCTCCAGCTTTATTATTATTAAAGGTAAGGTCCTACTTTGTAGCCCCGACTAGCCTAGGACTCATCCTGTAGACCAGGCTGGCTTCAAACTCACGGATTCATCTGACTCTTGTTTCCTGAGTTCTAAGATTATTAAAGATGTGGATCACCATGTCCATCTGCCTATTTTTATTTTTAAATTATGTGGATCTGTGTGTGAGTGCAGGTTCCTGAGAAGGAGGGCAGCCGTGAGCCACCTGATGAGAGTGTGTCTCACAAACACTAAGTACTGAGCCATCTCTCCACCCCAGAACAAGTATATTTACACACAGAAAGCAGAAGACTAACACTTAGGTGTAATTAGACTTTTCTGGAGGGATTGTCAGCTCCCCGGTAATGACATGGAGACTTACTATTATTAAACCTCAGCCGATAGCTTAGGCTAGTTCCTAACTAGTTTTTATAACTTAATCTAACCCATTTCTATGAATCTATGTGCTCCCACATGGCTTGTGGCTATTCTCCTGCTGCATGATCTGCGTCTCCCTGCATTTTAGCCCTCCTTCTTCCCAGCATCCTCTGTGCTCCAAAAATCCTGCCTAGCTATTGGTTGTTCCGCTGGCACATCTTCACAGCGTACAAAAAGATGATTCCACAACTCTCAGGGAGCACCCAGATGAAAGGGAGAGTCAAGGGTTGGTGACGTAAATCAGCTGTAGAGCTCTTGTCCAGAGTAAGCAAGGCCCTGGGGTTCAATCTCTCGCAGCAGAAGGAAAAGGGGGAGGGGCTTAGAAATAAAGCAGACAGAACCAGCTTGGACTAACTATATAGTGAGTTCCAAGCGATTCTGGGATATATAGAAGATCCTGTCTCAAGACATTCAAATAAGGAAATATCCGCATAACTCAAACCATGTGGCAGGGATGGGAGGGAGAGCTCAGTGGTTAGAGGCACCGGCTACTCTTACCTGGGACAGAGTTTGATTCCCAGCACTCAAGTTGGATGGCTTGAATAACTCTAACTCCAGCTCCAAGGGATCCAACACCCTCTTCTGGCCTCCGTGGGTATAGCACACACACACACACACACACACACACACACACACAGAATGGGGAGGGAGGGAGAGAGAGAGAAATAGAAAGAAAGGAATCCAATGTAAGGATCTCTAACATTTATCTCTCAGGTTTCTAACTCTGTCACCTGACTAAATCTTCAACTCCCTCATTAACCCTTACCTCAAAGCACAAATAATAGGTGACAATGTGCACACTGCCAGCAAATTGATAACATCGGATGAAACCAAGGCCATTGCAAAGGAGGCACTCAGATGTCTCTGCACTCACAAGAGTCCCAAATAAAGTTCCCCAGGAGGAAAGACTTGATAGACACATCAACAAGTAAGACCCAGTGCACGGAGTGTGAAATAGCAGATATTACCTTCACTCTGACCTTTGAGATCCGTACTAGAGGAATTAAATCCCTAAATGTTAGATTTACTGTGTCATCTCATGGGGTTAGCATAGATTATGATGTATTTGTTTTTATGGGGGATTCTAGGCAAGTGTTCTACCACTGAGCCACACCCCCAGCCCCTCACTGGGGGGATTCTATGCAGCCTTAAATAAAAGTTGTTTTGGACTTTGTCTTTATGACTGAAATTTCAGTTTCTCTTTTATATCACACCATAAAAGATATGAGTCATTTGATCTTGGAAAGGTGTGTGGGAATGGTTTACCTCCCAGCAATGTTCAAGAACACATGTTTTTATTCTGACAATTTTTCTTTAGTTCAGAAGGATGTGGCATTTCACTCTTTGGATATTCCCTTCACTGTCTCAAAGTTAGGCGATCAGCCATCTGTAGACAAGGCAGACACTTTGAGGTAAATGTGCCTGGGTCTGTAAATGAAGTGGAGACAAATCTGCTTCCAGGGTCAACTACTGGGTGACCTCAAACAGCACATGACAATTTGTCATGGTTTGCATGAGAAATGTCCCCCCATAGACTGATATTTGAACACTTGATCCCCAGTGGATGGTACTGTTTAGGGGGAAATGTTATAGTCCCTTTAGGACAGTGGTTTTCAACTTTCCTAATGCTGTGACCCTTTAATACAGTTCCTCATGTTATGGTGACCCCCCCAACCATAAAATTATTTTCATTGATACTTCATAGCTAATTTTTCTACTGTTATGAATCGTAATGTAAATATCTGATATTTCTGATGGTTTTAGATGACCACGTTGCTTGACTCCCCCAAAAGGGGTTGCGACCCACAAGCTGAGAACCACTGCTTTAGGAGATGCTGGAGGAAATCCATTACTAGGGGAGGGCTTAGAGATTTATAGCTTCAGCCCATTTCCAATTTAATCTCTATTTCCAGATGTAATTTCTCAGCTTCCTGGTCCTGCGTCCATGCCTGCAGCTTTGCGCCCAGCAGAGTCTCTCCTCTGTAGACTCTTTCCATGAGATGCTTTTATCACAGAGAAAGGAAAGAAACCAACACACAAGGGACTGGCTGTTTATTTTCGGGTCAATTTACAAGCTAGTGCCGCGGGAGAGGGAGGAAAGGCCTCCATGAGATCGAGCTGTAAGGCGTTTTCTCAATTAGTCAAGAGGGGAGAGTGCAGCTCATCATGGATGGTGCCATCCCTGGGCTGGTGGGTCCTGGGTTTTATAAGAAAGCAGGCTGAGCAAGTCAGGGGAAGCAAGCCAGTAAACAGCATCCTCTATGGTTTCTGCATCAGCTCCTGCCTCTAGGATCCTGCCCTGTTAGAATTCCTGTCCCGACTTCCATGATGGACAGCAATGTAGAAGTGGAAGCTGAATAAACTCTCTTCCCTAACTTGCCTTCTGTTCTGGCTTTCATGCTGTTTCATCACAGCAGTAGAAACCCTGACAAAGATCACAAGTATAATGTACATTATTCTAGACAGGCTTTATACTCTTAAGTCACAATGCTTCAGCCTCCTAAATGCTGAGATTATGAGAATATGCTGTCCCCCAATGTGGAATACTACAATTTTAAAGATTATTTTTTTATATGTATGAGTGCTTTGCCTGCATGTATGTTATGTGCATCATGTGTATACACGATGCCCACAGAGTTCAGAAGAGGACACTGGGTTCCCTCGCACTGATGTTAGATTGTGAGCCACCACCATGCGGGTACTGGGGATCTGTTCTAGATCATCTGCAAGAGCAGCAAGTGCTCTTAACCACTGAGCCATCTTCCCAGCCCCTTGTTTAGTTTGAGTTTTGATACAGAGTCTCACTCTATAGCCAAGGTGTCCCAAACTTACCATGTAGCCTAGGCTGCCTCTGTCCTTTGCTAATCTACCTATGTCTGCCTCCCAAGTATTTGGATTTCAGGTGTGAGCTACTATTTCTAAATAAGCTGGTTTTTTTTTCATTTATTATGTGTGTGTATCAAGATGCATGTATGTGTACCGGTCAGAGATCAACTTTCAGAAATCATTTCTCTCTTTCCACCAGGCGGAGCCCAGGGATTGAACTCAAGATCACACGTCTTGGTGGCAAATGCCTTGTTGAGATATTTTGTACCCTCCCCCACTTTAAAAATAAAGACCAGTGTATCCTCTGTAAATTTGAGTTCATGGTGTTTGTTCTATGTCTGTCTTTCTCTCTCCTTCTCTCTTTTTTTATGTTTTAAGTCTGTGCTACAGATGGAACCCAAGGCGTCAATGAAACTAGGCATAAGAAACAAAACCACTTTTGGTTTGTATTTGTTTTTGTTGTCTCTTGTTTGTTTGTTTTTAGACAGGGTTTTGTTATGTAGCCCAGGCTGTCCTGGAACCCTCTCTGCAGACCAGGCTGCTCTGGAACTCACAGAGATCCTCCTGCCTCTGCCTCTGGAGTGCTGAGATTAAAGGCCTGCACCACCATTCCTGTGTGGTGAAATATTGTATATTTAATGAAAATAGTCAGGAATATCTGAGGACAGAGCCACCCACAGAGCCAAGCCCTGAAGGTCAGGGAGTGAGTGGTGATGCACACCTCTAGTCCCATCAGTGAGGTGGGTGAGTGGGCAGAGATCCGTCTGGATCTCTTTGAGTTCCAGCCCTAACAGCCAAGCGTGGTGGCACACACCTTTAATCCTAGCTCTAGGAAAGTTGAACCAGGGAAGTAAGAGAACTGGGCTGAGAGAGAGAGAGAGAGAGAGAAGGGGGGAATTCAGCTTTCCTTGGGACTTTCCTTTTTGGCTGAGGGCCAAAAGGTTGGAGAGAGAAGATTCTGGAGGGGAGGCCTGAAGAGTTGGATGGGTGAAAACTGGCTGTGGTTTACTCCTTGTCTCTCTGATTCTTCTATATCTGTCTCCCGGGTTTCTATTACAATGCCAAGTAGAATTTGTTCAATAAGCCTGGCTTGTTTGTTCATTTAAAAACAAAAACAAAAAAATGCATATTTGGGTTCATCTCCATGTTATATTCCCCCTCCCTCCCCTCTTTCCAGTCACCTCCCCCAACTTCCTTCCCTCCACACTCTCCTGATAAAGATTCCCAGAGGGAGTCAGTGAAGTCTGGCATCTCAGCCTGAGGCAGGACCAAGCCCCTCCCCACAATATCAAGGCTGAGCAAGGTATCCCTCTATAGGGGATAGACTCCCCCAAAAACCATTTCATGCACTAGGGGTAAGTCTGTTCCCACTGCCACAGGCCCACAGACTGACCCCTGCCACACAACCGTATTCATGTTCAGAAGGCCTAGCTCTGTCCCATGGAGGTTCCCCAGCTGTCAATTCAGAGTCATCTGCTAATAGCTCCATTCAGCTGTCTCTGTGGGTCTCCTCATCATGATCTTGACTCATTGGCTCACATAATCCCTCCTCCCTCTCTCCTTAGCAGGGCTGGGAGCTTGGCCCAGGGCTTAGCTGTGGATCTCTGCATCTGCTTCCTACAGTTGTCTTGAGGGTTCTAGGATGACAATTAAGGTGGTCATCAATTTGATTACGGGAGAAGTCCAGTTCAGGCACCCTCTCCACTAGTGCTTGGAGTCTTAGCTGGGGTCATGTTTGCAGATTCTTGGGGATTTCTTTAGGACCAGGTTTCCCCCTAAACCCAAAATGGCTCCCTCTATCAAGATATCTATTTTGTTGTTCACTGTGTCCCTCCCCCAATTCAACCGTCTTATTTCCTCACGTTCTCTCTTCACCTTCCCTTACCCCCCTCCCAGCCCCAGCCCCAATTTATCTATTTCACTTCACAGGGGGATTCATGAATGTCCCTCTTAGGGTCCTCCTTGTTACCTAGCTGCTCTGAGGTTGTGGATTGTAGCCTGGTTATTCTTTGTGAGTATATAGCATGTTTATCTTTCTGGACCTTTCTTACCTCACTCTGGATGGTTTTTTCTAGTTTTGTCCATTTGCTTCAAAATTTCAGGATGCCGTTTTTTTTTGTTTGTTTGTTTTTTTGTTTTTGTTTTTTTGTTTTTTTTTTAACTGTGGAGTAGTACTCCATTTTGTAAATGTACCACATTTTTAAAAAATTCATTCTTCAGTTGATGGGCATGTAGGTTTTTTCCAGGTTCGGGCAATTATGAATAGTGCTGCTATGAACATAGTTGAGTAAATATTCTTGGGGTAAGAATGTGCCTTCCTTGGGTATATGCCCAAGAGTGGTATTGCTGCATTATGAGGTAGACTGATTTCCAGTTTTCTGAGAAACTATAATACTGATTTCTAAAGTACAAGTTTACACTCCCACCAGCAATGGAGGAGTGTTCCCCTTGCTCTACATCTCTTCTAGCGTAGGCTGTCTGTTGTGGGATTCAGGTGTCAGCTGACAAGGTCAAGGGACATTTATACAGAGCACCGGGCCCCCCCCCCCCCCCGACCTGAAGGGGGCGGGGGAAAAGCCCCATTGAAAAGGGTCTGCGGGATACGAGACGCTCTCTTCCTGGTTCCTGGCTGCTGGAGGGAGGATCCCATCGTCCGTCCGTCTGCAGACTCCGGTTCCTATTCAGGTGCCACTGTAATCTGTTACCTGTACCGTGAGTGTTGGTTTATATTTTAATAAATATCTATCTGATATTGGTGTCCTTGTGGGTAAACTCCGCCTACAGCTGTCATCTGTGTTTGTGATCTTAGCTATTCTGACAGGTGTAAGACGGCATCTCAGAGCTGTTTTGATTTGCATTTCCCTGGAAGGTTAAGCATGTTGAGCCATTCTGTAAGTGTCTGTCGTCCATTTGAGATTCTTCTACTGAGAATTCTTTGCTTATTATCTGTACCCCATTTTTAATTGGATTATTTGTTTTTTGGTCTCTTGTTTCTTGAGTTCTCTATATATTTTAGAGATCAGCCCTCTGTCAGGTGGAGGTTTGGCAAAGATCTTTTCCCATTCTGTAGGCTGTTGTTCTGTCTTATTGACTGTGTCCTTCGCCTTGCAGAAGCTCCTCAGTTTCAGGAGGTCCCACTTATTAATTGTTGCTCTCAGAGTCTGTGCTACTGGTGTTATATTTAGGAAGTGGTCTCCTGTGCCAATGTGTTCAAGGCTATTTCTGACTTTCTTTTCTATCAGGTTCGATGTAACTGGAATTATGTTGAGATCTTTGACCCGTTTGGATTTTTGTGCAGGGTGATAGATATGGATCTTATCTGCATTCTTCTCCAGTTATGCCAGGACCATTTGTTGAAGATACAATCTTTTTTCCCATTGTATATTTTTGGCTTCTTTGTCAAAAATCAGGTGTTCATAGGTATGTGGATTAATGTCAGGGTCTTCAATTTGATTCCATCGATCCACATGTTGGTTTTTATACCAATACCAAGCTGTTTTTATTACTATAGCTCTATAGTAGAGCTTGAAGTCAGGGAGGGTGATGCTTCCGGAAGTTCTTTTATTGAACAGTATTGTTTTGGCGAACCTGGGTTTTTTGTTTTTCCATATGAAGTTTTTCTCTCTAGGTCTGTGGAGAGTTGTGTTGGGATTTTGATGGTTTCATTGACTCTATTGATTACTTTTGGTAAGATTGCCATTTTTACTATGTTGATCCTATTCATTCAAGAGCATAGGAGATCTTTCCATTTTCTGATATCTTCTTCAATTTCTTCAATGAATGAAATCGGTTAGAGTTACCTCAAATATTTTATGTTATTTGTGGCTATTGTAAAGGTTAATACCTCTCTGATTTCTTTTTGGCTTGTTTATCATTTATATATAGGAGGGCTGTTGAGTTTTTGAGTTAAATTTGAATCCAAGCACATTGCTGAAGGCGTTTATCAGCTGTAGGAGTTCCTTGGTAACATTTTTGGAGGTCACTTAGGCATACTATTATATCCTCTGCAAATAGCAAGTTTGACTCCTTCCTTTCCAATTTGTACCTTCTATCTACTTCTGTTGTCTTAAAGATTTATTTTTAATTTTTATTCTTGTGTAGGGATGAGTGTCTGTGAGTGTATGCCATATGTGTGCAGGTACCCATGGAGGCCAGAAGAGGTCACTATTTTCATCGGAACTGGTGTCACAGGGAGTTGTATGCTATCTACTAAACTGGGTCCTCTGCCAGAGCAGCAATTACTCACACCACTGAGCCATCTCTTCAGCTTTCATATTGTTCATCAGAAGGCTTTGTCATGTCCACCGGCAAACATCGATGCTTTCAAAATTTTAAATTTACTTAGTTGTATGTGCACAAACCTTTTGCCTATATGTGTATGTACCACCTGTATACAGGGCATGTGGAATTGAGAAAAGGGTGTCAGATCCTCTGGAACTGGAGTTACAGATAAGCTGCCATGTGGGGGTAAGAACTGAACCCAGGTTCTCTGAAAGAGAAGCCAGTGCTCCAAACCCCATAGTCATCTCATCAGTTCCAATAATTTACTTTTTTTAAAATCTAAACTTTGAGTTTGTTGATAGATAGTTAGACTAGTAGATGTTATAAGGATCCTTGGGTTTCTGTTTATCATTATCTGGACCTAGACTGGCTCATGGTACCTTTGAAATGGACCATTTTTTTTTTCTTACACACACAGCAGAGTTACACCCAAGTCCAGAATTTTTTTTTTTTTAAATCTTTTGTGTGGGTTTGCTTGTCTTCCAAACTTTATATATTGAAACTCTAACCACTGACATGACTGTGATTGAAAATCCTGCCTTTGAGACAGTAATTAAAGTAAGATGAGATTTAACTGAAATCTTAAAGTTAAATGAACTCTTTTGTTCTCTTTCCTTCTAGTTTGGTCTTGACTTCTTCTGGGGAGTCACGATCACTCTGCCCTGACCCGCTGCTCCCACATTAGGTCTGTGTGTCACACCATCCATCCTCTTGCACGTTTCTCCTGGCATCTCTCTCACAATGGGCTTTGTAATATTGGCAGGCTCTGTCACTGCTCCTGTCTTACTAGTGTCGGCTTAGTCTTAACCAGAGAATTGCATCCCAGCAGGTGCAGCCTCTGAGAGAGCTGGGGCAGAACAACTGTGAGTTCAAGGCTACCTGGGAGGTATGGGTGTGGAGAGAGAGAGAAAGAGACGGAGACACAGACAGAGGAAAAGACAGAGACGGGAATGCTGCTTCAAAGAGCCAAAATGATAGCTCAGTGGTAGAGCATCTTCCCAGGATCCCCCAGTGAGGGGCTGGGGTGTGGCTCAGTGGTAGAGCCCCTGCCTAGAATCCCCCAGTGAGGGGCTGGGGTGTGGCTCAGTGGTAGAGCCCCTGCCTAGAATCCCCCTTGAGGGGCTGGCATATGGATCAGTGGTAAAACAATGTCTACCACGCACAGGTTCTGGGATCCATGCCCAGAGCTGTAGGTGGAGTTTGCTTAGAAGGCACCAGTACCAGATAGATATTTATTAAAATATAAATCAAAACTCACGGTACAGTTAACAGATTACAGTAGCACCTGAACAGGGACTGGAGTCTGAAACGGTGGACGAGGGATGGACAGACGATGGAATCCGATCCTATCCCCAATCATCCAGGAACCAGGAAGAGAGTGTCTCGTGTTCCAGAAGCCCCTTTTCAATGGGCTTTCCCCGCCCCCTTCAGGGGCCCGGTGCCCTGTATAAGTGTCTTTTGACCTTATCAGCTGACACCTGAATCCCACAACATCTCCCCCTTTTGTCTAACTAAGAAGGTTCTAAACTAAGACTATGTACAGTAGGAATTACTATGAGGTAGTATCTAGGAGAGGACAAAGTACAATTTCTAATCAAAGCCTATCTAATCTAATCTATATAAGGTACATCCAATAGTTCTAGAATATTGGCAGATAGTAGGGTGTATAGATTATTTTAAAGGGTTAACCTGGGAAAGTGAAAATTTAACACCTGAGTGTTCTTATCTAAGGGATAATAGGGTGATAACCTTAAATATCTATTCTTCAACCTCTTCAAGACCTGAGAAGGAAGGTGAATCGCCTGAAAGTCAGAAGTACATGGAAGTAGTGACTTCCAAAATTTGGGAGAGGACAGCAACACAGCTACCTGGACAATCACCTCTGGATTTGTACACCGTTAGAGCATCTATCATATTGGCTACAGGCCTATGGTATCTGACAGATCTCAATCTTTAAATAAAGGAGCTGTTTTGGGCCATGGCAGGCACCATAGAAGAAGTAGGAGGAGAAATCAGAGCTTAGGTAGGAGAAGCAGGGCGGAGTCAGAGGCAGATCGAGTTGAAGCCGCCTAAGGAGCAACATGTAAGGAGCACGGGTGAGCCACGGGCCACGTGGCCGACAGATTAATAAAAATGGGTTGATTTAAGATATAAGAGCTAGCTAGCAATGTGCCTGAGCCATAGACCAAACAGCATGAAGTTAATATAAGTGTCTGAGTCATTTTGGGGGGCCTGGGCAGCAAAGCGTGCTTGGGCGGCAGGTCTGTGGGTCTCGGCTGCCCGGGACCCGAGAAATTCCACTACTACACAGAGCCACACATAAACCTCCACAAAACAGACAAATATTCAAGTGAGTCCAATAAAAGTGGAAATATCTGGATAAGACTGTTTTCTTCCCATATTTGTATCCTGATTGTGATAACTCACCACACACAATTTTCACCAAAAGAAATTAGGTATGATATACAAAGGATCCCTTCACATTATTTCTCACAATTGCAAAATCTGTAACAAAACTGATAAAAAAAATTCCCAAATTAAAAATAAGGCATTGGCTGGAATCACAGCACTCAGGAGGCTGGAGCAGAGATCAGAGGTGCCCTGCCTTTTTTAAAAAATGAAAATGATTTATTATTATTTTGCCTGCACATATGTCTGTGTAATCGTGTTGGCATATGCTGCCATGCGGTGGTGGTGCACGCCTTTAGTCCTGGCACTCAGGAGGCTGGGGCAGGTAGAACTCTGAGTTTGAGGCCAGCCTGGTCTACAGAGTGAGTTCCAGGACAGCCAGGTCTACACAAAGAAACCCTATCTCCGGGGTGTGGGAAAGAGTGTCAGATCCCTCAGATGTAGAGTTACAGATAGTTACAAACTGCTGTGTGGGTGTTGGGAATTGAACTCAAGTCCTTGGGAAGAACAGCCAGTGCTCTTAACCACAGAACTGTCTCTACAACTTCAAGATTTGCCTTACAAGATAAAAAGAGAGGCTTGGGAGTTAGTTCAGTGACTAAGGGCACAAACATGAGGGTCTGAGCGTGAAACCCCAGCGCCACATAAAAACAGATATGAACTTGTGCTGTAGCCTCAGGGCTGTGGGTGACAAGGACAGAGACAAAAAGAGCCATGAGACACTCTGCCTGTGGGGCTAGCTCCTGGTTCAGTGAGCGCCTTGAGGGAATCAGGTGGACAGAGATAGAACAGGACAGCCTAAGATCTCCTCTGGCCTCTGTGTGCACACGGGAAAGGGCACCTGTACATACATGGGTGCACACAACCTCTCACATACAAAAATACACTATGTAAAATATCATCTCATTTATATAAGATTAGATTTTGTCTGTGTGGTATATAGAGAGATGTATAAAATATGGTGACTCAGTGTTATAGTAGGTAATGTCAGTCTTCCATCATTTGCTGCTCATCATTTTGATGACTGTGCTCAGGCTCTCCATCCATTCACTCTCATGCCCCTCACGAGCACTCAGGTGGGACAAATGAAGGACAGAAATAATTCCACTTCGTTACAGACAATAATCTTCTTTGGGTGGATGTTGTCTGGAAGATCCAAGCTGGAGGTCATTTCCCACGCATCCACAAAGGCCACTTGGAGATCGACAAAGGCAGCACGGAGGAACTTGTTCATCTGGAGTGTGAGCCAGTCACTGCCATACACAGTTTTGTAGCCAGTATTGGCCAGTTTGATAACCACCAGGGTCCTGGGTTCCCGGTCCAGGAGGGCTTTCACAGCTTCTCGGATCCCCGCCAGTCTTCGGGCGAAGATGGACAGTGGGAAAGTGGTGAAGTGGGCTCCCAAGCCCAGTACCACCACTGTGTAGGGTCCTCCAGCCAGACCGTGCAGTTCTCTGGCCACAGAGTGCAGGGAGGCCGCTGGGGTGCGGCGAGAGCGCAGGGGCCAGCTGTGGGCCCTCCAGTGCAACACTGTCCCCTGATCTGTGTCCACAGCCATCAGGGGGCCCGCCTGATATGTGACATGTAGATCAACTGACTTCAGGGCTGTTGGAAGGAGGACAGAGAAAGCATTAGTTCAGGAGATCAGAAAGGTGGCTCAGCCAGTGAGGGTGCTTGGTACCAGCCCTGATGGCTTGTGTTTGAGCCTCTAAGATTCATATGCTACAAGGAGAGAATCAGCTCCTGTACAGTGTCTTCTGATCTCACACATACCATTTACATGATTGTCTGTATATACACATGCATAAATGTAAAATTTTAATAATAAATCAACTGGATTGTGAATCTTCTCATTACAAATAAAGCTGCTGCTTCTCCTCCTCCTCCTCTTCCTCCTCCTCCTCCTCTTCCTCCTCCTCCTCCTTCTTCTTTTTGGTTCTGGCTGGCCTGAAACTCACTATGTAGCTGAGGTATCCTCAGCGTTACACATATGCTTGCCTCTGTTTCCTGAGTGCTGGCGTTAAGGCGTGCAACACTATACCCAGTCTATCTAAGCATGTATATATATTTTTGAGACAAGTTCTTCTATTGCAGTCCAGGCTGGCCTCACCCTTCATATATACCAAGATGATCCTGAGCTCCGGATCCTTCTGCCTGTACTTCCCTTTGCTGGAATTGCAGGTGTGTATCACTTCACCCAGTTTCCACATTATTTTTCGAAGCATAGTCTCTCTATGTAGTCCTGGCTGATCTGAACAGGGTAGACCAGGCTATCCTCAAATTTAGAGAGCTACCTGCTTCTACCTCTTAGATCCTGGGAGATGTTATACACCACACATGGCTGTTTTTAACTTTTTAATTATGTGCATGTGTATGTGTTATATATGTGCAAGTGAGTACAGGTGCCCAAAAGGGCCAGAAGAGAGCAGCATATTTCCTGGAGCTTGAATTATGAGCCATTGTATATAACCAATTTTTAAATAAATACATAATTTATTCTTATTTTGTATACAATGGTGTTTTGCCTTCATGTGTGTCTATATGAGGGTGTCAGAGGCCCTGAAGCTAGAGTTACAGACAGTTGTGAGTTGCTATGTGAATGTCGGGAATTGAATCTGCGTTCATCTCTCTAGCCCCTGTATCTGACCATTTTTAATCATCCCTGTACTCATGATCATGCCCCTTCTTCCTTTTTTCCTTCTGCAGGGCCAAGATGGAAGCCAGGGGCTCTTAGATGCTAGACAAGTGCTCTATGGCTGAGCTACAACCCCCCTAACTCTTTACTGGACCATTAGAGGCAAGTATTCAATCACTGTGGGAGTGGCTGGTGCTCAGTCTTAGAGCTCCTGCCTAGAATTCTCCAGAGAGGCATTGACAGAAGGATGCCTCACTGGTAGAGTACTTGCTTCTAATCCCCTAGTAATACACTGGGGTGTTGCTCAGTGGTTGAGACTTGCTATACAAATTTGAAGATCTGAGTTTGATCCCCAGAACCCACATTTTAAAAGAATCAGACATGGTGTCTTTTGGTTGTAATTTTACAGCTGATAAGATATAGGTAGGATTCTTGGGGATTGATAGACAGCCAATCTAGACATTTGGAAAGTTCTAGGTTAATGAGAGACTTTGTCTCAAAAAAATATTCTGTTATGAAGTGTGTGTGTGAACACATTAGTTATGAAGTGTGTGTGTACACATTAGTTATAAAGTGTTGTGTGTGTATACACATAAGTGCACAGATACAAAGTCTTCTGAAGGTCATGCTAGACTTGTAATCGTCTTTGTAGCTGAGAATGACCTTAAATTCCTAATATTCCTGCCTCCATCCCTAGAGTGCTAGGATATATGTGTGCTCTGCCACACTCAGGTTGAAGAAGTATTTATATCTCTACTTATAGATGGGCATACTGAGATCTTAGAATGTTCAATATTTTGCCTGATCACAATGATGGCAGGGATGTGGCTTAGTGCATAGAATGCTTGCCTAGTGTGGGTAGGTCTACTGAAAACGGCTCATTAGGTAAAAAGGCCCCTGTGGGAGTGTGACTACCTGAGCTCCATCTCTGGAAGGAGAGAACTGATGTCTGACCTCTACACTTGTTCCATGACACACACACACAACCTTGCATACACTTATTACAGATACACACATGATCATAATAAGATAAAACATAGTGAGTGGCATTTAAGAAATTTTTTTCTTTTCTCCCCATGTACACAAACACATGTGCACATATACACATGGGCAGATGCACACATATAAGTGAACATGCCCACACATGCATATCCACATTCACACGCACACACACATACACATGAGGTTAGCCAGAGATACCATTTAGAAACTCAGTGGTGACTATTTTGGTATCATCAAATATTGCATTGCTGAAAGGTTTGTTGCAGTATCTTTTAGGTATTTTCATGACCTCAGGTTAACCAAACAAGGAAGGCAATGCCCTGGCAACGATGTCATTCTTGCATGCTGAGGACGTAGTTTGGTTAGTAGGGAGCTCGCCTAGGTTGCAATCTCCAAGTAATTTCGGAAATATCCCAAGCATTACATACACTGGATGTAGTATCCTGAAAGGTCATCTATGGAGTTCCAGCCCAGCCTGGGTACACACACACACACACACACACACACACACACACACACACACACACACACACACACACACATGGGGGGGGGGTTTAAAACTCACTCCTAGCTGGCTTGGTTATGTATGCCTTTAATTCTAACACTCAGGATGCTCAGGCAGGTGGATTTTGTGAGGCTGAAGCCAGCCTGAAAACCATAGTGAGTTCTGGGTCAACCATGACTGTACAGTAAGGCCCTGTCTCCTAGAACAAAGCAAACTACCTCACTCCTTCACTCATCTGCCTTTCAGGAAAGCCCAGCATCCTGTCCCACCTTTCTACTAAGCATGGGAGTCTCCTTCAATGCACTTGGTGTCTGGCTTTTTCATCATGAATCCTCACAGACCCTCCTCTCCCCTCATGGTCACTCACAGGGCACAGTGTCTCGCAGATACTCCCACCATTGCCGAAGTGTGGAGTCCCCCATCATGTAGACAATGTAGCCAGCCAGGCAGTTCTGGATGCTGTCCACAGTGGGGAAGGAGCGGCTAGAACAGAATGTGGAGTGCCATCTGTCTTGGTAGTAGAAGCCAGAGGGTTTTGGGGACAAGTGTCCAGGGCGGCATGGGGGCCTTGAAGACAAGGCTATGGGAGAGAGAGAAAGAGCAGATTAAAAAATCAAAGCACAAACATCTAAAAAAAAATCAGACATTCGTTATAATTTTTTGCATTATTTTTACATTTGTTTATTTGTGTGTATGGGTGTTTGAATGCCACAGCACACATGTCGCATTCAGAGGACAGCCTTTGGGAATAACTTCTTTCCTTTTACTGTGTATGTTCCAGGGTTTGAACTCAGGTCATTGGCCCTGGCTACAAGCCCCTTTGCACACTGAGCCATTTCAATGATGCTGTCAGGCATTCATCTACATACTTCACATGTAGCATACTAGTGTACTCTTAGAGTGCCTGTGAAGTTCTATTATGGGGGGGGGGTGTTCAAGTGTTCCAATACGTGAGTGTTTGAAACAGTCCTACGTAGCTCATGATTGCCTTAAACTTTTCATGTAGCTAAGAATGGTCTTGACTTCCTAGTCCTCTGCCTCGACCTCTTGAGTGCTGGGACTATGGGTGTCACTGATATCTTAGAATGTTAAGCGATTTACCGTGACCAAGAACAAGGATCATGGGCCAGGCCATGTCTTTGGGAGACAGAGGCAGATGTCTATGAAGGCCAGGCTAGCCTACATAGCAAGTTACAGACCAGCCAAGACTATGTATTGAGACACAGTCTCAAAGCAAGCAAACTAATAGACAAAAAGATCATAAATGGGCAGTGATACCACTGAGTTCCTAAAATGTTTACCTAGTATGCTCGATGTTCTGGGTTCAGGTCTCATCACTGAATAAACCAGCCCTATCAGCTTCTGGCCTATAACTCTGGCCTATGGAGGCAAAGGCAAAGGGATCAGAAATTTGAGGCTGTGCTCACAGGATGACAAACTTGTACAGGCATTTCTGTACAAGCCTAGAAACTAGAGTTCAAGTCTCCAGGGCCTCATCATGGCACACATGCACCCACATCTATATCATTTATACATATATATAATAATCAGAAACAGATAATTTTTAAAGGTCATCAAAATGTCCCCATCGCCAAGCTTGATAGCCTAAGTTTGATCCTGGAACCTACATGGTGGAGGAAAAAAAACCCATTTCTACATGTTTCCCCCTGACCTCCATACTTTTGCTATGCCATGCATGGTGTGTGTGTGTGTGTGTGTGAGAGAGAGAGAGAGAGAGAGAGAGAGAGAGAGAGAGAGAGAGAGAGAGAGAGAGAGAGAGAGAGAGAGAGAGAGAGAGAGAGAACAGCACACACACACAATGTAAAAAATATTTTTTTCAATTAAAAAATGTTCCAGTTCATCCTTGGCTCCATAGAAGGTTGAAGGCCAACCTATGTTAACCAAGACTCTATTTTAAAAGAAAAACACCAGGTATGGTGGCACATGCCCCAAATATCAGCACTCAAAACCTCGGAAGGCAGAAGAGGGTCGATGTCTGTGAGTTCAAGGTCAGCACTCTACACCCACCGTGTTCCACGCCAGTCACGAGATTATCTAAAACTGCAAAGCAACACATTTTTGTGGAACAACCACAAAAATCCACTCAAAACTGCTGGTGGCCGTGTCAGAGGAGCAGCAGGTGGCAATTGATTTCGAGGTATCAGCCCACCAAGAAGAAAATCCCCAGGGTGAATCTCAGATAGGCAAGGTCTTGAGACTCCAGACCCTAGAGTGTCTTTTGTTTCGTCTTTTCAGGGTTGCTGATGCGGTCTTCCTCTGGTATCTGGTGTGGTGCGAATAGGTGTGGGGAGATCCCGACTGCCCATAGTGTAGTGTGTTTATCTCATGGAACTATCTCGTTTTATCGGGCATTCTTATCTGTGGATTATTTTTAAGATGATTTCTTCCTAAACTGTACTATCTAAATGTTAATAATAATGTTAGCTTAAATAGATTTCTGATGATTAAAGTACAAACAAGGAAGTGTCACGCATGACATAACACACGAGTATCTATTGAGAAGCTGCATAGACTGTGGCTTAGGTTAATGATTAAGAAAACAATTGAACCCTAGTTAGCCCAGCTAGCTTAAATTATTTTAACCTTAATGCTGAGAAATGTGTCACAGGTTTTGGAGTGAATCACAGCTGAAACAAAGCTTTGTAAATAATTTAAAATTAGACTAAGATGTTTTTGTCAAATAGCTTTGAGATGAAAAAACCCAAGAAGATAATCTTAAGACGCATAGTGGGTGCAGAGCTCATTACCGTCATGGAATAAGACCAAAACAGCTTGCAGAACACCAAATAGACTAGACCCCCCCCCCCAAAAAAAAAGTCTTCTTGCCACATAATAATCAAGCCACTAAACCTACAGAACAAAGAAAAAATACTAAGAGCTGCAAAGGAAAAAGGCCAAATTACCTCTAAAGGCAGACCCATCAGCATAACACCAGACTATTCAGTGGAAACAATAAAAGCAAGAAGGTCCTGCTCAGATGTTATACAGACACTAAAAGAGCAAGGCTGCCAACCCAGACTACTATACCCAGCAAAACTATCAATCACCATAGCTGGAGTAAACAAGATATTTCATGACAAAATCAGATTTAAACAATACCTATCCACAAATCTGGCCCTACAGAAAGCACTAGAGGGAAAACTCCAACCTAAGGAAACCAGATACACCCATGAAACCACAAATAATCAATAATCCCTCTGAAGAAAAACCCAAAGAAGGGAAATACACATAAGCTACCACCAAAATTATCAGGAAATAACAATCATTGGTCATTAATATCCCTTAATCTCAATGGACTCAATTCACCTATAAAAAGACACACCCTAACACCATGGATACAAAACCAGATGCCATCCTTCTGCTGCATACAAGAGACACACCTCAACATCAAAGACAAACACAGGGTTTTTACAAGAGTAAAGGGTTGGGAAAAGACTTATCAAATGGTCCTAAGAAACAAGCTGGTGTAGTTATCCTAATATCTAACAAAATAGACTTCAAACTAAAATCACTCAAAAGAGATCAGGACAAACATTACTTATTCATCTCAGGAAAAATCCACCAAGATGAAGTCTCAATCCTGAACATTTATGCCCCAAACACAAGGGCACCTACATATGTTAAAAAAGAAAAAACTACTAAGGCTTAAACCTCACATCAAATGCGATAAACTGTTAGTGGGAGACTTCCATACCCCACTCTCACCCTTGGATGGGTCAACCAGACAGAAACTCAACAGAGAAATAAGGGGTCTAACAGAAATAAGGGGTCTAACCAAATGGACTTAATACATATATACAGAACCTTCCACCCAAATACAAAGGAATATACATATTTCTCAGCACCCCACGGAACTTTTTCTAAAATTGATCATATATTCAATCATAAAGCAAATATCCAAAAAATGGAAATAACTCCTTCTATCATATCAGACCACCATGGTCTAAAGCTAGAGTTCACCAACAACAAAAATCACAGAAAGCCTACAGATTCATGTGAACTGAACATCTCTCAATTGAAACACCTCTGGGTCAAGGAAGAAATGAAAAAGAAATCAAAGACTTCCTAGAATTTAA
The DNA here is from genome assembly GCA_033318265.1 of Phyllotis vaccarum. Classification (NCBI taxonomy): domain Eukaryota; kingdom Metazoa; phylum Chordata; class Mammalia; order Rodentia; family Cricetidae; genus Phyllotis; species Phyllotis vaccarum. The sequence goes on along the minus strand of JARWLC010000017.1, from coordinate 67,446,617 downwards.
TGAAAACGAATCCACAACATACCCAAACTTATGGGACACAATGAAAGCAGTGTTAAGAGGAAAACTCACAGTACTAGATGCCTATATGAAAAACCTAGAGAAATCTCACACAGGATTTCTAATAGCTGAAGGCTTTAGAACAATTAGAAGCAAACTCACCTAGAAGGAGTAGAGGGCAGGAAATAATCAAACTTAGGCATGAAATTAATACAATAGAAACAAAGAGAATAATACAAAGAATCAATGAATCAAAGAGATGGTTCTTTGAGAAAGTCAACAAGATAGATAAACCTTTATTCAAACTAACCAAGAAGCAGAGGGGAGAGAGAGAGAGAGAGAGAGAGAGAGAGAGAGAGAGAGAGAGAGAGAGAGAGAGAGAGAGAGAGAGAGAGACATTGTCCAAATTAACAGAATCAGAAGTGAAAAGGGGGACATATCAGGTCATACTTTGAAAATCTATACTCCACTAAAATGGAAAACCTAAAAGAAATGGACAGGTTTCTGGACAGGTACCACTTACCAAAGTTAAATCAAGATCAGATAAATGACCTAAGAAGACCTATAACACCAAAGGAAATTGAAGCTGTTTTAAAAAGTCTCCCAAGTAAAATAAGCCCAGGACCAGATGGGTTCAGTGCAGAATTCTACCAGACATTCAAAGAAGAACTAATACCAATACTCCTCAAACTGTTCCATACAGTAGAAACTGAAGGAACATTGCCAAACTCTTTATGAGGCCACAATCACCCTGATTTCCAAGCCATTCAAACATGCAACAAAGAAACAGAATTACAAAGCAATCTCCCTCATGAACATTGATGCAAAAAATACTCAATAAAATTCTGTCAAACTGAATCAAAATCATATCAAAAAAAATCCACCATGATCAAGTAGGCTTCACCTCAGAGATTCAGGGATCGTTCAACGTACAAAAAACTGTGAATGTCATCCATCATATAAACAAACTGAAAGAAAAAAAAATACATGATTATCTCATTAGATGCTGAAAAAGCCTTTGACAAAATCCAACATTCCTTCATGATAAAAGTCCTGGAAAGATCAGGAATACATGAAAAATACCTAAATATAATAAAGGCAATATACTGCAAGCTGACAGCCAACATCAACTAAATGGAGAAACACTCAAAGCAATCCCACCAAAATCAGGAACAAAACAAGGCTGTCCTCTTCTTATCTATTTAATATAGTTCTCGAAGTTTTAGCTGAAGCAATAAGAGATCAAAAGGAGATTAAGGGAATACAAATTGGAAAGGAAGAAGTCAAACCATCTCTATTTGCAGATGATATGATTGTATACATAAGTGATCCCCAAAATTCTACTAGAGAACTCCTACAGCTGAGAGACACCTTCAGCAATGTAGCAGGATACAAGATTAACTGAAAAAAAAATAGCCCTTATTAACACTAAGGATAGAAGGGCTGAAAAAGAAATAAGAGAAACATAACCTTTTACAATAGCTGCAAATAGCATAAATATCTTGGCGTAAATCTGGCCAAAGAAGTAGCTGACCTGTTGAACAAAAACTTTAAGTCACTGAAGAAATAAATTGAAGAGGATTTCAGAAAATGGAAAGATCTCCCATGCTCCTAGATAGAATCATTAGAGTAAAAATGACAGTTTTATCAAAAGCAATCTACAGATTCAATGCAATTACCATTAAAATCCCAACACAATTTTATACAGACCTTGAAAGAAGAATACTAAATTCTATGTGGAATAACAGGAAACCCAGGATTGCCAAAACAATTCTGCTCAATAAAAGAACTTCAGAAGACATCACCACCCCTGACTTCAAACTATACTATAGAGCTACAGTAATAAAAGCAGACTGGTGCTGCCATAAAAACAGACTTGTGGATCAATGGAATCGAATCGAAGACCCCAACATTAACCCACACACCTGTGAACACCTGACTTTTGGCAAAAAGGCCAATGGAAAAAAGTATCTTCAACAAATGGTCTTGGCATAACTGAATGGTAGTATGTAAAAGAATGCAGATAAGATCCATATCTATCACCCTGCACAAACCTCAAAGTCAAGTAGATCAAAGGCCTCAACATAAACCCAGCTACACTGAATCTGATAGAAAAGAAAGTGGTAAATACCCTCCAACACACTGGCACAGGTGACCACTTCCTAAATATAAGACCAGTAGCACAGACACTAAGAACAACAATCAATAAGTGGGACCTCCTGAAACTGAGAAGCTTCTGTAAGACAAAGGGCACAGTCCATAAGATAAAATGACAGCCTACAGAATGGGAAAAGATCCTCACAAACCCTACATCTGACAGAGGACTGATCTCGAAAATATATAGAGAACTCCGGAAATTAGAACCCAAAACCTAAACAGCCCAATTTAAAACATGGGGTTCAGAGCTAAAAAGGGAATTCTCAACAAAATTGATCAACATCTTTAGCCATCAGAGAAATGCAAATCAAAACAACTTTGAGTTACCACCTTACACCTGTCAAAATGGCTCAGATCAAAAACACAGATGACAGCCTATGCTGGAGAGGATGCAGAGCAAGGGGAACACTCCTCCATTGTTGGTGGGAGTGTGAACCTGTACAGCCACTCTGGAGTGCAGTATGGCGGTTCCTCAGAAAACTGGATTCAATCTCCCTAAGGATCCAGCAATACCACTATTGGGCATATACCCAAAAGATGAACATCTGTACCCCAAAGACATTAGCTCAACTATGTTCATAGCAGCATTATTCATAATAGCAAGAACAACCTAGATGCCCCTCAACTGAAGAATGGATTAACAAACGGCAGTTACATCTACACAATGGAGTACTACTTATCAGAAAAAAAGACATCCTAAAATTTTCAGGCAAATGGATGGATTTGGAGAATATCCTCCTGAGCGAGGTATCACAATCCCAGAAATAGAAGCATAGGATGTACTCACTCATAAGTGGATTTTAGACAAAAAAAAAAAACAAAGAATACCCAAGCTGTAAACCACAATCCCTGAACAGCTTGAGATCAGAAGTAACATAAGAGAGACATCCAGAGATTCCCCTAAGAAGAGAAAATCGATCTCCTTAGCAAATTGATATCATAATGGGTTGCAGCAAAGAAGAGGTGGGAACAAATCATGAGAGAATGAGATGGTTGAGTGAGAGGAGCAACAAAGAGGGAGAAAAAAGAGATGGGTGTCTTGATAGAGGAAGCCAGTATGGGGTTGGAAAGAGACTGGGTGCTGGGGAAACTTCCAGGAACTCACAGGGTGTCCCTGGCTAGGTCTCCAACCAATAGTGTAGGGGGGTGCCTAAACAGGAATTTCCTTATAACCAAATGAATAACCATCCTAAGTGTCATGACAGAACCTACATCCAACAACGAATGGAGGTGGAGGCAGAGATCCATGGCTGAGCAAGGGGATAGCAATTATGAGGAAAATTCCCACAGTGATGGCTACCTGGAGCTCTAGGGGGCTCAGTGAATCAAGAATAGCCACTGGAAAACCATCCAGAAAAGCAGCAAGGCTCTCCAAGGATAGGCAACTTTCTATTGGCATGAGCAGTATGTGGACTCTCAAGGGGTAGGATCAGACTGTGTTCTGTTCCTGTGCGTGGGCTAGCAGCTTGGAGCCCATTCCCTGCAGAGGAACACCTAAACCAGTCTTGACTTTCGGATGAGGAAATCAGACTTGCCTGGAGTGGATGTGCCATGCTGAGCTGACCCACCTTGGGAATTCTTGCCCTTTTGGGGGAGAGGATCAGGGGATGGGGAGGGGCAGGCTCAAGGCTGACTGGAAGGGATTGGGAGGAGGGAAGGAAAGGGGATCAGGGGGATACATGGAAAAAATGTAGTATGTGTCGACTCTGTGGATTTCTTTTTGATCCCTGTGCTGCTGGAGGCCTGCCCCAGCCAGCAATACAAAACTAACCATTGGAAGCAGTGTGAAGAAGAGATCATAATGATGTCCTTTCAGACCATGGCTGAGTACTGATCCATCCTGGCACTCAGTGCTTAGGCCCTGCTCTCTCCACTACACACCAAGAAAGTTTAAAGGGGAACCGGAGGACACAGGTCAATATGGTGATATACTGTTTGAAATCTAAGAAATAAGCTTGCCTGAAGATCAGAGGATAGAATTAGCCATTGAGGTCAGGAAGTGGTGTCATACACCTTTAATCCTAGCCCTGGGCAGGCAGTGATCTGCTGGATCTCTGTGAGTTCAAGGCCACCATGAACTACACGAAATTAATCCAGTTTGGAGGAGAAACAGAGCCTTTAATTCCAACACTAGGAAGGTGGAGACAGGAAGTGATATGGCCGGACAAAGAAAGGAATAAAGACAAGAAGAGGCAGGCATCCAGCCTGTGCCTTTTCTCCCCGTCAGCTGAGAACTCAGAGGCTTTGAGTCTGAGGATTCCTGGAGACAGGATCTTCCCCTTTCCGACTGAGGATTCAGTCGTGGTGAGAAGTTTCTCTAGTGGCTTGTTCTTCTGCTTCTCTGATCTTTGAGTATTTACCCCAATATCTGGCTCCAGGTTTGTTTAGTTTTTTTTTTATTATAAGACCAATTAGGATTTACGCAACAAGTCAAGGTGCAGGGGTGAGCCACTGAAAAGGTCCACATAACTAACTTTTCAATCTGTTTCTCCAAAGATAAAGTCTAAATCTCAAAAGTAGAGAATCCCTCTAAAGTAGAGAGAAAGTAGCCCAGAGGGAGAGGGGAGAGCTGTTGCTGGCATGGGCTGGAAGAACATGGAGATGCCAGGGCTTGGGGATGCAGCCCAGCTGGGAGAGTGCTTGCCTAGCATTCATGAAGCTCTGGGTTTGGTTCCAAGCTTGAATTCAGTACTAGGTGATGCAAGACTTGAACTTCTGATCCTCCTACTTCCAGAGTGCAAAAATAGAAGGTGTGTACCACACTGCCCAATAGAAGCTGGGAATTCCCATAGGCCGAAGTCACAGGCAGTTTTGGGTCACCCAACATGAAGTTGGGCATTACACTCAGGTCCTTTGGAAGAATAAAAAGAGTTCTTAACCTCAGAGACATCTCCCCGGCCCCTTTCTATTGCATTCATCAATCTTGAGATCCTTAAGCTTAAAAGCTTGTCTTCAAGAAGGTGATGGATACACATCTACCGTGGATTGTCGAGATGGCTTTAAGAGTTTATAATTGAAGACACTGTATATATATGTTGCACATATACAGCTGTTTGTATGTGTCTTGTAACCTCAATAAAATATTTTTCTTATCAGTACTAGGGATCCCATCCTGTGTCTTGCCCAAGATAGGCAAGTACTCTACCATTAAGTCTTATCTGCAGCCTATTGAGTGGGTTTATAAAAAGTTTGATGACAGATAGGGACAGCATTTGAACCCAGGAAGTATGCTGTTACAGCCCTAGTACTAACCATTATACTATACTTCCCTGTCAGGAAAGAGGTAAAAAAAAAATCATAGAATAAAACTCATCTAAGGAGCAGGGAGATGGCTTAACGGGAGAAGTACAAGAATGTACAAGGGTGAGGGCGCCTAAGATTGACCCCTATAACTGTGAAAATGAAAAATCCTGTAACTCTCTCCCCCTCGACCCCTTCCTGAGGTCCCTGAAACTAGCCAAGGTTGAGATGGCTGTTTCTTAGAAAAGCTTTGTTTCCCCCATTGCGTGGCTGGGACTGCATTCCTAGCAACCTGGTGAGTGTTGTCTCCCGAATAGTGCCATTCTGGGCCTTATGGCCCATCCTCTTCCACAAAGGACTAAAACCTTATGTTAATAGGGGGAAAAAGGAAAAACATGTTTTCCTGCTCTACAAATCTCCTTATTCCTTATGCCACCCGCTGAGTGCTAGTCTTTTGGGATCCTCCAAGACCTTGGGTGTGCCCGGATGAGGGGGCAGGGTGTGAGAGAGTTAAGAAGGTAGTAGAGAGCTGGGACACAACAAGAGGAGAAGCCTGAGAGACAAGGCAAGAAGCTGGAGACAAGCATGTAGTAGAGTTAGTAGAGTCAGTGTGAGTGGAATGGGAGCAGAAGGAAACCAACATGGCGGGGAAAAGGCTAGGCGAGATGCATGGCAGGAGAGAAGCATGGCAGGGGGAGAAACAGGTCTAATATATAAGATGTACTGAATAAAGCTCGGGTCTCTCATTGTGATCCTGAATGATGGAACCCAAACGACTCCTGAGTGCAGATTGTTTAACCTCGACGCCCCTCGCCTGGACAAGACTCGGCCCCAAGAAACTGGATGCGGTAGGTGAGACCACATTCCTCATTCCTGATCTAGTAAGCTGGGTGGGGCCACCCAGGAAAGCCCTACCTGAGAACTGTTAATTGTTTGCCGAGGCAGGAACTGTTTGAAGCTTGCACAATGTGTCCTGCTCCAGGAAATGAATGTCTTCAGGTGGTTTCACAGGAAATAGCTTGCCTGCCTGCATTCCTAGATTCTGTCCTAAGATGACCGTTGGCCCCACCCTGTTAGCTTGCCGAGCCCTGCCCATACCCCCTCCCCTATCCAGAGTAGGGTATAAGAATTCTTCCCAGAAATTATTACGGGCCCCAGGCTTTTCTGCAGTGCCTGGGGTCCACACATGTGTGTACCGGTATTCATATTCGTTAAACTCTCTTTTTCTTTAATGTTAACAGTGGTCATTAGCCGTGGTCTTGGGGTGCCCTAGGAGCGCCCGCCTATTACAATAACATGTGTAAATTGCTGGGCATGGTATGCCTGGGACCCAAGCACCTGGCAAGGTGGAGACAGCAGATTCCAGGGCCTCACTGCCCAGCCAGTGTTGCTGAAATAGCAAGTTTGGGGGTCAGTTAGAGACTTTATCTTAAAAAATAAAGACTATATTTATGTGGCTCCATTTTTATGGTCCTAGAACACTGACCTGCTACCTGGGTCCTTCCTACGCACACCTGGAACCCTTCCTGTAGCTTAGGGCTGAAGGCTGCCAACCAGACCTTCAAGTGGCTGGACACAGGTACCCCAGGGCAACATGGTTGTTTACATTGATCCTTGTGCCTGAGCCTCTAGACCCCCCCTCGCCTCCTCTAGGGGCTCTGTCTCTGATATACTCCAGCCAAGAACATAAAGTAAATGTACCCAATATTCTTTAGTCACTGAGCAGATTTTCTACAAAAACTTCATCCAGAGAGGAAGGGGGATAGATGGGGGAGGAAGAGAGAAGGGATGGGGAGAGGGAGGGGGGAGAAAGGGAGAATGTTTTCATGTGGACTCTCAAGTACCACCCTGAGCCCAGCTGCTAGGAGGACCCTATAGATCTCCTTCAGTTATACCTTTGGGTTGGGCATATGATCCAGGGGTCCCTTGCCTCTTTGAAAAAGACATCAATGCCTTCAGTTTATTCCTTTCTGAGGAAGTAGCAAGAGGGAGGCCAGGTCCTGCTGAATACTGTGAGTGCTTGGTTAGTCAAGGCCACCATTGGGCTGCCAGGACTCAAAATTTTCCTTCTTTAATCATTATCAGTTAATAAATCACTGCTAACTGAAACCACACCTCCCAGGGGGAGGGACACCACAATACAACGTAAAGTAAAATAAAGTATTATAGAGAGTAAATGGGAAGAACATTCTGACTTTTGTCTGGTCTCATAATACTTCTTTATAGGAGAATGAACCCACACCCATACGAGACACACACACAACCACATAAGCATATGCATTCAGGAACACACATGCACAACACACACACACACCCCACACACAATCAGAAAGCCCACAATCCATCTCAGATGATGACCACTCCTACCCCCACATTGCTGCCCCACTCACCCATATTCCTCATGTTCCCAGTGGCCGCTGGTGTCACCTGGATTGGAGATATGCTCGCAGGGAGTGGCTTGTCAGTCACGCTCCTAAGGAAACACTGAGTGTGAACTTTGAGGGAGGTTGATCAGGTGAAAATTCGATTTGCAAAGAGCATTCCATGACTGACTATCTCTCCTCTGCCTAATTCCAAGTCACTACAGTACAGTGAGCACGGGCAGGGCAATTGTCATAGTAGGGAGGGTTATCTGTGGAAGAGAACAATCTTAACAGGTCACTAATAGTCAAGGTGACAAAAGGACCATGCAGTTCTCTTTATATGACAAACGGAGTGCCACAGGAAGTGAGAAACTATAATTTCCTGGCACTAGAGTCTAGAAAGAACAATAAATTTTGTTATTGTTGTTACACAGATAGTCATTAGGAAATATAACAATACTCCTCACCAGACTCTGCCTGCTTTTTTTTTTTTTTTTTTTTTTTGACACACTGTGTAAGGCTGAAGCATCCCAGGCTGGACTTGTATTCAGTGCAGCCAAGGATGTCCTTGAACTCTTGGCTTTTTTGCCTCCGTTATAAGGTCACCCTCAACCACACTAGGAACACAAGATTACTCTGAGCTGTTGGAATCTATAGATGATAATGATGCCTCAGCAGGTAAAGGTTCTTGCTGCCAAAGCTGGCAAACTGAGTCTGATAAATGGCCCCATGTGGTGGAAGGAGAGCCCTGACTTCCTCAAATTGCCCTCTGACCTCCACATAGCTGTGATTAGGAAGGGACACATGCAGTATGCAGTATTCTAGATTTCTTACCTAGCCAGAAAGTCTTCATCTCGTCGTGTGGTCACCTTTAGGTAACTTCCACTGGAGTGACCGACCAAAGCATTGCAAGGCAGAGCAGCGGGTTGAGCACAGAACCAGACCTCCCCAGAAACTACATCCCTGTACTGACAGGTGGGCCCTTTGGCTCCAGTTGACTGGGGGTCCACGTTGCAGATAACAGCCTCTTGTGTGCCATTCCTTCCTCGGAAATAGCCTCTAAAGTCAACAGTGGCCCGTTTTTCTCTCCAGATCCTCTGCAGGACCCCAACTGCCTCACTGGAGTGGATCAGCCTCACATGCACGCGGGCTCTTCCAGCCCAGAGCAGGGGGAAGGATAAGAGATAAGTGCCATTCTCCAGATCCTCCACCTCCCCTGGGACTCCTGCTTTCAATTCCGGGGCCAGGAGCTGTGCCCGAAACAGATCTCCACCATGAGCCTTGGGTCTACCCTGGTGGTCCCTAGCCACAAGAACAACCTCTAGGTTACTTCCCAGAGTATAGGTGTCCTGAGCAGGACCCTTCAAGCGGTAGGTGGAGGTTTGGGGACTGGTGGAGGCCGCAACATCATCCTTGTCTCCACCAGTTGGAGGCCAGTACAGAAGGCTGGTGAGGTTGGTGGGTTCGGTGAGTTCTTGAGGAAGAGAATCCCAGTCGATGATGGCCTCAGAGGCATTTTCAGAGGCAGGCTGGGGTGGTGAGATCCAATGGTTCAGGGACTCAGGCCAAGACAACATGAGACAGAAAACCTGTGGGTAAAGAGAGAGGACTGTCAGTGTGATGTGTGTGTCATATTTCCTTCCTCTTGGCTGAGGAGCACCGAGTGGTCTTCCTGCTTGTGCTGTCCTGTCTGTCACTCATAAGCTTGGCCTTTGAGTCACCGTGACCCCTATTTGGAAGAAACAACTCAGGCCTGGGGTGACACCGTGTGTTACTAGAATTTCTGGGAAGCCCCATCGGAGCCACCATATGTTACCAGGGAAATTGGGGCTCACTGGAGTTTCCTCCTTCTCTTCTTTCTTTTTTCGTCTTCAGATTTATGTGTACCAGTGTTTTGCTTGCATATGTGTACCACACGCACACTTGGTGCCCAAGGAGACCAGAAGAGGAAATGGAGCTAGAGGTACAAATGGCTGTAAGCTGTTGTGTGGGTGCTGGGAGCCAAACCCAGATATTCTATAAGAGTAGACAGTCCTCTAACTACAAATTCCTGTTAGGTTTTTTCTTTTTAAACAGTGTGTGTCTGTGTGTGTCTGTGTGTGTGCCTCTGTGTATGTGTGTGCCTGTGTGTATGTGCCTGTGTGTGTGTACCTCTGTGTGTGTATGTCTATGTGTGTATCTGTGTGTGCCTGTGTGTATGTGTGCCTGTGTGTGTCTCTGTGTGTATCTGTGTGTGTGGCTGTCTGTGTCTGTGTGTGTACCTCTGTGTGTGTGTGTCTCTGTGTGTATCTGTGTGTGTGCCTGTCTGTGTCTGTGTGTGTGCCTCTGTGTGTGTCTATGTGTGTCTCTGTGTGTATCTGTGTGTGTGCCTGTCTATGTCTGTGTGTGTATGCCTCTGTGTGTGTCTATGTGTGTATCTGTGTGTGCTTGTGTGTATGTGGGCCTGTGTGTGTCTCTGTGTGTCTGTGTCTGCATGTGTGCCTGTACGTGTTCCTGTGTGTGTATATGTGTGGGGATTCAATAAAAGCTTCAGAAGTTTTGGAGATATCAGAGGGAATCTACCCACAATCTATGTGGGGAGTTAATAGAAGCTCCAGAAGTTCCAGAGCTCTACCCACAGTCAGTCTAGGAGAATCAGAGAGTGATGATTTAAACCTTTAATCCCAGCACAGGGAGTATCCTGGGAGTGGTGACCTACACCCTTAATCCCAACTGAGTCGAAGTCACTTTAGATTATAGAAGGAATTCCAGGCTCCCAAGCAGGCAGTGGTAGGGCAATGCCTTAATTTACAAAAGGGTACTTAAGACAGGATAGAAAGACAGAGAGAGGAGCCAAGCCAAGGGAAGCGAGGCTGAGGAAGTTGGAAGACAGCTGCGTAAGATCTGACTGTGGTGTTTATTCCCTCTAATATCTCCAACTTCTTCAGAGAGCTATCCCTGAGTCTCATTTATTCGTGTGACATATATGTGTGTGTATATGTGTGTCTGTGTTCCTGTGTGTGTCTCTGTGAGTCTGTGTCTGCATGTGTGCATGCTAGCGCCTGCCTGTGGAGGTCAGAGGACAATGTGTAGAGTCACGTCTTCTAGCATTCTAAAGTATCAAATTCAGCTCATCAGTTTGGGCAACTAGCTCCCTTATCCGATGAGTCAGCTTGCTAATCCTGTAATAGGCAGGTGCTGTTGTCTCCTGAATAAGTGCCATTCTGGCCTCTATGGCTCACCATTCTCCCCTAAGGACTAAAACCTTATGTTTACAGGGGGGAAAAAAGCTAAAACAAGCTTTCCTGCACTATAGACGCTGCCACCTGCTGAGTGCTAGCCTCTCGGGATCCTCAATGACCTTGGGTGTGCCCGGATGAGGGGGCAGGGTGTGAGAGAGAACAAAAGGAGAGAAGCATGGGAGGGACAGACAGGTCTAAGATATAAGATGTATTGAATAAAGCTCTGGTCTCTCTCATTGTGATCCTGAATGATGGAACCTAAATGACTCCTGAGTGCAGATTGTTTAACCTCGACGCCCCTCGCCTGGACAAGACTCGGTCCCAAAGAAACCGGATGCGGTAAGTGGAGGTCCTCACTGAGATCCACGTGGTAGGGTGCCCCTAGAACACCCCAAGACACCCCAAGACCACAGCTAATGACCACTGTTAACTTTAAAGAAAAAGAGAGTTTAATGAATATGAATGATATACCGGTACACACATGTGTGGGCTCTAGGCACTGTATGGAAGCCTAGAGCCCAGAATATTTTCGGGGCAGAATTCTTATACCATACTTTGGGTAGGGGAGGGGGTATGGGTAGGGCCAAAGGTCAGTTTAGGACGGAGTTTAGGAATGCAGGCAGGCAGACAGGCAGGCAAGCGTATTTCCTGTGAAACAATAGGACCACCTGAAGACATTCATTTCCTGGAGCAATGGTCATGATGGGCACATTGTGCAAGCTTCAGAAAGTTCTTGCCTGCTTCGGTTAACAGTTCTCATGGTAGGGCTTTCCTGGGTGGCCCCAACCAGGGTACTACATCAGGAATGCGGGCACAGGGAGTCAGGTGGCTAAGCAATGGAGGAAGCACACCCTGTGTTTCTCAGGAGGGGGCTCAGCAAGATAGAGAAGTTACAACAGGGCAGGGCCAAAGGTCAGTTTAGGACTGAGTTTAGGAATGTGACAGGCAGAGGTATTTCCTGTGAAACAATAGCAAGTCTTGGCAAGCAGGAGACCACCTGAGGGCATTCATTTCCTGAAGCAATGGTCACAATGGACACATTGTACAAGCTTCAGAAAGTTCCTGCTTCGGTAAACAGCACATGGGTTAAATATAGGTCAGGGGTGGAGGATTCTAAAAGGTCAAATCTTAGGTTAGGCAAGGAAAATCTCATCTTTACACATTTATATTCTTATAATGTATGCTTTCCATATCTATGAACACAGTATCTAGGTAAACTTTCACACAAGGGATTTCCTGATCCTCCTTACCCACCTACCTTCAAACCTTGTGATCTACCAATATACACAATGAATTCCTCTTGGCTCTCTCTCAACTGCCAGTTTAGATTTAAGTTCTTGGGGCTACAGCATCTGTAATCATCAATTTTACTAATTAAATCAGCATATCAGATAATGTCAACAATAGGATTGTGAAAAATAGAAAAATCCTGTAGCTCTCTCCCCCTCGACCCCTTCCTGAGGTCCCTAAAACTAGCCAAAGTTGACAGAGTTTCAGTTCCATTGTATCACTAAATTAGTTTGTTCAGGCTTCAGATTATCGGAAAGGCTTTGTTCACAGGAGCTTGCTCAACTCCTTAGGATATACTTCCTGAGTTCTTCCGACCCACCTGGCCAGCAGCTTGACCTTCTGGACTTCACTCCCAGATGAGATCCTGGGACCACATTCCTGATATAACAACCTGGGTGGGGCCACCCAGGAAAGCCCTACCATGAGAACTGTTAACCAAGCAGGCAGGAACTTTCTGAAGCTTGCACAATGTGCCCATCATGGCCATTGCTCCAGGAAATGAATGTCTTCAGGTGGTCCTATTGTTTCACAGGAAATACGCTTGCCTGCCTGCCTGTCTGCCTGCCTGGATTCCTAAACTCTGTCATAAACTGACCTTTGGCCCCACCCTGTTATCTCGCCAAGCCCGCCCATACCCCTCCCCTACCCAGAGTGCTGTATAAGAATTCTACCCCAAAAATATTCGGGGCTCTAGGCTTCTATGCAGTACCTGGAGCCCACACATATGTGTGTACCGGTATTCATATTCATTAAACTCTCTTTTTCTTTAAAGTTAACAGTGGTCATTAGCTGTGGTCTTGGGGTGCTCTAGGGGTGCTCTAGGGGTGCTCTAGGGGTGCTCTAGGGGTGCCCACCTATTACACTGTGATTAAATAAGTCATGGAATAGTCATTAATTGGAATGATGTCATGAGACAACATTTACAAGCAACTACTTCACCTAGTAACAGAGATGTACAATATACGAACCTCATAAAACATGATGCACATAAAAGCATGGTTTGTGACTCTTCTGTAAAGTTCAAAATTAACTATACTACATCAGTCAAAACACTGGCTCCTTTGGAAAAAAGGGAATACAGAGCTAGTAATTTTTTTTTTTAATATCTATATTTCTTTTGAGAGAGCCTGGAAAATATGAGAGCGTGCCCTGACAACTCAGTTTAAAACTAGGCCTCGGTGCCTGCTCTTTTACCTGGCCAGACAGTTTCTGAGGAAGTCACAAAGGACAACTAATCTCTGGTGCCCCTGACAGCAGGGACAAGGGAGATAGGGTACACCAAGCCTGGGCCACTGAGCCAACCCCACAGCCAGTGCGTGCTAGGCTAGCCAGCCTCCACACAACCTGGAACTTGTCTAGGCTTGCCCCCAAATGGAAAAAAAAACAAAGCAAAACAAACAAAAAAATCCTGTTACCCTGACCAGTTCCTAACTAGCCCTAGCACGTTAGAATGTACTAATGTGATTGCCACTTGCTAGAACCAGCTCTGAATCTGTAACTAAATCCCTAACTTCCTTTTGCTGTAATCACAATAAATACCCTCAGCCCTTGCTTCTCTGGGTAGGGTGGGGGTGTCTCCTGCTCCACTGCTGCAACAGATGAAGGAGAATCCCAGGTTAACTCAAAATAAAAAGACTCTTTGCTTGGGCATCAGTTTGAACTCTTGGTGGTCCTTGGGGGTCCAGGCTCTGAGCACAACACTTTCATCTTCCATTACTCTCTCTTTTTAATTCAAAAAGTTATTCCATGTGTTTGTTTGTGTGCCATTTTATGGCATGTATGTAGAACTCTGAGGACAACTTTGGAGAGTCAATTTCTATCCTTCAATCTTGTGGGTCTCAAGAGACTGAACTCAGATCTTCAAGCTTGGCAGCAAACACCTTTACCTCTGAGCCTCCTCGTCACCTCTAAGATTTTTGTCTTTTTTATTTTTATTTTTTAGAAAAGTCCCGCGATGGCCTGGAACTCATTTTCTAATCACGCTGTTTTGGAAGTCACAGAGATTTACCTGCCTCTGTCTCCCAAATACTGGGAGTAAAGACATATATCATTACACCCAACCCTCTAATCTTTTTGTTAAGATTTATTTTTATTTATGTGCATGTGTGTGAAGGTGCCTGTGGAGGTCGGAATTGGGTGTCAGATCTCTTGGAACTGGAGTTACAGGTGTTAGGAGCCACTGAAATAGGTCCTGGGAATTGAACTCGTAGCTTCTGGAAGAACAGCAAGCATTTTAAAGCACTGAGTTCTCTCTAGCCCCCTCCCATTTCCAGTTGGTCCCCCTTGTCATCTCAAATAGCCCCCTTCTACTCTCCTGTGTGTGTCCTAAAGAGTTTAGTTAGGGTGACTTACAAGTTATAGGCAGTTTACCAGAGACTACAATACTGAAGGAAATTTTTTCCTCTCCCCCAGTGGCCGTTAGCAGCCTGTAGATTTGGGGAGAGGAAGATTTCCGAGCTGCTCTCTGGTAACTATATTCAGGTTCGCTGTCACCACCCCCAACCCCAGCAAGTCACTCCCTTAGTGTTTTTAAAGACAGATTTTAGGAATTGGTCTGGAGCTTGTTCCATAGGTCAGCCTCCAATTTATAATTCTCTCTCTGTCTCCCAGATGCTGGACTCCATGTAGTGAGCCACCATCTCTGGCTTGCTGGGTTATAGTCACGTACCAACGTGTCATTGGTTCCTTGGACATCTGCTGTTTGTTACAACCTTTCAGCATGTGTAAAGGTTAAAGGGAAGGCAAGAAGCCTTCTCTTTCACACAGCACAAAGTTGACATGGAAATAAAGTCAACATTTTCTTTGGAAAGAAGGAATTCATAAGGAAATCTATATTTCCATGCAAAAAAAAAAAAAAAAAGAAGTCTAGCTGCTTAAATGTTAGCAATACCCTGGGAGTCAAACTTTCAGTTTTGACAGACAGATGAGAAGATCTTCCTGTCAAACAGTTTTGACTTTTTTCTAGTCCACAACTTCAGAGAAGAAGGGTTAGCCTAAACTCTTCTTTCTCAAGAAGGTAGGGGCTTCTTCCTTATTTACTGTATCTATTTCATAACGTGCACAATGCACACGGAACATATCCACATCCATTATCACCTAACATTCTTCAGCTCTCCCAGTCCCACTGATCACTTTCACCCACCTTTAGTCAGCTGTGTGTGTGTGTGTGTGTGTGTGTGTGTGTGTGTGTGTGAGAGAGAGAGAGAGAGAGAGAGAGAGAGAGAGAGAGAGAGAGAGCACAAGACTTTTTCTATTTCCTGACTTTTCCCCCTTCAGAATAAAAGCAGAACCAAACACCAAAAGATTTCTTTCTCTTCAACTGGGACAGAGAGAACCATATCTTCTAAACTGGAAAGGACTGAGAGTTGGAATTGCTGATGTGGAACAGAGCCATTACCACCTTCAGAGCAGCTGGGATAACAGGCAAGCTGCATCGACAAGGTCAAGTCTGTAGACTTTTGCTTGTGGAAGGAGGGTTTGGGGAGGGTCATTAGATCCTCACCTGGAATTCAGCTGCATTTATGCAGCTATAGGGAAGTCGTCCACAGAGCCCATTTACTGAGGTGGTTGTTTATGGATGGTCTCTAACTTATATTCCTCAAGGAAACCCAATAAATCCATTTATTCAGCAAGCAAGACTTTGGTAGAATTGTTCTTTTGTCTGCTGGTGCTTTCCTACCTAGGGAAGCAAACATTACTCATGTCTTCCCAACAAACATCCACATACTCATATTTTTTCTTGTTAAGGATTTCCCTGAAAAACTTTTGAATTTAAATTTCCCTAATGAACTCCAATAGGCAACCTGCTCACACTCCTTCTTAGAAAGATGTTCTCCCCTGCAGATGATGCCCCCAAATATCCCCCAGGGGTGGGAGGAGAAAGAATAAGAACTCTTCCCAGGCCGCTCTCCAAGATGAAAACATTTAACCAGTCCAAACACAAAGAAGCAGTAAGGAAGTCAACAAGAGGCAACGAACGTACTTACCAAAACCAGAAAGACTAACCCCACAGCCAGAACCTTGTAGCAGGTCATTTGCCCCATGAATGGATCCTGTCTGTTGCACGAATAAAGGAAACTCAGGGCCAGATCTCTGGGAAAGGCAGAGATATCAGAGAAGAGACACCACGGCCGGATCTCACCCAGCTGTCTTCCAGCTTCCTCAGCCTCACTCCTCCTGGCTTCCTCTGCCTGCTCTGTCTTTCTATATCCAACTTAAATACTTCTTCACCCAGTTAAGGCATGGCAACACCACTGTTTTTATTATATTTGAAAATATCCCCACACCTGTTGGCATGGATTCTTGTTGCATTACAAATACAAACACAGGTTTTTCATATGGCACCTGAATTTTAACCGGTCCTACCAGCTAAAGGACCAGATTCACTGGGTCAACTTCCAATTTCCTTGAAAACTGTCACCTGACATAAGTTTGCGCTGCTAAGTAGAGAAATATAAAAAGACAATAATAGTAGTGTGGTAGGTGGGGAGGTTGACCTGGCTGGATTACATAGGCACTGAGGCAGAATTCAGGTGGGAAATGGGATCTTTATTCACATATGTACTTCTGTGTGGGAAGAGTCCAGGCACACAGTGAGCCAGCACGAAAGTGTGCCCAATGGAATCCTCTTCCCCACAGACACCCTCAGGGAGCAAAGGGAAAACCTAATATTTGCACTTCTCCCCACGGCTCCAGTAAAATACCTAGTTTAGGCATAAGAAGTGGAGAAGGAACAGGGTGCACACCCAGTTAATAGGCTGGGAAAGGTCCAATTGTTGGGAGCAGCACCCACACTTGGAGTTTATTTTACTAACATGCAAAGTGCAAAGCAATTAGTGGGGAGGCAAGAGCCACAGGCTGAGAGAGAGAGAGAGAGAGAGAGAGAGAGAGAGAGAGAGAGAGAGAGAGAGAGAGAGAGAGAGAGAGAGAGAGAGATCTTCAAGGCTGCTGTTCTGGTTAGGGCTTGGATTTGGATTTGATGAGTTTTGAAAGAATTTCTTTGTGTCCAGATAATAGGATGAGGAGGTTTGGAAAGAGGGGGCTCTTTCTGGTTCCCTTTGTGTACCTAACTGTATGCTGAGTGTGTGAGGGTGCTTATAGCGGCCGGAGAGGGCGCCAGAACGCCTGCAGCTGAGGAACAGGCAGCCTCGGAGCCCTCAGCTCTAAACAGTCCCTCTGCCACTGCAGCACAGACACTCTTAACCGCTGAGCCATCTCCCCTGAATTCCCCTGCCCAAGGCCATTTCAATGGGATCTTTTTGAAGGATTTGAGGCCAGTTGAGCTTTCTCTTAATATCTGGGGAGGATTAGGGTATAAAATCAGGATGTACATATAATTTTCCAGTAGTTGGATCTAAGTTCATGTTCTTATGAAGTGCCTCTGTAAGGCAGTTTATAAAGGGATCAGCCCTCTGAGGGGTGGCTTAAATTTTATTTATTTGTTAATTTTATGTATTTAAAGGGACAGGCCATCACCCAACACGTGTTCTATCTGACACAGAGAACCAATTCCAGCGCTCATGGCTCAGATCAATTTTATCAGTCACCTTTTCCTCGTCCTGACTTGATTCTGATCTGCAGGGAGGGGGAGGGGAGGGAATGAAGAAAGGGGGGGGAGAGAGAGAGAGAGAGAGGGAGAGGGAGAGAGACTGGGCAAGACATGGTCTTCTGAAACCTCAAAGCCCACCCCTTTGACACACTTCTTCCGACAAGGTCACACTTCCGAATTGTTGTAATTCAGTGCTTCCCAAGTTTCTTAGTGCTGTTAGACTTTGCTATAGTCCCTCATGTTGTGGTGACCCCAAGCATAAAATTAAGACCATGTTAAAGATCAAAGAGGAGCACATGTCTTTAGTGCCAGCACTCGGGAGGCAGAGGCAGGCAGATCTCTAAGTTCATGGTCAGAGGGAGTTCCAGGACAGCCAGGGACACACAGAGAAACCCTGTCTCAAAAAATAATAAAACAATAAAACAAAAGAGATGCGATGTTGGGAAGGGTGGAAACGAACCTGGAAGAAATAGGGAGAACAGTAGAGGAGTTAATATTGTCAAAATACACAATAAGCATGTTTAAAATGATCAATCATTAGTAAAATACTCCCTACATATGCATATATGAAAGTAAATAAATATGTTTTCAAACAAAACAAAAAATTAGCTCCAAACAACAAAAAATGTAGCAACCAAATTTTAGCATCACTATCTGTGGTGATATGTTGTATACTTTAAACATAAAGATTGCTTGACAACCAGAAGGCAGAGCCAGCCATAGAGTTATATATATAGCCTTAGAGGCCAGGCATTGGTGGCATACATCTTTAATCTTAGCACTCAGGAGGCAGAGATCCATCTGGATTTCTGTGAGTTCAAGGCTAGCCTGGACTACATGAGATTAATCCAGTCCAAAGGAGAATCAGCACCAGGCAGTAGTGACGCACACTCTTAATCCCCGCACTTGGGATCCCACACCTCTGCTCCCAGCACTTAGAATGCACACATGCCTTTATTCCCAGTACTAGGAAAGCTGAAACGGGAAATGATCCAGCTGTTCAGAGAAAGGAGAAGACAGGATGAGGTCCTTCGCTTTCCTTCTTTAGTCTGAGGATTCCTGAAGACAGGATCTTCTCTGACTTGAGGATCTCCTGGTGGGGAGGAGTTTCTCTGTGGCTTGTTCCTCTGTCTCTCTGATCTTTAAGCATTTACTGCAATATTCGGCTTTGAGGTTTTTATTATAAGACCAATTAGACCTAGCTAGATTCAAATGGCAGCAATTTTCTCCATAGACCTCAAACTTGTGTTAAAAACTATATTACTCACTTGGCTGTTCTCCTGTCCATCTATCAAATGACTATGATGTTTTCATTTTTCCTATAAGTTTTATATTATCCTCAAAGTACAATCATAATGCACACATACTCAATGTCTCTCCCTGTTCTCAAAAACTAAATAAATGATACCATACTGGGTATCTTTCCTTCTGCAAGTTGCTTTGATGATGATGATGGTGATGATTCGTGTGAGTGTGTGTGTGTGTACATCTGTCACAGCATGTACGTGGGCAGAGGATAACTTTGGGGAGTCAGTTTATCTTTTCATTTTGTTGAGGCCTTGTCTCTCTTATTTCCCTAAGTCAAGCTGACCTGAGAGCTTCTGAACAAGTGTCCTGTGTGCCTCTCCATCTGTCTGTATGAGTACAGGATGGCAGAAGTGGGCCACAGCAGCAGCTTTTTTTTATATGGCTTCTGATTATTCAGCGTAGGTTGTCAACCTTGCCTAGCAAGTGCTTTCCGTGGCCGTGAGACTTGCTTTTATTCCACTTGTTTTAAGACTTATTTTTGTTGAATGGTCCGGGCATAATTATGTGTCCACGTGCAGAAGAACACAAATAGATCATATCTACTGCAATGCACAAAACTCAATTCCAGAAGGATTAAAGACCGCAACATGAATCCAGTTATAGTGAACCCGATATAAGAGAAAGTGGAAAGTAGTTTTGAACACATTGGCACAGGAGACCGTTTCCCGAATATAACAAACACCAGTAGCATAGACACTAAGAACAACAATCAATAAGTGGGACCTCCTGAAACTGAGAAGCTTCTGTAAGAAAAAGGACACAGTCCATAAGACAAAACGATAGCCTACAGAATGAGAAAAGATCTTCACCAACCCCACATCTGACAGAGTGACAGCAGAAATTCTCTCAACTACACCAATCCAAGCTTAATATTTATTAATATATAAGCCAACACTCACGATACAGGTAACAGCTTATACAGATGCCTGATAGACTGGATATCTACACGGTGGACGATGGATGCCGAACTGGTCTCTCTAGCAGTCTGGAACCAGGAAACAAAGCTTTCCAAGATCCCAGCAGCCCCTTATGAATGGGGTTGGCCACTCCCCTTCCGGAGCCCGGGACCCTGGATAGGCATCTTCGGACCTTATCAGCTGACACCTGAATCCCACCACAACAGAGGGCTGATATTTAAAATATATAAAGGGCTCAAGAAACTAGAGATCAAAATACCAAATAATCCAATTTAAAAATGAGGTACAGGTCTAAACAGAATTCTCAACAGAAGAATCTCAAATGTCTAGAAGACATTTAAGAAACTGTTAAACTTCCTTAGCCGTCAGGGAAATGCAAATCAAAATAACCTTAAGAAGCCATCTTACATCTATCAGAATGGCTAAGATCAAAAACACTGATGACAGCCTATGCTAGAAGGGATGTGGAGTAAGGGGAACACTCCTCCACTGCTGGTGAGAATGCAAACTTGTATAAACACTCTTGAAATCAGAATAGTAGCATTATAATTAATAACCAATGGCAACTATTAAGGAAGAATTAATGTTTATTAAAGGGTTCAGAGGGGAGACTCACTGATACAAAGATTAAACAGACATGTGGTTCCTGGAAAGCTGGACTGGTCCATGAGGTTGAAGCACGCACCCAATCTGAAACTGGCCCTTTGGCCACTTCCTGAACACCGAGGCTTCAAGGCCCATGGCCATGCCTCTAGGTCAAGGTGATAATGCCTTTACTACATCTCTCCCTTTTATCTAAATAAGAAAATTCTAAACCCAAATATAAAACTATATACAATAGAAACAACTATCAGTTAATGTCCAGGAGAAGGAATTGTTACAATAAGTTTCCTTGGCCTTGGCCAGCCAGAGGTCCAGACCCACAGACCTGCAGTGCCAGACCCCTTACCCACCCGCAGCTGATCAGGCCCCCAGAAATGACTTAGACAATAATATTAAGTTCATGCTGCTTGGCCTATAGCTCAGGCACATTGCTAGCTTGCTCTTTCATCTTAATTCAACCCATTCTCATTAATCTGTCTGCCACATGGCCCATGGCTCACCTGTGTTCCTTACATGTTTCTTGTTTGGCAGCTGGCTTGATTTGTCTCTGACTCCGCCCTTCCTTTCCTACCTATTCTAATTCCCCACCTACTTCTTCTATGGTGCCTGTCATGGGCCAAAATAGCTCCTTTATTTAAAGATTGATATTCACAGCATACAGAAAAACATTCCCACATCACCTCCCCCTTTCTGTCTAATCAAAAAAGGAAGGTTTCAATTTTAACAAAGCAAAATTATATATGACAAAATAGCCATCAAGCAAGAATTACAGTTACAATATCTAGTCTGTTTGTATTTAACATAATTAAAGAAAATACTCTATCATCTACCTTATCACTGTGAATCTAAAGTTTCATATCCAACATATCTTAAAATAACCAAGAAAAACTATATCTATAACTATCTAATCTTCAACTACATCAAAGACCACAGAAAGATCTATTTACCCAAGTAAACCAGAAGTGCAAGCAACTTCCAAAATCTAGAAATGACAGAGATGACATCTATCTGCCTGGACAGTCACCCAAAGTTCCTTTACAAAGTTGGAGCATCCATCTTCAGCCTACAGGGCCAGAGTCTCTTTTCATTTCAGTGAAGCAGGAAATCTGCTCTGCCCATTCTGGCACAGTTCATCAGTCACTTCTCCTTGAGTCCTGAAGAATGTCTGACAGTTTTCTCTGCAAAGCAGGAACCTGAATGACCACCTCAGCTTGTTCTGCCAAAGTTCAGAGGTCACCTTCCTATGGAACCTGCATGTCCAGTTTAAACAGTATACTGTCAAGCAGTCAATTTAAGAACAGGTTCATGTTCAGTGGCTAACTGTTGCCACAAAGAAACTAATCTCCATATGGAGTTTCTTCAATGCCCATTTTTCTCTTGAAATAGATTGGTGCTGCCAGGAACAGATCTGTCTCACTGTCCAGAAAAGTCTAAGTTATTAAAATAATTTTAAATGCCATATTCTGTAGGTCTTAGAAGTATTTGAAGATTACCTATCTAATTGAAATATATCTTTGTATACCTAAAAAATCCTAGCTAACATAACTATAAGTTTGGTTATCATAGGTGACCATTAACCTGCATTTCTTAATTATACATTACAATTTTAATCAGTTACATAAACATCATACTTTAAGCAAGAGTAAAAAATACATACAGCATAACAAAATTGACCTTAAATTTGTATCAATAAACCAAAATCCATACCAATATAAAATATTTTGAGATTAACATCTGATTTTTGGATTAAAGTAAATTCAACAATCTAATTTTTAAAAATCACTCATACACCATATCCCTTTTTCTTCTTAGAAAGAGATTAACTATGATCATCAACCATTTATAATGAAAGCAAACATTTATAAACAATATTTTGGGAATTTGGACATAGTTTTCCATTACTACTTCCTGCTGATTAAGGGTCTTTGACAGTCTTACAGGTTCTTGAGACTGGATCATCTTAGTCTGCAGCCCTGAAGCTGATGTGACCATCTCTTCCCACCAGAGAATTTTCAGGTGGCTCTTGATTGATGGAACCATATTTGCCTGGAAGCAATCCACATATTCTCATTTTCTGTGAAACAAAAGCAGAACCTCTCTTCCAAAGCATCAGATCCTTAGACACAAATTTCAAAAATCAAGATAACTTTATAATATATATTCTCTTTTAACTTAGCAGCCTTTGCAATCCACTGTCTTTCTGCAGTTAGTTCATTAACAGTTTAAAAATTAAAAGAAAACACAATAATAACCAAAATCTAGATTTTGTGTTTATTTTCCATCTTTATGTGGCTTATTATATTTTTATTATTCTATTTCTCTTTTTAAAGACTTTCTTTACCTTCTTTCTTTTCTCCCTGAAGCCTATGTACCTTTTACACACATTGTAACCCATTTACAGTTTTTTTCATCTGAATCTGTTTTATTGTGAATTCTTAATCATTTTCCAACCAGAAGAGCTTTTACAATACTCACACTCTCTTAAAGAGCCACATACTTTTTGCAGATAAAGCTGAATCAGTAAGTTCTCTTAAAGGGACCATGTCTTTGTTTGCCACCAGCAAACAGAGCAGACTGAAGAAAATGCTGCTACTAAGAAACTGTCTTTGTTTCCTTTTTGTTCAAAATAAACAGAAACCTTACATCAATCACATACTATTGAGTCTTCTCTGAGACTTCAGAAACTGGCCTGGTTGCAGCTTACACTGCCCTCCGCCAGTCTGCTGGTGCTATTTCGAATGTGGCCCAAATGCCACTCTTTCTCTCTACAATGACCCGCTTCAGATACACAATTTAGAAGCTGCTTTGGCTCAGTTTCTGTGATCTAGAACCCTTTCTAATCTTTCTCAAGTTTTATGTGGGTATTTGGCCACCCAGGGATGCCATCTGTTACAATAATGTTTCTTGGCCCCGGGCAGCTAGAGGTCTAGATACACAGACCTGCAGTGCCAGACCCCTTAGCCGCCTGCAGCTGACCAGGCGCCCAGAAACGATTCAAACACTACTATTAAGTTCATGCTGCTTGGCCTATGGCTCAGGCACATTGCTAGCTTGCTCTTTCATCTTAACTCAATCAATTTTCATTAATCTGTCTGCCACATGGCCCGTGGCTCACCTGTGTTCCCTAAACGCTTCTTCTTTGGCAGCTGGCTCCATCTGTCTCCGACTCTGCCCTTCCTTTCCTACCTATTCAGCTTCCCCACCTACTTTTATATGGTGCCTGTCATGGGCCAAAATAGCTCCTTTATTTAACAATTGATATTCACAGCATACAGAAAGACATTCTTACATCAGGGAATGGGCAAATAACATAAACAAAATTAAACTCCAACCAACAAGAGCAACATCACACACAAAGCATATAGTAAATGTTCAGAATATTGGTAAGTGGCAAAAATACAGAGATTACTCCAAAGCTGTCTTATCTTGAATAATATAAATCTAGTACCTAAATGCTGTTAACTAAGATACAAAGTGGTTATAACTGTACCTACCTAGTCTTCAACCCCATCAAAGACCTGAGAAGGAAAATATATTACCCAAGCAAGCTAGAAGTGCAAGCAAGCAACTTCCTAAATTTAGTAACAGAAGACAGTGGCAGTTGGTGCCTTGACAGTCACCCAAAGCTTTTCTGAAACATTGGGGCATCTAATTGTTTGTCTATAGGCCCAGAATCTCTGAGAGGTCTTTTCAGAAGTAGGGTATTTTGAGAAACCATCTTATCCTGTCTTGGAAGGGTTCAGCACTCTCTTATCCTTCATCCTGCTCTTCCAGATTGGACAGAGTGCTCACTGTCAGCAGTTGAGGCAAGGGCAATTCTCTGCCCAACAGGCCATTATCCACTAAGGAAGACAAACTCCATGTGGAATGTATTTGATGCCCAATACTGTAGTCTGAAGTTTCTGGTTCAGCCTAGCCCTGAGGTCTGGGCCATTTAGCCCTAAATAATCATACAAAGCTTTATATTAATTGCAAGCTGTTTGGCCTATGACTCCGGCATATTACTATGCAGTTTAAGTTCCGTATTTTTTTATTTACGTTTAATTTAGCCATGTAGCTTGGTACCTTTTCTAAGAGCAGCGTTCTCATTTTTCTTCATCTGTATCTTCTAGCATCTCCCTCTGACTCCACCCTCCTTCATGTTTATCTTTGCCTAGGGTTCTCACCTGCCTATAAGCTGCCTTGCCATGGGTCAAACAGCTTCTTTATTAACCAATAGTAATAAAGCATATTTACGGCATACAAAAGACAGCCCACATCATATCATCATCTCATAAAAAGAATGATGCTACCTGTTACAGTGAGGTTTCTTGGTCCCAGGTGGCCAGAGGTCCAGACCCACAGACCTGCAGCCCCAGACCCCTTAGCCACCCACTGATGCTCAGGCCCACCAAAATGATTCAGACACTTATATTAACTTTATGCTATTTGGCCTATGGCTCAGGTACATTGCTAGCTAGCTCCTTCATCTTAACTCAACCCATTTCCATTAATCTGTCTGCCACATGGCCCATGGCTCACCTGTATTCCTTACATGTTGCTCCATTGGGCTTCGGGCTTGGGCTAACTGACTCCACCCTGCTTCTCCTACCTATGCTGTGATTTCACCTCCTACTTTTTCTATGGTGTCTGTCATGGGCCAAAAAAGCTCCTTTATTTAAAGATTGATATTCACAGCATACAGAAAGACATTCCCACATCAGCTACCAGGAGCAATTGTGTCTCACATTAGCCAAATTCTGGAAAATAAATCATTTAAATGCTATTATATCTAGGTCCGTGAAGTGTTAGAAGATTGCCTATCCATCTGACATTTTATTATACATCTAGAAAATCTAATTAACATGACTATAATATAACAAACATGAGTGACTATAAGCTGTAATTCTTATCAACCTAGATAACTTAAAGTACTTAAAGACTAAGGCTTTTATTATAAAAGTAGACAATCTGTAAACAGATGTACAATGTAGGGACAATGACTTTGAATATGACAATCATACAAAACATCTTAAGCAGAGGTAGTAATGTATAGTGCAAAATGTTAACAATATCTTGAATATGTATCAATATACAAAATATCTTAAACAGAGGTAGAATATATACAGTATAAATAAAATTAAAGAGGTAAAAATTGTGTAATGCAAATGACAATAGCCTTAATATATACTAGTGTACAAAATATTTTAAACAGAGGTAAAGCATATACATGATAGGAAAAATATAGATTTGAATGTATATCAATATACAAATGATTTTGAACAGATGTAGAAAATAATTTCACATTTGTATCAATATACAGGAATCCATACCAGTGCAGATTGTATATGGCTAATAGTTGGCCAAATTTGTTCACAGGCAGATACAACATTCTATCTATATTTGTTCTATTCCCCTCTTTTTTCTCCAAGAGGGATTAATACAACTAATAACCACATAACAGAATTATTATTATTACAGTTTGCAGTCTAAAGCCAATCATTGAGTAGTGTATACCAAATCAGACACATCATAATTAATCAGGTAGACTTACTGTGGTGGGACCCCATCTTATGTTTCAGAGACTGCTGTTAGAAGAATTTGTCATTTATTGTGGGAAATGTAAACATTATTGATATCAGAATGGAAAATTTAAATTTTTTGGAAAGAATTATACTCAAAGAAAGGTTTTAAAAGATCAAGAATAAGTATGGAAATAGAATTAGAAGTGATATTATGATAACAATAGTCCCTAGATATTGGCCTTCTGTTGCACACCAGGTGGCTTTTCTGATATGAAACAGAATATTTTATTATTTTTCTTTTACCAACATGCCTGGGTATAGAAAAAGAAAAAGCCACTTATACCAACTTTAAAGCCAGCTTGATTTGTAATTGAGTTGGGACCACAATTTTTCTAAAAGGTAAAGAGATACAGGTGTTAAGCAATGAGATTTTACCTTGTAGAGTATATTAGTATCAATAGGCTTGATCTTCCTTTGCTTGTATACTTTTTCAGGATTTCCCTTCAGCTTTAGATGTCTAGACGTCCAATGTCATTTTAATTTCTTAAACATGGTTATTTCTATTTCCCTATAAGGACAAAAACAAAATTTTTCCGTGACCTATAGAATTGTTATATTGGTTGACGAGGCATTATTTCTTATCAAGAGGTGTCTCCTATTTGAATCAAATCTTTATTAATTTTATTGATACCTATAGTTTTTTATCTCCTGTGAAAACAAAATCAAAACCCCTTCTCCAATGGAGCACATATCCTCATTTCCATTCTAAATCAGCATATCCTTAAAGCAGACAGATTTATTCAGCTCAGAAGTTGTTTTTCTCCTGTTATTCATTTTCTCTCCACAGATGTTCTTCCTTTCTCATCAGCATTAAGAAAATTCAAGGTTAATAAGGCATTATCCAATCTATCTCTGGATATTTTTGTTCCTTCTTTCTGTTTATAAAGCATCTCTTTTAGGGTACAATTAGATTTTTCAACAACCACTTGTCTGTTGGGAGCCGCTGGCCCCAGCTCCTCAAGGTGGCGCCAATATCCAGTGCTGGCCAACCCGCCTGAGTCAGTAAACAAAGCAAGTGCGCATGCGTTTAGTACTCTCGCGAGACTGGTCTCTCTGCCTCTCCCGTGGCGTCATGTGGGATAATGAGCTGTAGCCTATAGAAAGATGACACGTCCAAGGCAGAGGCCTTTGGCCTATATAAAAGTTGGGCTTTCCTACCTCGTGGTCTCTCCATTTTATGTAAGCTTATGCTCTCCCTCATGGAGCATTAAAGCATTGCTGCAGAAGGATCCTACGTGTGTCGTGCCTTTTCTTGCGGGTGAGAAGTGGGCGCGGGACACTTGTCCTGCAGAATCATGTGGTATACCTGTAATCTGCTTTATATTATAACATGCAAAAACTTTCTTTTTGGGGGGAAACATGTGCTGGAGCATTGTCAGTCTTAATTTATACAGGTATGCCCATAATTGCCTTGACTTCAAAAAAGTGTGCAATTGCAGAATCAGCCCTTTCAGATCTTAGAGCAGCTGCCCATTGAAATCCTGAATAAGTGTCAATGGTATGGTGTATATATTTTAATTTTCCAAATTCTGTAAAAATAGGTCAAATATTATTTCTTTGCATACATTTACAATTGCTTCCTGCAAGTTATGGTGTTTGGTTATAGAAAGAAAAAATAGGACATTTCTTTACAATTTCTTTGGCTTGGTGTCAAGTGATGAAAACCCCCTTTTAAAATCCTTTGATATTAACATGATGCTTCTTATAAAATTATGAGGCCTACAGCACATTTCCTATTAACACCTGATCAATCTCATCACTAACTTGTATTAGAGGACCTGACAGACCTGTATAGAATCTGGTGTATGTTATGCATTTGGGATAATCTGTACTTGTGATAATTTCCTGTGATTGGATAAATAGTGATGCTAATTCTGCTTTTAGGAATATAGTCATCAGTTTCAATATGTAAAACAACTCTTTCTGCATATTGAGAGTCAGTAACTATGTTGAAGGGTTCTACAAAATCCATTAGTACCAAAGGAATGGCATACAATTCTGACTTTTATACAGAGTTGTAAGGGCTTTGAACCCTTTACTTAAGTCTTCTGGTTTCTATCCTGCCTTTCCTGATTTATTTGCATCAGTATAGAATGTAGGGACTCCAGAGATTGTTTGTTTTTTTTCTGTATGATGTGAGGAATGATCTAACTTGTCCTTTTAGGAATTCTATTCTTTTGCTATTGGGATATTGATTGTTAATCTCTCCCAAAAATTACTGTAAGCTCTTTGACAATATTCATTATCTTTCCATAGAAAAGAAATTTCCTCATTAGTTAAAGGTACTACAATTTCTGGTGGATCCATTTCTGTCAATCAATGGAATCTTAATTTTCCTTTCAAGTCAGAAATCTTTTCCACATCTGTCTTTAATTTTTTTGCTTGGCCTACATGATAGAAATATCCATCCTAATATAATATCTTCCATCTGCATCAGGATTCCTGTTAGGGATGACCTAGAGGGCAATATAAGCAGAATGCAGTTAATCTCTGGGTTAACACAACCCACATATGCCTCTTGTAATTTCTTTTTCATGTATACCAATTCTTCCTCAGCCTCAGTAGATAATTTTTTTTGAACTATTTAAGTCCTTATCCATTTTTAGAGTACTAACCAAATGTAATAGTTCATCCTTTTGTACCCCAATAATAGACAGTAGTGATCATCCCTAACAACTCCAGAAAATCATTAAGAGTCCACAATCGATCTCTCCTGAGCTGTACCTTTAATGGTCTTATTTTTTTGTAGTTCTATTTTATATCCTCAGTAATTAATAAAAACTTTTCTTTGTATCTTCTCAGTGGCAAATTGTAAGCCCCAATGAGGCAACACTTTCTTTACTTCTTGGAACATGTTTTCTTTAAAATATCTGACTTTGAATCTGCTAATAAGATGTCGTCCATATGGTGGTAAATTATAGATTTTGGAAATTGTGAACAAATATTTACAATGTTTTTTAGGCAAAATATTGGCACAGGCTAGGGCTATTTAACATTTCCTATGGGAGAACCTTCCATTGATATCTCTTAATTGGATGAGAATTATTGGGTACTGTGAAGGCAAATTTTTCTCTGCCCTGCTCTTGCAGAAATATAGTGAAGAATCAGTCTTTTAAGCCAATAACTATGATAGGCCATTTTATAGGTAAAAGAGAGGGTGAGGCTGTAGAGACCCCATCTGCTGAATTACTTTATTTATGGCTCTCAGATCTGTCAGCATTCTTCATTTTCCAGATTTCTTTTTAATAATGAATACAGAAGAATTCCAAGGGATGGTAGATTCTTCAGTACGATGAGAATTTAACTTCTCCTGAACCAGCTGTTCCAAGGCCTCTAGATACTCTTTAGTCATAGGCCATTGTCCAACCCATACTGGTTTATCAGTCAGCCATTTTAAAAGTAGGGCTGTTGGTACCTCTGAGAGTTCAACAGCTGTTGTGCCCTGTTTACATCCTAAATGGTCAGTGTCTGTTTTTTTTATAATACCTTATAATACTATTCTCAGAAACATAAATTTGTCTATGGATCATGTTGAGATTGGAGGAATTTTAATCTGGGTATTCTGTTGCTGTAAAAGATCAAAACCCCATGGATTCACTGCTACATTAACCACATATGGCCTCAGCCTTCCTCTCTGTCCTTCTGTCCCTGTGCAGTCAAGCCATCTCAGGTTTTGTTTTATCTGAGATATGGTTCCAATCCCTAGAAATTGAACATGTACCTCCCATAGAGGCCAATTTGGATGCCATGATTGTGGCATTGGGTTCCAGATACTATTATAATTAATAATCACTGGAAACTATTAAGGAAGGATTAATGCTTATTAAAAGGGCTCCGGAGGGGGGAGACTCACTGATACAAGGATTAAACAGACATGTGGTTCCTGGAAAGCTGGACTGCTCCACAAGCCTGAAGCAGATCAGGTCCTTCCTCCCAAGAGCTTGGGGGAGAAACAGGAAACCAGCCAGCATGCACCAAATCTTAAACTGGCCCTCTGGCCACACCCTGAACACTGGGGCTTCAAGACTTCAGTCTTGAAGGCCACACCTCTAGGTCAAGGTGATAATGCCTGCTCTCCACTACATCATGGTTTCTCAGAACAGTGAGAAAACTGAGAATCAATCTATCTCAAGACACAGCAAAACCATTCTTGAGAATGTACCCAAAGGATGCTCAATCATACCACAAGGACACTTGCTCAACTATGTTCATAGCAGCATTGCTCATTATAGCCAGAACCTGGAAACAACTTAGATATCCCTCAACCAAAGAATGAATGAAGAAAATGTAGTACATTTACACAACGGAGTATTATTCAGGTTTAAAAAAAACCCCAATGACATCATTAAATCTGCAAGCAAGTGGATGGACTAGAAAAAAAATTATCCTGAGTGAGGTAACCCAGACCCAGAAAGACAAACACAGTACGTGCTCACTAAGTGAAAATTATACGTAAAGCAAAAGATAGACGGGCTACTATCCACAGCCCTGGAGAAGCTAGGTAACAAGGAAGTCCCTAAGAGGGATGCATGGATCACCCTGGGAAGGGAAATAAGTGAGATCTCCTGGGTAACCCTAGGGAAAAGCAGGGGAGAGTAGAGGGGAGGGTAGAGGGGATGGGAACATGAGGGACTGAAATGATTGACTTGGGAAGGGACAGATAAGAAGAGCAACTAAAGAAATATCTTGATGCAGAGGGCCATCATGGGATTAGGGAAAAACCACAAGGATGACCCAGATAAGACTCCTAGCAATAGTGGAGAGTCCTTCTCCTCTCCACTGGCCTTCTCCTGTAGTTGGATTGGTGACCACCCTAATTGCCATCATAGAACCTTCATCCAGTAACTGATGGAAGCAGATGCAGAGATCCACAGCCAAGCACTGGGCCAAGCTCTGAGAGTCGAGGAGAGAGGGGGGAGAGAGGGAGGGAGGGATTATATAAGCAATGGGGGGGGGGTCAAGATCATGATGGAGACAGTTGACCCAAGCTCATGGGAGCTCACAGACTCTAGACCACCAACTAGGGAGCCTGCATAGGCCCAACCTAGGCCCTCTGTATGTGGGAACCAGTTCTGTATCTTGGCCTGTTGGTGGGGTCCCTAGCAGTGGGAGCAGGATCTGTCCCTGATGCATGATCTGGCTTTTTGGAATCTGTTCCCTTTGTAAGAGTAACAAACAGTCTTAACTGCTCAGTTATCTCTTCAGCCCCAAGACTTCATCTTCTACTAATCTATACCAATATGATGATTTGGGTGTGTCAAAATGGATCAGTTGTTAGAAGTACTTGCCACCAACCAGAGGACCTAATTTCAGTCTTCAGGGCCTACGTGATGGAAGGAGAGAGCTGACTCCTACCAGTTGTTCTTTGACCCCCACACAAATGCCTTGGCACACATGTGCCCCCACCCCGTGCATACACAAACAAATACCCACGGGCAATTGAAAAAATGAACACAGTGGTTTCTGTGGGGGAAGTGCTCTCCTGAACATCTGTTGCTGAATGGCAACACTGGACTCTTGGATCCCCCTTACCTCTACCATCTGTCAGCTGAGGCTTAGAGCTGGAGAGGTGGCTCAGCAGGTAAGAAGAGCACTTGCTGCTTTTGCAGAAGGCCTGAGTTCAAGTCTCAGCACCCACAGCAGATGGTTCATGATATCCTGCAGCTTCAGCTATGGGGGCCTCTGACCTCTATAGGACCTGTACTCACACGCACATATCTGTTCATAGACACAAACACAATTAAGATAATAAAACTAAGAAAAAAGAGGCTAACGCTTCTTTGTTTATTTGAGATAGAGTCTCTCTGTGTAGCCCTGACTGTCCTGAAACTCATTCTGTAAATCAGGCTGGCCTCAAACTCTGAGATCCTCCTGCCTCCATCTCCTGAGTGCTGGGATTAAAGACATGCACCACTACCCAGATGGAAATTAAAGCTTTTATAAAATGTGATCAAAGTACCTTTCTGTGATTAAAAAAAAAACCAAATAGGAAAATAAAAGAGATTGTGTTATGTGAATATCCTAGGGAAATGTACAAGAAATGCCTACCTAGGAAGTAGAACAGCATGAACAGAGGAAAGAATAATTAAATAGGCTGGGGATGTGGCCCAGTGTCTTCATTAGGGTTTCTGTTGTGAAGAGACACCATGACCACAGCAACTCTTATAAAGGAAAACATTGCATTGTGGTGACTCACAGCTCAGAGGTTTAGTCCATTATCATCATGTTGGGAAGCAAGGCATCATGCAGACAGACATGGTGCTGGAGAAGAAACTGAGTTCTTACATCTTGATTAACAGGCAGCAGGAAGTGGTCTGAGAAACTGGATATGGCTTGAGCATATATGAGACCTTAAAGCCCACTCACACACTGACACACCCACTCCAACAAGGCCACACCTCCTAATAGTGCCACTCCCTTTGGGCCTCATTTTCTTGCAAACCAACTCACCCAGCATGCACAGAACCTGGCTGGACTCCAGTACTGCATAGATAGGTGTGATGGGACAGTAATGCATGCCTCTAATCGGAGCACTTAGGAGATGGAGGCAGGAAAATCAAAAGAGGTTTGAGGTTCATTCTCAGCTACAAAGAGAGTTTGAGGCCAGCCTGGCCTATATGAGGCCCTTTCTAAAATTAAAAGAACAATTACAGCAACTTTAGTTTAATGAGGAAATTGGCTATTAAGGGTTACACTACAGGCAGCTGCCATGCACCAGGTACCTGCCTCCCACCTCACCCTCATCTCCTGCACACTCCTATTTTTATTTTATATTTGAGACAAGGTTTCACTATGTGGCCCTGGCTAGGCTGGAACTTAATATTAGACCAAGATCTACTTGCCTCTGTTTCCTGAGTGCTGAGACTAAAGGTGGGCACAACAAGCAGATGCTTTTTTTTAACTTATCTTTTTTTTTTTTTTTGACAATCCTCATGTGGTATGGTATGTGTTGTATGTATGTGTTGGTGCAGATATGTGTACACATGCATGTTACATTGAGGGTTCTGGCCCAGACTAGTTCAGACCTGCCTGCTGCAGTTTATCTGGACCTGCAATCCCAAAGTCCCAAAGAAACACACAGACACTTATATTAACTTCATGCTGTTTGGTCTAAGGCTCAGGCGCATCCCTAGCTAACTCCTTCATCTTAACTCAACCCATTTCCATTAATCTGTCTGCCTCGTGGTCCATAGCTCACCTGTGTTCCTTACATATTGCTTCTTTGGGTGTCTGGTTTGATCTGTCGCTAACTCTGTCCTGTTTCTCCTACCTATGTTCCTGTCTCTGGCTACAGTGTTCGCCAAGGGTCAAAACAGCCTCTTTATTTAAAGATTGATATTCACAGCATACAGAAAGACATTCTCATATCACATGCATGTCCATATGGAGGTCAGAGGTAGACTTTTGGGGGTCTTCACACCTTTCTGTTTTGAGGTGGGGCCTTTCACTTAGCTAATCCATCTAGCCAATGAGCTTCAGGGTTCTCTTTGTCTCAGCCCCTCCCCCACATAGTGTTGAGGGTACAAGAAACTGGAAACCCAGAATTTTATACAAAACCATCAGTTCTTAAATATGGAGGACTCAGCGAACCAAATAATTCTTATCAGTAAAAACCCATCTATCATAGCCTCTATTTTTGGATATGTCACAGTCTAGCAAACAGCATGTCCTTTGCAAAACCTCATCACAGCCCCGAAGGGCTGCTGCAGGAAAAGTCTGCGCCACTTCTCAGCCTATTACAAATTCAAGGTCTGCTGCACAGAAGCCCATTCTTGCATAGCTCAACTAAATAAGCCACCTTGAACCACACGGAACTATAACCCTGCACATGGGCAACTGAGGTAGGATGGTCAGGAGTTCAGGGCGGTCCTCAAGCAATATAGGGGATTTTTGAGGCAAGCCTGAGATACGTAAGACTTTGTATCAAAAAAACAAACAAAAAAGAGATAGGAAAGAAAGATACACATCAAGAGTATACCAAGATATGTACTGAGAAAAAAAATATCCCTTGGCAGGAAGTTCATAGATTCGAGGCTAGCCTGGCTATAACATGTTCCACAACAATACCCAACTAGTATGGTCTGGCTTAAAACCCGTGGCCCCAGATAGTAGACTATCGTTTTTTATTTTCAAGATGGGGGAATGTAGCTCGGTGTATATAGTGTTAGCCTAGTATGCAAAAATTCCTTAGGTCTCCCCCACCATCACCACATAAACTGGTTTTATGGCACTGTTATTCCAGCCTTCAGGAGCAGATACAGAAGTATTAAGAGTTCAAGACCATGCTGGGCATGGTGGCCCAGAATGCCTTGCATCAACCTATTTCCATCCTGTCTTAGGGTTTCAACTCCTGTGAAAAAACACCGTGACCAAAGGCAGCTTGAGGAGGAAGGTATTGATTTCAGCTTACACTGCTCGGATCACAGTCTGTCACCGAGGGAAATCAAGACAGGGATTCGAAACAGGAAGCTGGAGGTAGGGACTGAAGTAGAAGCTGTGCAGAAACACTCATTACTGGCTTGCTTTCTTATACTACTCAGGACCACCTGCCCAGGGTGGCACTGCCCTCAGGGGGCCTTCCACATCAATCATCAATCAAAAAAATGCTCTTCATACTTACCTACAGACAAATCTTATGGAGGCATCTTCTCCAGGGAGAAATGACTTTCCCCAACTGACTCTGGCTTGTATCAAATTGATATTAAATTAGTCAACATACACATCAGACCAACATCTAGGACTTATTTTTAAAATTCAATATATCTACATATTTGACTTCAAAAGATTATATATGTAATTGAAAGCATATAAAATTACCCCTCGTGTATCTGGTTCATTTCACTATTTCAGATCCCTCCACACTGGAGCAAATGGTAGGATCTCCCTCATGCTTAAGTCTGAATAATCTATTGTATATGTATAATATAAATTTACTATTATTATTATTATTATTATTATTATTATTATTATTATTGGAGACAGGGTTTCTCTGTCCTAGGACTCTCTGTGAGGACCAGGCTGGTCTCAAACTTAGAGATCTGCTAGCCTCTGCCTCCTGAGTGATGAAATTAAAGGTGTGCACCACCCACCCACTGCCCAGCTCATTTTCTTTCTTTACCTATTATGGACATTTATGTTGATTCTATTTTAGCTATTATAAGTAGTATTTCAACAAACATGTCAATGCAGCTATCTATTCAACATACTGATTTTGCTTCCTTTTGTTATATGCCTAACACTGAGATGGTTGAATTACGTGATAGCATTTTTTTTTAAAAAAAATTAAATTGTTTTACTTTTATTAATTTAAATTATGTATACATGTGCACATCTGAGTGTGAGTTTGTGCATTTATGTGTAACAATGCACATAGAGCCCAGAAGAAGGCATCAGATGCCCCTGAAGCTGGAGTTACAGGCAATTGGGAACCATCTGATATGGGTGCCAGGAACTGAACTCCAGTCCTCTGTAAGAGCAGCAAGCACTCTTTACTATTGGGCTGTCTCTCCAGACCCTCATATTGTAGTTGTTTTTAATTTTTTGAGGATATCCTTCCAAAACCATATTGCTTTTCATAATGGCCGTACTAATTTACATTGTCTCCAGCAGACACAAAGATTCCCTTTCTTCACCGTCCCACCGAGACTAATCACTTGTCTTTTATAGTAACTGTCCTAGAAGCTGGTTCAATTCCCAGCACCCACAGAGATCTGACAGCCTCGTCTGGTCTCAGGATCGCTGTGCCTTCTACACGTAACATAATAAACCTAAAGAAATACCCATCCTAGCAAATGCAGGTTGGTTTTGGTGTGCATGTCCCTAGTAGTTAGTGATGTGAAACAATCCTTCGTTGCTGTTGTTATGTACATTATATTGGTGAGTTGCCATATGCTGCTTGAATGCACTGAGAAGCTGGTGCTGGAAGCAAAGGTGTTCTTCCATCCTGAACCCAAGCTCCATTTCAGGCATAAACATGTTTGTCTCAAAGGTCTAGGAATGAGCTTGCCCCCTAACTCTGATGGGAGAGGGGGAAAAAAACCCATTAAAAGAGCCCAAGAGTGAAAATACTGTGCCTGTGCACACACATCTTTAATTCCAGAACTCTGGAGGCAAAAGGCAGGATCTCTGTGCGTACCGGGCCAGCCTGGTCTACACTGGGAGACCCTGTCTCAAAACCAACCAACCAACCAAACGTGCTCTTGAGAACGACTGGCAGGTGACCCACTTGCAACAGAGGTTTTTTAGTTTCCTTTATAAAAGTGTCTGCAGTGGGGGAGGAGCTAAAGGTTGGGGTGAAAACTTCATGGGGGAGCTCCAGCCGCCTGCCTCAGCCTCCCCAGGTGAGTTTCTACTGGATGTCTGAAAGCTCCCGACATGGTGATTTTTTGTTCTTTTATTTAGAAGCCTCCTCCATTCTCCTCTGCCCATGACACTGTCTGTTGTGGGTCATTTCCTTTGCTATGCCAAACTTTTTCAATTTGATGTGGTCTTGAGTGTTAGTTAATTTTCTGGTGGTTGTGACAAAATCTGGCACTTGAGGAAGGCTCACGGTTGGGGGGGGGGGAATACAGTTCATCTCGGTGGCGGCAGAAGTGTAAGGCAGCTGCTCACGTGGCACCCACAGTCAGGAAGCAGAGAGAGGTGAACATTGGGGCTCAGCTCACTTCTCATCATTGAGTCTGGGATCCCAGTCCACTAGATGGCGCTGCCCACTCCTCAGTTAAATCTCGGAGAAGATTGTCACAGAGAGACCTCTGGCATGTCTTTTTACTTTGGTCCCATTAACAATCACATCCACTTGTTCAGGGGCTATTTGTTGCTTATGATTTTGCTGTTATATAAAAAACACATTGCCAAGGCTAGTTTTAACGTACAGTTTTTACTATGTTTGCTTATAGAAGTATTAGCTTCAAGCCTACATGACATCCTGTCCCAGAGAAAAGTCGCTGCTCTACCCGCCAATTTTAAGGCGAGTGTTTGGTACATAGGAAATGCCCAATACACACTTGTTGATGGAGCAAGAAACATCAGTGTCAACACGAATGGTGTGAACTGAGTTATTGCAAAAGGTTCTGAATGATGAATAGGGTTCTTCTGTATTAATAAAAATGTCGGGATGAAGTTTTGTGGTAAAATTGAATGTAATTCATGTTATTGCATGGGTTGTCTGTTGTTGAAAATCAGTATTCTATGTGTTACTAATCGTTTCTCTGTTAATAATCATGTCTGACACAATGCCTGGAGGGAAATGAAGTTTGTCTTCTGACTTTGTGCCCTTTAAAAAATTATTATTTCTTATTTTTTGAAAGTGTGTGTATGTACATGCATGTGTCTGCAGAGGCCTGAAGAGAGAAGACACCAGATGTCCTAGAGCTAGAGCTTGTGGGTTGTCTGACATGTGCTGGGAACCAAACGCAAGTCCTCTGGAAGAGCAGGACACGATCATAACCACCAAGTAATCTCTCTAGACATTTTTCCTTCTTGATCATTGAATACTGACCATTCTTGGATGGTTCAGTCAATTGTGACTGAAAAGTAAAAATGTAGTCTTAAAGAATTGCATAATTGGTCCATAGAGCAAAGGAAAACACATTGGCTTTGGCCTTAGAAAATTGAGAGTAAATACCGACTCTGCCACTGGCTAGTTGGAAGCCCGGAAGCAAGGCTCACCCTCTGCACCTCTCCATCTATAATGTGGACCTATTACAGGGTAGTTAAAGCGGATGATATTATGGGGTTGTGAGCGAGAGGTTTAGATGAGTGTGTAGAGACAAAAATGCTCCAAGTAATAGATGCAAAGTTATCTGCAGCCAGCTGTGGCAGCACGCAAGTGTAACCTCTGCACCTGGGAGGTAAAAGCAAGCGCATTAGGAATTCAAACCCAGCCTAAGCTACATAAAATCCTGCATAAAAAACCAATAAAACAAACAAACAAAAAATGTGAAGTTATTCCTAGGCATCATGAATATCAACTGTCAGGGAAGACCGTGCATATTTAGCATCTCTGAATAACTTTCTCTTGGCCTCCACTAATTTGAAATTCTTTAGAGACAATCCCACTATTTAGCTTAAAACAGCTTTGAGCACATGACCTTCCCACTTACCGAGTATGGGATTATAGGTATGCATCACCACATCCTGTTAAAATTAAATTTTACATTGTAACTATACTTCTGTTTTTATGAATTCATTATGTACATGTATGTGTGTGGCTATGTGTGCCATGCTTCACGCGTGGAGGTCAGAGGGCAATTTATGGGTTATTTCCTTTTATAATGTGGGACTCAGTGATCAAATTAGGCTTGGTGGCAAGCACCTTTGCCTGCTGAGCCATCTTGGCAGCCCTAATTCGATATTTTTGCAATGAAGATTGAATTTGGGGCCTGTGTTAAATTTGGCGAGCCAAGTGTTTGAACTCTGAGTCATGACCATAGCCTTAACTCGTTTTAAAAGACTTGCCCTTTCTCTAATTAGATGCTTCTTCTGAAACAGAGGATTTTGGACCAAGGACTTTCGTTGTACTGGGAACGTATGCCAGCTGTAGAGCACTTGCGTAGCACACACAAGGCCCTGACTTTGCTTCTCAGCACTGAAAAGAGGGGTAGGGTATAATTCACACATCTTAAAATTCTCTGCTTCAAAGTGTATGATTCAGTGACTTCAGCACATTCACAAAGATGTGCAGTCTTCAATACGAATTCCAAAAGCTTAAGTGACCCTGCACCCCTAAAAAACAAACAGCTCCCACACACAACCCACTCATTACCATTTACTCCTATGTTCTCTCCCCTCCACTACCAAACACTAAAATGCTTCCAGTTTTCCTGGATTTGGTAAGAAATGTACACGCAGCGGTCAGAGTCTTAGCTCCGGCACAGGCTGGCTTTGAACTCGCTCTTTTGGTGAGTGATCTCTAGAGCCGTCTCTCCAGCCTGCTTTCTCCATCTTGTATCATGTTTTTCAGATTCTCATGCTGCATTGTATGTCAGGATACATACAATTCCTTTGTATCGATCCTACGCCGTTGTATGTATGAATAATCACTCATATTTGGGTTTGCTTCACTCTTAACCTTCTCCAGACAGATGAGTTGGGTTGTTTTTGTGTGTGTGTGTGTGTGTGATCAGCTTTTCATATGCAACCCAACGTCTTTCACGTTAGTTTCTCATTTCAGGTTGAAGCAGGACACCTAAACGGTAGCCGCATTCCAACACTAAGACTGTGTTAGCATGCGCACATTCGTAGACCGGGAGGAGGTGGGGTGTGTCCCGGCCCCGCCCACCAACTCTCCGGCTCTTCCTACACTCTCGCCGGTGGGGGAAAATGCAGCCAATCCACGAGTGTGTCCGGGAAGCGGAGCTTCGCATTGGTTCATGAAGTCTGATGACGTACCCGCCGTCCAATCGGCGTACGAAGGGCTGGGCTAGAGTCAGCTGCTGGAACCACGTGACCCGAGCCTAGTGCCGGAAGCTACCTATCGGCTAGACAACTCCCCCCCGCACCTACGGCTGCAATGGTGAGTGAGGACGCATGCGCGGGCGTGCACGCCTTGGGTTCCGCGTCCGCGTTCCCCAAGCTTCGGCTGTCCCCTTATGGTGTGCGCTCTGCTGTCACCTCGAATCCACCGTGGGACCGAGGGGAAACGGAGATGGGAGGGAGGCGACGTGGAGGGCTGGAGAAGGCTCTGCCAGCGGGTGTTCTGCGGCTGGGGAATAGTCTCGATGGCACAAGGGGCGGACTGAGAGGGGCCGCGAGGAGGGGCTATGGGGCTAGGAAGGCCTTCTGGGTCGCCTGCGTGACAAGTGGAAGAGCCCGGGGGTCCAGTAGTGACCGCGGATGGAGACTGAGTCTTACAAGCCATTTGGAGGGGTTGGCAGGACCGCATCCAGGGGGAAGATGGGTCTGCAAGGCTGTCATGTTTCTCACCCCTTGCCTCTTTACCCACTAGACTTCCGCACTGACCCAGGGACTGGAGCGAATCCCAGACCAGCTTGGCTACCTGGTGCTGAGCGAAGGTGCAGTGCTGGCGGTGCGTTGTGGGAAACGGAGGCGTGTGCACAGCACGGGGTGTGCATGGGGGGAGGTGTCCTTTATACAGTCCAGACTTCCCTTCAAA
The DNA here is from genome assembly GCA_033318265.1 of Phyllotis vaccarum. Taxonomy (NCBI): domain Eukaryota; kingdom Metazoa; phylum Chordata; class Mammalia; order Rodentia; family Cricetidae; genus Phyllotis; species Phyllotis vaccarum. The sequence continues at coordinate 67,406,293 of JARWLC010000017.1, read as the reverse complement.
TCCTGCCCACTCTCTCCCAGTTGTCTATTTTTGTCCTCTGTCTGGCTCCCTGCTTGCCATATAGTAAGCTTTTAGTAATTAATGTCTGGAGTCCAAGTCTCCTGTTTTATGATATTAAAGAGGTTTGTTACCAAAGGGCAGAGATGTAGCTCAGTCCGCAGAGTTAATTTGTTAAGCACACACAAAATCTTAGGTTCAGTCTCCAGGACTGCATAAAACCACACACATGGTGGGACATAACCTGTCATCTGAACACTTGGAAGGTGGAGACAGGCAGATTGGAAGTTCAGGGTCATCCTTGGCTATATAGTAAATTCAATCCCAGCCTGGACTACATGTAACTTTGCCTCAAAAAAAAAATAAATAAATAAAGTTTATCAACTTTCTAAAGTCATACAATTAGTTTGATGATAGCTAGTTACTTATATAGTATGTTTTTATTTGGTAAATCTTTAAAAATCACGCAGGGGCATGGGAGTAAGTTCTCCTACTACCACGGGGCTCCTGAGGTTTGAACTCTGGTCATTAGGCTTTGAGGCAAGCACTTTTATGCTCTGAAACTTTTTTTTTTTTAATGGCAAGACTTCTTTAGAGTCAGGAATTAAGCTGATCTGCAAGAGCAGAAGGTGGTGAATGAGGGAAAGAACACACAGGGCTGGGAGCTGGACATACTTGCCTGAGTGTGTCAGTGCCTGCCTGGGGTGGTTGCGGTTTGTGTTGAAACAGTTTGAGCAGGAAGGATGATGTGGTAAGGATCTGATAGTGAAGGACTTCCTGGGGGCTAGCTTCTACGACTTTGGATGAACCTTAAGGGTTATTTAAAATAAAAACATGACTCACTGAAATGGTTTAACAAGACTGTTCCAGGAGTATCATTTAGGTGGGAAAGTGGAGTAGTAGCAATAAAGACCAAGGACAGAAGACATTGTGTCCATGTAGTGTGTGTCTGCACATGTGTGCACAGATATGTGTGCCCATGCATGTGCTGAGGCCAGTCCAGGACACGAGAGGCCTGCTCTTAGCACTCCGCATTATTTTTCGAGGCAGGGTCTCTCTCTGGACCTGGAGCTGGGCTTTCAGCCCCCAGCAAACCCCAGCTATCAAGCTGTTTGTGCCCCACAGTGCTGAGTTGCTGCATTTGCAAGTGTGGGCATGCCTGGCTGGGGATTTGAACTCAGGTCCTCTTGCTTGTACAGCAAGTGTTCTTATTCTCAAAGCCATCTCCACAGCCCAGAGAATACATCTTAGAGGTGTTAATATATATATTGGTAATAACTAGATAAAAGTACTTTGGCATGTATATTACCTTTCTGAAGTACTCATCCAGTAGGGCTTTGAACTGGTAAAACACTATGGTGCCTTAACTAATAAGACGTCAGGAAGGGAAGCTGACCAGGGAGATAGCTAAGGGGAATTTCGATGACCTAACTGTAGATACTGAGCTCGAGATAGACTGATAGCAGTTATACAGAACATTTATTATGTAGGTAATAAATTTATTATGTATGTAAGGTTCTCATTGTTTTCTCACAAAACCTTCACAGTCCCATAATATAAGGTCCTGCTGACCCCAATATACAGACGGAGAACAGAGCAAAAGGAACTAAGCCTAGTAATGGGCCCACTTAGAGCAGTGGGAAGAGGTTAGACAGTCTATACGACTGTCCAGAGGAAGTCTGGACTACTGTCCTATCATTTACCCGAGGAGTAGCCAGAGGGAAAGCTTCGAAGACCAAGTGGGTGTTCCTGCTTCATAGCCTACAGACAGGACAGCAAGTGGGAAGACTGGAAACAGGTGGAGCCTTTAAAGAACTGGGCAGTTAGTTACCTCGGTGGAACTTCTGCCAGGAATCCTAGGTGAGGGGCTGGGGTGTGGCTCAGTGGTAGAGCCCCTGCCTAGAATCCCCCAGTGAGGGGCTGGGGTGTGGCTCAGTGGTAGAGCCCCTGCCTAGAATCCCCCAGTGAGGGGCTGGGATATGGCTCAGTGGTAGAGCCCCTGCCTAGAATCCCCCCGTGAGGGGCTGGGGTGTGGCTCAGTGGAAGAACACTTGCCTAGAGGGGCCGTAGATCATTTGATAAACACACCCAAGGTTTTGATCCCCAGCCTGGATATCAGTGCAGTTGCAGGTAAAGCCTGGCATTTCAGGGTGAGAAACAGGATAGCACAAGGGAAGGCAACACCATCATGAAGAAACTGTAGGCAGAATTTTTCCAATGCTGGGCAGTGTAGGACTGTGGGACACTAAAGTATGGGAGCCAGAGGTCCTGTGTCTTGAATTTGTACCTAACTCTGGGCTCTCACTTTTTGCCCCTACCCTCCTCCACCCCCATGCAGTCGTCTGGGGACCTCGAGAACGATGAACAGGCAGCCAGCACCATCTCAGAGCTGGTCAGCACAGCCTGTGGTTTCCGGCTGCACCATGGCACGAGTGTTCCTTTCAAGCGCCTGTCTGGTGAGTTCCTTTGGTGGTAGGGTTGATTTGAGAGGAAGGGATCTCTGACCCAATTCCTCCTGGGGTCCCTGGTTCAACGCCTGCCTTCAGTTTGAGATCCTTCTCGTATGAGAACCAAGTAGTAGGACGAGAAGAGGTTTTCGTAGCTGCCTCTCCTTTGCCCCGTCCCAGCCAATTTTGCTGTGACCCCATGGAGGCCACTGAACCCACTAACTTGGCCCCCTTCCCTTCCCAGTGGTCTTTGGTGAACACACACTGCTGGTGACTGTGTCTGGACAGAGGGTATTTGTGGTCAAGAGGCAGAACCGAGGTCGGGAACCTATTGACATCTGAGCGGCAGAAGGCACTAGCTGAAGAAGTGGATTGCTCTGGGGCCTGAGGTGGGGACACCGTCCTCTCTCTCCACTTTTCCTCGCTGCAGGAACTGAGCCTATGTTCGCCACCCCCTCATTCCCACCCAAGGCACAAAGGCTTAGCGATTTCTGCACTAAGGGAAACTATGGTTAGAGGGTCCCCTTCTTTTTTCCCTTCTGCATAATAAACAGCAGTCCAACCCTTCTGGGGCTCAGGATGTGTGCAGAGAAAGGCTTGTTTGGGTGGGGCTGAGGTCACACCCTGTGCCGGTCTTCGACCTTCTAGGGAGACAGCCATGCCTCTGCCCATCAGTGGGACAAGACCACCAGCAGGCCTCACAGAACTGAGACCTGAGACACATCTGTAATCCCAGCACGTGAGAAGCAAGTCAGGACATCAAGTTTCAGACAGCCTAGGCTGAAGCATAGCAGCGTCAGGGCCAGTCTAGGCTGTTTCACAAAACCAAAGTAAGTAAAACTAGGAGCTGAAGAACCGTGGATAGGAAGACAGCTGCTTGTATACTGGAGACAGTTTTCCCTGTGGTGAACACACAGACAACACCCAGACTCCCTCCTCAACAGCTTTTAATAAGCTTTACTTCAGTTGGAAGATGTAGCCAAGAGAATAAGTTACAGGAACAGACCAAAACAAAACCAAAAAACAAACAAACAAAAAAACCCAGGAAAATGGAACTTAAAGTGCTCAGGCTGCCAACGTAAACATGAGGGACAGAAAGAGGCCACGTAGCTATGTCCCCAACCCCTGAGACAGGAGAGTCATTGTCACTGTTGGAGTCCCTTTAGCATCCCCACCCTCTAATCTCAGCCCTGCGGGTGGGTGGAAGGGAATTTCAGAGGACTGAACAGGGATGAGAATACTCTGTAAACTCGGGATGAAGGGAAGGATGGGGCAAGGGAGCGCCTGCAGCCCTTGCCCCGTCGGGTGGGGCCAGCCCCCCCATGAGAACTTCGGGAATACTGTTGGCTGAGCTGCAGCCATGCTGCCCACTTCACAGCTTCTGCCCTCATCCCTCACCAGCAGACACAGACAGGCAGCTCCACAGGGACTCCCTGCCTAGAGTGGGAGCTGCAGCCTGGGAACAGGGAGCCCTCCAGGGGCTTAGGGTTTTTGGAGTGTAGGGAGCAAAGGCAGCAGATTGGTGCTACTTGACAGGCTCCACAACCAGGACTTTACACTCGCGCTTGGCAATCTTGTCTAGAGAGAGCACAGCCTTGTCCGGGGGCAGGTAGAGGGGACGACCGACGGGGGAGGCCACGGGGGGCGTGATGGCCCTGCGTTCCATCACGCTTCCAGACCTGGGAGAAGACAGAGGCTGGTGCAGCATCCCTCCCAGCACCCTGCTCCTGACTCCCAAATCCCTTCTTGGTCACACTGACAGCGGGCCAGGTCCCTTTACCTCATGAGGTGGCTACGGGAAGGCTGTTGGTGGGAGAAGGACTGAGAGCGGCCTAGGCTGGCCTGGTGCCTTTCCACTAGGTCCCGGACGGCAGGGCTGCTGGGGCTGCTCTTGCGGGACAGGGGCCGGGCCTCGGGCGGAGGGTGGGACACACTGGCAGTGAACTGAAGCTTCAGTTTCATGTGCTGGCTCAGCTGGGTAGGAAGATGCAAACCTTCACACAGACCCGGGTTGGACTGGGCTTCCACCTTCCCCGTGCCCAGCCTTCTGGTGCTACCTAAGACATTTCCCCCCTAGAAGCTGGGAGCCCCGACTTCCACCCCACACTGGGCCCACCTCAAAGAGCCCCGTCCTCAGGGCCTGGAAGGCTACACTGAAGGTGAGCGCGCTGCCCTTCCTGGAGAAGCCAAGGTTATTGAGGGGTGTGTGGCAGACGATGGAGTCTAGGGCTGCTTGCATGGCTCGACGCTCTTCCTCACACAGCTGCTTTCCTGGGGACAGAAGCAGGTACCCATGAACACTGGACAGCTTCCCTCAGCTCCCACAGGTCTTTACCAGCATGGGGCCGTTTGCTTCGCATGGGGCTCTGTGGAATAAACTGAGTAAATGTTATCTTTTGCTGAGGGTTGGAGACAATGGTAGTTCATGCTGTGTGCTGTGGTCTGTTCTAACCAATACCGAGTATTAACTCATTAGTATGCGTAATAAGCCATGGGATGTTATCTACTCAGTTTTAGAGAAGACAAGCCCGGAGAGATGAAGTAACTCACCAAGGTCAGCTAGTAAACAAGCAGGGTAGAACTTGTTCTAGAAAGCACAGATCCAGTGTCTCTGCCCACTGTCTATCTTAACTCCCCGTCTGTGACCCTGGATGACTAGCCAGGTACACAGCAGAGCCATCAGGGTTCTGCAGTCACCCCACTGAGGTGGGGCCGACATCACTGGGAACATTCTCACTATCCTCCTCCCTCTTCCTTTACCCGTCCTTCCCTGGGGACGAGCTCTCAGCCTGGTAGGTGACCCACCAGCCTGTGCATGTTCCGGGGTCCACACAAGCCTCACAGCAAGGAAGTCTTGGAGGTTGTTGAGCAGCGTGTAGGTGACAGTGAAACGCTCGTAGGTCCGAACAGGGGATTCACAAGAAGCGGTCATCACAAAGCAGGGGCGGTCTAGGCGGACACTGGGCAGGCTGGGAGCAGTGGAAGAGGAAGCTGGGTGTATGTGTTAGGCAGAGGTAAGCAAGGAAAGTGCCTGGTGGGTCTCCTACATACTCACCGGTAGTGGGTGTAGATGCTCTGGGTGAAGGGCAGTTTAGGGGTAGACCACTGGACAACGGCAATCAAGGGGACTTCAAGACCCTGCAGACATGTTCAGAGTTTTCTTCTCTTAAGCCCATGGTCTTTCCCTTCCATTGTCCTTTCTTTGAAACTGGGCTGCAACTCCTTATAAAGCCGGGGATGACCTTGAACTTCTGATCCTCCTGATACCTCCCATGTGCTAGGATCCCAAGCACATGCCACTACATCTGATTTATGCAATGCTGAGGGTAGAACCCAGGGTTTTGTGCTCGGTAGGCAAGAACGCTACCGTGTGTACTATCTCTTCAGTTCCCGATGTTCTCATTACTTATATGAACATACCAGCTCACCTCCTTGGCCCCGGGAGGGGGCTGCTCACCCCCCCTCAGCTGAAATAAGAAGTTGTGTTCCTCCAGGGCACTAAGTGGACAGGGGAAGTAACCAGAGGTACCAGGAAGCCGACAGAAGGAGCCCATGGAGACTTCCCCAGACTGGTGACTAATTCAGAAGAAAGAAAGCAGGGCATGAGCTTGTCATATCTCGTCTCTGTCCCCAACACGCAACAGCCCCGCCCCTCCCCAGGACCTCACCAGACATTGTCCACCAGAAGCACAGAGCCATCAGGCATGACAGGTAGATAACTGGCATTGAAGTTGGGGAGGATTCGGATGTCCCAGATGGAGATCTCTTCCTGGGAAGAGCTGTTCAGCACTGTGTGGGGTAATCAGCCCAGTTCAGAGTAGTGAGACCCCACCCCCACCTTTACATAGCACAGCGGACCCATCTCTGCCCTCCAATCCACTCCCTTGCTGCTTTCAAGCCTTGAGCCAGCAGATCTGCTCACCCTTGAGCACAGTCAAGTGTTTTCCAGCCACAGTGAACTGCCGGCATTTCAGAACTGGAGGGGGAAGCAGCGTCAGCAGGGTGCTCACTGCAGAGAGAGGACAGAGGCAAGAAATCAGACCACTACCTCACCACAGTTCTTCCCCCTTCAGCGTGTCCCCTCTAATCCACCCCTCCTCCAAGCTTCAGCTTTCCCCCTCTACCCCACCTTGGGCCTTGAAGGCGCTCTGTTCTCCACGGAAGGTCTCCCCAGGAGATCGAGTCTGTAGCAAGCGCAGGTAGCCTTGATCTCTGACTTCAGGTGCCTCAACCTCACGCTTCCACACGGTCACTACAATCTAGGTACAGGAGCCATCGGACCATGATCGGGAGTGATAGACGGGTCTTGACATGCAGTCTGAATTATAGGGCAACAGCTCCAGCTTTGTCATACTACCTTGGCCTTGGGTGTCCCTGGGGGCAGTCTATCCAGTGAAACAGTGAGTGGGAAAATGACCTCATCTGTGGACACGATCGGTTCTTCCACAGGCAGCTAGGGGTTACGAAAGGGGTGAAGAAGAGGGTATCAAAGATGCAGGATCCTTCAACCTCTCTGCAAGGCAGGGCAAGGCTATCATCTGCCTCCTGCGTCAGGTCCCTCAACAGTCCATGCCCAATCTGCTTCTGCTGCCCCAGCAAACCTCCCTTCAGCCTTTGTCACCCAGAGATCCTCACCGTGGTCGCTCCCCCTGAGGTAGCAGGGCCAGGGCCGTGAGTGAGAAGGGGGCTGCAGCCTCGGAACAAGCCCCCGCCCCCTGGGTCCCCTCCCCCCGGGGGCTCGGCATCCTGATCGCCGGCTCCGCCGCCCCCTGGCAGCCCCCCTCCGGCGCTGACCGAGGCCAGAGCGGCCAGGGCAGTCGCCAGCTCGGTCCAGGCCCCTCGGGATGCCAAGCCCACACCGCCGGGCCCCGCGCCGCCCCGGCAGCGCAGCACCAGCAGGAAGCGGACTGTCTCCCCCAAGTACAGATGATTGCGCCGGGGCAGCGCCCGGTACCGGCCCGGGTCCCCAGCCAGCTCGGCGCGTGGTGGTAGCGGCACGGCCGGGAAATACATCGAGTAGTCGCACTGGGACTCCATCGGGCCGGCGGGGAGCCACGGGACCGACGGGAGCTCGGCCGGCGAGTCCCGGTACCCGAGGGCCGCTGCTCCGCCAGGCAGCGGGAGGCACCAGCCGGGCCCGGAAACCAGGGACACGAACCCGGAACCCAGACCCGGCAGCGCCGGAAATCGGGTGCGGGGCTGAATGACTGGGGAAAAACCGGAAGCGAAAGGGAAGGGGCGTGGCCTCCGAGCTTGCACGGTTGCGGCGAGGAGACGCGTGTCGTGAATGTAGGCTGCTGAGGAATTTGTAGGAGACTAGACGGGCTTCTTTGGGTAGAATTTATTTTTATTCGCCCCCCTCCTCTCTTCCTTCTTTTCTCTCCTCTCTCCCTCGCTCTCTTCCCCAATTTTCTCTTTCTGTTCCTCCCTCCCTGTTCCCTTTTATGACACGGTTTCTTGTAGCACCAAACTGGCCTTAAACTCCCTGTATGACTAAGGATGAATTCAGACTTTGATTCTCTTGTCCCCGATCTCCGGAGTGCTGGCATTACAGGTATGTGCCATCGGGTTTAATTTATGCAGGGCTGAGGATTGAATCCCTGAGGGCTTCATGCCTGTTAGGCAAGCACTCTACCAACTAAGCCACCACCAGCAGCAGCAGCACCACCCCGTCCCCGCTCCGTCTTTTTCTTGGGTGGGGTGGTGGTGTGTGTGTTACAAGCATATAGGACTCCCAACCTCGTGATAGTCAGTCATTTTACCAATGGGCTGAATTCCCAGCCTTGAAATATTGAAAGAAAAGAAAGAACCCTTTCCAGTTCAGTTTCTATCCAACAGAAGATTCTCTTCTCCCTTCCCGTTTGAGAGCCTACATAAAACAAAAAACTGGAGGCCTGAAAGGTGGTTCCAAGGTTAAGAGCACTTGCTGTTTTTGTAGAGAACCAGGGTTTGGGTCCCAACACCCACATGGTGGCTCATAGTCATTGGTAACCCCAGTTCCAGGAGACCAGCGGGCACCAGGCATGTGTGTGATGTACATTTACACATGCAGACAAAACACTCATTCACAAAAAATAAATCGAATAATTTTTTTATAAAAAAATAAGTAAACGTTTCATAGCATTTATTCATCCAACAAATATTTTCACAGTGAAATCAACACAGCTCCATCACAAATATTTCATAGACTCATAGACGAATGGATGTATCATTCCCCAAACTTTCTCTGGCTCACTCTTCTTTTACCCAACAGGGGGCTTTGGGGGAACTGCTAGATGAACCTCCAAGTGGCGGAAGCCGAGCCACTGGGGGTGGGGCCAGATACCACTGGAATTGCTACAGAAAAGCCAGACCACTCCAGTCTCACCTTAGCAGATTCCCATTCCTTTCAAGGGAAGGAAGATGGATCCTTGTTTCCTAATTTGTAATCCGATGCTTATGGGGACAGTAGCCTTGGGGTCTTGAGAGGCAGGGAGAGTGTAGGAGGAAACTGCTTGGCATCAAGTTTGTCCTTATACTGTAGCTCAGGGGTAGCCAAGCGTTCACATTCCTCCCGGTCTTTCTGGTTCAGTCCACTCTGAAGTACATAGCCCAAAACTTTATCTGAACCAAACTGGAAAGGACGGAGCTTTGCATCAGTGATGTATTTGGGGTCTAAAGCCTCACCTCCCATCAGGCAACGCTTAGCCAGAGCTTCTCTTCGAGCCCGGAGCTCAGCCACGGCATGTTGTAGGCGACTCTCACCATATTGTTCTATTCGTGCCCACAGACTACGGTTGAAGTGGGTATAAAGAGCCCAGTCGAGGTTATTCCAAGCTCGGGCCCTTGCAGTCAGCTGCTGATCTTCACCTCTCACCACACTCTTATTGGCAGCACTGAACCCCTGCTTACTTCCAGCCTGGGCATTGTGCATAAATCCCACGACATCATCCAGACCCCAGCACAGGGCATCTGCCAACAGAACCAATGACTCGTCAAAGTATTCAGCCACCATGACCAAGTCAAAGACAGAATCCAACCAGGCCAGACCCCACTGGATAAAAGATGAGGGCCTAAAATCTGAAGAGGCAAAGCTGGCTGGCTGCTCATGACTATTAGCAGCTGTGGTCAGAGGCTGGAAGAGAGTTCTAGGTCCAGTACCAGAAGGCACAATATGTAGCTGGAGGGAGTTAGGGTCTCTGGGAAGATAAGGACTCATTCTCGTCTCTGGGGGGAAAGGCAAACCAAAGTCAAACCATAGTAAGTTGCGGGCATAGTGGTTGCCACGGCCCCCGGGTATGTAGAAGGCTCGAGGATTAGACAGGAAAGCAGCCAAAGATGGTGCCTTTCGGAAGGCCGATGAAGCTGACTTGTAATAGGAAAAGGCAGAGCGGGCTAGAGCCGCTGGATCTCGGACAATGGAAAAGAAGAAGCTGTCGGAAGGCATGACCTGGAGTACCTGCAGAGGAGAGAGAGAGCTTGACTGAGAAGATAAGTAGAAGCCATCCCTCAGAACTCTGCTGTCATCTCTAGCTTCCCTTACCAGCTGGGCGGGCTTGGGGAAATTACCGCCTCTGAGACTCAATTTGCTTGTCTGCAAAAGGGAAGTATTCAGAGGTCCTCAGACGACCGAGGCCAATACGTGAGAGTCCAAAAACCAGAAGACACTAAGCTCCTATAGATCATTGATTTCCTTGGGTCTTTGTGTCTTCTTTAGTTGATTTAAAAAACAAAACAAACAAAAAAAAGTCTCAAACCCAGAGCTGAGGAAATAGCTCAGGCAATAAAGATATTTGCCACACAAGTTGAGGACCCAAGTTCATACTGCCAGTACCCACAGAAAAGCTCAAGCCCTATGCTGAGGAGGGAGAGTTGGGTAGAACTCTGGGAGCTGACTGGCACACACCTAAAGTCTCTAAGAACCAGACTTTGTGCTTACCTCTACAGCAAAAATGTATTTGTATTCATTGTGTGTGTGCATATGCGCATGTACACTCTGGGGAGAGAACCTCATTTCCTCAGCCATTATCCACCTTTGTTTTCAAGACAGGGTCTCTCAGGAGCCTGAGTGACAGATAACTAGGCAAGGTTGGCTAGTCAGGGAGGTCCAGGGACTCACCTGTCTTTGCCGCCTCAGTGCTGGGAACAAAAGAGCTTGCTGCAATGCTTAACTTTCTTACATGGGCTCTGGGCATAAAATTCAGGTCCTAAAATTGTTTGCATAGTAAGCATTTTACTGTATCTCCCAACCCTACCCCTTTTTGAGACAGGATCACACTTATGCAGCCCAGAGTGACCTTGAACTTCTACCTCAGCCATCTGAGCATTGTAATTATAGGCAGGTGCCAACATGGCCAACACACACACATACACACACACACACACACACATAGGCAGGTGCCAACATGGCCAACACACACACACACACACACACACACACACACCACCTGTTAAATGTCTTTTCTGGGACTCTTGGTCATAGCTTCAAGAAAGCAACTGGCCTTGAGGCCCCTGAGGATGGAAGGAGGGAGACACCAGTGACAGAAATTGTGTTCTCAGGCCAGTCCACAGTGACTGCAAGACAAGGCACTTCTGGGGCTTCTGGAGAACTTGGAGAACAAGACACTCCTGAGGTAGGGCATTGGGGGATGCTAAAGTCTGGGATGTATGTCTCTATACTCAGCAAGTACCTTGAGAATCAGGCTGAGTTGTGCTGTAACAGCCCTGCAGACTGACTGACATGTTACTAGTTCACAGACTTGTAGACCTAGAGAATATGGCACTTAAATGTTTTATTATTCAGAATTTGGCTGACGTGAGACATGTTTGCTCCTGGCAGCACCGATCCTTTCCAGAGATGATGCCGGGCATCAAAGACTCCACATGGAGGCTGTCTTCCTCTTGGTGGAAAATGGCCTGCTGGGCAAAGAACTGCCCTTGCCTTGACTCATGACATAATCACACTGTCCAATCCAGAAGAGCAGTGCAAAGGATAAGAGACTGCTGGCTGTTGCCAAGACAGGGTAAGACAGTCTCTCAAAATACCCTGCTTCTGAAAAATTTGTCAGATATTCTAGGCCCATAGTAAAAAAATTGGATGCCCCAGTGTTGCCGAAAAGGTTTGGGTGACTGTCTAGGCAGCCAGTTGTCGCTGTCCTGTCTTGGTAAATTTAGCAAGTTACTTGCTCACACTTCTTGATTACTCAGGTAATAAATTTTCCTTCTCAGATCTTTGATGGGGTTGAAGACTAGGTAGTTACAGTTGCTACCATCTTATATCTCAGCTAAGAGCATATTAGGTACTAGGTTGGGATTCTTCAGGATAGGACAGCTTTTGGAGTAGTCTGTATTTTCCCACTTACCAATATTCTGGACATTTAGTATATGTTTTGTGCTTGACATTGTTTTGCTGATTGTAGTTTCATTTTGTTTACCTTATTTACTCTCTCCCTCTCCTGGACATTACCTGACAGCTGTTCCTACTGTATATATATATATAGCTTTATATTTAGGTTTAGAACTTTCTTATTTAGACAAAAAAGGGGAGATGTAGCAGAGAGCAGGTACTATTACCCCTGGACCTAAAAGTATGGCCACTTGGCCAGCATAGATCTGGGAATCACCTATGGACACAGGGCACCAGTATTCGGGAGGTAGTTGGAGGGCCAGTTTAAGATTGGGGCACATGTACTAAGGGCCCCTTCTCTTTCCTGCCCTTGGATGGAAGACCTGGCCCGCCAAGTGAAGCCTCGTGGTACCAGCCCAGTCATTGTAGGAACTGCAGAGCTGCTTGATCTCTCTTGTATCAATGAGTGTTCTCCCTTAAACCCTGTAATCCTTTACCAGTTTTTTATCAGTTGCCCATAATTAGCATCATTGTAAGACGCCCTAAATATCTGCCCTGATAATGACTTTTATCATGAAATCTAACCTTTCTCTATCACAGTGGCAATTGGTAGTAAGTCTGCACTTAAGGGAGGTTTTAAAATTATGATCAGGGGTTGGGCAGATGGCTCAGTGGTTAAGACCTTTTATGTTGCAGTTGGGAAAACTAGTGTTCAGATCCCAGGACCCATGTAATTGAGGCAGGCGTCTCTCCAAATGCCCATAAGCCTACCTCCACTGGGGGCAGAGACAAGAATCACTGGCATTTGCTGGCTTCCAGCTTAGCTGAGAACCTAGCCCCGTGTTCAGGGAGGGACCCTGCCCCAGAGGAACAGAGAATGGTACCTGAGAAGCCCCTGATAGCCTTTCTAAGCCTCCTTGTACATGCATAGGCACACGTTGTCTCTCAGACCCAAACAAATAAACAAGTCTTCAGATGAATAAAATAAATAAGTTTGGATCAATCTCCAAAATGATGAAGTTATATGTGGTAGCCTGTCTCTGTAATCTCCAGTGGTGAGATGGGAGGTGAAGACAGGTGAATTCCCAAAAGCCCATAGACCAGCTAGCCTGGAGTACATATCCACAAACTGCAAAAAAGACCCAGACACAAATGAGGTGGAAGGTGAGTCTTAACATAAGGTTTTCCTCTGACTGCCACACACGCATCATGGCACACACTTTCCTGTCTCCCAGTTAAGGACACATCCTACACATGACGATTTTTTTTTAAAAAAGAGTTATGCTTTTTTTTTTTTTTTAACTGAATGTGTTTTAGTTTTCTTCATTAATATGGGCATGCCCAGACAGCAGAGCCTTTGACCTCTGTTTTTTGTTTTGTTTTTGTTTTTTGGGAAAGCAGAAAATAGTTAACTGTCTCTGACATCAAAAATAGCTATCTCCAGTTCTACCATTTGCTACCTGTGTGACTTTTGTCTCGCACTGATGTTCTCAGAGCCTTTGTTTCTTCTGGTATAAATCTGGATTCGTATATGGGGAAGAATGTGGGAGTGCCTGGAACATGGCAGGTAGTCAAGGAATGGCAATGACCAGGAAGCTCATTTCTCAGCTGGTAGAGGTTTAGTTCAGTGATGCTTGTCTTGGTCCTAGTCTTAATGGCAGCCCCTCGATATACAGCAGTGGCCCTTTGCTGCCCCTAACATCACCCTCACAATCCTCAGCTGTCCCTGTTCTACCTCCAACAAGGGTGGGTACCGTGGCTCACACATGTGATCCTACCCCTTGGAAGGAGGATAGTTGAGAATTCAGGGAAAGCTCAGGGCCCATAGCAAGAGCCTGTTTCAAAATAAAGTGTTTTGGCGGTCTCCGCTATTCTACTAGATAGGCACATGTACACATTCGTCATCATGTCTTTGTAATGGTCTGTTTCCTCTAGGAATGCCCAATCTGGGCTGGAATGTAGATCAGTGGTAAAATGCTTGCCCAGCATCTGTGGGGAATCTCCAGTACGTCATTAAAAACAAACAAAAACAAAACCTCTAAGAATATTTGATGCTTACTGGACAGTGTGGCCCACACCTATAATTCTGGCACTCTGAGGGACTGAGATAGAAGTATTGTCATGAGTTCTAGGACATTCTGGGCTAATGGTGAATGTCATAATGGAAACTTTTTTTTTTTTAAAGTTCCCTCCAAAGAATGTCTGAGCTGGAGAACTAGCTCCCTTTGTAGAGTGCTTGCCTAGCATCCACAAAGTACTAGGTTTCATCCCCACCACTGCGTAAACTGATAGTGGTGTGCGCACACCTGTACCCAACACTCAGGAGACGGAGGTAGGAATATCAGGAGCCCAAGATCATCCTCAGCTACTTAGGGAGTTGGAAGTTAGTGTGAGCCACATGAGATCCAGTATCAAAGACAGTCAGTCAGTCAGTCAGTCAGTCAGTCAGTCAGTCAGTCAGACAGACAGACAGACAGACACACACACACACACACACACACACACACACACACACACACACACACACACACACACACGAAAACAGCAAGCACAACAAGCCTTTACCTGCAAACCCGATCTGATCTTTCTTTTAAGTTCCTTGCCCAACACACCAGTCTTTCTCTGTCCCCTGCCAGGTGCTCCTTATCCTTCATGGTGCTAGAATTACAGAGGGAGCCACCACACCCAGTGCCCGTGTGCTTCTGTTTCTGCTCACAAGCATTCATGGGTTTAAGCATGGGAGAGAATCATCTCTCCCATAAAAAGTCTTCTTTGGGGTCAGAACTGGGGTCTGGTTTTACAGCTCAGGTTGACCCTCAACTATTTTTTTTTTTTAACTTTTTGATATTGAACCTTCTGGCTCCATCTCCCAAATGCTAGGACTATAGGTATGTACCACCAAACTTGGTTTATGTGGTGCTAGGAATTGAATCCAGGGCCTTATACATGCTAGACAAGCACTCTGTCAACTGGGCTACATCTCTAGTCTGACCTCCAGTCACCTCCTGTCTCAGCTTCCCCTGTTCTGGGATTAAAGATGTATACTTTTGCACTTTCAAAATGTCCAACTATTCAGCACTCTGTTGAAGGTTTAACACAGCACTGACATGAAACTTCAAAACGTGGCTTTTTACACATAACCCCAGCACTTAGGAGATAGAGACAGGAAAATCCTGGGGCTCACTGGCCAGTCGGTCAAGCTGAATCAATCAGTTCTGACTTCAGTAAAAGATACTGCCTGTATCTGACACTCAGGTGGAGAGTCAGAAGCACATCTGGAATTGACATCTGGCCTTCACAACCACATGCACCCTCCACACACAGATCCCATATGGGAGAGGGGAACACTCTGGCTCCATATGCTATACCTGCCCCAGAGGAAGGATGCTTGTAGAAAGAGCAATAGGAAACCTCACCTTTATGTCCTAGGGATGAACCCCCAAACCAAATTATGGACCTTACAGATCTTGACCACAAACCTGAGGAGATCTCCTTTTATTCCACCCCAGCCTCCTTGTACTTCCTCACCTCTTTCAGGTTGAATCTCATGTGGTGACAGAGGATATGGAAAGGTTTCTTGGTATCCGAACTCTGGGGGTGGTAGCCTTTGACTTTAGAGGCCTGGAAAAGCTTTGGGTAGCCAAACTGGTAGTGGGCAGGCAGGGCAAAGCGTAACCCCTGCTGGTCCCCGTAGCGATGAAGGAGGTTGAGCACAGAGCTGCTCCCAGATTTGTGTGTCTTCAAGAACACAAGCCTCTGTCGGGGTAGGCAAGACTTAACAGTTGGTCCCAAAGAAGGGATCCAGGACTGTCGCAGCTGCAGCCCAGGTAACCTGGAAAGAGAAAGAAGGGCAGTGTCCTGTCCCTTGCTATTATATGGGCAGGTGGGTCATTGTGATGAATGGACAGCAGGAATGAAGGTCTCCCTGAGTGTTTGCCCTCTCGAGTCATATCCCCGGGTGAGATTAAGGAAGAGTAGGTTGGAGGGGGTATAGTTGGAGAGGTAGGGCAGGATGGGAACTCACCTCTTCTGGAATGGTCCCCCTAAGAGCTGGAGACCAAATCCGATGGTCATAAAGACCCCCAGAGCCAACCCCAGGCTCCGAGGTCTCCACAGCCTCATGGTCCTGGCAGGAGATAGTGGAACCATGTGTCACAAGGGAAGTGACACTAGACAGGGACAGAGCCCGGGCCAAGAGCCATGGATGGCAGAGACAGCTGGAGATGGCCGTGTAACTGTGGAAGACACCTTTTGGAGATCAAGGGCTCATTCCCCTGGTCTGCTCACAGCCCTGGTTGAGTCTGCCCCCTGAGTTAGCAGATTTTTGCCTCTGTCAGCGTCTAGAAGGGAAATGAGGGGGGAAGGAGAGAAGTCTAAGGAGAAGGGTAGAGCCTTTTCCGCTTCTGCCACTGAGACCTGGGGCAGGGATGGGAAGTGCCTGGTGTGAGGTGTGTGTGTGTGTGTGTGTCAGACCCTTGTAGATGACCATTCCCTGTTCTGCAAACCTCATTTGTTTTCAGCAACCCCCTGAGCTCTCCAACAGTACCCTCATCCCAAGTTTTGGATATTTAAAGGGGAAGGAGGGAAAGCCAGGACTCAAACAGCAAGTGACTGGAACCTGTTTGTTCCTCATTACCTTCCCATCAAGGCATTGTCAAGCCAGGTCCTGGCTCTCTTCCGAATCCCTCTGTCAATCACAAATAGGAATGAAGAGCCTCCCTTCCTCGGGAGCTAGAAAAACCTTAGGAGGGAATGGGGGCATCAGATTGGAACAGTTTGGGTATCCCAGAAAGAGGAGAGGGGGCAGGTGGACCTAGAGGAGTGACAGAGACACTGTTTCTGTTCCTGCTGGCTGTTTTCCACTCGGCACAAAGCAGACCCCAAGGTCTAAAAGGGTTTGGTGGAGATGTGGGACTAGAGCCCCTGGATGCACCCCGTCCCACTTCCTAATCCTACCAGTGCACAGGAGAGAGAGAGAGAGAGAGAGAGAGAGAGAGAGAGAGAGAGAGAGAGAGAGAGAGAGAGAGAGAGAGAGAGAGAGAGAGAGAGAGAGAGAGAGAGAGAGAGATTTTTTTCTTTTCCAGGCCCTAAGCTTCCTGATGAGTTTGGAGCGTAGCTCCACCTTTTGAGATCCACCCTGCAATCAAAGATTAAGGTCCTTCCAAGATGCTTTGACAGCCCCCTTCCCCGAATTATCAGGGTGGCCCTAAGCGAAAAGAATCCAAGCTCGCTATTCAGAGACCCGCCTCCTCCTGGCATCATCCCTAACTCCCTCCCCCATCACAGCCCCCAGAATTCAGCTGGCAACTCCTCTTTCCGAGCTAAACTTTCCTTCCCCCCATCCATCTCAAGCCCCTCTCATTACCCTCATCCCGGCTCACGGTCCCCTCTGCAGCTTTGGTGACTGCTTCATCTGTCGTCAACCCTTTGTTAAGGGTCTTCTGTGACCCCCCCTCCTCCTTCCATAACTTCAAAGGTCCCTCCGCTGGTTCCAGCCTCAGTTTCTCTAGCCACTCACCACACCATGAGGAGAGCAGTCGAAAAATCAGGTCGGGCTGTCCCAGCCACCGCCCGGCTCCGTGGATCAACTTTCTCCACAAATTTTCCTCAGCACCCAGACTCCTCCTCCTCTCCTCCCTTTGTCCCGCCAGTCCAAGTAGCTGCTTACTTGCTTGCTTGGGCACAGATCCGTTCTTTCTGGGTCTCTCCCCTCCTTGCCCTTTTACCAGCCCACTGGGGAAAAGATCCCCTAGCCTGCCTTTGAAAGATGCCACTTCTACCCTCCTTTCAAGTGGGAATCAATTACTTTTTTTTTTTTTTTTGACTTTCCACAAAACAAAAGATTTATTCAGGTGAAAGGAGAAAGGGAGGGAGGGAGTCGGCCAAGAATTGCCGCCCTTACTCCAAGGCAAGGGCAATGGTGTGTTAATATGAAATTGGCCTGATGTTCTGCACATTTTATAGGTACTTCATGTGCTTCCTGTTTGAGTTCCATAATTCTTTTTTTTAATAGACCTCAGGCTTGGGAAATCTGGAGTTGTTCCTATGGCTGCCTGCTCCCAGGTAACAGACTCTAAGAGGCAAGAAGCAGGTAGAAACTGAGTCTGTTTCAGATGCCCAGGAGGGAAATTAAATAAAGAGGATTAAAACAGACGGGAAGAAAAGCACTTGCTACATACACATGCCTAAGGACTCAAGTTTGAATCCCCTGCAAAGAAGCTGGGCATGACCACAGTGCATCTGCCTGTAACTCCAGTGATATGGGAGAAGAGATTATTGGAACTTGCTGCTAACTTAGCTCCAGATTCAGTGAGGACAGTGACAGGACAGATGTCCTCCTCTGGGTGAGCACATGCACACAACACACACAACACACACACACACAGGAGTAGGTGCGCATAGAAAGCCACACATATGGTCCAATAAGTTATTTATTTACCAATAAACACTGAAATATGAAATGGAAGCTTGTGATGGATGTGGATGTCAAAGGTCACAAGATGAGCCCCTCCCCAACAGATACCTTTAAAGAGCCAAAGCCAACAGAACCCAGGTCCATCTCCCCTCCCCCTATCCTGTTCCCACTGTCAGCACCTAGCTTTGAGTTTCCAACTCTCAATCCTACTGCGACAGCCTCCCAAATAAAGGGCTTCCAGGCATGCGCCATCACTCCCAGCTAGGCTTATTTGTTCATTTCCAATACCAGATATCCCCCATGCCAAGTCCCCCCTCCCCACTTCCAAGTTCCTTCAACCTGCTCCCCAACAACCCACCCCTGCCTTTTGCATCAATGAGCCCCAGGCCTTAAAAGAGCTGAACACACTCCCTTTCTAAATAAATATCCCCAGTTCCCAAATGAAAAAATAAATATTATGAACACCCATCTACCCCCACCCCCCAGCCCATCAATGAGAAAGTCCTGGATCTGGGGCCCCAGCCATTCACCCACAAGGTCCCTTTCTACGCTCTCTGTAGCCCCCTTCCCCTCTTCCTCATGCTCAGCTGAGGGGGGTGGAGAGGAAAGGGCCATTAACCCTTCCGGTGCTAGGGCGCCCCTCCCTGGTTATCGAAGTCCAAGCAGGGTCAGGGCTGAGGGGAAGAGAATGATGATGAGTGGAATGTGGAGACCAACACACGATCCCAGATTCCTGCTTCTGCCCTGGTTATATCTGGCACTGCCGCTTCCTCCTTTGACCCCAAGACCATCCCTTCGAGGAGGGCGGGGTGGCCTTGGAGGTCTAGCTGGGGGAACCACAGGTGCTGCCCCAGCCTTCCAGTCATCTGCATACTGCTGCCCCCCTCCGGAGCCGCTGGCATCTTCATCTGTGCAGACGGAGAGGAACAGAAAGGGAGAGAGGGAGGAATGTGAAAATGGAAGGAGACGGAGGTAAAACACAAGTACACGTTTGTATGTGTAGATATGCATGAAAACGTCAAAGAGAAGCCCGTTATTTGGTATAATCAATATTTTTTATAAAAAGAGATGAAGAGAGGCAAGAGGAGGGTATATGTGGAAGAGAGACAGGGACGGCCGGCGAGGGAACGCACAATCAGAAAGCAGACACCATACACGGAGATGAGAGAAGGTAGCATAGGAAAAGCCAGAGACAGAAAAAGGACAGAAGCGGTAGATAGGGCGACGAGACAGACAAGTCACACAAAACAAAGCAGAGAAACGGGATGGGGAGGAAGGAGTAGGCGAAGGTGACCAAGACAACGTGAATGTTTCTCTTTCTGGCTAATTTGGGGGGCGGGGGCACACAGCCCGGTGGTACCACAGCTAGCTTCCCTGTCCCAAGGACTGCTTTTTACAATAAGCTTCTTCAGTGCTCTCTGTAGAAATGTTTGTGTTTCCCGCTGCAATCAAGGATGGAGACCCCTGAACAGGCACTTAAAGGCTTAAGTGACTGGGAAAGAGACGCTAATTAATGGGGACAGGGCTAGCGGGGCAATAAGTGGGGCTTAGGAGATGGAGGCGTAGTGGGGGGTGACGTCAGGGGCGAAGGGGTAGTTCCAAGAGCAGGTAAGTGAGGGAGCAGTAAGCGGACAGGGAGGCAGTGGGGCTGGGCTCCAGAACAGTGAGCTGACTGTGCAGTAAGCTGTAGGAGAAGATAGAGGGCAGTGGGCGGGGCTCGAGAAGCAGGGGCGGTGCGGGGTGGGTCTCTGGGCCTCACCAGCATCGTGCATGTCAAGGTCCTGGCCCAGGGCAGCAGCCTTCATCCTAGCCGTAGCTGCCCGGAGATGTAGCCTCCGCCGGCGCGTCGGGACATCGGGACCCGAGGTATCCAACTCCGGGTTGCGGATCTGCTCGTTCAAGGAGCCCACGACCACAGGCGACAGATACCTAAGAACACAACACCCCGAAAGCTCCCGCTGCCTCCCCTCCTTCCCCTGCTGGGCTCCCGCCGCCATCGCTATCGCCTCACCGGCCTCTCCCAACTCCAGTCCAGCAGGGTGCTGCTTCCTGCGAGAGGTCTGCAGCCATGCGGGAGTCCCCGCACACCGTCACAGGCAGTCCAGCCCAGAAGCCCCGCACTCGGCCAACTCTCTCACGGAGCTCCCCTACCTGTGCATAGAAAACAAAGCTGCAGTGAACCCCGCCCCGCCCCCCCCACCAGCGCCTGCCACGCCACGCCCACCCTCACCCGCAGCTCTACACACCAGGCGGTGCAGATTAGTGCCCGCTGCCGTCGTGGGCCGTTCTTCCTCGGCCGCCACTCTCCACGACCGGCTTGCCTCTTCTCGGGGTGCTGGTGCTCGACGGTTACGGGATTGCACCGGATGCGGCGTCCCGCATTCCTGAAACACCTGTGCACAGGAAAGACCTCAACATCGTCACTCTGAAGCAAAGCACAGCGTCCCACCTCTGAATCTACAGGCTCCCCACATGCTCTATTGTTTCTGACACCCAGAGTAAGCCACACCTCACCTCCACCCTTCTTTCTATATACCTTGGCTGACACTTTCACACTGTTTTCCTGCAGGTGCATCAAACCTTCTGAGATCTTCACCCCAATGGACTCAGCAGCCAACTCAAAGGAAAAGGGTCCCTGGAGTTTCTCAGCCAACAGCAGGAGACCATCTTGAGGAGGGGGGGGGGGGAAGCAAGTAGACGGTATAGACTGGAGTAAGATATTCCCACAAGCCTCACTAGGGCCATAAAAGGAAAGAGCAGTTTGCTTGCCTGGAGTTGGTGTGATCACATGCGAAAAGCCCCCCATTCTCACCCTCCCCCACCCCGTTTGGTTTTAGGCCTCCCTCTCCTTACACAAATGGTCCCCAACCTTACTCAGGGCCATCCTCCACTAGGGCTTCCATGAGCTCCCCTCGGGCTTTCTTGAGCCCCCTCACCCAGATATCCACCCCATTCAGGTTCCAGTCCCCTGCTGCTGAGGCAGCCATGGGCCACATTGAGGCAGAAGCCCCTGCAGGGCATAAGCGAGGGGACTCCCCGACATAGTGGGCAGCCGATCAGACGCATCAGGGCCTGCCTGCAGCCTTCCAACACGGGCACCTGGGGGGTAGAGAATGGGTCTGGGCATTCATGAACGTTTAGGTTGCTCTTAGCAAGCCTGGGGCTGGACAAAGAGAGGTCAAGACCCCGACCCACGTCCCCAGGCTGGATGTGAGCAACTGTGACCGGTGTCTCTGTGTCTCCACAAGGCACTCGGTGATACCACCACTAATAGGGCTGGGCTGCAAAGGGAAGTACCCAGGGGGAAGAAGGCACATGAGTCACTAGAGGGATTAGAAGTCCAGATCGTGTCTGAGACCCAGAGAGAGGCCTGTGGCCTTCCTCCCTGATGCACCCTGGGACACCAGAGCCCAGGAGCGAGATGAAGGTCAGCGCCAGCCACCGCCCCCTACACCCCCATCTGGTGCCTGCCTTCTTCACTCCCTAGGCTCTGACCATATTCAGGTCCCCTCTAACCTTAAGCGCTTCACTGACCACATTTCTTCCAGTCTCCAGACCCTGGACCAAAGCCCGGGCCGCCACCAGGGCCCGAGTTATCTGGGAGAAAGGTGAGAGAGACAGAGAGAGAGAGAGAAAAAAAAAACAAAACACAAAAATTATTATGAGTTAGGCAAGACGAGAGCTAAGAGACAGCAGGAGGTTGGATTTCTGGGGTTAACCTGGGGTGGGTACACTGTTGGGTGAGTGTGAGGGAGGTTCAATAGCCCCAAAGGAATTGTAGTCTTGAAGGATTGGGTGTTTGGAAAGATGTGATAGGATTGTGTTGAACAATGTTTGAAGAACACTGAATTCAAAAGATAGAAGACTGGGCTGTGAAGGCCAGCATTACTACTTATTGGCTGTGAGACTTGCTTGGGAGTCCCATTTTTCTCCTCTATAAAGTAAGGATGCTCTTATTCACCACAATCAGGGTGACAATTCAATGCGATGCTGCAAGGGAAAATGGTTCCCAACTATGGACTGTCCAGTTCATGTTTGGTTGAGTGGAAGGAAGTCACTGTGTGAGGATTAGAGACACTGGCAGAAGAGTAGCTGGAGTGGAGGGTCACGTGTGCATATAGAAGTAGGGCAGAGAGTGATGGTGGGTCATGCATAGGTGACCGACTGAGATGGGGGAATCACCAAGTCAGAGAAAGGCTGAGATGCAGGGTGACCTGGGCACAAAACGGGGAGACTGTCTTAGAGATGACGGTTCATAAATTAGAAGACACTCGGTCAGAGGTTGCTGAAGTTCAGGTCATGGGACCCCCTCACCTGTAGGCGGAGGCGGCGGGGTGAGTCCCCGAAGGGCTGCAGAGAGCCATCAGCAGTAGAGGTGAGGCGGGTAAGGCAGAGCAGGAAGTCAGGAGGGAAGCTGTATTGTGGGTGCAGCAAAGGGAAGGCTCTCTCCAGGAGTTGTGCCCAGAAATCCGCCAAGGTGTCATCTAAGCCCTCGCCAGACTTCTCATAGTAGTCCCGCAGGCCCGAGAACAGACTATTGAAGATGACGGCATGCTGGGAATACAGGCGACCATAGGAATGCGAGAAGAGCTGGGCCAAAGAATGCTGGGATATGGACAGCATCTCCCGAAAGAACTCTAACAGAGGTAGAGGGATGAGAGAGAGCGGAGAAAGGGCAGAGACAGGAGGAAATGAGGAAAAAGAATTAGAATTAGAGCAAGTCGGAGACCTGGCAGACTAGGAATGAGGAAGGGCAGGGTCCTGGAGAGAACTGGAGATAATAAGCAGGGCTGGGCAGTCGGGGTGCGTGTGGAAGTTCTGGGGTCGGCTGCCTTGAGAAGGCAGGAGGTGAGAACAGGAAGCTAGGTTGAAATCATCAACATAAATAGGTGTGAAGCATATCTGGGGATCCCCCACAAAGGTCCTCACCATTAAACTTTCTATGCCGGGCAGCCAGTGTGTGAATCAGGAAGGAGCCACTGTCCTCCACCAGGCCACGGAAGGTGACCTCAGCATCCCTGATCAACTTCTGCTCTGTCTCACTGGAACAGCAGGTGTACTCCTGAGGACAGATCTGAAGGTGCTCACCTGGGCAGAGGAAACAGGGATAATGGGAAGCAAGAAGGGATATTATAATTTTCCTTCCATTTTCCTATCTCTGGGGGCTGATCACTCCCTTTCACCTGCTTTTTTCCTTTGTCTGCCCCTTCAGCCCTACCTGAGCCTCCCTTTATTGTGCCTCACTCATCCCAAGCTTAACCCTATTTGTCAGGGCAATCACCTATATCTGACAGTTGCCTCGAGGGCCAAATTAGTGACCAGAGTGTCTTCAGGTGACCCTCCCCTACAGGGCACACCCCGTGCCTCCAAGACTTAAGGGACATCAAAGGGATGGATAATGGGGCTTGTAGGGGTGGGGCTACTTGGTGAGCAAGAAAGTATCATCCTAAAAGAAGCTCACAGAGGTTGCAAGGGAATTCCTGCCTGCTAAGAAAAGACACTGACGGGTGTGCTAATTACAGAGAAGGGAATTCCTTGGGTGGGGATTGAGTACGAGCTATTATGTGAGCAGCAGGGTTATTGTGATCCTGGTAAGGAAGTTGCAGGACCAGGAGGAGGAGGAGAAGAAGAAGAAAGATGCATAAGAGATGAAACATTATCATAACGGTCACTGAAAGGAAGGAGTCATTGTGAGATGGGGAAGCCCCGTCCCCGCCCCCTCCCGCCCCTGACTCTTTGGTCTTGCTCTTTCTTCTCACCTGAGATGAGGGAGGGAGGGATTAGGTTTAAGCTATATCCCCGGGCTCCCAGCACCTGCCGAGTCTCTGCACAACTCCGGACGACCTTTGCCTCACTCGCAGGTCCCGGACCAGGACCGGGACACAGAGGGAGCAGCAAAAGCAGGAGAGGACGCAGCGCGGACATAGCTGCTCTCCTCCCTGGGACAGGGCAAAGTGGGTCCTAAGGAGCAAAGAAGAGTCCGCAGAACTCTAGAATTTCTCTCTCGGCCGCGGGACGTCTCGAAGAACAGAGAAAGAGCGTGCACCCTAGAAATGAACAACCCCAGCACGGTAGCTGGACCAGGAGGCATCTGCGGAGACAATGGGAGCCAGGGAGCGGGACAGGGGGCGGGGCCCGGAACAAGGGCCCGCCAATGATAAAAAGAAACCGGCCACGGGGGCGGGGTCAGGGTAGAAATGAAGCCAATGTGGAAGGGGAACTCGGCAGGGGGCGGAACGCGGCCACACAGCGGAGGTTGGCGAGGTGGCGGTGGTGGGAAATGTGGTTTGAGGAGGGGCGTGGTTTCCTTGCTCGAAAGGCGGGGCTTGCGTGAAACTGAGCCAATTGCAGTTGAGAAACCGGACCGGAGGCTGTAGCAGAAGGCTCAGCCAATGGAGAGGGACATAAGAGGAAAGGAGGCGTGGCCAGGACGGGGCGACCCGCCCGCCCTCGAACCACGTGACAGGAATGCATGCCTCTTGCCTGGTGGCTGCTCGAAGCCCTGGTGGCTGCGTGACCAGAACGTGTCTAGCACGAGCTCGCTCTCGCTCTCTCCCCCAAGTCTCGCGATACTTCCCCAAGACCAGTTAATCTCGCGCCTGCGCACGCTGAATCTCGTGCCTTCCCGCGTTTTTCCTAGACTTACCCGCCCGCCGTTTGAGGAAGACGAAGCCGCGGCGGCGGGCGTCCCTGCCGGAGGTGGAATGTCTCCTGAGACCTGAAAGAACGTCGGAGGTGGTGACTCTCTTCACCCGTGTTCATCTACAGGTCACTCTTCCGAGCCCACACAGTGAGGTTGCCCCTTTGAGCCCAGGAGAGTAGGCCGCATTCCAGCCCTCCTGCCCCTCTGTCCTTGTGTACCTCGGTGGTGTCCTCTATGGAAGCCGGGGCTTCCGTCTTCTGACCCGGAGAGACGAGCAGTCAGACCCCCTTCAGCTCGGATACGCTTCCTGGGGTTGGCTTCAGACAGCGCTTTCTGGACGTAGAGACCGTGCGCTGTCCTTTACCCTGCGGGGTGTTTCTGGCCTAATTCAAAGGACACCTCTTCCTCCAAGTCATTCATAGCCTCCCGTTCCCTGGACAATCGGGAAACGATTTCCAGAAGTGGAAATCTGAGGTGCTCTGCTGGTTTGCACTGCCCCCCCCCTTCTATAAAAGAGATTCATTCCTGAAGCTGCTCCGGTGTGTAAAACATCTTAGCCTATCTATCACGGGTCTACCTTCCTACTCACCTACACTGAAGATTGGACCCGGAGTCTTGAATGTGTTAGACAAGCCTTCTACCACTCAACTATAATCCCCAGGCCTCCTTTTTGCTGCTTATTTTGAGATAAGATCTCACTAAATTGCCCATAACCCAGACTGGCTCTGAATTTGGTGACCTTCCTGCCTCAGCCTCTTAGGTAACGGGGAGTACCAGCCTGTACACCATTCCTCGTGCCAACCCTTGATGCAGCCCGTGACCTTAATACCTCAGTGTGGTTAGGTTGACTCTGTGTATTGTATTTGGTGTCCCACCCCCACTCCAGGGCTCAGGCCATATCCTAGGAGAGAAAGGTGAAGGTCATGGCAGGGACGTAGTAGTAGTGATACACACACCCTTTCTTTTCTTTTTTTCCCACAGCTGGAATAACATGCCTACTCTGTGGTCACCCTCCTCGGACAGTATGTCCTCACCACGTCAAAAGTCTGTGAGAAGTACACAGATAGCCTTGTCTCCTTTCTCCCCCAGCCTGCACCTTGATGACAGGATCTCACAGGACACTGCAGAGTGGTGAGAGAGATGTTGCTGCACTTGGGAGCCCCTTCCGTATCCCCAGCAGCTCTCCCTGTTGTTCTACTGTCTTGGATATGTGGGGCTGTGTGAAAATTTCAGAAATGCTGTACTATAAAAGCTGGATGTGGTGGAACACACCTGTAATCTCAGAACTCGGGCTGTGGAGGCAGGGGGATCAAGAGGTTAAGGATAGCTGTATAGTGAGGCCCAGCTACCCTGGACTGCATGAGATGAGACTGCTTTAAAATAACAAACTAACCAACCAAACAAACGAAGGCTGGGAAAGGGAAGGAAGAAGGAAGGAAGGGAGGAAGTGCCGTAGTTCAGATTGGGGACTCCTCCCAGTTCTGCTGGCGGTTTATTGGCTATTTTATATCTTGTAAACATCAAGAATCGCACATTTTAATTGTAAGTTCAAAGGGCCAACCTGGGCTACGTAGCAAGACCCTGAAAAAAAGAAAAACAGTACATTTTTAGTTTTGATTTCATCTTGCCACCTAAATCTATCTTGAGTATGTAACAGTGCTTAGCCCTGCTAGTGGAATTAGGGACCGAGACACTATATAATTAAAGAGTGCTTTCTTTGTTGCTTGAAAATTTATAGGTGTTTTTTAATTGGTATCCTGTAGTTCTGTTTGACGTTTGTAAAACAGATCCATGATCCTTGTAGCTTTATGAGTTTATTATGTGAAGATTATAATAGCCTATCATATTTTTATAATCTTTCTAGGAAAAAAATAATTTGATACACCATTATTATCTTTATCCCATTTGCGTAATTGGCCTTCTCTGAATTATTTCTGTTTCTGCCAGTGCTATTATCGAGGACTAGATTATATCAGTGCTATAAACTTGAATCACTAAGGTTTAAGGCCCAGGCACACACTCATCTCCTTAAGTGTGAGCCCTGTTGATTTTTCTGCATACAGAATAGTTTTCTGAACAAGCCTATGCTTTTGTCCCATTCACCCATTTCAGTTTCTCATTCTTTAAAAAAAGCAAGTACATTTGTTTAGGTGTATATGTGCATATTTACATGCCACAAACATATTCATGGAGGTCAGAGGGCAACTTTTAGGAGTTGAACTCCGGTTATGAGGCTCTGGTGGTAAGTGCTCTTGCTGGGTTATCTCACCTGCTTTCAGTTCCTCATTTTTCATTTCTGCTGCTTTGAAGTGATTTTCTTGCCCCGTATCTCCTACAGTTTGAGTGTTTTTCTCATTTAGATGTGGCACAGTTACAGATAAATAGAAACTACAGTTCACTCTTCTTGTGGAAGGAATGGGGTCTGTATGTACCAACAAGGGAAACCATGCTTTCTTGATAGGGATAGTCCCTTGGTGTCAACTAATGAAGACAGCGACTTTGAAGACATCTCAGGACACAGTGTGAAGAAGAGAGCAGGGAAACGACCATCCAGAGCTGCCCCAGTGAGTCCATTTTTTAAAATTTAGAATCTAGTCAGGAAATCAGCAAAGAAGAATCTGTAAGAGTCTCAGGTGATGGGATGGAGGAAAAGAGAACATTAGGATGGAGAAGTACCAGAATTCTTTAAAAAGATAAGAGGTTGTAATAGCACATTTCACAACAGTAAAAAAAAAAAAAATCAATTACTTAAGATCTGAATCAATAATGGAAGCATAGCTGTGGAATACTTAGGTGATAATGATGAAGTCAAATGTTAGCATCACTCTTAAAGCTTTTGTATACCTAATACTTCTACACTTAATAGGTGGCAAAACATAGGAAAAAGCGGACACGAATAGCACCTAGTGTGAATGGCAAGAATGAATCAGTGCTGCCAACCAGTGATCTCTTCAACGCTGTGAAAGCTGGCAAAAGTGACATGCAGGTAAAGAAATGTCTTATCTCTCCTTCCCTTTCTCTTAACATCAAAAAAATTCTGTTTTTAAGAAAATGTTTGCAAGTTCATAATTATAAAACTTGAACTGTTGGAACTTGTTTACTGAAATATTTCGACTTGCATTAATGCTTTATAGTTTGCATTTATATTACAAGTTCACACACAAACGAAAATGGAAATCAACCACTGGTAACTAATTTCTGTCTTCCTCCCCTTTTTTACTAGTAGTCATATACTTTTTGACAACATAGGAAAAGTAATATGTAACATAGAACTCTGACCCTAAGAAGAAGATAGGAAAATTCCTTTTTGGGGTGAAATGGTTCCCCTCATAGTAGACTTTTAAGTGTGTTTTCCATATGTAAGTCATACTACTAGATATTTTTAGGTATAATTGTTACATATTTGGCATAGATAACATAACATACAGGTTGATATCTTCAAAACTGCCAACCAGAAAGGTCTCTGTTGCTGCCTTCAGAGTATCAATAGCTACACTCTGTTTTGAAGTCCTGAGCAGTTTTTCACACCAGACACTTGAAGGGGAGATTTTGTGAATCAGAAATTCAGTGGACTTGTGCTAGGGCCTACTTTCACAGAGAGCCACAGTATGGGGGCTGTAATGATAAGCTTTCCTCACCCTGCCAGTAGAGGGCAGACTCTAGCTAACAGTGTCTAGAACTGTTTGCTGGGTGTTCTACCATCTCTGGATTTTCAGATGGTCTGCTTTATACAGGCTATGCTATTGAGACCTTGTGTTTACTCTTCTTCAGCTGTGGTGGATTTAGAGAGTGGCACTGCAAACATCTCTGTTGTTTGAGACGGGGTTTTTAAATGTATTCCTGGTTGGCCTGGAACTCAGGTTGTAGGTCAAGCTGGTCTCAATTCACAAAGATCTGCCTGTCTGCTTCACAACAATTGAGATAAAAGTCACGGGCCACAATACCAGACTCACCTGTTTCCTGATACCATCTGATGCTTTCTAGGGTGAGACAATAAAGATCAGAATCTACAAATTTAAATTTTTGTTGTCATTTTATCGAGAATACCTAAACCAATAAAGATATGGATCCCTGTAGTGATAATCAGAGAGCCCTCAGAGGAGAGTGTTTTCTGAGTGTCACAGAACAAGAGCAATTCTGCCTTTCCAAAAAACCCAGAGTCAATGGGTGTTCTAGACAGAAGCCTAGATATGTCTATACTTAAACAGTTATATTAAATATCTTTCTGTCCCCATGTTTATTCTTTATTTTTTTTAATACATATCATTTAAAAATGAATAAAGCTTGGCAGATCTGGTGGCACATGCCTTTAATTTCAGTACTTGGGAGACAGAGGCAGACGTGTTTCTGAGTTTGAGGCTAGTCAGGCTACACAATAAGTTCCAGATCAGTTAGGAGTATATTGTGAGACCCTCTCTTTACAAAAGAAAGTGTGTGGGGGCTGGAGAGATGGCTCAGAGGTTAAGAGCCCTTGTCTGATATGCAGGCAGAACATTGTAGTTTATAAAGCAAATAATCAACAAACCTTTTTAAAAGAAAAGTTTATAAAGCCTATATATAGTTTAAAAGTTAAAACACTAGGCTGGTCATATAGCTCAGATGTATATAGTTCTTGTCTAGCATATATAAGGCATTCCTGCACTCCATCCCCAGTAATAGAACAGTCACCTAAATTGCTAGCCTTCAATTCAAGAAGCAAGATGTTTAGTAGAGCTGAAGAGGCATTTATGTATTCCCTCTCCACCCTACTTTGTTCTGTGTGATAATACAGAGAGGGGCATCTTAAAATCTATGAAGGTGTGGACCATGGTGGCACACACCTTTAATCCCAGCACTCAGGAAGCAGAGGCAGGTGGATCTCTGAGTTGGAGGTCAGTCTGGTCTTCATAGTTAATTCCAGGACAGCCTGGGCTGCACAGAGAAACCCTGTCACCAAAATCTATGAAGGTGACTTTTTCAGTGTTCATTTAATATTTATTTTTATATTTATTTATACCCATATTTGCCTAAAGAGTATGAAATATAATACTGTGTAGAGATTTTTATTTGATATCAATAGTGTTAACATTGATTTGGTCTGGGTTAGTATAGACTTGGTTTCTTTTCTTCCTTAAACCTTAGAGTTTTACTGTGTATCTTTAGGGTTTTTTCTTTTCATGTCTGGGCTCTGTACCTTACTTGGCCAATCTGTACTCCAGAGAAGTTTAACCAATTTGTACTTATTATCATTAAGTGTATTTCTACTATTTTGTGTGCTCCAGATTTATGCTGTCTTTTCTGTTCTCTCCTTTTACATACTTTATTCTGGGTGTCTTCTAAAGGACCTTAGCATATTTAAGTATAGCTGTCTCCTCCAATATACATGCTGTCATATTGTTTCAGTCTATTCCCCTTCTCAACAAATCAGATCTTTACACATGCCCATATCTTTCAAGTTTTTGTTTGTTATTGAATCTCAAATATTCTATGTAGAATCATTCTCTTTTACCAGATTACCGTTTAGGAGAGTTTTATCAATAAAGCTTTTCATATTTTGCTTGTATAAAAATGTCCTTGTTTATAAAGACCTTTTACTAGATACAGAGTATTAAAAGTAATTTTTTTGAGACAGAATCTCACTGTGTAACCCTGTCTAGACTGGAATTATATATACTAGGCTAACTTGGAACTTGCAGAGCCTTTGTTTCACAAGTGCTTGGATTTAAAAAAAAGTTATGCTGCCCTACCCCAGACACTCCTCTTAAGTCTCACTCTAGCCCAGGCTGGCATGTAATTGACTCTGTAGCTCATACTGATCTCAGACAGAAATGCTGCTGCCATAGCCTCCCTAGTGCTGAGGCTACAGGCATGAGGCACTACCCTGGATAGACTAGGTAATAGCATCTTGAGATGATGTATTTTTTTCCTTAGCACATTAAAAATATTATTTCCATTGCTTACTGCCTTTTCTTCTTGCTACTAAAAATCAGCTATCATAAATAACACTAATCAATACAGTATTTTACAGATGGTGAGATGACTTAGTGGGTAAAGCACTTGCTTCCCACTTAAGCCTGATAACTGAATTCAATTCCCAGAGCCATATAAATCTGGGGAAATCAGCTCCTGAAAGCTGTCACTTGACCTTCACATTTGTGGTGTGCTCACACTTATATACACATCACATACACACAATGGTAAATAAAAATTTAAAGTACAGAATTTTATAATGGAGCTACATATCAGAGTTTTTAGTATAGTATCTACTAGACATATGTAATTGTCAAGGTTTTGAAATATAGCTTACAGGACTAAGGAATTTAATTTTTAAGTCTTTAATAGTGTTGTATGATTCAAGGCCAATGTATTTTCATAGTTCTTATTTGTAAATGTTTTGGTTTGTAAAGTGTTATATGTATGGTCTATGTAAATGGTCTTACTATTTGAAGATTTTTTTGGTTTTGTCTTAGAGGCTATTTAAAGGTTAAGTTTATGCTAGAGATCCATCCACTAGCTTCCTGGATCTTAGAATTGATGTCATTCAACAAATGGAAAATTCCTTTCAGATACTGCCCTTTTTAATTTTATTATATTATAGAACTCAGTTAGATCTTAGAACTTTTCAGTCTCACCTCTGGTCCTTTAATACTTCTCTGACTTCCATCTGTCACAGCCTCTCGGAGTTGCATTTTGGACACTTTCATTGATTCAGCTTACCATTTGTTCTTCTGTGTAGCCCATCCAGTGAAGTTTGTGGTTTTGTTAGATTATTTTTTATTTTATGTATTATGCTACCTATATACTGGTTATGTACTGTGAGTGTGTAATGCTCTGAAAATCCAGAAGGCACCAGATCTTCTGGAACTGGAATTACAGGTGGTTGTGAGTCATGTGGGGTGCTGGGAACCAAACGCAGGCTTCCTGCAAGAGCAGAAAGTGCACTTAACTGTTATCTACATTTTATTATATTTCTCACTCCTGCAAAAATTAACTTGTTTTCAAATTTGTATTTTTCCTACTTTTATATGTCTACTTCTTTAATCCTACAGAACAACCACTTTATAATTGGTGATACCTTCAGCTCATAAGTGAATGCTTATAATTCTGTCATTCATTTTATAATTGTTTCTTTAGATGCCTTCTTTCCTCATATGCTTTACTTTAATCCACTCATTTTCTCTGAAGCTCTCTGTGTTGGAACTCCTGGGTCAGGATCAAAAGTGTGTTTATAAGAGAGGAACCTGCATTTGTTTCTGACATGGGAAAACTTCTGAATACTTTTGCTGTTGTTGTGCTGAGACAGATTATCCTATCGCCCAGCCTTACATGGAGCCTTCTTGGAATGATTGTCCTAGGCTCAATTACCTATGCTGTACATTCTATATAGCTATCTTGTTTTAGTGAAACCCTTCCGTCAAAAGTCAGATTCCTTCCAGAATTGCCGTCACCTTTGACCTACATGGATGGAGTTCTACTTTCTGTTTTACTTCTGCAATATGTTTGAAACAATTTTGTAATTTTTAATAAGAAATTTGCATATTTCAGGTGGGAAGATCAAATAGAACAATCCATTCTGTCATATTGTTGGAATTAAAATCATCCACACTTTTCTCCTAGACTTTGGTGGATGAGTGGCTAGACAACTACAAGCAAGATGAAAATGCAGGATTCCTGGAGCTTGTTAATTTTTTCATCCAATCCTGTGGATGTAAAAGTGAGGAAACAACCCTACCTCTTCCTGATCCCTACCCTTCATGTCTAAAACTTCTTCTGTTCTGAGTACACTTGAAATTGTCTTTAAGTCAAGAAGTTAAGATGAGAGCTGGATTACTTAACACACTTTTGATGTATAAGTGTTGGAAGTAATTTAGTAGGGAACTATGTCAGTTTTGAGATACAACCTTTTGGTAGAAAAGAGTCTTGCTTTGGCCACGATAATGATGGGCACAGATTTGAGACTGGACTATCATACCCTTGAAGGCTTTTTCATTTTATTTTTTTGAGAAAGGGTTTCACCATGTATCCCAGACTGGCCTTGATCCTGAAGCAATCCTCCTGCCTCCCTCAGTCTTCTGAGTGCTGGGATTACAGGAATGCACATGACATCTGGTGCTTTTAGTCTTTGTATATAAGGCAGTCTATTACTTGTTTCTATTTATTGCTATTTCACCTCTATTTTTCCTCAGCTTCTGGAGTACTGGAATAGCAGTCATTTACAAAACACCAAGTCTTTGTAGATGAGATCGTCTATTATTCTTATTTCTCAGGCACTATGTTTTCTATCTGATGTCGTGGAGCCCCAAACTTCATATACCAAGGATTAGTTAATTGGGCCAGGCAGCACCAACTTGTTTTCTATGATTTTATCATCTGGCTTAGTCTTACTTATTTCTCTGTTTGTTTGGGGGTATTTTTTTGAACTGTAGTTTTTCACTACATAATTCATTTGCATTTTTCAGAAGTTATTTCATAACAGAAGTACAAATGAATGGTGACTGGCTCATGCCTATGATGAATTCAAGTTGCCTGATTGTTCCCTAAGTTCCTCTTAATCTTTTCTCTAGTTCATCGTCATATATATCTGTGTCTTATTATTTCCTTTTTATGTCTCTTGTCTGCTTAATTTCAAGGCATTGTAACTCCTGAGATGTTCAAGATGATGTCCAACTCAGAGATCATCCAGCACCTAACTGAACAGTTTAATGAGGTGAAGGAAGCTGATTGGGATCATCTTGGTCCTTAGTCTGAATTCAAAGCACAAAGCTCATTGCCTCTTTATGATTCTGGAAAATAGCTTTTATAAGGAAAAGTTCAATCTTTTTTAAAATAAAAAGGGATGTACAGAAATTAGCTGGCATGCCTCTGGGTATATAGAGTTATATTTTCACTGTGCTGTGGGGTTTTGATGTTCAAATCCCTGGACTTTCATAGACTAGTAATTTTCCTATTCTTCCCATAAACTCTTTTGTAGGACTCAGGGAACTATCCCCTGATAGCTTCAGGCCCATCCTGGAAGAAGTTTCATGGAAGCTTCTGTGAGTTTGTGAAGACACTGGTCTATCAGTGCCAGTACAGCCTCCTCTATGACGGCTTTCCTATGGATGACCTTATCTCTCTGCTCGTTGGCCTGTCAGACTCCCAGGTCCGCGCCTTCCGTCATACTAGCACCCTGGCTGGTGAGCACTCACACAACTCCGTGGACTCTCCTGAGATTAGTGAGGTGGAGGAAGTTTTCTTTCTCACGTGCATCAGTGCTGTGCAGTACCTTGTTGTCTTTATCTTAGACCCCCTCCTGCTTCCCACTAATGGACTTAGGAAAAGTTTGAGGAGAGGACCACTCCAGGACAGGAAACCTTAACACTTGAGGGTCACCCTGCTTTGTATTTTCTCTATCTTTTCCATCTTTTCTTTTACTCTCGTGCTCTCTTCTCTGACTTAAACAATGGCTTCCTTTGTTTCCTCTCACTCAAAGCCATGAAGCTCATGACTTCTCTGGTAAGAGTTGCACTTCAATTGAGTCTGCACAAAGACAACAATCAGCGTCAGTTTGAGGCTGAACGAAACAAGGGGCCAGAGCAGAGAGCACCTCAGCGACTGGAGAGTCTGCTGGAGAAACGAAAAGAGGTGAGGAAGGTCCCGCCCCTGCCCTCTTTCAGCTTTCATCTTCAGAAGGCTTTATACCTTCTCTCAGTGAGCACGGACCTCAAGCAGCCTTTCAGACAAAGACTAGGGACTGGCAACAGTTTGCCCAAACTCATCCTATCAGAGGTGATTGAGTATTTCTCTTGTTTCTGGGACACAGGCCCACAGATGTTTAATTTGGAGAAGCATTAGAGCTTTCTGCATTTCGCTTTTATTCAGTTTCCATTGGTCTGCAAGCATTATCAGCAATGTTTTTTTAAATGTTACACTGGCATGCCACGTTAAGTATACAGTGAAGGTTATCATAGGGTACTGAAAAACAACAAATGATAAGGGAGGCCAAGTTATTAGGAAACAGAAAGAGCACATACCTTCCAGCCACCCCTGGATATAACTTTAGTTCTGGTAGTTGTTATAGAGTACCTTATGTAACTTCTAAAACTTGAGTTTCCTTTTCTTTATAAAGAGGAATAATCTGGGAGCAATTGGAAGAAGGGAAAGAATATGCTCAAAATATATTATGTGAAAATATTTAAACTAAAAATAATTAAAGGGCTAATTCTATCTTCCAATAAATTTAAATTGAGATAATGATCGAATTAACTACCCAGCCATATAGTGAGTTTTGTTTTGTTTTCCTTGTGGTAAGCTTTTCATCACTCTGACCAGTAACCCGGAGAAACAGTTCAAAGAGGAAAGGTTGTACCCTGGCTCAGAGTTTCAGACGTTTCAGTCAATGTTCAGGTGGCTCCATGGCTTTATGCCTGTGGTAAGGCTGGTTATTAACGCCTAGAGGTTATGATGGAGCAGGGCCACTCACCTCATAGTAGAAGCAGAGAGGGGAGGGGAGGGTCTTGGGACAAGTTACTTTTTTCAGACATGACGGCAGTGACCTACATCATCCAACTAAGCCCTACCTCCTCATAAGTCCATTTAGCTAGCTATGGATTGATCTGTGGATTAATTCATTGATAAAGTTAGAACCCTTAGGATCCAGTTAACTCCTAAAAATCTATCAGCAGGCAGCCAAGCATATATATATATAAAATATATATTTACTATAGATTTATATGTTGATATATTTATATATTTGTACATATAAGTATGTAAATATAAGTATATATATATATATTTGAATCTTTTGAGGAGTCATTTTTAAACTGTAATACCTTTGGCACACATAAACCCTGGTAGAATCTTTTAGACTGATTAAACTTCAAATATCAGCGTTTGAGTCAAACACTGATAAACCTGTCTTGTACTCCTTGCTAGTATTGACCCTCCTTCACCTTGAGGTTGGTAGGGCATACCATGCCTATCTATTGATGATTTTTCGAATCCTCATAAAACAATTGCTTCTCTGCTACGCTGAAAGAGAAGGAAATAGCTAGTGCTGTGTGTCTGTCTCTTACTTGCTCACTTGTTCTCTTTTTCTCTGGCACTGAGAATTGGACCCAAGGCCTTACATCTGTCAAGTAGGCGCCATCACTGAGCTGTATCATCCTGAGAAGCAAACTTTGTGTTCCTTCATTCCTATTTGCTGTTGTTCATTGTCAGGATGATGCTAAAGGCCTGCATATACTAGCAGATCTGTTTAGGATTTTAAATTAGATGTGCAGGTGAGCTTTCTGTGGTTTCAGTTTTCCACAGTTAACAAAGGTTCAAAAGTCTCCAAAGTAGCTAGCTGGCCATGGTGGCACATCTATTTAATCCTAGTGCTCAGGAGGCAGATGTAAGAGCAGCTCTGTGAGCTCCAGTCCATCTAGGCTGGAGTCTTGTCTCAAAGACAAAACAAATTCCAAAGTACAGTGTGACTATTTTGAGAGAAAAGGCGGGGGGTGGGGGTAAGAGAAAGAGAGAACAATGTTCACATAACATTATTCCAACATTATTTTTGTTACTCTAATTTACAAACTAGTTTCTCATAAGTGCACACATAAACAATTTGAACATCTTTAGCGTAAAAATGTGAATTCTGAAATGCTCTGCAAAACTTAAGCACCACTATGACACTCAGAATTTTTTTTCATTTTGAAATATATTTCAGATTTGGATTTGGAAGTGTTTCCAGTGAGTAAAGTCTATATAAAGATTTCCAAATCCCAAAACTGTGAAATCTGTAATGCTGCTAGTCCTAGGATTTTTATATAAAGATATATTCAGCCTATATGGATATGGATGGCATTAAAAGGTACCTGTAGTTGAGGCATTGCTTGAGGGTCTGTAAACAGGGAGAGCTGCACTAGTGTGAATCTCTGTTCTTATTTCTGGACTTGTCCTCTGTTGTCATTTTCCCACTTTAGTCTCCCTACCTACTGTTTTCTTCTGCTCATCAGTGAGTGGAATCAGCCTTTAGTCGACTGCTCTTTAATATGCTTTTTGTTTTTATTTCCTTACTTCCTTCATTTTCTACCAAATGGAACAGTACCTAGATTTTTAGCCCCAATTTTTAAAAAATTTCTCTCCAAAAAGTGCATCTTGTCGCCAGTTGTCTTTTCTTGGTTTCCCTTTTATAGACTTCAGTAAAATTTGGTACTGATAATCTTTTAAATGTGAAAAACTTAAGGTATTATGGAACATGAATGTAATGAATACCATATACACTGCATTTCATAAACAGTATTTTATATATTAGCTTATCTGTTAGCTTGTAGTAAGTTAAGGACATAGTAGTTCTTCAACCCTAAAGGTTTAAGTATACCCTCTTAAAATGAACATATTTTTGTTACCTAATACTATTTTTTCACATTTCCAAAAGTCATGATTCCTTGATACTTTCTAATTCAGACTTAAAATTCCCCATCCAGGATTTAAGAAAGGATATTTGATGGTGATATTCCTGGAGTCTTTTAATATTTTCTTCCTACCTATTAGACTAGGTTGGCCTCAAACTTCTCTCCAGGCTTCCTTTTGCTAGGATTAGCAAATACCTGGCTTCCTTTTTAAATCTTATACAGAATGCCTCTTCCTCAGATTGTCCCCAGTATATCAGTGTATTGAAAAAATAGGATTAGTTGTTTCAAAGATGTTTTCTCCTTATAATTCTTCTTCCTTAGTATCTAGTTCATCTAGTCGAGAGTTTCTCGGCAGTGGCATTATTAACACTGGGAAACTGTGTTGGCCTTGTATGTTGTTTAGGACTATTCCCTTGCCTCTATCCAGTAGATTCTAGTGGTACTTGGATACCCAGCCCAGTTGTGACAACCAGAACGTTAAAGAATATTAAATATTGATGTAAAGATATTTTTGTTTTGTGCAGTGCGTTTTGATCTTACTTATTCCTCCCCACCCTTCTACCCCACTTCTTTATACATCAACGTTGTGTCCTCCTTTTCTTCATTCACTAAGTTCAGTCTGCGCTACCCATCTAATCTTGGATGTGCGGCAGGGTAACCCTCTCAAAGAAGACTGACTCCCCTTTATCAGCAGCCATTAGTTTCTAGTAGCTCCTAGGGTAAGGTGGGACTTAATGTAAATCTCCCTTTTCCATGCTGGGATTTGTCCTCCCTTGAACTTGTAAGGGGCTTGTACATGCTGTCAGAATCACTGTGAATTCATATGTGACCCTGCTGTGTCCAGAGGATACTCGTTTCTTGTACTTGTCTACCACTTGTTGCTCTTCTGCAATGATTCTTGAACCTTGGGAGGAGGGGATTCAGGCATTGCCAATATCCTCTGGGTGTTGTGTCAGTTGTTGGGTTCACTCTGGACCATAGGAAGAAGAAACAGGAGCACTCTAGGATGAATTTTAGCCTTTTGTGGCTGCAGGCGAGTCAGCCTCTGGCAAAATGACTGCCTGTAGCCTTGTAAGGAGCTTTTTTATTGTTACACAGTTAACACCTTTTACAAGTCAGTTTGCATATACCAAAACCTCTTATCTAAGTCCCCAAAGAGACAAAAGCCCAGCAAATTCCCAGCTACTGGACACCTCAGTTTGCACTCCTTTCACAACCAAGTTTTGCATAGGCTTTGAAACTTTGGGAAGCTCTTAGTAAGATTTGCATACTTCAGACAGAAGATATCATGTGGAAAGTAGCAGTCACAAAGGCAGAATAGAGATCTTATCTCTTCCCAGGGGGATCCATGGATGTTTCTCTTAGGGTCCTTTTTGTTACCTAGCTTCTCTGGGGCTGTGGATTGTTGCATGGTTATCCTTTGCTTCACGTCTGATACTCACTTAAGAGTGAGTACATAGCATGCTTGTCTTTCTGGGATTGGGTTACCTCACTCACTCAGGGTTTTTTTTCTAGTTCTGTCCATTTGCCTGCCAATTTTAGCCAATTTTAGAGATGTCCTTTTTTTTGCTGAGTGATACTCCATTGTATAAGTGTACCACTTTTTTTTTTTTTTTTATTCTTTGGTTGAGAGACATCTAGGTTGTTTCCAGGTTCTGGTTATTATGAACAATGCTGCTATGAATTTAGTTAAGCAAATGTCCTTGTATGAATGTGCATTCTTTGGGTATATGGCCAAGAGTAGTATTGTTGGATCATGAGGTGTATTAATTCCCAGTCTTCTCAGAAACCACCATACTGATTCATACTGATTTCCAAGTATCCGTACAAGTTTACACTCCTACCAGCAATGGAGGAGTGTTCCCCTTACTCCACATCCCCAGCATAAAATCATAAAATTTCCTGAGTAAATGGGGAGCATGTGGGGAGGGCAGCAAGAGGAGATGGGAAGAGAACATGAGGGAATGGGATGATGAGTTAGGGGAGGGACAGAGAGGGAGAACATGAAACAGTTACCTTGACAGAGGGAGCCATTTTGGGGTATGGAGAAACCTGGTGCTAGGGAAATTCCCAGGAATCCACAGGATGACCCTACCTAAGATTTCAAGTGATAGTGGTGAGGGAACCTGAACTGGCCTTCCTCTGTAATCATATTCATGACTACCCTAATTGTCATCAAAGAATCTTAATCCAGTGGCTGATGAAAGCAAATGCAGAGATCCACAGCTAAGCACTGGGCCCAGCTCCCAATGTAGTCAAAGAGAGGGAGGAAAGAGTATATGGGTCAAGATCATGATGGGAAACCCACAGACAGCTGGGAGCCTGCATGGTGCTGAACTAGGCCTTCTGAATATGGATAATAGTTGTGTGGCTCTGGCAGTGGGACCAGGATTTACCCTAGTGCGTGGACTGACTTTTTGGAGCCTGCTCTCTAAAGAGGAATATCTTGCTCAGTCTTGATACGGGAGGAGGGGCTTGGTCCTGCCTCGACTGGATGTGCCAGACTTGGACTCCCATGGAAGTCTTACTTTCTCTGAGGAGTGGATGGTGAGGTGGGGAAGGGGGAAGCTGAAGGGTGAGTGGGAGGAGAGGAGAGGGAGGGGGAACTGTGGTTGGTATGTAAAATGAAAAAATTTTAAAATAATAAATAGCATTTTTGAAAACGCAGATTAAAGCCAGGTACTAACACTTGGGGAATGCTCTTCACATCTGAGGAACAAAGTCGTCCGTTTGAAAATTACTGATCCAGTCTCTTCTTTTTTTACTAGTTATACTTTTACAAAAATGCACTTTTATTCATATTGCACAAAAATTCATTTTGAGGCTGGTGAAATCACTCAGTGGGTAAAAACAAGCTTAAGTTCATCCCTAGTACCCACATGATGGAGAGTGAACTGACTTCTACACAAAATATGTTGACCCCCTCAAATAAAGACATTCAATAAAATTTTTAAAAAGTTTATGTCTCGTCAGGTGGTGGTGACGCACTTAATGGTAATTAAAAACAAAACTGTCAGGTATGAATAGAAAAACTCCAATCAGAAGGGACATTTTAAAAAAAGATATGTTATTTGTGTGTCTGTGTCTGTGTCTGTATGAGTACAAAGGTATCCATAAGAGGATGTCAGATCCTCTGGAGCTGGAGTTATGAGTAGTTTATCTGATATGGGTGCTGAGACCTGAACTTGGGTGCTCTGGAAAAGCAATGTGTCCTCTTGACCGCTGAGTCATCTCTCCAGTCCCCAGAGACATCATTTTATTTTAATTTTTTATCAAACACAAAGCAACCTTTAAGGCATTAGACTATGCTGCTTCTGTAATTAGAAGAGAATATAAATATAAGATGCCTAAGGATTCATACTATGTCTTTAAATAAATAGGGACTGGGTAGAAATTGGATTTTTCTATGTTTAATATTATGTTGTTGAGGTACAGGAGGGATAAATAAACCTTATTCTTTGTCCAGTTCCAAGAGAATCAAGAGGAGATAGAGGGAATGATGAATGCCATCTTCAGAGGTGTCTTTGTCCATCGGTATAGGTGAGTCAGTTATGGGCTCTTACTGTCTTGGTGATAGCATGGGAAATGATCAGGTAGGTCATTTCCAATGCTGAGTTAGTTAGTTAGTTCCAGGACTATTATAGCTGGAGCGAAAACTGACAGGTATGTTGAATTAGTTAAGATCTGGTTTCTCTCTACCTACAAAGACTCTTCCTGGAAGGAAAATCAGATATCAAGATATCGCTGAGTATTTTTCCTCCTCTTGATTTTGCCCAAGGGCTGGCCCTGCCTCTGTCTTTGTAGAGTTGGAGATTTGAGCACACAGAGGCAGAGACCTGAAAGGTAGCTTTCCTGAGGCGTGTCTGGCTCAGCAAGCCTTTTCCTAGACGGGTCTTGAACTTTACTGTGCAAAGGGTAGGGGAGTTTCATAGTGTTTGAAGAACTGATAGAATTAAAATTTACCTGTTTTAGAATCAAATTAGAGTATTTGTAGTGTCTCACTTTTCTTTAGATTTCAATTTCTAATTCTCCAGAATTTTAATCACTTCTTGAAATGAAATTAAAAAACAGTGTTTATCAACACTTAAGTGAACTTTCAAAATTGGCTTTTAAAGGAGTATGGGGATGCAGCTGTACAAGTTTAGCTATCTCTTATGTTGGTTATAGAAAGAAAAATTTAATTTCATATGTTTACATTGGAATGAGGACATTAAAGGCTTTGTACCGGTGTTTTGTTACAAACATAACTTCTTTGAGAGTGCTATGTGGTAGGCAAAAAGTAACTTTTGAGAGAAGGTAATATGTCAGTTTGTCTGTCCAGGGACATCCTTCCTGAGATCCGTGCTATCTGCATCGAGGAGATTGGGTGTTGGATGCAAAGCTACAGTACCTCCTTTCTTAATGACGGCTACCTAAAATACATTGGCTGGACCCTGCATGATAAGGTCAGGCTAAGTCAGCCTCCTTCTCCCTGTTAGCCACTTCTAACCTGTCCTGAGACCTTCTCTTGGCCTGCCAATCAAACATTTTACATTTCACAGTGATCTCCCAATCAAGGCATTGACCGTTGAGATCACTGATGTGCTGAGGAGGGTAGGATAAAGCAGAAAGGAGAAAGCATTCAGAGTCAGAGTACTTTTGAAACCTTCTATGTCATGGAGGAAGACGGTATTCCCCATAAAACAGCAGATTGGTAATGGTAGACAAGCTAGAGTGCCAGCCAAAGGCATTATTTCCATCATGATTGCCTTGTGCTTCTATGAGCCTTTTGTGTTTTCAGTGAGAAGTTAGCTCTTCACTGTATTCTGCATTCCAAGAATCCCCAGTGTAGAGGTCACCCATGCCCAGAATGAAGAACAGTGAGGAGTACATGGAGGCTCTGTCGGGATCATTGGTCAGTCATGTTTTCCTTCGTCTGTCTCCTTCAACAGCACAAGGAAGTCCGCTTAAAGTGTGTGAAGGCTCTGGAAGGGCTGTACAGCAATCAGGAGCTGAGCACACGCATGGAGCTCTTTACTAACCGCTTCAAGGTGAGCTGGGGACAACATTCCCAAGTTTGGCTCTTGGCTGTGGTTCCCATTACCCCGCCTTAGGTCTTTCCAC
Organism: Phyllotis vaccarum; assembly: GCA_033318265.1. Lineage (NCBI taxonomy): Eukaryota > Metazoa > Chordata > Mammalia > Rodentia > Cricetidae > Phyllotis > Phyllotis vaccarum. Next base: position 67,364,007 of record JARWLC010000017.1, on the reverse strand, counting down.
CTAGTTTCTCTGGCAGGCTGATAGTTTTCTGGATATAGCTCCCGTACCCTCTGTTAGGAGTTTCAAATTTCAAGAGACTATAATGTTTTAGAATGGGTGAAGTGAGAGATTGGATAATGTTCTTTGCACAGGACCGGATGGTGTCCATGGTCATGGACAAAGAATGTGAAGTGGCAGTGGAGGCCATCAGGTTGCTGACCCTTATCCTGAAGTGAGTTATGGGAAGTGGGGAGGCAGCCTCTCCAGAGTTCTGTCCCTCTCCTGCCACACTCAACCCTCCTCATGTGCCCATTGGAAGACAGAGGACGTTCTTGAGGTGTAGGATGGAGGGTACTTCCCTATCTTTAACTCTCCCACTCTTCACTTAAACATTTTCTGTGAGTCGTGTCCTTACAGGTGTTGCCTTGTTTGTTCTCCCCTGGCTGTATGAGAGGACTAACACACACACACACTCTCTCTCTCCACTCTCTCTCTCTCATACACACTCACTCCTTTTTCCTTTTCTCTTTCAGGAACATGGAGGGAGTGTTGACCAATGCAGACTGTGAGAAAGTCTATTCCATTGTGTACATTTCTAATCGTGCCATGGCCTCTTCTGCAGGGGAGTTTGTGTATTGGAAGTGAGTGGTGTGTTTGTCATACTATCCTTCATCTGTCTATCTCTCTGTCTGTCTGTCTCTCTGTCTGTCTGTCTCTCTGTTTTACCGAGGGACTTATGAAAATCATTGAAGTCTCTCTTGTCCTTTTCCTCTCAATCCTATAGGATATCCTTGGCTCTCCACTTATCTATTTGTCCTCACTTCCTCCTGTGTTATGCTCTTTCTATGTATTCATCCTACCAGGATCTTCTATCCTGAGTGTGAGGCAAAAGCAGTGGGTGGCAGGGAGCGACGCCGGAGACCACAAGCCCAGAGGACTTTCATCTACCTTTTATTGGCCTTCTTTATGGAGAGTGAGGTAATGTACGGAGGGGATGTACAAGATAGGCAGTGGGTAGGAGGGTCCTACTGACCAAGAGCCACTTTTTGGAGCAGTTTGTTGTGCATTGGTGGATAACTTACTGGGAACCTTTGTTCACAGCATCACAACCATGCTGCTTACTTGGTAGACAGCTTGTGGGACTGTGCAGGGTCTTACCTGAAGGACTGGGAGAGTCTGACAAGCCTGCTACTGCAGAAGGACCAGAGTGCGTGCCACATGGTAGCTGGGACTGAGTATCTTGAACCTTCTAGTGTGAAACTGAGAGGTTTGGGGTTTTGTTTCTTTGCCTTACTTTAAAAGCAGCTGAGGTGTTCTGGGGAGGAAATGTGGAGATGGAGGACGGTTAATTTGTGGTTTTATTTTTGATCCTTTTTCTATCTAAGATCTGGGTGATGTGCAGGAGAGAATGCTGATAGAAATCCTTGTATCCAGTGCCCGGCAGGCTGCAGAGGGTCACCCACCAGTGGGACGTATCACAGGAAAGAAGGTGGGCATGAGTGGTGGGTTGTAACTGGTTAATAGTACTGAAGCCAAATGGCTATTGGCCATGTACATTCTGGGTTAGGGCTGGGCTCTCCTTTCCCTTTAAGAGTCCCATCTCTAGATAAAAGACATCTGAAGGGATATGCTGAGTGTTCCCCCTCAGATGGAGAAGTTCATGGAGCAGAATTGTGTGTGGATATACTAACCATTGTACCCAGTGTTTTGTCACTGTTTCTTTCCCATCATAATGACCAATCTCAGGGTCTGACTGCCAAAGAACGCAAGCTTCAAGCTTATGACAAGGTGAAGCTGGCTGAACACCTCATCCCTCTCTTGCCCCAGCTCCTGGCCAAGGTAAGAGCCTTTTGTACAGCTCAGGGTATAAGTGGGTGAGGGACCAACCCTAAGGTAGGATAGGAGAAGGACTTGCCTCTTGTCCATTGATTAACAGGACACTCTCTACTACAGTTCTCAGCAGATGCAGAGAATGTTGCTCCCCTGCTCCGGCTGCTCAGTTACTTTGACCTCAGCATTTACTGCACTCAGCGCCTGGAGAAAGTGAGGAGGCAGCTTATCTCCTAGGCTTTGCAACTCCCCAGCTTAAGTTAAGGGCTCTTCCAGTGGTTGGTTGGTTGGTTTCTGCAAGTCCCTGGGTTCAGGAAGAATCTGTAGGCCTGTAGTTTATATAGATCTTATCCTTAAACTTCAGTACTTTCATCCTCCTGTCGTTTTCCAGCTTATACTCCACCATACCTTGTCTTCCTTTTAGCACTTGGAGCTGCTTCTGCAACAACTCCAGGAGGTGGTGGTGAAGCATGTGGAGCCTGAGGTGCTTGAAGCTGCAGCACGTGGCCTCTATCTGCTTTGTAAGCCAGAGTTCACCTTCTTCAGCAGAGCGGATTTTGCCCGAAGCCAACTAGTGGATCTTCTGACTGATAGACTGCAGCAAGAGCTTGATGACCTACTGCAGGTGGTACTAAACAGCAGGGCACCCCAAGGGGGCAAGGGAGGCCAGAGTTAATGAAGAGTCCTTAGGAAACCCTGCTGTGAACGTGTTTTTTTTCCTCAGTCGCCCTTCCTGGATGAGGATGAGGTCTACAGTCTGACAGCCACTCTGAAGCGTCTCTCTGCCTTTTACAAGTGAGCATCTCTCCTGCCCCTTCACTTTCTCCTGGTGTTGATGGACTTGATAGCCTTGGATGTGTCCTCCTGTCTCCTTACAGTGCTCATGACCTGACTCGTTGGGAGATCTCTGGACCCTGTTCTCGACTCCTCCATAAGGCTGTGGACACAGGAGAAGTTCCTCACCAGGCAGGTGATGGGCTGGATTCACAGAGGCAGGCAGAGGACTCTCAGAACCTGTGTCCTGGAGGCCACCTTGCCCAGGCAACCCCAGTCCTGGGATGTGCAGTGCACTAGGGAGGAAGGCTGTGTGGGTTATCATTTCTGTTCTCTCAGGTGTACTGGGGCCTTCAGTGTCTGGAAAGCCAATGAGAATGTGGAGAAATTCTAGGAGACTGAATAAACAAAAAAGATGGGACAATTCTGCCTAGGCTAGAAGCCTCTGGACATTGTCCAAAAATAATCTTTTTTTCCATCAGAAAGGAAGTATGTTTCCCTGGTCTATATTCTCTTTTATTTTTTCAGGTGAGGTTATTCTTTTGTTGAGATAAGTTATCTCTATGTGGTACCCCATCTATCTTAGAGTTTGCTTTGTTGACCAGGCTGGCCTCAGACTCGTGGAGATTCCCCTGTTTCTGCCTCCTGAGTGCTGGGATTAAAGGCATGAGCCACCTCTGTTCAGCTTCTCTAATCTTACTGATTGTGTGCGTGACAGTGGTGATACTCCCTCACTCTTGGTCTCTGGCCACCTGATCTGACTCAAACCCCATTCTTCTGACATTTTGTGGTTACAGGTGATTTTGCCAGCCTTGAGTCTTGTGTATTTTTCCATTCTCTGGACAGTAACCCACATTTCAGAGTCTACTTCCCAAGTGAGTGTGGTTTTGAGGAGGAGAGTGGTAATGGAGAAGCCTGAGCCTTCATTCCTCTGAAGTAAGCTTCTTTCTTTACAGAAGCAGGTGATGAGTCTGAAGAAAAGAATGGTAGCCTTCTGTGAACTTTGCCAGAGCTGCCTCTCAGATGTAGACCCAGAGATCCAGGAGCAGGTGAGCATGTGTGGACTGCAATTTGAGACTTTCTTCAGAGAAATGAGCTATGTAATTAGAGTCTTTGTAAGTATTCTGATTTTTGTAATCATCCTTTTTCTCTCTCTTTCTCTCCAACAGGCTTTTGTTTTATTGAGCGACTTGCTTATAATCTTCAGCCCTCAGATGGTTGTAGGGGGACGGGATTTCCTTAGGCCTCTTGTCTTTTTCCCAGAAGCTACTCTCCAGTCGGAACTAGCCAGTTTCCTCATGGATCACGTCTTTCTCCAGCCTGGAGAACTGGGCAATGGTACAAGAACAATAGGCCCAGAGCTCAGGAAGGGTTTGAGGCTGAGCCTGGCTGAAGTATTTTGGGCAGAAGGCCTAAGCCTGAGACTGGGTCTATTTTTGCTGGGCAGGTCAGTCCCAGGAGGATCATGTTCAGATAGAGCTTCTGCACCAGCGCCGCCGTCTGCTTGCTGGATTTTGCAAGCTGCTGCTCTATGGGGTCCTGGAGCTGGATGCAGCCTCAGACGTTTTCAAACACTACAACAAGGTAATAAGGTCCGGACATAAAAGAGAGGGACCAAGTGGGATACAGCCCTGGCTTCAAACACTGCAGCATCTAAGAGAGGAGTCACTCGGGTTGAGGACAGTCTGAGTATCAGGCTTAAAAGAGAAATAGGAGTTTAGAAAAAAAGATAAAAGATACAGAGGTGAACGCTTAAATAGGAAAAGCTATTGGCTGGGAAGTACCTTGCTTTTCCAGTTCTGAAGCCTGTTTTCACCGCTTTAAACCTAATCTACGGGATGAGATACTAGAGAAAGAAAACAGCGGGGAAAGTCCAGCCTCACAAGATAACCTGTGCCTCTTGCTAGCTCCATTTCCTCAGCCTGCCTTTGTATCCCTATTTACTGAGCACCTGCTCTTCACCAGTGCTAAGGGCAAAGCAGTGAATAGCACAGAAGCTCTTGTACAGAACTTAGACTGGTAGGAGGGATGTGTCGGCTCCAGTGTTGTCTAAGGGTCAGCACTGGTGTCCTACTGCTATTCTCCAACACTTGGCTTCAACCAATACCCCCCCTCTCCCCCCCCCCCCCCCCGCCCCCAGTAATCAGCTTTCTTTTGGACAGTGCTCTTAGAGGTAAGGTTTAGTCTGAGTTATTTATGTTCACATTACTGTTTTCCGATCTAAGCCTCTTTGGGAAGGAGTTGTGATTAAGGATGTAAAGGAAGAAACCAAAGAGTTTTTCTTCCTGTGGTAAATGTTACCTTCTTTATTTCCTTTCCCTTAGTTCTATGAAGACTACGGTGACATTATCAAGGAAACATTAACTCGAGCAAGACAAATTGACCGATGTCAGTGCTCTCGGATCCTGCTCCTGAGCCTAAAGCAGGTGATCTTGTCTGGATAACCCATAAATATGGCACACTCTTCCTAGATTTCCACCTCATTATCCAGCACCAGCATCTTAGGGATGCTGCTGCAAGATCTTTAAGGACAACAGCTTTCTTGATTCATTTTTATGACAGGTTTCTTTATACCTCCTAGACACTGTTTCAGTCATTGTTCTATTGCTGTGAAGAGAAACCATGACCAGTGCAACTCTTATAAAGTATTTTTAGTTGGCCTTGGTTCCAGTTTCAGAGGTTTTAGTCCTTTATCATAGTGCTAGGAAGCATGGTGGCATGCAGGCAGTCCCTGGAGCAGTAGCTAAGAACTACATTCTGATTCTTAGGGCAGAAAGAGGGAGAGTAACATTGAGCTTGGCATGGCTTTTGAAACCTCTGAGCCCACGACAGTGGCACACTTTGTCCAGGAAGGTCACACCTACTCATCCTTTTATCTCTCTAATCCTGTAGCAAGGCAACACTTACTAATTTTTCTAATCCCTGGTGACTAAGCATTCAAATATATAAACCTGTAGGGGCCGTTCTTATTTAAATCACATATATCCTATTCTAAGGGATTAAGTAGTTTTCTCCTTCCCCAAGCTCCGTAGAAATCAGTTATTAACACCAATACTAAAGTGATATGGAATTTTAAAAGATTTTGTTTATTTTTATGTAAATAGGTGTTTTTCTTACGTGTATGTCTGTGCACCATGTGCCTATGGAGCCAGAAGAGGGAGTCAGATCCCCTTTGACTGCAATTATAGATGATTCCAAGCCATTACATGTGGGTGCTGAGAATTGAATCTGGGTACTCTGGAAGAGCAGCAAATGCTCTTAGCCACTGAGCTAGTGCTCCACCCTCTAGGGAATTCTTGATTACTTTTTAGTCTGTTTTCTTAAAGCCTCTTTCATTTATGACAGTCTAAATTTTTTTAAAAAATATTTATTTTGTGTATGTTGCTGGGGTGAGAGGAAAAGTATATGCCACTGTGTAAGTACGGAGATCAGAGGAAAATGTAGAAATTGGTTCTCTCCTCCTTCTCTGTGGGTTCTGGGGATTGAATTCTGGGGATTAATTTGCCTTAGCAGCAAGCACCTTTACTCATTGAGCCATTGCACCAGCCTGATGAGAAACATGTTTATTTATCAGTGTAGAGCTAGAATGCTGAGGATGGTGCTCGGTGGTGAAGTGCTTTTAAAACCCTCAGCCATAGAGCAGGGTTGAAGTACTCTGACGTGGGGTCAGGTTGCAAATAGATATATCTAGGGAGGAAAGATAGTAGATGGCACTCCACGCCCCAAGCCTTGTGGAGTCTTACGTAGAGCAGAGAGTTATGCTTTTCTGGAACTCCCTTGTCTCCTGGACACAGCTGTACACAGAGCTGATGCAGGAGCGGGGGCCCCAGGGCCTGACAGAACTGCCAGCCTTCATCGAGATGAGGGACCTGGCCCGGAGATTTGCCTTGAGCTTTGGACCCCAGCAGCTTCACAGTCGAGACCTTGTGGTCATGCTGCACAAGTAAGGAAGGGCAGGGAGGAGGTCTTGGTGGGAAGGACAGCAAGGGTGTAGGGGTGGTACACTTAGTTAGGATGTTGCAGACTCTTCACTGAAACAGTTGTACTCAAACAGGGAAGGCATCAAGTTCTCATTGTCGGAGCTTCCTCCTGATGGCTCTTCTCGTCAGCCACCAAATCTTGCTTTCCTGGAACTCCTTTCAGAATTCTCCCCCCGCCTCTTCCATCAGGACAAGCAGCTACTGTAAGTTAGTGGTTCAGTAGAGGTGTGGATATACCAAAGAGTCTGGGGAGGGCTCCATTCATTCATTCTCTTGTACCATCCCCTTTTAGACTATCCTACCTGGAGAAGTGTCTACAGCATGTCTCCAAGGCACCTAGGCATCCCTGGGGTCCAGTTACCACCTACTACCACTCCCTCAACCCTGTAGCGAACACAGCAGAAGCCAACCCTCAGGGACCCTCGCACTCTAAGAAGAGGCGTGTTGAAGGTAAGGGGTCAGGGTTGCAGTGTGTTAATTAAACACCATATCCTAGTTACTTTTGCCTGAATAAAGGCAGGTAAGTTTTAGTCTCCTTCACACTTAATGCTTTGTCAGATATTTGATTAGGCACCAACTATCATTCATTCTCTTTATCATTTAGCTAGCCAGCTTAAAAATAGCAAACTTGAAAAAATGATGTAGAAACTAAAGATAATCTAAAGATTGAACCAGTCTTTTCAAGATGTACTTCCTTGGCAGCAAACAATGCACTGATTTCTCAAGTAACTTTCAGATTATCACTTGTCTGAAAATGTACCTAATATCTTTAATTTGCTTTTTAAAAAAGTTGTCTCAATATTCTCATCAATTATATACTAATATGCATTTGCTAGCATGCTCTTTAAAATGTAACTTTAAAACTGTTAACAGTTTTAATGAGATGTAATTTATGTACCATAAAAGTCAGTCATCTTTTTAAAGTGTGTCCTTCAAAGGCTTTTATATTTCCTCAATAAATTTTAATTTGTGTGTGTGTGTGTGTGTGTGTGTGTGTGTGTGTGTGTGTGTGAGAGAGAGAGAGAGAGAGAGAGAGAGAGAGAGAGAGAGAGAGAGAGAGAGAGAGAGAGAGAGAGAATATGTTCGTGAATGTGCATGTGAGCACAGGTACCTGTAAACTGAGCTTGGATCTTTTGAATAGTAGTGCATGCTCTTTAACAGCAGGCCATCTCTCCACTACTTTTTAATTTTAATTTTAGTTCTTATTTTTGCTTGTTTACATTTTTGTTGTTTTTAGAGACAAGGTTTCACTGTGTAGCTCTACCTGTCTGAAGCTTACTCTGTAGGCCAAGCTGGCCTTGAATTCACATAGATCCCTGCCTCTGCCTCTGCCCCTGCCTCCCAAATGCTAGGACTAAAGGTAGCGTTTTAATTTTTCTCATTAGTCTTAAGATTATTTTAAGCATGTGTGATGCATCTAGCATACACTTGCCATGTTGTGCAGGAGGAGATTAGAGAACAGTGCTGTAGAGTTGACTCTCCTTCACATTGTAAGTGTCTAACAGTCTTTCCTGCTGAGCTGTATTGCTATCCCACCAGTCTTTGATGTTCACTGCTGTCTCCCTGTCCTCCCAACCCTGGGCTTTGTCGCTCACCTCCCTCTCCCGGAATTTGCCTCTGGCAGATACTTTGTCTAAACAGCACCAGTATATTATGTGGCTTTATATGTACGTGTTATTTTGCTTAATCTGTTTTGGGGGTTCTTTCTATAGCAGGATAGTAATCTATTGTATGGCCATTATTTTACTCACTCATAAATTAACATTTTAGTTGTTGTCACTGTTGGACTGATGTGTGTAGTACTGCTAAAATTCAAATACAAGGTTTTGAGTGGACATATCTTGAGATATACTTAGGAATGGAATTTCTGGCTAGGTCATATGGAAGCTCTACATTTTAACTTTATAATGAGTGACCACGCTGTTCTCCAAAGAGCCTGCATCATTTTACAATCCTAGCAGCAATGATTGGGAACCCAAGGACTTCCTCTCAGTATTTGTGACTGTTCGCGCTTTATCTGTCTCCCAGTGACTGAACTGGTATCTCATTTTCTTTTTAGTTTGCATTTCCCTATTGACTAACAAAATTGAGTTTTTACTTTATGTTCTTATGGACAGTTGGTATTTGGTGAACTGCCTATTAAAATCTTTTGTCCACTTCATTTTGAGACAAGATTTTGTGTAGCCTAGGCAGGATTTGAACTCTTATATAGTAGAAGATGACCTTGAACTTCTGATTTTTCTGCCTCCACTTCCCAAGTATTAGGATGACAGACTTTGGCCACTATGCCCACTTTTGTTGTTGTTGTTCATTTAAAATTGTTGTCTTTATTGGAGAGTTGTTGAGGGTTCTTTACACATTCTAGATAGATCTTTTATTAGCTAAAAAGAGAAAAATGTTCTCAAATTCTGTGGGTTACTGTTAATGCTGCTGATATTTTTTATTTTTACTTTTTTGGTATTCTTAATTAGGATGAATTCTACCTTACCTACTTTTAATTTTTGAAACGTGTCCTTTTTGTGTAATGTCTAACTGACTAATCATTGACTAATCCATTTACACTAAGATTTACTATTGATAACAGCTCCTGCTGTCTATGGTCTTTCGTGTAGGTTAATGGCTGTTGGTTTCTGTGTACATACGTGGTTAGAGGAGTCAATAGAGTGCTCACCCCTGGGAATGGTGATATACATTTTACTCATGTTTTAAAATCGCATCACCACCAAGTTTTCTCAGGGAAAGAAAGCCTCTGGTGTGGACACCTCAGTTGGTAGCATCTGCCTTCTTTGCCCTCTGTAGTTGGCAGAGCAAATACTTCCTGATACCAGCCTTCCTGAGAAGGTGACACTAGCATTGCTATCCTTTCATCTTCTGACTCCAGAAACCCATATCTCCGTTGTCCTTATGCATCTACTGTAGCCATCAATCTAGAATGGATTTCAGAATTCCTGGCCTAACAGACTGCTTAGTTTAGGGAATCAGTCATCTCCCACATTTGTCATCAAATGTTTCTGCCCTCTGTGGAGTGGATATTTCTCTGTTTGCCTTGTTTGCTAGATAGAAGCTATACATAATGATACAGCATCGAATTGCACACAGAGGTACATTGTTATGTCGGGCTCTGCTTACTGCGGTGGAATAAAATAAAGCCACATAGATTTCCTATTCTTTTCTGCTAAACTTTTCCTTAAGAAACTCTTGTAAAAGTAACCCTTGGCAGGTTCCTGATCTATTTGAAATGTGTATCTGCTTCTTTGTAGGCCCCTGTATGCCTCCGGGAGAAGAGCCCTCATCCCAGGAAGAAAGCCTTGAACTGAACAGTAGCCCCCTAGCACCTACCCTCACCTCCACAGCAGTAAAGAGGAGGCAGTCCCTAAGGTCAGTGGGCAAGAGGCAGAAAGGTAGATCAGGACCAGGACCAGGACCAGAGCTGATCAGCAGGTGAGGTCTGGGAAACCTTGGTGTTTCTGTTCTCCACCCCACCCCCAAGCACACTCTGATCTTCGTGTGTTTTCCATTGCTTTTATAGTTGAAACTGTCTGCCTCACACTCCGTGCTGTTCTGTACTCTTTTTACCTTTTGCTTTTTCTCAAACCCTGTCACTTACCCTGCTTTATTCTCAACAGTCAGAAACTCCCAGGCCCCCAGAGGTTGAAGATGTCAAGTGCACAGTACTTCCAGATTCAGTGTGATTCTTCAGGCTCTGGTTTGGGCAAGCAGCTGACGCGGTGAGATTCCCACTTCCTGTGCTGCTGTTACCTACTCTGACTTCTCACCTGAGTTAGTGTTGTCCCTTACATTGTCTTGGTCCCAGAACACTCCTTCCAGCATAGTGTGTCAGTATGTAAGGGTTACTGCCTCCAGAAGAAGAAGTGGGAACTAGATACCTAATTCTGTTCCACCTGCTACCGGAAGTCCCTCTTTCTTTCCCTGTGTCTATGAGAAACTCAGGGGGCCTGGAAGGACCATCTGAAAACCTGTACTCTTTGCCGCTACCATAGACTCAGTCTTATGGAAGAGGATGAGGAAGAAGAGCTGGAACTTCTGAATGGATCATGTGAAGAATGGCGAGGTAGAGACAAGGTATGGATCCAGCAGTCTCTCTCTCCAGAACTAGAGGCTGAGATGCCTCTTGTCAGTCTATGACACCCTTATTTATGAAAGCTGCTAAAGGATGTTGGAAAGAATTATGGATGGAAGGAGGAGAAGTTACAGCCTTAGTTTAGACTTTAACTTTATTAAATAAGGAGCCAGGAATGACCAGAGGTGATGATGATTCACACTTAGAATCTCAGCGCTTGGGAGACCTGGGCAAGAGGATCACTATGAGTTTAAGGCTACTCTGGGCTACAGCTGTCTAGTGAGACCCTGTGTTGAAAACTGAAAGGAAGTGAAGTTTGGAATGCTAAGGCCAGCAAGATAGTTTAGCAGATAACGGTCCCTCCTGCTAAGCCTGAAGGCTTGAGTTGAGTTCCCAGAATCCTTGTGATAGGAGAGAAATTACTTCCAAAACTTGTCCTTGACCTTCACACAGTGCACACACTCATACACATGCACATTCACGTATGCACGCATACACACACACACACACACACACACACACACACACACACACACACACACACATAAATGTTTTTTTAAAAAGGAAAAGAATTTGAGCAGCACAGTTCTTCACAGTTTCCAGATAAGTATTGTTGCCACTGAATTTCTCAACAATTGGAAGAATTGCCTAGAGCCAGGGACAGAAATCCCTCAGCCCACCCCAGCCACACCCTTTCTTCACACCTCTTCTCAGACAGGGCTCCCTTTGCCTGTCCCTCCATTCACCTCTTTCTCTTCCCTGCTACCTGTTTTCTTAGGTGGATGATTTGATCTAGTAAGCAAAACAGAGCTTGAAGTGAAGCTAACTGAATGTGAGTCCTTAGTTTCATATCAAGTCAGCTGTTGCTTGTCTCAGTCTCATTTTTTCACCCTTAAAATGGAGCATTTATACAGAGCACCTTAAAAACTGCAAAGGACTATGCCTTAGCTCAGAGAAGCATAGGCTGTAGGCTTATATATGGCAGACACTTATTCCTTCAGCTCTGAAAGCTACAAGTCTTGAGTGTAGTGGTCAGCACAGATGGATTCTGGTAAGGGCCCAGTGCTAGTTGCAGGATGTCTCATCTGTAGGCAAGAGCAAGCTAGCACTGGCCTCTTGTAAAGGCACTAACATAGTTGTAATGACTCCACCCTCTTACCTAAACACCCTCCGAAGGTCACCTCTTACTTCTGTGGGAACCATGGGTTAGGATCTCAACATACATATCAAGTAAGTCTTGCAGGAGGTAGAGGGAGGAGAGCCTTCAGACAGTCAATCTTCACTAAGCTAATACTGTGTGCTATCTGGGGGGGCATGGATAGAACAGGAGAATGGAAGCTTTGTGCTCAGAGGAAAATCCAAACAGCACCTTCATGTTCAAATAACCAGTCCAGAATGCTAGGACAATCCCATTCTCTTAGCTCCTGAGCTGAATGCATGTAAAGGATCCATCCAGCAGGCCAAGATAGGAGTCAGTTCTGTGATTTATCCCTTGAAACTTCAGAAGGAACCCTGTTTCTATTGGTGGGTAGAATTTAGAACAACCTTTCTAACTTTTGGCTCTGTTTGCTCTAGGTACTTCATAGCCCTTCTCCCAGTGAGAGTGGGCTGGACCTATTAGATACTACAGAGATGAACATGGAGGTGAGCATTCCAGAAATAATGTGTCCTTTGAAGTGATGACCGGCTTTCTTCTATCCATCCAGTGGTCTTCAGGAGTCCTTGTGGGGAACTAGAATAGAATGGCTACCCCAGAACATGCAGCCTTCTGTTTACTGTTTGATTTCTTCCCATGACCCTGTCTTCCACTCTCTTTCTTGTTGCAGGATTTCTGATGGAAGTTTGGGCCCCTCCCCTCTCCACTTCCCAGTTCTAGGCTATGAGTGAGCAGAAGGAAGGAGTAGAATGAAGCATTCCTTTGGGCCCCAGCCAAGTATTTTAAAGGAAAGACAAATAGCCTTGTTGACCAAACCTTCATTTCTTTCTGAAGTAGGGGTTGCATAGATAAGCCATGAGCTCTGTCATTCTTAATGCACCAAAGGGTTGGAGTTGGGTAGGGGACTTGCTTCACCTCAGCACTAGAGTTTAATGAACCTTTGGTTTTCTATTTGGTATTCTTCCCCCAAACACTGCCCATGCTCTATATAACAAGCTCTCAATAAACATGTTCAAATAAGCTGTTTCCAGGTATGGCTTGAGATTATAATGCTGATGGAGATTGGGTTCCTTAGCTTCCTGACACAGTGACCCCTATGTAAGTGCCTCCATACCCCAGATATTTTGTGAACAGGATCTCTAGGATGGATAAATCAGTCAGTGAGATGAGTAGGACAGATGTACTTCCAGATTCAGTGTGATCTGAGGAGAGTTTAGCTATCTCTGGATAGTGTAGGCCAAAGTGAAAGACGGTGGCGCTGATACCTAGCCCAGAGTGCATGGGGATGGTGGCTATCACACCCGGTGGTTCTTTTTAGGGTAGTTTCATACTCCTGTCCCAAAGATTTGAAAGTTTTCATTACAATGACTTGAGAGTACAAAGATACAGAAATTACTGTACATATCCAACCCCAAACCTAAGAACTGGAGGAAATTGACTCCATCCATCCTACCCTAGCCTGTTCCTCACAATCCTGTTGCAGTGTTCACTGGTCTGTTTCTCTCCTCAATCTCTCACCTGATTGCCACAAAATTGCCTCAAAAGACATGCCTTCTGGAAACTGGATTGTTAATTCTTGCTCCACCTCTTGCAGCAGCATAGGACCTCTGTACTCTTAGCAGATAGGCTGTCACAAAAGAAGACAACTGGGTGGCTTTCTGATGTCACTCATTTGTTCTGTGGTCTAGGGAACTCTTCAGCCTTTTTGTGTAGATATGATTCAAGATCTTTTCCCACCCATATTATGGGTCATTTCTGAGTACCACCATCCAGCCAGTGGTTATGTGGAAGGAACAGTCTTCCAGTGATTGGACCACCCAGCCCAAACCATTTCTACCTGTCCCCACATTGCTGGTCTTGCTCCCCACTTCCTCTCCTTCCAGGTAAAAGAGGAGGTTGGAGTGTCAGTCTCTTTCAAAGGCAACCTAGTGCAGCAGATTCAGGGATCCAATGAATCTGGAACAGTTCGAAAACTGAGTGAAAATATACAAGAAATGTGAGGTAGAAAAATTCAGGAGGGTCATGATCCCTGAGGTATTTAAATACCAGCCAAGTGAAAGGTACTTCAGAATGAAGAGAGAACTTGGAGAGTTTGTAAATATGGACAGCCAGATAACAATGTAGTAGGTTGATCCTGGCCTCAGAATCTGAGGATGTTAGACCTCCTACCCCTCAGATCTCAATTTTTGACACTATATTGGGAGATTGGGTCATCTTCCCTTTGAATATGGGCTCTCTCTCAGGGTTTCTGTTGCTGTGAATCAATAGAAGAGAAGGAAGGGTTTACTTGGGTTACACTTACTGCTAAGTGTAGTCCATTTAATGAAGTCAGGAAAGGAACTCAAATAGGACCAGAACCTGGAGGCATAGGCTCATAGAAGGGTACTGCTTCCTGGCTTGCTCAGTCTGTTTTTCTTATTGAACCCAGGACCATCAGCCCAGGCATAGTACTATCCACAGGGCCTTTCCCCTCACCAGTCACTAATTGGACTTATGGAGGCATTTTCTCTTAACAGGTTCCTTTCAGATGACTGTGCCAAGTTGACATACAACTAGGCAAGATGAGCTCTGAGTGCTCAGCTAATATAGTATGGTAGAAACGATGCTAGACCAGTTTTTGAGCTTAGACTTTAGGGAAACTGCATGGTTCTTCCAGTTTCTTAAGTGGGACTGTTCTGGAGTCAGGTACCCCAGGAAAGCCTAAGCAGCCACATGGCCAGACTGTGCAGTTGCTCCATCCAACAACTCTTTCAGAGGTTCCAGCCAGCATCCAGTACTTGCTGCCAAATGTGGTCTAGACAGGATTAGATGATCCAGCCCTAGCTTGGAAGTTTCTCCAGAGGCAGCCCAGGCATTGGGAAGCTGAAGAGAACCATCCATTACTTACTAAAGTTTTCCCAAAGCCCTGGCCATAGAATAGTTCAGTGTAAGAGGTGGTTTTTTTACACTACAGAATCTAGAGAGGCTTGTTGTGTTTCCTTGGTAACTAAGATCATTAGAGACATCAATCCAAAAGTTTGGATTTATTTTTGTCTTTTAAATTTTTTTCTTCCTTAAAAACAAGGTGTGATGGCGCATACTTAAATACATTAAATACATTAAAAACCTAGCATTGGGAGGCTGAGTTGGCAGACCACAAGTTTGAGGTCAGCCTGGGATATATGGATGTGTTTGAAACACATCGTTTCAAAAATAACTACTTGTGAATGATGTAATTGTAATTTCAAAAATAAAGTTATAATAAAAATAGTTGTAAGATATGTCAGTATTTCTTAATTTTGAATATTATAAATGTAACTATCAGTTAACTTTTCTGTTGCTGTGATAAAATTTGAGCAAGAACAACTTTTATAAGGCAGAGATTATTTTGCTTACTGTTTCAGAGGGATGAGTCCATCCTGGAAGGAGGCATGGCTCCTAGTATTAAACAGAGAGAAACTAGAAATGACAAGGCTTTGAGTTTTCAAAGTCTGCTTCCAGTGACCAGAACCCCCTCCCAAACTGCCCCCAACCAGGACCAATTGTTCAAACCCTTAGCCTATTTATACAGTGGAACATTCACATTCAAAGCACCACAGTATTTAAATAGTTGGTACTTAGAGGTACGGAATACCTTTTGATGTAGAACAAAGAGAAACTCATAAAAATACTAAAGCATGTTTGAAGTTCTTGTTGAAGGCTGTTTTGATAGATAACTGTAATTTCTTTAACTTCAAAAGGGTTTCAACAATAAACCAAATGGCATAGATGGCTCTTTGCATTTCCTGCTTCAAAAGAGAAGTTCACCCTCCACCCCGTTAAAGTCTCCAATTTAGAAACATGGGAACATTAGAAAATGATTCCCAAGGACAGATAGCATCCTTACAGGACAGGTCCAAACTGCCTTCCGTTGTGAATGGCAGTCTAGGAGACACTCTGGGAACAGCAGCACCTCAGCCACTCAGTGGTGACGCCTTGTGGGTTGTGACTTGCTTTTCCTTCCTTCCTCAGAAATGCTTGTGCATGGGAATCGTACTGAAAGCACCAGGATAGATAGCGCTGTAGTTTGTGCGTGCATGCTCCTCTCTCTCTCTCTCTCTCTCTCTCTCTCTCTCTCTCTCTCTCTCTCTCTCTCTCTCTCTCTCTCTCTCTCTCTCTTTCTCTCTCTCTCACACACACACACACACTCACACACAATGTGTGTATGTGCATGGTTCTTTGTGCACTCGTGTGGTGGCCAAGTGCTGATACCAGTCATCTTTTTCAGTCACTGTCCACATTATCTTCAGAGTCAGGGTCTCTCACTAAACCCTCATAAGTTTTTTTAGACTGGCTGGCTGGAGCCCCCAGGGATTCTCCTATCTCCTCCCCACCACTGGTATTATATGCATGTGTCCAGATTTTTTTTCATATATGTGGTTGCTAGGATTTAACTCAGGTCTGCCCACATACATGGCAGGCATTATCATCTAAGTTATCTCCCCCTTTTAAATGTTTATTTTATGCATATAGCTGTTTTACCTGCATGTATGCACCAGTCAGGTGTGAGAAGTGCTCAAGAGACCAGAAAAGGGAATTGGAGCCCCTAGACCTGAAATTGTAAACTACCACGTGAGTGCTGGGAACCCAAACCCAAGAGCTCCAGAAGAGCAAACCAGTGCTCTTAACCACTGAGCCATCATTTCAAGCACAAGATTTATTTTTATGTGTTGGTATTTGTGTCTGTGTTATGTATGTTAAACATGTTGGGAACCAAGCTGAGGTCCTCTATAAAAGCAACAAATCCTGTTAACACTGAGCCACCTCTCTAGCACACTCTTCTTTAAAAGTTAGAAATGGCCTTCATTT
This sequence comes from Phyllotis vaccarum, assembly GCA_033318265.1. Classification (NCBI taxonomy): domain Eukaryota; kingdom Metazoa; phylum Chordata; class Mammalia; order Rodentia; family Cricetidae; genus Phyllotis; species Phyllotis vaccarum. The sequence goes on along the minus strand of JARWLC010000017.1, from coordinate 67,347,380 downwards.
CTCCCAAACATCTGTGGATGGCTTAGATACCACTGATTTTCCACTGCCCATTTCAGTCAGCTCAGCTCTGCCCATGTTGGCTAAGGCATGGTGGGAATCTTTCTGTCAGTAATACTTCAGATTTGCCAGGCCCAGGCCAGGCTGGACTCTGAGCTTAGGCCGGGTTGAGAGGCAGATAGGCTTTTCGCGGGTTTATAAGTAATGCTGAACAATGCTTTTTAGGGCTCTAACTATTCTGTTAGCTCAATATTGAATAACTTTTAAAATAATTTAATATTCAGAAAGGCCCACTGTGTGTGGTTGTGTGGGAGGGGGTGGTGAATGGTGCCAAGGCCTTTCCCGTTCCAGGCAAAATTTCTGCCACTGAGCTGTCTCCAGCCCCTTTTAGTTCACTTTGTTGGAACAGAGTCTTACACTATATATCCCAGGCTGGTCTTGAACTACAGCCCCTTTGCCTCTGCTTGGTTTGCTATGATTGCAAGTTTTCATCATTTCTGGAAAGTTCTCCTGTAAGAGCCTCCACTGTCTAAATAGTTCATTCTCTTTCAAACCCAAGGCACTCTTTTAACTGTAAACATGTATAAAATTGAGAAACAATTGACTGAATTTGTGTCCATAGAACCCAGTAAATTGGGATGTGGTCGTGTGTATCTGCAATCACAGTGTTCCTAAGGCAACATAGAATGCAGAGAAAAGCGTTCCTTAGAAGCTCATGGGGCCAGCTAGCCTGACACACAGGGGCAAACAACACGAGATCCTGCCTCAAACAAGCTAAGAAGTAGAGATGGTCACTCAAGACTGTCTTCTGACCTCCATTTGCACACTGTAGTACCTACTCACCCACACTCACACAAGATTTTTAAAATCATATATAGCACAGAGTATAATAAATATTTTCATTCCAAAATAGATGCTGATATAGCAAAAGAAAAAAAAAAAAGGAACAGAATAAGACCAAAACCTAGTAAAGGGCAGCTCAGCTCCATAGCTAACATTTCCAGATTGTTATTACCATGAATGTCCTCACTCCTGCTATCAGTTTTCTGAATTGACATTTCTTATCACTAACCTGACAAAGTTGGGAGGACATTGTTTTGGCTCACAATTCAGAGGGATTTGTTCCATCATGGTGGGAAGGCAAGGTAGTGGGAGAAGTTTGGTCTGTAGTACTGCCCAGGAAGCAGATATATCAGAATGCCTGTGTTCATCTTAAGCTGTATCAGTGGATAAGAGTGCATGAGAACCTCTATTAGTGGCCGTGTCAGAACTGCAGCCAGCATCGGAGCTTATGGAGTTCTGTTCACTGAATAGCAAACCCTGGAGAGGCAAAGCCTGGTTGGGGGAGTGGGGACTGTTTCTAGAATGCCCTTGGCTTCTGCTGTGCTTCCTTCTTGCTGCTGCTTATTGCTGCTGTATTTGGCATGGTGTGATTACCACTATGTCTAGTATAGTGTGATTGTTTCTTGGGAAAATCCCACTCCTCACTGGGAAGTTACTTGCAGATCATAATGAAGATGATAGTTACATCTATGATTTAAATTGAACTTTCTGAGTTAGCCTAAAAGATACAGGTGGTTAAGACAGTAAAGACGATTGAGGAAATTGTTTAGGTTATTCTGCCAGTTGCTCCAATAAGAGATATAGAGAAGTCAAAAATAGACTAGCAGTTACCTTCTCTTTTGTTAGATGTGAGATTTATGGGGGATAAAAAATAAGAACAAGCAAGTTTCATGTTTTATAGACCATGAATTCTCTCTATGGAAAAACAGGCTGATGATCAAAGAAAGCCAGTCAAGTACCTACACCCAAGGTTAGGCCTGAGTTCCTTAGTCACAGGCCTGGGTAGACACCTTGAAAAAATTAAGTTGTGAAAGGAAATTAAATGACTCTATTCTGTGTAAAGAAAGTAGATGGTTCGCTGACCACTCCTTTAAAGTTTCCCTGGAGTAGAATTAAAAATTCTCCTCTGAAACCACAAACAGCTACCTGCCAATAAAAAAGGAACTGGGTGAAATATATTCGGCTTGCTTAAAAATTTGTTATTCAGTTAAAGAATCATTGCTTTGGGATGAAGATGTTATGGTGAGACAATACAAAAATATTTCTGTGGGCTTCTAAGAAAAACATGTAACTTCTGATCTTAATGAGATTTCTTCTTATGTAAAGATTTTAATTTGTTTTTGGAAAATACATAATTTTTAGTAGCGATGCAATCTTTTCTTGCATAGTAATCTTTGTATTAGACATAAAAGGGAAAAATATGAAACAGGAGAAGGAAAGGTGTAGAAGGGAACCATCAGGAAAGAAGCAAAAGGAGAATACCAGGAAAGATCTAGAAGGAGGACAGCTAGGAAGGAGGGGGAGTAGAAGGGGGAGAAAAACATCACATCACGGCAGAAGAACAGAATGGAAAAAGAGCAGAGCACAAACAACCAGCAGAGAGAAAAATAAAATGAACAATTAATCTTTGGCCCTCAGATAAAGTTCCTGTTTATGTCTGTGCATCTGTCCATAGTTGGCCTACTCCACACTTCCTCTCCAGTCTCTCTGACCTTGTGGGGGCTGGGTCCTGGGCAGTAGCCACACATCTGTAACCCCAGCACTGTGGGAGGATGGGACAAGAGGATGGCTGGGGTTTGCTGACCACCAGCCTATATCTAGGTTCTGGGAGAGACCCAGTGATAGAGCAGGATACCCCATATTTTTCTCAGGCTTCTACAAATCACTGATGCACACACCTTTAAACACATGGACATAACACACACACACACACACCACAACAACAATGACAACAAAAGCCCAAACTGGTGTTATTGCCAATAAGTTCTGCTGAAAAGGAAAGTCAATGGTGCTGTGTCTGAATCACAAGGTAAAAAAAAAAATTCTGGGTCACAGAAAGTCTTTGGTTACTTGTAGAATATTATTTTAAGGCGTGTTGCTTTTGTTTATTCTGGCTTGTTTAAAATTTATGAAGCTGTGTTATGTTGCTTGTCTAAAACACCTGATGGTCTCAGAAAGCGCTAAACAGCCAATAGTGAGCAGGAGAAAGAAACTAGCGGGGCTGGGGTTCAGAGTATAAGAACAACAACTCTGGGTGGACAAAGTAGCAGCCAGAGAAAGGAGGACACCAGGGCCCAGCCACCCAGCTACACAGCCAGCCAAGGAGTAAGAATAAACCGAGATTACAGAAGTAAGAAAAAGTAAAAGCCCAGAGGCAAAAGGTAGACATGTAAAGGTAAGAATAAGCCTCTCTATGTGATATTTATTTGTAAAAGCCCAGAGGCAAAAGGTAGACATGTAAAGGTAAGAATAAGCCTCTGTGTGTGTGATTTATTTGGGAGCTGGGTGGCGGGCCCCTCAAAGACAAAAGGATAAAACAGCAACTACTGAGTAAAAGTTACCCCACTTTGGAGCCCCATGCCCCTGATTCAGGGGTTATAGAAAGAGAAAATCTGTCGAAGTGAGGGGAGGCAGTAACAGACTTCTGCCTGTAGATCTTTGAAGTCTTTTTAAGGCTCTCTAGTGCCCTGCCCTGGAGACAGGATGAAGTGCTGCATTTCTAGAATGCACAGAACAAGTCACTCTAGAGCAGGCTTTCTAATCTTATCAGAATCCTGGGTGTGTGAAGAATCAGGACGGCCAGGACAAATAGCATCTAAGGAACTGTAGCTAGGAAGGAGTGAAGTGCCAAAACTGGACAACACTGCCACTCATCAGGGAAGCCCCTATGCAAGGGCAGTCTCATTCAGTAGACAGCAAAAGAGCTGGAGGTGGTGGGGCACACCTATAATCTCAGCACTCCAGAGGGGGGGTCTGTGTGTGTGTGTGTGTGTGTGTGTGTGTGTGTGTGTGTGTGTGTAATTCAACACCTATAATCTCAGCGCTCCAGAAGTGTGTGTGTGTGTGTGTGTGTAATTCAAGGGCAATCAGCTACATGAAACCTTTTCTAAAACCAAGTAAGTGAAAACCAGTGGAAAGTTGGGAGGCAGAGGCAAGCAGATTTCTGAGTTTGGGGCCAGCCTAGTCTACAAAGCGAGTTCCAGGACAACCAGGGCTACAGAGAGAAACCCTGTCTCAAAAGAACCAGTGGAGAATTACGTAGAAGCTGAACAAGCATCCCAAGTCATTGTAGTAGCATCTCAACGTCACATGGTAAGGTGGCCTGCCCCAGCTCTTCAGTGATGTTGACATGACTGTGTAGTATGTTTACTTATTTAATTTTACTTGTTTGTAAAACAATTTTGCTTTTTAATGGGGGTACCATATATGCACATGGGTACAGACTCCAGAAGAGGGCATCAGATATTTTGGAGCTGGAGTTACAGGTGGTTGTGACTGATGGACATGGGTAATGGAAACTAAACTGTATAAAAGCAGCACATGCTTCTAACTGCTGGGCCACCTATGCAGCTCTTAATTGTTCTGGTATTTGTTTTGTTTTTAAGAACTTTATTTATAATACATATATTATAACTTATTATGTAAGCTAGGCTGGTCTCCAATTCATGGTAATGTTCCTGCCTCCACCTCCCAAATGTTGGGATCACAACTGTAAGGCACCAGGTTTGGCCATTAAAAAAATTCTTTTTAAGCTCAAGAACAATTTTCTTAGTTTGAGAGAAAAACAACTTAGTAGATGGTCTGAGAACCTGAAGAGCTTCCAGGAGGAATGTGTGTGTGTGTGTGTGTGTGTGTGTGTGTGTGTGTGTGTGTGTGTGTGTTTTACCCTGGGCAAGTAGTTATTTCCTTTAGAGCCGTATGAATTAATTGAACAGATTTTGCATAGTAGTATACACTCAGCTGCTTATCTCTGGCTACTTATATTAGTTTGATAAAAGGGTAAAATATGCACTGGGAAGATGGCTTAGTTAATAAACTGCTTGCTGAACAAGGATGAGAACCTAAGTTAATGCTCTCCCTCAAACCTATGTTTAAAAAAAATAAAAGCTAGGTGTGGTACATAACCTGTAATCCTAGCCCTAGGGAGCCAAATTGATGAGCTTCAGGTTTAGTGAGAGACCCTGCCTTAAATAATAAGATGGAGAGAGATAAATACACATGATGCTGAGCTCTGGCCTCCATATGCACAGACCTGTACACGTGTGTACTCAAATACATATAGAGAAGGAAAAAATTATGTAAAAGTAAAACATAGCTATTAGAAAATTCAGTCCAGAAGTTCAGATGAGCAGAAATATACCTTCACTTTCCTCCATGATTTCAAGCCCTTTTCCTACCTAGCATGTGGAAAATTAAGATTCCTTAATTTTCCCTAAGGCTGTGCCAAGGCATGTAGGGTTAAGGCACCTCTGGACATCAGTCTACACAGTATGAGCAGGCATGTGCCAGATCTGGCCTCAGGAATCTGCTTGGCTTCCCCTACTTCTGGCACTCCCTCTTCCTTGACGGTATTCTGAGTTTTGACATAAGCTCACTTCTCCCTGGCCTCTCACAAGCATTTTAATCTCAACCACAGATTCTTTAGGTTTCCTTGGGTGTCTGAATCAAGAGCAAGTGCTAGGCCAATAAAATAAGCTTCACTCTCACCCTGGTTACAGCTCTCCTGAAGTAATGGGTCTTCCTCAGAGAAAGGAAAAGGAGGAGGAGGGGGAGGAGGGAGGGGGAGGAGGGAGGGGGAGGGAGAAGAGGGGGGAGGGAGAAGAGGGGGAGGAGGGGGAGGAGGGGGGAGGGAGAAGGGGAGGAGGGAGGAGGGGGAGGAGGGAGAGGAGGAGGGGGAGGGAGAAGAGGGGGAGGGGGAGGAGGGGGAGGGAGAAGAGGGGGAGGAGGGAGAGGAAAACAAGGAAAAATCACAATTAGTTATTGGAAACATCCTGGAACTGACAGTGAAACTCAGCTCAGAGAGCTTCTGCTGGGGCATGCATGAAGGCCTGGGTTCCAGCCCAATACCCTAGAAAATTGATGTGGTCACATATGCTTATAATCCCAGCACAGATGGAGCCAGGAGGATCAGAATTTCAGTGTCATCCTCCGCTACATCGTTCAAAACCAGCTTGGTCTGCATTTAACCAGCACAGAAAGCAAAGTCCTAGATTGTAAAAAAAAAAAAAAATGTACTTATTTGAATTTCAAAATTACAACTAATTTTATTTTGCATGTGTAGACACATGCATGCATACAACAGTACCCAATCATGTTAGGTCTCGGCAAATCCATATATCTAGAAATGAGCTCAAGTTGAACTAGAGAAAAGCCAGTCTGCCCCAGCAACTTGTGAAATGGGTTCATGTCCACAAAAAGGAATCACTTCCCCTGCCTCTGTGGGGGCGGGGGAGGAACATAGGACTTTCCATTGGCATACACCCGTAGTCACATATCAAAGTCCATGCTGGCCTCCAGGCTCCCTCAGTCCCTGTCCACAAAACCCATTACACATTTCATAGCCTCCATGCCTCCTGACCCTCCTAACCTCAGAGCCCTGCTGGCTTTATACCCTTACTCTTCTCCATACCCCCTCTTGTCATTCTGTCTCTCACTATCTCCACTATTCTCTCTGGCTTCCCTAGCCCTGGCCATGTCCAGTTCGCCCTTTCTTCTCTCTGCTCTGGTTCTTCTAGATGCCTCTAGACATTTTCTCTCTGTTTATTCTACCAGGGGAAGAGTAAGACCACTACCACAAATTTTGAATGAAATTTGAAGCAAGCTTCATCAATTCCTTTAATGTCTTTTTTTCAGTTACAATCCTGTCTTTTTTTTTTTCTTAAAAGTTTTTTTTTCATATCTAACACTGCTTCCCCTCTGTCCCCTCCTCCCACCCCATCCCCTCATCCTTTCCCCAAGGAAGGCAAGGAATCCCAAGGTGAGTCAGTTGGGTCTGGCATATCCAGTTGAGGTAGGACCCAGTATCAAGGCTGGGTTAGGTGATCCTCTGTAGGGAATGGGCTCTGAGATCTCAGTTCATGCACCAGGAACATATCTGATCCTACTGCTGGAGGCTCCACAAACTGCCCACCGCATTTGAAAGTCATCTACCTTTGGAGGATTTAGTTCTGTTCCATGAAGGTTCCTCAGTGATCATTTCAGAGTCAGTGAGAACTTAGTGGCCAGGTCTGCTTTGATGACACTTCAGCTATTTGTCCCAGGTCTAAAATCTAACAGCTACTAAGAGGCTAAAGATGGCCACTAAAATACTTTAAACCCTTGACAGTCTCTGAAGTTCCAATCAGTTAATTATCGAATTAGTCTTATAGAGTGGTCAATGGAAGGAGCGGCTTTGTTATCGGAGCTTTCAAAGGTCCTGTGGTCTATGTGGCTTGGCCTCTCTGAGAAGAGTGACCTTTGTCACATTAACTGATGACAGCAGGCCTCCTTAGGAATGACCTCTGGGCCTTAAGGAGATCAAAGGATGGAGAGAATGCTGGCCAGACTGGGAAGTGTGGGGGGCAATGGCCTGGAGGCCACTCTGATTGGCACCTGTGAGTTTTACGCATGGAGACAAGGATGAAGTGACGAGACAGTTCTCAGAGCCTGGACTCTGGTACATACCTGGAATTCAGGTTCTCAGTACATAATGTTCTAATCCCTGGACGGGCTCACCCTGGTCAGTTTGTAGCATTCTATAAATGACCTTTCACAGGACAGTGATTTGAAGCAACACTTGATGAAAAAAAAAAAATAAAAATAAAAAACTTGGTGGGGTCACTCACTGCCTCTGTGACAGAATTCATGGCCAAGGGCAACTTGTCCTTGGGACCTCCAAATTCAACACACAGCATGCTTGATACATAGAGGCAAGAAGAGAGGACACAGGTCAGAGAGACTTCAAGCTTTGGCTGCAACTGAAATAGGGGTGGGAAAGTGAAGGAGCGACCTATGTGATGTGAGGGTTATCTAGGCTGCTTCTGTGAAGCCAAGATCAATGTGGGGCAAGTGAAGTCTACCTTTGGGTTTCCAGGCAGACATAGGACAGGAGCTGGGTACAGACTGTGGGCTACAGACTCAAACCGGGGACTACTGGCGTGTAATAAGAAGTGTGTGCTGAGTTGTTCAGCTGACTCCTGGACGCCTCTCCCCCACCCCCCCACACCCCCTGCCCCCCACCCCCCTCACCCCCCACCAATAAGACTGCAGAATCTTGCGTTCTCCAGTTGCTCTGTTCCCTGCCCCTTCCCCGGGAAAGGATGGATGGGACCAGGGCTAAGGACCTCAGGAGCAGCCTGAGGCAGAAGGCTGCATCAAACCCTGCAGCCTTCCCCACCACTGCAGGTGTAGGAAGTGGCACGCAAATCCTGGTACTGTAGCTTTAAGGGAGAGAACCCATTACCCCAAGTTTCACTACCACCAGGGCCTTCGAAAGGAAATGGGGCTAGTTTGTGGGGAGCCACTGCTGTGGCTCAATATGCTCTTCAGCCATGAGAACAGAAACACTGTTTCTGTAGCAAATATGGCCCAGGCTCAGGCCCTGGTCTTACTGTCATTGCTGCTGACCATCTGTGTGTTGGAAGGTGAGTGGAGAAGCCAGAGAAATGCAGAGCTGTGGGGTTGGAGTAAGCGTGGAGACACAGCCACTGATCTTCCTGTTTCCATTCCTCAGAGAGTCCCAAGGTGTGGGTGCAAGTCCAGATGGAGGCCACCAGACTCCAAGCCCTCTCCCTCTCAATTCGCTGTGGGGTATTAGAGACCAACCACACCTCCCTGGTAATAGTGAGCTGGGAAGGATTTGTTGATGGCCAAAAGACCAAGCTAGCTGTGTTACATCCAGAATTTGGCTCCCAGCATTGGGCCCCTGCCTCCCAGGCCCACTGGGAAACCCCAACCAGCATCTCTGTCACTCTGATCCTGGAACCATCCAAAGAAAGAAACTTCCTGGCCAACACCACATTCTGCTGCGAGTTTGTTACCTTCCCCCATGGTACCAGGGTTGCCTGTGGAGGCCTGCAAAGCTCAGGTCCAGGTGTGTCTGGGAAGAGGAGGGAGATAGGGAGGACCTTGACCCTGACTGCCCATCTGACACCTTTCTCTGTATCTACGACTCTGTCCCACTCCCAGGTCCCATTCTTCAAGCAGACCTGGCCAGGATCTTGGGAACCTTGGGGTTTCTCCTGCTTGGTTTCATTTTTATCCTTTATCTCCTGTGGCGGCGGAAGCATTGGTAAGAACAGGTCCCACACCACTTGGCTAGCTGTCTTCCACCGCTGCCTCCACCTTTTCTGTCTCCCAGGTGTTTCGGTAAATCTCAACCACCCCCCACCAGCACCCAGGCACGGATGCAAGCTCAGGTGAGGCTTGAAGGATAGTGTCCCAGGGGTCCCCCACAGCCTTCCAGCCAAGCATCGCTGTCCACTGTCCACCACCCATCACCCTGACCAGAACCTCTACATGAGATTATGGTTCGCCCTGATCAGCACCTGTCCCCTATTCTCCACCAATAATGACCCACATTGACCAGCCCCCATTGCTTGTCTTCCAGCTTCCCCGATTAGGCTATGCACACGGCAGCTTCATTTTCACTGAGAATGGACTGTATTCTTGACAAGCAAGAAACTTCCCCACCCTGTTGCCAACATCCTTGTGTCCACCGACTGTCTGGAGCACACGACCCTGGAAAATTGTGTGGAGATTCAATGACAGGCACTCTCAATCCCCTCCGGGCCTTTGGGACATCTCTCCGCTGGTGTCATCATCCTAGGCACCAAGTCTCTTCATGAATCTTGGCCTTTTTTCCCCTCTGGTAATACCACACCCTGCTAGCTAGGATGTGGTCAGTGTAAGCACACAGGTGTGAGTAGAGGAGTATGATGCAAGTCCAGTTATATCCTGTTTTGCACACATTTCTAACTTCCCAGATGATGTCTTTAATAATATCATTAAAGTGATTTTCTGTTCGGGACTTCAGCTTTATTTAGCCTCTGCTTCATTAAGGAAGTCAAGGGCAGATTCAGTCCTTTGAGAGGAAGGATCCAGACTAGAGCCAGAAGTGACTGGCTCTGAAACCCAGGCTGAACCTGTGGTTGGTTCTTGCTGAGGAGAGTCTCCTGGGGCTTCAACCCTGTTGTCTGAGCTGGCCTCCTCATGACGGACTCCCCGTGGAGCTGAACTGGAGCCCTTGGTGCCCTCTCCCAGTCTCTAATGCTGCTCCTTCAGCTCTTCTGTATGAGTGGGGAACCGAAAACTGCTCCCCACTGGCCACTCAGAGGCAGGCAGAGAGACATTGCAGATACCGGGATTGAACACAGGCTCCTCCATCTCAAGTTGTTCTACCCAGGAACTGGGTTCCTCTGAATGAGACAAGTACCCTGTGCCCCCACATCTTCTTCCGGGGAACCAAAATGACTGAGACACCTCTGTGAGCTGTGAGGACCTCAGGTTTGGATTCCTGAGCCACTCTAGCATGGTGAAACACATAGCTTGATTATGTGAGAAGCTCCCTTGCTTGTGGGGGCGCATAAGGAGGGTGCGGAAGCCTGAGAAGCATGGAGATTTCAAGACAAAAGTCTGACCTGTTGTTTGGACTGCTCGTGTAGACTATAGCACCCTTGAACAGAGCCTGAGATACAGAGAAGATTGGGAGAGAGGCAGGAGGTGGGGGGGGGGGACTGAGCCTGAGCATTCCAGGTGGAGCTGCCTGTCACCCGCACCCCTGGAACTCCTAGAAATGATTTTGTCTCTGCCAGGTGACAACTAATTCTTAGCTGAGAGTCAGATGGTCCCCACGGGGCCACAGCACAAGAATCCAAGACACCATGGGCAAGAGGGTATCCTCAAAGGAGCTCTGAGTGGGGAGAGTGACCTGGAAGTCATACCCCACCCTCTGCTGGGATGAGTAACCTGGACCATCCCCAGCCACTATCCAGAAGCTGTCAACAGTTGGTTCTTTCCCCACCTACTCAACTCTGGGGAGACCAGCAACTAGATCCCCAAGAATCCTCCACTGACTCCTCTGCCTCCTGTCACCCCAAGCCTGGCTTCCTCAGTGTAGCCCCTGCTTCCCTCAGCCCTCATTCTCTTGACAGTTTTGCTGAGGGGTATCCCTAGCTTCTCACTTTCCATATTCCTGCATACTTCCCTCCCCACAGCTTGCACCTAACCCCAGATGTCTGTACCCCAGCATAACTCAACTGTACCCTTCTGTCTGCCTCATGATTCACATGTTCCTGACAGTCTAGTTCGTCACTGCCACATCCTGAGAAGCTTGTGCCCAAGACCTTTCTTCCTCAGCCCAAAGCTCCACACCAGGGTCTAATGTGCAATAGCTTTGAGGCTGGCTGGGTTGTGTGACCTCAAATTAATGGCTAGCTCTTGGGCCTCAAACCATTGCCTAGTGCATTGTTCTCAGGGCCTCAGCTCCAGTCTTGTGGGGCCACTATGTACAGGAAGTTGCCAGAAGACTTCTAAGAATGACATATGATAACCAAATTAGATCTGGGAGCTTGGCCAGCAGGACCAGGGAGATGGCCCTAATCAGGATGGTGTGGGGTGAGAGGGGTCTTATTGGAACAGTGGGACCCCCCCTTCCTATTGCCTGATATTTTCCAATGTCCCATGAGGGAGTCAGTCTGTGGCCCGACTGTAGCCACATCCCCTAAAACATGGGACATTAGGTTATAGTGAAGGGGACAAGGGTTCCCAAACCGAGGTTCCAGCAAGCTCTGCAGAACAGGGACAGTGGCACAATGGATTTCACAGATCCACTCTTTTAAAAAGATTCAGCATTTGTGAAATACATCAACCTGCTCACAAGATGGGGTTGGCTGGGAGGAGTCCAGGGCCTGAGAGTTACTAAGCCCCAACCACTGTCCAAAAGTGAAGGGGACAGCACAGGACATGTGAAGGATGAGATAGGCAGAAGGTAAAGTGGGAGAGCAGACGGCCAGCCGGTCACGGCCAGGACAATGTCTCCCAGCAGAAGGTGGGGGCTGGGCCGAAAGACAGACACAGTTACCTTGTCTGTAACCACAAGGGAAGATCACAGAATAGGAAAAGAATAATTTGATAGGAGACATTGCTCACCACAAGGCAACAGAGATAGGGACATCCTCTCCCTCCCCCCCAGTGATTCTGGAAGGCTTGGAGGATTAGGCCACTTTACCCTTACCCTGAACCTTTCCGACTCCTCAGCACCCCCAGGGTCCCTCACAGGGCCTGTTCTCCTGCTCAATGGTCCTGCTGGTCTCACTTCTTGGAGGGATTTGGGACATGTCTTGGATCCTTTTGCTGCTGTGGTCAGCAGCATGCCTGCAAGCTAGTGAGTTTGGAGGCCTTACTAGCACGGACTCTGCCTTAACCACAGGAGAGACCAGAGGGGCTGGGATGAACAGGCTGTCATGTGGACAGGTGTCTGCTAGAAGATCCAGACTGTCCTCTGTGCCCCAAGCAAGAGCACATCTTCAGAGTGGGTCCAACCCTACCTTTCCCCACCTTTCCTGTCCCACAGGGAACATAAGGACATAGAGACAGTGCTGCCTCGTGTCCTACACTCATATATAGATGATGGCTCGGGAAGTTGTGGGTTGTTCTTTCCATCCGCTGCAATGGCTTCAGCTTCTTCCCCCATCCTTCCCAGGTGACTCAGCAGGATCAACCATCCAGCATTCCTCACTGATGTCCAGGACAGCTCATTGGAGATCTCTTCTTTCAACTTCCCCTGGGAATTGGCAAAGGATCCAAAGATGAGGTTTGGAAAAAGCACTTCCATGTGCAATTTATCTACAATACCAGCCCACCTTTCATACAAGAGCATTTCAAGAACCTAGTTACCTGGGGACAGGATCATATGTCCCATTTTCCTCAGAATCTTGAACTTGCAGGCGAAGGACCAGACTGTGCTTCTTCCAAGCTCATCTGAACACACAGGCATGAAGGAATGGTGGTCATTCAAGGGGCCAAAACTTATCTATCACCTATGGTGAGCCTACCCACAGGTTTTGGTGCCTTTGGCTTCCTTGTCCCCTAGAAGTCGCCTCAGTCCATACTCTGACCATGGTTTCAGTTTCCTCTCCCCTGTTCTGCCTTTCACCAGACCTCTGACAACAAGACATTTTCTCTTCCCCGTAATCATCCCCACGGCTCAGCTGCTTCCTCTGGCCTTGCCCCTCACTCTGCCCTCAGACTCAGCTGCACTGTGTTCTGCCCAGAGAGATCACCAGAGTCTGAGGAATCCAAAATGCACGCAAGGTTTATTGAGGGCACAATACTAGCCAGGCAGGAAATTCGTCCGTGCACTCAGTACAGCGAGGCCAGGAGGAGTTCCTGAGTTGAGAATCCATGTATCTTGTGTAGATAAAAACTGTGAACTGGGGTAAAAATGAGGAAACAAGAGTTAACTTGGCCTCTCATCAGGGTGGGTCAGGATTGGGTTTCTATTGACTGAGCTTTCCTTGACCTGTTTGCTAACATGGCTGCTGGTTCTAAGACGGAGGAACATTTGGTTCCTCATTTCCCTCCTTCTTTTGTACCAGGAGCCAATTGTGGGTCCCTGGACAATAGTTTATAAGAATCATGGAGCTTCATCTCAGTGAAGGTGTACCTTGAATTCTTGGTGTAGCCCCTTTGCACCATCACCATCAGTACCTAGTTGCTGCTTCATGAATTAGGCTGACATGTTAAGAATACACGGCCCAAAGGAAAGCAGAAGTAACAAGATAATTAGTGGGTCCATAATTCCAGACATCAGGGTGGTGAACCAGGGGGACATCGAATACCATAACTCAAACCAGCTCTGGTTGGCTTCTAGCTCTCGCCTCCTCTTTAATAGCCCTTCCCGAACTTTGGCCATGGGCTGTTTGACTGCTCCTGAACGATCTACATAGAGACAACTTTCTTCTCCCAAAGCAGTGCAGAGGCCTTTTTGCTGGAGAAAGGAGGTCTAAGCCTCTCTTGTTTTGCATAACTACTTCTGCCAGAGAGCTGAGGGACTCTTGTAAGTGGGAGATGGAAGTTTCTAATTTTTCTATACCTTCATCAATGGACGATCTTAGGGAGGCATAATGCTGCTGTTGAGTAATGAGAGAAGCTGCCCCTGTCCCCAGTCCTGCCAGGCTGGCACCCAGGAGGATGCTTAAAGTTAAGGCTGAGATTGGTTCTTATTTTACTTAGCTGTGACCAAAAGGTGTAAGTAGTAGCTCTTTCTTGATGATACAGGAGTCTGGGGACCAGCTGGACCAGAATGCAGAAGCCCTGTGTCTTATTGAGCACCCGCATTGAAGTACAAGGGGTCAGACAACTGGAGCAGACCCACCAGGTGTCATTATGGGGAATCAAGTATCCTGTTTCTGAGTGACTGATGTCATAAATCTGATTGCAAAAGGGTTGATGTCTGGGGGAATTTTTCCTATACAAATTCCCTGCTCATCTGTTTGTTGTGGAGTTAATGTGGCTTTTGATTGCCATCTACATGTGTGGGGTTCAGTAGACAAGGAATATGTTCCTAAGACAGCAATCCCCACATAGAAGGGGAGTTGGGTGTCGTAACACAACCAGCAAGATTTGGTAAGGTCAGGTGGAGAGGCATTTAGAAGAAGCAGGAATGATTTCTGGACCAGAGTAAAAGGGGGCCTCTCTGATGTGGAAATGCCTTTCTGTATGCTGTGAATCTCAATCTTTAAATAAAGGAGCTGTTTTGGCCCTTTACAGGCACAGTAGAAAAAGTAGGCAGAGGAATTAGAATAGGTAGGAAAGAAAGGGCGGAGTCAGGGGCTGATCAAGCAAGCCACCCAAGGAACAACATGTAAGGAATACAGGTAAAGCCATGGGCCACATGGAAGACAGATTAATAGAAATGGGTTGATTTAAGATATAAGAGCTAGCTAACAATGTGCCTAAGCCATAGGCCAAGCAGCATGAAGTTAATATAAATGTCTGCGTCATTTCTGGTGGCCTGAGCAGCAGCGGGTGGCTAAGGGATCTGGTGCAGCAGGGTCTGGGCCTCTGACTGCCCTGCACCAAGAAACCCCAACGCAACACTTCTCGGTGTTCTGTTGGATCCCACATGGGGGAAACTGTGAAACTTGGTCCAACTGTTGCTTTTTTAGAAGTGAGAGGGTACGAAGCATGGGGTTAGGTGGAGGGTTAAGGATTTTATTGGGTCCCAATAAGAGGAGAGGCTGCAGTCCTTAGGGAAAACATTACTCCTAGATCCTCACCTGCAGGGACATAGAGTCTCAGTCCCCAGGATTTTCCCATCATCCAAGATGCGCTTTTTCCTTCATTAGTGAAAGTAATGGTAATGTTTGATTCACCTGGTGCTGTCTGTCTGAGCTGGACCAGGTCAGAGTGGTTGTAGACCATCCAGAAGCACTAGACTCACATCCCCATGTGACATAATAGAAATGGTCCGGGCCTCCACACTTGAAGGTTCTCCTCCCCCCAGGACATGCATACTAGTTTCTATAGCGGCAGGTTCGGTAGGAATCACCTTGACTCCTTTCTGTGTCTTTGGTGTCCCAAGAATCTTTAGCAAGGTGACATAGGTCAAAGGTTAGGTTTGTAAACCAGGTATCCAAGGGATGCACATTGGAGGAAAGGTTAAAAAGGGTACCAGTTTCCGGGTTACTTATGGTCCAAGTCATGGTTGCTTTCCATGAGAGTGGAGGTCATCTGTAGTATCAGCATCCATGGCAAATGGGTGAGCAGGGGTGGCCCATTCTTCTGGCAAATAGTCAGCTCAGGGGGTTTTCTGGGTCTCATCGGGCCTCCCACCCTTCACGTAGGTTGAATGGGATGGTGCCTCAGACGTGGGAATGATGTACCCAGGGAGCAGTCCCATCCACCTTAAGAGCAGTTGGAGAGTGAGGAGCACTGGGAAGGACCCTTTTCACCAGGTTTCCAGGTTCCGGCGCTGGGGTCTGCTGACTAATACCCAGTCCCAGGGGTAGAACCTGTGAGGTGTGTGTGTGTGGGGGGGGACAGAAGTGTAAATAGCCTGTAACTGAGGCCAGAGCTGTTCCTGAGCCTTCACCAAGCCTTGGAGGGCCTGTAAGAGGTCCTGGTTGTCAAGGTGGGCCACTAACTCTGTATGTAGGCTAGGGAGGAGAGATGGAGGGTGTCCATCATGATCTCATGGTAGGGTGAGTTCTGGACTTGGAACAATTCAAAGGGAGCAGTGTCACCCAGTCCCTGCCAGTCTCCAAGACTAATTTGATGGGTCCGATCCATCCTTTCTACCTGTCCTGAACTCTGGGGCTGGTGTGCCCAATGTAATTTCCGTTTGGCCCCCAGTGC
This sequence comes from Phyllotis vaccarum, assembly GCA_033318265.1. Classification (NCBI taxonomy): domain Eukaryota; kingdom Metazoa; phylum Chordata; class Mammalia; order Rodentia; family Cricetidae; genus Phyllotis; species Phyllotis vaccarum. Next base: position 67,331,204 of record JARWLC010000017.1, on the reverse strand, counting down.
AGAGGCTATTTCCCGGCTTACCTGAGAGATGAAAGCTGGCCCATTGTTAGGCCCGATCACAACTAGAAATCCAAACCTGGGTACCAGTTCCTCCAGAATCTTCTTGGCCACAACATGGGCTGTCTCGTGCTTTGTCAGCTAAGCTACAGTCCATCCAGAAAAGGTATCTATAAACACTAACAAGTACTTATATCCAAATTTCCCCGGCTTAATCTCAGTGAAATCAACCTCCCAGTATGTACCAGGTCGGGCTACTCAGTTTCCTTTTTCATGGGTCGAGTGACTGGCATTAGTGACCCTGCAAGCTTGACAGTTCTCGGTCACCTCCGGGATGAGCCTGCTGGTTTGCCTGAGTCTTAAGGGGGAGCTCTGGAGCAGTTCCCGCATCCTTGGGGTTCCCATGTGGGATGCTTGATGTATACATTGAGCAGTCTTTTACCAAAGAGTTGTGTCAGGAAGATCTTTCCATTGGGCAGGTGCCACCAACCCTCCTGTTTGTAAGCTCCCACCTGTTGGGCAGCCCACGTTTCTTCTTCTTTGTTATAAACCGGTCAATGGAGCCATAGGCCAGACAGTTTATAATTAATGTAAGCCTTATGTGATTATTTGGGATGAAATGGTTGCAAGATCTGTTGGGAGGGACTGAGAAACTTCTGACCACAATGGTTCCATTTTATATCTGACCAGGTTCACACATTTTAATAATATTCTGTCTTGTAGTTTAGTGGTTTTTTTCCTGGCCATTCCATAAGTTGAAGCTGATGGTTGAATAGACCTGTCTTGGGTGTTGGTTTAACTTGGCCTCAGTTTAGAAAGGAAACATCAAAACCCTGGTTTTGTAAACTACCTAAAGTGAATGTTAGGAACCAAACTCCAGGGCTCTCTAAGAGCAATATAAATTCATAGCCTCTTTGTTATCTCTCTGTCCCCTTATGTATTCATTTTTGTTATGTGTGGCTGCACACACTTGTGTATGTACTTACGCATGCTGTGGTGCACGTGTGGAGGCTGGAGGACAACTTTAGGAAGTCAGTTCTCTTTTTCTAGTGTGTGGGTGGGTCTCTGGAAGTGAACCCAGGGCATCTGGCTTTGCAGCAATCCCTTCCTGGGTTTTTGTTTTTAATCAAAACAGTGGCATAAGATTCAGTGATATGGGATGTCTTTCTGTATGCTGTGAATACTGTTGGATAATAAAAAAATTGTTTCGGCCTTTATTACCAAATGATATTCACTTGGCAGAGCAGCTTAAGAGCAGGCAGGAAATCCAAGCATAGATACAGGGGAAGGAGGATGGAGTCATGAAAGATGTAATCCAGCCCCCCCCCCAAAAGAAATATGTAATGGAGTACAGGAAAGCCACAAGCCACATGGAAAGATAGATTAATAGCAATTGATTAAGGTGCGAGAGCTAGCTAGCAATAAGCCTGCACCATAGGCCAAACAGCATGTAATTAATATAAGCATCATCTTGAGGGCTAAGCAGCTATGGACAGGTCTGGACCTTGGGAGTAGGATGGGCCAGAAACTCTTACAACATTCACACCCCCCCCCCAACCCACTGCTTTGACTCCTCTGGAGAGAAGGTCGGGTGAACTGGAGTGAGGGGAGAGTAAGGAACAAGGGCACAACATTCACACACCCCCCCCCCCCAAACCACTGCTTTGACTCCTCTGGAGAGAATAAGAGTAAGGAATAAGGGCACATTTAGGAGACTCCAGTTAGAAAAGACTGCAAGTCTGGATGTTAGAATGAGAGAGAGAGAGCTGTGAATGGATTAACGATCTGTGTTCTGGTTCTGGGCAGAGAAGGATAAGAATGGCCTCAGGAGACCCTGGGAGCAGATGCTATTTGTAGCCTGAAGTTTTCCTGTGTCCACTTGGTTCCAAATAAATACACAGAGGCTTATATTATTGCAAACTGTTTGAACTATGGCTCAGGCTATTACTAGCTAACTTGTGCATCATAAATTAACCCATTTCTATTAATCTATGTATTGCCACATGTCTGGTGGCTTACCTGTACTTTCACATCTTGCTTCTTGGGCAGCTGGATCATATCTCCCACATTCTGCCCTTCTCCTGTCTTTCTGCTTAAATTTCACACCTAGATGTAAACTATCTTGCTATAGGACAAAACAGCTTCTTTATTAACCAATGGTAGAACACATAGTCACAGTTACAGAAAGACTATCCCATAGCAGTTATTCCTTCGGGCATCAAAGGAATTATCAGAACCCCAGGCCTTTGGTTCCAAAAAGTCCCTCCTCCTCCATGGCAGTACCAAGGCTTCAGGTGACTTCCAAGCCTTGTCTCTCATGTTGGGGAAATATCATTAACAGTTAAGGAAGCTGAGTACCCAAGATTCCTGACAAGCCCCATCCTAGGACATCCTTATGGGGATTCACCTGGGTTCAGGTCACATAGACTTAAAAAAAATGTGTTACTTTCCTTTAAAGAGACAGAAGGTAGAAGTAGTGAGGTCTGAGGCCAAGAGGAACTGTAGCCTGCTGTGGATGGTTCCTGGGGACAAGCACTTGGCCCATGGCACCCCTGTGAGCATGCTTCTTTGAACGACTTGGCAATCAGATGTCTTTCTTCCCACAGTCTGCAGACAATAGGAAAACACCAGATAGAAACTATAGATGGGTATCATCTGAAGACCATGCTTGGATTTGAGATGTAGCTCAGCTGATGCAGAGCTTGCCTAGCATGTGTGAAGAGGTGGTTGGATCCCCAGCATCATATACACTAGGCATGGTGGTGCATGTTTACAGTCGTGGCACAGGGGGAAATGGCTGTGTTCCTGGTCATCCTCAGCTACGTAGCCTGAGCTACCCAAGACTTCCATCTAAAAAATACACTAAGACTTTACTGACAAAGGAAATGAGTCTCCTGCCTCCTCTTCTAACTAAACTTTGCATTCAAAAACCAACGTATCCCAAAGGTTCTGTCTGGGCCTTTTGTGTGGACATAACTGTGCCAGCAACACATATACAGCTAAAAGAAGTCATGGGAATCCAGAGTCCGGCTAGGGTCAGGGGAGCTGGGGACCATGGGGATGGTGAGGAAGGCAGGGAAGGCAGGTATGACAGAGGGCGGGCTGAATAGCCACCTGCAGGGAAGCCTGGAGAAGGCAACCAATGTTGAGAATGGCAAGTTGCCTCTGCACATGTCACTCACGGTAAACGATGCCACTTCCTCTGGTACAATCCCAATTTCCTCCTATAGTTAAGACGAGCTGATGACACCTCGTATTGGGGAAGTGTGGGATGACATTCTTATAGAACCAGCCCTGAGGATCCCACAGCCTCTGCCCCCACCCAGCTCCACCATAGTCACAGGCCATCTGAATCCACATGTCCCTGACAATGTATGATGACTGACACATAGCTGCACTGAGCCTTCTTTACCCACATTCTGGAATGACCACAGCTAGAGAGAGTCATCTCTAGAGCTTCCTGTGAGGTGCCACCTGTCCTTGGCCTTTGAGGTAAGACAGAGTGAAGCCTTGAGATTTGGCTGACACCTCTGTGCTGAGCAGAAGCCTATAAGGCCTTAGTGAGACTGGAGGTCCCCCACCACCGGCCATTGGATGATGGCATGACCTGAGCCAGGGCTTCCTCTATGGGTGGATAGAAAGGCTCTTGCAGAAACAGAATAAGCTTCAGAGTCACTGTCTAGGTGAAGGGGACTGTCACCCAGAAAGACTAAGAACACCGTGAACTAGGCACCAGGGAGCAGCCCGGGGATGTGAAGGTCCACCATGCTTGGTTCAGCCTAGATCTATAAGGGATTGCTGATGATAGGAGGAAGTCAAGGAGCAGAATAAAGGGGTCACATTCTAGAGTTGGGGGGCTGAGGGAGCAACCAAACCAGCGCCACAGTCATCAGCATCTCTGAGATGAGCATAGGAGCTCAGCTAGTCAGGAAGACCATCGGCTCTTTTCTCCCCGAAAGAACATGTGCGGGTCTAGGCAGCCTCTCTTCCTTGGGATGAGAAATAGTCTGAGACACACAGAGAAGCAGCAAGAAAGGAAAAGGTGTGAGGGGGGGCAAAGATATGAGGGAGGGAGGCAGGGACAGCATGGTACATGTGAAGGATGGGGCAGACAGGAGGGGGGTGGAAGAGAGGAGAGCCCGGTATGCAGAGGTCAAGTTCAAATATGTGGGCTGGAAACAAGGGCATGGCTACTTTTCGGTGACCACAAGGAAAAGAAGAAGCCAGGATGGTAAAGGAAGTTGCTGGTCACAGGAAGGTAGAGATGGGGAGGTCCTATGCCCGCTCATCCTTCACATGAGAAGAACTAGGAGATGTGGGTCATTTTACAGTAATTCTATCCTGACTCCTGAGAACCCTGGGTTCTCTCCTCAGGGTCTCCTCTCCTTCCTGATGGCTCTGCTGGTCTCATTTCCGGGGGGGGGGTAGTTAGGAACATGGATTGGATTCCGCTTCTATTATGCTCAGCAGTATGCCTGCAAGCTGGTGAGTTCTGGAGACGTCACTACTGGAAATTTAACCACAGGAAGAGTGAGTGGGGCTGGGGAAAGCGGGCTGTCATGTGAACAAGTGTCTGCTAGAGGAGCCAGCCAGTCCTTTCTGTCCCAAGAGAGAGCTCATCCCTCAGAGTGTTTACTACCCAACCTCTCCCTGTCTTTCCTGTCCCAGCCATAGGGACAGCCCTGCCCCCTTTCACACACCTGTCTGTGGGTGAAGACTCAGGAAGCTCTGGGTTGTCCTTTGCATCCTCTGTAGAGAATTGAGATTCTACCCATTTAACCCAATAGAGTAAAGGCCTATGGGGGTCAAGCAACCAACACATCTCTCTGGTGTCCACGGCGGCTCCACTGAGATCCCATTCTCCTTCTACTTCCCCTTGGAGTTGGCAGAGGATCCGCTGATGAGGATTCTCTGGAGATGGAAGCATTTCCATGGGGAATGTATCTACTACACCACATTGGGTGCCGTACATGCCCATTTTAAGGACAGGCTCATCCTGAACTGGACACAGCCTCAGACATCTGGAGTCCTCAAAATCCTAGACTTGAAGAAGAAGGACCAGAACATAGACTTCTGCCGAGTCTATCTAAACACAAGAGAAGGCATGAAGATTTTGCAATCAACTGATGGGACCCGACTCACTATCACCCATGGTGAACCACCCTGGGTCTGGCTTCGCTACCTCTTGCTTCCTTGTCCCTAGATATCACCTCAGGCTCCACAGCTCTGACCTTTCATTTATATTCCTTTCCTTTGGCTCTGCCCACATCTCTGCCAACAGGATCTTTACCTTAGAGTTGTGAGAAGCCTTTGCTGCACGCTCTGAACTTGTCTGTCATTCTCTGCTCAGAGGAACCCCAGTACCTGCTCTCCCCTAGTTCACTCCATTTTGTTCCAAACTAATACTACAGTGGAGTGTCTGTATTGACGAGAGAACAACTTCAGGTGTCATCTGCCTTATTTTATGAGGCAGGGTCTCACACTGGCTTCAAGATTACCCATAAGGCTAAGGTGTCTGACCAGTGAGCCCTAGGGACATGCCAGGTTTTACCAGATCAGTACTGAGATTACAACTCACTCAGCTCCCTTTGGTGTGAAAATTAATACATACATCAGGGGTGACTTTATCTCACAGAGATCTGCCTGCCTCTGCTTCTCAGACTAAGATTAAATGCCACGTCCAGTTCACTTAGCCTCTTCCTCCCACCTCCCTCTCCCCCTCCCCCCTCTCTCATATATTTATGACAAAAACAACTGTATTTCTGTGGCTTAGTTATCTGTGACCAAATAACAGTCTCAGAACACACAGCCAGGACAGGCTCACTTGCTGACCTGGGGTCTCAGCTTTCAGCATGGGTTCCCCTCTGTGTGAACGTCTAACAGCTGCTCCCCATCCCACACCCCACAGAGGAGACAGGTGTGACACTCACCCCATCCCTCCCTGATCCAGGGAGGATGCGCTCACTCCTCATCTCTCTCCAGCCATCATCAGCACCACCATGCAGAGCCCCTCCATCGTCACCACTGCAGTCACCACAGCTGGCCTGGAGGACACAGAAGGTCAGAGGAGCCCTTCACTTGTGAACCTGGGAGCCACGGTCGGGGTGGTGGTGGCCACGGCTGTGCTCATAACCCCTGTCTATGTACTGATGATCTTCCTCCATTGGAAGAAAAGGTAAGTGGTCCAGGACACGCCCTCACCAGAGCTTCCCCACTGGGAGATTTCTCAGCTGTGAGAGATGGAGGAAGGATTGCTTGTTCAGAAGAATATAGAGAGGAGACAGACAGCTGGACTGAACCTGGACTAATTGTCCTTAGAGGCCTTCTGGAAAAAGAGAATAAAATGAAGAGACACACAGACCCTCCTCCTGAAGAATCCAAGGGTCATTTGATGCCCGAGGGCTAACTGCTCATTTGGGAAGAGCTGGGGCTGCTGAACAGAGATCAGCACAGACCAGCGTTCAGGAACAACACCTGACAGGAAGTGAAGCTTTAAAAGGAAAAGAGAACAACTGTGTTGAGTCGGTGATGGGGCATAAGAGAGAGCATAAGACCACAGTTATAGACCCCCAAATGTGATGGGGCATAAGAGAGAGCATGAGACCACAGTTATAGACCCTAAAATGTGATGGGGCATAAGAGAGAGCATAAGACCACAGTTATAGACCCCAAAATGAAAGAAGATGTGTAGGAAGAACATTCACCAACAGAGGTGAAAGATCTGTACACTAAAAACAAAAGAGTCTGGGAGAAATTATTTACCACCCAGGGAAGCGGCTCACTTGGTAAAGAGCTTAAGCACATTGGTTACGTCCCAGGACCCACACAGAAAGTTGGACTTTGGCAGAGATGGTAGAACCCCTGAAGGTCACTATGCTGCCAGCCTTGTCCAGTCAACAAGAAGCAAGTCGAGGAGACTACTAAACCTTTGAAAGCATAAGCCAGCCTTAATTAAATGTTTTCCTTTATAAGAGTTGCCTTGGTCATGGTGTCTCTTGGTCTCAGGATGTTTGGGGATGTTTGTTGTAAGAGCCAGTTGATTCTGTCAGTAATGCTTTGCACAGTGACCTGGGGATCTGAGTTTGATCCCCAGAATCTACATTGTAAACCAAGCAGGTGGCACATATTTGTAATCTCAGCCCTGGACAGGGAAGAGACATGCAGGATCATAAGGTTGTCTGCCTAGCTAGTCTAGCCTAATTGGAGTGTTCCAGAACAACGAAAGACTACATCCTCATCCTCATCCTCATCCTCCTCATCCTCATCATCATCATAAACCCAATGTGGATTCATAACATTTTTAAAAGGGGAAGAGAACATGATGGAATGGGATGGTTGACCTGGGGGAAGGACAGAGAGAGAGAAACCTTGATAGAGGAAGCCATTGTGGGGTTAGAGAGAAATGTGTTACTAGGAAAATAACCAAGAATCCACAAAGATGACCCCAGCCAAGACTCCAAGCAATAGTGGTAAGAGTTCTTGAACTGGTCTTCCCCTGTAATCAAATTGGTGACCGCCCTAATTGTTATCATAGACCCTTCATCCAGCAACTGATGGAAGCAGATGCAGAGATCCACAGCTAAGCCCTGGGCCCAGCTCCCAGTCCAGGCAAAGAGAGGGAGGAGGGATTATATGAGCAAAGGGGTCAAGATCATAGTGGGGAGACCCACAGAGAAGCAGTCCTGAGCTCCTGGGAGCTCATGGACACTAGAACGCCAGCTGGAGAATATGCACAGAGCTCTGCATGTGGGTGACAGCTGTGTAGTTTGGTGTGTCCGTGGGGCCCCAAGCAGTGGGACCAGGATCTGTCCCTGGTGTGCAGAAGCTGGTTTGTGGAACCTGTTCCCTATGCTGGGATTCTTTGCTCAGTCTTGATACAGGAGTGGGAGGCTTGGTCATGATTCAACGTGATATGCCGTGCTTTCTTGACTCTCATGGGGGGCCTTAGCCTTTCTGAATGGAGAGGAGGAATGGATGGGGTGGCGGTAGAAGGGAGGTGGGGGGAGGTAACTGGGGGAAAGAAGGGAGGGGAAACTGTGGGTGGTATGCACAATGAATGAAGATTTAATAAAAAATGAGGACAAAGAGCAAATGATGTGGGGTCAGCATGCTAGGTGTGGGGACGGAACGTGTTTCTCCACTACCTCCTCTCTTGTTGTGTCTGAAGTGAACAGACATGCTGACCACTTCTCTACCTGAGGCTATTAGAGAGATAAAGACACAGACAACCAGACTGAAGGGACAGATAAGGAGAAACAGATTGAGTAGAGGGCAGGATGGGAGGAAATCTGGAGGGGAGGAAACAGTGATTAGAGGCTGCCTAGGAAGTGGGCAAGACTGGATAAGGCAGAAGGTCAATGTGAAGAGAGGAGATCCCCGCCCGGCATGCAGAGCTCAAGGCTATACCTTCCCGTCAGTAATGGAGGCTGGGCTCAGGGGCACGGCCATCCTGTCAGTGACCACAGGGTGGATCTTCTGCAACATGGGAAAGAAGAAGCCAGAACGATAAAGGAAGTTGCTGGTCACAGGGAGGTGGAGATGGGGAGGTCCTGCCCTAATTCAGTCCTCTACACCAGAAGGCCCTGGTGGAAGTGAGAGTCATTCTCTTGACTCCTGAGCTCCCCAGGAGCCCTCTGAAGGGCTCCTATTTCCTGATGGCTCTGCAGGGATCATTTCCTGGATCGAACCAGGCCGTAACTTGGATCCTGCTTCTGCTGCTGCCGCCAGCCACCTGGTGAGTTTTGCTAGCGGAGACTCTGCCTTTACCACAGGAAAGACCAGAGGGGCTGGGAAGAGCAGGCTGTCATGTGAACAGGTGTCTGCTAGAGCCTGTCATCTCTGCCCCCAAGAGAGAGCTCGTCCCCTGAGTGTGCCCAGTCTAACTGTTCCTTATCTGTCCTGTCCCACATGAGTCAGTGGACATAGGGAACCTACCTGTAGATAAAGACTCAGCAAGCTCTGGGTTGCCCTTTCTGTCCCCTAAAAAGATTTCAGATTCTTTCCATCTTTCCCAAGTAACTCAGTAGGATCCAAGAAAGTAATTACCTTTTGGATCAACCAACCGCCACACCTCTCTGGTGTCCTGGGCGGCTCCATCGAGGTCCCCTTCCTCCTCTTCTCCCCGGTGAAGTTGGCAAAGGATCCACAGATGAGGATTCTCTGGAGATGGAAGAACTTCCATGGGGAATTTATCTACAACTCCTCTACGGGTGTCACACATGAGCACTTCAAGGATCGGCTCATCCTGAACTGGACACAGCCTCAGATATCCGGAGTCCTCAGAATCCTGGACTTGAAGGAGAAAGACCAGACCACATACTTTTGCCGAGTTAGTCTGAACACAGCGGAAGGCATGATGAGTTGGCAGTCGGTTGATGGGACCCAACTGACCATCACTCATGGTGAACCACCCTGGCTCTGGCTTCGATGACTCTGGCCTTTTTGTCTGTCCCTTCGGTGTCACATTGGGCTCCACAACGCTGAACATGTTTCATATCCCTTTCCCTTGGCTCTGCCCACACTTTTGCCAACAGGCTCTTTCCCATGTAGATGTGAGAAGCCTTTGCTGTCTCCTCCGTCCTTGCCTGTCATTCTCTGCTCAGACAGAACCCCATCCCCTCTCTAGGCTGCAGCCTGTGTCCTAACCCCTATTTCACCCACTTTCTGCCCCCAAATAACACACAATCCTGTCCATTTCCCCTTCCGTGTGACATTGAGGTTGATTGACTGTTCCAGAATGTAACTGACTCCCTTGGTCCTGTATCAGGGATCCAAGTAGTCCCTGTGTGGAGCATCTCCACTTGGCTTCAAGCTAAGCCCACAACAAACAGTAGGTGCCCATTGGATGTAATTGATGTCCTCTGATGCCAGTGCAAACTGCCCTGTGGACCACAGCCCCCCGTTGCCCCTCCTAGCTCTCCAGGACACATCCATCACCTCTCTCTACACACTACCTTATCCCCTCTCTCTCTTTCCTTACTTTCTTGCCCTCCCCTCTCCCACACAACCTCCAAGGGTCTTGGGAAATAATGTCCCCATTTTCATGAGGTGGCTGCTCTATTTTCTGATCCCTGCCTCTCCCCTGAAGCCCCGCACTGAACTGAACTGTACATTTATGGCTAAAATTATGTATTTTCTGTTATAAAATTTTATGTCTACTGTGTCTGTGATCATATGGGTCTGTTAATTCGTGTATGTGTGCATGCGTGCGTGTGTGTGTGTGTGTGTGTGTGAATGTTCACATTTCTTCATGTGCATGTGGAGGCTAGAAGACAAATTCAGGTGTCATTCCTTTATTGTTTGAGATAAGATCTCTCACTAGCTTCAAATGTGTCAAGTAGACTGGGCTGGCCAACCAGTAAGCCCCAGGACACGCCTCTCTCTACCTCCTCAGTACTAGGATTAAGTACTGGGATCACTCAGCGCTGTTTGGTATGCAACTCTCTATATAGCCGAGGCTGGCTTTGAACTTCCAAATATCTCTTGCCTCTGCCCCTAGGGCTAAGACTAAAGGTCATGACAAGTTTATTCAGCTCTTTTTAGGCTACTAGGGATCTAACCCAGATTCTCAGGCAACAAGCAACAAACCCTCTACGGATCGAGTCATCTCTACATGTTACATACATTTATCACAAAAATAACTATTTCCATGGTTTAATGTCTGTGACCAAATGAAAATCTGAGGACACACAACCAGGACAGGTGGAGAATGTGCATTTGAGCTTGCTGACCTGGGGTCTCAGCCTTCAGCATGGGTTCCCCTCTGTGTGAACATCTAACAGCTGCTCCCCATCCCACATCCCACAGAGGAGACAGGTGTGACACTCACCCCATCCCTTCCTGATCCAGGGAGGATGCGCTCACTCCTCATCTCTCTCCAGCCATCATCAGCAGCACCATGCAGAGCCTCTTCATCCTCACCACTGCAGTCACCACAGCTGGCCTGGAGGACACAGAGGGTCAGAGGAGCCCTTCACTTGTGAACCTGGGAGCCACGGTCGGGGTGGTGGTGGCCATGGCTGTGCTCATAACTCCCGTCTATGTACTGATGATCTTCCTCCATTGGAAGAAAAGGTAAGTGGTCCAGGACACGCCCTCACCAGTAAATTTCCTCAGTTGTGCGGCTTGGGGAAAGATGAAGGTGTACAGCGAAAAGTAAAGGTGGCAGAATTAAATCAGGAAGGAATTGTTGCCTAATTTCCTTAGAGACCACCTGGTAATTAGAGGATCATGTACAGATGAACACAGAGCCTGCTGCTAAAGATTTCAAGGGGGCCTGTGGTTGCCTCAGGGGCTAAGTGAACAATTTGGTAAGAGCTGTGGCTGCTAAACAAGGTCCCAATTCAGGGACAACATCTCACAGGAGGTGGAACCTGTGAAGAAGGCCAACTTCTTGAATTGGGATACGGTATGACAATAGATAGTAAGACCACAGTGTGGAATAGGCCCACATACTGGGAGAAAACGTGTAGGAAGGGCTTGCTCTGAAACTGGAGAAAGATCTGAACACGAACACAAACATGGAGAGACATTATGGAAGAGCAGGGGAAGAACACCCCACAAACGCAAGGGCATGACTTCCGTCCTCAGGACTCACATAAAACCTCGGCCATGTTGGCTGACATTAGAAGGCAGAAACAGTAGGATCCCTGAGCCTCCCGGTGCTGCCAGGCTTGCCAAGGTGGTGAGATTCAAACCAGTGACAGGCCTGTCCAAAAAACAAAGGTAAACAGATCCTGCAGGTCAATGCCAAGGTTGTCCTCTGACATCCACATGTGTATGCACATATGCAAAGATTCATACATACATACATATATATATTACCTTTTTAAAAAAAATTTAGGGAAATACTAATAAATATAAGGCTATCCCTTTTTTTGAAAAATGAACAAATTTATACATTAAGTGCTTACAAAACAAAACACTCCAAAAATTCAGTGCAAGCCTTTTTCAAATCTAAGTAACTTTTATGTAGAAATAAATGATTTATCTTCCAAAATTCATAAGGATTCTAATAAACAGCAATGAGGACTCAGTGGGGAACATCTTGAATCCTAGAATTTAAGAAGTGGAAACAGAAGGATCAGAAACTCAAGGTCATCTATAGTTGCATATCAAGTTGAATCCAACATGGGATCATTGGGAGCTTGTACACACACAGGATACGAGAGCCCAGTGTGGCCTGGGTTCAGAGCAGATTTAAAGCCATGGTGACTAGAAGACCACAGGATAGGCACGCAGATGAGGAGATAGTGGAGTGTAATGGAAAGGGCTGGAATAAAGCGTGAAGATGTAGCCCTGGTTTTCAGAAGGGCTCAGCCTTCCAACAGGTAAGGAGAGCAGCTGAGAGGTGGAGAGCAGTGTCCTGGGAGGCAGCAGAAGTCTGACTGGGATTGAACCTGAGGCTGAACCTGCAGAGTGTCAGCAGCCTGCACTCAGAGGGAAGCTAGACAGCCAGTTGTAGGAAGACAAAAGGGAGGCATGGGGAGTGCAGAGCAGGGAAGAGACATGAGTTCAAGGCCAGGGGTAGGAAGTAAGGAGAGACAGGAAATGGACAAGAGGCATTGGACCAGCAGGGCTGTTCTGATTGGCTGTGCTATGCAGAGGGCAGCTGAGGCCTGGCCTGAGGTCCTGGTGACTCTCAGACCTGTCCCTGAATGGCTGCTGCAGAGCTGTTTGCTGCCCTGGGTCCCTAATGTCGTCTGAACACAGAGGACAGTGAGAGGCAGATGGAGGATCAGCATGGCGGCCACACTGACATTGCTTCTTCTCCTGCAGGCCAGCAGACTAAAGCGGAAACCCAGCCATGTGAGGGCTGTCACCCCAAGGAGCAGGTGAGGGGCTGTGTGGGGGCTTGAATACAAATGACTCCATAGGCTAAAGAATTTCTATGCTTTATTACCAGTCAAGGCACATGGGGGTGTGGCCTTTTTGGAGGAAGTGTGGCCTAGATGAAAGAAGTAGACATCTGGGGATGGACCTTGGCATTTCAAATGCTCAACCAAGACCAGTATCTCCCTGTCTCTTCCTTCTGTCTGACAGTCTGGGTGTAGAAGGCTCAGCTACCTCTCCAGTACCGTGTCTGCCTGTGTACCATCAAGCCTCCCACCATGATGATAACCAACTAAACCTTTGAAAGTGTTATCCAGCCTCAATTAAATGTTCTCCTTTGTGAGAGTTGCCTTGCTTGTGGTGTCTCTTCACATCAATGGAATTTTGATTAAGACAGGTTGTCTGGGGACAGCTAGAGGGTGGGATGTATTTGAAATTCCTGCCCTGGACAGCTAGTCTAGTCTAATTGGTCAGTTCCGGGCCAATGATAGACTATGTCATACAAAAGCATAGATTCCTCAAGGGGCTAAATTGTGGTCATAATGCTTTCTAATCTATTTTGAATGGTGGATTTTAAAATTATAGCTTAATGCACCGAAGGAAAGAGAGATAGCTCAGTGGGAAAAAGAGCCTGCTGCCTCACCCAGTGACCCAGGTTCAATTCCTGAGAACATAAAACATGCAAGAAAGCTGACTGTGGAAATTTCTCCCTTTCTTTCCCAGGCACATACATGTTCCCGAGCCTTGTCTATGTTTCTAGACAGGACCTCTCACCTGTGAGGAGTTTCCATCAAAGTAGGGATTGTTGGCCATACATCCTGCATCCCATTCTATCCCTTGACTCCTGGGCATCAGAGAGCATGGCTGAGGATTTCATCCCATCCCTAGACGACTTAACAAAAGAACCCCCTCTTGTGGGTGTGGGCTTTGATGTTCTTTCCGTGGAACTGAGGTCAATTGTCTGTTTCTGGTTCTGAGAGTCCCGTGATGCTATTTCCTGACTGTGCAATTAATAACCCTTTTAATAAATGTCTTATTTCCATCATCCCATCTGGTTCTCTCTTGGCACCCCTATGTGAGACCTCTTATGTGTCAGAATGACAGATTGTATCCGGGAGCCGGGACATGGAAAGAAACAAGGACCACGGTCCACACAGAGAACTACTACATGAAAATCCTGCCACCTCTCTCTTACTCTCTGACATACTGCCGTTTCAGCCACAGCCCCCCCCACCCCTCCACGCTCCACCTCAGGTGATAGACCATGGCTGGGTTCCATGTGTTTCCTTTGCTCACAAGCCCATCTACACACACTTGATTTGTTTATTTTCTGCCATGTTGATTTGCTGACCTCTGGGGTTTCCCCTAAAACAAGGCTTCTTTCCCAAGTCCAGTCTGTCTTAACAGTTAATGGTCGGAGGGTCAGCTTCTACCAAAGAGCCTGTTGGGACCCAAGACAGCATCCAGACTGACCCAGTAAGAATGAAAATGATCAACCAAGACAGGCCGAGCCAGCTGCTAGCACCGTGTGCTCCACACAGCTGTGTGGCAGGTGCTCTTGCCATTTAAGGATTGGCTCCTGCCTCTGCAAAGGTACAGTATTTTTGAAAATGTGCTTAGGTGCAAAAGGAAGAAAAGAAAATGTATATAGACATTCATAAAAGTAGTTCAAAGATAATAAAGTCTTTAGAGAGAGTAAAGTAATATCAAAAATGAGCCATGAAAGATGAGACATTTCCAAACAAAAAGTGTTTGGACCCTATATAATGCTTTATTGATTTTTAATTTTTGAAGTGCTAGATGAACAATTAACAACAGCTGTTGTGATATAAAGTGATTTAGGTACGAAACTTAAGCTCACCGAGGTAGGATAGATAATACACTATGGAATTTGATGGTTCAGACAGAAACAGAGAGGGTTGGGCCTGTTCTCTGCAACCACTATCTTGGGAAAACACAGCGGGGTATAAAATCAGAGTCTGGAAGCTAGGGACACTTTCAGGACCTGGAGGCTGAAGGGTCACAGGCTGGGCAAGTAGACATGTTCACTCGGGATGAGGACTGGGTAAATGTTTGGTGGCAGATCAGCTGTGAAAGGAGCCTTGTGTGATTGTGTCTGTGTGCAGGCACATGTGTGTGCAAGCATGTGTAAACTAATGCATGTGGAGGCCAGAAGACAACCTTAGGCATTGCTACTCCGGACACCGTCCACCTTGGCTTTGGGGGTTATTATTGTAGGTTGTTTTTTGGTTGGTTGGTTTTCCCCCTTTGGTTTGGTTGATCGGTTGCTTGTCCTTATTTATCGACACAGGGTCTCACTATATAGCTCTATAGCCCTTTCTGGCCTGGAATTATATGTAGACCAGGCTAACTTCAAACTAACAGAAACTCACTAACCTCTCTCTCTGCTCCCCCCAAACTAGCTTACCTTGAGTTTAAATATTTAAAATTACACTTGCTTCCCTATTCTGTGAGGACTGGGCACACATGTTCTACAGCCTGAACGGCAGCCAGATTCTACCACTGCAGTCTGACACTCCCCACGGTCACATGTATGCAGAAGCCCCATGTGTGCACACCACAGCCACAGGCTGCTCTTCCACAGACACTGCCCTTCCCCTCTGAAAGTATTATGGCTGCTGAGCCCAGTCACTGCTATTGGAATAAACAGAGTTGACACCACAGGAGACTGATTGATTACAGCATCCTGGACAGAAATCATCCCACAGCAGGGTCCCTTTGGGAATTCTGCTCAGTACAGGATTTGAAACTAGAGCAGAGCCCACGACCTAGGATTAAGGAGCCAGCAGGTGGCAGCAGTGAGGCTGAGCACAAGGGGCAGCTGGGATCCTGCCAAAGCCTGTTGTATAAAAATGCTTGGGATCAGCAGCTGACATATGGCAGTCTTATCAGGTTCAGCCCCTCTTGGTGACTTAGAAATTGATGACCATTTATTCCTAGACTCCAGATAATAGGGAAAGGCCAGGCGAAACCTGGAAGTGGGCACTCTCTGACCTCACTAAGGTTAAAGACAAGATTTATCTGGTGGAGTGCTTACCTGCCTGGCATGCACTAAACTGTATAATGGGGCATAGTAGGGCACACCTGTCACCCCCAACACTGGGATAACAGAGAGCAGGATCTGTAGGGGTTCAATGTCATCCTTGGCTACATAGCTCAGTTGTCTCCTTGAGACCCCATCCAATAAGGAGGCCACCCTGTTCCCGCTGTCCATCTGGGTTCTGTGTCTCAAAGGATACGATGGATGGATATAGAAGTGTGTCCATGAGCAGCTCTGAGGTCCTTGACCAACAGAGCTCAGGTCAAGGGATCAGAGGGCCATGGGGACTGTGAGGAAGGCAGACAGAGCAGGTATGACAGAGGGCTGGGCGGGCTGCATAGCCACTTGCAGGGGAGCATTGGAGAAGGCAGTCCATGCCAGCAATTTAAAGTAAGGGAAAGTAACCTCTTCACATGTCAGTCAAGGAGAATGATGCCACTTCCTCTGGTGCAATCATGTCTTCCTGCCCTTCAGGGAACCGATTGTACGATGTCGTGGGTAACCTAGGATAACACTCCTGCAGAATCAGCCCAGAGGCCACCACAGCCTCTGACCCAACCTCTTATGTTTCTACCTCAGTCTAAGGTGTCCCCTCTCAGAGATGTCTCAGGCAAAGTGTTGTGACTGACACATAGTTGCTCTGCGTCTTCTTTGCCAAATTAGTACATAGAATGTTCTAGAATTACAAGAGCTGTAGACAGTTATCTACCGAGCTCCGTGAATGGGGTCTCCTGTCTCTGGCCTTTGAATAGGGCTGAGTGAGATCTTGTGACCAGGCTGATGCCTCTATGCTGAGCAGAAGCCTACAAGGACTTAGTGTGACTGGAGTTCCCTGAGACCTGTTAATGGATGATGGCATGGCCTAAGCCACGATGGGGTGGCAAGCAGAAAAACTTCTGCAGAAACAGGATATACTTAGAGGACAACCTTTGGTATGGTCCTACAGGAGCTGTCCACTATAGTTTTGGGGCACCTCTTTCAATGGCTTGGGGATCACTGACTGAGAAAGCCTGGCAGCAGTGAGCCTCAGGGACCCTAATGTTTCTGCCTCTCCTGATGTCTGACAACACGGCCAACATTTAAGTGGCTGCAGGGGTGGAACCTATGACCTTGGGTTTGTGAGGCCAGAACTTAACCCACACAGCTGTCTCCTGCTATTCTCTAATTTCTCTCTGCAAAAATTCTTAATATTTATTGTAGGGTACAAATTTTTGCCTTTTTCAGTGTGGCTTCTTCCCAGGCATGCTCTTTTTACTTGTGCGTGTATACTCACCATGTTCTTAATTTCTGTTTTAATACCATACCCCAACACAAACTGTTGTCTTTTTCAAGATTTCTCATCATGTGAGATGTTGTCCCTGAATTCTGATCTACCTCAGGCCATGTTGAGAAGACACAGATCTTTATAAATGAGCAGTTACCCCCACATGCCCCTTGAATTCCTCAGGAGCTGGCTCTGTGTGCATCTGTGCTTGACCCTCTCATTTCCAGCTGGGGCTCTAGGAAGCAGGCACAGATTCAGTCCTGGTTGGGTCCAGCTTCCTTGTGTTCTCTGGACTCTGCCCTGCACAAGGGGATCCATCTCCATCTCCCACAGCTAAGAATACTCAGAGGGGAAGCTCAGGTGAGAGCTGGTCCTGGACCACTTTATTGTAGAATATTATTTTAAGGTGGGTTCCATTTGTTTATGTCTCATTTGCTTAACTCTGTGAATCTGTGTTACTTTGCATCTCTAATAAAGGGTTGAAGGGCCAATTGAGAGACAGGAGAGCTTTTGAATAGGGCTGAGTGAGATCTTGTGGCCACGTTGATGCCTCTATGCTGGGCAGAAACCTACAAGGACTTAGTGTGACTGGAGTTCCCTGAGACCTGTTAATGGATGATGGCATGGCCTAAGCCACGATGGGGTGGCAAGCAGAAAAACTGTTGCAGAAACAGGATATACTTAGAACCCATATGTAGGAAAGGGGACTGTCACCTAGGGAAATTAGGGACATTGTGAACTGGGCAGAAGGGAGCAGCCCAGGGCCTTGAGGATCGACCAGCTCTTATTTCAGCCTGTGAAAAACGAGGTGTTAGTGAGAAAGTAGGAGGCAAAGAGCAGGAGGAGAGATCTCATTTTATAGTTGGAGGCAGAAGGAGCATCTTCTCCAGCATCACTGTCATCAGCACCTCTTTCTTACTGATTTAAAAAACTTTTAACATACACCACTCCTCCCCCTCCCCCCTTCCCAGTCCTCCCTCAGTTTCCCTCCACCCCATCCCCTCACTCATTCCTCAAAGAGGGTAAGGACTCCCAGGGTGAGTCAATGCAGTCTGGCATATCCAGCTGAGGTAGGACCAAGCCCCTCCCTCCAGTATCAAGGCTGAGTAAGGTCCTCTGCAGGGAATGGGCTCCAAGAAGCCAGTTCATGCACCAGGAACAAATTCTGGTCCCACTGCCAGAGGCCCCACAAACTGCCCATGCCATTCGTTTGTCATCCACATTCGGAGGGCTTAGTTCAGTCCCATGTATGTTCCCCAGCTGTCATTTTAGAGTTAGTGAGCCCCCATTAGCTCAGGTCAGCTGTCTCTGTGGGTCTCCCCATCATGATCTTGACCCCTTTGCTCATATAATCCCTCCTCCCTCTCTGACTGGACTGGGAGCTTGACCCAGGGCTCTCTGCATCTGCTTCCAACAGTTGCACGATGAAGGGTCTATAATGACAATTAGGGTGGTCATCGATTTGATTATAGGGGAAGGCCAGTTTAGGTACCCTCTCCGCTACTGCTTAGAGTGATGGCCGAGGTCATGTTTGTGGTTCATGAATATTTCCCTAGCACCAGGTTTCTCTCTAACCCCACAGTGGCTCCCTCTATCAGAATATCCACTTTATTGTTCTCCCTCTCTGTCCCTCCCCCAACTCCACCAGCCCATTCCCTCATGTTCTCTCCCCACCTCCCTTGCCCCCTCCCCACTATGGTCCCAATGCTCACAGGAGATCTTCTCTATTTCCTCTTCCCAAGGGGGTCTATGGATGTCTCTCTTCGGTTCCTCCTGTGACCTAGCTGCTCCGGGGGGTTGTGGCTTGTAGCCTGGTTATCCTTTGCTTTACATCTAAAATCCACTTATGAGTGAGTGTATAGCATGTACCTCACTCAGGATGATATTTTCTAGATCCGTCCATTTGCCTGAAAATTTCAGAATGTCTTTTTTTTTTTTTTTTAACTGCTGTGTGGTAAATTTGTACCATTGTGTAAATGTACCACTTTTTTTTTTTTTTTTAAATCCATTCTTCAGTTGAAGGGCATCTAGGTTGTTTCCAGGTTCTGGCTCTTACGAAAAATGAGGTTCAGCTGGGCAGAGATATAGGTTAGATTTTCTCACCCTGAAAGGCACGTTCTGGGACTGGCAGTCTCTTCCTCAGGAGGAGAAAGAAGCTGAAGCACAGAGAAGTCGGCAAGAAAGGAGAAGATAGGAGCAAACAGGAGAGGAGGCAGAGATAAGGAGGGAGGGACGAGGGACAAAATGGTGTATCTGAAGGTCTGATCAGTTTAGAGACCAACAGAAAAGGTGGGCGTGGTGGGGTCCAGGCTGTATCTTCCAGCCTAACCAGTGGACTGACTTCAAGAGCATCCTGTCTGTGACCACAAGGTGGATCTTCTGCAACATGAGAAATCAGAAGCCAGAATGGTAAAGGAAGTTGCTGATCACAAGGAGGTGGAGATGAGGAGGTCCTGCCCTAACTCAGTCGTCAAAAGGAGAAGGTGGAGTGGATGTGAATTTAACCCAGATTCTCTAGTGAATCCTGTGACCTCTGCCCACAGGGGCCTCTTCTCCTGCCTGATGGCTCTGTTGGTTCATTTCCCGGAGGGAACTGGGCCAAGGCTTGGATCCTGCTTCTATTGCAGTCAGCAGCAGGTCTACAAGCTGATAAGTGGTGGAGATCTTGCTAGCAGAGACTCTGCCTCAACTATAAGAGAGGACAGTGGGGCTGGAAAGAGGAGGCTGTCATGTGGACAGGAGACTGCTGGAATAGCCAGGCAATCAGTCCTCTGTGCCCCAAGAAAGAGTTCATCCCTCAGAGTGGGAGCAGGCCAACCTCTCCCTGACTTCCTATCCCAGCCTTAGGGGAGGATCATCTGCAACATGGGGAAGAAGAACCAAGAATGATAAAGGAAGTTGCTGGTCACAGGGAGGTGGAGATGGGGAGGTCCTGCCCTAACTCAGTCGTCCCCATGAGAAGGACTCCTGAGTCCCCAGGGTCTCTCCACGGGGCCTCCTCTCCTCCCTCATGGCTCTACAGGTCTCATTTCCTGGAGGAAATTGGCACAGGGCTTGGGCCATTCTGCTGCTGCTGTCAGCTGGACACATGCAAGATGGTGAGTGGTGGGGACCTCACTGCTGGGGACTTAGCCACAGCAGGGGCAGTGGGGCTTGGAAGACTGGGCTGTCCTGTCGACCGGATGTCACTTCCCCAAGAAAGAGCTTCATCCCTCAGAGATGGCTCAACCCAATCTTCAGTCCCAAGAGCCTTAGGGGCAGTTTAGCCCTGTGTCCCCAACCCTCCTGCAGGTGAAGACTCAGGAAGCTCTGGGTTGTCCTTTCCATCCTTCCCAGGCAAATCAGCTGAAGAAAGGCCCTATGGATTCAAGCAGCCAGCACACCTCTCTGGTGTTCAGGGTGGCTCCATCGAGATCCCCTTCTCCTTCTACTTCCCCTGGAAGTTGGCAAAGGATCCTCAGATGAAGATTTTCTGGAGATGGAAGAGGTTCCATGGGGAATTTATCTACACCTCCTCCACTGGTGTCACACATGAGCACTTCAAGAACCGGCTCATCCTGAACTGGACACAGCCTCAGACATCCGGAGTCCTCAGAATCCTGAATCTGACAAAGAAGGACCAGACCACATACTTTTGCCGAGTTAGTCTGAAGACCACAACACGTACGGAGGTGTGGCAGTCAGCTGAAGGAACCCAACTCAGCATCACTCGTGGTGAGCACATCCCAATCAGGCCCTGGTGGCCCTGGCTTCTCTATACCATAGATGTCATTAGAGATCCTGTGTCTGATCCTCCTCACAGATTCCTCTCCCGTGTTCTGACCCTCCTCAGGCCTCTGACAACTTCACTTTTCCTCTGTCCAATAACTATCCACAATCCTTAGCTTCTTTCTCCCTCTGAGCTGGCCCTCACTGTGCCCTCAGGTCCCAGCCCCCTGCCAGGCCTCAGCTCTTCCCACACAGTCCAGCTTCCTGCTTCTTTCTCCAAACTGAACTAAGGCCCCGCCCACCCTCATCTGCATAAGTCCCTGTGTGTCTGGCCTCTCCAGGATGGAGCCCTTGGTCTCTGTTAGATCCAGGCTTCACACCATATCTCACCTCCCACAGTAGGTGCCTCTGGGCCCCCGGATGTCACCAGCCTCTAAGACACACACCCCTCTCCCTGCCTCAGTTTTCCCCCCTGATTCTCTCTTCTCCCTCCTCCCTCACCAACCCCATCTTTCCCAGATAGCCCTCATTAGTCACCATGATTCTCTGGTCACTTCAACTCCTCCCTAAGAGCTGTAACTGCAGCTTCCACACAGGGTGCACACAGGCCCGGCCTAGTTACTGTGTGGGCATTACCCCAGCCACCCGTCACCACTGCTGGGCACCCTCATAGTCATTATACAGAGAGAGACATGGACACCAGCAGAATTCACACCTGCCCAAGGTCATGCTGGTGACAAACAGGTCTTGAAAGGGACCCTTTACCTCCAAGTGTCTCTCAGGCAGTAGACACATGGCCTCTGCTCCAGGTCACTGTATTGTTTGCCTTTCTTCTGTCTGGATTGTGTGGAGCATAGAAATATGGTGTGAGCGTGTGTGTGTGTGTGTGTGTGTGTGTGTGTGTGTGTGTGTGTGTGTGTGTGTGTACTTCATTTCTGTGCTTGTTAAAGCCTCCTGAAGTAAAACCATCTTATTCCAATGAGGCAGGGTCTCTCATTGAAGCTCCCTGTTTTGAACTAGGCTGAAGGGATATGAAACCCCATTGATCTGCTGGTCTCCATCTCCCAGTGTTTCAGTCACAGGTGCTCACAGAGCCTTTCTTACTTATAAGGTGTGTGACATCTGAGGAGGTAGGAACACCTAAGGTTAACCTCTGACCCTTACACACACAGTCACACAGAAACAGACAGACAGACAGACAGACAGACAGACACACACACACTCATGCACTATTATGTGTGTACAAAAATATAATAAAAACACTTTTTAGAAAATAGAATATAAAAGTAACAGCCCGATATAGTCAGTTCTCCTTAATTCCATCACCAATTCTCAGCAGTGCCTTGATAAATGGGTTTGTCCCTCCCAGCTTGGACCCGCCCACCTCCCCCTGCCAAACCACTGACCCATCTTAGTTCCTGTGCTGGTTGAGGGTAAACTCCACAGCAGAACTGGCCAGACAGCCTTAGGTCTGCACTTCCTGTGCTCCTGAGGTTTCCATAGTGACCTCCTGTTCTCCAGTCTCCTTCCTCTTCCTCTCCCTAATTTCTCCAGGCCTGTGCGATGACCTGTCACGTGTTTGGGAGAACAACACTTTAAGGCAGCCATGCTTGTCTCTGCTCAGTCAGACACACCAGGCTTTTCTTCTTTTAGCAGGACCTCAGATGGTCCCCAAGGCCACATGCAAGGTAGACAACAGCTCTGACATTGAGTTACATCTCACCTCCACTGTGAGTTCATCCATCAGTATCTTAAGAATTCATTCATTAACTGAGTATTCATGCCCATTGTTTAAATATATTAACATTAATGATTAATAGACATATTTTCTTTCTTTTTGTTTAAGACAAGGTCTCATGTTGTCCATGAGGACCTCAAACTTCCTATATAGCTGATAATGACCTTGACTGAACTCCTGACCCTCCTGCCTCGGCTTCCTAAGTGCTGAGATCACAAGGCAAATGTGTGTCCTCACTCGTGTGTGCAGTGTTTGACATGGGACTCAGGGCCTGCTACATGTTAGGCAAGCACTCTATCAACTGAGCTACATCCATAGAATTCATAAGAAGTGTTTTATTCAACCAAAATATCCTCATTTAGTGCAAAGATACCACAGCTGGACAAATATTGAAAGTAGCATTGAGAAGAACCTGTGGTTGGCTTATTAATTTGATTTACATAGTTTTATTTTTATAGCCAAATTCAATAGTACTCGCCTTTACAATTTTCTCTTTAATATCTAAGCAGAAGGCCTTTGGGGATCTCTTTCTCTCTTCGTCTCTCTCTTTTCTTCTCTCTCTCTCTCAATGAAAACAGATTCTTCCTCCAAAGAATATGCCTGAAGCACAGTTGCTCTCCCATCCCCCACATCTTCCTCAGATCCACCCCCCCTCCATTTCCTGTTCAGAAGGACCAGGCCTCCATGAGACAACAGGTAAACAGGACGAAAGAAGATGGAATAGGACAAGACAAAAGCCTCCGATCCTGATAGGCTGGCCAAGGCACCCTATGGAAGAAGAGTCTCATGAGCAGGCAAAAGAGTCAGAGACACACACCCTCCCACAGTTAGGAGTCCCAGAAAACCACCAAGCTAACAGCCCAATGTATAGACAGAGAACCTGGTACAAAGCCAGATCTGGTTTTTAAATTCTCTTATAGGATAACATTTATTTCTGGTCTGTCTGTCCCCTCTGTTCCACCGAGGCTTCATTTTAATTATTATTATTATTATTATTATTATTATTATTATTATTATGATAATGATGATGATGATTATGATGATGATGATTGTGTGTACACAGGCATGTGGGTGTTTCAATGCACATGTGTTGGGCAGAGGTCTTCTGGGAGTTCTTCCTTCCAACTTGCTTTGGGGCAGGGTCTCCCCCTGTTGTGGAGTCCAAGATGGCTGCCCAGGGAGCTTCCCTGGGATTCTCCATCTCTGCCTCCTATATCACCAAAGGAGTCCTGGGGTTGCAGATGCTCATTGTCTATGACTTTTTACTGTTCTGAGGGATCAAATGCCATGGCAGGTGCTTTTAACTTTTCAGTCTGGTTCTTTATTTTTGTTACCTTTTCAATTTGTGTGTATGTGCATGTCAGTGTGTTTATGCTGAACGTGTCTGTGTGGAGAGGTACATATGGAAACAAGGTAACGACCTTGGAGACCGTTCCGGAACACTCTATGCCCTTCCCTCCCTCCCTACCTCCCTCCTTCCTTCCTTCCTTCCTTTCTTTTTTATTTCATCTGTTTTCAGTTTGTGTGTGTGTGTGTGTGTCTGTTTGAGATTCTCTAGCCTGAACTCACCGTTAGGGTATGCCAACTGACAGAGAACCCCAGGGATCTGCTTTGCCTCCCTCTCAGCTGTATTACAAGCACATAGCAAAGGGCACAAGTCCCTGAAGATGTGACTCAGGTCTTTGTGTTGCAAAGGTTTCCTAGTTCAAGTTTCTCTTGCTGTGGAAAACAACCTATAAATTTTTAAATAATAATAATAATAAAAACCCACTATGACCAGAGAACCTGAGAAGGCAATGGTTCATCTGGTTTGCACATCCCCTCGACCACATTCCATCGTCAAGTGAAGTCAGGACAGGGTATGAAGCAGAAGCCATGGACGAATGTTTACAGGCTTGCTTCTCATAGCAAGGAAAGAGGCAGGAAGAGTTGGCAGTTGATGAACTGGACTTGACTCATCATCATGCATGGTAAGCCAACCTGGCTTTGATGCCTCTGGCTTCCTTATCCTCCAGATATCCCGTCAGGCTCCATGACTCTGAGCTTGGATTCATAACTCGTGTCCCTTGATTCTGCCTACATCTCTGCCAACAGCATCTCTACCTTGTAGTTGTGAGAAGCCTTTGCCTCCTGAACTTGTCTATCATTCTCTACTCTGAGGGAACTCCACTCCACACTGGACTTCATCGCAGGCCATCCACCCATGTTTACTCCATTTTTGTTTAAAATCTCATACTGTGGTCCTTCCCAAGCTGCCTTGCCTTGAATAAGCTCTTTCAGGACGTACCTGACTCACTTGGTGCTTTGGTAGGGATCAAATTTGTCCCAGTAAAGAGCATCTCCACACAGCTCCAGCCTAAGCCCAGAACAAGCGGTAGGTGCCCAGTGGATGTTCTTGGGTCCTACAATCTGATTGTAAACTGCCACCTGTCACCAAATTCCCCCACTACCCCTCCTAGGTCCCCAGGACACACCCCTCACCTCTTCAGACACACTCCAGTGTCTCTTCCCAGTTTCTCTCCTTCCTTACCCTCACCTTTCCCACAGGAGCCCCCACAATTTTCAAAATAATGTTTTCAATTTCATGATGTGACTGCTCATTTTCAGACACAGAGGCTCCTCTGAAGCAGAAGGAACAGCAGGCCCGTGCACAGGGAGCATGGAAGCCTGGCCTAGGCACTGTGTGGTTCTGCACATGGCCATACTGGAGCTGAGGGAATCTATGTGCTTGGTTATGGATGACAACTTTATTTGTGGCTATTCATTGTTTATTTATATTTGTTTTTTTAACACAGGGTATCACCACTTATCCCTGGCTATCCCAACACTTACTATGTAGACCAGGCTAGCCTTGAACTCACAGACACCCTGCCTGCCTATGGCTCCCAAGTACTGAGACAGTCGTGTGCAAACATGCTCAGCTGTGGATCTCGACTGTATTAGTCACCCTGTGAGAGGACACCTCAGCACAGATCTCTGCCGTCCCAAGGTTGCCCTGCTGACCTGACATCATGTCCAAGAGCTGCTGCTGGGCTCAGGGAAGGGAGAGGAAGGAGCTGGTTTCGGGTCTAGAGCAGTGGCCCTCAGCCTCCCTATGCAGCAAACTTTGATCAGTTCCTCATGTGTGGTGATCCCCAACCACACAATTATTTTGTTGTTATTTCAAAACTGTAATTTTTATACTCAGACTCACAGACCTGCTACCCTAGGGCCCTAAACCAATTGCCACTGCTTAGGATCCCCCCAAACATGACTCAGAAGCTTATATTAACTTCCTGCTGTTTGGTCTATGGCTCAGGCACTTTGCTAGCTAGCTCTTTTATCTCAGTTCAACCCATTTTCATTCATCTCTTTGCCATGCGGCCTGTGGCTCACCTGTGTTGCTTACATGTTTCTTCTTTGGCAGCTGGCTCGATCTGTTTGACTCCACCCTGCTCCTCCTACCTATGCTCTGATTTCTCCTACTTTTTCTATGGTGCCTGTCATGGGCCAAAACAGCTCCTTTATTTCAAGATTGATATTCACAGCATAAAGAAAGATATTCCCACATCAAGTTAGGAACTGCAGGTTTAGGGTTCCAAACTGGAAAGTGTTGTGGAAATTAACCGTAGTGGTGTTTGTCCAGGGACTGAATTGGCCCTGTCCTGTAGCCAACTGCACACGTACAGCTAAAATTATATTTTATGGTATACATTTTTAGGTGTTCAGTGTGTGTGACCATGTGGGTCTGTTAATTCAGTTGTGTATGTGTGTGAATGTGTGAGTGTGCACATTTGTTCCTGTGTCTGTGAAGGCAGCAAGAGAACTCCAGGGGACATCCACCTCAGTTTTTGAGACAGGGTCTCTCACTGGCTTCAAGATAGCCAGGTAGGCTGGCTTGTATGAGCAGTGAGCCCCAGGGACATGCCTGTCTCCACCTCCTCAGTACTGAGATTACAAGTCACTCAGCTCTGTTCAGTGTGGAACTAAATGTATAACCAGGGCTGGCTTTAGTGTGCATTTGAGCTTGCTGACCTGGGGTCTCAGCCTTCAGCATGGGTTCCCCTCTGTGAGAACGTCTAACAGCTGCTCCCCATCCCACACCCCATAGAGGAGACAGGTGTGACACTCACCCCATCCCTCCCTGATCCAGGGAGGATGCACTCACTCCTCATCTCTCTCCAGCCATCATCAGCACCACCATGCAGAGCCCCTCCATCGTCACCTCTGCAGTCACCTCTGCTGGCCTGGAGGACACAGAGGGTCAGAGGAGCCCTTCACTTGTGAACCTGGGAGCCATGGTCGGGGTGGTGGTGGCCACGGCTGTGCTCATAACCCCCGTCTATGTACTGATGATCTTCCTCTAGTGGAATAGAAGGTAAGTGTTGTTGGTGTTTGTTTTTTATCTTTAGAGGGACTTGCCAACAGGTCCCAAATGAATCACATATGAAAGCTTATTCTTAATTATAAATGCTCGGCCTTAGCTTGTCTTGTACCTTCCCAGCTTTTCTTAAATTATCCCATTAACCTTATGGCTGTGGGCTTTTGTCGTCTATATTTCTGTTTGCCTTTTCTTTCGTTCTTACTCTGTGTCTGGCTGCATAGCTGGGAGGCTGTGTGGCTGCATAGCTTGGTGGCTGTGTGGCTGCATAGCAGGGTGGCTGTGTGTTTGGGTGGCGGGGTGGCTGGTGGCTGTGTGGCTGTGTGGCTGTGTGGCTGGGTGGCTGGGTGACTGTGTGGCTGTGTGGCTGTGTGGCTGGGTGGCTGTGTGGCTGCCCCTAGCATCCTTCTCTCCTGTTCTCTTACTCTTTCCTCCCTTCCTCCCAGATTTCTCCTTCTCCATTCTCTCTGGCTTCCAGCCCTGCATGTCTTTTCTCCAGTCTCTCAATTGGCCTTTTAACTCTTTTTTAGAGACGCAAAGTAACTCATCTTCACAGAGTTAAACAAATGAGACATAAACAAATGGAACCCACCTTAAAATAATATTCTACAATAAAGTGGTCCAGGACCAGCTCTCATCCGAGCTTCCCCTCTAAGTATTCTTAGCTGTGGGAGATGGAGAAGGATGCGCTTCTACAGGGCAGAGTCCAGAGTACAAGGAGGCTGGACCCAACCAGGACTGAATCTGTGCCTCCTTCCTAGAGCCCCAGCTGGAAATGAGAGGGTCAAGCACAGATGCCCACAGAGCCAGCTCCTGAGGAATTCAAGGGGTGTGTGGGGGTAACTGCTCATTTATAAAGAGCTGTGGCTTCTCAACATGGCCTGAGGTAGACCAGAATTCAGGGACAACATCTCACATGATGAGAAATCTTGAAAAAGACAACTGTTTGTGTTGGGGTGTGGTATTAAAACAGAAATTAAGAACATGGTGAGTAATACACGCATAAGTAAAAAGAGCATGCTTGGGAAGAAATCACACTGGAAAAGGCAAAAACCTGTTCCCTAAAATAAATATTAAGAGTTATTGCAGAGAGAAATTAGAGAAAGCGGGAGACAGCTCTGTGGGTAAAGTCTGGCCTCACAAACCCAAGGTCATGGGTTCCACCTCTGCAGCCACTTAAAGATTAGCTGTGTTGTCAGACAGCAGGAGAGGCAGAAACGTTAGGATCCACGAGGCTCACTAATGCCAGGCTTTCCAGTCAGTGATCCCCAAGCCACTGAAAGAGGTGTCCCCTAAACTATAATGGACAGCTCCTGCAGGACCATACCAAAGGTTGTCCTCTACCATCTACATCTGTGCACATATATGCAAACTTACACATTCTTATTATACCTACAGCTACAAAATAAATGTCTAAAAACTAGGAAAATACTAAAATATGTGAGGACATTTTCATAAGGAACATTTCTATGCAGTAAGTTCTTAGCAAGGCAAACAACTAAAATTCAAAGCAATCCCTATGCAAATCTTAATTGCATGCTTGTAAAGGTAAATGACCTGTCTCATAGAATTCAAAAGGATTCTAAGAAACAAACACAGGGACACCTTAATCCCAGCACTGGGAAGTATAGAGCAGGCAATCAAGAGTACAAGGCTGTCTGCAGTCACATAGAAGTTGAAGTGAACCTGGGTTTGCTGAGACGTTGCACACACAGGATACAAGAGCCCAGTGTGGCCTGGGTTCAGAGCAGATTTAAAGCCATGGTGACTAGAAGACCACAGGATAGGCACGCAGATGAGGAGATAGTGGAGTGTAAAGGAAAGGGCTGGAATAAAGCGTGAAGATGTAGCCCTGGTTTTCAGAAGGGCTCAGCCTTCCAACAGGTAAGGAGAGCAGCTGAGAGGTGGAGAGCAGTGTCCTGGGAGGCAGCAGAAGTCTGACTGGGATTTGAACCTGAGGCTGAACCTGCAGGGTGTCAGCAGCCTGCACTCAGAGGGAAGCTAGAGAGCCAGTTGCAGGGAGACAAAAGGGAGGCTTGGGGAGTGCAGAGCAGGGAAGAGACATGAGTTTAAGGCCTTGGGTAGAACATAAGGAGAGACAGGAAATGGACAAGAGGCATTGGACCAGCAGAGCTGTTCTGATTGGCTGTGCTGTGCAGAGGGCAGCTGAGCACTGGCCTCAGGTCCTGGTGACTCTCAGACCTGTCCCTGAATGGCTGCTGTAGAGCTGTTTGCTGCCCTGGGTCCCTAATGTCATCTGAACACAGAGGACAGTGAGAGGCAGATGGAGGATCTGCATGGCGGCCACACTGACACTGCTTCTTCTCCTGCAGGCCAGCAGACTAAAGCAGAAACCCAGCCATGTGAGGGCTGTCACCCCAAGGAGCAGGTGAGGGGCTGCTTGGCGAAATTTGCTGTGAGAGGCATGCAAAGGAGCTAGAGAGATGATTCCCTCAGAAAAGCCTTTCACTCAGGCTGGAGGACATAGGTTTAATGTGGAAAACTTAAATGTATAAGCAAGGGATGTGACAGGAAATTGTCATCTTAGCCCTGGACAAGCAAGAGACGGGCAGAGTCATGGGGCTGGCTGACTGTCCAGGTACTTAGCGAAATTGGTGAGTTCCAACCCAGTGGAGAAGCTATGTCATAAAAAATAACAATGTGGATTCCCCATTAAAAAAATAATGCTAATAGAACTTTGCTGATTTGTTTTTAAGTGAGATATTTTTAAAATACTTACTAATGAAAAAAAAAAATAGTGTGGGCCAGCAAGGAAGTTTTGTGGATAAAAGTGCCTGCCTGTTGATTATACCAATAGCCTGGGTTCCATTCTTGGAACCCAAATGGTCAGAGCAGAAAACTAACTCTGAAAAATTGTCCTGTCCCTCTCAGGGTCTCCCAGACACCTGCTGAGACACTGTCTTCAGTACCCAGGTAATAGACCTCCAGAGGCCAGGATCTCTCTCCAGGGAGGTCACTTTACATCAAAGGAGGGCTTGATGACCACACATCCTGCATCTTTCCTCACCTTCCCTGCCTCCTGCCGGGGAATCAGAAGTATGGCTGCAGACTTGTACTGTGAAACATCCCATCCTTGGACTCGTGCAAGAAGAGAATCCCGTTTCTGCCATGTGGGCTCTTGTTTTCTCTCTTGGAACTCAGTCATCTTGTCTGTGCCTGGTCCTGAGAGCCCTTCTGTGCTGTTTCCTCTCTGTCCACGGAGTTAAAAACCATTTGTAATAAATAGATCTTAGTCCTAGAAATTCACCCCAGTGTCTCTCTTGACACACCCTCCCCATGTGAGTCCTCTTAGAGAGTATCAGATTGTGTCCAGGAGCAGGGACAGGGGGAGACAGGGACCAGGGTCCACACTGAGAACCACTGCATGAGAAGCCTGGTTCTTCCTTTACTCCCTGGACACTGACATTTCAGCCATATGCTGAACCGTGCTCCACCTCAGGTGATAGACCATGGCTGGCTCAGTTCCCGTGTTGTACTTCCTTTTCTCACACGTTCATCTACATGCACTGGCTCTCATATATCCTGACATGTTGATAATCTGACCTTTGGAGTCTCAACTGGACAAGACATCATTCCCAAGTCCAGTCTGTCTGAACATTTGATAGTAAACAGATCAGCCTCTGCTGAAGAGCCTGCTGGTATATAAATATAGCATCCAGACTGACCTAAGAAGAGTGAAACCAGGCTGCTTTTATAGCCAGAAAAGGTATATGAGCCTGGCTGATTGAGATCCATCAATCACAGTCCTGCATGGATGCGGCTCTGTTTTCGCCAATTATAAGCCTAAGAACGTATATCAACCACGAACCTTTGCTGAGTCACTGGGAAAACTGTTCCCAACCTCATGGGGTGAGCTGAAGTTGGAGGGATGATGGAGATGTCACCAAGATTTCTCATAGCTAAAGTAAAGTCTCTTTGGGTGTGAAGGCATATACTTATAGACAGAAAACTATATTTCAGGAAAACACCATTTAATGCCTGAGGGTAGGGCCTAGGTCTAAGAATCTGGGAACAATCTCAGGCATGGTTCTGACAGGCAATAGATTCAAAATGTAGTTTTGAACTGAGAGTCCAGCCAGTAGCTTGAAGGCTTGGGTTTGCACTGAAAGTTTACCCAATAGTTACTGCCCCACATAACCCTTTACCCAATCCTGAAATGCCAAGACATGTAGCACCCAGCTTATATATGCTTTTCTTAAAAAGAAACTCCCTCACCTCTGAGCTAGTGGCTGAATCCCTCCACTGCACTGGAACAGAGGGTTTGGGGCTGAGTTTGTTTGAACCTGTCCAAAAAAATAAACTGACTCTCATGTGTCTGCATCAAATCCAGATCCCTCCTGGTCTTTGGGGGTCCCTCGACATGGGTACAACAGGGAAGCTGTGAGATATCTGCAGAGGCATAACTGGACCCAAGCCTCCTGAGGCTGAACACAGCAGCAGCCATGGTCACAGGGATCTTGGCAGCTGGGGTGGTGTCTCCTCTGGGCATGCCTGTGTTAATCCCAAAGACTGGAGGACAAAGGCTCCCAACCCCAAAATATCACGGTCAAATTAATTAAAGGAAGAAACTGATTCAAGTAAACTTTTCATTCATGATGAAAGCTGCCTCCTCCTATGGGAAGGTTCATGATGTCATCACTGGGTATGAGGAGACAGCTCAGGTAGGGGGATTCTAAATGAAGGATTTGGTGGGCAACATAGACTGTGTTACATGAGCAGGACATAACAAGTTAGCCCCTTATGAAACAAAGACATGTTTGAAGGGTGGGCATGGGAAGTAGTCATGGTTGTCAGGTAACCTTTTGGAATAAAGACAGGATCACAAAACGGTTATAAAAATTTTTGGAACACATACATAATTGCCATTCCTGAAACATGCAGTATAGAACCACTTAGAGTTAAGGCGGAGTACCCCCAAATCCTTGAGAAACAGGAGTTTAATCAGAAATCGGAATAAACCTGGTTTGTCTTTACTATAAGAAGGCATTCAAGCCTAAGATGCAGGCAGACTGGTTCTTCACCTTGAGGTGTTCACCCAAGCACTGTCATGATGGTGGTCTGGCCGGTCTTCTAAAAGAGAGTTCATTCATCAACTTCAAGAATCTGGGCAGAGGGAAGGGGCCTCAGGATATGTGACTTCCCAGGTCAGTTTCCGTTGTTCCAAAGGAGAAACAACAAGAGGCACGTAAGAAAGACTTAGACAGAATCAAGAATCTCAACAACATTTAGACCAAACTCCCAATGGGTGAAGGGAACATACATTATGGTCCAACCGAGACCAAGATTTTCAGTTCTAATGTTTGGGATTTGTGTTCCCGCACCTGGGGCAGCAAGTTTAAAAAAAAAAAAAAGGACTGGAAGAAGTTGGGTATGGAGGCATGTAGACAGTAGACATGGAAAGAGCGTGAACTGGAGGCTATCATTAGGGTCTATTGAGTTCGAGGTTAGCCTGAGATACATGAGACCCAGTCTTGAAACTAACCAAAGCTACCCAAATTGCAAACAGTAAAGAAAGGCACGCAGGCAGGTCATCCAGTAGTCTACTTTTAATTAGAGATAGAGAACTCGAAGATGTCACCAATTTTCTCTTTCGATCACTTAGACAAAATTTGCAAATATAATAATATTGGTTTGTTTTTAGATGGTGGAGTGTCTCTGTTATATAGATATGGTCATCCTGGAAATTTTCATGTAGCTCGGGATAGACTGTAACTGAAAGAAATCCACCTGCCTCTGCCTCCAGAATTCTGGGATAAAGTCGTGCACCATTAAATACTGTCTGTTAATTGTGTGTTGGGTTTTTAAGCAACATATATGATGTTGAAGAAGGGACTTGGTGTTTCTTAGTTTCTGTGACCTCCAACATAATGATTCCTGTGTTTATGTCTCTGACCTTGGGAAACAGTGAGAATTGGGACACTCATCCAGAGGAGTAGGAGACTGAAATGGTCACTGAGCCCCACTCACTGGGCCTTTAGCTACAAAATAGACTCAGAGGTTCAGTGAGTATTCAAGCTAAGATTGGGAAGCACGTGAGGGAGATGAAGGTGATGATGTCATTCTAGGAGAAAAAAAAGAGGTCAGAGTTTGGCAGGGCCTCTGTGGTATTCTAAAGCCTCATCTACACAACATTGCGGCATCCTTCACCATACTGTCTAGCATTTCCTCCACTCTCTTCAGCACCCAGTCTGCAGGCTACTCTGGGGTTCTTTCTGGGGTGATTTATTTGTCACTGGCCAAAATAATTCAAAAGTAGGAGGGTAGATGGTATGACAGGAGGGGTGAGCGAATGGACAGTTTTCATCAGTGAGGACATCTGCTGGGTCAAGAACCTGCCCTGGGGGTTATTTGAGGGAATGTTCTGGAACTGGATGGTTCAGGTAAAACAGGAAGGGCTGAGGCTGTTCTCTGCCATTACTGTCATGAGAAAACACAGCTGGGTATAAAATCAGAGTCTGGATGCTGGGGACACATCAGGATCTGGAGGCTGAAGAGACACAGGGACTGTGCAGAGGGGCCATGTTTACTCGAGATGTGGACTAGGTAGACATCAGGTAGCAGATACACTGCATAAGGTGCCTTTGTGATTTTTATGTGTCTGTATGCAGGTGCATGTATGTGCAATAGGTATATGCTCATGCATGTGGAGGCCAGAGGACAGCCTAGGCACTACTACCCCGACACCATCAGCCTTCGGTTATGGGGTTATTGTTGGTTATTGTTGATTTGCTTGCTTTTGTGTATTGATACAAGGCCTCACTATATAGTCATTGCTGGCCTGGAAATGTGTATGTAGACCAGGCTAACCTCAATCTAACAGAGAATTATCAGCCTCTTTCTCTGCTTCCATAAATCTAAAACTAAAGGGAAGCCTATCATGCCTAGCCCACCTGGGGGTTAAATATTTAGGCTTACACTTACTTGTTTGTTCTGTGGGGACAGGACACACTTGTGCTATAGTCTGAGCAGCAGCCACATTCTAGCACTGCAGTCTGACACTCCTCATGGGCATATTCGTGTATACAGAAGCCCCACGAGTGCACACCACAGCCCCAGGCTGCTCTTCCACAGAAAGTGAACCTGCTCTGTGAAAGCATCGGGACTGCAGGATTCAGTCACCGCTATTGGGGAACATAGGTTGGCATTCAGGAGACTGATTACAGCATCCTGAACAGAAATCATCCCACAGTAGTCCCTGTGGGGATTCAGCAGAGTCCAGGATTTGAAACTAGAACAGACTTAATGATTTGAGATTTGGGGCCAGCAGGTGGCAGCAGTGAGGCTGGGGACAAGGCACAGATGAGATCCTGAAAGACCAAGAGAGAGTTGTGTGCTGAGGACCAACATCTCAGGCCTAGTGAGGTCAGCCCCTCCTTGAGAGACCTTTGACCCACAAACCTCAGACAGTAGACAAGGCCAGAAGAAGCCTGAAGGTGAGGCTTGGATCCTGCTTCTGCCTCACATTGGGATTTCTCAGAATCCTGGACCTTTAGAGAAGGACCAGACCACATATTTCTCTAAAACTAGGCTGAACACAACAGCAGGCAGGTATGGTTGGCTGTCTATTGATGAGACCCATCTGACCATGACCTTGGTGAGTCATCCTGGCTCTGGTCAATGCTTCTGGATCCTTTGTCCTTTGCTATGGCCTCGGGTTCCCAACTCCCTCTCTCCTTCTTTGTAATCATCTCTCCCACACAAGTCCAAAACTCTTCAGAACAGTGTCCTCATTTTCATAATGTGGCTGCTCTGTCTTCTGATCCCTGACTCCCCTCTGAAGCAGAAGTTACCACAGGGAGCATCCAGGTACAGTCAACACTGCATGGCTGGTACCCGTGTGATCTTTCCCATGGCCCTGCAGGAGCTGGGGCTCTGCTTTGCTGTTGATCACAACGTTGCTTGGACCATTTTACTCAGGGTGAGGAGTGTGTAAGTCTGTGTTGGCAGATCATGTCTACTAACCTGTACTTCTTTATTGTTCTACTAGGTTGGCAATGATAACTTTGAAGGACTAGAAATTTGCATTATCTCGTTGAATGAGTTGTGTAAGTACGAAACCTAGAACAGGAGTAGAAATGTGTGTACATTAAGTTCCAACAAAGAACCTCAAATTTGTATCAATATAAGGAGAGCCAAGCCAATGTAAAATCTTTAAACTAGTAGTTGCTTTTTAAAAGTAGATTTAATAACCTACATTTTCCCTTATCATATCTATATCCACTTATTTTTTCAGAGTAGATTCGATAATCTACCCTTTTATCATATCACTTTTAAATCCTCCTTTTTTAATTCAGAAACAAGATCCTTACATCTTTTCTCCTCTGCTCAGTTTTTTTCTGACATCACCAAGAACTATTTATACCCAACCACTCTAAACAATGACAAATGTTTATAACCCATTGAATGACCAAAACCCACTCATCCCAATTCTTGGAAATGTGGGATTTGTGTCCTTAAAATCACTCCCTGTGTCTAGGGGTTATGGCATCTTTAGGGGATCCTGAAAAGAAAAATTTGAGTCAGTTGTCAAGTCCTGGGAGGGGTAGCTGTATCACTTGTTGTCCAGTCTCTGTGTAATGGAAAAATGCAGGGCTTGTCTCAAGTCCTGGCTAGAGCAACCTGTGAGGCTGTATCGTCCCAGCTAGCCACCTCAAAACTGTCCTAGACAGTTTGTAGTCCAAAGCCAGTCTTTAGGTGTTGTTTGCCAGCATAGTGGCATTATCTTAGACCTGGTGGAATCACCATTGTGGGAACACATCCTCCTTTTGGAAACTTCAAAGTTTCTGTTAGGCATGGTCTTGGCTCACTGCAGAACTCTTAAACTCTTTAAACGTTATATGGAACAGATCTCAAAGAGGTCAAAGGATCAATATTTGCTATTTACATCCAGAGTGCAAACACTTAATTCCTAGTTAGCTGATAGGAAAACCAAAAACCATATGCAGGAAACTACATAAAGCCTTTCTCTAGATCAGTAAGTATGCTATATGATCATAAATATCAGGACAAAAAGTTCAATATAAGTGTATATTACATAAATTTTGCTTTAAAATTTATACCTTAAGAAAGAAAAGTTTTAAAGAATCAAATTCAACCCCAAATGTCATGAGGTTAGTGACAATAGAATAGTCCCTTAATTTTCGTTTTCTTCTGTCATATATCATATGGCTCTTCTGACATGACACAGAGAATTTGGATTTTACTTTTAAAAGCATGCTCGGGTTTAGAGAAGGAGAGAACCACACTCTTAACTCCAAAGCTGGCTTTAAGTTTAAATTGAACTGAGAATACAAAAAGACCATTAGTATTATATATCTGTAGAGGAAAGCAGAAATAAATACTTGGGAAGAATTATCCTGTTGGAGATGTGATACGCTAATAGGCCAACTTACTCTTATCCTTAGCCTTCCCAAGATGACTCAGATGTCCACATTAATTACACACTGCTTGGCCTATGGCTCAGGCATATTGCTAGCTCGTGCATCTTAACTCAACCCATTTTTCTGATCTTGTTTAGCCAGGTGACTTGGTAGTTTATCTCAGAGAAGCATTCTGTTCTTCTTTCTTCTGCCTTTGATAGCATCTCTGTCTGACCCACCCTCCTTCCCTCATCTATGCTCTGGTTTCCCGCCTACTTCTAAGATGCCTTGCCATAGGCCAAAATTCCTCTATTAACCAATGATAACTCACCGCATAAAGAAAGGCATTCCACATCACTTCCCTTTTTCTGTCTAATCGAAGGGGAAGATTACAATTTCAACCCAGCAAAATTACGTATCACACATCAGCTATCAAGGAAATATCTAGTCTATTTGTATTTAACAAAATTATAGAAACTATTTTAGCATCTACTTTATCCTTGTGAGTACAGAGTTTCACATCTAATATACCTTTTATTATAACTAAAGAAAACTCTACTTATAAATATCGAATCTTTAATTTCATCAAAGACATCACAAGTATATAATATGATCTGAGTAAACAGAAAGTGCATTGTAAGCAACTTCCAAATTCTGGAAATGACAGAGACATTTCCTTATACACATCTGTGACCTACTAGTACTTTCCTTTAAGCAATATATAATGTTGAAGAGGAAACTCAATGTTTCTCCATTTCTTTGACCTCATATTCAAAAACATATGAGTTTCTGCTTATGGCCTTGGCTGTCCTCAGAGGCTGGGAGACTCAAACCATTAGCTTGGGAGGCTGAACTGGTCACTCAGCCCCACTCATTGGCCTCTTAGTATGCAGCAAAGAGTTTTTTCTTGGGGATCTCCTCT
The DNA here is from genome assembly GCA_033318265.1 of Phyllotis vaccarum. NCBI lineage: Eukaryota > Metazoa > Chordata > Mammalia > Rodentia > Cricetidae > Phyllotis > Phyllotis vaccarum. The sequence goes on along the minus strand of JARWLC010000017.1, from coordinate 67,293,943 downwards.
GCAGGGGTGCAGAGGGGCTCGTGCTGAAGTTGGGTAGCCCATGAGGGAGATGAAGTGATGATGTCATTCTAGGGGAGAAAGAAGAGGTCACGTGGGTAGAAAAGTCCTTGTCACAGCCCAAGTGTCCTGTGTATACCACTGTGCATCATCCTTAACCACCCTCTCTAGCATGTCTTCCACTCTCCTCAGAAGTGAGTCTAGGTGGGATATGCCGGTGTTCCACTGGGGTCTGTATGTTGTTACTGTGGAAATGGAGTGGAAGGGTAGGTGATTTGACAGGAGGGGTGGACAGATGGACAGTTTTCATCAATGAGGTCATCTTCTGTGTCACAGCCCACAGGGCCTGCTCTGTGGGTTATTGGAGGGAAGTTTCTGCAATTGAGTGGTTTATACAGAAAGAGGAAGGGTTGAACCTGTTCTCTGCCACCACGGTCATGGAAGAATACAGCTGGGTATAAAATCAAAGTCTGGATGCTGGAAAGACTCTCAGGATATTGAGGGTGCCTTGATGAAAAGACACCCCTTCAGATGACTGGCCGGAATGTCATCATGACAGCCTGCTTGTGTGAACACCCCAGGGATGCTCAGGAGAGACACCACCCCAGCTTCCAAGGTCACTGTGCACATGGCTGCTGCTGAGTTCAGCCTCAGGAGACTCAGATCCAGATATACCTCCATAGACATCTCACAGCTGCCTCAAGAGGCTTTAATTTAGTCATGAGAAGCCTTGGTGACTTCTCCAAGGCCCTGCCTATCTTCAACTAGTCTCACGGGGATGAGACAGTTTTTCATTGACTCTGAATAGGCCTAAGTCAGTACACAGTGTTACATTTTAATAATGTGTTGAATGAAATTATTATTAATTCCACAGTGTGACAGAAACATTGCATTCTCAGAACCAGAGAAAGACAGGATGGCCTGAGTTCTGAGGAGAGGAAATCACAGCCCACATGGTACAAGCCTCTTTTTGCACCTGTTCAAGATCAGGATGTTCCACAGCACAAACCAACAACCATGCTCCCTGATTCCCAGGCAGGAGGCCGGGAAGGTGAGGGAAGATGCAGGATGTGTGGTCATCAGCCTCTACTTTGATATAAATTGACCTCCCTGACTAGAGATTCCGGCCCCTGGAGGTCTGTTACCTGAGGACTAACAATGTCTCAGCAGGTACCTGTGGGAAACCCTGAGAGGGACAGCACAATTTTCTAGAGTCAGTTTTCTTCTTGCACTTTTTGGATTTCCAGAATGAAAGGTGGGTCATTGGGTGAGGCTGCAAATGCCTTATCCACTGAGCTATCAGACTGCTCTCCACATTTCTTTTATCAATTAATATGTAATTTTGAAATATTTCATGTAAAATGAATTTAGAAAATGTTCTAACCCTGATTTGTCTCCTTATTTTTTTTACACCGTGCTCTTTCATTGGCCTGGAACTTAGCGATTAGGGCTCAACGATCTGTATAGACAATTCCACAGTTCTGGCTGTGTCTTGCAAGTCGAGGGTGAGTGATGTGGGAATGCGTTCATGTATGCTGTGAATCTCAATCTTTAAATAAAGGAGCTGTTTTGGGCCATGGCAGGCACCATAGAAGAAGTAGGAGGAGAAATCAGAGCATAGGTAGGAGGAGCAGGGCAGAGTCAGGCACATCTAGCCAGCTGCCCAAGAAGAAACATGTAAGGAACACAGGTGAGCCACGGCCACGTGGCCGACAGATTAATAGAAATGGGTTGATTTAAGATATAAGAGCTAGCTAGCAATGTGCCTGAGCCATAGGCCAAACAGCATGAAGTTAATAGAAGCATCTGAGTCATTTTTGGGGGCTTGGGTGGCTGGGCGGCTAAGCGGGTTTGAGCTACAGGTCTCTGGGTCTTGGCGCCTGGGACCCGAGAACCCTCCTACTACAGGTGAGATTACAAGTTTCTGTCACTGCCGTAGCTTATAAGGTGGGTGCTCCCAATCAAACTCAGGTCCTCCGGCCTGTGTGTAAGGCTTTTCTGATGGAATTATCTCTCTAGCTCCCTTGCATGCCTCTCCTAAAAGATTCCTCCAAACAGCTTGTCTTAATCAAAGTTCTATTGCTGTTAAGAGACACAGTGACCATAGCAACTCTTATAAAGGAAAACATTTAATTGAGGCTGGCTTAAACTTTCAAAGCTTTAATTGATTACCATCATGGTAGGAGGCTTGTGGTTCACAGGCAGACATGGAGCTAGAGAGGCAGCTGAGCCTTCTACATCCAGATTGGCAGGCATCAGAAAGAGAGATGGAGACAGTTGTTCTGGTTTGAGCATTTGAAATGCCAAAGTCCATCCCTAGTGGCCACTGACTTCCATAAGGCCATTCAGTCCATTCCTTTTAGGTGCCATCCCATCATGAGAAAATGAATAAATCCTTGAGTGTATGGGGGCCCTTTTAATTGAAACTATTCAAAGGCCTGTACCTACTCCTTGGGGTGACAGCCCTCACATGGCTGGGTTTCTGCTTTAGTCTGCTGGCCTGCATTAGAACAAACAGTGTCAGTGTAGCCGCCATGCTGATCCTAGAACTTCCTCTCACTGTCCTTTGTGTTCAGATGACATTAGGGACCCAGGGCAGCAAATAGATCCTCAGCAGCCATTCAGGGACAGGTCTCAGAGTCGTAAGGACCTGAGGCCAGTCCTAAGCTGTCCTCTGCACAGCACAGCCAATCCGAACAGCCCTGCTGGTCCTATGCCTCTTGTCCACTTCCTGTCTCTCCTTACTTCCTACCCTTGGCCTTGAACTCATGTCTCTTCCCTGCTCTGCACTCCCCATGCCTCCCTTTTGTCTCCCTGCAACTGGCTGTCTAGGTTCCCTCTGAGTGCAGGCTGCTGACACCCTGCAGGTTCAGCCTCAGGTTCGAATCCCAGTCAGAAGTCTGCTGCCTCCCAGGACACTGCTCTCCACCTCTCAGCTGCTCTCCTTACCTGTTGGAAGGCTGAGCCCTTTTGAAAATCAGGGCTACATCTGGTCCCCCCTATGGGGGGGACTTAGAGTCAAGGACCAGCAGGTGGCAGCAGTGAGGCTGAGCACAAGGGGCAGCTGGGATCCTGTAGACCCACCAGAGCCTGTTGTGGAAAATAATGCTGAGGGCCAACAGCTGACATATGGTAGCTTCATAAGGCCCAGCCCCTCCAATGGTGACTTAGAAATCAGTGACCTTTTACCCACAGACCCCAGAGTAGGGCAAACAAAGCCTGGCCATGAGTACTCATTACCAGGAGGGCAAACTCTCTGACCTCACTGAGGCTAAAAATGTGGTTCATCTTTAGAGAGCTTACATGCCTGGCATGCACTGAACCCTAGGATCTCTCTCCAACAGGAGACAAAGGGGCATGATGGGGTACACCTGTCACCCAAGCACTTGGGAGCAGCAGAGAACAGGATGTGTAAGAGTCAAGGTCATCCTTGGCTTAAGAACTAGTTCAAAGCCCAGCTGGGGCTACATGAGACATTTCCACCCCCACCCTTCAAAAAAGTCCAATTAGAGGAGTATAATCGCCTTGTCCCACATCCTAACTGAATATATACCTGGGGACAGCTCATCCTTAAGATTCTGTGCCTTAGAATGCCCAAAGGGACAATGATTATAGAAATGTGTCTGTGCACAGCTGGGAGGGAGGCTACGGGCGTTAGTGCCTGGATCATGTCCAGGTATCAGTGGACCATGGGGATGGTGAGGAAGGCAGAGAGATCAGGTATGACAGAGGGCGGATTGCTTAGCTACCTGCAGGAATGCATGGAGAAGGCAGTCAATGCCAGCAATCTAAGGAAATGAGAAATCACCTCTGCACATGTCACTCAGGAAGAACAGTGCCACTTCCTCTGATACAATCATGTATTCCAGGGAGCTGATAGAACCTTGTCATGGGGAAGGGTGGGTTGACCCTTCTATCAGATCTGCGCTGAGGCCACCACAGCCTCTGCCCAACCTCTCCCTCCCCCACCCTAGTCACTGTCTAAGTGTATCCACTCTCAAGATGTCCTAGGCAGTGATTGACACATTGCTGCTCTGAGCCAGCTTTGCCCGCCATTCTAGGTGTTGGACCTGGATGTGTTTCCCCATCATGTCCTTCCTCATTGAGTCTAAAGTGAGCAGACACTGACTACTTCTCTACCTGAGGCTATTAGACAGATGAAGACACAGACAACCAGACTGATGGGACAGATAAGGAGAAACAGAGTGAGTAGAGGGCAGGATGGGAGGAAATCTGGAGGGGAGGAAACAGTGATTAGAGGCTGCCTAGGAAGTGGGCAAGACTGGATAAGGCAGAAGGTCAAGGTGAAGAGAGATCCCTGCCCAGTATGCAGAGCTCAAGGCTATACCTTCCTGTCAATAATGGAGGCTGGGCTCAGGGACAAGGCCATCCTGTCAGTGACCACAGGGTGGATCTTCTGCAACATGGGAAAGAAGAACCGAGAATGATAAAGGAAGTTGCTGGTCACAGGGAGGTGGAGATGGGGAGGTCCTGCCCTAACTCAGTCGTCCCCATGAGAAGGACTTCTGAGTACCCCAGGGTCTCTCCACGGGGCCTCCTCTCTTCCCTCATGGCTCTACAGGTCTCATTTCCTGGAGGAAATTGGCACAGGGCTTGGGCCATTCTGCTGCTGCTGTCAGCAGGACACATGCAAGATGGTGAGTGGTGGGGACCTCACTGCTGGGGACTTAGCCACAGCAGGGGCAGTGGGGCTTGGAAGACTGGACTGTCCTGTGGACAGGCTGTCACTTTCCCAAGAAAGAGCTTCATCCCTCAGAGATGGCTCAATCCAAACTTCAGTCCCAAGAGCCTTAGGGGCAGTTTAGCCCTGTGTGCCCAACCCACCTGCGGGTGAAGACTCAGGAAGCTCTGGGTCGTCCTTTTCATCCTTCCCAGGGAAATCAGCTGGAGAAAGGCCCTTTGGGGTCAAGCAGCCAGCACACCTCTCTGGTGTCCAGGGCGGCTCCATCGACATCCCCTTCTCCTTCTACTTCCCCTGGGAGTTGGCAAAGGATCCGCAGATGAAGATTTTCTGGAGATGGAAGAACTTCTTTGCAGAATTTATCTACAACTCTTCCACGGGTTTCACACATGAGCACTTCAAGAACAGGCTCATCCTGAACTGGACACAGCCTCAGACATCCGGGGTCCTCAGAATCCTGAACCTGACAGAGAAGGACCAGACCACATACTTTTGCCGAGTTAGTCTGAAGACCACAACACGTACGGAGAACTGGCAGTCGATTGAAGGGACCCAACTCAGCATCACTCGTGGTGAGCACATCCCAATCAGGCCCTGGTGGCCTTGGCTTCTCTATACCATAGATGTCATTAGAGATCCTTGTCTGGTCCTCCTCACAGATTCCTCTCCTGTGTTCTGACCCTCCCCAGACCTCTGACAACTTCACTTTTCCTCTGCCCAATAACTATCCACAATCCTTAGCTTCTTTCTCCTTCTGAGCTGGTCCTCACTGTGCCCTCAGGTCCCAGCCCCCTGCCAGGCCTCAGCTCTTCACACACAGTCCAGCTTTCAGCTTCTTTCTCCAAACTGCACTAAGGCCCCGCCCACCCTCATCTGCATAAGTCCCTGTGTGTCTGTCCTCTCCAGGATGGAGCCCTTGGTCTCTGTTAGATCCAGGCTTCTCACCACATCTCACCTGCCACAGGTTCCTCTGGGCCCCCGGACCTCACCAGGCTCTCTAAGACACACACCCCTCTTCCTGCCTCAGTTTCCCCCCTCATTCTCTCTTCTCCCTCCTCCCTCACCAACCCCATCTTTCCCAGATAGCCCTCATTCCTCACCATGATTCTCTGGTCACTTCAACTCCTCCCTAAGAGCTGTAACTGCAGCTTCCACACAGGGTGCACACAGGCCCGGCCTAGTCACTGTGTGGGCGTTACCCCAACCACCAGTCACCACTGCTGGGCACCCTCATAGTCATTATACAGAGAGAGACGTGGAGACCAGCAGAATTCACACCTGCCCAAGGTCATGCTGGTGACAAACAGGCCTTGAAAGGGACCCTTTACCTCCAAGTGTCTCTTAGGCAGTAGACACATGGCCTCTACTCCAGGTCACTGTATTGTTTGCCTTTCTTCTGTCTGGATTGTGTGGAGCATAGAAATATGGTGTGAGCGTGTGTGTGTGTGTGTGTGTGTGTGTGTGTGTGTGTGTGTGTGTGTGTGTGTGTGTCTGTGTGTGTGCATGTGGGTGTGTGCATGTGTGTGTGCTTGTGTGAGTGTGTATATTTTTGTGTGTGTGCATGTGAGTGTGTATGTTTATGTCTGTGTATGTGAGTGTATGTGTGTTTGTGTTTATGTCTGTGTATGTGTTTGTGTGTGTATTTATATGTGTGTGTGTATACTTCATTTCTGTGCTTGTTAAAGCCTCCTGAAGTAAAACCACCTTATTCCAATGAGGCAGGGTCTCTCATTGAAGCTCCCTGTTTTGAACTAGGCTGAAGTGATATGAAGTCCCATTGATCTGCTGGTCTCCATCTCCCAGTGTTTCAGTCACAGGTGCTCACAGGGCCTGTCTTACTTATAAGGTGTGTGACATCTGAGGAAGGAACACCTAAGGTTAACCTCTGACCCTGACACACACAGACACACAGAAACAGACAGACAGACACACTCACACACATGCACCACGATGTGTGTACAAAAATATAATAAAAATACTTTTTAGAAAATAGAATATGAAAGTAACAGCCCGATATAATCAGTTCTCCTTAATTCCATCACCAATTCTCAGCAGTGCCTTGATAAATGGGTTTGTCCCTCCCAGCTTGGACCCGCCCACCTCCCCCTCCAAACCACTGACCCATCTTAGTTCCTGTGCTGGTTGAGGGTAAACTCCACAGCAGAACTGGCCAGACAGCCTTAGGTCTGCACTTCCTGTGCTCCTGAGGTTTCCATAGTGACCTCCTGTTCTCCAGTCTCCTTCCTCTTCCTCTCCCTAATTTCTCCAGGCCTGTGCGATGACCTGTCACGTGTTTGGGAGAACAGTACTTTAAGGCAGCCATGCCTGTCTCTGCTCAGTCAGACACACCAGGCTTTTCTTCTTTTAGCGGGACTTCAGATGGTCCCCAAGGCCACATGCAAGGCAGACAACAGCTCTGACACTGAGTCACATCTCACCTCCACTGTGAGTTCATCCATCAGTATCTTAAGAATTCATCCATTAATTGAGTATTCATGCCCATTGTTTAAATATATTAACATTAATTATTAATAGACATATTTTCTTTCTTTTAGTTTAAGACAAGGTCTCATGTTGTCCATGAGGACCTCAAACTTCCTAAATAGCTGATAATGACCTTGACTGAACTCCTGACCCTCCTGCCTCGGCTTCCTAAGTGCTGAGATCACAAGGCAAATGTGTGTCCTCACTCGTGTGTGCAGTGTTTGAGATGGGACTCGGGGCCTCCTGCATGCTAGGCAAGCACTCTATCAACTGAGCTACATCCATAGAATTCATAAGAAATGTTTTATTCAACCAAAATATACTCGCTTAGTGCAAAGATACCACAGCTGGACAAATATTGAAGCTAGCATTGAGAAGAACCTGTGGTTGGCTTATTAATTTGATTTACATAGTTTTATTTTTATAGCCAAATTCAATAGTACTCGCCTTTACAATGTTTCTCTTTAATATCTAAGCAGAAGGCCTTTGGGGATCTCTTTCTCTCTTAGTCTCTCTCTTTTCTTCTCTCTCTCTCAATGAAAACAGATTCTTCCTTCAAAGAATACACCTGAACCACAGTTGCTCTCCCATCCCCCCACGTCACCCTCAGATCCACCCCCCTCCATTTCCTGTGTAGAAGGACCAGGCCTCCATGAGACAACAGGTAAACAGGATGAAAGACGATGGAATAGGACAAGGCAAAAGCCTCCGATCCGGATAGACTGGCCAAGGCACCCTATGGAAGAAGAGTCTCATGAGCAGGCAAAAGAGTCAGAGACACACACCCTCCCTCAGTTAGGAGTCCCAGAAAACCACCAAGCTAACAGCCCAGAGTATAGACAGAGAACCTGGTACAAAGCCAGATCTGCTTTTTAAATTCTCTTATAGGATAACATTTATTTCTGGTCTGTCTGTCCCCTCTGTTCCACCGTGGCTTCATTTTAATTGTAATTATTATTATTATGATTGTGTGTACACAGGCATGTGGGTGTTTCAATGCACATGTGTTGGGCAGTGGTCTTTTGGGAGTTCTTCCTTCCAACTTGCTTTGGGGAAGGGTCTCCCTCTTTTGTGGAGTCCAAGATGGCTGCCCAGGGAGCTTCCCTGGGATTCTCCCATCTCTGCCTCCTACATCACCAAAGGAGTACTCGGGTTGCAGATGCTCATTGTCTATGACTTTTTACTATTCTGAGGGATCAAATGCCATGGCAGGTGCTTTTAACTTTTCAGTCTGGTTCTTTATTTTTGTTGACTTTTCAATTTGTGTGTATGTGCATGTCAGTGTGTTTATGCTGAACGTGTCTGTGTGGAGAGGTACATATGGAAACAAGGTAACGACCTTGGAGAACATTCCAGAACACTCTATGCCCTTCCCTCCCTCCCTACCTCCCTCCTTCCTCCCTTCCCTCCTTCCTTCCTTTCTTTTTTACTTCACTCTGTTTTCAGTTTGTGTGTGTGTGTCTGTTTGAGATTCTCTGACCTGAACTCACCATTAGGCTGTGCCAGTTGACAGAGAACCCCAGGGATCTGCTTTGCTTCCCTCTCAGTGCTGTATTACAAGCACATAGCAAAGGGCACAAGTCCCTGAAGATGTGACTCAGGTCTTTGTGTTGCAAAGGTTTCCTAGTTCAAGTTTCTCTTGCTGTGGAAAACAACCTATAAATTTTTAAATAATAAAAACCCACTATGACCAGAGAACCTGAGAAGGCAATGGTTCATCTGGTTGGCACATCCCCTCGACCACATTCCATGGTCAAGGGAATTCAGGACAGGGTCTGAAGCAGAAGCCATGGACGAATGTTTACAGGCTTGCTTCTCATAGCAAGGAAAGAGGCAGGAAGAGTTGGCAGTCGATGAACTGGACTCGACTCATCATGCATGGTAAGCCAACCTGGCTTTGATGCCTCTGGCTCTCTTATCCTCCAGATATCCCATCAGGCTCCATGACTCTGAGCTTGGATTCATAACTCGTGTCCCTTGATTCTGCCTACATCTCTGCCAACAGCATCTCTACCTTGTAGTTGTGAGAAGCCTTTGCCTCCTGAACTTGTCTATCATTCTCTACTCTGAGGGAACTCCACTCCACACTGGACTTCATCGCAGGCCATCCACCCATGTTTACTCCGTTTTTATTTAAAATCTCATACTGTGGTCCTTCCCAAGCTGCCTTGCCTTGAATAAGCTCTTTCAGGATGTACCTGACTCACTTGGTCCTTTGGTAGGGATCAAATTTGTCCCAGTAAAGAGCATCTCCACACAGCTCCAGCCTAAGCCCAGAACAAGCGGTAGGTGCCCAGTGGATGTTCTTGGGTCCTACAATCTGATTGTAAACTGCCACCTGTCACCAAATTCCCCCACTACCCCTCCTAGGTCCCCAGGACACACCCCTCACCTCTTTATACACACTCCAGTGTCTCTTCCCAGTTTCTCTCCTTCCTTACCCTCACCTTTCCCACAGGAGCCCCCACAATTTTCAAAATAATGTTTTCAATTTCATGATGTGACTGCTCATTTTCAGACACAGAGGCTCCTCTGAAGCAGAAGGAACAGCAGGCCCGTGCACAGGGAGCATGGAAGCCTGGCCTAGGCACTGTGTGGTTCTGCACATGGCCATACTGGAGCTGAGGGAATCTATGTGCTTGGTTATGGATGACAACTTTATTTGTGGCTATTCATTGTTTATTTATATTTGTTTTTTTAACACAGGGTATCACCACTTATCCCTGGCTATCCCAACACTTACTATGTAGACCAGGCTAGCCTTGAACTCACAGACACCCTGCCTGCCTATGGCTCCCAAGTACTGAGACAGTCGTGTGCAAACATGCTCAGCTGTGGATCTCGACTGTATTAGTCACCCTGTGAGAGGACACCTCAGCACAGATCTCTGCCGTCCCAAGGTTGCCCTGCTGACCTGACGTCATGTCCAAGAGCCGCTGCTGGGCTCAGGGAAGGAAGAGGAAGGAGCTGGTTTCGGGTCTAGAGCAGTGGCCCTCAGCCTCCCTAGTGCAGCAAACTTTGATCCAGTTCCTCATGTGTGGTGATCCCCAACCACACAATTATTTTGTTGTTATTTCATAACTGTAATTTTTATACTCAGATTCACAGACCTGCTACCCTAGGGCCCTAAACCACTTGCCACTGCTTAGGATCCCCCCAAAAATGACTCAGACACTTATATTAACTTCCTGCTGTTTGGCCTATGGCTCAGGCACTTTGCTAGCTAGCTCTTTTATCTTAGTTCAACCCATTTTCATTCATCTGTTTGCCATGCGGCCTGTGGCTCACCTGTGTTCCTTACATGTTTCTTCTTTGGCAGCTGGCTCGATCTGTTTGACTCCACCCTGCTCCTCCTACCTATGCTCTGATTTCTCCTACTTTTTCTATGGTGCCTGTCATGGGCCAAAACAGCTCCTTTATTTCAAGATTGATATTCACAGCATAAAGAAAGATATTCCCACATCAAGTTAGGAACTACAGGTTTAGGGCTCCAAACTGAAAAGTGTTGTGGAAATTAACCGTAGTGGTGTTTGTCCAGAGACTGAATTGGCCCTGTCCTGTAGCCAACTGCACACGTACAGCTAAAATTATATTTTATGGTATACATTTTTAGGTGTTCAGTGTGTGTGACCATGTGGGCCTGTTAATTCAGTTGTGTATGTGTGTGAATGTGTGAGTGTGCACATTTGTTCCTGTGTCTGTGAAGGCAGCAAGAGAACTCCAGGGGACATCCGCCTCAGTTTTTGAGACAGGGTCTCTCACTGGCTTCAAGATAGCCAGGTAGGCTGGCTTGTATGAGCAGTGAGCCCCAGGGACATGCCTGTCTCCACCTCCTCAGTACTGGGATTACAAGTCACTCAGCTCTGTTCAGTGTGGAACTAAATGTATAGCCAGGGCTGGCTTTAGTGTGCATTTGAGCTTGCTGACCTGGGTTCTCAGCCTTCAGCATGGGTTCCCATCTTTGAGAACGTCTAACAGCTGCTCCCCATCCCACACCCCATAGAGGAGACAGGTGTGACACTCACCCCATCCCTCCCTGATCCAGGGAGAATGCACTCACTCCTCATCTCTCTCCAGCCATCATCAGCACCACCATGCAGAGCCCCTCCATCGTCACCTCTGCAGTCACCTCTGCTGGCCTGGAGGACACAGAGGGTCAGAGGAGCCCTTCACTTGTGAACCTGGGAGCCACGGTCGGGGTGGTGGTGGCCACGGCTGTGCTCATAACCCCCGTCTATGTACTGATGATCTTTCTCTGGTGGAATAGAAGGTAAGTGTTGCTGGTGTTTGTTTTTTATCTTTAGAGGGACTTGCCAACAGGTCCCAAATGAATCACATATGAAAGCTTATTCTTAATTATAAATGCTCGGCCTTAGCTTGTCTTGTACCTTCCCAGCTTTTCTTAAATTATCTCATCTACCTTCTGGCTCTGGGCTTTTGCCGTCTATATTTCTGTTTGCCTTTTCTTTCGTTCTTACTCTGTGTCTGGCTGCATAGCTGGGAGGCTGTGTGGCTGCATAGCTTGGTGGCTGTGTGGCTGCATAGCAGGGTGGCTGTGTGTTTGGGTGGCAGGGTGGCTGGTGGCTGTGTGGCTGTGTGGCTGCCCCTAGCATCCTTCTCTCCTGTTCTCTTACTCTTTCCTCCCTTCCTCCCAGATTTCTCCTTCTCCATTCTCTCTGGCTTCCAGCCCTGCATGTCCTTTCTCCTGTCTCTCAATTGGCCATTAAATCCTTTATTAGAGACGCAAAGTAACTCAGCTTCACAGAGTTAAACAAATGAGACATAAACAAATGGAACCCACCTTAAAATAATATTCTACAATAAAGTGGTCCAGGACCAGCTCTCTCCTGAGCTTCCCCTCTGCGTATTCTTAGCTGTGGGAGACATAGAAGGATGCACTTCTACAGGGCAGAGTCCAGAGTACACAAGGAGGCTGGACCCAACGAGGACTGAATCTTTGCCTCCTTCCTAGAGCCCAAGCTGGAAATGAGAGGGTCAAGCACAGATGCCCACAGAGCCAGCTCCTGAGGAATTCAAGGGGCGTGTGGGGGTAACTGCTCATATATAAAGAGCTGTGGCTTCTCAACATGGCCTGAGGTAGACCAGAATTCAGGGACAACATCTCATATGATGAGAAATCTTGAAAAAGACAACTGTTTGTGTTAGGGTGTGGTATTAAAACAGAAATTAAGAACATGGTGAGTAATACAAGCATAAGTAAAAAGAGCATGCTTGGGAAGAAATCACACTGGAAAAGGCAAAAACCTGTTCCCTAAAATAAATTTTAAGAATTATTGCAGAGAGAAATTAGAGAAAGCAGGAGACAGCTCTGTGGGTAAAGTCTGGCCTCACAAACCCAAGGTCATGGGTTCCACCTCTGCAGCCACTTAAAGGTTAGCTGTGTTGTCAGACAGCAAGAGAGGCAGAAACGTTAGGATCCACGAGGCTCACTAATGCCAGGCTTTCCAGTCAGTGATCCCCAAGCCACTGAAAGAGGTGTCCCCTAAACTATAGTGGACAGCTCCTGCAGGACCATACCCAAGGTTGTCCTCTACCATCTACATCTGTGCACACATATGCAAACTTACACATTCTTATTATACCTACAGCTACAAAATAAATGTCTAAAAACTAGGAAAATACTAAAATATGTGAGGACATTTTCATAAGGAACATTTCTATGCAGTAAGTTCTTAGCAAGGCAAACAACTAAAATTCAAAGCAATCCCTATGCAAATCTTAATTGCATGCTTGTAAAGGTAAATGACCTGTCTCATAGAATTCAAAAGGATTCTAAGAAACAAACACAGGGACACTGTAATCCCAGCACTGGGAAGTATAGAGCGAGCTATCAAGAGTACAAGGCTGTCTGCAGTCACATAGAAGTTGAAGTGAACCTGGGTTTGCTGAGACGTTGCACACACAGGATACAAGAGCCCAGTGTGTCCTGGGTTCAGAGCAGATTTAAAGCCATGGTGACTAGAAGACCACAGGATAGGCACGCAGATGAGGAGATAGTGGAGTGTAATGGAAAGGGCTGGAATAAAGCGTGAAGATGTAGCCCTGGTTTTCAGAAGGGCTCAGCCTTCCAACAGGTAAGGAGAGCAGCTGAGAGGTGGAGAGCAGTGTTCTGGGAGGCAGCAGACTTCTGACTGGGATTGAACCTGAGGCTGAACCTGCAGGGTGTCAGCAGCCTGCACTCAGAGGGAAGCTAGAGAGCCAGTTGCAGGGAGACAAAAGGGAGGCATGGGGAGTGCAGAGCAGGGAAGAGACATGAGTTCAAGTCCAGGGGTAGGAAGTAAGGAGAGACAGGAAATGCACAAGAGGCACTGGACCAGCAGGGCTGTTCTGATTGGCTGTGCTGTGCAGAGGGCAGCTGAGCACTGGCCTCAGGTCCTTTGGACTCTCAGACCTGTCCCTGAATGGCTGCTGTAGAGCTGTTTGCTGCCCTGGGTCCCTAATGTCTGAACACAGAGGACAGTGAGAGGCAGATGGAGGATCAGCATGGCGGCCACATTGACACTGCTTCTTCTCCTGCAGGCCAGCAGACTAAAGCGGAAACCCAGCCATGTGAGGGCTGTCACCCCAAGGAGCAGGTGAGGGTCTGCTTGGTGAAGTTTGCTATGAGAGGCATGCAAGGGAGTTAGAGAGATGATTCCTTCAGAAAAGCCTTTCCCAAAGGCTGGAGGACACAGGTTTAATGTGGAAAACATAATGTATAAGCAAGGGATGTGACCTCTGGAGCCTCAACTGGACAAGTGAGAGACGGGCAGAGTCATGGGGCTGGCTGACTGTCCAGCTACTTAGCGAAACTGGTGAGTTCCAACCCAGTGGAGAAGCTATGTCATAAAAAATAACAATGTGGATTCCCCATTAAATAAATCATGCTAATAGCATTTTGCTGATTTATTTTTAAGTGAGATATTTTTAAATTACTTAGTAATGAACAAAAAAATAGCGTGGGCCAGCAAGAAAGTTCTGTGGATAAAGGTGCCTGTTGATTATTCCAATAACCTGGGTTCCATTCCTGGGACCCAAATGGTAAGAGCAGAAAACTAACTCTGAAAAATTGTCCTGTCCCTCTCAAGGTGCCCCAGGCACCGGCTGAGACACTGTCTCTTAGTCCCCAGGTAATAGACCTCCAGAGGCAAGGATCTCTCTCCAGGGAGGTCACTTTACACCAAGCAGGGCTTGATGACCACACATCCTGCATCTTCCCTCACCTTCCCTGCCTCCTGCCCGGGAATCAGAAGTATGGCTGCATACTTGTACTGTGAAACATCCCATCCTTGGACTCGTGCAAGAAGAGAATCCCGTTTCTGCCATGTGGGGTCTGGTTTTCTAACTTGGAACTCAGTCATCTTGTCAGTGCCTGGTCCTGAGAGCCCTTCTGTGCTGTTTCCTGTCTGTCCATGGAGTTAATAACCATTTGTAATAAATAGATCTTAGTCCTAGAAATTCACCCCAGTGTCTCTCTTGATACACCCTCCCCATGTGAGTCCTCTTAGAGAGTATCAGATTGTGTCCAGAGCAGAGACGGGGGAAGACAGGGACCAGGGTCCACACTGAGAACCACTGCATGAGAACCCTGGTTCCTCCTTTACCCCCTGGACACTGACATTTCAGCCATATGCTGAACCGTGTTCCACCTCAGGTGACAGACCATGGCTGGCTCAGTTCCCGTGTTGGACTTCCTTTTCTCACACGTTCATCTACATGCACTGGCTCTCATATATCCTGACATGTTGATAATCTGACCTTTGGAGTCTCAACTGGACAAGACATCATTCCCAAGTCGGGTCTGTCTTAGCATTTGAAAGTAAATGGATCAGCCTCTGCTGAAGTGCCTGCTGGTATATAAGTATAGCATCCAGACTGACCCAAGAAGAGTGAAACCAGGCTGCTTTTATAGCCAGAAAACGTATATGAGCATGGCAGATTGAGATCCATCAATCACAGTCCTGCATGGATGCGGCTCTGTTTTCGCCAATTACAAGCCTTGAATGTATATCAACCATTAGCCGTTGCTGAGTCACTGGGAAAACTGTTCCCAACCTCATGGGGTGAGCTGAAGTTGGAGGGATGATGGAGATGTCACCAAGATTTCTCATAGCTAAAGTAAAGTCTCTTTGGGTGTGAAGGCATATACTTATAGACAGAAAACTATATTTCAGGAAAACACCATTTAATGCCTGAGGGTAGGGCCTAGGTCTAAGAATCTGGGAACAATCTCAGGCATGGTTCTGACAGGCAATAGATTCAAAATGTAGTTTTGAACTGAGAGTCCAGCCAGTAGCTTGAAGGCTTGGGTTTGCACTGAAAGTTTACCCAATAGTTACTGCCCCCCATAGCCCTTTACCCAATCCTGAAATGCCAAGACATTTAGCACCCAGCTTATATATGCTTTTCTTAAAAAGAAACTCCCTCACCTCTGAGCTAGTGGCTGAATTTCTCCCCTGCACTGGAACAGAGGGTTTGGGGCCGAGTTTGTTTGAACCTGTCCAAAAAAATAAACTGACTCTCATGTGTCTGCATCAAATCCAGATCCCTCCTGGTCTTTGGGGGTCCCTCGACATGGGTACAACAGGGAAGCTGTGAGATATCTGCAGAGGCATAACTGGACCCAAGCCTCCTGAGGCTGAACACAGCAGCAGCCATGGTCACAGGGATCTTGGCAGCTGGGGTGGTGTCTCCTCTGGGCATCCCTGTGTTAATCCCAAAGACTGGAGGACAAAGGCTCCCAACCCCAAAATATCATGGTCAAATTAATTAAAGGAAGAAACTGATTCAAGTAAACTTTTCATTCATGATGAAAGCTGCCTCCTCCTATGGGAAGGTTCATGATGTCATCACTGGGTATGAGGAGACAGCTCAGGTAGGTGGCTTCTAAATGAAGGATTTGGTGGGCAATATAGACTGTGTTACATGAGTAGGACATAACAAGTTAGCCCCTTATGAAACAAAGACATGTTTGAAGGGTGGGCATGGGAAGTAGTCATGGTTGTCAGGTAACCTTTTGGAATAAAGACAGGATCACAAAATGGTTATAAAAATTTTTGGAACACATACATAATTGCCATTCCTGAAACATGCAGTATAGAACCACTTAGAGTTAAGGCCGAGTACCCCCAAATCCTTGAGAAACAGGAGTTTAATCAGAAATAGGAATAAACCTGGTTTGTCTTTACTATAAGAAGGCATTCAAGCCTAAGATGCAGGCAGACTGGTTCTTAACCTTGAGGTGTTCACCCAAGCACTGTCATGATGGTGGTCTGGCCGATCTTCTAAAAGAGGGTCCATTCATCAACTATATGTTGGGAGCCGCTGGCCCCAGCCGTCAAGATGGTGCCAATATCCGGTGCTGGCCAACCCGCCTGAGTCAGTAATCAAGGCAAGGGCCTGAGTCAGTAATCAAGGCAAGGGCGCATGCCTTTGCTAATTTTCCGAGACTGGTCTCTCCGCCTCTCCCGTGGCGTCATGTGGGGTGATGAGCTGCAGCCTATAGAGAGGTGACACGTCCAAGGCGGAGGTCTTTGGTCTATATAAGGATTGGGCTTTTCCTACCCCACTGTCTCCATTTTCTGTAAGCTGATGCTCTCCCTCAAGACGCATTAAAGCTTTTCTGCAGAAGGATCCTACGTGTGTCGTGCCTTTTCTTGTGGGCGAGAAGTTGGTGCGGGACAACTATACCCTTCAAGAATCTGGGAAGAGGGAAGGGGCCTCAGGATATGTGACTTCCCAGGTCAGTTTCCATTGTTCCAAAGGAGAAACATCAAGAGGCACGTAAGAAAGACTTAGACAGAATCAAGAATCTCAACAACATTTAGACCAAACTCCCATTGGTGAAGGGAACATACATTATGGTCCAACCGAGACCAAGATTTTCAGTTCTAATGTTTGGGATTTGTGTTCCCGCACCTGGGGCAGCCAGTTTAAAAAAAAAAAAAAAAAAAGGACTGGAAGAAGTTGGGTATGGAGGCATGTAGACAGTAGACATGGAAAGAGCGTGAACTGGAGGCTATCATTAGGACCTATTGAGTTCGAGGTTAGCCTGAGATACATGAGACCCAGCCAGTCTTGAAACCAACCAAAGTACCAAAATTGCACACAGTAAAGAAAGGCACGCAGGCAGGTCATCCATTAGTCTACTTTTAATTAGAGACAGAGAGCTTGAAGATGTCACCAATTTTCTCTTTAGGTCACTTAGATAAAATTTGCAAATATAATAATATTGGTTTGTTTTTAGATGGTGGAGTGTCTCTGTTATATAGATATGGTCATCCTGGAAATTTTCATTTTCTCGGGATAGACTGTAACTCAAAGAAATCCACCTGCCTCTGCCTCCAGAGTTCTGGGATAAAGTCATGCACCATTAAATACTGTCTGTTAATTGTGTGTTGGGTTTTTAAGCAATATATATGATGTTGAAGAGGGGACTTGGCGTTTCTTAGTTTCTGTGACCTCCAACTTGATGATTCCTGTGTTTATGTCTCTGACCTTGGGAAACAGTGAGAGTTGGGACACTCATCCAGAGGAGTAGGAGACTGAACTGGTCACCGAGCCCCACTCACTGGGCCTTTAGGTACAGCATATACTCAGAGTTCAGTGAGTATTCAAGCTAAGATTGGGAAGAACATGAGGGAGATGAAGGTGATGATGTCATCCTAGGAGAAAAAAAAGAGGTCAGAGTTTGGCAGGGCTTCTGCGATATTCTAAAGCCTCAGCTGAAGTCTGACTGTCCTGTGTACACAACAGTGCGGCATCCTTCACCATACTGTCTAGCATCTCCTCCACTCTCCTCAGCACCCAGTCTGCAGGCTACTCTGGGGTTCTTTCTAGGGTAATTTATTTGTCACTGGCCAAAATAATTCAAAAGTAGGAGGGTAGATGGTATGACAGGAGGGGTGAGCAAATGGACAGTTTTCATCAGTGAGGACATCTGCTGGGTCAGGGACCTGCCCTGTGGGTTATTTGAGGGAATGTTCTGGAACTGGATGGTTCAGGTAAAAACAGGAAGGGCTGAGCCTGTTCTGTGCCATTACCGTCACATGAAAACACAGCTGGGTATAAAATCAGAGTCTGGATGCTGGGGACACATCAGGATCTGCAGCTGAAGAGACACACGGACTGTGCGGAGGGGCCATGTTTCCTTGAGATGTGGACTAGGTAGACATCTGGTAGCAGACACACAACAAAAGGCTCCTTTTGTGATTTTTATGTGTCTCTATGCAGGTGCATGTATGTGCAGGTGTGTGCTCATGCATGTGGAGGCCAGAGGACAGTTTAGGAATTACTACCCCGACACAATCCACCTTCAGTTATGGGGTTATTGTTGGTTATTGTTGGTTGGTTTTAGTTGGTTTGCTTGCTTTTGTGTATTGATACAAGACCTCACTATATAGTTATTGCTGGCCTGGAAATGTATATGTAGACCAAGCTAAACTCAATCTAACAGAGAATTATTAGCCTCTTTCTCTGCTTCCATAAATCTAAAACTAAAGGGAAGCCCATCATGACTAGCCCACCAAGGGGTTAAATACTTAGAATTACACTTACTTGTTTGTTCTGTGGGGACAGGACACACTTGTGTTATAGTCTGAGCAGCAGCCAGGTTCTAGCACTGCAGTCTGACACTCCTCATGGGCATATTCGTATATAAAGAAGCCCCATGAGTGCACACCACAGCCCAGGCTGCTATTCCACAGAAAGTGATCATGGTCTGTGAAAGCATCAGGACTGCAGGCTTCAGTCACCGCTATTGGGGAACATAGGTTGGCGTTCAGGAGACTGATTACAGCATCCTGAACAGAAATCATCCCACAGCAGGGTCCCTGTGGGGATTCAGCAGAGTCCAGGATTTGAAACTAGAACAGAATTAATGATTTGAGATTTGGGACCAGCAGGTGGCAGCAGTGAGGCTGGAGACAAGGCACAGATGAGATCCTGAAAGACCAAGAGAGAGTGTTGTGTGCTGAGGACCAACATCTCAGGCCTAGTGAGGTCAGCCCCCCCCTTGAGAGACCTTTGACCCACAAACCTCAGACAGTAGACAAGGCCAGAAGAAGCCTGAAGGTGAGGCTTGGATCCTGCTTCTGCCTCTACATTGGGATTTCTCAGAATCCTGGACCTTTAGAGAAGGACCAGACCACATATTTTCTAAAACTAGGCTGAACACAACAGCAGGCAGGTATGGTTGGCTGTCTATTGATGAGACCCATCTGACCATGACCTTGGTGAGTCATCCTGGCTCTGGTCAATGCTTCTGGATCCTTTGTCCTTTGCTATCGCCTCGGGTTCCCAACTCCCTCTCTCCTTCTTTGTAATCATCTCTCCCACACAAGTCCAAAACTCTTCAGAACAGTGTCCTCATTTTCATAATGTGGCTGCTCTGTCTTCTATCCCTGACTCCCCTCTGAAGCAGAAGTTACACAGGAAGCATCCAGGTACAGTCGACACTGCATGGCTGGTACCCGTGTGATCTTTCCCATGGCCCTGCAGGAGCTGGGACTCTGCTTTGCTGTTGATCACAACGTTGCTTGGACCATTTTACTTAGGATGAGGAGTGAGTAAGTCTGTGTTGGCAGATCATCTCTACTAACTTGCACTTCTTTATTGTTCTACTAGGTTGGCAATGATAACTCTGAAGGACTAGAAATTTGCATTATCTCGTTGAATGAGTTGTGTAAGTATGATACCTAGAACAGGAGTAGAAATGTATGTACATTAAGTTCCAACAAAGAACCTCAAATTTGCTTCAATATAAGAAGAGCCAAGCCAGTGTAAAATCTGTAAACTAGTAGTTGCTTTTTAAAAGTAGATTTAATAATCTACGTTTTACCCTATCATATCTATATCCACTTATGTTTTCAGAGTAGATTCGATAATCTACCCTTTTATCATATCACTTTTAAATCCTCCTTTTTTAATTCAGAAACAAGATCCTTACATCTAATCTCCTTTGCTCAGTTTTTTTCTGACATCACCAAGAACAATTTATAACCAACCACTCTAAACAATGACAAATGTTTATAACCCATTGAATGACCAAAACCCACTCATCCCAATTCTTGGAAATGTGGGATTTGTGCCCTTAAAATCACTCCCTGTGTCTAGGGGTTATGGCATCTTTAGGGGATCCTGAAAAGAAAAATTTGAGTCAGTTGTCAAGTCCTGGGAGGGGTAGCTGTATCACTTGTTGTCCAGTCTCTGTGTAATGGAAAAATGCAGGGCTTGTCTCAAGTCCTGGCTAGAGCAACCTGTGAGGCTGTATCGTCCCAGCTGGCCACCTCAAAACTGTCCTAGACAGTTTGTAGTCCAAAGCCAGTCCTTAGGAGGTGTTTGCCAGCTTAGTGGCATTATCTTAGTCATGGTGGAATCACCATTGTGGGAACACATCCTCCTTTTGGAAACTTCAAAGTTTCTGTTAGGCATGGTCTTGGCTCACTGCAGAACTCTTAAACTCTTTAAACGTTATATGGAACAGATCTCAAAGAGGTCAAAGGATCAACATTTGTTATTTACATCCTGGGTGCAAACACTTAATTCCTAGTTAGCTGATAAGAAAACCATAAACCATATACAGGAAACTAATACAGCCTTTCTCTAGATTAGTAAGTGTGCTATATGACCATAAATATCAGGACAAAAAGTTCAATATAGGTGTATATTACATAAATTTTAGTATAGAATTTATACCTTGAGAAATGTTTTAAAGAATATAAATAAAACCAAAGGATCATGAGGTCAGTGACAATAGAATAATCCCTTAATTTTGGTTTTTCTTCTGTCATATATCAGGTGGCTTTTCTGACCTGATACAGAGAATTTGGATTTTACTTTTAAAAGCATGCTAGGGTTTAGAGAATGAGAGAACCACACGCTTAACTCCAAAGCTGGCTTTAAGTTTAAATTGAACTGAGAATACAGAAAGACCATTAGTATTATATATCTGTAGAGGAAAGCAGAAATAAATACTTGAGAAGAATTATCCTGTTGGAGATGTGGTATGCTAATAGGCCAACTTACTCTTATTCTTAGTCTTCCCAAGATGACTCAGATGTCCACATTAATTACACACTGCTTGGCCTATGGCTCAGGCATATTGCTAGCTCTTGCATCTCAACTCAACCCATTATTCTTATCTTGTTTAGCCAGGTGACTTGGTAGTTTTTCTCAGAGAAGCATTCTGGTCTTCTTTCTTCTGCCTCTGATAGCATCTCTGTCTGACCCACCCTCCTTCCCTCATCTATGCTCTGGTTTCCTGCCTACTTCTAAGATGCCTTGCCATAGGCCAAATCAGTTCCTTTATTAACCAATGATAACTCGCAGCATAAAGAAAGGCATTCCACATCACGTCCCTTTTTCTGAGGAAGATTACAATTTCAACACAGCAAAATTAGGTATCACACATCAGCTATCAAGCAAATATCTAGTCTATTTGTATTTAACAAAATTATAGAAAATATTTTAGCATCTAATTTATCCTTGTGAGTCCAGAGTTTCACATCTAATATACCTTTTATTATAACTATAGAAAACTCTACTTATAAATATCTAATCTTTAATTTCATCACAGACATCAGAAGTATATAATATAATCTGAGTAAACAGAAAGTGCATTGTAAGCAACTTCCAAATTCTGGAAATGACAGAGACATTTCCTTATACACATTTGTGACCTACTAATAGTTTCCTTTAAGCAATATATAATGTTGAAGAGGAAATTCAAAGTTTCTCCATTTCTGTCACCTCATATTCAACAACATATGAGTTTCTGCTTATGGCCTTGGCCGTCCTCAGAGGCTGGAGACTCAAACCAGAGGCTTGGGAGGCTGAACTGGTCACCCAGCCCTACTCAATGGCCTCTTAGTATGCAGCATAGAGTTTCTTCTTGGGGATCTCCTCTGCAGGGGTGCAGAGGGGCTCATGCTGAAGTTGGGTAGCCCATGAGGGAGATGAAGTGATGATGTCATTCTAGGGGAGAAAGAAGAGGTCACGTGGGGGTGAAAAGTCCTTGTCACAGCCCAAGTGTCCTGTGTACACCACTGTCCATCATCCTTAACCACCCTCTCTAGCATGTCGTCCACTCTCCTCAGAAGTGAGTCTGGGTGGGATATGCCGGTGTTCCACTGGGGTCTGTATGTTGTTACTGTGGAAATGGAGTGGAAGGGTTGGTGATTTGACAGGAGGGGTGGACAGATGGACAGTTTTCATCAATGAGGTCATCTGCTGTGTCACAGTCCACAGGGCCTGCTCTGTGGGTTATTATGGGAAGTTTCTGTAATTGAGTGGTTCATACAGAAAGAGGAAGGGTTGAACCTGTTCTCTGCCACCACGGTCATGGAAGAATACAGCTGGGTATAAAATCAAAGTCTGGATGCTGGAAACACTATCAGGATATTGAGGGTGCCTTGATGAAAAGACACTCCTTCTGATGACTGGCCGGAATGTCATCATGACAGCCTGCTTGTGTGAACACCTCAGGGATGCTCAGGAGAGACACCACCCCAGCTTCCAAGGTCACTGTGCACATGGCTGCTGCTGAATTCAGCCTCAGGAGACTCAGATCCAGATATACCTCCATAGACATCTTGCAGCTGCCTCAAGAGGCTTTACTTTAGCCGTGAGAAGACTTGGTGACTTCTCCAAGACCCAGCCTATCTTCAACTAGTCTCACGGGGATGAGACCGTTTTTTATTGACTCTGGATAGGCCTAAGTCAGTACATAGTGTTACATTTTAATAAATGTGTTGAATGAAATTGTTATTAATTCCACAGAGTGACAGAAACATTGCACTCTCAGAAGCAGAGAAAGACAGGATGGCCTGAGTTCTGAGGAGAGGAAATCACAGCCCACATGGTACAAGCCTCTTTTTGCACCTGTCCAAGGACAGGATGTTCAACAGCAAAAACCAACAACCATGCTCCCTGATTCCCAGGCAGGAGGCCGGGAAGGTGAGGGAAGATGCAGGGTGTGTGGTCCTCAACCTCTACTTAGATATAAATTGACCTCCCTGACTAGAGATCCCAGCCCCTGGAGGTCTGTTACCTGGGGACTAACAATGTCCCAGCAGATACCTGTGGGAGACCCTGAGAGGGACAGCACAATTTTCCACAGTCAGTTTTCTTCTTGCACTTTTTGGATTTCCAGAATGAAAGGCAGATCATTGGGTGAGGCTGCAAATACCTTTTCCACTTAGGTATCAGACTGCTCCCCACATTTCTTTTATCAATTAATATGCAATTTTGAAATATTTCATGTAAAATGAATTTAGAAAATGTTATAACCATGAGTTGTCTCCTTATTTTTTTACACCGTGCTCTTTCATTGGCCTGGAACTTAGCGATTAGGGCTCGACAATCTGTATAGACAATTCCACTGTTCTGGCTGTCTCTTGCAAGTCGAGGGTGAGATTACAAGTTCCTGTCACTGCCGTACCTTATAAGGTGGGTGCTCCCAATCAAACTCAGGTCCTCCGGCCTGTGTGTAAGGCTTTTCTGATGGAATTATCTCTCTAGCTCCCTTGCATGCCTCTCCTAAAAGATTCCCGCAAACAGCTTGTCTTAATCAAAGTTCTATTGCTGTGAAGAGACACAGTGACCATAACAACTCTTATAAAGGAAAACATTTAATTGAGGCTGGCTTACAGTTTCAAAGCTTTAATGGATTATCATCATGGTAAGAGGCTTGTGGTTCACAGGCAGACATGGAGCTAGAGAGGCAGCTGAGCCTTCCACATCCAGATTGGCAGGCATCAGAAAGAGAGATGAAGACAGTTGTCCTGGTTTGAGCATTTGAAATGCCAAAGTCCATCCCTAGTGATCCACTGACTTCCATTCCTTTTAGGTGCCATCCCATCATGACAAAATGAATAAATCCTTGAGAGTATGGGGGCCCTTTTTATTCAGATTATTCAAATGCCTGTACCTACTCCTTGGGGTGACAGCCCTCACATGGCTGGGTTTCTGCTTTAGTCTGCTGGCCTGCAGGAGAACAAACAGTGTCAGTGTGGCGGCCATGCAGATCCTCCATCTGCCTCTCACTGTCCTCTGTGTTCAGACATTAGGGACCCAGGGCAGCAAATAGATCCTCAGCAGCCATTCCGGGACTGGTCTGAGAGTCACCAGGACCTGAGGCCAGTGCTCAGCTGCCCCCTGTACAGCACAGCCAATCAGAAGGGCCCTGCTGGTCCAGTGCCTCTTGTCCATTTCCTGTCTCTCCTTACTTCCTACCCCTGGCCTTGAACTCAGGTCTCTTCCCTGCTCTGCACTCCCCATGCCTCCCTTTTGTCTCCCTGCAACTGGCTCTCTAGCTTCCCTCTGAGTGCAGGCTGCTGACACCCTGCAGGTTCAGCCTCAGGTTCGAATCCCAGTCAGACTTCTGCTGCCTCCCAGGACACTGCTCTCCACCTCTCAGCTGCTCTCCTTACCTGTTGGAAGGCTGAGCCCTTCTGAAAACCAGGGCTACATCTTCACGCTTTATTCCAGCCCTTTCCATTACACTCCACTATCTCCTCATCTGCGTGCCTATCCTGTGGTCTTCTAGTCACCATGGCTTTAAATCTGCTCTGAACCCAGGACACACTGGGCTCTTGTATCCTGTGTGTGCAACATCTCAGGAAACCCAGGTTGACGTCAACTTCTATGTGACTGCAGACAGCCTTGTACTCTTGATAGCTCGCTCTATACTTCCCAGTGCTGGGATTACAGTGTCCCTGTGTTTGTTTCTTAGAATCCTTTTGGATTCTATGAGACAGGTCTTTTACCTTTAGAGGCATTCACTTAAGATTTGCATAGGGATTGCTTTGAATTTTAGTTGGTTGTATTGCTAAGAACTTACTGCATAAAAATGTTCCTTATGAAAATGTCCTCACATATTTTAGTATTTTCCTTGGTTTTAGGCATTTATTTTGCAGCTGTAGGTATAATAAGAATGTGTAAGTTTGCATATGTGTGCACAGATGTAGATGGTAGAGGACAACCTTGGGTATGGTCCTGCAGGAGCTGTCCACTATAGTTTTGGGGGCACTTCTGTCATTGGCTTAGGGATCACTGACTGGGCTAGCCTGGCAGCAGTGAGCCTCGGGGACCCTAATGTTTCTGCCTCTCCTGCTGTCTGACAACACGGCCAACATTTAAGTGGCTGCAGGGGTAGAACCCATGACCTTGGGTTTGTGAGGCCATAACTTTACCCACAGAGCTGTCTCCTGCTTTCTCTAATTTCTCTCTGCAATAATTCTTAATATTTATTTTAGGGTACAAGTTTTTGCCTTTTTCAGTGTGGCTTCTTCCCAGGCATGCTCTTTTTACTTATGCGTGTATTACTCACCATGTTCTTAATTTCTGTTTTAATACCACACCCCAACACAAACAGTTGTCTTTTTCAAGATTTCTCATCATGTGAGATGTTGTCCCTGAATTCTGGTCTACCTCAGGTCATGTTGAGAAGCCACAGATCTTTATGAATGAGCAGTTACCCCCATACGCCCCTTGAATTCCTCAGGAGCTGGCTCTGTGTGCATCTGTGCTTGACCCTCTCATTTCCAGCTGGGGCTCTAGGAAGCAGGCAAAGATTCAGTTCTGGTTGAGTCCAGCCTCCTTGTGTACTCTGGACTCTACCCTGTAGAAGCGCATCCTTCTATGTCTCCCACAGCTAAGAATACTCAGGGGGGAAGCTCCGGAGAGAGCTGGTCCTGGACCACTTTATTGTAGGATACTATTTTAAGGTGGGTTCCATTTGTTTATGTCTCATTTGTTTAACTCTGTGAAGCTGAGTTACTCTGCATCTCTAATAAAGAGTTAAACTGACAATTGAGAGACAGGAAAAAGGACCAGGACATGCAGGGCTGGAAGCCAGAGAGAATGGAGAAGGAGAAATCTGGGAGGAAGGGAGGAAAGAGTTAGAGAACAGGAGAGAAGGACTCTAGGGGCAGCCACACAGCCACACAGCCACACAGCCACACAGCCACACAGCCACACAGCCACACAGCCACCACGCCACCCAAACACACAGCCACCAAGCTATGCAGCCACACAGCCTCCCAGCTATGCAGCCACACAGAGTAAGAACGAAAGAAAAGGCAAACAGAAATATAGACGGCAAAAGCCCAGAGCCAGAAGGTAGATGAGATAATTTAAGAAAAGCTGGGAAGGTACAAGACAAGCTAAGGCCGAGCATTTATAATTAAGAATAAGCTTTCATATGTGATTCATTTGGGACCTGAGTGGCAAGTCCCTCTAAAGATAAAAAACACACACCAACAACACTTACCTTCTATTCCACCAGAGGAAGATCATCAGCACATAGACGGGGGTTATGAGCACAGCCGTGGCCACCACCACCCCGACCGTGGCTCCCAGGTTCATAAGTGAAGGGCTCCTCTGACCCTCTGTGTCCTCCAGGTCAGCAGAGGTGACTGCAGAGGTGACGATGGAGGGGCTCTGCATGGTGGTGCTGATGATGGCTGGAGAAAGATGAGGAGTGAGTGCATCCTCCCTGGATCAGGGAGGGATGGGGTGAGTGTCACACCTGTCTCCTCTGTGGGATGTGGGATGGGGGGCAGCTGTTAGACGTTCACACAGTGGGGAACCCATGCTGAAGGCTGAGACCCCAGGTCAGCAAGCTCAAATGCACACTAAAGCCAGCCCTGGCTATACATTTAGTTCCACACTGAACAGAGCTGAGTGACTTGTAATCCCAGTACTGAGGAGGTGGAGAGAGGCATGTCCCTGGGGCTCACTGTTCATACAAGCCAGCCTACCTGGCTATCTTGAAGCCAGTGAGAGACCCTGTCTCAAAAACTGAGGTGGATGTCCCCTGGAGTTCTCCTGCTGCCTTCACAGACACAGGAACAAATGTGCACACTCACGCATTCACACACACATACACAACTGAATTAACAGACCCACATGGTCACACACACTGAACACCTAAAAATGTATAACATAAAATATAATTTTAGCTGTAAGTGTGCAGTTTGCTGCAGGACAGGGCCAATTCAGTCTGTGAACAAAAAATCACTATGCTTAATTTCCACAACACTTATCTATTTGGAACCCTAAACCTGAATTTCCTAACCTGATGTGGGAATGTCTTTCTTTATGCTGTGAATATCAATCTTGAAATAAAGGAGCAGTTTTGGCCCATGACAGGTACCATAGAAAAAGTAGGAGGGGAAATCAGAGCATAGCTAGGAGAAGCAGGGCAGAGTCAGACAGATCAAGCAGCTGCCAAAGAAGAAACAAGTAAGGAACACAGGTGAGTCACAGGCCGGATAGAAGACAGGTTCATGGAAACGGATTGAGTTAAGATGAAGGAGCTAGCTAGCAATGTGCCTGAGCCATAGGCCAAATAAACAGCAGACAGTTAATATAATCATCTGAATCATTTTTGTGGGGAGCCAAAGCAGCGGCAGGCGGCTAAGGGGTTTAGGGCAGCAGGTCCCTGAGTCTGGACCTCTGGTGCCCGGGGCCCAGAAAACCTTATTGTAACACCAACTTGTGAGTACCTAAGCCCACAGGATTCTGCATTTCATACTCTTAAAATTCATAAGAGTATAAAAATTACAGTTATGAAATAACAACAAAATAATTGTGTGGTTGGGGATCACCACACATGAGGAACTGATCAAAGTTTGCTGCATTAGGGAATCTGAGGGCCACTGCTCTAGACCTGAAACCAGCTCCTTCCTCTTCCTTCCCTGAGCCCAGCAGCGGCTGTTGGACATGACGTCAGGTCAGCAGGGCAGCCGTGGGATGGCAGAGAGCTGTGCTGTGGTGTCCTCTCACAGGGTGACTAATACAGTCGAGATCCACAGCTGACCATGTTTGCACACGACTGTCTCAGTACTTGGGAGCCATAGGCAGGCAGGGTGTCTGTGAGTTCAAGGCTAGCCTGGTCTACATAGTAAGTGTTGGGACAGCCAGGGATAAGTGGTGATACCCTGTGTTAAAAAACGAATGTAAATAAACAATGAATAGCCACAAATAAGGTTGTCATCCATAACCAAGCACACAGATTCCCTCAGCTCCAGTATGGCCATGTGTAGAACCACACAGTGACTAGGCCAGTCTTCCATGCCCCCTGTGCATGGGCCTGCTGTTCCTTCTGTATCAGAGAAGCCTCTCTGTCTGAAAATGAGCAGTCACATCATGAAATTGAAAACATTATTTTGAAACTGTGGGGGCTCCTGTGGGAAAGGTGAGGGTAAGGAAGGAGAGAAACTGGGAAGAGACACTGGAGTGTGTCTGAAGAGGTGAGGGGACCTCCTGGGGACCTAGGAGGGGTAGTGGAATTTGGTGACAGGTGGCAGTTTACAATCAGATTGTAGGACCCAAGAACATCCACTGGGCACCTACCGCTTGTTCTGGGCTTAGGCTGTAGCTGTGTGGAGATGCTTTTTACTGGGACAAATTTGATCCCTACCAAAGGACCAAGTGAGGCAGGTACATCGTGAAAGAGCTTATTCAAGGCGAGGCAGCTTGGGAAGGACCACAGTATGAGATTTTAAATAAAAACGGAGTAAACATGGGTGGATGGCCTGCAATGAAGCCCAGTGTGGAGTGGAGTTCCTTCAGAGTAGAGAATGATAGACAAGTTCAGGAGGCAAAGGCTTCTCACAACTACAAGGTAGAGATGCTGTTGGCAGAGATGTAGGCAGAATCAAGGGACACGAGTATGAAACCAAGCTCAGAGTCATGGAGCCTGGCGGGACATCTGGAGGATAAGGAAGCCAGAGGCATCAAAGCCACTTGGCTTACCATGCATGATGATGAGTGGAGTCCAGTTCATCGACTGCCAACTCTTTCTGCCTCTTTCCTTGCTATGAGAAGCAAGCCTGTAAACATTCGTCCATGGCTTCTGCTTCAGGCCCTGTCCTGCTCATACCCCCTCCCCTATCTAAAATGGGGGAATGTAAGACCTCCCCTACCCTATAAAAAGGCCCTAGACAAAGGACTGGGAGCGCCAGCCCTCCCAAGGGGCTCTATCGCCCGCAGGTACCTGTGCTATTCAATAAACCTCATGCTGTTTGCATCTGATCTGTGACTAGGTCCTTCTTGGGTCCCGGGGGTCTCTCCCTGAAGAAAGGTCCGTTTCGGGGGTCCCTCACCCCCGGGGGTCTTTCACTCCTAACTGTGGGAGGGTGTGTGTCTCTGACTCTTTTGCCTGCTCATGAGACTCTTCTTCTTCCATAGGGTGCCTTGGCCAGCCTATCGGGATGGGAGAGCTTTGCCTTGTCCTATTCCATCTTCTTTCGTCCTGTTTACCTGTTGTCTCATGGAGGCCTGGTCCTTCTGAACAGGAAATGGAGGGGGGTGGATCTGAGGGTGATGTGGGGGATGGGAGAGCAACTGTGTTTCAGGCATATTCTTTGAAGGAAGAATCTGTTTTCATTGAGAGAGAGAGAAGAAAAGAGAGAGACGAAGAGAGAAAGAGATCCCCAAAGGCCTTCTGCTTAGATTTTAAAGAGAAACATTGTAAAGGCGAGTACTATTGACTTTGGCTATAAAAATAAAACTATGTAAATCAAATTAATAAGCCAACCACAGGTTCTTCTCAATGCTAGCTTCAATATTTGTCCAGCTGTGGTATCTTTGCACTAAATGAGGATATTTTGGTTGAATAAAACATTTCTTGTGAATTCTATGGATGTAGCTAAGTTGATAGAGTGCTTGCCTAGCATGCAGGAGGCCCCGAGTCCCATCTCAAACGCTGCACACACGAGTGGGGACACACATTTGCCTTGTGATCTCAGCACTTAGGAAGCCGAGGCAGGAGGGTCAGGAGTTCAAGGTCATTATCAGCTACATAGGAAGTTTGAGGTCCTCATGGACAACATGAGACCTTGTCTTAAACAAAAAGAAAGAAAATATGTCTATCAATCATTAATGTTAATATATTTAAAACAATGGGCATGAATACTCAGTTAATGAATGAATTCTTAAAATACTGATGGATGAACTCATTGTAGAGGTGAGATGTGACTCAGTGTCAGAGCTGTTGTCTGCCTTACATGTGGCCTTGGGGACCATCTGAGGTCCCGCTAAAAGAAGAAAAACATGGTGTGTCTGACTGAGCAGAGACAAGCATGGCTGCCTTAAAGTATTGTCCTCCCAAACACGTGACAGGTCATCGCCCAGGCCTGGAGAAATTAGGGAGAGGAAGAGGAAGGAGACTGGAGAACAGGAGGTCATGTATGGAAACCTCAGGAGCACAGGAAGTGCAGACCTAAGGCTGTCTGGCCAGTTCTGCTGTGGAGTTTACCCTCAACCAGCACAGATAATAAGATGGGTCAGTGGTTTGGCAGGGGGAGGTGGGCGGGTCCAAGCTGGGAGGGACAAACCCATTTATCAAGGCACTGCTGAGAATTGGTGATGGAATTAAGGAGAACTGACTATATAGGGCTGTTACTTTTATATTCTATTTTCTAAAAAGTATTTTTATTATATTGTTGTACACACATAGTGGTGCATGAGTGTGTGAGTGTGTCTGTCTCTCTGTCTGTCTGCCTGTCTGTCTGTCTCTCTGGGTGTCTGTGTGTCTGTCTGTCTCTCTTTAAGTGTGTGTGTCAGGGTCTGAGGTTAACCTTAGGTGTTCCTACCTCAGATGTCACACACCTTATAAGTAAGACAGGCCCTGTGAGCACCTGTGACTGAAACACTGGGAGATGGAGACCAGCAGATCAATGGGGCTTCATATCACTTCAGCCTAGTTCAAAACAGGGAGCTTCAATGAGAGACCCTGCCTCATTGGAATAAGGTGGTTTTATTTCAGGAGGCTTTAACAAGCACAGAAATGAAGTATACACACACACATATAAATACACACACAAACACATACACAGACATAAACACAAACACACATACACTCACATACACAGACATAAACATACACACACACATGCGCACACACAAACATAAACACAAACACACATACACTCACATACACAGACATAAACATACACACTCACATGCGCACACACAAATATACACACACTCACACAAGCACACACACATGCACACACCCACACACACACACACTCACATGCACACACACAGACACACACACACACACACACACACACACACACACACACACACACACACACACGCTCACACCATATTTCTATGCTCCACACAATCCAGACAGAAGAAAGGCAAACAATACAGTGACCTGGAGCAGAGGCCATGTGTCTACTGCCTAAGAGACACTTGGAGGTAAAGGGTCCCTTTCAAGGCCTGTTTGTCACCAGCATGACCTTGGGCAGGTGTGAATTCTGCTGGTCTCCATGTCTCTCTCTGTATAATGACTATGAGGGTGCCCAGCAGTGGTGACGGGTGGCTGGGGTAATGCCCACCCAATGACTAGGCCGGGCCTGTGTGCACCCTGTGTGGAAGCTGCAGTCACAGCTTTTAGGGAAGAGATGAAGTGACCAGAGAATCCTGGTGAGGAATGAGGGCTATCTGGGAAAGATGGGGTTGGTGAGGGAGGAGGGAGAAGAGAGAATCAGGGGGGGAAACTGAGGCAGGGAGAGGGGTGTGTGTCTTAGAGCCTGGTGACATCCGGGGGCCCAGAGGAACCTACTGTGGGAGGTGAGATGTGATGTGAAGCCTGGATCTAAGAGAGACCAAGGGCTCCATCCTGGACAGGCCAGACACCCAGGGACTTATGCAGATGAGGGTGGGCGGGGCCTTAGTGCAGTTTGGAGAAAGAAGCAGGAAGCTGGACTGTGTGGGAAGAGCTGAGGCCTGGCAGGGGGCTGGGACCTGAGGGCACAGTGAGGGCCAGCTCAGAGGGAGAAAGAAGCTAAGGATTGTGGATAGTTATTGGGCAGAGGAAAAGTGAAGTTGTCAGAGGCCTGAGGAGGGTCAGAACACACGAGAGGAATCTGTGAGGAGGACCAGACAAGAATCTCTAATGACATCTATGGTATAGAGAAGCCAGGGCCGCCAGGGCCTGATCGGGATGTGCTCACCAGGAGTGATGTTGAGTTGGGTCCCTTCAATCGACTGCCAGTTCTCCGTATGTGTTATGGTCTTCAGACTAACTCGGCAAAAGTATGTGGTCTGGTCCTTCTTTGTCAGATTCAGGATTCTGAGGACTCCGGATGTCTGAGGCTGTGTCCAGTTCAGGATGAGCCGGTTCTTGAAGTGCTCATGTGTGAAACCCGTGGAGGAGTTGTAGATAAATTCCCCGTGTAAGTTCTTCCATCTCCAGAAAATCTTCATCTGCGGATCCTTTGCCAACTCCCACGGGAAGTAGAAGGAGAAGGGGATCTCGATGGAGCTGCCCTGGACACCAGAGAGGTGTGCTGGCTGCTTGACCCCATAGGGCCTTTCTCCAGCTGATTTCCCTGGGAAGGATGGAAAGGACAACCCAGAGCTTCCTGAGTCTTCACCCGCAGTTGGGTGTGGGACACAGGGCTAAACTGCCCCTAAGGCTCTTGGGACTAAGTTTGGGGTGAGCCATCTCTGAGGGATGAAGCGCTTTCTTGGGAAAGTGACAGCCGGTCCACAGGACAGCCCAGTCTTCCAAGCCCCATTGCCCCTGCTGTGGCTAAGTCCCCAGCAGTGAGGTCCCCACCACTCACCATCTTGCATGTGTCCTGCTGACAGCAGCAGCAGAATGGCCCAAGTCCTGTGCCAATTTCCTCCAGGAAATGAGACCTGTAGAGCCATGAGGGAGGAGAGGAGGCCCGTGGAGAGACCCTGGGGACTCAGGAGTCCTTCTCATGGAGACGACTGAGTTAGGGCAGGACCTCCCCATCTCCACCTCCCTGTGACCAGCAACTTCCTCTATCATTCTGGCTTCTTCTTTCCCATGTTGCAGAAGATCCACCCTGTGGTCACTGACAGGATGGCCTTGTCCCTGAGCCCAGCCTCCATTATTGACAGGAAGACACAGCCTTGTGCTCTGCAAGCCGGGCGGTGATCTCTCTTCACATTGACCTTCTGCCTTATCCAGTCTTGCCCACTTCCTAGGCAGCCTCTAATCACTGTTTCCTCCCCTCCAGATTTCCTCCCATCCTGCCCTCTACTCAATCTGTTTCTCCTTATGTCTCCCATCAGTCTGGTTGTCTGTGTCTTTATCTCTCTAATAGCCTCAGGTAGAGAAGTGTCAGTGTCTGCTCACTTTAGACTCAACGAGGAAGGACATGATGGGGAAACTCATCCAGGTCCAACACCTAGAATGGTGGGCAAAGCTGGCTTAGAGCAGCAATGTGTCAATCATGACACATTGCCTAGGACATCTTGAGAGTGGATACACTTAGACAGTGACTGGGGTGGGGGAGGGAGAGGTTGGGCAGAGGCTGTGGTGGCCTCAGCGCTGGTCTGGTAGAAGGGTCAACCCACCCTTCTCCACGAAAAGGTTCAATCAGCTCCCTAGAATACATGATTGTATCAGAGGAAGTGGCACCATTCTTCCTGAGTGACATGTGCAGAGGTAATTTCTCATTTCCTTAGATTGCTGGCATTGACTGCCTTCTCCATGCATTCCTGCAGGTAGCTAAGCAACCCGCCCTCTGTCATACCTGCTCTCTCTGCCTTCCTCACCATCCCCATGGTCCACTGATACCTGGACGTGATCCAGGCACTAACGCCCGTAGCCTCCCTCCCAGCTGTGCACAGACACATTTCTATAATCACTGTCCCTTTGGGCATTCTTAGACACAGAATCTTAAGGATGAGCTGTCCCCAGGTGTATAGTCAGTTAGGACGTGGGACAAGGTGATTATACTCCTCTAACTGGACTTTTTTGAAGGTGGGGGTGGAAATGTCTCATGTAGTCCCAGCTGGGCTTTGAACTAGTTCTTAAGCCAAGGATGACCTTGACTCTTACACATCCTGTTCTCTGCTGCTCCCAAGTGCTTGGGTGACAGGTGTACCCCATCATGCCCCTCTGTCTCCTGTTGGTTCAGTGCATGCCAGGCATGTAAGCTCTCTAAAGATGAACCACATTTTTAGCCTCAGTGAGGTCAGAGAGTTTGCCCTCCCGGTCATGAGTACTCATGCCCAGGCTTTGTTTGCCCTACTGTGGGGTCTGTGGGAAAAGGTCACTGATTTCTAAGTCACCAATGGAGGGGCTGGGCCTTATGAAGCTACCATATGTCAGCTGTTGGCCCTCAGCATTATTTTCCACAACAGGCTCTGGTGGGTCTACAGGATCCCAGCTGCCCCTTGTGCACAGCCTCACTGCTGCCACCTGCTGGTCCTTGACTATAAGTCCCCCCATAGGGGGGACCAGATGTAGCCCTGGTTGTCAGAAGGGCTTAGCCTTCCAACAGGTAAGGAGAGCAGCTGAGAGGTGGAGAGCAGTGTTCTGGGAGGCAGCAGAAGTCTGACTGGGATTTGAACCTGAGGCTGAACCTGCAGAGTGTCAGCAGCCTGCACTCAGAGGGAAGCTAGACAGCCAGTTGCAGGGAGACAAAAGGGAGGCATGGGGAGTGCAGAGCAGGAAAGAGACATGAGTTCAAGTCCAGGGGTAGGAAGTAAGGAAAGACAGGAAATGGACAAGAGGCACTGGACCAGCAGGGCTGTTCTGATTGGCTGTGCTGTACAGAGGACAGCTTAGGACTGGCCTCAGGTCCTTAGGACTCTCAGACCTGTCCCTGAATGGCTGCTGAGGAACTACTTGCTGCCCTGGGTCCCTAATGTCTTCTGAACACAAAGGACGGTGAGAGGCAGATGGAGGATCAGCATGGCGGCTACACTGACGCTGTTTGTTCTCCTGCAGGCCAGCAGACTAAAGCGGAAACCCAGCCATGTGAGGGCTGTCACCACAAGGAGTAGGTACAGGCCTTTGAATAATTTCAATTAAAAGGGCCCCCATACACTCAAGGATTTATTCATTTTCTCATGATGGGATGGCACCTAAAAGGAATGGACTGAATGGCCTTATGGAAGTCAATGGATTACTAGGGATGGGCTTTGGCTTTTCAAATGCTCAAACCAGGACCACTGTCTCCATCTCTCTTTCTGATGCCTGCCAATCTGGATGTAGAAGGCTCAGCTACCTCTCCAGCTCCATGCCTGCCTGTGCACCTCAAGCCTCCTCCCATGATGATAATCAATTAAAGCTTTGAAACTGTAAGCCAGCCTTAATTAAATGTTTTCCTTTATAAGAGTTTTTATGGTCACTGTGTCTCTTCAAAGCAATAGAACTTTGATTAAGACAAGCTGTTTGGGGGAAGGTTTTAGGAGAGGCATGCAATGGAGCTAGAGAGATAATTCCATCAGAAAAGCCTTGCACACAGGCCGGAGGACCTGAGTTTGATTGGGAGCACCCACCTTATGAGCTAGGGCGGTGACAGAAACTTGAGATCTCACCCTCGACTTGCAAGAGACAGCCAGAACTGTGGAATTGTCTATCCAGATCGTTGAGCCTAATCGCTAAGTTCCAGGCCAATGAAAGAGCACGGTGTAACAAAATAAGGAGACAACTCAGGGTTATAATATTTTCTAAATTCATTTGACATGAAATATTTCAAAATTACGTATTAATTGATAAAAGAAATGTGGGGAGCAGTCTGATAGCTCGGTGGAAAAGGTATTTGCAGCCTCACCCAATGACCTACCTTTCATTCTGGAAATCCAAAAAGTGCAAGAAGAAAACTGACTCTAGAATATTGTGCTGTCCCTCTCAGTGTCTCCCACAGGTACCTGCTGGGACATTGTTAGTCCCCAGGTAACAGACCTCCAGGAGCTGGGATCTCTAGTCAGGGAGGTCAATTTATATCTAAGTAGAGGTTGATGACCACACATCCTGCATATTCCCTCACCTTCCCGGCCTCCTGCCTGGGAATCAGGGAGCATGGATGTTGGTTTTTGCTGTTGAACATCCTGTCCTTGGACAGGTGCAAAAAGAGACTTGTACCATGTGGGCTGTGATTTCCTCTCCTCAGAACTCAGGCCATCCTGTCTTTCTCTGGTTCTGAGAATGCAATGTTTCTGTCACACTGTGGAATTAATAACAATTTCATTCAACACATTTATTAAAATGTAACACTGTGTACTGACTTAGGCCTATTCAGAGTCAATGAAAAACGGTCTCATTCCCGTGGGACTAGTTGAAGACAGGCAGGGCCTTGGAGAAGTCGCCAAGGCTTCTCACGGCTAAAGTAAAGCCTCTTGAGGCAGCTGCGAGATGTCTACGGAGGTATATCTGGATCTGAGTCTCCTGAGGCTGAACTCAGCAGCAGCCATGTGCACAGTGACCTTGGAAGCTGGGGTGGTGTCTCTCCTGAGCATCCCTGGGGTGTTCACACAAGCAGGCTGTCATGATGACATTCCGGCCAGTCATCTGAAGGAGTGTCTTTTCATCAAGGCACCCTCAATGTCCTGATAGTCTTTCCGGCATCCAGACTTTGATTTTATACCCAGCTGTATTCTTCCATGACCATGGTGGCAGAGAACAGGTTCAACCCTTCCTCTTTCCGTATGAACCACTCAATTGCAGAAACTTCCCATAATAACCCACAGAGCAGGCCCTGTGGGCTGTGACACAGAAGATGACCTCATTGATGAAAACTGTCCATCTGTCCACCCCTCCTGTCAAATCACCTACCCTTCCACTCCATTTCCCCAGTAACAACATACAGACCCCAGTGGAACACCGGCGTATCCCACCCAGACTCACTTCTGAGGAGAGTGGACGGCATGCTAGAGAGGGTGGTTAAGGATGATGGACAGTGGTGTGCACAGGACACTTGGGTGTGACAAGGACTTTTCACCCCCACGTGACCTCTTCTTTCTCCCCTAGAACGACATCATCACTTCATCTCCCTCATGGGCTACCCAACTTCAGCACGAGCCCCTCGGCACCCCTGCAGAGGAGATCCCCAAGAAGAAACTCTATGCTGCATACTAAGAGGCCATTGAGTGGGGCTGGGTGACCAGTTCAGCCTCCCAAGTCTCTGGTTTGAGTCTCCCAGCCTCTGCAGACGGCCAAGGCCATAAGCAGAAACTCATATGTTGTTGAACATGAGGTCACAGAAATGGAGAAACTTTGAGTTTCCTCTTCAACATTATATATTGCTTAAAGGAAACTACTAGTAGGTCACAAATGTGTATAAGGAAATGTCTCTGTCATTTCCAGAATTTGGAAGTTGCTTACAATGCACTTTCTGTTTACTCAGATCATATTATATTCTTCTGTTGTCTCTGATGAAATTAATGATTCGATATTTATAAGTAGAGTTTTCTATAGTTATAATAAAAGGTATATTATATGTGAAACTCTGGACTCACAAGGATAAAGTAGATGCTAAAATATTTTCTATAGTTTTGTTAAATACAAATAGACTAGCTATTTGCTTGATAGCTGATGTGTTATATGTAATTTTGCTGTGTTGAAATTGTAATCTTCCTCTTTGATTAGACAGAAAAAGGGAAGTGAGGTGGAATGCCTTTCTTTATGCTGCGAGTTATCATTGGTTAATAAAGGAACTGTTTTGGCCTATGGCAAGGCATCTTAGAAGTAGGCGGGAAACCAGAGCATAGATAACACAGGGGAAGGAGGGTGGGTCAGACAGAGATGCTATCAGAGGCAGAAGAAAGAAGACCAGAATGCTTCTCTGAGAAAAACTACCAAGTCACCTGGCTAAACAAGATAAGAATAATGGGTTGAGTTAAGATGCAAGAACTAGCAATATGACTGAGCCCTAGGCCAAGCAGTGTGTAATTAATGTGGACATCTGAGTCATTTAGGGAAGGCTAAGAATAAGAGTAAGTTGGCCTATTAGCGTATCACATCTCCAACAGGATAATTCTTCCCAAGTATTTATTTCTGCTTTCCTCTACAGATATATAATACTAATGGTCTTTTTGTATTCTCAGTTCAATTTAAACTTAAAGCCAGCTTTGGAGTTAAGAGTGTGGTTCTCTCCTTCTCTAAACCCAAGCTTACTTTTAAAAGTAAAATCCAAATTCTCTGTATCATGTCAGAAGAGCCACCTGATAAATGACAGAAGAAAAACCAAAATTAAGGGACTATTCTATTATCACTAACCTCATGACATTTGGGGTTGAATTTGATTCTTTAAAACTTTTCTTTCTTAAGGTATAAATTTTAAAGCAAACTTTATGTAATATACACTTGTATTGAACTTTTTGTCCTGATATTTATCGTTATATAGCACACTTACTAACATAGAGAAAGGCTTTATGTAGTTTCCTGCATATGGTTTTTGGTTTTCCTATCAGCTAACTAGGAATTAAGTGTTTGCACTTTGGATGTAAATAACAAATGTTGATCCTTTGACCTCTTTGAGATCTGTTCCATATAACGTTTAAAAAGTTTAAGAGTTCTGCAGTGAGCCAAGACCATGCCTAACAGAAACTTTGAAGTTTCCAAAAGGAGGATGTGTTCCCACAATGGTGATTCCACCAGGACTAAGATAATGCCACTAAGCTGGCAAACACCACCTAAGGACTGGCTTTGGACTACAAACTGTCTAGAACAGTTTTGAGGTGGCTAGCTGGGACGATACAGCCTCACAGGTTGCTCTAGCTAGGACTTGAGACAAGCCCTGCATTTTTCCATTACACAGAGACTGACAAGTGATACAGCTACCCCTCCCAGGACTTGACAACTGACTCACATTTTTCTTTTCAGGATCCCCTAAAGATGCCATAACCCCTAGACACAGGGAGTAATTTTAAGGACACAAATCCCACATTTCCAAGAACTGGGATGAGTGGGTTTTGGTCATTCAATGGGTTATAAACATTTGTCATTGTTTAGAGTGCTTGGTTATAAATTGTTCTTGGTGATGTCAGAAAAAAACTGAGCAAAGGAGATTAGATGTAAGGATCTTGTTTCTGAATTTAAAAAGGAGGATTTAAAAGTGATATGATAAAAGGGTAGATTATCGAATCTACTCTGAAAAAATAAGTGGATATAGATATGATAAGGGAAAATGTAGATTATTAAATCTACTTTTAAAAAGCAACTACTAGTTTACAGATTTTACACTGGCTTGGCTCTTCTTTTATTGATGCAAATTTGAGGTTCTTTGTTGGAACTTAATGTACATACATTTCTACTCCTGTTCTAGGTATCGTACTTACACAACTCATTCAACGAGATAATGCAAATTTCTAGTCCTTCAAAGTTATCATTGCCAACCTAGTAGAACAATAAAGAAGTGCGGGTTAGTGGAGATGATCTGCCAACACAGACTTACTCACTCCTCATCCTGAGTAAAATGGTCCAAGCAACGTTATGATCAACAGCAAAGCAGAGTCCCAGCTCCTGCAGGGCCATGGGAAAGATCACACGGGTACCAGCCATGCAGTGTCCACTGTACCTGGATGCTCCCTGTGGTAACTTCTGCTTCAGAGGGGAGTCGGGGATCAGAAGACAGAGCAGCCACATTATGAAAATGAGGACAATGTTCAGGAGAGTTTTGGACTTGTGTGGGAGAGATGATTACAAAGAAGGAGAGAGGGGAGTTGGGAACCCGAGGCCATAGCAAAGGACAAGGGAGCCAGAAGCATTGACCAGAGCCAGGATGACTCACCATCGGTTATGGTCAGATGGGTCCCATCAATAGACGGCCAACCATACCTGCCTTCTGTTGTGTTCAGCCTAGTTTTAGAGAAATATGTGGTCTGGTCCTTCTCTACAGGTCCAGGATTCTGAGAAATCCCAATGTGAGGCAGAAGCAGGATCCAAG
This sequence comes from Phyllotis vaccarum, assembly GCA_033318265.1. Classification (NCBI taxonomy): domain Eukaryota; kingdom Metazoa; phylum Chordata; class Mammalia; order Rodentia; family Cricetidae; genus Phyllotis; species Phyllotis vaccarum. The sequence goes on along the minus strand of JARWLC010000017.1, from coordinate 67,254,085 downwards.
CCTCACCTTCAGGCTTCTTCTGGCCTTGTCTACTGTCTGAGGTTTGTGGGTCAAAGGTCTCTCAAGGAGGGGCTGACCTCACTAGGCCTGAGATGTTGGTCCTCAGCACACAACACTCTCTCTTGGTCTTTCAGGATCTCATCTGTGCCTTGTCCCCAGCCTCACTGCTGCCACCTGCTGGCCCCAAATCTCAAATCATTAAGTCTGTTCTAGTTTCAAATCCTGGACTCTGCTGAATCCCCACCCACATCCTATTGTAGGATGATTTCTGTTCAGGAAGCTGTAATCAGTCTCCTGAATGCCACCCTGTGTTCCCCAATAGTGGTGACTGAACCCTGCAGTCCCAATGCTTTCACAGAGCAGGATCACTTTTTGTGGAAGAGCAGCCTGGGGCTGTGGTGTGCAGTTGTGGGGCTTCTGTATACACGAATATGCCCATGAGGAGTGTCAGACTTCAGTGTTAGAACCTGGCTGCTGCTGAGACTATAGCACAAGTGTGTCCTGTCCCCACAGAACAAACAAGTAAGTGTAAGTCTAAGTATTTAACCCCCAGTTGGGCTAGGCATGGTGGGCTTCCCTTTAGTTTTAGATTTATGGTTGCAGAGAAAGAGGCTGATAATTCTCTGTTATATTGAGGTTATCCTGGTCTACATATACATTTCCAGGCCAGCAAGGACTATATAGTGAGGCCTTGTATCAATACACAAAAGCAAGCAAACCAACAAAACCAACCAACAATAACCTACAATAACCCCATAACGGAAGGAGGATGGTGTCAGGGTAGTAGTGCCTAGGCTGTCCTCAGGCCTCCACATGCATGAGCATATACCTATTGCACATACATGCACCTGCATACAGACACATAAAAATCACAAAGGCACCTTATGCAGTGTATCTGCTACCAATGTCTACCTAGTCCACATCTAGAGCAAACATGGCCCCTCAGCACAGTCCCTGTGTCTCTTCAGCCTGCAGATCCTGATGTGTCCCCAGAATCCAGACTCTGATTTTATACCCAGCTGTGTTTTCTCATCATGACAATGGCAGATAAGAGGCTCAGCCCTTCCTGTCTTTACCTGAACCATCCAGTTCCAGAACATTCCCTCAAATAATCCACAGAGCGGGTCCCTGACCCAGCAGATGTCCTCACTGATGAAAACTGTCCATTCGCTCACCCCTCCTGTCATACCATCTACCCTCCTACTTTTGAATTATTTTGGCCAGTGATAAATAAATCACTCCAGAAAGAACCCCAGAGTAGCCTGCAGACTGGGTGCTGAGGAGAGTGGAGGAGATGCTAGACAGTACAGTTAAGGATGCTGCACTGTTGTGTAGACAGGACACTCAGACTGCAGCTGAGGCTTTAGAATATCGCAGAGGCCCTGCCAAACTCTGACCTCTTTTTTTTCTCCTAGGATGACATCATCACCTTCATCTCCCTCATGTGCTTCCCAACCTTAGCTTGAATACTCACTGAACTCTGAGTATATGCTGTACCTAAAGGCCCAGTGAGTGGGGCTCGGTGACCAGTTCAGTCTCCTACTCCTCTGGATGAGTGTCCCAACGCTCACTGTTTCCCAAGGTCAGAGATGTAAACTCAGGAATCATCAAGTTGGAGGTCACAGAAACTGAGAAACGCCAAGTCCCCTCTTCAACATCATATATGTTGCTTAAAAACCCAACACACAATTAACAGATAGTATTTAATGGTGCACGACTTTATCCCAGAACTCTGGAGGCAGAGGCAGGTGGATTTCTTTGAGTTACAGTCTATCCCGAGCTACATGAAAATTTCCAGGATGACCATATCTATATAACAGAGACACTCCACCATCTAAAAACAAACCAATATTATTATATTTGCAAATTTTGTCTAAGTGACCTAAAGAGAAAATTGGTGACATCTTCAAGCTCTCTGTCTCTAATTAAAAGTAGACTAATGGATGACCTGCCTTCGTGACTTTCTTTACTGTGTGCAATTTTGGTACTTTGGTTGGTTTCAAGACTGGGTCTCATGTATCTCAGGCTAACCTCGAACTCAATAGGTCCTAATGATAGCCTCCAGCTCACGCTCTTTCCATGTCTACTGTCTACATGCCTCCATACCCAACTTCTTCCAGTACTTTTTTTTTTTAAACTGGCTGCCCCAGGTGAGGGGACACAAATCCCAAACATTAGAACTGAAAATCTTGGTCTCGGTTGAACCATAATGTATGTTCCCTTCACCCATTGAGAGTTTGGTCTAAATGTTGTTGAGATTCTTGATTCTGTCTAAGTCTTTCTTACGTGCCTCTTGATGTTTCTCCTTTGGAACAACGGAAACTGACCTGGGAAGTCACATATCCTGAGGCCCCTTCCCTCTGCCCAGATTCTTGAAGGGTATAGTTGTCCCGCGCCAACTTCTCGCCCGCAAGAAAAGGCACGACACACGTAGGATCCTTCTGCAGAAAAGCTTTAATGCGTCTTGAGGGAGAGCATCAGCTTACAGAAAATGGAGACAGTGAGATAGGAAAAGCCCAATCCTTATATAGACCAAAGACCTCCGCCTTGGACGTGTCACCTCTCTATAGGCTGCAGCTCATCACCCCACATGACGCCACGGGAGAGGCGGAGAGACCAGTCTTGGAAAATTAGCAAAGGCATGTGCCCTTGCCTTGATTACTGACTCAGGCCCTTGCCTTGATTACTGACTCAGGTGGGTTGGCCAGCACCGGATATTGGCACCATCTTGAGGAGCTGGGGCCAGCGGCTCCCAACATATAGTTGATGAATGGACCCTCTTTTAGAAGATCGGCCAGACCACCATCATGACAGTGCTTGGGTGAACACCTCAAGGTTAAGAACCAGTCTGCCTGCATCTTAGGCTTGAATGCCTTCTTATAGTAAAGACAAACCAGGTTTATTCCTATTTCTGATTAAACTCCTGTTTCTCAAGGATTTGGGGGTACTCCGCCTTAACTCTAAGTGGTTCTATACTGCATGTTTCAGGAATGGCAATTATGTGTGTGTTCCAAAAATTTTTATAACCATTTTGTGATCCTGTCTTTATTCCAAAAGGTTACCTGACAACCATGGCTACGTCCCATGCCCACCCTTCAAACATGTCTTTGTTTCATAAGGGGCTAACTTGTTATGTCCTACTCATGTAACACAGTCTATGTTGCCCACCAAATCCTTCATTTATAAGCCACCTACCTGAGCTGTCTCCTCATACCCAGTGATGACATCATGAACCTTCCCATAGGAGGAGGCAGCTTTCATCATGAATGAAAAGTTCACTTGAATCAGTTTCTTCCTTTAATTAATTTGACCGTGATATTTTGGGGTTGGGAGCCTTTGTCCTCCAGTCTTTGGGATTAACACAGGCACGCCCAGAGGAGACACCACCCCAGCTGCCAAGATCCCTGTGACCATGGCTGCTGCTTTTTTCAGCCTCAGGAGGCTTGGGTCCAGTTATGCCTCTGCAGATATCTCACAGCTTCCCTGTTGTACCCATGTCGAGGGACCCCCAAAGACCACCAGGGAGCTGGATTTGATGCAGACACATGAGAGTCAGTTTATTTTTTTGGACAGGTTCAAACAAACTCGGCCCCAAACCCTCTGTTCCAGTGCAGTGGAGGGAATCAGCCACTAGCTCAGAGGTGAGGGAGTTTCTTTTTAAGAAAAGCATATATAAGCTGGGTGCTACATGTCTTGGCATTTGAGGATTGGGGAAAGGGTTATGTGGGGCAGTAACTATTGGGTAAACTTTCAGTGCAAACCCAAGCCTTCAAGCTACTGGCTGGACTCTCAGTTCAAAACTACGTTTTGAATCTATTGCCTGTCAGAACCATGCCTGAGATTGTTCCCAGATTCTTAGACCTAGGCCCTACCCTCAGGCATTAAATGGTGTTTTCCTGAAATATAGTTTTGTGTCTATAAGAATATGCCTTCACACCCAAAGAGACTTTACTTTAGCTATGAGAAATCTTGGTGACATCTCCATCATCCCTCCAACTTCAGCTCACCCCATGAGGTTGGGAACAGTTTTCCCAATGACTCAGCAAAGGCTCGTGGTTGATATACATTCGAGGCTTGTAATTGGCGAAAACAGAGCCGCATCCATGCAGGACTGTGATTGATGGATCTCAATCAGCCAGGCTCATATACCTTTTCTGGCTATAAAAGCAGCCTGGTTTCACTCTTCTTAGGTCAGTCTGGATGCTATATTTATATACCAGCAGGCTCTTCAGCAGAGGCTGATCTGTTTACACTCAAATGTTCAGACAGACTGGACTTGGGAATGATGTCTTGTCCAGTTGAGACTCCAAAGGTCAGATTATCAACATGTCAGGATATATGAGAGCCAGTGCATGTAGATGAACATGTGAGAAAAGGAAGTCCTACACGGGAACTGAGCCAGCCATGGTCTATCACCTGAGGTGGAGCACGGTTCAGCATATGGCTGAAATGTCAGTGTCCAGGGGGTAAAGGAGGAACCAGGGTTCTCATGCAGTGGTTCTCAGTGTGGACCCTGGTCCCTGTCTCTCCCCCTGTCCCTGCTCCTGGACACAATCTGATACTCTCTAAGAGGACTCACATGGGGAGGGTGTGTCAAGAGAGACACTGGGGTGAATTTCTAGGACTAAGATCTATTTATTACAAATGGTTTTTAACTCCATGGACAGAGAGGAAACAGCAGAGAAGGGCTCTCAGGACCAGGCACAGACAAGATGACTGAGTTCCAAGAGAGAAAACCAGAGCCCACATGGCAGAAACGGGATTCTCTTCTTGCACGAGTCCAAGGATGGAATGTTTCACATTACAAGTCTGCAGCCATACATCTGATTCCCCGGCAGGAGGCAGGGAAGGTGAGGAAAGATGCAGGATGTGTGGTCATCAAGCCCTCCTTTGATGTAAAGTGACCTCCCTGGAGAGAGATCCTGGCCTCTGGAGGTCTATTACCTGGGTACTGAAGACAGTGTCTCAGCAGGTGTCTGGGAGACCCTGAGAGGGACAGGACAATTTTTCAGAGTTAGTTTTCTGCTCTGACCATTTGGGTTCCAAGAATGGAACCCAGGCTATTGGTATAATCAACAGGCAGGCACTTTTATCCACAAAACTTCCTTGCTGGCCCACATTATTTTTTTTTTTCATTAGTAAGTATTTTAAAAATATCTCACTTAAAAACAAATCAGCAAAGTGCTATTAGCATTATTTTTTTAATGGGGAATCCACATTGTTATTTTTTATGACATAGCTTCTCCACTGGATTGGAACTCACCAGTTTCGCTAAGTAGCTGGACAGTCAGTCAGCCCCATGTCTCTGCCTGTCTCTAGCTTGTCCAGGGCGAAGATGACAATTTCCTGTCACATCCCTTGCTTATACATTAAGTTTTCCCCATTAAACCTATGTCCTCCAGCCTGAGTGAAAGGCTTTTCTGAGGGAATCATCTCTCTAGCTCCCTTGCATGCCTCTCACAGCAAATTTCACCAAGCAGCCCCTCACCTGCTCCTTGGGGTGACAGCCCTCACATGGCTGGGTTTCCATTTTAGTCTGCTGGCCTGCAGGAGAAGAAGCAGTGTCAGTGTGGCCACCATGCTGATCCTCCATCTGCCTCTCACTGTCCTCTGTGTTCAGATGACATTAGGGACCCAAGGCAGCAAACAGCTCTGCAGCAGCCATTCAGGGACAGGTCTGAGAGTCCTAAGGACCTGAGGCCAGTGCTCAGCTGCCCTCTGCACAGCACAGCCAATCAGAACAGCCCTGCTGGTCCAGTGCCGCTTGTCCATTTCCTGTCTCTCCTTACTTCTTACCCCTAGCCTTGAACTCATGTCTCTTCTCTGCTCTGCACTCCCCATGCCTCCCTTTTGTCTCCCTGCAACTGGCTCTCTAGCTTCCCTCTGACTGCAGGCTGCTGACACCCTGCAGGTTCAGCCTCAGGTTCAAATCCCAGTCAGACTTCTGCTGCCTCCCAGGACACTGCTCTCCACCTCTCAGCTGCTCTCCTTACCTGTTGGAAGGCTGAGCCCTTCTGAAAACCAGGGCTACATCGTCACGCTTTATTCCAGCCCTTTCCATTACACTCCACTCTCTCCTCATCTGCGTGCCTATCCTGTGCTCTTCTAGTCACCATGGCTTTAAATCTGCTCTGAACCCAGGCCACACTGGGCTCTTGTATCCTGTGTGTGCAACGTCTCAGCAAACCCAGGTTCACTTCAACTTCTATGTGACTGCAGACAGCCTTGTACTCTTGATTGCCCGCTCTATACTTCCCAGTACTGGGATTACGGTGTCCCTGTGTTTGTTTCTTAGAATCCTTTTGGATTCTATGAGACAGGTCATTTACCTTTACAGGCATGCAATTAAGATTTGCATAGGGATTGCTTTGAATTTTAGTTGTTTGCCTTGCTAAGAACTTACTGCATAAAAATTTCCTTATGAAAATGTCCTCACATATTTTAGTATTTTCCTTGGTTTTAGACATTTATTTTGCAGCTGTAGGTATAATAAGAATGTGTAAGTTTGCATATGTGTGCACAGATGTAGATGGTAGAGGACAACCTTGGGTATGGTCCTGCAGGAGCTGTCCACTAGAGTTTTAGGGGCACCTCTTTCAATGGCTTGGGGATCACTGACTGGGCAAGACTTGCAGCAGTGATCCTTGGGGATCCTAACGTTTCTGCCTCTCTTCCTGTCTGACAACTCGGCCAACATTTAAGTGGCTGCAGGGGTGGAACCCATGACCTTGGGTTTGTGAGGCCAGAACTTTACCCACACAGCTGTCTCCTGCTTTCTCTAATTTCTCTCTGCAATAATTCTTAAAATTTATTTTAGGGAACAGGTTTTTGCCTTTTCCAGTGTGATTTCTTCCCAAGCATGCTCTTTTTACTTATGCGTGTATTACTCACCATGTTCTTAATTTCTGTTTTAATACCACACCCTAACACAAACAGTTGTCTTTTTCAAGATTTCTCATCATGTGAGATGTTGTCCCTGAATTCTGGTCTACCTCAGGCCATGTTGAGAAGCCACAGCTCTTTATAAATGAGCAGTTACCCCTACATGCCCCTTGAATTCCTCAGGAGGTGGCTCTGTGTGCATCTGTGCTTGACCCTCTCATTTCCAGCTGGGGCTCTAGGAAGCAGGCACAGATTCAGTCCTGGTTGGGTCCAGCTTCCTTGTGTTCTCTGGACTCTGCCCTGTACAAGCCCATCCTTCTCCATCTCCCACAGCTAACTGGAGAGAGCTGGTCCTGGAAGACTTTATTGTAGAATATTATTTTAAGGTGGGTTCCATTTGTTTATGTCTCATTTGCTTAACTCTGTGAAGCTGAGTTACTTTGCGTTCTAATAAAGAGTTAATCGGCCAATTGAGAGACAGGAAAAAGGACCAGGACATGCAGGGCTGGAAGCCAGAGAAAATGGAGAAGGAGAAATCTGGGAGGAAGGGAGGAAAGAGTAAGAGAACAGGAAAGAAGGATGCTAGGGGGAGTCACACAGCCACCAGCCAAGCAGTGACCCAGCCACACAGCCACACAGCCACACAGCCTCACAGCCTCACAGCCACACAGCCACACAGCCACACAGCCACATAGCCACACAGCTATGCAGCCAGACACAGAGTAAGAACGAAAGAACAGGTAAACAGAAATATAGACGACAAAAGCCCAGAGCCAGAAGATAGATGGGATAATTTAAGAAAAGCTGGGAAGGTACAAGACAAGCTAAGGCTGAGCATTTATAATTAAGAATAAACTTTCATGTGTGATTTATTTGGGACCTGAGTGGCAAGTCCCTCTAAACATAAAAAACAAACACCAACAACACTTACCTTCTATTCCACCAGAGGAAGATCATCAGCACATATACGGGGGTTATGAGCACAGCCGTGGCCACCACCACCCCGACCATGGCTCCCAGGTTCACAAGTGAAGGGCTCCTCTGACCCTCTGTGTCCTCCAGGCCAGCTGAGGTGACTGCAGAAGTGACGATGGAGGGGCTCTGCATGGTGGCGCTCATGATGGCTGGAGAGAGATGAGGAGTGAGTGCATCCTCCCTGGATCAGGAAGGGATGGGGTGAGTGTCACACCTGTCTCCTCTGTGGGGTGTGGGATGGGGAGCAGCTGTTAGACGTTCACACAGAGGGGAACCCATGCTGAAGGCTGAGACCCCAGGTCAGCAAGCTCAAATGCACACTAAAGCCAGCCCTGGCCATACATTTAGTTCCACACTGAACAGAGCTGAGTGAGTTGTAATTCCAGTACTAAGGAGGTGGAGACAGGCATGTCCCTGGGGCTCACTGTTCATACAAGCCAGCCTACCTGACAATCTTGAAGCCAGTGAGAGACCCTGTCTCAAAAACTGAGGTGGATGTCCCCTGGAGTTCTCCTGCTGCCTTCACAGACACAGGAACAAATGTGCACACTCACGCATTCACACACACATACACAACTGAATTAACAGACCCACATGGTCACACACACTGAACACCTAAAAATGTATAACATAAAATATAATTTTAGCTGTAAGTGTGCAGTTTGCTGCAGGACAGGGCCAATTCAGTCTGTGAACAAAAAATCACTATGCTTAATTTCCACAACACTTATCTATTTGGAACCCTAAACCTGAATTTCCTAACCTGATGTGGGAATGTCTTTCTTTATGCTGTGAATATCAATCTTGAAATAAAGGAGCTGTTTTGGCCCATGACAGGTACCATAGAAAAAGTAGGAGGGGAAATCAGAGCATAGCTAGGAGAAGCAGGGCAGAGTCAGACAGATCAAGCAGCTGCCAAAGAAGAAACATGTAAGGAACACAGGTGAGTCACAGGCCGGATGGAAGACAGGTTCATGGAAATGGATTGAGTTAAGATGAAGGAGCTAGCTAGCAATGTGCCTGAGCCATAGGCCAAATAAACAGCAGAAAGTTAATATAATCATCTGAATCATTTTTGTGGGGAGCCCAAGCAGCGGCAGGCGGCTAAGGGGTTTAGGGCAGCAGGTCCCTGAGTCTGGACCTCTGGTGCCCGGGGCCCAGAAAACCTTATTGTAACACCAACTTGTGAGTACCTAAGCCCACAGGATTCTGCATTTCATACTCTTAAAATTCATAAGAGTATAAAAATTACAGTTATGAAATAACAACAAAATAATTGTGTGGTTGGGGATCACCACACATGAGGAACTGATCAAAGTTTGCTGCATTAGGGAATCTGAGGGCCACTGCTCTAGACCTGAAACCAGCTCCTTCCTCTCTTTCCCTGAGCCCAGCAGCGGCTGTTGGACATGACGTCAGGTCAGCAGGGCAGCCGTGGGATGGCAGAGAGCTGTGCTGAGGTGTCCTCTCACAGGGTGACTAATACAGTCGAGATCCACAGCTGACCATGTTTGCACACGACTGTCTCAGTACTTGGGAGCCAGAGGCAGGCAGGGTGTCTGTGAGTTCAAGGCCAGCCTGGTCTACATAGTAAGTGTTGGGACAGCCAGGGATAAGTGGTGATACCCTGTGTTAAAAAACAAATATAAATAAACAATGAATAGCCAGAAATAAGGTTGTCATCCATAACCAAGCACATAGATTCCCTCAGCTCCAGTATGGCCATGTGTAGAACCACACAGAGCCTAGGCTGGGCCTCCATGCTCCCTGTGCATGGGCCTGCTGTTCCTTCTGCTTCAGAGGAGCCTCTGTGTCTGAAAATGAGCAGTCACATCATGAAATTGAAAACATTATTTTGAAAATCGCGGGGGCTCCTGTGGGAAAGGTGAGGGTAAGGAAGGAGAGAAACTGGAAAGAGACACTGGAGTGTGTATGAAGAGGTGAGGGGTGTGTCCTGGGGACCTAGGAGGGGTAGTGGGGGAATTTGGTGACAGGTGGCAGTTTACAATCAGATTGTAGGACCCAAGAACATCCACTGGGCACCTACTGCTTGTTCTGGGCTTAGGCTGGAGCTGTGTGGAGATGCTCTTTACTGGGACAAAGTTGATCCCTACCAAAGGACCAAGTGATTCAGGAACATCCTGGAAGAGCTTATTCAAGGCGAGGCAGCCTGGGAAGGACCACAGTATGAGATTTTAAACAAAAACAGAGTAAACATGGGTGGATGGCCTGTGATGAAGTCCAGTGTGGACTGGAGTTCCCTCAGAGTAGAGAATGATAGACAAGTTCAGGAGGCAAAGGCTTCTCACAACTACAAGGTAGAGATGCTGTTGGCAGAGATGTAGGCAGAATCAAGGGACACGAGTTATGAATCCAAGCTCAGAGTCATGGAGCCTGATGGGACATCTGGAGGATAAGAGAGCCAGAGGCATCAAAGCCAGGTTGGCTTACCATGCATGATGATGAGTCAAGTCCAGTTCATCGACTGCCAACTCTTCCTGCCTCTTTCCTTGCTATGAGAAGCAAGCCTGTAAACATTCGTCCATGGCTTCTGCTTCAGACCCTGTACTGACTTCTCTTGACGATGGAATGTGGTGGAGGGGATGTGCCAACCAGATGAACCATTTCCTTCTCAGGTTCTCTGGTCATAGTGGGTTTTTATTATTATTATTATTATTATTTAAAAATTTACAGGTTGTTTTCCACAGCAAGAGAAACTTGAAGTAGGAAACCTTTGCAACACAAAGACCTGAGTCACATCTTCAGGGACTTGTGCCCTTTGCTATGTGCTTGTAATACAGCTGAGAGGGAAGCAAAGCAGATCCCTGGGGTTCTCTGTCAACTGACCTAGCCTAATGGTGAGTTCAGGCCAGAGTATCACACACACACACACACACAGACACACACAGAGACACACACAAAATGAAAAAACAGTGAAAAAAAAGGAAGGAAGGAGAGAGGGAGGGAGGGAAGGAAGGAAGGAAGGAAGGAAGAAAGGAAGGAAAGAAAGAAAGAAGGAGGGAGGGAAGGGCATAGAGTGTTCCAGAATGGTCTCCAAGGTCGTTACCTCGTTTCCATATGTACCTCTCCACACAGACACGTTCAGCGTAAACACACTGACACTCACATACACACAAATTGAAAAGTTAACAAAAATAAAGAACCAGACTTAAAAGTTAAAAGCACCTGCCATGACATTTGATCCTTCAGAACAGTAAAAAGTCATATATGATGAGCATCCGCAACCCCAGGACTCTTGACGATGTAGGAGGCAGAGATGGGAGAATCCCAGGGAAGCTCCCTGGGCAGCCATCTTGGACTCCACAACAGGGGTAGACCCTGCCCCAAAGCAAGTTGGAAGGAAGAACTCCCAACAGACCTCTGCCCAACACATGTGCATTGAAACAGCCACATGCCTGTGTACACACAATCATAGTAATAATAATAATAATTACAATTAAAATGAAGCTTCGGTGGAACAGAGGGGACAGACAGACCAGAAATAATTTTTATCGTATAAAAGAATTTAAAAAGCAGATCTGGCTTTGTACCAGGTTCTCTGTCTATACACTGGGCTGTTAGCTTGGTGGTTTTCTGGGACTCCTAACTGAGGGAGGGTGTGTGTCTCTGACTCTTTTGCCTGCTCATGAGACTCTTCTTCCATAGGGTGCCTTGGCCAGCCTATCGGGATGGGAGGGCTTTGCCTTGTCCTATTCCATCTTCTTTCGTCCTGTTTACCTGTTGTCTCATGGAGGCCTGGTCCTTCTGAACAGGAAATGGAGGGGGGTGGATCTGAGGGTGATGTGGGGGATGCGAGAGCAACTGTGGTTCAGGCGTATTCTTTGAAGGAAGAATCTGTTTTCACTGAGAGAGAGAGAAGAAAAGAGAGAGACGAAGAGAGAAAGAGATGCCCAAAGGCCTTCTGCTTAGATATTAAAGAGAAACATTGTAAAGGCGAGTACTATTCAATTTGGCTATAAAAATAAAACTATGTAAATCAAATTAATAAGTCAACCACAGGTTCTTCTCAATGCTAGCTTCAATATTTGTCCAGCTGTGGTATCTTTGCACTAAATGAGGATATTTTGGTTGAATAAAACACTTCTTCTGAATTCTATGGACGTAGCTCAGTTGATAGAGTGCTTGCCTAGCATGCAGGAGGCCCCGAGTCCCATCTCAAACACTGCACACACGAGTGAGGACACACATTTGCCTTGTGATCTCAGCACTTAGGAAGCTGAGGCAGGAGGGTCAGGAGTTCAAGGTCATTATCAGCTACATAGGAAGTTTGAGGCCTTCATGGACAACATAAGACCTTGTCTTAAATGAAACGAAAGAAAATATGTCTATTAATAATTAATGTTAATATATTTAAACAATGGGAATGAATACTCAGTTAATGAATGAATTCTTAAGATACTGATGGATGAACTCACAGTGGAGGTGAGATGTGACTCAGTGTCAGAGCTGTTGTCTGCCTTACATGTGGCCTTGGGGACCATCTGAGGTCCCGCTAAAAGAAGAAAAGCCTGGTGTGTCTGACTGAGCAGAGACAGGCATGGCTGCCTTAAAGTGTTGTTCTCCCAAACACGTGACAGGTCATCAAACAGGCCTGGAGAAATTAGGGAGAGGAAGAGGAAGGAGACTGGAGAACAGGAGGTCACTATGGAAACCTCAGGAGCACAGGAAGTGCAGACCTAAGGCTGTCTGGCCAGTTCTGCTGTGGAGTTTACCCTCAACCAGCACAGGAACTAAGATGGGTCAGTGGTTTGGCAGGGGGAGGTGGGCAGGTCCAAGCTGGGAGGGACAAACCCATTTATCAAGGCACTGCTGAGAATTGCTGATGGAATTAAGGAGAACTGACTATCGGGCTGTTCCTTTTATATTCTATTTTCTAAAAAGTATTTTTTATTATATTTTTGTATACACATAGTGGTGCATGAGTGTATGAGTGTGTCTGTCTCTCTGTCTGCCTGTCTGTCTGTCTGTCTCTCTGGGTGTCTGTGTGTCTGTCTGTCTCTGTAAGTGTGTGTGTCAGGGTCTGAGGTTAACCTTAGGTGTTCCTACCTCAGATGTCACACACCTTATAAGTAAGACAGGCCCTGTGAGCACCTGTGACTGAAACACTGGGGGATGGAGACCAGCAGATCAATGGGACTTCATATCCCTTCAGCCTAGTTCAAAACAGGGAGCTTCAATGAGAGACCCTGCCTCATTGGAATAAGGTGGTTTTACTTCAGGAGGCTTTAAGAAGCACAGAAATGAAGTATACATACACACATATAAAACACACACAAACATATACACAGACATAAACACAAGCACACATACACTCACATACACACACTCACAGGCACATACACACACACTCACACAAGCACACACACATACACACACACTCACATAAGCACACCCACATACACATACTCACACACAAGCACACGCACACTCACATACACACACATACACACACTCACACAGAAGCACACACACTCACACACACTCACATGCACACATACGTGCACACACTCACATGCACACACACACACTCACATACACACACATACACACAGGCTCACACCATATTTCTATGCTCCACACAATCCAGACAGAAGAAAGGCAAACAATACAGTGACCTGGAGCAGAGGTCATGTGTCTACTGCCTGAGAGACACTTGGAGGTAAAGGGTCCCTTTCAAGGTCTGTTTGTCACAAGCATGACCTTGGGCAGGTGCGAATTCTGCTGGTCTCCATGTCTCTCTCTCTGTATAATGACTATGAGGGTGCCCAGCAGTGGTGACGGGTGGCTGGGGTAATGCCCACACAGTGACTACCCTGGGCCTGTGTGCACCCTGTGTGGAAGCTGCAGTTACAGCTTTTAGGGAGGAGGGGAAGTGACCAGAGAATCATGGTGAGGAATGAGGGCTATCTGGGAAAGATGGGGTTGGTGAGGGAGGAGGGAGAAGAGAGAATGAGGGGGAAACTGAGGCAGGGAGAGGGGGTGTGTGTCTTAGAGCCTAGTGAGGTCCGGGGGCCCAAAGGACCCTACTGTGGGAGGTAAGATGTGGTGTGAAGCCTGGATCTAACAGAGACCAAGGGCTCCATCCTGGAGAGGCCAGACACACAGGGACTTATGCAGATGAGGGTGGGTGGGGCCTTAGTACAGTTTGGAGAAACAAGCAGGAAGCTGGACTGTGTGGGAAGAGCTGAGGCCTGGCAGGGGGCGGGGACCTGAGGGCACAGTGAGGGCCAGCTCAGAGGGAGAAAGAAGCTAAGGATTGTGGATAGTTATTGGGCAGAGGAAAAGTGAAGTTGTCAGAGGCCTGAGGAGGGTCAGACCACACGAGAGGAATCTGTGAAGAGGATCAGAGAAGGATCTCTAATGACATCTATGGTATAGAGAAGCCAGGGCCACCAGGGCCTGATTGGGATGTGCTCACCACGAGTGATGCTGAGTTCGGTCCCTTCAATCGACTGCCACATCTCCGTGCCGTTTATGGTCTTCAGACTAACTCGACAAAAGTATGTGGTCTGGTCCTTCTTTGTCAGATTCAGGATTCTGAGGACTCCGGATGTCTGAGGCTGTGTCCAGTTCAGTATGAGCCGGTTCTTGAAGTGCTCATGTGTGACACCAGTGGAGGAGGTGTAGATAAATTCCCCATGTAAGTTCTTCCATCTCCAGAGAATCTTCATCTGCGGATCCTTTGCCAACTTCCACGGGAAGTAGAAGGAGAAGGGGATCTCGATGGAGCTGCCCTGGACACCAGAGAGGTGTGCTGGCTGCTTGACCCCATAGGGCCTTTCTCCAGCTGATTTCCCTGGGAAGGATGGAAAGAACAACCCAGAGCTTCCTGAGTCTTCACCTGCAGGAGGGTTGGGGACCCAGGGCTGGACTGCCCCTAAGGCTCTTGGGACTGAAGTTTGGGGTGAGCCATCTCTGAGGGATGAAGCTCTTTCTTGGGGAAGTGACATCCGGTCCACAGGACAGCCCAGTCTTCCAAGCCCCACTGCCCCTGCTGTGGCCAAGTCCCCCAGCAGTGAGGTCCCCACCACTCACCATCTTGCATGTGTCCTGCTGACAGCAGCAGCAGAATGGCCCAAGCCCTGTGCCAATTTCCTCCAGGAAATGAGACCTGTAGAGCCATGAGGGAGGAGAGGAGGCCCCGTGGAGAGACCCTGGGGTACTCAGGAGTCCTTCTCATGTGGACGACTGAGTTAGGGCAGGACCTCCCCATCTCCACCTCCCTGTGACCAGCAACTTCCTTTATCATTCTGGCTTCTTCTTTCCCATGTTGCAGAAGATCCACCCTGTGGTCACTGACAGGATGGCCGTGTCCCTGAGCCCAGCCTCCATTATTGACAGGAAGACACAGCCTTGTGCTCTGCAAGCCGGGCGGTGATCTCTCTTCACCTTGAACTTCTGCCTTATCCAGTCTTGCCCACTTCCTAGGAGGCCTGTAATCACTGTTTCCTCCCCTCCAGATTTCCTCCCATCCTACCCTCTACTCACTCTGTTTCTCCTTATCTGTCCCATCAGTCTGGTTGTCTGTGTCTTTATCTCTCTAATAGCCTCAGGTAGAGAAGTGGTCAGTGTCTGCTCACTTTAGACTCAACGAGGAAGGACATGATGGGGAAACACATCCAGGTCCATCACCTAGAATGTCGAGCAAAGCTTGCTCAGAGCAGCAATGTGTCAATCACTGCCTAGGACATCTTGAGAGTGGATACACTTAGACAGTGACTGGGGTGGGGGAGGGAGAGGTTGGGCAGAGGCTGTGGGGGCCTCAGCACAGATCTGATAGAAGGGTCAACCCACCCTTCCC
This sequence comes from Phyllotis vaccarum, assembly GCA_033318265.1. Taxonomy (NCBI): domain Eukaryota; kingdom Metazoa; phylum Chordata; class Mammalia; order Rodentia; family Cricetidae; genus Phyllotis; species Phyllotis vaccarum. The sequence goes on along the minus strand of JARWLC010000017.1, from coordinate 67,238,406 downwards.
CATGACAAGGTTCTATCAGCTCCCTGGAATACATGATTGTATCAGAGGAAGTGGCACCGTTCTTCCTGAGTGACATGTGCAGAGGCGATTTCTCATTTTCTTAGATTGCTGGCATTGACTGCCTTCTACATGCTTCCCTGCAGGTGCCTAATCAACCCGCCCTCTGTCATACCTGCTCTCTCTGCCTTCCTCACCATCCCCATGGTCCACTGATACCTGGACGTGATCCAGGCACTAACGCCCACAGCCTCCCTCCCAGCTGTGCACAGACACATTTCAATAATCATTGTCCCTTTGGGCATTCTAAGGCACACAATCTTAAGGATGAGCTGTCCCCAGGTGTATAGTCAGTTAGGACTTGGGACAAGGTGATTATACTCCTCTAACTGGACTTTTTTGAAGGGTGGGGGTGGAAATGTCTCATGTAGCTCCAGCTGGGCTTTGAACTAGTTATTAAGCCAAGGATGACCTTGACTCTTACACATCCTGTTCTCTGCTGCTCCCAAGTGCTTGGGTGACAGGTGTACCCCATCATGCCCCTTTGTCTCCTGTTGGAGAGAGATCCTAGGGTTCAGTGCATGCCAGGCATGTAAGCTCTCTAAAGATGAACCACATTTTTAGCCTCAGTGAGGTCAGAGAGTTTGCCCTCCCGGTCATGAGTACTCATGCCCAGGCTTTGTTTGCCCTACTGTGGGGTCTGTGGGAAAAGGTCACTGATTTCTAAGTCACCAATGGAGGGGCTGGGCCTTATGAAGCTACCATATGTCAGCTGTTGGCCCTCAGCATTATTTTCCACAACAGGCTCTGGTGGGTCTACAGGATCCCAGCTGCCCCTTGTGCACAGCCTCACTGCTGCCACCTGCTGGTCCTTGACTATAAGTCCCCCCATAGGGGGGACCAGATGTAGCCCTGGTTTTCAGAAGGGCTTAGCCTTCCAACAGGTAAGGAGAGCAGCTGAGAGGTGGAGAGCAGTGTTCTGGGAGGCAGCAGAAGTCTGACTGGGATTTGAACCTGAGGCTGAACCTGCAGAGTGTCAGCAGCCTGCACTCAGAGGGAAGCTAGACAGCCAGTTGCAGGGAGACAAAAGGGAGGCATGGGGAGTGCAGAGCAGGAAAGAGACATGAGTTCAAGTCCAGGGGTAGGAAGTAAGGAAAGACAGGAAATGGACAAGAGGCACTGGACCAGCAGGGCTGTTCTGATTGGCTGTGCTGTACAGAGGACAGCTTAGGACTGGCCTCAGGTCCTTAGGACTCTCAGACCTGTCCCTGAATGGCTGCTGAGGAACTACTTGCTGCCCTGGGTCCCTAATGTCTTCTGAACACAAAGGACGGTGAGAGGCAGATGGAGGATCAGCATGGCGGCTACACTGACGCTGTTTGTTCTCCTGCAGGCCAGCAGACTAAAGCGGAAACCCAGCCATGTGAGGGCTGTCACCACAAGGAGTAGGTACAGGCCTTTGAATAATTTCAATTAAAAGGGCCCCCATACACTCAAGGATTTATTCATTTTCTCATGATGGGATGGCACCTAAAAGGAATGGACTGAATGGCCTTATGGAAGTCAATGGATTACTAGGGATGGGCTTTGGCTTTTCAAATGCTCAAACCAGGACCATTGTCTCCATCTCTCTTTCTGATGCCTGCCAATCTGGATGTAGAAGGCTCAGCTACCTCTCCAGCTCCATGCCTGCCTGTGCACCTCAAGCCTCCTCCCATGATGATAATCAATTAAAGCTTTGAACTGTAAGCCAGCCTTAATTAAATGTTTTCCTTTATAAGAGTTTTTATGGTCACTGTGTCTCTTCAAAGCAATAGAACTTTGATTAAGACAAGCTGTTTGGGGGAATGTTTTAGGAGAGGCATGCAATGGAGCTAGAGAGATAATTCCATCAGAAAAGCCTTGCACACAGGCCGGAGGACCTGAGTTTGATTGGGAGGACCCACCTTATAAGCTAGGGCGGTGACAGAAACTTGTAATCTCACCCTCGACTTGCAAGAGACAGCCAGAACTGTGGAATTGTCTATCCAGATCGTTGAGCCCTAATCGCTAAGTTCCAGGCCAATGAAAGACCACGGTGTAAAAAATAAGGAGACAACTCATGGTTATAATATTTTCTAAATTCATTTGACATGAAATATTTCAAAATTACGTATTAATTGATAAAAGAAATGTGGGGAGCAGTCTGATAGCTCGGTGGAAAAGGTATTTGCAGCCTCACCCAATGACCTACCTTTCATTCTGGAAATCCAAAAAGTGCAAGAAGAAAACTGACTCTAGAAAATTGTGCTGTCCCTCTCAGGGTCTCCCACAGGTACCTGCTGGGACATTGTTAGTCCCCAGGTAACAGACCTCCAGGGGCCGGGATCTCTAGTTAGGGAGGTCAATTTATATCCACACATCCTGCATCTTCCCTCACCTTCCCGGCCTCCTTCCTGGGAATCAGGGAGCATGGTTGTTGGTTTTGCTGTTGAACATCCTGTCCTTGGACAGGTGCAAAAAGAGACTTCTACCATGTGGGCTGTGATTTCCTCTCCTCAGAACTCAGGCCATCCTGTCTTCCTCTGGTTCTGAGAATGCAATCTTTCTGTCTTTCTGTGGAATTAATAACAATTTCATTCAACACATTTATTAAAATGTAACACTGTGTACTGACTTAGGACTATTCAGAGTCAATAAAAAACGGTCTCATTCCCGTGAGACTAGTTGAAGACAGGCAGGGCCTTGGAGAAGTCTCCAAGGCTTCTCACGGCTAAAGTAAAGCCTCTTGAGGCAGCTGCGAGATGTCTACGGAGGTATATCTGGATCTGAGTCTCCTGAGGCTGAACTCAGCAGCAGCCATGTGCACAGTGACCTTGGAAGCTGGGCTGGTGTCTCTCCTGAGCATCCCTGGGGTGTTCACACAAGCAGGCTGTCATGATGACATTCCGGCCAGTCATCTGAAGGAGTGTCTTTTCATCAAGGCACCCTCAATGTCCTGATAGTCTTTCCAGCATCCAGACTTTGATTTTAAACCCAGCTGTATTCTTCCATGACCATGGTGGCAGAGAACAGGTTCAACCCTTCCTCTTTCTGTATGAACCACTCAATTGCAGAAACTTCCCATAATAACCCACAGAGCAGGCCCTGTGGGCTGTGACACAGAAGATGACCTCATTGATGAAAACTGTCCATCTGTCCACCCCTCCTGTCAAATCACCTACCCTTCCACTCCATTTCCACAGTAACAACATACAGACCCCAGTGGAACACCGGCATATCCCACCCAGACTCACTTCTGAGGAGAGTGGACGACATGCTAGAGAGGGTGGTTAAGGATGATGGACAGTGGTGTACACAGGACACTTGGGCTGTGACAAGGACTTTTCACCCCCACGTGACCTCTTCTTTCTCCCCTAGAATGACATCATCACTTCATCTCCCTCATGGGCTACCCAACTTCAGCACGAGCCCCTCTGCACCCCTGCAGAGGAGATCCCCAAGAAGAAACTCTATGCTGCATACTAAGAGGCCATTGAGTGGGGCTAGGTGACCAGTTCAGCCTCCCAAGCTTCTCGTTTGAGTCTCCCAGCCTCTGCAGACGGCCAAGGCCATAAGCAGAAACTCATGTTGTTGAATATGAGGTCACAGAAATGGAGAAACGTTGAGTTTCCTCTTCAACATTATATATTGCTTAAAGGAAACTACTAGTAAGTCACAGATGTGTATAAGGAAATGTCTCTGTCATTTCCAAAATTTGGAAGTTGCTTACAATGCACTTTCTGTTTACTCAGATCATATTATATTCTTCTGTTGTCTCTGATGAAATTAAAGATTAGATATTTATAAGTAGAGTTTTCTATAGTTATAATAAAAGGTATATTAGATGTGAAACTCTGTACTCACAAGGATAAAGTAGATGCTAAAATAGTTTCTATAATTTTGTTAAATACAAATAGACTAGATATTTGCTTGATAGCTGATGTGTGATACGTAATTTTGCTGGGTTGAAATTGTAATCTTCCTCTTCGATTACACAGAAAAAGGGACGTGATGTGGAATGCCTTTCTTTATGCGGCGAGTTATCATTGGTTAATAAAGGAACTGTTTTGGCCTATGGCAAGGCATCTTAGAAGTAGGCAGGAAACCAGAGCATAGATGAGGGAAGGAGGGTGGGTCAGACAGAGATGCTATCAGAGGCAGAAGAAAGAAGACCAGAATGCTTCTCTGAGAAAAACTACCAAGTCACCTGGCTAAACAAGATAAGAATAATGGGTTGAGATAAGATGCAAGAGGTAGCAATATGCCTGAGCCATAGGCCAAGCAGTGTGTAATTAATGTGGACATCTGAGTCATCTTGGGAAGGCTAAGGATAAGAGTAAGTTGGCCTATTAGCGTATCACATCTCCAATAGGATAATTCTTCCCAAGTATTTATTTCTGCTTTCCTCTACAGATATATAATGCTAATGGTCTTTTTGTATTCCCAGTTCAATTTAAAATTAAAGCCAGCTTTGGAGTTAAGAGTGTGGTTCTCTCCTTCTCTAAACCTGAGCATGTTTTTAAAAGTAAAATCCAAATTCTCTGTATCAGGTCAGAAGAGCCACCTGATATATGACAGAAGAAAAACCAAAATTAAGGGATTATTCTATTGTCACTGACCTCATGATCCTTTGGTTTTATTTATATTCTTTAAAACTTTTCTCAAGGTATAAATTCTATACTAAAATTTATGTAATATACACTTGTATTGAACTTTTTGTCCTGATATTTATCGTTATATAGCATACTTACTAACATAGAGAAAGGCTTTATGTAGTTTCCTGTGTATGGTTTATGGTTTTCTTATCAGCTAACTAGGAATTAAGTGTTTGCACTCTGGGTGTAAATAGCAAATGTTGATCCTTTGACCTCTTTGAGATCTGTTCCATATAACGTTTAAAGAGTTGAAGAGTTCTGCAGTGAGCCAAGACCATGCCTAACAGAAACTTTGAAGTTTCCAAAAGGAGGATGTGTTCCCACAATGATGATTCCACAAGGACTAAGATAATGCCACTACGCTGGCAAACACCACCTAAGGACTGGCTTTGGACTACAAACTGTCTAGGACAGTTTTGAGGTGGCTAGCTGGGACGATGCAGCCTCACAGGTTGCTCTAGCCAGGAATTGAGACAAGCCCTGCGTTTTTCCATTACACAGAGAATGACAACAAGTGATACAGCTACCCCTCTCAGGACTTGACAACTGACTCACATTTTTCTTTTCAGGATCCCCTAAAGATGCCATAACCCATAGACACAGGGAGTGATTTTAAGGACACAAATCCCACATTTCCAAGAATGGGATGAGTGGGTTTTGGTCATTCAATGGGTTATAAACATTTGTCATTGTTTAGAGTGCTTGGGTATAAATTGTTCTTGGTGATGGTCAGAAAAAAACTGAGCAAAGGAGATTAAATGTAAGGATCTTGTTTCTGAATTAAAAAAGGAGGATTTAAAAGTGATATGATAAAAGGGTAGATTATCGAATCTACTCTGAAAACATAAGTGGATATAGATATGATAAGGTAAAATGTAGATTATTAAATCTACTTTAAAAAAGCAACTACTAGTTTAAAGATTTTACACTGGCTTGGCTCTCCTTATATTGATACAAATTTGAGGTTCTTTGTTGGAACGTAATGTACACACATTTCTACTCCTGTTCTAGGTATCGTACTTACACAACTCATTCAACGAGATAATGCAAATTTCTAGTCCTTCAAAGTTATCATTGCCAACCTAGTAGAACAATAAAGAAGTACAGGTTAGTGGAGATGATCTGCCAACACAGACTTACTCACTCCTCATCCTGAGTAAAATGGTCCAAGCAACGTTATGATCAACAGCAAAGCAGAATCCCAGCTCCTGCAGGGCCATGGGAAAGATCACACGGGTACCAGCCATGCAGTGTCGACTGTACCTGGATGCTCCCTGTGGTAACTTCTGCTTCAGAGGGGAGTCAGGGATCAGAAGACAGAGCAGCCACATTATGAAAATGAGGACACTGTTCGGGAGAGTTTTGGACTTGTGTGGGAGAGATGATTACAAAGAAGGAGAGAGGGAGTTTGGAATCTGAGGCGATAGCAAAGGACAAGGGAGCCAGAAGCATTGACCAGAGCCAGGATGACTCACCAAGGTCATGGTCAGATGGGTCCCATCTATAGACGGCCAACCATACCTGCCTTCTGTTGTGTTCAGCCTAGTTTTAGAGAAATATGTGGTCTGGTCCTTCTCTAAAGGTCCAGGATTCTGAGAAATCCCAATGTGAGGCAGAAGCAGGATCCAAGCCTCACCTTCAGACTTCTTCTGGCTTTGTCTACTGTCTGAGGTTTGTGGGTCAAAGGTCTCTCAAGGAGGGGCTGACCTCACTAGGCCTGAGATGTTGGTCCTCAGCACACAACACTCTCTCTTGGTCTTTCAGGATCTCATCTGTGCCTTGTCCCCAGCCTCACTGCTGCCACCTGCTGGCCCCAAATCTCAAATCATTAATTCTGTTCTAGTTTCAAATCCTGGACTCTGCTGAATCCCCACAGGGACCCTACTGTGGGATGATGTCTGTCCAGGATGCTGTAATCAGTCTCCTGAATGCCAACCTATGTTCCCCAATAGTGGTGACTGAACCCTGCAGTCCCAATGCTTTCACAGAGCAGGATCACTTTCTGTGGAAGAGCAGCCTGGGGCTGTGGTGTGTACTCGTGGGGCTTCTGTATACACGAATATGCCCATGAGGAGTGTCAGACTGCAGTGCTACAATCTGGCTGCTGCTCAGACTATAACGCAAGAGTGTCCTGTCCCAAAAGAACAAACAAGTAAGTGTAATTCTAAGTATTTAACCCCAAGGTGGGCTAGGCATGATGGGCTTCCCTTTAGTTTTAGATTTATGGTTGCAGAGAAAGAGGCTAATAATTCTCTGTTAGATTGAGGTTAGCCTGGTCTACATATACATTTCCAGGCCAGCAATGACTATATAGTGAGGCCTTGTATCAATACACAAAAGCAAGCAAACCAACAATAACCTAAAATAACCCCATAACCGAAGGTGGATGGTGTCGGGTAGTAATGCCTAGACTATTCTCTGGCCTCCACATGCATGAGTATATACCTATTGCACATACATGCACCTGCATACAGACACATAAAAATCACAAAGGCACCTTATGCAGTGTATCTGCTACCAGATGTCTACCTAGTCCACATCTCGAGTAAACATGGCCCCTCTGCACAGTCCCTGTGTCTCTTCAGCATCCAGATCCTGATGTGTCCCCAGCATCCAGACTCTGATTTTATACCCAGCTGTGTTTTCTCATGATGATAATGGCAGAGAACAGGCTCAGCCCTTCCTGTTTTTACCTGAACCATCCAGTTCCAGAACATTCCCTCAAATAACCCCCAGGGCAGGTCCCTGACCCAGCAGATGTCCTCACTGATGAAAACTGTCCATTCGCTCACCCCTCCTGTCATACCATCTACCCTCCTACTTTTGAATTATTTTGGCCAGTGACAAATAAATCACCCCAGAAAGAACCTCAGAGTAGCCTGCAGACTGGGTGCTGAGGAGAGTGGAGGAGATGCTAGACCGTATGGTGAAGGATGCTGCACTGTTGTGTACACAGGACAGTCAGACTGCAGCTGAGGCTTTAGAATATCGCAGAGGCCCTGCCGAACTCTGACCTCTTTTTTTTTTCTTAGGATGACATCATCACCTTCATCTCCCTCACGTGCTTCCCAATCTTAGCTTGAATACTCACTGAACTCTGAGTCTATGCTGTACCTAAAGGCCCAGTGAGTGGGGCTCGGTGACCGGTTCAGTCTCCTACTCCTCTGGATGAGTGTCCCAACTCTCACTGTTTCCCAAGTCAGAGACATAGACACAGGAATCATCAAGTTGGAGGTCACAGAAACTGAGAAACGCCAAGTCCCCTCTTCAACATCATATTATGTTGCTTAAAAATCAAACACACAATTAACAGACAGTATTTAATGATGCACGACTTTATCCCAGAACTCTGGAGGCAGAGGCAGGTGGATTTCTTTCAGTTACAGTCTATCCCAAGCTACATGAAAATTTCCAGGATGGCCATATCTATATAACAGAGACACTCCACTATCTCAAAACAAACCAATATTATTATATTTGCAAATTTTGTCTAAGTGACCTAAAAAGAAAATTGGTGATATCTTCAAGTTCTGTGTCTCTAATTAAAAGTAGACTAATGGATGACCTGCCTGCGTGCCTCTCTTTACTGTTTGCAATTTGGGTAGCTTTGGTTAGTTTCAAGACTGGGTCTCATGTATCTCAGGCTAACCTCGATTTCAATAGATCCTAATGATAGCCTCCAGTTCACGATCTTTCCATGTCTACTGTCTACATGCCTCCATACCCAACTTCTTCCAGTACTTTTTTTTTTTAAACTGGCTGCCCCAGGTGCGGGAACACAAATCCCAAACATTATAACTGAAAATCTTGGTCTCGGTTGGACCATAATGTATGCTCCCTTCACCCAATGGGAGTTTGGTCTAAATGTTGTGCAGATTCTTGATTCTGTCTAAGTCTTTCTTATGTGCCTCTTGAAGTATCTCCTTTGGAACAACGGAAACTGACCTGGGAAGTCACATATCCTGAGGCCCCTTCCCTCTGCCCAGATTCTTGAAGGGTATAGTTGATAAATGGACCCTCTTTTAGAAGACCTGCCAGACCACCATCATGACAGTTCTTGGGTGAACACCTCAAGGTGAAGAACCAGTCTACCTGCATCTAAGGCTTGAAAGCCTTCTTATTGTAAAAACAAACCAGGTTTAGTCCTATTTCTGATTAAACTCCTGTTTCTCAAGGATTTGGGGCACCCTGCCTTAACTCTAAGTGGTTCTATACTGCATGTTTCAGGAATGGCAATTATGTGTGTGTTCCAAAAATTTTTATAGCCATTTTGTGATCCTGTCTTTATTCCAAAAGGTTACCTGACAACCATGACTACTTCTAGTGCCCACCCTCCAAACATGTCTTTGTTTCATAAGGGGCTAACTTGTTATGTCCTGCTCATGTAACACAGGCTCTGTTGCCCACCAAATCCTTCATTTAGAATCCCCCTACCTGAGCTGTCTCCTCATACCCAGTGATGACATCATGAACCTTCCCATAGGAAGAGGCAGCCTTCATCATGAATGAAAAGTTCACTTGAATCAGTTTCTTCCTTTAATTAATTTGACCATGATATTTTGGGGTTGGGAGCCTTTGTCCTCCAGTCTTTGGGATTAACACAGGGGTCCCCAGAGGAGACACCACCCCAGCTGCCAAGACCCCTGTGACCATGGCTGCTGCTGTGTTCAGCCTCAGGAGGCTTGCGTCCAGTTATGTCTCTGCAGATATCTCACAGCTTCCCTGTCGTACCTATATCGAGGGACCCCCAAAGACCACCAGGGAGCTGGATTTGATGCAGACACATGAGGGTCAGTTTATTCTTTTGGACAGGTTCAAACAAACTCGGCCCAAGCCCTCTGTTCCAGTGCAGTGGAGAAATTCAGCCACTGGCTCAGAGGTGAGGGAGTTTTTTCTTTTGTTTTTGTTTTTTTGTTTTTTTGGTTTTTTGTTTTTTTTTTAAGAAAAGCATACATAAGCTGGGTGCTATATGTCTTGGCATTTCAGGATTGGGTACAGGGTTATGAGGGACAGTAACTATTGGATAAACTTTCAGTGCAAACCCAAGCCTTAAAGCTACTGGCTGAACTTTCAGATCAAAACTAAGTTTTGAATCTATTGCCTGTCAGAATCATGCCTGAGATTGTTCCCAGATTCTTAGACCGAGGCCCTACCCTCAGGCATTAAATGGTCTTTTCCTGAAATAAAGTTTTGTGACTATAAATATATGCCTTCACACCCAAAGAGACTTTATTTTAGCTATGAGAAATCTTGGTGACATCTCCATCATCCCTCCAACTTCAGCTCAACCCATGAGGTTGGGAACAGTTTTCCCAATGACTCAGCAACGGCATATGGTTGATATACATTCGAGGCTTGTAATTGGCGAAAACAGAGCCACATCCATGCACGACTGTGATTGATGGATCTCAATCAGCCAGGCTCATATACCTTTTCTGGCTATAAAAGCAGCCTGGTTTCACTCTTCTTGGGTCAGTCTGGATGCTATACTTATATACCAGCAGGCTCTTCAGCAGAGGCTGATCCATTTACTATCAAATGCTAAGACAGACTGGACTTGGGAATGATGTCTTGAACAGTTGAGACTCCAGAGGTCAGATTATCAACATGTCAGGATATATGAGAGCCAGTGCATGTAGATGAATGTGCAAGAAAAGGAAGTACAACACGGGAACTGAGCCAGCCATGGTCCTTCACCTGAGGTGGAGCACGGTTCAGCATATGGCTGGAATGTCAGTGTCCAGGGGGTAAAGGAGGAACCAGGCTTCTCATGCAGTGGTTCTCAGTGTGGACCCTTGTCCCTGTCTCTCCCCCTGTCCCTGCTCCTGGACACAATCTGATACTCTCTAAGAGGACTCACATGGGGAGGGTGTGTCAAGAGAGACACTGGGATGAATTTCTAGGACTAAGATCTATTTATTACAAATGGTTTTTAACTCCATGGACAGAGAGGAAACAGCACAGAAGGGTTCTCAGGACCAAGCACAGACAAGATGACTGAGTTCCAAGAGAGAAAACCAGAGCCCACATGGCAGAAACGGGATTCTCTTCTTGCACCAGTCCGAGGATGGGATGTTTCACAGTACAAGTCTGCAGCCATACTTCTGATTCCCAGGCAGGAGGCAGGGAAGGTGAGGGAAGATGTAGGATGTGTGGTCATCAAGCCCTCCTTTGATGTAAAGTGACCTCCCTGGAGAAGGATCCTGGCCTCTGGAGGTCTGTTGCCTGGGTACTGAAGACAGTGTCTCACTGGGTGCGTGGGAGACCCTGAGAGGGACAGGACAATTTTTCAGAGTTAGTTTTCTGCTCTTACCATTTGGGTTCCAAGAATGGAACCCAGGTTATTGGTATAATCGACATGCAGGCACCTTTATCCACAAAACTTCCTTGCTGGACCACACTATTTTTTTTTTCATTAGTGAGTATTTTAAAAATATCTCACTTAAAAATAAATCAGCAAAATGCTATTAGCATAATTTTTTTAATGGGGAATCCACATTGTTATTTTTTATGACATAGCTTCTCCACTGGGTTGGAACTCACCAGTTTCGCTAAGTAGCTGGACAGTCAGCCAGCCCCATGACTCTGCCCGTCTCTCGCTTGTCCAGGGCTAAAATGACAATTTCCTGTCACATCCCTTGCTTATACATTAAGTTTTCCACATTAAACCTATGTCTCCAGCCTGTGTGAAAGGCTTTTCTGAGGGAATCATCTCTCTAGCTCCTTTGCATGCCTCTCATAGCAAATTTCACCAAGCAGCCCCTCACCTGCTCCTTGGGGTGACAGCCCTCACATGGTTGGGTTTCTGCTTTAGTCTGCTGGCCTGCAGGAGAAGAAGCAGTGTCAGTGTGGCGCCATGCTGATCCTCCATCTGCCTCTCACTGTCCTCTGTGTTCAGATGACATTAGGGACCCAGGGCAGCAAACAGTTCTGCAGCAGCCATTCAGGGACCAGATCTGAGAATCATAAGGACCTGAGGCCAGTGCACAGCTGAACTGTGCCCAGCACAGCCAATCAGAACAGCTCTGCTGGTCCAGTGCCTCTTGTCCATTTCCTGTCTCTCCTTACTTCCTACCCCTGGCCTTGAACTCATGTCTCTTCCCTGTTCTGCACTCCCCATGCCTCCCTTTTGTCTCCCTGCAACTGGCTCTCTAGCTTCCCTCTGAGTGCAGGCTGCTGACACCCTGCAGGTTCAGCCTCAGATTCGAATTCCAGTCAGACTTCTGCTGCCTCCCAGGATACTGCTCTCCACCTCTCAGCTGCTCTCCTTACCTGTTGGAAGGCTGAGCCCTTCTGAAAACCAGGGCTACATCTTCACGCTTTATTCCAGCCCTTTCTATTACACTCCACTATCTCCTCATCTGCGTGACTATCCTGTGGTCTTCTAGTCACCATGGCTTTAAATCTGCTCTGAACCCAGGCCACACTGGGCTCTTGTATCCTGTGTGTGCAACGTCTCAGGAAACCCAGGTTCACTTCAACTTCTATGTGACTGCAGACAGCCTTGTACTCTTGATTGCCTGCTCTATACTTCCCAGTGCTTGGATTATGGTGTCCCTGTGTTTGTTTCTTAGAATCCTTTTGAATTCTATGAGACAGGTCATTTACCTTTACAGGCATGCAATTAAGATTTGCATAGGAATTGCTTTGAATTTTAGTTGTTTGCCTTGCTAAGAACTTACTGCATAAAAATGTTCCTTATGAAAATGTCCTCACATATTTTAGTATTTTCCTAGTTTTTAGACATTTATTTTGCAGCTGTAGGCATAATAAGAATGTGTACGTTTGCATATGTGTGCACAGATGTAAATGGTAGAGGACAACCTTGGGTATGGTCCACTAGAGTTTTGGGGGCACCTCTTTCAATGGCTTGGGGATCACTGACTGAGCAAGCCTGGCAGCAGTGAGCCTCGGGGACCCTAATGTTTCTGCCTCTCCTGATGTCTGACAACACGGCCAACATTTAAGTGGCTACAAGGGTAGAACCCATGACCTTGGGTTTGTGAGGCAAGAACTTAACCCACAGAGCTGTCTCCTGCTATTCTCTAATTTCTCTCTGCAATAACTCTTAATATTTATTTTAGGGTACAAGTTTTTGCCTTTTTCAGTGTGGCTTCTTTCCAGGCATGCTCTTTTTATTTATGTGTGTATTACTCACCATGTTCTTAATTTCTGTTTTAATACCACACCCCAACACAAACAGTTGTCTTTTTCAAGATTTCTCATCATGTGAGATGTTGTCCCTGAATTCTGGTCTACCTCAGGCCATGTTGAGAAGCCACAGCTCTTTATAAATGAGCAGTTACCCCTACATGCCCCTTGAATTCCTCAGGAGCTGGCTCTGTGTGCATCTGTGCTTGACCCTCTCATTTCCAGCTGGGGCTCTAGGAAGCAGGCACAGATTCAGTCCTAGTTCGGTCCAGCTTCCTTGTGTTCTCTGGACTCTGCCCTGCACAAGGGGATCCCTCTCCATCTCCCACAGCTAAGAATACTCAGAGGGGAAGCTCTGGAGAGAGCTGGTCCTGGAAAACTTTATTGTAGAATATTATTTTAAGGTGGGTTCCATTTTTTTACGTCTCATTTGCTTAACTCTGTGAAGCTGAGTTACTTTGCGTCTCTAATAAAGAGTTAAACGGCCAATTGAGAGACAGGAAAAAGGACCAGGACATGCAGGGCTGGAAGCCAGAGAGAATGGAGAAGGAGAAATCTGGTAGGAATGTTGGAAAAAGTAAGAGAACATGGAGAGAAAGATTCTAGGGGAGCCACAAAGTCACACAGCCACACAGCCACCAGCCACACAGCCACCCAGCCACCCAGCCACACAGCCACACAGTCACACAGTCACACAGACACACAGCCACACAGCCACACAGACACACAGACACACAGTCACACAGTCACACAGCAACACAGCCACACAGCCACACAGTCACACAGCCACACAGCCACACAGCCACACAGTCACACAGCCACCCAGCTATGCAGCCAAACAGCCACCATGCTATGCAGTCACCCAGCCACATAGCCACACAACCATTCATAGAGCCACACAGCCACACAGCCACACAGCCACACAGCCACACAGCCACACAGCCACACAGTCACACAGCCACACAGCCTCACAGCCTCACAGCTATGTAGCCAGACACAGAGTAAGAACGAAAGAAAAGGTAAACAGAAATATAGACGACAAAAGCCCAGAGCCAGAAGATAGATGGGATAATTTAAGAAAAGTGGGGAAGGTACAAGACAAGCTAAGGCTGGGCATTTATAATTAAGAATAAGCTTTCATATGTGATTTATTTGGGACCTGAGTGGCAAGTCCCTCTAAAGATAAAAACAAACACCAACAACACTTACCTTCTATTCCACCAGCGGAAGATCATCAGTACATAGACGGGGGTTATGAGCACAGCCGTGGCCACCACCACCCAGACCGTGGCTCCCAGGTTCACAAGTGAAGGGCTCCTCTGACCCTCTGTGTCCTCCAGGCCAGCAGAGGTGACTGCAGAGGTGATGATGGAGGGGCTCTGCATGGTGGTGCTGATGATGGCTGGAGAGAGATGAGGAGTGAGTGCATCCTCCCTGGATCAGGGAGGGATGGGGTGAGTGTCAAACCTGTCTCCTCTGTGGGGTGTGGGATGGGGAGCAGCTGTTAGACGTTCTCACAGATGGGAACCCATGCTGAAAGATGAGACCCCAGGTCAGCAAGCTCAAATGCACACTAAAGCCAGCCCTGGCTATACATTTAGTTCCACACTGAACAGAGCTGAGTGAGTTGTAATTCCAGTACTGAGGAGGTGGAGACAGGCATGTCCCTGGGGCTCACTGTTCATACAAGCCAGCCTACCTGGCAATCTTGAAGCCAGTGAGAGACCCTGTCTCAAAAACTGAGGTGGATGTCCCCTGGAGTTCTCCTGCTGCCTTCACAGACACAGGAACAAATGTGCACACTCACGCATTCACACACACATACACAACTGAAATAACAGGCCCACATGGTCACACACACTGAACACCTAAAAGTGTATAACATAAAATATAATTTTAGCTGTACGTATGCAGTTGACTGCAGGACAGACCCAATTCAGTCCTAGGACAAACACCACTATGGTTAATTTCCACAACACTTACCAATTTGGAAGCCTAAACCTGCAGTTCCTAACTTGATGTGGGAATATCTTTCTTTATGCTGTGAATATAAATCTTTAAATAAAGGAGCTATTTTGGCCCATGTCAGGCACCATTTAAAAAGTAGGAGAATTCAGAGCATAGGTAGGAGGAACAGGGTGTAGTCAAACAGATCGAGCCAGCTGCCAAAGAAGAAACATGTAAGAAACACAGGTGAGACACGGGTAAGGAACACAGGTGAGACACGGGCCGCATGGCAAACAGATGAATGGAAATGGGTTGAACTAAGATAAAAGAGCTAGCTAGCAAAGTGCCTGAGCCATAGGCCAAACAGCAGGAAGTTAATATAAGCATCTGAGTCATTTTGGGGGAGCCTAAACAGCCCTCCCAGGACTTGACAATTGACTCAAATTTTTCTTTTCAGGATCCCCTAAAGATTCCATAACCCCTAGACACAGGGAGTGATTTTAAGGGCACAAAACCCACATTTCCAAGAACTGGGATGAGTGGGTTTTGGTCATTCAATGGGTCATAAACATTTGTCATTGTTTAGAGTGCTTGGGTATAAATTGTTCTTGGTGATGTCAGAAAAAAACTGAGCAAAGGAGATTAGATGTAAGGATCTTGTTTCTGAATTAAAAAAGGAAGATTTAAAAGTGATATGATAAAAGGGTAGATTATCGAATCTACTCTGAAAACATAAGTGGATATAGATATGATAAGGTAAAATGTAGATTATTAAATCTACTTTTAAAAAGCAACTACTAGTTTAAAGATTTTACACTGGCTTGGCTCTCCTTATATTGATACAAATTTGAGGTTCTTTGTTGGAACTTAATGTACACACATTTCTACTCCTGTTCTAGGTACCGTACTTACACAACTCATTCAACGAGATAATGCAAATTTCTAGTCCTTCAAAGTTATCATTGCCAACCTAGTAGAACAATAAAGAAGTGCAGGTTAGTAGAGATGATCTGCCAACACAGACTTACTCACTCCTCATCCTGAGTAAAATAGTCCAAGCAACGTTATGATCAACAGCAAAGCAGAATCCCAGCTCCTGCAGGGCCATGGGAAAGATCACACGGGTACCAGCCATGCAGTGTCCACTGTACCTGGATGCTCCCTGTGGTAACTTCTGCTTCAGAGGGGAGTCAGGGATAGAAGACAGAGCAGCCACATTATGAAAATGAGGACACTGTTCGGGAGAGTTTTGGACTTGTGTGGGAGAGATGATTACAAAGAAGGAGAGAGGGAGCTGGGAACCCGAGGCGATAGCAAAGGACAAAGGATCCAGAAGCATTGACCAGAGCCAGGATGACTCACCATGGGTCATGGTCAGATGGGTCCCATCTATAGACGGCCAACCATACCTGCCTTCTGTTGTGTTCAGCCTAGTTTTAGAGAAATATGTGGTCTGGTCCTTCTCTAAAGGTCCAGGATTCTGAGAAATCCCAATGTGAGGCAGAAGCAGGATCCAAGCCTCACCTTTAGGCTTCTTCTGGCTTTGTCTACTGTCTGAGGTTTGTGGGTCAAAGGTCTCTCAAGGAGGGGCTGACCTCACTAGGCCTGAGATGTTGGTCCTCAGCACACAACACTCTCTCTTGGTCTTTCAGGATCTCACCTGTGCCTTGTCCCCAGCCTCACTGCTGCCACCTGCTGGCCCCAAATCTCAAATCATTAATTCTGTTCTAGTTTCAAATCCTGAACTCTGCTGAATCCCCACAGGGACCCTACTGTGGGATGATTTCTGTTCAGGATGCTGTAATCAGTCTCCTGAATGCCAACCTATGTTCCCCAATAGCGGTGACTGAACCCTGAAGTCCCGATGCTTTCACAGACCATGTTCACTTTCTGTGGTAGAGCAGCCTGGGGCTGTGGTGTGCACTCGTGGGGCTTCTGTATACACGAATATGCCCATGAGGAGTGTCAGACTGCAGTGCTAGAACCTGGCTGCTGCTCAGACTATAGCACAAGTGTGTCCTGTCCCCACAGAACAAACAAGTAAGTGTAATTCTAAGTATTTAAACTCAAGGTGGGCTAGGCATGATGGGCTTCCCTTTGGTTTTAGATTAGTGAAGCAGAGAAAGAGGCTAATAATTCTCTGTTAGATTGAGGTTAGCCTGGTATACATATACATTTCCAGGCCAGCAAGGACTATACAGTGAGGCCTTGTATCAATACACAAAAGCAAGCAAACCAACAAAAACCAACCAACATAACCAACAATAACCCCATAACTGAAGGTGGATGGTGTTGGAGTAGTAATTCCTAGACTGTGCTCTGGCCTCCACATGCATGAGCATATACCTATTGCACATACATGCATCTGTATACAGACACATAAAAATCACAAAGGCACCTTATGCAGTGTATCTGCTACCAGATGTCTACCTAGTCCACATCCCAAGTAAACATGGCCCCTCTGCACAGTCCCTGTGTCTCTTCAGCATCCAGATCCTGATGTGTCCCCAGCATCCAGACTCTGATTTTATACCCAGCTGTGTTTTCTCATGATGATAATGGCAGAGAACAGGCTCAGCCCTTCCTGTTTTTACCTGAACCATCCAGTTCCAGAACATTCCCTCAAATAACCCCCAGGGCAGGTCCCTGACCCAGCAGATGTCCTCACTGATGAAAAGTGTCCATTCGCTCACCCCTCCTGTCATACCATCTACCCTCCTACTTTTGAATTATTTTGGCCAGTGACAAATAAATCACCCCAGAAAGAACCCCAGAGAGGCTTGCAGACTGGGTGCTGAGGAGAGTGGAGGAGATGCTACACAGTATGGTGAAGGATGCTGCACTGTTGTGTAGACAGGACACTCCGACTGCAGCTGAGGCTTTAGAATATCGCAGAGGCCTGCCAAACTCTGACCTCTTTTTTTTCTCCTAGGATGACATCATCACCTTCATCTCCCTCACGTGCTTCCCAATCTTAGCTTGAATACTCACTGAACTCTGAGTATACGCTGTACCTAAAGGCCCAGTGAGTGGGGCTCAGTGACCAGTTCAGTCTCCTACTGCTCGGGATGAGTGTCCCAACTCTCACTGTTTCCCAAGGTCAGAGACATAAACACAGGAATCATCAAGTTGGAGGTCACAGAAACTAAGAAACACCAAGTCCCCTCTTCAACATCATATATGTTGCTTAAAAACCCAACACACAATTAACAGACAGTATTTAATGGTGCATGACTTTATCCCAGAACTCTGGAGGCAGAGGCAGGTGGATTTCTTTCAGTTACAGTCTATCCCGAGCTACATGAAAATTTCCAGGATGACCATATCTATATAACAGAGACACTCCACCATCTAAAAACAAACCAATATTATTATATTTGCAAATTTTGTCTAAGTGACCTAAAGAGAAAATTGGTGACATCTTCAAGCTCTCTGTCTCTAATTAAAAGTAGACTAATGGATGACCTGCCTTCGTGCCTTTCTTTACTGTGTGCAATTTTGGTACTTTGGTTGGTTTCAAGCCTGGGTCTCATGTATCTCAGGCTAACCTCGAACTCAATAGGTCCTAATGATAGCCTCCAGTTCACGCTCTTTCCATGTCTACTGTCTACATGCCTCCATACCCAACTTCTTCCAGTACTTTTTTTTTTTTTAAACTGGCTGCCCCAGGTGAGGGGACACAAATCCCAAACATTAGAACTGAAAATCTTGGTCTCGGTTGGACCATAATGTATGTTCCCTTCACCCATTGGGAGTTTGGTCTAAATGTTGTTGAGATTCTTGGTTCTGTCTAAGTCTTTCTTACGTGCCTCTTGATGTTTCTCCTTTGGAACAACGGAAACTGACCTGGGAAGTCACATATCCTGAGGCCCCTTCCCTCTGCCCAGATTCTTGAAGGGTATAGTTGTCCCGCGCCAACTTCTCGCCCGCAAGAAAAGGCACGACACACGTAGGATCCTTCTGCAGAAAAGCTTTAATGCGTCTTGAGGGAGAGCATCAGCTTACAGAAAATGGAGACAGTGAGGTAGGAAAAGCCCAATCCTTATATAGACCAAAGACCTCCGCCTTGGACGTGTCACCTCTCTATAGGCTGCAGCTCATCACCCCACATGACGCCACGGGAGAGGCGGAGAGACCAGTCTCGGAAAATTAGCAAAGGCATGCGCCCTTGCCTTGATTACTGACTCAGGCCCTTGCCTTGATTACTGACTCAGGCGGGTTGGCCAGCACCGGATATTGGCACCATCTTGAGGGGCTGGGGCCAGCGGCTCCCAACATATAGTTTATGAATGGACCCTCTTTTAGAAGATCGGCCAGACCACCATCATGACAGTGCTTGGGTGAACACCTCAAGGTTAAGAACCAGTCTGCCTGCATCTTAGGCTTGAATGCCTTCTTATAGTAAAGACAAACCAGGTTTATTCCGATTTCTGATTAAACTCCTGTTTCTCAAGGATTTGGGGGTACTCCGCCTTAACTCTAAGTGGTTCTATACTGCATGTTTCAGGAATGGCAATTATGTATGTGTTCCAAAAATTTTTTATAACCATTTTGTGATCCTGTCTTTATTCCAAAAGGTTACCTGACAACCATGACTACTTCCCACGCCCACCCTTCAAACATGTCTTTGTTTCATAAGAGGCTAACTAGTTATGTCCTACTCATGTAACACAGTCTATGTTGCCCACCAAATCCTTCATTTAGAAGACACCTACCTGAGCTGTCTCCTCATACCCAGTGATGACATCATGAACCTTCCCATAGGAGGAGGCAGCTTTCATCATGAATGAAAAGTTTACTTGAATCAGTTTCTTCCTTTAATTAATTTGACCATGATATTTTAGGGTTGGGAGCCTTTGTCCTCCAGTCTTTGGGATTAACACAGGGATGCCCAGAGGAGACACCACCCCAGCTGCCAAGATCCCCGTGACCATGGCCGCTGCTGTGTTCAGCCTCAGGAGGCTTGGGTCCAGTTATGCCTCTGCAGATATCTCACAGCTTCCCTGTTGTACCCATGTCGAGGGACCCCCAAAGACCAGGAGGGATCTGGATTTGATGCAGACACATGAGAGTCAGTTTATTTTTTTGGACAGGTTCAAACAAACTCGGCCCCAAACCCTCTGTTCCAGTGCAGGGGAGAAATTCAGCCACTAGCTCAGAGGTGAGGGAGTTTCTTTTTAAGAAAAGCATATATAAGCTGGGTGCTACATGTCTTGGCATTTCAGGATTGGGTAAAGGGCTATGGGGGGCAGTAACTATTGGGTAAACTTTCAGTGCAAACCCAAGCCTTCAAGCTACTGGCTGGACTCTCAGTTTAAAACTACGTTTTGAATCTATTGCCTGTCAGAACCATGCCTGAGATTGTTCCCAGATTCTTAGACCTAGGTCCTACCCTCAGGCATTAAATGGTGTTTTCCTGAAATATAGTTTTGTGTCTATAAGTATATGCCTTCACACCCAAAGAGACTTTACTTTAGCTATGAGAAATCTTGGTGACATCTCCATCATCCCTCCAACTTCAGCTCACCCCATGAGGTTGGGAACAGTTTTCCCAGTGACTCAGCAACGGCTAATGGTTGATATACATTCTAGGCTTGTAATTGGCGAAAACAGAGCTGAATCCATGCAGGACTGTGATTGATGGATCTCAATCTGCCATGCTCATATACGTTTTCTGGCTATAAAAGCAGCCTGGTTTCACTCTTCTTGGGTCAGTCTGGATGCTATACTTATATACCAGCAGGCACTTCAGCAGAGGCTGATCCATTTACTTTCAAATGCTAAGACAGACCCGACTTGGGAATGATGTCTTGTCCAGTTGAGACTCCAAAGGTCAGATTATCAACATGTCAGGATATATGAGAGCCAGTGCATGTAGATGAACGTGTGAGAAAAGGAAGTACAACACGGGAACTGAGCTAGCCATGGTCTGTCACCTGAGGTGGAGCACAGTTCAGCATATGGCTGAAATGTCAGTGTCCAGGGGGTAAAGGAAGAACCAGGGTTCTCATGCAGTGGTTCTCAGTGTGGACCCTGGTCCCTGTCTTCCCCCTGTCCCTGCTCTGGACACAATCTGATACTCTCTAAGAGGACTCACATGGAGAGGGTGTATCAAGAGAGACACTGGGGTGAATTTCTAGGACTAAGATCTATTTATTACAAATGGTTATTAACTCCATGGACAGACAGGAAACAGCACAGAAGGGCTCTCAGGACCAGGCACTGACAAGATGACTGAGTTCCAAGTTAGAAAACCAGACCCCACATGGCAGAAACAGGATTCTCTTCTTGCACAAGTCCAAGGATGGGATGTTTCACAGTACAAGTATGCAGCCATACTTCTGATTCCCGGGCAGGAGGCAGGGAAGGTGAGGGAAGATGCAGGATGTGTGGTCATCAAGCCCTGCTTGGTGTAAAGTGACCTCCCTGGAGAGAGATCCTGGCCTCTGGAGGTCTATTACCTGGGGACTAAGAGACAGTGTCTCAGCAGGTGCCTGGGAGACCCTGAGAGGGACAGGACAATTTTTCAGAGTTAGTTTTCTGCTCTTACCATTTGGGTCCCAGGAATGGAACCCAGGTTATTGGAATAATCAACAGGCACCTTTATCCACAGAACTTTCTTGCTGGCCCACGCTATTTTTTTGTTCATTACTAAGTAATTTAAAAATATCTCACTTAAAAATAAATCAGCAAAATGCTATTAGCATGATTTCTTTAATGGGGAATCCACATTGTTATTTTTTATGACATAGCTTCTCCACTGGGTTGGAACTCACCAGTTTCGCTAAGTAGCTGGACAGTCAGTCAGCCCCATGACTCTGCCCGTCTCTCACTTGTCCAGTTGAGGCTCCAGAGGTCACATCCCTTGCTTATACATTATGTTTTCCACATTAAACCTGTGTCCTCCAGCCTGAGTGAAAGGCTTTTCTGAGGGAATCGTCTCTCTAACTCCCTTGCATGCCTCTCATAGCAAACTTCACCAAGCAGCCCCTCACCTGCTCCTTGGGGTGACAGCCCTCACATGGCTGGGTTTCCGCTTTAGTCTGCTGGTCTGCAGGAGAAGAAGCAGTGTCAGTGTGGCCGCCATGCTGATCCTCCATCTGCCTCTCACCGTCCTCTGTGTTCAGAGGACATTAGGGACCCAGGGCAGCAAACAGCTCTGCAGCAGCCATTCAGGGACAGGTCTGAGAGTCCTAAGGACCTGAGGCCAGTGCTCAGCTGTCCTTCTGCACAGCACAGCCAATCAGAACAGCTCTGCTGGTCCAGTACCTCTTGTCCATTTCCTGTCTCTCCTTACTTCCTACCCCTAGCCTTGAACTCATGTCTCTTATCTGCTCTGCACTCCCCATGCCTCCCTTTTGTCTCCCTGCAACTGGCTCTCTAGCTTCCCTCTGAGTGCAGGCTGCTGACACTCTGCAGGTTCAGCCTCAGGTTCGAATCCCAGTCAGAATTCTGCTGCCTCCCAGAACACTGCTCTCCACCTCTCAGCTGCTCTCCTTACCTGTTGGAAGGCTGAGCCCTTCTGAAAACCAGGGCTACATCTCCACGCTTTATTCCAGCCCTTTCCATTACACTCCACTCTCTCCTCATCTGCGTGCCTATCCTGTGCTCTTCTAGTCACCATGGCTTTAAATCTGCTCTGAACCCAGGCCACACTGGGCTCTTGTATCCTGTGTGTGCAACGTCTCAGCAAACCCAGGTTCACTTCAACTTCTATGTGACTGCAGACAGCCTTGTACTCTTGATTGCCTGCTCTATACTTCCCAGTGCTGGGATTACGGTGTCCCTGTGTTTGTTTCTTAGAATCCTTTTGGATTCTATGAGCCAGGTCATTTACCTTTACAGGCATGCAGTTAAGATTTGCATAGGGATTGCTTCGAATTTTAGTTGTTTGCCTTGCTAAGAACTTACTGCATAAAAATGTTCCTTATGAAAATGTCCTCACATATTTTAGTATCTTCCTTGTTTTTAGACATTTATTTTGTAGCTGTAGGTATAATAAGAATGTGTAAGTTTGCATATGTGTGCACAGATGTAGATGGTAGAGGACAACCTTGGGTATGGTCCTGCAGGAACTGTCCACTATAGTTTTGGGGACACCTCTTTCAGTGGCTTGGGGATCACTGACTGAGCAAGCCTGGCAGCAGTGAGCCTCGGGGACCCTAATGTTTCTGCCTCTCCTGATGTCTGACAACACGGCCAACATTTAAGTGGCTGCAGGGGTGGAACCCATGACCTTGGGTTTGTGAGGCCAGAACTTAACCCACAGAGCTGTCTCCTGCTTTCTCTAATTTCTCTCTGCAATAATTCTTAATATTTATTTTAGGGTACAAGTTTTTGCCTTTTTCAGTGTGGCTTCTTCCCAGGCATGCTCTTTTTATTTATGTGTGTATTACTCACCATGTTCTTAATTTCTGTTTTAATACCACACCCCAACAAAAAAGTTGTCTTTTTCAAGATTTCTCATCATGTGAGATGTTGTCCCTGAATTCTGGTCTACCTCAGGCCATGTTGAGAAGCCACAGCTCTTTATAAATGAGCAGTTACCCCCACATGCCCCTTGAATTCCTCAGGAGCTGGCTCTGTGGGCATCTGTGCTTGACCCTCTCATTTCCAGCTTGGGCTCTAGGAAGGAGGCAAAGATTCAGTTCTGGTTGGGTCTAACCTCCTTGTGTTCTCTGGACTCTGCTCTGCACAAGGGGATCCTTCTCCATCTCCCCCAGCTAAGAATACTCAGAGGGGAAGCTCGGGTGAGAGCTGGTCCTGGAAGACTTTATTGTATAATGTTATTTTAAGGTGGGTTCCATTTGTTTATGTCTCATTTGCCTAACACTGTGAAGCTGAGTTGCTTTGCGTCTCTAATAAAGAGTTAAACGGCCAACTGAGACACAGGAAAAGGGACAAGGACATGCAGGGCTGGAAGCCAGAGAGAATGGAGAAGGAGAAATCTGGGAGGAAGGAAGGAAAGAGTAAGAGAACAGGAGAGAAGGATGCTAGGGGCAGCCACCCTGCCACCCAGCCACACAGTCACACTGCCACACAGCCTCACAACCTCACAGCCACCAATCAAGCAGTGACCTAGCCACACAGCCTCACAGCTATGC
The DNA here is from genome assembly GCA_033318265.1 of Phyllotis vaccarum. Taxonomy (NCBI): domain Eukaryota; kingdom Metazoa; phylum Chordata; class Mammalia; order Rodentia; family Cricetidae; genus Phyllotis; species Phyllotis vaccarum. The sequence goes on along the minus strand of JARWLC010000017.1, from coordinate 67,214,531 downwards.
AGCCAGACACAGAGTAAGAACGAAAGAACAGCTAAACAGAAATATAGACGACAAAAGCCCAGAGCCAGAAGGTAGATAGGACAATTTAAGAAAAGAGGGGAAGGTACAAGACAAGCTAAGGCTGGGCATTTATAATTAAGAATAAGCTTTCATATGTGATTTATTTCGGACCTGAGTGGCAAGTCCCTCTAAAGATAAAAAACAAACACCAACAACACTTACCTTCTATTCCACCAGAGGAAGATCATCAGTACATAGACGGGGGTTATGAGCACAGCCGTGGCCACCACCACCCCGACCGTGGCTCCCAGGTTCACAAGTGAAGGGCTCCTCTGACCCTCTGTGTCCTCCAGGCCAGCTGTGGTGACTGCAGAGGTGACGATGGAGGGGGTCTGCATGGTGGTGCTGATGATGGCTGGAGAGAGATGAGGAGTGAGCACATCCTCCCTGGATCAGGGAGGGATGGGGTGAGTGTCACACCTGTCTCCTCTGTGGGATGTGGGATGTGGGATGGGGAGCAGCTTTAGACATTCTCACAGAGGGGAACCCACGCTGAAAGATGAGACCCCAGGTCAGCAAGCTCAAATGCACACTAAAGCCAGCCCTGGCCATACATTTAGTTCCACACTGAACAAAGCTGAGTGAGTTGTAATCCCAGTACTGAGGAGGTGGAGACAGGCATGTCCCTGGGGCTCACTGCTCATACAAGCCAGCCTACCTGGCCATCTTGAAGCCAGTGAGAGACCCTGTCTCAAAAACTGAGGCGGATGTCCCCTGGAGTTCTCTTGCTGCCTTCACAGACACAGGAATGAATGTGCACACTCACACATTCACACACATACACAACTGAATTAACAGGCCCACATGGTCACACACACTGAACACCTAAAAGTGTATAACATAAAATATAATTTTAGCTGTACGTGTACAGTTGGCTGCAGGACAGAGCCAATTCAGTCCTAGGACAAACACCACTATGGTTCATTTCCACAACACTTACCAATTTGGAGCCCTAAACCTGCAGTTCCTAACTTGATGTGGGAATATCTTTCTTTAATCTGTGAATATAAATCTTTAAATAAAGGAGCTGTTTTGGCCCATGACAGGCACCATAGAAAAAGTAGGAGAAATCAGAGCATAGGTAGGAGGAGCAGGGTGGAGTCAAACAGATCGAGCCAGCTGCCAAAGAAGAAACATGTAAGGAACACAGGTGAGCCACAGGCCGCATGGCAAACAGATGAATGAAAATGGGTTGAACTAAGATAAAAGAGCTAGCTAGCAAAGTGCCTGAGCCATAGACCAAACAGCAGGAAGTTAATATAAGCTTCTGAGTCATTTTTGGGGGGATCCTAAACAGCGGCAGGTGGCTTAGGGCCCTAGGGTAGCAGGTCTGTGAGTCTGAGTATAAAAATTACAGTTATGAAATAACAACAAAATAATTGTGTGGTTGGGGATCACCACACATGAGGAACTGGATCAAAGTTTGCTGCACTAGGGAGGCTGAGGGTCACTGCTCTGGACCCGAAACCAGCTCCTTCCTCTTCCTTCCCTGAGCCCAGCAGCGGCTGTTGGACATGACGTCAGGTCAGCAGGGCAACCTTGGGACGGCAGAGATCTGTGCTGAGGTGTCCTCTCACAGGGTGACTAATACAGTCGAGATCCACAGCTGAGCATGTTTGCACACGACTGTCCCAGTACTTGGGAGCCAGAGGCAGGCAGGGTGTCTGTGAGTTCCAGGCTAGCCTGGTCTACATAGTAAGTGTTGGGATAGCCAGGGATAAGTGGTGATACCCTGTGTTAAAAATCGAATGTAAATAAACAATGAATAGCCACAAATAAGGTTGTCATCCATAACCAAGCACATAGATTCCCTCAGCTCCAGTATGGCCACACAGTGCCTAGGCCAGTCTTCCATGCTCCCTGTGCATGGGCCTGCTGTTCCTTCTGCTTCAGAGGAGCCTCTCTGTCTGAAAATGAGCATTCACATCATGAAATTGAAAACATTATTTTGAAAATCGTGGGGGCGCCTGTGGGAAAGGTGAGGGTAAGGAAGGAGAGAAACTGGGAGGAGACACTGGAGTGTGTCTGAAGAGGTGAGGAGTGTGTCCTGGGGACCTGGGAGGGGTAGTGGGGGAATTTGGTGACAGGTGGCAGATTACAATCAGATTGTAGGACCCAAGAACATCCACTGGGCACCTACCGCTTGTTCTGGGCTTAGGCTGGAGCTGTGTGGAGATGCTCTTTACTGGAACAAATTTGATCCCTACCAAAGGACCAAGTGAGTCAAGTACATCCTGAAAGAGCTTATTCAAGGTGAGGCAGCTTGGGAAGGCCCACTGTATGAGATTTTAAATAAAAATGGAGTAAACATGGGTGGATGGCCTGCGATGAAGCCCAATGTGGAGTGGAGTTCCCTCAGAGTAGAGAATGATAGACAAGTTCAGGAGGCAAAGGCTTCTCACAACTACAAGGTAGAGATGCTGTTGGCAGAGATGTAGGCAGAATCAAGGGACACAAGTATGAAACCAAGCTCAGAGTCATGGAGCCTGACGGGATATCTGGAGGAAAAGGAAGCCAGAGGCATCAAAGCCAGGTTGGCTTACCATGCATGATGATGAGTCGAGTCCAGTTCATCGACTGCCAACTCTTCCTGCCTCTTTCCTTGCCATGAGAAGCAAGCCTGTAAACATTCCTCCATGGCTTCTGCTTCAGACCCTGTCCTGACTTCTCCTGACAATGGAATGTGGTCGAGGGGATGTGCTAACCAGATGAACCATTGCCTTCTCAGGTTCTCTGGTCATAGTGGGTTTTTATTATTATTACTTATAATTGTATAGGTTGTTTTCCACAGCAAGAGAAACTTGAACTAGGAAACCTTTGAAACACAAAGACCTGAGTCACATCTTCAGGGACTTGTGCCCTTTGCTATGTGCTTGTAATACAGCTGAGAGGGAAGCGAAGCAGATCCCTGGGGTTCTCTGTCAGCTGACCTAGCCTAATGGTGAGTTCAGGCCAGAGAATCTCAAACAGACAGACACACACACACACACAGACACACACACACAAACTGAAAACAGAGTGAAGTAAAAAAGGAAGGAAGGAAGGAAGGAAGGAAGGAAGGAGGGAGGGAGGGAGGGAGGGAGGGAGGAAGGAAGGAAGGAAGGAAGGAAGGAAGGAAGGAAGGAAGGAAGGAAGGAAGGAAGGAAGGAAGGAAGGAAGGAAGGAGGAAAGAAGGAAGGAAGGAGGGAGGAAGGAAGGAAGGAAGGAAGGAAGGAAGGAAGGAAGGAAGGAAGGAAGGAAGGAAAGAAAGAAAGAAGGAGGGAGGTAAGGGCATAGAATGTTCCAGAACGGTCTCCAAGGTCGTTACCTCGGTTCCATATGTACCTCTCCACACAAACACGTTCAGCATAAACACACTGACACGCACATACACACAAATTGAAAAGCTAACAAAAATAAAGAACCAGACTTAAAAGTTAAAAGAACCTGCCATGACATTTGATCCCTCAGAACAGTAAAAAGTCATAGACAATGAGCATCTGCAACCTGAGGACTCCTTTGGTGATGTAGGAGGGTGAAATGGGAGAATCCCAGGGAAGCCCCCTGGGCAGCCATCTTGGACTCCACAACAGGGGGAGACCCTGCCCCAAAGCAAGTTGGAAGGAAGAACTCCTAGAAAACCTCTGCCCAACACATGTGCATTGAAACACCCACATGCCTGTGTACACACAATCATCATCATCATCATCATCATCATCATCATCATCATCATAATAATAATAATAATAATAATAATAACAATTAAAATGAAGCCTCGGTGGAACGGAGGGGACAGACAGACCAGAAATAAATGTTATCCTATAAGAGAATTTAAAAACCAGATCTGGCTTTGTACCAGGTTCTCTGTCTATGGACTCCTGGTGAAAGATAGGGTCTGACACGCGGCCCAGGTAAGTTAGGGGAGTAGCCAAGAAGTTAGGAGACTAGCCAAGATATTAGAGATTGATTAGAAACTTTATTGTACTCCAAAGTTCAGGATAGGTGGAAACCTTAAGCAAATTAACCCCGGAGACTGGCCACAGAGTTTGGGTGATGCTCCTGCCCTAGACACTTTTCTGAGCTTTTTCTGAGCTCAATACTCCTTCTGTTAATACTTTTTGGATCTGGGAACCATCTTTGGTGTGACCCCCTTGTCTGCTAGGTTGCAGGCCCTGGCTAATGTATAACATTCTTTATGAAAGCAGCTCTCAGACCTTTAACAGCCCGAGAGAGACGGGACCCCACATCGCTACCAAGTGGGAGACCTCGTCTACGTCCAGTGACATCAGCATCAGACTTTTGAACCTCGCTAGAAGGGACCCTACCAAGTCCTTCTGACCTCATGGCGTTGCTGCTTAGATCCTGATGACTGATGGACTGTAGAAAGAACTGGTAATCCCCTCAAGCTCTGTGTGCAGCGACAGTCCCCTAGAGAGGAGCCTTCACCAATCGATTGAGCAGACATGGCAGGTGATATCTGGGACTGAGGACACTTGTCCCACCATCTCCAGTGGACCTGGTGGCCTAGCCTGTATCCGGACCTGTGCCTGCTGGGGGCAGGATTAGAATCCTGGGACATACCCACCATTGACCCTGCCCATCTGCCCCCGTGTGCCTACAAGGGGATCCGAGAGCAGAAGCCCTCACAAGCGTAGTAAGGGCTTCCCATCAAGTTAATTTGCTGTCAGGAAAAGTAGGCAGACAGGTAATGGGCCCTGCACAGAAGAGAGCCTGTCGCACTCACAGTACTGCTAAGTGCTGGGGTTTTGTTCCGAGGTTGGTAGGGTTTAGACCAGAGACTAAATAAAGAGTCATCTCTAAGATTAGAGATATTCAGAAGAGAAAAGGGAGGAATGTGAAAATAGAAAAATCCTGTAACTCCCCCTAGACCCCTTCCTGAGGTCACTGAAACTAGCCAAGGTCGAGATGGCTGCTTGAGACACACCCAGCAGCTTGAGCCTAATAGATACTTCCTGAATTCCTGAGACCCACCTGGTAGAACAGCTTGACTTTCCAAGATAAGGCTCTGAGACCATATCTAGCAACCTAGGTGGGGTCACCCAGAAAAAGTCCTGCCATGAGAATTGTTAACTGTTAACTGTTTGAAGCTTGCACAATGTGTCCTGCTCCAGGAAATGAATGTCCCCAGGTGGTCCCCTGCCCACAGGTCTCCTGTTTGCACAAGACTTTCACAGAAAATAGCTTGCCTGCCTGCATTCCTAAACTCTGTAGCAGACCTTTGGCCCTGCCCTATTAGCGCACCGAGACTGCTCATACCCCCTCCCCTATCTAAAATGGGGGAATGTAAGACCTCCCCTACCCTATAAAAAGGCCCTAGACAAAGGACTGGGCTCGCCAGCCCTCCCAAGGGGCTCCATCGCCCGCAGGTACCTGTGCTATTCAATAAACCTCATGCTGTTTGCATCTGACCTGTGACTCGGTCCTTCTTGGGTCCCGGGGGTCTCTCCCTGAAGAAAGGTCCGTTTCCAGGGGTCCCTCACCCCCGGGGGTCTTTCACTCCTAACTGTGGGAGGGTGTGTGTCTCTGACTCTTTTGCCTGCTCATGAGACTCTTCTTCCATAGGGTGCCTTGGCCAGCCTATCGGGATGGGAGGGCTTTGCCTTGTCCTATTCCATCTTCTTTCGTCCTGTTTACCTGTTGTCTCATGGAGGCCTGGTCCTTCTGAACAGGAAATGGAGAGGGGTGGATCTGAGGGTGATGTGGGGGGATGCGAGAGCAACTGTGGTTCAGGCGTATTCTTTGAAGGAAGAATCTATTTTCATTGAGAGAGAGAGAAGAAAAGAGAGAGACAAAGAGAGAAAGAGATGCCCAAAGGCCTTCTGCTTAGATATTAAAGAGAAACATTGTAAAGGCGAGTACTATTGACTTTGGCTATAAAAATAAAACTATGTAAATCAAATTAATAAGTCAACAACAGGTTCTTCTCAATACTAGTTTCAATTTTTGTCCAGCTGTGGTATCTTTGCACTAAATGAGGATATTTTGGTTGAATAAAACACTTCTTCTGAATTCTATGGACGTAGCTCAGTTGATAGAGTGCTTGCCTAGCATGCAGGAGGTCCCGAGTCCCATCTCAAACACTGCACACAGGAGTGGGGACACACACTTGCCTTGTGATCTCAGCACTTGGGAAGGGGAGGCAGGAGGGTCAGGAGTTCAGTCAAGTTCATTATCAGCTATTTAGGAAGTTTGAGGTCCTCATGGACTGCATGAGACCTTGTCTTAAACAAAAAGAAAGAAAATATGTCTATTAATCATTAATATTAATATATTTAAACAATGGGCATGAATACTCAGTTAATGAATGAATTCTTAAGATACTGATGGATGAACTCACAGTGGAGGTGAGATGTGACTCAGTGTCAGAGCTGTTGTCTGCCTTGCATGTGGCCTTGGGGACCATCTGAGGTCCCTCTAAAAGAAGAAAAGCCTGGTGTGTCTGACTGAGCAGAGACAGGCATGGCTGCCTTAAAGTGTTGTTCTCCCAAACACGTGACAGGTCATCGCCCAGGCCTGGAGAAATTAGGGAGAGGAAGAGGAAGGAGACTGGAGAACAGGAGGTCACTATGGAAACCTCAGGAGCACAGGAAGTGCAGACCTAAGGCTGTCTGGCCAGTTCTGCTGTGGAGTTTACCCTCAACCAGCACAGGAACTAAGATGGGTCAGTGGTTTGGAGGGGGAGGTGGGCGGGTCCAAGCTGGGAGGGACAAACCCATTTATCTGCTGAGAATTGGTGATAGAATTAAGGAGAACTGATTATATCGGGCTGTTACTTTTATATTCTATTTTCTAAAAAGTAGTTTTATTATATTTTTGTACACACATAGTGGTGCATGAGTGTGTGTGTGTGTCTGTCTGTCTGTCTGTCTGCCTGTCTGTCTGTCTCTCGGTGTGTGTCTGTGTGTGTAAGGGTCAGAGGTTAACCTTAGGTGTTCCTACCTCAGATGTCACACACCTTATAAGTAAGACAGGCTCTGTGAGCACCTGTGACTGAAACACTGGGAGATGGAGACCAGCAGATCAATGGGGCTTCATATCCCTTCAGCCTAGTTCAAAACAGGGAGCTTCAATGAGAGACCCTGCCTCATTGGAATAAGGTGGTTTTCCTAGAGGAGGCCTTAACAAGCAAAGAAATGAAGTACACACACACACACACACACTCACACATGCACTCACGCACGCACACAGACATACTCACACACACACACACACACACACACACACACACACACGCATGCACACGCGCACACACACACACCATATTTCTATGCTCCACACAATCCAGACAGAAGAAAGGCAAACAATACAGTGACCTGGAGCAGAGGCCATGTGTCTACTGCCTGAGAGACACTTGGAGGTAAAGTGTCCCTTTCAAGGCCTGTTTGTCACCAGCATGACCTTGGGCAGATGTGATTCTGCTGGTCTCCATGTCTCTTTCTGTATAATGAGTATGAGGGTGCCCAGCAGTGGTGTCGGGTGGCTGGGGTAATGCCCACACAGTGACTAGGCTGGGCCTGTGTGCACCCTGTGTGGAAGCTGCAGTCACAGCTTTTAGGGAGGAGGTGAAGTGACCAGAGAATCCTGGTGAGGACATGAGGCCTGTGTGGGAAAGATGGGGTTGGTGAGGGAGGAGGGAGAAGAGAGAATGAGGGGGAAACTGAGGCAGGGAGAGGGGTGTGTGTCTTAGAGCCTGGTGAAGTCCTGGGTCCAGAGGCACCTACTGTGGGAGGTGAGATGTGGTGTGAAGCCTGGATCTAACAGAGACCAAGGGCTCCATCCTGGAGAGGCCAGACACACAGGGACTTATGCAGATGAGGGTGGGCGGGGCCTTAGTGCAGTTTGGAGAAAGAAGCAGAAAGCTGGACTGTGTGGGAAGAGCTGAGGCCTGGCAGGGGGCTGGGACCTGAGGGCACAGTGAGGACCAGCTCAGAAGGAGAAAGAAGCTAAGGATTGTGGATAGTTATTGGGCAGAGGAAAAGTGAAGTTGTCAGAGGCCTGAGGAGGGTCAGAACACACGAGAGGAATCTGTGAGGAGGACCAGACAAGGATCTCTAATGACATCTATGTTATAGAGAAGCCAGGGCCACCAGGGCCTGATTGGGATGTGCTCACCACGAGTGATGCTGAGTTGGGTCCCTTCACTCGACTGCCAGTTCTCCGTGCGTGTTGTGGTCTTCAGACTAACTCGGCAAAAGTATGTGGTCTGGTCCTTCTCTGTCAGGTTCAGGATTCTGAGGACCCCGGATGTCTGAGGCTGTGTCCAGTTCAGGATGAGCCGGTTCTTGAAGTGCTTATGTGTGACACCAGTGGAGGAGTTGTAGATACATTCCCCATGGAACGTCTTCCATCTCCAGAAAATCTTCATCTGAGGATCCTTTGCCAACACCCAGGGGAAGCAGAAGGAGAAGGGGATCTCGATGGAGCCGCCCTGGACACCAGAGAGGTGTGCTGGCTGCTTGACCCTATAGGGCCTTTCTCCAGCTGATTTCCCTGGGAAGGATGGAAAGAACAACCCAGAGCTTCCTGAGTCTTCACCAGCAGTTGGGTATGGGACACAGGGCTGGACTGTCCCTAAGGCTCTTGGGACTGAAATTTGGGTTGAGCCATCTCTGAGGGATGAAGCTCTTTCTTGAGGAAGTGACAGCTGGTCCACAGGACAGCCCAGTCTTCCAAGCCCCACTGCCCCTGCTGTGGCTAAGTCCCCAGCAGTGAGGTCCCCACCACTCACCATCTTACATGTGTCCTGCTGACAGCAGCAACAGAATGGCCCAAGCCCTGTGCCAATTTCCTCCAGGAAATGAGACCTGTAGAGCCATGAGGGAGGAGAGGAGGACCCGTGGAGAGACCCTGGGGTACTCAGGAGTCCTTCTCATGGGGACGACTGAGTTAGGGCAGGACCTCCCCATCTCCACCTCCCTGGGACCAGCAACTTCCTTTATCATTCTGGGTTCTTCTTTCCCATGTTGCAGAAGATCCTTTCTGTGGTCACTGACAGATTGTCTGTAACCCTGAGCCCAGCCTCCATTATTGACAGGAAGTTACAGCCTTGAGCTCTGCATGCCAGGCAGGGATCTCCTCTCTTCCACCTCCCTTCTGTCTTCCCCAACCTTAACATGGACCATGCTGTCCCTCCCTCTCTCCTCTTATCTCTGTCTCCCTCCCCACTCTCTCACACTTCTCCTTTCTTACTGGTTCTCTGTGTGTCTCTGCCTCTCTCTCTCATCCAAGGAAGAAGATGCCTGGAACTTTCAGGGAGAGATAAAGCTGACCCACGTCTCTGATCTGGTTATCCCATGCTCAGTTAAGAGGTGCTCATGATGGTGATGCCGGGGTGGGTGCTCCCTCAGCCCCCAACTCTAGCACTGGAATACTTATTCTGCTCTTGGCCCCCTCCTGTTCTTCCTTCACGCTTCATATTTCCCAGACAGTACTACAGCCTTGTGGACTGTCCCTGCATTAGCTTGCTCCCTGCTGCCCAGTTCACAATGTCCCTAGGCTGACAGTGTCCCTCATCTAGACAGTGACTCTAAAGCTTATTCTGTTTCTACGGGAGCCTTTCTGTGCTCTTGCCCACAGAGAGAGTCCTGGTTCAGGCCGTGCCATCATCCAATGGCAAGTCTGAAGGAACTCCAGTCACACTAAGTCCTTGTAGGCTTCTGCTCTGGAGAGGTGTCTGCCTGGCCACAAAGCATTATTCAGTCACAACATACTGCCTGGGACATCTCTGAGAGCAGACCCACTTAGACTCTGCCTGCAGTGTAGACATGAGGCATAGGGGCAGAGTCTGTGGTGGCCTCAGGGGTGGTTCAGCAAGAGGGTCAACCCACCCTTTGCAATGACGAGGTTCCCTTGGTTCCTTGAAAGGCAGGAAGACATGATTGTGCCAGAGGAATTGGCTTCATTCTCCCTGACTGACTTGTGCAGATGTGATTTCTCATTTCCTTAGATTTCAGGCATTGACTGCCTTCTCCAGGCTTCCTTTCAGGTGGCTAAGCAACCCGCCCCCTGCCATACGTGGTTTCTCTGCCTTCCTCACAGTCCCATGGTCCTTCAACAGTCCTCCAATGACCTGAGCTCCCATGGTCATGGACCTCACTCTCATGGCCTCACTACCAGCTTCTATGTACAGCCATCCTGCCCTTGGAGACGCAGAGGCCCAGAACCTTTGTGGTGAGTTGGCTCTGGATGGTCAGTCGTGAGAGAACGCAGACAGTTGCACCTGTCTGAAAGCCGCAGCCTTTATTGGATGGTGTCTCAGGTTGCCCAGGCTGGGCCTGAACTCGTTATATAGCAAAAAATGATGTTGAATTCCTAGAGTTTGCTCTCTGCCTTCCCAGGTGCTGCGGTGACGGGTGTGCCACATTGTGCCCTGTTATCTTCTGCTGGAGATAGAACCTAGGGTTCTGTGCATGGCAGGCAGGTAAGCACTCCACCAGACGATTTCCTAGTGATGAATATTCACTTCAGGTTTCATGTGGCCTTGCCCTACTATCTGGGGTCTGCTAGCAAAAGGTCACCAGATTGCTAAGTCACCAAGGAAGGGCTGTCTTCACTAGGCATGACTTAAGTCAGCTATGGAATTTTTACTCAACAGGCTCTGGTTGGTTCTTCAGGATCCCACTCACTGCTGCCACCTGCTGGCCACCGAATCCCAAAACATGGGTTCTGTTCCAGTTTCAATCCTAGACTCTGTTGGATCCTCACAGAAACCTGCTGTGGGGCGTGATTTCAATTCTGTAATCAGTCTTCTGCAGTGACATCTCATTAGCACAATAGCAGTATACTAGTCAGGGTTGCCTAGAGTCACAGAACTTATAGAGAATCCCCCCTCTCTCTCTGACCTCCACATATGTAAATGTATGTATGGGATTTCTTAGAATGGCTCCCACGCTGTAGTTCAGCCAATCCAACACTGGCTAGTGCAAATGGAAAGTCCGAGGATTTCTTGTTTGCTCAGTCTCACAGGCCTGGATGTCTCCTCTCTGCTGGAGTCCAGAAGAAGAAGGCTCCACTGCCAATGAAGAAATGGATGTGCTGGCAGGTGGGGACAATCAGGCAAGAACAAAGCTCCCTTCTCCTATGCTCCTAGACAACATCCAGAAGAGGTTGTGAGCCATTTTACATTTTAAAGTGTGTCTTCCTTCCTTCCTGCCCCCAGGTCCAGATCAAAGGTGTGCGTCTTCCCACCTCAAAGGTCCAGACTTCTCCCACCTCAGTCTAAGCAGAAATCTCTCACAGGTGTGTCCTCCATTTCTGGGTGATAGTTCATTCCAGATAGAGTCAAGGTGACAACTAAGATTAGCCCACACAACCTTGACTGGACCCTGCAGCCATGATGCGTTCACAGGGGAGGGACACTTTCTGTGGATGAACATCCTGGAGCTTTCGTGTGCACACATTGGTGTTTTTACATATGGGTGACCATGGAGAATGTCAGACTGCACTGTTCAAACCTGGTCGCTGGTAGGCTATAGCACATTGTGTGTCCTGTCCCCACAGAATAAATGAGGAACGTAATTTAAAGTCGACAGTGGACTAGGTATGTGGTGCATCCCTTTAATTCCAGCATTTGAGAGGGAGAAGCAAGGGATCTCTTTGAGTTTGAGGCTAGCCTGGTCCATACATCCAGTTCTAGGCCAACAAGGGTTAAAAAGTGAGATCTCATCTCAAAGACACAATAAACAAACGACAGACATAACATTAACAAAAACAACAAAACCCCAACCCAATGAAACAACAAAACATTACAAATAGTCAAAACATCCGAGGTGGATGGTATCCTGAGCAGTAATGCCTGAGGTTGTCTTCTACCTCCTCCTGTGAGCACACATTTCCTTACACACATGTGCCTGCACACAGACACACACAATCAATCACACAAGGCACCTTTCATAGGTGATCTGCCACTACACATTACCTAGTCCTCTTCCCGAGTAAACATGGCCTCCGCACAGTCCCTGTGTCTCTTCAGCCTCTAGATCCTGATGTGTCCCCAGCATCAGACTCTGATTTTTATACCCAGCTGTGTTTTCCCACGACAGTGATGACAGAACAGGCTCAACCCTTCCTGTTTCTGTCTTAACCATCTAATTCCAGAAACTTTTCTCAAATAACCCACAGGGCAGGCCCTGTGGACCCTAACAAAGCAGATGACCTCATTGATGAAAATTGTCTGTCTGTCCATCCCTTGCACCACTCCCTCCCACTCCTTCATTTCATTCCCCTAATGACAGCATACAGACCTCAGATGAAACCTCATTGTAATATGGCCAGAGTGGGGCCTGAAGATCCTGGAGCAGACACCAGAGAGGATGGTCAAGGATGGTGGCCGGTGGTATAGACAGGGCACTCAGGCTGCTACAAGGGCTTAACAGATGTCCCACCCCCATGTGACCCCCTCTCTCAACTAGGATGACATCATCACTTTGTATCCCTCATGTGCTGCCCAATGTCAGCATGAACACCTTCTACTCCCCTGTAGAGGGGAGCCCCCAAAGGGAGCCTATGCTGCATAGTAAGGGGCCACTGAGTGGGGCTGAGTGACCAGCTCAGTCTAGGCCTATGGTATGAAGTCTCTCAGCTTATGCAGGCAGACAAGGCTACAGGCAGAAACCCACATTTTATTGAGTTTGAGGTCACAGAAATGGAGAAATTCTCAATTTTTCTTCAACGTTATATATTGTTTAACTAAAACTATTAATAGTCACAAAAAACATTTAATGACTCTTTAAAATAAAATGATGACACCTACAAGTTCTCTGTCTCCAAAAATAAAGAAGTAATGGTTAATCGGACTCCATGGCCTCTCTGTACTACTTGGTGTTTTGGAGAACTTTGCTGTTTGTTTAGTTTGGAGACAGAGTGTTATGTAGCCCACCGAGACTGACCACAGTCATAGTAGGTCCTAATGGCAGCCTCCAATTCATGATCTAGCTATCTCAATTGTAAATCGTTGAAATTACAGTCATAAGCCACCATGCCTGGATTCTTCTAATAATTTTTCATACTGACAGGCTCAGGTCAGGGAACATAAATCCCAAGCTCTGGTAGTCATGCTAGAACCATGTCTACCCCCATTCCAACAGTAATGTTCCCTTCACCCTGAGTTCAGCCTCAGGAGGCTTGGATCCACTTGCATCTCTGCAGAGATCTCAAAGCTGCCCCAGGAGATTTTACATCAGCCATGAGAAGCCTTGCTGACTGACTTCTCTGTGACACTGTTAGATCCTGGAGATGTCCCACAAAAGACTATCATTCACATATGCAATTAGCAAGAGATTTATTTCCAGCATGCTGGGGGCATCCATACTACACAAAGGCAAAATGGCAATGACCCCAAGAGAGACTTGTGGGCTCCTTTTAACCCCAGCTAAGGGGAGTTCCTAAGGCAGCTAGGTCATTTCTGATATGATTGGCTTAAACAGGTGGCAATCATATTAGTACATTCTAATTGGCTGGGGCTAGTGCAGAGGAGGAGCTAGTTAACGCTACAGCTTTGCCATTTGGGGACAGGCAGGACACACAAACAGACTGCCAAACTTGGTAAAGACAAGGCAGGACAACCCTTCTGAAATTCCTTCTTCATAAAAAAGTGTGTCAGATATGCTAGGCCTATAGGCTCAAGATGGATGTCCCAACCTTGCAGATAAACCCTGGGCAACTGTCTAGTCAGCCAACTGTGTCTGTCATCTCTCACATTTTTTGGAAGACACTTTCTGTTTACTTAGTCAATATGATTTCCTTCTTGGGTCTCTGAGAGGGTTAAAGACTAGATAGTTCTAGTTTTTCCTGTTACAGATTCAGAAAAGAAACACACTTAGAGGTATAATATGTATAGGGTTGAGAGACAGTAAAAAAGATAATTGTGATCATGCAAATTAGGATAGAAGGTGAATTAGCTGCAATCTCTTGGACGCACCAAGATAGGATAGATAATGAAGTATTTTCTCTGAGTTTGTCAAATGTTAATGGACTAGACATTATTGTTGTAATTATTGCCTATATATTATATATAGTTTTTCTTACTATATTATTTATAACATTTTTTATTTTAGACAAAAGGGAGAAATGTAGTGATATTTTATTTGTGCTAAAACAAATAAAGCTTTCCTGAAGATTAGAGCTTGCAAGAGTCATACTCTAGTTAAGCACAGAGGCCAGGCAGTGATGGTAAACATCTTCAATTCCATCACTTAGGAGGAGGAAACAGGAAGTGGTATGGCTGGGAAGGAAGAGGAAGTGATAAGGTGGAGGCAGAGATAGAAGCTCAGTTCCCTTTGGGGCTGAGAAGCTGGTGAGGTAAGAGGTGGCTGTGGTTTGTTCCTTTGTATCTTTTATCTGTCAGCATTTACCCTGATATCTGGCTCCAGGTTGTTATTGAGACCAATCAGGATTTACACTGCATCCTTACTAACCCCATGGACAGACAGGAACAGCATCATTGCCCTCTCAGGACCAAAGAAAGACAAGATGGCCTGAGTTCCTAGAGAGGATATCAGAACCCACATGGTACAAGTCTCTTCTTGCACCTGTTCAAGGACAAGGTGCTTCACAGCACAATCTGCAGAACTCACATGGTACAAGTCTCTTCTTGCACCTGTTCAAGGACAAGGTGCTTCACAGCACAATCTGCCAGGCAGGAACAAGGGAAGGATGTGAGACGCAGGATGTGTGATCTTTAATGCATATTTTGATATAAACTGACCTTACTGTTGAGAGATTCCAGTCTCTGAGATCTGATAGGTGGATAGACGCTAATGTGTCTGCCCCTGAAAAGGACTGGACATTTCTCCATAGTCAGTTTTCTCCTTGTACCATTTGGGTTCCCAGAACTGAGCTCAGGTCATGGAGTTAGGCTACAAACACCTTTTCCCACTGAGCTGTGTGTCTGCTCCTCACTTTTCTTTTGTTAATTCATATGTAATTTTAAATGCTCCATATAACATAAATTTAAAACATGTTATAGACATGTTTTATCCCCCTGGGGAATCCACATTATTTTTTTATTTCTCTCCTTGGGTTGAAAATCAGCAATTAGGTTAGGCTAGCTGAATGGACATCTCCACAACTGTTACTGTTGCTTGCTTGTCCAGGGTTAAGATAACAAATTCCTGTAACTTCCCTGACCTATAATGTGGGTGCTTCCAATCAAACTCAGGTCCTCCAGCCTGTATGAAATGTTTTTCTGATGGAATTATCTCTCTAGCTCCCTTGCATGCCTCTCATTAAAAAAATTCCCCAAATTGCCAATCTTAATCAAAGTTTCATTGCTGTGAAGAGACACCATGACCAAGGCAACTCTCATAAAGGAGAATATTTAATTGAGGCTGGCTAACACTTTCAAAGGTTGACATGGAGCTGAAGAGGTAGCTTGATAACTCATTGACAGGCAGCAGGAAGAGAGAGGGAAACACTGGTCTTGGATCGGGCATTTGAAATGCCAAAGCCCATCCCCAGTAACCTACTTACTGCAACAAGACCACTTTTACTCCAAGAGGGCCACCCATCCTATCAGCCAGTGCCTGGTGACAAAGCATACCACTTCTTGGGTCTATGGGGGCCATTTTTATTCAAGCCCCCACACATCCCCTCACCTGCTCCTTGGGGTGACAGCTTTAGTCTGCTGGCCTGCAGGAGAAGAAACAGTGTCAGTGTGGCCGCTATGCTGATCCTCCACCTGCCTCTCACTGTCCTTTGTGTTCAGACGACCTTAGGGACCCAGGGCAGCAAACAGCTCTGCAGCAGCCATTCAGGGACTAGATCTGAGAATCATAAGGACCTGAGGCCAATCCTCAGCTGTCCTTCTGCATAGCACAGCCAATAAGGACAGCTCTCCAGTGTATTAGGATTACACTGTTACATTGTAAATAATTGTCCCACCTACTGGTTTAATAAAATACAGATTGGCCAGAGGCAGACAGGAAGTGTGGGCGGGCCTACCAGACAAAGAAAACTCTGGGACCAGGAAGAACAGAGCAGAGATGCCACAGATGCACCAGAGATGCCACAGATGCAGAGGACAACTATGCTGCTCTGAGGAAATGTACTGAGATTCAAGGCTGAACAGGATGAGAACCATGGGTTAGTTTAAGGGGGAAAAGTTAGCAAGTTATATGCCTGGGCCCTAAGTCAATCAGCATAAAATTAATGTAAGTGTGTCTGTGGGTCGGGTCTGTGGGTCTGCAGGTCTGTAAGTCCAAACCTCAAGAGTAGGCCAAAAAGTCCGGGCCAGAAACCTCATACTACATTCCTGGTGTCCATGTCTTCTCCTTTTGCTTCCTTCCTCTGCCTTGAACTCATGTCACTTTCCAAATTTCCCATGTGACAGTTCACAACCATCCAGGACTAAAATTCCTTGTGCTCCTACCTGGGAACTTCACATATGTGATGAGTATACATGCAGAAAAAAAGGCTAATACACACAAAATTAAATTAATTTTTTAAAAAATATCAGTAGGTGCTCAGCCACTAGTGAAATTCCATGCCCTCTCCACACTGGGATTTAGTCTGTCTTAAGCTTGTGCAGATCTTTCCCCTGCTGTAACCAGCCCTGTGAGGTCATGTGTGCATCTGCCCCATTGTGTTCAGAAAATACTGTTTCCTCCACCTCTGGCTCTTACACAGTCTTTGCCCCGCCTCCCTCTTTCTCAAAGATCCTGGAGCCTTGAGCAGAGGGATGTGGTATGTCCCACTTAGGGCTGAGCATGCCACAGTTCCTTAATCTCAGGACTTGGGCAGCGAGGGACACAGTTAATTACCTCCTACTGCAAGGAGAGGCATCTCTGGCAAGGCTTGAGAGATGCGCTCATCTGTGGGGACAGGAGTAAAGTTATTAGAGTCACTTTAATTCCATGTCCATTAAGTAGAGTAGTGGGATGGGTCTTTCCCTTAGGACGCAAGACTGTCTCCACACAGGTTCTTGGACCCATTGACAGTGTCAGATGTGGAGTCTGTCTCATAAATGCGCCTTAGATGTTTGATGTTATTTATTTGTTTTTAATATGTGTTGAACATTTTTATGTGTATGGGTGTTCTGCTTGCGTGTATGTCTGTGTACCACACATATGCCTGGTGCTCACAGAGACCAGAAGAGGGTGTCATACTCTGGAACTGGAGATACTAGTAGGTGTGAGCTGCTGTGTGAGCATTGGGACTTGAAACCTGGTCTTTTGGAGGAGCAGCAAGTGCTTTAACTGCTCAGCCATCTTTCCAGCCCCTTGACACTTGAAATACAAATGTACTAAGGCTCAGAAGTTTTCCCATTTCTTCAGGACCCACGTTGACTACACAGCTAACACAAGGCTAGAGTCCAAGTGTGACCTAAAAGCCCACATTCTGCATCTGATGACAATTAGCTTTTTAGATGCTTTAAACATAATTCAGAAATCTAGCGCTTAAACATCAGGATAGGTTGACATAAAGGGACGCTCAATTTTGTCCTTCGTTCTTTTTAGGCCCTAAGAAAAAATTTAAGGCTCCTGTAAGCAAGGCCTCAGCTACCAACTTACCTGAGGAGAAGGAAATTAAGACTGTATCAAAGTGCCCTACCCCACCAGCGCGGCCTGGGGCTGGTGCACTGGGAAAGGAAAGTTCTGGTCCTCAGGAGCCCAGGACACAGGAGGCAGCAAGTCTCCTCCCTGAAGATGATGGTTCCAGTGACCTGGACTTGGAAGAACTCATGGAAGACATTGGGGATCCAGAGGAGAGAGAGGAGTCGAGGCAGAGGGAAGGCTCTGAGGAGTTCCTGGCGGCCCTCTTTGAGGAGTAGCCAGCAGGCTCTGGTCTGACTGTGGCCTGCCTCTCAGCATTCTTGAGCAGCTGCTGAATGTGGGGGTTGATGACCTGCTATGTGGTTCAAGTCAGAGATGTGCAGCCTGTGGTAATAAACAGGTCTGGGGCTTCTGCTTAGACTGTGCTTCTTCCATGTCTCTATGGCAAACTGCCTTCTCTGGAGGAGTGTGGGAGGCTGGTACGACAGGGAGACCCAGACCTGGGGAACCTCCAGAAAAGCATGTGTGTGAGTCCTGGCTCCCCTGCTTCCTGGGAGTGGCATGACCTTAGGACAGCACTGGGACCATCTGGTGTTTAGTTCCCTGTCTCACGCCAACTGTCTAAGGCTGTTGCTGATGTCCAGTGTGATGGTACATGGAAGCCAGTCACAGTGTGTGCCTGTTATTACACTCCCAGATGAGGGTGCTCGTGCTCTAGACTGGCTGCCAGCCTTTCGGGAATCTCCTGCTTTGGGAAGCTAGAAAAAAGGAATAGAGAATGGGGTCTAGAGGGTCAAATTAAAGGTCACTTTATGACCCTTAAATTAGATTCATTTACGCAAAGTCTGTTTGTGTGTGAGAGAGAGAGAGAGACAGAGAGAGACAGAGAGAGAGAGAGAGAGAGAGAGAGCCCTAGGAAGTTAAAAAAGTGAACTGGGAGTGTCTCAGTTTCTCTAGCTCAAACTTGCTGACTTGTGTGTGGCCACAGTTACTTAGCAGTTCCTATCTCTAGCTGTGGGTATGAGGGGAAGCTGGGAGTCTTCTTATTAGAAGCAAAGGTGACTCTGAGATTGTCACCCAGACCCACTCATTTGGCCTTTACGGTGGAGTATACAGTCTCGTCCTGGGGGTTCTGGTGGACAGACTGGGAGGGTGGTATTCCTGATGTGGTTGGGCTTGAGACAGAAATGGAGGCATATACGATGTTGTTATCCTGGTGGGTGGGGAGGGGGGAGGGGAGAAGTTAGATGGCAGCAGTGCATCTGTGACTACCATAAACCATCAGAGTGTCCTCCCCACACCTCTGGCCACCACCCTTTTGCCCCCTTCTTCAGCATCCCTTTAATTCCTTCAGACCTGAGTCTGAGTTGCTCACCTTGGGGTTCACTTTGGGGTCCATATATTGCCCTAGAGAGAAAGGACACGAAATGCTGAAGTCAAGCCATGTGACAGGAAGGGACACAAATGGCTGGGATGTTCCAGCAATGAGGTGAGGACCTTGGTTACACGGGAGGGGCAGGTTGAGGTGGGGAAAGGCACAGATACTGAGGGAGCCTAAGTAAGTGTGGGGTCTTGGGAGAGGAAGGCAGGGTCAAGTGCGGAAACAGGAAGCTGGCAGAATTTACCTTTGGGGTTCACATTCTCATATTTCTCAGAGTTTTCCTTGTGTTCCCTGCATAGGAACAAGATGGGCATCATATTAGAAGCTGGACAAGAAAGAATAAAGATGTTAGGTCCTGGGCTGGGGAGATGGCTCAGTAAAATACTTGTTACTTCAGCATGGAGTCCTGATTTCAGAGCTCAGCACCCACATAAAGCTGGATGGTGGAGAAACAGACAGGCAGAAAAACTCCTGGAGTTCACTGGCCAGCCTTGACTAACAGATGAGCACTAGATTCAGGGAAAGGTCCTGTCTCAAAAGATAAAGGGGAGGGCCGGAGAGTAAATGCCTGCCTCACAAACAAGAAGACCCAAATTCTTTCCCTAGGACCCATGTGGAAAAGGTGTTGGGTACAATGTGCCTGGAGATGGCGGTGAAGATTGGGGGATCCCTGAAGCTCATTGTCTGGGCAGTCTAGCCAAACTGATGAGCTCCAGGTTAGCGAGGGCCCCTTATTAAAATACATATTCAATAAAGTTGTGAGAAACCGAGGAGAGTGATGACAGAGGCCCCTGTCCTCCACACATGCACAAGTGCACACACACAACATACGTGCAGAACCACAAAACACAGTGGAGAGAAACTGAGGAAGACACACCCTTCATCTCTGTCTTCTACACACATGGGCACAAATGTGCACCTCACATATACACACAGGAACCTGTAGGAACACACAGCACCGGGCATGGCAGTGCATCTTGGCATACAAATCCAAACAACAAGAAAACCCAATGGGATCTGGTGAAATGACTTAGGGGGTAAGGCTTGGCCATTAGGAACTGACAACCTGAGGCTCATTCCAAGGATCCACAGGGTGAAGGGGAGAGACAGCTGTCAGAAGTTGTCCTCTGTCCCCCACGTGTGTGTCATGTCAACCTCAAACCCACACACATATATACACAGGCACACAAACAAAATGTAATAAACATAATTACTTTAAGAGTGGATGTCACCTGAGAAAACACATGCACACATGCGCATGCACACACACCACACAAACACATGCATAACACACACACTCATCAATACATCACACGCACACGTGTGCATCACACAAAACACACACACACACATCACACACACGTGCAGAACACACACGCATCACACCCACACACTTGCAGCACACACACATCACACAAAACACACACACACAAACACACACACACACACATGCATGCAGGCACCCTAGCAGGAACAAAACCACACATCCACACAGGAACCCAGGCACTCACGTCCACACACCAGAAGCTGGGTCCCTGTCCCTCGTCTCTGCCATCCTCAATGAGTCAAGTAGAGTGTGATGGTGATCGTCCCTCAGAAGAAGGCCCTCTCTGGGAGAGGAGCGAGAGGCCATCGGTAAGGTGGCCTTCCTGAGGTCTCTTCCCACTCGCTCAAGGTGACTCATTCTGAGAAATCACTTGTACTGCGCAGAGACTAGAAATAATAGAAGGAACCAACTCTACCCTCCTCCACTACCTTGGTTAAAACTAGAAGGCCAAAGACTTTCAGATCTTCTGCGTAGGTGTCAGCCTAGGGCCATGGAGGAAGGGACCTGAGACAGACTGGAGGAAAAGGCATCTGGCCAAAGAAGCCACAGGGAGAGGAAAGGGGGAGGAAGCTGAGGGTGTGGTGTTGCTAGAAGAGCACCTGGTCTATGCCCGAGGCCCTGGGTTCCTCCCAGCACCTCATAAACCAGCTGTGGTGTGATGCCTGTCATAACAACAGCTGGGAGGCAGAGGTGAAATGATCAGAAGTTCAAGGACACCCTTAGATAGAGAGCTAGGGGCCAGCCTGGGCTGCAGGAGCCCCTTTCTCAGAAAAGGAGGGGTGGAGGTGGAAGCTCAGAGCAGGTGATACTCAGGATGGAAAATAAAAGGCAGGGAGAGGGGCAGAGGGGTGGGGAGGGGAAGAGGAAGGCTGAAATGTAGAAAATCTAGAACAAAGGTTTTTGGGAACCAGGGTTCACTGACCACTGAGAAAGACAGAGAGAGAAATGGAGAAGATGGGAAGCTGGTTAAATCCAGACAGATGTTCTGAGAGGAACCAGAGACACAGAGAGGGAAGCTTGGGAAATGGAAGGGAAGAAGACCCCATGAGGCCTGGGGGTGGGGCCATGCTGGGAAGGAGACTCCTGAGGGCCTGCTGCACTCCTTGTCAGTGTGAGGCTGGTGGCTCTGAAGAGCTGGTGGCAGAGGACAAGGAGGAAGCAGAGAGGACGGTCAGGGTGAATATGCAAAGGGCGTGTGTGGTTCTCATTTTTCTTATCAGAGTTATTTGAAGGGACCTGAGAGATGGCTCCGTGGTTCAGAGCACTGGCTGCTCTTGCAGAGGACCTGGATGGTGCTCACCTGGCTGGGCTCTCAGCTTTAGTCCTCTGGCCTGTGGGGGAAGAAACAGGGTCAGTGTGACGTCATGCTGTCCCTCCATCTGCCCCTTAGCTGTCCTCTATGTACAGACCACATTTGGAGACAGGGGAGCGAAGAAACTGCCCAGGCAGTCAGAGGAGAGACAACTACCTCTGTTGTTCCACACAGCATCTCCCCCCATCTCTGCCGGGTCCACGCCCCACCCCTGCCTCCTCTGCCTCCTTCCCTTCCCTGAGTCTCCTCTCACCCCATCCCTGCTTTAGCTCTCTGGACTCACCAGTCTTCCCCTTTGCTCCTTAGACACTGCGTCCTTCTGGATTGTACTTTACTCTCCAGGTCTGTTTGTCTCCGTGCATACTGTGCTGTTTTTATTACGACAGCTTTTTTGTCATTTATTATAGGGTAGAGGTTGTGCCACAGTTAGTTGGAAGTCAGAGGGCAATTGCAGGAGTCAGTTCCCTCCACCATGGGGCTCCCAGGCTTGGACACCCACACCTTTACCTTCTGGGGGCAACTGCAGCATTTCAGAAAACTATTATCCATTTATTTAGCTACTGTAGATTCTAAAGTTATTTTTGTTTTGTTTTTAGTATTTTATATTTTTGTGCACCTGTTTTGTGGTAAATATTAGAGCAGTTACCTGCAGAACTCATGAGAGGGCTTCAGATAGGCCTGGAGCTGGGACTACAGGGGGTTATGAACTGTCCGATGTGGGTGCTGGGAGCAGTTTCCAGGTCCTCTGCAAAGACAGCCAGTGCTCTGAACTGCTGTGCCATCCCTCCAGCCTCCTACTACAATTTTTAATAAATTCTGGGATCAGTCGGTGTGATTGCTTTGTTATAGGCCTTTTGTGGGGTTTTTGGTGGTGTTATTTAATCTCAGTTTTTGATAATGCCTGTGAATTTTAGAAGATGAATTTATTTTGCAAAACTGCCATTGTAATTTGGGTGGGAGTGAAACTGAGTCCACTGATTACTTTTGTAGTATTAATATTTCCTTTTTTAGAAAAAAAATCTCAATTATGTTTGTTGTATGAATGTTTTCCTGCTCGTATGTCTTTGGCATGTGTGCCTGGTCCTGTGGCCATCGGATGAGTGCATCAGATCCCCAGGAAGAGGAGTTACAGGAGACTGTGAGCCATTGTGTGGGAGCTGGGAATCAGTCCTGGTCTTGTGCAAGAGCCTCAGTGCTCTGAACTGCCCGGCCATCCCTCCAGCCTCCTAACATAGACACCTTGAGTAACTTCTCCATTTGTGAATGAGATGATTCCTACTCAACAGCATGCTGTGTCCTTTTATAATGTCACCCACTGTGTTTGGAAACAAGTCATTCTGCTCCTTAGTGTAGACTTTTCTCCCAGTGTTTTTATGTTGTAGTTTTAAAGATTTAGTTTTATTTGTACATGTTTGCATGTGTGTGTGTGTGTGTGTGTGTGAGAGAGAGAGAGAGAGAGAGAGAGAGAGAGAGAGAGAGAGAGAGAGAGAGAGATCGAGCATGCCATCTGTCTTCCCATTCCCAAGGAGGCCAGAAGAGACCACTGTATGTCTGAAGCTAGAATCACAGGAAGTTGTGAGCTCCTAGATATCAGTGCTGGAAACTGAACTTGGGTTCTCTTCAAGAGCAGCAAGTGTTCTTCACTCCTAACCATCTCTCTACATTTTGTCATTTGAATTATATATAATTGTTTGGGGTTTTTGCTTGTTTGTTTCTATGTTTGTTGACAGCTCTACTAGATTCACACAGGCACTGAAAATCTATGCCCAGCTCAGCTGGGGTCAGCATATACCTGGGGAGGTTTGAATGAAAATCCTCACCACGGACTCACCCTTCTGAACCCTTGGGGACCTTAAGGAACATTATAAGGTACACTTTTCTTTTTCTGAAGAGCAATGTGTCCCTGGGGATGCATTTGAGAATGTATTGCTCCACCTCACTTCCAGGTTTCTCTCTGGTGTCTGCATGTGCTTGTAGATGTGACTGCCCAGTGTCCCCCTTCAGCTGCCCCATTATTAACCCTCCTTCTGGAACCGTGAGCCAAAATGAACTCTTTCTTCCACAAGTTACTTTTGATCATGATTTTTTACCTCAGCAGGGGAAAGGAAACCACCACTGCATGCCCTCAAACAGACTTCCCCTTTCTGTCCCTAGAGGGCTGTGGCTTCATCAAATGTTTGTCAACAAATAAGACATGTTCCTGTTCTCTGGTCTCTGGTCAGTTAACATTGAGTCTTACTGTTTGTGTGAGGTCTTCTTCATCCAAGGATGACTTGAACAACTGAGCCTCCTACTCACACGGAGTTACATACATGCATTTCCACATTGGACGAATCACACAGTCTGAAAGCTTTTGCTTCAAAATTTTCCTGTTTCTGGCTATTTACCTCCATGTGCATCCTCTGTGGCAAATGGACCCGGTCTGGCCACCTCCTGTCTGCTCTCTACACGTAAGACTGTAATGTTAGAATCCAGCTGCTGCCCAGGCCACAGCACCGCCCTTCACCTCTCACAGATACACTGCTGAGACATGTGCATCTCCAGCTGGCATACTTCCAACTAGGTCCAGGGCTTCTCACCAGGGAAGTGATTTCATGTCAGAGAGGGAATTAGTGGCCACACATCCTGCTCCCTTCCTGCCTACTTCCTGGCTCAGGGTTGTGAATTGAAACCACCCCTATCCTCGGAAGGATATAAAAACAACCTCCCACCACTACCCTCAGCCCTGCTTCCCTCTTGAGAGCCCCTGCCATGTTGGTGGGGCCTGAAATCTCCTTAGAGCCCTGCCATGCTGTTACCTACCTTTCTGTCGCCCAAGGCATTGATGACACTCAGGGAACTCTCTTGTCCTCAGTGAGCTGTCTCAGTGGCCCTCTTGACCCCCTTCTAAGACCTTTCCCACACACTGACTTCACCATAGTAGGGCCCTGAGGTGGCAGCTTCATTTGGCCTCTGGCATCAGATGATTAGGCACCTGACTCACAAGGTCCCCTCTGGTCATCTCCTCCTCCTCCAGCGTCACACTACTCAAGAGTTCCTGAGGTGCTTTTCTTTTTTGGAAGGACAGAAAGTGCCCTCCACATGAGTCCCAGCACTTTGCTGGCTGTTCTGTAGAAGGGAGGGGATGAGATAAATTCTCATTTGATCTAGGCTGACCACCTATCTCTCTGACCCTGTCTGTCAACATCACAGCCCCTGGGGTACCTCTCTCCTAACCTCGCAGTTAATGGGCAGCCACAAGTTCATCTACTTGAGATGCTCCAGCTTCAAGCCAGACTGGGAAGTGGAGCAGTACAGTTGAGCTGGGGCAACTTCCGGTCACCTGAGTTTTCCCTTTCCCTGGCTTTCTCCTGGGCAGGCCCTTCCTCCTGTTAACCAAAGGGACGGACTGATGGTGAATGACTGTGTCAACAGAGAAGACCGGAGACATGTCTAGATTGTGTGGTTTACAGACTTAAGCAGAAGCTTCACTTGAGCAACCTGCTTAAGGCAGAATCCCAGTGGCAAAGCTGCCAGGGCTCAGGCTCTCACCCTACACTCAAGTACCAAGTGTGTCCTTGTTGCATGGGGGCACATATGGCTATCTTGTCTCCTTTGGGGATGTGGGAGAAGGAACATCTCTCAGAAGCTCACACGGCTGAAGGGACAAGTGTCAGGGGTGAGAATCGGGGGAGCAATGACAACTCTCTCCTGACTGGTGGGCGTGTCCTCGTAGCCTCATGTCATCCCTTACAAAGAGCCATCCCTCAATCACACAGGTGGAAAACAGTCCCTTTGCTCTAGCAGTTCTTGTTGGAACAGAAGGACCCTGCCAGCGTGGACAACGCTGCTCCTAAAGACATGAGGCGCCAGGTCTGGGCAAGCAGTCCTGGATGCTCTAATCAAAGCAGCCTGAGCAAGCCATGAGCACAAGCCTGCAAACAGCTCTCTTGAGGTAGATACAACAATCTGTATGCAATAGCTGGGCCTCCGTGGCTTCTGCTTCAGGTCCTTCCAGGCTCCTGACTGGAATTCCTGCCCTGACTTCCCTTGATGATGGAATGTGACTGGGATGTGTGAGCCAAAGAAACCCTCTCCTTCCCTAAGTTCTTTGGTCATGGTGGGGTGGTTTTGTTTTAATGGTCTTTTTCACAGCAATAGAAACTTGAACTAGGAAACCTTTGAAACACACAGTCCTGAGTCGCATCCTCAGGGACCTGTTCCTTTTGCCATGCGCTTGTATTTCCAGCACTTCAGAGGGAAAGATAGGCACATCCCTGGGGCTCAGTGTTGGCTGGCCTAGTCCACTTGGTGAATTCCAGGCCAGAGAGAGACTACACACACACACACACACACACACACACACACACACTAAATTAAAAGAGAGAAGGAAAGAAAAGATGGAGGGAGGGAAGGAAGGAAGCAAAGAACGAAAGAGAGAGAGAAAGAGAAAGAGAGAGAAAGAGAGAGAGAAAGAGAGAGAAAGAGGGGGCGTACACTGCTCAGGGAAAGGCTTCCAAGGTTTTTACCTGGCTTCCACAGGTACACGCACTCAGACATGTTCAGTGTAAACACATTGACACGCACATACACACAAATTAAAAATTAGCAAAAATAAAGAACCAGGCTTAAAAGTTAAAAGCACGTGCCATGAAAAGTAGTATGTGATGAGCATCTGCAACCCTTTGGTGCAGATCACCCCTTTGGTGATGTAGGAGGCAGAGATGGGAGAATCACAGGGAAGCTCTCTGGGTGTCCCTCTTGGACTCCACAACAGGGGGAGACCCTGCCCCAAAGCGAGTTAGGAGGAGAGAACCCACTCCCAAAAGACCTCTGACCACTGAATATGCACTGAGTCACCCACACTTCTGCACTCCCACAATAGTAATGAGTACAATTAAAAATGAAGACACAATGGAACAGAATGAGACAGACAGACCGGAAATCAACGTTATCCTACAAGGGAATTTAAAAACCAGATATGCCAAGCAATAAAACCTCTCCCCATCCCCCAGCCCACCCATCACCTTGCGACCTCAGCAGGAACTGGAGACCCAGAGACCCTCTGCACCCGTCAGACTAAGGGGCGAGAGACACTCTACCCTTCCCAGACAGAGATCCTGGTCTCCCCGACCCTGGCCCTGGGACACAGCCCTTGGAACCCATCCCCCACTCATCGCTACCCTAAATCCAGGCCAGCAGGGAAAATCCCTGCAGGTCAGAAGCCCCAGTAAAATCCAGTTTGCTGGATACCCCCAGCTACAAAACCCCACCCTATCTTCCAACCCACCCCTTCTCCTGGAGACCTCAGTGGCAACCTAAGACCTACAGATCCTCTGCAACCATCAGACCAAGAGTTCCTCGGTTCCTATCGGATCAAGAGCAGCTCCTCAGCAGTGTGTCAGCACCTACTGGATTAAGAGGGGGTGACACAGAATATGCCACCTCCAAGTGGACCAAGAATCCAGACTGGACCAAGAGAAGCTTCCAGAGACACAGACACACCCACAACAGATTGCACCAAAATCACCTCCCTGAGACACAGCCAAATCTGCAGTGTTCCTAAAAAGCAATGGGCAGACGCCAGTGCAAGAATCCATATAGCAACATAAAGACAACCATGGCACCACCAGAATCTGGTGCAAGACCTGAGTGTAGCAATGCACAAGAGTCAGAAAGAAGCAACCTTAAAAAACAACTTGAGGATACCAGAAGCCTTAAAAGAACTATAAAAATTATTTTAGAGGAATAGATGAGAAAGCAAACAAAAAAAATTGAAGAGATTTAAAAAAAAAAAAAATCCCTGAAGAGAATCAAGGAAAAAAAACAGTCAGGCAGGTGAAGGAAACATTCGAATATTTGAAAATGGAAATAGACGCCATAAAGACACAAACCAAAACAGTGCTGGAAATAGAAAATCTGAAGAAACTAATCGGAACCACAATCTGGTAGCAGACACACTGCATAAGGTGCCTTTTGTGATTTTATATGTCTGTATGCAGGTGCATGTATGTGCAATAGGTATATGCTCATGCATGTGGAGGCCAGAGGACAGCCTAGGCAGTACTACCCCGGACACCATCCACCTTCGGTTATGGGGTTATTGTTGGTTATTGTTGGTTGGTTTTTGTTGGTTTGCTTGCTTTTGTGTATTGATACAAGGCCTCACTGTATAGTCCTTGCTGGCCTGGAAATGTATATGTAGACCAGGCTAACCCCAATCTAACAGAGAATTATTAGCCTCTTTCTCTGCTTCCATAAATCTAAAACTAAAGGGAAGCCCATCATGCCTAGCCCACCAAGGGGTTAAATACTTAGAATTACACTTACTTGTTTGTTCTGTGGGGACAGGACACACTTGTGCTATAGTCTGAGCAGCAGCCAGTTTCTAGCACTGAAGTCTGACACTCCTCATGGGCATATTCGTGTATACAGAAGCCCCACGAGTGCACACCACAGCCCCAGGCTGCTCTTCCACAGAAAGTGATCCTGCTCTGTGAAAGCATCGGGACTGCAGGGTTCAGTCACCACTATTGGGGAACACAGGTTGGCATTCAGGAGACTGATTACAGCATCCTGAACAGAAATCATCCCACAGTAGTCCCTGTGGGGATTCAGTAGAGTCCAGGACTGAGAGTCAAGGACCAGCAGGTGGCAGCAGTGAGGCTGAGCACAAGGGGCAGCTGGGATCCTGTAGACACTCCAGAGCCTGTTGTGGAAAATAATGCTGAGGGCCAACAGCTGACATATGGTAGCTTCATAAGGCCCAGCCCCTCCATTGGTGACTTAGAAATCAGTGACCTTTTACCCACAGACCCCAGAGTAGGGCAAACAAAGCCTGGGCATGAGTACTCATGACCAGGAGGGCAAACTCTCTGACCTCACTGAGGCTAAAAATGTGGTTCATCTTTAGAGAGCTTACATGCCTGGCATGCACTGAACCAACAGGAGACAAAGGGGCATGATGGGGTACACCTGTCACCCAAGCACTTGGGAGCAGCAGAGAACAGGATGTGTAAGAGTCAAGGTCATCCTTGGCTTAATAACTAGTTCAAAGCCCAGCTGGGGCTACATGAGACATTTCCACCCCCACCCTTCAAAAAAGTCCAGTTAGAGGAGTATAATCACCTTGTCCCATGTCCTAACTGACTATACACCTGGGGACAGCTCATCCTTAAGATTCTGTGCCTTAGAATGCCCAAAGGGACAATGATTATAGAAATGTGTCTGTGCACAGCTGGGAGTGAGGCTATGGGTATTAGTGCCTGGATCACGTCCAGGTATCAGTGGACCATGGGGATGGTGAGGAAGGCAGAGAGATCAGGTATGACAGAGGGCGGGTTGCTTAGCCACCTGCAGGGAAGCATGGAGAAGGCAGTCAATGCCAACAATCTAAGGAAATGAGAAATCGCCTCTGCACATGTCACTCAGGAAGAACGGTGCCACTTCCTCTGATACAATCATGTATTCCAGGGAGCTGATAGAACCTTGTCCTGGGGAAGGGTGGGTTGACCCTTCTATCAGACCAGCGCTGAGGCCACCACAGCCTCTGCCCAACCTCTCCCTCCCCCACCCTAGTCACTGTCTAAGTGTATCCACTCTCAAGATGTCCTAGGCAGTGATTGACACATTGCTGCTCTGAGCCAGCTTTGCCCGCCATTCTAGGTGTGAGGCCTGGATGTGTTTCCCCATCATGTCATTCCTCGTTGAGCCTAAAGTGAGCAGGCACTGACCACTTCTCTACCTGAGGCTATTAGAGAGATAAAGACACAGACAACCAGACTGATAGGAGACATAAGGAGAAACAGATTGAGTAGAGGGCAGGATGGGAGGAAATCTGGAGGGGAGGAAACAGTGATTACAGGCCGCCTAGGAAGTGGGCAAGACTGGATAAGGCAGAAGTTCAAGGTGAAGAGGGGAGATCCCCACCCGGCATGCAGAGCTCAAGGCTGTATCTTCCTGTCAATAATGGAGGCTGGACTCAGGGGCACGGCCATCCTGTCAGTGACCACAGGGTGGATCTTCTGCAACATGGGAAAGAAGAAGCCAGAATGATAGAGGAAGTTGCTGGTCACAGGGAGGTGGAGATGGGGAGGTCCTGCCCTAACTCAGTCGTCCACATGAGAAGGACTCCTGAGTCCCCAGGGTCTCTCCACGGGGCCTCCTCTCCTCCCTCATGGCTCTACAGGTCTCATTTCCTGGAGGAAATTGGCACAGGGCTTGGGCCATTCTGCTGCTGCTGTCAGCAGGACACATGCAAGATGGTGAGTGGTGGGGACCTCGCTGCTGGGGACTTAGCCTTGGCAGGGGCAGTGGGGCTTGGAAGACTGGGCTGTCCTGTGGGCCGGATGTCACTTCCCCAAGAAAGAGCTTCATCCCTCAGAGATGGCTCAACCCAAACTTCAGTCCCAAGAGCCTTAGGGGCAGTTTAGCCCTGTGTCCCCAACCCTCCTGCAGGTGAAGACTCAGGAAGCTCTGGGTTGTTCTTTCCATCCTTCCCAGGGAAATCAGCTGGAGGAAGGCCCTTTGGGGTCAAGCAGCCAGAACACCTCTCTGGTGTCCAGGGCGGCTCCATCGAGATCCCCTTCTCCTTCTACTTCCCCTGGAAGTTGGCAAAGGATCCTCAGATGAAGATTTTCTGGAGATGGGAGACATTCCATGGAGAATTTATCTACAACTCCTCCACTGGTGTCACACATAAGCACTTCAAGAACCGGCTCATCCTGAACTGGACACCGCCTCAGACATCCGGGGTCCTCAGAATCCTGAATCTGAAGAAGAAGGACCAGACCACATACTTTTGCCGAGTTAGTCTGAAGACCATAACAGGCACGGAGATGTGGCAGTCGATTAAAGGAACCCAACTCAGCATCACTCCTGGTGAGCACATCCCAATCAGGCCCTGGTGGCCTTGGCTTCTCTATACCATAGATGTCATTAAAGATCCTTGTCTGGTCCTCCTCACAGATTCCTTTCATGTGGTCTGACCCTTCCCAGGCCTCTGACAACTTCACTTTTCCTCTGCCCAATAACTATCCACAACCCTTAGCTTCTTTCTCCCTCTGAGCTGGCCCTCACTCTGCCCTCAGGTCCCAGCCCCCTGCCAGGCCTCAGCTCTTCCCACACAGTCCAGCTTCCTGCTTCTTTCTCCAAACTGCACTAAGGCCCCGCCCACCCTCATCTGCATAAGTCCCTGTGTGTCTGGCCTCTCCAGGATGGAGCCCTTGGTCTCTGTTAGATCCAGGCTTCACACCACATCTCACCTCCCACAGTAGGCGCCTCTGGGCCCCCAGACCTCACTAGACTCTAAGACACACACCCCCTCTCCCTGCCTCAGTTTCCCCCTCATTCTCTCTGCTCCCTCCTCCCTCAGCAACCCCATCTTTCCTACACAGGCCTCATGTCCTCACCAGGATTCTCTGGTCACTTCACCTCCTCCCTAAAAGCTGTGACTGCAGCTTCCACACAGGGTGCACACAGGCCCGACCTAGTTACTGTGTGGGCATTACCCCAGCCACCCGTCACCACTGCTGGGCACACTCATAGTCATTATACAGAGAGACATGGAGACCAGCAGAGTTCACATCTGCCCAAGGTTTGCCTTTCTTCTGTCTGGATTGTGTGGAGCATAGAAATATGGTGTGAGCGTGTGTGTGTGTGTGTGTGTGTGTGTGTGTGTGTGTGTGTGTGTGTGTGTGTGTGTGTGTGTGTATACTTCATTTCTGTGCTTGTTAAGGCCTCCTGAAGTAAAACCACCTTATTCCAATGAGGCAGGGTCTCTCATTCAAGCTCCCTGTATTGAACTAGGCTGAAGGGATATGAAGCCCCATTGATCTGCTGGTCTCCATCTCCCAGTGTTTCAGTCACAGGTGCTCACAGGGCCTGTCTTACTTATAAGGTGTGTGACAGCTGAGGTAGGAACACCTAAGGTTAACCTCAGACCCTGACACACACAGACACACAGAGAGACAGACAGACAGACAGGCAGGCAGGCAGACAGACAGACAGAGAGACACACACACACTCATGCACCACTATGTGTGTACAAAAATATAATAAAAATACTTTTTAGAAAATAGAATATAAAAGTAACAGCCCGATATAATCAGTTCTCCTTAATTCTACCACCAATTCTCAGCAGATAAATGGGTTTGTCCCTCCCAGCTTGGACCCGCCCACCTCCCCCTCCAAACCACTGACCCATCTTAGTTCCTGTGCTGGTTGAGGGTAAACTCCACAGCAGAACTGGCCAGACAGCCTTAGGTCTGCACTTCCTGTGCTCCTGAGGTTTCCATAGTGACCTCCTGTTCTCCAGCATCCTTCCTCTTCCTCTCCCTAATTTCTCCAGGCCTGTGATGACCTGTCACGTGTTTGGGAGAACAACACTTTAAGGCAGCCATGCCTGTCTCTGCTCAGTCAGACACACCAGGCTTTTCTTCTTTTAGCAGGACTTCAGATGGTCCCCAAGGCCACATGCAAGGCAGACAACAGCTCTGACACTGAGTCACATCTCACCTCCACTGTGAGTTCATCCATCAGTATCTTAAGAATTCATTCAT
Organism: Phyllotis vaccarum; assembly: GCA_033318265.1. Lineage (NCBI taxonomy): Eukaryota > Metazoa > Chordata > Mammalia > Rodentia > Cricetidae > Phyllotis > Phyllotis vaccarum. Next base: position 67,182,424 of record JARWLC010000017.1, on the reverse strand, counting down.
TAACTGAGTATTCATGGCCATTGGTTTTAAAATATTAACATTAATGATAAAAAGACATTGTCCTTTTGTTTCCATTTTGTTTAAGATAAGGTCTCATGTAGTCCATGCTGGCCTCAAACTTCCTATATAGCTGATGATGACCTTGAACTCCTGACCCTCCTGCCTCGGCTTCCCAAGTGCTGAGATCACAAGGCAAATGTGTGTTCTCACTCGTGTGTGCAGTATTTGAGATGGGACTCAGGGCCTCCTGCATGCTAGGCAAGCATCCTCCCACTGTCTACATCCACAGACCTCAGAAGAAATGTTTAATCCAACCAAAATATCCTCACTTCGTGCAAAGATACCAATACCACAAGTGGAGAGATATTTGCAACAAGTATTGAAAAGAACATCTGGTTTGGCTTTCTAATTTTCTTTACATAATTTCATTTTCGTATCCAAATTCTTAGCAAAAAGACCCGTGCTGATCTCTCTCTCTCTCCTCTCTCTCTCTCTGAAAATACATTCTTCTCTCATACAGTACACCCCAACCACAGTTTCCCCACCCTTCCCTTTTTCAATCCCCCCCACACATATCCCCTTTCCCCCAAATCCATTGCCTCCATTTCTTTTGCAGAAAAGAGCAGATTTCCATGAGATGGCAGCCACACAGGATAACAGAAGATAGAATAAGACAAGGCAAAAGCCCTCCCATCCCGATAGGCTGGCCAAGGCACCCAGTGGAAAGACAAGAGTCTCATGAGCAGGCAAAAGAGTCAGACACACACTCTCCCTCAGTTAGGAGTCCCAGAAAACCACCAAGTTAGTAGCCATAACTTATGCCCAGAGGGGCTGGTGCAGACCAGGATCTGGTTTTTAAATTATCTTTTAGAATGGTCTGTCTGTCCCATTTTGTTCCACGGCATCTTCATTTTTTAATTGTACTTATTATTACTATTGTGTGTCCACAGATGTGTGGATGATTTAATGCACATTCAGTGGTCAGAGATCTTTTGGGAATGGTGTGGGGATATTTTCAAATATAATAAAAGCAGTGGAGATATCAGAGGGATCTGGATCAGACAGTGGTAACTCACACCTTTAATCCCAGCACAGGGAATATCCTGGGAGTGGTGACCTATATATGACCTTAATCCAATCTGAGTTCAAGGTCATTTTAGTTTACAGGAGTTCTAGACTCTGGGGCAGGCAGTGGTGGGGCCACGCCTTAACTGAGCCATTTAAGGCGGGCATAGAAAGACAGCACAGGCAGAAGAAGCCAGGAGGAGTGAGGCTGAGGAAGCGGGAAGACAGCTGGGTGAGATCTGACTGTGGTGTTTACTTCTCTGATATCTCTGCCTTTCCCAGAGATCTGGCCCTGAGTTTCCTTTATTCGTGCAAGAGAGTGGCTTCTCTTCTTCCAGCTTTCTTTGAGGCAATGTCTCACCCTTTTGTGTCTGTCTCACATGGAGTCCAAGAAGGAAGCCCAGAGAGCTTCCCTGTGATTCTCCCATCTCTGCCTCCTAAATCACCAAAGGAGTCCTGGGGTTGCAGATGCTCATCACATGTGACTTTTTACTGTTCTGAGGGATCAAATGTCATGGCACGTGCTTTTAACTTTTAAGCCTGGTTCTTTATTTTTGCTAGTTTTTTAATTTGTGTGTATGTGGGTGTCAATGTGTTTACACTGAACATGTCTGAGTGCGTGTACCTGTGGAAGCCAGGTAACAACCTTGAAAGCCTTTCCCTGAGCAGTGTACGCCCTCTCCTTCTCTCTCTTTCTCTCTCTCTTTCTCTCTCTTTCTCTCTCTCTTTCGTTCTTTGCTTCCTTCCTTCCTTCCCTCCATTCTTTCTTTCTTTCTCTCTTTTAATTTAGTGTGTGTGTGTGTGTGTGTGTGTGTGTGTGTGTGTGTGTGTGTGTAGTCTCTCTCTGGCCTGGAATTCACCAAGTGGACTAGGCCAGCCAACACTGAGCCCCAGGGATGTGCCTATCTTTCCCTCTGAAGTGCTGGAAATACAAGCGCATGGCAAAAGGAACAGGTCCCTGAGGATGCGACTCAGGACTGTGTGTTTCAAAGGTTTCCTAGTTCAAGTTTCTATTGCTGTGAAAAAGACCATTAAAAAAAACAAAACCACATAACCAAACAACCTAGGGAGGGAGAGGGTTTCTTTGGCTCACACATCCCAGTCACATTCCATCATCAAGGGAAGTCAGGGCAGGAATTCCAGGCAGGAGCCTGGAAGGACCTGAAGCAGAAGCCACGGAGGCCCAGCTATTGCATACAGATTGTTGTATCTACCTCAAGAGAGCTGTTTGCAGGCTTGTGCTCATGGCTTGCTCAGGCTGCTTTGATTAGAGCATCCAGGACCGCTTGCCCAGACCCAGCGCCTCATGTCTTTAGGAGCAGCATTGTCCATGCTGGAGGCTCCTTCTGTTCCAGCAAGAACTGCTAGAGCAAAGGGACCATTTTGCACCTGTGTGATTGAGGGATGGCTCTTTGTAAGGGATGACATGAGGCCAGGAGGACACTCCCACCAGTCAGGAGAGAGTTGTCATTGCTCCCCCGATTCTCACCCCTGACACTTGTCCCTTCAGCTGTGTGAGCTCCTGAGAGATGTTCCTTCTCCCACATCCCCAAAGGAGACAAGATAGCCATATGTGCCCCCATGCAAGAAGGACACACTTGGTACTTGAGTGTAGGGCGAGAGCCTGGGCTCAACAGTACAGAACAAAAGGTGTGTCACAGGGAAGAGCAGGTTCCTCAGAACGCCCAAATTGGGAAGAGGAACAAGGAGGTGCGTGCAAACCCCAACTCCATATTTGGGGTTTTGACAGATGCTGACATGAGGTTTGGGCTTAAATAGAAGGCAGGGCTAAGCAGTTCCAATATTAGCATGGCCTGGCCCATAGTGAGCCCTCCACCTCTGTCTCAGTCTCTCCTGCAGGTTGATCTGAGGAATGTCAGTCTGTGGGAACTCTCTTTCTGGGAGACTAGTTCTTTCTCTGGCTGGCTCCAGGCTTTGCCCTTTCCCTTCTCCCAGTAGGAGAGTCCTTGGGTGTCTCCAGGTCCTTGGAGTCCATTGATTCAGGACTCTAAAGAGGCATCTTTAGAACATCATTCCTCCAGGGAAGTTCCATGCCCACTTCCTTTATCTCTTCCCAGCCACCAGCACCAGTACTGCAACTTTAGCGGTCACCAAAAATACCCTCACAGCCACCGAAGGCAAGATGAGCGGGAAGAATCCGACCCTGGACCTGGGAACCAGAGTTGGGTTGGCAGTGGTCTCTGCTGTGCTCCTGGCTGGTGTTTTGGGATTGGTAATGTTCTTCTGGTGGAAGAGAAGGAAAGGTAAGTGGTTCAAGACTGCACCCCCATCACTTCTAGTGTTTCCACAGAACAATCTACAGCTGAGGCATCTAAGGGGATTGTTTACAGCACAGATACCAGGGCTCAGGACACAGATCAGTCAGTAAGGAGATGCCAAACAAGCTTCAGGTTCCAGCACCATATTCCACATAATCCCAGTTCTGAGAAGTGGAGACAGGATGATCCCTGAGGCTTGATCCCTAGCTATAATTGAAATTGGTGAGCCTACAGGCCATGGGAGACCAAGCCTTCAAAGAAAACATGGTGGGGATCTAAGGCCAAGGGTGGCTTCCCGCCTCCCAGCGCAGATACCTAATGGCCGCCTCTTGAGTCCAGAGTCAGGCTCTGAGGTTTCTTCTTAGATAGCAGAGGTCTGTTGGTTGCTGTGCTTTTTGTTTGGTTGGCAGCCAGCAGGCACGGCTAAGCCCACTGGGATTCTGCCTTGAGCAGGCTGCTCTTTGAGGCTTCTGAGGGTTAAGTCTGTAAACCACACAGTCTAGACATGTCTCTGGTCTTCTCTGTTGACATAGTCATTCACCATCAGTACGTCCCTTTGGTTAACAGGAGAAAGGGCCTGCCCAGGAGAAAGCCAGGGGAAGGGAAAGCTCAGGTGACCGGAAGTTGCCCCAGCTCAACTGTACTGCTCCACTTCACAATCTGGCTTGAAGCTGGAGCATCTCAAGTAGATGAACTTGTGGCTGGCTGCCCATTAACTGTGAGGTTAGGAGAGAGGTACCCCAGGGGCTGTGATGTTGACAGACAGGGTCAGAGAGACAGGTGGTCAGCCTAGATCAAATGAGAATTTATCTCAGCCCTTCCCTTCTACAGAACAGCCAGCAAAGTGCTGGGACTCATGTGGAGGACACTTTCTGTCCTTCCAAAAAAGAAAAGCACCTCAGGAACTCTTGAGTAGTGTGACGCTGGAGGAGGAGGAGATGACCAGAGGGGACCTTGTGAGTCAGGTGCCTACTCATCTGATGCCAGAGGCCAAATGAAGCTGCCACCTCAGGGCCCTACTATGGTGAAGTCAGTGTGTGGGAAAGGTCTTAGAAGGAGGTCAAGAGGGCCACTGAGACAGCTCACTGAGGACAAGAGAGTTCCCTGAGTGTCATCAATGCCTTGGGCGACAGAAAGATAGATAACAGCATGGCAGGGCTCTAAGGAGATTTCAGGCCCCACCAACATGGCAGGGGCTCTCAAGAGGGAAGCAGGGCTGAGGGTAGTGGTGGGAGGTTCTTTTTATATCCTTCCGAGGATAGGGGTGGTTTCAATTCACAACCCTGAGCCAGGAAGTAGGCAGGAAGGGAGCAGGATGTGTGGCCACTAATTCCCTCTCTGACATGAAATCACTTCCCGGGTGAGAAGACCTGGACCTAGTTGGAAGTATGCCAGCTGGAGACGCACATGTGTCTCAGCAGTGTATCTGTGAGAGGTGAAGGGCGGTGCTGTGGCCTGGGCAGCAGCTGGATTCTAACATTACAGTCTTAACGTGTAGAGAGCAGACAGGAGGTGGCCAGACTGCGTCCATTTGCCACAGAGAATGCACATGGAGATAAATAGCCAGAAACAGGAAAATTATGAAGCAAAAGCTTTCAGACTGTGTGATTCGTCCAATGTGGAAATGCATGTATGTAACTCAGTGTGAGTAGGAGGCTCAGTTGTTCAAGTCATCCTTGGATGCAGAAGACCTCACACAAACAGTAAGACTCAATGTTAACTGACCAGAGACCAGGGAACAGAAACACGTCTTATTTGTTGAAAAACATTTGATGAAGCCACAGCTCTCTAGGGACAGAAAGGGGAACTCTGTTTGAGGGCATGCAGTGGTGGTTTCCTTTCCCCTGCTGAGGTAAAAAAAAAAATCACGATCAAAAGTAACTTGTGGAAGAAAGAGTTCGTTTTGTCTCACGGTTCCAGAAGGAGGGTTAATAATGGGGGCAGCTGAAGAAGGACACTGGGCAGTCACATCTACAAGCACATGCAGACACCAGAGAGAAACCTGGAAGTGAGGTGGAGCAATACATTCTCAAATGCATCCCCAGGGACACATTGCTCTTCAGAAAAAGAAAAGTGTACGTTATAAAGTTCTATAAGGTCCCCAAGGGTTCAGATGGGTGAGTCCCTGGTGAGGATTTTCATTCAAACCTCCCCAGGTATATGCTGACCCCAGCTGAGCTGGGCATAGATTTTCAGTGCCTGTGTGAATCTAGTAGAGCTGTCAACAAACATAGAAACAAACAAGCAAACAAAAACCCCAAACAATTATAAATAATTCAAACGACAAAACGTAGAGAGATGGTTAGGAGTGAAGAACACTTGCTGCTCTTGAAGAGAACCCAAGTTCAGTTTCCAGCACTGATATCTAGGAGCTCACAACTTCCTGTGATTCTAGATTCAGACATACAGTGGTCTCTTCTGGCCTCCTTGGGAATGGGAAGACAGATGGCATGCTCGATCTCTCTCTCTCTCTCTCTCTCTCTCTCTCTCTCTCTCTCTCACACACACACACACACACACACACACACACACACAGAAACAAATAAAACTAAATCTTTAAAACTACAACATAAAAACACTGGGAGAAAAGTCTACACTAAGGAGCAGAATGACTTGTCTCCAAACACAGTGGGTGACATTATAAAAGGACAGAGCATGCGGTTGAGTGGGAATCATCTCATTCACAAATGGAGTAGTTACTCAAGGTGTCTATGTTAGGAGGCTGGAGGGATGGCCGGGCAGTTCAGAGCATTGAGGCTCTTGCATAAGACCAGGATTGATTCCCAGCTCCCACACAATGGCTCACAGTCTCCTGTAACTCCTCTTCTTGGGCATCTGATGCTCTCATGATGGCCACGGAACCAGGCACACATGTCACAGACATACGAGTAGGAAAACATTCATACAACAAACATAATTAAGATTCTTTTCTAAAAAAGAGATGTTTATACTACAAAAGTAATCAGTGGACTCAGTTTCACCCCCACCCAATTACAATGGCAGTTTTGCAAAATAAATTCATCTTCTAAATTTCACAGGCATTATCAAAAACTGAGATTAAATAACACCACCAAAAACCCCACAAAAGGCCAATAGCAAAGCAATCACACCGACTGATCCAAGAATTTATTAAAAATTGTAGTAGGAGGCTGGAGGGATGGCACAGCAGTTCAGAGCACTGGCTGTCTTTGCAGAGGACCTGGGTACTGCTCCCAGCACCCACATCGGACAGTTTATGACCCTCTGTAGCCCCAGTTCCAGGCCTATCTGAAGCCCTCTCCTGAATTCTGCAGGCAACTGCTCTAATGTTTACCACAAAACAGGCGCACAGAAATATAAAATACTAAAAACAAAACAAAAATAACTTTAGAATCTACAGTAGCTAAATAAATGGATAATGGTTTTCTGAAATGCTGCAGTTGCCCCCAGAAGGTAAAGGTGTGGGTGTCCAAGCCTGGGAGCCCCATGGTGCAGGGAACTGACTCCTGCATTGCCCTCTGACCTCCAACTAACTGTGGCACAACCTCTACCCTATAATAAATGACAAAAAAAGCTGTGGTAATAAAAACAGCACAGTATGCACCGAGACAAACAGACCTGGAGAGTAAAGTACAATCCAGAGGGACGCAGTGTCTAAGGAGCAAAGGGGAAGACTGGTGAGTCCAGAGAGCTAAAGCAGGGATGGGGTGAGAGGAGACTCAGGGAAGGGAAGGAGGCAGAGGAGGCAGGGGTGGGGCGTGGACCCGGCAGAGATGAGGGGAGATGCTGTGTGGAACAACAGAGGTAGTTGTCTCTCCTCTGACTGCCTGGGCAGTTTCTTCGCTCCCCTGTCCCCGAATGTGGTCCCTACATAGAGGAGAGCTAAGGGGCAGATGGAGGGACAGCATGACGTCACACTGACCCTGTTTCTTCCCCCACAGGCCAGAGGACTAAAGCTGAGAGCCCAGCCAGGTGAGCACCATCCAGGTCCTCTGCAAGAGCAGCCAGTGCTCTGAACCACGGAGCCATCTCTCCGGTCCCTTCAAATAACTCTGATAAGAAAAATGAGAACCACTCACGCCCTTTGCATATTCACCCTGACCTTCCTCTCTGCTTCCTCCTTGTCCTCTGCCACCAGCTCTTCAGAGACACCAGCCTCACACTGACAAGGAGTGCACAGGCCCTCAGGAGTCTCCTTCCCAGCACAGCCCCACCCCCAAGCCTCATGGGGTCCTCTTCCCTTCCATTTCCCAAGCTTCCCTCTCTGTGTCTCTGGTTCCTCTCAGAACATCTGTCTGGATTTAACCAGCTTCCCATCTTCTCCATTTCTCTCTCTGTCTTTCTCAGTGGTCAGTGAACCCTGGTTCCCAAAACCCTTTGTTCTAGATTTTCTACATTTCAGCCTTCCTCTTCCCCTCCCCACCCCTCTGCCCCTCTCCCTCCCTTTTCTTTTCCATCCTGAGTATCAGCTGCTCTGAGCTTCCACCTCCACCCCTCCTTTTCTGAGAAAGGGGCTCCTGCAGCCTAGGCTGGCCCCTAGCTCACTATCTAAGGATGTCCTTGAACTTCTGATCATTTCACCTCTGCCTCCCAGCTGTTGTTATGACAGGCATCACACCACAGCTGGTTTATGAGGTGCTGGGAGGAACCCAGGGCCTCGGGCATAGACCAGGTGCTCTTCTAGCAACACCACACCCTCAGCTTCCTCCCCTTTTCCTCTCCCTGTGGCTTCTTTGCCCAGATGCCTTTTCCTCCAGTCTGTCCCAGGTCCCTTCCTCCATGGCCCTAGGCTGACACCTACACAGAAGATCTGAAAGTCTTTGGCCTTCTAGTTTTAACCAAGGTAGTGGGGGAGGTAGAGTTGGTTCCTTCTATTTCTAGTCTCTGCGCAGTACAAGTGATTTCTCAGAATGAGTCACCTTGAGGGAGTGGGAAGAGACCTCAGGAAGGCCACCTTACCGATGGCCTCTCGCTCCTCTCCCAGAGAGGGCCTTCTTCTGAGGGACGATCACCATCACACTCTACCTGACTCATTGAGGATGGCAGAGACGAGGGACAGGGAGGGACCCAGCTTCTGGTGTGTGGGAGTGTGTGCCTGGGTTCCTGTGTGGATATGTGGTTTTGTTCCTGCTAGGGTGCCTGCATGCGTGTGTGTGTGTGTGTGTGTGTGTGTGTGTGTGTGTGTGTGTGTTTTGTGTGATGCATGTGTGTGATGCACTCGTGTGGGTGTGCTGCACATGTGTGTTATGAGTGTGTTTATGTATGGTGTGTGTGCATGTGCATGTGTGCATGTGTTTTCTCAGGTGACATCCACTTTTAAAGTAATTATATTTATTACATTTTGTTTGTGTGCCTGTGTATATATGTGTGTGGGTTTGAGGTTGACATGACACACACGTGGGGGACAGAGGACAACTTCTGACAGCTGTCTCTCTCCTTCACCCTGTGGATCCTTGGAATGAACCTCAGGTTGTCAGTTCCTAATGGCCAAGCCTTACCCCCTAAGTCATTTCACCAGATCCCATTGGGTATTGTTGTTGTTTGGGTTTGTATCCCAAGATGCACTGCCATGCCCAGTGCTGTGTGTTCCTACAGGTTCCTGTGTGTATATGTGAGGGTGCACATTTGTGCCCATGTGTGTAGAAGCCAGAGATGAAGGGTGTGTCTTCCTCAGTTTCTCTCCACTCTGTTTTGTGGTTCTGCACGTGTGTTGTGTGTGTGCACTTGTGCGTGTGTGGAGGACAGGGGCCTCTGTCATCACTCTCCTCGGTTTCTCACAACTTTATTGAATATGTATTTTAATAAGGGGCCCTCGCTAACCTGGAGCTCATCAGTTTGGCTAGACTGCCCAGACAATGAGCTTCAGGGATCCCCCAATCTTCACCGCCATCTCCAGGCACATTGTACCCAACACCTTTTCCACATGGGTCCTAGGGAAAGAATTTGGGTCTTCTTGTTTGTGAGGCAGGCATTTACTCTCCGGCCCTCCCCTTTATCTTTTGACACAGGACCTTTCCCTGAATCTAGTGCTCATCTGTTAGTCAAGGCTGGCCAGTGAACTCCAGGAGTTTTTCTGCCTGTCTGTTTCTCCAGCATCCAGCTTTATGTGGGTGCTGGGCTCTGAAATCAGGACTCCATGCTGAAGTAACAAGTATTTTACTGAACCATCTCCCCAGCCCAGGACCTAACATCTTTATTCTTTCTTGTCCAGCTTCTAATATGATGCCCATCTTGTTCCTATGCAGGGAACACAAGGAAAACTCTGAGAAATATGAGAATGTGAACCCCAAAGGTAAATTCTGCCAGCTTCCTGTTTCCGCACTTGACCCTGCCTTCCTCTCCCAAGACCCCACACTTACTTAGGCTCCCTCAGTATCTGTGCCTTTCCCCACCTCAACCTGCCCCTCCCGTGTAACCAAGGTCCTCACCTCACTGGTGGAACATCCCAGCCATTTGTGTCCCTTCCTGTCACATGGCTTGACTTTAGCATTTCGTGTCCATTCTCTAGGGCAATATATGGACCCCAAAGGGAACCCCAAGGTGAGCAACTCAGACTCAGGTCTGAAGGAATTAAAGGGATGCTGAAGAAGGGGGCAAAAGGGTGGTGGCCAGAGGTGTGGGGAGGACACTCTGATGGTTTATGGTAGTCACAGATGCACTGCTGCCATCTAACCTCTCCTCTCCCCTCCCCCTCCCACCAGGATAACAACATCGTATATGCCTCCATTTCTGTCTCAAGCCCAACCACATCAGGAATACCACCCTCCCAGTCTGTCCACCAGAACCCTCAGGACGAGACTGTATACTCCACCGTAAAGGCCAAATGAGTGGGTCTGGGTGACAATCTCAGAGTCACCTTTGCTTCTAATAAGAAGACTCACAGCTTCCCCTCATACCCACAGCTAGAGATAGGAACTGCTAAGTAACTGTGGCCACACACAAGTCAGCAAGTTTGAGCTAGAGAAACTGAGACACTCTCAGTTCACTTTTTTAACTTCCTAGGGCGCTCTCTCTCTCTCTCTCTCTCTCTCTCTCTCTCTCTCTCTCACACACACACACACACACACACACACACACAGACTTTGCATAAATGAATCTAATTTAAGGGTCATAAAGTGACCTTTAATTTGACCCTCTAGACCCCGTTCTCTATTCCTTTTTCCTAGCTTCCCAAAGCAGGGGATTCCCGAAAGGCTGGCAGCCAGTCTAGAGCACGGGCACCCTCATCTGGGAGTGTAATAACAGGCACACACTGTGACTGGCTTCCATGTACCATCACACTGGACATCAGCAACAGCCTTAGACAGTTGGCGTGAGACAGGAACTAAACACCAGATGGTCCCAGTGCTGTTCTAAGGTCATGCCACTCCCAGGAAGCAGGGGAGCCAGGACTCACACACATGCTTTTCTGGAGGTTCCCCAGGTCTGGGTCTCCCTGTCATCCCAGCCTCCCACACTCCTCCAGAGAAGGCAGTTTGCCATAGAGACATGGAAGAAGCACAGTCTAAGCAGAAGCCCCAGACCTGTTTATTACCACAGGCTGCACATCTCTGACTTGAACCACATAGCAGGTCATCAACCCCGACATTCAGCAGCTGCTCAAGAACGCTGAGAGGCAGGCCACAGTAGGACCAGAGCCTGCTGGCTACTCCTCAAAGAGGGCCGCCAGGAACTCCTCAGAGCCTTCCCTCTGCCTCGACTCCTCTCTCTCCTCTGGATCCCCAATGTCTTCCATGAGTTCTTCCAAGTCCAGGTCACTGGAACCATCATCTTCAGGGAGGAAACTTGCTGCCTCCTGTGTCCTGGGCTCCTGAGGACCAGAACTTTCCTTTCCCAGTGCACCAGCCCCAGGCCACACTGGTGGGGTAGGGCACTTTGATACAGTCTCAATTTCCTTCTCCTCGGGTAAGTTGGTAGCTGAGGCCTTGCTTACAGGAGCCTTAAATTTTTTCTTAGGGCCTAAAAAGAACGAAGGACAAAATTGAGGGTCCCTTTAAGTCAACGTATCCTGATGTTTAAGCGCTAGATTTCTGAATTATGTTTAAAGCATCTGAAAAGCTAATTGTCATCAGATGCAGAATATGGGCTTTCAGGTCACACTTGGACTCTAGCCTTGTGTTAGCTGTGTAGTCAACGTGGGTCCTGAAGAAATGGGAAAACTTCTGAGCCTTAGTACATTTGTATTTCAAATGTCAAGGAGCTGGAATGATGGATTAGCAGTTAAAAGAACTTGCTGCTCCTCCAAAAGACCAGGTTTAAATCCCATTGCTCACACAGCAGCTCACAACTACTAGTATCTCCAGTTCCAGAGTATGACACCCTCTTCTGGTCTCTGTGAGCACCAGGCATACGTGTGGTACACAGACATACATGCAAGCAGAACACCCATACACATAAAAATGTTCAACACATATTAAAAACAAATAAATAACATGTCAAATATCTAAGGCGCATTCATGAGATAGACCCCACATCTGACACTGTCAATGGGTCCAAGAACCTGTGTGGAGACAGTCTTAGGTCCTAAGGGAAAGACCCATCCCACTCAATACTCTACTTAATGGACATGGAATTAAAGTGACCCTAATAACTTTGCTCCTGTCCCCACAGATGAGCGCATCTCTCAAGCCTTGCCAGAGATGCCTCTCCTTGCAGTAGGAGGCAATTAACTGTGTCCCTTGCTGCCCAAGTCCTGAGAATAAGGAACTGTGGCATGCTCAGCCCTAAGTGGGACATACCACACCCCTCTACCCAAGGCTCCAGGATCTTTGAGAAAGAGGGGGTCGGGGCAGACTGTGTAAGAGCCAGAGGTGGAGGAAACAGTATTTTCTGAACACAATGGGGCAGATACACACATGACCTCACAGGGCTGGTGACAGCAGGGGAAAGATCTGCATAAGATTAAGACAGACTAAATCCCAGTATGGAGAGGGCATGGAATTTCACTAGTGGCTGAGAAGCTACTGTGCTGGAAGCCGCAGTAATACAAATTAGAACCATTGCTGCCACAAAGCTGACCCATCACAGCCAAGGGCCTCTGCTTTAGGAAAAGCCGGGATCTCCAGGAGTCCTGGTGCTAATTGTTCTTGCAGGTGCTGACCTCCTCCTACCGAGGAATTCTGTGTACAAAGGCAGCCCCCATCTACTTGTTATTTCCTTGGAATTTATGAATATATAGACCCCTCTCCAGGAGAGAAAATGGTCACACAGTTAAGATCTTCCAGATCTTTTCCCCCTGCCCAGAGAAGACTCAATGTCTGCCTTCCTTATGATTACCCTTGCTAGTAAACATAACAGTAACTCATTTGAAACTTTTCTCTGGCATCCAAGGGCAGCCACAGACAAGATAATTCACTGACACATCATAAAGTCACTTCTCCTACTGATAAGAGGGCTATCCAGAGCTAACTAACCCAAGAAAGCTTTCTAAGGCCTCCTTTCACCTGGATTCATTAACACAAGGTTGACTAAGCCTTCACAAAATCTCTCCCAGGAAAGATGCATCAGCAGATCAAAGAGCTGCAAGGTCCCTTTCATTGTTTACTCAGTCACCTAGCAACCCAGGCCCCTAAGACCCTGTCAGGGGACCAGCCTGGATGGGGTATATGAGACCTAGGCCTTCATTGTTGCATTGCTGTGCCATCCCCATCATGCCGTGTCCTGTCATGCCGTCGCTGTACCAATAAATTGAAAAGGAATTGCTCTAAGTTTGATTCCTGAAAAGAGATTCCAGTAGAAATTCCCCGCTGGGGAAGAAGTGCATTTTTCTGAAGCTCTTAGAGAAATTCTATCTGGGGCTGGACTTCAGAAGGTTTTCGTTACTACTGGCATTTTTTTTAAAAAGTCATTTATTTTATGCATATGAGTGTTCTGCCTGCATGTATATGCATCACATATTTGAATTGTCTAGAGGGGTCAGAAGAGGGTGTTGGATCCCCAGGAACTAGAGTCATGGATGGTTGTGAGCTGTCATGTAGGTACCACAAACTGACCCTGGGTCCTCTGGAAGGCAGCCAGTGCTTGTTTAGCTGGATAGCTGACTGGAGACAGAAACTCAGGTTTCTTTAATGATATGACTGACCCCTGTGGGTCAACTACATTCCAGGCCAGGCCCCACTCCCAAGACTAGCTGAGCAATACAAACTAGTGAGGGGAAGAAGAAAATTCAAGTTTGTGTGAGTACAGATATAGGAGAAGTTACGAGGCTGAACATGATCAAAATACACTATGAAATTCTCAAGCTTGGTGGTGGTGGGCACATGCTTTTTAATCCCAGCACTCAAGAGACAGAGACAGGTGGTTCAAGGCCAGCCTGGTCTACAAGAGTGAGTTCCAAAACAGCTAGAGCCATACAGAGAAACCCTGTCTTGAACCTACTCCACCTCCGCAATAAAAGAAAAAATTCTCAAAAGAATTAATTATATTTAAGAAATTAGAAGCTGAGCGTGGTAGTGCACACTTTTACTCCCATTGCTAGGGAGACAAAAGTGGGTAGATCTCTATGAGTTGAGAACTGCCTGGTCTACATAGTGAGTTCCCCATCAGCTAGGGCTACATAGTGAGAGTCTGTCTCAAAAACAAAACAAATTAGTGAGATGGTTCAGTGGGGGAAGCGTCAAGGCAGAGAGATCTGACTCCCAATATTTGCCTCCTATCCTCTACATCTGTACCATGGCATGCACACATGCACACACAAAACAGGTGAGTGTAAAATGCCAACTATCTAGTCATCACCACTGAAAGACTGAGGGAACACCATGGGAGCACCAAGCATCCACCTAGCCAGCCACTGCCATATCAATAAATGTTCTTTACCATTGGCTTATCCTTGGAGTTATTCCAATCACTAACAACTAAGTTTGTTTGTTTATTTAGTTATTTTAAGACAGAGTCTCACTGCATAGCTTTGGCTGGCCTGACACTCAAGAGAACTGCCTACTTCTGCCTCTTGAGCGCTGGGATTAAAGGCTTCCCATATTATAACTGGCCATAGTTAAGTCTGTAACGTAGTTCTGGGTTCAGTGTGAGACATTTATCCCCCTTCTCCTCTTTCTCTCCTTTTTTGGTGTTTTTGAAAAAGGGTCCCACTATGTAGCCCATGCTAGCCTAGAACTCATACATAACACAGGCCAGCCTCAACTTCATAATCTTCCTACTGCAATACAAAAGCATGGAGAGTTGTAGAACTGTTCAGAATGACCCACGGAGGGGAGATGCGGATAAGGACTTCATTTCCCCATGGCCTTCAAGTCTCTGAGCTCTACCTGGATGGTCCAGATCTGAATTCCCTTGGTCTTCTTTCCCTCCCAATATGTGTCCAGGAGGGATGGTGGGCTCACTGCCTGCAGACTTCTTCACAGTCTTCTTTTTTAGAGTCCCATCTCGTCCTCCTGCTGGGCCTGTATAAACCCCAGCCCCCAAGCAGGAAGAAAATTTGTTGATAGCTTGGCAAGGCAGATGGTGGCCACACATTTAGCTTCTGTCTTGTTCCACACCTCATTTTCAGTCTAGTAGGTTCCCTAAGTGGCTTCCAGTTCTAGCATCTTGACATCACTGCCCCAGAGTCCTCACCCCACTACGGTTCCTCTCAAAACCAGTCTTCTCCAAGAAATCGACCTTGGTGAGCAAGCTGAGCCCTACACCTTCAACCTAAGACTCTGGAAACAGGAACAAGGCACTGTGACTCCCTGACACCAGCCTGGCCTGTTCTCTCAGGTCCAGAGATGAGATTCAGTCTAGCACAGCTACCAGAAAACACTCTCTGGCTCCGCCCTCCCTCCTGTGAGACTTGCCCCTTTCCAGCTGTCTTTCTTACCTCTTGACTTGGTTTTTTTGGTCTGTATTTTAGCTGGCTTGGGTTTAGACAAAGCTGGGTCCTTCAACAGGGAAAGAACAGAAAAAAAATTGAATTACAAAACTCTAAAAATTGAAGAGGCAGCTAGTCATGTGATTCCCATGAAAACATGAGGAACTGAGTTTAATCTCCAAAACACACATTAAAAAAAAAAAAAAGAAAGAAAGCTTTATGACCAGGTCCAGGACAGCCAGGACTGTTACTCGGAGAAACCCTATCTTTAAAAACAAACAAACAGAAAAGCTGCATGTGATGGGGCACACTTGAAATCCCAGCACGGGGACATGAAAACATGTACATCTTGGGGCTTGTTAGGCCAGCCTACTAAATAAACTAGTTCCAGATCTATCTCAAAACCCAAGGTGGATGGCACCTAAGATTGACCTTTGGCCTCCACATACGTCTGCACATACACGTGTGCACACCTGCACACACCTGCACACATATTCTCTTTTTAGTAGAGGGGTGCTAGAGAATAATGGTGGGCTTCAGAAGCAGGACTGAGAAAATACGGGGTCACCTTCCCATCCTGCTCCACACCAGTCAATACAGAGACTGAATGCATAAGAAGGGCATTAAGCTGATGGGGTTGGGGGTAGAGGTAAGTTAGGGACTGTGAGATGATGGCTCAGTGGCTCTAAGCCTGACAACTGAGTTCATCTGGAGGGACCCACACGGTAGAAAGAGAGAGAGAACCGACTCCCTCAAGTTGATCTCTGGCATGCATTCCCACCCCCAAGTAAGTAAATGTAATAATATTTTTACAGAAGAAAAAAGGTAAACTAAAAGAGAAAGAGAAAAATGCATGTTTCAAAGCAATGCTAAGAAAATGGGTGACATCTTTTCACACAGGAGAAGGGACTGGAGAAAGCAACTAGGGGTTCTGAAGAAACAGAGCACAAACTGACGCTGTGATCAAGAGGGAACTTCCTAAAGGCTGAGGGAGTCCACAGTGAGGAAGGGGAGCTTTCCCCTGGGGAGCCTCAGGGTGAGGCTACCAGGCAGTGTCGGGGCTGGAGGGTTCACAGGGACCGCAAATCTATGGCAACCACATCTCTACAGGAACCCCAAGGAGAGATGTCACAAGAACATTCTCTACTTAAAGCTTTACTTTGTTCTCTTCTTTATCTTCCTCCTCTGGGTCCTTCTCTTTCTCTGGACAAGACTGGGGGCTGTTGGACTCACAGAGCATCAGATCTAGAAGAGGGAAAGAAGGAAGACTATGTCCAAGATGCACGTGGTGAGGGAGAGATCCAAGAAATCCATCTTCCAACTTTGCCTTCTGGGTCCTTAGGATGGATCCCACATTACTACACTCCCACCCATCACTACTCACAAACCCTGTCTCATCCTCTCCTGGGTCACAATCACAAGAGCTCCCACTAGGGATTCTGGAATGGGGTGGATGGTGCAGGCTTGGGTCCTGCCGGGAGGAGGGGGCTTTCCACCCTCCTCCCCTACCCTCCTACCTTTTGCTTCCCTGCTGCAGTCAGATCCATTGTATCGACTCCAGAAACCAAACAAGTTAACCCGCTCCTGGGGAACCAAGAAACAAAGTGTCACCCACCACCCTCCCAGGACAACAGTGTCACCCACCACCCTCCCAGGACAATAGTGTCACCCACCACCCTCCCAGGACAACAGTGTCACCCACCACCCTCCCAGGACAACAGTGTCACCCACCACCCTCCCAGGACAACAGTGTCACCCACCACCCTCCCAGGACAACAGTGTCACCCACCACCCTCCCAGGACAACAGTGTCACCCACCACCCTCCCAGGACAACAGTGTCACCCACCACCCTCCCAGGACAACAGTGTCACCCACCACCCTCCTAGGACACAGTGTCACCCACCACCTTCCTAGGACACAGTGTCACCCACCACCCTCCCAGGACACAGTGTCACCCACCACCCTCCCAGGACAACAGTGTCACCCACCACCCTCCCAGGACACAGTGTCACCCACCACCCTCCCAGGACAACAGTGTCACCCACCACCCTCCCAGGACAACAGTGTCACCCACCACCCTCCCAGGACAACAGTGTCACCCACCACCCTCCCAGGACAACAGTGTCACCCACCACCCTCCTAGGACACAGTGTCACCCACCACCCTCCTAGGACACAGTGTCACCCACCACCTTCCTAGGACACAGTGTCACCCACCACCCTCCTAGGACAACAGTGTCACCCACCACCCTCCCAGGACAATAGTGTCACCCACCACCCTCCCAGAACACAGTGTCACCCACCACCCTCCCAGGACACAGTGTCACCCACCACCCTCCTAGGACACAGTGTCACCCACCACCCTCCTAGGACACAGTGTCACCCACCACCCTCCCAGGACAGCAGTGTCACCCACCACCCTCCTAGGACACAGTGTCACCTACCACCCTCCCAGTCCAGCTTTTGCCCTGCTTCTAGACTCTAAGTTATTCCAAAATCTGCATTCATTTCCCAAAGCATTTTCACTTGAAATATCACATTAGCTTTATCTGAACCATTAATGGAGATTATAATTTCTTTTCTAGTTTATTCATGATAGAACAAGTAACTAGGAAAGAGAAATCCACATGTCCTTCTCTGCTCCTTCCAGAGGGATTTGAGAGTGAAGACTGTGTTTGGGTTGAGAGAGGACACCACCCGTCTAGGGGCAGGGAAAGGGGTGGATGGCTTTGGTATCAGGAACTCTAAGATAAATGCTGTGGGCCGCAGGGGGAAGGTATTCCCTTGGACTGAACGGACCAGCACGTGAGCTGAGCACTGGCCCACCTGAATATTGATCTTTTCTGCCTCGTGGGCCATCCTTATGGCTGCCTCCAACTTCTGGCTGGAGTCCTTGTTCTTGCATTTTTTCTAAAATAGGTTAGAGTTCATGATAAATACACCTTTAAAAACTAGTCAATATAGAAACTCTCAAGAAACTAATAATTCTTGAAATTATTCAGTATGGGGCTAGAGAGATGGCTCAGCCACTAAGAACTGCTTTCCAGAGGATCGGGATTCAGTTCTCAGCATCCACATCATCTAAACTCCAGCTTTGGGGGAGCTGAAGCTTTGGGCCTCTGTAGGTACCTGCATACATTTGTACATGCTCAAAATTAAAAATTAAATATTTTTAAAAGAAAAATCAATTAATAATAATATTAGAAAAGTGACCACAACAACATACCACTGCCCACCAGACCTTCTCATTCATATTCTCTCCCCCCCCCCCAGGATCACACAATGTAGGTCAGTCTGGCCTGGTACTCACTACACTCTATTGGCCTTAAACTCACAAGTCTCCTGCCTCAGCTTCCTGGATTATGGATATGAATCACCACACCTGACTTAGACATTATCTTAGCTACAGGTGCCTAGCTATCAGTTCTGAGTACTGACACGACACTCTGTTCTCAATCTTTTGGGGCTCAGAAACAACCCTCTCCTTCCCAATTAGCTTCTGACATTTCGATGCTCTCTCCACAGTGAATCACACAGGGATTTGAAAAAAAGACTCCATTTTTCAGCTTCTTACAAGTTCCTCTGAACCCAGCATTTTAATGCTCATGGCTCAACTGAATAGGAGGCATACAACAAACATCTTTTCTCCAAACTCCATAATTCCAAAGATTATCTTATCAGGCTGTAGACTCTCTGCTCATTTTAAGCCTAGTTAAACCCAAAATAATTTTATGGAGATAAAGTATGATTTAGCTAACTACATGCTTCTCATCTAGGGAAGACTATCTCCCAGAAGTCAAGGTCTGGGGACAATCATTTGACTGTCACAGCTAGAAGAGAGCAAAACATAGGGTATTCGATGCTGCAGTGCCCAAGGATGGGCTAACAC
The DNA here is from genome assembly GCA_033318265.1 of Phyllotis vaccarum. NCBI lineage: Eukaryota > Metazoa > Chordata > Mammalia > Rodentia > Cricetidae > Phyllotis > Phyllotis vaccarum. The sequence continues at coordinate 67,163,406 of JARWLC010000017.1, read as the reverse complement.
CTGCACAGCCAAGGAGTTCCTGGACCAAGATGCCCAAAGTGACTCAGAACATGGTGTGGTGGTTCTTGCCTGTGATCCCAATATTTATGAGTTGAGGGTAGGAGGATCAGAAGTTTAAGGTCATCCTTGACTACACAGTGAGTTCCATGTCAGTCTAGGGTATAGAAGGCCCTCTTTCAAAAAACAGCAAACAAAGGCTCACAAAAAGAAACCTGTTCCCAGTATCACAACAGTTGCCCAAAGTTTGCTCACCACTCTGGCTAGCTCCAGGGGCAGCTCCTGGAAGTTCTTCAGCATGCTGACTGGGATCCACGCACGAGAAACCGTTTCTCCAAAGTATGTCACATGGTACTTGGACTGTAACAAAAGGTGGGTTTGTTTGGGTTCCTGCCCTTCTCTCCCCGTTTTTTCTTGCTAGAAATGATAGAGAAACAGGGAGGGGGTGGGGGGAGTTCACAGGGAAGATGCTGGAGCTTATATACTCCCTGAGCCTTTGCTCACCTATGTAGTTCACTTCACCATTTTACTGTGATCTCAGGAATCCCAGGCAATATGTATGGAACAAAATAAAAATGCTCTGCTAGAAAGCAAATGTATCTCCATACAAGTTCATCTCTCTATGTGCTTATCTTCCCTCCGTATCTGTCACTCTGGTTAAGTGTCTTCCAAATGTGTCTACTGGCTAAATCTGTTTCTAACTCTAAACATGCTAGGACAGACATGCTGCTGCTCAGGTCAAAAGCAGGAAACTCACCGGCAGGGAATCAAGATGAGATGCAAAAAGAAAATATTCCCCCAGGTCAGGGTCAGATTCTATCATACCTGGCCACCTGGGGAAGAGGGATGGGATGGGAGAGAAAGGGGTTATGATCAGAATACAACCTCACCATCATGCACACATGGAAAACAGCAAGATGTTTGGTGGAGGATCCAAAAGCTATATATACTCTATTAGTCCCTCCACTAGTACCAAATGACTGGCATGGCTTCCACCAGAATAGAGAGAGCTCAGCCATGCTAGCGAGCCTGTGGACAGAACTGACTGTCAGCAGAAAGGAGCATAGCCTACTCACCCTTCTCTTTACTTCACAGGCCTCCCACATCTCAGCATTTTTAAATGCCTTGAAGCAGGGCTTGGTGGCACGTGCCTTACAATCCAGGCACTAGGGAAGCTTAGGCAGGATTTCAAGTTCAAGGCCAGCATTGTTTCAAAAACAACAAATTGCTTTAGGTCCTTTTCCCCACTGGCTGCAGCATCAGCAGACCCAGTCTTCCAGAGATCCCACCTCTACCCTGCAGCCTACAGTCTCCCAAGCCTTCCAGCTCAGCCCTCTGTCCTTTGCCTCACTGACACTCTAAGAGGTTCCATATATGACAAACGACATACTCTCCTCCCTGTATGACTCCACCACCCCCACGTTCAGCAAAGATGTTCACTGCTACAGTGCCCTACCAGGGGTAACCGTATTGCTTGGCCCAGATGATGGATCCTGGAACATAGGAAGCATAGGCCACGTCACTCTCACACCCTGTCCAGGTCTCCTCAGGAATATCACAGCGATTATAGTTCAGGTCTGCCAAAAGAGAACGACTGTAGAAACGGGAGGCCTGAAGTGTGAAAGTGGGATGCAGGCCACAGGGAGGGCAAAGGGAAGTGGTACAGGCTGCAGGTGGGAGAGAAGAGAAACACAGAGAGAAAATGCAGGTAGAGCCAAGAGGGGAGCTGTCTCCAAAGACGGACTCCTGCTCACATCCAGCGTGACTCTGCCCTCTGTGGAACAGTGTAGGGTCATTTCTCTAAGAGGCTTTCTCATCTGTAAAATGAGTGTGCTGGACAGGATGGTCATAATCTGTCCCAAACCATTTCAAACTTTCTAGAATAAATGTTAAGCTCGATGGGTCTTTTCAATTGCTTTTCCCCACAAGTCATCTGTCCCTCTCTATCCACAGCCAGTGTTCAAGGAGCACGGATACAATCAGACAGGGCTGACATAAGTGGGACTCACTCAGTATACACCCATGCCTTCCTCCCACAGAATAGGAAGACCCTCCCCTCCCAGTCCCCACAAGGAGCCTTCAATGTTAGCTCCATCTAAGTGATACCTAATTGAAAAGAGATGTGCTGGGAAATAAATGGAGGAGCAATAAAAATGGGGGTGGGGTACGTTTCTATTCTTTCCTACCTGGATTCTGATCACAAGACCAATTATCTGGGAGAACCGAGGGATCGATGTCTCCACGTAGCTGCCTCCATTTCTCACACTTTGGAGAGGAGCACTGGACCCAGATGACACACTGGCCTGTGACAGGACAGAAACTAAGGTCAGACAAAAACACGTTCTTCCTTCTTCCATCCAACTAAATTCAATATAGCTTTCCCGATTGCCTGAGTCATTTCTCAGACACGATAATGAGTCGTCTCTGAATCCAGATGGCGGAGTGAAAGCGTAGGGAAGACATTAAGTTGCTGAAGGTCAGCCTAACTTGGTGACAGAGCTGACCTTAGAATTCAAGCCTTACACTGTAATCTCTCTCTCTGTGATGCTGCCTGTACTGACATCAAACTGAGAGGCTGCCTGAGTCCAGCAGTTCAGAGCATGCATTGTTTTCCCAGGGTTTAGCTCCCAGCACCTACATAGGGCAGCTCACAAATGCCTTAACTTCCACTCCAGGGGATCTGATGGTCCCCTCTGGCCTCCATGGGCATTTTGCTTATGTACACAAACCTACACACATACACAAATTAAAACCACACACACTTTAAATGTTGCCTTAGGGCTGGAAATATAGCTCCGTGTTCTGTAGAATGCTTTCTTAACTTTTGCAAAGCCCTAGGAGTCCGTCCCTGTCATCACCAAGAAACAGAAAACTTAGGGCTAGGAGGTTGCTCTCCTTGGAAGCAGAACTGAGTTAGATCCACACACTATCCATGTGAAAAATGCTGGGCACAGTGATAGGTGCTTGTAACCTATGCACTAGGGAGACAGAGATAGGAGGATCCCTAGGGCTCACTGGCTAAATAGCCTAGCCTACTTTGTGAGTTCTCAGCCAGCGGCTCTGACTCTCTGACACTGCACTAACATTCTCTAAATACTAACCAGCACCTCTTTTATGCACAATATCTGGAATTGAGAATCTTACCCAAATATCAACTGATTTATCTTTCCGCTGTCAAATTACAAGCTTGTGGGGCTGAACAGATGCCTCAGTGATTAAGAGCAGAGCACATACTAACTACCCTTACAGATGGCCCTAGTTCAGTTCCCAACACTCACAGAGGCCATCTCACAACTACATGTAAGTCTAGCCCTCCGGATTGTCTTAGCCAGAGTTACTATTGCTATGTTGAAACACCATAACTAAAGCAACATGGGGAGGAAAGGGCTCATCTGGCTTACGTTTCCACATCAGTTTACCATCAAAGGAAGTCACGAGAAGAATTCAAACAGGACAGGAACTTAGCAGCAGGAGCTGATGCAGAGGCCATGGAGGAGAGCTGCTTACTGGCTTGCTCATCACAGCTTGCTCGGCCTGTTTTCTTATAGAACCCAGGATCTGGACCATCCCAGGGGTGGCACCACCCACAATAAGCTGGGCTCTCCCCTCATCAATCACTAATTAAGAAGATGTCCTACAGCCTTGACTGCAGCCTAATGAAGGCATTTTCTCAATTGAGGTTCCCTCCACTCTGATGATTCTACCTTATGTCAAGTTGAAATAAGAACAGCCAGCACAGGGATCCTTCTTCCTCACTGGGTTCAGAAGGCATTTCACTCATGCAGACACACATGCTACACACATAATTAAAAACAAAATGAATCTTTAAAAAAAATGACTAAGTTGTATCCTTTAGGACCAATGCCCAGAGTTCTTCCTCCTCCACAAGGCACAGGTGTGGGTCCAGCACCATTCTCTTAACCATTGTTACTTTGGCCCCACACACGGCCTCCTTTTATCCATTGCTTTTCAAATCTCCACTTATATCTGCTCAACTTTTCCACTGTGTTCTGTGAAACTTAACACGCATGAGAAATAACTATTCACGCGTCAAGTTCAGGGTGGGGTCAGAGGATGATGAACAGCATCTCTCTCTATTGCACATTGTATTATTTTTTGGTATGTGATCTGGGGGTTATGTGTATGTGCATGTACACACGTGCACATGAGCTTCTAAAGAAATTTTATTTATTGTTTTGTGGAGGGCTGAGGCAAAGCTTCACCGTGTAGCTGGATGCCCTCAAGATCAGAAATTGCCTCTGCCTCTGTGTCCCAAGTGCTCAAATTAAAAGCATGTGTCACCACACCTGATATGCATATATAGGAATACGTGTGCAGTGCTCATGGAGAAAGGCATGGGCTTGGATCCTCTGGAGATGAAAGTCAGCTGTGTGACACCTGACCTGGGTGCTCTGAGTTGAACTCCAGTCCTCCACAAGAGCACTAGACATCTCTCCAGCCCCGTTCACCTTATTTTTCAGGGCAGGATCTCTCTGAACCTGGAGCTTCTTCCTGCCTCTGCTCCCTGTGATACCACTGCACCCAGCTTTTTCATGTGGGTTTCAGTAACCTCATGCTTGCCCATCAAGCACTTTAGGCCAGTCCTCTATCTTCATTTTGATACCAGGACACTAACAACACTGCCCCAACTCAACCACTACTTCAGATCTCTAAGTGGAGTCTGTTCCTTCTCAGGGTCCCCACATCTCTCAAGTAGAAAATAGGATAAACATCCTTATTCCCACTGTCACTATACCTCTCTCTCCTGCAGAAACCCTCTTTCTCTGAGGTACACTCCATTAGGCACTATCTTTTCCTATTGTCTCCCTCACGAAGACAGTGGCATCCTACTCAGTCTCTACCTCTCCATTTGAAGCCTTCAGTCCAGATGACAACCATATCACAGGAATACATCACAAGCACTGCCCCTTTCCATACACTTCCTCAGTAACCTACCCCCACTCCTGCATGGCCCAGCCAGTCAGGTCAGAAAGCACACATACCCTCTGAGTCATAGGTCCAACATCCTCTGACAGAAATGCCCTGTCTTCTCTACCTCACTTGCTGGAAGAGCCCAGCAACTCTCAGTGTATCTCAGTCTCCAGCCCACCAGGCCATCCCAGTCACTCCAGGAGCGTGAGGACCTGATTTGGATCTAGAGCATCCATGTAAAATCTAGGTGCAGTAGTGTACATCTTTAATCCCAGTGCTAGGGAGATAAAAGCAAGATCCCTGGAGTTCATGGCCAGCCAGCCTAGCTGAATCAGTCATGTCCAAATTCAGTGAGAGCCTTTATCTCAAGGAATACACCTAAGGTTGATCTCTAGCCTACACACACACATTCTACACACAAGCACACACATGCACACTCGCACATACACATACATACATACAAAAATTTAGTATCATCAAAAAATGTTTTGCCCTTAAGCTTGCTCTGTTAAATCTTTACTCACTGTCAAATTTTATATTAAAACATCTTCAAACACAGGGATATATACCTAATCTCATCCTACTGAAATCATCACTCAGGTTTACATTTGAGTCCTTTCAAAATATCATTATACTATGTATGGATCATTTCTTGAGTATTTAGCTAAAAACAAAATACTGAGGGATGGAAATACTGAAATGGCTCAGTGGTTATGAGGACTTGTTTTTTCCAGAGGGTCTGAGTTCAATTCCCAGCACCCACATGGCATCTCACAATCACCTATAACTATAATTCAAGAGGAGTTGACTTTTTTTTTTTTTTTTTGGTCTCTGCAGGTACAAAGCATGCTCACAGTACACAGACATACACGCAGGCAAAATACTCATACACAAAAATAAAATTTAAAATGAAACAAAAAATATTAATTGGCCATGATATGTTAGTTATAATGACCGTAGCTAGAGTTGGGGAGAAGCCTCGAAGACACGAAGCCCTAGATCCCATCACTAGTACCTCATTAACTAGGTACAGTAGTTCACAGCTGTCATTCCAGCTGAGTACAGGGAGTCCAAGGCACGAGCCTGTACCAGCCTTTGGGAGGTAGAGGATGCAGTATCATGAATTCAAGGTCACCCTCAACTACATGGTAAGTTCAAGGCTACCCTGGACTACATGATTTTTTGGACTTCCTCCAAAGAAAGGGAAGTTATAAAAAGAAAACCATACCATAATTCTCACTTCACTCTCTTTTATCTATCATTTCCCCCCTTACTTTTCACATATAACTAATGGTAGTGGGTGTATATATGTATACATGTATATTGAAGCTACAGATCAACACTGGCTGTCTTTTTTAATGCTTCTCCACCTTTGAAAACAGCTTTGAAGCTGGGCGTGGAGGTACGTGCCTTTAATCCCAGCACCTGGAGAAGAAGCAGGTGGATCTCTATGAATTGATGCCAACCTGGTCTAGAGAGTGAGCTCCAGCACAACCAGGGCTACACAGAGAAACCCTGTCTCAGAAAAAGCAAAATATAAAAAACCAAAAATTTAATAGGATCTCTCACTATACCTGGTACTGCACAGATTAGGCTTGACTGTCTAGCCAGTGAACCCCAGGGACTGTCCTGTCTCAGCAATCTGGGACTAGGACTAGAGGAGTACACCACTATGTGGGTGCTGGGGATCTGTAGCAGGTCCTCATGCTTGCACGGAAGCACTTTAACAACTCAGCCGTCTTAGCAACAATTCTTAACCAACTCTGTCTGCCAGTTACCTGAGCAACCCACACAGCAGCTGTAACTGAGACCCTGACAGCTTACTAATCATGATGTACTTGAACACATTTAAACCCTCATCCTCTGACTTATCTGTGGTTGCTTTCAACATGACTGGGTACTGTCTCTCCTTCCTGACATTCTTACACCACCCTCTCCTAACTGCTCTATTCACTTTTTTGACCACACCTTAGTTTTCTTCCTAGACACCACCTAAAATACCAGGTACAGAGCGTAGACTGTACCAACCAGATGAGATCTTCCAATTTCTTCCTCTTTCCGTATCTTCTCAGAAACAGATGTGCAAGATAAATTACACTCTCTGTGGTTTCCTTCAACATCCTAGTCACTACATATCTCCTTCATCTTGAATTTTCAGCCCAAGTTTTTCCACACTCAGCTGAGCTCACCAAAACCACCTTCCTCTTCCTTCTGCTGGCCCCTGGTCTGAGAAGAATCCTGAATCATTGTCTTCTGTTTGTCTTTCGGACTGCACTCATATCCATCTTTGATTTTTTCATCTCCTGCGAAAATAAAACAAAACATTGTTATGTGGGGAGATACAAGGATCTCTGTAGGCAATAAAAAAGTGAATCACCAGAAAGTTCCAACCCTGGGGCAAAAACATCTTAGTCTACCCACTATCCCATCCTCTAATTTCTTGAATAAGTACTTGAACTAGGTTTCAAGGAGAACTGACTTGGGCTGGCAAGATAGGCATCCCCAGAGACCACAGCAGAAGGAAACTGACTCTCAAAAATTGTTCTCTGAACTCCACATGTGCACCATGGCATGTGCATGCCCTTCACTAATAAATAACATCTTTTAATGTAAAGGATATGTGAGTGCTAGAGAGAGGCAACTTACAGCCACCTGTAACTCCAGCTGCAGGTGATCCAGCACCCTCTTCTGGCTTCTATATGTGCGCACATATACATGGTAAACACTCACACTGACACACATACATACACATAAATAGAAACCTTTCTTAATGGCCATATGATGATCCTTACCAGCTTTCTTCTTTCTTTTGTTTACAGAAAGTCTATTAAATTTCTTCTTTGAGGGTTCAGTAACGGGCTGGCTGGGTTTAGATGTCCTTATCTCAGAGTTCACTTCCTCTTCTAGAGAAGATGTAATATCTGGAGTATCAGGTACTATTATCTTCTCCCTGAAAATGATATTGTTTGAATAAAAAGTTTTCAGAGAGACACTTTCCATGACAATGCTTTGAAAGAGTCCAGGGGTTAAAAGTAAAACAGGAATTCTAGACTTGGATCGGGAGATGTAGCTCAGTGGTACAGCATATATTTAGCATTCACTAGGAACTGGGTTCAATTCCCAAAAGACACATACAAGTCCCAGGCTTCCTAAGGTCTCCTGAGGTTACTTTATCTAACTCGTTGCCTATTTCCTTTCTGGTGCTAACAGGCACCTTTCCTGAGCTAAGAGAAATGAATGTAAGTATAATAGATAACTAAGCAGACGGGTAGATGGGTCACCATTTACCAATGTTATATCACCCTGTATTCAACTTGTCCCCCTGAATAAACTTACCCATCATCATTTTCATTACTGGTGGCAGAAGGAGCAATTCCTGGTTCTTTTTCTGATTTGATAGGTATTATAGGTTGGACACAGGAAGTCTCTGAAAAATTAAGGCCAGACCCCAGCCCTTCCAAAACAAAACATTACAAGCAGAGAAGAAACAAAGGAAAACAGAATGTTCTAGTTATTTCTCAACCACAGAACTCCATTCAAATATCTTACCTTTGTGTTTAGAAGAGCCTACCTTTGGCACACTGTCGTATGACAGAACTCGAAATCATTAAAACTCAAGAAAAACTAAAATATGTACCTTCCTGCAAAACCTCATTCCAGGGCAGCCAAGTAATAACTTTACTGTATACATGTACTAAATTGTGTCTTATTTTTCCTCAAACTCCCATGTAACAGCCCTTTTTATTCTAAAAATCAAACCAAGGGCTGGAAAATAGCTCAGTTGATAAACTATCTGCCTTACAAGTATGAGGACCTGAGTAAAATCAAAACAAAACAAATCAAGTGTGGTGCTGTCCACCTGTAGTCCCCGCACTGGGGAGCTGGGGACAGGCAGATCCCTGCTGCCTACACTAGAGGAACTGGCTGCCCCCCCCCCCCCCCCCCCGGGGCTAGTGAGTGACGCCCTCTCGAAAAACAAGGTAGAGCCTGAGAAATGACAACTAAACTTAACTTCCAGCCTCAGTCCTCAGGAGCAGGCACATGCACATGTGTGCCTACATACATTAGTACAGACACACATGAATTTGTGCATATACTTAAACACAGAGACATTACATAAATACCAATAAAAACAAAATCCCTAAAAAGAATCAAACCATTATTACAGATATGCAAAACTTGGGGCAGGGAGATGGCTCAGCAGGTAGGGGTACTTGTCACCAAGCCTGAAAGCCCCAGCTCAATCCCAGGACCCACATGGTACAGAGAGAAACTATGCCTACAGGTTCTCCCCTCGCCAGTACATACAACCCATGGTGGGCATGCTCACCCGCGCACACACTAAAAAACTAACTAAATAAAATGTAATGCAAATACACATAAAATACATTCTCCAAACCTAGGGAAGCTATCTTTTCAAGTAGATGGCAAATAAATACGAGTAAATTAAAATTGCATTTGGAAAACTCAGGCGCAGGTGAGGCTATGTTGATTTTGAAGTCAGTATCACCTACTTTTCCAGAAGACTTTCTTTCACCTTTTTCTTACATGATTTAGCGCAGGCCTATTGATAGATTAAATATTTCAAGTATCATTTAAGATTTTCTCAGAAAGATGGCAAAGAAAGATGATGTCGGACTTTATACTACCCCTTGGATGGCAGTCTCTCTGCCTAACCAGGCCATACCCAAGCACTCCTGCAGGGACTTCCGTAGTACAGTCTGGAAGATCTCCTCAAATTCTGCATTGGTAAGAGTTGGTTTTTCCTGCAGAGACAGGGAGAGGAAGGAAAACTGCCCGTCTTTTCAGAGTGTCTCACCTCTGCCCAGTCAGGGAAGCCTTGTTTACACAGAGCGGTGAGTGAAAATAACTATAGGTATTAAGTCAACACGTTAACAGGAGTCAGTAAACTTTACCCCATTCTCCTGGGGATACATGAGCTGGTGAAAAGGAAATGGTTTACAGAGTCTCTGTCAATTTTCTCTCTCATCTTTATCCCACCTTGTCCCATTAGTTTTAGCTAAACACTTCCATCAAAACAGTTTTGGCTTTGCGGTACGGTGGCACACGTCTGTAATCTCAACACTAGGAACACAGAGGCAAAAGAGTCAGGAATTCAAGGCCAGCCTTGGCTATATGGCAAGTTCATGGTCACCTTGAGCTACATGCGACTTCATCTCAAAAAACTAAAAACATGTTGGCTTCTTTCAGAAGAAACTGGAAATTTTTTTAATGAATAAAATATTGAAGAAGCTGTGTATGGTGTTCAACATTTGGGAAGCTGAGACAGGAGACTTACCATTACTTCCAGGCCAGCCTGGAGCTAACAAAGCAAGATCCAAGCCAGCCTTAGATACAAGACCCTGTCTCAAAACCAAAAGTGTTTTTTAATAAGTAAGATGAAGGCCAAACAGTGGTGGCACATGTTTTTGATCACGGTACTCAGGAGGCCGAGGCAGGCAGATCTCCAAGTTTGAGGCTAGCCTCATATACAGAGGAGTTTCAGGACAGCCAGGGATATACAGAGAAACCCTTGAAAAACAAACAGACAAACAAAAAGAAAATAAAGTTAGTTGAACAATGGCAGAACAAGCCCACAACTCCAGATATTCAGGAAGGAAGCTGCAGTGAAGAGAGTGAAATTCCAAGACCAGCCTGGGCAACAGAAAAAGACCCTGTCTCAAGATTAAAGCAAACCAAAATAAATGTGGTGGTGTATGCCTTTAATCCCAGAAGTTAGGAGACAGAGATAAGCAGATTTCTGTGAGTTTGAGTCTAGCCTGATCTACATAAGGAATTTCAGGCCAGTCAGGGCTAAAAGATCCTAGGAATGGAAATATAGCTCAGTAGTAGGATGCTTGCCTAGCAAGCACTGAAGTCTTGGGTTTATTCCTCAGTAACACCCCCTCCCCCAACACACAAATTCCCCCACACAAAAAGATTCTGTTTATCTGGTTTATCCAGGAAACAGGGCAGGAGTGCGATGTGTACCTTTCCTTTCTTCTCTGCCGGTTTGTCTCCAGCCTTTCGCTTTTTCTCCTGGTCCCCACTTGGACCCTGCTTGGTGGTTGTCTTCTGCTGCTTCTTCTTTGAGCTGGCCTTCGGCTGACTTAGCTTGGCCTCTGCCTCTGGAGAACTGGTCCCCAGGGCATCCTCCTTCAGTGAGTTTGGTTGCGGTTCCATGCTATGTGATTTTTGTGTAGGTGGAGCAAAGGTTTTCTTTGTTGCCTTCCCATATTCTGAAGAAATACCATGAGATGAGATTTAGGAAACACAGTGTCTAACAGAGACAGCCAAACATTGCGTCAGAATTAGATGGAAGAAGCTTTTAACAAATCCAGATCTCTCAGCCCCTCCCTGCATGCATAGTCAGTCCATTCCCCCAGCCCTCAGATTATCTTAAAGCAATTTAAAGTGAGACCCAGAAATTTGTAATGTAACAAGTCTAGTTGGTCCTAACATACCCCAGGTTTTGTACCATTGATTCAAAATGATTAATGCAAGCATGTTGGAAGATCAATTATTCAAGTGTGAATTATTTTTTAAATAGGTTCATTTTAACTTCGTGAAAATAATCTTTAAAAAACACTATTGAGCATTTAGAAATGACTCATGGCTTACTTTAAATCTATTTTTAACTGATCAAAATGCACACAGGAATTATCTCCAAACTAAACAAAACACAATAAAATTCCCAAGGCCTAGTCTGATGCCATCTCCTCTATGAAAAGCACACTGATCCCACCAGGTATAAGTGACAATCTTTCTTCTGAGCATCTATAACACTTGGCTTCTCTAGTGGCATTCAACATATTTGACTTCATATTATAAATACTTAAATTCATTTTTCTCTTAAATGAATTCATATATTCTTTGAGCATAGCTATTTTTTAAAGATTTATTTTTTTATTTATGTGAATGTGTGTGAACTTTGTGCATGTTGATGCCCATGGAGGCCAAAGGGCATCCAATCCCCTGGAGCTTGAGTTACAGGCAGCTGTAACTGTCTAATGTGGGTGCTGGGTCCCATGGAAGAGCAGCAAGTGCTCTTAACCACCAAGCCATCTCTCCTGTCCCAAGCAGGACTATTTCTAAATCATATTTATGTCACTCAGTGCAACTGGGAAAATGGTAATTTGAACAAACTAAACAATAAACATGGGACTAGAATTCCCTTTGAAGGTAAGGATAAAAAGAAGGGAAAAGGGAGAGAAATGTATTATGTGAACGTCTCTCATCCTTGGCTCACCTTCATTATTCTGTAAGGTTGCCATTACTCAGTTCAGAAAGTACACTTTCCTAGCCTCTGTTAGAAGAAAAGAAATTGTTATACTTTGGTTAGACATAATTTAAACTTTTTCCCCCTGTCTTCTTGGATTTAAACTTCTTTGTCTGGGATACAGAACAATACTTCTACCTTCTTCACTCCATTCCTAACCCTGCATCGGTACTGATTGCGTACCTGGGCAGAGAGTTGCTGTTTTAAAGATAAGCAAAAAATGCTTGGTTTTATGGTTTTTTTTTCAGTACTGGCTATTAAACCTTACACTTTTATACATGCGAGCCAGGCAAACACTTTTCCACTGAACAAAACCTAAGCCCTTTTTTATTTGACACTGGGTCTCTAGCTGGCCTTGAATTCTTTTGTAGGCTTTGAACTTACTCTGTAAGCCAGGCAAGCTTTGAATTTATAATCCTTCTGCCTCAGTCACCAGAGTAACTGGAATTACCAGTCTGAAACACAGGCCTCAGTATTTTGAAAGTCTGACATAAGGCAGGCACTTTAACTAGACGGATGTATTAGCAGCAGTGATGGAAGCAGAGGAAATATTGGAGCAGTGTTAGCAGGGCATGGTCAGTGCTGGGAATGAAAGGGGTCTCTCTTCACAAAGTCCCCCAAAGACTTAAGACACAAATAATTTCCAACCCAATTCAGAGGTCCCATGCACAGGGACATTTGTTTATCTGTTATTTCAATGTTCAGACTAAACAACAAATTCTCAAAATATTGGATTCTACTGATTGTAGCTCAGAAACCTGTGGTACACAACAAGAGTCCCCATAGAACTTGGAACCTTCTAGCTTACTCTTCTACCTTAGAACCTAGCGGTGAGAACAGCTTTGATCCTCACAGCTCATCCTCAGGGATGCACTCTCAACCGTTCTACACTAAGTCAATGTTTTGTTCCTACTAGTGACTGACGCATATTGAGCATAGACTATGCTCCTCCTTACCATTTACACGTCATCACATTTAATGCTCACAGCAAATCTGTGAGATGGATCTCAAGGTAAAAGGTACATTCCATTAGATCACAAGATGAGTTCAGAAGGCACTGGACAGATTAAGCTAAATGCAAAGTGTTTCTACACTATCCTTTGGCATTTTTCCACTCCTTTTCATGCATGTGTATGTGCACACACACACATATATGAGTAATCCGGGCATGCTGTTTTGAAGCAATTACTTTTCTTCTATAGTAAAGAGCATATTTTCAAACTGTTTCCACCTTAATTCATCATCACTAGCTACCTAGCAAATAGTACATCATTTGCTCCATAAAAGAGGCAAGTGGAAATTGGAAGGAGAAAGAATAATCTAATTTTTTTCTTAACTATAATTGTGAATAGAAGCCAAAACTTTGAATAAAAGGCTGAAAAATGATTATTAATTTGGCCACATATGACAAATATTTCTTTCCCCAACTTCGTAATTCCAAAGCAGAACATGAGAAATCCCTTTAAAAAAGAGAAAGGGCAGAGTGAATATCTGTGAGCTTGGTGTGACATTTGGCTATTTAAAATGCATGTATACACAACAGGTTATATATATTCATAAACAAGCTCCATAAAATACAAAGAATTGATCAAAATATCTCTGAGGAGCAGTTCTAGGTAAATGCAAGGTGTATGAATCTAGTAATTGCTCTCAACTCTGATGCGCTTGCACACATACACAAATTCAAAAACTGAATTGCTTAAATACATAAAACAATACTCTTCACAAACTGCAAACTTTAGAATGTTTTGCTTCAAAATCTTATTCAACAGTTGGGAGGCAGAGGTAGGTGGGATGTCTGTAAGTTAGAGGGCAACTGGTCTACAGAGTGAGTTATGGGACAGACAGGGCTACACAGTGAAACCTGGACTCAAAATAAAAATAAAAAATAACTTATTTAAAACCATACAGATCTCCTGGGCTAATATGCTTCTGGAGTTCCAACTAACTATGGAGAATTACAGATCACAGGGCTGGAGAGATGTCTCAGTGGTTAAGAGTGCTTATAGCTCTTTCAGATGAGGCAGCTTGCCTTTTAGTCCAGCTCCAGGGGACTGGACAGCACTCACAAATAAAAATACAAATTATGAATTACAGCAGGGTGTAGTGATGCACACCTTTAATCCCAGCACTCAGGAGGCAAAGCTGGCAGATCTTTGAATTTTTGGCCAGTCTGGTCTACAGAGCAAGTTCCAGGACAGCCAGAGCTACACAGAGAAATTCTGTCAAAAAAAAAAAAAAAAAATTACAGATGAGCCAGATATGGTGGCACATACTTTAATTCCAGCACTTGGAAGACTGAAGTGGGCAGATTTCTGTGATTTCCAGAAAAGCATGGTATGAATTCCAAGCCAGCCAGGGCTACAGAATATGACCTCATCTATCACACAGAGGGGAGGTGGGGGGCAGGGGAGATATACCTCAGCAGTCAAGATAATTTGTTGTTCTTGCAGAAGACTAGGGTCCATAGTGGCTAATAACCATCTGTAACTCCAATTCAGGTGATCAGATCCCCATTTCTGATCTTGGCAGGTACCAAGCACACAAATGGTGTACATACATAACATTCATATAAAATGTTGACAAATAAAATGAATAAATCTAATTAATTCTTCATAAAAGTTATAGAGCATTATTGTACTACTACTTAAATAAGATATAGCAACTCCATAAGCAGTGATATATAGTAAATAGCTCCCCTTAACCTAAAATTGGAACGTGATGAACATTACTTTCAAAAATTCTAACCTAACCAACAGAAAGTCAGAAAGTGACTTTCTGGTAGGTCAAGCTGCTGCTCCCTGTTTGAGATAAATTTACTTCTACAATAACAAACAGAAATAAATAATAAATAAATAAATAAATAAATAAATAAATAAATAAATACATAAATAATAAAAGGCCAATGAGAGAAAACTAGTTAATAAATATGCAAAATAGCAAGTAGCACTTGTTAAGAGTGTGAGGGCTGATGATATAAAGCCTTTCATCATTTTCCACTTTATATTTTTGAGGCAGGGTCTCTCATGAACCTGGAGCATGCACTTCAGACTGACTGGTCAACAGGCCCCCAGGATTCAACTGTCCACCTCCCAACCATCACATCCAGTTTATTGTGTGGGTGCTGGGGATCCTCTACCTATGTAGTAGGTATTTATTTGCTGGTCTCCATTTGAGGTTTTAATTTCTCTTTTCTCTCATATGAAAAGGAGCCAGAGAGGAAACAGAAAAAAATACAATCCCAGCTGGAAAGATAGCTCTGAAGTTGAGGACAGGTGTTTACAGCTCTTCCAGAGAACCCAAGTTCTGTTCTCAACATCCATGCTGGGTGGCTCACAACTGCCTATAACCCCAGTTCCCCAGGATCTGACTCTTTTCCAGAGCTGCAGGCATCCACACATATGTGGTTTGCTCACATACTTACTTTAAAATAAAATAATAAAACTTTCTGAATTTCTCCAGAGATTTTAGGAGCATAAGATGCCAAATCTGGAGGCTAGAATGGTGGCTCAGAGCACTGACTGAACCACGTAGTGACTCACAACCATCTATGAGATCTGGTGCCCTCTTCTGGCCTGAAGGCATATATGCAGGCAGAATACTATCCACAATAAATCAATCTTTTTTTAAAAGGAGAGCAAGACCAAATCTGGTATGTTGGGCATGATGGCACAAACCTCTAATCAGGTTGAAAATTCAAGGCCAGCATGGGCTACACAAGACCGTACAAAAAAAGCAGGGAAGGGAACTCATGAGGAACTCTGAAAATCTGAAGGTAGCACTAGTTGCTAAGGAAACATTTTTAATGGTGAAGCACTGGTAAAATGGGAGTAAGAGAAGATAGTTTGGGTGAATATGATAAAAATATATTATATGTATTGCAAGATTATTGTAATGAAACCATTACTGCAAATAACATATACTCGTAAACTTAAAAACGTTTATAAGTTTTAAATAGACCTGATATAGTAAAATAATTTAGTGCTACCAATATTTATCAAAAATCACTAATTATCCACCTTATGATGTCCCCCTCCTGAATATGCAATTAGTCCCTCTTTATTTTGATTCTCCATTCTGTAAAGAAGAGTAAACCCTTCAGTATTGTCTATTATCATAGAGTCTAAGAGTTTCTAAAAACTGCAGACTGTATTTAATACCAGCATTCATGAGGTTGAGGCAGAATTTAGAGTTCAGACTTGAGGGCTACATAGCAAGATCCTGCCATTAAAAGAAGAACAATTTTTAACCTTTAAGCTACATAGGGAGTGGTGTGTGAATTCCAGCTATATGGATACTGAGGCAGAAGGGTGAGTTCTAGGGTTGAGACCTACATAAAATCCCTGTCCGAAAAAGAAAAAGAAAAAAAAAAAGCCTATACTTCTCACTTAAGACAGTCAGTGGCTCGTGGCTGTAACCCCAGCACTTGAGAGATTGATTGCTGCAGCTCTCGAGTTCAGTCTGGGCTACAAGTGACTTCAAAACAACCAGGGATGCAAACAAGACCCTGTTTCTGAAAACAAGCAAATGAATGAATGAATGAATGAATGAATGAATGAATGAATGAATGAATGAACGAACGAATCCAAGGATACAGACAAGACCCTGTTTCTGAAAATTAATTAATTAATCAATTAACGCTAGGGAGATGGCTTAGTGGATAGGGGTGCTTGCTGCCAAGCCTAACGACCTGAGACTGATCCCAGAGCCCATATGGTGGTTGTGGTAGGGAAACAGGTTGTCCTCTGGCCTCCACATGCTCTATGGCATGTGCACACACAAACATGGCCCCACACACAAATAAATAGATAAGGGTAATAAAACTTTAAAGTCATTTAAACTTTTCATTTCCTTTACGACAGAGTTAATGGCCTTTTGACATTGATGTCTAGGAACTCTCGTGATTTGATTAACTGTTTTTTTGTTTTTTCAAGTTCCCTTTGTGAGCACATATGCATGCTCTGCAAACCCTCTAAACAAGAAAGACTTGGAGTCCGTCTAGTCTGACTAGACTTACTTTCAGAAGTAACTACCCAAACTAAACTTTCCACGGAAAGTTACAAATCCATGGTAAACTGTATTATTTCGGGGCGAGGGGCTGGGGAGGGAGAAGAAAAAAGCCAGGTGGTGATGGAGGCGCATGCCTTTAGTCCCAGCACTGGGGAGGCAGAGGCAGGCGGATCTCTGTGAGTTCGAGGACAGCCTGGTCTGCAGAGTGAGTTCCCAGAACAGCCAGGGCTGTTAAACAAAAAAAACCCTGGGGTGGGGGGAGAGCCCAGAGATGTGGTCACTTGTCAGCAAAACAGTCTCTTTCGCCACAGCTGAGGTCATTCCTATTCTTGACATCACTCTCTGGCTCGCTTCCCTCCGCACCTCAGGGATGTTCGCCCCATGCCTTCGCAGAGCGCGCCCCCGTGCGGCTTATGCGCTACCAACATGCGGCGCCACAATAGCCTGCCCCACGGAGAAACCCCTGAATAAAAACTGTCACTGATCTTCTAGCTGCCCTCTTTCCTCACCAGTTCTCTCTGGGGCAGCCATTAAAAATCTGGTTCCGCCCTCAAAGCGTCAAAGTAGAGGTTTGCTATCCCCTCGTCCGCCCTCAGCTCCCGCTCAGCCTCACTGTTCCTCAACTCCTCATTTCTCACCACAGACCCTGGGTCACCTTCCTTGGCGAGTGATTTGAGGACTAGCGATCCTGAGGGGAAAGGGTCGGTCGGCTGCGGCTCTGAAGAGAAAATTTCTCCTCAGCCAACAGATACCAGGATTGCCCGCGCCTAACACCTTCGTCTGCAGCTACATAAAAACCAACTACCTTCTGGGGCGACGAGGACCTAAAGATGAGGCGCAGCCTACGCTGTCGCAGCCATTCCGCACATCCCTGCCACCTCGACCTACTTTTCCCGCCACCAAGAGAAGGCGCGAGGACACGGACGAATCCCGCCCCCAAGCGGCGTGCGCTCAGAGATGCTGCGCGTGCGCAGCCGGGGGCCGCTCTGCGCATGCGCAGTTGAAGTATACCGCCATTTTTCGAACTGACGCCCGGTGAAACTACAAGTCCCATAATCCTCGCGGGTGCCGTTTTTTTTTTTTTCCTCCCCATTAGGCAGCGGAGTTCCTGAGGCGCTCCGTTCTCATATCTCCGCCTCAAATCGCCTTCTCTCTCCTGTTTTCATGCTATAGCCCTTATCTTTTCGATCCCCTCGCGCTTTCATATTTTGAGGCCATCAAGAGGTTAAGCTCCACTCTCGCTTCTGCAGTGTTCCTCTCTGGCAAGTCTGTTGGCGGGGAAACTCCGCCAGCCATCACTCTGGGGACTCGGCGTGGAAACAGTGCTTCCCATTGGCCGGAGCAGGGGCCAAGCGAGACGTTACCCTTTCCCGCCCCCACCCCCTTGTGTGTAAAGTGGAGCAAAGCTGCAGCTAGAGCGCTGCACGATCAACAACACTAGCAGGCGGCGATGGCGAGTGCTACGCCAACCCTCGGGCTGGGGGCTGATGCGCAGGCGCCGCAGTGTGGCGGAGACATCCGAGCCGGGGAGTAGGTGTAGGTGGAAGGCGTGGTTCCCTAGGTGTTCCAAGTTGGGGGAAGGTGACGGGCCTTGTCAGGGGAAGAGGAACTTGGACAGCGCCGAGTGCTTTAATGCTTTTTATTGTTCTCAATTCAGAAACTATTTTAAATGGTTTCACTGATAACAGTTCTAGAGACAGTGTGCTCGATTCCTTCGCCCACTTTATCACTCTCCCCTCCGGCTCCCGCAAGGCGGAAGAGGAAAGGCGAGATCGCTCATGAATAATTCGCGGCCCCGCCCCTTTCGCTGGGAAATGCCCACCTCTCGGAATCGCGCTGACGCACGCTGCGTGTATCTAACCTAAGGAAGCGACGTCACACTCCCCGCCCCTAAGGCTGAAGGGGCGGAGCATCATCTCCAGCACGTGTCGCTCCCTCTACCCGCGCAAGCCCCAAAAGGATTGTGCGCAGGCGCTCTCTGGGAGGGGCGGGGATGGGGGAGGAAGGAGGCGGGGCAGGGAGGTTGTTGGGTTTAGAGCCGGGCGGAGACCGCCGAGATTCATTCCTCGGGAGCAAGGGTCGGGTGTCAAGGAGACCTTTTCACACCAGCTCCCGTTCCCCGCCTACGGTGGGTGGGATCGCACGGCAGAGACAAAGGATATCACTAGGGCTTGGACGTAGCGCCGAAGGGAAGTCCGGTGTCCGTGTGAGGCGGTGGGCGTCTCGGGCTGCGGGGGAGGGAGGGGGGGCGCGAAGCTACCAGGGAGAGGAGAGGAGGGGGGCTGTATTTAAATTCCCGGAGCCGTTAAGTTGGTGCTCACTCGCGATGCGCGCGCAGCCCGGGTGGTGGCGGTGTGCGCATGCTCGGGTCCCGGGCGAGCGGAACGCGCGCCCGCCGTGCGCGCTCTCGGCGGAGTGGTAGTGGCGGCGGGGAGAAGGGTGGCGGCGCACGCGCAGTGGATCCCTCCGCCTGTCCGGGTCTCGCGGGCATCTTGTTTTGGTCTCGCGGGCGAGTGGGGCGCGCTTGGCGTGTCGCGGGAGGGAGGTGGAGGCGCTTGGGCGCGAGGCAGAGCTGCGCGCGCACTCGGGGAAGGGGAGGGAGGGAGGGAGTCTTAGGAAGGGTTGCAGGGGGCTCCCCCTTGATCCCTTCTCGGTACCCTCGCTTGGGAAAGGGAAATTAAACGGGGAGGAGGAGATGATCGAGATGGCGGCCGAGAAGGAGCCCTTTCTGGTGCCGGCCCCGCCGCCGCCGCTCAAAGAGGAGTCGGGCGGAGGGGGCGGCCCCGAGGTGCGATCGCACCGAGAGGCTGCCTCCGGGGAGCTCCGCGACGGGACGGAACGCGGGCCGGGCCCACGCGCTCGCTCGGCCGGGGCCGTAGCCAGCGGAGGGGGCGGCCCCCAGGCACAGGCGCATGGGGAACCCCATGGACGAGCCACTGCTCCTGCGGACGTGGGGGAGGAGCGACGGGGAGGGGGCGGGACGGACCTGGGTCCCCCGGCCCCTCCTCGACCTCGCAATGGCTACCAGCCCCACCGACCCCCCGGGGGTGGCGGTGGCAAGAGAAGAAATAGTTGTAACGTAGGGGGAGGGAGCGGTGGAGGCTTCAAACATCCGGCCTTCAAGAGGCGCCGGCGGGTGAATTCGGACTGCGACTCAGTGTTACCCTCCAATTTTCTTCTGGGGGGCAATATATTTGATCCACTGAACCTGAATAGCCTCCTGGATGAGGAAGTAAGTCGTGCGCTCAATGCGGAGACCCCAAAGTCATCCCCACTTCCGGCCAAGGGGCGAGACCCTGTGGAGATCCTGATCCCCAAAGATATCACTGACCCGCTCAGTCTCAACACTTGCACTGATGAGGCCCATGTAGTTCTTGCCTCGCCACTCAAGATTGGTCGCAAGCGCCATAGACACCGGGGACCGCACCACCAGCAGCAGCAGGCATCTGGAGGGAACGATAGCCACGCCGTGCTTCCCACCGACCCTCTCACCCCCTCACTCCACGGGGAAAGTGCCACGCAGCAGCACAGGGGCCAGAACCGCGATGCCCCTCAACCCTATGAACTCAACACAGCCATCAATTGCAGGGATGAAGTTGTGTCTCCCCTTCCATCTGCCCTGCAGGGTTCCTCAGGCTCCCTTTCTGCCCCTCCAGCTGCCTCAGTTACCTCTGCACCCTCATCTTCCTCCTCTCGACATCGCAAACGTCGCAGGACTTCCAGCAAGTCGGAGGCAGGGGCACGGGGTGGAAGCCAGGGTTCCAAGGAAAAGGGCAGAGGGAGTGGGGGAGGCCGTCATCACCACCCACTACCTACAACTGGCTTCAAAAAGCAGCAACAAAAGTTCCAGTATGGGAATTACTGCAAGTACTATGGCTATCGTAATCCTTCCTGCGAGGACGCGCGTCTTAGGGTGTTGAAGCCAGAGTGGTTTCAAGGCCGGGACGTCTTAGATCTGGGCTGCAATGTTGGCCATCTGACCCTAAGTATAGCCTGCAAGTGGGGCCCAGCCCGCATGGTGGGACTGGACATTGATCCACGACTTATCCACTCTGCCCGCCAAAATATCCGACACTACCTGTCTGAGGAGCTTCGTCTCCAAGCCCAGACTTCGGAGGGTGACCCAGGGACAGAGGGGGAGGAAGGGACTACCACTGTCCGAAAAAGGAGCTGCTTCCCAGCCTCACTGACAGCTAGCCGAGGTCCCATCGCAGCACCCCAAGTGCCCTTGGATGGAGCGGACACATCCGTCTTCCCCAACAATGTCGTCTTCGTAACGGTAAGAGTCCAAAGGCTCTTGGAATTGGGTCCAAGTGTGAAGATGCGATTAAACTGGAATGGGGAGGCGGTTGTCCATGACCTAGGGGTACATCCCTGCATCTCTTGTTCCCTATATTCCTATTCATCTAGAGAAAACAGTTCAGATTGGCCAGAGCTCTCTACTGGGTATCTTGTCTCTCTACTATAACCTGGAAAAAAGGGATCTTTACCTGGTGTTTGCTCATGGCTACAAGGATCTCATCCCCAATATGGGGGCTGACTTGCCCTGCTTCCCATGGGGACTGTAATCCAAACAACCCACCTTCCTTTGCTCTGTCCAGATGGAGCCTTGTCTTCAAATCTCCTGAGGGAGCAAGAGGTTGGGTGCCTTTGGGGGAGGGGGAGACTGGCACTCCAATATGTATAGTATACGTATAGTTTGTTTCCCTAGATACAGCACAAACTGTTGAAGTTATGGTCAGGAACCCAATCGGCTTGGCTTTCTAGCTTTTCCAGGCTAACTCTGAGTCCAGGAGAGGAGAGAGAGAGGACACAGCCTGATAAATAGAGCATATGTCCTGTCTCTGCCAGCTTCCTCCATTGAGCAGTTTTAGGCCCTCCAGAGGAATGTTTGCCTGTGGCTTAGCCTGAGGAAACGTCTTCCCAGGGAGTGGTGGTTTCCCAAGTCAAGGAGAGAGAATAGATCTAAAATGTTACCAGCCCCTAATGGGAACCACTATCTTTGTACGTGAGGTCCCTGGGCTGGGGTCTTGGGAGCAGTCCCGTGTTCTCCAGTTATCCCTCAGATAATTAGTTCCGTTTAAATCTGCACAGGCTCCCTTTTGGGTTTGTTTGGTTTAGCACCAGAAGGAAGCAGAGGCAGGAAAGGAGAAGAGAGAGCGTGAGACTGGAGAAGGCACTGTGGGGATCCTCAGAGATGGCCAGTGGCCAAAGGAAGGTTTTGTTGGGGGGTCTTTGTCTCATCCCTCTTTGCCCTCTTCTTGCCCTTAGGGTAACTATGTCCTGGACCGAGACGAGCTGGTGGATGCCCAAAGACCCGAGTATGATGTGGTGCTCTGCCTCAGCCTCACCAAGTGGGTGCACCTGAACTGGGGTGATGAGGGGCTGAAGCGCATGTTCCGAAGGATCTACCGGCATCTGCGCCCTGGGGGCATTCTGGTCCTGGAGCCCCAACCATGGTCCTCCTATTGCAGAAGAAAGTCTCTCACGGTAAGTTGGTTTTCGGTGGAGATAGGAGATACTCATCTTTTTATTTCACTGGGCACTAAACTTGAGACCTCACACATGGCAGGCAACCTGTTCTGCCAGTGAGCTATAGCCCCAGACCATTTGTTCGCCAGTGGGGGGGGGGGGGGAACACGTTGAAAGCATTTCTGTGTAGCCCTGCCTCTCCTGGAACTTGCTCTGTAGACCAGCTGGCCTTGAACTCAGAGATCTGCCTGCCTCTGCCACCCAAGTTCTAGAATCAACAGTGTGGTGTGCACCACCAACCACCTGGTCAGCCCTTTTTTATTTTGAGACTGGCTAAGCTGTAGGACATGCAGGCTGGTCTTGAACTCTTCAGCCTTCTAAGTGCCTGAGGTGACTGGCTTGTAGTCCATGCCCAGCTCAGACTTTCTGAGCAAAGAGAGGAGGGTGGCAAGCTGAAGTAACACCCCTCCCCCATTTCCCCAGGAAACAATCTATAAGAACTACTTTCGAATCCAGCTGAAGCCAGAACAGTTCAGTTCCTACCTGACATCCCCAGAGGTGGGCTTCTCCAGCTATGAGCTTGTGGCCACACCAAGTAACACCTCCAGAGGTAAGAATGGCTTACTTTGTCACTGGGAAGTCCTGGCTGAGGGGGGCTGGCTCTATGGAGAATCTCAAGGTCCTACCCACCTGCCTTCTGTGTGCCCTTCCTTTCAGGCTTCCAGCGTCCTGTGTACTTGTTCCACAAGGCCCGGTCCCCCAGCCACTAAGTGGCCTTCTGAACTGGTGTGAAGAGGCTGCCCTTGCTGCTCCTGAGGACCTGGGGGACCAGGTCTTTCCTGTCTAACTCCAAAAAGTTTCCTTTCTTGAACCTGTAAAGAGAGCTTTTCTTACGTCGCTCCCCAAGTCTTTTCCCTGACACCTCTGGCACTTGAGTAAGCCCAGCTGTGCTGGAATTACATCAGCTTCCTCTCCCGGCCTGCTGGGCTGGATGGCATGGACTGTTTGCTGACTCTGTCCTCCTTGGGCATGGGAAGGGGGAACATCAAATTCTCTAGGCCCTTCCTTCTGTTCTCCCAAGGAGATTCCTGCTTCTCGGCCTTCGTTCCTAGCTGCACTTAAGTGGACCATGGATGGACTAAGGGTGTTAGAGGGGAAATTTGGTGAGGAGACACAGGTACTGTGAAGATCCTTCCTTCTGCTTTCCCCCAGTGGGAAGGAGAGGGAGCTGGGTGTGGAATGTGAGAACAGCACAATAAACTTGGTAACTAGGGCAGTGTGGCCCCTGCACCTGTGTCTGGTACTGTCTAGTGGTGGTACCTTTAGTAGGAGTATGTCTCTTTGCCCATCCTAGAGTCTCTAGCCCAGCACTTGAAAGGCAGGCAGGCAGCCTACATAGTGAGACAGTATCTAGTTGGGGTAGATAGAAGACTGTCTTAGGTTACCACTGCTGTGATGAAACACACCGACTTTGTGGAGGAAAGGGTTGATTTGTCCTATGCGTCCACATTTCAGTTCATCAGAGGAAGTCAGGATGGCAGGGACCTGGAGGCAAGAGCTGATAAGGAAGACATGGAGGGTGCTGCTTACTGATTTGCCCCTCATAGCTTGCTCTACTCACAATGGGCAGGTCCTATCCCCATCAGTCACTAAAAATGCCCTTACACACTTGCCTGGTCTTACAGAAGTATTTTCTAAGTTAAGGCTCTCTCCTGGTGACTCTAGCTTATGTCAAGTTAACATAAATGTAGGCAGTACCTTTACACACTGCTCAAGAGAGGGATAGTGCAAATTTGGGTGTGTAGCTGAGTGAGTCAACTTAACCTTCCCCAAACTCCCCACAAGTGTTTGTGTATGGAAGTGTGAGGTGGAGGGCTTGGCTGTGAGGGTAAAGTGGAACTAGAAACAGATAACAGCCCAGAGTCACAAGCCGGCTCCCGAACCCATGGTGGAGTGGTGTTTGAGTAGTTGGCAAAGGGGAGGTCTTCGTTCCTTTGTCACGGGTAGCCTGTTAGTCACAGACAAAATGGGCAATATTCAGATGAAACAAAATCTCCTTTAAAGCCATTACTTAATGTCAAAGCCCACATTTGGTAAATACTTTTTGTTCAGAAGTATTTAAATACCGTGTAATGGTACGTGCCAGTAATCCTAGCACTTAGGAAGGCAAATCTGAGTTCAGAGCCAGCCTGCTATATATGAGTTTCAAGACAATTAGAGCTACATAAACAGATGCATTAAATATTAATCTTATAATGGGGCAGAGTTCGGGGTGCAATTTTTGTTGGTTTTTCAGACAGCATCTTCTGACCCTCTTGTCTCATCTCACAAGGGTTTATCGCTGCACCCAGCCAGAGTGGAAATCTAAAGCATTTTGACTATTGTTTGTGCATAAACTTGAACACACGCTCTGGAGATTGAAGTTAGGTCTTGGTACATGCTTAACCAAATACTACCACTGAGCTTGAAACCACATTAAAAGAAGTAATTTGTGTGGCTCAGACTCCTTGAACACATGCACCATGTCCTGGGACGTGGCACCATGATGTAAGGCTAAGTCTCAAATTATAATTATAATCAGAACAAAGGTGATTTTAGTGGAGAGGAAACTCCACACTTAAAAGTGGTTTTCCACTTGCCATCATGGGGGGAGGGGTGATTTCCACCTACTGGCAGCTCCCAACCAGGAGCTAAATTATTAAGAAAAAGAAAAAACTTTATTCTACGAGGAAACAGTTTGAACAAAAGTACAGACTGGGGAGTTGTGATAGGGCTATGCTTCCCAGCGCCTCAGCATCCGGTGCATGAGAAAGGTGTCTTCCGAAGGGCGGGGCCGGGCTTGAAGCCTTAGCGGGGGCAGCCCGTCCACTATCAAGTGCGGAGATTCGTAACACAGGGAGTCTGGATTGCACAGCATGGTCATGTCTGGCCCCTGCCCGGGCACCTCCTGCGGGAAGATGAGGCCCAATGCAAGGTTACACTCCGCGTGGGGGAGGAGAACCTAGCGGGAGAAAGCCCGGTCCCGGGATCCCTTCCTTCACCTTCGGGGGTGGGGCTCGGGGTGGCAGCACTGCCAGCTTCTCCCTCAGCGCCGCGTTCAGAACCTGCTCCTCCGGTACCTGCAGACTCACCAGGTCTCGGTAGAGCCGCTTAGAACGCGGCACGTTCAACCCTGCGACCCAGGAAAGGCGGGGGTGAGCAGCGCCCTTCACCCGGACCACCGCGCTGGGGCTGGCGCCTGTCCCCACCCCTCACCCTCCGCCACCGTCTCCTCCAGGATGCAGCGGGTCTGGAACGACTTTCTAAGCTGCTCCTCCACCGCCTTCGAGGCGTCAAACTGGCCGCTGGCGACGGCGGCGCGCGCATTCTGCAGCTCCAGACTCAATGCCAGGCTGCTCTGCAGGGCCGGTGCCTCCAGCTCATGCGGCGCCGCGGGATCGTCGCTCGGTGCACCGGCTGCGAGCAGAGGCTCGGACCGAACCGGGGAGGCCGGCGCCAGGTGAAAACGAACCTGGGAGTAGAAGGCGGAACGGTGAGCTGCGGAATCCCGGACGCTGGGCGAGCAGAGGGCCGAGTTTTGCCGCCGCTCACCTGCCGCCCCCTCCGGCTGCCGCCCCGCCGCCCCTTCCGCCGTCCCGGGCTGCGGTTCCGCCGCTCCGGACTCTCGGGCAATGGGCTCGGGCTCAGGCTCAAGTCCAAGCCCGGCTCGGGCTCTGGGGCTCGGGGCTCCGGTGCTCGAGGCTCCGGGACCGGCCCCGGAGCCTCCACAGCCTCTTCGCCCTCCATAAGCTCCAACTCGGACGCCTCGTAGCTCATCATCGCGCAGTCGCTGCAGGGGTCTGGGCTTTCGGGATGCGGTATCCCTTCCGTAGCCCGACACCTGGTGGGGGGCTACCACTACCGGAAACCGTTAGCCCCTACCCACCGGAGTAAGACAACAAGCCCGCCGCGACACTCCATTGGTGCTCCTGGACGTCACTCCCGTCGCTCCACCCTCCAGCTTCCGGGTGCACTTCCGCCCTCACAGACTGACTTCGCCCTTAAGGCGGAGCGTTAGGGCTCCGGTGTGTACCTGCCCTACGGGTCCCCAGCAAGGCCACTTATCCTTTCCGGAACGTGGCTATGGCGCCCTTATCTGTCAGAATCTTCGTGTTTGTTCTGGGTTTAGAGTGTTAGTCCTCTCTTCCTGAAACAAAATGGTCCCTGCTCTCGGATGTAGTTTGCACGGTGCTCCACAGTGTTCCCCGAGGTCGGTCACTTCTGAACACAGATCAAAGCTTCCCTGTATGTGGAAGCAGGCTCCTTGCAAAGTCCCTGAATTCTTGTCTTCCGACCTCCGCACTTTAAACACACACTAGTAAAATCCACTTCCTAATCCTCCTACACACAAAAGACCTTAAAGGCAATGACAGTTTGAGGGTTGGAAGCAGAGAGCCATCAGGAGGAATTCAGGGCCAGCCTTGGCTACATAGGGACTTGGTGGGCACCTTTGGACTATAACAGACCGGGTTAACTAAAACCCAAAACAGTGACCTCTGATTCTATATCCGTGAGCAATTGGAAACTTATACACACGTGTTCACCTTACCTTTTCTCATGGCCTCAAACTAGTAATGTCCTAGTAATAAAGGGTTAAAATGTACATAAATATCATAAAGTAGTACTGAACAATAATGGGAAACAAATTCTTGATACAGTACAGCAGCTAGTGTGTGACACCCTTAGACAACGTGTAGTTTCTTCTACACATTTCAGAAACAATAAAAGGTTAGCCCAGTGTGGTGGCTCAAACCTGTAATAACAGTATTTGGGAGGCGGCACAGGAGAATCAGAAATTCAAGGTAATCCTCAGCTACATGGGGAATTTGAAAGCAGCCTAAAGCTTTAAAAAGAAAGAGGAAAAAAGCTAAGGGAAGAGGAGGCAGGAGAGTAGAAACCTTTCTCTTGCTGTCCTGAAACTCAGTAGACCACGATGGCCTTGAAGCCTTGAACTCATAGAGACCCTCCTTCCTCTACTTCCTGAGTGCTGGAATTAAAGGCATGCACTGCCATGCCTAGCAAAAATATGATTTTTTTAGCCTTCCCATTTTATTTTCTTATGAGGTGGAGAAAGGAACTACCAGTTATAACGTTGCCTGGTTCTGTGATTCTTCAACAGGAAAACAACTGAGCTTCTATCTTCACTGAGGATCTAGATGGTCAGAAAAGTTGAACTCTCAACTGGACGATTGTGGCACACGCCTTTAGTTCCAGCACTTAGGAGGCAGAGCCAGGCGGATCTCTGTGAGTTTGAGGCCAGCCTGGTCTACAGAGAGAGTTCCAGGAGAGAGAGGGCTGACCCTGTCTCAAAAAACAAATACCAAAAAGTGGCCATGATCCAGAATCAGATTTAGACTACCCCAAATACCATGGCCCAGTGTGGTAACAGTGTCACTGTTGTGCCCAAAGAGCCCACCAGAGATGTGATCTCTCCGGAATGCAAAAGCAAGGTTTAATAAAAAATGCAGGTCACTACAAGGACCTCAATCCGGGGCACAGGTGAGGCAATGGCCGGAGGAGGTACCCACCCCTCTGAAAGCTGGGTTTTTAAAGGCAAAAATCACAAGATTTTACCGGATGGGCTCAAGGATGTTGGTCAAATACAACAGGTGCGCAATAAATGGCTGATTAGGAGAGCTCTAGATCATATACATATATACATATATGTGTGTATATATGTGTATTTGTGTGTGTATATGTATAGATTATAGATATGTAATAAATTTCACTTTCCGTGTTTTAAAAAAAAAAAAACAACTCAATGAGCGGCTGGCAAGATTGCTCAGTGAACGAAGGTGTTTGCTGCCAAGACTGACAGCCTGAATTTGATACCTGGGAACCACGTAGTGAGGGAGAAAACCAACTCTGGGAAATTGTCCTCTGACCGCCACACATATACAGGTCACAGCATGAGCTAGCCCACATCTAAAAACAAATAGGTTAAATTAAAATGTAAAGGGAGAGTTGCTGTGATGTATCCCGGTGCAGAGCACTTTTCAAATACAAAACAAATAAACATTTCCTATTTCTACCTTCCCAGTTTTGGGAATACTGGCATGTTTCACCGTGCCCAGCTGTATCATTCTGGAGACTGAGCTTGGGCTTATGCACACAAGGCAGGCACTCTGCCACACAACAGCATCTTCATCCTCTATTTTTTTGTTGCTTTGTTTTTCCAAGACAGGGCTTCTCTGTATGTGGCCCTGGCTGTGATGAAACTGGATCTGTAGATGAGACTGGTCTCCAACTCACAGAGATCAGCCTGCCTCTGCCTCCCCAGTGCTGGGACTAAAGGTGTGCACCAGCACGGCCCAGCTTGGCTTATTATTTTTTTTAAGATTTCTTTTTCTTTCATTTTATGTGTGTGCTTATGTGCCTGTGCCTGAGTGCGTGTATGCATACCACATGCCTGCCGATTTCTTCTTCTGCTTAGACCAGAAGAGAGTCTCAAGTTCCCTGGAATGGAAGTTGCTGGCAGTTGTGAACAGTTTGATGTGGATGCTGGGAACTGAACTCTGCACGAAGAAGCAAGGTGCTCCTAACCACTGGGCAATCTCTCCAACTCCTTCTCTTCCTCGTCACCTCTTTCATAAGAACATCCTTTCCTGGAGAGAGCTGTTGGGACATGAGACTCACACACCCAATGATCATTTACTTTCCCTACTTCTGACTTATTCAGTATTATCTTAGGCCTTGAAGAGAGTTCTCATCTTCAATAAATTATAAGCACAAATCCTTGTTTCCCCCTTTTGAGACAAGGTCTGTACCCCAAGTCGGCCTTGAACTCATGAATAGCCAACAGTGACTTTGAACTCCTCATCTTCCTGTATCTACGTCTGAATTGCTGGAATTCCAAGTGCAAGCCATCATGACTGGGTTTCTGTGGTACAGGGAATGAAACCCAGGACCTCAAGTATGCTAGGTGAGCACTTGATCAACTGAACTACACCCTCAGCTTTCCACCATGACCCTCTTAATAGCAGCTACTATGTACCCAGTCACTGTGTCTCTGATTATCAGCAAGAACTGTGTCCGTCTAAGGTGCGAGTTAGTCCTATGCCAAACAAATGTCATATAGAAGTTTTTGTATAAGGCTCTGATGGCTTATTTACAAGCTGTGGTTCCCTCTTTAAAAACTGGAGGGGAAGCCAGGCGTGGTGGCACACATCTTTAATCTCAGCACTTGGGAGGCAGAGGCTGGCAGATCTCTAAGTCTGAGGCCAACCTGATCTACAGAGCTAGTCCTAGGACAGCCAGAGTTACACAGAGAAAACTGTCTCAAAAAAACAAACTAACCACAAAATTGAATGTGAACCAGAATCTCACTATGTATTCCTGGCTGGTCTGGAACTCTCTGTGTAGACCAGGCTGGGCTCTGTCTTTAATTTTGTGTGTGTGTGTGTGTGTGTGTGTGTGTGTGTGTGTGTGTACACTTGTGTGTCTGTATATATCCCTGTGTGTGTCTATCTGTGTGTGTATATGCGTGTGTGTGTCTGTGTGTATGTGTGTGTCTGTGTGTCTGTGTGTCTGTGTGTGTGTCTGTGTGTGTGTCTGTGTACCACCACTACATTAGTGTGGAGGTCACAGGACTTGGTTCTTTTTTTTCACCATATGGATAGATCAAACTCAGATCAAACTTGGCTTGTTAGCCTTTGTGGCAAGCGCCTTTATCTGCTGAGCCGTCTCACCCTCCCAAGCTTGTGGTTCTAACAGGGTCTCTGGTGATAATTACTATCAGGAGCCACACAATAACCCTCCATTCATGGCCTCTAGCTTTCTCATCACCTTCCCTCACCCCAAATATCTTGCTACATAGCTCACACTGGCCTTGAACTTATGACTTGTATTCCACTTCCTTCAGCCTTCTGGCCTTAGAGGTGATTGCCACCACACCAACTTCTATTTATTGTTCTCGGTGTACATTTTTGTGTGTGCAGACAGGTGCGTGCGCATGTGTGTGTGCGTGAGAGAGAGGGAATGAGCAGGTGCACATGCATCTGTGCATATATGAGCAGGTGTGTGTGTGTGTATGTGTGTGTGTGTGAGAGAGAGAGAGAGATAGAGAGAGAAAACATATACATCTGTGCATTTATGAGCAGGTGTGTATGTATGTGTGTGTGTGTGTGTGTGTGTGTGAGAGAGAGAGAGAGAGAGAGAGAGAGAGAGAGAGAGAGAAAGCAGATATACATGCATTTGTGCATATATGAGAAGGTGTGTGTGTGTGGAGAGAGAGGTGCACATGCATCTGTGTATATATGAGCAGGTGTGTGTGTACGTGTGAGAGAAATAGAGAGAGCAGGTGCACATGCATCTGTGAGCAGGTGTGTGTGTGTATGTGTGTGTGTGTGTGTGTGTGTGAGAGAGAGAGAGAGAGAGAGAGAGAGAGAGAGAGAGAGAGAGAGAACAGGTGCGTACATGCATCTGTGCATATATGAGCAGGTGTGTGTATGTGAGAGAGGTGCACATGCCTCTGTGTATATATGAGCAACTGTGTGTGTGTCTATGTGTGTGTGTGTTGCCCATATGCTTGCACATGCATATTCCTGAGGGCAGAGGCCAGAGACAGCCCTGGTATCATTCCCCAGGAGGTACCATGCACTATTTATTTATCTGGACAGGGTCTCTCACTGACCTTCAACTCACCAATTGAGCTGGGCAGGCTATAGCAAGCCCCAGGGACCCTCCTGTCTCCCCTCCCCTGAAATGGTATTACAGGCTATAGCAAGTCCCAGGGACGCTCCTGTCTCCCCTCCCCTGAAATGGTATTACATCGCTGCTCTTGGTTTTTATTTTAAACATGAACTGTAGGAATGAAACTCATGTCCACCTTTTTCTTGGTTATAGCTGACACCAGTGACTCCATTTTGTGTCTGGAAAATCTAACTTCAAATATGTTCTGTACCATGAGAAGCTAAAGCCCAGTCCAGGGTGACTCTGAGGTAGACCTCTTTTTGTTTGTTTGTTTTGAGGCAAGGTCTCTCTGTAAAGCCCTGGATGTCCCAGAACTTACTCTGTAGACCAGGTTGGCCTCTGCCTCCCAAGAGCTAGGATCAAAGGTGTGTGCCAGCACCCCACTGAGTTGGGTTTCTCTTTGTCGCTGAATCACATGGTTTGGGAGAGTCCATGAAGATCTGAGAGAAAGGCTTTAAGTTTTTTAAATATATATATATATACATATATATATATATATATATTCATTTTATGTGCATGAGTATCTTGCCAGGAGGTATGTATGTACTCCAGGTGCCCTCTGGTGCCCTAAGAGACAAAAAATGGTTTCAGACCCCCTGGAACTCGAGTTACAGGTGGTGTGAGGGGCTATGTAAGTGCTGGGAAACAAGCATGTGCCCTCTGCATGAGTAGACGATGCTCCTAACTGCTGGGCCCAAGATTTTAGTTCTTTAATGAGACAGGGTTCTACTCTGTACCTCAGGCTGGCCTTAAACTTACCAGATAGCCCACCATGGCCTTGAACTTGTGATCTTCTTGTTTCTGCCTCTCAAACGCTGGAGCCACAGGAACCATACATAGTTGAAGAGGATATTTTGGACAAAGATACTGTTTGGATTCCCCACTCCCCCAAGGATGACAGAAAGACACTGAAAGGCCCACAAGTATGTCCAACCTGCCTTCTACATGCCAGATGCATCTAAAGACAGCCACGATCGTGGCTCAACACATTTGTAGATGACAGCCTATGACAAAGACAAAAGGTTAGACATACCAGGTTAAGCAGAGGAGTGGTCAATGGATGATAGGAAATCTTAAAGAAGAAAGGGGAACGGAGTTGAAACTTTTAGGTGTAGTGGTGCATGCCGGTAGTCCCAGCAGCTGAAACACTGAAGAAGACAGAGAGTGAATCCAGCCTGGGCTCCATGGGAGACGGTGTCTAAAAAGGAATGGGGAGATGCTGGGGAGTAGCTCGGTTGGTAGAGTGCTGGTGTATCGTGCATGAGGTGGTGGGTTCAGTCCCCAGCACAGCTTGAATGGGGGAAGTTGGAAGATGTCTCAGAAGAGGGAGGGAAGGGAAACAGTGGTGGGTATGTTTAAAAAAAAAAAAAACAAAAAAAAACTTTTAAATAAAAAAAAAAGTTAAAAGAAAAAACAGGCATGGTAACAAATGCTGTAATCCAAGCACCTGGGAGAAGGAGGCAGAGGATAGGAGTTCAAAGTCATCCTCCGCTTCATAGGGAGTTCAAGGCCAACCTGTACTACAAGAGACCCCATCTCAAACGCACACACATAAAACAAGAGTAGAATTTAAAAAAAGAGAGAGAGAGAGACAGAATAACGAAAGACGGGGAACCGAGAAGGTAGCTTTCCTTCTGTCTCTGTGGTTAGGAGACCCGACATGCTCTCCCTCCGGTTGCCCTTCCTCTCATGGATAGCTCTTTCTCTGGACTCAGAGCCACAGTTAGAATGGAGGCCAACTAAAGAAAGTAAGTTCTACCCACCTGACTCATCCATCCTCACCTTGGTTGCTCAACACCCCACCCCTCCAGCCAAGATCAGACAGAGCCGGGGAAGGACCAGGTGAGATGTGCGGAAGGCTCCCAAGGCTGCTGGCTGAATACACTTTCCTTCAATCCCTCCCACTCTGGATGCTGAAGGAGTTCAGAAGTATGCTCTTTCTTCCCATTAGCCCACTGCCTCTGGCCCAAACTCAATTCTTAGGCCTGTAGTTACCTGCAAGGTTGTTTCCCGGTGACTGTCGGGGTCTGCCTGTTTGGCCCTACTGGACCTTCTGTGTAGACTCGGAGACACCCCTCTGTCTCTCTCCCTCTCTCCCTTTTTCTGGTTTTTGAGCCCCTTGCCTTAGCCTCTGGAATAGCTGGAATGACATGAACTACCAACTAAACCCAGATAGCGGTAGTACTCAAGTCTGGAGTAGTAAGTACTATGTGTGATCCACCATCTGCTACAATGCCTTACAGAGTCTTCTTCACCAGGGCCTCCAGGTCTCCAGAGAGGAGGGTCCAGGAACTGAGGGTGTGGTCCTGTTGGTAAAGCGCTTGTCCTGATGTGCACAAAGCCCTGGGTTTGATCCCCAGCAACACATTGGACATCAGCAAACAAAAATAACAGATATGTGGACTCTTAGAGTTAGGAAGGGATTCAAGGTGATCCTGTTTACACAGTGAGTTGGGGGCCGGACTGGGCTACTGAGTAAGTTCAAAGCCAGCCTGAGCAATTTAGTGAGACCCTGTTTCAAAATAAAATGTTAATGGAAAACCTGTTGCAGGAATCCTAATTATAATAAAACCCAGAGCCAGATATTGGGGTAAATCTGAAAGATCAGAGAAACAGAGGAACAAGCCACCAGAGAAACGTCTCACCTCTACTCTGTCTCCACAAATCCTTGGACGGAATGCCTCTGCCTCTGAGTCCTCAGCCGAAAGAGAAGGGAAGCATAGGGCGGAATGGAAGGACCAAACTGCTGTCGCTTCCCACCTTATATTCCCGATCCTGCCCAGCCACATCACTTCCTGTCTCAACCTTCCAGTGTTGGGATTAAAAAAGTGTGTGCTTCCCAAGTACTGTGCCTGGGAAAAAGTGTGTACCACCAATGCCTGACCTCTATGGCTAATTCTGTGGCTGGCTCTGTGCTCTTATCTTCAGGCAATCTTTATTTGAAGAACCAGGCCTTTAATTCCCGCCCTGGGAGGCAGAAGCAGGCAGATCTCACGAGTTTGAGGCCAGCCTGGTCTACAAATCAAGTTCTGGCCAGCCAGGACTGTTACACAGAGAAACCCTGTTTCAAACCCCCAAGAAAGAAAGAGAGAGAGAAACACCAGGTATATAATCTCTATGCTCCCACCACTAGCTGGGACAAAAAGGATTGAGAGTTCCAGGCTAGCCTGAGCTATGTCTTTAAAATGTATGGGGCTAGAGAGATGGCTCAGTAGTCAAAAGCATAGGCTACTCTTCTAGAGGACCTGGATTTCATTTCTAGCGCTGGTGTGGCAGCTCACAACCATCCAATTTGGGTACCAGGCATGCAGATGGTACATAGGCAAAAGCAGGCAAAACACCCTTATACATAGCATCAAAAATTTTGAGATGTGTCTATTGGGGACCACTGGGGAGACAGCTCAGTTTGTGTGGGGGGGGGGTAAGTGCTTGCTGCGCAATCATGAAAACCTAAATTCAATCCCCAGCACCCACATAAAAAGCTGGGTGTGGTGGCCTACATTTGTAATCCTAGGGCTGAAGAAGCATAGACAGGTGGATCCCTTGAAGGCTAGCCAGCCTAGCAAAATTGGCAAAGCCCGGGTCATGGAGAAAAACCATATCGTGGAAAAAACAAGGTGGTGGTGGGGAACCAGTAGTGGGTATGTTTAAAAAAAAATTTTTTTTAATTAAAAAAAAGTCAAATTAAAAAACAAGGTGGTGAGTTGCTGAGGATAATACCCCAGATTGACTACTGCATCTACATGCACATATATGCACATGTTCCTGAACATTCACATGCACGCACATACACACGTGTTGGGGGGGAGAGGTTAGCAAGCTTGGGAGTATGACTCAGTGGTAAAGTACTTGCCTATGGTGGCGGAATACTTGTCCAGCACACATCAAGTGCTGGGCTTGATCCCCGGGGAATATCAGGGTTCTCCACCTTCCTCATGCTGTGGTGACCCCCAACCGCAAAATTATTCTTGTTGCTACTTCATACCTGTCATCTTGCTACTGTTATGGGTTGGAACTATCTGATAGGTCGGAGATCTGGTATGGGATCCCTGTGAAAGGACCACTTGACCCCGCCCCCCAAAGGAGTCCAGACCCACAGGTTGAGAATACTGGAGCAGGGTCTGCGTTTTCTAGTCGTTGATTCTATCCAACCATTCCTGCCTGCTGCCTTTTATTCATCCCTTGCTGTGCAATGCCCAACGTGCAACTAACAAGTAACCTGTGTGTGTGTGTGTGTGTGTGTGTGTGTGTGTGTGTGTGTGTGTGTGCAGGTATGTTGTATTCATGTGTGTGAAGGCCAGGGGATGATGCTCTCTGTATTACAGACTCTTTTTTTTTTTTTTTTTAACATTGTATGTGTGTGTGTGTTCATTAGCATGCATAGACCATGAGTACATAGAAGTCAGAGGACAGCTTATAATGTGAAAGTTATA
Source organism: Phyllotis vaccarum (assembly GCA_033318265.1). Lineage (NCBI taxonomy): Eukaryota > Metazoa > Chordata > Mammalia > Rodentia > Cricetidae > Phyllotis > Phyllotis vaccarum. Next base: position 67,127,553 of record JARWLC010000017.1, on the reverse strand, counting down.
TTTAGGCTGTCAGGCTCAATGGCAGGTGTCTTTACCTACTGAGCCATCTCCTGGACCTCCTCCATATTGTTTCAAAACAAGATCTCAGTCAGAACCTCAAGCCTCCCCATTCTGCTGGCTGATAATGTGCTGCTGTGCCTAGCATTATACATAGGTGCTAGGGATTCAAACTCAGGTCTTCATGCTAGTTAGCTGCTCAGAGCCCATGTGACTTCGAGGCAACCCTGGGAAGTATCATTATCCAAGGCTCTCAGCAAGGTCAAAATTCTTCCCATGAGATAAATCTCCTGCAGCAGCACAATTGGGCATCACAACGTTCAAGCCAGGTATGATGTCACATTCTTGTGATCCCAGCACACAAGAGATCAATCTCTTCTCTGGTAGAAGGACTATCTTCAAGGTCATCTTCAAGCTGCACACTGAGTCCAGCTTGAACTACATGATAGCCTACTAGGTAAAAGCACTTGCCACTAAGCCTGATGACCTGAATACGACCCTCCCCACCCCCCCCACCCCCGTGACCTGTGACGCCTGTGAGTAGTCATCTGGTCGCATGCACACCACGGCTCACACCCACTCACCCACATATATACAGTGCAAACAAAATAAGGAAGTGGAAATGTAATAAAAAGAATTAAAAAGCAGGCAGCTGAGGATGTGGCATCCTAACATACACAGGGAATGGGAGGCCAGATGGGACCATGTGAGACTTTGTCTCAAAGACAAAAGGAAAGCTTGAGAGACTGATTAACAGTTAAAACACTTGCTGCTCTTGCAGAGGACTGGAGTCTGACTCCCAGCGCCCACACTGAATGGCTCACACTTGCCTGTAATCCAGCTTGATGGGATCCAATAAACACCCTTTTCTGGTACACCCTACCACTACCCCCTGCATGGTGCGCACACGTACACACACCACCCCAACGCACACATGCACGCTCATACACACATCCTTAGCTGGAGGATTTTGGGTGAGTTCCTAGACCATCCTATCTTATGGAATTGCTAGTGAAAAAAGCCAGGCCTGCAGCCCAGTGGGCATAGCTGGTCCTCCATGAATGGATGCTGTTACTATGGTTACTGGCAAGGCAGAGCCCCCGGTAAAGGCAATTCAGCTCCTAGAAGGGGTGTGGGGATCTAAGAACAGGACCCGTCCATCTCTGGCATATGCAAAAAGAGACCTAGGAGCCACTCTCACGCATAATTGCCCCCCCCAGTGGATGTTTCTCTCTACCCCACCCCCAAATTCTCCTTAGTCTATCGCCTCTCATTCATGAACACAAACTCCATCTATTCAGAAATATTTGCTATTTATTTCTCAATATTTAGATAATTTTTTCTTTTTCTTTTTTAAATCTTTTTTTCTTTTCTTTTCTTTTCTTTTCTTTTTTTTTTTTTTACAAATTGAATAAACACAGAGAAGGGGAGTATGTTCGACCCCGGGCCTGGTCTTGGGCTTCCGGTGACGGGTGACAGTATGGTCAAATGTCTCCTCACCAGCAACTCTGGCCTGATAGCCCTTGAACCCCTCCTGCCAACCTTCTTTAAGAGTGAGTGGGGGCTTTCTAAGGATCTGGGGCTCCCCCTCCTAGAGGGGACTTCGGGCATCCTGTTTGAGGCCCTGGACTGGATCAGCGTGGTGGGACCGCATGCGGCGCCGTCTGCGCCTCTCCTGCCTGCGGGCCAGCTCTCTCAATTGTTTGCGGATGACCCAGAGCACCAGGTACACCTCCCGCAGCATCTCAGCCTCTGGCGTCTCCAAGGCCGATCGGGTCCTCATCCGAGAAGACACTGAAGTAGTGCTGATAGAAGACTGTAAAAGAAAGAGGTGGGCACGTCAAGGGAGGGCAGAGAATAAATGATAAACAACTTCTTGTACCTTCTCCATCAGATCAGCTCGGGCACGCTTCCTCCCGGGAGTTCCCTCAGCTCGCTTTAGGGGACAGTTCTTTCCACCCTGACGTTTGCTTGTGCTCCACGTTTCTTTCCCCTTCTTTTCGCTTAGCCAAACTCGAGTTCCAGTCCAGACTTGAAACTGCTATGTAGCCAAGGGTGGCCTTGAATTCCATGTGGTGCTGGGGGTGGAGCCCAGAGTCTCAAGCTAGGCAAGCCTGGTAAGAGCTGAGCCGCATAACCATCCATCCCTGTGTTGGTTTTTGACAGTCTCACACAGCCCAAGCTGGCTTTGAACTCATAATCCGCCTGCCTCAGCCTCTGAGATTTTAGGCATGCACCATAAATTCAGCCCGCTCTCTCTTTTCTTAATCTCCCTGTCTTCTCCCTCACATGCTCCCCCTTCCCTCTCTTCCTTCATCTATTTTCCCCCTTTGTTTGCTTTTTGAGACAAAGTCTCATATTGCTAATCCAGGCTGACCCAGAACTCACTTTAGAGCCCAAAGCTGGTCCCAAACTTGAAGTACTGCTCCTGCCTCCGCTTCCCAAATGGTGGGATTCCAGGTGTAAGCCATCTGGCCTTGTTTTTTCTTCTCTAAATTAAACTTTAGATGTTTATGCACTGAATGCAATTATATATATATAATAATTGGGATCCTCTACCTGTCTTGTTTTAGTAGGAAAAATTTGCAAAACATAGGAGCAGAGGAGATAGTTCAGTGGGTGGAGTATTTGCAATGCAAACATCAGGGCCCAAGCCCTGACCCTTAGCACTGCATAATAAATTTAGCATGACAGTGCATGCCTGTAACCCCAGTGCTGGAGAGATGAGTGGACCATGAGGGGGCTTCTCTGGCCAGCCATTCTAGGGAAAATCACAAGCTTCAGATTCAGTGAGAGATGCTGACTCAAAAACTAAGGTGGAAGCCAGGTGTGGTAGTGCAGATTCTCAGCACTTGGGAAGCAGAAGGCAGATGTCTTGAAAGTTTGAAGCCATCTTGGTCTAGTCTACAAAGAGAGTTCCAGACCAGCCGGGGACATAGTGAGACTCTGTCAAAAAGAGCAGAGCAGTAGAGGAAAATACTCAGAGATGATCTTTGGCCTCTACTCGGGTTTGCCCTGTACACACATGCACCCTCACACATATACACAAGCACACACAACAGCAGCAGAAATTATATTAAAGATGAGAGATTGCTGGGGTAACATATATGAACAAGGTGCTATACTGCCTATGTATGAAAATGTCAAAATTATGAAACCTGTTATGTATGTGCTAGCTTAAATAAGTGGTTTTACTTATATTTGTATTTATATTTATTTAGATCTGATTTTGTTAAGATATCCCTGGGGTATTATTATCCCGAGTGTTTTATTCAGATATTCCATGCTTGGTGAAACCTGAGTTTGTTTTTCTTTTCAAGGTTTGTGTTAGCCAGATACTACAGTTTACACTTTTAATTCAGCACTCTGGCTGTGAGGTAGGTAGATAAATATCTGTGAGTTCAAGGCCAGCCTGTTCTATATAGTGAGTTCCAGAACAGCCAGATATACATAGTGAGACCCTGTCTTGAAAACAAAGAAAATTGTGTTATCATTTGGAAGGAAGGACGTATGTGCATATGGGTGCAGTGCCCACAGAGGCCAGAAGAGGGCAGTGGATCCCCTGAAGTTACTGGTGTTTGTGAGCTGCTCTATGCAGATGCTGGAATCAAACTGGAATCCTGTGCAAAAGCAGTGTGCACTCCTTTTTTTATTAAAAAAAAAAAAAGGTTTATTTTATGTGTATGAGTACTTTCCTCTCTCTCTCTCTCTCTCTCTCTCTCTCTCTCTCTCTCTCTCTGTGTGTGTGTGTGTGTGTGTGTGTGTGTACCACATACCTGCCTGGTATCTGAGAAAGTCACAAGAGGACATCAAATCCTCCAGAATTTGAGTAACAGATGGTTGTGACCTACCATGTAGGTGCTGGGAACCAAACCCAGGTCCGCTAGAAGATCGGACAGTGTTTTTAACTGCTGAGCCATCTCTCCAGCCCATAAACATCCCTGGTGTTACTTGTATTCCTCTGTGTGTATGTAATTATGCCTGCTTAATTCAATAAAATTGTTATCACACATGCAGAATTGTATCTAAAAACCAAAATCAAATCATCACAAGAATTACTGTTATCCTCTTATTGTGAAAGCAATCTCAAATCAATAGGCTTCTTCCCTGTCACTGTCTCCTTCCTCCCTCACTACCCCCTGAAGTACTAGGGATTAAATCCGAGGCCTCACACATGCAACCCCTTCCCACATGGTACCTGAACCACTAAAGCACTTGTATGTCCCAAATTTCTATTATTTATGGTTTTCCAAGACAGGGTTTCTCTGTGTAGCCCTGGCTGGCCTAGAACTCACCTTTTAGACTAGGCTGGACTCATACTCACAGAGATCTGCCTGCCTCTGCCTCCTGTGTGCTGGGATTAAAGGTGTGAGCCACCAATGCCCAGCTTCTATATTTTATTTTAATAATGATATAGAGAAACTAGGGATATGGCTCAGTTGGCAAAGTGGTTATGTAAGAAACACAACCCTAGGTTTTATCCAGTACCACATAAATCGGGTGTGGTGGTATACACCTATAACCAGGGCTTGGGTAGGAATGAAACCAAGGAACAGGAATTCAAGGCTGTAATAAACTACAAAGTAACTTTGAGACCAGCCTTCAGGAGACCCTGTCCCAAAAAACTTAAATATAAAATGATTGTATTACTCTTACTTAAGTATCTTCATAGCTCTATAATCTGGCCAGCCATCCTGCCATATACAAAGTAGGTCCTTGGCTCAAGGACCACCGCATTCTCTCCCATGACATAAGCAGCTCTCCCCCTTACTACCCCCACACCTCCATTCTGCCTCTCCCTACACCCTCAGCAACACACACTTGCTAATCTCTCTTCCTGGAACAGCCCCACCTTCCACTTCCCCTTAATGTTCACCAAGCCAACGCCTTCAGGCCTGTTTCCCTATCTCTTCATTCATGGAAGCAGTCTATGATGCCCCATGCCAAGTTCTTCATAGGCTCTCCTTCTTTGGTACCCAAAGGCCTCTCTACCTACAGTACCACTCCCCTCAGAGTATAAGACCTACATGAGTTGTCACCCTGTCTGTGGCCTCCCTGCTCTGGGTAAACCTTGCTCACCATCATCTTCACAATAGAAGAAGCGTCGCAAATGACCGAACAAGGGGATGAAGGGAGGTGGAGATAGAGCTCAGTGGGCAGAGCACCTAGCTTTTCCGAAGTCCCGGGTAGAACTTGCCAGTAATCCCGACACCAAGGGAGATGGAGGCAGGAGGGTGGGGAGTTCAAAGCCAGGAAAAATGGTTTAATTGGTAAAGTTCAGATCCTCAAAACCTGTGGTTAAAAATGAGGACTATAGCACATGTATCCGTGACCCTGGCGTGCCTACAGTGAAGTGAAAGGAAACAGAAGAATCCCCAGAAACTCTTGGGACAGGCAGGCTATCACCTACAACAGTGAGTAAAGATCCTGTGGAGGGTCTGGAGAGATGGCTCAGTGGTTAAGAACCCTTGCTGCTCTTGCAGGGGATGGGGGGGGGGGGGGGTTCGGTTCCCAGTGGGAGGCTCACAACCTGTAACTCCAGCTAGGAGGGATCTGACTCCCTCTCCTGACCTCCCAGGCACCTGCCTACACACGGCACACACGTAAATAAAAATATAATAAAATAAACTAATGAAAGACGGATGCACAAGGTTGTCCTCTACTATCCACATGCATGCTACAGCACAGGTCAGGCTATCCTCAGACATACAGGAGGCTTTTAAAAAAATAAATAAATGAAAGGGGAAAGGAAAGGAATTTGGGGGGTTGGGGCATAGCGATCCGCATTTTGAATCCCAGCCCCGGGGAGGCAGAGGTAAGGATCTGTGTGAGTTCAAGGCCAGCCAGGGTACACGGTGAGAACTTCTTTCAAAATAAAAAACTAAAGAAGCAGAATAAAACAGTCTTGGAATTTTGAGAAATAGCTTGGCAATTATAAACATTTGCTGCTCTTGCAGAGGACCCAGCACTCACATCAGGCAGCTCACAGCCACCTGTGACTCCAGGTTCCAGGCGGTGACAATCTTTTCTGGCCTCTCTGGGACAATTGCACATACACGGCGCACGCACAGACAAGTAGGAAGACACATATACACACAAATAACATTTTAAAAGATGATCAGGAGTGAATTTAAATAGGAATTTCTGGCTATCCTCAGCTACATAGCAAGTTCAAGACAAGCCTGGGCTATCCAAGACCCTGTTTCAAGAAATTAGTGATGGAGGAGGGACAGAGGGTGGACTAAGTTGTCTCAGAGTCGGGGAAGGAGTGGTACTCACCTTCCACTTACACAGTCGCCAGCCAGACTGCAGTGCTGAGCACATCAGCATGGACACTGAGTGCACTACAGTCTGGGACAGCTGCATCAGAGAGCGGCTCTCATGACTCACGAGACTCTCGTGGTTTACAACGGGTCTCTCCTTGACAGTGGCCAGCACAGGGGGTTCCAGCACCCCCGGGCTCACATCCAGGTCAGAGACCATGGACTCTTTGTGGGGCTTGACCAACTTCACAGTATCAAAGTCCGTGGATGTCTTCTCCATTCCCTTCAACGGATGTTTCTTGAGCTGCTCAGGCATGCTTGGCTTGGCTTTACATCTCCAGAACAGGACCTAAGAAATAAGACACGGGTGGGCTAGATAGTTCAGTGGGTGAAAACTGCCAGGTAGGCCTGACAGCTTGGGGTGGGTCCTTGGATCCTACAATGGAAGGAGACAACCAATCCCCCAAAGTCGCCTACTGTCCTCCATGACACGTATGCAACCCCCTACACATAACAACAACAACAATAATAATTCAAACAAGATACAGAGGGGAGAGAAAGCAGAGTCTGCAGTAAAGATAATGAAACTAGAGATGACACCATCGTCCCCCAAAACTCCTCCCCAGCCCACTGAAGCCTTCACTTCCTTCCTATCTTGTCTCAGCCACAAGACACAGAGCAGGGACAAAGTGGTGAGCGTTGCTATGGCCCTGATATCATGAACCAGAACTCCCACCTTACGGCCATGTTGTTTGTGGAACTCACCCAGTTGGTCATCTTTCGCCAAATTCCTCTAGCCCATCTCGCAAACCTCACGATCACCGTCATCTCTCCAGACACCACAAGCCCAAAGTATGGCACCAAGCCAGTACTTGGGGTGTAGAGGGGGGGAAAAGGCTGTGGGCCAGTGGCCACCACCGGAGAAGATTTGTGGGTACCGAGGAGCTTCAAGCACAGTATCGAAAGAAGAAATACAAAATCCAAAGGGAACGTGCCCCCCAGTGCCTCATGCCAAGCCCTTCCTCCCCTCCCTGGGACAGGGAGAGGAGTCTAAGTGGATGAGAATTTAGAGTGAGGGAGTGTTCTAGATCATTGTGAGAGCTATCTGGCCCCAACCCCCCCCCCCCCCCAAGGACCTTCCAGGACTTTTAAAGCCAATCACTGTTGGCCTTGTCTCTTCTGGGCCAAGATCCAGGACAATGAAATGGACACTGATCAAGAGCCCAGATATATGGTGGATTTTGCTAGTTAATCATTACAACAGTACTTCAAGATGTGTGCTATGGAGAGTCAATACAAGACTCACAAAAACAAAACTGAATTTGAGGAGGCTAGAGAGATGGCTCAGCCATTAAGAGCATTTGCTGTTCTTCCAAAGGACCCATATGCTAATTTACAACTCCTGTTCCAGGGAATCTAACACCCTCTCCTGGCCTCTCTGGGTACCATGCACCCACATGGTGCAGACCAGACATACATAACAAGCTGAACATCCATACACACAAAATAAAGATAAAATTAAAAAACCTGGATTTAAAATATATGAAGTATATGCCCAGAATCCTAGCACTTGGGAGATGAGGCTGGAGAAGGAAATGTTAAAGGTCAGCTTCAGTAGGTTGGAGTGATAGTTGTTAATCAAGGGGACCACACAAGCATGGGGACTTGGGCTTGGGTTCCCAGCATCCTCTGGTGGGGCTTGTCCGTAATACCAGTGTGGAAGCAGAGACAAAAGGATCCCTGGGGCTTCCTGGTCACTCAGTCTAGCTCAGTCAGTTAGCACCACATCCAGCGAGAGAGCCTATCTCAAAAAAAATAAATAAATAAATAAAAATGCAGTGGGCTGGACATGGTGGTGCATCCCTTTAATCTGAGCACTTGGGATGCAGAGACAGGAAGATCTCAGAGTTCAAAGCCAGCCTGGTCACCAGAGGTCTTGGACAATTGGGGCTACAGGAAAAAAAAAAAAAAAAAAAAAAAAAGGAAAAAAGAACAGAACCTGTGGAAAGCGGTTGACGAAGACACACAAGGTTAATTTCTGGCCTCCACACGCACGTGCACACTGCTACACATCAGTCAGCCTTGGCTACATAGTGAGCTCATGGGCTAGGTGACATCCTTTATCCAAATGGCTCAATGGGTAAAGAACTAATTACACAACCCTAAGGAGCTGAGATCCCAAGAACCCACAGATACAGTAGCACACGCGTGTGCAATACCAGTGCCCCAGAAGGAGAGGAGATAGCAGGACAGCAAGCTTGTCATCCACAGCAAGAGAGACTCAAACAAGGTCAAAGGTGAAGACTGACACCCCTTTATCCTCATGAAGGCCACCTCACTCATACACAGGGGAGGGGGGAGAGGGAGGGGAGGGGGAGAGGGAGGGGAGGGGGAGAGGGAGGGGAGGGGGGAGAGGGGGGGGAGAACAAGCCAAAGCTCGGCACCGTGGTGAACACCTGTAATCCCAGCACACAGGAGCAGGCAGGTGTTCAAGATCGTTCTCCACTATACAGAAGGTTTGAAGGCAGACTGGCCTACACAAGATGCTGCTTCGACCGCCACACCCTGACTCTAAAAGAAGAATTTAATGCCTTTGATGCTCCTCTCTGATTCCCAGCCACAAGACCTTCTCTCAAGGCTCCAACTTGCTATTTCCTCTTTCTCCACTAGATGGGGTTCTTCTCCTTGGCTGACTTCACCAGCTTGGGATAGAAGCCCAGGCTGTCCGGGAGGAGCCTGCTCACCCACTGGGCCGTCCTCATCCAGCCAGGGATGGAGTGGAAGCCAAGGCGGCTTGCCAGGCCTGGCGAGGGCACCATGTGCCCAAAGAGCCTGGCCCACACCCAGCCTTAAGACAAGAGGCCCATTCAGGGTTCTCTGCCCTGCCTCCAAGCCGCCACCCGGATCCAGCCCACAAGAGGGGACACACTGGGAAGCTGGGGGTGGATCCTCACACTCAGCAAAGACTTCATTGTTATCCCCCCCCACCCCCCCTCCCCACACTGCCAACCACCAGCACGTGGGCAGACACCGCCCCCTACCTTTTTCCTTAGGCCAGCCTGCCTGGCCTTTCCAGGGACTAAGATCATTCCAGCACCTCTTCCAGTATGAACAAGGGACCTTCAGGGAAACGTGTGTGTGTGTGTGTGTGTGTGTGTGTGTGTGTGTGTGTATGTGTGTGTGTGGTGGGGTGCCCACACAGGTCCGAACACAAGCAACACCACACCAACCTCCATATTCAAGTTTCTTCAGATTTTTTTAATTATAATTATTATTTTAATAACAACCTGAATCCCAGAAGTTGAAGATACTGTCCACACACCCTCCCCTGGGCAGAGAGAGGGCACTTGGAGGAGACAGGGTAGAGGGGGGCCTGCCAGGGACCCTCCAAATCTTTCCAGGCCATCTACTGCTGGGGGTGGGGGTGTCCCCAGAACACTGATACCTAGGGAAGGAGATGATGTTGGATTCTCTCATGGATGAGGGGCTTGAGATAAGCACCCCCTTCCTGGGTTTTCCCTCTTCCCAAAATGCCTGGGGACCCTTGGGGAGACCAGCTGGGTTTGGGTGTGGGCATTAAAGCTACATAGGAAAGGGGGGCAGGCAGCTGGCACAGGGCGCAGCAGCCAGTGGCAGCCCCCCAAAGGCACATTGTGAGGGAAGGGAGGCTCAGATGGAAGGGCCATTGGGTGCAGAGGGCCCGAGCCGTGGAAGCCCAGAGGATGGCAGCTGGGCCAGCTGCTCAGGGCTGGCCAGGGCGCGTAGCAATCCATTTTCCTGTTCCAGCGCAGCGTTCCGCTCGGCCAGGTCCCGGATCTGCTCCTTTAGTACCTCCACCTCTTCTCGCACGGCAAACATGAGGTGGGACTTCACCAAGTCCTGGACCCCAGGAACAAACAAACCATCAGGCCACCTCCACCTGCATCTCCTATCCCGGAACCTACCCAGTCCCCTTTGCCCAGGAAAGGAGACGCAGGACAGACAGGGATGGAGTGCAGAGGTTAAGAAGCCAAAAGCAAGTAGAGATGGAGGGCAGCAGGAGTTTGTATTCCTGAGTAACGGCAGGAGAGATGGACAGACAGACTGCTCAAGGGCCTCCTGGGACCAAAATGTCTTCTTACCATGGCTTGTTCAATCTTGTTGTCAATGCCAACCAGGCTTCCGGAACCACTGGAGAAGACACGGAGAGGTACAAGTTGAGGAGGAGGAGCCAAGTCAGCTCCGCTACTCCCTTCCAGATGCTCCGTGCTCTATAAACAGCCAGCCTCCACCCCACCCATCCCCAAAGTACCTGTGACAGTAGAGAATCAGAGGAAGGAGACTTTTGTCCATCCCCCCGCGGGATGAAGGTCGATGCCCAGGTCCCCCCAGCCCCTGGTGGGAGGGAGGCCCCAATGCCCCTCGGATAGGGGATGACCCCCGTGGGGAGCATGGGGAAGACACACAGCCCCTTTTTCGGGGTGCGCCAGGTGCCATCCCTACCACTCGAGTCTCATAAGATGATACCAAGGACTTCACAGAGACCCCTGGCTGGGACATTCCTGAGGTAAGAATCATCAGTATCCACTCCCAACCAAAGGGCTGGGGTCAGAGGGAATGCCTGGGGGGCTCAGAGCCCCCCTGGGCAAAGCAGAGTTCTGTGGATGCCAGGCAGGCAGAAAGGAGTCAGGACCTACCAAGTGCTAGCTTGAGAGATATACACCCTACCCACCCCCTCAGGGCAAGGCACAGCTGCTATTGGTTCCTCAGGGACACGGGGACCCCCTCCCTTGACTCAACAGTGGGCGGGAATTCCCAGACACACATGGTCTGTGCCAGTGTCCCCTTCTCATCCTGGCACCACGCCCAGATTGGAGGGGAAGGGGAGGTGAAGTCAGCTGGTAAGCCTTGTATGGAAGAGAGGAACCATGGGACAGGAAGTCCGGCATTGGGAGGGGCTTGAAAGTGAGTACCTAGGAGACCTGTCCCCTACCTATGCCTTTCTGCCCTGTCTGGAATAACCATGGCCTCCCACAGCTTTCCCTCAGGGAAAGGAAACAGACAAGAAGGGTGTGTGGTGGGGGGGAATAGATGTATTTATGAGCACAGCCCACTAAATCCAAAATGTATATATTTTATACAAAAGCCACCCAGGACAGAAGGGTCCCCCACTTCCTCCACTGATGAAAACAATTAGGAACGGTTTCCATAGCAACAGACCCCCCCCCATACCCTCATGCTAGGATGCCTGTAACTCAAAGGCAGCCTGTATAGAATCTGAGACTTGGATGTGGTCTTGCAATGGGTCAGGGTTTACGAAAAGGAAAAAAAGCGGAGGTGAGGGTGGACATGGGGGCATTGGATAGAGGGATAATCATCCAGTTGGAAGGCCTGGCTGCAGTTTGTCCAGTGGCCACCAGAGGGCAACTCATGCCTGGCTCAAACGCCCCAAGGCTCAGGCTCCCGACGGGCAACAGGATAGAATGTCTAGTTTTCAAGCCCTCTGATTACCCAGGATTTTCTAGGGTCTCCTTGCCCTGCTCCAGCCTCCAATGTCTCCTCTTTGGCCACCAAGAGGGGAAGGCAGACTCTTGTTCCAGTTACCGAAGATCTCTTCTGCTGCCCCAGGGTCACGGGGGTTTCCAACCCTGTTCCCTCCCAGAACCAGGGTGCCACTTTGCTCCATTCATAGACGGCTGGCTCTGTGGTAGTCCCTCCCACACTGGCTGTCAGCTCCAACCTGCTTTCCTACAGGGGGATCTATACTAAGTCCAAGGTGACCCTTGCATGCGGCCCTGCTGTCAGAAAGGGAGCTGGGAATTTTCCATTTCCTGGCCAAGCTCTGAGTGCAGAAGGTGCTGACAGGTATGACAGCCAGGGGTGACCAGGCTAGAAAAGTGCAGAATATTAGTGACTAAGGAACACCTGGAGTCCCCCAAAGACACAGAGGACATGTGTAAAAATAGAGAGAGGCAGAGAGGTTAGAGGAGAGAAGTTAAGTGGATTCACAGGTAAAGGCTCTAGGCACCACCCAGAACCTACATGATGGACACACGCGCGCGCGCATGCGCGCGCACACACACACAAATAGACAATGGGGGGGGGGGCAACTAGCCAGCGTCAAATTTGTTTTTGAGCTACTTCAATCCACAGTACCTGGGAGCAGGGTAGGCTACATAATTAAAAACCCGACATCCTTCTTCCAGTACAGAGACACCAAAGATGGACAGACGTACCAGAATAGAAGCGTGAACCCTGCTTGGCGGACACTCAGGCACACATGCCAAGTTAAATCCTTCTACCCTTGCCAGAAATAAAGGAATAATACAACAACCAACATTTGTTGGCTGACTGATGGCTATCTTCTGTTTGTCTAGCTCAGGAGATTTTAAAAGCACTTCCCTTATGCTATTCCAGCCCTAACGACTTGAAGGGACTCTGGCAAGCCAAGCCTTCCCTGTGATTACCTGAGTGACGGGTTAGTAAGAAGGCCGGCAGCAGGACAAGCAGACACCACAAGTCCCTACGCAACTTTGTGAGTAAGAATGAAACAGCCCCTTTCCTAAGACACTTTTTGCCATTGGCCCCAAGACCATCACAATTTCCAACAGGCCAGGGCATGACTTTAAGTGTGAATAGCGCCCCCTGCAGGCTGTTCAGTGCACAGCATGACTGAAGACAGCAACCTCGCAGGACCCTTGCTTGGGAAGGGGCATCTCTTGAGGCTGTTCTTTGCCTCTGAAGGTCAAGTATGAGACTCAGAGGGTGTTGTGTCTGTCAAGAGTTGAAGATGTTTAGTTCCTGGGGATGTTGGCTGGCTTAGCTCCCCACATATGTTCTGGGAGCATTCAGAGGCTGGGCCTGAGGCCAAGAGAGTGGTATCCAGCAACCCTGTCTACACTCTCTCCCAGATCTGATTCTGTGAAGCCTTTTGGGGAGGCAGGGCAGGTCTGGGCCAAGGAGGGGGAGGAGCTGGCTCTTTGTCCCAATTATTGAGTTGCCACGGCCTCTGTCTTAGCAAAAGGACATCCTAAGGACCACTGCCACCTCCTTCTCTTAGGACACACACAGTCCAAGAGGAGAGAGTGGGCCTTTAGGGTGAGACCCAGGTTCACTGACCGAGTGACCTTGAACAGCTTTACTAAAACCTTTTTCTCTCAAGTCACATTGTTTTCATCTAGGAAGTGAGGAATCATGGGATTGCTTTTACAATTCATGAGGTAACCATGTAGAGGGGTTATCCAGATGGCTCAGGGGGTAAAGGCATTTCCCACAGAGCATAATGACCTGAGGTGGAGGATCAGGACCTACAGGGTGGAAGGCGAAAACAGAGTCCGACACACTGTTCTCTGACCTTTGACCTCTACCTCACACAGTGGCTCACATACATGCTAACATGTATGTATACACACACATTCATAAGCATGAAAAATAAAATTAAGTTAGCAGGGACCAGGGAGGTGGCTCAGTGAGTAAAATGCTTGAGCCATACGCATAAGGACCCAAGTTTGATTCCCCAGAACCCAGGGGGGAAAAAAAAACAGGGGCTGTGGTACATATATATACTCCCAACTCTGGGGTGACAGAAACAGGAGAATCCATAGGTCTCCCTTGTCAGCCAGGCTGGCTGGCTGACTCAACGGGCCCCAAATACACACACACACACATTCAAAGTGTCCTATGTGCATCCCACACATGCACACTCACATGAACACAAAAATGCAAAAGAGGGACACTGGCGAGGGTCTGGTGGTGCATGCCCGTCACCTCAACTTCTCAGAAGGCCGAGGCAAGATGATGGTAAGTTCAAGATCTGCCTGGGCAGCTGAGTGAGACCCCATCTAAAATAAAAACCAAAACCAGGAGGAAGGGGGTATCGGTAAGGGGCTGGTATGTAGCTCAGTGGTAGCCAGTGCTCACATGATATCTCTGAGGCCTTCAGTCTCTAGTACCACAAAGAGCTAAAAGCAAAAGAATTAAAAAAAAAAAAAAAAAAAGCCCTGGACCCAAAGGAAAACACTAGACAAAATAACATGGCTTCTCTGCCTAAAGTCTCTGGGATTCATTTCTTATACAGTCTTGACCCACTAGCAGGGCATCTATCTGCCCATTCATTCATCATAACCAAGTATCTACCACTCTGTATGGGATCACAGATCTTCGAACCAGAAACCGTCCGAATTCACCAGCACCCTATTTTCTCAAACACTGGGAGGCACCCGCAGCTCAACTTGGTACCCAAGTACTTAACACCATGACCCATTTCTCCCTCTCAAAAGGGAACCTTCACACCACTTGGAATCTCTCTCCCTCTAGCTCCAGGAGACATAACAGACAGATGAGGTGGGGTCTACCCACCCCATTCCAAGGGGGTAGAGGAAGGCCCAACCCAAACCCGCTGGCCCAGCAGGGTGAGGTATGAGGGGCTGGGCTGGGCCAAAGCCCCAGAGCCTTGAAGGCTGGGAGCAACCGGTCAGACTAGGGCGTGCAGAGGGGATGGGTCAGAGAGGGGGAGGGGGGACCAGTCTAAAACTATGGAGGCTTCAACAGATAGAACTCTGACAGAAAAGCTGGAGGCTAGGCTGAGAAAGGGGTATAGGAGGCACATGCAGCCTTTTTGCCAGGGAACTTCCCAAATGGGGGGGTTGGGGGAGGGTGGAAAGTTGCTGAGAATAGCACCAGAGGGGGGCAGGTGACTCTCTGGCCCTGGCTGACCTCACACCTCACACATTCCTGAGAGCCAGCTGGAAGGCAGTTTAGAAGCTACAGCCTTGCCCCGCCCAGTACCAACTCTTCCAGTTCACATACTCCTGGCCACCCCCTTCTCTGTTCCTTTATGATCCCAACTCTCTCACTATGCCTCCAGGCCTCTTCTTTTGTGGGCCTGGGTCTAATTCCAGAGCAGTAGCACCACAGGGCAAGGTGGGAAGGGAAGATCTGCAATAGGTCTCCTGGAGACATACTTATCTAGCCACATTTCCTTTCCAATAGGAAGTCCCTCCTTTCAAGGGCCTCCAACAGGAAGTCCCAACTCTCCATCCAGTAAAATTGAAGGCTTCCTAGCTCTTCTCCCAAGCTCCTACCTGACTTGGTCTGTATTTCCATGAATATTGAAAAGCAAGAGTCTACCCATCATGCCACCAAATAAGGCATTCACCCCTAATAAGCAAGGTCAATAGAAATGCCCTTTTCTATGCTGCCCCTTTGGCACCAGACATTGATGCAGAAGGACCTGATTTCCAGGCTTCTCCAAGGCGTAGTGGTCGCATTCTCTCAGAGGATAGAACTTTACATCAGCTCCCTCCTTCCTACCCACCACTTTTCCTTTGTGGGGGTGGGAGTGGGGGTGGTGGTTCAGATAGCCCAGGCTGGCCCCTAAAGTTGCTTTGTAGTTGAGAATGACCTTGAACTTTTGATCTTCCTGACTCCACCTCCACCCCAGAGCTGAGATTATAAAACATGCACTACCAACCTGGTCTATGACTGCTGGAAATCAGAGGCTTCACACATTCCAGGCCAACTCTACCAACTAAGCTACATTCGCAGGCCCCGCCATACAAGTTGTTGCTGTGTTTTATTTTGAGACAGGGTGGCACCCTGTAGTTTAAGCTGCTATGGAGTTCGCTATGTAGCCCAGGCTATCCTAGTCTGTAGACTAGGCTCGCCTCCAACTCACAGATCTGCCTGCCTCTACCTCCAATTTAATGCTGGAATTAAAGGCCTGTACCACCACCAATTCCCACCTCTAGTTTGTTTATTTGGGGTTTTTTTTGGTTTTGGTTTTGAGACAGGGTGCGGACCTGGCTGGCTTAAAACTCCGTCTGTAGCCCAGGCTGGCCTCAAACTCAAAGATTCATCTCCCCCAATTACTACAATTAAAGGTGTGCACTACACCCAGCTCCAGGATGGTTCCTCCCCAGTGCTGGGGTTACAGGACTGACCTGACCACCATATTCAGCTCTGCCCACCGTTTTTTGAATTCTAGATCATAGGGGTACACCAAGTCACCACATCTGGGGGGCAATGCTTTGCTGGTACTAGATATTCTTGGACCCTAAAATAGTCTATATGGATTATAAGGTCACAATCCTGGAGGACCCTAAAGCATCGTTTCCCCTCGGTGATGGGGGCAAAGGGAGATGCAAAAGGGGGAAGATACCAATTGCTGATCCGTTCTTTTTTTTTTTTTTTTTTTTTGAGAGAAGGTGCAATATAGTCTTTACTGGCCCCCAAGGGGGTTTATGTAGTACTGGAGATTGAACCCAAGGCCTTGTGTGTGCTAAGCCAAGAGCTCTGTGTGCTAAGCCACATCCTCAGCTGCCTCCCCATCCCTTCTTCATTTTCTGTTTTGCCTTGTTTTGTGTTGTGAGACAGGGTCTCACTATGTAGCCCTGGCTATCTTAGAACTCAATCTGTAGACCAGGCTGGCCCTGAACTCAGAGATCCTCCTGCCTCTGCCTACTGCTAAGATTAAAGGCGTGTGCCATCACAGCCAGGTCCCGTTTTCTATTCTTAGATGTATGCCAATGAATTTGATTCCTAAGGCTGGCAAATGACCTCTAGATCTGCAAGAGTTCTGAAATCTGACGATGATTACCTTCTAACTCAAAAACTTAGCAGTCCTGAGCCAAGGAGTTTCACCCAGCTCTCTCCACAAAAAGGGAATGGGTCCTGACTGAACTTCACCCAATGAGAAGACCCCTGCTAGGTCTATTTAGACCTCTCCAATTTCTTCTAAGGAAAGGGACATATACTGGGCAAAGACATGCAGGTATGACACCGGGTGTCACCTTCAAGGCTCCCACAACACAAAGAGCCCACTTACCTATCATCATCACTGTCTAAATGACCGCTGATGGCCAACATGGATCGGGCCAGGCTGAGGCTCTGGGCTGCTGCGGCTCCAAAGGGGTCTGGAGACTTGTGGACCAGACTGGCATCGAAGTAGAGGGCTGGGGAGTTGGGGCGAGAGTCAATCGAAGGCACCTGGAGGCAAGAGGCAAAGAAGTGGGAATAAGCACATGGGGTGAGGGCTGGGGACACAGCTCAGTGGCAGATGCTTGCTTAGCATACACAGCGGGTTTCATCCCCAACACCGAAATAAAAAGGAGTGATGGGGAGGGACGACATTAAGGATGCAGTGGGGGGGGGGGGAAGAAGGGGAGGGGGGAGGGAGAGAGAGAAAGCCTGCCACCTTACAATTATCCCTTATAGGTAGGTATATTCCTCTTTCTGCCATGGAAAATTCACTAGCAATATATCTTATAAAGGATTAATATTTACTGAGGGGCATATGAGCACTCATAATACAAATTGAACCTTAAGACAACTTTTGGAGATAGGAACTGTCCCACGCACCAGGCTACTGATCTGCTCTCTCTGAACACAGCAACTAGACAGGAAGAGCTCAGTGTCCCGGAGGCCTCTTAATGGGGTCTGGCCACGCCACATTCAGGCTCCCCGGTACTCCAGAGACACGTCTCCAGGTTTTGCCAGCTAACACCTCAATCCCATTACATCTCCCCCTTTTGTCTAACTAAGAGAGTTTTAAATGAAGACCATATATAATGGGAACCATTATAAGGCAATGTCTGGGGGAAGAAAAGGTAAAACATAGGCAAGGTCAAACTACAACTAAAAACCAACAAATAAGGTATATCTTATGTCTAGAGTCAATACTAGATGGTGAGGTATAAAAATTATTTTAAATCTATTTATCTTAAATAATAAAAATTTAACACTTGAATGTTTTTTGTTAAGCGATAAGATGATAATAACCTTAACTGTCTAGTCTTTAACCCTATCAGACCTGAAAAGGAAGTTATATTACCTGAAGGTTGGAAGCACAAGACAGTAGCTTTTAAAATTTAGGAGAGGACAGTAACAGTCAACTACATGGACAGTCAGTCACCCATGGCTTTTCTGCGCAGTTAGAGCATTTATTATTTTGGCTACAAGCCTATGCTATTTGACAGATCTTTTTAGAAGCAGGGCATTTTTGGAGAGACTTTTTTATCTTGTCTAGGCAGGTTTTGGCAGTTTTTACTTTTTCTTTTGCTCGTCTGGATTGGGCAGCGTGCGTACTGAAGCAGTCAAAGTGAGGGCAGTTCTTTGCCCAACAGGCCATTGTCAGCCAAGGAAGACAAACTCTTAGTGGGGTGTGTTTGATGCTCAACATCATCTCTGGAAAGGAACAGTGAAGCCAGGAGTCATGTCTCTCATGGCCGAATTCTAAATAACAAGATGTTAAACACCATTTTATTTTTTTTAGGTCTATGAAGTGGTTGAAGGCTCCTGTCCAGCTGATCTATTTTAGTGTGTATCTGGGAAACCTAAACAACAGGACTACAGGACTATTACATGGCAAATCTAAGTAATGGTGACTTCTGGTTCTTATCCTCCTAGAGACTGAAGCTTACATTGTAAAATTAGGCGATTTATAAGTGGTGTGTACAGTCTCTGAATGATGGCTTCCAGCATGACTATAATGTAAATATTAGCCAGAGGAACATGTATCGTGCAAAATGATAACAGTATCCTAAAGATATATTATAGATAAAATATTTAAAGAGGTATACAAAACATCCTATGTATATATATGTATTATGATTAACTATATGACTAGTGTAATTAAACAGTGGTAGAAAATGCATAATGGAAACAACAATAATATGCTTAATATGTGTCAATGTGCAAAATATTTTAAACAGAGGTCGAAGCACGTGCAAAAAATGGCAATTATAGATTTAATTTTGTATCAATATACAAATTATCTTAGACATATAAATCAATTTTAGATTAAATTTGCATTAAAATATAAATTATCTCCAATATAAAATGATTTTACATTTGTATCAATATATAAGCTTCTATATTAGTGCAAATTGTCTTTGGCTCACATTTGGCTAACAGCTGTTTATAAGTAGATATAATCTATTTATGACTATCCTATCTATTCCGCTTTCTTTTCTCTAAAAGGGATCCCTGAGTCTATATTATTGTTTTACTTTTAACCCAATTTTAATCTATAACTACTCTATTAGAACAGTAATTATCCATAACCTTCAGAAGACAAAACTTATCAGGAGAGGGGCATAGTTTTTTATAAGGTTGTGCTTCCTGCTGACGTGTGGGCAGCAGCATCTCTCTGGGATCCCGCAAAAGCTAAAACAATGGTTAGATCCTAATAGACCGACTATAAACACCTATAACCATTCTCAGAGTACGAGGTAAGTCCATCTGGGACTCTTGTTAAAGATGTGACATGAAGGATAATCATAGAGAGCTATCTTGCAACAGTCTTGACTACTCTATATTTTAAAAGCAATCATTGAGTGGTGTATATTAGGGCTTTTTTTTTCTCTCTCTCTTTTATATTAGATAGAATCATTGTGGTGGAGGCTTTATCTTTATTTTGGATGTTTTGGAGATTGTTGGTAGGAGAAATTTTGTTTATAATGGAAAACTTAGACATTATTAATATTAAATGAAGATTTATGTCTTTTATGTCTTTAGGAGAGAATTGTATGTGATCACCAGCTATCGCGGAAAACTTACTAGCAATATATCATATAAAAGATTAATATTTATTAAAGAGTATATAAACGCTCATGATACAAATTAAACCTTAAGACAATTTTTAAAGATAAAAACTGTCCCTCACTAGGTTGCTGATCCGCTCTCCAAGAACACAGAAACAGAAAAAAGGAGCTCAGTGTCTCGGGACATCTTAATGGGGTCTGGTCACCCCATTCAGGCTCCCAATACTCCAGAGACACACCTCCAAGTTTTGCCTGCTAACACCTAAATCCCACTACACCCCCCTCTCCTCCTCACCCTATCACCCTCCCCTCTTCCAGAGGTGATGGAAACAATAGGCAGGTACTGGGGGGAGGGATTATGGGAGGTGGTATCCCAAAAGAACACTCATTCTTACCCCCAGTCAGGACCCCCAGTTAGAGGACAATGTATTTCGATGGTATCTTTTTTGAAATAAGCTCTCCTGTAACTCAGGCTGGCCTCAAACTATTTATCTGAGGCTATCTCCCAAAGGCTGGAGCTTTAAGCATGTACCACCACACTCAGTTTACAAGACACTAGGGATCACCCTCAGCTCTGCGCATGCTTAGGTAAGCTCATCACTGAGCTAATTCCTCTGAGCTCCTCCCTTCCCGGCCTTCTTTTCTGTGACAAGGTCCCACTTTGTAGCCCAAGCTGACCCAGAACTTGCTAATGTAGGCCAGGCTGGCCTTGAACTTGTCATTCTGCCTCTGCCTACCCCCCAGCTGTATTCCTTCTTAAGGCCACTCAAATGCCAGTACCTTACAAAGACACTTCCTCACGACTTACTAGTCCACTGAACAGCTTCATTATTTTTATAGCATCGAGTATAACTTGAAAATTAAAGTAATTATTGTGTCTCCCCTGCTGGAAGGTAAATTTGTT
This sequence comes from Phyllotis vaccarum, assembly GCA_033318265.1. Classification (NCBI taxonomy): domain Eukaryota; kingdom Metazoa; phylum Chordata; class Mammalia; order Rodentia; family Cricetidae; genus Phyllotis; species Phyllotis vaccarum. The sequence continues at coordinate 67,106,869 of JARWLC010000017.1, read as the reverse complement.
CTGTGGCTGTCTGTAGAATGAAGGAATCCTCAGAAACTGCTTCTCCACACACACACACCCCTACCCTGGAGGTGGCCTCCTCTCTCAAACTTGATGAAATTCAAAGATTGTCTACTCTGCCTTGGGGGGGGGGTCACGACCCTGGGTGTGAAGCTATATAACCCAACGGGTGGCAGCTGGGGGCAGCTGCAAAAGGGCGTAGGTGACAGAAACTGGATGGACAAGAAGGCTGTGTGAGGGCCCGAGAGGCTCCACCTCAGGAAAGCCAACAGAGTAGACAGTGGTTAAGAGGGAGAGAGCATGGGAAAGGAGGCGCCGATATCACTCACCCCTTGTCCTCACAGCCTCCCTCAGCCTTTTTTGAGGACATGGGCCTGAACAAGAGAGTCAACTCTGAGGCGGGCAAAGAACAGTTACAAGCAGACAGGAAATGATTGAGGCAGATTGGGAGGAAGGAAGGGGGGTTGGGTACGCTGTGGGGAGAGGGACAGGGTCTATAAACCTAAGGGAGGTCAGGCTGGGCTTCAAAGAGGAGCAAAGAGAGCCATCAAGATGGCTGGAGGGGGGCAGGTAGAAGGGTGGGTTTGCTGACAAAAGTCTGACAACCTGAGTTTGATCTCACGTGGCGAGACCTACGTGGTGGGAGGACCAATCTGACTCCCATGTCATCCTCTGACCTCCACACGCACACCAAGGCATGCATGTGCCCACACATGCTCACACATAAATTAAATAAATAAATGTAAGGCAAGTAGGGCAGAGAGCCACGGACAAATTTGCCCTAGGAAGAGGGACCAGGCAAGGGCAGCTTATCCAGGAGACAAAACCAATCAAACCAACCAACCAACCAAACAAACAAACAAAAAAAAACACTTCAGAAAGATGGGGAAAGTCAGTCAAGAAATAGGAAGCTAAAGGCCAGGAGAGGGTGGGAGAGCTGGTCCTAACCAGTTCTAACAGGGCTCAGGCTCAAGATATTTTTACACTGTGGTTTGAGCCCATGGCCAGGAAGGGACAGAATCTTCATCTTCACAACCCTGCCTCCTCCTGGCAGCCAAGGTGTTATTTTCTCTACAACAGAAACATCCAGCTCTCCCATCCCTAAGTACTCAACTAAACACACACACACACACACACACACACACACACACACACACACACACACACACTCACTCACTCTCTCAGGGAACCAGGCATCCTGCCCCCAGCCCAGACTTGCAGGCAGCTTCCTCTTTTGAAGACAGGAAGTAGAAACAGTGGATTTAACCCCTTCCCCCCTGTTTCCCCACCTCCCATCCCATGGTTGCTGAGGTCACCCCATCTGTCACTCCTGGAGAAGCCCAGGTACTGGATACTAAGATGACTAAGGGTGATATGTGCCTCCTCAAGCCCAATTTCTCAGACAAACTGCTTTGCAATAAGGCAGAAAACGGGGTTGGGCTGGTGGCTAGTGGGAAGAATAAAGACCCAGAGGAATGCCTACCTTTTATGGCTGCCCCAAAACCCTGCCAGCTCCGCCCCTCCAGGACCTAGCCAGCCACCCAGCTGGAGCCTCCACCCTCATCACCTGGAGCCAGAGGAGGTAAAGGCTCAAGTGGGCAGGCCACATAGGCCACAGGCTTTATGGAAACACTCAAGACAGGACAATTTAAAGGCTGGGGGAGGGGGGCTTGGTCAGACAGAGACAGTCAGGAAAGAGAGGGATGCAGAATACATAGAAGGAAGGCTGCGAATATAAAATGGTTTTTAGTGTACAAGTTGCTGAAATGGAAGAGACTTTATGCTCTACCCAATAGGTGATAGAGGAGTTGGGAAGGACAGGATGGAAGTTGACCAATATAGGTCCCGCCCCTTTCTGGGTCCCTCTGACCCTAGAGCCTACTATCTCTTACCTTCCCGGTCTCCTCTGCACCAACTAACTCCATCCTCAGGCGAACTGCTCCATCTCTTCTCCGTGACAGTGGAGGGGTTCCGGCTGCTGAACCCCCAGACTCCACTTCCACCCTCAGAGAGGGCAGGGGCTGAGCGCTATCTCCAGTCCCAGGCCCTGGGGGGCGTTGCTGGGGGGGAGAGGCTGACAGCGGGGGTGTCTCGACCTTGGCTTTGCCAGACCCTGCCAGCTGGCCCAACCCCCCTGTGAAGGAGCGAGCCTGTGGTCCAGGAGAAGTGGGGGGCGGGCGGAGCCAAGAGGTGGGGCCCTGAGACAGGCCTGGCTGGGGGATAGGGGTGCTTATGCCCAAGCTAGCCAACTCCAACCTAGAATCTAATGATCTGCCCCCAGTGCCTCCCGAGGCCCCGCGAATTCCCTCCAGAAGCCGGCCGAAGCTTGGGGGCTCCAGGTCTCTCTCGTAAACATCCACACACGTCCACCGACCTCGACGATAAGGCTCTCCCAAGCCTTGGGGCAGTTTCACCACCCGAAAACGCGAGGCAGGGGCTCCAGGGGCTCCAGGTGGCGGGGAGCCATTCCGGGGGGTGCCCCTGCCCCCTGGATCAGGGGTGGGTTCCCCATTGGGGAGGCGGGGCGGGGGCCCAGCAGGAGTCGGTGTGGCAGGGGAATCCGAAGCCCCTGGGCTTCCCGGGCCCTCATAGTCTGTGGTGACGCTGGTGATCTGAAAGCTACTTTTCTTCTTACCACCACTCATGGTCCCTGGGGCTCCGGACTAGGCTCGGGTGGGGGAGGGGCTGGGCTCCGGGAGAGGGGCTCAGGCACCTCTGGAACAAGGGGGCCACATGGCAGGGACATCGGGGCCCCTGGGGACGTCTGGGTCCGACATGGCGGGAGGGCCTTGTGGGAACTGGGGGTGCCTGGTTAGTGACTGGAGTGCAGGGGAGGGGAGGTGGCGGGAGGGGGGGGGTGCAGAGGCAGGTTTTTCCTGCTGCTGTCGCTGCCGAAACCCCAGAGCTGAGCTTGCAAACTGGAGGGGGAAAAAAAAAAAAGACAAGAGTGAGTGTGTGTGTACGTGAGCAAGAGAAAAGCAGGGGTCAAACCACCTCCGGGGCTTCCTCTCCGGGGAGCGGACGGGGGAGGAAAAAGAAAGCCACTAGAGAGACCCAGAGACAAGTAGAGATGACAGACCAGACAGAGGGGACCGAACTCGGAGCACCCAGAACAGGAAGAAGCAGCTGGGACCCAAAGTTGTACATTTCTCGCTTGAGATCCAAAGTCGTCCTCGACACGGGTCTCCAGGGCCAGGGGCAAAGGGGGTGAAAGCGGCTCCTCCCTTGAAAGGGCCACCCCGAGGCCTCAGCGGAACCTCAAGCCCACCCCACCCCCATTCAGCACCCCCATCGCTGGTTAGGCACTGCCCGCCAAGCCAAGCGCCCCGCCCAGCCAGGGAGTCCTACCTACCTCTCGGGCCTCGGCCACCGAGCAGAGCTGGAGAGAGGACCTGGGGACCAAAGATGTCCTTTTTTTTTTTTTTTCCTAGGGCCTCTTGGGCCCCCGGGCAATGCAGGCCACGGCCGACGGCAGTCAAGGGCTACCTAGTGCTCCCCGGCGTTTGCATCTCACTCCGCGAGGCATCTCCGTGGAAAGTTTGCAGTTGAGACGAGCAGAAGCCGGCGCTCCCACGGCGGAGCCCCAGGCGCGGCCACGGTTAACACTCCGCGGGTCTTCCCGGTGGCTGTGGGAGGGGGCGGCTCAGCCCCCCCTCTGGCTCCAGGTCCCTTGAGTGGCTTTCCCAATGCTCCTCCCACGTGGCCCCACTGGATGTCCAACTCCCGACTCCTCTGCTCCGCTCCGACTCGGTCTGGGTCTCGGCCTCTCTCTAGCTGGGCTGTTGACAACCCCCACACCAGGAAGTCCTGCCTTCTCGAGCCTGCTCACTGCTCCTCTCCTCCTCCTTCCCCTCTTCCTCCTCCCTCCTCCCTCCTCCCTCCTGAGGCTCCCTGCCAGCTGGCCCGGAGCCAGGCCTGCCACAGCCGCAGCCGCAGCCGCCGCAGCTTACAGTTGCTGCTGCTGCTGCTGCCGCTGCTGCTGCTGCGTCCCCCAAACTGGCTCCTTTTAACCCTACACCTGCCAGCATCCAACCAGCAGTTCCGCGGAAGGAGGGGCGTGGAGGGAGGAGGAAAATAGGAGGAGCCTGCGGGAGGCCAGGGTTTCCCTTACTTGTAGGCTTTTGCTGCCATTGGTCAGCTGGCTCACCAAAAGAGTCGCCGAGGAACGTGCCAGACATGTTCTGGGTACCTGGCTGTCCATAAATACCTAGTAAATGTTACCGTGTGACTTTGGTCTCTGGTTTTCATCAGGACTTCACGAGAAACTCCCCCAACCCCACTCCTTTTCGAAAGGGGGTGGTTATGAAAATTTTCAAACATGCCCCAAAGTAGAGGAAATAGAATAATGAACGCCCACACGCGCCATCATGGCCTTGTGACAATTATCATCCCTACCCAGTCGTGTTTCATCCCAACAATAATAGCCTTTTCTCGGATTTTGCTGTAGTATTTGAATTTTTGGAGAGAGAGAGAGAGAGAGAGAGAGAGAGAGAGAGAGAGAGAGAGAGAGAGAGTGTGTGTCTGCCTGCCTGCCTGCCTGCCTGCCTGCCTGCCTGCCTGCCTGCCTGCCTGGAGGTTAACTTGCAGGAATCCGTTGTCCCACCATATAGGTCCCAGGATGGAATAGTGCCAGCCATCTGGTTTGGCGGCAAGTGTCTTTACCCACTGAGAGCCATCGTGTCTATTCTGTTCCTGTATTTGGTTTGGTTTGGTTTTGTGGGGTGCGAGATGGAGAAAGGATCTCTCTATGTAGGATCTATCCTGGAACTCTCTCTGTAGACCAAGCAGGCCTTGAACTCAGAGATCCACCTGCCTCTGCTTCCCGAGAGCTGGCACTAAAGGTGTGTGCCACCACCAGGCTCTGTTCCTGAATTTGAAGTCCAGTTTCTGATACCGTGTATTTCCCTTTCTTAAATGAGAAAATGGAGAAGCAGGGTGTCCAAAAAGGCTGCTGGTGATAAAACAGACATGTCTCTGTGGCATATGCGCACATGCATGTGAAATTGCTCACCTGTGTGTTTGTTAGCTTGAGGACCACATTGGGTGTCCTTCTCTATTACTCTCCATCTTAATCCCTTGAGACAGGGCCTCTCATTAAAAGAATAGCTTGGCTGGCAGCCAGAAAGCCACAATAATTCTCCTATCTCTATATTCCACAGCACCAGGATCATAAAGCACAGGTGGCCGAGCCTGGCTTTTTATTCTGGTACTGAAGATTTGAACTCGGGTCCTTGTGTTTATGTTGCATGTTTGGGCTGAGCCATCTCCTCATTGCACACACTCATTTGTGTCTTTATCTGACTGATAGACACATAGTTAGACCTGAAGATGAATTTGCTCAACTCTGTCTCCCCAGGATGGTTGGACACACATCTGTGTCCACAAAACTACCCTATAGGTGTACTTGAGGACCAATCCCATCTGTCTGTAGGCAACGACCCCCTTCCCACCTTTCCCATACTGCCCCTTGATCTTGATGAAGGAGAATCCACACATACACATAAAGAGTGTACTCTGTGCCTGGCATGAAAAAGCAAACTCCCAACTCCCATTTTTCTTTCTTGGCACTCATAACTGGCATTCTGAACAGGAGTCTTTCAGCCAAAGCAGGATCTAAAGGCGGCATCTGCTGTCACTCAGGAGTTTGGAAGGAGATAGGGTTTAATTAATTCTATTCAAACAGAACTGTGCTTAAATCCTAGCTGGGGGTGGCAGTGCGTGGACACGCCAAAAATTCTAGATCTTGGGAGGTGGCCTAGAAGCAGATGGGTGAAGAGTTCAAGGTCAGCCTCAGCTATGTATGTTCTTGTTTCAACGGCAGCAGACAGACAGACAGGAAGAAGGAAGAGTCCTTGGTTAGGCTGGAGGTATACTTCATATAAATGAAGCCTGGGCTCCATCTCTAGCATCAGTAAACCAGGTGTAGTGGTATACATCTCTAATCCCAGCACTCTAGAGATTATTCTTGGTACATAGTGACTATCAGGCTAGCCTGAGCTACATAAGACTCAGGCAGTGGTAGCATATGCCTTTAACCCCAGCATTTAGGAGGCAGAGGCAGGTGGATTTCTGAGTTCAGGGCCAGTCTGGTCTACATATTAAGTTCTAGGACAGCCAGGGCTACACATAGAAACCCTGTCTTGAAAAATAAAATAAAGCAAAACAAATATGTCCCCCAAATTTTTAAGCCTTCACATTATCTCATAGGGAAGAAAAATGGTATGAATGTAGAGATTCAGTGAAGGAAACTAGGCTCAGAAGCATCCGCTTACTTTTCTAAGGCAATTTTTGAGATTATATGAAGATACCTAGACTCCTGGCTTTAGCTAGCATAAAGATTTTTAAAGACAGGGTCTTAAATAGCCCAAGCTAGTAGCTAAGTAAGCCACACCTGACTCTCAAGGGAAATTCTAATCACTCTTATTGTTCTGGTAAGGTCAGTGATAAGTGAGTGCTAGCTAGACTATGCTCCCAATCCCTTTTACTTGTTTGTTTGTGATAGGGCTTCCCCACGTAGATCAGGCTAGCCTTGAACTCAGAGGATCTTCCAGCCTCTGCCTCCAAAGCATTGTGATTTAAAGTCATGTGCTACCTACAACAGCCTAGCTCCTCTTTTTTGAGGTAGGCTCTCAATAAATTGCCCTGACTGGCTTTGAACTAACAATATAACCCAGGCAGGCTGGGATTAAAGGCATGTGCCACCCCCATCCAGCCCCTCAAACCCCATTTTAAGGTTAGGCAAAATTTTTTTTTTAAAGCAATTCCTAGCTGGTTGTGATTACACACACCTTTAGTTCCACCACTCTGGAGGCAGAAGCAAGGGGATCTCTGCGTTCAAGGCCAGCCTGGTCTACAGCACTGAGTCCCAAAACAGCCGGGAACATGCAGAAAAACCTTGTATTGAAAAACAGCAAAAAAAAAAAAAGGGGGGGGGGACGACTGTAGAGGTGGCTCAGCAGTTAAGAATTATTTTAAGAGGACCTGGGTTCAATTCCCAACACCCACATGGCAGTTCATGACTGTCAGTAACTCCAGTTCCAGGGGATCTGACACCCTCACACAGACATACAGGCAGAACACCCATATACATAAAATAAGAATAAATAAATCACTAAAAAGGGGGGATCAGAAAAGAGCAATTCCTGTGCCCCCACCCCATCTATTTATTCTTTATCTTTTTGTTAAAATTCATCCACACGCTTTACTTTTATTAGCCATAGTAAACAATGGCTTTAGTAGCCAGGTTCTAAAGTCCAAGAAACAAACAGACCTGAACCCTGTATGGGGCTCTTGACTTATAAAGTGCTCACAGCCCCTCTTTTTTCTTAAGGACTTTGTTTATATAGAGTCTCAGGTCTGCCACATTGGCTTCGAACTCGTGTAGCTGGGGATGACCTTGAACTGAATATCCACTTCCACCTGAGGAATGCTGGGATCTCAGATGTGTGCCACAGTGCCCCAGGTCTCCAGTAATGTTAATTGAGGCTGGTATGAATTGAGGCGTGGCTTGGGTGGCTTGGTCAAGTAGTGAGATTTGCTTGAGGCCACACAACACACCTGTGAAGACTTTGCTGCATTGCGAAGCATCCACAGGTACCAGGGATTAGGGTATGCATACTTTGCAGGGGTCCCATTTTTCAGTCAGTGGGGGGTTCAGGTGAGGTCTTCTAGACGTTAATTTACTCAACCACAGAGTTATGTGTCAAAACTGATCCAAGCAAGGAATTTGACAACCAGCCGATGAGAAAAGGTCAAAGGAGGGGAGGGGTGAGGTCACATCCCTAACCATTCCCAGGCGGTGCCCGGGGTGGTCTCCAGTAGAGGCCAACCTTATGTGCCCAGATCCTGACGGGCGTTGCCCACAGAGTCAAAGGTTAGTAGAGGATGACTTGGACCGCGGGGGCGGACATGCGGAAGACTTTGAGCCCACACGATGGAACAAGGTCCGGGCGCCTGGGAGGCTGCAAGGGGAGGAGGCCCAGCAGTAGGCCAGCCAACTCTGGTGCCCTCCCCTCACCTAGGGAGGGGTGGTGGTGGGGCACAGCGGGGACTAGGCCAAGAAAGCTGAGCCGATGCGCCGATCTCGGGGGTGCGAACTCGGGGCCCCTCTGTCAGCTTCATGGCTTGGCAGCACCCAGGGACCGCAGCCGCAGCTTCCCACCCGGGAGCGCTAAGGCGCACAGGGTTCACGGGTGGGTGCAACCTCCAGGCTCCCGCTGGGGGGCGCCGCTGAGCACCCCGCTCTGCCTAAGGTTTGGGAGACCCAACCCAGCACCGCCCAGCTGGGCTGGGGGGCTCGGGTCGGCTAGGACCTAGACCGACTGGGGAGCGGAACTCCCGCACCCCAAAACCTTCCTCTCAAGCTCCCTCGTCTGCTCCAAGAGCCCGGTGCCCTCCATCCCAACCTGCTGGTGCAGCACCGCACAGCCGTTCCCGCTCTGTCCTTGGAGGGTGTGGAAGGGTGGGTTTGGGGCCGGGGGCGGGTCTGGGGGCGGACCCGGAGGCGGGGCTGTCTCTGCGGCAGGGCCCAGTTCGGCTCCCCCGGTCTCTCTCTGTCTCTCCTCCTCCCTCCTCCTGCTCCGGGCGGAGCCCGGCATGGGGGGGCCGGCGCCCGGCAGGCCAGGTACGGTGATGTAGAAACTGGGGAGGCTTCATGCGGGGAGGTGGTGATGGGGGGACTAGGGGCAGGGAGGATTGGCAGGGCGAGAGGCGGAGAGCCGGACAAGGGGAAGAGGAGGGGGTGCCCCGGGAACCTGGGGGCCCTTGGATGGAAAAGGGGGGGGGGATGAAGCGGGCCAGGTTTGCAACAAACTGGGGAAGGAGGAGGCCGGCTGTGAGGAGGGGCTCCAGGGAGGAGACGTGAGGCTGAAGGCGAAAGGGAGAGAGTCAGTTTGGGGGAAGGGACGCAAAAGCGCAGGTATGGAGGCCGCAGCCCAGAAGGTTGCTATGGGGCCAGACTGGAGACCCCCCGCCCTCTCCAGGGTGGGATTCGGGGGCGGGACTACTAAGGGGAAGCCGAGGCTCTCCCTAATCCTGGAGCAGAAAGAAGGTAGATTTGATTTGGGCCATCAGCTAAGGAGGGAGGCGGAAACCATTGCTGAGGGACCAGGGAGATGGAATAGAGGTGGACGGAGGTCCAGGCCCAGGATTGGAAAAGCGGGGACTCCAAGGAGTGAAGGTAGATAGATGGGTGGGATTTTAGTTGCCCAACTCAGTATCACCATCCTTCCTTCAGCATCCCTACCCTGTCCCAATGATAGCTCAGTAAGCCTCGGGGCCCAAAGGAGGGTAGCAAGCCTAAATGCTCCCCCCCCCCTTCCCTAGCTGGGTGCAATATAGGCAAGTAGGCCCCGAGCACAACTCCTTGTCTGTAGGTGTGGCCAGTTCCTTAGCAGATTTGTGTGCTAGAAGTCTTGTGTGCATCGGTGGGTGTGTCGGTGGGTGTTTATGTCTGTGTGTTTGCTGTTCTTGGGTTTGTTTTTACCTATGCCCTTCTATGTCTGCCCCTGTTTGTAGATATATCTGTGGTGGGTGGTGTGTCTAAATGTGCTGTGTGCCTACAGAGTTGCTGACTGTTTGTGAGGTCTGTCCGTCTCTGGTGGTTCGGGATGTATTTACACAGGATGGGAATCTGTGTCAACCTGATCTCTCCAGAGTGGCTCCAAACACCTTTGTCAGGGTGTATGACTCTGTACACATACGCTTCTACGTCTGTCTGTCGGGGAGGGGTCCCATAGACTTTATTGGATATTCTGTGCATGTTTTTTCTTCTTCTGAAGACCTAAGTCATATCTCTGCTCCTTATTCTCCCTCCAACCATATCTCCCCTTTTCTCTTTCTTACCCATTCCCCTTCTCAAGTGGATCCGGGACCCAGGGAGGGCCGCCCCCCGGGCCTGGTGACATTAAGCAGGGCCCCTCAGCCCCCACCTCTTGCCCCACGACATGAACCTTCTCTACCGAAAAACCAAGCTGGAGTGGAGACATCACAAAGAAGAAGAAACCAAAAGGAGGTAAGGCTGGGGCCCTGGACTGTCCCACGGCCTGTTGCACCGTCCCCTGGGCCTTTCCATTTTGCTCAGCCGCAGCCCTTCCTGGGGCCCATCAGCCTTGTCACCAATGAGAGCTCCCCCACCCCAATTAATTGCTTGGCCCCAGCCTTGTTCCTGGCTCTCTGGAAGAGAGGTATGACCAGGGGCATGCCTTCCAGCCCCGTTGGCTTTTTCCTATGTCTATGGCCCCCTGAGTCACTCCTTCTCCATTCTCTATTCTGTTATTTTAAGACTGGCTGCTGGCTCTCCCCTGTCCCCTGACCTTGGGAAGGGCAGGCCCCACCATCCTCACAGGGTCTAGAGAGAGGGTCATTTGAGGGGCCCCCAGAGCATTTATGTCCCCCACCCAGTCTCCATTGGAGGAAGTGAGTGACTAAAGAGGATGTGTGTGTGTGTGTGTGTGTGTGTGTGTGTGTTAGGGAATTTATGGGCTAGGTTCTACGGAAGAGCCAGGTGGAGACCCCCATGCCCCTCTTACATCCCTCCCAGGAACCCAGGCCTAGCCTCCCTCAGCTTCTTCCTCCTCCTCCTCCTTACCCTTTGACTACACAGCCTCTTGGAGCCTGAGTCAGAACCACCTCCCAGCCCTCTTCGCCCTCCTCACAACTGTGGAGTTTAATTCTTGTTGTTAATTAGATTAATCAGAGTGATCACTACAGAGATCTCTCCCTAATGAAGGGTTAGTAGACAGGGCCTTAATGAGCCCACCCCACAGCAGCTCTCTCCTCCTCTCTGCCAGCCACCCCCCCTTCACTCACTCCCTTCCTTCACCAGAGGCCCAGGGAGGCTGCTCTGGTGACTCAGGCAGGCATAACACCCTGCCTCTAGAAGAGAAGGCCTGTGATATGACCGAGACCGTGGTAGCTGGGCATGAAGGGGAAGCCAGGTATGAGGTAGCATGTGACAGGAGTCATGGTGACACGCCTGTTGTCTGTCAGGTGGCTGTCGCCTGGATTGTGTCTTTCTCCTTATAACAGGCTGTGTATTAGTTAGGTGGCCGGTCAGCACCGGGGACACTGTTTTATACATACATCATTTCTTCTGTTTATCACACCATATGCTGCCCCCCATCTGGTACCTGGCTTTTCCTAGAACCAAATAATGTGTCTTAGACCTTCAGATATCACTGCTCCAGGCTCCTGTTTTCTTCCCCGGGCAAACAGATGTTCTACCCTTGAAAAGGCCTCCTAAGAAGGGGGAAGACAGGTTGGAAGGCTGATGTCTCACTTCTGTACCATCTTCTCTCCTTAGCTCCAATAAGGAAACAGCCCCCACAGGCCCAGTGGGGCCTGGGGCTGTCCCAGGACCTGGGGTCCGAGTGCGGGACATAGCCTCGCTTCGAAGATCCCTCAGGATGGGTTTCATGACGATGCCCGCGTCCCAGGAACACACCCCTCACCCTTGTCGCAGTGCTATGGCCCCTCGATCTCTCTCCTGCCATTCAGTGGGCACCATGGACAGTGTAGGGGGTGGATCTGCAGGAGGCGGGGGAGGTCTCACAGAGGAGAGCAGCTCCCGAAGACCCCCAGCTAAGCCCCGGAGACACCCCAGTACCAAGCTCAGCATGGCCGGATCAGGGGCAGAGACACCTCCAAGTAAGAAAGCAGGTGAGACACAACCACCCTCTTGCCATTCCTCTTCAGAGGAAGCTGGCAGCTGGCAGGATCCATTCCGGGGTGGATGGGGGGGGCACTGGGAGGGTTCATTCAGCCAAGAGCCAAGGAAGTGGAAGGTTCCACTCTCAAAAGGAATAGGGGGTTCCTTTTAGATGGACCTCAGATGAACCATTCATGGGCTGGAGACACTCCCTGAAAAACAGTTCTTAGGAAAGGATACAAAGGTGGGTAGGAATTGCAGATCCTGGGATTGGTAGGGGCATTGAGGTAAGATGCTTGAGGTTAGCCTAGGGTACATGATGAGGCACAGTCTCAAAAAAAAAAGAAAGAAAAAAAAAGAAAAAGAAAAAGCCACCACCACCTCCGTCCAAAAAATCTGAAGAAAAAAAATAAGCCAACAAAACCCTAGACATATGATGGCACTGACCTTTAATTTCAACACTCAGGAGGCAGAGGCAGGAGGATCTCTGAGCTCAAGGCCATCCTGAACTATATATCCAGGCTAGCCAAGGCTGCACAGTGGGACCCAGTCTCAAACAAGCAAACAAAACAAAAAAAGAAAGAGGTAGCTGCCTAATAGGAGAGGAACTTAGTGGGCTCTGGGCGGAAGGTTGTGAGAAAGTGTCTAGACCAATATGACCTTGAAGGTGGGTCAAGAGGTCAGAAAAGAATTATCCTACTTTACTAGAGTGAGTTCAAGGCCTGAACAATCTGAAAAGAGAAAAAAACTATTAAAAAACAAAACAAAACTGGGGGTGTGGTTCAGTGGTAGAGCCCCTGCCTAGGATCCCCCAGTGAGGGGCTGGGGTGTGGCTCAGTGGTTAGAGCCCCTGCCTAGGATCCCCCAGTGAGGGGCTGGGGTGTGGCTCAGTGGTAGAGCCCCTGCCTAGAATCCCCCAGTGAGGGGCTGGGGTGTGGCTCAGTGGTAGAGCCCCTGCCTAGAATCCCCCAGTGAGGGGCTGGGGTGTGGCTCAGTGGTAGAGCATCTGCCTGGCATGTTAAATGCTCTGTATTCAATAAACTCCATTTCTCTACTTAGGCTCTCAGAAGCCAACCGCTGAGTGCCGAGAATCTAGCCGGAAGGTTCCACCACAAAAACCCAGGCGAAGCCCTAACACCCAGCTGTCTGTGTCCTTCGATGAGTCTTGTGTCCCGGCCCCATGTCCTCGAGGGGGGAACCTGCCCCTGCAACGCCTCAGCAGGGCTTCTCGAATAGCCGGAGACCTGGATGCAGGTGCCCAAGAAGAAGAGCCCGTGTACATTGAGATGGTGGGGGATGTCTTTCGCGGAGGAGGAAGAAGTGGAGGAGGAGGCCTGAGTGGGCCTCCTCTTGGAAGTGGAGGTCCAACGCCTCCAGCTGGTGCAGATTCGGACTCTGAAGACAGCGAGGCTATCTATGAAGAGATGAAGTACCCCCTGCCTGAAGAGGCTGGAGATGGCCGAGCCAGTGGGCCTTCTCCACTGATGGCACCCTCCCCTCCACAACAGCCTCATGTCCTCCAGCCCCACCCCCACCGCCGGCCAGCTTCAGCCCTCCCTAGTCGGAGGGATGGGACACCCACCAAAACCACCCCTTGTGAGATCCCCCCACCTTTTCCCAACCTCCTTCAGCACCGGCCTCCACTGCTGGCCTTCCCTCAAGCCAAGTCTGCTTCACGAGCCCCTGGTGATGGGGTCTCAAGGCTACCGGTCCTTTGCCACTCCAAGGAGCCAGCAGGTTCCACCCCAGCTCCCCAAGTGCCTGCACGAGAGCGGGAGACGCCTCCCCTGCCGCCTCCGCCTCCTGCTGCCAACCTGCTATTGCTGGGACCATCAGGCCGAGCCCGGAGCCACTCAACACCATTGCCACCCCAGGGCTCTGGCCAGCCCCGGGGGGAGCGAGAACTCCCCAACTCTCACAGCATGATCTGCCCCAAAGCGGCAGGGGTACAGGCAGCTCACCCTGCCCCAGCTGCCTTGCTCCCCGGCCCCCCCAAGGACAAGGCTGTGTCATACACTATGGTATATTCTGCAGTGAAAGTGACCACACACTCGGTCCTGCCAGCTGGTCCACCCCTTGGTGTTGGGGAGCCAAAGACGGAGGAGATCTCAGTTCTCCATGGAATGCTGTGTGCCAGTTCGAGGCCCCCTGTACCAGGGAAATCCAGCCCCCATAGTGGGGCAATGGGTTCTGCGGCTGGGGTTCTCCACCACCGTAGCTGCCTGGCCTCTCCCCACAGCCTTCCGGATCCAACCGCAGGTCCCCTGACCCCCCTCTGGACCTACCCAGCCACAACAGCTGGGCTCAAGAGACCCCCTGCCTATGACAGTCTCAAGGCTGGGGGGGTGCTGAATAAGGGCTGTGGAATGGGAGCACCGACCCCCATGGTCAAGATACAGCTCCAAGAGGAAGGAACTGATGGGGGTGCCTTTGCCAGCATCTCCTGTGCCCATGTTATTGCCAGTGCAGGGACACCAGAAGAAGAAGAGATGGGTGCCGCGTTTGGGGCAGGCTGGGCTCTACAGAGGAAGGTCCTCTATGGAGGGAGGAAAGCCAAGGAACCCGACAGTGAGTGAGGATTGGGGACTGGGTGTGGGGTATTGCCCATGGTTTGGATTTGGGGGGTTATTTAGAAGCCTCAGATCCATTGTCCTGACCTGGGAAGTTTTCTGGGAGACCAGATAGATGTGGAGTGGGGAGGAGAATGAATGGAGGGGGGGGGTGTTTCTGAATGTGTTCAGGGAAAGGTAGGAACGTCTGGGATAGGGGCTGGGGTAGAATCCAGCCTCATCCTGCTCCACCCTCTGCCCCTCCCTTCCTTGGGCTGCAAGGGTGTGTGTTTGTGAGTGTGTGCACACTAGGAGCTAAACACAGCTGCCTCCCAGCTATTACCATGGCAACCCATCCAGACAGGAGAGGAGAGGGAGGCCCCAATCGTTGCCAGGCAACGCAATGCTCTGCCAGGCCTGCTCTCAGAGATGGGCTTAGTTCACATACAGCCCTTCCCCCCTCTCTATACACTCAACATAATCCCCCACCCCCTTTCTGAGATCAGGATTTGGGATTCTCCCCACTGAGAGACAGCACCCTGTTTTTCAGCGTGCGTGTTCATTCTAACCCTATCTGGACCTGGAGAGGCTTAAAAGCCAAAGCTAGGGTAGAGAAAGCCCTGCTGGGCAGGGGAAGGGTTTTCTGAACAGAGCACATATATATGATTCTGAGCCCCAGTGATGGTAACAATGGGTAGAAAGGAAGGTGACAGGGCTGGGTCTGGTGTGTGTGTGTGTGAGTGAGATGTAGAGGCTTTCCCATGCTGTTGTGATTTGCGGAAAGGCCACCCATGCTGCATTGTATGTGCTTGCTGGGGATAAAAAGGCCCCTCCTACCTGCAGACACTGAGCTTTTTCTGTTATCACAGCAGAAATCGAGGATGGTGCCCGAGCCTGGAATGGCAGTACGGAGGGTCCAGGCAAAATAGAACATGAGGACAGGGGTCCTGTGGCATCAGGGATTCCTGTGAGGAGCCAGGGGGCAGAGGGTCTGCTGGCCAGGATCCATCATGATCGAGGAGGGAGCCGTACAGCGCTGCCAGTCCCTTGCCAGACTTTCCCTGCCTGCCACCGGAATGGAGGTGACACCTTGCCCTCATAATCTATACAGAGATGGGTGGGGCAGGAATCTGCCAGGGTCCACCTTGTACCACCTTGCCTGACTTCATATCAAGTCTGTGTTTATAGCTATTAACCTTTGAAAAATATTTATTCTACTTTGAATAGAACCTGAGAGTTCCCTCATGCAAGGCAGGTGTTCTACCACAGTGCCACACCCCTAGTCCCTCACTGGGGGATTCTAGGCAGGGGCTCTACCACAGTGCCACACCCCTAGTCCCTCACTGGGGGATTCTAGGCAGGGGCTCTACCACTGAGCCACACCCCAGCTCCTCACTGGGGGATTCTAGGCAGGGGCTCTACCACTGAGCCACACAGCAGCCCCTCACTGGGAGATTCTAGGCAGGGGCTCTACCACTGAACCACACCCCAGCCCCTCACTGGGGGATTCTAGGCAGGGGCTCTCTCACTGAGCCACACCTCCAGCCTAGAACCCTGAATGTTAACATTGTACCTCCATCTTCTTTTTGTTAATAAAGCAGGGGACTGTTTGACTTATAGCCTCCTCAGGGAAGTGAGGGTCTAGGCATCTGTAGGTCTCTCTTCTCATCTCTGGTTTTTGGGCCTAGATTTTACAGGAGGGTACCGCCTGGGCCGCTCTGCCTCCACCTCTGGAGTCCGTCAGGCTGCGCTCCATACTCCTCGGCCCTGCAGCCAGCCCAGGGTTGCCCTGAGCCAGGTAAGATCTGGTCTTTGTCTTTTCTTTGAAGGAGCAACTAGAAAAGAGACTTGGGTATGGAAAGAAAAGATAGGCCCACTAACCCCTATAATCCAAGACCAAAGCGGGAGAAATTCATTTGGAGTTGGAGGCCAGCTTGGGCTACATTAAAAAGAAAAAAAAAATCCTATCTCAAAATATCGAGTAAATATAGAGTAGGAAAGAGATTGGGGTACACACCTGTAATCCCAGTTTAGAAGAGGGTTGGGAGTTCAAGGTCATCCTCCCCGAACTACATACTAAGTTCCAGGCCAGCCTGTCTATCCAAAAACAGTAAAGGACTGGAGGGGCTAACAGCTAACACATTCTCCCCCTGGAAAGGACTAGAGTTCAATCCAGAGCACCAACACTGGGCAATTCACAACTGCCTCCAACTTTAGGTCCCGGGGATGGGGACTGGAAGTCTTCCAGCCTCCAAGTCCAAACATATAGCATATACTCACTCAAGCACACACATAAATAAATGAAAAACCTTAAAAAGAAAATGGGCCGTGAGATGGCTCACTGGGTAAAGGGGCTTGCCACCAAGCCTCACAACTGTGTTTGATCTTCCGAATCCACATGATGGAAGGTGAGAACTGGTACCCAAAAGTTTGTCTTCTGACCTACACCAGCTGTGGCACATGCCATCCTCCCATACATGAAATCAATGAAATACTTTTTAATTTTTTTTTTTTAGTAAATAAATAGGGAAAAAAGAAAAGTTAGGCTAGGGATTAAGAGTGTGTCCTGCACATGCTGAGGAACAGGAATTTAAGACAAAGATTTGTCTACTTAACATGGTCAAGGAAGCAAGGTCCTGGGTGCTGAAGTCTGGGCAGTACCTAGTCTATGGGGTACCTTTAGCAGTTTAGAAAAGATTCTTCAAGGACAAATTTGAAAAATACAGGTCTCATTTGGAAAAACTAGTTTTTTGTTTTTGTTTATTAAGACTAAGATGAATCTTTTAGAATAAGATTTTTTATTTTATTTTATTTTTTTTGGTTTTTTTGTTGTTGGGTTTTTGAGATAGGGTCTCTCTGTGTAGTCCTGGCTGTCCAGAAATTCATTCTGTAGACCAGGCTGGCCTGGAACTCAGATCTGCCTGCCTCTGCCTCCTGAATACGGGTGGGGGGGAGTTAATCCTTAAGGTCAGACAGGCCTAGTCTAGCACCAGAGGCATCCCTGGGAAAGGATGCCCAAACTAGAGACCTGACTCATTATACTCACAGCTTGGAAAAGAGGACCTGATGCAGGGCCTGGGGGAGGGTTTGTTTCTACAGGAGGTAGTTGGTTTGGGCACAAGGTCCTTGACGCTCCCTGTCCCACATTTCTGTCTTTCTCTGGGGTTCCTGGCACAGACCCACCCTGTGCTGCCTCTGCCCCTGCCGCCCCAGCCCGCCCGGGAACGCGATGGTAAACTCCTAGAGGTGATCGAGCGCAAACGCTGTGTGTGCAAGGAGATCAAAGCACGCCACCGCCCCGACAGGGGACTCTGCAAGCAAGAGAGCATGCCTATCCTCCCTAGCTGGCGGCGGGGCCCCGAACCCCGCAAATCCGGCACTCCGCCCTGCCGCCGGCAGCACACGGTCCTCTGGGACACTGCCATCTGAGGATGTGGGTGGCTTGGGACGCCTGGATTGGAAAGGGGGGGCCTGCTCAGGTCTACTTGAGACTTGAGAGATGGAGGACCTAGGACAGGGTTCCTACTAGGCCCGTCTGGGGACTTGAGATGCCAGTAACATCCCAAGGAATTTGGGGGAGGAGGGTTTGCTTGATGTTTGAAGAAGGGGTCTGAGCGTGTAGACCCCTCTTCTTGAAGTGAAGGTTAAGGTGGAGATCACCATGGGAAAAGGCGGGGTTTGGAGGAAGCTGGGGGTGGGGCTTATAGAAGATTGACTGGAGTGACAGGGAAGCTAGCTCTTTTATTGAGAGCCCCGGGGAGTGGGGAAGGGTATTTATTTTGTTATTTATTTTAGTCTGGAGGGCAATTCTGGGCCCTTCTGATCTACTCCTGAACAGGAGGTGAAAAACCGAGGCTAAATTTGCACTCTCCCCAAGGCCAGTGCCTAAAGACCTCCGCCATCCTTGCCCAGCTAAATTGGGGGGATGGGTCTGCTTGGGGAGCAGTCAGTGACCGTATTTATAGTTTTCCCAGAATTTGGTAGTGAGTGTGGTCTGTCATATAACAGGCATTTTATTTAGTTCTGGGGTAAGGGTCTAGCCAGGGATGGGTGGGACGATTAGGAAACGGGAAAACAAGTGGGTGGAGGGAGGCAGGGTATTTATTTAAATTAAAGAGCTGTCAGGAACCTTTTTTAAATTCCTTTCTTTTCAGAATAATATATTAAAAGACTCATGATCCTAGAGCTGGTTTCTTATATTTCCCAGTGTGCTCTGTTTTTACGCTTGCCCCTTTCTCACAATTCCCTGGGTGGTGGGAGTCCAAGGTGCCCCTGGGAGATGCCAGTCAAAAGGAAAGGCAGAGTTTCAGGTAAGTGGGAATTGCATCATGCTGCCCATCTGTGTGTGTGTGTGCCTGCGCGCGCACTTGTGTGCCACCCTTAGTGTATGCATGCACGTGTTTGTGAATGTGTACACATATGTGTGAGGTTCAGGGGTTGATCTCAGGCGCCTTCTAGAAGTCTTTCAGTGAACCTGGAGCTTATTGATTCGGACAGACTGGCCAGGAAGCTCCAGGCATCTGCTTCTTTCTACCTGGGATTACAGATGTGAATGCCTGGTTTTTACTCAGGTGGTTGGATTCAAAATCAAGTCCTTATGCTTGTAGACAAAAACTTCATCAGCTCATCGCCCCAGCTCTGGTCACTCCATCTGAGCATCTGCTGTGTCTCTGGTAGCTCACTGATGCTGAAGGAATGCTCAGACCCATGAGGTTTGCACTCTGCTGACCTTGTAAATCTACGGTGGGGGTTAAAACTCCCAGACTCCAATAGACACTGTTGCAGGACAAACATAGAAAGAGAGGCAGGCCTGTTGGTCATCTAAGAAGACTAATAGGACTGGTAAGAAGGCTGGGGATATGGGTTCACAGTAGAGCATTTAATTTAATCTCCCAGGGAGGAGGTTGAGGCATGGGTCAGCCAGCAGTAGAGTGTTCTTGCCCAAAATCTCCCAGTGAGGGGCTGGGGATTTGGCCTAGCACCTGTCTATATTTGTTGTAAGCCTAAGGTTCAAAATCACCTGTACCACCAATAACAAATAAAAAATGGTGAAGCATTAGATAGATTATTGAAAAATGATGGTGCTGTGAAGGTTTTTTAGAATTCAGGAAATTCCAATTAGAAATAAATTAATGGCCTAGCAGTGGCTACTCAAAAAGTCAGAACCAGAGAGAAGGAAATTAATGCTCGTTTGAGAGGGGTAAGATAGTGGGGAGCAGGGGGCCCAGGCCTGTAATCACAGCCTTTGGGAGTTGGGAGATCCAAAGCTTAAGGCCTTCCTGAGCCACAGAGCAAGACCCTGCCTCAAAAAGCAACTACAAACACCAAATAGATATTTTTATGCCTTGTTAGGAAGATGAGCAGAAGCCAGGTATAAGTAGTACATGCCTATAATCCCGACACTTATAGGCAGGAGAATCAGATGTTCAAGGTCATAGTTTAGAGCCAGCTTAGTGTTATATGAGAAATGGAAAAGGCTGGAGGGATGGCTCAGTGATCAAGAGGACTTGCTACTCTTACAGAAGACCTGAGTTTCCCAGCACCCGCATGTTGATTCATAGCTGTCTATAACTCCAGTTTCTGCCTTCTTTTGGAATCCAAGGGCACCGGGCATGTACACAGTGTACATACATACATTCAGTCAACACATTCATATACAATATATATGTGTATACATATATATCATGTAGTAATGTAGTATTTTATTATAAATATTTTTTCTTTTATTTATTTTTGGGAAGGGAAGGGTCCTGGTAAGATGGTTCAACAGATAAAGGTCCTTGTCAAGCTTAATGGCCTGACTTTCACCGCCAGGACTCATAATAGAAGACAATGAACTTCCACAGGCTGTTCTATGACTTCCATATGTACATATGACATGCGCACTCAGATACAAATAAGTCAAAATTAAAGCAAAAGGAAAAAAATGAAACTAAATAAGTCCATTAACAACAGCATCAGGAGTCATAATACAGGGCTGGGCATGGTGGTACCAACCTTTATTCCCAGGAGGCAGAGGCGGGCAGACTTACCTGAGGCCAGCCTGGTCTACATAGTGACCAAATAACGTTCCAATAGTAAGATCCTGGCTCTAAAAATAAAATTATAATATGGACCTGGAGAATGTAGCTCAGATGGTAGAGTGCTTGGCTCATTCAGAGCCTGTAGTTTGAGAGGTCTGTATATATATATATATATATATATATATATATATATATATATATACATGTATATATATATATATACATATATATAGACATATTAGTATTATATATAGGGAGTAACTTTAATAAATAGATAGAACTTAGAGTTCATATCAGATCAATCCACAAAACCAACTTCCTACAGAATTCCTTTAAAAAAAAATAAGGAAATCTAGAAAGTAAATCTCTATTTATAACACGCACATCCCACAACCCCCACCCCCATGGAGCGTGACTCAACAGCTAAAAGCACTGATTTCTCCTAAAGGATCCAGGTTTGGTTCCTAGCAGCTTCATGGTTCACAAACATCTGTAACTCCAGTTTCAGGGCATCTGACCTCATGGTACACAGGACACAGCACGAAAACACTCATCAGTAAAAAAAAGTAAATCTAAAACTAAAATTCAATAAATTAAAAAAAAAAAAAAAAACCAAACACCTGATGTGCTGATTCAAAGGGTAAAAATGTTTTCTGCCGAACCTAGGGAATTTAGTTCTATCCCTAGAACCTACACAAAGGTAGAGAGAGAAAATGGACTCTGCAGAATTGTCATCTGATCTTGACAGGAACACTGTGGTCAGGCTGCACACACACACACACACACACACACACACACACACACACACACACACAAAATAAAATATTTTTATTTTAAATAGTTTAAGGTAAAGGGGTAAGATTTGTTTGAATAAGCAAGGAGTAAGGACTTGTCCATATATTTAAATAGCTTTAATAACAAAAGGCAGTTTTCAAATGAATTTATCATAGCCCTAAGGGACTCATTTGGGAAACCTGATAAAATTTGAAAGTTCATCCAGAATGATAATGGGGAAAAAAAACCAGAACATTCTGAAACAGAGTAACAGGATGACCTGCCTTTCTGAACACTGAAATATAAAATCAGAACATGTCGGCCCTAGAACAGAACTCAAATATCAAATAACTCACCAGAATAAGAAGCCCCAGGAGTCCCTAGCATCTGGCATTCACTGAAAAGGGGGCAATTAGAAAGTTTGGAAGGAAGTAGTTGGTTCTTACAGGGTGCTTCTGATCCCAGCATTCAGGAGGTAGAGGCAGAAAGATCAGAAGTTCAAGGTTATTCTCCACTACGGGCTAGCTTCAGGCTAGCCTGGTCTACAAGAGACACTGCTTCAAAACAAATATTATATCTTGAACAATTCACTGTTCAGGAGGGGTATTCTCATCAATGAATTTGTCCTACAGAAATGATAATGCAGCCTATGGAAATAGTCCCTGCCGGAGGGGGTGTTAATTGCAGCATTATTTGAAATTAATAAAGAAAACCTCCAAAATTCACCAGGATGGCATTGACTAAAGAATTAATGTTAACAATTGGGCATCAGAATGCAGAAGATAACAATATTCTGGACAGGAGACACAGTTCCCAATATTAGTGAAGGGACCTGAGCAATCTGTAGGCAAGACATACAGAAAGGAACTCTCTAAAAGGCTTGTCTATTTGTAAATCTTGACAGTGGACAAGGTCTGGAGGAAGTATTCCACATAGCTGTGACTACTTTGAAGTCTGGGAGAGATGGCTCAGTGGTTAAGAGCATTGACTGCTCTTCCAAAGGGCCAGGGCACACATACACACATGCAAATAAACACTCATACACATGAAATAAAAATAGGCTGGGCAGTGGTGGCAAAAGCCTTTAACCCCAGCACTCAGCTGTCTTCTGACCTACCTTCTTGCACTTTGCCACGTATACACCCCCATCATAGACACACAAATTAATATATTGTAATTTTAAGAAGTCTACTCACATTTGTAATCCCAGGAATGTGAGGCAGAAGAATCAATTTGATGACTGGCCTATATAGGGGGATCCTGTCTCGTGTTCCCCTCCCCCCCAAAAAGACAGACTTAAAAAAGGAAATATAAAACTGATACAAAGCAGGGTGGTGGCACAAGCCTTTAATCTCAGCATCTGGGAGGCAGAGGCAGGCAGATCTGTAAGTTTGAGGCCAGCCTGGTCTACATGTGAATTCCAGATAGCCAAGGCTACTCAGAGAAACCCTGTTGGGTGGGTATTTTTAAGGGCCTATGAGATGGCTCAGAGGATAAAGATGCTTGTCACCAAGCCTAAATTTGATCTCTTGGGGTGGGGTAGTAGAAGGGGAGAATGGATTCTCATAAATTGTCTTCTGAGTTCCCCGAACATGCCGAGACATGCATACAATCCCTCAACACACCCACTCTCACACAATAAATAAAATGTAATATTTTTTCAAAATAAAAAATGGAAATAATTCAATACTGTAAAGTGCTTGCTGAGGGAGGGATAAAGACCGAGTTTGGCCAGTCCTGGTAGCCTTTAATTCCAGCACTCCGGAGGCAGAGGCAGGCAGGTTTCTGTGAATAAAGCCAGCCTTGGTCTACAGACCAAGTTCTAGGACACCCAGGGCTGTTACACAGAGGAACATAAAACTGAGTTTGTCCCCTAGAACCTTCTTAAAAGCTGTATGTGGAGGCCCATACTTCTTTCTAATCCAAGCCGAGAGGAGAAGACAGGCCCATTCCTAGGGCTCACTGCTGGCCAGCCAGCTTAGCTGAGTTCATGAGCCCCAAGCCATTCAAGAGACTCTCACAAGACAAGGTGAATAGCCCCTGAGGGTGGAACCCAAAGGTGACTTCTGGCCTTCACTGGCCACACCCATGTACACTGGGTGAAAACACACCATAGGAAATGAATTTTAATGTTCTGTGTTGAGGCTCATGCCTGTAATCACAGAGCCCAGGAGGCTGAGAAAGGAGGATTTGAGTCTGAACACTGCTTGGTTCACATCATCAGCTCTAGGATAGCTTGGGCTACACAGTGAGACCCTGTGTCAAGAAATTAAAAATACATAAGGGAGAGAGAGAACAAATACAAGAAGTAGAAGCAATTGTGTGGTATGAGTGTAGGGTGTGAATTCTGAATTCAGGCATGTGTGTGCCAGGGTGAGTATATAGAGATCAGAGAGCAATGGTGTAGGTGCCTATTCTTGCTTTTCCTTTGCTTGATTTATTTGCTTATATTTTGACGAGCATTAGTGTTTTGCCTAACGCTCATGTGTATCTTTATGAGGTTGGTGAGTCCCCTGGAACTGGAGTTACAGACAGCTGTGAGCTGCCAGGTGGATGCTGGAAATTGGACGCGGGTCCTCTGGAAGAGCAGCCAGTGCTCTTAACCACTGGGCCATCTCTCCAGCCTGACTTTTCCCCTTGCTTGAGATGGAACGTCTTTGTTTTTCATATAGTATAGCCTAGACCAACCTCAAACCTGCTACGTAGCCAAGGATAACCTTGAACTCCTGACTCTCCTGCTTTTACTTACTTTCTGAATGCTATGATTTATGAAGGTGGATCAAATCCCATGGGGACTTTGTGCATTTTAGGTTAGCACTCTGACAACTGAGCCACATTCCCAGCCCATCTGTGTTTCTTCTTTTATTTTTTTTTAAAATGATTTTAATTATGCACATGCATGGATGTCTTGTGTGAGGATGTGCATGTGAATGCAGGTACCCTCAGAAGCATTGGGTCTCCTGGATTGTGAGCGGTTGTGAGCTGCTTCATATGGGTGCTAGAAACCAAACTCGGGTCCTTAGCAAGAACAGTGTGTATGTGCTCTTAATCACTGAGTGAGCCATCTCTCCGCCCCCCCCCCCCAACTCCTATAAAAGTTTGCTTAGAGCCAGGTGGTGGCGGCACATGCCTTTAGTCCCAGCACTCAAGAAGCAGAGACAAGTAGATCTCTGTGAGTTCAAGGCCAGCCTTGTCTATGGAGCAAGTTCCAGGACAGCCAGGGCTATACAGAGAAACCCTGTCTGGAGATAAACAAATAGAAGTCCACTTAGGACCCCAGGGAGATGCTCACTGGTCCCCGGGACTCACAGAATGGAAGAAGAGAATCAATTCCTACATGCTGTCCTCTGTCCTACGTACCTGTGACATGTGTCTACACACGTTCATCCACGCAAAAAATAAAATTTAAAGTCCCCTCACACCCTGTGGTGGTTCATATCTGTAAACTCAGCAGGGACTTTGGATGCTGAGGCAGAAGGATCACCCTGGGTGCAAGGCCAGCTTTGACTACATAGTTCCGGGACAGCATAGATTACAGAATAAAACACTTTCCTCAAAACTTGCTTTTTCACTTTGGCAACATATATACTGAAAATTAGAACAACCCAGAGAAGATTGGAAAACCCCTTGTGCAGAGATGACCCAAAAAATTTATTAAGTGTTATATTCTTTTCTCATTTTCCTTTTATTTATTTATTTATTTATTTATTTATTTATTTATTTATTCATTCATTCATTCATTCATTCATTCATTCATTCATTCGTTTATTTTTTGGGGTTTTCTCTATGTAGCCCAGGTTGTCCTGGAACTCACTCTGTAGAGCAGGCTGGCCTTGAACTCACTGAGATCCGACTTCCTCCGCCTCTTGGAGTGCTGTGATTAAAGGCATGAATTACCACTGTGCAAAACTGTGTTCAGTATTTTTTAGTGGAGTCTTGGCAGATGCATCTGGAGGTGGGCTGTTGCTCTGTAAGGACATTTAATACAATACTGCCCAAAGACCAAAACAAACAAAAAGCCACCTGCCAGGCAGCGGTGGTACACTCTGATCTCAGTTTGAGGCTAGCCTGCTCTACAGAGTGAGTTCCAAAACAACTATGACTACACAGAGGCTCTGTCTCAAAAACACAATAATAAACTTAAAAAAACCACCCCACTGCCTTGGGCATTTGATGATATTAGGAGACTTTATTCATTTTGGGGCCTGACAATGTGTTTGGTCATGTGCCCTAAAATAGATGGTGCTGAAATATGAAGCTTGTCATTTGCTTCAGAATAAAGTGAGAATAGGAGATGGTGGCCGTGAGTAATTCCTGAAGGGCAGACAGTGTGTACAGGAGTGTTCTCTGAAAGGGCTTTGTCTGAAAACGAGTCTGTTTGAAAATTTCCACAATTTTCAAACGTATTTATTTTAAGAAAAAAATAAAAGAGGGCTGGGAAGAGATAGTCTAGACAGTTCCTCCTGTAACAGATAACATCAGCTCTAAAACTACCCCTCATTTATTTATTGATTTACTTATTTATTTACTCATTCATTCATTCATTCATTCATTCATTTATTTATTTATTCATTCATGTGAGATGGCCTTATGTAGCTCAGCCCACACTGGCTTCAAAATGTAGTCAAGAATGACCTTGAATGTCTGGATCCTCCTGCCTCCTTCTCCTGAGCAGTGAGAGTATAAGCCACTATAATCAACTTACGCACTTCAAGGATTGGACCTAGGGCTTTGCTAATTAGCCACTCTACCAACAGAGTCATTTCCTCAGCTTCTAAAAAAAAAAATAATCCCTTTCATGTTTACAGAAGCAATGTATGTGTAAGGTAGAAAATTTCCAGGTGCTAAAAAGCAGAACTAAAACAAGCTATTTCCACCACCTACAAGTTACAGTTTACTGTCTACTAGAGGAAACTTTCTCTGCATAGGTATATATATACAAAACCAAAATTAGGCCATTCAGCATGTTTTAAGATGTATTTATTTGTTAAAATGGTGGAGGGGAAGAGCCTGAGAACCAGAGCATTGGTGTGGGGGTCAGGTGACAACTTTGTGATGTCAGCTCTCTCCTCTCACTCCTACTAGAATAGTCTGCATCCACCAGAAGTCATCATCCATCCTGGTTGCACAGACCAGAAGTCATCATTCGTGCTGGGTGCAGACCGCCCATAACCCCCCCCCCCATTGCTCTGTAAGGAAGCATGAGAGGCTCCCTGGTTCCCCTGAGTAAACTCTAAAATCTGATCTCCTTCATTTTTGTTAGTTTGTCTTTAGGACCTCAGGAGAAGGGGTAGATGTTTACATCTCTCCCGGGGAAGAAATTTTTAGCAATATTTTCATACTTTTGAATCTCACACCTCTGTGGCTAGCTCTTGGCCCATTGAGCCATCTCTCCAGCCCCTCCATACTTCTTTGTTTTTAATTTTTATTATACATTTATTTATGCACTTCTGTGGATCAACAGGTGTCTGCAGACAAATATGTGCCACAGATTGAGTGGAGGTCATATAGCACCTTGTGGGAGTCACCTCCCATCGTGTGGGCCCCGAGAATCAAACTCAGGCCATCAGCAGAGATGGCAAATGCCTTAAACCCTGAGTGACAAAGTTGGACCTGTTTGGTTTTAAGACAAAGTTTCATGTAGCTCAGAAACTGGCCTTGAACTTCCAACATAGCAAGGATGACCTTGAATGTCTGAGCCTCCTGCCTCCACCTCCCCAATGCTGAGACTAGAAGAATTCACCACCACATTGGGTTATTTCCACTGTCCTGACTTGTGAAATAGCCTGGGCTAGTTGCCTTCAAGAACATAAAATCCCTAATGAGCTTAGGTGCTTCCTCAAAACACCACCTACATTTCACAGGAAGTAGAAGCTGGAGGATCCCAGCATTTCCTGTTAAGGCCTTTGTGATCCTTGTGCTCGAACCAGCAGCATGATAACCCACCCTGAGTGTCCAGCTTCTGTTTGTCACCTCATGAGGGTGCACAGCATGTTGTCTGGATCATTTAACCCACTTTGTCCCCTGTCACCACCCTGGGGCAATCTTTGGGGTACCAAAAATGGCTGACAGCCAGAACTCACAGGTCAAAAGTCCCAGAGATGGCATTGCAACCATATCAAAACTTTCCACTGACCAGATGGTGGCCTTTCCTGATTCTGTTTGGCATTCCTTTCTTAAGGCTCAGGGATGGGTGTGACTGGACAGGACATGTAGACATTCCAGAAACTTCAGTCATGAGGGGGAAACCTGGAAAAATTGGAACCAGAGGGAAATTTTTAAATATATGTATTATTTATTTCATGGCCTCTTTCCTATCTGAGTTCATCTAGTAACTTAAATGATATCTTGGTATCTGGGCCATAAACTGACATGGTTGGTCTACTTAAAAGTAAAATATTACTGCGAACCACTCCCTCTTCCCCATACTCTGCGTTTTAAGGTTGGACTGGGTGAGTGAAAAGATCTGAAGGAGAAATAATCTCCCCCCCACTGCTTTCTTCTTTTTCAAGACAGAGTCGCACATCATCCAAACTGATTACCAACTCACTATGTAGCCAAGGATGAGCTTGAATTCATGGTCTCCCTTCTTCAAGCTCCCAAGTACTAGAATTAAAGTGTGTGCCATCGTATCCGGCTTTTTTTTTTTCTTCCTCCCTCCCTCCTTGGGTAGTGGTGTATTTTGTTTGAAACAAAGTCTCATGTAGCCTATGCTAGACTCCAACTGGCTATGTAGCCAAGGATTACCTTAGTCCTGGTCCTCCTGCATACCCCACATCCTGGGATTACAGATGTGCATTTGAGCCACACCTAGGCTCCCTTGCTCTCCTTTGGAACTAAGTGAATCAAGAGAGCTCTGGATGGAGCCTTATTTGTTTATTTTTAAGATTTTTATTTTTATTTCTAAGGTTTACTTGCCAGGCACATGCCTTTGATCCCAGCACTTGGGAGGCAGAGGCAGGAGGATCTCAGTGAGTTCAAGGCTAGTCTGGTCATAGAGTGAATTTCAAGACAGCCAGAAATTGAAACACACACACACACACACACACAGAGAGAGAGAGAGAGAGAGAGAGAGAGAGAGAGAGAGAGAGAGATTTATGTGCATATGTATATATGTGTTCTCTGGGTGCGTCCATGGATGACAGAGAAGGTGTTATGACCCCTGGAGCTGGAGTTACAGGCAGTTATGAGCCACTGAACATGGGTCCTCTGGAAGAACAGCAAGTGTTCTCAACCACTAAGCCATCGATCTCTAGCCCATGTGGTCTTTCACACACAGCACAGTTTCTTGAAGGCAGAAGAGTGTCTAAGGGAGCAAAACATAACTGGAGCCCACGGCAAGTTAACTCCATCCTGGGGCAGTGATGGTCCACTCCCTTCCTGTGTCCACTGGCTTCTCTCCCAGCCTGCTGCTGTAGACAAAAGGGACACAGTAACAGAGGAAGGAGCCCCCTGCTTTGATTCTGCCTAAGATGAGGTCTTCTGATGGAGGATAGTGGCCCTGACTACCATCAGACCAGTACACCCTCTTTCTTTTTTTATTTAATTTTTCAAAACTTTTTTAAAATGTGTGTGTGTGTTTTATTATGTCTGTGCATCACTTGTGTGCCTGGGCCAGTGGAGGCCAGAAGAGGGCATCAGATCCCCTGGAACTGGAGTAACAGATCACTAGGAGCTGCCTCATGGGTGCTAGCAATCAAGCCCAAGTCCACTGGAAGAGGAACCAAGACTCTTAACCATTGGTCTGTCTCTTTAGTCAATTTTTTAGGTGCTATATAGCCCTGACTATCTCTGGTGGCTTGAATGAACTGGACCCCACAGGTTCACAGGCAGTGGTACTATTGGGTCACATGGCCTTGTTGGAATGGGTCGGGCTGTATTGGAGGAAGTGGGTCATTGGGGGGGGGGTGGCTTTGAGGTCTCAGAAGCTCAAGCCAGGCCCCATGCCTCACTCTCTCTTCCTGCTTCCTCTCCAGCATCATGTCTGCCTGCGTGTCCCATGCTTCCCACCGTGACAATAATGGACTAAACCTCTGACTGGACCTGTAAGCCGGCCCCAATTCAATGTTTTCCTTTCTGAGAATTGCTGTGACCGTAGTGTCTCTTCACAGCAACAGAAACTCTGAGACACAGTTCAAGAAAAGGTCACAGTTCCCACAATATGTGCTCTATGAAACCTAGAAGAATATTGCTCTCGCCCAGGGGTTCTTGGCCACTCCCCACCTCTCCTGTGACATCTGACACATTATTTGTTGTCAAAACTGAGGGTGGGTGAATGAGCTACAGAGGCCAGAGGTACAATTAGAATCTTGCAGTGTACAGGACAGCCCTTCCATACAGTGAAGGTTATAAGAGTATTTGGTCTGAAGACAAGAAGTCCTGAAAGTAGAGGAAGGGGCTGAGAGAATGCTCTTGCTCTTACAGGGCACTGAGTTCAGTTCCCAACACTACTTGTCCCTCCAACTCCGGTAGATCTGATGCCTCTGGTCTCTGTGAGCATCAGCACAGACACACACACACAGACACACACACACACACCACACACATATGCACACACACAAATAAACAAAATCATTAAAACAGCCCCATATCCGATTATCTCAATGCTTAGCAGAAATACCTTTTTGATTCCTCTTGCAAAGCCTGACATTGTGCTGCTTACAGGTCCTGGTCTTTTCCTTTCGTTTTGCTTTTGTGAAAGGGTCTCGCTGTGTGGCCCTGGCTGGCCTGGAAATCACCGTGTAGACCAGGCTGCCCTTGAATCTGCCTGCCAATGCCTCCTGAGTGCTGAATTAAAGACCACACCCAGCTTGTGTTTTTTAAGTATTATTATATACATTTGCCTCTGTGTGACGTGTACATGTGGACCTGAGCATGGAGGTCAGAGGACACCCTTTAGGAGTCAGCTCTCTCCCTTCCAGGCACCCACCAAGGTCATCAAACTTACCTGACAGGTGGTTTTACTGTCTTAGTCACCTAAGGGCTCATAAGAGCACACACATACACATCCTTCCTTTCCTTCCTTCTCCCTCCCTCCCTCCTTTTTTTTTCCCTTACATTTTTACTTCTTTTAGAGTATCCCAGGGCTAGAACTCTGTTCACCAGGCTTGGCAGCAAGCATCACCTGTAGAGACAGCACACGAGAAGACACTTTTTTGGCAGAATCTTCTTTTTCTTCTATATCTACGTGAATTCCTAATATGACCATATTCCCACACCCCCCAGGTTAAAATCATCATATATACATGCCTCTGTGTGATTTCGAAACTGGCAATTCCAGCTTCATCCTCTAACATAGAGCGTAGAAGAACGGGACAGTTTGTCCTAGGCCAACCCCACAACAGCACATCTGCTCTTGAACTCAATAGGGAACATCAACCACCTGCCACGTCCTGCTCAGCCAGTGGTATTGGGGTCTGCATCCCACAGCTGAACTCTCTAAAAATATAAAAATATCTGTCTTTTTTGCCTCACACACTTACTAATTAAGATATCAGATTAACTGCTTCAAAACCGACCCAAATGACAGCATTTTAACCTGAACGAGGTTATGGCTTCCTTGTAGAACTATCTAGACATCAGCAGTCCAGAGCAGATGTGTGGTTTCAGCGGAACGCCAGCCAGGTTCTTTCTTGTTCCCTGACATCCCTGGAGTGTCGCCTTGATTCACAAGATCCACCCAAGTAGTATAAGACCAAATCCACTTTTTGTGCAGCAGGATGGTACCTTGCTGTGATGTAATAGATATTGCCTCCAATACACACAGCACTGAAGATCCTGGTGACATCAGGCTCCACCATAAACAACTAGCATTTTTGTTTTGTTTTTCAGATGTAGCTCAGTTGGTAGAAGGGCTAGAACATGGCTCAGTGGTAGAGCACCTACCTAGAATCCCCTAGTGAGGGACTGGGGTGTGGCTCAGTGGTAGAGCCCCTGCCTAGAATCCCCCAGTGAGGGGCTGGGGTGTGGCTCAGTGGTAGAGCCTCTGCCTAGAATCCCCCAGTGAGGGGCTGGGCTGTGGCTCAGTGGTAGAGCCTCTGCCTAGAATCCCCCAGTGAGGGGCTGGGGTGTGACTCAGTGGTAGAGCATCTGCCTAGAATCCCCCAGTGAGGGGCTGGGCTGTGGCTCAGTGGTAGAGCCTCTGCCTAGAATCCCCCAGTGAGGGGCTGGGGTGTGGCTCAGTGGTAGAGCCCCTGCCTAGAATCCCCCAGTGAGGGGCTGGGGTGTGGCTCAGTGGTAGAGCCCCTGCCTAGAATCCCCCAGTGAGGGACTGGGGTGGCCCAGTGGTAGAGCACCTGCCTAGAATTTTCTTTAAAAAGAAAATTCACAGCTCAAGAGAAAAATAACAAGAGCTTAATACGACTATATAAGAACATCATGAGGCCATAAGGATATAGAAAAAGCCATTGATAGTGGCCTGAGATGATGGTTCAGTGATTGAGAGTCCTTACTTGTACAAATCATAGGGGCCAGGTGGTGGTGATGCACACCTGTTATCCCAGCATTGGAGAGGCAGTGGCAGATGGATCTCTGAGTTCAAGGCCAAACTGGTCTACAAAGCAAGTTCCAGGACAGCCAAAGTGGTTCCACTGAGGAAGCCTGTCTCAAATAAGTAAATAAATAAAAGGAATCTGGGTTATGTGTCTGGGTTTTGGGACATTTGCTTCCTTTTGTCCCTTCCCCCTCTTGATAATCTTTGCTTTTTTCAATCACCCCGTAGTCTTCCAACCTCAGCCGGTCCTTCCACATCTTTAGTGCATAATCGCCAGTCTTTGACTGTTCACTGCACATATTAAGTAGTTTGATCAGCCCTGCCCTTAATTTAGAATGCAGAAGGACAGAATGTCCCAGGACTCCACCCACATCTCATTTCCACCAAATCACACCTTCTTGCCTGGTCTTCCAGTCCATTAATCAGTTTGTGTATTTGTCAGGTTACATGTAGGCATAGGTTTAAAAGCCAGAGTGTGCTGGAAAGTTCATCCAGATAGTTCCACCTCTTTACACGTCTGGCCTGCTTCTCCCATTTAACAGTATGCTGCGTCCTTCAGCTGTGTTTTCAAACGGCTTCCCCCCTGTTTCTAAGTGACATGTTTGTGCATCTGTTTCTTGATATTTCCGTCTCATATATAATCTGTGAGTTAAAAAAAAAAAGTACGAAATGAGCCGGTTGGTAGAGGCAGAGGCAGGTGATCTCTGAGAGTTCAAAACCAGCTTGTTAAACAGAGCGAGTTCCAGGCCAGGGCTACACAAAGAAACCGTATCTCAAACATTCAATCAAACAATAAATAAATAAATAACAGGAAATGAGGGCCAGCAAGATGATTTGGTGGGTAATGGTGCTTATTGCCGGTTCTAACGAGCTGAGTTTGATTTCCAGAATCTACGCAGTTGCTATACAAGCACTGATTCCCAGATGTTGTATTCTGAACTCTACACAGGCACATCTCTGTGTTGGTCTGTCTGTCTCTCTCCCTCCACACCCTGCCATCTCAAAAAAAAAAAGTGAAACAAGGCCGAAGAACAGGATTTATTTCCCACCTGCAGTATTAATATTAAAATACTACTACAGTGTATTGGTATTAAAAATGTTGGACCCTGAGCTGCTGATCCTTCTGAGTGCGGGAATTACAGGCTGCATCATCTCACACAAGAAGGGAGTTGTTATTTCTACTGTTCATATGTGTGTATAGACTTCCATCTCCACTGACTTCCATTCCATTAACAAGCTGAAAAGCCAAGCATGGTGGCAGACACCTGTAATCTCAGCACTCAGGAGGCTGAGGCAGGAGGATTGCCACAAATTCAAGGACAACCTCCAAGGAAACCCTCCAAAGGGCTGGGAATATAGTATGGTGATAGTCCCGAACCAAATTGGGCTTGTCCAGCATGTACGAGACCTTGGATTTGATCACAGTGCTCAAGAAGAGTCAGAAATAGGCAGAGCTCTGTGAGTTTCGGGCCAGCCTGGTCTACAGAGTGAGTTCCGGGCCAGCCTGGGCTACACAGAGAAACCCTGCCTTGGAGGAAGGGCTTAAAAGAAGAGCAAGCTAGTCTTCAGCTAGAGAGCAACAAAGCAACTTCTGGATCAGCTTGAGTTAGAGGAGATCCCGTCTCAAAGAAGACAGAACGTTAAAGCCGCAGTTCCAAGATTTTGCTAATCAAACACCAGTCAATAATTTTCCCACCTGGAGTGGCCAGTGTTCAAAACTGACCACTTTCAAAAATGTCTTGTGCTGTTTTTTTTTTTTTTTTTGGGGGGGGGGAACACATGTAGCTCAGGCTGGCCTTGAACTCACTATCTAGCTGATGGCTTTGAATTTTTGTTGTAAATAAATATTAGAGGGATACATAGGCTTTCTTAAATTAATACTTTATATATATATATATATATATATATAGGTGTTTTTCTTACATGAATGTATGTTTATCATGTAGGTACTTAGTGCTTGGAGAGGGCAGAGGGAGGCTTTGGATTTTCTAGGATGGAATTACAAAGGGTTGTGATCTGCCATGTGGTCCTCTGGATGAGCAACCAGTGCTCTGAACTGCTGAGCCGTCTCTCCATTTACTGACTTTCACTATATAGCTCTGGATGGCCTGGAACTCTCTCTGTAGACAGGTTGGCCTGGAACTTATGGTGATCCTCATGTTTCAGACTCCCGAGTGTTGGGACTAAAGAGGGTATTACCACATTAAATAGCATTTAAAAAGCAACTGCATGGCTTTAAAAAAAAAAAAAAACCCTAGATTCTACATAAAAAATAAAACATGCAGTATTTGTCTTTCTTTAATAAATTAATTAAAAATTATTATTGTGTGTGTGTGTGTGTGTGTGTGTAATGCACAGAGGCCAGAGGACACCAGATGTGTTGCTCTCTGGATCTCTGCGAGGTCTCTCACAGAACCTACAGCTCAACTGGTGGCCAGCAAGTCCCAGCACACAGGAGGACTCCTAGGTCTGCCCCTCACAATGATGAAGTTACAGGTTCACTCAGAAACTCAGCTGGCTTTTTTACGTGGGTATTGGGGATTCAAACTTAGGTCCCCACGCTTGTGCAGCAAGCCTCCCTTGCTCTGAGCCATTGCACAGCCCCCTGACTCCTTTTGGAAGCCAACACTTGTAATTTTCTCCAGCCCCTTCTGTTCTCTGATGCTTCTTTCCCATGTCCCTTGGTCTGGCTTCAGGGCCGGAACATCTTATCTAATCCAGCAAGCAACATTATTAACCTTTTAAAGCCTTTCTTCCGTTTTTTGATCTTGCTTCCCTCACGGTCACTTTTGTGTGTGTCATTTTGGTTCCTGTCTCTCACTCCAAAAGCTGATTTGACCTTCAGTTCCCTATTTATATATCAATACCCTTGCTCTAGAGAGGAGGCCATCAATCATACACGGGGGCGTGGAGGAAGAAGGTGTGGGAATCTTGGCTCCTAGAATTTAAGAAGGCAAGTGAATGCGGGGAGAAGACAGTTGAAGGTCTCACCTTATTAACCCCACCCCCCCCCACCCCCCAGGCCTTAGCTGCATTATGTTCTCTGGGCTGGAGTCAGCCTCATTTAATTTCTTCAGAAGGTCTTGCCTGTTGTTAGGAAGTTCGTCACCTCCTTCTTAGTAGTAAGAAGTAGTACACACTCTGGTTCTCACAGCCTCCCAGGCAGGGGATGGAATTCATGGCTCTGTGCATGTTAGGCAAGTGTGCTTGCCCCCAGGAGCCATGCTCACAGCCCCTCATTAGGGGATTCTAGAAGGTTCGACTGCGCCACACCCCAGACCCTTGATGGTGCATTCAAGTTGGTTCTGTATTGCTGAGCTAAAAGCCGCTTCAGCCCCACCCCACTGCCTAGATTCTAGAATCCCTCAGTGAGGGGCTGGGGCCATGAATTCCGGGACAAAGCAGTAGATTCATTACCTAGCATACAAAAATCCTTAGCACACACGCAAGCACACACAGTACAGAAAGCCTGCCAGACCCTCCAAATGAAGCTAAGTACCTATTCTCTGTGTACCCTCAGCTCTGAGTGTACCTCTGTTCCCATGGTATCGGTTGTCTTTGCTGTACCACAAATTACCTGGAAGCTTGGTGTTTTAAAAATGACAGCCCTCATTTACAGTCTCATGGTTCTGTGGGCTGGGAACACAGGGCATGATGGGATTGACTTGGCTCCGCTCCACTGTGTCTGGGGCCTCAGCTGGAAGTCCTGAGGCTGGAGGGCAAGCTTAAGGGATGCTGGCTGTTCAGCAGATGACTCACCTGGCAAGCAGGTTAGGACCGGCGGTTGGCAGCCTGCCTCTGTTCCCCCTGGGTGGCCCTCTCCCCAGGCTGTCTGAAAAGTCTCCATGATATGGCAGCTGGCTTTCCCCAGAATGGATGATTCAAGAGAGTGTGATTACAGGTACCTCCTACCCACGTCCCTGTGCATGGTGTGTGTGTGTGTGTGTGTGTGTGTGTGTGTATGTGTCAGAGTTCAAGAACAGGTGTCTTTCCTAATAGCTTTCTACCTTATTATTTATTTATTCTTCTGTTATGAATTTGCCTGTATGTATATGTAAGTACAGCAATGTGTGTGCAGTGCCCAAGGAGGTCAGAAGAGAGCATGAGACCCTTGAACCTGGAGTAAGAGACAGTTGTTCATGGCCACGTAGGTGCTGGGACCTAAGCCCAAGCCTTCTGTAGCAAGAACTCTTGACTGCTGAGCATTTCTCCAGCGTCCTATCACATTTATATTATTATATATCCTTCAATACATTTCATACTTGAATATGATGTATTTAGATCATATCCACCTTTCCTTTCTCCCCTCCAAGTCTGTCTGTATTTCCCCATTCTCCTCCAGACACCATATCTGCCATATCTGCTGTTGCTGTAACTCACTGACTTTTCTCTTAAGGGTGGCTTCTTGTGAGCACTTCCCCTTATATTTACTGCTTGAGACAAACCATGCCAGGCCCTCTTGCTTGGCAAGTGTGATGGTTGACAGAATCTAGAATTACCTCTAAGACAACCAACCCTCTTCATACCAGTGAGGGATTATCTAATTTAGGTTATCTATGGGATGCAACCCCTTTGGGGGATGAATGACTCTTTGGGGTCAAATATCAGATATTTACAGTATGATTCATAACAGTAGCAAAATTACACGTAAGTAGAAATAAAGATAATTTTATGGTTGGGGATTACCAAACCACAGGAAACTGTACTGAAGGGTTGCAATGTTGGGAAGGGTGAGAACCATTGCTCTAGATGAGTACCCTGGCCTTGAACTCAAGAAACTTATTTGCCTTTTCTCCCAAGTGCTAGGAGCAAAGGTGTGTGCCACCAAGCCCAGCTTCTATACCTAATATTTTGAAATCGAGCCCCTCAATAGCTTGGAACACACCAACTCAGCTAGGCTAGCAAGCAGCCAAGAAATCTCAGGGATCCACCTGTTATTCTTTCCTCAGTGTTGGGCTTACAGGCATGTACTACCATAGTAGGCTTTTTACATGACCGCTGGGGATCAGATCCAGATCCTTAGGCATTTTATTGACCAAGCCCTCTCTCCTGCCTCTCATTGTATTTTCTTTGGTTTCTGATATTGGGCTTAGAAGACCTCATGTAGTTCAAATTGGCTGACATTTCCTTGACACACCCTCAACATTCTTTCAGAAAATCCTTCAGGTATGGCTGTGCCTTCTTGGAGTTTAAGGTAGGATGTTAGTATCATGTGGCAGAGCTGAAACTCCAGTTTATCCATTCTCAAAGCCTAATTGGCTCGGCATGGCTGAGATGGTTAACACTGATTGCCAACTCTACAGGATCTAAAATTACCTAAGAGACACACATCCTGTCACATCTGTGAGGAAGCTTCTTGGTTAGGTTAACTGAGGTGAGAAAGTCCATCCAAAAGTGGGTGTAGGAAGCATCATTCCCTAGGCTGGAGTCCTGGACTGAATAGAAAGGAGAAAGTAGGTTGAGCCACAGCATCCATCTCTCTCTGCTTCCTGACTGTGGATGCCATGTGACCAGCCACCACATACTCCTGCTGTTATTTCTTTTCAACCATGATGGATTGTGTACCCTTCGACTCTGAGCCAAGATAAGCTCCTTCCCCCCTTAAGTTGTTTTGCCAGGTACTTTTATCGCAGCAAAGAAAGATGTAATGAATACAACAGTTGAGTCATGCTTTCTGTTACACCAAAGGCTGTTAAAGATAAGGGCACTTTTGTAAATTCTCACCTCCAGTTTCCCCAGCAACAGCTCAGATACTACTTCCTTTCAATGGGGGTTGGGGACACAAAGGGGAAAACCAGTCAGTGCTAGCAGATACTTGGGCCTATGAGCACAACAGGCATCAATTATGGAAGAGATAAATTATGTTTCCTACACACACACACATACAGAGAGAGAGAGAGAGAATTTAAATATATGTAAATAACAGATAAACAGACGTGCAAATTTCCTGAAATATAATTGTGGTTCTGTTATGATTTTTCTTGTTTGTCAAACCATCTATATTTATGGGGATCATAAACATCCTTTTAATGTTAAAAGAGATCCACGGGCTGGAGTGATGACTCATTGGTTAAGAGCACTTGCTGCTCTGACAGAGGACCTGAGTTCAATTCCCAGCATCTACATGGTAGCTCACAAGCATCTATAACCACAGCCACAGTGAACACAAGGGTGTCAGGCAGACATAGATAGATAGGTAGGTGATAGATAGACAGATAGATGGTAGAGATATATAGATGATAGGGATAGACAGGTGATAGAGATAGATAGATGATAGATAGATGATAGAGATAGATTGATTGATATACAGATTATAGAGATAGATATATTAATATACAGATTATAGAGATAGATGATAGATAGGTAGATGACAGATAAGATAGATATATAGATGATATACATAGACAGTTGATAGAGATAGATAAATGATAGATGATAGAAATAGATGATAGAGATAGATAGATATGATAGATGGTACAGATAGATAGTTTGATAGATGATATAGATAGATAGATGGATAGATAGATGGATAGATGGATAGATGAAGATGTAAAGGTAAAACAGACAGACAAAAAGAGATCACCAGGACAGGCATGGTGGCTCAACACTTGGGGAGGTAAAGGCAGAAGGATCAGAAGTTGAGCATCATTCTTAGCTACATATCGAATTTGAGATCAGCCTGGGCCTCACGCCAACAAAAAGAACGAGTGTAAGAAAAAGATGTCTAAAATTAGTGTTCTAGTTATACTAGTATTTATGCATATAGTATTGCTAGTGTATATGTGAAATGTAAATTAATGCCAATACATTACTAAACAACTATGAAAAAGAATGAAGAGATTCCCCCAAACTGATAAACTAACAGTTAAAAAGTGAATTGTGAGAGATGTTGATTAAAAGTTGTGCATTTGCTTTGTGTTCATTCATGAAAAATCTCATGACTTATTTTTCCCTGGAGTAAAGAGTAGGAGGTAAAAGCTTAAGAAACCAACCATCTGTAAACTGGAGTAAGAAGAGATCTTCTACAATGTAGCCTTCACAGTTTTGGGAATTTGAATCATAAGACTATTTTGCTCATGTCTAAAAAGCAAAGTAAACTCTTAGTGTTTAGTTATATATATCTTCCTTCGCAGGCCTGGAAAGTAAGAGCTTGAAACTAAACACTAAGAATAAAAGATGTGGATTGTCTGTAGAGCATCCAGTGAGGGGCTGGGGTGTGGCTCAGTGGTAGAGCCCCTGCCTAGAATCCCCCAGTGAGGGGCTGGGGTTTGGCTCAGTAGTTGAAAGCTTCCTTAGCATGTGCAAGATCCAGGGTTTGATACCAATAAAAGTAAATTAAGGAAATAAACATTTGTTTTTATAAAAATTATTTATTTTAATTTATATGCATTTGTGTTTTGTCCACATATATTTCTGTTTACCATGTGTGCCTGATGCCTTTGAATGCCAGAAGAGGGTGCTGAATCCTGGATCCTGAGAACTGCTTTCAGACAATTGAAAGCCATCTTTTGGGTGCTGAGAATGGAACCCTAGTCTTCCACAAGAGCGACAAGTATTTTGTACTTTAAAAAAAAAAAGGCAAAAATATCTTTTATTCTTTTCTTATACATTACATCCTGACTGTAATTTTCCCTCCTTCCAACCCTCCCAGTTCCTCTCCATGCCTCCCTCCCCTTCCCTCTCCTTGGATCAATGCCTCCTCTGTTTCCTTTCTTAAAAAAAGCGACTTGGCAACATGTACTTGTAGTACAAGGTTTCTGGCCCAGACTTTTGGGCCTAAC
Organism: Phyllotis vaccarum; assembly: GCA_033318265.1. NCBI lineage: Eukaryota > Metazoa > Chordata > Mammalia > Rodentia > Cricetidae > Phyllotis > Phyllotis vaccarum. The sequence continues at coordinate 67,067,603 of JARWLC010000017.1, read as the reverse complement.
CTCAAAGTTTAGGTCCGCAGACCCGCAGTCCCGCAGTCCCACAGAGACACACAGATGCTTACGATAGTTTTTGGCTGACCAGCCTCAGGCCCAGGCATATCACTTGCTAGCTCTCTACCCTTCATCTAACCCATGTCTCTTGTTCAGCCATGCGGCTCGGTACCTTTCTTTAGAGCAGCATAGTTGTCCTCGGCTTCCTCTGGCTTCTCTCTGGTCCTCCGACTGGCATTCTGCTCTCAGAGATTTTCTTAGTCTGGTAGCCCCGCCCACACTTCCTGCCTGCCTTTGGCCAATCAGCTCTTTTTATTAAACCAGTGGGTGGGACAATTATTTACCATGAAACAACACAATACCCCTACATATTGTTTGTTTTCAGAAAATAGACTATTCAAAAATGGCTGCAAGATAGCTCTCTATGATTATCCTCCAGATCACACTTCTAATTAGAATTCCAGATGGGGTAAACCACTATTCTGAGAATGGTTATAAATGTATATAGCCAGTCCATTAAGATCTAACCACTGCTTTAGCTTTTACAGGATCCCAAAGAGATGCCATCGCCCTTAAGTCAGCAGGAAGCAACCTTATGAAAGACTACGCCCCCTTTCCCAATAAGTTTTGTGTTCTGAGGGTTGTGGGTAATTATTATTCTGTTAGAATAGTTATAAGTTAAAATTGGGTGGAGGACATTAAAGATCTCTTTTGAAGAAGAGAGGGGGGATAGATATGATAGATAAAGGTAGATTGTTCTGCCTACCTATACACCATTTTAGCTGAATGTATGGGCTAAGTTAAAGACAATTTGCATTGGCATAGGTATTTTGTGTATTGATACAAATGTAAAATCATTTTATATGTTTAATTGTGATAATTTGTACATTGGTACAAAGTTCAATCTGAAATTGCTTTATATAACCAAAGCAACTTGTATTTCGATATAAATCTGAATCTGTAACTATTATGTAAAATTGAATCTGTAATTGCTATATTTTATATATGCTTCTATCTCTGTTTAAAATATTTGCACATCATTGTCATGTACACTATGCAATTATTACCTTCATTTAACTATACTAGATATAACGTATGATTGCACTAGTTATGATATATGCACAAGATGTTTTATATACCTGTTTAGATGATATATATGTATATACATGTCTAAAATGCTGTGGCCACTTTACATAGTAATATACCCCTGGCTAATGTTTGATAGTCATACTAAAAGTCATTGTTCAGGGACTGTACACCCCTTATATAGGTATTCTAATTTTTAGTACAGGGTTTATTCCTTAAGACGATAAAAACTACAGTCAACACTACTTAAGTTATCATATCCCAGTCATCTCAGATACAGGTTAGAATATCATAGATAGACAGGAATCTTCAACCATTTCATAGACCCAGAGAATATGGCATTTAACATTTGAAATTCAGCCATGAGAGGCACGACGACTCCTGGTGTCACTGCTCCTTTCCCGAGATGGTATGAGCATCGAGGATATTCCTTTGGAGTTTGTCCTTTTGGCAGAGAATGACTGGTTGAGTAAGGAACAGCCCTTACCTTGATTGCTGACAGTACACACATGGTGTCCAAGCTTGATGAACAAGTTGATGGATGGAGACTGACGAAACCTGCCTGGACAGGATAAGACAGTCCCTCCAAAATTGCCCTGCTTGTGAGATCTGTCAGATACCATAGGCCTGTAGCCAATATGATAGATGCTCCAATGGCGCACAAAACCAGAGGTGATTGTCCAGGTAGCTGTGTTGCTGTCCTCTCCCAAATTTTGGAAGCCACTACTTTCATGTACTTCTGACTTTCAAGTGATATATCTTCCTTCTCAGGTCTTGAAGGGGTTGAAGAATAGGTATTTATGGTTACTAACTCATAATAATTCCTATTGTACATAGTCTTAGTTTAGAACCTTCTTAGTTAGACAAAAGGGGGAGATGTGGCGGGATTAAGGTGTCAGTTGATAAGGTCAGAAGACGCTTCCGGGACCCTGGAGGGGGTGTGGCCAACCTGGAGGGGGTGTGGCCAAGCCCATTGATAAGTGGCTGCTGGGCCGGACAAGAGGACCTCTCTTCCTGGTTCCTGGCTGCTGGCTGTTGGAGAGACAGTATCGGAATCCATCGTCCTTCCATCACTCGTCTATCGCTTGGATACGCCAGTCCTTGTTCAGGTGCCACTATAAGCTGTTACTAATATCCTGAGTGTTAATTTATATTCTAATAAATATTAATTTTGGACTGGCGCCTTGAAAGTAAAACTCCGTCTACGAGTACTCTTAACCAATAAGCCAAATCTTAAGACCTTATCTTTATTGTTTAAAAGTATTATTCTTCAATAATTTCTATTTATTTTTTTATTCAATATATCTGTATGTGTATGGGTGGGAGCATGCCACAGCATCTGTGTGGAGGTCAAAGGACAACGTGTGGATTTCTGTCTTGACACCACCTTGGTCCTAAGACCCAAACTTGGGTCATCAGTCTTGGTGGCAAGAGTCTCTCCTGCTGAACCATCTCGAAGGTCTCTTGACAATTTCATGTCTGTATGTACTACAGTTTGGTCATTAAGTATATTTGAAGAGTTCTCCTCTGCTTTGGAAACATTTCAAACTCACCAGATCAGTCCCTACATCTCTTCGGCTCCGACCCCTTCCTTCTTACCTTCTGCCAGAGCCGTGATTCAGAACCGTTGCCACCCAGTCCTTTCCCGGTGGTCCAGTCCTTCATGTATCCACAGCATTGCTCATATTGTCTCTGCCTGGAACACGCTGTACCACCCAAGATGCTCACTCGTGCCGTTTCTTGAAAAGACGCTTTGCCGCCAGGGCAGGCCAGAGTGTTTGGAGGGGAAGGGCACCTGTTGCCATGCCAGACTATCTGGGTTCAATCCTGGGACCCAGGTGGCAAAGTGAGGTGAGTGTGGTGGTTCAGGTGTTTAACCTCAGCACGAGGCAGAGCTAAGTGAGTGCAGTGCCAGCCTGATCTACATAGTGCGTTTCTATGTAAAGAAACTCTGTCTCAAAAGAAAAAAAGTCTGACAGAAAAGAATTGCTGAGGTAGCAAACGTTTATAACCCTAACTCTCTAGAGGTGAGGGATGCACACCTTTAATCTCAGCACTCAGAGTGGGGATTAGGGAGTTGGAGTATTAAGTTTCTGGTTTGGACTTTCCGCCTAGCCCTGAGGTTCAAACCCAGTCACAGCCCTGCTGCCACTTAGCCCCAAATAATCACACAGAAGCTTACATTAATTTCATGCTGATTGGCCTATAGCTCAGACATATTGCTAGCTCGTAACTCTTAAACTAACCCATGATTAGCCAAGTGGCTTAGTACCTTTTCTCAGAGCAGCATCTTGGCCTTCTTAACTCTGCATCTGCTGGAATCTCTGCCTGACTCTTCCCAGAGTTTTCTTAGTCTGGTAGCCCCGCCCACACTTCCTGTCTGCCTTCTGACCAATCAGCATTTTTATTAAACCAGTAGGAGGGACAAACATTTACAATGTACCAGAATATGATCCCACAGCAGAGTGGGCAGAGGCAGGCCGATCTCTGTGAGTTCAAGGCTATCCTGGACTACCAAGCAAGTTCCAGGAGAGAGAGACAGAGGGAAGAAGGGGTCAGGAGCTGAAGGCTATCCTGGGCTATAAAATGAGCTCAAGTTTTAAGGCAAAATGGACTACATGGCTTGCCTTTTTGTTGCTGATACTGTTATTTTGTTTGTTTAGAAACAAGGATTTCTCTGTGTATCCCTGCTTGTTCTGTAACTCACTCTGTAGACTAGGCTGACCTCAAACTCAGAGCTCCCCCTGCCACTGCCTCCTAAGGCGATTGAAGGCATGTGCCACCACTGCCTCGCTGATGGAACCCTGCCTTTAAAATTGTAATAATAAAATAAGACCAGTGAGGTGTTAGTGTGTGAAGGAGCTTACCTTGCCATCCCAGTGTCCTCCTACCTTCCATTCTCCTGAGCCGTGGAAAGATGGATTTAGCTCAGTGGAAGAGTCTTTGCCTAGCAAGCACAGGGCCCTGGGTTTGGTTCACAGCTCCAGGAAAAAAAAAAAAGAAAAAGAAAAGAAGAATGGAAGGAAGAAGATAAATAACTGTGAAAAGTTGTCTTCCGATCTCCACACTTGCATGGTGCCATGTGCTCATCACACACACACACTAATACATTGTAAACAAAAAAAATTAATGTCTAGTGTGGTGACTCACTCTTGTAACCCCAGAAATCAGAAATGTGATGTAGAAGAATCAGTTTGATGACTTGACACATAGGGGGGTCCTGTGTCATGCTCCACCCCCCCCCCCCCCCGCCCCGCGCCACACAAAAGACACCAAAAAAAGAAAATAAAAGCTGGTACAAAGCAGGGCAATGGTGGCGCAGGCCTTCAATGTAAGCACTATAGAGGCAGAGTCAGGTAGATCTTTGAGTTCAAGACCAGCCTGGTCTATAAAGAGACTTCCAGGACATCCAGGGCTACACAGAGAAGCTCTGTATTGGGGGGAAAAACCAGATACAAATCTAAACTGGAGAACATTATCAATGGCTAGATTGTCTGTATATAGTGTCCTCACAGAGCCTAAGCCCTCAGAGGGAAGTCAACTGTAGTGTGGATTTTTCTCTCAACCGACTAGACTGTGTCCATCCAGTTCCCCTGCACACACCAACCAGTGTTATCAGGATGCCAGGACAGAACTGGATTGTCTGCTTTATCTCTGCAGTTACACCATGCCTGCCAAGACCAGAGGGTAGGCTTTACATTCTAAATGTTACAAGAAGGTGGGATTAGAGTCAGGCCTTGAGAAATGGAGATAATTTTAACTGTAGCCGTGGCTGTGAAGAACCTCATGGACATTCCAGTGTGAGGTGATAGGGCAAAAAGAAGGATGGGGGCAAGACCAAACAAAAGACCTGTGGTCTACAGCAGCTATAGTGAAGGATATGTGTGGATATATGGGGGAGGCTGGTGAGACAGCGGGTTCAGTTTCTTAGAAGGTTGCTGCTCAGTTATCTAATAGATCCTCGGGTAGTCTTGAGATTGCTATATAATCTTTTTCTTAATTTATGATTGTATTTTAGTGTGTGTGTGTGCGTGTGTGCTGGAAATTGCCAGGGCTTTTGGGCAGCCAAGTATTCTACCCCTGAGCCATACCCACAACCCCTCACTGGGATCAGTGGAGTGGTGAGTCCTTGGAGAATCCACCTTCCACACCCTCCTGTTCTACTAGCCATCAGCAAGAAGGGAAAAATGAGGGGGCTGGACAGATTGCTCAGTGGTTACAAGCCCACACTGTTCTAGAGGACTGGCATTTACTTCTCATCACACACATCCTGAGGTTCACAACTGCCTGCAAATCCCACTCCAGGGGACCTGACACCGGCATGCATGTGCACAGACACACAAAAGTACGCAATATTCTTTGACAACCTTATTCTGATTAGTTAGCTGTAGGTGTGTGTGTGTCTGTGTGTGTGGAGTACAGGTCAGCATAGAGGCCTGAGGTGTTGGATCCTCTGGAACTGGAGTTGCAGATGGTTGTGAGTCACCTTACGTGGGTCCTGGGAATTGAACTCTAGTCCTCAGGAACAGCATCTCTTTAGCCCTTATACTATTTTTTATAAAGTAGAAAGCAATCTTAGCCATAAATTCTAGGTGTCTTGAGGTTCTGTCCATATATATGAGAATAATAACTGACAGGTACTGAGCACTCCAAAACCCCAAATCACAATAAATCTTTTCTCCCTGTCCCAACAGGATTTCTCTCTAGCTCTGGCTGTTCCAAAACTTACTCTGTAGACCAGGCTGCCCTCAAACTCACAGAGATCTGCCTGCCTTCGCCTCCCGAGTGCTGGGATTAAAGGTGTGTGCCACTACTGCCCAACTTTAAAAGATAATTTTATTCACATGTATTAATGTGTGAATACATGTGCCATGGTGCACGTGTAGGCACCAGAGGACAACTTTCAGGAGTCTGTCCTGCCCTACCATGTGGATTCCAGGAATCAAGCTCAGGTCATCAGGCTTGGTAGTAGCAAGCACTTTCACCCACTGAGCCATTTTGCTAACCATTGTTTGAAAGATATTCTAGAGAATAATAAGGAAGTTGGAAAGCTGTCTCAGTGGGTAAAGTGCCTGCCAAACTAGTGTGAGAGTAGACTTTTGGCCTCAATATGCACATCCACTCATGCACACACAGCTGCACACATGTGTATGTACAGACGCATATACTCACTTACTCTCAAAAATCCCCTCCCAAATCCAAGAGTCAAGGTGATAGCTCAGTGGGTAAAGCTCTGTGGCACAAGAGGAAAGCCTAAGAACTGGGATGGGGAACCCCAGAACCCACAAGAGTGTTGGAAACACCAGGTGGAAGTAACAGCTGCCAGGAATCCCAGAATTAGGAAGGTGGAGACAGGATCCCCGGGGCAAGCCCATGATCCCCAGGGCAAGCCCACAGGCTAGATTTTCTGTATAGGTAAACCCTAGCCCAACTGAGAGACCAGGACTGAAGGGGAAAATGTGGAACACAATAGAGGAAAATTCCCCACATCAACCTTAGGTTTCCAGAGAGACCCCCCTCCCACACACACACACAAACCTCAAACAAAACAAGTCCTCAAAACAGAAATCTAAGAGAATAACAAGGAGTCTAAAGCCTGGGTTGGATGAACATTTTCCAAATGATGGAGTCATTTGCATTAGGGGGGATTCAGGCTGATGGGATGGCCCAGTGGGTGAAGTTCCTTCCTGTCAAGCCTGATGACCCTAGGTTCATGGTCACCAAGCACACACAGTGAATTGCCACCTATGAAGTCATAGGATTTGGGCATAACAAAGCAAGGATGGCCTGCAAAATGCAAGCAGAGAAAAGTGGAATTATGGCAGAAGCTTTTAGGGAGGACTTTTCCAACCCTGTATGTGTGTGTGTTTACCTTAAAAGTCAGAAGACATCAGATTCCCCAGAGCTTTCCCAAAAATAGTGTGTCTACATATGAATGACAATCTCATATGCTTCTTGCATCCAGTCTTCTTTGAGACATGGCCTGTATGATGTTTCTACTACATACGCTAGGCTAGCTGGCTCATGACCTGCTGGATATTTTCATGTCTCCATCTTCCATTTCCTCAAAGATGTTCTGGGACAGGCTTACTGTGGGTTATGAGGATTCAAACTCACATCCTCCCGGTACCAAAGTGCTTTACCAGCTGGGCATCCTATGTTTCTTTGTCTGGATTCCTGGCGCCACTCCATCTCTTTCTGCCCTGGTGTTAGTTGACTGTAGTTCTGTGAGTCATTACCTGTGGGCTTTTTGGCAAAGATCATGTGTGTTTCTTTACCCAGCTGCCTCTGAAGAACCTGATAGCTCCCGGCACCTCACTGGTAAATAAATATTAAGACTGAAGGGCAAAAGGAACTAATTTGTCAACAGTGACCTGCTTGCCACGTTCTTATTTAGGACACAGAAAATTTTAGCAGTGATCAAAGACTAATTTGTTAAGCTCATTATTGGAGGAAGTTATCTAAGCCCGGGACAGGAAGGAGGGCGGTTAACCCATATCATATATATATATATTTTTCCAGACAGGGTTTCTCTGTATTAAAGCCCTGGCTGTCCTGAAACTTCCTCTGTAGACCAGGCTGGACTCAAACCCAGAGATCTGTTTGCCTCTGCCTCTTGAGTGCTGGAATTAAAGGCATGTGAGTTCCACTGCTGCCAACACGACCACCAGCCATATCAGATATCTTTAGTTTACATATATAATATTATTATATTATTATATCATAATAATATTATATTATAACACTTGTGGGAGTCTGTTGTCTCCTTCCACTCTTGCGGATCCCAGGGTTTATAGTCAGGTGCTCAGTCAGTCTTACTGGAAAGTTCTTTCATGCACTTAGCAATCTGCAGACTCTCATGTGAAATCACTGATATGACGCTGGAAAGTAGGGACCTGAGTGGTTAGACCCAGGAGGAGGAAGATCTAGACCATTCCCTGGCTGGGGCATTGTGGAGGGCAGGTTGTTATACTTCCAGGGTCCATCTGTTTGCTGCAACACTGAAAAGCTCATGTCAATAGGTAAGGGCTGGCTGCGGATGCTTGCTGGCCTAGAATGCCTGAAGCCCTGTGTTCCATCAATAACTGACATGTTGACACATCATGACAGTATCAGCCTGGTACTGGGAGGTAGAGGCAGGAATATCAAAGATACAATGTCATCTTTCACTATACAGCAAATTTGAAGCCAGCCTGCTCTACATGACTAACAAAAACACACACACACATACAAGCACACACACACATATGTGTATTATATATATGTTATAATATATACATTGCTGACAAGGTTTTTTTAAGCTCCCTACCCTGCTAACTGCCTCTTGGCTACCAGATCTCACCTTTAGTTATAACTAAAGCATTATAATCAATATAGTGTAGGCCTCCAAGAATTTGAGTTTGTGCTAAAGCAAGTGTGTGTTCAAATTAGGACTGTAGCCACGTGGAAGGCGGCCACTAAATATTTTGACTATCACCCCCCCATCAGGGTCATGAAAAGGCAAAATCTAAGTAAGTGTGATATGTTTTGCAGAAAATGATCTAGCATTGAACCGATGTCTTGGCCTCCGCTTTGGAGAGTTGGCAGGAGTTATATATACTCAGGCGGTCCAGTGTTCTGCTTGATTTACGCAGTAAAATAGTTCCTTAGTTAAAGAACAAAGGTCTGCCTCAGGCCAGCACATGGCATGTGGGTAAGGGCTCTCTGGCCACAACCATCATGGAGTCAGTGTCTCATCTGTTCCACCCCCACCCTACCCCAGGGATAAGGAGAAAGAGAATTTAGAAGGAAGCATGCTCAGATGTCATTCAGATCTCCAAAGTGCTCGTTACCGAGGTTTGACAGGCTTTAAAAAGCAACAAAGGATCTGGGTGTGATGGTGGGCATCTTTAGTCCCAGCACTTGGGAGGCAGAGGCAGGCAGATCTCTGTGAGTTGGAGGCCAGCCTGGTCAACAGAGTGAGTACCAGCGCAGTCAGAGCTACACAGAAACCCTGTCTCAAAAAAAAAAAAAAAAAAAAAAAAAAAAAAAAAAAAAAAAAAAAAAAATCACTATCTCTTTGGGGCAGGGAAAATGGCTCAGCAGTTACGAGCACTGGCTATTCTTCCAGAGGACACGGTTTGGTTCCCAACACCTACATGGAGGCTCACAACTATCTATAACTCTAGTTTCAGGGACCCAGCACCCTCTTCCGGCCTCCACAGGCATCAGGCATACGTGTAGGCCGCAGACATACATACAGGCAATTTGTTATAGTTCATGTTAATACTCCTCTTATGCCGTTTTTTAAATCAGAGTGAAGCCAACAAAATAAATGTTTTTGTTGTTATTTTATTTTTAAAGAATAGACAAGGCATTGTGATGCATATGTTTAACCCCAGCACTTGGAGGCAAAGGCAGGTGAATCTCTCAGAATTCGAGGTCAGCCTGGTTTACATAGTGAGATCTTGTCTCAAAAATAAATAAATAAATAAATGGATGGATGGATAAATAAGTGTGCCATACATGTTCGATAAAAATACAAGTTTCAACCTCATTCCTATATAACTTTAAAAAAGTTATTTAATTTTAGGTGTATGTGGTTTATGTATGTGTGCCTGAGTGCGTGTATGTGCATCTTATGCTTGCAGAAGCCCTTGGAGTTCAGAAGAGGGTTTTGGGTCCCTTGCGACTGGAATCATCGATGTTTTTGAGCCACCACGTGAGTGCTGGGTACGAACCTAGGTCCTTTGGAAGAGCAGCCAATGCTCTTAGCTGCTCAGCCGTCTCTCCTGCCCTAAACCCACGGTTTTGGCCTCACAGATGGTCAAGTTTCTAAGATGGGAACTCAAGGGTGCAGAACTGTTTAGGGTGGAATAACATCCTCCTATAACTCTGTGTCACGTCTGCCTCACCCTGTTACCTTCTGACAGACTTGTCCCTAACTTTTGTCTATTGAGAGTGAGTATGGTATATGAGCAATCACATGTATGCGTTTATGAGAAGGGATGTTGTCAGCTTTTCTGAGTATGTGATTTAAGATAATTCCATACCTGAGAATATACAAGGACTCCTGCTTCTCACTGTCCTTAATGACAATTATTATTTTCTCCTTTTCTTTCTTCCTTCCTTCTTTCTTTCTTTTTCCAGATGGGATCTTGTGTAGCCCAGGCTGGCTTCAAAAGTCCTGTGTAGCAGAGGATGACCTTGAATTTCAGATCCTCCTGCCTCCGTTTCCTAGCTGCTGGGACTCAGGCATCTGGTTAAGTCTCTCAGTGTATTTTGTTTTTGTAGACGGTTTCTATTATGAATCCATAATATTTTCTTGTGTCTAATATTTTTCAATCCCATCCATTCTACTTCTCATTTTACACAATGTGTTTTATTTGTAGAAGTTAGATTTCAGCCTTTCTTTGTAGCAGGGTCTCGAGTAGCTGAGTATGACCTTGAACTACCGGATCCTCTCCTGCAGAATGCTGGGATTACAGGCATGCACCACCTGATCTGTTTTATGGGGTGACGAGAATCAAACCCTGGCTTTCTGGGGGCTAGACAAGGACTCAGCCACCGGAGCTGTATCTCGGCTGTGTGCCGCTCTCCTTGGGTTCTTGCTTTTAAGCTTTGTCACTGGAGGCCAAGTCACCTTTGGTCTGGAGCTAATTTGGCTGCACTGTAGCCTGTGTCTCTGGAGTCTCACCCCTCCGGCTGCTAGGAAAGTGCTCTATTCCCAGCCAAGCTTTCCTAGCTCATTATCTGGACCTCAGTTTCTGCTCAACACACAAGCTGATAAGGACCTTGCTGACCACCCAAGAGAACCCTAGGAATTACTAGGAATCTTCCTCTCCCCTCCCCTCCCCTCCCCTCCCCTTCCCTCCCCTCCCCTCCTTCCCTCCCTTCCCCTCCACTCCCTTCCCCTCCAAATCCTCCCCTCCTCTCCCCTCCTTCCCTAACTCTTCCCACCCTCCCCTCCACACCCTCCCCTCCCCTTCCCTCCCCTTCCCTCTATTCCCTTTCCCTCCAAATCCTCCCTTCCTCTCCCCTTTCCCTTACTCTTCCACCCTCCCCTCCCCACCTCCCCTCCCCTCCTCTCCCCTCCCCTCCTTTCCCTTCTCTTCTTTCTCCTCCTTGACCTCCACCTTCATCTTCCTCCTCTACTTCCTTCCTTTCTCCCTCTCCTCTTCTGTCCCTCCCCCATTTATCTCTCCCTCCCTCCTCTTTCTCTTCCTCTTCCTCTGGACTCCTTAACTCTTAAGACTCAAGTGGGGCCCATACAGCTTCTGTGTCTCCTTGTACATACAGCAAACTGGAAACTGTCCATGGGCAGTGAGTTACAGCAGTGTTAGAGTCGACCTCACTGGTCCGTCCTTTTCAAAAAGCATCTTTTTAGTTAGGTGGGGTGGCTCAGGACTGTGGTTGAAGCATCCAGGAAGCTGAAGCTATACAGTAAGCTTTGGGCCAGCCTGAGCCATAGCAAAATACTGGCTCAAAAATAAACAAATAAAGGCTGGGGGTAGTGACACATGCCTTTAATCCCAACACTTGGGAAGCAGAGGTAGGCAGATGTCTGTGAGTTGTTGGCCAGCCTGATCTACAAAGTGAGTTCGGGGACAGCCAAGGTTATTACACAAACCTATCTCAAAAAAAAAAAAAAAATCAAAATAAATAAATACAAAAATAAATAAGTTTAAAATAATTTAATTAAATAAATGAAAGAGTGAATCTGCATCCAGCATGGTTCAAGGGCATGGATGGAATGAATAAAAGGCAGACACAGACAGAAAGCTGGGATCGAATGGTCTGGGATTTCTGCTGGAGAAATCGCTGCACCCCAGAAGTTTGATGTGTTTATTACAGAGTTCGATGGAGAGGCAAAGTTTTGCATGCAGATAGACAAGGAGTAGGGGGTTATGGTATACAGCTAGATCAAGGGGACAGCATCCGCTGACCTTGGTAGGAGTGGTCCTCAGGCTGTAGACATAGGGGAAGAAAGAGCAATACAGGACATCTTCTGCACACACTGCCAACATTCACACATGGGCTAGAGGAAGGGTTTGACACATCTCTGAGCCTGAGCTCTAGACAGGGCTATGCCCACAGCAACAGCACCATTCACCTAGGACTTCATTCTCTACTCCCCACAGACAACAGTTCCCCATTGCTACCTAGATGGAGTATTCCCCTCTATACACTCTAACCTTTTCCAAGATGACCTAGAGCTGGCCAGATTCCTAGGTGAGAAATAAATTACCCTCTCTATCTCTCTCTCTCTCTCTCTCTCTCTCTCTCTCTCTCTCTCTCTCTCTCTCTCTCTCTCTCTCTCTCAACTAGGTTTTTCTATGTGCAGACTTGGCTGTCCTGGAACTCACTCTGTAGACCAGGCTGGCCTTAAGCCCACAGAGATCCACCTGCCTCTGCCTCCTGAGCGCTGGGATTAAAGGCATAAATCACCACCATCCACCAGGCTCTCCATACTCCTAGGAGGTAACATCAACAGGCCTGATGTTGTGAGGGGTCCTGTGCGGGGGTAGCTCTGATTGAGAAGGTAGTGGCTGTTCATCACTGGAATCACAGGTGATGGTCAGACAGGTCTTGCTTCTCAGTGGAAGAAGATAAAGAACAGGAGGGAGAGAGCCCAGTTGGTAAGGCACTTGTACAAGCATGGGGACCTAAATTCAACCCCCCACCCAGGCAGGTATAGGGACAGAAGTTTGTAGTCCCAACCCTGGGTCACAGAGACTGCAGCATCCCTGAATTAACTACCAGCCTAATATAATCAGCGATCTCCAGGCCAGTGAAGGACTATCTCAAAAACAAGGTGCATGGCACCTGAGGTTGACCCATAACTGGGGAGGGGAAAGAACGGTAGTGGCAGCCTAGGCTGATAGCTCAGTCAGTGCTCAGCATGCAAGCGTGAAGACCTGAACTTGACTCCTAGAATCCACCTGGAATAACTGTGCATGATGGTACATGCCAGTAATCCCAACTTTGGGAAGGTAGTGATGGATGCATCACTGGGGCTCACCAGCCAGCTAGCAGCTAATCAGGAAAGCCTAGATCCAAGTAAGAGTCCTTGTCTCAGGAAATGAGGTGGGGATAGCTTGTTATGGTGCTGCACACCTTTAATCCGAGCATTTGGGAGGCAGAAGTAGGCAGATCCCTGTGAGTTCCAGGGCAGCCTGGTCTACAAAGCAAGTTCCAGGACATCCGGGACTACATAGAGATACTCTGCCTCAAACAAACAGATAAACAACAAAAAGACCCAAACCAATCAACCAAACAAACAAACAAAAAACCCCAAGGTGGTTAATAATAATAAAGAAAACGTCTGAAAATATGGCTCAGTAGTTAAGAGCACCGGATACTCTTGTAGTATAGCTGAGTTTGGTTCACAGTACCTATACGGTGGTTTATAACCATCTGTCCCTGGGGATCTGATGGCTTCCTCTGACCTCTGAAGGCACTAGGCACACATTGGTACACAGATATACATGCAGCCAAAAAACACCCAAACACATAAAATAAAATAAAAATGTTTAAAAAAAACTTTTAAAAAAGGTTAGATGGGTCCTGAGGCCTTAACACACACACACACACACACACACACACACACACACACACACACACACACACACACACACACACTCAGAATAGTAATGGTGAGAACTTCCCAGTCTGCTACTCGATTTCTCTCTTGGCTGGGGATGAATTGATACTTCATGTCAGTCACTGGATCACATATCCCATCAGCAAGGGAAAGGTCCAGCCTCGCAGGTGTGGTCCCCAGATAGCGCTCGATCAGTTTTCAGGGACCATTTCATTGTCATTATTTGGCCAGCTGCTTCTGGCGCATAGGAAATATGATAACAGCCCTTGCCTGGTCAAGGGTCTTTTTTCTTCTTTGCTTATGTGCGTGTACTCGATTGTATGCACGGGCATTTGTGTACGTGTATGTGTGTGTGTGTGATATACGGACTGGTGACCTGAGGACAGTCATTGGATAAATCCCTTGAAGTGTGGTAATAGTGTTTGTGTATCATTTAGTGGGGGTACTTAGAACTGAACTTGTATCCTCTGAAGGAGTAGCAAGTGTTTCTAATTGCTGAGTCACCCCATCCAGCCCCCACTATTGATATTCTTCGAAAAATGTTTGCTTTCCATCCTCCGAATCACCCAGTTCCATCAACTAAACTCCGCAAGGGCAAAGGGCTCCTACCAGGGAAGCCACCAAGGCTTCCACCCAGCCACCGGGGCAATCGTAGAAGAGGCTGTCTCCTGGCCGCCTGTGTTCTTGCTGATTATGAGGGGGAAATAGGGTTGTTACTCCCTGATATGGCCTGGGTGTAGTAGAGACAAGAGGAGGAAGCACCCTTTGGCTGATCTTGCCGACCACACCCAGTAACAAAAAAAAAAAAAAAAAAAAAAAAAAAAAACCTGACCGGAAGCTATCAGAGTCCAATGGTCATCCCAATTTATCTTTCATTTGCTATTGGTAGATTGGTAGTGGGTAAGTATATCAGTTTGTTTAACATTCCAAGATATGAAGAAATAACAGTTGGCTAAACAGACGCTGCAAAGGGAACAGACAGCACAGGGAAAACGCTGAATTCTGATAAAATATAGGCTTTTTTTTTTTTTTTTTTGAGACAGGGTCTCACTATGAAACCCTGGATGGCCTGAAACCTACTACATAGACCAGGGTGGCCTCAAACTAGCAGAGATCCATCTGCTTGGGATTTAAGCCACATGTAATCATACCATGCAGCAATACTTTAAATGGACAACGATGTTCTCCCTGGATATCTGGATGGGACTTAGTGTCTGTCGCCTCCTTTCAAGAATGAAGTGTGTTTGTGGCTATGACAATTGGAGAAGTATAATAAACTGTCTACTCTCTCTTACATCCGGACTTCTTGTATTCTTTCTTCCTGTATGTGTGTGTGTGTGTGTGTGTGTGTGTGTGTGTGTGTGTGTGTGTAGTGTATGTGTGTATATATGCATATATATACAGTGCTTTTGTCATCCTGGAGATCAAATACTGTTCCCACCTGCTAATCCAGCACCACACTGTGGAAGTGTGTATGTGTGTGTGTACAAGTATTTGAAAGCCAGAATCAACACCAGATTCTCAGTTATTTTTTACTTTTTTTTTTTTTTTTTGAGAAAGTGTCTCTCAGTGGTCTGGAACTCACTAATTTGGCTAGACTGGTTGGCCTTCAAGCCCCAGGGATCCTTGTGTCTGCCTCTCCAGCTCTAAGATTATAGGTGCACACTGGCTTTTACATGGGCTATGGGAAGCCATTTCCCAACCCTGGACTTTCTCGTCTCATCTATATGGAACACCTAAGCAACTTCATCTAGTCAGAGGCTCCTGCAGACTGATGATGACTCCACCTATCTCTTTGGCTCTGGCCTCTCCTGAAATCAGACCTCTACCTACCCACCTCCTTCACCAGCCCACTGGAGGTTTCCCAAAACCATCCCATTGACATTTCTAAAGCAAAACTATTGATTTATAGTTGTCAACATCCCTAAATGTCCTCACTTTCAGCCTTTCCCTCAAGGGAACCTTGAACCTCTAAAGCTCCTACCTCCATTTTCTAAAAGCTTGCATTACAGGCCTGTGCCACCACTCTAGGTTGTATGCAGAACTGGGAGTTGAACCCCGAGCTCAGTGCATGCTAGGCAAGCACTCTACCAACTGAGATACACCCCTGGCCCGAAAGCAGAGTTTTGAAAATCAAACCATATTTGTGTGAAACACTTCAACATGTTTTCTTGAATATGTTTGCATCAATTTGTGTGTGTGCTCAAGCTTGAGTGAGCTTGTGTGTGTGTGTGTGTGTGTACACTCATGGAGATCAGAAGACGGTTTACAGGAGTCGGTTTTCTTACAGGAGTGAGCTCCGGGGTTCAGACTCGGGTTGTAAGGGTTTGTGGCAAATGCCGTTATCCCTAAGCGAACTTTGGCATCCAACCTCAAGTTTTTAACTTTAAAGTGGAGGCTCCCCCTATGACGTGGGTAAATAAAACATCTTTTATAAAGCACTCGCTCTCCCCTTCCCTGCCTTTCCCTCTCTCCTTCAGGCCCTCCTAGGCCACTTCTTTTCTGCTTTGCTCATCTCTTGGTGCAGCCTGGAAGAAGCCTTTGAAATTTGGCGGGAATTAGTAGCAGTTCGGAGGATGAGCACCGCGCACGCGCGGAACACCTCCTTTCTCTCGCATGCTAATTTTGCAACCTTAGCAACCAATAAGAGTCAGCATAGGATCCCGTGGCGAGAGGGGGCGGGGACAAGTAGAAGGGCACGCTCAGTACTTTCAGGGTGGGGGACTTCGTGAACCAATGGAAGAGGCCAGAAGTCGGGAGGCAGTGGGGCGTGGCTCTGGAAGCTCCAGCAACGGGGGGCCGTCCTGAATCGGACCAATCAGAGCGAGGAGGTGGGAGGGAACGAGCCAATCAGCGTGCAGAACAAGACGAGGAAGGGGGCGGCTGAGTCTCTCGCGGTCGGGGCGCAGGAGCTGGTGTCAGGGTTGCCGGGCGTGCGAAGGCGGCGGAGGCGGGAAAGGTGGCGAGCGGTTAAAGGGGAGCGACCGCTGACTTGCAGAGGAGCTCGGAAGAGAGATGGTGATGGCGGCTAAAAAAGGTCCGGGCCCCGGTGGCGGGGCCGGAGGGAGCAAAGCGGAGGCTGAAGCGGCTTCGGAGGTGTGGTGCCGCCGAGTGCGGGAGCTGGGCGGCTGCAGCCAGGCCGGGAACCGCCACTGTTTCGAGTGTGCCCAGCGCGGGGTCACCTATGTGGACATCACCGTGGGCAGCTTCGTCTGCACCACTTGCTCAGGCCTCCTGTGAGTGGATCCGGGGAAAAGTGGGTTTGGGGTGAAGGGAATCCGCAGGAGCTCGGAGCGATCCGAGAGGCCAGGAGGGAACCCCGGCATTGGACCTGGTGGTAGAAGGTCGCTTGCTGCAGAGATGTGTCGCGGGAGAAAGGGAAAAGCGCAGGGGACGGAAGGCGAGGCTGGAGTCGCGTTGCGGAGGGGAAGGGTGCGGGCTCTGTGTACAGAAGGACACAAGGAGAAGATGGGAGAAACTCCCTGAGGGAGGCGAAGGAGAATTGCAGGTGGGGAGAGACGAAGTGTGGAGAATTGAAAGGAACTAGGGTGGGGTGGGGGAGGGACTTAAAGGGCCAGAAATTGACATAGACCTTTAAAGGGAACTTTAGCCGGGGTTGTATCTCACTTGGTAGAGTGCTTGCCTAGCATGCTCCGAGCCCCGAGTTTCCATCCACAGCACTGCCTAATACTGTGGTACTTGCCTGGAATCCCACAACCTAGGGGCCGGTGGATCTGAAGTTCAAGGCCAACCTGTGATACCTGAGACCCTCTTCCCTCCACAAAAAGGGGGGGGGGGGAGGGAAAGAAGTAGGAAAGTTGAGCTTAGGATAAAAGTCACCTGTCCCAGCTGCCATGTGTGCCTCCAGTACTGTGATGCAGAAGGGAATGGAAAATACTACAGGTTGACAGCCTAGAGCGGCGGGTAGGAAGGAAGCCAGGGATCAGATGCAGATACCAATCTTCAGAGCTCTGGAATGCTATCAAGAGCGTACGTAGAGGACTTAAGAAATCTAATAAGGGCCGAGAGCCAAAGGGTTATCCTGGCGGACAGCTCAACTTTCCCAAAGAGACGAGGATCAGCATGGGATAGTTTTTTATTTCCCCCTTTTCTATCCCTCTTTAAAGTCACATGGTATTTCTTTATTTCGTGCTGTGAGGGGCATGCAGGTTCCCCATGGCTTGTATGGGGATCAAAGGACAATTTGGGGAATTCAGCAGTTTCCTTCTAGTGTGTGGATCCTGGGGATCAAACTCAGGTCCACCGGCATGGCTGCAAGCTCCCATGCTTGCTGAAGCAGCTCACTAGTGTTATTATTTTTTTTAATGAGATGGGGTCGCATACAGTCCGGGCTGACCTTTTGTTTGATTTTTTTTTTTTTTTTTTTTTTTTTTGAGAGTTCCTCTTGTGTGCTGCCCTGGAACTCGCTCTCTAGACCAGCCTCAGACTCCTGGTACTGCGTGGGATTCAAGGCATTCATCACCGCCACCTAGCCCAGGCTGACCTTTAATTCACTGTGTAGCTGAGGCTTGCTCTGGAACCCCAGATCCTCCTGTCTCCACCTCCCAAGGGCTGGGATTCCAGGCATGTGCTGCCCACCTTAGCATGGGGTAAAGTGCATTTTCATCTAGTAAATTGTAAATTTGGTGACAACTTGAGGACAGAGGCTTGGTTGTAATATCCACAATGCTACCCCCAGCACGGACATTCTTTATTCACACCTCAATACTTCTGATCACAGCACTCACCCAGATTTCCTGTATAGTAAGCCCCCCCCCCCCACTTAGGGAATTATTTGATTAACATCAGGTACGGGATCTTGGGAGTTTTAGGGACTTATTTTGCTTGGTTTTCTAGTATTATTTTAGAACACTGCTGATTTCTTTGGTTGGGTTTTTTTTTTTTTTTTTTTTTTTTTTTTTTTTTTTTTAATAAGGAAAGTTCTCTTGTTCTTATATGCATACCAGTCTAAAAACACAAGGAGTATTGTTCTTACATGACAGATGGGAGATCAAAAGCAGAAAGCAGTTTAGTAATTTACCCAGTGCCATATGGAGGATTCTGTTTCCAGCGTTTGCTATTCAGTATGAGTTATGATCGTGGGGAGACCAGAAATGAGGATCCAAGTGTCCTAGGAGACGGTTTGGAACTACATCTATATCTCTACTCCATTGTTACCCTTTTCCAAATTTCTATGTTTTTTTTTTTTTCCCTTTTTAAGACAGAGTCTCATGTAGTCCAGGCTAGCCTTGCTGTAGTAGAGGATGTTCCCTTTAGCACCCAGCCCTCTCTCATCTGCCCTTCTATATTGTGAAGTCAAAAGTGATTTGGGGCCAGCTGGTGGTGGCACTGACCTTTAATCCCTGCACTCAGGAGGCAGAGACAGGTTGATCTCTGTGAGTTCGAGGACAGCCTGGCTTAAGAGCAAGTTCCAGGGTAGTCAGGGTCACACAGAGAAGCCCTCTCATCCCCCACCTCACACACACACACACAAAGAAATGGATTTTGTAGCTGGACGTCCATGATCTCAACACTGGGGAAGACTGAGGTAGGATAGTGGTGAGTTTGAGGCCAGCATGGATTATTTGGCTAAGACACACACACACACACACACACACACACACACACACACACGAGTGGGGGGGCAGAGGATATGCATGGGTTTGAGGGAATGGCTCAGTGGATAAAATACTTACCAGGCCAGCATGAGGACCTGAGTTTAGATCCATAGCACTTAGATGCCAGGAGGGCATGTGTGGTAGTGGTTTGTAATCCTATCACTTAGGAAGAGGATGTAAGGGGGTCCATTGGCAATCTGGCTAGCAAGACTGGCTGAATTAATGAGCTTCTGGTTCAGATAAAGACACTGCCTCAATATATGGTGGAGAAAGGCACCCAATGTCAACCACTGGCCTCCGCATGCACATGCACTCACAGACGTGTGAACATGGCTACACACAGATATTATTCCTCCCTGGCCCTCAAAGGAGAGTAAGTATATTATATTATAGCACATAGTAAAAAAGAAAGCATAAACCTTGAAATGTTATGAGAAGGGACAGCTATATTTTTTTTGAATACTTGGGTTTGAACGATAGGCAAGTACTCTGTGACTGAGCCACGCCCCCAGTCCTGGAAAATCAAATTATAGTACTGGATAGAAGTGAAGAGAAGCCTTTGTGACTCATTAGAGCCAGGTCCTCGAAAGAAACTGCCAGAACCCTTCATTTGTTTTTGTGGTTAGTGGTGATGGCACAAAAGATAATAAACTAGGGGGGCACCCCCCCAAGCCGGAGAGAGTGCTCAGCAGATCAGAGTACTTGCTTTTTCATAAGACCCAGGTTCAGTTCTCAGTGCCTACAAGGTCCCTCCAGTTGAAGGGGTTCCCAACATCCTCTTCTGACCCCCAAAGCATTAGATGTACATGCAGTGCACACACATACACACACATGCACACACACACATGCACACATACTCTGTCTCTTTGTTGTTTTGCTTTTTTTTTTTTTTTTTTTTTGAGATAGGGTCCCACTAAGTAGCTCTGGCAGTCCGTGGACACCATCTATAAGCCAAAATTTACAGAAATCTGCCTACCTCTTCCCAAGTGCTGGAATCACCATCACCCCGCTCATACACATATTCTAAAAATAAATAAATTAAAATAAATAAACAAAAAAAACCCCAAGGGGTTGTAGAGATGGCTCAGCAGTTAAGAGCACTGGCTGCTCTTCCAAAGGTCCTATGTTCGATTCCCAGCACTCACGTGACAGCTCACAACCGCCTGTAACTCCAGTTCCAGGGGATCTGACACCCTCACAGAGACAGACATGCAGGTAGAGCACCAATGCACATAAAATAAATCTTAAAAAAAAAAAAAAAAAAGGTATCAGCAAAACCAGAGCCTGGTGAGTAAAAATAAAAAGACCTTTGGCAGGCAGGGGATGTATCTCACTTGGTAGAGAGCTTGTCTAGAGTGCATGCAGCCTGTTTCAATTCTACACTGGAAAACATACCTGCAATACCATCACTTGGGTTGACACAGGAAGATCCAGCGTTCAAGGTCATCTTTAGCTGCTTAGTGAGTTTGGGGTTAGCCTGTGATACAGGAGACCTTGTCGTTAAAAAAGGGGTGAGGTGAGGGAGATGGCTCAGCTGTAAAAGTTCCTACTGCCCAGCCTGATGACCAGTCCCCAAAAGGCGGGTTGAAGAAAACCGATTCTCCCAAATTGTCCTCTGACCTCTAGACACAGGCCACGCAGAGAATAAATAAATGTAATCAAACTGGGGGCTTGGCAGGGTCTCACTATACAGCCCAGGCTGTCCTATAGCCAGCCATATAGACCAGGCTGGCCTCAAGCTTAGGGATCTGGCTACCACTGCTTCCCGAGTCCCGGGATAGAAGGTGTGCACTACAGCGCCTAGCTTGGAAAAAAATTTTTTTTTTAAGTTTTAAAAAGAAAACTGCATAATCAGGAAGTGCTGACACTGTGTCCATTATTTTTTAGATTTTGCCTTCAAGTCTCCCCTGATAATCTTCATCTTCTATAATGAATGTCCCTCATCCAGGACAGAAGGGAGGCCACAGGATCTGGGACACAGTAAAAACCTGATTTCTTTTGCTGGGAAAGTTAACCGCTGCTGTATCTGTGCACGGTTTGTAGAACCTTAGGCCTCTCCCTTGAGGTCACTGTCACAGTTGTTGATCTCGCTGTTGGCAAACACCTGGGCTGGTGAGGTGACTTTGTGGGAAAAGGGGCTTGCTGCCAAGCCCAATGACCCCAAAATTGATTCCCTGGGCCCCATGCTAGAAAGAGAGAACAGATTCCTCCAGGTTGTCCTCTGATGTCTATTGGAGCACTGTGGCACATGTGTACTGCATGCATACATATATGCACATGCACACACACATACACACATGCACACACACATATATACACACACGCACACACATATATATACACATGCACACACATGCACTCACACATATACACACATACATATATATAAACATACATGCACACACACCCATACACACACATACATATATATACACACATGCACTCACACATGTACATATACATACACACATGTATACACACATACATACATAAATACACATACACACACATGCACATACACATGTACACATGTACATACACATATACCCACATACATATACATACACAAACATCCATACACATACATGCACACACACCCCCAATGACCAAAGACTGGAGTGATGCCTCACTGGTTAAGAGCATTTAGTGTTTTTGCAGAGGACCAGGGTTCAGTTCTCATCACTCCCGGGGCGGGTCACGATCACCTGTAACTCCAGTTCCAGGAAATCTGATGCCTTCTTCTGGTTCTGAGGACACTGGGCATGAATGTGGTACATATACATACACTCAAGCAAAAGCACACATTAAAATAATAATAAATTTTAAAAACTTAAACAGAATTTTCTTAATGTACTTAAAAGGTTGACTCTTGTGATTTAGGTAAACACCGAAAGGAGGTTGCCGTGGCTGGCTTTGTGCCTTAGACTGGGTGGGCTGTTGAGGATCTTCTGTTCCAGTGGCATTTAGTGAGAGAATTCAGTTCTCAATGGGATGCCTAGGTGATGGCTCAGTGCGTAAAGGTGCTTGCTGCCAAGGCTGACAACCTGGGTTCGATACTCAGGACACACTTGATGGAAGGAGAGAACTGATTCCAAAGGTTGCCCTTTGACCCTCATACTACTGCCGTAGCTTGAGCAGACAGACACGCAGAGTCGTAAATTAGTTATTAGATTGGATTTTTAAAAGCCCCTTAAATTGACTGCCCACACATTAGGATTTTGTGATGATGATAAGTACAAGTTGTAGTAGGCCAGCAGCCTCCACACTTATTTATTTGGGTAGTTGGTGCATTTCAGCTGAATAACCCTAGCCATCCCCTGGACACTGCAGAGACAGTGGTAACAGTTCTCTAGCTTACCTGAGAGCTAGAAATGGAGCCTTCTTTATGTAGCTGTAAGTAGTGAGTCTCATCAAGCCGAGCGGAGCTCAGTGTGTGTTGCAGGGCAATATAAGCACGCATTAAGGTGTTAAGAGAAGACCCCAGGGAGATGGCTCAGAAGCTAAACCCCATCCCCTGTCTTAATCTGTACTCTGTTGTTTTGGTAAGACACCATAACCAAAAGCAACTTGGTGAGGAAAGGGGATATTTTTGATTCACAGGCCCATCACAGCCCATCATGAAGGGAAGTCAAGGCCATGGACAAGCGATGCTTACTCTCCAGGGTTGCTCAGCTACCTTTCTTATACGATCCAGGCCCACTTGTCCAGAGAGACCCCACCCACAATGAGCTGGGGCCTCCCACATCAGTCATTAGGAAAATGTCTTATTTCCTCTTGCTTCAAGTTGATAAAAACCAATCCTCAAAGCATGAGGGACTAAGTTCAGTTGCCCAGTACCTGTTGGACTTGGTGGTGCCCACGTCTTTAATCCCAGGGCTCATTAGGCAGAGGAAGCTGGATCTCTACAAATTCAGGGATAGCCTGGTCTACGTAGGGAGTATCAGGTTAACCAGGGATGGTTCCGTGTGTGTCTGAACCTCAGTACTGTGGGGAGCAGAGACAGAAGGATCACTGGGGTTTGTTGGCTCCAGGTTAAGAGAGACCCTGTCTCAGGAAAGCAAGGTGGAGGTCGATAGAGCACACCCAGCATCTTCCTCTGGCCTCTGAATGTCTCACACCAGTGTGTGTGCCCACATATGCCATACACTGCCCGCATTAAATTAAAAGCATGAAATATAGTCTTCGTAAAAAATGAACACATATTTTTAATTTTTATTTTATGTGTAGGGGTGTTTTGCATGTGTGCATGTATGTTTGTGCATTCAGGGCCCACAGGTGCCAGAAGAAGGCCTCAGATCCACAGGAACTGAAGCGACAGACAGTTGTGAGCAGTGTGGGTACTGGGAATCAAACCCAGGTCCTCTGGAAGAGCAGCCAGCGCTCTTAACTGCTAGACCATCTCCCCAGCCTCCTATACTTTCCTTCCTTCCTTCCTTCCTTCCTTCCTTCCTTCCTTCCTTCCTTTTTTTTTTTTTTTTTTTTTTTTTTTTTTTTTTTTTTTGAGGCAGGGTTGTATGTAGCCCAGGCTATCCTCAAACTAACCTTGTAGCCAAGCTGGTCTTGAAGTTCTGGGCCTCCTGCCTCTCTCTCTCTCAAGTGCTAGGATTGCAGATATGCACTGCCCTGCTATATCCAGTTTATTAGAATTAAATTTGAGGCTGCAGGCACCTTAGCAAGCAACTCTACCAGCTGAGCTACAACCCCAACCCCCCCGAAGAGCAAATACCACCCTTAGCACCCTCGTCAGTGAAAGGAAATAGCGAATAGGTTTTATCTCAGAGGCCATTTTTCTGTTAACTGTATTATAAAAAAGCTGCCTTTTAGAAAGAGAGTCTTCTGGGCTGTGTACAGAGCTCCCAGTTGGCCAGATTGGCTGACACAGTAGAGTTGTCCGCTTTAGCCAAGCTCAATTCCCTAAGGTTTATCTTTTCATTTTTGTATATATGTATTGCAAGTGTATGCATCTGTGTGTGCAGACCTATGCTATGGTGTTCATGTGGCGGTCAAGGGACAACTTGGGGGCCAGTTCTCTCCCTCCACCACATGGGCCCTGGGTTCAAGCTTAGTGGCAGGTACTTTTATTTACCCAGTGAGCCCTCTCACTGGCCAGAATTCCAGGTATGCTAAGAACCTCTCTGCAGATGATGCTGCCCTCGAATTCAAGGATCTGCCTCTGTTGGGATTAAAAGGGGCCACCGCCACCGCCTGCTACACTTGCTTTTTTAATAAGGTTTTCTGTATTTCTGTGGCAATAACCTGCCACATTGGTGTGAGGGGCTGTTAGTTTGTGTAGTTTCTAAATTTGCATTCATTTGCATACAGGCTGCCACAAATGTGGTTGCCAGATTTGAGATAGTTTTTGATTTTTCATTTTCTTCCAATACCTAACTTCTTTCTTTGGCAGTAGTGGGGATTGAACTATGGCCCTCAAGCATATGAGGCAAGCGTGCACTCTACCACTGACCCACAGCCCCAGCCCCCTAAATACCTTGTGAGGCTTAGGCAGTGGAGTAGAGTGTAAGGGCAGCCTGGGTAACATATTGAGACCCTGTCTCAAAGAAAAGACATCTAATGTAGTCAGAAGTTTTTCTGTCCCACCTTGCCCCCACAGTCTGGTCCCCAACTTCCACTCTTGGTCTTACAACTGCTTGTAAATTATAATTATAATTGACTAGGAGGCTTGTAATATAGTAACTACCAGGCCAGTAGCTCAGGCTTATTACTAACTAGTTCTTACATTTAAATTAACCCATCATTCTTATCCATGTTTAGCCACGTGGCTTGGTACCTTTGCTTCAGTGCCGCCTTCTCATCCTGCTTCCTCTGAATCTGGCCGGTTGCCCCGCCTCTACTTCCTGCCTGGCTCCTGACCAATCAGCGTTTTATTAAACCAATACAAATAACAAATCTTTACAGTGCACAAGAGCATTACCCCACAATCTCCAGAGCAATACTTAATGTTTTGTGTGTGTGTACATGTATGTACACGTACATGTGGGGGCCAGGGGTTGGCCTTGTGCATCAGATGTCACCCACCTGGCTTTTGTTTTTCTTAAGATGAGGTCTCTCACTGGCTGAGAACTCACTGATAAAGCTAGGCTGCCTGACCAGAAAGCAATGGGGAGTCACCTGTCTCCGTCTCCCTGGTGCTAATGACAGTTGTATGCAACCCCATCAGGCCTTCTTTAAATGGATTCTGGGGAACGAACTTGGGTCTTTGCACTTGTTTGGGAGACACAGTCGAGACTCAGCCATTTTCCGGATCCCTGTTCTTTGTCAGGCTTTCCTAAGAGCCCCTGTGGGATAAGCCACTGTTTGGAAAGAAAATGAAAGCCAGTCAGGGTGGCCCATGCCTACTATCTCAGCACTTGGGAGCTAGAGGCTGCAGGATCAAGAATTGAAAGTCATCTTTAGCTCTGTAGCAAATTGAGATCAGCCTGGCCTTCATGAGATTCCTGTCTCAAAATGTCCTCTCCCCAGAATGGAAAGAAGGAAGGAAGGAAGGAAGGGAGGGAAGGGTGGGGAGAGGGAGGAAGGAAGGAAAAGGAAGAGAGAAAGAAACTATTTTTACCAGAGCAAGCCATGTTTCTGTGACCTTGGCTGTTGGGTCCTTATTTAATACTTAAGATCTCACTAATAGACACTTTTTCCTCCTGCCCAACTTTAAAAGACAGTGGGTGGACAGTGCTCCCACAGTGTTTATAGAGCTGTGCTCTGTGTGCAGTGCTCCCACAGTGTTTATAGAGCTGTGCTCTGTGTGCAGTGCTCCCACAGTGTTTATAGAGCTGTGCTCTGTATGCAGTGCTTCCACAGGTGTTTATAGAGCTGTGCTCTGTGTGTAGTGCTCCCACAGTGTTTATAGAGCTGTGCTCTGTATGCAGTGCTCCCACAGGTGTTTATAGAGCTGTGCTCTGTGTGTAGTGCTCCCACAGTGTTTATAGAGCTGTGCTCTGTATGCAGTGCTTCCACAGGTGTTTATAAAGCTGTGCTCTGTATGAAGTGCTCCCGCAGGTGTTTATAGAGCTGTGCTCTGTATGCAGTGCTCCCACAGGTGTTTATAGAGCTGTGCTCTGTATGCAGTGCTCCCGCAGGTGTTTATAGAGCAGTGCTCTGTGTGTAGTGCTCCCACAGGTGTTTATAGAGCTGTGCTCTGTGTGCAGTGCTCCCGACAGGTGTTTATACAGATGTGCTCTTTCTTTGAAATAAATTCCCATGTTCCATGTGCCTCAGTGTCTCTGCTTGATTTGCTAGAAGGGGTTCCCACTTGGAGCGCCCTGTCTCTGTGGAAGGAAGGTGTAGTTGGCTGTCCCGTAATTCAGTACTTTTCCATCTGTTTGAATTGGAAAGTACACATGTACCTTGTCCTGTTTATCTCCTTTCGATTCCCTCCCCCTCATCTCTCTTTTACTGGGCAGAAGTAAAGGACAGAGTTTCATTTAATTATTGATTTAGGCTTGGGAGGGTACATGGGGAGGTGGCTACATGCTGGTGTTGTTCCTTGAGGATTCTCCACATGGCTTAGTTTGGTTACTTAGAGACACTGTCTCTCTGTAGCTCTGACTATCCTGGAACTCATAAAGATCCTCCTGCCTCTGCTTTCCTAGTGCTGAGAGTGAAGGCCTAGCCCTGATATACTTTAACACCGGTTCTTCCTGTGGCCTGGAGCTTACCAGCCATGCTTGGCTTTTTTTTTTTTTTTTTTTTTTTTTTTTTTTTTTTTTTTTTTTTAATCTGTGTAACTCTGGCTGTCCTGGAGCTAGCTCTATAGACAAGGCTGGTCCTGAACTCAGGGATCCACCTGCCTCTGCCTCTTGAGTACTGGGATCAAAGACATACCCATCATGCCTGTCAGCCTGGCTTTTGTTTCTGAACATCAGACTCAGGTCCTGGAGCTTTGTGAGATAATCTCTTTACCATCCCAAAGTCCTTGGTTTATTTGTTTAATGTTAGAGGTCCGTGAATAACTTGAAAACCCTCTAAAGAAGTTATAAAAAAAAAAAAAAGCCAGACATAGTGACATAGGTATGTCCTAGCACTGAGAAAGGATGATTTGGAAACCCAAGGCTAACCTGGGCTACATAGACTCAGTCTCAAAAAGCAAAAGAAGGGGCAGTGAGCTAGTCATGAAGTAAAGGAGCCTGCCACCAAGCCTGAGGACCTGAGTTCAATCCCTGGGCTCCACACAGTGGGAAGAGAGAACTAACTCCCCAAAGTGTCCTCTGCCACATGTACTCTATGGCACGCGTGTGCCCCCTCCCCAGATACACAAATGAGGGAGCTGGTGAGATGGGCCATTGAGTAAAGGTGCTTGCTGTCTAAAATAAATACATAAACAAACAAATAAATAATGTATATTTTTTAAAAGCATTTGGGGATGGTGGCACACACCCGAAATCCTGGCACTTGGGAGGTGGAAGAAAGAAATAGAGAAGACAGACGGGCACAGGAGGAAAATGTACAAAGGCTTGGGAGGAGAGAGCCAGCAAAGCTGCCAGCAAGTACTGAGCCCTGCACAGTAGACATACACTGTTTATCTTCACAGTTGGACAAGGATGAGGGAAGCGGATTGAAGCGGAATGTAGATAGGAAGAGATTTTTACATTAGTGAAATTGACCGTGAAGCAGGGTGCCCGGGAAACCTTCCTCGGGACTGTTGAAACTCCTGACAGAGCCTTCTTGGTATGTGTAGCCTGGTGACCCGAGTTCTAATCCCACAACAGTGGTGGAAGGCAGGAACTGGCTTGCTGTCCCCCTGACCTCTCTACTCATGCTGTGGCACTCATTCATACATTGCACAATTCAATGAAAAAGGCTTATTTGTTTATTATTATTATTATTAGAAAAGAACCAAATGGCCTTAGCTGTCCCTTGATCACAGGCAACAGAGGAGAGCCTCTAGCAGTAAAGAAACCCAGATCCAGGGTGTTGAGTCTGAACACAAACATTCAGAGGAAAGGAAATTCCCAAGTTTGAATTTGGCACCGATCAGAGGCGAAGTTAGATGCTGGGTGGGACTGGGTTTTTTTCCACTGTTGACCTGGCAGAACCTCCTAATGTCAGCCTCCCAGCAGGTTTGACGCTTTCATGGATTGAGATTGAAGCAGAAATATAGGCCAGCATGAGGGTGATGAGGCGTGGGAAGGTGGAGATACTTGTATAGTTAATCAAATCCAAGGGGAGGAGAGAGGCGGGGAGAGGCCTGGGAAGACTCTGGTGTCCGCACATGCAAGAAGTTGCCTTTGCAGAGAACTACTTAGGAGTAGTTTGGATGTTATTAGGAGCCTGCTTTAAAAAAAAAAAAAAAAAAAAAAAAAAAAAAAAAAAAAAAAAAAAGGAAGGGCTGGGGATGTGGCTCTGTTGTTGGGATGCTTGCCTAGCGTGTCGGAAGATGCTCTTGGTCACCAGGAGCTCACAAACTGGGCATGGAGGTGCACAGAGTGCTATCCTGGGCTGCAGAACAAGTTCAAGGTCCAGCCTGGCTGCGTGTTAGAAAGAAGAAGGGAAAGAGAAGAAAGATAATAACGCTGGTTTAAGGCGTAAAACCTAATAATCAGGTTGCTTTCTCTTGCTTTCCCCTGGGGTTGCAGAGGTGCTCTGTGGTTAAGAGCTCTGAGTTCGGACCTCCAGCACCCCTGTAAAAAGCTAGGCATGTACGTGTAACGGTAGGGATGTGTGAGGTGGAGGCAGGGGGATTGCTGGCTGACATCCTAGCTCCAGATTCAGCCTCAGGGGAGTAAGGCAGGGTGATGGAGCACGACTCTGCCTTTCTCTAACCTTCGCACATGCACACTACACGCATGTTGATTAATTTCAAGTTATTGCCCTCTTCAGGCTGGGCAAGTAAATTTAATCTGAGCTTGTCAGGCAGGGGTTTGCTAGGAGAGAGGCAGTACCTCCTTCTAATTTGGCTGTGTATGGGGGTGAACCTGAGTTTTGTTGGGGACACTGGGCATAAGCCAGAGGGTTGGGTCTGTTTCATTCCAGGCCAGTGAGTCACATCTGGCCCATCACATGACTCTGAAACTCACATGACCCTGGACTGGACCCAACTAAATACAAAACACCTAGGCCACACTCTCTGGGCTGGTGTCAGGAGAGAGCCCTGTGTCTACGTCTGCACCGTCAGCCAGCAGTGGCCTCTGTGTGATTCAGAGAGACATGGTCTGACTCATAGGGCAAGTAGGCCCTCTTCCCAAGCTGCAGCCTTCTTGTGGAGAGTTCTCCCCGCCCCCTAGGCTGGCTATGGTTATTCATAACCCAGTCCTCACTCATCAAGGTTCCGAAACATCCTGTTCCCTTCAGATGCATTCGGCCTGACATTTTTCAATAGCTTCATCCTGTCTCCATCCCCGCCTCCTCTCCTAAGACACCCCTCCAGGCCAAGCTCGCCTCCTCTCCTAAGACACCCCTCCAGGCCAAGCTCGGCTAGAAGGTCTGCTGTTCTTTGGTCCACTTTTGATTGACGCCTACCCGAGTCCCGCCCCCTTCTCTTTCCCCTTAACAAGGAAGAGCCTCTGTGTTTATTTCCTGATTGTCCTTTCAGAAAATGTCAGTCACCTTCTTATGATAGGCGTAAAATCTGTTTTTCTAACATAAACATAACACACTTCAGCATTCCCGTGACCTGACCAGTTCTCCTTCCCACTGCTTAACATCCTGCCTCACATTTTCTGTAGTCCATCAGTGTCTGACTGGATGACATTTATTGCACTAAGAAGTACTTTCGTATAGGCTTCTTGAGTTCCCATCTTTAGTGGGGGTTTTTTTGTGTGTGTTTTGGGGTTTTTTGTTTTGTACTGAGAAGTGGAAGCCAGGGCTTTATACATTAGGCCACTGAGCTACATCACTGTACTGTGTGTGTGTGTTCACTTCCATACTCAAACACATACACAGGAATGTATTTGTGTAAGTGTGAGCCCACCTGCATGTGTCCATACTTGTATGGAGACCCCCGGTCAACCTTGTGTTGTCGTCAGGTGCTGTCCACCCTGGCTTTTCAAATGGGGCCTCAGTGGGACCTAAGGCTTGCGGTTCACCCAAGGGGATCTGCCTGTCCCTGCCTCCCCAGCCTTGGAGTTACAAGCAAGTACTACAATGCCTGGTTCTGGAGATCAGACTCAGAATCTCAAGCTCACACAGCAAACACTGTTAGGAATTGAGCTCTCTCCCCAGTGCCCTCTCTCTCTCTCTCTCTCTCTCTCTCTCTCTCTCTCTCTCTCTCTCTCTCTCAGCAGGATCTCACCAAGTTGCCTAGGCTGACCTTGATCTAATTATGTAGCCAAGGCTGTCCTAGAACTTACAATTCTCCTGCTTCGACCTCCCAAGTAGCTGAGATTCAATGCCTTGTGCCATGGCAGTGAATGCCTTGGGTCACTGGCAACACTTGGTGGCCACAGACTATGTCGATTAATTTTTGTACCCCTCCAAAAGCAGCATTATAATGCCTTGACCTTTGACAAAGTCAAGACTTGCCAGTGGCCTGGTGTGGTGGTACAGGCCTGTAATCTCAGGAATTGAGTGGCGGACACGGAGAGGTGAAAGGTTCTAGGCCAATCCGAACTCCATAATGAAACCTTGTCTAAGAAACCAAAGCAAAATAGACCTGGGGATGTGGCTCAGTTTATTGAGTACTTGCCTAGCTTGAAGGAAGGCTTGGGTTTCTTCCCCAGCACCAGATAAAACACACACAGCCTGGTGGTGTGTGCGCATTTGGTAAGCCTAGCACTGGGGAGGTGAAGGAAGGATGGTCAGAAGTTCAAGGTCATCCTCGGCTACATATGGAGTTGGAGGCCAGCCTGGGCTACAAGAGAACCCACTTAAAAAGGCAAAGAAGAAAGACTCAGTAGAGGAGGGTCAGCAAGGTGGACTCTGGCTAGAGCGCAGAAAGGCCTTGTGGTCTGAGCAGGCAGAACAGAAAGGGTGTATTACAAGCAGGCTGGAATGGCTGGGATACAGCTGGGTCAGTCGAGTGTTCTTCACACACCATGCATGAAGCCCCAGGTTCGACCCCCCCCCCCCAGCATGCATAGAGAGGGACATGGTCTCTACCACTTGTAATCCCAGCTCTTGGGAAGTGGGGACATTGGGGGAACTGGAGCTCAAGGTCATTCTTAACCACATAGCAAATTTGAGGCCAACTTAGACGTTTGAGACCCTATCTCAAAAGTAAAAGAAGGGAAGAAGCAGGCTGACCCAAATTAAAAACCAAATCAAGTCATTAGCGAACGAGCCTCAGAGGAAGCTGGGCTACCTGAGAAACTGGATCCCAGCAGACTTCAGGACAGATCCTATTTAAGAGCTATTGTTTGCTCCAGGACCCAAGCACCGCTGTCTGGTTCTCTCTCATCTTTCCTCAGACATCATCTTCTAGGATACTGCTTGTCATTCTATGAGGACATTTAGAGAGCCCTTACTCAAAAATCTAGCCTCAGAATGACTAGAAATGGCCTTGTCTGCAACCTCCTGTGTCCCGGCCTTTGCTAAAAAAAAAAAAAAATCCCTTATAACGAGCAGTTCATCACATCACCCTGGAGCAGAGCTGCCCTTCGCTGTTCCCTGGTGGCTTGGCATTTGCCCCTCTCCACATTCTGCCATCACTTACGCTGCCACACCATGCTTCCAAACTTGGCACAGTCACCTTTGTGCTGTGTGTGCATTCACCTGTGAGTGTTGATATATATTCCTCATGTAAATATTTTACATACATGTGTGAGTATTTTGCCTGTATGTGTGTATGTGTGTGCGCCACGTGGGTGCAGTGCTATCTGAGGTTAGAAGAGACCGTCAGATTCCCTGGACCTGGAGTTACAGATGGTTGTCACCCACTATGTTGTCTGTGAGAATCCAGCCCAGGTCCTCTGCAAGAGCAGCCAGTGCTAAACTACTGAGCCATCTCTCCAGCCCCATATTTTTATGTTTTTTTTTTTTTTTTGAGACAGGCTCTCATATTTCTGACTAGCCTTGAAGTTGCTTATATAGGCAAGGTTGACCTCCGTCTCCCCAGAGCTGGGATTACAGTTATTTAACACATATGGAGGCTTTCGTGGATGGCTTCATGAAGCATTCTACCAACTGAGTTACAGTGCTAGAATCTACCCAAGTGTTTCAAAGCCAAAGAGGCCTTAATATCAGAGACTTTCTTATGTGTATCTGTGCTTTCTCATTTCCTAGTCTAATTTCTTTGTTTTGGCTTGACTGGTTTTGTTTAAGATAGGTCTACACGAGAGTAATTTAAAGTATAAAGCAAGGAGGACCAATGGGCTAGGGAGATGGTAAAGGCACTCGCCACCAAACCTAACAACCTGAGTTGCATCCACGGGGTGGACAGAGAGAGACCTGCATCCTGCAAGCTGCCCTCTGACCTCCACGCGTGCACCGTGTAGTGTGCACACAATAAACAAGGACATAAATACATTTAACTTCAGAAAGGGGAACTGATGAGAGATGGCTCAGAGGTTAAGAGCACTGGCTGCTCTTCCAGGGGTCCTGAGTTCAATTCCCAGCAGCCACATGGTGGATCACAAAGCATCTAGATGCAATCTGGTGTCTTCTGGCGTGAAGGCATACATGCAGGCAGAACGATGTATACACAATAAACAAATAAATCTGGAAGAAGGAGGGAGGGAGGGAGGGAGGGAGAAAGGAAGGAAGGAAGGAAAGGAAGGAAGGAAAGGAAGGAAGGAAGGAAGGAAGGAAGGAAGGAAGGAAGGAAGGAAGGAAGGAAGGAAGGAAGGAAGGGACCCATGAAGCCCTTACGGAGCTGAGCTCCCCGTTTCCTATTAGAACCCCTCTGCACCAGAAGGCCAAGTGAGCAGAGATGAAATCTTTCTTTTCTATTGTAATTCCCACAGGGTGTCTGTGGGTAGATCTGGGTCTCTGGGGAGTTAACAGCAAAGACAGAAGCGTGGCTGGGAGCCCAGTCATTCTGTCCCATGGGTGAACCTGGCTTCTTCCTGCTTTATTAAAAGATCTTGGAGGAGGAAAGCCTGAGATATTTCTTTGTCCAGATAGGGCTTCCTGAAAGGGGGGGGGGGCACGACTGTCTGTTCCCACCCACAATTCTACCCTCCTGTTACCGGAGCAAGACAGCTGGCGTCCAGATTCTGACTCTGGTCAACATAAGCCTATCGATTGTCACCATCAGTGTTCACCAAGGGCCCGTTTTCTGCCGTATCTCCTGCTTGGTGGTGTTCACGGGACCTCAGGATGTGCTACCATAGATTAAAAATAACAGCAGGAAACGGGATGTGGCTGAGTGTCTCAGCTCCCAGAAGTCACCTCTCAGCCCACAGGCTAAGCACTGGACAGGATCTGTGCCAGGCTAGGAGAGGTGTCCAGAACCAGGTTCCCCTCCCTCTCCAGAGTCATTGACAGGGTCACAATGTGTCTGTGTCTCATCCTTGTTTCTCATTTGAAGTCTACAGAGTTTTTTTTTTTTTAAGTCTCCTATGCACCCCCCCATAATAGGAATTAGCCTTTGGTGGGGATTTTTAAATTTTTAATTACATTTATTTATTTAGTGTATGGGGCACAAGTACCACAGAGCACATGGAGGTCAGACAAGAATTTGCAGGAATCACTTTTCTCCTTCTGTTGTGTGAGTCTCGGGTCCTCCAGGGAACCATCTTGCTGGCCCTCAGCAGGAATTTCTTGTTATTGTGTGGTGTCCCCCATCAGCCCCCACTCTGTAAGGATTGGGCCCGTGTATGCTAAGCCAACCGATTTTCAACTGATAAACCACGACCCCAGTCTCTCACTGGGGGATTCTAGGCAGGTGCTCTACCCCTGAGCCACACCCCAGCCCCTCACTGGGGGATTCTAGGCAGGGGTTCTACCACTGAGCCACACCCCAGCCCCTCACTGGGGGATTCTAGGCAGAGGCTCTAACCACTGAGCCACACCCCAGCCTTGGCATGGGGTCCTGAGTGAAACTATTCTATGCTATTGCTTTATTTCTCCTCACTCACTCAGTGCGTGCACTGCCCTGACTCACCTCTATCTCTGCCCTGCAGGAGAGGCCTGAACCCCCCTCATCGAGTCAAGTCCATCTCCATGACAACCTTCACGGAACCTGAAGTCCTGTTCCTGCAATCTCGTGGAAATGAGGTGAGCAGCCCCAACCGAGGGAGGAGGTAGCAGGCTCCAGCTGTGTTACTTGCTAGCACAACTTTGCTTCAAGATGCTTGGAAAACCCAATAGTTTCCTTTGAATTTATTTATTTTTATATTTATCTATTTAAACGTGTGTGTGTGTGTGTGTGTGTGTGTGTGTGTGTGTGTCTGTCTGTCTGTCTGTCTGTCTGTCTGTCTGTGAGGGGTGGAGGGTGGAAATATTCTCTCCTTTGACCATCTGGGTCCCAGGGATCCAGCTTATCTTACCAGCCCCCAACAGTTTCTTTTGCTATGAGTTTCTCTTTGTATTTTATATGCTTGCTTTATGTATTTTGGATGTTTACGTAGGGCCTGACTTATTCGCTCACAAACTGTGGGACAGGGGTTCTGTCTGATCTGTAGGCGCATGAAGATCCCTCCAACTGTATCCAAGCTCAGTACATATTTTATCTTTAAAGACATCAGCCCGAGGTCTTTAGTACCATCCACACTTCGTACATTCATTCCATGGTCTGTCCCTTCAGGTTTGCCGAAAGATCTGGCTGGGTCTTTTTGACGCCCGGACATCGTTGATACCAGATTCCAGAGATCCTCAGAAAGTGAAGGAGTTTCTCCAAGAAAAATACGAGAAAAAAAGATGGTAAGGAAAGAGAGGGAGGCACGGAGACTCGTGCTCGCAAATATTTCCAAAATATTGCCAGCATTTCTCTGAAGTCCAGACTTCAACCCCGACTCCCAGATTCAATCAGTGTTAAATTCTGACTTCAGAGAAACAAATTGAAACTGTGCGTATTGGTTCATGCCTGTAATCGCAGCTCTGGGGAGGCTGAGGCAGGGGGATCCGAAATTCAGGGTCGTAGCTGGGCAGTCATGCCCCACCCTTTTAAGCCTCTGCCCTGAGACAGAGGCAGGTGAAACTCTGTGAGTTCAAGTCCAGACTAGTTTACAGAGCTAATTCTAGGACATCCAGAACTACATAGATAAACCTTGTCTCAAAAAAAAAAAAAAAAAATTTAAGATTATCCTTGGCTACTTTGTGAGTTCTGGGCAAGCCTGGGCTACATGACCCTGTCTCAAAATAATGAAATAGGAAATCGACGTGAAAGAACTAACTCTGTAGTTCTGTTTGTTTGAGACATGTAACCCTGAGCTCCCTACATATCCAAGGATGACCTTGAACTTTGGATTCTCCTGATGCCTTCCAAGTGCTGAGATTTCAAGTGTGCAGCACCACACACGGTTAAGAATCAAACCCGGGACTTCATACATGTTTGGCCAGTGTTTACCCACTGAGCCAAATCCCTAGTCCTAACCCTGCCGTTTGATGGCTTCCCTGTTGGGGAAACGGTCGGATTGAGGAGGCCTATCTGTCCATGTGAACTAGTTTCTGCAGCTCAGTAGATCTCGTATACACACATGAGCATGCGTGTGCCAGGGCGCTTGTGTAGAGGTCAGAGGACAACTTTGTGGAGCAGGCGCTCCCGCCAAGTGGGTCTCGGGGATCAAACTTGGGTCATCAGGCTTGGCAGCAGGCACTTCAACCCACCAAACCAAATCACAGGCTCTCCATTTCAGTTTTTGAGGCAGGGTCTTTCGATGAACCTGGTCAGCCTCATTGGACTGGCTGCCCCGTGAGCCAATGGGACTACTTGTCTCCACCCCTAGAACTGGAATTAACAAATATACTTGCCATCACACCTAATTTACGTGAGTGTTGGGGATCCGTCACGGTTATACAACAAGCCCTTTACCCACTGAACCAGAGACCACTTCCTTGGGGTGTCCTGGCTTTAAAATGTGTCCAGAAAAAGGCTTGTATGCAGAGAGGGGAAGGGATTCTCCTCCAGCAGGAGCATGGAGACATATTGAGCTCCATATTGGACAAGGTTCAGACACTTCTCTGTAGGAGAAACAGGAAATCGGGTAGCACAGCCCATGATCCTAGCTACTTCAGAGACCGAGGGAGGAGGAGGGAGTTCGGGGCCAGCCCTGGCACCTTAATGGGGACGACCTCCCCACCCCCACCCCCGTCTCAAAATAAAAGCTGTAGAAAGGGCTTTCGTGTAGCCAGTGGGAGGCCCTGGCTTCAGTCTCTAGCACTGAGAGACAGGGAGAGACCCAGAAGGGAAAGGGAGGGGACTCAAGAAGGAATGTAGATGCTGGAGAGATGGCTCAGCAGTTAAGACCATAGATGGCTGTTCTGAAGTCTTGAGTTCAATTCCCAGCAACCACGTGATGGGCTCACAACCATCTATAGTGGGGATCTGATGCCCTCTTCTGGTGGAAAGGTGTACGTGCAGATAGCGCACTCATACTTAAAATAAATCTCTTTTTAAAAAACTATAAAATAAGAAAACTTCTCCAGGTGTATTACTGGGATATGTCTAATCACTTAAAACTGAGGTGATTTGAGGTGTCAAAAGAGGAAGGAGAGAAACCTTTTTAAAATATCTGGCTGCGGGCCAGGAGAGGGGGCCAGATCTCATTGTGGATGGCTGTGAGGCACCATGCGGTTGCTGGGACTCGAACTCAGGAAAAGAAGCCAATATTTTGGTTTTTGTTGTTGTTATTTTTTTCAAGACAGGGTTCTTCTGTGTAGCCCTGGCTGTCCTGGAACTCATTCTGTAGACCTGGCTGGCCCTGAATGCAGAAATTCTCCTGCCTCTGCCTCTAATGTCCTAGGATTAATGGCATGCGCCACCACCTAGCAAAATTCATTATTTTGTACAAATAACTTATGCCAATTTAAAAAATTCTTTAAAGAATCTGGGTGTGGTGGTAAAAGCCTTTCATTCCAGCACTTGGGTAGAGGCAGGCAGCTCTCTGTGAGTTCGAGGCTAGGCTGGTCTGCAAAGTGAGTTCCAGGACAGTCAAGGTTACAGATTAAACCCTGTCTCGAAAAAACAAAAACAAAAAAAATGTTTAAAAAAGTAGAAAATGCCCTTATAAAACTGGGCGTTCCTGAAGGAAATAGGTATCAAAATCTGGGCATGGTAGTATACACCTGGACTCCCAGCACTCTGGGAATGGAGGCAGGAGGATCAGTTAAGTCGTTTATGGGTACAGAGTGACACCATGTCTCAAAACCCAACATACAATGGCAAGATGGCTTAGCAGGTAAATGCACCTAATGACCTACCTGAGTTCAGTCCCTGGGACCTACACGGTGGAGAGAACAGACTCCAGCAAGTTGTCCTCTGACCTACATGCTTATACCTGTACTTGCACGTGTGAAACATGTGTACATCATCACCATCATAAACTTTAACATAAAGTAAAGAAAGATGCATGAAGATACCTAGGGGAGCAGCTGAATGTGGTAGCTCCTACCCAAGTAATCTGCCTAGAATTTCCCAGTTAGGGGCTAGGGTGTGGCTCAGTGGTAGAGCATCTGCCTAGAATCTCCCAGTGAGGGGCTGGGGTGTGGCTCAGTGGTTAGAGCCCCTGCCTAGAATCCCCCAGTGAGGGGCTGGGGTGTGGCTCAGTGGTAGAGCCCCTGCCTAGACTCCCCCAGTGAGGGGCTGGGGTGTGGCTCAGTGGTAGAGCCCCTGCCTAGACTCCCCCAGTGAGGAGCTGGGGTGTGGTTCAGTGGTTAGAGCCCCTGCCTAGAATCCCCCAGTAAGGGGCTGGGGTGGGGCTCAGTGTTCGCACACTTGCCTTGCATGCACAAAGCCCAGCTCACAGAAGAAGAGGAACACACTCAAGAAAACATTATTAGACCACTGAATTATTTTTATTCATAAAAGGAAAGTGATAAAAGAATAAAAACTTTGACCCTGTAACTTGTGTTTTCTCAACCACTTCAGGTGAACGGTCCAAGGTGTTTCCCTTTCACAGCGTAACTGGTGTTTCTCACAGGTACGTCTCCCCAGAACAAGTCAAAGGAGCCTCTTACAGCAAAGGCAGTGCCTCTACCCCTGTCCAGGGCTCTGCCCCGGAGAAGCCGGTGCAGACACTTCTGGGAGATGCTATACCATCTCTCTCTGATGCTGCCTCTTCGAGCCAGGTAACCATCCAAGCCGACCCTCCCATCCCCACTGTGATTGGGTTTAGATTGTGTGGAACAGGGTTGTTGCTTTCCAAAGTCAGATTCCCCAGGATTTAGCAAAACCGGGAACTGGAAGCAGGTTCTGAGCCCTGCTGCTACCTCCAGCTTGTATCTGAGGCCCTCCACCCGCAGGAAGTGATACCTAATGACCTCAATCCTGAGGAGCTAGGACAGCACTTCCTGTATCTGGCAAAGATGCAGAAGCAGAGCTCTTGGGCACTGTGTGGCATGTTACCGTGCATCTTAGGGCTGCCTCTGTGCTGTCAATTCTCTGGTTCTTTGGGCTGATATTCTGAGAGATGATTAGCTGAGTTACAAGAAGTGCTTAGAGTTTCAGGAGATCTGACATACTGTTCTGGCTTCCACAGTCACCAGGTACACACATTACACACATATAAATGCAGACAAAACACTCATACATATAAATTAAAGGGGGGGGATGCATAGGGTACCAACTTACTCTGTCTTCTCTCTGCTTAACTGTTTGGGGCCAGCCTGGGAAGCTCTGGAGGGACCCAGGTCACAGGTGGGATACTGACTGTCACACACTTTCTTTCCAAGTCGGCCAACCAGTCCCAGGCTCGTCCAGGCCAGGCCAGGAGCTCCCAGCCTCCTTCCCACTCATCCACCAAGAAAGCCAGCACTGACCTGCTGGCCGATATCGGCGGAGACCCCTTCGCCGCTCCCCAGGTGGTACCAGCCTTTGCTGCATTCCCAGCCTTTGGAGGTAAGTGCCACATATGATGGCATTTCATATACGGCTACCACATATATATTACCATATGGGGCCTGGATTTTCTATGTGGCTGGCAGGACAAGGGTCAGGGAACAGCTTGGGCTGTATTTAGGAGCTTAGTCATGGAGCCTATCATTGGGGCCCCTCAGCACCTCCTTTAACAATCAGAGAACCCATTTTATTACTTCGTCTCTGCTAAGCTGGGAAGAAGGGAGTCAGGTTATCAGTGCCTGCCTGTAATCCTGATAACTCAAGAGGCTGAAGCTGAGGTTAAATGTTGAATAATTTTTTCCTGAGTGTGTGTGTACATGTACATGTTCATGTGTATGCACAGAGAGGCCAGAGGACTACCTTGACTATTGTTTCTCCAAAACCACCACCTTTTTTCCTTTGTACATTTTTTTAGCTTTATTTACTTTATGTGTATGAATGTTTCACATATATGTATTATGTGTGCCTCCGCACGCCTGGTGCCCACAGAGGGACAGAAGAGGGACTTTCCATCCTCTGGAACTGGAATTACAGATGGCTGTGAGTTATCATGAGTGCTGGCCACTCCAGCAAGAAGTGCTCTTAACCACTGAGCATCTCTTCAGCACCGGCCTTGTTAAATTAAAAGCAAACAGACAAAAGCCAGGTTCTCACTGGCCTGGAACTTACCATGTATGCTAGGCTGGCTGGACAGTGAGTCTCAGGAATCCACCTTGTCTCTGTGTCTCGAATACTGAGATGGTAAGAACATCACGTGAGTTCTGGGGGCTGAGCTGCCCTCTCGCAGACAGAGATTGTCTGGCTCTGTCTGTTTTGGAGACAGGGTCATGCTACGTAGCTCAGGCTGGTCTCGAACTCATCATTTTCTCACCCCAGCCTCCTGAGTGCTGGGGTCACAGGTGGGAACCACCATGCTTGGACGGCTAAGTTAGGTTTTTATTGCTGTGATCAAACACTGACCAAAACCAGTTTGGGATGGAAAGGGTTGATTTTGCTTACATATCCCGGTTCACAGGCCTTTGAAAAAAGTCACAGCGGGAACTGAAAACTGGAAATGAGGCAGAAACTATAGAGAACTCTGCTTTGAGGCTTGTTCCTTGAGGCTTGCTCAGACTGATTTCCTTTTTGTTTTGTTTGAAAATTTTGAGGCAGGGCCCCACTGTATAGCTCTGGCTGGCCTGGAACATGCTGTGTAGTCTGCTCAGCTTGCTTTCCTATATGAATCAGGACCATCCGCCCAGGGTGGTACTGTGTTCCCTGGGTCGGGCCCTCCCATATTAATCAGGAAAATGCCCCACAGACTTGCTTATAGGTCAGCCTGGTGGGCATTTTCGTTCTCTCTCTCTCTCTCTCTCTCTCTCTCTCTCTCTCTCTCTCTCTCTCTCTCTCTCTCTCTCTCTCTCTCTCTCCCTGTTTTGGTGGTGGAGTGGAGGGGCCTCTACAGAGCTTTGGCTGACCTTGAACTCACAGAGACTGCCCTGCCTCTGCCTCCCAAATGCTGGAATTACGTATGGTGGAGGCATTTTCTCAATTTGGAGTTCTTCTAGATAGATGATTTTTGTTTGTTTCAAGTTGGCAAACTAGCCAACTGTGATAGAAAGGGGCTCCCGAGGGGTGGAGAGATGGCTCAGAGGTTAAAAGCACTGGCTGGCTGCTCTTCCAGAGGTCCTGAGTTCTGTTTCCAGCATCCACATGGTGGCTCAGTCATCCATAATGAGATCTGGCGCCCTCTTCTGGCGCACAGGCAGACATACAGGCAGAACAGTGTATATGTAATAAATCTCAGAAAGGACGGGAGGGAGGGAGGGAGGGAGGGAGGGAGGGAGGGAGGGAGGGAGGGAGGGAAATGGCTCCCAAAGAGACTGACCCTTTTAGGAGGTGTATCTTTGTCAAAGTGCACGTGGCTTTGTTAAGAGGAAGTGTCTCACTGTGGGGGTGGGCTTTGAGGTCTCCTATGCTCAAGCTACTCCCAGTGAGAGTCCACTCTCTGTTGCCTTCTGATGAAGATGCAGACAGCACCATGTCTGCCTGCATGCCGCCATGCTCCCCACCATGATGACAGTGAACTGAACCTCTGAACTGTGTGTCTTCACCTCAATTAGATTTTGTTTCTAAGAGTTGCCATGGTGATGGTGCCTCTTCACAGCGATGGAACCCTGAGACACCAGCACATGTGCTGTACACTTTTCTTCACGTAACCTTGGCATTCATTCCATCCACCTATAGGCCAGACTCCTTCCCCTGGAGGCTTTGCCAACTTCGATGCCTTCGGCAGCAGCCCTGGCACTTCTGCCTTCGGAAGCCAAGCCCCGTTCCAGGCCCAGCCAACCCCTGCAGGTAAACGGCCTCACTCAATCACTGTCCACTTCTATTCCTTTTTTCCCATCTCATTGACTGTAAAGGAGGCATAGGGACCCGCTTCTCTTGGAGGGTAATGAGTGTGGGGCCTGCCAGCTACCAACAGGGGGCGCTATGGCCCTATTTTTCACATAAGGAAAATTGCTAGAATTATCAACACAGATTCTGTCCCAAGACAGTTTTCTTGCTTGTTTATAAAAAGATTTAATTTTACATATGTTTGTGTGTGTGTGTGAGTGAGGCAGGCTCATGGGTGCCATGGCAATAATATAGAACTCAGGTGACAGCTTACAGGGGTGGTCCTGGGAACCGATCTCAGAACTTCAGACTTGCATAACAAGCGTCTTTACCTGCTAAGCCATCTCACTGCCCCTCAGATCCAGTCAGAAAATTTCTGACTAGAAATACTGGAGGCCTGAGTCCTATAAAAATTCTTATTGTCTGTAATATCCTACCGGCCAAGTGGCTAGGTCAAGTTCAAAGTAATCCCCTGGCATCCACACCAACCACTTCCAAGTGTTGTGTTTTTTAGGAATTGCAGGAGACTCTGGGTCTCTTTCAAGCCTCGAGTTCTTTCCAAAGTGTCCGTGCAGGTATCAGTCTCCATAGCCGTAAGCTAGCCTCTCTTCCTTTGGATAGAGGACATTGTGGAAGCCAGATGTCTAGGGACAAGCCAATGACTTACACTCTTTTTCCTTCCTCTGTCCTCCCCTTCCCTACCCTCATTAGCAGCCAATCGGATGCTAACCGGAAGTTACAGCTTTGGTGAGTCCCTCCTTTGCCCTCAGGCACCTCAAGGTCCTCTCAAGTCTTTGAAAGAATAGCTGGGTCTTTAGTCCTAGTACTTGGGAAACACAGGCAGTTGGATCTCTCTGAGTTCGAGGCCAGCCTGGTCTACATAGTGAGTACAGGCCAACCATGGCTACAGAGTGAGACCCTGTCTCAAAAATAAATAAAATGTAGCCAAGGTGTCATTGGTGTGGTAAAACGTAATTAGATTGCTCAAGAGCCTGGGTTCTATCACCAGAATGAAAAAAATGTAGTGTTGTAAAACAGAATATCTAATTGTCCAGCACAGAAGGGCGGAACTAAGACTACCTGACTCTGCCCTTAGCATCCCCACTGTGCCAGCCAGAACTGCAGGGCTGCTTTGGTTTTCATTGATTGATGGTTGATTGACTGATCAATTGATTGATTGATTTTGTGGTACTGGGAATTGAACATCACTCAGGCAACCACTCTACCCCTGAGCCACACTCCAGCTCCTCACTGGGGGATTCTAGGCAGGGGCTCTAGCACTGAGCCACACCCCAGCCCCTCACTGGGGGATTCTAGGCAGGGGCTCTACCACTGAGCCACACCCCAGCCCCTCACTGGGGGATTCTAGGCAGAGGCTCTACCACTGAGCCACACCCCAGCCCCTCACTGGGGGATTCTAGGCAGAGGCTCTACCACTGAGCCACACCCCAACCCCTCACTGGGGGATTCTAGGTAGGTGCTCTCCCACTGACTCACCCCAGCCCCTCATTGGGGGATTCTAGGCAGGGGCTCTACCACTGAGCCACACCCCAGCTCCCCACTGGGGGATTCTAGGCAGGGGCTCTACCACTGAGTCATGCTCCAGGGTGCTCATTGAGGAGTCCGGGAAAGTACTTTTAGTTTGGAACAGGATCTTAGTTGTCCACACTGGTCTGAAGTTTCAGTATTCACGCCCTCACAGTTTTATACTGATAAAAGTTGAAATCCAGGCTGACAAGGTTGTCTGTTGGTTAAAGGTGCGTGCTGCCAATTCTGACCATCATGTCATATCCCAGGAACTCAAAAGTGAAGAAAAGAACCAGCTGAGGAAAGCTGTCCTCAGAGCTTCACGTGGCACCGTGTACTTCCCTTACACACTAATAGACACATACATGTAAAAAGGAAATTTATGTTAAAATCCGTACACAGGTTCCCATAAGTATGTGCTGAAAGTAACTGGCAATTCAGCCTTGAGACTAACAAAGCACAGACTACTAGAAATAATGAGGATTTTGTTATCGTCCTTCCTTCCTTTCTTATTTGCTTGTGTTTCGAGACAGGGTGTCTCTGTGTAACAGCCCTGGCTATCCTGGAACTCACTCTGTAGACCAGGCTGGCCTCGAACTCACATATCTGCCTGGCTCTGCCTCCCGAGTGCTGGGAGTAAAGGAGTGTGCCACCACCACACCGCCCACCGTAACAAGAATTTAATAAGCCAGGTGAATAGGACTCTGCAGTCTCTCCCTCATGAGATTAGTGGACACGGTGCAGAAGGAAGCCAGCTGAGGGTGACCTGAGGATTTATTTAGCAGGTTCGCTCTAAAATAGAACCAGCTGACAGAAGCTCCTTCCAGATTACATTTTTCCTTTAATAACTTATTATTATTTTTATTGCATTGGAGTTTTTGCCTGCATGCATGTCTATGTGAAGATGTTGGATCCCCTGGAACTGAAGTTCCAGACAGTTGTGAGCCGCCATGTGGTTGCTAGGAACCCAAGTCCTCTGGGACAGCAGCTGGTGCTCTCCAGCCCCCTCCCCTTTAAAGATTTATTTTATTTTTATTTGTGTGTATGGGTGTTTTAGGCCTACATGTATGAATGGGTCCCGTGTATGGAGACCAGAAGAGTGTGTTGAGTTGCCAGGAACTGGAGTTAGGTGGTTGGGAGCCACCATATGGGTGCTGAGACCAAGCCTGGTTCTCTGTAGTAGCAGAAATGCTCTTAATCACTGAGCCATCTCTCCATCTCCTGAAAAAAAAATATATATATATATATATATATATATATATATATCATATCACATATATATATCACATATATATATGATCCTTTCATGATTGGATATAAACAAACACAATTTCAGCAAATTAGAGTTAGATATGTCAGGCTTGAGAGGTGGTCCAGCAGTTAAGAGCACTGCTGTTCTTCCAGAGGATCCAGGTTTGATTCCCAGCACCCACACAGTGGCTCACAGGCATCTGTAACTCCAGTTCCGGGGGATCTGCTGCCCCCTCTGGCCTCTGTGCTCCAGGCATGTGGCACACATAGATATCTGCAAGGACACAGTGCTCGGACAAGTGAAATTTTTTC
Source organism: Phyllotis vaccarum (assembly GCA_033318265.1). NCBI lineage: Eukaryota > Metazoa > Chordata > Mammalia > Rodentia > Cricetidae > Phyllotis > Phyllotis vaccarum. The sequence continues at coordinate 67,022,974 of JARWLC010000017.1, read as the reverse complement.
AAGAGTCTTTAAAAGTTTTCAATTTTATCTTCTATTTATTTATAGTTCACCTGGTATAGTGCTCGCCTAGCTTGTCCAAAACGCTAGGTTTGGTCCTTATCACTACATAAATCAAGTGTGGCAGGCCTGTCATCCTGGCACTCAGAAGTTAGAGGTCATCAGCTACATAGGGGGTTTCAGGTCAGCCTGGAATACATGAAACCCTGCCTAAAAAGACACCAAGAAGGGCGAGGGTTGGGGGATGCCTGCCGCACAACTGATTACCCTTCTATCTAGAGCTGGTATCTATCTGGCTGGGCCTGGACATTTCTAACTGCAACAGTCCACAACCTAACCCATATCCTGCCACTATGGGCAGGAAGATCCTCACTGTGCACTTGGCTAAAATGAAGTGGAGCTGTTCCATGGAGGGTGTAGCACCCGCCTACCACATGTGAAGCCCTGGGTTCCGTACTCAGCAACACAAGTGACAGAGGGAATCTGTTGGGCTTAATGAGAGATTTGGAGAGGCAGGTAGCTCTTTTGACAGGCTGGGTTTTATTTGTGTAGGTCAGAGAACCGTGAAGCAGGGTGGGGTTTGCTAAAGGTCCATCCTCGTGAAGCCAGCAAGATGGCTCAGTGGATAAAGGCATTTGCCGCCAAGCCCAGTGACCTGAGTTTGATCCCTAGAACTCACGTGATGTAGCAAGAAAACCAGCTATTGCAAGTTCTCTGACCTCCATGTGCACCCCTCTATGCAAAAAAATTAACAAATAAATACTAAACTGCTGTTTTGGAGCTGGTGATGGCTTAGTGGGTGAGCGGAGTTTTTTTAAGCCCAGCTGTGCCCTCTAGTGGCCACAGGGAAACAGTTCCCAGACTGTGATCCAGCTAGGGTGGAAGGCTCACTCTCTGGGGAAGTAGCTGGAACATGAAGACCCAGGCAGCACTGAAGAGTTGACTCATTCCCTGGAGGTAGCTGCATTAGCTCAGAAACCCCATGGACTGTGAGTCAGGCAGGCAGGAGAGAGGCACAGCCCAGATCTGCCTGGATTGTGGCTGTTGAGATGACTCAGTGGGTAACGGGGCTTGCTGATAACCTGAGTTCAATCTCCAGAACCCATGTAAAAAGCACTCTCACCTACACACAAATAAGCATTTTAGAAAAAGAAAAACACAGCCTTTAGAGGGAGGGAGCATAGTCATTCAAATTACAGTGTTGGAGCATTTGAAAGAAGCCTGAACTGGAGTGTGGCTCCGTGGCAGAGTACTTGCCTAGCATGCACAAGGTCCTGGGCTCTGTACTCAGCACCTCTGGGGGTGAGGACACTGAGTGTGATGGCTTCCCAACACTCAGGAGGTTGGTTAAGATCATGGAAACTTTGAGGTCTACCTGGGCTACATAGTGAGACCCTGCCGGGGTCGGGCAGTTTATGTAGCATGCGCAGGACCCTAGATTTGATTCTTGGTATAATTAAGGAACTAATTTTTTTTGTTGCTGTTCTTTGGTTGGTTGGTTTGGTTTTTTTCAAGATAAGATTTCTCTATGCAGCCCTGTCCTGAAACTCTATCTGTAAACCAAACTGGCCTCAAACTCAGAGATCCACCTCCATCCACATCCTGAGTGCTGGGACTAAAGGTGTGCACCGCCACTGCCCAGCTAACTAATTAACTTTTTAAATAATTAATTAGAGGCTGGGACCATAGCTAACACAGGGTAGAGCGTTTGTCTTGTATGCACAAAGCCATAAGGTCTGATTTCAGTCACCATCTATTCCAGGCATACTTGTAATCCCAGCACTTGGGAGGCAGGACAAGGCTAGGAGAGTTCAAGGCCAGCCTGGGCTTCATCTCGAGACCCTGTCTCAGAGTGGGGGAGGGGGGCAGAGGAAGAAAAGAGGAAATCCATTTTGCTGACGAGACAGGCATCCATCTAGGACACGAAGGAAGTCGGCTGAGATAAGGGTGGCAGTTTACAGCTCTGGGCAGCTGGAGAAGGCCTGGGCTATGGTCTCACCCTGAAGTTCAGGAGATGAGCTAGGTGGTCATGGGCTGGTCCGAGAGACCAGAGGGTGCCTTACGTGATCCCTCCACCCCACCTTCCACAGCCCACCTCCTCTTCTGTCCCTTCCCTCCAGACTCACCCCAGCCTTATTGTTTTGTCTTCTCATCCAGGGAACAGCCAGATGTCTGCGTTTGGTGTTGCCCCTCTTGGGGCTGCCTCTCAGCCCACCAGCCTCACAGATGTGGGTGGCCTCCTGGGACCCAGGGTGGCGGCTGGAGGTCTCCCTGGCAGGTGGGTCCAGACATGAAAGCGTTGTCCCAGGCTGATAGCACCTCATGGCCTGCTTGTCTCGGTCTCCCTGGCAGGTGGGTCCAGACATGAAAGCGTTGTCCCAGGCTGATAGCACCTCATGGCCTGCTTGTCTCTCCCCTTGGCTTTCTGGGATAGCCTGGGGTAACACAGTGGGCTTACCCCTTGCTTCACCCTTCCTGCAAGATTCCTACCTCTCTCCCTGTACCACAGTGTTTTTGGGATGGCCAGCCAGGTTCCTGCTCTTCAGTCGGCTGTTCCAGGTGTTAGTGGCAATCCAGGACTCACCTTTGGAGGTGAGCCCTCTCCTCCGTGGAGACCTGGGAGGGAGTGGGAGACGTACCCCCAAGATCGAGAAGTCTCAAACCATCTTTTTCTCCAACCCCTCTCTCGACTGTGAGCAGCTTTCACCAACCCTTTCGTCAACCCTGCCCAACCCCAGCTACCTTCCACCAACCCGTTCCAGCCCAATGGCCTGGCCTCAGGTAAGTCCAGAGCTGCCGTCCACGTCCTTAGAGAGTGCAGCCCAATCCTCCCCACCATCTGTCCACCAGCCCAGGCTATCCCTCTGCAGATCCAAGCCACCTAGTGGGCTGAAAGTAGAAGTAGCCACAGGAAAATCACACAGGTTAGGCATGGTACCCCCCCCCCCATAGTGCCACTACCGCCTAAGAAAGGATCACACGTTCAAGGTCAGGCTGAGGTACACGGTGAGGTCCAAGCCACCCCTGGTCTGCATAGTGAGACCCTGTTTGGAAAAAAGGAAAAATGAAGCAGGGTGGAGACGGAAGAAGGAAGGGGATGGGTGGAGACGCGGGAAGGAAGAGGAAGAACCCTCCCCCCCTTCCCGTCAGTTCTGAAACGCATTTTCCCATCCACTGATGCTCCATGTTGTTTGCAGCCCCTTCCCAGATCCCTTTCTGCCAGTGCCCCAAGCCTAAGAGAACCGCAGTGAAACAGAGATCCTTTTCCCTGTCCTCAGCAAGGTCTTTCAGTGCCTCCCACCCAGCCTCCCCTCTAGTGTCCCCGCAAACCCCCAAATCCGCTCCCTTGGCTCAGTGAAGTCTCAGTCAGGAAGACAGGAGACCTCCTAGAGAAAGCTGAGTCACATCTGTTAGCTCTGGAAGGCTCTGAGATGGGTACCATGCTCACTTCAGGGATGAGGGAGTGGAGCCGGGCATGATGGCACAGGTCTGTCATCCCAGCACTAGGGACGTCGAGGACAGCTTGGACTATGTGAGGCTCAGTCTCTTAGAAGGTAGAGGGGAGGGGGGAAGAGTAAATGAAACAGGATACAAATCACCTCCTCCATTGGTTTCAGTGGGCACAGCTCAGTGTGGTTCACAAGAGCCATGCCCTCCAAGCCAGGAGCCCCAAAAGCTGAATGGCTCTGGGGTTTAAATTCAAGGTCCTTCCCCTGTGGGAAAAGAGACCCCATTTCCCATATGGGAGTTTGCGGGGAAGGCTTATCTCACGTGCCAGAAGTTCACCTGAAGTTCATCTCATTCCACAGGGCCTGGCCTCCTCCAGCCAGTTCCCCCCACTGGGGCATTTGCCAGCCCCTTCCCTGCACCAGTGTTCACCACACAGGCTGCGCTGACTGAGCAGCAGAATGGTAAGGGGGCTGGGTGCGGAACCCCACCCCCACCCCATCTCCTCCACGCTTCCCACTGCATGTCGGTACCGTCTGGCCCCCTGAGTGTTATGTGCGGTCTGTTCCAGCAGGACTCACCAGGCACACGGGGCTCCACAGATGTTTGTGTAAATGGTGAGCCATTTACACAGAACCCCTGCACACCTGGTGTGCACCTTATAATCCCAGCTACCCAAGAGGCCAAGACAAGCTAAAGGCCTGACCAGACGCTTGGACGCCCATCTTGAAAACTGAATAGGGCAAGGTAGAGCTCTTGAGTAGCATGAGTGAGGCACAGGGTTTTATTCCCACTACAGTAAAGGGAGAAACACAACACACACACACACACCACCACCACCACCACCACCACCCTTCTCCTTCTCTTCCTTTATGGAGAGAGATTTTAAGAGTTACTTTTGTATGATGGGTGTTTTGCCTCCATGTCTGTGTAGACGTGTGCATGCAGTGCCAGAAGAGGCCAGAAGAGGGCGTCAGATTCACCCTATGGAGCTGCAAATGATTTGATACACCTCGTGCATACTGGGATTTGAACCCTGGTCCTCTAGAAGAGTGACCTATGTTGTTAACTATAGAGCCATGTCTCCAGCCTTTGCCTTTTTTGGCGGGGCATCATTTGAGACAGTCTCTCTGTATAGCTCTGACTACCCTGGAATTCACTCTGTATTAACATTTGGGGGCTGGGGTACACGTGTCACCTCACTGCTATGAAGGTCACAACAGTTTGTGATAGTTGGGTTTCTTCTTCTACTGTGTAGATCCTGGGGCTGAACTTGGGTCATCAGGCTTGGCAGCAAGAGCTACCTCACCTGCTCTTCATATCTTATTTTTTTGTTTTGAAATAGGTTTACAGTATATAGCCCAGACTAGCATTGAATTCATTCTGCCAGAAGCTAGGATTAGATAATTGTGCTACTATGCTAAGCTGTTTATAATCTAATGCAACAGAAATGCTATGTAATAGCTGCTAAACAACATCAAAGAACTGGCAAGAAAGGGGAGTCCAGTACATGTTAGACGTAATTTTTATTTATTTTTATTTATTTTGTTTGGTTGGTTTTGGTTTGTCTGTTTTAAGATTTATTATGTACACAATGTGCTGCTGGCACATGCCTACATGTCAGAAGAGGGCAGCAGATCTCATTATGGATGGCTGTGAACCACCATGTGATTGCTGGGACTTGAACTCAGGACCTCTGGAAGAGCAGCCTGTGTGTGCCGCTGAGGCATCGGTTTTGTTTGAGACAGGGTTTCCTCTGTATAGTTCTGGTTGTCCTGGAACTTGCTCTGTAGACCAGGGTGGCCTCAAACTCAGAGATCCACCAGCCTCTGCCTCCCTAGTGCTGGAATTACAGGCATGCTCTACATAACCCAGAGTTGTAATCTTTACATTTAACTTTGTATTATGTGTCTGTGTGTCTGTGTGTGAGTATGCGTAGGTATTCCCAAAGGCATCAGATGCCCTGAAGCTGGTGTTATAATTTGCGAGCTGTCTAATGTGAGGTGCTGGGAACCTAACTTGGGCCCTCTGAAATAGCAATATGTATTCTTAACTGCTGTGCACACCCATACATGTTTGCACACCCATACATGTTTGCACACCCATATGTGCATACATACACAATACAAAAGTAAAAAAAAGTTTTTAAATATATATTTATTTATTTTGGTGAGGAGTTGTTTTTTTTTTTTTTTTTTTTGTGTGTGTGTGTGTATTGTGGGGTTTGTGTGTGTTTGTGTCTGTATGTGAGACAAGGTCTCTATATAGCCCTGACTGTCCTGGAACATAGTAGACCAGACTGACCTTAAACTAAAAGATCTGCCTGCCTCTGCCTCCTGAGTGTTGGGATTAAAAGCATGTGCCACCGCTGCCTGATAAAAATATTTTTTTAAACTTTATCGCTTTTATTTTATTTGCATTGGCATTTTGCCTGCATGTGTGTCTGTGTGTGAATGTCAGATCTTGAAACTACAGTCGTGAGCCACTGTGTGGGTGCTTGGAATTAAAGCCTGGTCCTCTGGAAAACAGCCAGTGCTGAGCCCTAAGACCAGACGAATTGTAGACCTTCCTGTGTCCCCTGATGGCTCCATACTGTGTCTAAGAATTCCAGAAGGGTCCCTCTTGGGTGTTCACTGGGGATGTAGCAAGTGGCTTCCCTCCAGGAAGGTGATGGACACTCTAAGCCAAATTTCTGTCCTTGCCTCCTAGGCTCTTCCTTTGGTGACTTGGGAACCTCCAAGCTGGGGCAGAGGCCTCTGAGCCAGGTGGCTGGTATCTCTACCAACCCTTTCATGGTGAGTACTACGCTGTGACATTGGAGACACATCTTTCCAGATGGTAGTGTGGTATCCCACATGAAGGTGCCGTCCAGAGACCAGAGGAGGATTTGAAGTGTCCCTTCTCTATCCTAAACTGGTGGTCAGTAAACTAGTCACTGTCCCCACAACACTGGGGTTGCAGCGGCATGCATGCACACCAGCATTTTTCACGGACACTAGAGATTCATACTCAGGTCTTCATGCTTGCACAGCAAATGCTTTTACCCCAATGCCCCCTCCTCCCTTTTTTGAGACTGGGTAATAGTTTATAGCTCAGGCTAGCCTAGAACTCATGATCCTCCTGCCTCAGCCTTCTGAGTGCTGGGATTTCAGGTGTGTTATTACCACACATAGCTCTCAGGCCCCCTCTACTCCACTCTCTTCGCATCCCCTCCATCTCCCTTGCTCTGTGTTCCAGAAATTTCCCCCCTAACCTATTAACCTTTTGCTCTTTCTTTCCAGATTGGATCCTCAACATTTGTCTCCAAACCTCCAGCCACAAATCCATTCTTGTAGCACTGTGTCTTTGGGGGAAGAAGGGCTCTCCCCTACTTGGGGAGAGGGGAGTGCTCCGCTGTCCCCTTTCAGCTCTGGTGATCATCTGCCTGTGGGGCATTTCTGTGGGTCTGAGGCTGGGGTCAGGTCTGGTTTGCAGGGTTAGGGATCTAGGAACAGGGGAGGTGCTGACCCATAGCTTGGAGCTTGGGATGAATCAGATGTGGCCTCCTGGTCTGCCTCCTCAGGGCTTCCTCCATGCTCCCTGTCACCTACCAGGAAGAAGCCCAGAAGGAGCAAGGCCACCCTCTCCAGGAGGCCCCACAGTGCTTATTTCTGTCAAATATTAAGTATGAAGACAGCCCTCTACCTTTCCCTCCTGGCCTGTGGTGAGAGAAGCTAGGCCCGGGCTGGCAGCAGCCTTCCCCTGAGGGGGCAACCGCCCCACGCCCAACCTTCCAAAGCTGCCTCACACCTCCCAGATAGAAGGGAAGCCGGGAATGTAGGGTAAAGAGGAGGCCTGGTGTTGACAGCCACCAGACAGCCCTAGGACTGGGAAGCTTCTGGTATGGAGTAATTTTGTTTTTCTGGCTCAGCTACACCCTCTTCTTCCCACCTCCACCCTTTCCAGCCTTACCTACAAAGTGCGTGTGCCCGGCTCCTGTCAAGCACTTTAGTTAGCCGTGTCATGTTTGGATACCAGTGTTTTATATTTATAGAGAATTTTTCTAATATAGCCTATTATATACATATATATATATATGCATACACATAGGTAAACAAATATATACCCAGCCATTCTTTCTCTCTCAGACCACACTTTAACTCGGGGGATCAAGCCGGGCTTGGCGCCGGCCTGTAATCCTAGAACTTGGAGGACTGAGATAGGAGGGTCACAGGTTCAAAGCTAGCCTGGGCGATAGAGAGAGTTCAAGGCTGTTCTGGGTAGCTTAGTGAGACTCTGTCTCAAGATAAAGTCAAAAGAGAGGGCTCAAGGATATAGTTCAGTGGTAGTTAGTTCTGGAATCCCCCAGTGAGGGGCTGGGGTGTGGCTCAGTGGTTAGAGCCCCTGCCTAGAATCCCCCAGTGAGGGGCTGGGGCGTGGCTCAGGAGTAGGGCACTTACTTAGAACCCTGTGAGTGTGCGGAGTAGGGTAATCCCTGTGCCTAGAAATAATACCTGGAGTCCAAGGGGTCAAGGAAGGACAACCAGTGTCCTCATTCTCCCCACAACACACAAACACACATGAACATGTTCCCCAGAGTCCAGGCTTTTCCAACGAAAGGTCTGCAGTTGGCTGGGGCGCTTTTCCTTTCCTTTCTCCACATTCCTCCCGCTGCTCCCAAATATCTGCACCAAAGCTTGTTTGGAGGCAATGTTGGAAAAGATTGCATTTGAGGAAAAAAAAAAAAAAAAGTGTCTCGGCGTCTTGCTTTGTACCAGCTGGAGTGGACACAAGTCAGTCCACACACGTGACTCTTCCAACCTGCCCGCGCTGAGAGACGTGACTTCAACCAAAGGCTGAACTGTGTGCCCTCCGTTAGCAAGAGGAAGGGATGAGTGGGGGTCCCCATCCCCATCCGGGCCTGCAGTTCAGAGGTCACGGGGCAGCTGGGAGGCAGGGGCCTCAGGGACCCTCCCAGAGTGCTCAGCAGTTCCTTACCTGAGGCCCTCGTGTCAGCAGCCAGGTGTTTGGCCTGGGATAAATACTCTCCCCCCAGCTGAGAAGAGACCCAGGCCTTGGCTTTGCTGTTTATCCCGGAAGGCCTCGAGAGGCTGGCCCTTTCAACTTCATTCTTGGGATTCTCTGGGCCTTCCACAGGGACCCACAAAGGGATGTGGGAATTAGGTTATCCGTTTCTTTGCTGAAATGGTTTCTAGCTCGTGCTGTTTGCTAAGCTAAGCTTGACCTTCCCTCTTTGCTGTAAGGTTGAATCCCTCACTGTTTCCTACTAGCCCAGCCTCTTCCCTCCTTCCCTCTTCTGGGAGGGGGGAGGGAGGTCACCCAGCTGGCCCTTAGCCTTTGGACCAGATTTTTCCATATTTTCTGTTCTTTTTTTTTTTTTTTTTTTTTTTTCTTCTTTCCTTTTTGGTCATCCTTAATGACACTCTGTTTCCCACCACCAAGCCTGTGGTGTAGCCCAGGCTACCCTCAGCCTCCCAAACACCAAGGTTCCCTGCATGTGCCCCGGGGCCAGGCTAGCCCTCCCATTTCACTGCTGCTCTTGAGCCAGAATCTTGCTGTGTTGCCCTGACTTGCCTAAAACTTGCCACGTGTCCTGGGCTGGCTTCAGATTCACTATGTGACCGAGAATGGCTGGTTTCTGATGTGCGACCACAGTTTTACAAGGTGCTGGGGGATCAGGCCTGGGTTTCATGCGTGTTGGGCAAGCACAGTACCCAAAAGAACCACATATCTGATGCTTCCCTTTCCCCTCATTCTGCTGTAAGCCAGGAGTGAGGGCATCCACAGTCCTAAGCTTATTTTACCCAGCTTCCCTTGTGCTGGCTCCAGATCACTCCAGTTTTAAAGGGCCCTTAAGTGAGGCCCCTTTTGCCGTGGGTGTAAATCACGCTGTGAGTCCCAGGAACTTCCCTGTTGCTTGCTTACTGCCTGGGCCCAGGACTTCCTAGCTGCCATGTGTCTGTCTGTCTTGTCTAACATAGACCCTGGCCAGTCTTCTGGCCAGGGCTGGATAACTAAGCTGAGAATCTGCTCCGGGTTAGCCTCAAACATTCCCTGGGCATAGGCTGGGGCTGAACCACTGTCCTTGGTAAGGAAGGGCCCATCCTTAATCTAGCCTCTCCAGACAAATGTCAAAAAACAATGGAAACCTTCCTCTTCGCAGAGCCTCACCTGACAGCTGTAAATCCAGACAGGTGTGCATTTACTCATGCATGAATGCACGCACATACACAGGCTGGAACAGTGCATCTAGCTCATGCACTCTGGCCAGATCCTCTCCGTATAGGCCTTGGCCAGTGTAGAGCCATACTATGTGGGCCACAGCCATCTGGTTCAGGTCAGTCTGTTAGCTAGTCACCCATGCGCAGCCTCTGTGGGTAACAAAGCAGGAGTTGAACCTCTGGAATTTTCTCCACATGGGATGATCAATGGAGCTCATTCTATAGCTTTGTCCCGTCACCACACTCCACCTCGTCCACACACACAGAACAAACTGTCACAGGGACTACCCACGGGCTCTACTAAATGGATTCCCTACCCCTACTAACAAAATTCTTCCAGAGACATGGTGCGTCCCGAACCTAGCAGAGCCCCAAATATGCCACTTCCTGGGTTGCTGAGGTTTCAGACTATAAAATATTGTGCTTAGGTGGGGCCAAGAGCAGAGATGTTGCTTTTCCCGGTACCCAGCAGACCAAGTCACCTGGCGCTGCTTACAATCTCCTCACTCAAGTTCACACCCCAGGCCCTTGGATAGCCCCTGCTTCCTGCTTTATCTTTTACCCAGCACTCCAGGGCTAAGTGACACAGAGTTTGGAGCTGTCTGTGTGACAGCAGATGTGATTTCACAAGGACAGATGTTTGCAAGATGAAGAGGCAGGAAGAAGATAGACCCTTCCCGGATAGCTTCAGAACAATCCCTGAGGGAGTGAGGCTGTTTCCTTTCCAATGGAGTCCTGTTTGCCTCTGCATGCTCTAGGCTAAGAGGCTAGAGAACTGCTGACCCCACTACCCACCTCGCTGGTGGGGAGGGGGGGGATCTGGGGTTCCAGCTGTGGACCACACTCAAGTCTCAAACTTGTACAAGTATCCACGGGGTTATCTTCCAGAGTCTACTGGTTAAACTTTGAACATTTCTCTCAGCCCTGGGTGTGGCTCTGGCTGGCTGGGAAGCACCTGGGGCAGGTCTCAGGCACTGGCTGCCCACACATATGATTGTTGGTATTGGGTATCTGCTATCAGTGCAGCATTTGGAAATGTGCTCAAGGATGATGCCCAGCTCGTGATCACAGCAAGTGATTCCTCCAATATTCCAGATTACAAATGGGTCATGGGCCTCTGTTTTGGCTGGTCTTGGCCTGAGGAAAAAAAAACCCAAGTTCCCCTGCTTCTGTTTACTTGTTAGATGGGTCCCTTACCAGAGGGAGCCAGTCCCCCAAATACTGTAACAGGGTCCCACACTTAGCCTTTTCTTCTCCATGTTTTTAGCTTCCCCCACAGCAGTGGAGAGTCACCATGTCTGCTTAGGCTCTGCTACTTGTCAAGCCTTGACAGATGCACCATACCACTCCCTACCCTTTGATCTGTACCAGTGACCCTAAGACAGAAAAACAAACAATCCAAGGGGCTGGCTGATAGCTCAGTTGATAAAGTGCCTTCTGTGCAAAACTGGTGGTCTGTTTGATCCTCAGAATCCACATAAAGAACAGGAGTTCTGGCATGCTACTAGCTAGGCAGTGGTGGCAAACACCTTTAACCCCAGTGCTCAGTGGCAGAGGCAGGTGGATCTCTGAGTCCAAGGCTGGCCTGGCCTACAGAGTGAGTTCCAGAACAACCAGGGCTATAACTAACTAGCCTTGAAGCTTCCAGGCCAATGTGCCTGGGGTACACAGCACAGCAGCAGAAAGTGACCTTGCTTTAGATAGAAGGCAAGAGCCAACTTCCAAAAGTTGTCCTCTAACCTACACATGCAGGCAACCTCCCCACACACACATAATAAAATATTTTAGGAGTTGGGTGTGGTAGCTATGCATTTGTAATCCCAGTTCAGGCTAAGTGGAGTCAGACAGATCCCTGGGTCCTCCTAACTATCTAGCCTAATCTATTAGTCAAGTTTCAAGTCAGTGAGCCTTTCTCAAAAACAAGAGGGCTCTTGAGGACTGATACCAGAGGTATCACCCTCTGACCTCCACAGGCATGTGTGTTTATGATGTATGCGTATGCAGGCTGATCTCTGACCCCACCCAAACTTCTCAGGATGCAAAGGGTCACAGGCGCCTTGCACAGACCCCAGCTTCTGTGACTACAGCTACCATCGGGCTCAAGTGGCTTGATGACGCTGAGAAGCACTTTGAAGGTGTCCCTGAGAAACAGCCTTTTCTTCCACATATCTTTCAGTGGCTGCTTGAATCCATAGGGATCTCGTGGGTATAGTTCGTGATCAGGGATCATCTATTAATGTCCCTATCCTGGGACATCCATTGCCCCAAACTCATTCAGGAACCGCAGTTAGAACTTCTGCACAGTGTTCAGCAGTCATGGTCCCTGAATAACTCGGGAATAAAGGCACAAAATTCAACTCTGGGTAGAGGCTGAACGGGAAGGCTCCCGCCCGGGGCTCTGGTGCCGTCAGGATGGCCCGCTAGGCCGCTCTTCTAATCACTAGTCTGATCACGACTAGCCACCGCCACCACTTCTGCACCCTGGCTTTCTGGCTTTCGGGATTGCCCCAGGCTGCCCCTGGCTGTACTCCTCCACCCCCATATCCAGTCAGCTGATTGGTGGAGACATCCCCCCACTCCCCGCCCCTGTGAATGTTTGGTCCAGCGGTGCAAGACTCCTACTCTAGCTTATGGGTCCTAAACTCAAATTCCTGCACTCGGGCGTGGGAGGGTTAACTTGAAGGGGTGGAGATTCCAACAGAGAGGCTGACCCAGCTGGATCAGCCTTCCTTAGACCCAGGAGTTCTGGTTTCACTGGCCACTGGGATGCTTGTGTGCAGACTCCTGGCTCACTTCACGTCGGGCGAGGGCGTGGGGAGATGCAGGGTAACTAGAACATTTGCCAACTCCCAGGTCTCTGCTACTTGTCCCAAGCCGGTGGTAGCTCAGGGGACCAGATCTATCCAGATCAGTCCTTCTGAGGGCACTTGACTGCATTTGGCTGGAGATGAGCCTGGCAGGTACGGGTCCCACAGTCTCCCCGGGGGCCCAGTCCACCGATGTGTCCCTCGGCCCGTCATTTCCCTGGCCCTGCCCACCCGACGTGCGGCTCTGCGGCCACCTGCGGAAGCAGAAATCCCAGCGCCGCCGCTTTTTCGTTCTGCGATCTGACCCTCCGCGCCTGGAGTGTTACGAAAACGAGAAGAAGTTCTTGGCCAGCGGCTGCCGCCCACCTCGACCCCGGCGCAGCGTGAGCCTGGAAGGTGCTTGCACTATCAGCAAGCGGGCGGACGCCCGCCAGCGCCACCTCATCTTCGTCTATACCAACGACAGCAGCCTGGGCGTAGCGGCGGCCAGCGAAGCCGAACAGCAAACGTGGTACAGCGCCCTGCTGGAGGTTCGCGCCTCCGCCGCTGCAGCCGCTGCCACTGCTATGGGTGAGCCCCGGGCCACAGGGAAGGCAGGGGCTTGCAGACTTAGAACACGTCTCCCCCATAGCACCAAAGGTTCAGATCTTAAGCTTTCGCATGTCTTGGTTTCCTGGGACATGGTGACCCCAACCCCTGCCTCCCAGTGACTTGCCTATTCTCTCCAGGTCTCAGTCCCCAAGAGGCCCCTGAGTCTTGGATCTTCGCCCCGTTCCAGGACGTCTGGCCTGTGACACTACGGTCCAAGGGGCTGGGGCGAGCACGAGGCCTGAGCAGCGGCAGCTATCGCTTGTGCTTGGGTTCTGGGGCCCTGAGCCTCCTGCGGAAGCCAGGAAGCAAAGGCTCCAGGGACAGCCTGGCATCGCCACCACCGGTCCTGCGCCTGTCCTTGCTCAGTGTGCGCCGCTGCGGCCATGCAGACTCCTTCTTCTTCCTGGAACTCGGGCGTTCAGCACCCACAGGGCCCGGGGAACTGTGGCTGCAGGCGCCTGATGCGGTGGTGGCCCAAAGCATTCACGAGACCGTCCTAGCTGCTATGAAGCGGCTGGGGACCAGTGCAACCAGCGGCAAGGTTGAACCGCCTTCCAGAGATCCTCCAAAGAGTGCTTCTGCAGACCCTGCCCTGGCGCCATATGAAACCCCTGCTTCTGCAGTGCAACCACAAAGCCCCGGTGAGAGACAAAAAAAGCAAGGCTCCCTCACGACTTTGGAAAGGATGGGTTCCACACCCTCCTACAGGGGGCTAGATCTGAACGGGGACTACATCACCATGGGAGTCAGGAATGACTATGTGCACATGAGGGGAGGGGAGGCTGGTGACTACATGTGGATGGCACCCCCAGTCCTTCCTCCCACTCCTGCCAGGGTAGCTTCTGGCAACAAGTCTCTTCAGGATTGTGAGGGCACAGAGTACATGCCCATGAGTAGACTTTTACCAGGGCCTTTTTACTACGAGCTCAAGGCCAGGGAGCCTGAACTTGGGCATCGGGGTGCTCCCTGCAGCATTAGGGACAGGTGGGGGCCTACAGAGGCTCAGCCCCGCTCTTCCCAACATTCAGAGCTATCGGAGGACTACATGTACATCCCAGACTACGTAGGAATGAACAGTGCTAAGCCAGGGTCTCTGGACAACTGCCTCAATTACGTGGACCTGGACCTAGTCCCTCCCTTGGAGGTGCCTGGAGCAGCCCCTGGGGATAGTGCACATAGCTATGCCAGCATCAAGTTCTAAACTTTTGGGGAGATAGTCAGGGAAGAGAAGAAAAGAAGAAAAAAGTCACTAGTGTACTAGTATGGGGGCCGACTGAGGTCACCACATGCTCTGTAAGCTGCTGTGCTGCTCTATGCTGCTCCCTTGCTTGCTGCCACTTCCAGCTAGGTACCACCTCAGAAGCCCTCAGGAAGGGATGTTCCCAAGACATTAGACTCTTTTAAGAGAGAAAGTTCTAGAACCTCTCTGTCCTAACTCCCCCTCCCCCTGGGGGGGGAAAAATCCTCCTCAAACCTTACAGTTTGGGGCCTTCTCAGGTGAAACCCTGATCTTATCTCTGAGGATTCCCACAATCAGTCTCAGGCTAGCTGTGGGCAAACCCTGGATGAAGATCCCCACCCCAGTTTGGATAGCACTGTCTCTTCACATGTTGGCAGCTAGATGTCACTGTGTGCCCTGAGCCCAAGAGCTATCCTCACCCAGCCTTTTCAAGTCAGAGGAACATTCCTAGGGTTCCAGCTCACAAATGATGGAGCATCAGGGGCCATGTTAGTGCCCCCAAGCAACCTGCCCTCTGGTGCCAGTCAGGCTCACCTGACTTTGGCCTAGATGACCAAGTCCTTGCTTCCTAGCGTGCAGCCCAGTTGTATACTGTGGACCCAACCCACCCATTAAAGGTGCTCTGCACCCTGACTGTCTTGGCTCAATGAATTTCCCCACCCCAAGCAGCAGGTAACCAGTGAGTGAGGAGACTTGAAGGAAGAGAAGAGAGCCCAGTGGCATGAAGGAGTCCAACCTGCCTTCACATGCCATGCCCCACTGTGTCACCTGCTGCAGAGAGCCCAGTTTACAAACTAACTCTCATTTATTGTTTTATTGTCAACAAAACAGCTTGGGGGGAGGGCATTATCAACAGTGGGTATCTGGCGTCTGTGTGGGACATGGGTCAGTGCTTCCCAAAGGGCTCTGATCACCACTGGGGCCCGGGTCTTCAGCGGCAGAGACAGGGCCTGGGCAGCCAGTGGAGGGCAGAGGGCTTGCCAAGGAGTTAGATCTCAGCTCACCCTGGCTCATCTGCAGCAGACCAGCAAGGGCGATCATCTCTGCCTCAGTGAGCCAGGTGGAAGAGCAGGTCTGGGATGAGGAAGGATGTACAGAGGAGGACATGATGGGGGGTGGGAGCAGCAGCTTCCGAGAACCCATTGCCTGAGAAAACAGGAAGGGAAGCTTGTCCTCCCAGGCCTCACGAAGGGGAGAGTGGAGGGAGGCTCACTCTTACCTGCTGAGGGGGCTTGGACAGGTAGAGAGGAATACGCTGCCCACAGGGTAACAGAGGGTCCAAGAGAAAGACATCTTCATAGCTTGTCACCGGGAGCCCTGAGGAGGAGAGTGCTAGCTTGGTGGCTTTAGCCCTCCATCACGGCAGCTTCCCCAGAAACATCCCAATGAGCTGAGGAGCCAAGAAATGTACCTGTATCTCTGGACACTTGCTCTTCTTCTGGATGCCCTGAGGTAGGAATCCTGCCCCAGGCATCATACATTGGCCAGGAAGGATGACACAGTGTCCTGCCAGACAGAGATACGCCTGACCCACAGCTGGCCCCCTGTGGAGATCAGAAAGTGATTGAATTCCATTTCTTATGGCACCTCTGCTACCTGGAGGTGCTACCTAGAGACAGAGCCACAGATCCCCCAACTCACCACCAGCTGAGCCTCACGACTGGGATCCCAAAGTGGCAGTGGGGTCATCCTTGAGGGAGTGGCCTGGGAGGTCACCTGAGGAGAAAGAGAGACTACGAAGGAAAGAGACAAGATTAGAGCACGCTCTGGATCTTTGGGGCCTTGTGGGCAAAAAGAGTAAGACCTGGGGCCTACCTGGGGTTTGCGCCGCCTGCTCGGTAGCCTGGTGATTGGAGGGCGGCGGCGCCAGCTTTCTTCCGGTCTCAGATGGGCTGAAGGCCTGGGGCTGTGGGCTGTGTGGAGGGAAGAACATACTGGTTCACTCATTTCCCTTCCCGATGCTGACTAGAGTCAGCCTCAGGTTTTGGGAAGCGCGCACATCGCCTCCTAGCGGGCCTCAGCACGCCCTCACCTGCCCTGCAATGGCGTTCCCCGCTCTTCCACGGTCTCCTCTCCAGAGCTCCAGTCACCGTGGTCCCCGCCTGTGCAGAGACCTGGCTCCCCGGATGCCTCCTCCTGGCCTGTGCCCCATGGCCCAAGCCAGGGCAACATCGTGTCTGGTGGAGCGCTAGGCAGCACCCCCACCAGTGTGCCCGCGAGCGCCGGCTGCTTTGGCGCCCAAGTCTTAGCCTACCTCAGGGGTGTCGCTACGACGCCTGCGCCGGCCACGTGGCGCCCTCCCGCCACGCTCTCAAGGGCTCCCCCTGGCGGCCGAGGCACTTGTGCCCCTTACAGCAGACATGGCGGACAACCCAGCTCCCCAAGAAGCTCGCGCACTCACAGACGCACATACCACCGACATGCCTTTGGGCTTTTATTGTGTTTGACACAACACTCTTCACTCAGACCCGGGGCTGCACTGAAGCAGCCTCAGGGCAGAGTGACACCCAAGCCCAGGGCTCCACACAGGGCCGTGGTCACCAAGTCCTTGTTTAAATGGCAGGGCCCAGGTGTCATCTGTTCCCAGGGCAGGTCCAGCGGTGGCTGGGGCCAAGAGCCCCAACCTCTACCCCTAAGGCTGCTCCAGAAGTGCGTGAAGGACAGCAGCGATGTGGGGGAGGCCCCTTCCAGGGGCCCCCTCCTCTTCCAGGATGTGGTGGGGTTGACACAGGGTCTCCTGGGGGGAGGGGCCCAGGTTAAGTTTTCCCCTGGCATTCCCCAAGCAAGGTTGGCAGAGGGGGTGGGGCGCACTCCTGGTAGGCACTGCCCATGCCTGGGAGCAAATGACACATGGAAGCTGTCAGCAGATGACACAAGGGTGGTGACACAGAAGGCTCAGTGGCAGGAGAGGCCGTCATTTCCAAAGGGAAATGCTATACATACACGGAGCCCAGGCAGGGCAAGGCCTGGCTACAGCAGGAGCTCACACAGCACACACGGAGGTGACAGTCTGTACAGTATACACAGAGCCAGGGGCCCATAATGGGCCCACATCCCTACAAATATAGATCTCTCTACAAAATAGAGATAATTTAGCTCCCCCATAGCAGCCAGTAGGGAGAAGAGAGAACAGCCAAGGTCTGTCTTCCCTCTGGGGGACAGAGGGCAAGTGGGGAGGAGACGAAGGCACCATCAGCACTAGTGGGGTCAGGGCTACTGTGGGCACTACAGTGGGCTTCCGAGGTCAGTGTTTGTGAGGGTACACTAGTGTCTTTGGTAGGGGCTGAAGGCACCACTGGTGGGGACTTGGTTCAACAGGGGGACTTATAAATAGAAGGTGGGGAAGGAAGAGGCATCGTGGGTCCTAGGAGCCCAGGAGCCGAGTGTAGGCGACATAGAGCAACAGCATGGAGGCCACGTAGAAGAGGAGGAAGCCACCCAGACCAGAGGAGGGCTGGACTGGGAGAGGGGCCTTGCCCTCCACCAGGATTACAGCCTCCAGTATGGTCCGCAGCCCCTGGGTGGTGCCCCGGAGGAGATCCGAGGGCGAGCACAGGTCAGCCTGGGAAGGGAGGGCAGGACAGATGGACAAGGACAAACAGCAGATGTTAGCAACATCAAGCCACAGACCTTCCCACCCTTTCCCTCACAAACCAGGACCACAGCCAGAGCCGTACCAACATGCAGACATGCAAGACAGGGAGAGCAGGGCAGGAGCCGTGAGGGGCGGGCCTAGGACACATGCTTCCTGTAGAATCAGACACCCCAGTGGATGGAGCCCACCCTCATGCATTGTATTCAGCTGAGCCCTAGACACCAACATACCCAGAGCAAAGAGCAGCCCCCATACCTCAGGCACACCCATTTTTCGACAGGCTTCTAAGAAACTTTCCACGTTCTTCCGAGACTTGAGGGCACTGAGCTTTGGCTAAAGGTGGGGGAAATGGAAGAGAGTTTGGAAAAGCAAAGCCATACACCTGTCCCATCCCCTCTTCCTCCTCCGGCCTCCCACTGACCACAGCAGGTGAGGGCACATGAATGAAGGGTACAGAGCGGGGCCGCAGCTGGTTGGCCAGCTGGCAGAGGATGACCCCATTGGAGAGAGCCTCTGCCAGGTCCTCAGGCAGGGGCTGCTGCAGCCGTGACTCAAGGACCTGGAAGCAGAGATGGGGGAGCAGGTGGGGTCAGTGGGGAACTCAATCCCTCCCTTTCCCTCCTCAATAACAGTTGTAGGGCAAAGAGGTGCTGAGGGCTGAGGGCCCTGAGGTAAGAAAGGGGAAGGTGCTGCCATGCTGCGTCAGGCCTCTGCCTACACAGATCTCACTGCTCACCTGGCGAAGTTGGGACATTAGTGCCTTCTCATCTGGAATCTGAGGAAACGGCCCAGATCTCAAAGCAGACTCTGGAGAGGAAGAGCCTAGGAAGAAGAGGAGGGTGGGATAGCTCTGCTTCACTGACAAATTTTGGGGCTAGCTTTCCACAGTCTCACCCCAATACCATCTCCTGCCTGTGAGATTTTCCCACCCTGAGAGACATAAGCCCCAAGAGACAGAAGTCCTGAGTTAAGTGGCAGAGAGGCAGAAACTCACCCGAACCACTCTGGGAAGATGAACGGAAAAGGAAGCTGTTTGGTCTTTGAATGGAGCCCAGTGGCCTGGGAACAGGAGCTGTCACTGGGGGAAAGCCAAGGACAGGCAAGGGAAACATTCCCTCAGTGGCCCACTCTTCCTCCAGCCCTCTATGTCCCAAGCACCCAAAGCTACCATCTAGAACACTGTCTTACCTGGTCCAGATACAGGAGTGGAGTCCTGGGAGATGGGGGATGGGGTGGGAGCTCCCTGCCCCCCTGAAACTCCCAGTTGGGTCCCACTGGACTTCGGTGGGCCACTGAAGAAAAAGAAGGGACTCAGAGAAGGCCACAAGGGAGGCACAGGGAAATGGATCGCAGGACGACACCTACTTGGAGGTGGCCTGCACGGATGAGGCCAAAGCACCTGCAGCTCTCCGCTTCAGGACACTGGAAGAAGCAGACAATGAGTGAGCTCTGCAGTCAGAAGTCTGGAAGGTATCTGCCCACTGTCCAGCAGCCCCAAGCCCTCACCTGTCCCTCCTGGAGGATCCCCACCCCCCACTCTGCTGCTGCTGCTGCCTCCGCTCTCGCTCCTGCCACAACTGCAGAGTGTCTGGGCGCCGCCTCTCCTCCCCTGCAGGCTCCTCCCGCCTAGCAGAAGACAGGACAAGAGAGACCTTTGTCAGGTGAAAGGGAGATCCCCAGGGCTGTTGAGTATGGGGCCGAGATGTGAGCTGGGGGCTGAAATACCTGCTGCCCCATGTCCTCTCCACATCCCCTGCTACAAGGCTTCCTTCAGAAGGCAGCTGCTCCTGAGGACAGAACAGCAGAGGTGAAGACACCGACTGACTTCCCCATCTCGGACTCTTTCCCTGGACAAGGGACATAACAGAGTCCTCACCTCAGCTGCACTTCGTTCCTCATCTTCCCCGGGAACATGGCTGTCAATAAAGTCAATCTGCTCCAGATCTCCATCGCCTGCAAGGCCAGGGCACATCAGTGAGCAAGCAGGAGGCTTCCAGGCCTACACTCACCCTCACCTTCCTGGGCAGAGGCCATTGCTCACCGGAGCCACCTTCCTCCTGCCGTCTAGGCCCCCGGGGCTCCCGAGCCAACTCTGAGATCCGGAAGGACAGCTCTGAAAAGTCATCTGTGGACTTTAAGGCAGATGGGACATGAGCTTTCTGTGGGGCTAAGGACCACATGGGTTCTTCAGGCCTGAAGAGTCTCAGACGGGGACAGTAGGGAAGAGTCCCAGCCATGACCTTACTGGAAGGTGTCCCTTCCAGTGATGACATCCCCACATATCCTTACCTCATTTCCTGACCACCTCTTGCTGCCACTGTCCACACTATGGAAGCCTGAGTCCAGGCCACCATCATATCGACGTCCTGGAAATAAATCTTCCGCAGGGCTGGAGTAGCCAGGGAGACATGATCAGTCCCGTGCTGGCAGCACCCCTACCCTCCACTGGAATCCAGAGGTGGTCTCTGGTCTCAAGAAGGGAATTCCTTCCCCTTACCAAGGACTAAAACTTGGGGGGCGGGAAGGGACCAGGTCCCCAAGAGCAGCTCCCCGACGTCCAGCCTCCATTGTTAAATACTTGAAGATGTGAAGTTTCCCCTTCAGGCAGATCTGTGTGAGGGGGACATGCATGAAAATGAGGTGGCTCCTCAAGCTTTTTTGGATCCTCCCATGCTATTTAACATCACTGCCCTCAAAGTCCACCCAGACTGCACCTTACCTGGGCAGGTGGACTCTGTAGGGGATTGCTATCCAGCAGAATGACCTGCAGGTGCCTGAGGCGGCAGAAGGAGACTGGGATTCGGGAGACACGGTTACAGGAGAAATCCAGGCGGACCAAAGGAAGGTCCCCCAGCTCTAGGGTTGGGCAAGGAAAAGTTAGGAGAAGCCCAGGCCTGAGGCCTTGAGTTCTCTCCCTTGCCTTTGGCTCTGACCAGTCACTCCTGGCTCCACTGTCCCCCCCACCCACCGGCTCAGTTCCTTTACCAGAAACAACCTACTTCTCTCCCTACTCATATCTGAGCCAAGCCCTACCTTCTTCAGCTGCTGCTCAGCCCTATGCATCCCACCCCCACCGAAATCCACTCTACATTCTCAAGTGAGCAGCACAAGACAGAAACAACTGATGATTACTGCACAAAAGCTTCCCTTAGCACAGAGCCACGGCTGCTCAAGTTGGGTGGCTTTGGGGTACAGAAGAGCACACAGTTCAAGGCCAGCCTCAGCTACATGAGAGCCACAGTCAACCAGTCAACAAGGAAACCCATTTTCCGGTCTCATGTCTTTTAAGCTTTACCTCGTCTATGAATCTTCCATATACCTCAAGGGAGTCAAAATTCACTGTTCCTTCATACTCAAGAAGCATTTTGCTTGGATCTTTTAAGGCCCAGGGAAAACTTCCTATATTTATGTTCCTACTGCTATGACTAATTTCCAGATGGTAGATACCTAATTGCCACATACCTGACGTGTTCTGAGGTGGGATCTACAGAAGTAACTAGGTCATGGGTCTCTCTCTGCATGAATGGGAAGGCTAGTCCGTGGATGAATTTGTGGGTTAATGAACCATAAAGACATGGCTTCCTCTCTCTCCCGCCTTGCTTTGTGCTGCTGTGTGATGCCCTCTTGACACCACACACATGTGATTCTTGCACATATGGATATGCAGATACCCACAATAAAAAAAAGTTTAAAAAAAAAAAATGTTACTTGGTCCTCAAGCCTCAAGTGCTGGCTCACACTTCCAATCAGAGTATTTGTGATGCCTCCCAAGTTAAAGGCCAGCCTGGGCTTCAGAGTAAGACCTGGCTCAAAAAAACCAAAGGAAAAGAAGGTGTGTTGGGCATACAGCTCAGTTGGTGGAATGTTGATCTGGAATGCATGAAGCTCCAGGTCTGGTCCTCAGGGCTGCAGAGACCAGGCATGGTGGTGGCCCATGCCCCCCTACCACCACCACCACCACTAACAAGTAAAGCAGGAGAAGCAGGGCTCAAGGCCATTCTTGGCTACACTGAGTTGGAGGCCAGCCTGGACTACAGGAGACAAAGAATAAAAACAAAAACCAAAGTTCCAGCCAGGTGGGGTACAGCACACGCCTTGAATCCCAGCACTTGGGAAGCAGAAGCAGGCGGATCTCTGTGAGCTCCAGGCCAGCCTGCTTTATATAGTAAATTCCAGGGCAACCATGGCTATATAGAGAGACCCTGTCTCGTCAACAAAACAAAATTCCTTAGCCTCAGTCATTTTGTTACAAGAACAGAAAACTAAGACACCGAGCAGACTTGGAAGGCAGAGGTCAGAGGCAGAAAGGGGTAGGAGGAGGCCGGGAATGGGTGGGCCTTCTCTTGCTCTTCAAGCACAGGTCTGCACCTTCTCTCACTAGGGTGTCTCCATGTTTTGCATATGGTGCTCCTCTGCCTGGATGAAGGATGAACACTCATCTTCTAAGGTCTGAGCTTCTAGAAGATGTCACTTCACAGACTCCGCAGAAGAGCCCTGCTTCCCCCTCTCCCTTGCTTTAACAGTTCCCTAAGAATGGCTGTCTCCTTCATATAAGCCACTAAACCTATGAGGCTGGTCTCAGATCTCAGTTGCATCTATCGGGCCCACCACCCAAAATGCAGAAGGCACATACACCTGGCTGAGCACAAGAAGGTCTGCCTGCTTCCCAACAGGGACTATCCAGTGTTGATATGCCATAATTACCCCACTGAACAGGGCTGCGTAGACTGTCATGTCAGGACCCACACACATACTCCAGTCCAGAGTCCCTGAGAGAAAGTTCAAGAACATCGCTTGACTAGTGTTTCGAGAGCTCTTGCTGGGGTGAGAGTGGGCCTTAAAGTCCCTTTCAATCTTAGGAATGATTTAATTGACTGACTTCCCTCTCAGGCTTCTTTCCTAGCCTGTTCCCACGCCAAAACAGAACTAGGAATCCACGCCTTCCCAGCCTCAGAGGGTTGCTCTGGAGAGAGCAAATACAACTGTTTACTGTTTGCTTTAGAAACTGAAAATCCCTGAGCAACTAAGGCAAGGTTATTTTTAAAGGATTTCTTGCCTCTGGCTTCTCCAAGGTAGAAACATTTATTTCAAATTCCATGTTTGTGCCTCCTCCCTCATTTCATAGACTGAAATCACAACCTTCGAAGTAACTGGTTCTAGGAAGTGGGGCCTCTGGGTGGTAATTAAGGTCATGAGGGCAAAGTCCAGAAAGGATTAGCATCCTTATAAAACAGAGCTCAGAGACCCAGCAACTCTCTCTGCTCTGTGAGATGAAGAGATGGTGAGGTGGCAGTTTGTAATTCATAGAGGTCCCTAATACCACCTGACCCCATGGCACCCTGATCTAACTGTGAGAAACATTGGTGCTGTTCAGAAGCCTCCCAGTCTATGGCATCTTTGTTACGGCAGCCCAGCTGATGAAGGCACATACACCACCCACTGACCTCTGTGTTTCCTTTTGCTTACCATCAGGCAGGGTGCTGAGCTGGTTCCTCCGAACATTGAGATCCCGCAGGGAGCGGAGGCTGCACAGCTCCACAGGGAGGGACTGCAGTTCATTGCCACTCACATCCTAGGTCAGAGAATGCACCATAAGCCCAGGATCAGCAGAAATAGCTCTGCCATTTCTTTCTGGCTACTTGCCATTAGTTTTAGCCCTTTCCCAAGGATGCTTCCTACCTTTCTCTAGCTACCCCCCAAAAGTCCCTGGTGCCTGTCCACAGTCCCTCTTCTGGCCCTTGCCCCTTATTCTCACAAGCTGCCGAAGGCTTCCTAAGGTGCTGATGTCTGGAGGCAGGGCTCCTAGTTTGTTGTTGCTAACAATAAGTACTCGAAGGGGCAGCTGGCAGATGTAGGGTGGCAGCGATGATAGCTGGTTCCGGCTGTGGAAGAAGAAAGGCAACAGGCTCACCCCTTAGGCAAGGCATCCCAGCCCTGGGCCTACTCTGGGGAACCAGGAGGGCCCCTCACAGCAACAGCACGGGCCTTCAAGTAAGCACTTAGTACCTGAGGTTGAGGTAGGTGAGGGCTGTGAGATTTCCCAAGGCTGGGTTCAGGCATCTCAGACAATTGTGGTAGAGGCTCAGGCCTTCCAGGGACACCAGCTGGCATGCTGCCTCGGGCACCTCGGGAAACCGGTTCCGAGACAAGTCTAAGGAAAGTAAGAGTCAGGAAAGAGCTATGAAAAGGCTCAGCCTTGCACACGGGGACTGAGTGTCCCCTGTGCCAGCTGTCCAGCATCCTATCCCCACAAGAGTGGGGGCCTGCGTTCCATCCCCCAGATGTGTAGTATTCTCTTGCAATCCCACCACTGGAGAGACGGGGCTAAGAGGTGTCTTGGTGCTCACTGGCCAGCTGACCAGACAGCCTAGCTAATTCAGTGGCCAAATCAATGAGTAGACTCTGCTTCATAAAAGGAAAGTGGGTGGTACCTAAGCACAGTTGAGATTGGTCCCCAGGTCTCCACAGGTGTGTGCACACATAGATGTACGCTCATAAACGTGAGACAACAGCCTTCTACAAGCATGACTAGAAAGGCAGAGAGAAGGCCAGAGTAATACAGAGTCAGAGCAGCCAGACTTGGGGCGACAGACCATAAACACCATCTTTAAATGTACAAATGAAGCCATATGTGGTGGCTGACATCTGTTAACTTCAGCAGTCAGAATGCTGAGAAGGAACAATCAAGAGTGTCTAGATAGCTGTCCCACCCCAATCCCTAAAAATAAGGCAGATGAAGGGTTCTCCTAGCAGGTTCTATAATGCAGTGTGCAGAGATGTCAGAAGTATCACAGAAGGGGGATACGCTTGTACAGACAGTCTGAGGACGAAGAGAAGGCTCAGTGCATAAACACCACAAGTGTGAGGACCCAGGTTTAGACCCCAGCACTCATGGAAAAAGCTGAGCATGGGTTCGCATCTGTGACCTCAGTGCTGTGGGAGCTGGGCTGTCAGCCTAGCTCCAGATTCAGTGAGAGATGCCCTCTCAAGATAATAAGCGGGAGAGTGAGGGAACCAAACACCCAACATCCTCTTCTGGCCTCCATACCCATGTATGAACTTAATCTCCCACCAAAAAAAAAAAAAAAAAAGGTCTGGTCAGGGCTGGATCTGACTCAATGGGTCTGGCAGAGAAAGCTCTGGATGTGATCCCAGCACAAGAAAGAGACGTTTAAAACAGCAGTGAGACGATAGAGAGGCAGGAGAGAAAGGTCTAGGAGACAGGACAGAAACCTCGGGGGAAGCACAGGGAGAGCCCTTCCTCCCAGTCTCAACCTGTTTTCAACACAGGGAAGAAATCAAGAACGAGATACACCCTGGCTCTGGGGACCAAGGAAGGCCCTAACACTTGGCCAGTTTTTCATCAGCTTCCAGGACCACAGGACTATGAACACCTAGCCTCCGAAAGTCTAGAGGGAAAGGCAGCAGGCTAAGCCGGAGCTGGGAACCGAGTTCTGAGTCCTCAAGGCCCTTCCCCTGGGGTCACTTTGTCCCCAACTGGCTGTTCTATTGCAACTCCAGCGCTCTTCCTCCACTTCCTCTCTGACCTAGGTTCAAGTGCTTGCATTTGAACGGGCCTCTGTCCTTTATCCCATCTCAAACAGCAGCTCACTATGGCAGTGCCAAGGGTGCGAGGGTAAGCCTATGGTTCCCTGCAGTGTGCAGACACACCACAGACCCCTGGAAGCCTGTGTCTCTGTTCTGTTCAGCATGCCCTGGGAGGTGCCTGGGCCTCTTAGGGGAAATCCCAGGCGAGAGATGTAGTGAGCATCTTTAAGGGTCATCTTGCAGTAAGAGACAAAAGCTAAGAGAAGGGGAAGCTGGGGACATTCCCCAAGGAAATGTGTCTTGTGACAGGAAATGGGGTACAAACAATCCATCGGGTGTGGCTTGTAGAATTTGTTTCCCAGGGGACATTAGCCTGATGCCCTCAAACTGCTGGCTCTTCTTTGCTGCAGCTCTAGTGCACACAGACAGAGCCAGTGTGGGAAAACAGCTCCAGAGGGGGTGGAAGGCCTGCATCTGGTCTCCTACCCATGCTTGACACCTGCCTGCTTCCATTTTGCCCACAAACGCATAAGTGTGTATGTACGTGAGTGTGCATATATTCATGGGAGTGGAGACCATGCTGAGATGGGGTAAGGAGTAGAGGGGCAGAAGTCAGGGGCGGAAGGAGGCCAGGTTGGAGGAGGCAGGGCTAGGGGCACAGGATGTGGTCTGTGGGGGAATGATCTACACTTCTCCTTTGCTAGAAGTTGCCCTCCCCCAACGCAGTTCTCTACTAGTAGGCTAAGGGGTGTCAGGGGCGTCCAGAGGGAGCATACAGGGGCACAGCAAGAGGAAAGGATTCAGAATAATCCAGCAGCACAATGCTAAAACACTTGGTCTAGGCTGGAGGGCAAGGGGGTGTGGAGGACAAGGTACCAGGCAACTCTGGGCTTCTGTCACATCCACATACATACACACACACACACACACACACAGACCCCTCCCAGGCTAGGCGTACCCAGCTTGGAGAGAGGACACGGAAGACAGCTGGACATAATGGAACCCACCTGCCTTAAACGTGGGCTCTGAAGAAGGCAGAGAGGGGCTCTCAGGAGACTGGGAATTTCCCAGTTTACCACACAATCGAATCTGCACCCCGGGGAGCCCTAGCTGCACCCTCAGCCGGAATGCTGGAGGAGGAGGCAGGGTGGGAGCATGAGCTGGGAGGGGCTAGGAGTGTTCAGTAGTTTTCCCCAAGAGTCTACTCACTGAGAAAAGCCCTGAGGAAGTAAAGAAAAACATTTGGTCTTTGTCAAAAAAACAAGCAAGGGGGGAGGGGAAGGGGAACAGACGGCCAGTGTCACACAGCTGCTAAGGTCAATCTGGAGCTTGGGGGCTAGTGGGACCTGAGGGGGGGTGGGTAAGAATGGCTCATGGGGCTCACCCATTCCCAGGACTTATTCAACTGTACAGGGGAAAAGACTTTTAAAACAGAGCCATTTCAACTTTTTCTCTCCAGAGCTGTAAAGGGAACTGGGCTCCAGCGGGCGGGTGTGATTACAGGTGGGAAGGCACCTGCAGGAGCAATGTGCTCTTTGATCCATGGAGACAGAGGAGAAGGGGCCCTCACACTCCAGCCTAGACTGGGGTGGGGCTCGAGGAATGCAGTCCTGTGTTCTGATCCCCACCCTCAGCTGCCCGCCCAAGTTCATAGGCTGCATCCTAAGCAGCTGAAGTCTGACTCACCTGTCACAGTACAGTCCCCAGGGCCTGACCATCAACAGACACAGGGTAGAGGGTGCATGATTAGAGGGATCACACACACACACACACACACACACACACACACACACACAGGGTAGAGGGTGCATGATTAGAGGGATCACACACACACACACACACACACACACACACACACACACACACACACACACACACACACACACACACACACACACACACACACACACACACACACACACACACACACAAACACCCACCCCCCCCAGGGTGGAGGGAATATGATTAGAGGGATCCTGAGGGCGGGTACTAGGAGCTCAGCACTCCTAAGAGATACAATTTCCTTCCTTTCAGCAAACTGCCTCAAGTTTCTCCCCTAAGGGAAAAGCAGAACCTGAAATGGTAATTCTAGGGTTCCTATGAGGTCACAGGCTCCACAGTGACCTCACAGAGGCAGGAAGAAGATAAAGGAACAGGGATAATGGGGGGAAAGTTAAGGGCGGGAGATTCACTTCTCTCAAGTAGAAGGCTGGGTGGACGGGAAAGACAGTCTGGGTTGTTGGGGGCGATCCTTGGTAAAGAGATAACTGGGGTTGTTAGGATCGAGGTGGAGGGGTGAGGATAGAGTTGGAAACGACCAAAAGGTTGAAAAAAAATGCAGCGATTACTGATAGCTTATAAATGGAGGCTTGCTTTAAGGGCCGATCAGATCTAAGGTTTGAAGACGTCAACAAGGTGAGGGGCGGGACCACGCTACAGGTGCGCAATATGCAAATAAAAGGGAGAGTCTCTTAGAAATCGGCCCAAAGTGTCGTGTGTAAGCCCGAAGGGAAACTCATTGTCCAGTGGTTCTTACAGCGGGGAGGGGAGCTTGCAGGCTCGATGCCAATCCCGAGGGGCTAGCACTCAAGACTGCCAGGTGAAGGGGTGGGCCTGGTTGGAACGCGAGGCGGGGCTATGCAAATGAGGGTCGAGGTCCCGTATGGGTCCACTCCTCTCTGTGGGCACCAGGGCAACTCACCAGCCTGGGTGATGTCTGACAGGTCGTAACTGCGGGCCGCGCCCCGCGGGAAGTGCTTCAAACGCCGATTGGACAAGTTCAGGGTCCCGGTGGCCACAGCCTCTTCTAGGGCTCGTTCTGCGCTGCGGCTCCCAGGTAGGCCAGGAGACCCTGGCACGGAGACTGAGGCTGCAGCTTCCTCACCCCCGGCGGCGAGTGGGCCCGCTACCACCGCCGCCATCCGCTCCCGGCGGCTCCCGCTGCCTGACTGACGGCACCGGCCGGCCCTCCTCGCCCCTCCCCCGCCTCGGAGCCGCCGTAGCGCCTCCGGAGGGAGGAAACGAGGGTCAGGACCCCCCTCGGACCAATCACAGGACAGATACGCGTTAGAACTGCCCAATCATAAAACGCCAAGGGGGTGGAGCTTCTCAATTCTGGACTCCGCCGAAGGATGGGAGGGGGGGTAAGAGACGACACCCGCCAACGGCCGCGGCTTTGGGCCGCCCGCCCCGTGCTGTAACATCCAATCACAACTCTTGAAGTTAGAGACGGAGCCAATGAGGCGCGCCCGGAGGGCGGGGACAACAGCTCTCAACTTTAAGGGAATAGAGACCCAGAGACCGCAAACCTGAAAGTCAGGCCCTCTTTCAAAGGCCAATGGCAATCTAGATAACAGGCGAGTGACTGCCGAGACGACCAATTACAACCGGGGAAGGGAGCCTGTCCCGGCCTCCTTTCCGAGGGACGGCTCTGCTTACCAATAGCATGGAGGGGGAGATGGTCCTTTCTCTAAACAGGAGGCGGGGGGCGGGGGGGCTAGAATTTTTGAGACCCAGGTAAAGACCGCGAACGCGGTGTGCTGGGCCGGCTGACAATGCAGCGTTAGCTAGGCCTGGGTCCTAGCTGAGAATGTCGGGGAGCGAGCCAGCGTCCGGGAAGTGAGAAAGGGAGAGGGATGCCCCAGGCTGGCATGCAGGCTGTTGTCTCAACCGAAGGGACGGTTTCCGGCTGTGCGGGCTGAGTCCCAGCGGGGGACTCCGGGGTTGACCGGTGAAGGGGTTTCCAGCTCACACCGGCAAAGTCGCCAGACCTGCCACCTCCACCGGAGTCTCCGTGGACGAGGCTTGTGTTGCCTAGATCAAGTTTTAGAGACTACGAAGGATCTCGTGATCTTCTAGAACAAGATCGTTCTTTGTTTCATTTGATTTTTTTTCGAGTTTTTCTGTGTAGTCCTGGCTGTCCTCGAACTCGATCTGTAGACTAGGCTGGCTTCGAACTCACAGAGATTCCCCACCAGTCCCTACCTTTAGTGCTGAGACTGAAGGCGTGCACTACCACTGCCTGGCAAAAATCTTCGTTTTCTTCATAAATGAGGAAACCGAGGCTGATATTTATCAGGCCTCCACGTGGGCCCCTTGCCCACGTTCATAATGAATTTTGTCTATTGTAAACCTCCTATTTGAAGCCGGGTGTAGTGGCAGTGAGCCTGCCTTGCCAGCGTTTGGGAAGACAGATAGGATCAAGACTTCAAAGTCCCAGCCTAGAGCATGAGACCCTTGGTCTCAAAACTAAAGTGTATGGAGTATAGAAAGGGATCCCAAATGGGAGAGGTAGTTAAAACAAATAAAAAGTACTTTGAGATTTATGTATTTACTCTTTAAAGAATGTTAGCATTCTTTAACCTCTCCAGCCACTAGGAAGCAGACACCCCAATACCCTTAATCTCTTCAGCTCTTCTGTTGCAGAATTTGGTGTTTCGGACCACAGGCTGCGTATACAGCTTTCCCATCCCCAGAACTTTGTGGTATCCAGTCCCACCACACTGGTGACAGATGTTTTGGGCAGTGTTACCAGAGACAGTGCACTGATGAGTGTCCACAACTTATCCAGGTTCCTCTTTAAGGGGTAATGACTCATACCAGCTTCCCCAGAGTCACCTGGATGATTCTGTAGAAGTTGACACTGTGATGATAGGGTATGCCACTAGCATCCATTCCGCTTTCCCCTTCTGGGCACTTCTGGTGCTTACCAGTGTGACTAAAGAAGTGCCTCACATAGTCTCAGAATTCCACACCCTTTTTCTCTGTCTGGGTGGCATGGTGGCCTAAAGGAAAGAGAAAGACTGGGTTTTTGAGACAAGATCTCACATAAGCCTGGCTAGCTTCTATCTGGTTAAGTAGCTAGGAAGGACTGGGCATTCCTCCTCTGGCCACCACTTCCCAAGTGCTGGGATTACAGGTGTGCACCGTCATGCAAGTTTAAAATCCTTTGTAGTGGCACAAGACCCCAAAGTCTGCTTCCTGTTTCCTGAGCATCAGTACCTGAAGTTGCTGTCTAATAAATCATACCTGTTATGCTAATGTATCTAAACAGTTTACAACTATCCGAAACTCCTAATTCAATGGGATCTAGACATGTATCTGGTATACATATGCAGACAAACACACACAAAAATCTTTTTACAAAGTGAATGTTTAAATAATAGCTGGGCAAGATGGCCCACCCCTTTAATCCCAGCAGTGGGTGTGTGTATGTGTGTTAGGGGAAGAGCAGAGACAAGTGGATCTATGTGAGATAGAGGTCAGCCTGGTCTATAGAGCAAGTTCTAGAACAGCCAGGGCCACACAGAGAAACTGTTTCAACCCCCAACACACCAGGAAGAAAAGAGAAAAGTACTAGAATTCAAAGACACACACATGCTAAGCATATGCCCTACACATGCACTGTCTTTCGTAATTACTACAGATAGTGGAGTTGGTGTAGGTAATGGACATCTGGCTAGAGTAGTCAACGAATGGATCTGCTGGACACTCATGCTCTGGTTTTCTAGCAGGACTAATTCCTTTCCCACTCCTGAAAAGGCCATATTCCTTACATCATTGCTGTAGACCTTCCCCTAACTGTGCAACCTCCTCCACTGTTCCTCCTGGACAAAGCCACTCCACAGAAAAAGCCAAGTGCCCAGGCTCTACAAGATGCCCTAAACTCCACAAAAAAGCTCACCCTTTCCGCCACCTTAATAGCTTGTCCTTTGCACATGCAATGATGCCACTGGTCACCAGGAAAGCAGCCTGTGACTTTGGACTTGTTTTCAATGAAGCTATAAAGAATTTGTGTTCAGTTGTTCTCACTTGCATCTTGCTTTTGTGAGGAGGAAGTTAGACCAGGGTCCCCTTATCTCCTTTGGTCATTGTCTGTCAATTTTTTTATTTTTTTGAGACAATGTCTCATATAATGCAGTAATGCAGACTGGCCTCAAACTCATGAAGCCAACAATGATCTTGAATTCCTTCCTCATCCTCCTGCTTCCAAGTGCTGGGATTGCAAGTGTGCGCTACCATATTGGATTTTATCTGGTGCTAGGGATCAAACCCAGGGTTTCATGCATAACAGGCGAGGACTCTACCAGAACAGTTCAGATCTAACCCTACACCTTTTTCTTCTCTGGCTTTGCACTCTTGACATATAAATCCCTAGAGACTGAGAACTACTCAGGAGTCCTCATTTTTCTCTTCAGAATTCAAATTAAATTAGAGAAAAATCTGCTACTGCTTCCTAAGAGGGAGGACTTACCATCTACCAATAGTTCACTCTCCCCTGGGCCACCTGGTGGCTGTCACTGAGCTAGAACCCAGAAGCCAGCTCTGGGGTCAGGTTAAGGAGAATAGGTCACAGTCGCTGGACAGTGAGGTCACAAAAAGGTTTATGTGTGCCAGACTCCATGGGGGTGGGGCCTAGATTATAGAGGGGCCCTAGAGGTCCCCCAAGCCCAGGCTAGGGACATGGTGTGGGAAAGGCAGCGGGGACAGGGGCCTGGGGCCTGGGGAGCCAAGGGGCCTGGAGAGATGAGGGCAGGAGCAGGGAGGGGCCAGTCAGGATGGTGAGGAGAAGCCGGAGACAGAAGCTGCAAAAATTGACCAGGCTGTGCAGACAGGAGGAGGGGCTCAGGGTGAGGGGGGTGGCAAGGCAAGGGAAGGGCAGGGAGCTGACCAGTAGCAAGAAATCCGGGTCACGGAATAAGGCATGCAAGGGAGGAGTGATGGCCTGAGGTCCCGGAGAGAGATGGGATGGTTGGATTTGCTAGCATAGAGTGGAGTTGCATGAGCCCCAAGGCAGGAATTTACAAAAATGAAAACAGGCTGGCAGCAGGGAAGGAATGCAGGTGTGACCCGCCCACAGGACCCCTTTCTCCCCTTTCTCATCCAGCAGGTGAAGCGCAGCTGCCCTTCGTGTGGTGTGGAGGCTAAGAAAGAAGAAGAGAGAGAGAACCCCATTTCTGTCCAGCTGTTCCCCCCAGAGCTGGTGAGCCTTGAGGGTTTGGTAAGGATTGTGAGTGCAGGGCTGAGGGGCAGCCTGTGACTCTCCCACCTCCTCCCTCCTGCCCCTCCACAGGTGGAGCACATCCTCTCATTCCTCCCAGTCAAAGATGTTGTCGCCCTAGGCCAGACCTGCCACTACTTCCATGACGTGTGTGATGCCGAGGGCGTATGGAGACGCATCTGTCGGAGGCTCAGCCCACGTGTTCCTGATCAGGGCTCTGGGGCCCGGCCCTGGAAGAGAGCTGCCATTCTAAACTGTACATCTTCCCTCAGTAACATCTCCTTGTCTCTGTCCTTCCTTATTCTGGGGACTTCCTTCTTTGTCAAGTTGCCTGGTGATCTTTGCACCCCCTGACAACCTTTTCTCTAGAAGAAACATGTTACGCTCAAACATACTCCATGGGGTACTTCCTCCAAGGTTCTCTGGTCGCCTCCAGACAGCTGATTCTAGTACCATTTCAGCCAGGTCTCCCTGCATGTACCAGTTCTTCCAGATCTTACCCTAGAGACACCCCTACTTCCCAGACCTGGAGTTTCTCCCTCCTTTAAATCAGAGTTAACTTTGTCAGCTTTTGGGTATGTCTTGTGAGTGGGGTGTGTGTGTGTCTGTCTATGTGTGTATATATGTATATGTGTTTGTATGAGTATGTGTGTGTCTGTGTGTATGTATGTGTGTGTGTGTGTACTGATGCATTTGCTAGTGTAGTCACATGTAAAGGTCAGAGGTTGACATTAGTTATCTCCCTCTGCCCCTCTCATTTTTTTAAAATTTATTTTTATTTTATGTGTACCAGTGTTTTGCCTGCATATATGCCTGTGCACAATATGCATGCAGTGAGTGCTTGTAGAGACCAGAAGAGGGCACCAGATCATCTAGACCCAGACTGCCACGTGGGTACTCAGAACCAAATCCAGGCCCTCTGGAAGAGCAGCCAATGTTCTTAACCACTGAGCCATCTCTAGCCCCTGCCTTATGTTTTTAAACAAGATCTCACTGAACATGGAGCTTGCCATGGCTAGACAGGGTGGCCAGCAAGCCCTGGGGATCCTTCTGTCTCTCCCTTTCCCTTCTCCCCAACCATGCATGCTAGCATTAAAAATATTCCATACCAGCTTTTACATGGAGGCCAGGGCTCTGAACACAGGTCCTCATGCTTGTACAGCAAACCTTTTTGTACATTAAGCCATCTCCCCAGCTTTTTGTCACCTTATGGCAGTTGAGATAAAAATAATTCTTTTCGTGTTTATATGCGTGGTGTGTGTGTTTATATGTAGGCACGTTTGTATGTGTGTGGATAGGTGCACATAATGGTATGTGCAAGGCAGAGACCAAGGTTGCTATCAGGAATTATTGTCAGTCACCCTTAACACTGTATTCAATGAAGCAGAGTCTCTCAGTCAAACCCAGAAGTCTCACTAGCTAGCTTGCTCTGAGGATCCTGCTTCCATTTCCAAGGCCAGAGTTACAGTCAGGCCAAGAAGCCCATCCAGGATCTACAGTCTCTCTCAATTCTGGTCCTCATGCTTACAAAGCAAGAACTTAGCCACTGAGCCATCTCCCCAACCAGAGATGAAGTAATTCTTTGTTGCAGTGGCTGGCCTACTTATTGTAGCAGTACCAGCTCTCTAGTTATGACAACCAGTGTCCCCGAGGGACAAAATGGCCCCAACTTGAGAAAGGTGATCCAAATACTCCATTTCAGAAAGTCACTAATTACCTTTTTCACACATACATAGAATTTAGAGAAACAGCCACAGCAGAGGAGAGGAGATGCCTGGCCTTTCTTGGCCATCTCTCTCATTTTTGCTTCATTACTATATTCTCATACTTCTCTGATGTCTCTGATACAAGTTGGGACTAAGAGAAGCACATGCTTGGCTCTGGGACAAAGTGGGACAGATGTAGGGTATAAACCAAGTTTTCTGTGTTGCACCAGGAAGGAGAGATAGGAATAAAATCCCAGGGTGGCTGGAAAAAGCCAATCCAGCCACACTGGCTCTGACTCTTCCCACTCACGTTGCCTCAGCCTTGAAACTATTTTCTTCTGATCTTCAGATACAAAGGGCCTGTATTTTCAGGCATTTGGAGGACGCCGCCGATGTCTCAGCAAGAGTGTGGCCCCCATGCTAGCCCACGGCTATCGCCGCTTCTTACCCACGAAAGACCACGTGTTCATTCTTGACTATGTGGGGACCCTCTTCTTCCTCAAAAATGCTCTGGTGTCCTCCACCCTTGGCCAGATCCAGTGGAAGCGGGCATGCCGCTATGTGGTGTTGTGTCGAGGGGCTAAGGATGTGAGTAGGAAAATTCTGGGTGCTGAGAGTCCACCCCAGTGCTCTTGAATAGTCTCTCCTTAGGGGTGTCAGGCCATCTACCCTCTCTTAGGGAACCTGTAAGCAATCCGCTTCTCTGCCATTTGTGTGGTTTTGGGGGGGGTGCTGGGAACTGAAACCAGGACCTCATACATGCTAGGCAAACATTGTATCCCTGAGATCGCTAATCATGAATAAGCTCTTGTCTCTTAACCCTGGTCCCATCATCTCATTTCCCATCCCATGACCTGGTTGCTCTAGCCTTATCCCATTCAGAGTCTCTAGATCCCAGACCGCCTCATCTTGTTCCACAGTTTGCCTCTGACCCAAGATGTGACACAGTTTACCGTAAATACCTCTATGTTTTGGCTACTCGGGAGCAGCCAGCAGTGGTGGGCACCACCGGCAGCCGGGCCTGTGACTGTGTGGAGGTCTATCTGCAGTCCAGTGGGCAGCGGGTCTTCAAAATGACATTCCATCATTCCATGAGCTTCAAGCAGATTGTGCTGGTTGGACAGGAGACCCAGAGGGCTCTACTGCTCCTCACAGGTAGGACCTAAAAAGCAGTGGTCTGCAAATGTCTAGCAGATTCTTCAAGATCTGCCCCAGGGGAGAGAAGTCTCTGTCAGAGAGGGTTCTACCTTCTCCTGCTCCAGCTCTCAACTCCAAAAGTTCTAGAATTCTGCATAGAATTTCAGATAAAGGTCCTTCTCAGGCCGGGGGTGTAGATCAATCTATATGAAGCACCAGGTTCAACTCCCAGCACTGTTTAGAGTAGGTGTAGTGATAACATGCCTGTAGTCCCGGTATTTGGATAGTAGAGGCAGGAGAATCCTGAGTTCATGATTATTCTTAAGCTACATAGTTTGAGGCCAGTCTACTGTTTCAAAAATAAAGCCAGAGTACTGAGTAGGTGGCTCAGAGACTTGCTGCACTGAGCATGAGGGTATGAGCCTGGATTCCCAGAACCAACATAAAGGCCAGACATGGTAGTGTAAATCAGTATAATCCTAGCAGTCTTAGAGTGAGATTTAGGATCCAGACAGGAGAATCCCAGAAGCGGACAGCCCAGCTAGTCTGCCATAGTTGGTGGCATTGGTGAGACTGTAACTCAAACAAGGTAATTGGTAAGGACCAACGCCCAAGGTTATCAGTCCCCTGCCTCCTACACTTACACTGTGGCATGTGAGCCCACACTAGTACAATATCTTTTAAGTAGTTTGAAAATCACTGCTCTAGTGACTGTCTGATGTTTAAAATCTAATCCTCCTCACCCCCATGCCAGGCACTTCATTTCATCCCCCAGTAGCCCCTCCTGTGGACTTCTGAATGCTAGGCAGGAACTAAGTGCCCACACTTCATTCTTCCCAAGACTCAAATGAAGAGTCTGCAACATCTAATCACTAGGTTTGCTCTCCGCTAGTGTCTCATGCTGAAGTGCCTCCCTGTTTATTTTCAGGGTTGAGGGCTGGGGGCAGGAAGCCATTCTCTTTCTTTTTGTCTTTTCTTCTTATTTTTTGAGACGGGGTTTCTGTGTGTACACCCCGGCTGTCCTGGAACTTGCTCTGTAAACTAGGCTGGCCTCGAACTCAGAGATCCGCCTGATTCTGCCTCTGGAGCGCTGAGATTAAAGGCGTGAGCCACCACTGCTCAGCTCTTTCTTCTTATTTTATTTCTGTTGTCGAGACAGACCCTCACTATGTAGTTCAGCCCTGGCTGGCCTGCAACTTACTATGGAGACTACCCTGTCCTTTAAGTCACAGAAGTCTACCTGCCTCTGCCTGCACCTGTCACCATATTTTATCCTCCACCCATGTGTGTGTGAGTGTGTGTGTGTCTGTGTGGGGGCATGCACATATAGAGGACAGGAGTCATGTTCTAGCATGGTTCACAGCAGCTGAACTCGGGTGAGACTCCACACCATGTGCTTTTGCCCATGGAGCCATCTCATTGAGCCTCTAACCTTCGGCTTACAGCTCTGCTCTAGGGCATAAATGTTTCTGATGAGTGTCCCATGGGATGATAATCTGGGTACTGACGAATCCCTTCCTCCACGGATTGTGTGTTTCCCTTCATATCCCCAGAGGAAGGCAAGATCTACTCCTTGGTAGTGAATGAGACCCAGCTGGACCAACCACGCTCCTACACAGTACAATTGGCCCTCAGGAAGGTGTCTCGATGCCTGCCTCACCTTCGTGTGACCTGCATGGCTTCCAACCAGAGCAGCACCCTCTATATCACAGGTAAGAAGCACTTCCCAAGACTGGGAAGATGGCTCCATGGGTAAAAAATACTGGTTGTGTAAGGCTAAGGATAAATTCAAGTCCCCATACCCCACATAGAGCTGGACCCAGTAGCACATCTGTAATCTCAAAGGCAGAGAAGGGTATTCCCTATAAATTTGTCAATCTGGCATCAAAATGGCAAGAGACCCTACCTCAAGCAAGATGGAAGGTACGACTAACACCAGAGGCTGTCCTCTACCTCTACCTTTGATATGTATGCTATGGCACATACCTGCCAATACCTACACATATACATCTCTCTCTCTCTCTCTCTCTCTCTCTCTCTCTCTCTCTCTCTCTCTCTCTCTCTCTCTCTCTCTCTCTCTGTCTCTCTCTGACACTCCTTAGGAATGCTGGTGAGTATGGCTAGGATCCCTAGGCTCCCAGCTGTCAGAGCCCTCCTAGTATTGTATGAGACCCCCTGCAATCTCTGAGCTTTTACCATCACAGTGGGCCCCTGTCCCTAGGAAATGGGTGCCCAAAGCTGCTGAGCTGAGGGCTCCCGACCCCCCCAGACCAGGGGGGAGTGTATTTTGAGGTGCATACCCCAGGGGTGTATCGTGATCTCTTTGGGACCCTTCAAGCCTTTGACCCTCTGGACCACCAGATGCCACTTGCTCTCTCCCTGCCTGCCAAGGTAGGATGCTGGTGTGGAGGATGTGGGGCAGACAGTGTGGTGCAGAGCAGAGGGCTGGGCTGTAGGGGTTGGAAGAATAGATCTGGGTGAGACAGAGAGACTCAGGGAGAGGTCAGATGGGATCTGTTAGAGGGTGGTTCTGAGCTGAGTTTCCCAGGAACAGAGTGCTCCCATGTTCTTGCTGTCTTAATATCTGTAGGTCCTTTTCTGTGCTCTTGGCTACAATCATCTTGGCCTGGTGGATGAATTTGGCCGGATCTTTATGCAGGGAAATAACAGATATGGGCAGCTGGGAACTGGAGACAAAATGGACCGAGGGGAACCCACGCAGGTGAGACTGCTTCCTGGCAAAGGACCTTATCCAATCTCCTAATCCTGCCCCTAGAAACCACTTTCTCCTCCCCTAAGCAAAGCTAAGCCCATCATATATAACACCTGTGCTGCTGGGGCAGCTCTTACCCTGGGCTAGCCCCAGAAGTCTGTTGTGTGCAGTGCACACTGTGTGTGCAAAAGGAATTGAGTGAAGGGGTGGGCAAGGACCTGGGTGTGTTGAAGTACTTGAAAAGGTGAGATGTGGCCTGTGAGTAAAATGCTTGTCATGTGAGCATGAAGACCCAGGTTCAGATCTCCAATACCCATGTAAAAAGCTGGACATATCTATGAGCACCTACCTATGCTAGCACTGAGACAGGGAGGCAGAAGGACCCCAGGGACCTGCTGACCAGCCAGTCCAGCCAATTGGTGAGCTCCAGAGGAAGATAGTTAGCACCGACCTCTGACCTCAATAGCCACATGCACGAATGCATATTCCCTAAATACGTATCTATTTTTTAAGGACGGTAGCAGGAACCTGTGGGTTTGAGGAGATTCAGGTGAGGATAGAGAAAGGCATTCCATGTAATGAGGACAAAGCAGTGATGAAGCTTACACAGACAGAAAAAGACTGGCCAGATGGACCAGAGTATCCCACTGGTAGAGCACTTGCCTGGCACATATAAGATCCTAAGCTGAATCCCTCCCAGAAATAAATACATAAATAAATAAATAGGAGGAGGAGGCAGACGAGAGTGAGTTCTGGGACAACCAGGGCTACAGGGAGAAATTCTGTCTTAAAAAAACACACATGTGCCACACAGACCAGCCAAAATGAAACAAAACAAGCAAACAAAAGAAAGACAAGCCCGAGGGGCTGGAGAGACGTGGTGAAGAGCACTGGCTGCCCTTTCAAAGGACCTGAGTTCAATTCTCAGCACCCACATGGCAGCTCACAGCTGTTTGTGCCTCCAGTTTCAGGAACTCTGATTCCCCCCCCCCCCCACAGACATACGTGCAGGCAAAGCAACAATGCCCAGGAAATAACACATCATTAGAATTAAAAACAAAAACCTGAGAGAGTGGCAGAGGTAGGCAGTATCCACATTATCACAAAGGAATAAAATGTCCTTGAGTCAGGGACAGGGTTTAGTTGTTAGAATGCTTGCCTGACAGGCATGAGAGCCTGGGTTTCATCCCCAGCTCTAGGAAAACCAGGCTTAGTGGTGCATGTCTATAATCCCAGCAGCTGATATTCGGAGACAGGAGGATCAGAAGCTGAAGATCATCCTCAGCCACACAGTGAGTCCTAGGCAAGCCTAGGCTACATGTGACCTGTCTTAGTAACTGCTGCATTGCTGTGAAGAGACACCAAGACTAAGGCAACTTATTTAATTTATTTATTTACTTACTTATTTTTATTTTTTCAAACCAGGTTTCTCTGTGTAGCCCCTGTCCTGGAACTTGCTCTGTAGACCAGGCTGGCCTCGAACTCAGAGATCCACCTGCCTCTGCCTCTCAAGTGCTTGGATTAAAGGCATGAGCCACCACCACCAAGACCAAGGCAACTCATATAAAACAGAGCATTTAATTGGGGGCTGGCTTACAGTTTAGTCCATGATCATCATTGTGGGAAGCAGACAGGCCTAGTCTGGAGCAGTAGCTGAGGACTTTGCATCCTGATCTACAGACAGCCGAGAGACACCTGCAAGGACTTTTGAAACCTCAAAGCTAACCCTCAGCAATACACCTCCTCCAAGGCCACACCTCTTAATCCTGTAATCCTTCCCAAGCAGTTCCACTCCCTGGTGACTAAGCATTCACATCTGTTCAAACCACCATATGACCCTATCCCAGAATAAACAGCTGTGAACATGGATCATCAGACAAAGACACTCCCCATAAAGCCTGATGACCTGAGTTCAATCTCTGGACCCATATGGTGGAAGGAGAGAACCCATATGCAGAAGTTGTCCTTTGACCTTCACATGTGTGCTATGCACACTTGTGTCACACACAAAGGGATACAATACAACTAAACAAACAAAAGCTTTATAAAATATATCACACAGTATCTCATCTTTTATTAAAAATATGTAACATTGGGCTGGAGGGATGCCTCAGTGATTAAGAGCACTGCCTGCTCTTCCAGAGGACCTGAGTTCAATTCTCAGCCACCACACAATGGCTCACAACCATCTGTAATGAGATCTGGCGCCCTCTTCTGACATGCAGGCAAACATGCGGACAGAACACTTCATAATAGATAAATAATTTAAAAAAAAAAAAAAAAAAACACATTTACCCAGGTGGGGGGGGGGGCGCTATTCAAGGTCAGCCTACACTACACTGAGTTCAAAGCCAGCCTGTTTATATATCAAGTCTCTGTTTAAAAAGGAAAAAAAAAATGAGTTGAGGATACAGTTTAGTATTAGAACGCTTCTCTGACATGTGTAAGACTAGATGCAATGCGCAGTACTGTTTACAAACATGTATATTCTTCTTTAGGAAAACAATAAAATAAGGCTATACAGCGCTAGAGAGAGCTCAGCGGGCACAGTGCTTGCTTTGCAAGTAGGAAGATCTGAATTTGATTTCCAGAAAACACGTTTCTAAAAAAGCCAGGCATAGTAGTCCATGGTTGTAGTGTCATTGATGGGAGGCAGAGATCCCTGGGTCTGTCTGGCCTGCCAGCCTAGCATACTTGTTGAGCTCTGGGCTGACTCAGACAAGGTGGACAGTGTCTCAGGACTGACAGAGAAGGTTGTCCTCTGAACACCACACAGACATTCACACCTGTATACATATGGATGCAGACACAGAGGGGAGCCATCAGAAGTTAGCAGTGGAAGGATTTCCAGTTTGTTTTGTTTTGAAGATAAACTCTCACTAGGTAGCCTGGGTTAACTCACTATAACTTAACTCCTGCTTCCCGATGCCTGGCTGACTTTTGTTACTTGCTGATATTTTGTTAAAAATTTTTTTAACTGTGTGTGTAGCATGCAAACGTGTGCAGGTGGCCAGGGAAGCCTGAAGAAGGCATCTGGTCTTTTCTAAGGAAGAGCATATTTCTTGAGGAGCAAGACACAAAGTTTTTACCAAGAACCCATATAGTCAGACTTTGGGGACTTTGTGGACAGAGCCACCAGTTTGCAGAGCAGGGCAGACCTTCCGGCACAGGACCCTCTTTTCTTCCAGCTCCCAAGGCTGCACTCTGCCAAGTCAACCTTCTCTAACCTGACCGCCCCCCTCCCCCGTGCCAGTCTTCTAGTATTCTCGTTGTAAAGCCCCCGGCCATGTTGTCTGTCTGTTCTCAGGTTCATTACTTACAGCGTCCCATTGCCCTGTGGTGTGGCCTCAACCATTCCTTGGTGCTGAGTCAGACCTCGGAGTTCAGCAAGGACCTGCTGGGCTGCGGCTGTGGGGCTGGAGGCCGCCTTCCTGGCTGGCCTAAAGGGAGTGCCTCCTTTGTCAAGCTCCATATCAAGGTCAGAGCAGAGTCAGGCAAGTGGATGGGCAGGGAGGGCAGAGCAATAGAACCAGGTGGTCAGCCCTGGGGACTCTCAGCAGGACTTAACCTCCCTTCTCTCAAACAGTTTTTTTACAGTTTATTTGGGAGGGGTTGTACCACAGCGTGCCCACGGAGGGCAGAGGACAGCTTGTCAAAGTTGGTCCTCTGCTGCATTGATGTTGGCCACCAAACTTTGCAGCCAGCTGAGCCACCTCACCAGACTCCTTTTCCAAGTCGATTCTCAGTGTGTAGCCCAGGCTGGTCTTAAACTTGAGATCTCCCTGGCTCTCCTGTGTCACCATGCCCAGCTTGTACCTGGGAATCCTGCAAGGAACCCATTGGTTCCATTTCCCCTGTACCGTGCATGCACGGACTCTCTTTTTCTCGCCCCACACACTGTTCCCTGCTCTCTCCCTAGCTGACCCTGCTGGCTTTATCCAAGTTCTTATGGTCCTGGAACATAGCAAGCTGAAACTCACTTGCTGGTTCAAGGCTGTCTGAGAGAGGGGTCAACCCAGCATCAGTCTAGGCAGCTTCCTGGAAGGCCCTGGCAGGGTTAAGCCTCCCTCAGCCCCACCCCTTCTCTCCTCTAAGGTCCCACTGTGTGCCTGCTCCCTCTGCTCCACCAGAGAGTGTCTCTATATGCTGTCCAGCCACGACATTGAACAATGCCCAGTCTATCGAGACCTGCCAGCCAGCAGGGTCGGGGGAAGCCCTGAACCTAGCCAGGGGGCTGGAGCCCCCCAAGACCCTGGGGGAACAGCCCAGGCCTGTGAGGAGTACCTCAGCCAGATCCACAGCTGCCCCACGTTGCAGGACCGAATGGCAAAGATGAAGGAGATTGTGGGCTGGATGCCTTTGATGGCAGCCCAGAAAGATTTCTTCTGGGAGGCACTGGACATGCTGCAGAGGGCTGCTGGTGGGAGTGGCCCAAGCACCTCCACCCCTGAGAGCTGACCCTCTCTCTCCCTACTCCTGAAGGAAATCAGGCCCTAGGCTAGTGGCTGGGGAGAAATGGAGCGCAAACAACTTTGTGTGTACACGTGGGGGTGGGAGGGGGTGGAGGGGTAGTGCTGAACATGTTAGGGTAGGGTAGGGAATTTTTTTTTTAATGCTCAGGGGCTGCCCAGGAGGGGCCCCAACCTCACTATCATGGACAAGAAATTTGATGGACAATAGAATAAATGGCTAAAGGAAGGCCTGTTTGGAAACACTGGGGCCTTATGAGGGCAAGGGACAGAGGGGCTTTGGCTGGTGAGGAGGGAAGACAGAAAGAGCCCAAGTTGTTGGTGTACTGAGAGGTGCCAACACCTTAGCTCACTCCAGAAAGTTCACTTTGTCTTCCTGACGTAAAGGTCAGGCCCGGTCTTAAGGAATAACCCAGTCATCACACCTTATTTTCCCAGTTTGAAGCCTCTGCTGGGTCTGTTCATTTTGTTTGTGACAGAGCCTCACTGTGTGGCCTGGGCTGACCCCTTTAGCCATCCTGACTCCATCTCCAGAGTGCTAGGATCACAGGTGTGCAGGTACCATACCTGGCTTAGCCCAGCAGTCTACTTTGGGAAGTACCATACCCCAGTCCTGTGCCCTGTGAAGTCAGCACCTGCCTCTTTCTGTTGTTACCCAAGCCAGATCTGTCCTCTCCCTCCTTTTCTGCTCCTTCCCTCCTTCCTTGCCCAGGGAAAGGGATAGTCCTTGCTTCCCTTAACCCTTCTCTAGTACCTTAAA
The DNA here is from genome assembly GCA_033318265.1 of Phyllotis vaccarum. Lineage (NCBI taxonomy): Eukaryota > Metazoa > Chordata > Mammalia > Rodentia > Cricetidae > Phyllotis > Phyllotis vaccarum. The sequence continues at coordinate 66,979,743 of JARWLC010000017.1, read as the reverse complement.
CAGTTGGGGAAAAATGTAAGGGGTCAGAACTTTGTAATCTTGACTTGATCTGGTCCAGTGTTAAGGGAAAAATTAAGCATGTGCAGAAGATCCTGGGTAAGGGGTCCAGGCCTGTAATCCCAGCACTTGGGAAGCTGAGGCAGGACTTCATGGCAAGACTGTCTTAAGCAAAAACTATCCAGAAATGTGCAGTGGGACAGTGGATGACGAAGAGACTCAAGGAGGACATACTCTCTGGATGCAACAGGTGAAGACGTGAAAGTCTACAGGAAAAACCAGGTCCTCAGGCACAGGACAGAGTGGAGTTGCAGATGACATCATTTGATGCATATGATGTTCTCTCTGCTCCTTGTTGCTCCCAGCATCCTTTAGTCAACCGGTATATATCCAAGACATTAGAGAGGCCCCTGCAGGGACTCACCACTGTCCCAGCTGTCTCCCTGTCCCGCCCCCCCCCCCCCCCCCCCCCCCCCCGCCGCCCGCCCAGTTTGGCCAGTCCCCACGCCCACACACCCAGGGCTGCCTCATCTGGTACCGATTATCCTGCTTCTGCTGCTGCTGCTGCTGCTGCTGCTGAACTCAGCTGCTGCTTCCAGTCCTTCCCCTACACAATGCTGCCTGCTGCCCTAACCTCCCTCCTGGGGCCTTTCCTTGTGGCCTGGGTACTGCCTCTTACCCGAGGCCAGACCCCCAACTACACCAGGTAGGTCTCATGTCTTTCAGATGACTTCCAGAGGGAGCTTCAAGATGCTTGTGACTACTGGGAGGGTTGTGCCTGTAGGTCTTGTGAGTTTCTGCCAGCAACCCCTTCCCATTCCCCATCTGAAGGTTCATGTCCTCCCTGTGTGCTGCCAAGCCATGCTGGTCTGCACACTGCAAACCGTCCTCACTTCTTCACTACCGTTCTTCTGCCCTAAATCTCCCTTTCCACCCAGAGCCATGCCTCTCCGTGGAGTTTGAGCCCAGAAAGCCAAGACCTTGAACTTGTCTTTTAGCTGACAATCAGGAAATGAGATTGGGGGAAGGGCAGCAAGCAGAAAGTCAGATACTGATCCTTAGCTGGACCCCCGGAGCAGGGCAAAGGTGGGAGCCCCTAATTGAATACTCACTGTTGCTCGCTCATCTCTCTTGCCCCCTCCCCCTCATGGCCTCATGGCTTGTCACATCTGGAAGTAGTTAGGCGCGGCTCCTGTCCTTGACTGCCAGGCAGGGCAAGGAGGGGGGTAGAGAAAACTAGGGGGACTAAGGATTCCGGGAATTCCTGTCGGTGCGGGGGAGGAGCCTCCAGGGGCTAGAGAGATGGCCCCATTGCCCAGCCCCACGTATCTTGGTCCTTGGACAGGAGGACCCCACAGGCTGAGGCTTTTCCAGTATCATTCTTTATTGCTTGGGGCTTCACATTCTCATAAACCATCTCTTCAGTGGTTCAGACACTCCTTCTGTCCTCTAGACCTGTGTTCCTGTGCGGAGGGGACGTGACCGGAGAGTCGGGTTATGTGGCAAGTGAGGGTTTCCCCAACCTCTACCCCCCAAATAAGAAGTGCATCTGGACAATAACGGTGAGAGGACCCCTCTGTTCGTCATTGCCTTTCATCAGTCTCCCCAGTAAAGCCCTCCCCACCACCAGGCATCTCCTCAACCCAAGAGACCCTTTTCTCTCTTTGGTTACAACTTCTCCCTTTGGTTACAAGGGTGTCAGGCTCCACAGTAACAACCCCACTACTGGAAATGGAACCTGGGACTTAGGCATGTTAGGCCAGAGCTCTACCACTAAGGTACACCTCAGCCACGTATTCACTTAGGTTTGTTCTCTCTCTGTCTACGTGTGCGTGCGCGCATGCATACTTATACATACATGTGTACAGAGGTCAGAGTGTAATGTTGGGTGCTCGAAAGTTCTACAACACTCCACCATATTTTCTTGAGACAAAGTCTCTAAATCTAGAGCTAGTCTGAAGGTCAGCAAGCTCCAGTGACCCTTCTGTCTCTGCCTCCCACAAGGCTAGGGTTAAAGGCATATGTGTGGAAACTTTTAAATGTGGTGTTTTATATGGGTTCTGGGGATCTGAACTCGAACAAGCACTTTTACCCACTGGGCCATCTCCCCAAACCCTTATTTTTGAGATAAGATCTCTATAAGTTATGGGCCTGGCTTATATGGTCCTCCTGCCTCGCACTCATGGTACTGAGCCTTAACTCTTCATTTTTAGCGACAGAGTCTTACTGTATAATTCAGGCTGGCCTTGTTTGAGCTTTGAGTCAGTCCTTCTGGGATTACAGGTGTGAGCTGCCATCCCTATTTTAAGCTTTCAGGGGTTTTTTGTTTGTTTGTTTGTTTATGGTAACAAATGCTGAGTCTCTAGCCCTAATTTGCTCCTGTTCTCTCCCTGCAGAGACCACAAGCTGGGAGTAGAGCCCAGGCCGTCTGTGTTGCACTGGCCAGAGGCCTTTCCAGTTACGGCTACTTCTCTAGGAAGTACTTGGGAGTGATGCTCATTGTTAGGGTTGTTTGAGGACTGACTTTTTTTGTTATTGTTTTTCAAGGCGGGGTTTCTCTGTGTAGCCCTGGCTGCTCTGGAACTCTGTAGACCAGGCTGTCCTTGAACTCACAGAGACCCTCCTGCCTCTGCCTCCTGAGTGCTGGGATTAAAGGCATGCATCATCACCCCCCAGCTAATCGGGGCCTAATTTTGCGGATCCCTCAACCCCTTTTTGTCAGGTGCCTGAGGGCCAGACTGTGTCCCTGTCCTTTCGAGTCTTTGATATGGAGCTCCACCCTTCCTGTCGCTATGATGCCCTGGAGGTCTTTGCTGGATCTGGGACCTCAGGCCAGCGACTTGGACGCTTCTGTGGCACCTTCCGGCCAGCACCTGTAGTTGCCCCTGGCAACCAGGTGACTTTAAGGATGACAACGGATGAGGGCACTGGGGGACGAGGCTTCCTGCTCTGGTACAGCGGTCGGTCCACCTCTGGCACTGGTGAGCATCCTCACCTCTTCTCTCCCCTCTCCTGGCCCCACCCCGGTTCAGGTCCCTACCCCTGCCCTAACCTCGACCCTCCCCAGATTACTCCCAAGAGTTAGGGCCACCATTACTCCCTTTCTTCTCACTAACCGCCCCTTCAGTCCCTCCTCCTGGTCTTCTCTCCCCCTCCCGCTCCCACCTACCCCTCTTCCAGGGCCTCCCCCAGGTGCGAGGCGGAAATGGGTCATGGACCCGCGGGTGGAATGGGCGGCCTGGGGTTACTGGGACGGTGAGTAACTGCCCGCCCCCTCCGCAATCGGGCTCCTCTGACAGCAGTAAGGGGGCACTAGGATGCCCTCATCTGGAGCCCCCTATACCCAGCTCTGGGATCCCGATTGCGGTCCCATCACTCCCTCCCGGCAGCACAAAGTCTCTCTGGAATGTTTCAGGCAGAGACCTCATCAGAGGGAAGGGCACCCTCGCTACGTGAGAGCTCTCTAGCCTGCTTAAGAGGACTCTTCTGCTAGGCCGGGATGGCGAGATGGGATCTCCTAGGGGAAGAGGCATGGTGTGGCGGAGGGTCGGGGAGGGGCTAGAAGGGAACCACTCAACCTCTCTGTTGGGCGCCCCAGCTCCGTCTTCCCAGCTGTTTGCTGACCCGCCCCCCTCTACTATTCTCCTTCTTCCCTCATCTTGAGAGCCAGACCTGCTAGCGGCCTGCCAGCTCCAATCTAGAGCTTTCTACTCGAGCTGACCGAGGGTCTCCACCGCCCCCCACCCGGTCCCTCTCTCCCCTTCTCAGAGCACCAGTTTTGCGGGGGGCGGATGGAGAAGGAGCAGGGAACCCTGACCACGCCCAACTGGCCTGAGTCGGATTATCCCCCAGGCATCAGCTGTTCCTGGCACATCATTGCACCCTCAAACCAGGTACTGACCTTCTTCCCTAGGCTGCCCACCAAGCACCCAGCCCGGGCAGTATCCTTAAATCAACCAGCCAGCAAAATGTTATGGAACATCTGTGTCCTGATCCCTGAGCTTGCCCTGGAAGAGACCAAAACTAGACCCAGACCAGCTTATGTGCAGGCTTTAGGGGAGGGAAGTACCAGGTCCCGATAGGAAGTATGTGTGGAACTCACAGGGTGGAGTTCTGTCCACTGGGAGTGAGGGGTGTGTGTGTGTGTGTGTGTGTGTGTGTGTGAGAGAGAGAGAGAGAGAGAGAGAGAGAGAGAGAGAGAGAGAGAGAGAGAGAGAGAGACCCTTAGGCTAGCAGTGTGAAAACATTCAAGAGGGAACAAGGGGATATCCTTGGGTGCTACTACCAAGTCCTCCTGGGGCTGAACAGGTGCAGGGCACTATTTGGTCCTCCTTGGCCTGTCCTGCTACGCAGCCAATGCCTCTACCAGGTGATCATGCTAACCTTTGGGAAGTTTGATGTGGAGCCTGACACGTACTGCCGCTATGACTCTGTCAGCGTCTTCAACGGACCTGTGAACGATGACTCAAAAAGGCTGGGGAAATTTTGTGGAGACAAGGCTCCTAGGTGAGGGATAGATCCTTGGCTGGGCAGTGTCGGGCCTAACTCCTCATCCCTGTGTGAATAGTTGCCAAAGGCCATGCAGTGTTGGGTGGAGGCTCAGCTGACCAGGCAAGATCTGAGCTCTAGGAGGTCCAAACCATTGTTCTGAACAAGTCTAGGAGCTGGCAAAAGTTTAGTGTATCTTCTGAGTCTATAGAGCCTAGTCAGAAGACTAGTTTTAAGGTTGGCCACTGAGGGGCAGAACAGGGTGCAGTCTGCCTTGATGCCTCAGCCAATCAATTCTCCTCTGCGCCCCCCCCCCCCCCGCAGCCCCATCTCTTCTGAAGGGAATGAGCTCCTGGTCCAGTTTGTATCGGACCTCAGTGTTACCGCAGATGGCTTCTCAGCTTCCTACAAGATCCTGCCAAGGGATGCAGTGGAAAAGGAGTCAGCCCCAAGCCAAAGAGGGGGTGTACAATCCAGCTCTGACCCAAAGACAGGAACTGGGCCCAAAGTCAAACCACCCAGCAAATCTAAATCCCAGCCTGCAGAGAAACCAGAGGCCTCCCCTGATACCCAGGAAACTCCAGTGGCTCCAGGTAAGTGTGACAAGGAGGAAGGAGGCACGGGAGAGATGGCTCAGTGGTTATGAGCACTGGTTGCTCTTTCAGAGGACCCCGGTTTGATCCCCAGCTCACAGCCATCAGTAACTCCAGACTACATGCAGGCAAAACACTCATATATATAAAAGGAAAAGAAAAAGCAGAAGATGCGACATGGCCTAAAGGAAGCTCTAAGTTATCCTTGGTTCAGCATTCATTCATTCCCTAACACTCACCGGTGCCCACTTCCTGTCCGCGTCTGGAACTGGTGTCAGGAAGCACCACTGTGGAGCTCTGCACTTCCATCTATGCGGCTGTTACAATTTTCAGATGTGACTAGTTAGGGCAGGGTTTGCCTAGAGTATCACAGTGAGTGGTGAAGGCATGGCTCGGTCTTTTCTAAAATTCTAAAATTTCTAGACCTTTTCTAAAATTCTCACAATAAGGGGCTGGAAGTTCTGCAGAATCTGCTAGTGAGGATCTGGGGTGTGACTCAGTGGCAAGGTGCTTGTCTAGAATCCTCTAAGGGTCTAAGGGTGTGGCTAAGCTGTAGAGTACCTGCCTAGCATGCACCAGACCCTGGATCCATTCCTAGCATGGCAAATAAATAAGCAAATAGACTGAGATCAGGCAAATGGTCCTGCCTGCCCTCCACAAGCAGCATGTCTCTCCTAGATACACGCAGTGTCACCTGTCCAAAGCAGTACAAGCGGCTAGGCACCTTGCAGAGCAACTTTTGTGCCAGTAATCTGGGTAAGTTTCTATCCTACCCTTCCAACTCCCCATGCCCTCACCCAAGTCCAGCTCCAGCCACTTGACTTTTATCTATCTCTCACCTCCATAGTGGTGACTGGAACAGTGAAGACCATGGTCCGAGGCCCAGGTGAGGGCCTCACGGTTACCATCAGTCTCATTGGTGTTTACAAAAGTGGAGGACTGGACCTGCCCACACCACCCAATGCCACCCCTCTGAAGTTCTATGTGCCTTGCAAGCAGATGCCACCGATGAAGAAGGGTAAGGGGCATGGGGATGGGTACTGAGCACACTGTAGTCATGAAAGTCTAAGATCTGATCAAGAAGGTCTCACAAGGACTTGATAATATGAGCTTCCACCCCCCCTTTCCAGGAGCCAGTTATCTGCTGATGGGTCAGGTGGAAGAAAGCAGAGGCCCCATCCTCCCTCCTGAGAGCTTCGTGGTTCCCTACAAACCCAACCAGGACCAGATCCTCAATAACCTAAGCAAGAGGAAGTGTCCCTCCCAACCTCGGCCAGCGGCCTAGATCCCAGCCAGATACAACCTCAGATTGTGGTGCTGTCATCCAAATACATGTTTTTTAACTCAAGAAAGGGGTCATATATCAGTTCTGTGGTTGTGGGGGGTGTGCATCTTGAACTTAACATGCTAGGCAGGCGTTCTAACTGAGCTATAGCTTCAGCCTTCACAATACTCTTTTCAGAACATACAGTAGGGGCAGGCAAGATGGCTCAGTGGGTAAAGGCATGTGCTACCTAAAGATCTCAATCTGGTCCCTGGAACCCACATGGTAAAAGGAGAGAACTCACACACACACACACACACACACACACACACACACACACACACACACACACACACACAAATAAAACAAAAGTAAACATCAGAAAACAAATATCCCTGGCTGCACAGGAGAAACCCTGCTGGGGGGGGTGGAGTGGGGCAAGGCAATAGCCAGGTGTGGTTGTAATCCCAGATGCCCTGAAGGCTGAAATGGGCATTACGAATTCAAGGTAAATCTAAGCAATTTAGTCCTAGTCTCTAACAAAAGATTTAAAGGATTAGGGATGTAGTTCAGTGGTTTGAGTGTAGTCAGAAGTTTCTGGCTCAGCCTAGTTACTTTCTAACTAACCCATACTTCTATTTATGATTAGTCACGTGCTCAGTATCTTTGTGTTCAGTGCAGGCGTCTCATCCCACTTCCTCTCTCTCTCTCATGTTTCCCAGAATTCTCCTAGTCTGGTTGCCCCGCCTCTACTTCCTGTCTAACTACTTGACTAGTCAACATTTTATTAAACCAGTATTTACAGTGACAAATATTGACTGTACAAAAACATAGTCTTACAGCAGTTGGGCATTTGTCTAGCATGGATAAGACCCTAGGTATCAATCCTCCATACCACAAAAAATGAACAAAATAAAGCAAAAGCATGATAAAAGGAAAATACGGTTTTTAGAAAAGGCTGTCCCATTAAAAAAAAAAAAAGCTTAGATTTAATTGTTTGCATTATTACATGTGTGCACATGGCTCAGCTCATATAGAAGTGGCTTCTCTCCTCTCCAGAGATCCAGCTCAGGTCTTTGGGCCCCACACAAAGTCCTTTACAGGTTAACCATCTGGCCAGTCCAGTGTTGTTGGTTTTGTTTCAGATAAGGGTCTCACTATTGTAGCCCTGGCTGCCCTCAAACTCACAGAGATCTACCTGCCTTTACCTGGATCTACCTGCTTGGATTTGAGGTTTGTGCCATCATGTCACGCCCGTCCCCACAATGTTTTGTGTTTTTCGAGACAAGACTTCACGATGTAGCCTAGACTGTTCTGGAACTCCCTATGTGTAACAGACTAAGTTAGCTTCAAACTTCTGGCAATCCATCTCACCCGCCTTTAGCACTTGGGACTACAGGAAACTGTCTGGCTTCTTTTGGTTGTTTTTCCTTTATTGTCCCCCTCATCACCATATTAACTATAGATAATGAGTTTTATAAACATAAAATGATCTCATGGTATTTTTATACATGCCTATAATGAATTTTGACCACATCCACTACCACCATGTCTCCTCTTGTCTCCCATTCCCATGCAACCCCTTCCCCTTCTGATTTCTTGGGGGTTCTTGCTTTGTTTGTCTTTGATGAGTCAGTAAATTTTATTACGATTGCCTCCAGGATCACTGGCAATTAACTAGTGGTAATCCCAAGGAAGAAAATGTCTCTCCCTTCCTAGCAATCATTAACTACCTAAAGGGGCGGGGCTTCATAAGCCTATTTTTTTAAAGTCTTTTTTTAGGGCTCCAGAGGTGGCTCACAGCCATCAACAATCCCATGAATCCCGTAAATCTGATCCCATGAAAGTAGAGTTGCATATGGTTATGAACCACTAATGTGAATGCTGGGACCGAACGTGGGTTCTTTTAACCACCGAGCTAACCAACCATTCAGCACCCCCCCCCACACACACACCCTTTTAAAAGTGTAATCAAAGCTGGATGAGACTCTTGCTTCATCCAGTTCTGCTTATTGGCTACTATTAACCTTACGTCATTGAGCACACGAGTTTTCTCAGCCCCAAGCAGGAGAGAAAGAAAAGCAAAATTAAAAAAAAAAGTCTAGTAACGGCTGAGCTCAGAAAAAAGAAACCCTAGCTCGTAGAACAGACCGCCACACCGAGCTACTATCAGACTAGAGTTGGAACTCGGGACCCGTAAAACACTCGAGTTTGGTCTTCGAAGAGCACCAATCAGCGTACGCTTAGGCAGAAGCGAGACACCGTCGACCAATGAGAGAGGCCGTACGGCGGAAACACATGAAGGAACTTTCGGGAAGATGGCGACCTTAGCCTGGACACAAGTTGGCTGGAGGACTCTTTGACTACAAGGTGATTATCGTAGCACGAGCGGCCATTCGGAGTCGGAATGTCGGAGAGGGGGAGAGGGCACAGGCCGAGCTTAAGGAAACGGGGGTCAGAGACACAACCCGGTGACCGGGCATCAGCAGAGTCCGTCAGCGGACTGGAGCAGGAACTTCCGGAAAGGGTGGGGCTTATACATCGTACCAGAAGACCCGGATCGGGAAGTGAATAGGCGGGCCAGGTTTTTGCCAAGTGGGCGTGGCCATTGCCGTGCGGTTTGGAGGCGGGACCTATAGGAACCGAGGGCCCAGCTGAAAGGGGAAAGGGATTAGGAAGCCGGGCCCGGGGCTGTAGGTTCCACGTCTGGCGGGGTTCCGAGGCAGCTGTGACATCAGGCCAGACTCTGTCCCGATCTCACCCCGTCCTCTCTTCGTCCCTCGCGCCGCTAGCCCTAGACTCCAAGACCCACTTATCCTTCTGTGCTCTGCCCTCGGATGTCCGACCGCCCAGAGCCTGCATGCGCCGTGGGGCGCCCCAGGACCAGGAGCTGGTGGGTCCGGGGGCCCCTGGGCGGGGGCCCCGGGGCTCCCCTCCTTCCTCAGGACCCGTTGTCCCGGTGCTCGTCTTTCCCCCGGATCTAGTATTCAGGGCGGACCAAAGGAGTGGACCCCGGCAGCTGCTGACCCTCTACAACCCCACGGGAACTGCGCTTCGCTTCCGAGGTGAAGAGATGGGCGCCTAGAGCTAGGGCTCTGGAGATTGGTAGCGGGATCTGGAAGGATTATGTGGGCTGGGGGAATTAGTTAAGTAAGAGTCAAGATGACCAGCTTTGGGTCCGAAAAAAATCGTGTCCATCTCTCGAGTGTCTGACAGAAGGGGGCTTTAATGATCTACCATGAGCAAAACTTGCCTAAAATCTCTTTGTGTATCTTTATCCCACAGTTCTGTGTACAGCGCCTGCCAAATATACGGTATTCGATGCAGAGGGATATGTAAAGCCTCAATCTTGCATTGACATGTGAGTGGGGAGGTTGGGGAAGCAGCCAGGCATCCCTAACACCTGTTGCTGTTGGTCTGAGACCTTTTCACCCGCTGGCACTCCGGGAAAAGTTTCTGGGGAGGAAATCTGGCTTCACTTGGTTGGTTGCTTTTCACTTACTTCCTCCAATGGGTCAGTGTGATACGGCACGTGGCCCCCATCCCCAGCCACTATGATGTCCAGGACCGATTCCGAATTGAGCTATCTGAGGAGGGGGCTGAGGGACGTGTGGTTGGACGGAAAGACATCACCTCTGTTCTTCGGGCCCCAGCGTACCCCCTGGAGCTTCAGGGACATTCTGAGCCAACGCCCAACCCAGGGCCTCCTGTGTGGACAGGACCAACCCCAGCCAGACACCTTCAGGAGAGTGAGTTGAACAGATTCTGTGTGTGTGTGTGTGTGTGTGTGTGTGTGTTTGTGTAAGCCAAAAGTTGATTTTCCTCAGTCTCTCTCCACCTTTATTTTTTGAGACAGAGTCTCTCTCACTGAACCTAGAGCACATTCATTTGGTCAGGCTAGCTGACCAATTAACTTGAGAGTCCCATATCTACCTGTCTCTACCACCTAAAGACTGGTGTGATAGACACATGCTGCCATGCCCAGGTTTTTCAGTGGGTTTTGAGCATTTGAACTCAGCTTGTACTGTCAGCCCTTTACTGTCTGAAACAGTTCTTGTGTTTCTGCAGTACTGAGGATTCGCCTTGTACCTAAGGCATACCAAGCATTCTACTGAGCAATAGCCCCAGTCCTGGGGTGTGGGGGGGAACAGGGGCTTCTTAATTCTATAGGGAAAGAAGTAGCATTACCCTAGAAATGAACTAAGCAGGGTTTGAAGAAGTCCCTGGGATCAGGTGTGTGTGTGTGTGTAGATGTGATGTTCCCGGTTGAAGTTTTCCATCAGGTGAGAGAAGACTTTGCAATTGTCCTGGTTTCCAACTTCTAATCAGAGGGACAAATTCTTCCCTAGCTCCAACTGTGGTGTCTGTTATCAGGTGCCGGCTACCCTCAGTTCAATAAGAAACCTGTACTGAGCAGTTATGCTCTTGTGTGCTGGGTGTGGTAGATACAGAGGTCCCTGCCTATCGTCCAGGACCCTGAGAACATGGTACTGGAGGCAGGAGAAAGAGGGAACTAAAGGACAGAAAGCTCTTTGTGGCTTCAGAACAGAGGCTTCAAGGAGGAGAGGATACTCCTAGGGGACCCTTGGAGGGCAGTAAAATGTCAACACAAAGGCCAGCATGATGGCGCAAGCCTGGGATGCACCACTTGGAGATTTTCAGGGAAGAAAGGGGAATTGCAGGTTCCGAGCCAGCCTGAAAAGACTTGAAAAAATGGGAGTTGGGGGGGGGGGTGTTGAGGAGATAGCTCAGTCAGTGAAGTGTTTGCTTCATAAGAACAAGGACCTGAGTTCAGTCCTCAGCACCCATGACATGGTAGCGTTGTATTTGTAATTCCAGTCCTGAAGAGGCTGATGTTTGGGATTGGCTAATCAGCCAGCCAGTCTAACAGATAAGTCTAGGTCCCATTGAGACACCCGTTTCCCAAAGACAAGCTGGATGATTCCTGAGGAGCCACACTTGAGGTTGATTTCTGGCCTCCGTACATAACACACCCGTGTATGTACCCACTCGCATCCAGACACACTTAGGAAAGGTAACCACAGCTGGCTATGGTATTGCACACCTGTAATCCCAGCATTTGGGAGGCAGAGGCAGGAGGATCAGAAGTTCAAGACCCATCCTTGGCTACCTAATAAATTCGAGGCCATCCCAGACCACATACATGTGAGTTCCTGTCTGAAAATATATAAATAAGATACGAGGAAACCCCAAACAGAGCAGCTGCATCCGTTGGTTTATCCGGGTCCCCGGCAGACCTTGGGCCGCCAGTGCCCATGTTCCCTCTTTTGCAGATGCCCCCCAGCAGCTGGCCACCAGCTCCTTCCTGCTCTTCTTGATGACAGGTATCATCTCTGTGACCTTCCTGCTACTACCAATGCAGGACGAACTTGGCAGCCAGCTGCCTCAAGTCCTGCACGTGTCCCTGGGACAGAAGCTGGTGGCAGCTTACGTCTTAGGTGAGGGAGCACCTGGGCCCACTTCTAGAGAAAGGACGGGTGTGGTGGTGGCGGTGGGGGGCTCCTGCCTGGAATCTCTTTTCCCACCCTCAGGCCTTCTCACCATGGTGTTCCTCCGGACCTGAGCTCTCAGCTGGATCCACCCCACCCACCCTCTCCCTCACAGGCTGCCTGTGGTAACCACTGTGATGTTTCTTCCCCTTGCCCTTTCTGCCCATCCATCAGCTGTCGTCCTGCCCCCACCGAACAGCCAGGGATTTATACTCATTTTCCAAGTTGAATAAAGTAAGTCTTAAAAATCAAAATGTGACATGTAGGATGCTTGTCCCTGGATTCTCACCTTATTTATTCCTTTCTTTATTTAAAAGTGATGTGCGCGCACGCGTGCATATGTGTGTGTGTGTGTGTGGTCTCTACCTCAGGTGTCTCCGGGCTTGTGCACACTGCAAGCATAGAGATCAAAAGTCTGCTTTCAGAGTTGGTTCTCTCCTTCTACCATGTGGATTCCCGGCGTTGAACTTGGGCCATCAGACTTGATGGCAAGTGCCTTTACCCAAAAAATAAGATGCAGGGTCCATTATGATAGTTCCTCCGTCTTAGTTTTTGAGGCAAGGGCTCTCACTGAACCTAGAGCTCACTGGTTTGCTAGGTTTGCTGACTGCTGAGCTCCAGGGTCTCCACCTTGCCAGCACCAAGGTTGCACATTCACGCAGCTACACTGTTAATTATGAACTTTTCAGATTCTAGACTAGCCTGAGAGGTGAGCTGCTGGGCATCAAGAGAGTTATCCTGATTAGGTTAATTCCCACCCTGTATGTGGGCTGCAAGATTTCATGGCTGCAGTCCTAGAATAAATGGAAGGGAGAGGAAGTGAACACCACATTCATTGCTCCCTCTGACAGCAGAGGGAGTGTGACCAGCTGACTTCCCTGTGTGACCTTACATGAACTATGACCAAAACCAAAGCCATTCATCCTTAGCTGCTGCTTCTGTTGGGGTATGTTGTGGTGGGATTCAGGTGTCAGTTGATAAGGTGGGAAGACGCTTATCCAGGGTCCCGGGCTCCTGGAAGGGGTGTGGCCAACCTGGTGCCTTGTAAGTAAAACTCCGCCCACATCATGTTATCACAGCAACCAGGAAGGATGAAGATAGCGTGGGTGCTGGGGATCTGAACTCGGGTCCTCATGTTTTTGAGGCACTATTGTGCCTGACACATCTCCATATCCCTCCCTGCGTTTTTCTTTTAAAGATCATTTAAAAAAAATTTTTTTTAATTTTGTTTTTTGACATGGTTTCTCTGTGTAGCTTTGGCTGTTCTGGAACTCATTCTAGAGACCAGACTGGCCTCTGCCTCCCGAGATCCGGGATTAAAGGTGTGCGCCTTTGCTGTCCATAAAATCATTTGAATTTTTTTAATGAAGATTTCTTATGTGTTTCAATGCTTTTGCTTGCATGTGTATGTGTGCTGCATTCATGCTTGGTGCCTTGCAGAGGTCAGAAGAGGGTGTCAGATCCCCTGGAAGTGGAATTACAGATGGTTGAGAACTACCACGTTGGTACTGGGAACTGCAACCGGTGATCATAACTAACCATTGAGCCACTGGTCTCCAATTCACTAACCATTGAGCCACTGGTCTCCAGTTCCACCACCCCGCCCCTTTTCCTCATACTCACGCAGCTTCTTGTTCTATCTGATCTCAGGGATGCAAGGAAAGTTAAAGGCCAGCTTAGGCAAATTAATAAGATTATGTCTGACTAATGAGGGCTAGGCCCATTGTGGTGGCACAGGCAAGGGCAGGTAGAGCTCTGTGAATCTGGGGCTAGCTTGGCCTACATAGTTTTAGACCGTCAAAACTTAGTGAGACTTGGTCTCAAAAATACAAAACAGAAACAGAACCAAGAAGAGAGTTAGGATATGGCTCAAAGTAGGGACTTGCCTAGTGTGAATGAGTCTGAGTCTCTAGGTCCAGTTCTTGTTATGGAAGATAAAGGACCCCCCCACCCCACCCCACAATCACCATTAGAACCTGGAGTGCTGCTCGGTGGTTGAGCAATTTTCAGGGTGCCTAAGAACTTGGGTTCCAGTCCAAGCACACAAAAGATTTTAAAAAATTCCCTTTGCTCATACAATAGAAATTTGTCCCTCAGCCAGTAACACCTAGCCTTAAAGAAAGCATCTAATCTGGTCTGCTATAATCTTAGCTGTCAACTTGGCTATATCTAAAATCAGCCAAAACCCAAGAAATTGGGCATGTCTGTGAAGTTTTCTTGATTGGATCTTTCAAGACCAGAAGGCCCACCCTAAATCCTGACCTTCTGGCAGCAGCCTACATCAAAAGACATGGAAGAAGAAAGCCTTTGCTCATTTCCTGCTTGCCCTCACTCTCTGCAAGTTCATCTAGCCTGTTGCCAAATCATTCCTTCACTGGTCTTAGAACCTACTTCTTCAGGATTCCAACACAGACTGAACACAAGCAGCTCTTGAGGCCTTCTTCACCAGATCGGGAGTGCTGGGGATCTGAATAATTACTGCATCCTTGTCTTTCCATCAGAAGACAGCCATTGTTCGACACCCAGACCACAGCCTGTAAGTCACTCTAAAGTTCCCCCTAATTTCTGTATAGAGAAGCATTCTGTCAATTCTGCTCTTTTAGAGAACCCTGACTGATACACTGTAAAGTCCAATTTTAAGCAGACAGAGCCCCTTTCCAAGGTCTCGCACATGCTGGCCACCCCTAGGATACTTTGCTGACTTTATGACCACCTCTCCCAGCTCAGGCTGGTTTTGAAGCCCATGTTGGTTTTAACATTTATCTCTTTATTTATTGCGGGGAGAGATTGGCACAAGCATGCCATGGTCTTTAAGTGAAGATCAAAGGAAAATTTGTGGGACTCCAGGTGAGTTCCAGAGATTAAACTCAGGTCACCAGGCTTGGTGGCAAGCATCTTTATTCACTGAGCCATTGCTGACAGCCCCAGATCTATTTTGTTTATTACAGTTTGTTTTGCTATAGAATCTCATGTAGCTCAGGCTAGCCTCTTCCTGTTATATCACTGAGGGCAATCTTGAATCCCTAAGCCTCCTCCTACCCCCAAGTGTTGGGATTAGAAGCAAATATCACCAACACCCCATTTATGTGGTGCTGGGGGATGAAATGGGATTCTGTGTGTAGGTGTTCGTACAGCCCAGTTAGAAAGAGACCCTGGAAGTCAGGAGCCCAGGCATACTGAGGCTGCAGTTTGATGGAAAAGTAGTCAGGTATTTGGGAGCTAATGAATACTGAGTGTTACAGCTCCATGAAAAGGTATTCAGGCAGTCGGGAGCCAATGAACACCAAGGGCACAGTGAGTCTGGACAGCAGCTTACAAGAGTGTTATAGCTTGCTCTTCAGCTGATCTCCATCCAGGCTCCACCGCTGCTGATGCTCTGGCAAAAGATCTTCACCCAAACCTCATTTAAGAGATTTATTGAAAGGGAAGATTCCAGGAGAGGGTGGCTGCCTCAGCCTCGGATGGGAGGGGGGGGGGGGCTGTGGGCTCAGGACCTATATAGGGCTTCTTGGGGGTGGGAGGGTTCTGGGGAGAATTCCAGGGTGTGGATTGGTCAGATCTTTTCCTTTTTTTTTTTTTTTTAAACCCTGATTTGGTTTTTTGGTTTCAGGGCCAAAGTATGTTTCTTTCACTGGCTCTTTTGGGCTTTTGGGCTCTAATTTCAGGGCCAGGGCACATTTCTTTCACTGGCTCTGATTCCAGGACCAAGGTGTGTTTCTTTGGTGTTGGTTTCAGAGTCAGGGTACATTTCCTTTTGGTTCTGGGTTCAGGAATTAATGTATTTCACTGGCTCAGGTCTTAGATCCAGGGTGTGTTTCTCTCATGAGCTCTGGTCTCAGAGCCAGGGTAGGTTTCTTTGGCTGGCCACTTTTACCTACACTGTGCATATTGGCCAGACACCTAACCAACTGGACCACACACTCAGCCCTCTTCATTGTTTTGATATTGTTGTTTTGCTAATTAAAAAAACTATATGTATTGTGTTCATCTGAGTGCATGTATGGGTACCACGTGCAAGCAGACACCCACACAAGCTATGAGATCTGGAACTGGAGTCACGGTTGGTTGTAAGGTGCCTGACATGGGTGCTGGCAACTGAACCCTTGTCCTCTATAAGAACAGTGATGGCTCTTCACTGAGGAGCCATCTCTCCTGTGTCACGCCTCCTTATGACCTCATTTCTCAAATCAGAAACCCCTAGGCCCCTGCCAAGACATGTAGAAAGGAAATGGCCTGACATGATCTCTCTCTAACCGTGTTACAGAAACTAAGGCACAGATAGAGAACAGAGTCTTCAGAAGGCAGCATTCGGTCTGCCCTCCTTTAGATACAGGAATGTGGTGAAGGGAATCTAGAGACACTGTACAGATGGTTGATTGACAGCCCAGAGTCAGCAAGATAACATAAGACAGACCCAGTCTGTTATACATGTTTGCATGTTATCAGTTTTCCCAGCTAGGCTGTGGGGGCTTTGGGTTGGTCACACTACCCTGGCAATGTACCTGTGTCTGCACTTGTGTGTTCAGGTGCATATTTAATGAGTGTGCATGACAATGGAGGCCAGAGGTCAACCTCAGATGTCTCCCTTAGTTTCTCTCCACCTTCTTTATTTTTATTTCAAATTCCATTTATTTACTTACTTACAGGATGGAATACACGTAAATGCCTCTGTGTGTGTGTGTGTGTGTGTGTGTGTGTGTGTGTGTGTGATCAGAGGGCAACCTGCAGGAGCTGGTTCTCTCTTCAGCATGCGGAGCCCGTGGGTTGGACTCTGATCCTCAGGCTTGGCAACAATGCCTTTACCCACTGAGCCGTCTTGCTGGCTCTTCCATCTTATCTTTGAGCTTGCTGACTTGGGTGGGCTGGCTGGCCAGCAGGCCCAGAGATCCTCTTCTGTCTACCTCCAGAGGCCTTCTTCCGACCTTCACCATCACTCCCACATACAGCACACACAAACTATAATAAAATAAATATTAAAATGTAGTTATAAATAGCATATGCCATTAAAACCATATAAAAAGCATATGCCATTTTTATTTGGGTGCTGGGTATCAAGTTTGGGTCTTCCTGCTTGCACGCAAGCATTTACTGGCTGAGCCATTTCCCTGGCCCTGCCTGTGGACTCCTGTCTTTTCAGTGCCCTCAGTGGACTGCTCTGGGGATGGCCTCATAGAATCCAGAGGATGAGTCCAAAGTCTGTGCCCAGGAGTTGGGGGTGGGGGACTCTTGCAGTCCCTCTTTCCAAGTTACATGTGCGGTTGCTCACCATGTACACTGTGTCAGCTTTAGACATACCCCCAAGATAAATGTGACAGCCTCCACACATTGATGATGTTTGCTGTGGAAAGTCCCTGTTAGTGGTGAACTCAGAGGCCTCTCTTTGATTTATATTTTACTGTTTGTTGTGATGTTTTGTATTTTGAGACAGGGTTTCTCTGTGTCACTGTGGTTGCTCTGGAACTCACTCTCTAGACCAGGCTGGTCTCAAGCCAGAAATCCACCTGCCTCTGCCTCCCAAGTGCTGAAATTAAAGATGTGTGCCACCCTACACCTGGCTATTTATAACTACTCTTTTAATATTTGTTTTTATTTTATTATTAGTTGGTGTGTATCATATATGGGGGTGATGGTGGAGGTCAGAAGAAGGTCTTAGACTCCCCCCCATCTTCTCTATTGCTGCAATAGAACACTATGGCCAAGATGACTTATAAAACAAAGCATATATTTGGGCCTTATGCTTTCAGAATGAAGATAGCAGGCAGCAGGGGGCTAGAGCGGCAGCTGAGAGCTAACATCTTGAATCATAAGCATGAAGCAGAGAGCACGCTGTGAAGGACATCAGTCTTTTGAAACCTCAAAGCGCCCCCCACCAGCCTACCTTTTCCAAAAAGGCAAACAGCCACCAACTGGGGAGCAAGTATCAAACACCTGAGATTTATGGGTGGCTAGCTCACTCAGACCACATTCCAGGCAGTCGTGTCCCCACCTGATGTGGTTGCTGGAAATTTAATTCACATCTTCTGGAAGAACAGTAGGTGCTCTTAATCACTGACATGTTTGCAAAGAGGGTCTTGCTGATGTAGTCCTGGCTGGTCTGGAACTCTTCATCCTCTTCATCCTCCTCCAGACTGGAACTGGCTTGTAGAACAGGCTGTCCTCGGACTAACAGACTCACAGAGATCTCTCTGGCTCTGCCTCTGCCTCCAGAGTGCTGGGATTACAGGTATGTTCTTTCCCATATTTTCTCCCCCCCCCCCTTTGTCATTTGGGACCAGAGATATGACTTAAGAGCACTTGGTGTTCTTGCAGAAGACTAAGGTCTGATTCCCAGAACCCATGGTGGCTCACAATCATAACTCTAGTCCCAGAGAATCTGCCATCTTTTTCTGGCATTTCTGGGCACCAGGCTTGTACTGGGTGAACATACATACATACATGCACTCATACAAACAAAGTCAAAACATAAAAAAATAAATCTTCTAAAAATTGTACAAATAGCATAAAGACCATTCTACATGACATGCTATCACTATTGGTTAGTTCTTCATTTTAACTTAAGTTTAAAGGTCCTATGCCTAACATATTCTGTAACCCTAGCACTCAAGAGGCTGATCTTGTAGGATGATGAGTTCAAGGCCAACTTGGCTACACAGTGAGCCCAGTCTTCAAAAGAAGAAGCGGGGTGATGGTGACCCACACCCTTATTTAATCCCCACAGTTGGGAGATTAGAGGCAGGCAGATCCTTAAGATTGAGGCCAGCCTGGTCTATAGAGTGCATTTCAGTACAGCAGGAAACCCTGTCTCAAAAACAAACAAGCAAACAAAAACCCCAAAACCAAACCAACCCCCTCCCCCCAAAACCCATATATCCGTATAGTCTCACATTCTGAAGTACTGAGAGGCAAAGCTTCAATACATGGCTTTGAGAGGATACAATTCAGATCTTCAGTCTCAGCTAGGCATGGCAGCACATGCTTTTAACCCCAGTATTTGAGAGGTAAGAGGCATAAGTTCATGGTCACCCCTAGGAGGATTCCATGCAGCCTGAACTACAGGAGATTTCATCTCAAAAGCAGAAAGAAGGGGGAGGAGGAGAAGGAGGAAGAAGAGACCCCAAATCACAACTGCAAAGTCCATTTCACCTATTAGATGATGCTTATCGACATGTTTGGGGGGATTACGATGTGGACCTCTTTGTGAATACCATTCTGCTGTCTATGCAAGCAACTGGGCAAGAGAGAAGGTCTGGGAAACCTGATTGGAAAACGTGCTGCAGAGGGAGGTAACAGCTGAAGTTTCCGACTCCAGTTCAGGCTCAACCCCAAGGTCCCGAGGACCTAGCAAGTCAGTCCCAGTGGGAGAGGGGAAAAGCAGAGAGAAAATGGTTTTACCCTGAAATGCAAAACCTGGGACATCCCAAGCTTTGGATGGAGAGACCTCTACTTCCCAGTGCCTAAGGAGCTGTGCCAGACCTCCCAAACTCTGCTGAGGGCGAGAAAATAGGGAGATTCCAACCACATTTATACCACTGCCCAGAAAGCAAAAGCCAGGCCACAGCTTTGAAGCCCCGATACCTGGCACCAAGTGAGTGAACTGACTTCTACCACAGAGTCCCACAGGACGGAAGAGAGAATTGCCTCCTACAAATTATCCTCCACACACGGGTTGTGGCATATGCATACACACATGAAATAGATTAAAAAATAATACAATTTTAATGCAAAAAGGAAGAATTAGCATCACTTCATATCTCCTAACCTATAGCTCACATTTAAGGACTTCATCCTCATTGGTCAAAGACTGGCCATAGGGGATCCCAGAGGAAAAGGTCCTAGAGGGGGTCAACCTAAGAGGTATGTGACCCGTACAGTCTTACAGGGGCCCATATTCAAGGTTAGCCTTCGGTACTGTTCATCAGCAGCTGTCCACCTTACCTTCCATTGATTTTTTTTTTTTTTTACATTTGTTTATTGTGTGTATACACACTTGCTTACCCATAAGCACACACATGGAGGTGGTCAGAGGACAACATACAGCATTAGCTCCTCCTACCAGGTGACGTCAAGTGCTCCTTTATGCTGAGACATCTCATTCTCTCTTTCTCCCTCCCTCTCCCTCTCTCTCTCCCTCTTCCTCCTTTTCCCACCTCTCCCCCACCCCCTCTTTCTCTTTTAAAACAGAGGGCTAGAGAGAGATGGCTCAGTGCTCTAAGAATATTTGCTGTTCTTTCAGGGACGGAGCACACACAATTAGGTGGTTCACAACCACCTGTCACTTTAGCTCCAGAGGATATACCACCCTCTTCTGGACTCCAAGGGCACTGCACATACATGTGCAAATACCCACACACATACATGCATAGTTTTAAAAGTTGTTTTACAAATATCTTTTAAAAAATAAAAGATAGGGCCTTTCACTGGGGCCTGAGGCTCACGGGTTAAGCTAGGCCAGTTGTCTAGTGACCCCTCAAATGAATTTCTCCAGCACTGGGCCCGCCAGCTTGTACCACCACACTCAGTTTTAAGTGAATCCTAGGGATTGAACCCAGGTCCTCACGGCAGGCACTTGATCAACTGAGGTATATTTCCACCTCCTGACCCTGAACTTTCAACCCTCCTGCCTCAGTTTCCCAGGTTGCTGCGATTACACATATGAGCCACCACATCTGACTCTGCTCCTACTTATTTTGTTTTGACTTGTTTTTCAAAACAGGGTGTCTTTGTGTGGCCCTGGCTGGCCTGGAACTCACTGAGATTCTCCTGCCTCTGCCTCTAGGGTGCTGAGACTAAAGGCCTGCCCCACCATTGCCCAGTTTTCTGGTCCTCCTTTCTGAGCCTTGCACTTTCATGCTAGACTACGACTTTCACTGCTTTTTTGTGTGTTTGTTTGTTTATCTTTTGAGAGAGGGTCTCACTATGTAGTACTGGCTGCACCATGTTGACCAATTTGGCCTCTGACTGACAAAGATCTGCTTGTTTCTAACCCAGCCTCCCCCACCAAAGTGCTAGGATTAAAGGCATGCCCCTCCTAGCTTGGTTTTTTTTTTTTTTAAAATTTTATGTATATGTGTACTTTGCCTGTATGTATGTCTGTACACCCCATGCATACAGTGCCTATGGAGAACAGAGGAAGGCATTTGATCCCCTGGAACTGGAGTTATAGTTACAGTTACAGCCTGGAGGTGGGGAAATCAAACCAGTGTCCTCTGGAAGAGCATCTAGTGCTTTTAACCAAAAATTTTCAGCATGTGTCCTGAGGACTGAACTCAGATCATCAAGCTTGGCAGCAAGCACCTATTCCTGATGAGTTATCTGCCCCCCCCCCCTTTATCTTTAGGCAGTTTCCTTAGCAACAGAACAGTTATTTTCCCCGTGGAGATAGCATCTTGCAGGCATGGTGTCAGGTGCCTTCTGTCCATCCTTCTCTAGGTCTCGAGGCGGGTGTGAGGGGTGAGGACGGCATGAAGAGAAATCGAACTGCAGACAGACTACAGTTGTTATCAGTTGGTTTATTGACTTTTAATCCCCTTGAGCCTCCCAGTCCAGACCTCCTTCTAAGACAGCTGGCCAGATCCCAGCGCCTAGGTAGTCTCTAGATACGGAGGACTTTGCTCCTGGAGATGGAAGGACCAGTAATGGATAAGCGACAGTATGATGGTCACACGGAGAAAAGTAAGGTTCACCTACATTGCAGGACCAAAGGTTGCAATGAGGGGTGTATGGGGCACCTCCTCTTGCCTGCGCCACTCAAATAAGGGGGCAGGAGAATCCCGCGGGACTCAGACAGAGCTCTGGGCCTTAAAAGTTATTGTCAATGTTCCACACGTCTCCGCTGAGCGCGTTGGCTGCTCCCTGCAGGGTCCACGTGAGCAGCGCCAGCTGGCGCCGGAAGCGGCTCTCCTGGAAGCCCAGAGCTGGTGCCGATCCCGAGGAGATGGCCTTGGAGTCATTGGAGCGCAGCATCCGCAGGTGATCTAGCAGGGCACCCAAAGTGTGGTCGCCTTGGCCCAGGAAGATGTGGCGGAATGGGGAGTCAGCCGGCGACACATACTGGGACAGGAAGTAGAACTCCACCTGCATAAAAAAGCGAGAGTAGGTCAGGATGCCAAGGTGTCTGCTGCTGAAGGCTTCAGTGACTCCTCCCTCCAGCAGGTCCTAAGCCACCCCAAGGCCCTGTAGTATCTGCTTCAGAGGACGTATGGGGCACAGTCTCGTGTGTATGCACGTATGTGTGTGGAGGCCAAGGTTAATCACGATTCACAATATTTTTGAGAAAGGGTCTCTCACTGAACCCGGAACTTGACGACCTGGCTAGTCTAGCTGGTGAGTGAGCCGCGGGCTTTTCTTGTACCTCCTCTACCTCTGAGTCTGAGGTCCAAGCATCCACCACTGAGCCTGACTTTTTACATATGTACTGGGGCTTCAAATTCAAGACCTCATGCTTATGCGGCAAACCCTTTATCAACCTAGCCCTAACCCTACCTAGCCCTGTTTGCTTTCCTTTGAAACAAAGGCTTACCGTTTAGCCCCAGCTGCCCTATATTACACTAGGTAGACTAGACTGGCCTTAAGTTCACCATCCTCTTGACTCAGCCTCAGGAAAGCTGAGATTGTGGATTTTTAAGTGTGTACCTCCACAGAGCAGCACTTAGAACTTTTTTAGTCTGTTCAAGAGTCCATGTGTGCCCATGGCTTTGGCCAGCACCTCAGTGGGCACAGCTTCCAAGTCACTTTGCCAAATCACTCAGAGAATCCTGCTCTACAGAATTAGGGACTACCTGGACATAGCTTCACTCGCATGCCAGCATCAACTTCTTTACAGGAGATTCAGAGGCCAGGGGTGTGGCTTAGAGGTAGAGATGATGCATTTGGTTCCCTCCTGGTACCCACCTCTCTTTCTCTCCTCTCTCTCTTGGGACAGGGTCTCATCATATAGCCCAGGCTAATGTCTCTACCTTTCAAGAGATGGCAGTACAGGCGCCTCCACATATAGTTACTTGGTACTAGGGACCCATGCGTACTAGAAAGAGCTCTATCAACTGAGCTAAAGCCCTAGCCCATTTTGGGTTTTTTTTTTTTTCTCTCCCCACCCCTTTCTCGTCCTCTTCCATGGCACTGAGCATAGGCTATGGGGTCAGAGTCCCTTGTTATAACTTTGGCTCCATCATTTGCTTCCTTTGTGATCTTGGGTAAGTTACTTAGCCTCTCTGAGCTTTAGTACCGACCTACACTACTACTGCCAACCTCACAGCATTGCAGGAAGTTCTGCTACTGAATAAAATGAAGGAACATTGTTGGCCTCTGGTAGCTCTCTGCAAACACCAGCTGCTATTATCATTATTGGACTCTGTTTTCAACACCCCTGCATGTGCATTTTTTTCCTCCTGAACGACACCCATCAGTCCAGGCGGCGCCACAGGCATCTATTAAGACACCTGTAGCTGGTATTCAGGACCCAGCCTTCATGACCCATTTCCTCCTCAGGGCATCAGTACTCCTGGCAGAATCCTTTCTACAAGCTCTGTTTTGCTGCCTCACCTCCTTGTAAGAAATTTTCATGATGCCTAGTCACTCAGAATCCAAACTCCTGAGCCTTGCCTGGAGGCACACTTTTTTCTTTTTCTTTTTTGTCAGTAAGATCAGTTGCTTGGAGGAATAAGGCAGACAGAGGATCAAAAGTTCAAGGTCTACCCGAGCTACAGAGCGAATTAAAGATTATTCTGGGCAATCTAGCAAGACTTTCAAAATGTAAAACAAAAAGCAGCGATAGAGCACCTGCTTAGAACCCCCAGTGAGGGGCTGGGGTGTGGCTCAGTGGTAGAGCCCCTGCCTAGAATCCCCAAGTGAGGGGCTGGGGTGTGACCCAGTAGTAGAGCCCCTGCCTAGAATCCCCAAGTGAGGGGCTGGGGTGTGACCCAGTGGTAGAGCCCCTGCCTAGAATCCCCCAGTGAGGGGCTGGGGTGTGGCTCAGTGGTAGAGCCCCTGCCTAGAACCCCCCAGTGAGGGGCTGGGGTGTGGCTCAGTGGTAAGGCATTTGTTTAACACGCACAATACCCTGATTTGATCCCCACCACATGCAAACACACAAAACCCCAAATTTCTTAAGCTATGCAAAGACTCCGCACAATTGGTCCCTGTTCTAGCTTTGATGATCCATGCACAGCTCCCAAGGAAGGCCATGCCCATTTTCCCGCCTCACTTTCCACCCTGAAATGCCCTTTTTTCTTTGCATCAACCCATGTTTTGCCTTTTTGCCTGTTTTTCAACACCCAAGCCACATAGTCTAAAGCAGAGGTCAGAAAACTTCGTTTCTGCAAAAAGCCATGGAGTAAATATTGTAGGTTCTGCAGGTTAAACAGTAGACAACGAAGGGGCGGTCCTTTCCTACCCATTTCATCACCTGCCAGAGCCTGCAAAAGCAACAGGTCCAGTCTTCTAGCCTGGCTGGTTTATGAACCCTGTACGTCGGCTATAGTAAGCCCAGAAGACAGGGAAAGCATAGAGGGCGGAGTGCTTTAGAATGCCCGAACCTAGGAAAAAGACCCTAGGCCAGAAGGGGGCGGGAGGGAGCGGGGCCTCACCCTCATGATGCGCACGTTGTACATGCGCATCAGACGCTCATCGCTCTGCTCCGAGCTGTAAATCTCCTTCCGCAGCTTCTCCGCAGCCCGGATGTAGTCCCCCCTCGCGGAGTACACCCACTGCAGGGTCAGTCCGCGGGCCTGTGGATAAGGCACAGTCTGAGATTGACAGATTGGTTCCAGCAGCGATGCGCAGGGTGGGGTCAAAGCGCTGGCAGGAAGGGGAAAGGGATGCAGGGAGTCGACCAGGCCTCTGAGGTTAGAAAGGGCAGATCCCAGGCACGTGGGTCGTACTGGCTGTATCCTCGGGGATTAGGTGACTGGAGGTAGAAATAAAAAAGGCCAGACTGCGGGACAGGGCCTAGATCTCAGGGCTGGGGAGAGGAGAAGTCAAAGGCTGGGAGAGGGATTGGCATCTTGGACCTTGAGGTCTCCAGAGAACTCGTGGAGGTTGCCGATGTGCCTGAGGACCACATCCCCATAGCGGCCAAAGTCAAGGGGCAGCAGGTGATCGTGGCTTAGTCGGATGAGGAGCTGGCCTGCAAGCTGAGCTACTGCCTGGGCCACGGCGGGCAGGCGACCTCGCAACATCTTATGCAGATTGTCATAGGTGTCTTCCTTCGTGTGCAGGAATGGGTACTCCCGACCGTCCTGCCGGGACATGCAAGGGCTGGGCGCAGGAACGTGGTGCTGACAGGCTAGGGGCCTGGTGTCCTGGGGCAAGGGCTGGGCAATCTCACCTCCATGAAGGAGAACTCCACAGCTGGGACCCCCGCAAAAGCCGTGAAGGAATATGCACTGCTGTCCATGGGCAGGGGCCGAATCCTGGAGGCAGGCAGATTAGAGTCCTCTGAGGACTCAGTTTCCCCTCAGCCTCCAGCCCTCACTCTGCATTTCAACTTACACTTCGGCATCCCAGTTGGGATTGGTGAACACCACTTGTTCATAGAGCGTCTGTCCACTGTGGTTAGGAGAATCCACCTGTGACAGGATGAGGGGACATAAATCGGGCTGTGTCCCCTCCGGGTTGCTCTCACAAGCTAATTTATCATCCCCAGTCCCGATCCTGTCTTGCCTGCTTCAGGATATTCTCAATGAGGCTGATGAGAAGGGGGCTGGTCTTGGCGTGAAATTTGCCATCTCCTGAAGAGAATGGGGGGAGGGTCATAGGCTCAGGGATAGATTGAATGGCACAGAGTGACCTGAGAGAGAGGGCCAAGTAGCATCTCCCAGCTCACCCAGCACTGAGTTGTCCAGGCTCACGTACACTACAGCTTTGAGGTGTAGCACGCTGAGATAGCCCTGTGGGTCGGGAAAGAGTGTGAAGAAGGAAGGTTCTACCCCTTCCACCTCATCTCATTACCTTGTTACTTGCCCAGAACCCCAAATCACCTCCAACCACTCCATGGCTCCCACGCTGCCGAATTCACCTGCATCCCAGCTGATGAACAAGAGACTTCTTCGAGGTCTGAACCCTACGTGCAGAGGGATGAAATGGGGATGTCAACACCCTCCTCCTTCATCCTTCTCTATCCCTTCCCCAGAGGGTACCACTCCCTCTTCGCTAACCCAGCACCCTCGCCCATTTCACTTTGGATCCATCCTGACTCAATAGTAATACCTTGGGGTGGCTTTTAAAAATTCCATTTCTTGCTTACTTGTCACTCGGGCCATTGATACCACATTCCAGTCTTTATTTAGTTTTTAATTTTTAAAAATTTACTTGTGTGTGTGTGTGGGACACACCCGCCACAGTGCGGAGGGTAGGGGGGTGGGATGGAGAGCAGAGGTCAGAGGGCAATTTGCAAGACTCTATCCCCTGCTTCCACCCTGTGGATTCTGGGACTCCAACTCAGGCTCTCAGGCTTGGCCTCGTGCTGCCTTTATTTATTATTTTAAGACAGGGCCACGTGTAGCCCAGGCTGGCCTAAAACTCCCTATGTGTGTGTGTGGGGGGGAGACCTGTTTCCACCTCCAAGTGCTGTAATAACAGGTGTGGGCCACCGTGTCTGGCCTAGTTCATGTCTGCGGTCAATAGGCAAATAAAATTTACTATGGCATCTTCACACGTGTGCCATTATGCTTTGTTTTAATTGGTGCCCGCCCCCACAGTGCTCTTGGCGGTACCTTCTCTCTCTCTCTTCCCTTTCTCTTTTCTTTGCAACACCAGGGATTAAACCAAGGGCCTCTTGCATGCTAAGCGAGTTCTCTACCTCTAGGCTACCCCCTCTCTTCCTCCTCCTCTTCCAATGGCTTTGTTTTGAAATAGGGTTTTGCTCTGTAGACCTGACTGGCTATGGAAGCCAGGCTGGCTCCTGAAGTTAGAGCAATCCCTCTGCCTCTGCCTCCTGGGTGCTGGGATTTCAGACGCGTGCCATCATGCCTGACCAGTTTTTTTTTTTTTTTTTTTTTTTTTTGGTTGGCTGGTTTTGGTCCTCTCTTTGTAGTCAGGGATTACCTTGAACTCCTGATCATACTGCCCACTTCCAGAATGCTAAGATTACACGCGTGTACCACCATGCTCAATTATTTACAAATCAAATTAAGTTTTTGCTTCCTGTTTGTAACAGGGTCTTACTCTATAACAGGGTCTCATTATGTAGATCAGGCTAGCCTCAAACTCACACTGATCTTCCTCTAGAGTACTGGGAGCCTGGCTTTGCTTATTTGTTTGTTCTATGAGACAGACTCATGTAGCCCAGGCTGCTCTAGAACCTGTCATGTAGTTGAGAATGACCTAGAACTTTTTATATAGTTGAGGAATGATCAAGTTAAAATTTTATTCTTCCTGCCTCAGCCTCCCAAGGGCCGGAATTATTGGTATGCCTGGCCAACTCATTCAAAAATTAAAAATATTTTTTTGTGTGTATGCACGCATGTGATGGCATATGGGTGGAGGTTAGGGGACCATTTTGGGAGGCTGGGTTTCTCCTTCTACCATGTGGCTTCTGGGGGTCAAACTCAGGTTATTGGACTTGGTGGTCAATGTCCTTTGAGTCACGTCACCTCATCAGTCCCCTAGGCTAACACATTAATGAGGAAATAGTGTACTGGTGAAGTTACTCGCCCAGAACCACACACTGGATACTCCAGTCATGGGACTCTGATCCAGGTGACCTCTCCCGATCATATGCTGCCAGGTACCTTTGACCTAGGCCTAGCTCAGGACACAGCCCCAACTTGTCTCGGCTCTGATCTTACCATTGCTGACCATGGAAGAAAAGGTCCGAACCAGTTCCAGCAGGATGGCAGTCCCTACTGCAGACTTGGCTGCTCCTGGGCCCCATGCATCCCTCTGGGCCCCGATGACAACATAGTGATCTGAGGAAGATATGTGTAGTAGAGTCCACATCTTAAATTAACAAGGTTTCCCCATGTGGCTCTGGAGGGTCACTGCTCCCAGAGCCTCACTCTTTCCTCTCTAGCCACCCCCCTATTTCACCCCCCAACCCCCACCAGCTTCGGCTGCAGCCCCTCCCATTTCCATAACCATAGCTCTCTAATCCCTGTGTGTAAGAAGACCATGCCCATCTCCCTTGGCCCTTGCCCTGATGGCATTTGAAGATTCAAATACACAGCTCTGCGCACTCCCCCTCCCCGGTTTCTGGAGACAGAATCTCACATAACCAAGGCTGGCCTCAGATGCCTGGTTTTCCTGCCTCCTCTCCTTCCCAAGTTCCAGTATTACAGGCAAGTACCACCATATCAGGTTGTACGCAGTGCTGGTACCAAACCCAGGGCTTCTTCCATGCTAGGCAACCACTCCATCGGCTAGGCTACTGCTGATCGAGAAGAACATTCTATTATGCTAGAATGTTTTTTATTTTGGTTTTGCTTTGCTTTGTATTCTACACCGGCCTTGAACTTCTGATTTCCTGTCTCTAGGTGTGCGCTGCGCTCTTAACCCCTTCTTGTGCTTAATACAGGCTCTTGAGGCCTAAGTTATAGAACCTAGGCTGGCCTCAAACTCAGTAACCTCCTGCCCCTGACTCTTGAGTACTGAGATGACAGATGTGAGCTACCATGCCTGATTAAACCCTAAAGGCACTCTGGTCAGGCAGGTTCTGGACCTTCCCTAACCTGCTTCCCTCTCCCCAGCAATTCTGTGTTCCTAGTCTGACCTCCAACATCCTCACCCCAGGTCTCTGCTTCTCCGCTGGCACCTGGGTTTTCAAGGGTTTCCCAGGTCTGCCCCACCCCGACAAGTCTGCTCAGTAACCTTTGATTCCCCATGGCCAGAGTCGTCTTTCCAATTTGGTCTTTGCTGCTTGGATATCTAGGATGACATCATCCAACCTACACTTGCCCGGCCCCAGTGTATGGGGAGCTCACTACTGAACTATACTGCCCATTGGGAGGGCTCCTCACTTCCGCCTCACATCAGCTTCCATTCTGGGGCATCACTCCTGGCCCTTCTCAAGGGCCCCCTACATCAGCCCTCTCTGATTGGGTTTAGGAACAAAGCCTCGGAAGTTGTGGGAGACACTGGGCCGCCAAGCCCACCTGGCTCTGCAAAGCCCTCAATGCAGGCAAAAATGTTACTGATTGGAGTAGATGTTTTGTAATTGTTGACCGTCAGGCGCAGAACTGGCCCAGGTCCCAGCCGATAAGAGCCTGAGAGGTGTCCTTTCCATTCCGGGGGTGCTGCAGGGCCTTTGAGTTTCCTGGAAAGGGATGGAGCAGATAAGTCTTGAAGTGGTTACGTGGCCTAGGCTGCAGAAGAGGCGAGAACCTCATTTCATCCCTTCTTATCTGTTTTCTGACTTTGTCTCTGTACCTTGCCCAATAGGGCAGTGCAGCCTGGGGCTAACCACATTTTTGGTTTTGTTTGCAAGTTTATAGTACGTTTTCTTGTTTGCATACGAGTGGGCAGCATGTGTGCCATAGTGTACGTGTGGAGGTCAGAGGACAGTTTGTGGGTGCTGGTCCTCTCTGAGTATGTGAGACTTGGAGATGGTCTTCAGGCTTGGTGGCAAGTGCCTTTACTCACTGAGGCATCTATCTAGGACATCTTGGTTTTTGTTTTGCTTTGGACAGGATTTGCATTTGGCCTGAAGCTCACTAATTTCCCTCAGTTAGATGATAATCAGATCAAGGAATCCACCTGCCTCTGCCTCCCCAGTGCTGAACTGCATTAGCACACTTAGGTTTTCTTGTCTTCTTTAGGTCTTGTTTATTTACTTAACGTACGCTGGCATTCTGCCTATATATTCTGTGTGAGGGTGTCAGATCTCCTGGAACTGGAGTTACAGACAGTTGTTCTGCCATGTGGGTGCTGGGAGTCAAACCCAGGTCCTTTGGAAGAGCAGTCAAGGCTCTTAACTGCTGAGCCATCGCTCCAGCCCATGAGTTTGTTTATTTTTAACACTGATTCTGGAGATGTAAATCAGGTCCTCAGACATAAGCAGCAAGCACTTTACTGACAGAACTATATCCCAAGGGTCGCTTTCTTATTCATCCAAGGAACCCTTCAGCAACCCTGTCTCCTTCATCATTTACCTGAGCAAGCTGGAAGCAACACGCGCACTTATGGGCTGTGCAGGGATGCTGGGAAGGCCTGATGATTCTACTGGTGGGAACTGGGTTTGATTGAAGGAAGGGAAGCCAGGCGTGTAAGGGTCTCCAGTTCCCAGGTGCACCTGAGGAGGAAGGGGTATCCACTCTGAAACTGTGGGTGGAAAAAGTTCTATTTGTATATCCCCAGGCCCTCGAAGACTCACGTGTCCATACACAGCCTGGTGGCTGGGCAGGTCTGGTCTGGCAGGGTCCTGGGAGAAGTCTGCGGGGTCAGGGTATATTAGTACTCCTTGGGCCCCAAAGTCCTGAGCAATGGCTACCTGGGGGGCGGGCAGAAAAGCAAGGAAGGGTGAAATGTCCCCTTTTATTTTCAGTTTAAGGGACCGTGTGTAGACATCACTTGACACACTGGAGTGCCTCTGTAGCATTTAAAAACCTGTGTGCCTAGGGCTGGAGAGATGGATCATTGGTTACAAACACTGGCTGCTCTTCCAAAGGACTTGGGTTTGATTCCCAACACCTACATGGTAGCTCACAACTGTCCATAACTTCAGTTCCAGGGGATCTGACATCTCATCTGGTCTCCACAAGTACCAGGCATGTAAGCGGTGCACAGACATACATGCAGGGAAGAGAAACAAATACACGCACTAAAACAAAAAATTTTTAAAAAGTTTCAGTGTGCTGAGCGGTGGTGGGCACACCTTTTAATCCCAGTACTTGGGAGGAAGCAGAGGCAGGCTGATCTCTGTGAGTTTGAGGCCAGCCTGGTCTACAGAGTGAGACCCAGGACAGCCAGGACTGTTACTTGAAAAATAAAAGACAAAACAAAAACCACACAGCCTTCTCCTGGTTTTGCTCATTTCTAACATCTGTATTGAATTTCTGAGATTCAACGCAGGGCCTTACATACATTGCATGCATGTATGGTTCAGGGGACAACGTAAGAGTCAGCACTCTGCGTCTGCCATGTGTGTCCTGGGAGTCTAGCTTAGCTCATCAGCCTAGACAGCAAGTACCTTTACCTGTGAAGACACCTCACCATCTCCAAACCCTATTTTCTTTTCTTTTATTTCAATTTTGAAATAAAGTCTCTAGCCCAAGGAAGTCTTGAACTCCCTGTACAGCCAAGGATGACTTTGAATGTCTAATCTTCCTGCTGCCTTGTCCTCAAGGCTAGGATTGCAGAAGTGAGCTACCACGATGGGTATATGCAGACCTGAGGAATCGAACCCAGGACTTTGGGCATGCTAGGAAAGCCCTCAACCAACTGTGTTACATTACAAGCCCATATGCTATTTTATTGGGAAAGAAAGTTACGTGTGTTTATTGATTTGTGTGTCCGGGGACAACATGCAGAACAGGTTCTCTTCTTCCACCAAGCCCCCGGAGATTGGATTCAGGCTTGGTAGAAAGTGCTATTTCCCTTGTCCTTCTGGTTTGGTGTATTCCAGACTGGCTTCAGATTCTTTATGTGGCTGAAAATGACTTTGAACCCCAATCCTCCTGTCCCCACCACCCCTCTTCAAGCGCTGAAATGACAGGCCCTGTGCCACCACATCCGGCTGTCAGCTGTATTTTTTATTAACTACTTTAAAAATATTTGATATGCCGGGAGGTGATGGCGCACACATTTAATCCCAGCACTCGGGAGGCAGAGGCAAGCAGATCTCTGAGTTTGAGGCTAGCCTGGGCTACAGAGAAAGTTCAGTTCCAGGGTAGGCAAAGCTACACAAACCCTGTTTATAGAAAAAAACAAAAAAAAAAAAAATGAGACAGGGTCTCTCTGTGTAGCCCAGGCAGGTCTTGAATTTATAATCTTCCGGCCTTAGCTTCTTAAGTAGCTGGGGTTACAGGTTACCACATGTCTATCTTCTGCCAACATTTTCTTAAAATGCGCCTGATTTTTCTTTTCTCCTGGAGACGACAGCTCCCTAGGCCCTTTCCATGAAGACAGGCCTGATCATAAACTGTCCTATTTGAGACCCTCACCTTTTGGGCGTAGCTGGTATTCCCAACACGCACTAGCAGGATGCTGCCGGCCAGCTTCACGCCCTTGGCTCTCAGGTCCTGCAGATCCTCCCGCCGCCCGTAGTGGGCGTACACCAGCTTGCCCTGGGAAACCGAGGGATCTTTGAGGCACAGTGCGGGTATCCCAACTCGGCTACCCACCGAGGATGTGATAGGCTCCCCATGCCGGGAGCCTGCTCACCGTGGCGTTGCCGGTGGCGCTGTAGGGACAGTAGACTCCCGGATCGTCCAGCAACACCTGCTCCTGGGTTCTCCCGGCTGCATCCACCCAGTGCAAGGTGTTAGGGTGAGCCCTGAGGACGGGGAGGGTGAGCACCCCTGGCTGTGCAACCCCATGATACGTCCCCTAGTCACATCCCCAGACTCACCAGTCCGGGAACTGAAGCCCCACATAGTGCGTGTCAGTCCACACGTGATCCAGCTTCTGGTGCGAGAACATATCAAGGATGTTTTGGACCAGAGTGGCCATCATGACCGAGCCAGGCACGCGTTCCTGGAGGCTGATCACTCTGGGCAGAGAGAGAGATCACACTGGGAATGGGGGGTTCAGGAAAGGGACTCCGACGTCCCCCGCAGAAGTGGGGGGAAAACGCAGGTCTGGAATGGCATTAATGTATCCCAGGCTAGTCTCAAACTCGAGTAGATGGGAGGTGGAAGCAGGAGAAAGCACTTGGGAGATGGAGGCAGGAGGATCAAGCTTCAGGACAGGACTCATCCTGTCTGCCTCTATTGTCATCACCCAGCAAGAAATTGTCAACCAAACTTGTCCTATTCTAACCTCGGGCGTGTGCTGCCCTCTCATGGTTTGTTACCAACATCTGTTACCTTTGCAAAGGAAACAAGCCACCTTTCCTAATCACAAAAGTGTGGTCTGGGCAGAGACCTAGCCATTCAGGGAGTGGCCACATCTCCCGTGGGACTCTTGGATTTCCTGACCCAGTCTTGGGATGAAGATGTTCCTGGCTCCCTAACAGTGCTTCCTCCTTCCTTCCTTGTGGGGGATTCTAGGAAATCACTCCCCCCCCCCCCCTATTTTATGTTTAGATAAGGCTGTGCTGAATTGCCAAAGCTAGCTACAAAACTTACTTGAAACCCAGGTAGACACAGAACTTTTCTGTTTTAGCTTTAGGATAGGTTAGAACCTGGTTCTCTCCTCCCATTTCTGGGATATCCTGGGGGTCGCAAATTCTGGTTGTTGGACTTGGCAGCAATTCCCTTTACCAACTGAGCCATGTTGCCTGCTCCGAGTCTCACTTTTTGACTAGACCTTTTGAGGTTCCAGTTCCTCCATTCATTCTCACTGTATTTGCCAGTCTGTCTGTCTGTATTTTTTTTTTCATTCCTTACTACGTTGTAGAGGATGTGAATTTAGGAAAACTTGGCAGGAGGTAGCTCTATCCATCTCCTGCCTTTCATATATATGTTTTTTGGGGGGGAGGGGGCATGGTCTCATTTGGCCTCGAAGTCACTTTGTTGCCAAGGGTGGCCTCAACTCCTGATCCTCCTGCTCCCACCTCCCAGGTACTGGGATCACAGGTGTGAACCACCACACTTACTTCATGCCATGTAGGGGCTCATGCTAGGTGAGTACTCTGTCACTGGAGATATGGCCCCAGACTCAGATTGGAGGTCCTTTAGAAAGATAGAGCCATCTATTCTGACCAAGCTCCTTGCTGTGTATCAGAAGATACACCATGATCAAGCTTGGCAAGGGAACACATGTATCCCAATGGCTGAATAAACATTAAAGACAGTTCTGGCTTAGCTTTGCTCCTCAGTGCAGAGGAGGAAAAGGAGGAAAATCCAGGCACACACCTATAATCCTAGCACTTGGTGGGGCTGAAGTGAGAGGACCTCAAGTGTGAGGCCAGCCTGGGCTACATCACAAGACCCTGTCTGAAAAAAAAAAGCTAAAACCAAAAACAAATTACGTTGAACAAAATAGGAAAGTATGTACTTCAGTAACAGAGTACTTGTCTCTGAGCATGCAAGGCCTACCCCAAAAGCTATAAACAAGGACATTGAAGAAGGCCAGAGAGATAGCTTAGCAAGTAAATGGTGCTTTTGGTTGAGCCTGAGGGCCTGGGCTCAATCCCTGGCATCTACAAAGTAGAAGGAAAAACTGAGTACTACAAGTTGGTTCTCTGACCTTCGTGCATGCGCAGCAGCACCCAAGCACCATACTGATAATAAGTAATGGTTAGGAAGGAAGGGAGGAAGGAAGGAAGGAAGGAAGGAAGGAAGGAAGGAAGGAAGGAAGGAAGGGGACTGGAAAGATGGCTCAATGGTTAAGAGCATTGGCTGCTCTTCCGGAGGACCCGAGTTCAATCCCCAGCACCCATATGACAGATCAGTTGTCTGCAGCTGCGAGGGATCTGACACCCTCACACAGAGACACATGCAGGCAAAACACCAATGCATATAAAATAAATAAATACATCCTTAAAAAAGAAAGAAATCCAAAGAGGAAAATAATCATGCGGTCTTAGAAATTGCTGAAAAAATATTTTTTTAAAAAATCTCAAACCTAGCCTTTATTACCCGATCATTACATGAAACAAAATTAAAATGTCATTTAACTCTGCAAATTATTTATTCTTTGGAGACATGTCTCGTGTATTCCAGGCTAGCTCCTAATTTACTATGTAGCCAAGGATGACACTGAACTGCTAATCCTGGGACTACAGGCATATGCCACTAGGCCCTGGTTCCTCTGTTTTCTTTCTCTCAGCTGCCCATCTTTGAAATAAAACATCCTCAATGTCTCAGGTCCTAGGATACTCATCTCCTGGTATCTGCCATCCTTCCAAGGACCCTTGGGCAGGGAAGTCAGAGAGTAGGGTAGAAATACCCAAGAGAGATCTTAGATAACTTGAGAACTGACGGGAGTCTCCAGTCTGAATTGGACGGGACGCTGGGCCAGACAGGAAGCCACGCTCCTCTTACCTGATACTGTCCTCCAGGTGCCCCTCCCCAAGGTACCGAAGAAACATGGCCTGGAGGTCACTCCAGTACAACGTGCCCATGCCGGAGTTGAGGCCCATCTCAGAGTTGCCATCCTCACTGACCATCACCACGGAGTCCCCACATGCCTGGCAGGACCCTCGAAATGCCACGTAGCCCAGGAGGAAAGCTGGTAAGTGGTAAGATGTGGATTCTCGTGTGTGATTTTCTCCTAGACCCCAGAAATGCCCCCAGCCCAGGCCCTTCACGGAGGAGGAGTGAAGGAAAACTCACCCCCAGTGAAGATCAGCAGGGTGACCAGGATCAGATAGGGGGCAGCCTTTCGACCCGCTGCAGCCCAGGGAATGGGAGCCGACCTCCCGGGACTGGAGCCTAAGGGCTCTGGGCCCTTGAGTTCCATGGGGCAGAACTGAGCAGGCAGCTGGACCTCTGACCAGTCAGGCAGCTCGGTCTCTTCCTCTCCGTCTTCCTCTTCCTCCTTCAGGTACCCCAGATCAGGGCCTTCCACACGTTTATAGATGGTCTGAGGGGGTCTTGGGGACCACTGATGCTGTGTGGAGGTGGGAGTGGGCATGAGATTAGGGAAGGATGAGGCAAGAATAGTGTCACTGACTTGGGCAGGGCTCTTAGAGGGAGGCTAGAGAGGAGGGACCCAAGGGGGATGGGGCGGGGTCAACCTTATACATTAGGGAGGGGCCTGAGAACCCTAAGGAAGACCTAATGTGTGTAACCGCCCCCCCCCCCCCCCCGTGGTCTTACCGCTCTCTGCAATAGACCCCAGAGTTGCTCCATGCTTGTGCCCACTCTTGAATCCTGCAAGTAGTTCCCTCCATGATAAACCGTTTGTGGGAGCCCCAGAGGGCCTCTTATCAGCCCAGACAGGCAGCCTGAGCCTAGGCCGTTTCTCACCCCCCATAGGGTGGGAGCACAGTCTGGCCTCGGTCCAGCCTTCCAGACATCCCCCTCTAGTTCATGCTCGATGACAGGGGGCTGTGCCTTCTCCTGACAATCCTTCCACAAACCCCATGGCTCCAAGCTGACTGCAAACCAATCAATTTTTTTTTTTTTTTTTTTAAACCTCAGGGCAGACTTTGACCACCTTAGTTCCGGTCACAGGTGGGGGGAGGGGGCTTAAAGTAAGGGGGGAGGGGAAATACGGACAGGTTTCTCCTTTTTCCTGGTTCCACCCTCTCTTGGTGTCCTTGGGGAAAATCCCTAGCCCCCTTGGAAGCTTCATCATGAACATTTGTGTTCCTCTCCACCCCTCCCATCTGGTTTTTAGGATCCCCAACATACAGCCCTCCAAATAACCTGTTATCTGATCTTCCTGCCCCGATTCCTGCCTCAGGTAGACCCCAAACTAGCGACATCCTAGTGGGGTGACTTGGTGGTTTAGCCCGACCATAAAGTTGTCTGTTTGGAACCTGGCCTATATTGGCTGCTGGGGAGGGAGTAAATGAAGTAAAGGGGTCAAAAGGAACCAATGGGTGGGTCCTGGGGTCAGGAAATTCTGAGTCGGCTCCCACTTCATCATAAAAGTCCTGACCAAGCCACGGTCCTCCCCAGCACCAGCACATTTTGGGCCTTGTGTTTCTCTTTAGTTGTCTACGACTCCCTAAGAATGTGATGAAGGGTCACAACCGCAGTTTACCCTCCAATTTCAAATCCAAGCCGCGCCGAAAGTGCACCACCAGGAGCAGCTCTCAATGGGAAGGTTCAGGGTCCACCTCACCCTCACTCCAGCTTCGGCTCTCCCCTGGGAAACTGCAATTCCTAAATCAGGTCCAGAAAGATCTGAGAGGTAGGGGCTCACCAGTACCCCAGTCCCTTCCTCGTGCCTGTCAAAAGCCCAGTCCTGAGTAGGAAGACACAGCAGCCATGCTCGCTTTAGCAACAGGTCCCAGGATTTCTTGGACCACACTCCCCAGAAGACACAAAGCTTGCGCTTAGGCCACGCCCACTAAAGCACGCCCTCTCCCCAGCCCCGCCCCCGCATGTCCTTTTCTGGGGCAGCCGGGAGCGCAACAACCCCCGCTCCTCAGCAGACTCTTTCTGTCTTGTTATTTACTGGGTCCTGACCCCCCGAGACCTGAGAATTTTGTGTCCCAGAGTAGCATGAATGTAGACTCTCACCAGACCCTCATGCCCCACTCCCTATCCCCAAGGAGGTCAGATTCTTTTTATTTTCTTAAAACTTTTTTTTTAAAACTTATTTCAAACTCAGAAACATCACAGTCTAAGATGTGGGAAAGAGAGGAGACAACGGGAGGTGGAGGATTCAGGGCTTTTGGAATCCCGTCTGGTACAACGCCCCCGGGGGGCGGGTTATTTGCGGAGGGGGAGGGGTCAACTTCAGGGGCACTTCCGCTCCACGCACTGCTTCCCGCCCTCCTCGTATTCCTGCTTGGAGATCCACATCTGCTGGAACGTGCCCTGGGAGGAAGCGGCAACATAAACTGTTAGAATAGTCCTGGCGTCACCCCACACCCCTCTACCCCTTCACCCCTCCACATCCCCACACCCATCCCTTCTTACCTCCACGCATTTCTCGCCTGGATCCCTCCCCTTACTGGGAGATTTTAGGCAAGTGCTCCAGCACTGAGCCATTCTCCCAGCCCCTCACTAGGGGGTTAAAAATACTTTGTTCCTATGTACACGCGCCTCTGTTTGTATGTGTGATGATTGACCTATGTGTATATACGGAGGACAGAGGGCGACCTCGGGTGTCAATCCTCTCCTTTCCACTCTGAGACACTGTTTGGAGGCTAGCTGGTCTGTCAGCTCTAGCGTCTCTTCCCACTTTTAGATCAGAGCATTGACATTACAGACAAATGATTTCAGGCTCTGTTTTATGTAGGTTCTAGGGATTGGAACACAGATCCTCAATGCTTCTGCGCAAGTGCCCTTGTATTTATTTGGCCAGGCTGACCTTGATCTTGTGATCCTCCCGCCTCCGCTTCCAGGGTAGCTGGGGGTCACTCCTCTGTACCACAGTCAGTTCCACAGCATCATTCTGACACCACCTGGCACCTCACTGCCTCTCACCCCGCTGCTCTTGAGGAGTCCCGTCCTGGGCATCTTACTTTGTCACTGACGACTGCTTGGTTTCCTTTTGAAGGTTGGTGTCTCCAGCTCACAGAGCAGCCTTGCTGGGTGACCTCGCTGGTCCTTGCCACTCCCTCAGTCTCTTGTTCCAGACTCAGATACCTAGATGTATCTTAGCTACTTCCTCCTGAATACTCTTGACCGTAAACTTTCTTTGCCCATAACTGAGCTCATCCTTCTCCTGAAGGCTTGCCCAGACCTCTTTGGTTTTTTCCCCTTCCCTCCTCCCCTTCGCCCCCCCTTTTCTACCTTTTTCTCTTTCCTCTCCCCCTTCCCCCGGCTTCCCTCTCTTTGCTTCAACAAGCTCTCATATAATACAGTTTGGCCTTGAACTCTATATAGCTGGGAACATGAATTTTATCCCCTAAACTCACCTACCAAATCTGGACGCAATGGCTTGTATTTTTATCAGAAACAGGCAGATCCCTGAGGCTCACAGGTCATCCAGCCTACTCTGCATAATCCTCAGGTCATGCCCCAGATCCCAGGTCATGACACACCTGTCATCATTGTACGGTTCTTCTCTCCCAAATTCCCCTCTACTCACTGATGACCACGGCTGCCTCACCAGTCTGTCTGCTTTGAATCCCCTGCTTTCCCAATTGGTACCCTGAGGAAGCCTCCAGTCTTCAGGGAGCTTTCTTTTTCTTTTCCAGCGCTGGGGTTATGTGTCAGTCAGACAAGCACAAGAACCTGAGTTCAGTCTCCAGAACCCATGTAAAAAATGTGTGCTGTGATCCCAGTGGCAGGGATGTAGAGACAGGACCTGAGTTTACATGGGTAGCTAGTCTAATTGAATAAGTGATTTCTGGAACAGAGAGGGTCTCTGCCTCAAAACACAAGGTCTGTGGTAACAGGGTCTTGCTATAATAAGCGGTTAGCCTTGAGCTTGAAATCCCCTTTGCCTCTCTAGTGCTGGGATTGCAGGTGTGACTAGGTACGTGCTGTTTAATAAAACTAGACAACCATCAGGGTCTGTCTTCTCTCCAAATACTCAGTGGTGTGCCCCTTCCCTCTCACCAGTGAGGCCAAGATGGAGCCCCCAATCCAGGGGCTGAACTTGCGCTCCATGGTGCTGTTGCTGGCGATGAGCTTCAGCCGCATGCTCTGGGGGAAGAAAAGGCGGCTGGGGGAAATGGATGTCTAGATTCTGGGAAGGGACAAGTCTTGACAGGCAGGAGAAAGCCACAGAGGCAGGAGCCCTGAGAATTTTCAGGTGGGAGAATCCAGGTGGGGTGGGGTGAGGTGATGTGAGGTCAGCTCTTACCGGTGGGGTCTTCTGAGAAAGCTCCCTATTAAGCCTGTCTGTGAAGCCCTGAAGCAGAGTGTTCCCACCAGTAACAATGACGCTTCCGTAGAGACCCTAGGAGCAGGGACAAGGGTGAGCCTGCCGAGTAGAATCCTTGCCTTTTCCCATGTTAGCCCTAGGCTCCTTTGCCCAGCCTTAGGTTCTGGCCTCACCGGGCGAATGTCAATGTCACACATGCCGATGCTGGTGGTAACCACGTGACCCACACCTAGCATGGTGTTCCCGGACAAGCCCTGTGGACAAAGGTGATGTGGACTTTGGAGACTCTGCCTCCCTGTCCTGCAAACCCCTGTCATCCTTCCCAGACTCCCCCACCAGAGCTCTGGATCCAAGATTCCAGCCAGCCCCACCCAGGCAGTACCCAACGCCAGCCAAACCTTGACATTGGAAGGATCAAAAAGACCCTCGGGAATTCGAAGTCTCTCAGCACCATAGTCTGTGTTGTAACCATTGGGCATCTCATAATGCACAGTAGGCATCTGTGCAGCCACCCTGCCCAAGAAAGGAGCAAGACTCTGTCTGGCATGCTTGTGAAGGACAGCCAGGTGAGTGCTCTAGAGGCTCATGAACCCCAGTTGCATGTCCCCCCATCTCCTGTTTTTGATATTCCTACTGTTTTGGTTTTTGAGACAGGGTTTCTCTGTGTAGCTTTGAGACCTGTCCCGGAACTTGCTCTGTAGACCAGGCTGGACTCAAATTCACAGAGATCAGCCTGCTTCTGCCTCCCAAGGGCTGGGTGGAATTGAAGGTGGGCGCTGCCACTGCCTGGTTCCCATCTTTGTTTCTTTGAAATGGCATCTCATGTAGCTCAGATCAGAACTCCCGATCCTTCTGTCCAACTCCCAAGTGGGTTTCAAGCTTGTACCATAGATGTGTGACTGAGGGTGGAACCCAGAGCTTTATATGTACTTTGTATGTACTAGGTAGGCTGAGTTCGTCTCAGTCCCTCCCACCCTCCACTTTTTGAGACAAGGTCCTGCCTGGAACTCTCCATCCTCCTGCCTCAATGTTCCTGTGTGCTGATATTACCAATATGCCCAGTATCAGTTGCCCCCTTCCCTTCCCTGCAGTGCTCAGCTCGACTCACTGTTCATCATAAGGGCAGTCAGAAACCTGCAGCACCGAGGCCTGGAAGTCTTGGATCACCTCCTGAGAAGCAGGGAGTGAGGGATGAGGCCTGGCTGCCCTCTGTCTCCATCTCAAGCCCCCCTACTCCCTCCCCCCAACTCCAGCCCATCCAAAGTCATACCCTCCCCCTCCTCTAGTTCCATAGCAGGGGGCCAGGGGCTGGAGGGGGGATGGGGGAGGGAAGCTCTTTTTAGCTACAGCCTCACGTTACACATGTAGTTATGCCAGGACTTGGAGACTTGGGGTAGTTTCTCCTTCTTCTTCCAATTTGGGGGTGCTCCCTCCCGTACAGGCTCCTGTGAGGACACAGTCTGTGAGCATCCTTCCCCAGCTGGCGCTTGTCCAGCACAGTGGCACATCTGCCTTCCTGGCACTTGCCAGCTCTGCAGCTGACCAGCTCTGTCTCCAAGGAGATGGAGTGACTTGTCACCCGTCCCTAACGGGGAACTGAAGCTAGAGAGAGGTGGTCCCATATGTGAAACACACAGTGCAATATGATCAGAAGGGCCTAAGTCAGGGGATGTAATTCAGTGGGTAGAGGACTTGCCTAGCAAGCAAGACTTTCATACCCAGCCCCACAACACCCCCCTCACTACCAATAAACTGGGGTTGTTTTCTTATAATCCCAGCACTTAGGAGGTAGAGGCAGGAGGATTGAGTGTTCACAATCATGCTCAGTCACATAGTTTGAGGTCAGCCTGGGCCATGTGAGATCCCGTCTCACCTCGCTAATTCATGGAGCTCTTCCTTCTCATCTGGGAGCTTTTGTATGATGCTCTTGGTTTTGAGGCTTTTCCCTGGCAGACCTTTTTTTTGGGGGGGGGGGTTCGGGTGGTTTTTCTGAGATGGGATTCATGACATCAGGCTGGCCTTCAGACAACCAAGGTTGTTGGTGTGCTAGGAATCCATGTCTTATATGTCAAGACCTTATTAACCGAGCCACATCCCCGGCACCATTTTGAGAGAGAGTGACTCATGTAACTCAGGATGGCCTCCAGCTCACTGTCTTCCCAAGGCTGACCTTGAACTCCTGATCGTCCTGCCTCTGCCTCCCAAGTGTTAGGTTACAGAGGAGCTTCACCACATCTTGTTTGAGAATTTGGATTCAGACCTTAGAACCCATCCCACTGGCTCTCAGAACCCAGTTTCTGACTTCAGATGACTGCGTGGCCTCAGCCGTGACCTGAAGCCTGGATCGGTGATCTTCTGGGGGATTCGCTCCGCTATCTCACGGATCAGAAGACTAATGGGCATAAGGCAGTTGCCGGGCTACAGATGGCCTATCTGGGTGCAGCAGAGGTCCTACCTTGGCTGCAATCATGTAAGGGGGAATGATATCAACAGCCATTTCCTGGAAGAGCTCCCGGCACTGCATGGAGATGAAGTCCCCTGCCAGAGGTGACTTCACAATGCCTGAAAGAAGAGGCCGTGTCAGAACCAGGCTTCCCCAGGCCGCCCGGGAGCCCTGACAAGGTCCTACCTTGCTGTAGCACATAGCCATCGTGGACTGGGATGGCTGTGGTATGGGTGGCCCCGCTGTCCAGTACCAGGCCTGTAGAGCGTCCGTTTGCAAAGCTAGAGTGGGATGGGTCAGTCAAAGAAATAGTAGGAGACACTGAGAGGGTCAGGGCCTGTGCAAGGCCTTGGTCCCTCTCTGTCCTCTCGGGATAAAGCCAATCCTAGTCTGCAAATACAATCTTTTAATGGACTTTTTTTTTTCTTTTTTCATTTGTGTGTGTGAAGGGTCATTCTTGATCACTCTTCTACCTTATTCATTCAGGAAGGTGCTCTTAATTAAATTCAGAGCCCTCTGATATGGCCGCTCTTCCTGGCTGCCACCTCCTGAGGCTGTATTTACAAGTAGGTCATCATGCACACTGGGCATGTATGTGGATTCCTGAGGACCCAAACTCACTGGTCCCCATATTTGTGTGGCAATTGCTATATTGCTGACTGTCCCATGTGAGTGCATATATGTGTGTGTGTGTGTGTGTGTGTGTGTGTGTGTGTGTGTGTAGTCTCACTATGTAGTTCATGCTAGCCCGGAATTCATTATGTAGCTCAGGCTGGCCTTAAATTAAAGGCAGTCATCCTGGCTTGGTTTCCAAAGTGCTAGAATAACAGGTCTGCATTTCCTAATCCAGTTTATTGGGAGCTGGGGGCTAGACATGCTAGGCTAGCTAGGCAACCTCTCCAAATCTTTGTTCTTGGTTTTGGTGGCCCAAGCCTTAAATGTTCACTTCATCTCTTTAAGTCCTTTGAGTGCCGGGGTTCCAGGTGCACGTGGTCTTGTGTCCTGTGGCCCCTTGCACTGGTCCTTGTCACCCTATAACTAGCACAGTTTCAGTGTACATCCGATTCCGTAAAAAGACAATGGCTAACACTGGCCATTTGGGAAGGAACCACCTCTGTGTCCCTGATGTTTGCTTGGCTCACTCCTCCAGCTGAGATTGACCTATGGAATAGGGAAGGGCTACTGCCCTTCTCCCCTTCCCCCAGCCCCAAGCCTACAGTCTATGGAGCCTTCTGCACCAGTGAGGTGCAAAGATGTGTCTTCCCACCCGAGATAGTGATCTCCAAGGAGCCAGGCCCACCCAGCTCAGCAGAGCTCACACACACCCCACCCAGGCCCTCCACCCTGCAAAGCAGCTGCTCAAGCCACAGGATACGCTGTGAGCACGGCTGTCTTGCACAAGAAGAAGGCAGGAATGTTGTACTGCTCGAACATCAGCTCCGTCAGCTTCTCCCGCTTGGCCCGAGTATTCCACTGTGAAGAGAGCACAGGAGAAGACCAGATGGAGGCAAACAGAGTGTGTCTGTGTGGATGTATGTGTGGTGTCCACATGTGCAGGCATACACAGCAACAAATACACTCAGGAGCAAACCCGCATATGTAGACATTCCCGTGCAAACATTTTACATGGATGTATGTAAACAGATACATGGATTCACAGACACAAATATGCACACAGATGCAAACACTCACATACCTACACACATGCACATACTTTTCACACACGTGTAAGCAAACATATACACACATGCATGTATGTAAGCATATACACATAACTAGGAAACAGGTCAAGGTCTTTGGTCCACATACACCTTTATGATGTAAGAACTACAAGGAACTTTATTTGATTTTATTTATTTTGTTGTTCTGGGATTAGAACCAGTGGCCTGGCGCATGCAAGATAAGCCCTCTATCACTGACCCGTGTACTCAGCCCTGGTTTGCTTTATACTTTATTTTGACCCAAGATCTAGCTGTACAGCTCAAACTTGCCTCAAATTGTTAATCTTCCTGCTAGGGTCTTCCAAATGTTGGGGTAACAGGTGTACAACACCGTGCCTGGGTAAGAATGCCATTTTCCCATTTACTTACTTCGTGTGTGTGTGTGTGTGTGTGTGTGTGTGTGTGTGTGTGTGTGTGTGTGTGTGTGTGTGAGAGAGAGAGAGAGAGAGAGAGAGAGAGAGAGAGAGAGAGAGAGAGAGAGAGAGTCCTCGTCTGTCTGTCTATATGCATGGGGAGGCCGGGCGTTGAATAAAGTGTCCTGCTAAAGCACTCTCCACCTTATGTTTTTGAGGCAAGGTTTCTCAATGATCTTAGTGTTCATCAATTTTGCTAGGCCTGGTAACCGGAAAGCCCCAGAGAATCTCTCATCTCCATCTCCCCAGAGCTGGAGTCAGGTGCTGGGGATTGATGCCAGGTCCTCATGCTTCTGTGGCAAGTACTTTACCCATTAAACTACCTTCCTGTATTTTTTTTTTTTTTCAGACAAGAGCCCTGTAGCCCAGGGTGGCCTTGAACTTGATTCTTAGTTGAGGATGTTCTTGAACTTTTGAACCTCCTGCCTCCATCTCCTGGGCCCTGGGACTGTAGGCACACAGATGTATGGTGTCAGGAGTGGAAGCCACAACTTCCTGCATGCTAACCCAGTGTTCTAGCAACTGAGCTACAGCCTTGGTCCCACACAGTTCTCAGCAGGGCTGGATCTGGAGTCTCCATCCTTCCATACCTGGATTACTGCTCTGTATTGTGTATTCTACGCCTCAGTCCCTCCAGGTTCCCACCTCCGTCCTAATCCCTCAGATGCCAGGATACAGGAGAAGATGATTTCTGGGTAACAACAGGAAACTGAATACAAATAGCTAATTCTTCACCTCTCAAGATCCCAGCAAAAACAGAGACATTTTTAAAAGACAGAAACCTACAAATGCCGGCAAGCACATGGAGAGATGTGCCACTAGGGGAATGCAAATCTAGCATCATTAGTCACTGGAGAAAATGCAAATCAAAAGCATAATGAGATCCTACTTCACACCTACATAGACAATGTTGGTAATTAAAAACCATAAAGGCGGGGTTGGTGAGGTGGCCCAGCTGGGTAAAGAGCTTGCTGCCAATCCTGGTGGCCTGAGTTCAATCCCCAGGATCCACAGGGATGGAGAGAACCCACCCCCCCCCCCAAGTCCTCCTCTGACCTACACACATGTGCTAAGA
This sequence comes from Phyllotis vaccarum, assembly GCA_033318265.1. NCBI lineage: Eukaryota > Metazoa > Chordata > Mammalia > Rodentia > Cricetidae > Phyllotis > Phyllotis vaccarum. Next base: position 66,934,753 of record JARWLC010000017.1, on the reverse strand, counting down.
CATGCAGGTGCCAGCCTCCATACACAATACACAAATAAATGTAAAAACCAGAAAGCAGCATGCTGATGTGAAATTGGACCCCTCTCATCCCCTGGCAGGACTGTAAAAGGGTTCAGCTACTGCAGAATGTAGTTGTTGGTCCCTCAAAACAGAAGCTCCACAGGACCGAGTGATTCCAGTCCTGGCTATGTACCCAAAAGAACTGAAAACAAGGGAGCTAGAGAGGAGGCTTGGTGGTTAAGAACACACTTGCTGCTGTTGCTGAGGACTAGGTTGGGGTTCCCAGCGCAAACATGGAGAGTCACAAGGATCTATAGGGAGCCTATATTCTTGTCTATCATCCACAGGCACCAGGCAGGTCCATGACACATGCATACGCATAGGTAAAATGGTAATACACAAAAACTAAGATAATCTCTTTTTTTACAATGAAAACAAGAATTAGAGGAAATCTTGGCATGCAAGTGTCAATAGCAACACCTTTCACAACAGCTGGTAGGTGGATACATGAGTGGATGTCTGGATATGTAAACTGGTATGTCTTTGAAGGGGAATATTATTCACCCACAAAAAATGAAATGCCGATAAGTGTTTTAATGTAGATAACATAAAGATATGCTAAGTAAACAAGCATGGACGCAAAAAGGAGGCAGCTCTAAGGTAGAAGGCTCAGCATGGCAGCCTCTTAGCGTCAGTCTCCACTCCCCACAAGAATATTGACAAAAAGCATCACATTGGGTGATTCCATTCTTATGAAACGTCCTGAGCAGGTATCTGCATAGGGATGGGAACAGCCAGGTACAGTGATACAAAACTTAATTCCAGTACTGAGGAAGCTGAGGCAGGAGGATCGTGACTTTGAGCCTGAAGCTTATTATGTAATGAGTTCCATATCACACAGTAAACCATTTAAGCAATAGGGCCCGAAACTATTTATCAGACTCCAAGGCAGATGAAATGAAAACATCACACCGAGAACTGAGTGATGTCATGTATTTTGGAGACACCCCCCCCCCCCCGTCTTGCCTTCATTACACTCCAAGAAACAGGCAATCAGACAAATTTCTGGGGTAGAAATATGTGACATTAAAAAAACAGGGGCTGAAGAGATGACTCGGCTGTTAAAAGAATCTGCTTCTCTTGCAGAGGCTCATGTTTGGTTCCCAGCACCCACAAAGGACAGTTCACAGTAAGCTATAACTACCGCTTCAATGGGATTTGACATCTTCTCGCCTCCATGGGAACTTGCACACACGTGAGCCTACCCATACACAGACATATTTGCATACACATAATTTAAAAATGATAAAATATCCTTACAAAATAAAGAAAATGTTTTTAAAATCATATACAAATAAATTGGAAGCACGGGTCTTTAGTCTCAGTACTCAGGAGGTAGAGGCTGGTGGGTCTCTGTGAGTTCAAGGCCAATCTGCTCTATTAAAGCTAATTCCAAGATGGTCAAGGCTGTTACACAGTGAAACCCTGTCTCAAAAAACGAAAACAACAGCAATAATAAATTTTAGTTAATTTGATTAAACTGAAATTTAGGGCTGGAGAGTTAGATCAGCATACAGAAGCACTTGCTCTTGCAAAGGACCTGGGTGTGAGTCCTACATTCTCATGGCAGTACACAAACATTAGTAACTCCAGTCTCAGGGGATCTGACACCCTGTTCTGACCTCCAAGAGCTCCAGGCCCACATGTGGTGCATATACATACGTACATACAAGCAAAACATTCACACACATAAAATAGTTTTAAAAAACTAAGAAATTTCAATTTATAAAGATTCTCAATAGCCCCATAGCACAGAACACAGCAAGCCCCATATATTGTACATAGGGATTCTCTCTTTCTCTCTTTTTTAATGTACCACTTTTAAACAGAAGTAGGCAATCTACTTGCATCTTCCAAAATAAGTGAGATGCTAAAATATGGCAGGGAAAACAGCATAGGAGAAGAGAGATTCCAAACAACAAATTAGTGATATCTTTAGTAGAAGAACATGATATTGGACCCACAACCCAAGAATGAGATAGCTCCCAAAAAAGAACAACCATAGGGATGTGTCCAGGTGGTAAGCCTTCTGCCTAGAATTCCTGAGTCCCTAATTTAAACTGCCAGTCCCCCCACCACCACCAGGAAAATAAAAGCAGCCGTAAGATGTTTTCAGGCTCCAGTCATTAAAAAGAAGAAGGGGATTAAAAAGAACATTTATGGAGAGTTAAAGAGCTTGTAGAGATTAAAGATACAGGAGCAGATATGATAAACTCGGTAAAACAGTCGGACAAGACAAAGTCTTGGACATTGGAGGAAAAGGTAACGATGAAAAACGGAAGGGAAAATATAATAAAATTAGGGGACCAATCCAGGGTGTGCAAATGATAAGTAATGGGAATTTCTAAAAGTGGAAGCAAAGAAAATGGAGAGGAATGAACAGTTAAAACATAATTTAAAATGTACTCACTGGGCCAATGGTGGCAAACCTAATGATGTAATGACGTAATGTGATTTCCAGATCCTACTGGTGAAAGAGGAGAACCAAATCCTGCAAGTTGTGCTCTGATGCCCAATATCACACACACACACACACACACACACACACACACACACACACACACACACACACACACAGAGAGACATACACACACAGGCATACACACATACTCACACACAACAGACACACACAGTGACCCTACACAAACAGACACACACATACACACAGACACTCACACTCAAAAACACACACGCCCTCAAACACACACAGAGTGACCCTACATACACACACACACAAACTCTCAAAAACACACACTCCCTCACACACACAAGCACACACAGTGACCTTACACACACACAGACATACACACATACTCATACACAACAGACACACACACAGTGACCCTACACAAACAGACACACACATACACACAGACACTCACACTCAAAAACACACACACCCTCAAACACACACACACAAACACTCAAACACACACACAGTGACCCTATACACACACAAACTCTCAAAAACACACACTCTCTCACATTACACACACACAAGAAATATGATATACACATAGGTAAAAAAAGGTTATATAATTTTTTTCACTTAACTGAAAGGCAAAGATTTCCAAAACAATTTTCTGTTTTTTGTTTTGCTTTGTTTTGTTTTGGAGACAGGGTCTCTCTGTGTAGCCTTGGTTGTCCAAGTTCTGGGATTAAAGGCATGTGCTATCAGTGCCCTGGGTCGTGCTTTCCAGAACAATTAATGAAATATGCCAACACTATTACATATCACGGTGAAGTTTTATAACACGTAGGATAGAGTGAAAATTCTAACTACTTTTGGGGGAACAAAATCAGCAAGATGTTTCTAGAGTTTTCAATATTAACAGTAGATGTTCAAGAACAGCAGAAGGCAATGCTTTCAAGAGCTGAAGAAAAGTATTTCCCATCTTGGAGTATGATACCTAGCTAAACTATCAGTATCAAGTATCAAAAAAAAAAAAAAAAAAAAAAAAAAAAAAAGGATCTGCTCCATGAAAACAAAGGAGTGAATCAAGAAAAACTCAAGTAACAGATACATCTACTTTTTTCATAAGACAAAGAGATTCTCCTAAGTAATGCTGAGGGAAGATAACAGCTATCTTCCAAATTTAAGTTAAAGTGGAATGTCAGTGGTCTCTGAGAGAAATTTCTTCAATAACATTAGAGTAATAGAATATGTCATGAATTTAGTGTCTTGAGAAAATACATAGATATCGGATGGGTAACGGGGTTTCATTGATAAGTAGAAATTTAAATGAAATAAAAAACAAAACAATTCTTAGATTTTGGGAAAGCAAAAGTTAGATAAAAATGAAAAAGTAACCGTGATTTATTCCTGATTCAACTCTTATTAGCCTGCAAGATATAAGAGCGTATAAGCCAGATTAAAAAAAAAAAAAAAAAAAAGACAAGGTTTTTCTGTGTTACAGCTCTAGCTGTCCTTGTCTCAATTTGTAGAGTAGGCTGGCCTTGAACTCATAGAGATAGATCCACCTGCCTCTGCCTCCCAAGTTCTGGGATTAAAGGGGTGCACCACCACCTGGTTGTTTTTTTTTCTTTCTTTGAAGTAGAAAATATAACTGTACATAAAGGTAGAAAAATGAGAAACACTTATGATATAGCTGGAGAGGAGAGAAATAACTAAATATTCATCTTCCATTGTAGACAGCCTTGGGTAATGTGTAAAATAAAAGAAACATAAGAGGGAAGAGGATGGTTCAGTCTCATAACCTGAACCCGAGTTCCATCTTCCGCATCTGTGTGCTGGAAGGTAAGAATTGACTCTTGCAAGCTGTCGTCTAACCTCTGCATTGACACTGTGGCATCCTCACCTCCCCTCATCCCTAAACACACACGCAAGATACAAACAATAAAACATGGTTTTAAAATGTACAGAAAGGGGCTGGAGAGTGGTTAAGAGAACTTGTTGCTTTTGGAGAAGACATGAGTTCAGTTTTGGGCACCCACGATGGGCTGCTCACAGCTGCCTCTACCTCTAGGTCAGGGGATTTCTTCTGGCTTCCATGGGGACTGCATGCATGTGATGTATATACAGAGAAGTTGGCATACACACATAAGCATAATATAAATTTTAAAATACATAAAAAAATCAATGAAGTAATTAAAGTATGGTGCTTATCAATATGGAAGGATTGGGTCCCAATAGTGCCCACAGATAAGCTCATCACTCAGGAGTCTGAGGCAGGAGGATCTCAAGTTTAAGGCCAGTATGAGCTACACAGGGAGATCTTGTCTCAAAAACAGATAAATAGGGCTGGTAAGAGGACTCAGCAGGTAAAGACACTTGCTAAGTTTGACAGCTTGAGTTTAGTCTCAGAGCCCATGTGGTAGAGCTGAGTCCTCTAAGATGTCCTCCGACCTCCCCATCCACACAAATAATAATACAGTGGACAAACAAAACATATGTGAAAAGTGTATATAAAAAACCAAGAAGTCAACTGAAATCCCAGAATGGTTGAGGGAATGACTCATGAAGCCCCATCCTTAGCTGAGGAGCCCTTATTGATTGATGGCTGTGGGAGAGGGGGAGACAGCATTGTTCTTCAGGGATGAGGCTTCTGAGAGCTATGCATACTCTGATAGTCTTACACCCAGGCACACAGAGTGGGTTCTAAGCGCTATGTGAACTCCAGTCTTTTTGCTTGTTTGTTTGACTGTTTTTTTTAAAGCACGTGGATTTGGGAGACAAAAGTGGTAGAAGAAATAAGGAAAGAACTAGAGGGGAGGGTGGGGTATATTTAATAAAAACACACATTATATGCATGTATGAAATTCTCAACAACAAAAATATATACAAGGAAATAGGTATACTTAGGTTTTTTGTTTTAAACTGAGTCTCTTTATATAATCCTGATGTCCTAGAACCCATTGGATAGTTGAAGATGACCTTGAACGTCTGATTCTCCTGCTTCTAGCTCCTGAGTACTGGGATTTCAGGCTTAACCTTTTTTTTCCCATCAGTAGTGGGGATTGAACTGAGAGTCTTGTGCATGCAAGGCAAACACTCTACCAACTGAGCTATATTGATAGTGTGTGTATATTTAACATTAACCAAAAGATGTAAGTGTATGTGAACAATGGGCTATGGAATAGATGGAGCTGGGAGAGAGATGGAGTGAATGGGGAGTTAGCTAGGGAGGGAAGAAGCATGTGATTGAAGATGACAGAGTGAGAAGGAAAATTCTGGAAAGAAAAGTGATCGATAGTGGTGGTGACGGTGACTGATACTAGAGGTGATGGTGGAAATGATGTGTCACCAGGGACCCAGGGTCAGAGGTGGGTCTGGAAGAGGCACTCACCGGAGCCTCCGACATGAGCACTGGGTGCAGGTTTGGCTCGGACTTGACATGTTTGCTGTAGGTATGGTCCAGGATGGCTCGGAAGCACTCCCAATCCTCAACTAGGGACAGAGGACCCGAGTGGAGAGGTAAATGGGAAAGGTGGGAAGGAAGGCGAGGATCAGAGACAGGAAGTAGAGGGAAGGGAGGTCAAGCCTAGAGGCAGGTGAGTCCAACTTCCGCTGACAAGTACCCCCTCCCTTAAGTTCCAGAATTCTAGGGTGTCCTGGTCTGAAATCCCCGTAGGGGGCAATTAGGAGGTTCTTGGGACTTGGGAAGCAGCAAGCAAGACACTGTGGGTGTGGAGATCTGTGTCCACAAGTTAGGGGGGGAGGCTACCAGTCTGTTTCAGAAGGTGGTGGGTGGGGGCCCCTTACTCATGCCATTCTTGAGGGGCGACATGACCTCCGCTCCATCCCGAGGCACGTGCAGGGCATTGGTGTCGATGTGGAAAATCTTCCCTTTTTTCTCCTTCTCCCCCTCCAGCTCCAGCCCGCCCCCCTCTTCTGCGGCCAGCAGCCCCACAGTAGTGGGGAAGTCAGCCTGGTAATGGGGAGGGAACACGAGCGAGGGACCAGGTTACTACCTTCTTTTTTGAAGACAGGATCTCACTATGAAGCCCTGGCTAGCCTGGAACTTCTACATAGACCAGGCTGTCTCAGTCTTACATAGATCTGCATGTCTCTGCCTCCTGAGTGCTGAGATTAAAGAAATTGCAACCATACCCAGCTGGATCACCCCTTCCAGTCCCCAGTCCTACTGCATTCAAGGCCCTCAGCCACCCCCTGGGCTTGCTTCCCGGGTCTCCACTCAGGTGAGCTATTTGGATTGAACTGCTGACCCGCCGCCTATCAGAAGATGTCCCAGCCCTATGGATTTGGGGAGGGGACTGGAAGGCTCACCTTGGGGCAGTCCTCCCCCGCGTACCCAGCTCGGACCGAGAAGGAGCCAATATCAAAGACGAGCGCCCCCACCTCATCTGTGCAAGGAGACAGGTGTGTGAGGAGACCTCTCTCAAACTGTCCCCTAAATAGCTTGGAGAGGAGCATGGGGGGGGGGCGTAAAACTAGAGTTTGAACTTCAGCATGGAGTAGATGGGCGATCCACCTGGACTTCAGAGCATTCTGGAAGTGGAGGGTCGAAGCCACCAAAGTTCCCTTTTGCTCAGTGGCCTGGCAGGGTAAAGAAAGCTCCAGGGGCCCGGGAGGCAGTGCACGCTTGGGAATCCCAAGAGGACAGAAAGCTCAAGTAGTGGGAGACCCAAACCTCAGGCTGGACCTGATGCAGTACGGAGGTGACAGGCCCAGGGATACTCAGGGCTTGGGACGCGCGGGTTCGGGATGCAGGCCTGTAGACCAGGCCGAGAGCCCGGTGCCCCAGGCCGGCTCACCTCCGCCGTAGACGCCCCCGCTCATAGTGCCCTCTCTACGCGGCTCGCGGCCCGTGGGCGGCGGCGGGATCAGCACCGAGGCGGCCGGACAGCTCCCGGGATCCCGGGCGGGGCGGGGCGCAGCGGCGACCAATTAGGAGGCTGGATCCCCCGCCCCCAACGGCGCGGCCGATTGGTTACGAAGAGAGACAATAACCCGGCTGGGGGCCGCCGCTTTAAAGGGGCAGCCGCTTCTACCCGCCGAGGCTGGGGCGGGGGGGGGGGGGGGGGGGAGAGAGATCCAACAGCAAGGACCCTATAGAGACTGGCTCGAGACACAGAGACGAAGTAGGAAAGAGATGGAGACTCCACAGGGTGACGGATGAAATGATGGCATGAGGACCTCCCCCCCCCCCCGTTCCCTTAATGTTTATTATTTATTTATTTATTTTTAATGCAATTGAAGAAGAGGTCGCCAGAGCTGTCCATCAGAGACCCGAGCTAGAGTCTACCACGTTCAGCCTAAATGCAATTATAAAGAGAGGATAGAGGTCTCTCCATGTCTGTCGATGTCATTTCCACCTTTGTTTTATTTATTTGTTTTGTAGACCAGGTTAGCCTCTGCCTCGGGTGCCATAAAGACCAGTTTGTTTTCTTTTATTTGGGACAGGGTCCCATTTAGCCCAGGCTGGGCTCAAACTCGCTAAGTATCTGACGATGACTCTGAACCTGTGATCTCTCTACAAAGCCTAGGCCAAAACCCCACCCAGTTTGTAAGGCTCAGGGGGTGGAACTCAGGGCTTCGTGCATATTAGACACGAATCTGTCAACTGAACATGTCTCTAGCCCCTTCCTCTTTGTCTTCCTGATGGCCACTTTCTTCCACCACGCCCCAGGGTCTTGACCTTGTACATAACGTATAATTCGTGCGAGTTCACATGTTTACATGCCGACACCTGGCTAACCCAGCACACCTTTTTCATCGTTTCTTCTAGTTTTGAGATTCTAATACATTACATCATTTCCTCCCTCCAGACTCTCTCATAAACCTCTCCTTGCCCTCTTTCAATCCATGGTTTCTTCTATTTTTTTTCTTTTGTATACATATATAATCCTAAATATAACCATTTTGGTCTGAATGCTACTTGTAGGTACGTTTTCATGGCCAACCATTTGGTACTGGATAACTAACCAGCTTGCTCTTCCCTGGGGAAGGCTATTTCTCTCTCTTTCAGCACTATGGAGAGCCTTCCTGATGTGCCTCTCTACCCAGATGTCTGGTGTCTAATGTTATTCACCGGGAAGGCCTGTTCTTTGCTGAGTGTAGTGTTTTCCCAGCATTTTGAAGGCTGTGGCAGGATAGTAAGTTTGAAGTGATCTGTGCTACATAGGACTTAGAGAAACCTTGTCTCAAAAAAAAAAAAAAAGGAAAGGAAGGAAGAAGGAAGGAGGGAGGGAGGAAGGAAGGAGGAAAGAGGGAAGGAAGGGAGGGAGGGAGGAAGGAAGAAGGGAAGGGAAAAAAGAAGTTTAGAAGATGGCCCATGATGGTAAAGCATGTGGACCTGAGTTCTCATGTAAATATCCAAGTATGGAAGCTTGTAACCCCAAGATGTGTGTGTGTGGGGGGGTAGAGTTAGGAAGGTCCCAAGGGTCTTACAGGCTGGCCAGTCTCACTGAATCCATGTTCCCCAGGTTCAATGAGAGACCCTTCATACACACATACACAGAAGAGCAGGTGCAACCGAACACTTGAGTGTCTACAGACAGAATACCACAAGTAGTTGAGACATCCATTTTCTGTAAGGTCCCTTAGCTTCTTGGGGTTTCTGGCATCACAGACACATCAATTTTGACAGTAACAGTTATGGGATAACTTTGATAGACTGAGGTGGCCAAGGGACACTAGGTGACACATATGTGTTGATGTGTGCTAGTATATGTGCACACAGGTACATTGAATGCATGTGTGCATTGGACAGTCTCCCACCTGCGGCCAGAGGTGGCACAGTAAGAGGGGATTGTGACAGCCATGAACTCCTGAAAATGTCTCTACTTACCAGATGTGCATTGTGGAGGGCTGAGTCCCATGTCTGCCATAAGATTTGGGCATTTGAATAATTGTTGCTCAGTTGATGGCTGTTTTGGGAGGATTAGGATGTGTGGCTCAGGAAGGGGTCTATCTCTGGGAGAAGGGCTTTGAGGTTTCCAGATGTGAATTATCAGCTGCTCCTGTTGCCATGTCTCTGCTCAGTCTTCATGCCCTCTAACCAAGTGGAACCGAAAGCCCGGAATCTTCTCTAAATTGCTTTGGTCACCTATCATTCCATCATAATAGAAAAGTAACCAATATAGCTGAGCAGTTTTGGCATACACCTTTGATTGCAGCACTTGGGAGGTGGAAGCAGGTGGATCTGAGTTTGAGGCCAGCCTGGTCTACAGAGCGAGTTCTAGCACATCCAGGGCTACACAGAGAAACCCTGTCTTGAAAAAGCAAGAACAAGTTAAATGAATAAAAAAGTAATCAATGCACTGACTAAGAAAGAGACCTGACCCTTCCCAGACAGAAGATGGATGGGCTATGCTGCCTTATTGGTTATCTGCTGGTGACAGGCACTTACCGTGGCCAGCTGTGTCTGACTTCAGATCTGGATCCCTGGTTGGAACAGATCCAGGTGTCACTGGGAGATGGGAAGCACAGGGGAGAGATGTGACCCAGGAGCTGGGAGACTGAGATTTCCCCAAGTGACCGCTGGTTACTCACTGCTCTCTATAAACAGGAGTCACCCCTAAAGCCTGTATTTCCTCATGCTCCAAAATGCAGATGTGAGAATGAAAGAAAAACTAAGGAAGAGAATTATTTTGGTGACGGTTTGCTGATGTCTTCCACCTCCTTCTGTTGGTGTCAAAGATCGAATCCAAACAAGTACTCTGCTATTGAATCAGACTACAGCCCCTCACTGGGGGATTCTAGGCAGGGGCTCTACCACTGAGCCACACCCCAGCCCCTCACTGGGGGATTCTAGGTAGATGCTCTATCACTGAGCCACACTCCAGCCCCTCACTGGGGGATTCTAGGTAGATGCTCTATCACTGAGCCACACTCCAGCCCCTCACTGGGGGATTCTAGGCAGGGGCTCTACCACTGAGCCACACCCCAGCCCCTCACTGGGGGATTCTAGGCAGGGGTTCTATCACTGAGCCACACCTCAAACCCTCACTGGGGATTCTAGTGGTAATTTAATTCTAGTAAGATGGAGGCTGGGAGTCAAGACAGGCTCGTGTGAGTAAAGTTCAAGTTGAGATAAATAGAGGCTCATAAGTCAACAAGGAAAGAAAGCATTTCCCCACAGTACAGCATGGGGAAAGGTCTACAGATATGAAAATAACTGGAATCAGTGGAGTAAGGAGTTTAGCCTAGAAAAAAGGTTATAAGCAGAAGCCACGTTGAGAGCAGGTTAGGTTGGAAAAGTAACCCAAGGTTTCCCTCTGATTTTATTATTGCTGTTCATTTGTCTGTTTGAGACAGGGATCCATGCAGCCCCAGCTGGCCTCCAGGTTAATCAGTAGATGTAGTTTACTTGAGGCTGGCCGTGAACTCACAGTCCTCTGATTCCCAAGTGCTAGGTTTACAATGGTGTGCAACACCATATCTGGTTAGGATTGCATGTGTGAATGTGTGTGTACACTAAGGGTGTGTGATTATGTGTGTATGACTGTGTGTGTGAGAGAGAGATAGTGTGTGTTGCTATGGGTGTGTAATAGTGTGTGTGTGCACTATGAGTGTGATTGCCTGTGTGTGTGTGTATGCTACGGATGTGGGATGGGGTGTGTGAGTGTATGTGTACGCTATGGGTGTGTGATTATGTGTGTATGAGAGATTTAGCATGTGTTGCTATGGGTATGTGATTGTTTGTATATATGTCTGAGTACATGCTATGGATGTGTGAGTGTAGGTGTGCACATGCCATGGCATGCATTTGAAGGTCAGGCAACAACTTTTGGTGGTCAGTTCGCTCCTTCCACCTTGTTGAGACCAGATATCCTTTGCTTCTATGTCTATACCGTAAATATCAAGCTGGATTGTCTTTTAGCTTCTGGCTGAATCTCCAGTCTCTGCCTTTCATCTCACCACAGGACTGTTGAGGAGATACATGCACATTGCCACATTTTACCTTTTTTTTTTTTTTTTTTTTTTTAATATATGGTTTCTCATCATCACACTCAGGTCACTAGGCTTGCACTGGGCCAATCATCTCACCCGTCCTAGGAACTTGATTTTTCACTATAAACAAAAATGTCTACTTCATGCCCAGAATTTCAATAAATGCTTTACAAATATCATTTGTTTAGTCCTTAAAACAAACCACGTATGAGCATAATTTTCCAACAACAGAAACAGAGAAAGTTTGTTGATGAGTTGAACAAGGTATTGCACATCTGCTATTCCAGTGCTCAGGGCCATTTAGCAGGAAGATTGTGAGTTCAAGGTCAGCCTGGATCACACAACAAGATCCTGTCTCAAAAAGAAAAGAAGCAGGTTGGAAGGCTCAGTAGTTAAGAGCCCTAACTGTTCATGCAGAGGACCTTGGTCCATTCCCAGCACCCATATGTGAGTCACAACTGCTCATAACTCCAGTGCCAGGGAATCTGACCCCTCTTCTGATCTCCCTGGGCACTGGGCATGCACAAGATGCAAAGATATATAAGCAAGCAAGAAACCCACACACATTAGATAAACAACTCTCCTTTTAAAACCACAAAAGAGAACATAGTTCATGCAAGGTCACTCAGCCAGCAAGTGGCCGCCAATATTTGCAATCAAATTGTATGAAAAGTGCTGGCATTTGGGTAAATGTTTTTATTCTTACTATAATTTTAATTTTTATGTATTCCAAAATGTCTTTTTTTATTTTATTATGTGTATACTGGCAGTTTGTCTACGTGTATATCTTTACAGCATGCATATGTCTGGTACCTGTATCTATAAAACCAGAAGAAGGATCCCATGGAACCGGAGTTCCAGATAGTTGTGAGCTGCCATGTGGGTGCTGAGAATGAAACCAGGTTCCCTGGAAGAGCAGCAGGTGTTCTTAACCGCTAGTTATTCCAGCCCCACCCCCAGTGTTATTTTTTTTAATTACATTGATTAATTGATTGGTCCACTGTGTGTTCAGACATGAGCACAAGTACATGCATACACACATAGATACACCCATCATGTGGCAGTTTGCCAGTGACGGTCACAGGGAACTTGTAAGACTCAACTCTCCCTTCCACGTGAGATTGAACTGAGATTATCAAACCTCAGCAGCAAGTTCCTCTACCTGCTGAATCATCTCACTGACCATTCATAAATAGTCTGTAGGTGTCTATTGGGCACTGGAATAAGATGGTTACAGATACTGAGGAGACTTGCAGAGTATAATGCCCATTCAGGAAGATGGGTGTTTAAAGAATTAATTCAATCATGTCGTCAAAGCTTTCCGCATTCCACGTTCAGACGAACTCAAACACAGTATTGGTATCCAAAGGACAAGCCCAGGCCTTACAGAACCTGTCTCTTGGAAATGATCTAATGTTGTGAAAATTTCTTCCCGGGGGAGATATAATGAACCACTACCCACCTCCTCTATGGTCCCAATAAGAAGCCAGCTTGTTCCAGCAAAGCTCCCCCTTGAACTGATGAGTTTACCGGATTCATTGCAGAGGATGAGCAAAGAGATCCCAAAGCAGCCTCTCTGAATAGACGTTGGTTTCCCCAAAGTAGGATAGATGGAGTCCTTTTCCAGCTCCCCCTCCCCCCAGTCTATAGAAACTTCATACAGACAGAATTGCATACAAATACCTGGGAGGAAGTGGGGAACCCATAGGTCCAATGACCCTCCCCATTCCCTTTCATGAGGCAACACCCCACAAGCCCAATTGTGATGAATCTGCATGCAGGCACAGCTGATCTGGTCCAGATAGCAGCCTCTTTGCTGAGAGGACTGTATTCTATCTAGACTTGGCATCTTGTGAGTCTGTTTCTTGCTGGCCCAGGTCTCCTGCCTTCTGCCAGATAAACCAAATGCTTTTGCTACACAGGAAGTCTTTGGCCCAGTACAGGTGGCAGGTCTCAAAAACACCCAGCCTGATAAATGCTGCAATATAGATGGAGCCAGTATTGTGGTGGGGCCCGACCAACCGTGTTTAGGGAAGCAGACTTTAACGTGAGCCCCAGAAAATTGCCAGAACTTTATTTTAAATTATTCATTTATTTAGAGTTGGAATCTCAGTGGAAAGAATTCTGAATGAAGGGAACGTGACCTGGCCTGGCTGTCATCTAGCAAAGATTGACCCTTCATATGAAAGCAACAAGAAATGACCACATGGGTTTTTTTTTTATTTTACAGAACTGAGAATTGAACCAAGGGCCTTATCCATGACGAGCAAGATTTCTATCATTAAGCCACACCCCAAGCCCTCACTGGGGGATTCTAGGCAGGGGCTCTACCACGGAGCCACACCCCAGCCCCTCACTGGGGGATTCTAGGCAGGGACTCTACCACTGAGCCACACTCAGCTCCTCACAGGGGGATTCTAGGCAGGTGCTCTATCACTGAGCTATACTTCCAGCCCAACCACATGCTTGGAACAGGGAATTATATGATCCAATTTACATATAAGAAAGATATCTATCTTGCAGCTAATTAGTAGGTTGATTAGAGAAGGGCCATCCTCGAGCCAGAAAATAAGTAGGAACTAAGAAAACAGAAGTTGGCATAAATTAGAAGGTTAGATTTACACTATATTCAAGAGATAGTGATATAAACTGTTAACCTTTCACTGAAATCCATCCTCCATAGCCCAGACAAGAGTCTGGCCTTGTAGACCAAGCTGTCTTCCAACTCCTGGACTTAGGCTTACAAACACACCACTATGCCTACCCAACCTTCTTTTTTTCTAGTAATATTTTAGATTAATATGTGTATAACAACAGTCTATCCCAGTCTTCCTGTGTTTGACTAGTTTTAAGCAGAGGGGAAGGACTTGGGACCCCACTGTCCTAGAATATCTATTTGGGGTTATTTCTTAAGTTATTGCTTTTTTTTTTTTTTTTTTTTTTTTAAGTGTAGCCAAGGTGGCCTCAAACTCTGGATCTACCTGCCTCCGCCTCTGCAGCATTTCATACCAGAGTGTACTGCTACAGCTGGCACTTCTTTGTTTGGCTTTTCAGAGCCAAGAGCTCACTTTGAAGCACAGACTGGCCTTGAACTCTCATGTGTTTGATTTCCAGATACTGAGATGAAAGGCATATGCTACCATGCCCAGCTACTACCCCTGTCATAGCTGGGGACACAGAGAAGCTTGTCCTGAAAAAACAACCAACCAAATTTAAGGCATGGGAAGTAGTTAATTGATAGGGCACTTGCCTAGCACACAAAAAGCCCTCAGTTTGATCCCCAGCAGTAGAACTGGGCCTGCTGGGGTACACCTGTAATATAGAAGCAGGAAGTCATCCTGAGCTACACTGTCTCAAAGGAACTAAGAACAAAAATCTCTTGGTTGAGAATATGCTGAGATGTCTGTGAACAGCACTATGCAATCTTGTGTGTGTGTGTGTGTGTGTGTGTGTGTGTGTGTGTGTGTGTGTGTGTGTGTGTGTGTTGCTCCTGTTGCTCACCTATGCATGTATATTCCAAAGCCACATTAGGTGGCTTCTCTATTACTGCCCATCCCACCTTTTCTTTGGAGACAGAGCTTTTCATTGACTGGGAGCTTGCTATTTCAGCTAGGCTGGTTATTCTATAAGTTCTCAGGACCTGTCTGTCTCTGTGCTCAGTGCTGGGGTTGCAGGTGTGTACTGCTTCTCCTGGCCTTTTTTAAAAGGTGCTAGACAGGCAAACTTGAGCCTCATACCTGCACAGTAAGCACGTACTACAGAGTCATCTTACTAGATCCCGTAGTGAGTGTCTCTTTGGGGAGGGGGAGGGCCAACAAGAAGCATTTGTTCATTTCTATGATGTAAATACTCAGCAGAGGCTGATTTTAAGTTCCTACAATCCACATCGATAAGCAGTTAGGGTGTGAGGTCAACAATGGGCTCTCCCGAGCTGGTATGAGCTGGCACAAGCTGACGCCAACACACCACTGTTCGAGTATCCAAATGCAGATATTCAGCCTGTCATTGGACAGATGCCAATTCTGCACACTGGGAAGATTCAACTGGACTTTGAGAGCTATTAGAGAGCTAAGTGCCTAAAGGGGCCGAGAAGACAGTACAGTTGGTAAAAATGCTTGATGCACATGCATAAGGACCCAAGTTCAGATCCTTACCACCCACGGCGAGATGTCAGGTGCATTGGCACAGGTCACTGGGGACTGCAAGAGGAGACAGCAGATGTCTGGGACTGACTGGCCAGCCACCCCAGCCAATTAGTGGTTCAGGTTCATTGAGAGAATAAATAAGACAGAGGAAGATGTCTGCCTTTGACACATAGCCTCTGTCTACATGTATGTGTACCTACATCCATATCCACACATTGCTACATTCATGTCTGTCTGTCTATCTGTCTGTCTGTTCCTCCCTCTCCCCAACCCAAAACAAAGAAATATTTCAATAGGCAATACTAATTGGACTCGGTGGAGAAAAATAAAATAAAAGAACATGAAGGTAGAATGGGTATGTTTTGGGGGTGTAAAAGGCAGGAGGAGTTAGGGGTACATATGATCAAGATAAAAAGATATCCTAAAAGTTATAAAAATAAAAAATTTAAATTGGGGTTGTGCTAGAAAGATGTCAGTGGGTTTAGGGCTCTGACTGACACTTCAAACAACGTGAGCTTCATTCCTGGAACCCAGGTGACAGGAGAAGGCAGATTTCTTCAAATTGTCCTCTGACCTCCACGAGTGCAGATGACAGACCCGCGCTCACACTCACACACCACACACCATAAACACACACAATAATAGTAACATTAAAAATCAAAATGAGGGCAGGAGAGATGGCTCAGTGCTAAGAGCATTGACTGCTCTTCCAAAGGACCCTGGTTCAATTCCCAGCACCCACACGGCACCTTACAACTGTCTGTAACTCCAAGATCTGACACCTTCCCACAGACATACATGCAGGCAAGATATCAATGTACATAAAATAAAAATAAATTATTTAAGAAACCCAAAATGAAATAATAACTAAGTGTGTGTGGGGGGGGGATTGTTAAGTTGTGGGAGCAGAACATGACTATGAGAGAAAAGAAAGAGGTCGTGTGTGTGTGTGTGTGTGTGTGTGTGTGTGTGTGTGTGTGTGTACAGTACACTACACGTATGTGCAGGCCGGAGGACATCTTGCAAGAATTGGTTCTCGCCTTCTACCACGTGGGTCCCAGGGATCAAAAGAAGGCTTGGCACCAAGTATCTGAATTCCCCAAGCTTACTTTGATGTCCCCAAAGGAAGACGAGATCGTAATGGAGGGGATGAGGGGAGGGGAGCAATGGAATTGATGGGACATGAAGCAGAAAGAAGGGCTGTTTGTGAGAAGAGAGGAGGAGGGGTGGGCAGGGCAGTGGGGGAGGGGTAAACAAAGCGCAGTGGAGGTGTGCGCAAATGTCAGAACGGAACTCCTCACTTTGTACGTGAACTTTAAAAATTAACGTAAAACTTATTAAAGGAGAAAAAAAAAAAAAGCAAGTGATTTCGAGCATAGAAGAGTATGTCTGTAATCCAGCATTCGGGAGGCTCTGGCAGGAGGACCAAGTGTTCAAGGTCAGCCTAGTCAAAAATGTTGAAGCCCTACTCAAAACGAAACAATAGCCAACAAAGAAGAAAAAAAAACCCCCTAAAGTAAGTAAATAAGTAAAATGAAAAGTAGATATCATCTTGGGATATTATCCAGTGGCAGGGCACTTGCGGGAAGCCCTGGATTTGATCCCCATCTCCCTTGCCCAAAAAAACCACAACAGACATTTGAGTCTACAGGATCTTCCTATGCTATCCCATCCTTCATTACTTCTCTGAGCCTCAATTTTCAAAGCCTTAGCTGCTCAGGTTGGCCTTCCAACTGCCTCACTGCTCACGCACCCTCATGTGTTTTCCTGGGTAAATGAGAACAAAACATCCATCTGTCCAGATACAAGACTAATGGCGGATCATAGAAACAAGCCCACCCAAGGGCTGGGAAGACACGGAGTTTGCTCCCTAAAAGCCACGTGAAAAAGCAGGGCATGGTTGGTATGTGTCTAAGATCTCAGTATTGGAGAAGTGGAGGCAGGTGGCTCCCTGGGCAGCCAGCCTTACTGATTCGGTGAGTTTTAGGTCAGTGAGAGACAAGCTGGAAGGTTTGGGAGAGAAGTTGTTGGGTAGGATCACGTGCTATGAAATCCTGATGACCTGAATTTGAAACTTAGGCAAACATGTAAAAATCTGGGTGTGTCCATACATGTGCAACTACAACCCCAGCAATGTAGGAGGCAGAGACATAAAGACCTCTGAGGCTTGCTGACTGCCAACCCAGCTCTAGGTTCAGTAAGAGACCCAAGGGAAGAAGGTGGAGAATGGGAAACAGGACTCCTGATAACTCTGGCCTCCATGGGTACACAAACACCAGGACACACACCTATCTCCTAAAAGAAAAGGATAAATCTAACATGGATGGCATTCCTAAGGAACAACACCTGAGCTCTTCACAAATTTGTACACATGTGCATGTCCATCAGTACTGACATTCCTCCCCCCCCCCCAAACAGAAAGAAGCAATTTGGGTCAGGTGTGGTGACCCAGACTTGGGAGCCAGAGGCAAGAGGAGTTCAAGGCCAGTTTGGTCTACATGTCGAGTTTCAGGGCTACTTAGAAAGATCATGTCTCCAAAAAAGAAACAAAGAAATAAGAAGTTCACTCAAGTCTCTCTAACTAACATGTTTATATGAATTTATTGGGATTATGAATGCCATAAAAGTGACATTCTTGGAGCTCCCTGCCTAGCTAGCTGGCAGGCAGCTCCACCTGACAATCTCCTTTCCTCAGCAGTTATGAGCTGCTCATTTAAGCTTGGGGGAGGGGTCTTGTGGGACTTGTAATTTTGGTAACTGTTCTGAGCCTTGTAGGTTTCCTTACCTTCTTTAGTCTTATTCTTCCTCCTGTGTGGAATGCTTCCATTTGGAGGACACAGCTACACACAGTTACTCTCTAAGTCTCCTCTCATCTCTTGGCAAATGGTTTAGAGCAGGCTTTCAGTGGCCTCTGTGTTGCACAACCCATGCACACATCTCAGAGCAATTTGGGTTAATCTATCTGCTATAATGAATGACTGTCCATGCGCATTCTCTATTGAGAACATTTTTGGATTCAAGAACCCCACATTCTCCTTATTTTCTCTGCAGCTCTCTGGCTTTGGCAGTTTGGACAGTGCCTGACCTCTAAATGTTGGAGTTCCTTAGAGGTTGGTCTTTGGCCGTTTTGTCTTTTCCCTGAGCCTTTTATTTATTTATTTATTTTTTTAAATGACTTCATCTGCTTGAATGCGCCAGTCACTCTTGGGGCTCTAGTCCAAGCAAGATTTCTGTGCTGAGTCCCAGAGTAGCTTCTATACCACACAATGAACGTTTCTCTCAATGCCTCAAATCTCAAACTCTTACCTTCCTCCTCTAGTGTCTCCTCTCTCACGTATACTTTGTTTCCTTGTGCAGTGGGGGAAGAGAATCAATAAAAACCAAGTACAATGGCATATATGTATAAAAATGCCATAATGGAATCTATATTTATATCTGGACCTTCAGGCCACGTGATTGTTAATTTTAAGTGTCAACTCCATGGGAGTTCAAGAATCACCTGGGAGACAAGCTTCTAGGTACATCAGGGTATTTCCAGATAGACTTAGTGGAAGTGGGAAGACCCACTTTGAGTGTGGGAGGCATCATGGCATCATGGCATCAACAGAGGGCCTGGACTGAATGAAAAGGAAAAATTGAATGAGGACCAGTGTTCATGGCCCCTGCTTCTGACTGTCCATAAGCAATGTAACCAGTCCTCGTGACCCTGCCATTAAGCTTTTCCCATCATGGTGGACTGTATACCCTCAAACTGTGAACTCAAACACTTCCCAAGTTGCTTCCAATGACAGCAAAGCAACTAATACAGAAATATCACCACTCATTTTTTTTTTTTCTGTGCCCACCTTCCATCTTTCTCTCTGGAGACAATAGCCTCCTTGCAAGGTGAGGGGCTGCACCCTCAGTGCATAGGACAGAGCCTTCAGGACATCACAGGGGATCAGTAAATATTGTCTGAGTGAGCTAAAACAGGGAAGTTCATTAGCATAGAAATCAGCATGGGAGGTGGCCCTTCTACAGAGGCTGGCATTTTAGACAGCTAGCTGAGTTAAATGGCCTCTAGGAAGTCACTTTGCCCTTTCTAAAACTATCTTGATCCTATCTATAAAAATATCCTTTCCAAATTCTAAGGCTGACTATTATCTATATATGTTATAGAATTCACAAGGACACCCATGTGCAATCTGTGAATAATGAATGTTGCTTTAAAAAGAAAAGCTGGCTGGACTGTGGTGGCCCAGGTCTTTATCTCAGCACAAGGGAGGCAGAGGCAGGTGGATCTCTGAGTTTGAGGCCAGCCTGGTCTACAGAGCTAGTTCCAGGACAGCCAGGGCTACACAGAGAAAGCCTGTCTTTTTTTTTTTTTTTTTTTAGGCTGAATGAGTGAATGAGTCTTGTTTGTGTCCTATGTTTTTGAGATAGGGTGTTGCGAGTTATAAGTGTGGGCTACGGCATCTGATGACTAGAAGGACTAAGCGGGTAGTGGTGGATGGCGTCTTTCTCAAGCACCCTGCACCTTAAGTTTATTTTATTTTATGCATATGAATATTTTGCTTGCATGTATGTGTGTGCCTTGCATGTGTACCTAGTGCACCAGGAGAGGGCGTTTGATTCTCTGGAACTGGAGTTACAGGAAAGGTCATGAGCTGCCATGGGAGTTCTGGCAACTGAGCCCAGCTCTTCCAGAAGAGCAGTAAGTGTTGTTAACTACTGAAGCGTCTCTCCAGCTCTACCTTAATTTTTGAGATGAGATATCTCACCGAATCTAGAACTTCTTAAGTTAGACTGGTTGCCCAGCAATTCCTCAGGTCTGCCCCAAGTTTCAGTCTCTACCTTCCAAGTGTTGGGAACATAGGCATGATCATTGTACCTGGATTTTTTTTTTACATGTGTTTTGGGGTGGTCCAATTCAGGTCTTCATGTCTGCATGGCAAAAACTTTGCCCCGCCCCCACACTTTTTGAGACAGGGTCTCATGTAGCCCAGGCTGACCTGAAACTCAATATGTAGATAAAGATAAATGTGAACTCTTCTTTTGCCTTTACAAGTGTCCACAAAATCCACTACAGTCTGTTTTGAATAGTGTTTTGATCCCTGAGACTGTGGGACTGTACGAAGGCCATTCGGCAACTTGAATTTCTCCAGAACGCTTTCACAAACCTAACAATCTAGGAGACTTGACAATAACCGTCGGCACCACTCATTTAACAACAGATTTGGAAACCAAGGCTCACTCTTCTATTGTGCTTTCCCGGTGGAGGTACTCCACGATGTCGTTTCCTTCAACGGTTGAGCAGTCATGTTATTAAAGCTGCCTGAGATCGAAATCTCAACTGAGTTCTAATCACTAGCGTGAGGATTAAAAAAAAAAAACAAAGGTACAGGCTGGAGACCTGGTTCCGTTGATAGAACGTTTGCCTAGCATGCTTGAAGCCCTGCATAAACCAGCCACCGTGGTGCATACATTCCAATCCAAGCACTTGGTAGGTACAAGCAGGATTTAATCAGATCAGGGTCATCCTTGGCTATAAAGTGGGCTCACGATACAAAACAAAAAAACGTTTGGCCATGCACATCAATGAATATGAGTGGCTATTGCCGCGCTATGAGACCTAGTCTAGGGAGCCTACAACCCTCACAGGGCTGCGCTGAAGACCTCGTTTGGGTGTTATTCCCTCTAACTGCATTTTCTGGGCTCCTAGCAGTCACCAACCGCTGTCTTCTTTGGCCCCCTCTGTCCTATACCGGTTTGGATTCCTCTAGCTCCGCCTCCGGGAAGGGGCGTGACCTTATCAGGAGGGGCGTGGCCAAAGCCGAGAAACTGGGCCTTCAAGCCTCCAGTCTGGAGCCGCCCAATGGGGGTGGGGAAGAATTGAAGGAGGTCGGTCACGTGACCGGAGAGGGGGGGTTCTCACCCTCCCCTGTGCCTATACCACCTATGCTGTCCCTGGGGAGGACCTCTCGCTCCTTTTCAGGAAATACGCTCCTGATCGCGATCCTCGATGGGTTGCAAAAACATGAAATTGTGCTTTTATGGTGGCCGAGCCTGTTTTTTGCCCCTGAGGTGGTGATTTCGCTTCTCGACTCCCCCCCCCACACTCGGGTAGTTGGTCTCGTCCAGCCTGGCCCTGGGCGCGGCGGCGACGGCCGCGTCACAGGCGGGCGGGATCCCTCCGCTCTGGGGAGAGCTGCGCTGGACGGTTGAGTTGGGGTGACTGAGGAAATCCATCCGCGTCGCCGCCGCTGCCGCCTCCGCCGCGGAGGAAGACAGGACCTCCCGCGCTCCTCCAAGCGACCCCTTGGCAGAGTCCCACCACCTCAGGTACCTCCGCTGACAAAAGGAGTCCTCATCGCCCCCAGCCCCAAATTCCCACGGGTGCGTGTGTGGCAGGGGGAAGCCCCCGTTCTTCCGTCTCCCGGGTTTGGCTCTTGGGAAACGGACGTAACTCCCCAGACCTCCCCTCCCTTCCTCTGGCCCGGTCGTTTCCAAACCCGGAAGGGGAACTGGGGGGGGGACGGACCCTCGGCTTCAATAATGCATGCGTTCTTTGCAATATCAGTGGCAATTTTTTTTTTGACCCTAAACCCCCATCCCAGCCCCGCCTGCCTCTTGCTCCCTTAGTAGCTGGGGGGCTAAATTCCGGGTTTCTTCTAAGTCCTGTCCCGCCCCCTTTCCCCACCACCACTCTGCTGCCTGCCCCTGGGTAGCAGCCCTCGTGCCCACTCGCTTGACACCCTTGTTTGCATTAGACTTGCAGAACTCCAGAATCCTAGGAGATACAGCCAAGGCCTCAAGGCCACCCTTGCCTTCGTCTCCACCCTCCTGTCTGTCCCTTCATTCGGGCTCTGGCTGTGTTTTCTGAGTCCCAGACCCAAAACTGGAGATCTCAGCACCCTGTTCTTTTTCCAGATCCCTACCCCAAGTCTAGCCCCTAGTCGCCTGTCCCTCTTGCCCAGCTTTCTATTTGGGCAAAATGGAGGTCCTAGGAACTGGAGGGCCTGGCCCACTACACTTCGCAGCACGGCACCAGCCTGCGCCTTCCAGCTGCCAGATCTGAGGACCCTTCCTTGTCTCCTCTCACACCTGCGGAGGCGGTGGCACCCCCTTTTTTGGTTTTGGGCGCTGTGATTGCTTTATTCCTAGAATCTAGGAGCTGCTGAGGTTGTCTTGGAGGGTGATGGGGAATCTTAGGGCTGGGAGCATGGCCCCCGACCCAGTGGCTTCTTCCTGGCCTGTTTTCCTTCTGGCCCAAGCTTGTGTCATTGTCGCTGGACCTGGGCTACTGGAAGAAAGGGGCTTTTGTCCACAGCTGGAGTGGGGTGGTAGTTCTGTCGTGACCCCTCTCCCATCTTATTTTGGAGGGGCATCCCCTGGCATTGGCGCAGAAAGCCGAACTCACAGAGGGGGAAATATCTCCGGGGAAGAGGAACGCCCAATGGTTGGGGGAAGTGGGAGCTGGGTGGGGGACGCCTGGGTCGACAGAGTGTAGTGTGCACGACCAGATCGCACAGGTGTCCGGGGGAAGGCAGGACGTCGGAGGCTGGAGCGGTGCCAGCTAGGCCTTGGGGACTCCTGGGCGCAAAACTGGGCTCTTGGGGTGCCTAGGGGCATCGGGCCAAGCCGTCTGGGACCGCTTGCCGGCGCCTGGGAGAGAACAGCTCCGCGCCCCGGGGCCAGAGGCCTCTCTTCGGAGCCCTAATTACTTCTGAGTGGTTCCCACGGGCTTTGTGCGGGCGCGGCGGGGCGGGCGACCTCGGTGCTGAAGGGAGCAGGCTGCTCGGGGGCTTGCCTTCCCCTCTACTCCCAGCGGCTAATGGGGTGCAGCCGGCCTGGAATGGGGATTATCCCGGGTTGAGCCGTCCCGAACCTATTAGTGCTCAATCGGCTTTTCCCAATCCTGTAAACAGCCACCCTGGCGGGTTCTGAGGAAGAGGCGGGAGACTAGGTCGGGCGGGGGCGATGGGGGTCGGGGGTGGGGTCACCCACCCTACAGGTCTCTGCCGCGGATGCGGTTGCCTTGGCAACGAGGCTAGGGTGGGGGCACTTCACCAATGAGGTGCTCTCAGTCCGGGTGACGGTTGCCTAGGCAACCCCACGAACAGCCTAGCTTCTCCTTTCAGCCCCCCCCCCCCCATCACCACCTCTGTCTTAGCTGGGGGTGTGTGTGGAGGGTGTGCGGTGTGTGTGGGGGTGAATTTAAAGAGGTACCGCCCCTTTTTAAAATTAGGTGCTGGGGAGGGCGGTGTCTTGTGCGGGCTGGGGCGGACGCCAGGTCTGTTTTCGAAGGGACTCCCCCCCCCCCATCCCCAGTTCCTGCCGCCCGAGTGTCCCGCCCGGGCTGCTGTCCGAGGGAGGGATTTCCCCTTCTCTTCCTCTTGCACTTCCCACTCCGTTTCCGGGGGCCTGGGAGGAAGATTGGGGAAGTCGCCTGTTCCTGGCAACGTCTCTTGGGTGTCAGAGACCCCAGTGTTGCCTGGGTGCCGTGTCCTCTGCTCCCCCTGCCCAGCTGACCCCTTCCGGGCCGAGGGCTTCTACCCCGCCTTTCCCGGCTGCTTCCCGGGCGGTCTTGGGGCCTGACGTCAGCCTTGCATCCCCCCCCTCCCAGGCCTCGGGCCAGCGGCCAGGAGCTGCCTACCCCAGCCCCCGTCCCGCGGCCCCCAGCCGCCCCCAACCCCGCCCCACGGGCCCGGCGCCATGAGCGAGCTGGAGCAACTGAGACAGGAGGCCGAGCAGCTCCGGAACCAGATCCGGGTGAGGGCCTGGCGGCTGTGATGGGGAGGCTGAGCCCGGCCAGGCGTGGCTTGAGTGTGCTGCTTCCCTTTGACCTGAGAGAGAGACAGAGAGAGTGTGTGTGTGTTGCAAGGGTGAGAGGAGAAAGGGGATCTTAGTCTCTCAATGTGTCTTTTTCATCTCCTCCTCTACTTTGTCTCCTGTTTACTCTTTCCTCATGCCCCCCCCCCTTTCCCTTCCCCTGCGCTGCCCATCACTTACAGGACGCCAGAAAAGCATGCGGGGATTCCACACTGACCCAGGTGAGGTGGCTGCAGAGCTACTTGGGTGCAGTGAAGGGAGGGGGGATTGGATGGGCTTCTATTGCTTGGGTATCTTGTGCCATCTCCCAATCTCTCTGTTGTTCAGATCACAGCTGGGCTGGACCCAGTGGGAAGAATTCAGATGAGAACACGGAGGACCCTCCGTGGACACCTGGCAAAAATCTATGCCATGCACTGGGGGACAGATTCAAGGTGAGTGGATGGTCCCTGCTTCAGTTTCCCTGTGCTCTGGGGTGATTTTATATAATGGGCAGAATGGTGGCACAGGGTGTGTGGGAGACCCCAGGTCTGGTGGTGGAAACCTTTGTCAGTAAGTTTAGGAAGACTGATCGCCAGTATCCCCTAGGGGACTGGGGATGCAGGGTTATACTGAGAGGTTTTGGGGGAATGACTCTGTCTACACCCTGACCTGTCTGTGTCCCCCTGCCACTGCCCACCAGGCTGCTGGTCAGCGCCTCCCAGGATGGAAAGCTCATCATTTGGGACAGCTACACCACCAATAAGGTAAAACTGATACTCAAAGTGAGCATAGGGCTGCCGGTCCCTGGCTGGCTCTAACTAGGGGCGCTGTTCTCCTCTAGGTCCATGCTATCCCTCTGCGCTCCTCCTGGGTCATGACCTGTGCCTACGCCCCCTCAGGGAACTTTGTAGCCTGTGGGGGTTTGGACAACATCTGCTCCATCTATAGCCTCAAGACCCGAGAGGGCAATGTCAGGGTCAGCAGAGAGCTGCCTGGCCACACTGGTGAGTGGAGTCTGAAAGAAGGGCAAGAACATGGCTGGGGAGGGATGCACTGGCCTCTCTGAAATGTCTGACCACAACCTTCTTTTCCAAGGGTACCTCTCATGCTGCCGCTTCCTGGATGACAACCAAATCATCACTAGCTCTGGGGATACCACCTGGTGAGGCTCTGCCAGGCTGGGTTCCCTGCCTTCCCCGTGAACCAGGGCCTAGCAGGTGGCACATTTCTGAGCACCTAGTCTTCCCTGCTGGGGCCAAGTGGCTTCCCCACTACTTAGGGCTCCAGGCCTTCTTTCCAGAGGGCCCTGTCAGGGTTGGGCTCATGTGAGAAAGCCAGGGATTCTGTCTTCAACTCATGTCTGATGCTTCCTATGTTTCTCCAGTGCCCTGTGGGACATTGAGACAGGCCAGCAGACGGTGGGTTTTGCTGGACACAGTGGGGATGTGATGTCCCTGTCACTGGCCCCCGATGGCCGCACCTTTGTGTCAGGTGCCTGTGACGCCTCTATCAAGCTGTGGGATGTTCGGGATTCCATGTGCCGGCAGACGTTCATTGGTCACGAGTCTGACATCAATGCCGTGGCTGTAAGTTAGGAGAGTGGTGGACAGCCCCCTGTAATCTGTGCCCATGGCCTTGCCCCCCTCATGGTCTCATGGTCTCTGGCCCAAATCTTGCAGTTCTTCCCCAATGGCTATGCCTTCACCACGGGATCAGATGATGCCACATGTCGCCTGTTTGACCTGCGGGCTGATCAGGAGCTGCTCATGTATTCCCATGACAACATCATCTGCGGCATCACCTCGGTTGCCTTCTCACGCAGTGGCCGGCTGCTGCTTGCTGGCTATGATGACTTTAACTGCAACATCTGGGATGCCATGAAGGGTGACCGTGCAGGTGCGGCCTGTGTTGGGGCCCACAGAGGGTAGAGATGTAAAGTGTGGGCCGGACCAGTCCCTGCTATGTACTTCTCTTCTTCAGGTGTCCTCGCTGGCCATGATAACCGTGTGAGCTGCCTTGGGGTCACAGATGATGGGATGGCTGTGGCTACAGGCTCCTGGGACTCCTTCCTCAAGATCTGGAACTAACCACCCAAACCCCAGATGGGCCTAGGCAGGGAGCATCCCTGCCCATGCCCACACTACAGGCCCGGAGCTTTGGGGCTGGGTACACATGCCAAGCCTCCCTCCCTGGGCTACAGGGCCTTGGGTCCTGCTCCTATACCCAGGTTTGGTTCCTCCCCCGGGGGAGGGGGGACACTGTGGAGATAAAAAGTCGGGATGGAATGGGGAAGAGGAGGGGCAAGAAAGCCCTCACCCTTTGCTGCCCTGGGGCTGGGGCCTCATCCCTCTGGAGGGCCAGAGGCAGGAGGTGGAAACTCCAGGGGCTGGCTTTTTTAAACTGGTTTTATTTTAATTTTTATTATATTTTCAGTTTTTCCATAAAGGAACCACTTCCAACTCTGTACCTAGTCTCCTTGCTTGCTGACCCCATCCCCCACAAAGCAAGACAGTGGGTGGGTGTAAGGCTCTTTCAAGCTAGACAGGGTGTACCCCATTGTTGCTCTACACAAGCCTGAGGCCAACAGCTCTCAGAAGCGTACATCTTACCCAACTCTGCCCTTGCCAAGCAAGGCTCAGTACCATGAAAAAGCCAGCAGACCAGGTGGACTGGGAGAACACACCAAGTTTTATTGGGAATATTTACAAGGGTAGGTAGAAGGGAAGTCACATGGGGTAAAGGAAGGGGTAAAATGGGGCACACAGGACACCTACACTACCCTGAACCCCAACAGGGGAT
Organism: Phyllotis vaccarum; assembly: GCA_033318265.1. NCBI lineage: Eukaryota > Metazoa > Chordata > Mammalia > Rodentia > Cricetidae > Phyllotis > Phyllotis vaccarum. The sequence continues at coordinate 66,907,579 of JARWLC010000017.1, read as the reverse complement.
GGGTCGGGGCAGTTAGGGTCCTCTAAGACTTGGATGAAGAAAGGATTAAGATGGGATTGGGGTGTCTGAGTCCCTGGCACAGGGGCTCAGGGCTTGTAAACATTGACCACTCTCAGAGGGGATGGGGTGGGAGAGGGCTCCCCCTACACTTCCTCACAGGGTTAAGGCCTCTCCAGGCTCATGGGCCCCCAAGTTCAAAGTCTCTTTAGCTGGGGGGGAAGGGGTAGGAAGAGACAAGTGGCCCCCTCCCCCTGCATTGGCTGTGGCAGGGGCAGGGCAGGTTACATTCAGTCACAACAGGAGTCTCTCCCACCCCACCCCCCCAATGCCACCATAATGGCAAGAGGGAAGGGGAGCTGGGGGGCCAGCAGCAGCAAGACATTTCCCCCTGGCCCATCACCCCCTTATTGCTTTAGAGAATATTGTCTTTTCACAGACGCTAACACTGTCAAAACCAGGGAGAAACAGGTGGAGGGCCCTTCCACCCAGAGGCCAGCCTTATCCCCAACACTGACCCAGTTGCCACTTTGGTGCAAAAACAAAAAACAAACAAAACAAAAAAAAATTACGAACAATAAAACAGAAAAGAAAAGTTAAAACAAAAGGTCATCTCTCTGGAGATGAACGGGGCCATTCCCCACTTCCCCAGGGCAGAGAAGAGAATACATTCATGGAGGGAGGCAGCGGCGGTCTCGCCTAATACTGCATTCTGAGCAATGAGGTCCATAGGAGAATTCACCAACACAGATTAAAAAAAAAAAAAAAAAAAAAAAGGCCAACCACCAATGGAGACGAGCCCAGGCAGGGGACTAGGAGTGAAGCCGGTGAGCAACAGGCAAGGCAGCCCCCAGCCCAGGACACAGGCGCTCCTGACCTCCAGCTTTACACCCAACATGAAAAACACATCCAGGAGCGGGACTGTGCCCCTCTCCCATTTGGTCAATGGAGGGGTCAGGTGCAGAGCTGTGCTCAGCTTCCCACACGGCTGCAGAGCAGGGGGCTTCCACAATGGCCCCACCACTACAGGTTCAGCCCAAGCCACCCTTCGGTGTCCTTCCCTCACACAAGCAAGGACTCTGGCCACAATAGAGGGGGTGGTGATCTCCAGCTCCTGGAGGAGGGGGTGAGATGGGCTTAGGGGCCAGAGAATACATTCATGTGGCGAAGGCAGGGAGCTGGGGCTCTCAGTCCCCGAAATGGCAGCAGTGGGGGCAGCCCCTCAGCAGGCCTGAGTTCAGACCCCACCTCTGATAGGCTGGCGCTGACAGCTCCCCCCCCCCCACACCCCTGCCACTGTGGAAGGGCTGTTTAGGGGGTTGAAGGAGGGGAGCTGAGGCAGCTCATCCGATTTGTGCAATGTTCCTCCCAAAGCAGCTGAGGCAAGGAGCGACTGTGGCCCCCTAACCAGGACACCTGCCACAGTAACCACCACAGGGAGCCAGCTGTTCACAGCGGGTCCAGTGGACAGGGCTTCTTCCTGGAGAGGGCCTCACTGTGCAAACTGCCAGCACCCAACTTCCAGTTACCCCAAAGACCACCTTATGGGGGCAGCAGGGTAAGTGTAGCCTTAGGGGAGCCAGGCAGGACAGTTCCATGGGGCCTGGTACCCACCGCCCCAAAATAACAGTGTTTTTTTTTTTTTTCCTTTCAGCCTAACTTTTTTTTTCATTATTTTTCATATTTTCTTAAAAAACAAAACAAAAACCCCCAAACAAAACAAAACCTCTGTGGACCTTCCAATGTCACACCCATCATCCCCAAAAGGTGAAGGGGTCTACAGTCTAGTTTTTGAATGATACTTTTGTCTCTCCTAACATTTAAAATTAAAGAAAAAAAGAAGCCCCTCCCCCATTGGTAAAGTGCCTCGTGGTGGGTGAGTTAAGGTGCATCGTGTGGTTTGTAACAAGTGCTGGGGACCCTGCCCCACTCGCTTCCTCCTCTGCTCCCTATTGGGAGCCTGCAGGCTGGAGACCCAATGGTCCATGCTGCTGCCACAGCCACCACCCAAGCCTAAAAGCCCAGGGGGCTTGGTGGGACAGGCTGGTCAGTAGTCATCCACGCTCTCGATCTCACCAGAAGGGCCGTGCAGGGAGTACCCTGAAGCCAGGAGAGAAGTAGGTGAGCCACCAGGTCCTGAGCAGCCTGTGCAGGGAAGGCAGAGCTCTCCGGCACTTTACTTACCCAAGATGCTGGGGTCTGAGTGAAGCATCAGCGCCCGCCTCTTGGCCTTGCTGCCCTCCCCAGGGCCCAGTTTGGTGCTGTGGTTGGCCTGAAAGGCTGTCTGTAGGGAAGTGCTGCTCAGCCAGGCCTCCTAAGGCAAGAGAGAGGCGTCAGGGGAGTCCTGGGCACCCTGCCTCCCGAGGTCCCACAAGACTCCACCTGCTGCTGCTGCCGCTGTTGGCTGGCTTTCTGCTTGGCCCTCCGCTCCAGGAATTGTTTGGCAAATTCTTTGGCTTCCAGCGTGTCCCCCAGGCAGGAACGGATATAATCATGGACATCATAGGGGGACTCTACCTCCTTGAGGATCGCTACAGCCATGGGCACTATGAGGAGAGGACAGTCAAGCATGCTAGGCATGTCTGGAGTCCCTAGTGCCAACATGGCTTCCAAGAATTGCCTCATACCATCCAGGCTGCTTGTGGCGCTCAGGGTGTGTAGCATCTGCTCACACCACTGGGTGAAGCCGTCCTGGGGCCGAGGGATGCCCTGCAGCAGCTTCAGCAACTTCTCTTCCTCTTCTGTCTTTTTGCGAACAGGTCGACCTGACAGGTGGCTGTACGAGTCACTGAGGAGGGTGGGCAATTGGAGGCCACAGATGAGCCCAGGAGAGCTTAGCACCCATCCCTCCTTGACAGACCCCAGATAAACAGGTGTCTTGCCCACCTGAGAGATGGACTGCTCCGACTGTTCTTTAGGCCCAGGCTTCGGGCCAGGCTCCCGCCACTCTTGAGGGTATCTTCCCAGAGTCCCAGGCTGCCACTGCTGCTGCCCCCACTCTTGTCTGGCCCGCCCCACAGTGGCCCAGCCTCAGATACCCACTGGTTCAGAGGGGCAGTGCCCAAGCCCCCAAGCTGCTGCAAATGGCAGGAAGTCAGGGGGCTCTAAAGTGGAGCCCTGGATACCTAGGCAGGGAGGCTCATTTGGGGGTTTAAGGGAAGGGGCAAGGTTAACACTAACTAAGGAGAGGGACGTCCTTCTGATAATGGAAAGAACCAGGTCTCCACCTTTAGGAGTCGGCACTTAGGGATGCCCCCTCCCCACCATCGCCCTGGGTGCTGGAAGCTGCATGGAGGCTGCTTACCACTCGGTGGTTGGGGGCCTGTGCCCGCAGAGGCTCCCGGGGTGCAGACTGCTTGTGCAGTTGCCGCTCATTTTCCATCTGCAGCTCGAGCAGAGTCTTCATGGATAGGCCCTGCTTGGCTAGGCCAGCCCAGAGTGGGGGCGGGGAGCTCGGTGCGGGGGGCACAGGGACATTCGTTGCCTGCTGCTGCTGCAGCAGCTTAAGCAGCAGCTCCTGCTGGCGCACCTAGGTGAGGACACAGTGGGTGTTTGTGACCGGCTGGCACCAGGCCCTGACCAGGCCCAGGAGGCAGTGGGGAGACTTGAACCTGCTTGCGCCGGAAGAGCTCCTCCTCCTCCTGCCTCCGCTTCTGCTCCTCCTGCTGCTGCTGGCGGCGCTTCTCCTCACGGCGTTTGCGTTCCTCTTCCTCCCGCTTCGCCCTGAGCTCCACTTCTCTGCGCTCTTGAAACTGTTGTGACGAGGACATTAGTGAGCGGGGAGCTTGCCCTGCTCCAGCCAGCCTTCGCCAGGCCAGCCTGCTACTCACTTTATGTTGCAGCTGGAGTTGTTCTAGAATTGGACCCTGAGTCGAAGAGTTAATTGGTATGTCCCAAAGACTGGCCTCACCACCTGCAGGAGGAAAGGCAGCTGCAGAGGCCCGGGCAGGCAGAGACTCGGGGGGGGGGGGGGGGGGGGTAGGGACCAGGATGTGGCATGGGGCAGGTTGGCCACTCACCGGACTGTGATGAAGCTGAGGTATGTAAGTCCCAGAGGGGGCCTGAATCTGGCACCGACAAGGACCGGCTCATCGTCGGGAGCAGGTTCTGGTCTCCACCCCTGAAAAGCAAACCACTGGCCGTTAGGACTTGTCGCCTGACCTCCTTCTCTATCTCACACCAACACACAAATTCACACACACACACAGCAACCAACCTGGGGGTTTTGAGAGCCTGGAGCTGCTGCAGGAACGTAGTGAGCTGCTGCTGCTGCTGTTGCTGCTGCTGCTGCTGCTGTGGCTGCGGCGGCGGCGTCAGGTCCCCCATAGCTGCCTTTTCCCGGAGCGTCGGACACTGCGGGAGCTGGCGGCTACAGACATACTGGGCTCAGACGATAGACCGCTCAGGACCACTGCCTTGCCCACACCCAGCCCGAAGCTGCCCATACCTGCCAACCAGCTGTAGGAAGTGCTGATGTTGTAACTGCTGGTAGAGGGCTGCGGCAGCCAGCTCCTGCTGCTTCTTCAGCCGCTCCTGATCCATGTTCCCCTGTGGGAGGTCAGAGCCTGTCAGTGGGAGTGTGCCCAGCAGGAGCACGCCTAGCAAGTGAGGTAGTGGGGAAGCCTGAGGTCCTGCTGCCCACCCCCATTGGCCTTCCCTGCAACCTGCAGAGCAGACAGTGCTCACCAGCAGTGGGGGTGGCGAGGGCCCAGGGGCAAAGGGCACGCGGCCCCACATCTTGATCACCTCTCCCAAAGGCTGGAAACCTTCATCACAGCCTCGCTTCACTAGGAGTGACATGGAAAAATAGCCAGCCTGGAACCACTCAGCCATCTCCTGGGTCGTGAAAGGACCTGGAACAAGGGTTTGAGAGGCTTAGGCAGTTGCCTTGGTGGGTCTGAAATCGGCTCCCTCCCAGCAGTCTGTTATCCACAGCTACCTTGGATTTCCCCCTGTGGGTCCTTGTAGAACCACTTTCGGGCAGCGCCATGGCTGAGGGGAAGGGCGGTGGCAGCTGTGGAGTGGCGAAGGCCCTGGGTGTGCATGGCAGCTGTAAACTGCTCCTCCTCCAGGGAGCTGTCCTGCAGGGAGGCCACCAGCTTCTCTGCCTCCTGGAAGTCCAGAAAGAGAGGCAAGGCTGAATGGACCGATGCCACAAATACCAGAAGGAGGCTGGGCTCAGGAGGGCAGGCCGAGGGCCACGTCAGACAGATCTGGACAGATGGGGCAAAGGGACTCTGTAACTTTGGAGTGGAGGCCCCTTGAGCATGCGCGGGCGACCCCATGCCCCGACCTGCTGCAGGTGCTTCAAGCCTTCTTCATCTTCTAGATCTCCAGGTGGACCAGGTGGAGAGCCGACCCCAGGACTCAGAGATAGTCCCCTCATCTCGTCTCCTGGGAGAAGAGATGGGAAAGTGGGGAGGGGCAGAGGGGGGGGACAAGGTGGCCCTTCTACCTGCTAGGAAAATAGGCTCCTGCCACAGTCCCCACCAGCTCTCGCCAGTCTACCTTCAGCTGGCGGAAGCCCTTTCTCCACTGCTCCATCACCATCCTCATTTGGCGTCCAGAGAGGGCCTAAGGCAGGCAGTGAAGACGGGGAGCTAGACTTCTCTGGAGGAGGCAATGGGGTCACCTCCTTCCCACCTGGAAAAGACAGACGACTTCAACTCAAGACCGAAGGGGCCAAGGCTAAGGAGGCAGCTCAGTGCATAAGCGTTTGCCTCACAACCATGAGACCCTCTTTGGTTGAAATCCCAAGAACCTGTACAGAAACCGCATGTGGGAGTGTCTGTAATCCCAGTTTTCCTATGAAAACATAGGAGGCAGGGATAGGAGATTCTCCACAAGTTGGTGGGCCCAACCAGACATAGAAAAGAACAGACCTACCTCATAGGTGAAAGGCAGGGACCTATAACCACGGCTGTCCTCAGACCTCCACACACACGGTGGCACATGCATTTATACACACACACACACACAATCGAAAAAGAGGGGAGAGCATGCGAGTGAGGTAGCATAAAGCTAACATGTGCGACCCGCTCCCAGACCGTGGGTAGTGAGTGTGTCTATACTTTCTACCTTTGGTCAATTCCCTAACCGAGCATGAAGCATGGATGTAAAGAAGTCAACAGTATGCACTGCAGAGTACACCGACTCCGGGCCCTGCTCTGTTAGGTATAAGTTAGGACATACAAGGGTGAGCTGTGTGGGCGCCTGGAAACTCAGAACTTTCACAGGACTCCAAAGGTCATCTGTTCACACCTGACAACCGTCAGTCTCCATGCCTCTGACTACTGGCTCGGCATATACATGCATTCAAGGGCACACAGTGCAGAGAGGACAACTTGGCCTCTTCCCCGCAAGGTGTTAAGGGCTCACCTGCCTCGGGTCCCTCTCCATCTAACCCTTCTGAAGGCTCCTCCTCCTCTTCCTCCAGGCCCTGGAAATCAAGCTCTTGCTCCTCGGGAATAGGTTCCTTGGGGCCCTTCTGTGTGAGAAAAGGCAGAGTGGGCACAGTGGGAGAGCACCGGAGGGACAGCTTCTACCAGCCCCAGCTGGTCCTTGAGAGAGTACCTTAAGAGGCAGGAAAGCCCCAGAGGCATCAAAAGTGCCCATCTCCTCATCTTCATCATCCAGGCACCACTCAGGGAGCCCATCCTTGTCATCTTCAAAACCATCGAGCCCGCGGCATCTCCGGAGGTGAGAGCTGCCTCCCCCAACCCGCCCCTCCTCTTCGCCACACACTCCTCGCTCCCCTCGCAAATCAAAATCAAACTTGCGCCTCCGCTCGCCATGCTCCCGCCAGCCAGCAGAGCGGGGACCACCATCTGGAAGAGAAAGTTGGAAAAAGAAAACAAAACAAAACACAAAAATTAGTGTCCAACCAAACCAGGAATGATCTGCCTTCTTCAGCTCACCAGGCCTTCAGCATGTCTTCCCCAGGACAGTTCCCACCTCGCCCCGTCTTACCAGGGCTGGTGGACCGCCAGCGATCACCATCTCGCCGGGGTCCTCCCCCGAGTCTCCAGCTGCCATCCTCCTCCTGCTCCTCTCGAAGTGAGCGCCAGTTCTCACTGTCTGAGCGCGCATGCTCCTTCCTCGGGCCAGCCCCTCCCTCCTCAAATCCGGATCGTGCTGGCATGGGGGAAGACAGACAAGAAGCAACAAAGAAGCCCATGAGAACTTACTCCTGTCTCTCTCCCACCCTCCTGGCCACCACACTCAACGCTCTCATACCTCCATCCCTCCTTGCAGACTTCTCAAACCGCCTCTCACCTCTGTGGAAGAAAGATGCTGGTCAAAACATACATAACCATGCCCTCTACTGTGAGGCGGGGCAGAGGGAACTAGGGGACGCCAGGCTGGGGAGAAAACAAAAGGGCCCCCAAACAACTAGAATCAGAAGGGCTCTGCTAGGGCTGGCCTGTTTTTGGTCCCCGCCCCAGCCCAGCCTTCGCTCCTGTCTCGTCCCGCCTGCAATCCTCATCTGTCTACTCCACCTGTCATCCCAGCTCTGGCTTCGCTGGATCTCCCGGGGATTGCGTCCGAAGGCCCCATCCCCTTCCTCAATGCTTCTTTGGTAAAAGCAGCTGTCACCACGGCCACGGCCTGAAGGAAGAGAGGTGCCGTCTGGGTTTAGAACCTTCCAGGACCCCTCTATACCCTGAGCATCACCCATTCCGACTCTGCCCATCTCCTCCCCTAAGAAACATGGAGAGTCATCCTCTACCTCGGCTCCGTGTGCTGCCCCTGCCACGGGAGGTGGCAGCCAAAGGGGGCCCAGCCCCTTTCCCCATCAGCCTCAGCACAGCCACACTGTTCACTGACAGGGAGAAGTTTCTCTGAGGAGGGAGCCAGGGATGGGAGTGAGGACGTATCACTCAGTCAACCCCCATCCTCTCAAGCCCAAGCCCTCCTTCCTCCACCCGAGGCCCACTGGCCTCAGCCCGGCCAGGTCCACCCCACCTGCTCCTCCTCAGTCAGAGGCTCCAGGGCCAGAGGCTGCAGTGGCTCCTCTTGTAACACCGCGGCAAACTCCTTGTCTTGCAGCTCCTCAGGGACCTGCGACGGGGCAGGAGGCCCCAGTACATTATACACACAGGGACAACCCATTAAGGCAAATGGGGGGAGGTTCTCCCCATTCTCTTCCAAAGCCTCACCTTGTTCTCCTTGACGTAGAGGGCCAGCATCTCCTCTCGCCCATAGCGGAAATCTGCCAGCTTGTATTTGGGCATGGCAGGGGACGGAGGCGGAGAGGCCACGCTGCCACCACTCGAAAGGGCCCTCAGCCTAGAACCGGCACAGGAAGGGAGAGGGAGGTCCACGTGTGCCCTCCCCCCATCCCCAGCTTCTTCCCACGCGTCAGAATTTGAGAAACCCACCACTCAGGCCCAAAGTTGAGTGTCTCCGCTGCCATCGTGGAGTTGAGATGCTCCTCAAAGGTCAAGGATGTGCAGAGAAGGAAGGACCAGGCGCGCACTGTCCAAATACCTGTAGGGCCACAGACAGGGCCATCAGTAACCACCTGCAGGTTAGCCACGGGGCCAGCACCATCATGGGCTAGTGACAAGCCTCCATCGAGATGGTCAGCCATTCTGGCACTGAAGGAATCACCTACCTACACCAGACAGGAGACCACGTACACCATGAGTCAACCAAAGTCAATCAGGGTAGGGGAGACTCCTAGGGGAGCAGCAGGAGAACAGGGAAGCTGGAGCTCTTTCTGCTTCGTTGGGGCGCCCTCTGGTGGCCCACCACTCACCTGACAGTCCTGCCCTGGGAAGCAGAGGAGGCAAGGGCTCTCTTCTGGCAGGATCTGAGCTGAGCTGAACTAGAGTCCCCAAGCTACTAGCTACGTCTACAGCCTCAGTGGTGCCTGGAAGGAACTTTCACATCTGGGAAAGATCCTTGGAAAGAAAAGAAAAAGGGTGGTTACACCAGTGAGTCAGATGGCCTCCCAACCTCTGGCCCACAGCTGCAGGAACGGTGAACTCAGGACAGTACAGGCATACTCTAATGGAGTGGCTGAGACAGGGCAAAGCCTATGTTAGCAGTTCCTTGGGAAACCGAGGTGGCCAGTGCTGCACAGAATACAGTGAGAAGGGATGAGACAGTGAGGGACTTTCGGGACCACAAACCAGTTAAGTAAGTACCAAGGCCAGGCATGGAAGTGCCCATGCTGGCAATCTCAGCACACTGGAGGCAGAGGCTGGACTCACTGAAGACCTTGTTTCAGAAACAGCAAACGAACTGAGGACTTAGTTCTGCTGGTAGAGTGCTTATCTATCACAAAGGAAGCCTTAGGTTCTGCCCCCGGTACCACACAGACAAGCTGTGGTAACACATGCCTGTGATCCCCAAAACTTAGGAGATGGAGACAGGAGGTCCAGAAATTTACGGTCATTTCTGGCTACACAGGGGTTCAGGATCAGCCTGGGCTACATGAGGCCCAGTCTCAAAAATAAAACACAAAGGCACTGGGGGCACTGATGTCCTACAGAGGGATGGACCATTTTGGAGAGCACCATGATAAATCTCGGAACAAGATGACTTCTTCAAGGGGGAGGGGGGGACCCTTAGAGCACCTGTCTGTAAATCAATGGACTGAATCTGGTCAGGAACCCAGACAGGAGCAGACAGGTGCTCAGGCAGGCTTAGAGCAGGGGGTGTGGCCACAGCACCCAGGTTCATCTACTAAATGGGAACCAAGCCCTAAACTCCTTTTCCCACACCAAGAGCTGTCCCTCAGATGGGAACAGGGTTCCTCACCATATGTGAAGAGGCAAGTTCAGGCTCTGAGGCTGATGAGGCGGCAGGGGCAGATTCCTCTAGGAGCCTGGGTAAGGGACTCTCAGGAGGGGGTTCATCCAGGAAGGGCAGAGTAGAGGAGGAAGGGCAGGCAGTGTTGGGGTTTCTATCACTGGCTGGGCAGGAAGCTGGACCAGTGTGCCTCTGCAGTTTCCATCCACTGCAGGATGCCAGGAGTCTAGAGGAAGGAGGAAGAGGGTTTCCATTAGAGGGACCTCAGAAAGAGGGTCTCTGCTGTAGCTAAACACCACGGCAGACAATTGGGTGACCCAGACTCCCAGCAAGCACCCTGGGATCTAGGCTGAGTGCATGTGTCTGCTTGGAGACAACAAAAACCTGGACTGGCCCAGAGCCATGATACTCTAGAGGCCTCCATACTACAACTTTCTAAACTACCACCCTGAGAGGATCTGGAACTAGGCAGACTCTGAACACATGATGCTAAGAGAAACAAGTCAGGTACAGACAGCTCAACTCCGGGTTCGGGATGTAGCTAAGCTGGAAAAGTGCTTGCCTAACATATGTGAAGCCCTGGGTTTGACCTCAGCATCACATAAAGCAGATGTGCTGCTACACACCTGTAATCCTAGCACTCAGGGAGTGGGTGCAACAGGATCAGAAGTTCAAGCTCCCCCACTCTCCGCCGCCCCAAAAACAAAAACCTAAAGGGGCTGGAGATGTCGTTCGGTGGTCAAGCACGTGTCCAGCTTCAACCACCAGTATTGCCAAAACAAGGACTTGGGGCTGGAGAGCCGGCTCAGTGGTTAGGAGTGCTTGCAGCTCATCTAAAGGACTTGAGTTCAGTTCCCAGCACTGGGGGAAGCAAACAGACAAAAATCCCCCAAAAGATAATTTCCTACAGAAGAGCCAGGGGTTGGGGGCTGGTCAGACACAAAGATCTAGAGAGGGGCAGAACACTGGCAAATGCTGAGTGGAATCAGGGTTTCAGCAGCACAGGGGAGGGGTGTAGAGACATCCATGGTGACAGGTGGCAGTGGTACAACACTGTAAATGTATAGCACCAGAGAATCCCACACCTAAGAATGATAGTGGTAAATTTCCCTTTTAGAGAATCCTTTTGCCTCAACCTTCTGAGTGCTGGGATTATAAGCAGGCACTATGGTACCTGGCTTACACCATCATTTAATTTTTATTTCTTAATTATGTATATGTGTGGGGTGGGTAGGGGAATGATGATTTATGCCCTTGAAGTAGGTGCCCAGGGTCTAGAAGGTGTCGGATCCCCTGAAGCTAGAGTTACAGGTGGCTGTGAGTCACCTGACATGGGTGTTGGAAATCACACTCAGGGCCTCTACAAGGATAGTATGCCTGCTTAACTGCTAGGCCATCTCTCCAGCCCCACACATCAACAATCATCCTAAGAAAGCTTTGGTGAGGCTGGCGGCATATCTTGACATGAACAAGCTTTGGGCTCTCACCCTCAGTATGCATTTAAAAAACAAACAAACAAAAACATTTTGTAGGGTAGGGTAGTGCTTGCTGCATAAACACAGGACCTGAGTTCAAGCCCCAACACTTACATAAAAGCTAAGCATTCCTGCGTATCACCCTAGCACTAGGGAAGTGGACAGAAGAGACTTACTGGCCATCCAATCTAGCCAAATTGGTAACTCCAGGTTTAAGCAGATGGCTGGAAAGATGGTTCTGTGGGTTAAAATCCTTGCTGCGCATGTATGAAGACCTGAGTTCTAATCCCCAGCACCCATGTAACAACAGCTGTATAGTGTTCCTATAAGGAGATGGGAAATGGAGACAAGAGGACCCCCTGGGAGCTCATGGACCAGTCAGCCTGATGAATGATGCTTCTAGAGACCTGTCTCCAACAAGGTGGAAGGACCAACATCTGAGGTTTCCTCTGACCTCCAAAGGTACACACACTCATACATGCAGATACACAAAGATCAAAAAAGCAATTAAGACCGCAAAAGAGAGAGAGAAAGACACCCAATATCAACCAGTGGCCTGCACATGCTCATACACAAACGCTTTAGGGGGACAAGCCATAGCTGGGGCTAAATACTTCCCCCATTCCAAACAAAGAACGCCATACTCCTTCAAATAACCTCCAAAGTGACAATCCTGAGCCTTCTCTGTTAATCTTCATGGTGGCACAGGCAGTGAGGAAGGGCTGCCCAGTAGGAGAGGTTAGGGGTACCTTCTCTTACCTTCCGGCACCTTCCCAACCCTTCGTGAAGGTGCCCTGGTTGGACAGAATAGGGAGAAGTAGGCAGGCAATACAGCTCAGCTGCTAAAGGTACTTGGAGCCTGACTACCAAGAATCTACATGGTAGAAGGTGAGAAACAACTGTTAAGAAGTTATCCTCAGACAGACAGACAGACACACATATACAGCAGAGGGTGGGTGGGTGGTGGAATAATGAGAAGCAGTGTGGATGTAGCAGGGCCACTGCAGAGGCAGGAGAGGGCCCAAGGGAAAGACCGGAGGCTCTGAGACCTGCAGACCTGCAAACCAGCCAGAGCAAAGTGCCTGGATGGGCGGCCCTGGGCTTTTTCCTCACATGGAAGGGACCCAGGAAGCAGCAAGCACAGTCCCTGGTCAGCAAACAGCCTCCTGTGTACTGCCTGAAGCCATGTACTCTTGACTCATGTACTCCACTCCCTGAGGAATATGGATAATGACTTCAGACACTTAAGGCTGTCACAGAAGAGTGCTACTGGATTCTAGCAGGTAGAGGAAGGGATGCAGTGGGCCACCTTACAATCCACAGGGTTAACCCCCAGCACAAAGAAGGATGTGGCAGGCTGCGGATGGGGATCAGTTAACAGACTGCTTGTAGAGCAGGCACAAGGCCTTGGATTCGCTCTCCAGTAACACATAAATCAGGCAGAATGTAGGCCTGTCATCCGACATATATCCAAGTAGAGGCAGGAGTCCTGGGGTGCCCACAAAGACAAAGACTAAGAAACTCTCCTTTATCCACGAACCCAGGGTGAGATCCTGGAGGCCTTAAGAGACGCCTGTAGGCTCCCTGGCCCCTCAGTAGCAAAGAAAGGCTTCCCTCCTCACACTGTCCGGTGTGAAAGTCTGGTCTTGGGTGGTAGTGAGAGTGTGGCCCCTCCCCACAGCCTACCCCAACTCCCCTAACATCTGTGCTCTCTTGATATTAAAAAAATGACCCCTGCTAGAGGCACAGGCTGGAGCTGGCAGCTTCCCCACGGTACCTGGGCTGCTCCTCTGTGCTCAAAACTCCACTCCTAAACTTTGTTCCATTGTAAAGCAATGTAACTTGGCAGCATCCTGTACCACTGCTTGGAGTCAAATCCCAAATGTCCCAAGCCTGAGCCATCACCCAACCACACAGTCTTTTGAAGGCAACTTTCTCAGGATGGATGGATGGATGGGTGGGTGGATGGATGGATGGATGGATGGATGGGCACATTATGTGTTGTGTATTCTCCCTCAATGTGTAGTGTAAGGAAGAAGGGCTACAGGTCCCCATCAGCCCCAGGGCAGAGGTTCCCCCTGCTCTACTCTGAGCCACGCTGACAAATAACCCTAGCACTTGGCAATTGTGAATGGAGTTCACAGTTTTCAAAGCATTTTCACAACTTTACCTCATTCAATCCCTTCTGCCAGCCTGCCTAGCCAGGGGACTCCAGTACATAGAAAATAGTTACAGCTTCCCAGACAGGGCATCCTGACACCCTCACCACCACCGAAGACTGACAGAGAGGTGAGAGGTGGTGGGAGCTGTCTGAATGTTCAGGCTTCCCATATGAGTCTGAAGCAGTTTTTTAATTCCTTCTTACGGCTTTGGGCTGATGATGCTTGAAGAGACAAAGGCTCATGCTGTCCCCAAGGCTACTCAAACTTAAGGCAGCCTTCCCCTACTTTCTGCATGTTTCCTTGATCAACATAGGCTCTCAAACCAAGATTTTTCTCAAGACATTCATGTTTTGCATGTGTGTAAACGTCTGTGCATGTATGTATTCAAATTCACGTGCGGCTGCACACACATGTGCATGACCGTTTATGTCTACCTAGTCTTGAGTTGCTCTCCACCGTATTTACTGAGGCAGGGTCTCTCACTGAGGCACTGAGGTCTACCCAGCCCTCTTGCAAGAGTGATTCTGTATTCCCAGGATGACTAGATGACAGGCGAGCCTCCATGGTCACCTAGCATTTATGTGGCTCTGGAGACTCAGGCTCTGGTCCTCAGGCTTGCTCAAGCACTTAACCACCAGCATCCTTTCCTCAAACTCTCTCACCTAAAGCCTTTCCTCCTCTCTTTTTATTATTATTGTATGATGTAGGGGAGGAGAACATCTGGAGGCAGAGGACAACTTTGTGGAGTCTGCTCTCTACTTCCAACCCTGAAGCGGCTTCTTGGTCAAGAGGCCTGCAAAGCAAGTGCCTTGACTTACTGAACCATCTCACCTCTGGGCTACGTTTCCTATCCCAAATGCCAAAATCGGATGTACAAAGCTGGGGTAAACTTGGGGTCTCTTATTCACTATAGTTTGCAATCACCAGCTGACAATGCCAGTCAACAAAGGTGAACGAACACGCTGTAAAGTTTTACTAGAATCCCCACATAGGACACGCAAGACGCCAAGCCCACCCAGCCAACAGAGAGAAAGAATAACCCGGCTTCCTCACATCCTTCCCAAATTACGAGAGATACTGATGTACAACCTATGAAATAAAAGTTGAGTTGGGATGGAAGGTGGCTGGCATGGGGCTGCAAGGGTGGAATAGTTGGATGGATAGGTGTCAGAACAAACCAGACAGTGGTCCTAGATGGTTTGTGGGCTTGAGTAGAAAGTGGCGTGCTGGCTTGGAGGGGCAATGGCTGCTGGGAAGGGGTTTTTCTGGAAAGGCAATAGTTTGAGCAGTGAGAAGGGAGGAGGACCCGGGTGGATGCAGGAAAGATCCGGCCACCAAGTATTTATTTAGCATCTCCCAGGCACAGCCCTGCAAGCTGCTTGGGAACTGTAGTAACTATTAGGTCTAAGAGGGGACACAGAAGGGTCTTTCAACTTGTAAAAAAAATAAATAAGAGAAAGAATTCTAGACAAACTAAGAAGGGCAGTGATCTGCAGCTGCCCATCTAGGCAGGACATATGGACTGGGAAGAGCCTGGTCTAGTGTCAGGGAAGCCCAGCAGCCCCAGCTCGGGACAGACAGGTGTCTCAGACAGCCGGACAACGGAGGAGGGAAGAGGGACCTGGATGACCAAGCAGTTAGGTGGCCGCTTAAAACGTCAAGAAACCGAGGTGAAGACCCAAGACGAGGCGCTCGAGCGGAATAAAGCTTGCATGTTGGCCAAAGTGCTAGACCGCTTGGACCAGCAAGCTCCACCAGGCCCCGGTTCGGCTACCAAGAACCGTGCTTGGCACCGAGGGAGAGGGGACACCGCCAAAAGGGGAGGTCGGGGCGCGCGCACACCACACAGCAAGAGAGGCCCGGCCTGGGGCGGGACATTTCGGGGAGCCTGGAAGGGGACCCTCAGAGACACGACCGTTACTTAAGACTAAACACGACGGTGGTTTTTTTTTTGGGGGGGGGGTGTGCGGGAAAGCGCGGGCCGGGAGGACGGCGTGCCCTTCAGGGAGGGGCGCCAGGTGCGCGGGGCGCGCGCCGACGGCCACCGTCCCCTCTCCCTTCCTCGTCCTCCCGCCCGGGGAGCAGCGGGGTTAGCAGGGACCTCCCCCACCCCCACCCCGCAAACGGAGATCAGGAGCCCCGAGCCGAGGCCGCGGGGGCCCGTTCCGGAGAGGGAGGGGAGGGTGGGAGGGGAGGGAGGGAGGGAGGGCCCGCGCGCGCGGCGGCTCCGGCTGGTGCCCGCAAAGGCTCCCGGGCGGCCGCCGCTGGCGTCGGGGGCGGGCCTGCTCCGGTGGCTCGCAGAGCTTACCGGGGGCACGAGGTTCCCGGTTCCCCCCGGGCGTTGGTGACCCGGGCACGGTGGTGGCGGTGACGGGCGGGTGGCGCGCGGCGGGCCGGGGATGGCAGCGGCGGAGGGGGGGAACTGGAGGAGGGGGGGGCGCTGGCGCTCCCGCGGCGGCCGCTCCTCTCTGTTTGTGTTTGTAGCAAGATGGCTGCCCGCCTCGTACCACGTGACGAGGACGCGGGGCCGCCCCCTCCAACGCCACCGCGGCTCCCGCTGCCACCTCGCTCCTGGACTCGGACCCGCCGGAATCCTCCCCCCCCCCCCGTTCCTCCACTACACACGGTGCACCCCGCAACCTAGCACAGCCCCCCCCCCCACTCCAGCTCCGTGCACGCTGACCCGGGAGCGCCCCCCCACTCGTCACGTGACGGGGGTGCCTGTGCAACCTGAGGCTTGGTGGAGGGGTCCCCCCGCTTCCACCCTCCCCGCCTTCTCCTGGCCAAGCCCCGCCCCCTCCAGGGAGCCCGCCTGGGTTAGAAGTCATACTGTCAAATCCAGAGTCGTTCCCCCAGACGCTGTAGGGTTATGGGGGGAACGTGAATGCATGCGCAGTGTGGTTTAGAAGCCGTCTGATTGAGTCTGTCTTTGGGGTGAAATAATTTTCTGGTGGAGGCGGGAGGATCAGTTGTTCAAAGCCAGCCTGGGCTACAGAATAAGCTCCTGTCTAAGCTGGCAAATGATATTCCAAGAGAGGTGTGTCTTGCACGCCCAGCACTTAGGAGTAGTTTTCAGACCAGCCTGGGGGTGAGATATTGTCTCAAGAAATGAACCAAAGAAGGTTGAAGGTGGTACATGTTAGAATTCCTGCACTTGGGAGGTAGAGACAGAAGGGTGAGGAGTTCAAGGCCAGCCCTGGTTACAAACTATTGCTCTCTGAGAGTTCTTAAAAAATGAAAAAAATTCAAAGATGACTTTTTCTTAAGACTGATGAACTCAAGGTGTAAAAGTTTGGTGTATGCCTTCTTGGATTTCTTTGGACGACATGTGTTTATTCCTTCCCTCTCTCCCTTCATTCCTTTCTTCTTTCTGTGGTGTTATTTTATCTATCTATCTATCTATCTATCTATCTATCTATCTATCTATCTATCTATCTATCTATCTATCTATCTATCTTTGAGATACAGTCTCACTATGTAGCCTTGGCTGAACTGCTATGTAGACTGTTATGTAGACCAGACTGGCCTTGAGCTTGGAGAACCACACAATGTAACCTGGTTGGCTCTTCCACTAGCCTGGAAATCATGGTACTCTTGCCTCTGCCTCCCAGGAGCTTGTCTTTACAGGCATGCATCTCCATGCCCGACACAGTTTTGAACGTTGTTTCTGGGAGATACCATTAGCAGCTGTGCCAAGGAGGGCTCCCCAGACAGGGCGGTTGGGAGTACATTCCCAAAGTCTTCGTAGTTAGGAAGTAGGTGGAAACAGGAAGATCAGGAGTTCAAGGCCTGCTCAGGCAACTTGGGCCCTTGTCTAAAAAAAGAAGAAGAAAAAGAAAGAAAGAAAACAAAAAACTTAAATACACAAAAGGTTTGTGATTTTGCCCTAAGCCAGAAGCAGAAAAGATAGTCAACATACATAATCATTTTTATTTTTAAAAAATAAAAATTTAAAATGTAATTCTGTGGATGTGGTTTTCAGCCTAAGGGTGTGTGCACATGAGTGCAGGTGCCCAAGAAAGCCAGAAGAGGGCGCCCAATTCCCTGAAGCTGGAGTTACTGGCAGTTGTGAGCTGCCTGACAAGAGTACTGGGAACTGAACTTGGGTCCTCTGCAGACCATCCTCTAGTCTTGTGGTTCTCATGGCCTGTGACACCAAAGGAACCAACAGATATTTATACTACAGTTCATAACAGTAGCAAAATTGCAGTTATGGAGTAGCAACAAAATAATGTTGCACCTGGAGGTTACCATAACATGAGGAACTGTATTAAAGGATTGCAGCATTAGGAAAGTTAAAAGGCACTGCTCTAGCCCTCATGATAGTTTTCTCTAAAGCTTCCACTGGGGCACTGATGTGGCTCAGTGGTAGAGCCCCTGCCTAGAATCCCCCAGTGAGGGGCTGGGGTGTGGCTCAGTGGTAGAGCCCCTGCCTAGAATCCCCCAGTGAGGGGCTGGGATGTGGCTCAAGAGGAAGATGCTTGCTTAGCTTGTGCAAGACCCTAAATTCAATATATAACACCACACAGAGAGGGAGAGGGAGGGAGGGAGGAAGGAAGGAAGGGGGAGAGAGAGAGAGAGAGATTTTGAGATGGAAAGAAGGGGGAGTGGGTTGTAAACTAAGGAAAAGTGGATGGACATGAACTGGAGAATGCAGCAGTGCAGTGACAGGAGAGAAATCTATCAGGAAAGCATGAACACTGAATTTTGGTTGAGAGCTCTGATTCTCATTGTAAAGTCCAGGCAGATATATAATATGTTTGTCATGTGTGTGAACCTGCCATGACACACATGTAGAGGCCAGAGGACAACTTGCAGGAGTTGGCATCCCTGGGTTCAAGCTCAGATCATCAGCCTTGGCACTGAGTGCCTTCTCACTGGACACACACACAGTGTTTTCTTTTTGGCAGTTCCCTGGGGTTTGCTTAGACGGTTGGTTGGTTGGGTTTTGATTTTCTTGAGACAAGGCATCTCTGTACGTAGTTCAGGCTGGCTTCAAATCCACAGGAGTCTTTCTGCTTCAGTTGTCTGAGTGTTGGGACTACAGGCATACACTGCCTAAAACAGGATTGTAAACATCTTGGAAAGATGTGTGTGTGTGTGTGTGTGTGTGTGTGTGTGTGTGTGTGTGTGTGTGAGAGAGAGAGAGAGAGAGAGAGAGAGAGAGAGAGAGAGAGAGAGAGAGAGAGAGAGTATTAATACGAGTCCTGGGGATAAGACCAAGAACTAGTTCTACCAAGACCCACCCCTTATGAATTTTGTTAGTTTCAGGAACTTTCTGAGCTTTGTATGTTTCATCTACTTCCTGAGCCTCCTTCTAAGACAAAATGTTTCAATTTGGAAGGAAAGGCCAAACAATAAATGACTGAGTCATTTCACATTTCCATAAATCTAGCAAGTGAGATCCTGGTTTTTCTGCATTTTTATCTGCACTTGATATTGTCAAGATTTTCCTCCCCCCCCCCCCTTTAAGCAGAGCCTCAAACTTACTGAGTAGCTGAGAATGACCTTGAACTTTTGGTCCTCCTGCCTCTACCTCCTGAGTGTTCAGATTATAGGGCTCCCACTTCTGGTTTATGCCTTGCTAGAGATGGGATCCAAGGTTTCCTGTACAGTAGGCAAGCACTCTACCAATAGAGCTATATCCCCAACCCTTCACTGTGGATTAAATGTTGCTTTTTCCCTAATGGTCATCCATACTGATCATCTTGTGAGGACTTACCATCCTTATGCCCTCTTGCTGAAATGTCCAAGATATCTGCTTATTTTGTAAGTTTTTTTTTTTCCCCTCTTTGTTTTGAGGCAGGATTTCTTTGTGTAGCCTTGGTTGGCCTGGAAATCACTCTGTAGATCAGGTTGGCCTGGAACTCCACCTGTCCCTTCCTCCTAAGTGCTGGGTTAAAGATGTTTGTCATCAATGCCCACTGGGTTTTTTCCCATAACTTATTGATACACCGTTTTTGCTTTCCTGAAACATGTCCCTCCTGCTTAGGCCTTCAGAGAGCTGTGCTTACAGGCACTGTGATGCTACTTGGGACATTCAAACTCTTCAGTTCCCAGAAGTTTTAATATAGATACAAATATTACTGAATATGTGATTTGCAAATGTATATTCCCAGTCTGTGGCTTCCATACCTTGTCCCCTTTATAATATATTTATTTACTATTATGGTGTGTGCATGTGTGTATGGTATATGATGGGGGAGAGCTTTGTGTGCCGGTCACATCACCATGTGGAGGGCAGGGGACAGCTATGGTTCTCTTCTACCTTTAAATATGTTTTGGAGATGAAACTCAGGTTCTCAGGCTTGGAAAGAATGCACTTTACCCATTGACTCATCTGTATCCTCCTTTCTAGACAGGGTATCACATACTCAAGCTGGCCTCAAGCTTGCTATGTAGCAAGGATGGAATTGAACCTCTTACCCTCTTGTCTCTACCTCCTGAGTGCCAGGACCAAGCAGGTGGCACTGCACCAGGATCCTGTTTCCATACTATTTCGGTCCTTCATAAGAGTTTAATTTTCAAGACAGAGTCTTCTGTTGTAGTCTGAAGCTCTCTAGCTCATGCTGGCCTCAAACCCATGACAATCCTCCTGCCTCAGCTCCCTACGTGTTTGTTTTACAGGTGTGAGGCACCGTGTTCAGTCTTCAAGGTTTTTAAATGTTACGTTTACATTTCTTTGAGTGTGTTTGGGGAGCATATATGTGTAGAGATCAGAGGAACGCTTGTAGGAATGCATTTTTTTTTCTTCTACTATGTGGGCCCTGCAATTGGAGTTACAGACAGTTGTGAGCTGCCATGTGGGTGCTCAGAATTGAACCCGGGTCCCCTGGGAGAGCAGTCAGTGCTGTTAACCATCTCTCCAGCCTTTGACTTGCCTCTTGAAGGCCTCCCTTATATCTTCCCCAAATGGTTTATAGTTGAGTTTCATATTTAGACCCACTGCCCATGTAACAGTCTTTTGTTGCTTCTCAGGACAGGGTCTCTCTGTGTAGTCCTGGCTGTCCTGGAACTCACTCTATAGACCAGGCTGGCCTCGAACTCAGAGACCCACCTGTCTCTGCCTTGAGACTGCTGGGGTTCAAGGCTTGCATCAACACCTCAAGGCTCCATGCTATGGACTTAAGGCTCTTTTCTTTCCCTGGGCTATTTCAGCAGCACCTGAAACACAGTATGTTTGCATTGTGATATGTTTGCATTTCTTAGAGAAAAAAAAAAGGTTTGACTGGGAAGGTAACTCAGATGGTAGCAAGTTCAAAGCTCTGGGTTCCATCCCTGTCTCTGCTTAAATCGGGTGTGCCACACCTGTAATTCCCACACCTGGCAGATGGAGACAGGGGGATCAGAACTTCAAGGGCATTCTCAGCAAGTCTGATGTTAGCCTAGCTAGAAGAGACCCTTTCTCAAAAGTTTGTTGTACTTGTGTGTTCCTGAGTTCTCCACTGTAGACTTTTGTATCTATACATATGCTAACAGCACATTCTTCTAAATGGCTGTATCTACATGGTTAAGTCTTGTGGGGCCAGCCAGATGGTTTGGAGTGTAAAGTGCTTGCTTTGCAAGGCTTTGCTCCCCAGAACCCATGCAAACGTTGAGGAATTGACGCCACAAAGTAGCATAGGATACTCCCCCAACACCTACGTATAATAATCATAAAGATTTTTCAAAGTATATATTTATTTTTTGGCTTTCTCTATGTAGCCCGGGCTGTCCCAGAACTCACTCTGTAGACCAGGCTGGCCTTGGACTCAGAGAAACTGTCCTGCTTGTGCCTCCCAAAAGCTGGGATTGAAGGCATGTGCCACCATAGCTTGGCCTAATTTTTTTTTCTTCCTATGTGTGTGTCTGGGCATTCACACAAGCCAGGAGAGGGTGTCAGGCCTTCTGAAGATGGAATTATAGGTT
Organism: Phyllotis vaccarum; assembly: GCA_033318265.1. Taxonomy (NCBI): domain Eukaryota; kingdom Metazoa; phylum Chordata; class Mammalia; order Rodentia; family Cricetidae; genus Phyllotis; species Phyllotis vaccarum. Next base: position 66,886,278 of record JARWLC010000017.1, on the reverse strand, counting down.
GTTGTGAGCCACATAACATGGATACAGGGAACTAAACTCAGATAGATCCTCTGGGAGTCATCTTTGAAGAGCGGCTGAGGCAACTTTGCAAAATTATTTTATTTGCCTTTTCATAAGTTTTAGGGTAAATTTATCAAGTTGGCACAGTGGTACACACCTGTAATGCTAGCACCGGGGAGGCCAATGCAGGAGCTCGAGTTCCAGGCTAGCCTGAACCCTATCCTTCCCACCAAAAATGATTTCTAGTTTATATCTGCAATTCTTCCTGAGGTTTCACCTTAAAAGTTCATTAAAAATATAGATCAACTTGGAGCAAACTGATGTCTTCAATGTCAAGCCTTCCATCTAGCTCAGCTGATGGTGCCTGCTAATCCCAGCATTTACAGGTGGAGGCAGGGGGATCAGAAGTTCATAGACATCTATCCATATGGCACGGAACAAAGTTCTCTTTCTAACCTTCCATCAGCTTCTGCCTACGTAGGTGGCCTGGGGGTGCAGTACGAGTTCCCAAGTACAGATTTTACTCATTTCTGTAGGGAACTGTCCAAAGACTTTACCAACGTGGGCAGAAAGCCAGGTCCCCACTGTTCCGCCAGGGGGCAGCACGTCACGACTCGCGGGTCTCGGGTAGCAGCGGGAGTGCTGCGTTGAGAGGTGTGGCTGGCGGGAAGCTGCAAACGCTTGGCACCTGGAGTGGGTCCCTTGCAGAGGGAGGAATCCAAGGTGGACATCCGGCCTTAACTCGATCCCTTCGATCATCTGGGCGCCTGGAGCGGCCAGTGCTCAGGAGGAAGGTCAGCTGCCAATCCACAGCTGCAAAGTGCGATAGATGTGGACCCCAGACCTGACTCCAGCCCCTGGGTGACCCCAGCTCCTACACCGACCGGAACCCCGTTTCTCAATCCTGCAAGTGTCGAGAGCTCCTTCCCGCCCGGATCCTCGCGTCCCGCCCACTGGAGAAAGGACAACCTGGGACATCCGCACCACGCCCCTCTTGGCTCCGCCTTTATCGATGAGTCCCACCTCAAACCGCTAGCCCCACCCCCGATGCGAACAAATCGAACGCTTTAGTCCGGAAGTCTCGCGAGAGGGAAGCTCCCTTGCGCACGCGCAGGAGGAAAGCGCGCGGGGGCGGGGGCGCAGGAGAACGGAGGCCGAGAAGGCTACAGGCTGTTCGGTTCCGGCTTGGGGGGGGAGGGAGGGAACCGTGGTGCGCGTGCGCAGTGCGTAGCCCTAGCCGGCGCGACTCCCCGGCGTTCACTGTTCCGATCCCTTCTCCCTTCTTTTCCTGAGTGTCGTGGGCAGCGGCGTCCGGTTGGACCGGCGGCGAGGAGCACGCGAGCGAAGGGCACCGAGGAACGGAGGAGGTAGGCGTGGAAAAGCCGGGGAAACGGGGATCACGTGACCAATGAATTAAAACGGGGAGCGGAGAAAGCGGAAGTGGAGTGGATTGAGAGGCCGGGAGGGAAGAGGGTCGTCGAGGGCGCCCCCTTCTGGTTGCACCCTTAGAAAGCTGGGCAGGAAAGGACTCTCTTGTCATTATTCTCCCTGAATCTTGTTCCTTCCCGCTCCATGCCAGGACTCAAAGCATGGCGGAAAACAGAGAACCCCGCGGTGCCATCGAGGCTGAGCTGGACCCTGTGGAGTACACCCTTCGGAAACGACTTCCTCACCGCCTGCCCCGGAGGCCCAATGACATTTATGTCAACATGAAGACTGACTTTAAGGCCCAGCTAGCCCGCTGCCAAAAGCTGCTGGACGGAGGAGGCAGTAGGGGCCAGAACGCTTGCACTGAGATCTACATTCACGGCTTGGGTCTGGCCATTAACCGCGCCATCAACATCGCCCTGCAGCTGCAGGCAGGCAGCTTTGGGTCCCTACAGGTGGCTGCCAATACCTCTACCGTGGAGCTGGTGGATGAGTTGGAACCAGAGACTGACTCTCGAGAACCACTGACCAGGATCCGCAACAACTCGGCCATCCACATCCGGGTCTTCAGGGTTACTCCCAAGTAATTGAACTGAAGATGATTCTCATCCACCAGCTCCTTTGTGTACACACATCCAGGCTCTGTGTGGCTGAGGTTTCTTGGTTCACATGGCTCTTGTTTTGGCATGGACCTGTTGTCAGAGCCTTGTAAGAAAAAACATGTTACCTCAGATTAGAGAACTGTAAATGGGGAGCCCACGAAGGGAATCTTTCTTGTCCTGTACAATAAAAAGTATCAAGTTGTGTTGGTGCCAGGCTTCCCGTGGCCTCTGCTTCCTTGCATCATTCTCTGTGTACTTGAATAGGAACAGTAGGGAACTTTACAAGTATTTAGGCCAGGAAAGAACCCATATTGGACTACAGTGTGACATGAATCAAATTTGTTAAGTCTGTCACAGAAGCTCAATAGAGTATGTTCTCTGGTAGACTAGAGAATAGACTCATCTAATGAGCTGACTGCATCTGAGATGTATCAGGTTCCTCTCACGGGTTCAGGCTTGGGGAAGAGAAGGTTTAAAGGCCTGGGAAGTGGGTTGTGGATATAACTCAATGGGGGAATTGTACTAGTGTTAAACTAGTTGCCTAGTGAAGGATTGGGCCCTCGGGTCAGTCCCTAGTAACCAACCATAAGAGTTAAGATGGAGAATGACTGAAGAGATAGCTCACTGGGAAAAGCACTTGCTAAACGATCACAAATACTTGGTGTGGCTACCCAGAACCCATTTTACACTGGGCACCGTAGCACTCAGATCTAATTCATGCTTCTTTAGTAAGATGGGAGTCAGACAGGATGCTCTGCAGCTTGTGGGCAAGCCACCTTGGCATAGATGTCAACCAACAACAGGAAACCCTGCCTCAAAGAAGGTAGGTTTGACTTACACTGTAGCACACATACCCATATCACCTAAGAGCATGACATACAAACGTTTAAAAAAAAAAGAGATGGACTAGCTTTCTAAAATGAGCTTCCTTGAACCGACAGTTTTGTTAGCTGGAAGTCAAACCTTTGTGTGTTAAGTATGTGTATGGATGCTGAGCCACACCCCAGCTCTTCAGTGGTTGATTCTAGGTAACCCCTCTCCTGCTGAGCTAGACTCCAGCTCTTGAACTGACACTTTAGACTATTACACTTAATTCTTGATCCTGCAAAGCTCATATATTTCTGGGTGTCTTTAGGCTAGAGTCAGATCTGTCAGGTCCAACTATTTCATGGGCAAAGGAAATCTAACTTACAATTGCTTGTGACAGTCTCCATTGCCAGCCTGCTACTATCTAAAACCACCCTAGAGACACACCTCTGGGCATGTCTGTGAGGCCTTTCCATAGAGGTTTAGCTGAGGTGGGAAAATCTGTTCTGAATGTGGATGGTGCTATTTCATGGGCAAACTAAAATGAGAAATTGAAGGGCCCTGACAAGATGATTCAGGATTTAAATGCAAGTCTGACAACCTGAGTTTAATACCCAGAGCCCACGTAGTGGGAGAGAACCAACTTCTGAAAGTTATCTCCTAGACATGTTTGCTGGCTTTAGAATCTACACAGTGGACCACAGCTTTGTTTCTGAGAAAGCCAACTAGCCTAAGTGGGATTGCATATACATATAAGTTCAACACTTCTGAGGCCGAGGCAGGAGAGTTGTGAGTTTGAGACCAACCTTGACTACATAACAATTTCAAGGTCAGCCTGAGTGACAGAGTGTGACATCATCTCCAAAACAAAAAAACCCAGAAAGGGAAACCAGAGTGAGGAGATGGCTTGCAGAATTAGAGAAAAATCTGTGCCAGCCATCCATCTGACAGGAGATTAATGCCTAGAAATACAAAGACCTCCCCAATTCACCCAAAGACCAATCATGTTTTCAATTAAGGGGCTAATGTACTGAATAGAAAGTACTCAAAGGAGGGACTGGAGGGATGGGCTCAGTGGTTAAAAGTACAGTTTTCTTTTCCAGGGACCTCCATTGCTCAATCCCCATGGTTACTCCAGATCCAGAGGGTTCAACACTGTCTTCTGGCCTCCCTGGGTACCAGGCATACTTGCAGGCAAACCACAGAAAAATATAAATAATTTTATATTTATTTATTAAAGACAGTGGTAGTGCATGCCTTTAATCCCAGAGGCAGAGACAGGTGGATCTCTGAGTTCAAGGTCAGCCTGTTCTACAGAGTGAGTTCTAGGACAGCCCGGGCTATACAGAGAAACCCTGTCTAAACACACACACACACACACACACACACACACACACACACACACACAAAAGCATTCAAAAGGAATGGGGAGTGGTTTGGCCAATGAATATTTAAAAAAAAAAACAACATTCAATACCCTTCACAATCAGGAGATGTTAATTAAGATGGCTTGAGACTCTACCTCACCCTAGTCAGGATGGCTGTCAAGAAAACTTAAATGCTATAAGGGTGTGAGTGAAAAAGGAATCCTTTTATACTATTGGCGGGAAGGTAAAGTGATTGAGAAATCAGTATGGAGATTTCTCAAAAAACAAAAAACCTAAAAGACTTCACCTACTATGTGCCCCAGCTATACCACTTCTTGGCATATACCAAAGGGCTCGATAAGTCAGCATGCAGCAGAGATTCCCGCCCATCCGTGTCAGTCCTTTGCCGCACTGTGCACACTACGCAGCACCAACCTAGATGTCTAGCCATAAGCAAATGGATAAAGAAATGAGGTTCAGGGCAAGTAAGGTGGAAAAGGTTCTGGTCTCCGGCTTGGCAGCCTCATCTCTGGGCTTATATGTTAGAAAGAAAGAACTGACTCCTACAAGCTGTCCTCTTGACAGAGCAGCGGTGTGGGCCCACACAGGAGCACACACAAAGATTTCAACAGGCAATAACAAATCTTCCAAAGAGGAAGAAGATGGTACATATACATAACGGGACAGTTTTCCCCTGTAAAGAAAAATGAAATTATGACGTTTGCAGGAATATGGAAGGAGCTAGAGATCATTAAGTGGGAAAAGCCAGATTTAGAAAATAAAATAGCATGTGTTTTCCCCTCATATAGAGAATCAAATTTATTTATTTATCATCGGTGTGCGGGTGTTGCATGTATCTGGATGTGCTTATACACATGTGCATGTGGAGGCCCGCGGGTGACACTGTGTCTTCCTCGATCGCGTAGTCTTGGTTATTGAGACAAGGTCTCTCACTGAAACTTTAGCTTATCATTTCTGTTGAGCTGGCCCTCAAGCTTCAGCGATTCCCAGTCTCCCACTCCTCCTGTGGATAGCATGCTGCCATATGCAGCCTTTCAAATGGGTGCAAGGGAGGTAGTGAGGTCAACGGGGAATGAAAGGAGAGAACATGGCTGTTGTAGGGAGTGGCACAATCAGGAGGCATGGCTTGGTTGGAGTTGGTATGTCCTCATTGGAGGAAGTGTGCCACTTTGGGAGTGGGCTTTGAAGTCTCCTATATGCTCAAGCCACATCCAGTGCCTTAATTCACTTCCCGTTGCCTGCATATAAAGATGTAGCCAGCACCATGTCTGCCTGCACGCTGCCATGCTTCCTGCCATGACGATAATGGACTAAACCTCTGAACTGTAAGTCACCAATTAAATGCTTTCATAAGAGTTACTGTGGTCATGGTGTCTCTTCACAGCAATAGGAATTCTAAGACAAAGATATGCATACATATATGTATTTGTATGAAGTGACTAAACACATATACATACATGACACGTACGTATATGTACGCATATGCATATATGTATAAATACACATGTGTGTGTGTGTCAGCAAGGAGCAAGGGCAAAGAAGAAGAAAGCATACTGATATATGTGTATGAAGACGGCACAGTGAAGGGAGCGTGTATGATGTATGGTAAGGAGACAGCACAGGATGGAGCACAATGCTGGAGTTCTGGTCTACCGCACACAAAGCCCTGGGTCTATTTCCAGTATCTCATAAGTGGAACATGGAGTCACTTGGAACACGGAGGTAGGGGATCAGGAGGAAAAGATGCTGGGTTCCATAGAGAGTTTAAGGCCAGGCTGGGATAGATAAGGCTCTCTCTGTCTCTGTCTCTTTCCCTCTATACTCCAGAGGCAGAGAAAGGCAAATCTCTGCGTTTGAGGGCAGCCTTGTCTGTAGAGTGAATTCCAGGACAGCCAGGGCCACAAAGGGAAACCCTAATTTGAAGAAAAAAAAAGTGAAGCATGGTGCATGGATCTCCTGCCTGGCTCCATACAGAATGTGGAGAGAGGCTGAAGGAATGGGCCAGGAGTTAACAATGAGTCCTATTTTTGAAGATGACTCAAGTAAGGTTCTCATCATCCAAGCTGAGTGGCTCACAACTGCAATTCCAGCTCCAGAGGGTCCCCTACCCTCTTCAGACCTTCCTAGAAACTTGTACTCACCTGCACACAGGCATATACATAATTAAAACTAAAATGAATCTCCAACACTAAATAAGTCTTCCAGCTAAGGTGATCCATGCACCCAGAACACATAAGCAGGCAGATCTCTGTGAGTTGGAGGCCAGCCTAGTCTACATAGTGTTTCAGGTTAGCCAAGACTACATAGAGAGACTCTGTCTACAAACATATTCGAGCGTTGCTTTCTCAACATTACCTGCTAAGCAAGGCAGCATATCTACTATTTACATAATATTCTGTATCTTAAGTAATCTAGAGATGATGAGAGAGTGGCCATAGGTTCCAGCAGCTCCCTGTATGGGCTCATTTACTTATATACATATGGATTTGGGGGAGGGGGCTACCATGTATGTGCACAGTGTGTATGCAATTTGAATGTATACAGCCACAACAAATGTGTGAGAGAGTGTGTCAATGTGGAGGCCTGGGGTTGACACTGGACGTCCTCTGTACTTGCTCTCTACTTTATTTATTTTAAGGCTTTGTCTCTCCATGAACCTAGAGCTTGGCAATTCCAGCTAGTAAATAAAGCCTGCTTGCCTCAGAGATCTGTGTCTGCCTCCTGAGTGCTGGGATTGCAAGTGGTCAACTCCGCCTACCTGGTGTGTGTGAGTTCTGAGGCTCTACACTCTAGTCCCCATCCTCACATAGGGAGTGTTGTATCTACTCCGCCATCTTCTCAGCTTGTTTGTTTGCTTGAGTTATGATCTTATTATGTAGTCCTAGCTGGCCTGAAACTCACTACTTAGCTCAGGCTAACCCCAGACTTGCGAGCGATAATCACACCTCTGTGGGCACTCCACACCTCTGCCTCACGAGTGCTAGGGATATGAGTTTATACCACCACACCTATTTATTTATTTATTTTAATTGAGTCTTGCTATGTAGTCCAGGCTGGCTTCACATAAAGATCCTCCTACTTTGGCCTCTTGAATACTGGGTCTGCTGGTACACGTCACCACTTGTACAGTCTTATATCAGGGACTTGAGTATCTTGTATTTGGCATTCTCAGGGGGGTGTCCCCGTATTGTATTTATTACCCTCAGATAGTAAAGACTGCTCTGTACAGGTAACTATATATGTAGCCCAGGCTGGCCTAAAATTCATTATGCTGCCCATATCTTTTACTATTGTTTGAGATCACAAGAGTTTAGTCCCTAAGAGCCAGAAACTGAATTTTACTCCAATTTATCATGGGGGTAACTTGGTGTGGCTCTGAAAATTAGATCCTAGTAAGGCCAAAATCCTTCCCCATGGCTTCTGCATATGACATAGACCACCATGTTGCTGGGAAGTTGTGCACATAATACATTTTGTGAGTGAATGAGATGTGTCAGAGGTGAAAGCTGCTGTGATATGTAACCGAGGAAATGAAAAGATTGAGTTCTTTGTGGGGCTCAGATTGCTTTAACTTTTGATTGGGGTACTGAAGGATGAATAGGAGTTTGGTGGGCAGAAGACCACAAGAGGAAGGCATCAAGGGAGAGATCTGTGAGCAGGCCAGCAGAGACACAGAGTGACTGTGGGGACTGGGGAGACAGGGCTGCCGACATACTGCAGCACCGCTCTCCACAGACCTCGGTATTTGTTGTTCCTGGTCGTGTTTGCGCCCGTACCTATTCACGTATGTGAAGGTGCGCATGAACATGTGTTCCTGTGCATGTCAAGGCCAACAGGTGCTATCCAACAGGACATCATCCATCCACCTTTCTTTCCTGCCCTCCCTCCTTTTCTGTTTTTCATCCTTCTTCTGTTTCTTTCTGAGGCAAGGTCTTACTAACCGTACCTGGCTTGAACGCTCTGTATAGATCAGGCTGGCCTTGAACTCACAGATCTGCTCGTCTCTTCCTCCCAAATGCTGGCTTTTAACCACACGCGCGCGGCTACTTTGCTTTTTGAGACCTCATCTTCAGGGCTTCCTTGCCTTGGAACCTCCGGGGAGCAGATGAAGCCCGTAAGAAGCTGGAGTGCAGATGTGTCTCCCTGCACGTATGTGTTCCTGACTCTGCTCTCCTGGCCCGAGCCCAGCCGAGCTGGTGGCAGGCAGCCCTTCCTACGTTCGTTCGGTTTGTCTTGGCAGCTCTCTCTCACACGGACTCTGTTTGTTGTTTCTACTCCATGTTTCCTCATTGCTCACAGTTGGGGCTTCCCTGGGTCACTGTCCGCAGGCATAGCCTCGATGATGCTATGGAAGGAAGACCAGCCCCTGGGAGACTCGGCTGGAGGTGGGTGGAGGTGGAAGATCATAGCAGGTAGCGCTTGAGCAAGGCTTCTGCCTCTTTTGGGCTTCGTGTGGGGTGTGAGGCTGGGAAACCGAGGGACTGGTGTTTTTTGCCTCCGGAGAAGCCAACTCCATTCCAGTTTTTTTACTGAACAACTCCCGTCAGAGTTGGCCAGGGGTAAAAAGTGTATCCCAACACAGCTCCCTTCTTCCTCCTTTTATTGGACGGTTACAGAGCCCACAGTGAACAAGGAATGGTTTCGTCCTGAAGAGACATATCCCCAAGCCAGCCACCACGACTCATACTGACAATCCCAGCTACTCAGGAGGCTGAGGCAGGTAGACTATTACAAGTGCAAGGCTAGCCTGGGCTATGTAATAAATTACAGGACGCTTGAGCAATTTAGAGACCACGCCCCCATCTTAAAACTTTGGGGAAAAATATGTGGCGGAGATAAGTATTTTTCAACTAATTTATTTCTAAAATGTATCATGTCTGTTTGAGTCTGTTCTCTCTTTTCATCATGGGAGTCCTGGGGATTAGGGATCAAACTCAGGTTGTCAGGCTTGGTCACAAGCATGCCTACCTACCCACTGATCCATCTTGCCAGCCACCTGAAGATCTGTTTGTTGTAGGTAAGTAGGTACCAGGTTTTCCAAAAAGAGCTATAAACTTGACTATGTGGCATATAATAAGAAGGAAACTACATTTAATTTCTTTCTGCCCTTACCCTGAAGACAGGGCCTCACACAGCCCAGGCTAGCCTAGAAGCTGCTATGTAGCTGAGGATGACCCTGAACTCTTGATTCTCCTGCCTCCACATTCTGAGTGCTAGGATTGCACTTTTGTGTGTGTGTGTGTGTGGGAGGCGTGTGGGGGGGGTATATGCACATATAGATTGCACTTCATGTGTGTGTGGGGGGAGGCGTGGGGGGGCATATGCACATATAGATGCAGAACAGGGGTTAACCTCGGGTATCATTCCTCAGGAACTGCCCCCTATGTGTTTTGCAAGCATCAGCAGCTCGGACCTGGGACCTGAGTTAGGCTAGCTGGTTAGTGAGCTCCAGCAGTAGTCTGCCTGCTTCCTAATACTGGAGCTGTAAGAACACACTACTGCACCTAGCTTTTTATACGCTGGTGCTCAAACTCAGGACCTCACACTTGGGCAGCAAGCATTTTCCCAAGTAATCCATCTCCCAACTCCCCCCCCCCTTTTCTTTTTGAGATAAGGTGTAGTCAAGGCTAGCCTGGAAGTCACAATTCTCTAGCTTCAGGTGGAATTACAGATGTGCACCATGACCCCAGGACCATCAACTGACAGAAACCCCCTTTCCAGAATTCTTATTTCCTTCCTTTTCTCCCAAGGCCAAGAGTCTCCCCCCCCATAACACCCTCCCCGCCCAGCCAGCTCACTTTCCAGCACAGAAGGTCTCCTAGGCCATTGGCTGGACTCCCAAGCCTAGAAGCCACAGCTTGGAAGACAGTCAGGGGAAGCTCAGAGCCCCCAACCCCCTTCCCTCAGCCCGACTCCAGGCAGCTGGGGGCTCCGTGCAGCCTGAGGTTTGCAACAGCTCAGGGGGGTTGTAAATTTGCTTTTTTTTTTCTCCTTTGGATGCATATAGTAGTAGATCTTTCCAGCCTCACTATGGGTCTTACCACTGTAGTTCCTTTAGAGTCCAGCTCTAAAAGTAACAGGGATTCCTCAAGACCAAGGAACAAGACTGACTATGTGTAGTCTATTCTCTCTCTCTAGGTCTCCCACCATCTCTGTCCAAGAAGCCTGGCTTGGAGAGATCTTAGAAAACAGCCGACCCAGCCGGGCAATGGTGGCAGTGTATACCTTTAATCTCAGCTGAAGCAGGTGGATCTCTGAGTTTGAGGTCAGCTTGGTTTACAAAGTGAGTTCCAGCACAGCCAGAGGTGTAACACAGAGAAATCCCCATCTTTAAACAACCACCCCCCCCCAAAAAAAGGAGAAGAAAAGAAAATAACTAAATGACTAAGTGGTGAGTGTTGGCAGGGACTGTGCTGGGTGCTTGGTAGGCACAGAGATGCATGAGACCTCCCATGGACCATCCTTCGCTTCTCAATGTACCAGTCCACACGCAGGAAGGCAGAGGGTTCCACTTCAGCACTGACGTTTTATGTCTAGGTGATTCCTGGAGTTGTGCAGGACTCAACTTTGATGTCTACGGTGGCCCTGATATGGCAAAAAACTAACACAACACACACAGTGACGACTTCCTGCCTGGGTGTGGGGAAAGGCTGTGTGGATGAGACTGCTTGCATTTGGCGTATGAAGAAAAGAGAGAGAGGTGGAGAGAGCAAGCCAGGTGGAAGCAGCAAGGTCCCACAAACTGTCTAACCAAGCTCCTCTGAAGGAAGGGTCACAGTGTGGGGCTGGCGAGATGGCTCAGCTGGTAAAGGTATTTGCTGCTAAGCCTGATGACCCGAGTTCAATCCCTGGGTCCTATAAAGTAGAGATGATCCAACTCTTCTAAAATGTTCTCTAAAATATCCACATCTAGGCTGTGGCACACATGAGCATGCCCGTGTCCACGTACACATACTAAATAAATCAATATAATACGAAGGAGCGTGTGACTGGCTACAGAGGCTTTTACTTCTGAGGCAATGGGAAACCACTTCGGATTTCTCCTGCTCAAGGGATTTGGGGGTGTGACTCAGTCAGTAGAGTGCTTGCCTAGTGTGAACAAAGCCTTGGGTTCGATCTTTGGCATAGCATAAATCGGGTGTGACACCGCATGATTAGAATGTCAGGTAGTACTTAGGAGATGAAACATCAGTTCAATTTCAGCCTTGGCTATGTGAGGAGTTCAAGGCCAGCCTGGGATATATGAGACCTGGTCTCAAATCTCTCTCTCTCTCTCTCACACACACACACACACACAGGTAAAAAAGATCCTTGCTCAGGATATTGACATGAAAAAGACTGTTCAATGGGAAAATTATTGGAGTAGCAGGGTCTGGGAAGAAACAGAAGGGACTTTGGTTTCTCTATGGGGATGAGTGGACAGTGACAGACTATGCTAACAGAATATAAGCAAGTTAGGGCTACACTGGAAGGCAGGACACCGTATCTTGGTGGGAGGAACTATATAGAATTTTGGTTTGCCTTCTTTTATCTCCTCTTTTTGAGAGGGTCTCATGTAGCCCAGGCTAGCCTCCTGTTTACTTCCTATCGGAAGATGGCCTTGGACTCTTGCTCCTTCCTACCCCCACCTTCCAAGCACTGGGATGACAGGTGTGCACTGCTGTACCCCAGCTGCTTTGCTTTGGTTCGGAGACAGATCTTGCTATGAAGCCCTGGCTGACCTGGCACATGCTTTGTAACCCAGACTACCTTGAACTTGCTTTAAGGTAACTCTCTCCAAAACCCTAAGGGACAGGCTACACAATTTTGCTGGCTCCGGCATATATAAGCTGATGGCCTGACCCCTCTCCTAGGGTTCTCGTAAAGTTACTGAGAGAGAAGGAAGAGGTCCTACAGCCTCAAAGACTCCTCCTTCTAAGACTCAGGCCACGCCAGGCCATCTTGTCCCCCTGCCCCCATCTGCCCCTTTTCCTCTCTCCTCTGGTGGATAGGTCAGAGCAGTGACGCAGGAGTCAGGGGCCCTGGAAAGAGCAGCCTGTTGGGAGGGGTGTGGTGGTCAGGATGTGTGTGGACGTGTGTTCGTGTGCATGTCTCACAGCTGGGGAGCAGAGCCGGGTTCTGAGTGCTGAGCTGGATCACAGGTTCAGGAAGAAACTCGGAGAAGCTCCAAGGTGAAGGGGAGACAGTCCAGAGTCAGAAGGATCAGGTTCATGTGACTTCCAGTCAGCTCACCAGAGCTGCCTCCCCTCTCCTTCTCCATCTTTCTACACCTTATTTTGATCATGTTATCCAGAGCCAAACCCCATGGCTGCCCTCTTCCTCCAGGATGCCACACCGAACATTGACAACCTGGCAACCTCAACTGTTTATTGACAACTACAGCTTTCTGGAGCACCTTCTGAGTCTTTCTTTCTTAGGTGTGTGTGTGTGTGTGTGCTGGTTCAAGTGTGGAGGCCAGAGGTTGGGATGTCTTGCTCAGATGCCTCTCCACTTTGTTTTTGTTACATTAATTAACTAATTGTGCGTGCATTTCTGGGAATGACCTCCACATGGCACACAGCTGATTCTCTGCTTCCACTATGTGGGTCTCAGGGGTCAAACTCAGGTTCCTGGCTTTACTCACTGAACCATCACCTCCCTGGCCCTTCCACTGTAGTTTCTGAGACAGGCTCTTAGAGAACCTGGGGCTCAATGATTTCAGTAGACTAGCTGTCCAGTGAGCTGCAGAGATTCTGTTTCTGCCTCCCCAGCCCTAGAATTACACGCACATGCTATCACGCTCAGCTTTTAATGTGGATGCTGGGGAATCTAAATCAGATCCTTGTGAATATGAAGCAAACAATTACTAAATCATTTCCTCAGTTCCTCCCCTTATTCTTATATATATATATATGTGTGTATTACATAAAATATTATATTAAAGATTATTTATTCTGATTTTATATGTATGGATATTTTACCTTGTGTCTGTGCACCATGTGTGTGCAGTACCTGTGGAGTCCAGAAGAGGGCATCAGATTCCTTGGGTCTGGAGTTACACATAATTACTAGTTGACATGAGGTCACTAGCAAGTGAACGAGGGTCCTCTGTAACAGTAGCAAGTGCTCTTAACTGCTAATTTTCTCTCTAGCTTTCTCCATAAATCCTCATGCCATCTAAGGACTCTGACCATTGTCCATCCCTCTGCACTAGAATGTCCCCAGGACAGGCATTCTTGACTTCGTCATTATTGACTCAGCTCTCCTCAGGTCCCTTCCCATTAATCAGTATATATATTCCATAAACATTTCTTTTATCTTTACATTTTGATCTGCGCATGTGTACGTGTACCATATGTGTCCCATTTGCCCCAGAGGTCAGAAGAGGGCATCAGACTCTTCCCAATTGGGGTTACGGGTCATTGTGAACCATCCCATAGGCATTGGGAATAGCACCTGGGTCCTCTGCAAGAGTAACATGTGGTCTTAACCAATGAGCCATCTCCAACCCCTCTTTGATTTTAAGTTGGTTTTTGTTTGTTTGTTTTTCTTTGCTTGATTTTGTTTTTGGAGACAGGATTCCTCTGTCTCAAAGTTCTGGCTGTCCTTTTTTCCTCTCTTTTTCCGCCAGGTTGGTCTTGAACTCACAGAGATCTGCCTGTTTCTGTCTCACAAGTGCTGGGATTAAAGGCATGTGCCACTACTGCCCAGCTCCTTTTTTTTTTTTTTATCTTTTGAGAGTTTCAATATGTAGCCCAGGTAGCCTCAGCTTCCTAAGTGCTGGGGTGACAGTGTGGCACCACCATACCAGCATTTGGACATTTTCTTAAAGTTTGAATGAAATTTCCCATACTTAGACGAAAAAAAAAAAAAGCCAAGTTATTCAGAATTCAATGTTGTTCCACAACCTGAGTCCTCCCTAAGAGCGTTCTGCTTTGATCTCATCCCACCCTCCCTTCCAACGTAACTGAGTCTTCTCCTACATCCCCCAGGTCTCTTTCCGTCCAAACTGCTCAATCCTCAAGTGTGAGTTCATAGGGAACTCTGCCATCCAATGTGCCTTAACCTCCCCGGTGTTGGTATGAGCCCTCACACCTCAGATCTGCACATTCCAGTTCTGTAATCTGTAGAGCAATTACCTAGAAGGTCCCAATAAGGGATGGAAGCATGGCTTAGTGGTAGAGCCCCTGCCTAGAATCCCCCAGTGAGGGGCTGGGGTGTGGCTCAGTGGTAGAGCCCCTGCCTAGAATCCCTCAGTGAGGGGCTGGGGTGTGGCTCAGTGGTAGAGCATCTACCTAGAATCCCCCAGTGAGGGGCTGGAGTGTGGCTCAGTGGTAGAGCCCCTGCCTAGAATCCCCCAGTGAGGGGCTGGGGTGTGGCTCAGCAGCAAACTACTGCTGATGAACCTATCCAATGGCATGGAATTGGAATGCAGGTTCTATATTACAGTTTGGCAGTTCAGTTCAGACTAATTTGCAGAAATCGACACATGCCTTACACCCTCCTCAACTTTGGAAGGACAGTTAAATGCTAATGATGGTAAGTATACTTTGTCCTTTAGATTAAATCAAAGTCACGCCTTTGTAGTATGTACCATCACCTCATATATTATTGAAAAGGTCTATACAATGGCACCCTCGTCATTACAGTATCACTTGTGAATGCTGTTTTCTCCATATCTGCATTAATGCTGGTATATTACTGGATGTCGCTTCTGAAAGTTTCTATAGTCCTAGAGCAAGGCCAGCAATCCAAATAGCAGTAAAGTTGTGGAGACCATCACAAGACTCATCTGTGCTGATTCTAGTCCAAAAACTCTCTGAGAGAATATTAAGAACATGTTGGATGATTGGACTGATTATTATTGTAGTTATGGGAATGATTGCATTGACTGCTATTTCTGCCACAGCCAGAGTGGCCCTTCATAAAGAAATTCAAACCGCTGGATTTGTTAGAGGCTGACATCAGCATTCTGCAGAACTTCGGGCTCACCAGAAAAAGACAGTGAGTTATTGGGATGGCTGACTTGAGGTCAGCTGTGTTACTTTTAGGAGATCAGTTAGAACAAATTAAGTTAAGCTGCAATTGAATGTTACAACTTATTGTATTACACCTTTAAAGTTAATGAAAGCAGGTATGATTGGAAAAAGGTTAAAAAGCATTTGCTGAATCACCCCGATACTTCTCCGATGCTTTGAGATTTACAAGAGCTTAAGGAAAGCCTTCCAGTGACGTTACCTGAAGTGTCTGGGGTGGATGTCATGCAAAGCCTCTCGGATACCATAGCTAATCGATAAGTTTCTTATTCTGGCAATTGTTACATTTGCTTTTGTTAAAATGATTTTACTAGCACAAGACTATGAGACAGCAGGAGAGAGAAAAGGCCATCTTCACTGTGCAACTGCATAACTGCATACTCTTCAACAGAGTTAAGCTAGCTTAAAAGAGCAAGCAGCGTTCTAGGCATTTAGCAGAGTTACTGTATGGGGCAGATATTTTTTTTTTTTTTTTTTTTTTTTTTTTTTTTAAGAAGTACTTTGTTCTTGAAGAATCCTGTGGACGACAGTGATCGTTTTGCTGAAGGGGCTTTGCAGCCATCCCATCCCATGACTTTGGTCACAAGGCACCTCAGGCACACCTGAGGTTCTTGTGTTCCTGTGTATTGCACACGGTACATAATAAAGGACTGGAGTCATGAGGCATGTGATGGAAGACATGTAAATTAAGATTAGGGACCTTTGTGTAAAAATAATATATACACTTTTGTACAGCTGTTTGGCGTTTGGGGGTGGGTTAGTCCGTCAGAAGAGGCTGGCCCTTCCTGCTACCACTTAGGCCTTAAAAATCTCATCTTGGGCGCACCTTCTTTCTTCGAACGACACCCCAACAGGTGTTAATTTTTTTTTTTTAATCCTGCAAAGTCAATAAGGGTCTGGCACAAAACAGACATTAGTGCCAGAGACCTGACTTGTCTACAGAGCAATTAATTACCTCTAGGTCCCAGCGAGGGAATGGGAACATAGCTCAGTAGTAGAGCACCTGCTCCGGCTTCTCTAGTGAGGGACTGGGGGTGTGGCTCAGCAGTAGAGTCCTCGCCTAGAATCCCTCAGTAAGGGTATGGGAGCTCAGTTATAGAGCATTTGCCCAGCGTATAGAAAGCCGGGGTTCCAGCCTCAGCGTTGCAAAAAACAAAAGCAAGAACCCAATTAGCAACGTGTGCACGTGTCCTGGCAATGTGCCACAGGCTTTCTGAAAATGACCTTTCTAGGTTTTTAGGGGCTTAGAAAATGAAGAGTGGGAGGGGAGAAGCTCCACAGTCCTTGTTCCCCTCCATCCGATTCCTCAACAGGGATAACTCTGGCTTTTAGAGCGAGTCGAAAGATTGTAAGGAGAAAAAGTACTTGGGTTGCTTCCAGACTCCAGTGTTTGTGATCTAAGTCCCTGTCTCAAGATAAGGACGCCCCCCAGAGGAGGTGATTTAGTGCCCAATAAGTCATAGATCAACTCCTCACCTCAGGCTGGGCTTCCCGCACATCTCACAGACGTGCACCCCATTGGGCTCCCCTCTTGGAAATCGGAATCTATCCACCCCCCCAAGGAGGACCCCCCTGACAGCGTGCGTGCCTGGAACAGCCCGCTCCACTCCAGGGAGCACCAGACCCGGGCGTCCTGCCCCTTGCTCTGACCCCAGGTGGCCCCCACCCCTGGC
The DNA here is from genome assembly GCA_033318265.1 of Phyllotis vaccarum. Classification (NCBI taxonomy): domain Eukaryota; kingdom Metazoa; phylum Chordata; class Mammalia; order Rodentia; family Cricetidae; genus Phyllotis; species Phyllotis vaccarum. Next base: position 66,869,365 of record JARWLC010000017.1, on the reverse strand, counting down.
GACCCCTCACGCACACACAGCCTCACCCCCACCCCCACCCGCGCACGCACACATGCTGATAACATCCCCGACCCCCGGCCGGAGCCACAGTGTCCCCGGACCAAGCCTGGCCGGTGGCTGCAGTCTCGCTGTGTTCTCGAACAGACCCTTGGCCAGGGCCACCGCGTCCCCACTCTGCCTGCTCTCCCTGAACGGTGACCACTTACTTCCAGGCCGGTGGGGTGACCTGGTCCCACAGATCTTCCAAGGATGAAGACTAGCAGCATGGACACTGGCCCAGCCCCGGGTCGCTAAGGGGCCGCAGCAGCCAGGCGCGGAGATGGGGGTGCCCGGTGAGTACTCACAGGCTAGGGACCTGTGACCTCCGGGGCTCCTGTTTGAGCAAGGATTTACATCTGAAGCTATTGGCCAGGAAGTGACCGTGTTCAAGGACCTGAGACTCGCCAAGGGTCAAGGAAGAGAGAGGGGGGTGGGGCAGCCTCCTCCACGTGCACGCAGGGGTTTGGGGAGCCCCCACTGTGAATGACAAAAAAAAAAGAGAGGGAGATCCAGAACGGTGACAGAGTTTAGCATTTTAGGGAGTTGAGGCTCTGCTCTGTGACCGAGAAGCTGCTAAAGGAATTACCTGCGTCCAGGAGTCCCAGCTTCTCAGGATCTGCCAGCCTCTGGCGCGCACCCACAGTGAAGTTTGGCCGAGAAGTGGATGCCGGTCGCTTGGGGGGTGGGGTGTGCAGCGCGGAGGGATAGGATGAAGGCCACTCAGGCAGAGCCTAAGCAATTGCAAGGTCGGGGTCAGCAGAGACTGGAAGGGCAGAGGAGCCTCGCTGAGCAAATCAGCCTCGGTGTCCCACCGCCCCCTCCCCTCCCTGCCTCACACCCAGCCTGCCTTTCTTCTAGAACGTCCCACCCTGCCGCTTTTGCTGTGTTTGCTACTGCTTCCTCTGGGCCTCCCAGGTCTCTGTGCTTCCCCACGCCTCATCTGCGACAGTCGAGTTCTGGAGAGGTACATCTTGGAGGCCAAGGAGGCAGAGAATGTCACGGTAAACTCCCCGACCCCACAAAAGAAAGAAACCGCTTCTTAGGGACCTAGGCGTTTGGGTTCCTTCCTAGCACTGCCTTGAGGGTCAAGATGAGATGTTTAGCCTTAAATCTCTTCCATTCTTTCCTTCCCCCCAGCAGAATGATAAAGCTGGACAGGGATGTGGCTCTGTTTGGGAGAGTGCCTGCTTAGTGTGCAAAAAGCCCTGGGTTCAATTCCTCAGTACTGATTGTACTTGGGAGGTGTAGTGGCAGGATCGGCAATTCAAGGCAATCCTCTACTACCTTAGCCGAGGCCAGCCTCTGATTTGAAACTCTGACGTGAAATAAGAAGGAACTGACAAAGCTGATGCCCCCCAAACCATGCCCAGTAATGTTCAAAGACAGGCTTTTTGATGGAATGAAACCCTTGGAGGTCTTGACCCGGTGCTGTGCATGTCTTTTAGATGGGCTGTGCAGAAGGTCCCAGACTGAGTGAGAATATTACAGTCCCAGATACTAAAGTCAACTTTTATGCTTGGAAAAGAATGGAGGTGAGTTTTATTTTTTTCTCCCTTCCTAGAGGCGGGTGGGTCTCATTCCGACACCTTGACAGTGTAGGAGAAAGAATGATAAAGGCAATGGCTGATGGGATATGCGCTCATTCATCTGTTCATTCATTCACCAAGCCTGGCTTTTCTGTTCCTTCCTCGTAACCGCTAGGGTGTCTGATAGACAGACGTTAGGGAATGTCTCTGGCTGGCCTTTCTAAGTCTTTTGCCTCCTTTAGGTGGAAATACAGGCTGTAGAAGTTTGGCAGGGCCTGTCTCTGCTCTCAGAAGCCATCCTGCAGGGCCAGGCCCTGTTAGCCAACTCCTCCCAACCACCAGAGACGCTTCAGCTGCATGTAGACAAAGCCATCAGTGGCCTGCGTAGCCTGACTTCCCTGATCCGGGTGCTGGGAGCCCAGGTGAGTAGGAGTGTGGGTACAGACTTTGTTACATCCTTTCTACAGGATGGGCTGAGAATTATTCAAGAATACGGATAGCTGAGCCTGCAAGATAGTTCAATGGGTAAAGGTTCAAAATCCCTAGAAGCCACAGACTCCCTAGAAGAGAATTGATTTTCTCACTTCCACCCACATGCTATGGTGCATATGCATATGTAATTAAATCCACGTAATGACAAGTTTGAAACAAAGTATACTGAGCGCTTAGGCTGGGCAATGGGGGGTCGCAATGTTTGCTGAACAAATGTGAGGAATTGAGTCCAATCTCCAGCATGTCTGTTTTTTTTTTTTAAAGAAAACAATAAATAAATAAACAAAACAAAAAAAGAGGTAAGGTGGACCATGCATGTAATCCCAGAGCTGGGAGACAAGAGCATGGGGATTCCTGGGTCTCTCTCACCAGCCAATCCAAGTGCAGGTTCAGTGAGAGACACTGTCTCAAAAAGTGGGAAGGTCTGCAGAGCTCACCGGGTGATCGGGTGATCGAGAGAGCTTGCTGTCCTTTTGGAGTTCCGTTTCTAGCATCCACACAGGTGACTCACAGCGGCCTTTAAATCCAGCTCTAGAGAGTCTGAGGCTGGATTCTGGACTCCCTGGGCACCTGCATACATTCACATCCACATCTATTTTCTCTCCACAGAAGGAATCGATATCGCCTCCAAATGCCACCCCACCCTCCCCACTCCGAACACTCACGGTGGATACTTTCTGCAAACTCTTCCGGGTTTACTCCAACTTCCTCCGGGGGAAACTGAAGCTGTACACGGGGGAGGCCTGCAGGAGAGGGGACAGGTGACCTGCTGCTGCCAACGTGGTGTGTCCACCAACCTGCTCACCATCACTGCCTGTTTCACGCCAACCTTCCACCACTCCCAGCCTTCGTCAAAGGGGTTGTGACCTCACCCAGCTTGTCCTATGGACACTCCAGCATCAGCAGTGATATTTTGGGACCCAGAAGAACCTTCCAGAGCTCCATTCTGAAATCTAAAGATGCCAATGGGCTAGTCCGAGGCCCCAGAGCAAGAGATACTCGGAGAACCATCTTGGATTTGTTTTGTTTTTGTTGAGACAGGAAGGACTTACATAGCCCAGGCTGGCCTGGAACCCGCTATATAGCTAAGGATGACTTTGGACTCCTGATCTTCCTGCTTCCAATCCCCGAGTGCTAAGATTTCTGGCATGCACCCCCACCCCCATTTATGGGATGCTGGAGATGGAACTGAGGGCTTTGTGCATGGTAGGCAAGCACTCTACCAATCAAACTATATTTTCAGCATCCAGAAACCAGCTTATAACTCAGGGACAGAGACATATAAACTCAATTAGTGCCCTGCCAGAACTGTGATCCCCCACAGGACAAGCTTTGGGGTTCAATTTTTGTGACACCTACGAAGAATACAGGGACTGGAGAATTTAGGGGGCCAGGCATGACTTCTCCAGGTCTTCTGGGGTTTCCCCTGACCCCACGTCCCACTGGACAGTAGAGGGGGTGGAGCCATGAAGAAAACATGGCAACTGACTTAGCTTTCATGGGAAGGAAGGGGTTTGGAGTTTTGTGCCTTTTTAAAAATACCACTAGCAATGGCTGAAATCCCAACATGACTCCTGGATTGTCTGTTCTTCATGAGTGTCTCCACACCCCCAAACTTCCGTGGCTCCCCCCCACACCTGGTAGTAAAGCATCAGATCTGGGAAACGAGAGGTAGAGGGGGTTGGGCCCTACGTGCTGCCTTGCATGGCCTGTCTGACCTGTTGACCCCACTGGGCTTGAGGCCACAATGCCTGCCCACGCTAGTCAATAAGCAGACTCCATTCAAGGCTGTTTCTTGGCGGGCAGCTGCCAACCCACCAGGACAAATGTTGAGTGACAACCCTCAGGGACACCACTGAGGAAACAGGAACCACAACATAGGGGCTCTCCTTGCGAAGTTGGTGGCAAGGGCCAACCCAGGTCAATGGATCAACATGTCCCTGTCACTTGCCTCTGGATATAAACCCCTCGTGACTCCAACCACCTGTGTCTTTCATAATCTGAGAGATGTCATTTCCAGGTTTTTTTCTCTGTAACTTGAAGGAGAGTCAGTAAATGGAGTGCCACGGCCAGGGGACAAGGGTGACTCCAGATTGTTCCTTGGACTTCTTCCCCAAAGTTAATGCTTCAGGTTGGAAAGCATGCTTAAGAGAGACCCACACAACCATTAGAGACGACACACACTGTACCAGGATCCCAATCCTGGCTAACATCCTATGTGCCTGTCATCCATTCTGTTTCCAAATGAAGACCTTTAGAATCCAGCCTGAAAGCTCAGCTCAATAGTCAAAGAATGTTTTTGCAATCCACTGCAGGAAAAGTTCCATGCACATCAAAGGAGTTGGGGCTGGAGAGAATTTACTAGGTGTGTGTGTGTCTTCAAGCGCTCATGAGTTGGTAAGGTGGGAGGGAGTCTGCAAAAGGCAAGGCTCAGAAGAATTTTGGGGGAGGTGAATTTAGCTGCCGGCCTACAGTGCCCTCTTCAGGCGCAGTTGGGACCTGCCAGGGAGCCTTCCTCAGGGCTCCTTCCATTCAGTACAATGTTTTATTGCTGTTTCCACACCAGGCATCCGATTACTGTCTCCATTGCTACAAATGGCAAGTGTAAAATCTCTTTTGTAGGCTTTTGGAGATGGAGTTAATACACTTTGGGGTAGGGGGTAGTATTTTTGTTTGTCTGTTTTTTTGAAACCAAATAGGGGCTAAATTGTCCAGGAGGTTCTGGAACTTAGAATTTTCCTCCCTCAGTTTCCCAAGTACTGGAAATGCAGGTCTGGACCATTACATCTGGCTTAGTTTTGTTACTTTTTTCCTTAAAAAGGTTTATTTGTGTGTGTGGGGGGGGAGTGTGTGTGTGTGTGTGTGTGTGTGTGTGTGTGTGTGTGTGTCCAGAAGAAAGCTGGAGTTATGGGCAGTTATGAGCTAACCAGTGTGGGTTCTGGGAACCGAACTCTGGTCCTCTGTAAGACCACTGTGTTGACTCTCCAGCCACATTAGCCTTGTTCCCACCCCCAAGACAGGGTCTCGCGATGTAGCCCTGGCTGTCCTGGAATTCACTACGTAGAGCATTGTAGTATGAACTCAGAGAGCTCTACCTGTCTCTGCCTGGTGAATGCTAGATTAAAGGAGTGTGCCACCATGCCCAGATTTAGTTTTGCTTTTTACAAAAAAATAAAAAAGTAAATAAAAAAAAAACAAGCAAAAAAACCCTTCCTTTTTATTTATTCTTTGTGCCTTCCACATCATGCCTCCTGATCCCACCCTTCTCCCTCCCTCCATCCCAGAATAAAACAAGCAAAATTTAATGGGCCCAAAGGTTAAGAGCACACACTGGCTGCTCTTCCAGAGGTCCTGAGTTCAATTCCCAGCAACCACACATAGTGGTTCGCAACTATCTGTAATGAGATCTGGCGCCCTCTTCTGGCGTCTCTTCTGGCCTGCAGGGCCAAATACAAATACAAAAATCTTTTAAAAAATTTAAGAAAAACAAAAGAAAAAAAAGGAGGAAGGGAAAATCTCACCATGGAAGTTATCGTGTGACACAATGGGTCACACAGTAAACCTCTTTATGCATACATTTTACATGAAGGTGTTCATTGCAAAGAAACATTGGTCTGGCTTGAGACTCCTAGACTGTACAACACCATCCACACCGGGCCCTCACTGGGACTCCTCCTGGACATCCTGTTGCTGCCCTGTGTCGTGGAAACCTTGCAGCTCTGGATCCACAGGACCGACCCCATCCCTACTCCCCACTCTAAGACACAGCAGATCACAGATAGAGTAGGTTGTTGGGGTGGGCAAACATACAACCCTGGTTCTGGGCCTGGGTAGTTGCAGAGTTGGTCGGCTGGCCAGGTTTCCTCTGTCTTCACCACCAGGGGGAGCTAGAGAGCGTTTCTCTGGCTAGTTTATCCCTTGCAGCAAGTGGTGGGGCCAGTTCTGATTTTGAATCCTTAAGGGGTGGGCCCCTCTCCTTCCCCCCTCCCCCTCCTACACCTTCAGGGCCAGCTCTCCTGTGTTGCCCAGGAGAGATGCAGAGGTCACCTTTTTGAGTGGTGTTGTCATTTTTATGACCTCAGAGAAGTTCTTCCACCTGCCTCAGGCATTGATTGGGGGGGGGGTCCCTGATGGGGAGGTCACTTCCTCCCCCCAAGCCATCACATGACAGATGAGTAATGAGGACAGGTTTCCCACCCTTACAACATTGGGGTTAGTTCACCCACACCTCCGCCAACAAGGTCAGCTCTACTGTGCTGCCCAGGTGAGGTACAGGGTGCTGTAGCTGGTAAGGTGGAGGGTCAGCTTTCTTGCCCACCACCTGTGTAGGACATCTTCTCACCACCACGTGGCAGACTAGGTGGGTATATCCAGCCATCCCACTCTAACAGCCTCAGGCTATCTCACTCACACCTCTGCCAACAGGGTCAGCCTAGGCAAGGAGCAGGGCCCAATTTCCTGAGTGCTGCAGCTGGTAAGGGGGAGGGTCAGCTTGCTCATCTATCTCAGTAAGGGGTTAGGGGAGGCATCTCTCCCCTGCCCAACAGTAGCAGGAACAACTCACTTGGGGGCTGGCTGACCTCCACCTCGGTTAACAGGATTGGATCTACTGTGTTGCCCGAGCTGGGTGTGTGGCCTGTGCTCAGGGTGAGGGACAGCTTTCCTGCCCTCAAGACCTCAGGTAGCCTTGCTTTTAAGGTTAAGGAAAAAGCAAGCACTAATACACAGTTGGCACCTGACCATGAGTTTGACATCTGTAACCCATTTGACATCTATGACATTTATAATAAGGATAAAGGATTTATTTAGCTTGCTCTCCAATTTTTCTTTTTTTTAAAGATTTACTTACATATTATGTGTACAGTGTTCTTACTTACATATTATGTGTACAGTGTTCTGTCTGCATGTGTGCCTGCAGGCCAGGAGAGGGCGCCAGATCTCATTACAGGTGGTTGTGAGCCAACTGGAGTTGTTGGGTTTTGAACTCAGGACCTTTGGAAGAGTAAACAGGACTCTTAACCTCTGAGCCAGATCTCCAGCCCCACTCTTTCCTTTTAATGCCTGAAGAATGATGAGCACATTTACCTCAGCAAACCTAAACTAGGCAGTCTCTCTCTCGCAGGCATGCCCACAGGCTGGCTTCGCCGCTGCTTCTGGACCCTATTACGTTGACGATGACCATATGCTGCCACAGCATCTTAGCCTGGTTTGATTCTAAGGCTTGGGTGTCTAAATCATTAAGTAACCGGGTTTCTTTTCTCCCTGTGATTCAGGACCTCTGACCCTATTTTCCAGCCTCCCTTCAGACATCTTACTCCTTTGCATTTTTAAAACAGTAGTCATTGTGCGGGTGTAAGCTGTGATTCCAGCACTCAGCTGTCTGAGGCAGAGGACCAGAAATTCCAGTCCAGCCTAGGCTATGTGTGTAGTAAACGCCATCCTGTTTTGTTGGTGGTGGTGACCATTACTTTTTAGTCACTAGTAACTGAGCATTGTCATGGCCAATCTTTGTTGTTTTTTTAAAGACAGGGTTTCTCATTGTAGCCCTGTCTGTCCTGGAACTCACTTTGCAGACCAGGCTGCCCTAGATCTCACAGACACCCCCCTGCCTCTGCCTCTTGAGTGCTGGGATTAAAGGCGTGTGCCACCACTGCCCGGCTTGAGTGTCCCCTTCTGATGGCAGCCCACAGAAAAGGACATGGAAGAAGAAAGCTGCTTTTTCTGTTTGCTTGGCCTTGGTGTCACTGACAAGTTTGTATTCCCGTAGCGGTGGCAACTCCACCACCAGTATTAGAACGGGCTTTTCAGGATTCCAGTGTGGACGGAAGACCAGGTCTTCAGTGCCAGATTAGGACCCGATGAGACAGTCATCCCTGTGGACTGAATGACTGCTAGGTCTCTTTAGTGTGGGGCTGAAGGAGAGTTAGGCAGAAAAGATCAATCATTGGGTACTAATTTATTGATTTATTTGTCATCTGCTTGCCCTGCCTATCTGCCTAGCGTGGCTTCCCTTGCTGCCTGGAGAAATAGCGGATACAATGGGTTGTTGCCCTGACTGCTGCTGACTGCCACGGTGCTTCTGTAAACCTCACTTGCCTGCCCCACTGCATGGCTTCAGAGAATCACTGGACCAGATGTCGAAGTCAGGAGCTCATGTGGCTTCTCTCCATGGTGATGTCCCCTTCACTCTCACTGGTGACAGAGCGCTTATTCCAGGAAGATGAGCCAAACAAGGCAGCCAGGGCTGGGCTCCCTGGACCCCCCCTGTAAGCCAATCAAATGAATCCCCTTTGCATATATATGCATATAAGTTAAGGGGGATTTATTCTTTTTATTTATGTATATATGCATGTGTATATGTATGCATATGAATGTGTATGTATATCTGTGAATGTGTGTATGTATATGTGTATATGTTTGTGTATGTACATGTATTATGTATGTATATGTTGGTATGTATGTGTGTATGTATATTGTATATGTATGTATATATATTGTGTATGCATATGTTGTGTGTATGTATATGTGTATATATATGTTATGTGTATATATGCATATGTGTATACATACATATATGAATGTGTATGTATATGTGTATATATATGTATGTGTATGTATTATGTATGTATATGTTGGTATGTATGTATGTATCTGTGCATGTATATGTGTAGATGTATGCATATGTATATGTATTGTGTATGCATATGTTTGTATGAATGTATATTGTGTATATATGTATGTGTAAGTATGCATGTGTATATGTATGTGTGTATATATGTATCTGTGTACACATATATGTGTGTGTATGTATGTATGTGTGTCTATGTGTGTGTGTATGTATGTATGCATGTGTGTGTACTCATTCTACCAGCTTTTTTCCTTGTGAAAACCTGGACTCTAGGGCTTCCTCTGAGACAGCAAGTCTTTCCAGAACAGACCAGCTGGCAAAATGTTTGTCTTGTAGGCAGGAGGACCTGAGCCTGAGCCTCCAGAACCACATAAAAAAGATGGACGTGGTGGTGCCCGCTTATAACCCCAGTGATGGCAAGATGGGAAGTCCAGACAGAAGGATGTCTGGAGCTCACTGGCCAGCTAGCTCAGCCCGCTTGGAGAGCTCCAGACCAATGAGAGACCTCGAGACCTGGTTTCCAACAAAAGGTGTAAGATTCCCAGAGGAATCACACCTGAGGTTGTCTTCTAACCTCAGCACAGACGCACACACACAAAGAGAGACGTAAACAGAGGCAGAGAGACACAGAGTGACAGAGACAGAGAGATGGGAGAGAAGCGTAAAGAAACACAAGAGTCAAATGATAATAAAAACCATTTTTGATTTTGGACGAGGTCTTGCTCAGGTGTCTAAATTGGCCTGAACTTGAGGTCATCCAGCCTCAATCACAAGGGCCACTGGAAAGACAGGCCTGCACTGTCAGGCCTAGGGAGGTTTTTGTGGTTTTGTTGTTTTGCTTTGTTCTGTTTTTGAGTCCCGATAGATGTGGACATGCGTTACTAATCTCAGTTCCCTGGGCTGATGCAGGAAAATCGTTCAGGCCTGCCTGGGCTACATAGGGAGATCCCAATTAAAACAAGCAAACAAGGAAACACCAGGTTGAATGTGGTGGCACATGCGTCTGATCCCAGAACCCAGGAGGCTGATAAAGGAGGATTACTTCAAATCTGAAATCACCAAGGGCCAAAGTTGCAGGTTCCTATCTTGAAAATCAAAATAAAAACAAGAGATGGAAAAACAATTTGGCAGTAAAAGTACTTGCTGCCAAGCCAGGCAAGCTGATTTCAATCCCCGGACCGACATAGCAGGAGAGAATCAGCTCCTGCAAGTTGTTATCCAGTCTCCATAAGTTCCATGGAACACATTTGTGCGTGTGTGTTTGTGTGTGTGTGTGTGTGTGTGAGAGAGAGAGAGAGTGTATGTGTATGTGTGTGCATGTGTGTGTGCACCCATTATGCGTGTGTGAGAAAGAGTATGTGTGTATTCCACACTGGAATCCTGAAAAGCCCGTTCTAATACTGGTGGTGGAGTTGCCACCACTACAGGAATACAAACTTGTCAGTGACACCAAGGCCAAGCAAACAGAAAAAGCAGCTTTTTTTGTGTGTGTGTATATGTGTGTATGTGTGTGTGTACATGCATGTGTGTGAGTGTGTATGTAAGTGCGTGGGAGTGTATATATGTCTATGTCTGTGTATGTATGTGTGTGAGTATGTATGTATGTGTGTATATATATGTATGTGTGTATGTGTGTGTGTATGGATGGATGTGGGTGTGTGTGTGTGTGTGTGTGCACATGTGTGCGTGTGGTGCTGAGATTGAACTTCTGGTTCTCACCCACACTAGCCATATACTCTCTACTACTAAACTACATATCCAACCTTCTTACTTTTTTCTTTTGTGACAAGGTCTCACCAAATGATCCAGGATGCCTTTGAACTTGCATCCTCTTACCTCAGTCTGCTGAGCAGCTGGGAACATAGAACCTGAGAGGCTGAGGCAGAAGAACTGCTATTAGTCTGAGAGAGGTTAAGGGCTAGATAGTGTGTTCCACTCTGGGCTATAGAGTGAGACCCCACCTGAAAAACAAAACAGAAGGTTAGGGGTGCAGCTCATCGATGGGGAGCATGCCTAGTATTTGTGATACCCGGGGCTTGATTCATGACACCACAAGCTGGCCTGGTGATACTCCAGCTGCAATTTCATAAGGAACTGGAGGCCAACCTGGGCTATAAGACTTTGTCTTGGGAAAATAAAATAGGGGTCGACCAGATGTCTCAACTTGCTGTCAAGCCTAACAATTCGAGTTTGAATCTCAGAATTCACACAGGGAAAGGACAGAACAAATGTCTGCAAGTTGTGCACACACACACACCCCACACCACACACACACACATATGCATGCACCCTTTTAAATGCTTCCTGGTAACTTGAATCTCTTCCTCCATGAGTACATCCTTCAGTTCTCTGTCCCTTGTTTTTACCCCAGCTATTCGCTTGGCCCTTTGAAGCATCTGCCGCTGTCTCCAGTTGTAGAATGTTAGGTTTGAATGACATTTTCCATCAGAATTCTGCAGCTAGTGTTCTGCTGCGTTTAGAATCTATGGTAGCTACCAAGGAGACGGAGGCCATGAGGATCCCTGGTCCTTAGTATGTGACCTGTTCTTTACTAGCTAAAAGGGTTACTGGTTTTTCCTTTCAGCTCTGATAGTTTGAAATTTCACAAAATAGTTTCTGTGAGTCTCTGAATCTACCGTACTCGGTACCTTTTAATGTAGAGATTCGAGAGCTTCTGTTCTGGGACAGTTCTGTTGTCTTTTCTTAGCTGGCCTACCATGGTTATAATCCCAGAGTTTGGAGACAGGAGGATCAGGAGTTCAAGGCTAGCCTTGCCTACATCACGAATCTGAGGCCAGCCTGGCCTCTGTGAGATCTCTCTTCTTTGCTGTTTTTGAACTACTTTTGTCTGATGTTAGACACCCTGGACTGGTTTCTGTCTCCCCTTTTTCTTGTTTTCTCTTTATTTCTGTCTATGTCTTTTCTATTGTGTTTCTAGCTTCAAGTCTGATAACTTTAAGTTCCCAGAGATTTCTTGAGTTCTGTGATTTCTTTTTTTTAATGCCCTCCTCAGAAGGGGAGGGCCTTCTGATGAGAGGGGAGGGCCAGGTGTTTATAAAGCCGCCTGGGACCCTTACTGTAATCTTTTCCTCTACCTGAGGGCCACCTCTGAAGTCCCCCATGGCTCCTTCAGTTTGGACTCTGATGTTGCTGGTGGGGGCTGCCTGGGGCCAGGATCAACTACCTAACTCTTTGTGGTAAGCTGGACTTGGGATAGCAGTGATGAATGGGCAGAGTTTTTCTGGGGTTACATGTGGGAATGCCAGAGAAAGCAGGAAGGTCAATGATAAAGAGGCCTAGCTGAGCATGGTGTGTCTGCCATGACAGCAGAGGAAGGAGGTTCAGGAGTTCAAGGCCAGACTACCTGAAGCCCTGTCCCAAAATAACTAAAAAAGGAAAAGGTTAATGTAACTCTGTTGGCTTGCTCAAAACACACAAAGCCCTGGGTTCAAGCCCCAGAATCACATGAACTTGGTGTGGTGACCCACAATGTATTATCAGCACTTGGGAGGTATAGACAGGGGGGTTGGAAGTTCAAGGCCACGCGTAATTATATGTCAAGTTCTAGCTAGGCAAGTTAGTGAAGTTGGGCAGAAGACAACCTGTTCAGGATGGGGAGAGCCTTACACCTCCACAACCTGAAACTGAGGTGACATTCCAGGCTGAGAAGGGAAGACAAAGTTTACGCTCTCCAAAACCCCAGGGTGGGCCGAGCTGATAGGCCAGAGTTCAAGTCCAAGGCGACAAGATAATTAAAGGTAGCTTAGGTTCCTTGAGCTTGGGTGTGGGGCTTTGGATAAGGAACAGTTGAATAGAGGGGAATTATGACCCAAGTTGCAGATGGAAGAGGAAGGGCCTCTTTGTAGGGTTTGTAAGGTGGGGAGGAGGGCTGGGTATGGTGGTATAAACCTGTAATCCTAGCAAGAGGGATGAGGGAGGCGGGGGATTGAAAACTTGAGGCTAGCTTGGGCTATTCATCAAAAGATTTTTGTCTCTAAAAGAAAAAAGCTCTATATGATGGTGAATTCCTATAACTCTAGTTCTCAGGAGGCAGAGGCAGGAGAATCATGAGCTTAAGGTCATCTTCAGCTCTTCAGGGAGCTGTGTTAAAAGAAAGAGAAGGGGGAAGAACAATATTAAAATATAATCATAGTCTTATGATAATTTTAATAATGACAAAAGTAACGTTTTACTTTCTCCCAACCAATCCCAAGGAGACAGAACTCTCCATACCAGAAACCGATGATGCGCACTTCGATAGAGAATTGTGAGTTGGAACTAGGGCTACTCTGGCCTCCTTTCCCTCCTCGAGATCCATGTTCTAACCGTGAACACTCCAGTCCCTAGCACGGGTCTTATTACGACATAGGATAAATGTTTAAGGGCACCTCCTGAACAGCCTAGGGCAGAGGGAACGGTGGGAAAACACTATCTAGGTCCATTGAATCCCTGTTCAGATTAAATATGATAAGCACTGGATGTAGTGGCACAGACCTGTCATCCCAGCCCTGGGGAGGCCAAGCAGGAAGATCATAAGTTCAAATCCAGCCTGGACTGCACACTAGTAAGACCTTGTCTCAAAATACCAAAATAATTGTCTAGGTACTATAGCACACTTCTGTAATCCCAGCTCTCAGGAGTCTGAGGCAGGAGGATCCAGAGTTCAAGGCCACCTTGGGCCACATGAGACTGGAGACCTGTCTTAAAGGGGAGGAGGTGCTGGGTGATGACTCAGTAAAGTGCTTGCTGCACAAGGGTAAGGACCTGAGTTTGATCCGCAGTATCTGTGTAAAAAGCTGAATTGGGAGCACACCCTCTCGTTCTGGCCCTAGAGAAGCAGCAATAAGATGATCTCTGGGGTTCCCTGGCCAGTCAGAAGAGTTGAAACGGGGAGCTCTGGGTCATGAGAGACCCTGTCTCAAAACATAAGGTGGAGAGGGGCTAAGAAGGACGCCTAATGCTAACCTCTGATTTCTTTGTGCATGCACACACACACACACACACACAGACACACACACACACAGACACACACACACACAGACACACACACACAGGCACACACACAGACACACACAGACACACACACACAGACACACACAGACACACAGACACACACACACACACACACACACACACACACACACACACACACGATAGTAGTACTAATAATAGCCACAATAAAACAATGCCAAAGCAAGGCCTGTCTGACTGAATCAGCCCAGACTCTGTTGGTGCTCCCCGATTTGATAATCTACTCATTTCCCTTCCCCAGTTTTACATTTCTCCCCGGGAATTCTGTCTCCCACATCTCTGCTCCGGATCTGAACTCTTTCTTACTGGTGGCCTTCTCTAAGCTTAGTGACCCTGCTGACCCCATCTCCCGGTGGGGCTCTGTGACCCGACCCCTGCCCTCTGCCCTCTGCCCTTTATGAGGCCTCACTGAGGCCTCTTTCTTCCCAGCCATTCTCTCCAAGTGTGACTTTGAAGATAGTTTCAGACCTTTCTGTGACTGGTCTCAAATGACAGCAGACGATGGGGACTGGGTTCGAACTACTGGGCCCTCCCCCACTGGCACTTCTGGCCCCCCTGGGGGTTACCCCAATGGAGGTAATGAGTCAGAGGGGACCCTAAGACCTGGAGGAGGATAGTGGATGGGAGGAAACCGCTGGAAGCTGAGCAGGGGGTGGAGGGGTCAGGCACCCCCCTCCAGGACAACAAGGTCTCAGCCTCCCCCATTCTGTCTCCCTGTAGAGGGCTACTACCTGCACATGGATGCCAGCTCCTTCCCACGGGGTGGAGTAGCACGCCTGCGTAGCCCTGACATATGGGAGCAAGGCCCACTCTGCATCCATTTTGCCTTCCACATGTTTGGGCTGTCATGGGGTGCCCAGCTCAGACTGCTGCTACTCAGGGGCCAGAAACACCACCGGCCCATTGTGCTCTGGAAACATGTGAACACCCAGAGTCCCTCTTGGATGCCCACCACTGTCACTGTGCCAGCCAATCGTGATATTCCAAGCTGGGTGAGGTTGAGAACAGATCTAGAGGCCTGCTAAGGGAGGGGTCTGGAGGAGGGGGTTTAGGAAGGTAGGCTGTGGCAAGGGTGTGTGGGGGGGTGATGGCCCCGAGGGTAATCAGAGTTTTCTTACAACAAGTCTGGTGACCTGAGTTCAGTCTCCAGGACCCATATGGTAGAAGGCTAAAGCCAATTCCCAAAGTGCCCTCTGAACTCACATTCTATATGCTATAAATGAATATAATTTTTTTAAAAAAGTGGATCCTTGGCCATTTGAATTTAGGATGGAAACTAGCAGCCACAGAGAAGAGAAGCCAATTGTGTGACTCACAGGGTCAGGGTCTCTTTGTTTCTAATTCCACAGCTAATGTTTGAGGGTATGAGGGGAAACACCGCCTACCTGGACATCTCTCTGGATGGCCTCTCTCTCCAGCGGGGTACCTGCAATCGGAGTGAGTTCCTGTCTCTCCTAGGGGCCTCTCCCTCTCCTGACCCCTGTCAAACATTCCGAAGTAGGAAGTAGGGGTGAGGTGGCTCAGGTCCTCCTTCAACATGGAGATGTAGGGAATATCTGGTCTGCAGTGACTGACCAGGACACACGGCCACAGGCTGGCCTATGTTAGCATTGGAAACTCTGTGTGTCAAGAAACCCTTGGTAAAGTGGGAGATGTGCCTTAGACGGTAGAGCATGTGCCTAGCATCTACCTTTAATACCAGCACTCTGATGGTAGAGGCAGGAGGATCCTAAATTCAAGGTTATCCTGGGCTCCACAGCAACAGTGAGGCTAACCTGGGCTACATTCCATGCTGTCTCTAAAACAAAAGAAGTCTTTGGTTTCATGAAAATCTGAATGTAAAGTCACTGTAGTCCCTAACCTCATATGACTTACTACTCTGATACATGCAGAATGGTCCTTTCAGGCTGGCTGGAAAGAAAGGAAAAATCCAGAAGCCATGAAGGAAGCTGCTCTTTGAACATGCGGCCTGGGCTAGATGCTCCACAAACATAATTTAAGTTACAATTTTACACAGAGACTATCCCCAGTTTATAGAAAGAAGTCTGAGACTGGGCAGGTTATGCAATCTGTGCCAAGAGGGCAAAAATAGGGTTTGGCCTCAAAGCTTGCTAAAGCTCACTAAAGCTTTGAGAGTGAACCTCAGAGATCTGACCCTAAGCCGAGGCATTTTTTTTCCCCCCTAAGCTTCCTCCTGTGGCAGAAAGCTTTTGGTACTGAGGTTTAACCAGGGCTTTGTGTTTGTTGGGTAAATCCTCTACCACTGAGCCACACCCCCAGCTTCTCATTGGAGAATTCTGGACAAGGGCCACTGAACCAATGGCCCCAGTCCTTCATGGCAGGTTTTAGGAAAATGATTTACCACTGAGCCTTATTCTTAGCCCCATAGCAGAGGATTTTAGATAAATGCTCTATGGCTATACTGTACTCTTAACTTTTTTTTCTTTTTTAGTGAGCTTCTTTTAAAAATATATAATTTATTTTTATTCATGTTCATTGGTGTTCTGCCTAAATGTGTGTCTGTGTGAGGGTGTCAGAAACTCTGGAACTGGAGTTACAGACAGGTGTGAGCTGCCATGGGTGCAGGGAATTGAACCTGGGTCCTCAGCAAGAGCAGCCAGTGCTCTCAATTGCTGAGCCATCTCTCCAGCCTACACTCAGCCTTTGGATGAGGAATTCTAGGCAGATGTTCTATTGTTAAAACCCACTTTATCATTGAAGGACTGTAGGCAGGGGCTCTACCACCAAGCCACACCCCAGCCCCTCACTGGGGGATTCTAGGCAGGGGCTCTACCACTGAGCCACACCCCAGTTCCTCACTGGGGGATTCTAGGCAGGGGCTCTATCACTGAGCCACACCCAGCCCCTCACTGGGGGATTCTAGGCAGGGGCTCTACCACTGAGCCACACCCAGCCCCTCACTGGGGGATTCTAGGCAGGGGCTCTACCACTGAGCCACACCCCAGCCCCTCACTGGGGGATTCTAGGCAGGGGCTCTACCACTGAGCCACACCCCAGCCCCTCACTGGGGGATCCTGGGAAGGTGATCTACCACTGAGCCACACCCCAGCCCCTCACTGGGGGATCCTGGGAAGGTGATCTACCACTGAGCCACACCCCAGGCATGTTTCTTCTTTTCTCTCCTCTCAGTCTGCATGTCTCAGATGTGCACTTTTGATACTCTAAATGATCTCTGTGGCTGGAGCTGGGTCCCAACTGCCACTGGAGCTAAGTGGACCCAGAAGAAGGGATCATCGGGGAAGCCTGGTGTGGGGCCTGATGATGACTTCTCTAGCCCTGGTAGTGAGTATTGAAGCCATCTTTTGAATCTCTTGGCTCCAGTGACTTCAGTGTCCCCTCTAATAGCATCCCTAGATCAGGCCAGGTAAAGGCCAGGAGGCCCAAGCTGCTTTCAGCTCAGGGGATCACAGCAAAAAGTGAGGCTGGAGAGATAGCTTAGCAGTTAAGAACACTGGGTGCTCTTCTAGAGGACCCAGGTTCAATTCCCAGCACCCACATAACAGCTCACAACTGTCTGTAACTCCAATTCCAGAGGCTCCAACACCCTCACACAGACATACATGCAAGCATAACACCAATGCTCATAAAAATAAATAAATCATTTAAACAAATGGTTTTTTTTTTAAAAAAGCATATGATTTTCAGATATTCTCCAGCTTCCTCCATTGTCCTGATGGCTGCTTAACCCTTCCTTGGAATTCCATTCTTCATTCATTCAGTTATTTATCTGGTATTTACTGAGTAGCTGCCCTTGTACAGTGTCCTAGAAACTTGAGGATCTGTGTAAAACCAGCAAGGAGCCAGGTATGATGGTATACGCCTGTAACCCTAGCACTTACAAGGCTGAGGCAGGAGGATGTCAGGTGCAAGAACCTCCTAGACCTACATAGTGAGTTCATACGCAGCCTGAGTTAAACTCTGTTTCAAAAACAAAAAATAAGGCCGGGGGTGTAGGTCAGTGGTCATGTACTTGCCTAGCACGCACAAGGCCCTAGGCTCCATTTTCAGCACTATGGATGGAAGAGAGAGGTGGGAAGGGGTTAAAAGTTAGAGCATGGTGACACATATCTGTCATCCAAGCACCTGGGAGACCAAGGCAGGAAGATGGAGATCAGGCCAGCCTGGCTTAGCCAGCAGGACTCCAACTTGATGCTACTTGGATTTCCTGCTAAGAAGCCACTGTCTGGAGCAGCAGGGGCTGAGGGCAGCTACTGAGGAGGATTTGCAGTCATTTATGTCAAAACGTTCCTTCCTTCTCATTCCATTCATGGTGCTCCCCCCTCCTCCTGTCCTGTGCCTGGGCTTTCTCTTTCTGACTCTGCCATCCACTCCTTCCTTTGCTTTCTGACACGGTGCCCGTCTCCTCTTTATGCCAAGTTTCGGAGGTCAAACATCAAGTGGTGTTTGATTTCCATTCCCAGTTTATACTTGTTCTTAGAATCACTCATCTTCCTGTTCTGGGAAGTTTACCTTCTGGAAAGTTCTTCGGCCTCCCCTTCCCTTTCATTTGAAACCCCTTGTAAACGCCCTCTGTACTCTTTAATCTTTAACAGTCCATCCCAAATCAGTCAATGTCAGTAGATGTTGGTTGTGATTTTAATCTTTTCTGTTTTGTTTTGAGCCAGTACTCAAAGCCCAGGCTTTCAGTTCCAATGTCCTGCCTCAGGCACCCAAGATGCTGGCCAGACCAGCACGCCTAGTCCTTCTTTCTCCTTTGTTTTGTACGCCTCTTCCTTGCTTTCTTGTTCGCAGATTATTTCCTTCCCTCTGTTTACATGACACCCGCTCATTTTCTTGGTTTCTTGACCTCCCTTAGCCCGAGGTTCGCAGGGAGCCACAGGGGTGTTGGAGCCCTCTTCCCTTTCCCCTGGTTACTAGTTGAGTCACTAAGCGAAGCTCAGGCTGATTGGCTGTCTGGCTATCATTAAGGGACCTGAAGAGTCAGCCCCCAAGAGACAAGACTGTGATGGCTGTTTCTGAGAAGATATCTGCATTATCTGCGTTTTCTATAGAGACACCCAGTCCAAGCTCTCTGCCAGTCCTAACTGGGGATAGCCGCTTTCTAGGTGGCTGTTGGAGCTCCCCAGGGCCAGGTCCCTAGGCCTTCGTTACTGACTCCCCTCCACCCCAGCTATTTCATTTTATTTTTGCAGGTGGCTACTACATGCTCCTGGACTCTACAAATGCACGGCCCGGACAGAAAGCTGTACTTCTGAGTCCCCTGAGCCATTCCAGCGGCTGTCTGACTCTCTCTTTCCACTACATGATACGTGGCCTGTCGCCTGGCGAAGGCCTTTTTGTCTATGCTACATTCTTGGGTTAGAGGGGATCATTGACCAGGGCACATCTGGGAGGGCCGGACTGAATGGGAAATAAGGGAAAAATATCTCCTCAGGATCTAGGAGAAACCAATGTACTTGTGAGATTGTTTCGTGTTCTAGAAATGCAAGGGGTGCTCGATTCTAAAAATTAAAGGCATTTTAAATTGCCAGCTATGATAGGCTATGCCTATAATCATAGCACTGGGGAGGTATGGGCAGGCAGATTAGAAATTGAAGGCCAGTCTCTGCTACAAAGTGTGTTTGAAGCCAACCTATACTACAGGAGGCGCTCTAAAAATTAAACAAGCAACAAACCAGGTCGATAGCTCAGTTATTAAAGTGCTTGTCACACAAGTTTGAAGACATGACTACTATCCCCAACACCCGTGTAGAAAGCTAAATATAGTAACACTTGTAATCCCGGCACCGGCCTGGCAGAAACATGGGGGTTCCCTGGTCAGTTAGTTTAGGAGAACTCGTAAGCCCCAGGTCTGAGATACTCTCTCAAAGCCCCAAATAGGTAGCTCCTGAAGAAGAATACCTGGAGTTGACTTCTTGTCTCCATTCACATATGAACACATATGTATGCACATCTGCCTATACATCTGCATATGCATACACTTATGGGTATTCACATACATTCATGTGCTCTTACACACACACACACACAGCAGGAGCAAAGCAAAGAGAGTGCATACATATGCTCATGTATGTATGCACACAAAGCAGGAGAGAGAGAGAGAGAATGCATACGTGCTTGTGTACAAGCACACACAAAGCGTGTGGGGGAGGCCAAGGGTTGCTTGCATCTGGAGGGCAACTTGTCCTTCACTCCAAGTTCTCACAAACTTCCTTCTCTCTGGTTTTTCTCCATTGTAGGCAACATTCGGAAGCATAGTCTCTTCTCAGGACACGTTGGACCCGACTGGCAGGCTGTATCTGTCAATTATACAGGACCGGGACAGATACAGGTACAAAGAATCAAGGTCCTCATTAGGAATCCTGTCGTATGGTAGGTTCTGTCAGTGCTGGGATGAGCTGAGGGTCTGGGCATCAGAAGCAGGAGCTGGGTCTTTGAGTGGCAATGTCAGCTGGGAGGTGTCTTAGTTTCTTTTTCTGTCAAGGTGAGGAAACATTCTAACAAAAGCAACTTTAGGGAGAGTTTATTCTGGGTGAGAGGTCAAGGGCACAGTCCACCACTGTGAGGAATTCATGGCGGCAGGAGCCTGAAGCACCTGGTCACATCCTACTCACAATCAGGAAGCAGAGAACAAGGAATACGTGCTGCTCTTCAGCTCCCTTACACCACCAATATAGTTTAGGATCCCAGCTAGGGAATGACACCACCCACAGTGGGTGGGTTTTCCCACCTCAGTTAACATAAGATGATCTCCCAATAGGCATGTCCAGAGGCCTACCTCCCAGGTGACTTTAGATTTAGCCTTCATGGAGGACCAGAGGATTGGGGGTGGAGGATGGAGTGTTGATTGGCTTGATGGCTCCAGGCCTACTTTTCCTCTTTTCAGTTCATGGTGGTGGGTGTGTTTGGAGAGACGCCAGAGCCGGCCATAGCTGTAGATGCTATCAGCATTGCTCCCTGTGGGGGTGAGAACAGAGCCTTGGGAACCCTTGTTGAGTTTGGGGTTGGAGTAATGAGATGGTGGTGGCACACGGGCCGTGTGTCTTAAATTGCCCTCTTGGAATCTGCTAGAGAGTTTTCCCCAATGCAACTTTGAAGACAGAATTCGTCCTTTCTGTGACTGGAGCCATGTGTTCAAAGATGTCGGACACTGGAGCTGGGGAAGCAAAAGTGTACCCACCCCCATCTCAGGGCCACCAAGAGAATTCCCCTATGGAGGTGAGGAGACTGAAGATAACCTTGAGGTTATGCATCATTGCACTTGCATCTAGCTAGGGACTTGGTGGTGATGTGAGGATGATGGAGAATGTATGAAAACTCAGATCCAGAAAGTAGACTATGCCAAGGATGCTCAAGATGGTTGGGGTCATTGCAATCCAGCGCTTCCCCATGTGGGCATGGCTTAGTTGTAGAACAGGTGTTTAGAATTCTCCATGGAGGAACTGCTGTGTGTGTGTGTGTGTGTGTGTGTGTGTGTGTGTGTGTGTGTGTGTGTGTGTTAAACAATAGAGCACTTTCTTAGCAAGTGAAAGTCCCTAGTCTCCATCCCTAGCTTCGGAGGTGGGATAAGAGAGGCGCAATGGAGACTTTGCTCTGTATTGAGCCCAAGACTTCAAAATCCACTGTTTTATTTTCAGCCAAGAAATTTGCAGGTAATGCCAATAGAATCTGGATCGTAGATTTGGTTTCCATTGTCTTTTGGCCTTCTTCAGTTAAAAGTCCTAATGAGCAGAGCGCAGCTGTTGTGATGCATACCCGGGATGACGAGTCTAAGGCAGGAACACTACATTCTAGGCCAGCCTGAGCTATATAACAAGACTCTGTCTCAGAAACTAAAAAAAAAAAAAAAAAAAAAAAAAAAAAAAAAAAAAAAAAAAAAAAAAAAAAAATTGGTTGTGTGCTCACAAGCAGCTAGATTGGTATGCAGGTTTTGGTGTGGGGAGGGGCTCACCTCTCGTTTCCTTTCCTTCACCCAGGGGAACATTACATTTACTTCGATTCGGTCAAGTTATCTCAGGTGGGACAGTCTGCCAGATTGGTGAGTCCACCCTTCTGTGCCCCTGGGGACGTCTGTGTGGAGTTTGCTTACCACATGTACGGCCTTGGAGAAGGCACCTCCCTCAAGCTCTTGTTGGGGAGTCCTGCAGGCAGTTCCCCCATCTCTCTGTGGAGCCGTGTCGGGTCTCAGAGTACTGGCTGGCTGAACAGCTCTGTCACCATCCCTAAGGGACATCAGCAGCCCATGCAGGTGAGAGATGGAGAGTGGGAGCTGCATAATAAGGGGAGGCAGGATCCAGGGCGGGCGGTAAACTGAGGTAGAAAGGCGACAGTTTTGTCTTCTTGGGGGCCATGACAAGAGGACTCATATAAAGAGAGGTTTATTCAGACTTTGGGTTCTTTGGGGGGAGGGGCTAGATAGAGCCCATCACAGTGGGAGAAGGCATGGTGGCTGGGCTCATCCTCCACAAGCTTTCTGGGGGGCTCGTGAAGATCACGAAGCAGAGAACGGTTCCAGAAGTAAAGCCAGGTTGTAACCATCAAATGCCTGTCTCTCAATGGCCTATATCTAAAAGGTCCTACAACCTCCTGAAGCAGTATCGCCAAATGAGGACCAAGTATTTTATTTTAACGCACAAGGTTCTATGGGGCCTTTCAGATTCAGATCATAAGACGGGGAAAGAGTCAGAGAAGAGCAGGGGGTGCTGGACTATTGCAGTTCTAATAAAAGTGCAGAGGGCACACACTGCAGTTTTTGAGTTTCTGGGGGTTTATTTGTCTGATCTTCTTTATTCTCCAGCTGTTTCTTAAGGCCACCCGGGGTACCAGCACTGCCTTTGTTGTGGCTGTGAATTTCATTTTGATCTCTCATGGACAGTGTCGGGGTAAGATGAAAGTCAAGGGCCCAGCTTTGCTCTCATCCCTCCCCCAGTACAAGGAATAGAGTCTCCTATTTGCCAGGAGAGAACTCTAGAGTGGAGTCACATCCTAACATCTCACTAGAGGATTCTGGGGGAATCTTAGGAAAGTTCTCTACTCCTGAACTATATTCCCGGGTTCATTTTATTTTCACTGTAAGACAGGATCTCACAGTGTAGCTCACTTGTGACCTTTTGCCTCAGTATCCCTGGTGACTATGGTGACAGATGAGATGGGCGCATTATACGGAGCTATGAGTGTGTCTTTTTTTTTTTTTTTTTTTTTTTGCCTGCATGCATGCCTGTGTGACAGCATCAGATCTGAGAATTGTAGACAGTTACGAAGTGCCATGTGGGTGCTCGGATTTGAACTTGGGTCCTTTGGGAAGGCAGTCAGTGTCCTTAACCACCGAGCCATCTTTCCAGCCCCTATGATTATGTCTTTGATGGCATGAGTTTCTATGGCGGGATCGGGACCCTGACTTCTCTAGCAGACTATTCAGTTTTGTGGTTCCCACACTTTGCACCATGTCAGATGTGTTTTGGGAGCTCTGTCTTTTGAATAAGTGAGTGAAGGTTGGGGATTAGGAGCAGAGATAGGGGTAACTAAGTGCTCCCCATGAACCCACCCACTCCTATATACATGAGTAAAAGGAAGGTGGTCTAATTTTGACGAATTTACAGGGTTTTGTTTTTCTTAGCAGTATTGCCACAGAGATTCCTTCCAGTTCTCTGGGTCCACCTACTGGCCATTCAGAAACCACTTTCCCTATGCTCTTCACAGAAACAGCCGCTGCTCCCCAAGAAATTTTCTCCACTACCACGGAAACCATTGCCTCCACAGAAATGTCCACTCCTGCCACAGAAGTGCCCACTGTCACCAGGGAAGCGTCCACTGTACCCACAGAAGTGTCCACTATTGCCACAGAAGTGTCCACTGTCGCCACAGAAGTGTCCGTTGCTGCCACAGAAGTGTCCATTGTCGCCACAGAAGTGACGGTCGCTGCCACAGAAGTGTCCAATGTTGCCACAGAAGTATCCGCTGTCGCCACAGAAATGTCCACTGTCACCACAGAAGTGTCTGCTGTTAACACAGAAGTGTCCACTGTCAGCACAGAAATGACTGCTGTCTCCACAGAAATGACCGCTGTCTCCACAGAAATGACCACTGCTTCTCATGCAGAGACTAGTATCTCTCCTGAAGAGACCACACCTGTAGAAGTGTCCACTGTCCCCACAGAAGTGACTGCTGTCACCACAGAAATGACCACTGTCACCACAGAAATGACTTTTGTCACCACAGAAGTGACCTCTGTATCTCCTGAAGAGACTGGTGTCCCTCCTGAAGAGACCACACCTATAGAAGTGACCAATGTCTCTCCGGAAGAGATCAGTATCTCTCCTGAAGAGACCATACCTACAGAAGTGACCAGTGTCCCTCCTGAAGAGACCATACATACAGAAGTGACCAGTGTCCCTCCTGAAGAGACCAGTGTCCCTCCTGAAGAGACCATACCTACAGAAGTGACCATTGTCCCTCCTGAAGAGACCAGTGTCCCTCCTGAAGAGACCATACCTACAGAAGTGACCAGTGTCCCTCCTGAAGAGACCAGTGTCCCTCCTGAAGAGACCATACCTACAGAAGTGACCAGTGTCCCTCCTGAAGAGACCAGTGTCCCTCCTGAAGAGTCCATACCTACAGAAGTGACCAATGTACCTCCTGAGGAGATCAGCATCCCTCCTGAAGAGACCACTGTCCTCACGCAAATGCCCACAACATGTAGACCACCCTGTCCAAGCCCTACCCATGTTCCAGGTGTCTTGACCAGCATTGCCCCAGCTACAGGTATATCTACCACAGGTAGGAGGTGAACAGGGCATTGGCTGCAGCTCAGTAGACAATAAGGAGATTGAGGAAGGAGGCTCTTGAAGTGAACCTACAACCACAAACTGAGTCCTATCCTCCAGCCTCTTCCCTCTTTTCTCCCTTCTTTCCACCCTCTCTGATTTTCCTTCCTTCCTGTCTGCCTACGTAGCTCAGGCTAGCCCTCAAACTAATGATCTTCTTGCCTTGGTCTCCAGAGTAATAGGACTACAGGCATGTACCACCACATCTGGCCTTGATTTGAATATTTCATACAAGTGGAACCATATAATGTGTTTGGACCTCATTATAACATTGGTCAGAACTTTTGTTTTAAAGAACTTTTGTTATGTAGCTGAGGTTGGCCTCAAATCCACCGGATCTGGCCCTCAACACTTGCTAGTCTTCCTCCACTTCGCACAGATGGTGCCATGCCCAGCTATTTCATTTATCTTATTTTTTTTTTTTTAATGACAGGATAAATGCAGGCTTATTCAGAAAAGACTTGAGTTCAGGGTAGGAGAGAGACAGAGAGGCTTCTGGGGTGGGAGGCGGCTATGTAATGGAAGCTTGATTGCAGGCTGTGCTTTCTTTCCAGAGATCTGCCCTGACAATGCCCACTTTGAATGGTGTGCATGTCCTGCCTCCTGTGAGAGCCCCAAGCCCAACTGCCAGCCTCCCTGCAATCCGGGCTGTGTCTGCAATCCTGGATTTTTGTTTAGTAACAATCAATGTGTCAATGAGTCTTCCTGCAATTGTTTCTACAGCAACAAGTACTATAAGGTAATGCCTCCAAGGTGGAACACGCCTTCCAGTTGTTATTTAGTGAGAACTCAAAACCAGATATTGGGGGAAAGCTGGAATATCAGAGAGAGGAAACAGATCACAGTCAGTTCTCACTCAGCCAACTTCTCAGGGGAAAATCTATTTTCCAGAGTCCTCAGCCTGGCTCATCCCTACTACAGAATACAACACCCTCTGTCTACATCTGCCTTAAATATCTTCTTCGTCCAGTTGTTTCTCTTCTGGATTCAACTCTGCATCATATTTCTAGAGTTAGGATTAAAGATGGGAGCCACTACTGTTTGGTAGTTAGGCCTTGAATTCACAGAAACATAGAAAGATCTGTCTCTGATCATCCTCAGCTGGTTAAGGGAATTCAAGGCTAGCCTGGGCTACATGAGACACAATTTAAAAAAAAAAACAATTTTTTTTCTTGTAAGGATGAGTTTTGGTTTTCATTCTCTTTGCTCTGATAAAATACCTGGACAAAACCCAACTTTGGGTGGGGAGGGTTTATTTTAGCTCACAATTCCGAGTTTCAGTCCACCATGTGAGGTAATCAAGCATCAGGAACAAAAGACAGCTGCTTTTACTTTTATATTCTATCTCTCTACAGTCAAGAACACAGAGAAATCAAATCGTGCACACCTAGTGCTCAGCTGGCTTGCTCGACTCTTAGATAGTCCAGGGCCCCAAAACAGAGAATGGCGCTATTCATTTTCAGGCTAGGTTTTTCCATATCAGTTAAGACAATAAGATAATTCTCTGGAAATGTCTACAGGTCAACTTATACTTAGACTGTACCTCTATGAGACACTCTTCCAGGAGGATTGTAGGTTTTATCAAATTGCCAATTAAAACTAGATCCTCCCATACCAGTTGCCTAATAAATGCTCATTGCTATTATGAACACCTCATAATAAACATATTCAATCTATTAATCAAAATAAAAAATACTTCCAGGTCTAGTGGTACATGCCTTTAATTCCAACATTTGGGAGGCAGAGGCCAGCCTGGTCTACAAAAGGAGTTCCAGGGCAGCCAGGGCTACACAGAGAAACACTGTCTCATCTCAAAAAAATAAAAATTAAAATTAATTAAACTATCATTAATATTTTCTGCTCCAGATGTCCTTCCTGTTGGCATCAGAGCACCCGTGTGTGCCTTTGGGGATCTGCTCCTTCTTCCGTACCCTATTATCATTCTTCCTAGGACAGGGAGAATGGACACACAACCAGCATCAAGGGTTTCTTCCCAGCTGGGGTGTGGTGGCACTTGCTGATAATCCTAGAGTTTGGGAGGCTGGGGCCAGTTGATCAAGGATTTCAGGCCAGCCAGGGATACATATCAGTATTAAACTCAGGTCATCAGGCTTGGCAGCAGGTGTCTTTACTCACAGAGTCAAATAGTCCAGTGTGTGTGTGTGTGGGGGGGGGGTGTGCTGGGGATCAAACCCAGGACTTCACACTGGGCACTGATACTCTACTATCTGAACAATATTCTCAGCAAGATTTTGCGTGTGTGTGGGTGGGTGGGTATGTGGGGGTGGGTGGGTGGTGGGGGGTTGAGGGGAGAGAGAGGTCTGGGGAAGAATCTCAAATTGCCCAGACTGGCCTCAAATTTCTTACATAGTAGAGGATGACCTTGAGTTTAATCCTTGGGACCTTCATGGTGGAAGGAGCGAACCAACTTCTGATCACACACACTCACACACACATCACACTCACACACATCCCTAAGAACTGTGGCTTTGTGACTCGATCTGTTGTCCTTAGCCCGGGGAAGAATGGTTCAGCCCCAATTGCACAGAAAGGTGCCGCTGCCTGCTTGGTAGCCGGATGGAGTGCCAGATATCTCAGTGTGGGACCCACACTATATGCCGGCTGAAGAATGACCAGTATGAATGCCATCCCTACGGTAAGCACCGCCCCTCACGCTGTCAGAGTGGGCGGGACACTTCAGAAGGCTTCCCATCTTCCCCTTATCACATTTGCATGTGTTCTGTTCTGATCCCCATAAGTTGCTCTTCCTGCCTTTCTAAATTATTACTCTGTCAGAGTGGGTGAGAGCCTGCACCCTCCACATCTCCCTTGGACAGTAGAGGTGGAAATGTCTCTGGGTAGGAAAGGCAGCTGGGGTGTGTGATTCAGCCAAGTGGGTGGGACCCTGAAAACAGCTTCTTACATCTCTGTTCCCCTTCTCTGGCAGGTAGTGCCACCTGCCTGGTCTATGGGGACCTTCATTTCGTCACCTTTGATGAGAGGCACATTGGCTTCACAGGGACATGCACCTATATCTTGACCCAAACTTGTGACAACTTCACAGGTAGGGGATTCAAGGCAGAGCTGGGGGTAGGGGAATGGAGTGGGGGAAGGCTGAGATTCTAGAACAACGTCAGGCACGGGGACATAGTAAGTAGCTGAACAGGGTTGGTGATAGCCGTCACAAAGGGGTTGTATTGGACCATGGCCCTCTGTTAAGCGGCAGCTGGAAGATTTACATACACAGGGGCAGTGCTTTCAGGCCCACAATCCTGGGAAAATGCAGCTAAAGGTATCAAGTGTGGGAGATTCTCCTGAGAGAGACACAATTATTGTTAAAGGGGCTCATGCTTGAAGATGTGGCTCAGGTAGTAAAGTGCTTGCTCAGCGGCATGAAGTACTCGTTTCCATCCCCAGAGCCTCATTACAGTAGAGTGCACACCTATGCACCCTCTCAGCCCTGGGGAGGTAGAAGCAGGAAGATCAGGAGTTCAAGGTCATCTCAGCTACATAGAGTTTGAGACCTGCCTGGGCTACAGGAGGCCTTTTCTCACAAAAAGGGTGACTCGTGAAGGAACATGATTACCTGAAGATGTCCCAGTCCATGGAGGGGACTCAGGCAATCGTGATAGCAGAAATTATGTCGTGTCCCTTTCTATTTGGGTTCTGAGTCCCTTACCAAGTCTCAGGGCCAGGAACCTCCACCAACAGGGTCACAGAAAGCAGAGGATGGGGTGGTACATGCTTTTAACCTCAGCACTTGGAAGGACCAGGCAGGAAGATTGTCACTTTGAGCTTGGGATACATAGTAGGACACTGTCTGGAAACCACTGAAGGCCGGGGATGCAGCTTGCCTAGTATACACAAAGTCCTGGCTGGGTTCAACCCCCAGCACCACACAGACTGGACATGGCAGTAGTACATGTCTTAAGGCCTAGCACCGGGGAGGTGGGAGCAGATACTCTGAAGAGTTCAAGGCCATTCACAGCTAGCCTAAGCTATAGTGAGACCCTGTCTGAAAACAGCCGGCCAACCAACCAAACAGTTGTGACTTAGCCCTTCTCTTCATCTAGATCCATACTTTAAGATAACAGCAAGTACCCAAGAGCGGGGAGTAGAAGGCGTATCCTCCATGGACAAAGTGTTCATCACCTTGCCGGAGACTTCCGTTACTCTGATCAGGGACAGACAAACATTGGTGAGCTCTCTCCTTCATTCACCCGCCAGGCCAGGCTACAGTCAGCCCCACCTGTCCCCAAACCCTGTTAGGGATGGGCTTCAACCATATAATGACGGTGATGCTTCAAACCAGTCCTGGTGAGAGATGTCACCAGGAAGGGCGCTGTGGGAGGGTCATGTCTTTAGCCCCACCCCCACCCCCGGATCTGTCTCTGTCGTCTCCCCTATGTGCCCAGATTGAGGATCAGAGAGTCACTCTCCCGGCGATCCTTTCTAATGGGATCTTTGTGGGTCTAAGCGGGCGGTTCGTGGAACTAAGGACAACATTTGGTTTGCGTGTGAGATGGGACGGTGACCAGCAGCTTTTTGTGACTGTGCCCAGGTAAGGGGAGGCACCTCAGTTAGAAAGCTGACATTGCTCTCCCAGGAGGCTCCCCTCCGCCCCACCCCCCCACCACTCCAGTCACTCGGGGTTAATCATTTACATATGTCCTCGAAGCTGGGAAGCAGAAGGGAAGCTGTGGGAAGTGGGGTCAGGGCAGGGAGATAATAGCAGGATGCATACACAATGTCTTGGGAATGTGCTAGGAAGAGTCGCCCAGGGGCTCTGGGGAGGTGTCAGGGAGCTGTTGCTGGACACCATTCTTCAAGGAACAGTGGCTTCCCAGATGAATGGACATGGATAAGTCAGGCTGTGGGGAAAAGGTGACATGGGGACTAGGGAGGTGGCTCATCCGGTAGAGAGATAAATTCCACTGCTGATCTCTCTCTCTCTCTTTTTCATACATACATACAAGCTGGGTGTGGTGGTGCGCTTATAATTCCATTGCTAGGGAAGTAAGGATAAAGGATTCTTGGGGCTTGCTAACTGAATGAATGAGCTCCAGGGTCAATGAGAGACCCTTCCTCACTTCAGTGGGCAAGGGTTCTTCCCGAGCAAGCATGAGGACCTGAGCTTGAGTCTTAAAAAGCTGGACTTGGCTGTATGCGCATCTGGAACTACAGAGTTGTATGGCGCAGAGACAGGAGCTGCCAGCCTTAGTTCCAGGGTCAGTAAGAGACCCTGTAAAACATATACTCACCAGGGCAAGAGAGATGGCTCAGTGGCCAAGTGACTAACCGGACTAGAAGCCCCCGGTTCAGTTCTGAGCATCTACATGGCAGCTCACAACTGTCTTTAAACTAGTCCCAAGGGACACGATGTCGTCTTTTGACTTCTATGGACACTGCATGCATGTGGTACACAGATATACACGCAGATAAAATATGTATAAGATAAAAACAAATATGGGGTGGGGACGCACTCTAATTTAGGAGGCAGAGACAGGCGGATCTCTTGAGTTCAAGGGCAACCTGGTCTATTGAGAGAGTTCCAGGACACAAAGAAACCCTGTCTCAGAAAACCAACCAACCAACCAAATAAATAAAAAATACTAAAGCACACAAAGAACAGAGGAGACCCTGTGTAGGTGGCTCAGACGGGGACCTGAGTGGTGGCCTTTGAGAGCCTAGGGCCCATCCTGGAATCTGTTGACAGTGGGTATTCTCAACGCCCTCCTGCCTCTTAGGACACACAGCTCACTGTCGGCTTGCTGTGGTCTCTGATGACAGACCCTTCCTCCCAGTTATGACTTACCTGTCTCCTGGGCCCACAGTACCTACTCAAGGAAACTCTGTGGCTTCTGCGGGAACTATGATGGGGACAGCAGCAATGATAACCTGATGCCCGATGGCACCATAACAGATGATGTCGAGGAGCTGGGGAAAAGCTGGCAGAGTGAGGAGGATGAGAACTACGAGTGAGTGATGATCTCACGGGGGGGGGGGGGGGGGGGGCTGGTGGCTCAGTGGTTAGAGCCCCTACCTAGAATCCCCCAGTGAGGGGCTGGGGTGTGGCTCAGTGGTAGAGCCCCTGCCTAGAATCCCCCAGTGAGTGGCTGGGGGGTGGAGCACTTGTCTAGCATCCTTGTCTTACATCTAGCAATGTAAAAACTAAAGCAAAAATACTGGGGGTTGGAGAGAGGTTGTTAGTACTTGTCTGTGTTCTCAAGGTTTCCAGGACTATAGGAAGGTCAAGGCCAAGCTTTGTTAACATAGCAAGATTGTCTCAAAAAGAACAAAATAAGATGACTGGCTTCACCCTTTTCTCTTTCCCTACCTGGATATTCTAGCTGTTCTACCTCTTTTGGCTCTTCCTGTCTTGCTGACTGCTTCGGTTGGGTCTCTTCCAGGTGTCAGAAGAAGAAGAGCCCCCCATCTTGTGACGCAGCCTTGGGGAAAACTATGTTGGGGTCCACGTTATGTGGCCAGCTTGCTGACCCAAGAGGAATCTTTGAGTATGGAGGAAGGCGGATGGGATGCCTGGGCTTGCTAGGCATTAGTGTTTCTCTGAGGTGGAGCATAGAGGCTCTGCCCTCTGACTCAGCCTCTCTCCCCAGGGCATGCCTGCTCTACATGAAGGCCTCACCCTTCTTGGATAACTGCGTAATGGACATGTGTAGTTTCCAGGGGCTCCAGCAGATGCTCTGCGCTCATATGTCAGTCATGACTGCCACCTGCCAAGATGCTGGCTACGCTGTGATGCCCTGGAGGGAACCCCAGTTCTGCCGTGAGTTAGGACCCGATGCACTGGGGCATGATCTGGTACAGCTTCTTACGGATAAGACAGGGTACACCCTGCTGATCCTCTATTCCAGTTACATATGGGGACAGGGCAGCGAGGAGAGCTGGAAGATAGACGCCTGAGAAAAATCAGTAAACTGGCTAGACAGCGGTCCTGTAACCTCAGCTACTTGGGGGGCCGAGGCAGGGGGATCAAAAGTTAGAGAACAGGCTGGTAAACTTAAGGAAGCTCATTTCAAAACAAAAAGGTACAGAGAGTCCAAGTACATGAGTCAGCAGTAGAGCATGTGCCTAAAATCCATCGACAGCGAGCTGGGGTTCTGTCAGTGGGAACTTGGGGTGTGTGGCTTGGGTGTAGAGCACGTTCCTGATGTGCTGGAAAGGCCTTGGATTGAGTCCTCAGCACTGGGGCTGGGGGGGGCGGTGGTGGTGGAGGAGGGAAATAGAATAGAAGCAGGTGGAGGAAAATGATGAGGAAGAGGAGGGAGAGGAAGAAGGAAGAGGATGGGAAGGCAGAACAATCACCACCCACTTGGTTCTTGAAGGAAGAAGAGAGTGAATACTTTTGTGTGTCCCCAAGTTCTCATTGTATTCAGTGCTGGCTGAATGTGCTTTGGCATGGACTCCCCCCCCCCCCCCCCCCCGAGTCCTCTGGATGTCCTATGTTAGTGGATGCTCATCGCCAGGACCAGGATGTTCATGGCTTGCTGGGTACCACACTTGCTTATTGAGAATGTCTATGTATCAGAGTGGCTGTATCTTCTAATACGTAGCTAATCTGCCTTCCGTGGAGGGCCTTGGTAGCATCCAAGCAACGGCCTTGGTTTTGCCAGATGCTTTTGTTTTGCTTTGCTTTGGCTTCCTTTTAGAGCCAAGGTCTTATGTAGCCCAGGTTAGTCTTGAACTCATTCCGGAGCTTGAGATGGCACTGAATTCTCTATCCTCTTGCCTCTACCGCCCCCGTGCTGGGACAACAGCCACGCACCATCGCAACAAGTTTATGTGGCACTGGGTGTGGAACGCAGGGCTTCATACTTACATCTGAGCACTCCACCAAGTGGACCACAGCCTCAGGCCGTAGGCAATTGTTAACGTCTAGCAGCCAGTCCTAACAGTCAGCTGAGCTCCTGGACTCTTCTTCTCCAAGCCATATTTCTCAAGAGTGGTCACAGCATCTCTAGCTGGCAACGTCTTTGCATATCTCTTCCTGTTCTACATTGGTCTCATCTATCTCCTTTTGAAATTATTTTCCGAGTCAGGTTCTCACTATGTAGCCCAGGCTGGCCTGGAACTCTCAATCCTGTTGCCATGGCTTCCTGAGTCCTGGATTTACAGGTTTGCATCTCCTTCCCTCCACAGCCTTGCTCTGCCCTCAAAACAGCAGGTACTCCCTGTGTGCCAAACCGTGCCCGGACACCTGCCATCCTGGATCTGCTGCCCAGTCCTGCCTAGAACAGTGTGTGGAGGCCTGCGAGTGTGAACCTGGCTTCATCCTCAGTGGGTTTGAGTGCGTCCCTCAATCCCAGTGTGGGTGCACCAATGATGAGGGACGCTACTTCAAGGTGAGCAGCCCATGGACAAAAGGACGAGTTCTGGGGGTCTGAAGCCCTGGGTTGATGTGGAACACGGGAGGGGAGATAGGCAGGCAAGAGAAGGCCAGAGAAAAAGCAAAGTAGCTAAGGTTAGCACACTGGATCCATGCTCTGACATCTCCCCTTCCCTGGCTCTCCTGGCTCTCCTCTAATTTCCTTCCTTCGCTCCCTCTTTTTCTTTATGTTGCTGAAGATGGAATCCAGGGCCTTGTGCATGTTTAGCAAGAGTTTAACAACTGAGCCACACCCCAGCCCCTCACTGGGGGATTCTAGGCAGGGGCTCTACCACTGAGCCACACCCCAGCCCCTCACTGGGGGATTCTAGGCAGGGGCTCTACCACTGAGCCACACCCCAGCCCCTCACTGGGGGATTCTAGGCAGGGGCTCTACCACTGAGCCACACCCCAGCCCCTCACTGGGGGATTCTAGGCAGGGGCTCTATCACTGAGCCACACCCCAGCCCCTCACTGGGGGATTCTAGGCAGGGGCTCTACCACTGAGCCACACCCCAGCCCCTCACTGGGGGATTCTAGGCAGGGGCTCTACCACTGAGCCACACCCCAGCCCCTCACTGGGGGATTCTAGGCAGGGACTCTACAATCAAATTGTAGTACCAGTTAACACACTAAAGCTCTAGCTTTTTATCCTGCCTCTCTCTCCAGTGTTAGGATGACATGTAACCATCACCAAACCTGTTTTGCTAGCCTTTCCCTCACACTCTGCTTTCCCTCCCAGTCACTTCTTCCTGTTGGAACCCTTCACCTCCTTCGAGGCTCTGGTGCAACATTTCTTTCTGCTTGGAGTTTTTCTGATAACTAGTTAGGGACACCTCTCATATGTGTGTGGCACTTACCTGTAGTTACAGTTCTGGGGAGCCTGAGGTAGAAGGATCTGGGATTCCGGGCCAGTTGAACTAATCTATCAGAAACAAACAAATAGAATTTATCTCTCAGGGCTGGAGGGATGGCTCAGTGGTTAAGAGCACCAACTGTTCTTCCAGAGGACCCAGGTTCAATCCCCAGCACCCACGTGGCAGCTCACAGCTGTCTTTAACTTTAAGACCTGACACTCTCACACAGATATACATGCAGGCAAAACACCAATGCACAGAAAATAAATGAACAAAAAGAAGGAATGTATCTCTCAAGAGTAGCAAGTATCGATAGTGAGTGCTCATGGTGGGACGCTGTCCTGGGGTGCCTGTCTTCTTTAATTGGGTACATAGCATACGGGAGATTTGTTAACAAATATGTTTACTTATTGCCCCTCTCCCACTGGTTTGTGAGTTCTTTGGGGACATTTTTCTTTATTGCCATGTACTTTTAAAAATCCTTGCCGCACTTATTAATTTGGCACATTTGTTCTCACAGCATGTAGGTCTCTGGATTGAACTCAAATCCTCAGGCTTGGCACTAGGTGTTCCCACCTATTGAGCCACCTTGCTGGACTTTTTTTTCCCCCTATCTTATTAATTTGTATGTGTGGCCCATGTATAGTGTAGAGGCCAATGGAGGATGTCAGGAATCCTGCTCTATCACTTTCTGCCATACCTACCTGGAACAGAGTGTCTGTGGCTGCACTTGGCATGCGCCTAGGCCTAATATGAGATGGCTTCTTCCGGAAGACAGGCGACAGGGAAGCCATGTCTCAGCCCCTGCTTTCCTCTCTGCACCCCAGATACAGGAGCAGTGGTTTAATCCAGACTGCAAAGAGATCTGCACTTGTGAAGGCAACAACCATATTCACTGCCAGCCCTGGAAGTGTGGGGCTCAGGAATCCTGCGGCCATAAGGATGGCATATTAGGCTGTCATGCCCAAGGTGAGCAGTCACGGCACCATGGACGGTGAGCGGGGGGTGGGGGGGGTGGGGGGGTGGGGGGCTTCACTTGAGAGGATGGTGATGGTTCATATTGCCAACTTAACAGGTTCTAGAGACAGCAAGGAGACAAGCCTTTGGTCGTGTCTGTTAGCAAGTTTCTAGATTCAGTTAATTGAGATGAGAGGACCCACACTAAATGTAAGCCTCATCATTCCATGGGCTCGGGCCCTGGACTACATAAATAAGGAGAGACTGAATTTTGTACTAGCATTCATCTTTCTGCTTCCGGACTGAGGGTGCAATGGGAGCTGTCTCCCACCCCGTTCACCATGCCTTCCCACGGTGACGGTCTCCCCTACAAACTGGATGCTGGAGCACATCATTCTTACTTTACGTTGCTTTTTACAGGATTTGGTAATTTATCAGTATAGAAAGCACTGCCAAAAGAAGTTTTTCCAAAAACAAAACAAAACAAAAAAAAAAACCCAAAACCCAAAAAAACAACAGGGACTCAACTAGAGATTGTGTGTTGGTCATCTTACTGAGATTGGAACAAATATTGAGAAAGACCCATTTATAAAGAAAGGTTTAGCTGCCGTGGTGGTGCTGCCTGCCTGGAGTCCCAGCATTTGGGAAGCGGATGCAAGAGGATCGGGAGTTTGAAATCATCCTCAGCTACATAGGTAGTTCGAGCTCAGTCTAGCCTACATGGGACTGTCTCAATATTTAATTTATGTGATTGTGTTTCTGTGTATGACTGTGTGTACGTACCTGAAGAAGCCAGAGAGGACGCCGCAATCCCTGGAGTGCGGGGATCGCCACCGTAACTCCGTATCATGAGTGCTGGGAAATGAATGGTGGCAGCAAAAAGCAGCAGGTCCTCTTAGTTTACCTTGCACCATCTTTCCAGCCCAGAGATTGTTTGAAGAACACAATAAATATGGGGGTTGGAGAGATAGCTCAGCGGTTAAGAGCACTGGCTATTCTTCCCAATGTCCTATTTCCAGCAACCACATGGTGGCTCACAGCCATCTATGATGAGATCTGGCGCCCTCTTCTGGCATGCAGGTAGGTATACATGCAGGCAGAACACTATACATAATACACAAATAAATCTACAAGAACCTCCCACCGAAATAAATGGATGAACGAACGAACGAATGAATGAATTAATGAATAAAAGAGAGGAAGGTGGTAGAAGGTGATTCCGGGGAAGAAGTGAACCTTTGAAACCAAGAGCTTGACAGAATGCTCTGCTCTGTACTGTGAAGAGCCTAGAGAAAATTCCAGGAAATTCGGCAAGAAAGACAGAAGAGCAGCTGCCCAGAAGGGAACCATAAGTCCAGAAAGAGCAGCTCTGGGGAATGCAACAGGCACTTCCGGGAGAAGTAGCTTCACTTCCCGGAGGAGACAGGTACTTCCGGGAGGAGCAGCTGCGGGCATCACGATAGGCACTTCCGGGCACCAGTTTCTGCAGCTCCTGGGGGAAGATCTGAGAACTCTTATGCAGGAAAGAGAAGAGCGGAGAGGTGGCCAGGAGCGGAAGAGGATCCAGCACGTTCCAGCCCACTCTTGAGGACAGGAGCGGAGGTCTCAGTACTGCCCAGAAGGGATGCTGCCAACATCCCGACACCTACCTGGTTTCAAGAAAGAAGATGAGAAACACTCATTTTCAAGTGATAACTTTAGTGCCTATTGTGGGAGAACTCTGATCTTAGAATATTTCCTCCCGTAACTTAGAACTGCACTCGATTCATTACTTTCTACTTCTGTGTACTTGTTGATGTAAAGTGTCTTTATTCTTTTGTATTGTTCTTTGAGGCAAGGTTTCTCTGAACAGCCAGCTGTACGGGAACTCAGTTTGTACATCAGGCTGGTCTCGAACTCAGAAATCCTCCTGCCTCTGCCTCCCCGTCTGCTGGGATTAAAGGAGTGAGCCACCACACACCGGCTAAGTGCCTTTATTTTTGGAGCAGGTATGATGTGTGCTTTCAGAAATAAGCTATTTTGCTGGACCACTTGCTGGACCATTGGTGGCACACACCTTTAATTCCAGCACTGGAGAGGCAGAGGCAGATGAATCTCGGTGAGATCGAGGCTAGCCTGGTCTCCAAAGTTCCAGGACAGCCAGGGCTGTTACACAGAGAAATACTGTCTCAAAAAAAAAAAAATCAAAACCAAAGAATAATCACCAACAACAAAACACCCCAAACAAACAAACAAAAGAAGAAATAAACCATTTGATTTGTTTAGACTTTTAACGATTTATTGCCTTCAGAAATGAAGAGTACCAAAGCAGTTTGCAATCGAAAGAATTGTACCTCATCTTAGTGGCTGATCATTCTGTGGAGAGTTTGTAGCTTTAAGGTCAAGTTGACATTGTCTTTGGCCTAAATGTCACAAATCTTATCACCAAAGAGTTTCTTGGGTTGTTGTTATGGCACGATTACCACAGATCCTATCAGCAGGCTGAAGATGTACACCCCTCAAACAATACAGGGGCGCAGATCTGCAGAACAATTTCCATTGAAGTCATTTCATAATTGGAATAGCTGTTAAGAGTAAAATTTAGCTGGAAAATTCTAGTTTGGCATTGTACTTTTAAGACTTAAAAAAATCCCTTGAAGCAAAAGCAAAGGATTTCTCAAACCTAACTGTTGTAGCTTGTTGTCTGTGTTGTGATAAGCATCAGGGCCTCCTTCTTGAGGAGGAGCAGGATTTTTACCAACTTCACTGAGGGAAGCCAAGGCAGGAACTGAAACAGAGAGTATGAACAGGCAGTGCCGCTTGCTTCCAAAGTCAAATCCAGCAACTTTAAACAGCCTAGGACCCTCTGCCTAAGGACTGTACCGCTTACAGCGGCCTGGGAATCACTAGCCCACAGATATGCTCACAGGCCACTGTGGTGGAGGCAATTGCAACTGAGGTCCCCACTTTCCAGGCTTCTCAGGTTGTCATCCGAAGCTAAGATGGCAGTAAGAACCCCAGATTTAGGGCTGTCTGCTGTGATTTGAAATGCTCAGTTCCTTTTTTCCAAGTTTTTAGGAGTTTGAAAATATTACTACTTTTGTTCATTTGGGCTTAGATAGGAGCTACTTGGGATCTTATAAACACAGGTGTCATTGTCCCCCCTCCCGGGGGGGGGGGAGCCAATAAGGTTTCAGTGGGAGGAGAGGGGAATAGTTGAGAGCACAGGAGTAAGTGTCTTGAGGTCTGTTGAGTTGAGTGTTAGCCCATAATCCTTTGAGGCCATATAGTACTTTGAAGTCATTTGTGTAGAAGAAATTGGACTGTACAAAAAATTTTAAAATGTTTTATTATTTAATAAAAGGGGAGGGAATAAGCTGAGAGGGACAAGGAAGATTTCTTCGATGTCCCAGTTTGGGATGTTTCAGTCTGAGCGTTTGATCTTGCTGATTTGGGTTCCATGGTTAGCAGCACATCCTGCTGGGAAATGTGGCAGAACAACAAAAAAAATTGCTTACATCATGGCTGGAACATGATGGAAAGAAGGAGGAAGGGGTTTGGATCCCACAATGACCTTCAACAACATCTCCCTACCGACCACAAACCTTCTGCTACACCTGAAGTTTCCACCACTTCCCAGTAATATTGAGCTGGAGAATCAAGGTTCTGGCACATGGTTCTTTGGGGTTCCAAAGCCAAACTTTCAAAGTGGGATCAGCATCTGTAAGGGCTCAGAAAGTCAAGTTGAAGAAGGCAGTCTCCTTTCTTGACCTTCCTAAGCCAAGCCAACAAATCTTCCTAGAGGAAACTGAAGTCCAAGGATGTGTCATGGCTGCTACCTCAAATCAGCATCCTCAAGATGGCAGCCTTGACTTGAGACTTCTGGGATGTGGGGCAATGAGACACCAAAAGCCTGTCCTCTCCTCTACAGGTAAAGCCACCTGCATTGTCTCAGGTGACCCCCACTACCTGACATTTGATGGAGCTTTGCATCATTTTATGGGCACCTGCACGTATGTGCTGTCCCAGCCTTGCTGGTCCAATTCTCAAGGTAACAACTTCGTTGTGAGTGCCACTAACGAGATCCATAATGGCAACTTGGAAGTCTCCAGTGTCAAAGCAGTCCATGTGCAGGTCTTTGACCTCAAAATCTCCCTGCTCAAAGGTCGAAGGGTCGTGGTACGTGTTTTCTGTTGTCTCCTGGACCCCACTCTGCCACCCACCCAACTTCTTCCCTTCCTTTTGCTTTCAGTTATTCCTTATTTCTGAGGTAGGGTCTTCTATGTCCACACTGGCCCAGAACTTATTTATGTAACTGAGGATTAACGTCAGCCTCCCTTTCCCACCTCTGCTCCCACCTCCAAGTGCTGAGTGAGCTCCAAGACACTTCCATCCTGTTCTCAATTTTTAAGTGTGCCCCATTTGGTCTTTGTCTCAAGTTTCTGACTCTCTCTACTACACCCTGTCTATTTCTGCAGCTGAACAACCAGAGGGTGGCACTACCCGTGTGGCCTTTGAAGGGGATGGTGACCATTAGGTTGAGTGGCATCTTTGTCATCCTCTACACCAATTTTGGGCTTCAAGTTCGTTACGACGGAAACCACCTGGTGGAGGTGACAGTGCCTTCCTCATACACTGGCTCACTCTGCGGGCTGTGTGGTAAGACCCTCCTCCCCCTCCCCATGTCCATTGGGTGTCCACCTCCCCCCCCCCCCAATGTCCGTTGGGCGTCCTCGGGACTTGTCAAGCAATGAATGAGTCAAGGACCCAAAATAGATGCTGGGAAAGAGGAAAGGATTCCAGGCGTGATGGTACATGTCTGTAACCATGGTAATCAGGAGGATGAGGAGTTCCAGGTCATCCTTTGCTGGGTAGTGAGTTTGAGGGCAGCCCGGGCTTCACAGAAAACCCGCTCCAAAGCAAAGATGAGAGGTGGATTGGGAATGATGCTCAGTAGGTAGAGCTCCTGCCTCGAGTGCAGGACGTCTGGGGTTTTATCCCAGCATGTCGTAAATGGTAGTACGTGTCTATAACACCAGAACTTGGGAGCTGAATAAAGGGTGAAGAGATTAAGGCTATCCTTAACTACATAGTTAGTTCAAGGCTAGACCGATATACATAAGACCTTGTCATTTAAAAGAGAAAAAACCCCAGAAAAAACCAAAAGATAATAGGGTTAGCTTAGAGATGGCATTTAGCAATGTGTCTTCTTCCTGGTGGGAAGGAGGTGGCCACAGAGCTGCGGGCCCTAAAGTTCTGCCACTTAGTGAGTTCAAGGGCGAGCCTACACAGTGTGTGCCACCCCCATGGTGTCCCTCTTCCTCAGGGAACTACAACAATAACAGTTTGGATGACAATCTGCGTCCAGACACGAAGCCTGTAGGCAACTCACTTCTGCTGGGAACAGCCTGGAAAATACTTGAAGCCTCGGAGCCCGGGTGAGCTGGGTAAAGGGATCTGGGACTAGGGGAGCTGAGCCTGGGTGAGGTAGGTCTGGTGAAGCTTGAGCCTTAGAGAGCTAGGTCTAGGGGAAATGGGCATAGAGAGATGGACATGGACATCAGAATATGGGGAACTGGGCCATCTGATGAGCTGGGTCTAGGGTAACCAGTCCCTGGGGGGAAGTTGGGAAGTGAGCATCCCTTGTGTATCTGGGTTTCCTCTGTGCTACACATCCTACTACCTGTAAATTCTGTTCTTCATCCTCTATGGGTTTCTGGTGCTGGGGATGGAACTCAGGGCTTTGCCATGACAGATACACACTTAACCGATGGCTGGGGTCACATCCCTTGACCCAAGGCCGAGAAAGTTTTAAAGGTTGTTCCAACAGGGTTGGGGGTATAACTCAGTGGATAAAGTGCTCAACTATCATCCATTGACACCCTGGGTTCCATTCCCAACACCACATAAATCAAGTATGATAGTACATACCTGTAATCCTAACAGATGGGAGGTGGAGGCAGGGGGATCAGTATTTCAAAGTCATCCTGGGCCATATAGTGAATTCAAAGCTCGTTTGGGCTGCATGAGACTGTGTCTCAAAACAGGGGTTGGGAAGGTGGCTCAGCATTTAAAAGTGCTTGCTGTTCTGCAGAGGACCCAGATTTGGTTCCCAGCGCCCACATGGTGGCTCACAAACACCTATGACTATGGCTAAAATTGATGCCCTCTTCTGGCCTCCCTAGACACCTGCACTCATGTGCATATATCCACACACATACATGGAATTACACATAATAAACTAAACATTAACGAATAAACAATAAAATGGAAACAAGCCAGGCTTAGTGGCTCATGCCTTTAATCCCAGCATTTGGGAGGCAGAAACAGGTGGATCTCTGTGAGCTGGAGGCCAGCCTGGTCTACATGGTGAGTTCCATGTAGGACAGCCAGGACTATGTGGAGAGACCCCGTCTCCTATATATATATATAAAATCAGTTAAATAAAATTGCCCTAACTCCTCAGGCCCATATATATATATATATATATATATATATATATATATATACATATATATATATAATAATTATATAAATTAAATAATTAAATAAAATT
This sequence comes from Phyllotis vaccarum, assembly GCA_033318265.1. Taxonomy (NCBI): domain Eukaryota; kingdom Metazoa; phylum Chordata; class Mammalia; order Rodentia; family Cricetidae; genus Phyllotis; species Phyllotis vaccarum. The sequence goes on along the minus strand of JARWLC010000017.1, from coordinate 66,828,109 downwards.
GCCCTAACTCCTCAGGCCCATGTCAGCTGACCTCTTAATCTCTGCATTTGACACAGCTCTTTGAGAAGTCCCACCAGCCTCTAACTTCTCCTGGCCTTCCCACAGGAGGGTGCCATTATGTGTCGTTCCCCCCTCCCGTCAACTCCCCCCCCCCTTGTCCCCGCCATGGGTTAGTTTCAGTTTGGAGGATTCTTCCTCAGACTCAACCTTGTTAACCTTTCTTCTCCTCCTCATCCAGCTGCTTTGTATCTGGGGGCAAGTCTTCAAGCTGTGACGAAAACAACCTGGAGGAAGCCTGGAGTAAAAGATGCTCCATCTTGATGAACCCCATTGGTGAGAGGCATCTCCTCCCAGGGCCCCGGGCAAGAGATAAGAACAGGTCACGGTGATGAGAAAGAGCCAGAACAGGAGCAGATGGAAAGGCAGGGAGGCCGTTGGGAATCCGGGGTAGCTGCCCGCTAACCTTCTTGCCACCATAACTGACGACCCCTTAGCCACAGGTTCCCCGTCACTGTTGTTAGCTTTCATTCTGAGGGATGGCCTTGCACCCGCTGTGCAGCCCAGGATGACACTGAACTTTGGGTCCTCCTTCCTCTACCTCTTGAATGCATGGGGTTACAGAGGTCCACCACCATATCCAGTTTATGCAGTGCTGGGGATCGACCCCACGGCATGCCAGGGAAACACAACTGAGCTACATTTTTCCAGTCACTGCATTTTTTTTCAGATACGGTCTAAGTTTTCAGTCAGGATGGGCTCGGTCTCTCTATGTCTCTCAAGCTGGCTTCAGAATCATGGCGATCCTCCTGCCTCAGTCTTCCCGGGGCTGGAAATACAGGCCCGTGATTTCCATGCCTGAGTACATATGGCTTTGATCCAAGTGGATATTAAATTAGCTGTGCAAGGGCTGAGGTGATTGCTCAGCTGGAAAGTGCCTGTTTTGCAACCCAGGTCTGAGTCTGATCCCTAGAACCCACATAAAAAGCCTGAATGTGGGGCTCAGAGAGTAATGAAAGACATTTACCATGACACCTAAAGACCTGAGTTCAATCCTTGGAATCTTCATGGAACCAACTCTAGAAAGTTGTCCTCTGACCTCCACATTGTATTGTGGCGTGTAGATACCCTTCCCTCACAAAATGACACATACATCCCCTAAATTAGCTATACAGAAGCTTCAAGGCCCAGCTTGCTCACTGGGTTCACCCGCCCCACCTTGTCTTGACCTCCAGGACCATTCGCCAATTGCCACGAGGCGGTGCCCCCGCAGGCCAGTTTCTCCAGTTGTGTGTATGGCCAGTGTGGGACCAAAGGAGACACCTTGGCCCTGTGCCGTTCCCTGCAGGCCTACGCATCCCTGTGTGCCCAAGCTGGCCAGGTGACTACCTGGCGCAACAGCACCTTCTGCCGTGAGTGATTCCCCCCCCCCCCCAGCCCTTACAGCCCTTGGTCCTCTCTCATCCCTAAACCATGTTCCTCAGCCTGTAGCCACACCCACAAGAAATTATCTTCCTTTCCCCATGCTGCCTCTCCCAGAGCCTGCCTCCCTCAGTCCCTCTGTTTTCCCAGGTTTTTTTGTTTGTTTGTTTTGTTTTTGTTTTTCCTGGAAGGACCTCAGGATCTCATGTAACCCAGGCTGGCCTCCACCTTTCTGTGTAGGGGAGAGAGCTGGAGTTACAGGTGTATACCACGGGGCCTGACTCTGATTATACCACCAAAATCTGATCTTGTGTTTAGTCATTGTCGCCTTATCCCAGGTCTTAACAAAACCTTTTTTAAAGAAAACATTTTTAATTAATTCATCTTGAGACAGGGTCTCTCACTATGTAACCCTGGCTGCCTGGAACTGGCTATGGAAGTCAGGTGCAGAGATCTACCTGCCTTCTGCCTCCTGGGTGCTAGAATTAAAGGCACGGGCCATCTTCTTCAGCCAGAGACAGTCTTTAAATGGTTTTAAATAGATTTTGTTTTCTGTTTGGATTTGTTGCGTTTTACTGGGTGTGTATTTTTATGTGGCATACGTGTGGATATGCCCCCTCCTCCTTTTCTTTCTTACGTGTGTGTGTGTGTGTGTGTGTGTGTGTGTGTGTGTGTGTGTGAGAGTGTGTGTGTGTGTGTGTGTGAGTGTGTATGTGTGTGTGTGTGTGTGTGTGTGTGCAAACCATGGTATGCACGTGGAGGCCCAAGAGCAACTCCAATTGGTTCCCTCCCTTCCATCAGGCGGGTCTCAGGGGTCACACTCAGGTCATCAGGTTGTCAGGAAGCACATTTACCCTCTGATTCATTGCTGTGTATTCATTATTCAGATGTATGGGCATACAAGTATGCAGATACGTATGCCTGTGTGAGTGTGTGCGTGTGCGTGTGCGTGTGTGTGTGTGTATCAGAGGTTGACCTTGATTTTTCTCTACTTTACTTGCTGAGGTGAGGGTCTCTCAACAAACCTCTAACTTTTTCATGGCTAGTCTAGTTAGCCAGCTTGCCTCTGGGATCCCTTGTCTTGGCCTCCTGAATTGTGGGATTACAGGTAGGAAACCGGGTCCACCCAGTTTTTATGTGGTCACCAGGGATCCCAATTCTAGTCCTGAGTTACTTGGCAAACACTTCACCTGTTTAGTGATCTTCCCGATCTCATTTGTTTGGTTTTTGAGAGAGAGCTAGTTAAATAGCTGTGATCGGCCTTGAACCTGGTGTATAGTCTAGGATGTTCTCAGACAGCATCTTGCCTGCTGGGATTTGAGACCTACAATTCTCCCTATTCTCTTTGTAGTGATCAAGCCCAGGGTTTTGTGTATGTATGCAAGGGAGACCCACTACTGTGGAGTGAAACCCCATTTTAGCCATTTGGGGTAAGCAGAATGGCAATTTCTAAAAATTGCCTTCTGACCTGCAATCCAGTCCTGCAAATGTGCAGAAAACAGTAACTTATCTGAACCAAAACTGTTCCACAAAAGCCCACAAAAGTTCCATCACGACCCACAAGTGGACGAAAGACTAGGCTAGAGGTGACCTGTGTGTGACCTGTACTTGGGAGGTAAAGGCAGGAGGGAGGACAATTGGGAGCCAGCCAATGTGGACGAATGTTGAAAACCATTTTGGACATTAAGTGTACAACTTTAAAAATTCAGTGGTAAGAAGGACATTCACCTTGTTCTACAACCATCAACCCTCACCGTCCATCACCTGAACCATTTCTTCCCCAGCTGGAAGTCTGACCCGTGGACACTCCATCCCACATCCGCCTCAGCCCTCTGTCTCTACAAACTTAACTGTAAGAAGAGGCATAGTGGTCCATGCCTGTGATCCTAGCACTTGGGAGGTGGAAGCAAGAAGGTCAGGCGTTCCAGGCCAGCCTGGGCTATATAGTTAGACCCTTCTGTCTCTCTCTCCCCCTCTTTCTTCTTGTCTTTCTATCTTTCTCTTGTATGTCTGTCTTTCCTCTCTGTGTCTGCTCTCTCTCATTTGTTTGGATCTTTCCCTCTCTGTAGTGTCTGTCTGTCTGTCTGTCTCTCAAAAAAAGTGGACAGCACCTGAGAAACAATACTTGAGGTTAGGCTTTACCTTTAACATTCTGGCATATAATGCACCCATCCCCACACATGTATCCACACACATGTAAACATGTGAACACATAAAGAATCACATAGTATGTGTCCTGTGATAACTAACTTCTTTCATTTAGCATGATTTTCCAGGCTCATCCATGTTATAGCACATACCAAGGCATTCTTCATTTCTGAGGAGGAAGATGGGATTTTAGACAGGGTTTCATATAGCTCACGCTGGCCTTGAACTCCAGGCAGTCTTTCTGCATCAAGATTCCCGAGCTCTGGATTATAGGTGTGTCCTGCCATGACCAGGTCATACTTCCTTTGGAAGCCTAACTAACAGTGCATTGTACAGTCATGAGAGCCATGTGTGGTAGTTCAGCAATCTATGAGTTTGAGGCCCGCTTGGGCTACAGAGAGAGACCCTGTACTGGCCGGCCAGTTAATTGATCAGTAAAATAGGGCGTGGTGACACAGGCCTGTAATCCTAGAACTAGGAAGATGGAGGCAGGAGGATCAGGAACTCAAGGTCACACTTGACTACGAAGCAAGTTCAAGGGTAGCCTGGGTTACGAGACCCTGCCTCAAAAGAAGAAAAACACTTTAAAAAACCTATCACATAGATAGCTCAGGGTTCCTCACTCATCAGTGAACCTTCCCAGGAACTGTCAAGGTCAGGAGCCAACAGCACCTCTCTGCCTCTCTCACATTTGTGTTCTTAGCTCTGAGGTGCCCTCCCAGGAGCATCTACAACCCATGTGCCAACCCCTGCCCAGCTACCTGCCTCACCCTAAGCACCCCGAGAGACTGTCCAGAGCTGCCCTGTGTCGAGGGCTGTGAGTGCGAGAAAGGCCACATCCTGAGTGGAACCATCTGCGTGCCCCTCAGACAGTGTGGCTGCAACGACCAGACCGGCTCCTATCACCTGGTGAGAGGCGTGATGGCAGGGGATGCTCTCCCTGTCTGTCTGCATGTGGGCAGGGAGACCAGAGAAAGGTGAAGGCCTCAGAGCACAAAAATGATGGGGCAGGATGGAGCTGGGGGCGAGGACAAAGGCTAGATTCCGAGAGGCTGAAAAAAGCAGAGACGGACACCCAGCTGTGGGGTGCACACCCGTCACATCAGCTTTTGGGAGGCTGAGGCAGAAGGGGGAGCCTGGGCTACATAGTGAGACCCTGTCTCAAAGAAAAGATAGATGAACAGACAGAGGATAACAGAGGTGGAGGGAGGGGAGGAGAGAGAAAGGAAGGAGGGAGGGGGAGGGGAGAAAGATGGGGGAGGGAAGGGACCAAATGCAGTTACCCTTCTGGGTTGGGGAAGGCTCCACCCATCTCCAGTTTCCAAGTTTCCTATTGGCTCTGCTGATGATGGCCATGCCCCACAGTTGGGGGAGAGCTGGTACACAGAGAAGACCTGCACCACCCTCTGCACATGCTCGGTCCACAGCAATGTCACCTGCAGCCAAACGGCCTGTGAGGCCAACCAAGTGTGCCTGCGCCAGGATGGGCTGCTGCGCTGTGCTGCAGGTGAGCAGGGCTATGCTGTGAGTCACTAGGCGCAGCCTCCGAATCTGCCACACCTCCAGACATCCCGGGTCACTGCAGTCTGACGTAGCCCGACTGTACCTGAAGGACTTGTAGCTGGTTTCAAACTGCCGTCCCCTCACCCCCACCCTAGGCTGGTCTTGAACATCAGATCTTCCTGTGCCTACCTCCCAAGTATTGGGATACAAGCATGTATACTGCCATACTTAGCTCTTTCTAAGTTAAAAAGAAAATGCAGTTAGTTATTTTGTGTGAGGGAGTATGCAGGACATGACAATCACTTATCTTGCAGGATGTGGTTCTGAGAACCACAGGTTTTCAGGCTTAGCTGCAAATGTCCTACCTGTTCAATCATCTTATTGGCCCCATACCTGCTCTCCCATGATGGCTTAGGGTTTCAACTACTGCAAAGAGACACCATGAGCAAGGCACCTCTTGGAAAGGAAAACATTTCATTGGGCTAGCTTAAGGTTCAGAGATATAGTTTGTTATCCTCACATTGGGTGAGGCAGACATGGTGCTGGAGAAGGAGCTGAGAGTTCCACACCTGGATCTGCAGGCAACAGGAAATTAACTGTCACACTGGGTTTAGCTTGAACAAAGGAGACATCAAAGCCTACCTCCACAGTGACACACTTCCTCCTACAAGGCCATACATATTTCAACAAAGCTACACCTCCTAACAGTGCCACACTCTATGAGCTTGGGGGGTGGGGAGACAGACTTACATTCAAACTATCACATCAGTGTGAGTCACACCCTACCCTGCTCAAGCCTTATGCCTGAAGATCCTCAGACCCTGGTTCCTTTTTAAAATGTGGTCCCCTTCTCTCCTGGGGCTCTCTGGCTTGGAGCAGGCAGAGAGAAGTTGGACTGTGTTCCTAGGGATCTTGGAATGGTCCTTCAGCCACCTCTCTCTCTACAGAGATGGGGGAGTGTCACTTCTCCGAGGATTCTCAGATCGTGAGCTTCGATGGCCATAGTCATCCTATCCAGGACATGTGTACTTACATCTTGGTCAAAGTATGCCATCCCAACATGAATCTGCCTTTCTTCACAATCAGTGCCAAGGTCTACAAGGATACCCACAGTAAGACCAAGACTTACAGGGTCTATCAGCTGTACATTGACATCTTCAGCTTCCGAGTCATTCTGGAAAAACAACATTCAGTCCTGGTGAGCTGGGTACAGTGGCTGGGAAGGAGGAGCGAATCCCGGAAGAAGTGGTCTTTGGTTTCTATTCCTGGTTCTGTCTTCCTCTTCAGATCAATGACACGTTGGTCACCCTTCCCGCCATGACCCAGATCCCGGGAGTCAGCATCACAACTGAAGATGTCTATACCATTGTCACAATTAAGGATGAGGTTCAAGTCAAATTTGAGAGCAACAGTTTCTTAGATATCAAAATCCCTGCATCCTCGAATGGAAAGGTGAGAAGGAACACACCTGGCTGTGTTGGTGGGGAGGTGACCTTTTGGGGGATAGAATGGCATCCCATTCTAACAACCCAAAGAGGTCATTTCCCAGCATGGAAGAAGACTCAAAACTTCCTTTCTATCTAGGGGTGGCAAGTATGCATCAATAACAGATGTCCTTAGCGCCCGGCATGTTGACACACGCCTTTCTAATCCTTGCACTTGAGAGGCTAAGGATGGACGGTGGCATGTTCCATGCTACCCAGAGAGACTGTATATTGCTTCTTTTGGAAGACTGACACCTACCCACTGTCCCGGAAGCCTTGAGTTCCATCTCTGCAATGCATGAACTATGTGAAGCAATACAAGCCTTAAATCCCCACACTTAGGCGTTGGAGGCAGAAAGATTAACATTAAGATCATCCTCAGCTACACATCAAGTTTGAGGCCAGCATAGGCTACAGAAGACTCAGTTTCCAAAGAATGCAAATTAAGATAATAAAAAGGCAATGAGGGTTGTAGCTCAGCGGTAGAACTCCTGTCTAAAAGCACCAAAAAAGGAAACCACACATATCCCTCTCTACCCCTTTACACTGAAAACTCCCTCCCCCTGCCCTCCCAGGTCTGCGGTGTGTGTGGGAATTTCAATGGAGAAGAAGAAGATGAACTCATGATACCCAGTGACGAACTAGCCCAGGATGAGGAGGAGTTCATGGACAGCTGGAAAGATAAGGACATCGACCCCAGGTAATGGTCCTCTAAGTCTGGCCGTCATTCTTCCTGCCCGACCACCTCCTTTTCCTCTTTCCTTCCATGTCTTCCTCCCTCCCTTCCTCCCTTTCAAGACAGGGTCTCTTGTGTAGCCCAGGCTGGCCTTGGACTTAATAGGTTGATTAGGTTAGCCTTGAGTTCACCAAGGTCCTCTTACCATTGCCTCCTGAGTGCTGGAATTGCAAGCACGCACTACCACACTTACATTGTATTTTGGGGAGGGGGACATGACAGGGGACCTCAGACATGCTAGGCAGGGCCCTAACCTGGAACTATATTCCCACCCTCCATTTTATTTTATTTATTGTTATTGTATATATGTGGGGTGTGTGATGTGTGTTTAAGGCAGAATCTTATGTATTCCACCACAACCTCAAACTCACCTGTAACTGAAGATGACCTTGAACAACTTCCTTCCTTCCTTCCTTCCTTCCTTCCTTCCTTCCTTCCTTCCTTCCTTCCTTCCTTCCTTCCTTCTTCCTCTTCCTTTCTTTCATGTGTTTATTTATTTATTTATTTTGAGACAGGGTTTGTTTTTGTAGCTGGGGCTGTCCTGGAACTTAATCTATAGACCAGGAACTCACAGAGATCTGCCTGCCTCTGCCTCCCCAGTGCTGGGATCAAAAGTGTGCACCTCAACTACCCAGCAACCTTTTCTTGTAAAGATTTATCTATTGTATTGCATGTGTATGAGTGTTTTGCCTGTATGTGTTTATATGTACCGTATGTGTTTCCGGTGTCTACTGTGATCAGAAGAGGGCATTGGATCCCCTGAAACTGGAGTTATAGATGCTTGTGAACTATCCCATGGGTACTGGGAACTGAACCTGGGTCCTCTGCAAGAGCAACAAATTCTTAGTCACTGAGTCATCTCTCGAGCCTCCTTGAGCAACTTAAGACATTTTCTTTAAATGTTACGAATTGTGTGTGTGTGTGTGTGTGTGTGTGTGTGTGTGTGTGTGTGTGTGTGTGTGTGTGTGTGCACATGCGCCATGAGGCATGTGTGGAGGTCAGAGAAGAATTTGCAGGAGTCCGTTCCCTCCCTTTCCATTATGTAGGTTCCAGGAATCAGACTCAGTCCTGAGGCATGGTGGCAAGCGCTTTACCTGCTGAACTCTCCCACCAGCCTCAACTTGAACTTCTGATCCTCCACCCTTTCCCTTCCCAGGCCCTGGGATCATAGGCATTTATCACCAGGCCCAGCTCTTCTGAGCCCTTGCTCTTCCCATTCTAGCTGCCAGAAAATTGAGGATCAGGACACCCAAGTGGATCAGCATGAGGTCATGAATGGAAAATGCAGGCCCATCGACTTCCAAAAAGCCCAAGCAAACTGCCAAACTGCCCTCCGGGGCCCAGCCTGGACCCAGTGTGCTACCCGGGTCCCCCTCAAACCCTTCCTGCTGGGCTGTATGAACAACTACTGTAAATTCAGAGAACTCTTCCGTGCCCTCTGTGAAGCTCTGCAGTCCTTCGAGGATGCCTGCCAGAACCAGGGGCTCAAGCCCCCCATCTGGAGGAACAGCAGCTTCTGCGGTGAGTGCCCCTGTAGCTACCCCATAGCTACTCCCAAACCCCATTTCTCCCTACATATCTCTCTGTAGCTTAGAGACTCAAACCCAAGATCCTTGTTTCACTATAACCTAAACAGTGTGTGTGTGGGGGGGGGTTGTATATGTGTATTTGGATGTAAACATGTCTGTGAAGGCCAGACTTGGACATCACACATCTTTCTCAGTTGATCTCTACTTTTTTTTTTTAAGACAGAATCTTACTATATAGTCCTGGTTCCCAGAACTTCCTTTGTAGACCAGGCTGTCCTTGAACTCAGAGTTCAATCTGCGTGCCTCTGCCTCTGCCTCTGCCTCTAGAGTACTTATACCAAAGGAATTCACCACCACGCCTGGATCTGCCTTATTTTGGGGGAGAAAAAGAAAAAGTGTGTGTGTGTGTGTGTGTGTGTGTGTGTGTGTGTGTGTGTGTGTGTGTGTGTGCACGTGTGTGTTAGGTGGCGCTATGCACCACCTGATGGAAGATCAGCAAGTGCTCTTACCCACCTAGCCAATCTCTCTAGCTTCCCTACCTTATGTTTTGAAATAAGGTCTCTCACTGAACCTGGAGCCCAGTTTCAGTGAACTGGCTAGAGTGTCCGTCCAGCAGGTCTGCCAGTCTCTGCCTCCAGCACTGAAATCACAGGTGAATGCCGCTGTGCCTGGGTTTTTAGATGAGTGCTTATGCTTGTAGGGAAACACTCCTAAGCCCCATTTTGTTTTCTGAGACAGGGTCTCCTAGGAGGACCCCTGCCACCAAGCTAGGCTGGCCGATGAGCCCTGCCATCCTTCTGTTTCTGCCTTTCTGGCACTGGAGAGTTCGCCAACAAAATAGTCCCACCTTATGCCAACATTTTGTACAACAGTCACTAGAAATGATACGCAGGAAATTCCCTCAATCTGTCATTTACCATTATATCTTGTTGACTGACCCAAACATAGATAAATTAGAAAGAATGTTTGAAGAAATGATGAAAATTTTGCCGGATTGGGACTACAGATTGCCCCACAAAAAAAAAAATAAAAAGAGAGATTCTACTAGTTATTTAGGGTATAAAATAAGCCTACAGAAAATTAGACTCCAAAAGGTATAACTCAAGAGAGGTAGATTGAGGACTCTTAACGATTTCCAAACACTGCTAGGAGATAGTGTTCATATATGACTGATTATTGGTATACAAATCCATGAACTAGTTAATTTATTGGAAATCTTAGATGGTGATAAGGACTTAAATAGTCCTAGAGAATTTTCTGATGAAGCTGAGAGAAAATTAGCTTTAGTGGAAAAGAAATTATAAGAAGCACATGTGAATCACATGGATCCAGACCTCAGTTGCATTCTGGTTATTTTACCTGTAAGCATTCTCCTACAGAAGTCATAATGCAAAGAGAAAATATTATATTAAAATGGATATGTATGCCACATAGGTTGAAAACGTATATAGAAAAGATTTCTGATTTGATTTTTAAAGGAAAGTTAGACTTCGTCAGCTGACTGGAAAGGACCCAGAAGAAATTGTTGTACCTTTAACTAATGAAGAAATGGATTATGGGCAGACAGTGAACTTTGACAAAAAGCCTGTAGTAATTTTCGGGGAGAGATTAATAACAAGTATTCCTGGAGCAAAGGAATTCAACTTATAAAGGAAGCTTCCCTCGTGTGATATGGGATAAACCTATTTCTGGAGCTCCTACATCTTATACTGATGCAGACAAATCAGGAAAAGCTAGTTATAAATCAGAAAACTTAAGTGGCTCAAAGCTCTTATAATTCTGTTCAGAAGTCAGAACTATACTCTATTGTTATGGTTTTAATGGCTTTTACAGAACCTCTTAAGATAGTAACTGACTCTCAGTATGCAGAAGGAGTTTCAATGCTCATGAGAAAGAAGCAGCAGCTGCAGAGAGACACTGAATAACAGAAAAAAATCTCTGATAAACTAGCCAGCCTGTCTACTCCAAGAATGTGCTGACCTCAGAATGGAAGCCTAGATAGCTCAGTCCGTAGAGCATGAGACTCTTAATCTCAGGGTCGTGGGTTCATGCCCCACGTTGGGCACCAGATATAGCAATAAATTTGCTTGTAATATATTGTACGAAGGATTAATATTTATTTAGGGGTATAATACACTCATTTAAAAAAAAAACTTAAGATGATTCCTGGAGAGAAGTATTGCCCCACGCTGGCTATGATCCACTCCCCAGAACACAGGAATGAACCCACCAGCTGGAACTTGGTATCCCTGGCTCCCAATTCATTCTGGCCACGCCCTGTAGGACTCCCGATTCTCAGGGGCTACTAAGGCTCCCTAAATAGTGCCTGAATCCCACTACAGACCCTATTTATTTATTTCCTCAGGGCTAAGCGCACAGTCAGTGTTGAATGAATATTAAGGGAGGGAGCAAGTTACGTTGATGATTAGCCTACCCTGGTTTCTGCAGCCTTTGCCTCCTCACGCCGGCTCTGGCCCGGTTCTGGCCTGGTTCTGGCCCTCTTAACGGATACTGTTCTCCCTCTAATCCAAAGCTCTAGAATGCCCAGCTCACAGTCACTACACAAACTGCCTTCCCTCCTGCCCACCTTCGTGCTTGGACCCAGACAGCCGCTGTGAGGGCTCTGGCCACAAAGTCCCCGCCACCTGCAAGGAGGGCTGCATCTGTCAACCTGGCTACGTGCTGAATAATGACAAGTGTGTGCTCAAAACTCATTGTGGCTGCAAAGACCCCCAGGGAATCTTCGTTCCGGTGAGCAGTGTAGAGGGTAGGATTGGGGGGGCACCTTCTTCTTTCTTTTGCTTCTCTCGGTCTGGAATGAACTCTAAGAATGGCCTGGGAGTATGAAAGTTGGTCAGGGTCGGGCAGGGTACGCAAGTGCTCTACCTCTAAACTTGATGGGGGGGGGGGCTGTACACAGGAGCTCTTCAACCAGCCCCACTTCCAGCCTCGGGTACAAATATTTTTTTATCTGTGGTTTATTGACTCAGTTGAGGTGAATTATGCAGAATGAAAAGGCAAGTCCTCCAGCAGGAGGGGAGGCTGTCTCTCAGAAGCAGTCATCTGTGTCTCCCCCAACCCCACTGTATTTCTCGTCACATGTGTTTGCTTCTGCAGGAAGGCAAGAACTGGATCTCCAGTAGCTGTACCCAGAACTGTGTCTGCATTGGAGGGGTCATTGAGTGCCAGAATTTCCAGTGTCCTTCCGGGGCTCAGTGCCAGGACAATGAAGACGGCAGCAGTAACTGTGTCAAAATCAGTAAGGGGGCCATGGGAAGGTCGAAAGGGTGTGCTCATGACTGAAGGGATTGATGGACAAGGGAAGGTAGAAAGGGTATGCTCATGACTGGAGGGATTGATGGCAGCAAGAAAGCCCTCAGTCTCCTAGCCTAAGAGGTGGAGGGTGGGAAGTGCCACAGTGGACAGGGATTCTGGGGATCCCTGGCAGGCAGGTTTTCTTCTCATTTTAAATCTCTAAATGTTTAATCCCCCACATTAACTTGGGAGACCCATTGTCTCCTTTCCTAGGGGCTTGGCACATAGCACACACTCAGTAAATGGTTGCTAAGTGAATAACAAAAGAAGGAGATGCTCTCAGCTCTGTTTGTTGAGCCCAGCCTGGTTCTGTAGTTTCTGCTTCCTTGGGCCCCTCTGGACCTCTCCAGTAATCCATCTCTCCTTCTGCCTATAGCTCTGCAATGCCCCGCCCACAGCCTCTACACCAATTGCCTTCCCCCCTGTCTCCCTACCTGCTCCAACCTTGATGGCCACTGCAAAGGCACAAGCCCCAAAGTCCCTTCTGCTTGCAAAGAAGGCTGCCTCTGCCACCCTGGCTATGTGCTCGATGAGGACAAGTGTGTACCGAGAGCACAGTGTGGCTGCAAAGACACCCAGGGTGCCTTCATCCCAGTGAGTGGGTGTGGAGAGTGGGTTTGGGGTCCCTTCCTCCTCCTGTCTGCTTCTCTCTGCTTGGGATATTCCTGTCTGTACGGTGGGCCATGCAATGTGAAGACCTGTATTCTCGGGGCCTGGTATACAGCAGGCTTTAAGGTTGAGCCTTGGCTTCCCCCACCCCCAAGCGCACATCTTGCTACTGGATTCTAAGCAAGCCCTCTGCCTCCGAGCCATGCAGCACACCCTGCCTGATGTGATTCTAGGCAAGCTGTGTACTGCTCAGCCACATCCCTAGACTTTCACTGGGGAATTCTACACAGGCCTCTTGTCTCTGGACAGAAACCTGTAGCCCCAAATGCCATTTTTAAAAGTGAGATAATTTCTACTGGTGCTTGGCTGACTGACTAGATATGGAGCCCGATTGTAAGGAGGCTAACGCAGACCCTTCAGGCATGAAGCTAAGCCTGGCTCTCTAGACCTTCCTCTCAGACCTCACTCCCCTTCTCATCACCTGGCTTCTGCAGGCAGGCAAGACTTGGGTGTCCACAGGCTGTACCCAGAGCTGTACCTGCGTCACTGGGGCCATCAGATGCCGGAATTTCCAGTGTCCCTCAGGGACTTACTGCAAGGACAGCAATGATGGCAGCGGCTACTGTGTCAAAATCCGTAAGGGGACCATGGGCAAGGGCGGAAGGGTGGGCTCAAGGAAGGAAAGATCAGGCAGGGCAGAAAGATCTTGGTTCTCTGGGCCTTAAAGCTCAGGGATAAGCGCTACCACAGTCAGAAAAGATTCTGGTGACTCGCGCTGGGCCAGGTCCTTTCTCAGGGTTAGTCTCCAAATGGTTACATCCCTACTTTCTTACTTCCCTCTCTCACGGCTTGGCACACAGTGCAGTTAGAAAACATTTGCTGAAAGCAGAGTTAATGGGGACAGGCCCCCGCCCCCTCCGTTCCCTCCACTAACCCTTTCTCCTCTACCCCCTAGCTCTGCAGTGCCCCGCCCACAGCCACTACACCGATTGCCTTCCCTCCTGCCATCCTTCCTGCTCGGACCCTGAGGTCCACTGTGAGGGCACCAGCACCAAAGACCCATCCACCTGCAAGGAAGGCTGCGTCTGTAAACCTGGCTACGTGCTGCATAAAGACAAGTGTATACTCAAAATTGAGTGTGACTGCCAAGACACCCAGGGTGGCTTCATCCCAGTGAGTCGGTGTTGAAAGTAGGATTTGGGGTTCTGGGAGATGGCTCAGTGGGTAAATAACTTGCTATGCAAATGTGAGGACCTGGGTTTGAGTTACCACGACCCATACAAGATAGGTACAATAGCCCACGTGGGTAACCCCAGTGCTTCTGCTGTGAGAACAGAGACAAGGCAGGAGAACCCCCAGATTCTTGTATTACTTAGTCTGTATGGGCAGCAAGTGAACAAGAACCGGAAAGAAAAAAGAGGCATACAAAGAGAGGCCGAGAGCCTGCCTTAAAACAAGCAGAAAGCAGTAACCAGCACTAGAAATGTCTCTGGCCTCTGTGGCTGAGCACTTCTCCAGGATCATACACGGACATACACAAACATAGAGCAAAACATCGGTCTGGTTTTGTTCTATTTTGGTGTTTCAAGACAAGATGTCTCTGTGTGACCCTGGCTGTCCTGGAACTTGCTTTGTAGACCAGGCTGGCCTTGGACTCACAGAGGTCCACCTGCCTCTGCCTCTCAGTGCTGAGATTAAACGTGTGTGCCACCACAACCCGACTTTGTTTTGTTTTTGAAGTATGGTTGATGGTTCACTTTCTCATTTCCTCTGCTGCTCTTTGGGATTGTTCCTGCCTTATAGCCAGCCGGCTCCAGAGTGTAAAGGTTGGTCAGAGCCTGACACAGGCTAAGCGGGCTATCTACCATCCAGCCACCCCTCCCCCATTCCTCACTAGAAGATTTTAGGCAAGTGTTTACTAATAAGCAACATCCCGCTGGAGGATACTAGACAGTCTTCATGTTTGATACACACCCATTGGTCATCACCGTCACTCAGCTCCAACAATGAATCATGGTCCCAGACCCCTACTAAGGAGGATGCTAGGCCCCAGCTCTACCACTGAGCCACTCTCTAGATCCTCAGTGAGGGAGTCTAGGCTGACATGGTACCCTCTACCATACCTCTGGCCCCAGATGCAGTGGTTTTTGATATATTTCTGTGGTTGGTTGATGGAGTAGTTATGGAAACTGCAGACTCTGGGAGCAAATGTAAGTCCCTCTCACAGGAGGTAAGACCATCTCCTTAGATGTGGCCTTCGGTTATCACTCCTGTTCTCTTCCCGTGGCTTCTGCAGGCAGGCAAGACCTGGATCTCCAAGGGCTGCACCCAGAGCTGCACCTGCATGGGAGGCGCCATCCAGTGCCAGAATTTCCAGTGTCCCTCGGGGACTTACTGCAAGAACAGCAATGATGGCATCAGTAGCTGTGCTAAAATCAGTAAGGGGGTCACAGGGGAAGGTGGGGAGGGTGTGCTCACGACTGGAGGGATGAGAGGCAGAGGAAGATGAAGCTCAGTCCACTGGCCTTTAAAGCTCAGGGATGGGCAGTGCCACAGTGGTGAGGGATTCTGGGGACCCACAGCTTGGCTGGGACCCTTCTAAGCGTTAGTCTTCCACATCGGCGTGAAAGCGCCACACCCTCACCTTTACTTTGTTCTTTCAAGCCGTGGCTCACTGCCTATGGTCAGTCAATGTTTGCTGAATGAATAACAAAAAGGGGAAGGGAAGCCCCAAACTATGTTGATGATTCTACCCAGCCAGGTTTCTATGGACCGCCTCTCTTCTCTCCACTAAGCCTCCTCCCCCTCCACCCCATAGCTCTGCAGTGCCCAGTGTACAGCCAGTTCACAGACTGCCTTCCCTCCTGCCCACCTTCCTGCCTGGACCCGGATGGCCACTGTGAGGGCACCAGCACCAAAGCCCCCTCCACCTGCAAGGAGGGCTGCGTCTGCAAACCCGGATATGTGCTACATAATGACAAGTGTATTCTCAAAATTGACTGTGGCTGCCAAGACACCCAGGGTGTCTTCATCCCAGTGAGTTGGTATAGAAAGTAGGTTTGAGAAGGCTCAGTGGGTAAAATCTCTTGCTGTATGTATTACTGAGAAATGAATCTCTCTCGATATAGGAAGAAGATTTATTAGAATGATTTACACTGTAAGTCTTAAGCCTCCAAGTCTAATCCAGCAATGGCTGTCTATGAACGGAAGGTCCAAGAATCCAGTAGACACTCAGTCTGTGAGACTGGATGTCTCAGCTGGTCTTCACTATACACCAAAATCCCAAAGAAGTAGGCTCTCATGCCATGAAGGAACTGATTTGCTAGTGAGGGAGACTGTGATAGCAGCAGATAGGGAGAGAGGGAGAGAAGGAGAGATAGAGATAGAGATAGAGAGAGGCCTTCTTTCATGTCTTTTATATAGGCTGCCAGCAGCAGGTATAGTCTAGATGAAAGATGGATCTTCCAATCCCAAAGATCTGGATTATAAATCGCCTTCCCACTCCAAAGGGTTTAATTAAGGAAAAAAAAAAAATCCCTCATGGGTGTGCCCAGTCCTTTTCAGATGCAGTCAGCTGACAGCCAAGAACAGCCACCACGCTGCAGTGTGAGGACCCAGGTTAAATGCCCATGGACCAAACGTGCTGCTGTACTAGTTCTGTTACTATGCTCCCGGTAGATGGGAACAGGAGAATCTTCAGAAAGTGGGGGCGAGCTGGTCTTGTGGAGAATAGCAGCAGAGAGAGGGTGTAGGGGTGGGGAGAGTTATCTCGGTACAAAATAGAGGACAGAAGTCAAAACGAGAGATTGTCCTCTGGATACTTCCCTAGTCACTCCTTACACAAGCATACGCAAACACGTAACTATTTTTTTTTTTTTAAATAGATTTGGTAGCCATTTTCTAGCTTCCTCTGCTTCTCTCCACCTGGATGTCCTTCCCTGGTTGGTCAGGGCCTGCCATAGGCTAGGCAGGCTCACTACCTAGGAGTCACATACACACCTTTATCCCCTCACTGGGGGATTCTGGTTAGGGGCTCTACCACTGAGCCACACCCCAGCCCCTCACTGGGGGATTCTAGGCAGGTGCTCTACCACTGAGCCACACCCCAGCACCTCACTGGGGGATTCTAGGCAGGTGCTCTACCACTGAGCCACACCCCAGCCCCCCACTGGGGGATTCTAGGCAGGGGCTCTATCACTGAGCCACACCCCAGCACCTCACTGGGGGATTCTAGGCAGGTGCTCTACCACTGAGCCACACCCCAGCCCCTCACTGGGGGATTCTAGGCAGATGCTTTATGTCTAGTACATGCTCCACCACTACCTCCTACACTTGCCTGTCAGTTGGGCCCTACTCTGGTGCTCTGTGGTTGACCTACACACCAGGCCCTCAGGACATTCTAGGCCTCAGCTCTACCACTGAGCCATTCCCCAGCCCTTCAGTAGGGACTATAGACAGGTAGTGTAAGGACGGACCATTCTCTAGTCTAGCACTGTACCCCCTGACCTGTACTGCCAGCCCCAGATGCAGTATTTGCTTCATTGTTTTTGAGACAGACCCTCACTGTGTAGTCCTGGCTGGTTTTGAACTCACGGACACATGCCTGCTTCTCCTTCCAGAGCACTTGGATTAGCCGTGTTCAACACCACATCCTGACAGGATGTCGTGGGTTTTTTTTACCCCCAAATATTTTCCACCTGTGGTTGATTGCCACACTAGATTCTGAATCTGAGGGTGACTAAAGCCCTTCAGACAGTAGGTGAGGCTCCTCCACCAACCAGCCCCCCTTCTTTTTCTTTTCTTGTGCTTTTTTTCAGGCAGGCAAGAGCTGGGTCTCCAGAGGCTGTTCCCGGAGCTGTAACTGCATGGGAGGCGTCATTCGGTGTCAGAAATTCCAGTGTCCCTCGGGGACTTCTTGTCAGGACAGCGAGGGGGATACCAGCAACTGTGTGAAAATCAGTGAGCGTGCCACCATGGGGGACAGTGGACAGGGTGCTCGTGAATGAGGGATCAGAGGCAGGGCAAGAAGGGCCTTAGTTCCCTGGGCCTTTGAAGTAGGGGATAGAGGAGAGAGATTCTGGGGTGCTTCCATTGAGCTGCATCCCTTCTCGGCCTCTCCACAGATAGTCTCCCATGTTGACTTGGGAGGTCCATTTTATTACTTTGGGGCTTGGCACATGTCTCATGCTCCATAAATGTTAGCTGAATGAATAGTCTAAGAGGGGTAAATCACCTCACAGCTCTGTTGTCCTTCGGTCCTGCCTGGTTTCTGTAGCCGTTGCTTCTCCAGTGCCCCTAAATCTTTTCTGCTAACCCATTTCTATCTCTGCCCCATAGCCATGCACTGCCCCATCCACAGCCGCTACACCAACTGCCTACCTTCCTGTTTGGCTTCCTGCTCGGACCCAGAAGGCCACTGTGAGGGCACCAGCACCAAAGCCCCCTCCACCTGCAAGCAGGGCTGCGTCTGCAAACCTGGCTTTGTGCTGCATAACGACAAGTGTATGCTCAGAATTCTGTGTGGCTGCAAAGATGCCCAGGGTACTCTCATCCCGGTGAGTGGATGTGGAGATCGGAATTGGGGAGGGGTGGGAAGAAGGCTTAGTGTGTAAAGTACACATACCAAAAGAATGAGGACCTGGCGCTGAGTCTCCACATCCCATGTAAACTGGCTGGGCCACCTGTGCCTGTAATCCAGGGCTCCTACTGAGAGATGGGAGTAGAGACATCTGGAAACTTGAGGGGCTAGCAGTCTTGTGTGCTTAATGGAGGGGAGAAGGTGAGCTGTCTCAACACAAAATAGAAGGAAGTTATCTTCTGACCTCTACAGATACATGTGCCCTGGTTCCACACACACAGATATACTCCGACGCACAAAAAGATTGCTTTGGAAAGTGAGATTGGGGCAATTTACTCTCTTCTTGTGTTTTGTGTGCCCAGGGTGTACCTGTCTATACACATGGTTGTCTTGGAGTGTGAGGGATGATCAGGCTCTGGAATATATAGACAAGTAGTCTAAAACTAAACCTTCACATCCAAATCCCCACCAGGAGACTGTCTGTAGTCAGAGGCTATTTGAACTGTACTGTGCTCCTAGGCCACCAGGGATGATTGGAAGCTCCGGCGGGTACCACTGAGATACTTTGTGCCCTTTGATGGGGATTCCAGGCAGGTGCTCTACCAATCACATGGTCACCCCCCTTCCCGTTTTTTCCTGTCAATGATTGATTGACTAAGTAGATGGGAAACCTGCAGGTATGAAGAGCAAAGGTCAGCACTTCAGAGAGATGAGTCTGATGCTCTCTAACCAGCCCTTCTGCACTCACTTTATTTCATTCCCATGGCTTCTGCAGGCAGACAAGACCTGGATCAACAGAGGCTGTACCCAGACCTGTACCTGTGTGGGAGGGGCCATCCACTGCAGGGATTTCCAGTGTTCCTCGGGGACTTTCTGCAAGGACATGGAGGATGGCACCAGTAACTGTACCAAAATCAGTAAGGGGGCCATGGGGAGGTGGGAAGGGTGTTTTGCACTGGACAGATCAGTGGCAAGCAAGGAACTTAGTCCCCTGGGCCTCAGAGGTCAGGGTAGGAGGTAACATAGTGAGGAGAGATTCTGGGGACTGGTAGTTTCTCGGTTTTGGTCTTCCCGTGGTTAGCACCCCCACAATAACTTAGGACACCTATTCTTCTTACTTTCTTTCCTAGGGACTTGGTACATGGGCTGTAGTCAGTAAATGTTTGGGGGGAACCCTAATTCAGGTTCTCCTGGCCATTTCATCTCCTCTGGTTTCTGTAACCTCTGCTTCCTCAAGCCTCCTCTGGGCTCTCCACTAACCCCACTCTCCCTCCATCCTATAGCTCTGCAGTGCCCGGCCAACAGCCAGTTCACAGACTGCCTTCCTTCCTGCCCACCTTCCTGCTCCAACCTGGATGGCCACTGTGAGAGTGTCAGCACCAAGGCCCCCACCACCTGCAAGGAGGGCTGCCTCTGTCATCCAGGCTTTGTGTTTAATGAGGACAAGTGTGTACCCAGAATTCAGTGTGGCTGCAAAGACACCCAGGGTACCTTCATCCCGGTGAGTGGGTGTGGAGAGCGAGTTTGGGGTCCCTTCCTCCTTCCGTCTGCTTCTCTGAGCCTGGGATGCTCCTATCAGGATATCTGGCCCTGGAGTATGAGCATTGATTAGGGCCTGGCACTCAATAGACTAACTCTCTAAATGTGAGTCACCCGTGAGGTTCCAGGCAAGCACTCTAACTCTCCCACATAGCAGTCACTCAGTTGAGGGTTCCATGCAAACAATCTGCTGCTGAGCCTTGACCTCAACTCCTCATCAGACGGTTCAACACATATCTTCTACCAATTAACCATATCCACCAGCACCAAATGCAATCAAGAAGATTTCATAAATTGTATTATGTCTGTTTCTGAGTGTTTGTGTGCATGCATGTCCTGTGAGTGCAAGTGGCAGAAACAGGAGATCGGATAACCCTGGAATTAGAGTTCTGAGGGGCCCAATGTGGGTACAGGAGTCTAAACTTGGATGGTTTAAAAGAGTAGCAAGTGTTCTTAAATGTTCAGTCATCTCTCCAGCCCCTGAATGCGACATTTTCAATCCACTATCTTCCACCTATTGATGGGTGACTCAGTAGACAAGGACCCTGCAGACAGAGTATGAAGGTAACCCACGCAGGCTGTAGACTTGTCTTTTTAGAACACCCTGCCAGGTCTTCACTCCCTTTCTCTTCCCGTGGCTTCTGCAGGCAGGTAAGACCTGGACCTCCAAGGGCTGCACCCAGAGCTGTACCTGCATCGGAGGGACCATCCAGTGCCAGAAATTCCAGTGTCCCCAAGGGACCTATTGTCACGGCAGCGGTGATGGCCACAGTAACTGCACCAAAATCCGTAAGAGGGCTATGGGAGAAAGCTGAGGAGGGTATGTTTGTGGCTGAAGGAACCAGAGGAAGGGCAAGAAGGACCTTAGTCCCCTTATTCTGAGAGTTTAGGGGTACCACAGTGGGAGGTGATTCTGGGAATCCACGGTGGGGCCATTCATAGCACACTTTCTTGGGTGTTAGTTTTCCTCACAGACTTGGGAGGTCTCCCTCCTTGTCGTTTTCATTCTCCTTTTTAAAGGGGTGTGTGTGTGTGTGTGTGTGTGTGTGTGTGTGTGTGTGTGTGTGTTGGATCCCCCAAAGCTGGAATTGCAGCATATTATAAGCCACTCAACCTGGTTTCTGGGAACTGAACTTAGATCTTCTACAGCAAGCAAGTGGTTACTGAGTTCAATACTCTCCAGCCCAAGATCCACACTCCTCTTAGGTTTTTTTTCTTTTCTTCTTTTGGAACTTGGTATATACCCCATGCTCAGTAAATATTTGCTAAAGGAATAACAAAAGGAAAGAAAAAAAAATCCCCAAGCTCCATGGGTTGTTTGGCATGGCTTGGTTCCCTTTGCTCCCTGCCCACTAACCCCGCTTCTCTCCATCCAAAGCTGTGCAGTGCCCAGCTCACAGTCACTACATCAACTGCCTTCCATCCTGCCTGCCTTCCTGCTCGGACCCAGATGGCCTCTGTCGAGGCACCAGCCATAAAGTTCCCTCCACCTGCAAGGAGGGCTGCGTCTGTCAGTCTGGCTACGTGCTGCATAATGACAAGTGTACGCTCAGAAATCAGTGTGGCTGCAAAGACGCCCAGGGTGTCCTCATCCCAGTGAGTGGGCATCCAAAGTGGGGCTGTGGGGGATGGGAAATGGCTCAGTGTATAAAACATTTGCTCTGCAAGTATGAGAACCTGAGTTTGAATCTCTACAACTCATGTAAACCTTGTTAGCTTGACTCTAGTCCTGGCGGCCCCTGTTGTAATACAGGGGGCCAGGGACAGGAGAAATCCCAGAAACTTAAGGGCTAGCTAGTCTTGTGTGGGTTTAAGTGAACAGGGAGGGAGGGAGGGAGGGAAAGAGAAAGAAGGAAAGACCTCTGTCTCAATAAAAAGTAGACGATGAGGACCAAGACCTGAGGTTTTCCTCTGGTCTCCACATATACATGCATTCCTATTTACAGGCATGCCAAAGAAAACACACACACACATTTGTTCTAAAAACTGCAATTGTTCCAGGCATGGTGGCACATTTCTTTAAGCCAAGTGGTTAGGAGGCAGAGGTAGAGGCAGGCAGATCCCTGTGAGTTTGAGACCAACTAGATCTACAAAGTGAGCTCCAAAACAGCCAGGGCTACACTGTGAGACCCTGCCTCAAACAAAGCAGAAACAAACAAACCAGAAAACCAGGATTGGGGGTCACTTACTCCTTTCTTCTGCTTCTCTCCACTTGAGATGCTCCTGTCTGAATGGATAAAGGTTAGGCAAGTTCTCCTCTGCTTAGCCACACCCCTGTCCCCTCCTGGTCACACTTCCTAGCCCTCACTTGAGGACTGGACCTGAGATCTGACCCACACTCCCAGTTCCCCACCAGGGAGTGTTAGCAGATACTCTATCATGAGCCAGACCCCTAGCCCATCACTGCAGGATTCTCTGCCTTTTCCACCCACCATCACTGAGCATTCTAGATAGAGTTCCTGTATCTAAGCTGTGTTCCCAAGCGGCCAGTGGAGGATTCTAGGCTTAACCTCTAACACTGAGCCACTCTCTCAAGTCCCCAGTGGAGAACTCTCAGCGTGTACTATACCAGCCACTAAGCTATGTCCACGGCCTCCAATGGATTTCCCCCTAAATCCTCCATGTTTAGAACAGATTTGGAAACCTGTTGATAGGGAAGGTCAGCCCTTCAGATGGGAGGCAAGGCTCTTTCCTGTTACAATGAGGTTTCTTGGTCCCAGGCAGCCAGAGGTCCAGACCCACAGATCTCCCGCCCCAGACTCCTTAGCCGCCCACCGCTGCTCAGGCCCCAAAAATGACTCAGACGCTTATATTAACTTCATGCTGTTTGGCCTATGGCTCAGGCACATCTTAACTCAACCAATTTTCATTAATCTGTCTGCCATGTAGCCTGTGGCTCACCTGTGTTCCTTACATGTTGCTCCTTTGGGCTTCTGGCTCAGTCTGTCTGACTCTGACCTGCTCCTCCTACCTATTCTGATTCCTCCTCCTACTTCTTCTATGGTGTCTGTCATGGGCCAAAACAGCTCCTTTATTTAAAGATTGCTATTCACAGCATACAGAAAGGCATTCCCACATCACTTTCCCTTTAACCAGTCCTGTCTTCCTTTCTCTCCCTGGGCTTCTGCAGGCAGATAAAACCTGGATCAACAGAGGCTGCACCCAGACCTGTACTTGTGTGGGAGGGGCCATCCAGTGCAGGAAATTCGAGTGTCCCTCGGGGACTTACTGCAAGGACATACAGGACGGGAACAGTAACTGCACGAAAATCAGTAAGAGGGCAGTGGGGGGGGGTATGCTCATGGCTGGAGGGAGGGATCAGAAGGGGAAGGAGGGCATCCCTCTGGGCTTTTAAGATCTGGGATGGGAGTACCGCTGTGGGGAAGAAGTGTGAAGACTCATGGCTGGGCTGTCAGTCTACAGATTGACTTAGCAATCCAAATTCTTTTAAAAGATGATTTAAGACATGCACAGTGGTGTGCCTGTGTTTTTGTTTCTGCACCTGGAGGCCAGAAGGGAGACTGCATTCCCTGAAGGTGGAGCTATAGGAGGCTTTGAGCCACCTCACACAGATGCTGGGATCCAAATTCAAGTCCCACGCAAACAGCAAGATTAAAGGCTGAGCCATCCATCCGGCTCCCTAATCTGGTTTCTATAGCTTGCTCACTTGGGCCTTTTGATCATCTCCAGTAATTCCAATCTCCCTCCACCCCCTAGCTCTGCAGTGCTCCGCTCACAGCCACTACACCAACTGCCTTCCCCGATGTCAACCTTCCTGCTCGGACCCTGAGGCCCGCTGTGAGGGCACCAGCACCAAAGCCCGCTCCACCTGCAAGGAGGGCTGTGTCTGCAAACCTAGCTACGTGCTGCATAATGACAAGTGTATACCCAGAAATCAGTGTGGCTGCAAAGATGCCCAGGGTGTTCTCATCCCAGTGAGTGGGCATCTAAAGTGGGCTTGGTGGGGGATGGGAAATGGCTCTGTGTAAAACATTAGCTGAGGACCCGAGGAATTTATGCAGTCAATGTAAGCCTTAGTGGTGTGGGTCTGTAATCCTAGGGCTCCCGCTAGGAGACGGGAAACAGGGACAGGATAGCAGGGTTATCACTAGAGATGTGTGAGCAGGAGTGAACAGCGGCTGTAAAGAGGGGCGGGGCGGGGAAAGAAGGGATGAATAAAGAGTATCAGTACAAAGCACAATATGAGGACCAGTATTCAAGATCGTCTTCCGCCCCCCCCACACGTATTTCTGCCCCTCCCCCAACACATAATACTTTTTTGTAAAAACTGAGATTGAGAGCCACTTTTTCAATTCTTTCTGCTTCTCTCCACCTTGGATGCTTCTGTTTGTGTGGTTCGTGGCTAGTCCTTGCAGTATAAAGGCGGATTAGGTTCTAGAACATGCTATGGCCTCGGCCCCTTTTGGGAGTCTATTCAAGTACTCTACTGTACTCCCAGCCTTCAGTGATGGATCCTAGACAATTTGCCCTACCTCTAAGGCATATCCCCAGACTCTGTTGGAGGATTCTAGGCAAGTGTTCTACCTCTAAACCACAACCTCACCACTCATTATTGAGGATTCCACACATAGCTTCTACATTTGAACTATTCTTCCAAACCCCCAGTTGAGGACTCTGGGGCCAAGCCCCATCACTGAGTTAAACCTCATCCCCTCACTAGAGGATTCTAGGCATGCACTATACACCCCTGATCTATGTCCACAGTCTCCAATGCTTTTTCCCCTATATATCTTCCATCTATATTAGCTAAATGAACGCACAGAACCTGCAGACAGGGAAGGTAAGGTAAGTCCCTCAGACAGGAGGCAAGGCTGTTTTTCTCTAACAAACCCCATGCCCCCCCCAACTTCTTTCCCTTGACTTCTGCAGACAGACAAGACCTGGATCAACAGAGGCTGCACCCAGACCTGTACCTGCATGGGAGGGGTCATCCAGTGCCAGAATTTCCACTGTCCTTCGGGGAATTACTGCAAGAACACGGAGGATGGCAACAGTAACTGTGTCAAAATCAGTAAGGGGGACATGGGGAGGGTGGGGAGAGTGTGCTCAGGCTGAAGGGACCAGAGGCGGGCCTGTGAGATCTGGGATAAGAGGTTCCACAGCACGACTGGATTGTGGGGACCTGTGGTGTGCTGTTCATCCTGTTACCCGTCTCCACATTAACTCGGAAGATGTATTCTTTTTAAATATTTTTAATTTTGTGTATATTGATGTGTCTGTATAAGGGCATATGCACCTGAGTCAGTTCACACAGGGACCACAGAGGACATCAGATGCTCTGGAGACCAAGTTACATGAGGTTTTTCAACAGGAAAAACTTACCTTGAGTCTTCCACAAGATCCACAAGTGTCTTGACTGCTGAACCTTCTTACAGTCCCAAAAGATCCGCTCTTACTGTTGTCCTTCAGACTTGGCACCAAGTCCACACTCTCCCGAGAATCGGCCTAGTCTTCTTTCTGTAGCCTGCTTTGAGCCTGCATTTCTCTCCATGAACCACACTCTCCCTTCCTCTTAGCCCTGCACTGCCCCGCCCACAGCTACTACACCGACTGCCTTCCTTCTTGTCTACCTTCCTGCTCGGCCCCAGAAGGCCACTGTGAGGGCACCAGCACCAAAGCCCCTTCCACCTGTAAGGAGGGCTGTGTCTGTAAATCTGGCTTTGTGCTGCATAAGGACAAGTGTACGCTCAGAATTCACTGTGACTGCAAAGATGCCCAGGGTACTCTCATCCCGGTGAGTGGACATCTAAAGTGGTATTGGTGGGGTCTGGAGAGAGAGAGCTCAGTGGGTAAAATGTTCGCATGCCCCGGTGTGAGGGCATGCGTTTGCATGTGGTGTGTATCTGTAATCCCAGGGTTCCTGCTAGGAGATCAGAGATAGGATAATTTCTAGAAACCTGAGCCAGCCAGGGTTGAGTGGGCATGAGGTAAAAGGTAACAGCAGAGAGACAGAGATGAGGGGCAGGGGAGGGATGGAGGGGAGAAAAAAGAGATTGTCTCAATGTAAGGTAGAAGGTGAGGACCAACATTAGAGATTATCTTCTGACCTGCACATGTACACCTGTGCTCCCCACCCCTCCCTAAAGCTTTTATTAAAGGCAGGATTGGGAACCCCTTTCTCCTTTGTATGCTTTCCTCTTGTCTGTGTTCTGTGATGTGAAGACTGGTGATGTCCAGGAACACGCTCTACAGCTGAGGCCCCACCCCCAGCCCCTCTCTGGAGTTCTAGTCAGGGGCTCTAACATGGCATATACTCCCCTGCCCTCGCTGAGCCAGCCTCCCACTACCTCCTCTGCCTTTTGAGCAGCTGTTATACCAAATTAATGTGGCCTTTATGTTCCTCCTGTCAGCGTTTCCTAGGCAAGTTCTCTACAGCCGAGCCATTCTCCCTGCCCCTCACTGGAGGATACTTGGCAATTTTGTGCTGCAGAGCCATGTCATGTCTTAGCCTCTCATAGAGAATTCCAGGCAAATGGCCTACCTCTAAGCCACAGCCTCCCATGCCCCTCCCATGCCCCTGCCACTCACTGCAGAGGATTCTAGGCCTAGGTTCCACATCTGAGCTGTGCTTCCAAGTACCAAGGGAGAGGTCTCTGCCCTGGTTCTACCAGTGAGCCACGCCCCAGTCGCTTGCTGAAAGAGTCCATCATGAACTATCTCACAGAGCTCGGTCTGCAATCCCAGAGGCATCTTTATTATTATTATTATTATTATTATTATTATTATTATTATTATTATTATTATTTTATTGTTATTGTTATTGTTTCTCCAAACCTTTTCTTGTCCATGACTGGGTTACTCAGTGATGTGGAACCTGTTGATAGGTAGGACGAAGGTCAGCCCTTCAGATGGGAGGCGAGGCTCTTTCCCTTTAACCAGTCCCTCTGTCCTGTCTTTTTCCACTCCATGCAGGCAGATAAGACCTGGATCAACAGAGGCTGCACCCAGACCTGTACCTGCGTGGGAGGGGCCATCCTGTGCAAGAAATTCGAGTGTCCCTCGGGGACTTACTGCAAGGACATACAGGACGGGAACAGTAACTGCACGAAAATCAGTAAGGGGGACACGGGGCAGTGGGGGGGGGGGCTCACGGCTGGAGGGATCAGGCTTCAGAGGTTAGAGATAGGAAATACCATGGTGAGGAAGGCTTTTGGGGACCTTTGGCTAAGCTGGGTCTCCTCTCAATGGTCAGTCCCCACATTAACTTAGGAGATTCATTCATCTTTATCTTCTTACTTTTTAATTACGTGTATTAATATATGTCTGTGGGTGGGTATGTCACGTGAATGCACAGTGCATGGCAGTGAAGAGTAAAGTGCACCCCCTGGTGTGAAGTCACAGGAGACTAGCAGTAGCACTGTCTGGGTGAGATGAGCCCTGCTCAGCTCTTCAGCAAGAACAGTAAACGCTCATAACTGCTGAGCCATCCCTCCAACTCCAAGTGGTCCATTCTTTCTTTCCTTGAGGCTTGGCATAAAGTTCTCAGTTACTAAATGTTTGAGGAATGACTAGCAGAGAGAAAAACCCTCCACTGTTGCGGGCATTCTTGCCTTGGCCACTTCCGCCCGTCTCCCCTAACTCCAACTCTCTCTTCCATAGCTCTGCGGTGCCCCGCCAACAGTCAGTTCACCAGCTGCCTTCCCTCCTGCCTGCCTTCCTGCTCAAATAGGAATGGCCAGTGCAAGGGCACCAGCACCAAAGCCCCCTCCACCTGCAAGGAGGGCTGCGTCTGTAAACCTGGCTACGTGCTGCATAAAGACAAGTGTATACCCAAAAATCAGTGTGGCTGCCAAGATGGCCAGGGAACTCTCATTCCAGTGAGTGGACATCTAGAGCAGGTTTCGTAGGGGCTGGAGAAGGGGCTAGAGAAGGAACTCAGCGGGTAAAATATTCGTCTCCACCACCACCTAGTGTGAGGACCCGAGTTTGAATCTGTGTGTCTGTAATCTTTCTAGGAGATGGAAAGTGGGGGCAGGATAATCCCTAGAAACTTGGGAGCTAGTCTCGTATAAGTAGCAATGGACAGTGGCAACAGCGTTGGGTTGGGAGACCAACATGCAAGATCCTCTGACCTCCACACATAGGTGTCTATACTCACACAGTCACACAAATACACTCTCAGAACCATTTTTAAAGTGAGACTGGGGTGGGGGTCATTTTCTCCTTCTGCTTCTCTCTACCGAGAATATGCCTAACTAGGCGTCAGGCCCTGTAGTACGAGAGCTGGTCTTCTGGAACATGCAAGGCAGGTGTTCTGCTGCCTAGTGGATCCTAGTCCAAGGCTCTAAGACCGAGCTGTGCTCCCACAGTGATGGTTCAGTTGCTCTACTGCTGAGCCAGGCCCCCAGCTACTCTGAAAGGTTTCTAAGTAAAGGTTCTGCATTTGAGCTACGATCCCAGGTTCTCACTGAATGATTCTAGGCCTCAGCTCTACCAGAGGTCCACTACCAGGACCTTCCTGAGGATTCTAGACTGAGTTCTATCCCCAGTAGAGGATTCTAGACCTCGGCTCTACCAGTGAGCAACAGACCAGCCCCGTACTGGCCTGAGATATGCTCCCAGTCCATGATGTGTTTTCCTCTGTGAAATCCATCAGGGTTTATTTTCATCAGTCGGGATAGAAACTGCTGATGGCACATACGGGACTCTTGGTAAGAGGCAAGGACCACCCAGAACCAGCACCCTCGTGATCACTTCCCTTCTTATCCTGTGGCTTTTACAGGAAGGAAAGACCTGGATCACCAAAGGCTGCACCCAAAGCTGTAACTGCATGGGCGGGGTCATCCAGTGCACCACATTCCAGTGTCCCTCGGGAACTCACTGCAAGGACAGCAATGATGATGGCAACAGTAGCTGCGTTAAAATCAGTAAGGGGGCCACGGGGAAGTGCAAAGAGGATGTCCCCGTGCCCAGAGAGACCAGAGGCAGGGCAAGAGGGACTTAGTCTCTTGGGCATAAGAGTTCAGGGATAAGGAGATGTTATGGTGGAAAGGCATTCTGAGGAGCCATGCTAGGCTGGTCAATCCTAGTCTGTCAGTGGGTACTCTCTCATATGTCTGTATGTGTGTATTCCATGTGCATGTAGACGGGTGCTGTCAGGTCAGAGAAGGCTGTGTTTTCTGGTGGTTGTGGGTACTGGGAACCAAACTCGAGTCCTCTGCAAGATCAGCAACTGCTCTTAACGACTGAGCCATCTCTCCTGCCTCATCTATCTTCTCAACTTTTCATTCTGTCCATGACCGATACACATTTCCTGATCAGCAAGGATTTGTTGAATCAATAATAAAAGGAAAAAACAGACAGACGAACTGTTGATTGGTCTTCAATCCAACACGGTCCCTGTAACCTCTGCCTCTTTGGCCTTCTGGTCCTCTCTACTAATAGTACTCTGCCTCTGCCCTATAGCTCTGCAGTGCCCAGCCCACAGCCGCTACACCAACTGCATTCCCTCATGTCTGCCCTCGTGTTTGGATCCAGAGGGCCTCTGTGGAGGCACAAGCCCTAAAGTGTCCTCTGCCTGTAAGGAGGGCTGTGTCTGTCGACCTGGCTACGTGCTGCATAATGACAAGTGTATTCTCAGAATTCAGTGTAACTGCAAAGATGCCCAGGGTGTCCTCATCCCGGTGAGTGTGTGGAAAATGGGCTTAGTGGGGCTAGAGGGATGGCTGACCGGCTAGAATATTTTCTCAGAAAGTATAAGGACCTGTGTTTTAACCCCCACAACCCACGTAACCTGGGCGTGTAGCCTGTGTGTCTAATTCCAGGGCTCCTGTCAGGAAACAGGAGATAGAGACAGAAGAGTCCCTGAAATTTGCATCTAGTCTTGTATGGGTAAAGGTGTACAGCATCACCAAAGAGGAAGAGAGACAGACTTTGTCTCTATACAAGTTGGAATGTGAGGACCAACACCTGAGATTATGCTCTGCCCTCAAAACATAGGTGTTCTCACACACACACAGCAATCACGTATAAACACTTTTTTTTTTTTTTTTTTTTTTTAACGAAGTGGGATTGGAGGCCTTCTTCTTTGTGCCTCTCCCAACCTGAGATGTTCCTACCTATTAGGCTAGCCTTGTAGTGAGAAGGTTGGGTGGGTCCTGGAGCAAACTAGGGAAATGATCTGCCACTGAGCCACTCCCCAAGGCCTTCACTTCTGGACATGCCTTCTGCTGTTTGTCCAAGCCTTCATTACTCCATGGGAAATTCGAGGTAGATACTATACTGCTAGGCTATGGGCACAGCGCCAGCTACAACTAAGTATATATTTAAACCATAGTGTTGAATCAATGGAGGAAGAACCTTCAGACAGGAAAGGCAGTTAAAACTCTTCAGACAGGAAGTGAGGCTGTCTTTAGAACTGGTCCGTGGTCCTCAGGTGTCTTCTTCCCATGGTATCTGCAGGCAGACAAGACCTGGCTCTCCAGAGGCTGTACCCAGAGCTGTACCTGCGTGGCAGGGACAATCTACTGCAGGAATATCCAGTGTCCCTCGGGGACTTACTGCAAGGACATGGAGGATGGCACCAGTAACTGTACCAAAATCAGTAAGGGGCCACGAGAGGGCAGGGAGGGTGCGCTCATGGGTGGAGAATCCGAGGCAGGGCTGGAAGGAAGGGCCCCGGCCTTAGAGGTAGGGATAAGAGGTTCCATAGTGGAGAGGGATTATGGATGTGTGTGGCTGGCCTGAGTCTCTTCTCAGTGTCGGTTACACTGAGGTCAGTCCCCTACTTTGACTTGGGAGATCCATCTTCTTCTTTCCCCGTGGCTTGGCAACAGCTTAAAGATGTTTGCTGAATGAATAACATAAAAATAAGAAAAGAAAAAAAAAAAACAAAAAAGAGCCCAAACTCAGCTGTAGTTCAGGCTGCCACAGTTTCCCTAACCCTTGCTCCCTTGGGCTCCCTGTGCCTCTCTCCACTAACCCTCCCCTTCCCCCTCCCCCAGCTCTTCAGTGCCCACCCCACAGCCGGTTCACGGACTGCCTTCCCTTCTGTCTACCTTCCTGCTCCAATCACTGTGAGGTCACCAGCAGCCCCAAAGTGCCCTCCAGCTGCAAAGAGGGATGTCTCTGTGACCATGGCTTTGTATTCAGTGAGAACAAGTGTATGCCTAGAATTCACTGTGGCTGCAGAGATGCCAGGGGTGCCTTTATTCCGGTGAGTGGGCGTGGAGAGAGGGACTGGGGGCCATCTTCTCCTTGTATCTGCTTCTCTCAGCCTGGGATGACTCTGTTCTCTAAGACTGGTCCTGGAATGACAAAAGAGGAGGCTGGTGCTCTAAGAGAGCCGTGGGGCAGCTCCCCTTAAAAGATCCGCTGCTTAATCTAACCCCAGCCCTAGACTCACGTTTTTAGCAAATATTTGGGGTTAGTGGAAGGCATCAGAGTGGGTGTCAAAGAAAGTGGAAATCTGTCCACTCACTAGCTCGGCAGTATCTGGCCCCACAACACACCTACTGCCCCCCCCATCCACCTTAGATGTGGAAACTGGATAGGGAGAGCTTATGGGAAGCTGTGGGGCCTACAGCTCAGCCCGGCTCTCTAGAACCTCCTCTCAGTCCCCACATCTTTCTCACTCCCTGGCTTCTGCAGGCAGGCACGACCTGGGTCTCTAGAGGCTGTACCCAGAGCTGCACCTGCGTGGAAGGCGATATCCAGTGCCGGAGTTTCCAGTGTCCCCCAGGGACTTACTGCAGGGACAACAGTGATGACAGCAGTGCTTGTACCAAAATCGGTAAGGGGGCCATCCCCGGAGTCTGGGGGTGTAACTATCATGGCTAGCTCTACCCTAAGAGGTTAGGATTCGGGGACCTACTGTTGGGCTGGGTCTGCTCCCAACGGTTAGTCTTCCATGTTGGCTGAAAGGTGGAGCTTTTATCTCTTTCCACGGTTCCCAGCACAGCAGCATGCTTTATAAATGTTTACTGAATGGATGGCTAAAAGGTGGAGGGAGGCTCTGCTGTTAATTCTGTCCAGCTTGACTTTTTTTAAATAGCATCTGCCTCATTGGTCTGTCTCTGTTGCTCTCTACTAACCTGTCCCCTTCCACCCCGTAGTTCTGCAGTGCCCGGCCCACACCCACTTCACCAGCTGTGTTCCATCCTGTCTACCTTCCTGCTCGGACCCAGATGGCCTCTGCAAAGGCTCCAGTTCTAAACCCCTCTCCACCTGCAAGGAGGGCTGTGTCTGCCAACCTGGCTACGTGCTGCATAATGACAAGTGTATGCTCAGAATTCATTGTGACTGCAAAGATGCCCATGGTGTTCTCATCCCGGTGAGTGGGCACCTGCCATCTGACCGGTGAAGGCTGCAGAAATGACTCAGTGGGTAAAATGATTGTGGTGCGAGCTGAGCTTGAATTTTCACAACCCTTGTAAACTGAGCCTTTAATGCCAGGGCTCCCACGAAAAGTCCTGAATCCCCAGAAATTTGTGAGCTAGCTATTCTTAGTGACCAGAGTCAGTGAGGAGAGGAGAAGAAGGAGGGGAGGAGATGGGGGGGGGCAGGAGAGAAACAAAGTCAGTGATGCAGGGATGCCTTCTCGATACACAGTGGACCACGAGGATCAACACTTGAGACTGTACTTTGATGTGGACACTTAAGTGACTCTGCACCCACATACGAAGGAATATGAACACACATACACACACAGACACACATATGCGCACATACGCGCGCACACAGACACACATATGCGCACATACGCGCGCACACAGACACACATATGCACATACACAGACGCACCCACATACACACGCACATGCATACACACACACACGCACACACACACGCACACACACACACACACTGGGCAGAAGAATAGTTTAAAGTCCAACATAGGTCTGGGAGGGACACTTCTCACTGCTCTGTCAAATCTTACATGGAATGCTCCTGTCTGTATGCCTGGAATAGTTCTCTACCACTGAACAATACTTCCAGCCCTCACTGGAGGGAGCTAGGTAAGTATACCTAAGTCACTGAGTCCTGAGATCACTGGGAGTTCTGATCAGATGCTCTACAACTGAACTATATTTCTAGGTCCCATTATATTAATTACAAACTGATTGACCTATGGCTCAGGATCATTACCAACTAGCTCTTACAACTACATCAACCCATTTTCATTCATCTGTGTATTGCCACATGGCTCTGTCCGCGTTTCATTACATCTTGCCTTCCGAGTGGCAGCCTGCAGCATCTTTCTGACTCCGCCCTTCTTCTCCTTTATCTTCACTTGGACTTCCCACCTGCCTCCAAGCTGCCTTGCCATAGGCCCAAACATCCTCTTTATTAACAAATAGCAATGAAACATATTCACAGTGCACAGAAAGACTTCCTCCGTCAGGTACTATTCCTGAGCTATGCACACAGAAGCCTTTTCCCCGAGGCTTTTGACACATGTTGTAGTCTCAGTAGCTGTGAATAGACACCTCTACCCTCCCCTAAGTTCCTGAAGCAGGAAGTGGCACTGTCTCTTTTTAACTGGCCCTCTGTCCTCACACTCTATCTCTTCCCGTGGCTTCTGCAGGCAGGCAAGACCTGGACCTCCATAGGCTGCACCCAGAGCTGCGCCTGCATGGGAGGTGCCATCGAGTGCCAGAATTTCCAGTGTCCGTCGGGGACTTACTGCAAGGACAGCAATGATGGCAGCAGTAGCTGTGCTAAAATCAGTAAGGGGGCCTGGGGAAGGTGGGGAGGGTGGGCTCACAACTGGATGAACTGGAGGCAGGACATGAAGGAACTGGGGCCTCTGCCCTAAGAGGTCGAGATACTCGGTATACAGTAGAGAGGGTTCTGGCAACCCGTAGCTCTGCTGAGAGCCTATTCGGTGTTAACCCTGTGGTAAGTTTCTTCTCTCAAGGTTTGGCACATAGGTCACGTCCAGGGCAACAGCAAAATCCAAGGTCTCATGGTCATTATGCCCATCCTCTAGAATCTTTCTTCCTTCCTTCCTTCTGTCCTTCCTTTCCTTCTCTTTCTTTCCTTTTTAAAGATTTATTTATTTATTATGTATACAGTGTTCTGCCTGCATGTGTCCCTGTAGGCCAGAAAAGAGCACCAGATCTCATTACAGATCGTTGTGAGCCACAATGTGGTTGCTGGGCATTGAACTCAGGACCTCTGGAAGAACAGTCAGTGCATTTAACTGCTGATCCGTCTCTCTAGCTCAGGTTTCTATAATTTCTGCTTCCTCGGGCACTCTCTGGGCCTCTCCACCAACCCCACTCTTATTTTTACCCCATAGCTCTGAATTGCCCCGATCACAGCCTATTCACGAGTTGTCTACCCTCCTGTCTACCTTCCTGCTTGGACCCAGATGGCCTCTGTAAGGACACCAGCATCAAAGTAGTCTCCTCCACTTGCAAGGCGGGCTGTGTCTGCCAACCTGGCTACGTGCTGCATAATGACAAGTGTGTGCTCAGAACTCTGTGTGGCTGCAAAGATGCTCAGGACACTCTTATCCCAGTGAGTGGGTGTGGATGGTAGGATTGGTGGGGTCTGTGGAGATAGCTCCCTTATAAAGTATTCATCCTGCGAGTGTGTGGACGTAGGTTTGAATCCCCAGAACCCACGTGAGATAGACACAGTAGCCTATGTCTGTAACCCTAGTGCTTCTCCTGGGAGATGGGAAAAGGGAGACAGAAGAATCCTCAGAAACCTGAGAGCTAGCTTAGTCTTGTGTCTGCCGTAGTGACCAAAACAAAGGGGACAGAAAGGACAGAGAGAGACAGGGCAAGACTGAACTTTTCAATACAAGCTACAGCATGAGTACCAACACGTGAAATTATCCTCTGACCTCCATATCTAAGTGTGCATGCACACACACATGGGGAGATGGCTCACGCCATTAATCCCAGTACTTGGAAAGCAGAGTCAGGTGTATTCCTAAAAGTTCAAGACCAACCTGAGCAAGTTCTAGACCAGCCAGCACTGCAGAGTGAGAACCTGTCTCAAAAACAGACAAACCAACAACCAAAAAAAAAGCCCGTGTAGTTTTAGGAGCCTCTAGCTTGTTTCTTCTGCCTCTCCACACCTGGGATGCCCCAGTCTTTACAGCTTGTGCTTGGATGTGAAGCTTGTTCAGGTCCAGGTGTAGGGCAGGCAAATACCCTAGCACTAGACCATTCGCCAGCCCTTCTCTGGGGGATCCCAGGCAAGTATTCTGCTTTAAAGTCACACGGCCACCCACCACTGAAGTCAGGTTCTCTGGTCACTGCTGTAGGGTTTAAGGCCAGCACTCCCTCCCCCAGTGACCTAGGATTCCAGGCAGAAATTCTGCTGATAACCCATGTGCCCTAACTCCTCACTGAGAGATTCCAGGCAGGTTCTATTCTGCCAAGCTATGCATACAGCAACAGAAGGAAATTTTTTTCAGATATTCCTACTTGTTGTTGGTTGACTCAGTAGATGTGTGGTAGCAATAGGGAGGGCAAACCTAAGTCCCTTCAGACAGATGAGGCTGTCTCTAGCCGACCTCTCCTTCCTCACTTCCTGTGTCTTTCCATGCTTTCTTCAGGAAGGCAAGACCTGGCTGTCCAGAGGCTGTACAGAGAGCTGTGCCTGTACAGGAGGGACCATCAAGTGCCTGAGTTTCCAGTGTCCTCCAGGGACTTACTGCAAGAACAGCAATGATGGCAGCAACTGTGCTAAAATCCGTAAGGGGGCCACGGGGGAAGGTGGAGAGGGTGTGCTCACGGCTGGGGGGATGGAGGCAGGGCAAGACGCAACTTAGACCACTGGGGTTTAGAGGTTTGGGGATAGACTGGACCACAGCAAAGAGAGATTTTAGGGAGCCATGGGTGAGTCCCCCATCCATCTTAGCCTGTCTATAGTCTCCTGTTAGTCTCCTACATTAACTTGAGGTATACATTTTTCTTTCGCTCTCTCTCGCGGATTGACAAATGGGGCACACTCAGTGAATGCTTGTTGAATGAATAGGAAGTGTGGGTGTGGTGGAGAAGGATCTCCTGGTCATTCAGTCAAGTCTGATCTCTGCACAGAAGCCTCTGCTTCCTTGGGCCCCCTCTGGGCCTCTCCACTAACTCCAGTCTCCCACCACTCCATAGCTCTGCAGTGTCCAACCAACAGCCAGTACACCGACTGCCTTCCCTCCTGCCTACCCTCTTGCTTGGACCTGGAGGGTCACTGTGAAAGCAGCAGAACCAAAGTCCCCTCCTCTTGCAAGGAAGGCTGCCTCTGCCACCCTGGCTTTATGCTTGATAAGGACAAGTGTGTGCCCAGAATTCAGTGTGGCTGCAAAGATGCTCAGGGTGCTGTCATCCCAGTGAGTAGAAGTGGAGAATGGGATTATTGCCTCCTCTTCCTCCTCCTCCTCCTCCTCCTCCTCCTCCTCCTCCCCCTCCCTCCTCTTCTTTTTCTTCGTTCTTTTGCCTGGCTCAGTCTGGAATGCTCATGTCTATATGGCTGGCCTGGGAATGTGAAGAAATGTCTGTCCTGGCATAGACCAGGCAAGTGCTCTTCCCCTGAGAACCATTCCCAGCCCCTTGTTGTGGGATTCTGGGCAGTTCTACACCTGAGTCATGCCCCAGCCCCTGACTGGGCAATTCTAGATAGATGCTCTCCATTGAAATCATCACCAGCACCCCACTGTCAGAGTCTGGTCAAGTCCCTACTACTGAGCAAAACCCAACCACGGACAGAATATTTTCCATATATTTCCATGTACTAATGGCTGACTCAATAGATACGGACCCATGGAATGGAAGGAAAATGAAGTCCTGTAGACAGGACTAGCACCTCTGTCTCCACTCCTGTTCTCTTCCCGTGGCTTCTGCAGGCAGGCAGGACCTGGATCTCCACAGGCTGCACCCAGAGCTGCACCTGCATGGGAGGCACCATCGAGTGTCAGAATTTCCAGTGTCCCTCAGGGACTTACTGCAAGGACAGCAATGATATCATCAGTAGCTGTGCTAAAATCAGTAAGGGGTCCTGGGGAAGGTGGGGAGGGTGTGCTCACAGCTGGAGGGATAGTGGCAGGGCAAGAAGGTGCTTAGTCCCCACTTAAGAGGTTCCAAGTAGGAATTCTGGGATTCAGTAGGAGGATTCTGGGACATAGAGTGTGACTGAGTCCTTTCTCAGAGTAAGTCTCTCGCACTGAGTTAGAAGAAGCCATTCTTTCCATCTGTCCTCTATGTTGGACACTTAGCTTATCCTCAGTGAATGTCTGCTAAATAAACAGCTAAGAGGAAGGAAAAAAGCCCCAAACTCAGTTGGTTACTCAGCCTAGTCTGGTGTTTACAGCCTCTGCTTCCTTGTGCTCTCTCCACTAACCCGGGCACTGTACTTCCCCTAGCTCTGCAGTGTCCTGCCCACAGCCGCTACACCGACTGCCTCCCCTCATGTCAACCTTCCTGCTGGGACCCAGATGCCCAGTGTCCGGGCACCAACCATAAAGTCCCCTCCACCTGCAAGGAGGGCTGCATCTGTCAATCTGGCTACGTGCTGCATAATGACAAGTGTACGCTCAAAATTGACTGTGACTGCAAAGACGCCCAGGGTGTCATCATCCCGGTGAGTAGGTTGGGAAATCGCAGTGGTGGAGGGAAATAGCTGGGAGACTCACTGGTGTTGAATCTGTAGAGAGTGAGGGCAAATGGAGGTACCCTTGACAGGAAGTGAGGTCATCTCCTGAGAACTAGGGGCCATGGTTAAGAGTACCTGCCACTCTCTCAAGAGGATTGGAGTTTGGGTCGCAGCCACTCACAAGCACCTGTCTTCTGGCTTCTGTGGACAATCATATGCATATGCTCACATAGACACACAAACACACAACTAAATAAAAAAGAAGCCAACCTTGGATCTCACTTCCTCCCGTTTCCTGTGGCTTCTGCAGGCAGGCAAGACCTGGATCTCCACAGGCTGCACCCAGAGCTGCGCCTGCGTGGAAGGTGCCATCCAGTGCCAGACTCTCCAGTGTCCCTCGGGGACTTACTGCAAGGATATCAATGAAGGCATCAGTAACTGTGCTGAAATACGTAAGGGGGCCATGGGGAAGTGGGGGGGGGGTCTTATGGGAAGAACCAGAGGTGAGGCAGCGAGGAGCTTCTTCCTCTGAGCCTAGAGGTCGAGTGTGAAAGTCCCTCAGTGGGGGTGGGTTCTGGGGACTGCGGCCGAGTATCCACTCAGCGCCAGTTTCTCAGTGGGTGTGATTCTTCTTACTTTCTTCTCTCATAAGCTGTCACAAGGGTCTATGCTCAGCAAATGTTTTTAGAATGAGTAACAAAGGCATGGAGGGGGGAGCCCCAAGTCTTCTTAGTCACTGTGCCTGGCCTGCTTTCTATAGCCTATGCTTCTTAGGCCTCTCGTCGTCCGCTGACCCTGCCTCCTCTGTACCCCATAGCTCTTCAGTGCCCAGAGCACAGCCGCTTCACTGGCTGCCTTCCCTTCTGTCCTCCTTCCTGCTCCAACCTGGATGGCCACTGTGAGGGCACCAGTTCCAAAGTCCCCTCCACCTGCAAGGAGGGCTGCCTCTGTCAGCCTGGCTACTTCCTAAATAATGACAAGTGTGTGCTCCAAGTTCACTGTGACTGTGAAGATGCCCAGGGTGGCCTCATTCCTGTGAGTGGGTGTGGGAAGCGGGATCGGGGGCAGCTGGGAAGACAGCTCAGTGAATGAAGTTTGTCGTGCAAGTGTGAGGACCTGAGTGTAAATCCCATATAGCCACGTTAGGCTGGGTGTCGGCCCCCTGGAAACTTGCAAGCTAGCTAGCCAGGTCTCCACTGCAAAGAATGATAGGGCAGGGCAAGAAGAGAGGCAAGATAATCCTGTCTCAATCCAAACTAGAGAGGGACTCAACACCTGAGCCTATTCTCTAGATGGCCTACCTGCGCGCGCGCACGCACACGTACACGCACATGCACACACACATAGAGGGAGAGAGAGGGGGAGGGAGAGAGAGAGAGAGACTGTGCATACATATACATACTAAAAGATTAAATTTTTAAAAGTAGAGCTCCTAAGACAGGCTCAGTGAGGATGCTTGCCTTCACACCTGAACATCTGAGCTCATCACTGGGATCCACATGGTAGAAGGAGAGAACTGACCCCCACAGGTTGTCCCCTGACCTCCGCAGGAGAACTTGTCTCTGGCTGGCTCTTGAGCTTGAAAGTTGGTCAGGGCCTGGCGCTTGCTCACTCTAGCACTGAGCCATGCACCTTACCTCTCAGGGACGACTGTATGCAAATGAGCTGTGGGACTGAGTCGTGCTCAGAGGCCCTTCTGAGTATCTAAGCCTGCACTCTGTCACTTGGCCTCTCATGGTGCTTTTCACAGGGGATTTTAGGCAGGTGCCCTACCACTGAGCCACACCCCAGCCCCTCACTGGGGGATTCTAGGCAGGGGCTCTACCACTGAGCCACACCCCCAGCCCCTCACTGGGGGATTCTAGGCAGGGGCTCTACCACTGAACTAGCCCAGTTGCCTAGACAGAATTATTGTTTCAATATTTCCCACCTCTGGTTGGTTGATTCAATAGATAAGAAACCTGTAGATAGAGGACAAATACAAATACTTCAGACAGCAGGTGAGTCTATCTCCCTTGGACCAGCTCCTCCATCCTCACTTTCTCTTCCCGTGGCTTCTGCAGGCAGGCAAGACCTGGACCTCCAGGGGCTGCACCCAGAGCTGCGCCTGCACAGGAGGAACTGTCCAGTGCCAGAACTTCCAGTGTCCCTCGGGGACTTACTGTAAGGACAGTGAGGACGGCACCAGTTACTGCACTAAAATCAGTAAGGGGGCCATGGGGAGGCGGGGAGGGTGTGCTCACAGCTAGAGAGTCAGAGGTGGGACCAGACAGAGCATAATCCTCTGGTTTTGGAGGTTGGGGGTGG
Organism: Phyllotis vaccarum; assembly: GCA_033318265.1. Classification (NCBI taxonomy): domain Eukaryota; kingdom Metazoa; phylum Chordata; class Mammalia; order Rodentia; family Cricetidae; genus Phyllotis; species Phyllotis vaccarum. The sequence continues at coordinate 66,788,380 of JARWLC010000017.1, read as the reverse complement.
GAGGTGCCACAGTGGGGAGAGATTCTGGATCCAGTGCTGGCTGGGCCCCTCTACAATGCCAATCTTCTCTCATAGGTTAGTTTCCCGTGCTGAATTAGGAAAAAAAAATTAGTCTTACATCCCCCCCTCCCCCCCAGGATTTGGCACACAGCCCATGCTCAATAAAAGTTTACTAAGCAAATAATAAAAGAAAAACAAGACCCAAGAACTTAGTGCTCATTTTACCACAGGTCATTTCTATAACCTGTGCTCACGTGGGTCACCCCATTGACTCCACTTTCTCTATCCCAAAGCTATACAGTGCCCGGCCCACAGCCATTTCACCAGCTGCCTTCCCCCTTGCCCACCTTCCTGCTCCAACCTGGATGGCCACTGTGAAGAAACCAGCTCCCAAATCCCCGCCACCTGCAAGGAGGGCTGCCTCTGTCAACCTGGCTACGTGCTGAGTAATGACAAGTGTGTGCTCCGAATTCAGTGTGGCTGCAAAGACGGCCAGGGCGGCCTCATCCCTGTGAGTGAGCATGGGAATGGGATTGGTAGGTGGCAGAGAGTGGCCCACTGGGTAAAATGTTTGCCTTACAAGCATTAGGGCCTGAGTTTGAATCTCCAGGACCCATGTCATGCGGAATCAGTAGCTTCTAGCTTCTATTGGGGGACAGGAGAATCCCTAGAAACTTGTAGGCTAGCTAGTGACTGCACAGAGACGGACAGCCTCACAATACAAGGTAGAAGGTGGACCAAATACCAGGCTATATTCTGACCTTCACACATACATGTACACATATTCCCCCCCCACACACACACACAAACATGCATGAAAACACACACACAGGGGGGAGGAAGAGAGAGAGATTGAAAATAAAAGTGGAATATTCTTATTCTTCCTTCTGCTTTTGTTAACCTGGGTTGCACCCGAATTTTTGTTGTCTTTTGTTTTTTTGACACAGGGTCTTTCTTGATAGCCCTGACTGACTGTCCGGGAACTTACCCCGTAGACAGACCGAGCAGGTCTCGAACTCACAGAGATCTGCTTGACTCTGTCTCCTGGGGGCCAGGAGCGAAGGTGTGCACTACTGCACAAATGCGCCTGTCTTTAGAACTGACCCTAGAGTGGGAAGGACGGTCCTGGCCTGGCCCAGGATAGACAGGTGCTCTATCACGGAGAAGTCAGGGCAGGCCGTCCAAACTGAGCTGTACCTCCAACTCCTAACTACAGGATTCCAGATATGCACACATCCGCTAATGTGATAATTTTTTTTTTTTTTTTTTTTTTTTTTTTTTGTAGTTTGTTGACTCACTGATGTGGAACCTGCAGACAGTGAGGACAAACCTACAACCCCGGAGCAGTGGGGCTGTCTCCTTAGAGACAGCCTCCTCACTGCCTTTCTCTTCCCACGGCTTCTGCAGGCAGGCAAGACCTGGACCACCGAAGACTGTAAGAAGAGCTGTAACTGCATGGGAGGGGCCATCCAGTGCAGGAGTTTCCAGTGTCCCCCAGGGACCTACTGCAAGGAAAACAGTGATGGCAGCAGTGACTGTGCTAAAATCAGTAAGTAAACAATAGGTGTGCTCATGGCCCGAGGGATGAGAGGCAGGGCCAGGAGCTTAGTCCCTCAGAGACTGGGATACTAGGTACTAGGTACCACAATGGGAAAGGATGCGGATCCTTGGCTCTGCTGAGACCTTTCCCGGTGCTGGTCTCTCAATGCTTAGTCTTCCCTGTCTGGTTGGGAGAGCCGTTCTCACGTTTCTGAGAGCTTGACACACACCTCATGCTCAGAAAATATTTTCAAAATTAATAAAAAAAAAAAAAAAATAGGGGAAAGAATCCTGAAGCTCTGCGGGTCATTTCTTTGCTTCCTTGGGCCCCGTTCAGTAACCCCAATCTCCCTCCACCCCATAGCTCTGCAATGTCCTGCCCACAGCCGCTACACGAACTGCCTCCCACCGTGTCTACCTTCCTGTACCAATCTTGATGGCCACTGTGAGGGCACAAGTCCCAGAGTCCCCTCCACATGCAGCGAGGGCTGCCTCTGTCAACCTGGCTACGTGCTACATAATGACAAGTGTATTCTCCAGATTCACTGTGGCTGCAAAGACACCCAGGGTGAAATCATTCCGGTGAGTGGGCGTGGGAATGGAATTGAGAATGTTAGCTGGATGGGTCAGTTGCTTTTTTGTGCAAAGTGTGAGGACCTGGGTTTGAACCTCCACAACTCCCCAGAGATGGGCACAGTTACTTGTGACTGCAATCTCTACCAGAAAAATGGAGGGCAGAGAAAAGAGAATCCCCAGGAACCAACATCTGAAGTTGTCCTCTGAGCATGTGTATGGGCATGTGGGCAGTCTCTCTCTCTCTCTCTCTCTCTTTCTCTCTCTCTCTCTCTCTCTCTCTCTCTCTCTCTCTCTCTCTCTCTCTCTCTCTCTCTCTCACACACACACACACACACACACACACACACTACAATCTTTAAACAATATTTTTATTTTATGCATGTGAGGTGTCTGCAATATTCATGTATATCGTTTGGGAACCTGGTACCCACAGAGGCCCAAAGAAGGCATTGGATCCCCAGAATTAGAGTTACTAAAGTTGTGAGCTGCCATGTGGGTGCTGGGAATTCAACCTGAGTCCTCTTCAAGGCAGCAAGTGCTCTTAACAGCTGAGCCACCTCTGGATCTGTATAAAACATTTGTTTTTAAAGTTGGATTGTGGGCCACTTTCTTGTTATCTAATTCCTTCTGGAATGTTCCTGTTTATATGTCTGGCCCCTGAGTTTGAAGGTTGGCCAGGTTCTGGTGCAGGGCAGGCAAGTGTTCAGCCACTAAGCCATGTCTCCAGTCCATCAGTGGAAGACTCTACCACTGAGCCATACCTCAAAACCCTCACTAAAGACTCATCCCAGCCTCTCACTGGGGGATTCTAGGTAGGTGCTCTACCACTGAGCCACACCCCAGCCCCTCACTGGGGATTCTAGGCAGATGCTCTACCACTGAGCCACACTCCAGCCCCTCACTGGGGGATTCTATGCAGGTGAGCTATTCTTAGAGGTCCTTACTGAGGAATTAGGACTATGGTCTGCCAATGAGCTGATAATCCCCCTTCCCCACATACAATTCTTTTTACAAACATATTTCAGCTATGGTTGGTTGATTCAGTAGACGTAGAACTTATGGATGGGTGGGGAGGGGAAACTGAAGCTGTTCAGATAGATGAGGCTGTATCCCTGGAACAGCCCCTCTGTCCTCACTCCCTTTCTCTTCCCATGGCTTCTGCAGGCAGGCAAGACCTGGATCTCCAGGGGCTGCACCCAGAGCTGCACCTGCGTGGGAGGGGCTGTCCAGTGTCGCAACTTCAGCTGTTCCCTGGGAACTCAGTGCCAAGAGGGTCAGGATGGCAACTTTAACTGCATCAAAATCAGTAAGAGGACAGTGGGGAAAGTAGGGAGCTTAGTCTCCTGGCTTTGGAGGTTGGGCCTAAGAAATACCACAATACAGAGGAATGGGAGGGGGCCCCCTCTGGACTGCATTCCTTTTAAGAATTAAGTTCCCACGCCGACTTGGGAGATACACTCAGTTGTTTTCCCCCTTAGGGCTGGTTGCTGAATGAATAGCAACGGGAAAAGTAAAATGACATAAAGTAGAAAACACAGTTGTGCTAGCCATTCATCTTAGCTTGGCTTCTTCATCCTCTGTGTCCGTTCCCCTGCCCTAACACTGCTGCCTACCACATAGGTATCCGCTGTCCAGCCCACAGCCGCTACACCAGCTGCCTACCGTCCTGTCTACCTTCCTGCTTGGACCCAGAAGGCCTCTGTGGGGGCACTAGTCCAACAGTCCCCCCCCACCTGTAAGGGGGGCTGCATCTGTCGATCTGGCTTTGTGCTACATAACAACAGGTGTATTCTCAGAATTCAGTGTAACTGCAAAGACTCCCAGGGTGTCCTCATCCCGGTGAGTGTGTGCCGAATGTTACCCTGGTTAAGCCTGGGCAGATGGCTTAGTGAGAAGGCCCTGATTCAGTACAAGTGGAAGACGTGCTTGGAATCTCCACAGCCCTGGGAACTAACTGTTTACAGGAGACTTTTACATCATCCCAGGTTTCTATTGAGATAGGAGAATCCCCAGATTTAGGGGCTTGCTAGTCTATGCCATCTGAAGATCTGAATATGGGGGGGGGAGTATCAACACCCAAGATTTGTCCTCTGACCTCCATACATATGTGTGCCTTGATTAAACGCAGAGCAAACACACAAAGATTAGTCTTTTTTTTTTTTTTTTTTAAGTAGAGGCTGGAGAGAGATGGCTCAGCAGTGAAGAACACTGGCTGCTCTTCCAGAGGTCTGGGGGTTCAGTTCCCAGCACCTACATGGCAGCTCACAATGGTCTGGAACACCAATTCTAGGGGGATCGGCACCCTCAGACAGACATACATGCAGGCAAAACACCAGTGCACATAAATGAAAGTTTTTTAAAAAGTGCTGTGCCTTGAATGTGGCTCCATAGGTAAAAAGCACTGGCCTATAGGCCAAGCCAATTTCTGGAACCCATGTGTTAGGAGGAGAGAATTGGCTCCAGCAAGCTGTCTTCTGATCGCCATATGTGTGCCACGGCCTATGCACCTGTGTGTGCACACAAAGACAAAGTTAACTGTAATAAAAGATGTTTTGGAAGTAGGATTGGCAACCATTTCTCCTTCCCTTTGCTTTTGCCCACACGGGATTCTCCTCTCTGGCTAGCCCTGCAGCATGAAGCTTGGTTGGGCCTGGCACATGCTATGCAAGTGCTCTGTCATTTAACCACATATCCCCCTTACATGTTCATCACTTGAGGATTCAAGGCAAGCACTAGACAGCCTTGCTCTATAACTGAGGCTGTGCTCCCAGACTCCCACTGAGCCACAACCCTTTCTCATTAAGGATTCTAGGCAGGGGCTCTAACCACTGACCCACACTCCAGCTCTTCACTGAGGGATTCTAGGCAGGTGCTCTAACCACGGAGCCACACCCCGACCCCTCACTGGGGGATTCTAGGCAGGGGCTCTAACCACTGAGCCACCCCCCAGCCCCTTACCCGGAGACTTTAGATAGGTGCACTTCCTCTGAGATATACCCAAACTCCCAGTTGTAATAGTTTTCCACCTGTAATCAGTTGGTTCTACAGAGGTAACCCTGTGGACAGGGAAGACAAATGTGAGTCCTCAGGGTACAAAGCATTCTCAGACTGCCATCTGTATCCACCTCTTTTCTCTGTCCATGAACTCTGCAGGCAGACAAAAACTGGATCTCCAGAGGCTGTACCCAGAACTGTACCTGTGTGGCAGGGACCATTCATTGCCGGAGTTTCCAGTGTCCTCAGGGGACTCGTTGCAAGGATAATGATGACAACAGCAGTGACTGTGTCAAAGTTGGTAAGGGAGCCGCGGGGAAATGGAGAGGGTGTGGGAGCTGGATAGACCTGAAACAGAATGAGAAGGAGCTTCGACTCCTGGGCCTGGGGTCAGGATACTGGGTACCACCGTGCTGAGGGTTTTGGGGACCCACAGCAGGATCTCTTCTCAGCCCTCACCTCCCGTGGTTTGGCTCCCACACTGACTTGGGAGACTCTTCCTTCTTCTCTAAGGACGTGGCACAGTTTATACTAAGGGTTTGCTGTATGGATACAGAAAGGGAAAAATCACAAGCTCTTCTTGAAATTCTGCCCAGCCTAGTTTCTCTAGCCTCCGCTTCCTTAGGCTCTCTCCAACCCTGTGCACTGATCCCATATCCTTCCCTTCCACCCCATAGCTCTGCAATGCCCAGACCACAGCCAGTACACCAACTGCCTCCCTTCCTGTATCCCATCGTGCTCTAACATCAATCACTGTGAGATCACCAGCCTCAAAGACCCCTCCACCTGCAAAGAAGGCTGCCTCTGTCAGTCTGGCTTTGTGCTCAATAAGGACAAGTGTATACCCAGAATTCAATGTGGCTGTAAAGACTCCCAGGGTGCCCTTATTCCGGTGAGTGGGCATAGAATTGGGGATTGGGGTCCCTTCCTTCTTCCCTCTGTTCTGTGAGCCTGGGATGTACATGACTATATGGTTGGCCCTGGAGTTGTTCAGGTCCTGAGGAAGATGCTCTAACACTGAGCCACATTCCAGCCCCTCACTGGGATTCTAGACAGATAATCTAAAGCAGAGACCTGTTCCCCATCGTCTTCCTAGTGGAGTCTACGTAGATCCTCTACCACTGACTAGCTCCAGACACAGCTTTTCCCTGTTTCCCATCTGTGCTTAGTTGACTTAATAGATACGGAGCCTTCAGGTAAGGAGGGCAAATGGAAGCGCTTCGGAGAGCGGGCTAAGCCTGTCTCCTGACAGCCGGTCCCTTGTCCTCACTTCCTGTATCTTGCTGCGGCTTCTGCAGGGAAGCAAGACCTGGATTGCCACGGGCTGTTCCCAGAGATGCACCTGCATGGGAGGACTTATTCAGTGCCACGACTTCCATTGCCCCACGGGGACTCAGTGCCAGGACATCGAGGACAGCAGCAGTAGCTGTGCTGAAATCAGTAAGTGAGCCGTGAGGGGAGGTGAGACACTGTCCTCATGACTAGAGGAATCAGACACAGGGCAAGAGGGAGCTTAGTCGCCTGGGCCTGGGCGTTCAGGGCTTGGAGGTAGTAACATGGTGGATGGGAAGAGACTCTGGAGACCATGGCTAGGCTGTTGTTTCTTCTCAGTGGTCAACATCATCGTTCATTTCTGTTGCTATGACACAATACTGTGACACTTTGGACAGAGGGCTTCTTTGGGCTCACAGTTCCAGCCCATTTCTGTAGGGAAATCAAGGAGGGATTTGACTAATCCTAGGCAGGACAGAGAGCAACGCACACATGCTGACGTGCACTCAGCTAGCTTTCTGTGCTCTCTACAACCCAGGGCCAAACCCAGGGAATTGTGCCCTCACAGTGAGCTGGATCTTCTTCACCAATTACTGGAGTTGGGATGGTTCCAGTCTGACCTGGACAAGCTGACTCTTTCTAGACGATTTTACAATGTGTCAAGTTGACAGTTAAAACTGACCATCAGGATTAGTGTCCCATGTAACCTTGGGAGAGTTACCTCTTCTTACACACAGCCGGTCAGTAAATATGGAGCAGTCCTTCCAGTGCAAAGTCTTAATAGTTTCCCACACTGCGTTGAGAAAAAAACAAAAAACAAAAAAAAAACCAAACATTGTTACTTTCTTTCCTGGGGACTTGGCACACAGTCCATGCTCAGTAAATGTTGGCTGGATGAATAACAAAAGAGGGAAACCCTGAGTTCTGCTGGCCATTCTGTTTCATTTCTGTGACCCCTGCTTCCTTAACCGGCATCCCACCCCTGTCCTCTGGCCTTTCCACTAACCTTATTCTCTCTCCAACCCATAGCTCTGCGCTGCCCAGCTCACAGCCGCTACACCAGCTGCCTTCCCTCCTGTCTACCTTCCTGCTTGGACCCAGATGGCCTCTGCCAGGACACCAGCCCCAAAGCTTCCTCCACTTGCAAAGAGGGCTGTATCTGCCAATCTGGCTACGTGCTGCATAATGACAAGTGTATTCTCAGAGTTCAGTGTGGCTGTAAAGATGCCCAGGGCACCCTCATCCCGGTGAGTGGGCCTGGAGAGTGGAATTGAGTGAGAGCTTAGAAGATGGCTCAGTGGGTGAAGATTTCAGTTCAAGTCTCCACAATCCATTTCAGCTGGGCACAGTAGTCTGTAATTCCAGAGCTCCTGCTGAAATGTGGAGGTACAAACAGGACAACCCTGAGAAACCTGCAGGCTAAACACTCTGGTATTCATAATGGTGAATATCATCAGAACCAAGATGTGTGTGTGTGTGTGTGTGTGTGTGAGAGAGAGAGAGAGAGAGAGAGAGAGAGAGAGATAGAAAGAGAGGTGGGGGGGGGGGAAGGGGAGATTGCTTCAGTTTAAGGTGGAATATTTAAGGTGGAATGCAAAGACCAATACCTGAGAATGTTTTCTGACCTTCAGGAGTATATGTTCACCCTCAAGCATACTTGAATACAATCATGTGTGTGTGTGTGTGTGTGTGTGTGTGTGTGTGAAAGAGAGAGAGAGAGAATCCATGTGTGAACATACACACACACACACACACACACACACACACATACTTTCTAAAATGAGCTTGGGAGCCATTTTCTCCTTTTCTGTGTCTTGCTATGATTCTCCTATCTATATGGCTTGCCTTGTAGTTGAAGGTTGGCCAGTTCTTGGCAGGTGCTAGACCAGTGATCTGCTACTGAGCATGTGTTAGACCAGTGCTCTATTGCTTGCAATTGCTGTATCACTGAACCACAATATCCCTCTGCTGCTCAACAGAGATTATAGTCAAGCTAAGATATGCCCACAATCAGAGTTGTAACTTTTTAAAAACTATTTTGCACCCACAGTTGATTGACTCAACAGATGTGGAGCCTGCATGCAGGGATAGCGGATGGAAGCTCCTGAGACAGCCAGTAAGTCCATCACTGCCTTCCTCACTTCCAGCCTCTTCTTGTGGCTTCTACAGGATAACAAAACATGGCTCTCCAGTGGATGTACCCAGAGCTGTACCTGCAGAGGAGGGACCGTTCAGTGTCGGGACTTCAAATGCCCAACAGGGTCTCTTTGCCAGCACAATGTGGACAGCAGCAGCAGCTGTACCACCAGTGGTAAGGAAACTGTGGGGGAAGGATGGGGGTGTGTGCTCATGGATGTGAGAATCAGAAAGGGAAGAAGGAAATTAGTTCTCTGCAGGACACATAGTCCACACTCAACAAATATTTGCTGGATTACTAACAAAAGGGGTAGGGGAGGTCCTAAAGTTTCTTGGTTGTCCTGTCCACCCTGCTTCCTTGGGCCCCCTCTGGTATGCTACACTAATGCCGCTTTCTGTCCACCACAAAGCTCTGAAATGCCCGGCCCACAGCCTCTACACCAGCTGCCTTCCAGCCTGTCTACCTTCCTGCTCGGACCCTGAGGGCCTTTGTGAGGGCTCCAGCACCAAGGCCCCCTCCACCTGCAAGGGAGGGCTGTGTCTGCCGATCTGGCTATGTGCTGCATAATGACAAGTGTACGCTCAGAATTCACTGCACCTGCAAAGTTTCCCAGGGTAATTTCATCCAGGTGAGCAGGCATGGAGAATGTAATGAGGGGATGGATGTTGGTCCTGTGAGTTCTCCATAAATGTGAGAACCTAAGTTGAATTCCCACTACCCATGGAAGCTAGATACAGCTGTCTGAGCCCAGTTTTCCCTACTGTGATACAGGAAGTGAAGCCAGAGAAACCTCAAGAAATGTGGGTGCCAACTATTATAGTATTCACAAGCAGTGAGTAACAGCACTAAGACAGACAGAGAATGAATCTTGTCTTAATACAAAGTGAAAGACCAGGACACCTCTCTCTCTCTCTCTCTCTCTCTCTCTCTCTCTCTCTCTCTCTCTCTCTCTCTCTCTCTCTCCTCTCCTCTCTCTCTCTCTCTCTCTCTCTCCCTCTCTCTCTCTCTCTCTCTCTCCATCTCTCTCTCTCTCTCTCTCTCTCTCTCTCTCTCCTCTCCTCTCTCTCTCTCTCTCTCTCTCTGCTCTTATTTATATGGTTAGCCCAGGGGTTTGAAGATTGGTAGTCTTGGCACATGCCAGGGAGATGCTCTACCACATCCCTTAGTATTCAGTGGAGGATTCTAGACAGATATTCCTCTGGTGAACATACCTTTAACACTCACTAGGGGATTCTAAACAAGTGTGGTACCTGCCACTGGGCAACACTCCCAATACCCTCACTGGGGTTCTAGGCCAGTATTCTAGCTATTACTGGGTCACCCCCACAGCTCCTCAGAGAGGAATCCTGGGAAATTGTCTGAGCCATGCCCCCAACCCCTCACTGAGTGTTATGGTCAGACTCCGTTATGCCCACAGTCCCAATGGCAATTTAAATTTTTTTTTTTTTTTGTCATCTGTAGTTGGTTGACTCCATAGATATGGAACCGGCAGGTACAAAGGGCAAATGCAAGCCCCTCGGACAGAAGCTAAACTTGTCTTCTAGCACCAGCCCTCATGTTTTCTATTTCTCTCCTTTTCTGTGGCTTCTGAAGACCGGCCAGACATGGATCTCCACCGACTGTACCCAGATTTGTGCGTGTGAAGAAGGACTCTTTCAGTGCCAAAATTTTCCAGTGCCCTTTGGGGACCCAGTGTGAAGAATATGAAGACGGTAGCAGTAACTGTGTCTCTAACAGTAAGGGAGCCCACAGGAAGGGAAGCACAGACCAGCTCATGGCTGGAGGGATCCGAGCACCGCATACCCTATCTCCTTCTTCTCTATAGCTCTGAAATGCCCGGCCAACAGCCTGTACACCAGCCTGCCTTCCTTCCTGCCTACCTTCCTGCTCCTACCCGAATGGCCCACTGTGAGGACGTCAGCACCAAAGTCCCCTCCACCTGCAAGGAGGCTGTGTCTGTCGACCTGGCTACCTGCTCAGTAAGGACAAGTGTGTGCCCAGAGACCAGTGTGTCTGCAAAGATTCCAAGGGTGACCTCATCCCGGTGAGTCGGTATGGAGAGTGAGACAGAGGTGGTGGGCACTCTGTGCCTGTTTATATGGCTGGCCCTGGAGTGGGAAGGCTGGTAGGCTGTAGATTGGGTTTAAATTTTTATTCATTTTTTCACAAGACAAGGACTCATATAACTCAGGCTGGGTCTCAAGTTCACTGCATAGCTGAAGATGACCTTGATTCCCAGACCTCCTGCTTTGACTTTCCTGAGTGCTGGGGAGACAGGCTGCCCCCACCATGCCTGCTATGTGGGGTGGAACCCAGGGCTTTGTGCATTATAGACAGGCACTCCACCAACTGAACCACGTTCCCAGCCCTCATAGATGGGCAGTTGTGTCAGGGAAACCCCCCAGCTGAAACACCCAAGGTACAGGTCAGCAAAACATGAAGAGCCCAGCTGCCCCCTTTTCCTCAGCTGCAGATGGGTCCCAGTAGCCCCTTCTAAACAAGAACAAAACCCCTGCGCCATGCACCTCACATCACTTGGGAGGGAGGCAGGAGGAGGAAGATCAGAAGTTGAAGGCCTTCCTCAGACCCGTAGTGACTTTGAGACTGGCCTGCCGCTACTTAAGACCTTATCTCAACCTAAACTTAGCAAAAGGCCAAGAACAGTGTCTTGAGAAAGAGGGGTAGATGGTACCAAGGTTCACATGGCACAGTAACTAACTGTCTTCTAAAGAAGGCCGACCATCAGTTCCTGGGCATCCATGGGAATTATGTTCTTGGTTCTAAGACACCCTGAAGATACCCAAATATACAGATGTTCAAGCCCTTGTACAAAATGGTACAGTATGCCTGGAAGTGCAGCGTAGTGGATAGAGGGCTTGGCACACACAGAGCCCCGGGCTTCACCCAGTACCGTATTGACCAGGAGTGGTGGTACACACCTATCTTCCTAGCACGTGGAAGAGAGAAGCAGAAGACTCACAAGTTCCAAGTCCTCTTTGGCTGCGTGGGAATTGGGAGACCAGCCTGGTCTCTATAAGACTCCAATGTGAAGGCCATCTGGCTGTGACATGTCACTCCCCCTGATCCCCGGGGTTGATTTGGATTGGTGTAGCTGCCATGTTTCTCCTTCTCCTTCACCACTCCATATGTCCCTTCCAAACTGCCCAGTTGGCTGAGGAGGACTGGTTTGGGGTCCTGATTTTTTTTTTGTATGTGTGTGAAAGGTATATAGTAGCTGGGCTTCCCTTCTAGAACCTCTAAGTAAGCTCTTTAAACAAACAAACAGAACTGGGCAGATAGCTCAGTCAGTAAGTGTTTGCCTTGCTCATGAGGATGCCAGTTTGGTTCTTAGAACCCCTGTAGAAAAAGCCAGGCATGGGCCAGGAGGTGGCTCAGCAGATAAACGCACCTCCCACAAAGCCCGGTGACCTTTGATCCCAGAAACCCACGGTGTGGGAAGAGAAAATGGATTCCTTAAAGAAATGTCCTCTGCCCCACATACACATTCTACGTCATCCAATACCCAAAATACATGGGCTGTTTTTTAAAAAGTCAGGTGTAGTTATATTTACTTGTAACCCCACCATTGAAGAAGTGGATACAGGCAGATCCCTGAGGCTCACTGGCCTCATTTGGCAAGTTCAAGACTTAAGAAGAGACCCTGCCTCAAAGAACAAGGCAGATAGTTCTTGAGGAATAAGTTTGTCCCTTGGGACCTCTACGTGCACATGAACGTATGTGCACACACACACATATGAACACATACACTTGTGCACACATACATCCACACATAAATAAATAAGTTAAATATATAGTACTTGCATATCTTCCTGTGTTCTTTAAATAATTTTACATGAATTCTAATGCTGAGACTGTAAAGTTATACAAATAAGAAATAATGATATAAAAATACAGCTAGATTTTTTTTTTCTAGAACTTTAGGGCCACATTCATGCTAGGCACTGACTTTACCACTAAGCCATGTTCTGAGCTCCTCACTGGGAGGTTCTAGGGGCTCTATTGCTGAGCCACACCCCAGCCCCTCACTGGGGGATTCTAGGCAGGGGCTCTATTGCTGAGCCACACCCCAGCCCTTCACTGAGGGATTCTAGGCAGGGGCTCTACCGCTGAGCCACACCCCAGCCCCTCACTGGGGGATTCTAGGCAGGGGCTCTACCACTGAGCCACACCCCAGCCCCTCACTGGGGGATTCTAGGCAGGGGCTCTAACCACTGAGCCACACCCAGCCCCTCACTGGGGGATTCTAGGCAGGGGCTCTACCACTGAGCCACACCCCAGTCCCTCACTGGGGGATTCTAGGCACATACTTTACCACTGAGCCACACCCTAACCATGGATACATTTTTTTTCATAGTTGGACCATGTTGTAGTTTTATTTTCTTATTTTTTCTTTTCCCACACCACACCTCCTGACTGCATCGTCCCCTCCCTCCTCTCAGTCCAACCTCCCTCACCTCCCCTCTCTCTCATATCCACCGATCCCCCCTTTTCACTTCAGAAAAGAGCAGGCCTCCCAGGGATGTCAACGGAACAGCACGCTTAACCAAGCTGCAGTAAGATTACACATAAACCCTCATCTGAAGGCTGGAGGCAGTCTTTTCAAACATTTTCATCCATAGTTGATTGGCTTAATAGATTTGGGACCTGCCAGTAGGGAGGGCAAATGTAAACCATCACACAGGAAGCTACGTCTTTCTCTTTAGAATCACCACCTCTGTCCTCACTTCCTTTCTCTTCCCATGACTTCTGCAGACAGATAAGACCTGGATCTCCAGTGGCTGCACCCAGACCTGTACCTGCACGCATGGGGTTATTAGGTGTCAGGACTTCATCTGCCCCTTGGGGTCCCACTGCCAGCACAGTGAGGATGGTAGCAGTAACTGTGCAGCCAACAGTAAGGGGGCCATGGGAGAAGGGGGGAAGTGGAGGGGGTCCCTTGGTGGCTGACATAATCAGAGGCAGAGTCCCCGACCTAAGAGCAGGGGGATCAGAAGTACCAGAGGTGGGGAGAGATTCTGGGACACCAGGAACTGGGCTGAGGTCCTTTTCAATGTTTACACTTCTTGACAGAATTGGAAAAATGTACCATCTTTGGGGACCCCTATTACCACACTTTTGATGGCTTCACCTACCACTTCCTGGGTCGGATGAACTACTATCTCATAAAGACAGTGGACATGCTCCCATATGGGATCCAGCAGCTGGTCACAGAGGGACGCAACAAAATTTCCTCCAAAGGGAGTCCAACCTTGCATGAAGTGACCACCATCGTCTATGGCTATAAAATCCAGCTCCAAGAAGGGCTGGTGGTTTTGGTGAGTGAGGGGCAGGGCCAGACCTGAGGCAACCTAGGGAGACCACTATCGGCCATCTGGAGTTGGCAAAGCCAGAGTGCCCCATTGTCGGAGAGTTTCCAGGGGTTCAGACTGCCTTTAGAATTCACAGTTGGTGTCGCTTCTTGGAGAAAAGTGGCACAGGGTGGTGGCACAGGGTGCTGGGGCTGAGCAAAGGCAGAGAGTGATGGAGAGAAGAGATGGGGTGCAGCTGCAGATGGAGCAAGATGCCCCAAATGGAGTTGGAACACCCACAGTTATACTTAGTTGATTTTTTAATATATATTCATTTGCTTACTTGTTTGTTTATTTATGTATTTATGTGAGTGTGTCTATGTAAGTATATCCCACATCTGTATGGGTACCCGCAGAGGCCAGAAGGCGTCATGTAGCCCGGAGCTAGAATTATAGGTAGTTGTGAGCAGTCCAACAAGGAATCTGGGGGAACCAAATGCAGGTCCCCTGGTGGAGCAGCAACCACTGTCAACCTATGGGCCATGTCTCCGTCACACTTATTTACCTGTTGTGTGTATGTGTGCATGGGCCCGCATGCGGTGTGGTGCAACTTTGAGGACTCAGTTCTCAGCATCCACCCTATGGACCCTGGAAATCAAACTCGGGTCCTCCAGGTTAGTGGCCACGGAGCCATCTCTCTCTCTCTGAGTTTTTGCAAGAAAGGAACTAGGTTATAAAGGGAGGTCTCTGACACTTACACAAAGACTCTGGATTAACATGGTGGAGTGAGGAGAGTTGGGCAAAGCCAGGCACAGACAGCAGCAACCGAGGGTGGTCCACTTAGGCTGCTGTGCAGCTCCGGTCTTCCGTTTCAAGGTTAACAATCAAAAGGTGTCAATCCCCTACAATCCAAGCGATCACCTGCGCATCATCCTGCGGGCACAGCGGCTGCTTCTCATCACTGACTTTGAGATGGTGGTGGACTATGACGGAAGGCATAGTGCAGGTAACTGAGACAGGGACACAGACAGCGGAAGACCTGTCTGAGCCCCGGGGTGCCAGCTCACGCAGGCAGGAGGATCTTCAGTGGGTTTGGGTCCTTGGTTTACATAGTGAAATCCAAGCCATCCAGGGCTTTTAGTGAGATACGACCTCAAATAAACCCAATCGAGCCAGGTAGTGGTGGTGCATGTGAGGCAGAGACAGGCTGATCTCTATGAGTTCCAGACCAGAGCCAGTTGCAGGACAACCAAGGCGATTACACAGGAAAACCCTGTCTCACAAGACTCAAAAAAAAAAAAAAAGACAAAAAAAAAAAAAAAAGTTCAGGGTGTGAGCATACCTGTAATCTTAGCAGTTGGAAGGTAGATGAAGGAGCATCAGGAGTTTGAAGCTAGCCTCAGCTACATAGCTGGTTTGAGTCTAGTCTGGGCTATTATGAGACGCTGTAAAAAAACAGAAATAAAACCAATAATCGTAGAGAATAGGAACCTCATTTCTGGATGGGAAATAAAAAGACACAGCTCAAACAGACAGGTCATAGAAAGAGAGCGTCTAGCCTGAGGAGGCTCTGATTACGACGGGGAGGACAAGGGTTTGGCTCGATCACCACAGGGCACGTTTTTTTTTCCTGCAGTGATCTCCTTGCCCACCATGTACCGTGGGCTGATACACGGCCTGTGTGGAAACTATGACAGAAACCCAGCCAATGACTTGATGCTGCCTGATGGACAGCTCACCTCAAACCTCAACATCTTTGGCAACAGTTGGGAAGTGAAGGTGGTGAATGCCCTTGTCCGACTGCCAAGGTGAGGGCTAAGGATTGGAGAGGTGACTAGGAGTCACTTGTGTTGGAGGGATGAAGGATTGAACCTGCAACCTCGTGCATGTAATCTGAGCCACACTACTTGCCCCTTACTGAGAACTGAAGTCAAATACTCTTATCACTGAGCCACACCCCAGCCCCTCACTGGGGGATTCTAGACAGGGGCTCTACCACTGAGCCACACCCAGCTCCTCACTGGGGGATTCTAGACAGGGGCTCTACCACTGAGCCACACCCCAGCCCCTCACTGGGGGATTCTAGGCAGGGGCTCTACCACTGAGCCACACCCCAGCCCCTCACTGGGGGATTCTAGGCAGGGGCTCTACCACTGAGCCACACCCCAGCCCCTCACTGGGGGATTCTAGGCAGGTGCTCTACCACTGAGCCACACCCCAGCCCCTCACTGGGGGATTCTAGGCAGGTGCTCTAACCACTGAGCCACACTCCAGCCCCTCACTGGGGGATTCTAGGCAGGGGTCTACCACTGAGCCACGCCCCAGCCCCTCACTGGGGGAGTCTCTTCAGGTGCTGTCTCTCTGAGCTGGGTACCTCCTACTCAGCAGGTCTCTTTTCCACTGCTTTAACCTTCTGCTCCTCAGCACAGAGACACCTTCGTCACTCAGTCTCTTACTGACCAGTGTGAACAGCTGTCTGCTGGAAATACCCCTGGTGCCCTCGTCCTTCCCTTCGCCTTTCTGAAGCCTTATCTTTTCTCCTCAAGTTCACTTTGCTCCGAGCCTCACACAGCCCCTTGCTGTCCCTATTCCAGGGCCCTTCCAGAAGAAGATGGAGGGGAGCAAGAGCCCAACCTTCTGCATTCAGAGTGCAGCCCGGAGCAGATGGCACTCATCAGCAGCACCCAGGCCTGTAGGGTGTTGGTGGACCCCCAGGGCCCCTTTGCTGCCTGTCACCAGATTATAGCCCCAGAACCCTTTGAGCAGTGAGTCATGGGTCCAGTACTTACACGAATGTTCCCGATTCCTGCTGTGGTTTTCTTCTCTGACCCCCCTCTATCACTGTTGGCTTGCCTTGTGACCTCATTTCCTACTGACTCCGCCCATTCTATAACCTGTCTTTCTGCAATTATGCCTTATCCCCAAGCTATCCCTCTAGCCAGCAGACTTTCTGTGTGGGGTTCTGAGCCCCTCCTTACTAGTTTATTTTTAATCTGTTTTATTCTGTATTTATTTAGGTCTCGTGTAGCCCAGGGAATATATACCTAAGGATAACATTGAATTTCTGATCCTTCTGCCTCCACCTCCCAAGTGCTTGGATTATAGGCATGGGCCATCATACGTTGCTTATGTGGTACAGGAGATGGAACCCGGGGCTTCATGCATGCTAGGCAAACATTCTACCAACCAGGCTGGGTCCTCAGCTTTGGTTTATTTATTTGGAGGGATTTGTGAGGGGGATGGGTATGCACATGTTCGTTTACATAGGTCAGAGGTCAACTTGAGGTCACATGTCCTTGAGGAGCCATCCGTCTTGGGTTTTATATTTTTCCTTTCTCTCCTTTTGTGAGAGTGTAGATGTGGCTGTGTGTTGTCAGGGCACCGGAGCTGCACATCAGGTGTCCTGTTCTGTCCTTCTCCACCTTACCCCTTTGAGACAGGGGCTCACGCTGAACTGCAGCCCACTGGTTTCTGGTTATCCATTGATCTCTTTGTCTCTGCTCCCCTACAAAGCTGGGGTTATGGGCATGCGTGGGGGTTCGAACTCAGTTCCTCACACTTGCACAGAGGGCGCTTTTCCCCAAGTGGTACCTCTCCAGCTTCCACCTTGTTTTCTGAGACAAGGTTTCTAACTTGAACCTTATGCTTAAGCTCGCTGGCCAGGGAGCCTCAGGAACCCTCCCGTCTCCCCTCCACCAGCACTGGGGTTACAAACACATCACCACACACACCCTACTTGTTTTTAACCTGGCTACTGACTGAGGTCCTTATTTTTTTTGCAAGGCAAGCCCTTTGTCAGCTGAGCCATGGCCCCAGCTCCCGCCCCTTTTCAGCACAGCTGGATCTCTGCTCTTCTCTAACGGCACACCTCCCCCCTCCTTCCCCTCCCCCATCCTCCCCCCTCCCTCCCCCTCCCCCCTCCTCCCCCTCCCCCATCCTTCCCCTCCCCCATCCTTCCCCTCCCCCATCCTTTCCCCCCCAGGCACTGTATGTCTGACTTGTGCACTGGCTGGAAAACCGAAGAAGAGGTAGTCAGATGCCGGGTCCTCAGTGGCTACGCCATCATTTGCCAGGAGGCGGGCGCCAACCTGACGGGCTGGCGGGACCAGACACACTGCGGTGAGGCTCTGCTCTTGCCCAGCGCCTGCTGCCCTCTGCTTAGGGGTCAGTTACATATATTTCCTTTGTGTGTATGTATGGGTGCACTTGTTCCACAGCACTCATGCGGAGGTCAGAAGGCAACTTTCAGGAGTTGGTTCTCTCTCTCCACCATGTGGAAGGGGTCCAGTTCAGGTCACCTTTACCCACTAAGCTGTCTCACTAGCCCGGCTTTGTTTTTTGAGACAGGGTCTCTCTTTCTCTTTGGGACCCAAAACCTGCTGATTAGGTTTGGCTGGCTGTCTAGCAAGCTCCAAGTATCCTCAGGTCACCACTGCTCCCCCACCCCCAGAACTTGGATGGCAAGCACATGCCACCACACATGGCTGAGAGTCCATCTCAGGTCCTTGGGTCTTCAAGCTTGAGCAGAAACACTTTACCTGCCTCGGCTAACCCCCAGCCTGCACTCCCTACTTATGTTTGGGGGCGGGGGGTTTCTTTTAAGATTTTACCATATCTGTTTGATGAGCCCTTTGCCTGCTTATATTCTGTGCACCATGTGCATCCTGATGCCCACAGAGGCGAGCAGAGCCTGTCAGATTCCCTAGGACTGGAACTACAGATGGTCGTGAACTCCCATGTGGGTACTGGGAGCAGAACCAGGATCCTCTGCAGGTCCTCTTCACTGCTGAGCCATTTCTCCAGACCCTAATTTTGGCTTTTGAGACAAAAATCTCACTCTGTAACCTCAAACTCATGGTGATCCTTCTGCCTCAGCTCTTGAGTGCTGAGAGTACAAAAATGGGCTACTGTACCCACCCTACTACTGTCTACCTGTTCTCGTCAAACACCTGGTGTGCCAGACAAAGGTCTTCAGGCAAAATTGGCCTGCTTGCCCTGGTTTCCCTGAGCTCTGTTGAGTGACCTTATACCTGCTCTCTGTTTCTTGCCCAGTAGTCCTTTGTTTGACTTCAAGGTCCTAACTGTGCTTCTGTCCCTCCCAGCCATGACATGCCCTGCCAATACTGTGTACCAGAGCTGTATGACGCCCTGCCCAGCATCCTGCGCCAAATTTGTGACCCCCAAGGTCTGTGAAGGCCCCTGCATGGAAGGCTGTGCCAGCATCCCAGGCTACATCTACAGCGATACCCAGAGCCTCCCAGTGACACAGTGCGGCTGCACCACCAACGGCATCTATTACAAGGTCTGGGTGGCATGGAGACCTGGGAATCCAGGTCTAGAGAATGAGATCTAGGATGAGTCTAGATCCCCATTTCCTCTTTTCCAGCTGGGTGACAGCTTTGTAACTGACGACTGTTCCCAGCACTGTACCTGTGCAAGCCAGGGGATCTTGCTGTGTGAGCCCTATGGCTGCAGAGATGGAGAGTCCTGCACTGTGGCCAACTTTACTCGAGGCTGCTTCCGGGGTGAGTCTGGGTCCTTCTAGTCTCTAACACCAGGGTTACCCTTCCTCTCTGTCCTCTGCTTGAGTGGGATTCCTGCTTGCTATCAGGGAGTCTGCGCCCTCCTCTGTGGGAAGGGTTGAAGGGAAAGAACCATCTTTTATCAAGTGTTCGCTGCCGGCCATGCAGAGCTCTGCTCAGGACAGACTTTAATCTTTACCTAGTGGAACCCATGATGCACACTTTATGAACAATGAAAATAGGGCTCCAACCAAGCATAGTGATGTACACCTCCATCCCAGCCACTTAGGAGACTGAGGCAGCTGGGTCTCTATGACTGTAAAGCCAGCCTAGTTTACATATTGAGTTCCAGGCCAGACAGGACTACATAGTGAGACCCCCATCCCTCTCTGTCTCTCTCTGTCTCTCTTTCCCCCACCCCCCTACACCCGGTTGGAAAGACAGCTTAGTTTGTAAAGTACTTGCACAAAAGTAGAGACTTGAGTTGGATCTCTAAAAAAATCCATGTTTAAAAAGCCAAGCACACACAGAGTGATGGTTGAGTGGTTAATGGAACTTGCTGCTCTTACAGAGGACCCAGGTTCTGTTTCCAGCACCCACATGGCGGCTCCCTCCCAACTGCCTGTAACTCCAGTTCTGGCCTCTGGGGGCATCAAACATGCATGTGGTACACATACATGCAGTAGGCTTTCATATATACACATAAAGTGGATCTCTAGGGCTGTCAGGCTTTCAGCCTAGACTAATCAGTGAGCTCCGGGCTTATAGGAGACGCTGTCTCTAAGAAGAATAAAGTAGATGGCAACTGAGGAATGACAGCTAAAGTTGACTTCAGGACCTCCACAAACACATGCACACACATATGAACACACACAAAGAGAGAAAATGGGGTTCCAGGAGGTTAAATAAATTCCCCAAACCGAGAGTAGCAGAGTTAAAGGTCAGATTGCTGAGTGGAGTCGGCTCTGGTGACTGCTGCTGCCGCTTTCTCCCCGGGACCTGTCCTGCAGGCAGGCATCTCCTATGAGGACTGTGAGGACTCTTGGGTCCCATCACAGTTTTCTGCCCTTGCAGATGGCCCATGTCTACAGAACCCCTGTTACAATGATGGCCGGTGTCAGGAGCAAGGGGCCACCTTCACCTGCCACTGTGACCTTGGTTATGGAGGAGAGTTCTGCACAGAGCCTCGGGATACCCCATCCAGAAAAGTACTAGGTAAAAACATATCCCAGGCCTTTGTCCCACTGGCCATTGCCACAGAATTACTCTGTTTTAATTTTCACATATACTATAATAGCTGTTTTTAATTTTTATACTCATTATAATAGGTACTATATATTATAACTTTGTTTTTAATTTTCATATACATCTATTTATATCACAGATATGTGGTGGAGTGACATTGATACCTATACTATACAATATTACTAATCTATTACAAGATATTACATGTAAAATAAGTAATATATCATAAACAATATTGTACATTATATATTATAGATGCTCTATAAAATACACAATTATGTATCATATATAGTTTATGGTTATATAAATATTTTGGGTACATTGAATAATATAGTAATAATATATGCTAAATGTATAAAATATGTAAATTGTTATGCTATGTATTTTAGATAAATATAATTTATATAATATAAATAAATATAAAATAAAAGGTGAGTGTGTAGGTGTCAGGACCCAAGGGAGTCGTCTTCTTTGCTATGTGAAACCCTGGAATCCAATTCGGGTCCTTAGGCCTCGTGCCAAGCACCTTAACTTAACCGGCTGTCTTGACAGTCATGTACTGTTCACTATATAACACGTACAATATTCAGGCATGGTGGCTAAAGCCTGTAATCCTAGAATGCTGGAGGTGAAGACGAGGGGATCCAGAGTTCAAGGTCATCCTCAGCTATATAGTGAGTTTAGATTATGTGAAACCCTATCTCAGTAAAAAAGAAAAACCTGAAAGTTGTAACACGTAACAACATAATATGTTACATGTGATTCCCTGTAATCCTCAACCTGTCTTTGGTTCATTTCCTAGTGGAATACACTAGAACCTTCTCTCTGAGTCCTAGCACTGGTGTTTGAGTGTGGAGGCCAAAGGATATCCCCTGGTGGTATTCTTTACTTTTTTTTTAAGGCAGGGCTCCCACTGGCCTGGAACTGGCCCCAAGGAGTAGGAAGGTGGCTAATGAGCCCCAAATCTACCTTTCTCCTCTTCCCCAGCATTAGGGTTACAAGTCCACGCCCAGATTTTCAAGTGGATTCTGGGGATCAAACTTGGGTCCTTGTTCCTTCAAGACAAGCACACCGCCCACTGAGTGATCACCCCCAGTCCTTCCCCTGATTGTTTACGGTTGTTTTTATTACCTTGTTTGCAACACGGTGTCAAGTAGCCCTGGCTGGCCTTAAACTCACTATTTGGCTGAAAATGATCTTGAACTTTTTCTGATCCTCCTATGTCCACCTCCCACATGTTAGGGTTATTAGCATACACCTTCATGCCTGGCTGAACTGCCGCCCCTCACCCCTGCTCACTTCACTCTGTGTTATTCCTGATGAGTACCTCTCCAGCACCTTCTGCTTTTTCCTACCCGACACTATAATTCTACCGCACTATCATTTTTCCAGGTCTATGCTTGGGAGGACATAACTTATTAAACATGTACAAATCAGAATTTCCCTAGAGGTTCAGGTTAGCCAGTCCTAGACATCTGCTTCCCTAACAAGCTTCTAGTTGGAAATGTCTCTGGAGCTGAGAAATAGTGACAGAGGACTGGAGTCTGCGCTTCAGTTGCTTACCTAGGATGCATGCATTCCCGGGTTCAATCCCCAACACAGCATAAACTGGGTATGATGGTACGTGTTTGTAATCAGAGCAGTTCAAGAGGATGAAGCAAGGTAGTTAAGAGTCTCTGGGCAGCCTGAATTATACAGAAAAAGAAAATGGGTGGGAATGAGGCGGGAGGATCACCTTGAGTTCAAGGCCAGTCTTCCTGGGCTCCATAGTGAGTTCCTAGACCAGCTTCCTGAGACCCTATCTCAAATATCAAGGGGGAAGGTAGGGAGAGAGGCCAGATGACACCTGGTATGAACAGCTCCTGTAAAGTCATGGAATTGTGACTGCAGATGGTAAGGGCTACTGGATGGGGACGTTCAGATCTTCAAGTCCCTGAGCCTCCTGGAGAGAGAACTAGGCACCAAGAGATTTTGGAGGCCAATGTGCTTTAAGCTGGCAGCTAAGGGCTCCCTTCTATATCCCTCAGTCCCCCAGCCTTTCACCTATCCCTGCTGTTTATGGGTGGGAGTGGGCGCGTGTGCATGTAGAGGCCCAGGCCAACCTTGGGTTGTTCAGATGCCTTCCACCTCCTATTTAAGACAGGGGCTCTTGGGCCTGGTGAGATGGCTCAGAGGATAAATGTGGGTGCCACTAATTTGCCTCCTGAATTTGATCCCCGGGACCCACATGGTAGGAAAGAACTAACTCCTACAGGTTATCCTCCGACCTCCACACGTGCCAGCAACACACACACACACACACACACACACACACACACACACACACAGTCTTACTGGCCTGAGACTTCACCAGTGTCCAGGGAACCTCTCTAGGGTCAGGGCCAGGGTTAGGGGCATCTTGCTCTTGCGAGGATGACAGGCATGCACCGCCACATGTGCCTTTTTACATGGGTTCTGGGGATCTGGGCTTATAAGGCAGGTACTCGGGCCCACTGCGCCCACCCCCAACCCCTTTGCTGTTTCCTCTCTGCACTCAGAGTCATCCAGCTTGGTGGCCATCCTGCCAGGCGTGCTTGTGATGGTGTTAGCCCCTGTCCTACTGCCCAGAATATATGTTTACATGGCGACAAGAGCTGCCATGCCAAGGAGGAGAGGGTAAGTCCCAGGGCGGGGAGTGAGCCCGCAGCCAGTGGGTGGGGCCTCGTGCACACAAAAGCTGTGCTCCTCATCTGTTCCCCGCTATCTCTAGGGAGAAACTGTTGAGACCACATAGGCATAGGCTGGAGGACACAGGTGAGAACCAGCCCTAGGGGTGTGTAAGTCCCGGCCAAGAGGTGAGCCCTCTTCCAACACCGATTTTACACTCTCCTCAGATGTTCCAGAGCCTGCCTTCAAAGCCACCGAGTTCTGACTTGTCCTTAAGCAAACAGATAAGAATATTTATTTTTTTAAATACTTTTTTACATTAACTGTTGTGTTGTCCTGTGTTCTCTGTGTGTATGAGGGCAGGTGTGCACACACCTGTCACGTGCATGAAGAAATTTGTGGGACTCACTTCTGTCCTTTAACTTTGTGGGGTATGGGGAAATGTCTTCTCCACTGAAACACCCTGCTAGCGCCATACTTAATGCTTTTAGATGTGGATTTTCCCTTGATTGTGGTGGAGGCAGTTAGTCTGGGAAAAATGGGATAGGGAGACAGGTGTGTGTGTATCCCTCCTGAAGGCTGTGTGCTGTAAAGGGGGAGGGAATGTCCCTGGGGGAGAGAGAGCCTTAGGTCTCAGGAAGGAGAATGTCACTCATTGGAAGCCAGTCAGGTGGCCCACTCAGTCCTGGTAAGTTGCTAGCAATGGAAAGACAGAAGGGGCAGGGAGGGAAACTTCTGGAAGGAAGAATAAGTCATAGCTCCAGACCCCTGCAAGACAGGAGGAAAGACTTCCTGTGCACAACCTTTATTTAGTTTTCTAGAACAAATTATTATGTATCCAAGAATGACTTTGAACTCTTGCCTCTACCTGTTGAGATTACAGACATATGTCTCTACACCTAGTTCATATTGGGGCTCAGGGTTTTATGAATGCTAGCTAGGCAAGCACTCTACCATCTGAGCCATTTCTATGTTGTAAGAAGTTTCTGGCCTGTCCTAGACCTGAGGCCCAAACAGCCCACAGCTGCTTGGTCCCAAATAATCACACAAAGTCTTAGATTAATTACAAGTTTGGCTTATATGACTTAGGCATATTATCAGCTACCTCTTGCATCTTAACCCATTTCTATTCATCTATGTCTTGCCACGTGGCTCATGGCTTACCTGTACTTTTACATCTTGCTCTCTTGGTGGCAACTTGCAGCAACTCTGTCTGACTCTACCTTCCTCATTATCTATGCTTGGAATTTCTGCCTGTCCCTAAGCTGCTTTGACATAGGCCAAAACAGTTCCTTTATTATCCAATGGTAATTCACAGTATACAGAAAGGCATCCCACATCATTTCTACAGTGCCAATTATACATTTTCAGTATCCCAGAAACCCCCCATTTTATAAAACATATGTGCGTGCACGTGTGTTTGTGTGTTTACAGGTGTTGTTGTGTGACACCGTTTCTTCAAAGACATGAACAGACATCTGCTCATCCAGATAGGGAACCAACAATGGGCCAGAGTACCTACACCACTGAAGTCTGGCTTGGTGAACTAATGAGTTTACTGGTTTATTAGGATTACTTATAGCAGTGTGAGCGAATGGTTACCTCCAGCAGCAGAAATGATACAAAGGTAGCTGTGACAGCTTGTGAGAGCTGGGGACTTGGTGCTCACTTCACAGCTTGCCAGCAGCTGGACAGATGAGAGGGTGTCTCTTCTCAGCTTGTCTGAGAATGTTCTCAGGGGTCTTCACTGCTGGCATAGGCTTGGGAAGGAGGGACCCAGTGCATTTGTTCATCTTTAGAGAATGGACTTCCTGAGCCTCCAGGGGCTTCCCTTTAGAAACCTTTGTTTCATTCGGGTGTGTATGTGTGTGTGCCATATGCGTGCAGATGCTCATAAAAACCAGAAGAGAGCATTGAACTCTTTGGAACTGGCATCACAGGCAATTGTAAACCAGCTGATGTGGGTGTTGGGAACCAAACTCAGGTCCTCTGGAAGAGCAGCATGGAGCCATCTCTTCAGCCCAGCATCCTGAGTCCTAACAAGCTTCTCTCCAAGATAGGATGCATCACCTAGGAAAAAACTGTGTGCAGCAGGTGCACACTTCCCTGTGTGCACACTCAAGATATGGTGGGCAGAGGACAACCCCTGACATCAGGCCCCTTCCACCCTTTGAGACTTTGACAAGTAGTTCTGTCTCCCCCACCCTCATCCCCACCACTGTTTTGCAGTAGGCCATCAGGCCATGAGAATAGAAAGTGTCATTTGTGTGACAAGTGCTTCACCAACTGAGCCATCTCTCCAACACCCCAGTGGGTTTTATTGTCTTATTTTTACTAATGCGCGCGCGCGCACACACACACACACACACACACACACACACACACACACACACACACACACACACACACACACACACACACACACACACACACACGGAAATCAGAAGACAGCAGGAGAGGTTAGTTTTTACCATGCGAGGCTGAGCTATATAACCTTATGGCCTTGCAGCCCAGACAATGAGGCTGGTCTTCCTACTGGAGCCTCTGAGCCTCTGAGTCTAGGGAATCCAGGGTGAGGCCAGGCTCACAGAGGACTTGGCCTTAGTTCCTCCACTAGGGGGAAGCAAGGCCATTCTGGGTCTTGTTTGCAATTGGCCTGCTCCCAGAGGGCAGCACGCTTTCTTCATCCCTCCATTTCGGTTGGTTACTATGGAAACTGGGTGGGGTTCCAGGTTTTGGGAGGCCTTCTGACAATACAGGTAGAAGGGACCACCTAGCCCAGCCAGAGGGGGCCAAGGTGTATATTTTGCACCCCGAGAGACTGTCTCCTTCTAGGTTACTCCGTGTTTGGGTGAAATCTAGGCTCTAATGAAGAGAGAGCCACCAGGTGATGGATTAGACTGTAGGACCTCAAGAGCCAGGGGGTAACCTGGGAGTGTTGAGCAGGTTGACATAGGTCCTGGGGAGATATCATCAGTCTGTCTTTTGTGACAACCAGACCTTTAGAGACCTTTCCTGATGGCAGTCTAACCCAATATTAAAGTATTGAAGGCCTCTCTGCTAAGGTTTTCCCTTAGGGGAGAGGAAACCCCTTGCTCAGCACTTTTGCAGGGCATCCTCTGGCCTTGAGCCCAACTTCTCCACCTGGTCCTTGCAAAGCTCAGTTCCTTTGGCCCTTCATTCTTCCCAGGGCAGCTCTCTGAAGGTCACTGTTCAGCCAGGACGGCCATGTGGCATCAAAAGGTTGGACCAGTGCCCCAGGGACACTCCCCTTCCATGAAGTAAGGAGCCCCTCCCACCCTCCAGGGAGATTAAATGTCACCCAGGGAGAGAAGAGACAAAGGATTTACTGTGATCCCAGCACCCCAGAGGCTGAGGCAAGATAGTGAGTTCCAGGCTGGCCTGGAATGTATAGCAAGCCCTGGTTTACAAATATGGGGGGGGAGGGGGAGACTAGTGCAGTCAGTAGTCAAACACTAGGATCAGGAGTCAGGTAATGTGGGCTTACCATTCCACAACTGTGGGGGGAGAAACTGAATTCCTAGACCTTGCTAGCCTACCAGCCTTAGCCACTTGGCCAGCTCCAGGCCAGCGAGAGACCTTGTCTGCCTCTCTTTCACACACTTAAGAAACTAAGAGAGCGAGATGGCTCAGCTGCGGCTCATACAGAGGACCTGAGTTCAGTTCCCACCACCATGTCAGACAGCTCACAACAGCCTGAAACTCCAGCTCCAGACCTGGCATCTGTGAGCACCTACATTCACATGGACATCTCCGCCCCCCCCCCCCAACAAATGAACGAACACACACACACACACACACACACACACACACACACACACACACACACACACACACACACACACACGTTAGGGATGCCACAGAGGCCCACAGTGAGGAAATCATGGGCAGGAACACAGATTTGGGATTGCTGCTGTGCTCTGAGGTTCTCCATCTCTCAACAGAGAGAAGCTGTGGCTGATGTCCTGACCTGCCTGCGCAGGTGTCCCAGTGGGAAGGCATACCCAGTAGAGGCAGCTCAGAAGACACGGGGGGGGGGGGGGGGGGGGAGGGGGGGAGGGCTGGACCTCATCCTCCTGTCTAGAAGTTAGTAGCCAACTCACTGGAGCAGCCCCCCACCCCCAAGGCCAGGAAAACCTGCCTGGGCAGCATCTTGAATGGGCGAATTGTCCTGAGAGTTCCCCGGGCATCTGTACATGTGTGAGGGGCCCCCCTTTCAGCCACTCCCCATTTTTCCTCTCCCCTACAGCCAATGGCAGCTCCCCCATTACCACTAAACCCACCCCAGCTGTGGCTATCTGGCCCAAGTCTGTGGACACCTAGCTGGGCCCCCTCCCCCACTGTCACCTGTGCTTCTTCCCTTTACAGCTCTAGGGGAGGACCATGAGTTTAGCTTCCCTTATACAACCCCCCTGCCAAGGATAAGAAGACAGAGGAGGGGCAGCCCCACCCCGGAGGTGCCTGAGGCTCTTGGCAGGGGCAGCTGGAACAGTTAGCACCAGCTGCCAATGACTCACCTCCCACCAACCCAAACATAACACCTGGGGCTGGGAACCAACACCCAACACCTCCCCACACCACAGTCCCACCACCTCACCTGACCCTCCAAATCCAGATCCCTATTCTCTGACATCTAGCCTATCCCAGCGCCCAATCATCCTCAGTACTGGGACATACCCCATTTTCTTTTATTTATACAAAAAAAAAAAGTTTCTTTTTAAATATAATTTAAGAACCCCCTTTCCAAGCACCGTCTGCCTCTGTTGAAAGCCGCCACCCTCCTGGTCCCTTTACAACCTCACCCCCCTCCCCTCCAGTCATGGACAGCTCGGGGGCACTTGCTGGGGGGAAGGGAAGGGTGCGAAAGGAACTGTCTGGGCCGTGGCATTTCAAGGCACTGTTCTAGAACATATGGATGGGTCCTTGTTCCCAGCAGAGAGTGGAAACAGGTACCCTTCAACACACAAAACTGCTGGGGGGGGGGGGGGGGGGAATCTAACAAAAACAGTAAAAATCCAGAACCTTCAATATGAAGGCAGAGGAGGGTAGGGACATTTACAAGGGGGAAATGATTGCCTTTGGTGGTGACAGCAGCAAGTTGGGACATCAAAACCCAATGATTACATCACCAGGTCTTGACAGCCCCTTCCTGCCTTCTGGGACATTCTCCACTCCCAAGTTGGCAGGCTGGTCACCCTTTCTCTTTGGTGTGCAGGGGCATGCCCACTGAGGTGGAAGGAGCTTGGAGGGTGAGCCCTCTGGGAAGATGGGAGATTAGGGAGGTTTCTTTGCCCAGACTTGAGGGAAAGACTCTCTCTGAGTTTGGGGTTCCCCGCCTGGAAGGCACAGATACATGATTCTTGCCATCCCATATGGCACAGCTCCTCAAATCCTGGGTCTCAAAGATTATGAACTCCCAACCCCCTCAGTTCAAAGTGCAATCCAATGGGAGGCTGTGCTGGGGCATCTCTGTGAGTCTCCACCCAACTCTGCCCTGGAAAGAAGGGGAGGCCATGTCTCTGGCATGGTGAGTCCTTGGAGGCTAGAACTACTGGGCTGGTCCTCCTGTCCCACCAGGGGCTCCTGGCTTAGCTTGGGACTTCATATGTTGCACACTGGCCAAGATTTTCTTCTGGTGTCCTGCCAGAGTGACTCCTATACGGAGCAGGTCCCTGTGGAAAAAACAAGGCTGGATGAGTTCAGGGATGAGCCAATCAGAAAGTCCATAGGACAATTGGTTAGGAGCTGCAAGGCAGAATTTAGGCACCAAGTCTCTCCTGCACAGATCGAGAAAGGCCTCAAAGAGAAGTTAGGGGAAAAGAGGCTTCAGAAACGGCATTGGGAGACAGAAATAAGGAAAGAGGCCGTCAGAAAGAGAACTAGGGTATAAAGCGGGCCTTTGGCCTCAGGGAAGATGTTAAAGGGGAACCAGGAGACCAGCCTGGCCAGACATCTTCTGAAGATTTTGGGTTTTTTTTGTTGTGGTCGTTTTTGGTAGGGGGTGGTTTGTGTGTGTGTGTGTGTGTTTTTTTCTTTGTTTTACATATTATTTTATTTGGTTGAGACAAGGTATTGATGTAGCCCATACTGGCCTCGAATGAAAAATCCTTCCGCCCCAGCCAAAACCCAAGAGCTGGGAGAACAGTATACCTCCTGCCTACTAAGTCTATGCTCCCCCCCCCCCCCACGTCCAAAGCTAGGGTAAGCAAAGGCCTTGGGAGAGAAAGGAGGCTTTCCAAGTGCAAACAGGCCAGAGAACAGTTACTTAGAAGTTGACAGAATCATAAAACCATCTAACATCAAAGCTGGGAAGGGATTTCCAAATCTCAGTCCAGCCCTTCTCCTTTTATGGGTGGGAAAAAAGAAGCAGATTGACATGTTGATGTGAGAGCCGGGTTTGGAATGTAGAAGCACAGAGATAGACACAGGCTGGAAATGAGAAGAGAGATGACCCAGGATAGAGAAGGCTCTAGAATGGACCCCAGCAGTGCTACTCTGGGGGAATCCAGTCTCAGCCTCTGTCCTGAGTAGTTTGGTGTACAGCCCTGGGCATGGTGCTGGACCACCAATTAACCATCAGACCTTGAGGCTGGACCCAGAGGCTCCTACTGAATGGGAGGGTTTGACTCAGCCTCCTACACCCAGTGTTCCCAGGCACCATCGGGGTGCTAGCAGTGCCTTAGCTGTGGTCTTTTCCACTTACTCTGCAGAGATTTGGCTGACCACCTCAAAGGAGCCAAACCCGGCTGCTGCAAAACTTTCCTCATATCTTCCCATCTTGATGGCTCGAAGCCACTCACCCACAGAGCCAAAAGCAGAGTAGTGAGGCTGCCGTTGGTCCAGAAGCGGATGTGAGGCCCTGGGGTGTGGGAGGATAAAGGAGATACTAAGTTGGACAGCTACGGTATCAGAGGGCTTTGGGAAGACCAGCAGAGACCAATCCATATACCATCAAAGGGATGGATACTCCAGGGCCACTTAGAAGGGCTCTTGGGTGGTGGCAGAGTCAGGGATGGAAGGGGTTGTTCTCTGGGATCCTCACCCGCCATTCTCCCTGGCCACGATTTTGAGGCTAGCAGGATTCCGGATCATCTTGTCTAGAGCGCTGACCACCTGGGGGAAGCGGGGCCGGGCATTGCGGTCCTTCTGCCAACAGTCCAGCATGAGCTGGTGGAGGGAGGTGGGGCAGTCTGGGGGAGGGGGCAGTCTGTAGTCCTGTTCAATGGCATTAATCACCTGCAGTGATAAGAAGGAGGACTAAGTGAAGCTGGTTTGAGCAAACCATTTGTCAATCGACCTGGATGATGCCGGGATGGGAACCACAGCCACCCAATAGCACAGGTTCTTGAGTCCTAGGTGGGTGAAGTTGGCTGTGGCTGGTAAAAGTTCCATCCCTGCCAGTAGGTCTTGGGCTTCAGACTAGAGTTTAATCTCCCAACCCTGCTCACCATCCATCTCCGAATCCAGCAATGCTACTTCCAATTCTGTGTATGTGTTCATGCGTATGCATGCATATGGAGGTCAGAGGTCGATATAGGGCATCGTCTTCCATTGTTCGTCACCTTATTTTATTCTTAAATTGCATTTATTTATTTACTTACTTGCAGAAGTGTGTGTGTTTTGTGTGTGTGTGTGCACACGTGCGCTTGAGGGCATGTGCACATGCCCTATATTGACCAGCCCCTCATTTTTTAAAACAGTGTCTCTCACTGAACCTAGAGTTGACGGGTTAGCTATGCTGGCGGACCAACAAGTTCCCCCCCAATCTGCCTTTCCCCCAAACCTCCACAATAGCTATGGATGAGCACCACTATACCTGGCTTTTATGGGGGTGCTGGGGATCTGAACTTGGGTCCTCACCCCCACATAGCAGATACTTTACTCAACAAGCCATCTTTTTCCCAGCCCCTGAAGCCAACTCATGAATGTAAACGTCTTCTTCTCTGATCCAGCCCCCACTATTCCAAACGTGAGTGAGTGGAACCCTACCCTCACTCCTGTATCCCAGGTGACAGAATACCCAGGAAACCTCAGTATGATCACAGAACACTTACATCCTGGTTGCTCATGTCCCAGTATGGCCGTTCCCCAAAAGACATGACCTCCCACATGACGATCCCATAACTCCAGGCATCGCTGGCAGATGTGAATTTCCTGAAGGCAATGGCCTCAGGGGCAGTCCATCGTATTGGAATCTTTCCTCCCTGTGGAAGGAGGAAATGGTCAACCCAGGCACCGGCAGGACTCAGGAACATCATCCATAATGGACAGTGCTGTCAACTTGAGAGAATCTAGAATCTCAGGAGATGAGCCTATGGTAGTGCCTGGAAGGGATCATCTTAATGGGGTTAAACAAGGTGAGAAGACCTAGCCTGCAGGAAGCGAGTGCCATTCCTTGGCTTGGGTCCTATGGACAAAGCGAGCTAAGCACACACATTCATTTATTGGTGTCTGTGTCTTGGCTGTGGGTGCAATGTGACCAGCTGTTTCCATCCATTTCCTGCGAGTCTTGGCTTTGTCACTGTGGCGGGCTGGCCCTTGAACTGCAAGTTCAAATTGAACCTTTCTTAGGTTGTCTTTGTATTTTATCAGAGCCCACAGGAAAAGAAACTGAGACCTGCCTTTCTCCCCTACTTCTGACTGCCACATGCCGCGATGTTTTCTAGAAACAGAGTTGCCCATGCATGCCTCCAGCTCCCTACGGAGTCAAAGATGAACCTCTCTCATCCTCCACCTTCTCCAGCTGGGATTACAGGTGCACATGACCACATCTTATCTTCTCTCCTCCTGAGACAGAATCCACCTAGATAGCCCAGGCTGGCTTCCCTCACACAGCTTTCTTTCTGGTCTCCAATCTTCCATCTCCACACCTGCTCTTTTCCTACACATCGGAAGCTGATTTCCTTTCTGCCGGCACCTGCATTCTCTCCTGGGTCCAAAGCTGCCATTGCTCGATGATTTTCCAACCCACCTCCCCTTGTGGGCTAGGATGGATGCTTAGCTGGTATCCCGGCCCCAGGCTCACCAGTGAGCTTGTGTAAGTGGGGTCAGAAGAATTTTCTTCCAAGAATCTGGAGAGGCCGAAGTCAGAGACCTTGCAGACTAGGTTGCTGTTGACCAGGATATTACGAGCAGCCAGGTCTCGATGGACGTAGCTCATCTCAGCCAGGTACCGCATGCCTGAGGCAATGCCCCGCAGCATGCCCACCAGCTGGATGACCGTGAACTGCCCATCATTCAGCTGGAGAGGAGATGGAGAGAAAGGTTCGTTTAGCATATATATCACCCATAGTTTACCCTCTGTCACTCCATTCACTACGGCTGCCACTGATATGCCCATCTCTCAGCTCACCGAGAAGGCAGCTCAGTTCTCTCCACAGCCCTACTTTATTCTTACAAAATTCTCCTGCCTATTACAACACCCTACACAGTTTCTCGCCATACCTTATATTTTGGGTCTTGCTTTTAGTCTGGGAAGGACTGCGCTCCTTTATCAGTCTTCCAAACTCTGGGATTACAGGCCAGGCATGAACCGCCAGTTCCTCCTGGGTTTGTTTTATTTTATAGATACTCGTCCACCCACTCCCAAATTCTAAAGAGATGCTTTTAAAGCCAGCCTCCTATATCCTAATCTGCCTTCTTCACCCTGTATATCTCCAGCTGGTTCACCTGCAATTTACTATGCAACCCAGGCTAGCTTAGAACTGCCCATTCTCCTGCCTCAGCTTACAGCATGTGTCACAATGCTCTGCTTTTTCTAATCATCACATCTGGTTTCTTTGTTTGGGGACAAGTTCTCAATATGTAGCCCAATCCCCCTGCCTCAGCTTCCCAGGTGCTGGTATTAAGGTGCAAGCAACCACTAATGGTTTCGGTTAACGCTTTTATTCTAACGAGATCCATAGACCTTACAGGCAGAGTTGAGCACTCTGAGCTGCCTGTCAATGAGACTGTAAGGGAACAGTGAGGAAAGGAAGAACTCCGTGATGAAGAGGTCTGCTGTCCAACCTTGACAGGTTTCCATTTTGCCTTCACAGTTACACCAACCAGAATAACAAAACTAAATTGATCCCTTCTGGGTTCACCTAGGATACAGATAGGGGCCCTCTGCAGCTCTGGGGGAAAAAACAAGGACATTACATTCAGAATCTGCCATGAGTCACGCCCCTCACTGGGGGATTCTAGGCAGGGGCTCTACCACTGAGCCACACCCCAGCCCTCACTGGGGGATTCTATATAGGCAATCTACCATGAAGCTATATCACAATCCCCCCTTTTTTTCCTTATTGTTTTGAGACAGACTCTTCAACCTGTCTAGGCTGACCTTGAACTTGTGATCTTATGCTTCATTCTCCCAAGTAGCTAGGATGACAAGCTGGTTATTATTCGGTGTATCTCCCTAAATCCTAGGGAGTCCTTAAAATGAGATTGACATACTGAAGAACTATATATACCATTTATTCCTCTGAAAGTTCCTGGATTTATATCTTCCCAACAGAGTCGTTTTTGATATCCTGACAAATTAGAAACTAGATGTCTGTGGCTGGACCACAAGGGAACCTGTGCTACAAACTGCATGGGTCTCATCAAGGGAGATCTACCCAGACTCCCATGAATGCTGAGTCAGATCCATAGAGGAGAGTCTGATCCCTCACCATTAACACAGGAGTCTATGTTGGGAAGGTCCTGTTGCAGATTAGGGAAGATGAATGTGAAAGAAAATTATAGAAGATGAGAAAGAATCATGAGATGAAAGGGAAAGTATCTGTGGGCCAATGTGGCCAGAAGCTCAGAATGATGAATAAGCAGAAAGGCAGGCTGGGAAACAGCTCAGGTAGGAGAAGGCTGCCTAGGATCCCCCAGTGAGGGGCTGGGGTGTGGCTCAGTGGTAGAGCCCCTGCCTAGAATCCCCCAGTGAGGGGCTGGGGTGTGACTCAGTGGTAGAGCACCTGCCTAGAATCCCCCAGTGAGGGGCTGGGGTATGGCTCAGTGGTAGAGCCCCTGCCTAGAATCCCCCAGTGAGGGGCTGGGGTGTGGCTCAGTGGTAGAGCCCCTGCCTAGAATCCCCCAGTGAGGGGCTGGGGTGTGACTCAGTGGTAGAGCCCCTGCCTAGAATCCCTCAGTAAGAGGCTAAGTGCATGGCTGAGCAATAAAGAACATGTATAGCACATATGAGATGCTGGGCTGAATCTCCACTACAAATATAAATCAATAAAATAATTCAGCCACTGTTCAGGATATGGTTTGATTTTTTTTTTTTTTTTTTTTTTTTTTTTTGCTATTTCTGAAACTATTTAACTTTTTCTCTTTTTGAAGATAGAGTCTTGCTATATGATATAATCTCAGCTGGCCTAGAGTTGGCTTTGTGTGTCCAGGCTGGCTTAAACTCACAAGCCTCCTGCCTCAGCTTCTCCAGTGCTACCCGGTATGAATCCTGCTTTGTCCTGTTTTCTGAGTCCAACTCCCCTCCCCTCCCTCACTCTCCTCCACTGTCCCTTAGGAGCAGACAGTGGTTGTAAAGGTGGATGGGGCCACTCACCCGGAGGAAGGAATCCAGGGCGCCGTTTTCCATGAATTCAGTGAGGATCATGACTGGCACACTGTTGGTGACCACACCCTCCAACCGGATGATGTTGGGATGCTCAAACTGACCCATGATGGAGGCCTCGCTCAGGAACTCACGCCTCTGCCGCTCAGTGTAGCCACCCTTGAGGGTCTTGATGGCTACACAACTCTCCTTTTTCCCTGGTGCCTTCAGGCGGCCACGACACACCTCACCAAACTCACCTTCAGAAAGAATGTGGAGGGGGGAAGGTGGGTTCCCCTTCTGTCCTGACCCATTGCCCAGGCTTCTTTGTGTGTGTGTGTGTGTGTGTGTGTTGTCTGTACACGTTCCTGTGGGTGTATGCAGATGTGCATGTAAATGAGAAAGCTAGAGGTCACTCGAGACCATAAGTCCACATCTGGTACTTTCTTCTACCTTTTCCCACTTTGTTCATTTTTTAAAATATATATACATATATATTATGATTCTGTGTGTGTGTGTGAGTCAAGACAATTTCAGTAATTAGTTCTCTCCCCCCAGCATGTCACACATAGGTCATCACCCTTGGCTGCTGTCACCTTTATGCCCTGAAGCATCTCGTAGCCCCGGCCAGACTAAAACTTGTTATGTAGACTAGATTGGCCCCAAACCTGGTGAGTGGCCTACCTCTGCGTCCCAAGTGCAGGAATTAAAGATGTGTGTAGCCTTGTTTTTTGAGAGACGGTTTCTCAGTGAACCCAGCCTAGGCTGGCTGGCCAGTGAGTACTGGGGACCCACCTGTCTGTCCATCCCTCCATCCCATCCATCCCCAACTCCCAGCTGAGATTACAGGCATGTGCTGCTAATCCCAGGTATCTCACATGGGTCTGGGGATCAAATTCCTCGTGTTTGTATGGCCCGAGATCCTACCGACTCAAACAGCCCCCAACTTGCTCCTCTTACCCGCACCAATCACTTCTTCAATCTTGACATAAGAGACATCGATCTCTTTGGCAAATTCCCTCACTGCCTCATTAGGGTCTTCATAAGTAAAGGGATCGATGTAGACCTTTGTACCTACGGAGTCACATGGGATCCCATTAACCAGGAAGGAAATTCCTCTGGACCACAATGTCCTGTTAGCTCCTGGCTCCTTTCCCCCTGCCCGTGACCCACATACCATGTCCGATGAGATACTGCCCGTGTTTATCCGAGTACTCAGCTTCCCTCCCATTGCTCTGCTTCCTATAGCCACGAGAAAATAAATAAAAAGCAACCTGAGTTATGCATCTCTATAGACGACCACAGAGAAGGAAGGAGTGGGAACCTGGGAAGAGCCCAATTGATCCCAAATCCCAATTGACCAGTAGAGAAGACAGGAAGGCTTGCCTTATGGCAATGGTTCTCAACCTGTGGGTCAGCACCCCTTTGGGAGATGAATGACCCTTTCACGGGGTCACCTAAGACCATCAGAAAACAGACGGTTACATTACAGTTATAACAGTAGGAAAGTCACAGTTATGAAGTAGCAAAGAAAATGTTGTGGTTGGGGGTCACCACAACAAGAGGTTCGCAGCACTAAGAAGGTTGAGAACCACTGCTCTAGGATATGTGGGCAGCAGGAAGCACAGGGTGGTGGGGGTGGGGGTGGGGGGGTGTTACAGGCTTTACCTGAGGCAGAGGACAGCAATGACAACCACCACCAGGACCAGGACCACACCCACAACGGCAGTTCCAGCGATCAGGGCCAGCTGCTCCCGCCAGCTCTCACTCTCTAGGGGAGAAGGGATCAGGTAAAGGCCAGAGGCCCTGACTCTCCCACTCCAGCTTCAAGCAATGACCTGAGGCCCCTTGAGAATAGAATCCAGTCCAGCATGACAAACTGAACAGTGAGCTCAGATTGAGGTCGATGGAGAAAGTGTCCAAGCTTTGTTATAGCCAGAGGCATTGGGGGAATTTCTGTTGTTGTGTGTGTATGTTTATTCATGTGTGTGCATATGCATTTGGAGACCACCACACACGACCTTTAAGTGTGTGCTGGGATCCAAACTCAAGTCCTCATGCTTTTATGACACTTAGCTGACTGAGTCACCCCCCCCCCCCAGGCAGTGACATTTTGATTATGTTTTATAGGTTTTGGTGTCCTCGAAGGGGGGAAAAAAATCTCAGCCATGCAGTGGTGGTGCACACCTTTAATGTCAGCACTTGGGAGGCAGAGAGGCAGGGGGATCTCTGTGAGTAGGAGTCTAGCCTGGTCTACAGAGTGAGTTCCAAGACAACCCAGGCTACACAGAGAGACCCTGTCTCAAAAAAATCAAGACTAAATAAACAATAAATAAAGAAGCAATCTCATTTGTGTGAGAGTCCAAGAGTGAAAACTTAGGCAGAATAGCATACACATGTAATCTCCTTCAGAAGGCTGAGGCAGGAGAATCGAGTTCAAGACCAGCCTGAGCTGCAGTAGCAGGTTCTGGATCAACATGAGCAACTTAGCAAAACCTACCTCAAAATAAAAATAAAGGCTGGGGACACAGTTCAGTGGTAGCGTATGGTCTAGCATACATAAGGTCTTGCAGTCCGTCAGCACAGAGAAAAATAATACAAAAGTTATGGTCCATGCCTGTAACCCCATCATTTGAGAAGCCGAGGCAGGGGGATTGCCAAGTTAAAGCCCTGCCTGTGCCACGAAATGAGACCTTTGTCTCCGAAGAAAGAGGGCCTGGAGAGATGACTCAGCTAAGAGCATCAACTTCTCTTCCAGAGGACCACGGTTCACTTCCCAGCATCCACATAGAGGAGCTCAAATATTTCTAACTCCAGTTCCCGGGGATCCAGCGCCCACTTCTGGCCTTCACGTGTACTGCACATACATACTGCATAGACATAATATGGGAGCAAAACCTACATATAAAATATCATGCATATAAAATAAAATAAATTAAAAAAAATAAGGAAAAGGGTGGGGGAAAAATGGAAGGTTAAAAAAGTATGGTGATGTACTCCTAAAATCCCCAGTACATAGGAGGCAGAGGCAGGAGGATGTTACAGCTTTGAACCCCAGCCTTGCAAGTTCTAGAACATCTCTGTAGCTACACAGCAAAACCTTGTCTCAAAAACCATGAAAGGAGATAAAAAGAAATGAGCTGTTTAAAAATGTATGGAGTTAGTTGGGTGTGGTGGCGCACACCTTCAATCCCGGGGTGTTGGGGGGGGGGGGGCCCGGCAGGTGGATCTATGAGTTTGAGGACAGAGCTAGAGTGAAACGTCTCATAAATAAATAAGTAGCTTGAAAAATCATGGGTCTAACATGTTAAAAGCATGAGCTTTTACCTCTGAACTCAATGATAAAGGGTGGATAATTTTTCTCATCTCTTTGTTCTTTGGAACAAAGAACCGGGGCTCACGGGTCAACCTGCTGCTGAGGATAAACAGCCTGCAGGCTTCACAGCCGAGGCTGGATTCCGTTTCTCTACTCCCTGCCCTATGCCATCTTTGCTGATCAGAACTTATCACTGAAGGATAATAGCAAAGAAGTAACTGAGGGGACACAGACCTGTCTGGTGGGGGGCAGGAGAGGATGGAGTGTGACAATCCCAGTTTCCGCCCGAATCCCCAAACTCACCATCCAGTTGAGTCTGACTGTGATGTTCTTGGCCGAAGGGGCCATAGCCAGCCTCGGAGCGGGCGCGTACCTGGACCAGGTAGCTGGCTCCGCGCTTGAGCCCCCGGAGCTCGGCTCGGTTTTCTGAGGTCTTCAGGAAGCGAACGCTGCTGGGGCCCTCTGCACCCTTTCGAGAAGGAAGAAATGGGTCATAATATATACCCGCTTCTCTGCTGACTTCCTCTCCTCCTCCCCCCTTCCACTTTCTCCCTTTGTCGGCATCACTTAATCCTTCTACCAGGTTTATTTTTTTCCTTTTGGGGTGTCGGGGCTCAAATCTACCATATCTAGCATCCCAAGCATGTGCTACACCACTAAGTCACACTCCCAGCCCCTCACTGGGGGATTCTAGGCAGGTGCGCTACCACTGAGCCCCACCCCAGCCCCTCACTGGGGGATTCTAGGCAGGGGCTCTACCACTGAGCCACACCTCAGCCCCTCACTGGGGGATTCTAGGCAGGGGCTCTATCACTGAGCCACACCCCAGCCCCTCACTGGGGGATTCTAGGCAGGTGCTCTACCACTGAGCCATACCCCAGCCATTCACTGGGGGATTCTAGGCAGATGCTCTACCACTGAGCCATACCCCAGCCGCCCCTCACTGGGGGATTCTAGGCAGGGGCTCTACCACTGAGCCACACCCCAGCCCCTCACTGGGGGATTCTAGGCAGGGGCTCTACCACTGACCCATTCTGACTACCGTTTGTGGCAGTTCTCAGTGCCTGCTTGTCTAATAACTATTTTACAGATGAGAATAACTGAGGCTCAGGGGTTGGCCACAGTGTTTGTACAGTTAATAAACAGTCAACCCCAAACCACAATCCTCAACAGATGGTCTTCAAATCAGGTATCCCAGCTCTGGGTCAGTACTCACACTCCCCGTACCTAGGACAGAGCCTTGTCTCACCTTCTCATGATACTTGACCTCGTAGTCCAGGACAGCCCCACTGGGTGCTCTGGGGACAGCCCATGACAGGCTCAAGCTGCTGGGTGATGACCGAGTCACTCGGATATCAGACACTGCAGGGGGTACTGAGGAGAAAGACACCCAATTTGCCCTGCTGCAATGTCTAGCGATTCCCTTCTCCAATTCTTCCCCTACCCATATCCCCACTGAATGCTGGGAGATGTAGTCAAGGGTCCTTCGTATTCTAGACAAATGCTCTATCGCTAAGCCAGACCACAAGTTCTAGGGTCTGTTTTTATTTTCCTAATTGTTTCTCCATGAGCTATACGAGCCTCTTCTTTTTATAAGAATTCCTTCTGAGGAGCTGGCTCAGTAATTAAGAGCTCTTACTGCTCTTGCAGAGGACCCAGGTTCGGTTCCCAGCCCCCACAAGTAGCTCACAACAGCCTGTAACTGAAGTTCCAGGGGATCCAACATCCTCTTCTGGCCTTCTTGGGCACCTTGTCACATGTAGTTTACACAAACACTTGGAGGCACACAAATATAAATAAATACATTAAGAAAAAAAATTCCCTAGCAAATCGGTGGTCCACACCTTTAATCTCAGCATTTGAGAGGCAAAGGTAGGTGGATCTCAAGCCCGCTTGGTCTACAAAGTGAGTTCCAGGACAGCCACAATTGTTACATAGAGAGGCCTTGTCTTGAAAAACCACAAAAAAAAGAAAGAGAGAGAGAGAGAAAGAGAAGAAAAAAAAATTCTTGGGCTGGGGAGGTGGCTAGTGTCAAGAGTTTGGATCTCCAGTACCCAGTTAGATAGATGCCTGCTAAATTAGTCAAATCAGCCTCAGTATGTTAAGTGGAAACCAATCAAGGAATTCACCTGAGTCTGTCTGTCTCTCTCTCTCTCTCTCTCTCTCTCTCTCACGCACACGCATTCCTTCTGAGACCCTTTACCCTCAGTCTTTTGGCATCTCTCACCCCATCATCCTGAATACCTGCTTCCTCTCTCTGTGATCCTTTGAATCTGACTGGTCTCCACAGGCTCATATGTTTTAATGTTTGGTACCTAGCTGGTGGATCTGCTTAGGAAGGATTAGGAGGTGCGGCCTGATGGAGAAGGTATGTCACTGGGGGACTTTGAAATTTCACAGTCCTAAACCATTTCTAGTTAATTTCTCTCTCTCCCTCTCTCTCTCTCCCTCTCTCTGCCTCATGCTTATGAATCAGGATGTGAGCTCTCAGCTCTGCTCCACTACCATGCCTGCCACCGTCATACTGACCATGGACTCTATCCCTCTGGAACCATGAGCTCCAAATTAGATGCCTTCTTTTATAATTGCCTTGACCATGATCTCTCTGCCTCCTTTTCTCTTTATTGTTTTTGTTTTTTGTTTTGTTTTCCAAGACAGGGTTTCACTGTGTAGTCCTAGATGCCTTGGAACTCACTCTGTAGACCAGGCTGGTCTTGAACTCAGATTCACCTGCCTCTGCCTCCAAAGTGCTGGGATTAAAGGCACGAGCCACCAGCCGGCTTTGCTATGGTCTCTTTATAACAAGACACACTTTCTCTCTCTTTGAGGCAGTCTCAAGTACTCAGGTGGGCCTTGAACCACTGATCTTCCTGCCTCTGTCTCCTAAGTACTGGAATTATTAGCATGTCACCCCCCCTTTTTTTTCTTTTTAGTTTTATTAGAACATAGCAATTGCAGATAACTTCATTGTGACATACTCATGTGAACACATAGCTTTTTAAAACCATAATTTTCTGCCAATGGGTCTCTTGGACCTTGAACTCGTGATTTTTCTGCTTTCACTTCCCATGTTGATGTATGTGGCAGTGCAGATCTATCTAACCAGGGTCTCCTGCATGCTGAACAAGTGATTCATCAACCCCTCTCCCACCTGTCCCCACTCTTACCCTCACGGTCAGTGGTGACATTGACAGGCTCAAATGGAACTGGTCCAGTGGCTAAGGTAGACACACCGTTCAGAGCAGCAACCTCAAATGTATAGGTGACATCAGGACGAAGCCCTCGGATCACTACCCAGGGCTCAACGAGGTCCCGAGGGCCAGGGTCAAAGGTCAAATCACCCCCACAGGGCAAGCAGGAGCCCCCAGGACGGCACTCTCGGCAGCGTACGGCATAAGTGAGGTCCTGTCGTCCTCCAGAATCGAGGGGGGCACTCCATTCCAGATGTAGGGAAGAACCATTCAGATGGGAAACCACACTTCTTGGAGCAGAAGGTGGAGCTATGAGAAAAAAAAAAATAGAATCAGGCAGAGGATCGGAGGGGCCACCCTAAAAGACAGACAGTCGCGCTGATCTGAAATGTTAAAGGTAAGGTTAAAGCTGGAAAGGATGGGGCCATGACGGGTTAGTTTTGATAATTCGACACAACCTAAAATCACTTGGGAAAATTCTCCACTGAGAGATTATCTACATTGAGTTGGCCTATGGCTGTGTCTGTGCATGATCGTCTAGATTAAGTTAAGTGATATGGGAGGACCCAGTCCACTGTGGGTGGCACCATTCCCTAGGCAGAAGTTCCAGAACTGTGTAAAAATGGAAAAAAATCAAGTTGGGCAGTCAGTATAAGTAAGCATGGGTACATTCATCTCTCTGTTTTTCACTATGGATATGATATGACTGGCTGTTGACATCAGCCTTGACATCCTCATGCTGATGGATTAGGACCTGGAATAAAGTTGAATAAACTCCCTTCTCTCCTAAGGCGTGTCTTATCAGGGTATTTTACCACAGCAACAGACAACAGGGACCACAGGGGAAGTCTACACATTCTCCCCCAAATGAACTACACAAGACAACATCGGATGCCCTT
The DNA here is from genome assembly GCA_033318265.1 of Phyllotis vaccarum. NCBI lineage: Eukaryota > Metazoa > Chordata > Mammalia > Rodentia > Cricetidae > Phyllotis > Phyllotis vaccarum. Next base: position 66,746,186 of record JARWLC010000017.1, on the reverse strand, counting down.
CACCCCTGGACGATGAAAACTTACTGGTGCAAGGTGAACTCTGGGGGTCTGACCGGGCCCGATAATATCCAATACGACATAGGCAGATAGCAGAGCCAATGTTATTAGAGTGGCTGTTGGCTGGGCATGGCTGGCAGGGCTCCTCTCCTATTTGAGGCTTGAAGGTGCCCTGGCCACAAGCTGAAAGAGAGAGTAAATGTGTCTATCAAAAACACACCATGAAGACCAGAGCGAGGGCTCATTGGTTAAGAATAGTGGCGGCTCTTCCGAGGGCCAGGGGTTCAGTTCCCAGGACCCACATGGTGCCTTGCAATCAATCATTCCAGGGATCCAGCACCCCCTTAGGACCTCCGAAGGCATCAGGCACTCACATAGACATACATGCCAGGAAGACACATGTACACATAACAACAAGTTAAAAAAATAATTAAAGCTTTAAAAAGAATCTCCTAACTTTAAAACAAAAACAAAACCTGCAGGCAGAGCTAAGGAATGAATGAGGGACTGGCCACTAAGAGGAAAGAGGGACCCCCCCCCCAACCCCACCCCAGGGAAGGAGTCCTCACTCTTCCCAACCCTGACTTTGGCAGTCTGGTGAAGGTCTCATGATTTCCACTAATTGACTTATAGATGGTATCTTTTATATCCCAGCCTGACCTCAAAACTCCATATATGACTAAGGATGACCTTGAACCTCCGATCTATCTCCCAAATGGGAATGTGCACCACCACATTCAGTTTATTCCGTGGAGAGGACAGAATCCACATCTCTGTGCATGCCAGGACAGTTCTCTACCAAATCGTCAGCCATCAAAATCACTTTGAATGCACAGTGCCCAATATGCAGGATGGCTACAAAAAGCAGGAGAGCTAAAATTTGTGTAAATGTCTAAGAAAGCTTGTGTGTGTGTGTGTGTGTGTGTGTGTGTGTGTGTGTGTGTATGTGTTAGCACATACTTTTTTTTCCTCCTATACCAAAATAGAAGTTGGTGGAGCCAAACATTTTCTCTCATCCTGTAGTTCCAGAACTCGGAAACCAGAGGCAAGAGAAAGACTGTAAGTTCAAGGCCAGCCTGGGCTACAGAGCAAATACAAGGCTAGCCTGGGCTACATAGTAAGACTCTGTTTTTCAAAAACCAAAACAAAGAACTCGGGAGTAGAGAGATGGCTCAGAGGTTAAGAGCACATACCACTCTTGTAAAGGACCAGGGTTTGGTTCCTAGCACACATACTGAGTGGCTCACAGCTGCCTATAACTGCAGTTCCAAGAGTTGCCTGACACCTCATCTACACATAATTATACATATACACAACATTTAAAATACGAATCTTTTAAAATTATTTAAAAAATAAAATAAGATATAGGCTGTGCGCAGTGATATACTCAGGAGGCTAAGGAGGGAGAATTCATGAGCTGGAAGGCAGCCTTTGCTATAAATGAAGACCTTAACTCAAGACAAAATAAAAACCACAAACCAAACCCGGGAGAGCAGTGGGTGGCCTTAGGACTTCCAGAACACCCAAGTCATGAGCAAAGACAATGTTTTAGCTTATTGCAGCACCCAGAACGGACTTTGTAAAGTCCTGTTTTTAGTATGGTATGAAAAACCTCAGATCCCAATCCAAAGGCAGGGACCTTGCCAACATTCCAAAAGTAATGACTGGCTAATTTTAGGTGGACATTTGTGAAAATAAAATCATTTACGGGACTGCGAGCTGGTTCAAGGGGTGAAAGCGCTTGCCACCAAGCTTAATGACTTCACTGGATGCCTGCAAGTTGACCTCTGACCTCTGACCACACAAGTGCCTTGGTGATCCAAGTCCCCGCCCTAAAACAGACACATACAAAATCGACAAATCTCTAAACAAAACCAAAACAAAGGAGAAAGCAAATAGGACCTGAGCTTGAATCGCTAGTACCCATGTTTAAAAAAATAAATACGTAACAAAACCCAAACCAAACCACCACCACCAGAAATCAACCAAAAAGCTTAGGACGTAGCTCAGTTGGCAGAGAGCTTGCCCAGTACGTGCAAGGCCCTGGTTCAAATCCCCAGTGCTGTCAAAAAATAAAAATTAAAAAAAAAAAGGAAGTCAAAAGTGGAATTCCAGAGACAGAGAGATACTTTCACATCAGCAGGAGAGAGGCAACAGCCAACTAATAGAATGCAGATCACAAAGTCCTTTTCCTCAACCCCAGAAAGGTATCCCAGCTGCTCAACAATAGTCTGACCTCCCAGGCCATCCTCTCCAGGTAGAGTCTGGAAAGCAGAGGAGGTAGATGGTGGCAGCGGGGTTCCGGGAATACTCAAGAGGAGGGGGAGTGCAGACCCTGGTTTATGCTTCTTCCCCAGCTCCAGTGGCCGAGTGTCCAGGAAGCAGGGTGTGCTCAGAATGGGGGAACTTAACAGTTGGATACAGTTGCCTGATGCCAAGCCTGATGATGAGTCTGGTCCCCGGGACCCACATGGCGGATGAAAGGAGAATGGAATCCTCCCAAAGTGTCCTCCGGCCCCTACAGCCTACCAACCCATCAATAGAATTAATAAAATTCTAAATATTATTTTCTACCACATTAAGAATATAACTTGAATTTTTTTTAAAAAAACCCCAAATCTTAAGGAATGAGATGCATGATAGCCCCAAAGCTTTATGGGTAGTCTCACCTCTGCATATTTTGTTGCCCTCAGCGGCCTCGTAGCCTGCGGCACAGCTGCAGCCAGTGACTGGCTGCTCAGCCCACTGGCCATCTTCCCGGCAGTAGAGGCTGGGGCTGGAGCTAGAGGTAGAAACAGCATTGGCCACACAGCTACCTGCCACGGGTACCACAAGCTCCCGAGGCACAGTCTCTGGGAAGTAGGTCAAGTTCATGGTCAGCCGGGAGCACTTCTTGTAAAAGAGGTGCAGGGAGAGCAGGGCCATACAGGCTCCTTGGTCCTGGAAAGCCAGGTAGAAGCCGGCTTTGCTGAGAGGACCCAGGCGCAAGGTCTTGATGTTAACTTTCCCCGTTGCTTCGGCCCCAGGGCGCTTCCGGGTCAGATGCTCTGCAGCCACTGTGTCCACCTGCCAAGAGAAGCCAGGTTCACCACCACTGTCCCGATTCCTGGATCTGGTGGACTGTCTTCTTCACAGACCCCTTTAACAATCTCAGCTTCTGTTCCAGAATCTTCTTCCTACCTTCCACAATTTGTAATACATACATACATACATACATACATACACACATACATACATACACACATACGTGATCTCTTATAGTCCAGAGTGGCCTCAAACTTGTTATATAGCCAAAGATGACCCCGAATTTCTCATGCCTCCACCTCCCAAGTACTGGGGTGATAGGAAGTGCCACTATATTTATTTATGTAATGCTCCCGATCCAGCCCAAGGCTTTGTGACTGTCAAGTACACACTCTACCAAATGAGCTACTTCCCAGCCCAATATACACATTTCTGCCATCCATTAATCCTGTTGAGTTATGCTGCTTCCGACTTTGTCCTGTCTCAATTTCCCAACCATTCATTAGTCCTATGAATATTCATGGGTACCTGGTGCCATGATGTCAGAACCAAGGAATGAAGCAACCATAGAAGTGACAAGGGCATGGCTGTGGTGCAGGAACCAGGACAAGGCCAGCGTCAGCTCTGGAGGCACAGGCCACTTCTAAGAGTCTTGCCTCAGATGCTGATATACAGGGTGGAGATTTACAAAAGTAAAAATTCATCTTTCCGGGGTGGGGATGTAGCTCAGTTGATGGATTGCAGGAGGTCCTGGGTTCGATCTCTAAAACCTACCTGCAATCCCAGCACTGGGGAGGTTGGGGCAGGCAAATCAGGAATTTATGGTAACCCTTGGCTACATAAGGGAATTTCAGGCCAATCTCAGCTATACATGAGACTTTGTCTCAAAAGCCAAACAGGAACTAGAGAGGTAGCGAGAGGTAGCTCAGTAGTCAAGGGCACTGGATGTTCTTTCAGAGGACCCAAGTTCAATTCTTAACACCCACACGGTGGATCACAACTGTCTATAATTCCAGTTCCAGGAGTTACGATATCCTCTTCTGGCCTCTGTGGGCACCAGGCATACATGCAGGCAAACAATCGTGCACATAAAATAAAAATAAGTCCTTAAAAAAAAAAAAAAAAACCAAACCATAACAAAGCAAAGCTGGACATGGTGGTGCATGCCTTTAATCCCTTCTTTCAAAAGACAGAGGTAGACAGATCTCTGACCAAATGACATGATGCCCAGAACCCGCATGGTGTCGGCTCACATCTCTTTAGCTCTAGTTCCAGCGAATCCAACGCCCTCCTCTGTTCTTCTCAGGCCCCAAGCACATGCATGATGCACATAAATATATGCAGGCAAAACTTCCACACACATAAAACTAATAAATCTAATTAAAAAAACGTAACGCCACCACCAACAACAAAGGAGGCTGGTAAGGTGGCTTGGGAGGTAAAGGGGTTGCCACCAAGCTTAATGATCTGAGTTCCATCCCCAGAAGCCAAGAAGGGGAGGTCCAACCCCTGCTAGACATCTTCTGACTGCCCTCCGTTCCTGCATGGTCATGCATGCAATAAACAAAGCAAGCCACATACATACATACATACATACACACACACACACATACATACATACATACATACATATATATACACATACATACATACACACACACACAAATTTTTAAAAGTGTCAAGCATGGTGTCATAATCCCAACATTTGGGAGACAGGAGGCAGGAGGATCAGGTGTTGGAGGCTAGCTCTGGGTTTCCTCTACATTCAAAGCCTAAGCTGTAAAACCCTGTTCTGGTTTTAGTTCATTTTTAGTCTAGCATGTTCAAGGCCAGTCTGGGCAGTACAATACGGCAGCTTTTAGGGAGGCAAGGTGTGGCTGGTGCTGGAAACCAGAATTTAAAAGACAGGGATGAACGGATGGCTCAGTGGTTAAGAGCACGTGTTGCTCTTACAGAGAAGACCCTGGGTTCAATTCCCAGCACCTACATGGCAGTTCACAACCATCAGTAATCCCAGGTCCAGGATGCCCATCATACAAAGACATTGGAACAAAACACTCATACACATTAAGATAAAATTTTTTTAAAAGGTAGTCAGGCATAGTAGCTCACGCCTTTAATTCCAGTGTTTGGGAGGCAGAGGCCAGTGGGTCTCTGTGAGTTCAAAGCCAGTCTGATCTACATAGTGAGTTCCTGGACAGACAGAGCTACACAGGGAGACTCTGTCTCAAAAAAACAACCAATTAGTTGGTTAGCTAATTAAAAATGCAGCCAGGAGACAAATACAACCGCCTCACACCAATAATCCCAGCACTCAGGAATTTAAGGCCAGCCTCATCTGAGTAGTGAATTTGAAGCCAGTCTGGGCTATAGAAGACCCCGTCTCAAAGACAAATGAAAGAGAGAGAGAGAGAGAGAGAGAGAGAGAGAGAGAGAGAGAGAGAGAGAGAGAGAGAGAGAGAGAGAGAGAAACAGACAGTTCTGGTGGTGTGGAAGGACCCAGTATTGACAGACCTGTGAGGAGTGGGCACGTGTGGAAATGTAGGGAAAGCAGCTGGATCTTGGAGCTCCCGACACAGGCCACTTTCTCCCTTTCAATTGCCCCACGCCACCACCTCTTCCCTTCCTCGACGCAAACCTGCTGGTTCCAGCCTAGAAAGGCTGTAATACCTTAATGTAGGGGTTCTCCATCCAAGCCGGCGTGTGGGCTGTGGCGGTGTCAGCTTCGCTTTCATAATAGAAGACGGTGAACGTCTCTTTGCAGGAGCGACTGGCGCGCGGCAGGGACAGGCACTCCATCATGGTGAAGCGCAGCGTGGCATACACGTGGACAGCACCTCTCCTTGGGACCCAGCCAGTGCGCAGCCAGTGTGCCTGGCCCCCTGGACGCTTCATGTCGCACACCTCATAGGTGCGCACACTATGCTGTTCTTCATCCAGACCGCTCAATTCTTCCCACTGCGCAGAGAACGGAGTGGTCAGCCAGGGACTCTCGTTAGCATTCTTGGGCTGGCAAACATCTCAGGTGCTTCCTTCCTTACAATCCTCTACCTCAGTTTCCCTTCTGGGTCACCAGAGATCCAGCTCTTACCTGGCCCTCGGCCTGAGGGTACGTCACCCACTTCAGATCCGCGGTTTCCAGCTTCGTGTTCAACAGGGTCTCTAAGACAGATAGACAAAGTCAGCCCTTTAGGGAGGTATGGGCGAGAGGTAAGGCCAGCGGCTTGCTGGGAGCTCACAGGAATGGCAGGGAGTGGATTATCTTTCTAGTTCCAAGTTGAACTCCAGAGATACAAGAAAGTGCAAACTATATTTTCTTGGGCCAAGAAGATAAAGATGCTAGCCGCACGCTGGAGAGATGGCTCAGTGGTTACCAGTGCCGACTGCTCTTCCAGAGGACCCAGGTTCAATTCCCAGCACCCACATGACAGCTTACAACTATTTGTAACTCCAAGACCTGACACCCTCACACAGATATAGATGAAGGCAAAACACTAATGCTCCTAAAATGAATTTAAAAAAAAAAAAATGCTAGCCACCCAGTCTGACCTGAGTTTGATTCTTAGGGCCCACGTGGCAGAAGCCAACTCTTGACAGATTTCCTCTGACTGCCACACAAGTGCCATGGCACAAGAAAACTCTTCTCTCTTTGTATTGCATTCTCCTCACATAGAGAAAATTGTGTGTGCGCGCACACGTGCGTACACACACAAATATGTTGTCTAGCTTTGGGGCATCATTTACTGATGAACCATCTCACTATACCTCATGCTACTGGCCTTAGATTCATGCCTCCTGATCCCAGGGACAACTCCACCAGCAGTAGCTGGTAGGCACTGGACTGTCTCTAGGAACTCCCAGATCTAGGTTTCCTTGGGGCTGTGCCTAGGAGGATGAGGGGAACTCACGCTGGAAGTTAAAAGTCCACAACTCAGGAAGTCTGAAGAAGGTAGCTCTTAGGCTAGATCTCAGCGTTTGCCAGAGGGGTTGGGGGCATGGCTCAGTGGTAGAATGCTTGCTTAGCTCAGGGTCCCGGTTTCATGGTGGGGGGAGGTGCTGGGCATGGTAGCACATCCCTATAATCCCAGCATTTGGGAGGTAGAGACAGAAAGATCACAAGTTCAAGACCAGGCTCCACTACATAGTGAGTTTTCGGCTGGTCTGAATTATGCAAGATCCTGTTTAAAAACAAAAAACCAGGACAACCCTGTCCTGTCCTTACCCTCTTGGGGTAGAGGGCTGCTGGCACAGGCCACGGATCCCTACAGGCCTGTCTCAGTATCCATGTTCCTTTTCCTAAGTTCCAAAATTGGCTTCCATCCCAACTCTGTACCTCTCCCCAGGCTCCACCCCCTTTTCACACCAGACACCTCAGTTCGCCTTCAAGGTGGTGCCCTAGCCTGAGGCACAGCACCTCCCCCATTTGAGGAGCAAGTTCTGGAAGCCGGGACTCTTGGGTTCCCGCCCTGGCTCCTGCAGAGGCCTCACAACATCTGGAGTTGGTTAGAAAAAAAGGAGATTTTAGGGGTGTGTGTGGGGAGGTGGTATGAACACACCTGGCAGGGCTGTGAGACCGTGTGGGGGAGGGGGACAGGGTGCTGACCGATTAGGGGATTAGAAGTGCAGAGGCCTCTTGCAATATAAAGAAGGAGGGAGGGTTGGGAAATCCCCCGAAGAGGATAGGGCAACCTGGGGTGGGTGGGTGGGGGGAATCAGGAGTTTAGGAACCACATGGATATGGAGAGTGGGCCCCCAGGGGAGCCAGCAGAACACCTGGGACCAGAAACCGCCCTTCCCTTTGGGTCTGCAAGAGAAAAGGGGTGACGGAGATAGGGTGGATGAGGTACCGCCTCAAAGCTCCTGGTGATGCCCATGGATGGGTACAGAGGGCAGGCAGGAACCTGACCAGCTGAAGGCAAAGCCTAGGGGCTCTCCATGGGTGGCAGGAGACTGCAGAAGCACACTGGGGACAGGATGCCCAGGGTTCTGGGAAGGGGGTGGATAGAGGAGGCCGTCTCCACCCTCCATTGTTCCAGCCTGGATAGTTTTCCTGTCTCCAATTTACACACTGTCTGTTCGTTGCAGGCTGCCCTTAAGCCAGCTGAGCTGAGCTCCGACTCACTTTCTCTCTCCCTTATTCAAACCTCTCCATCTCCAACTCACTCCGCTCTGTCAGTTCCTAGACCCACGCTCACTTCCAGCCCACCTCGGCTGAATCCTTTCCAGGTCTCCCCGGAGGGGACAGACAACTCTCAAGGGGACAGACACTCAGTTTACACCTTCCTTGGGGGCACGTGGCCTTGGATATACTACTTAACATTTCTAAAGCTTCGGTCTTTCATTTGTAAAAATGGAGAAAGGAGACCTAGCTCTAGCAGGGTCACTGGAAGAGGAAATGACAGTAACATAAACCAACTTGGCACAGGTGGAGGGTTTGAGGAACACCCCGGTCACACATGTGAGAAGGGGCATTTCCTGTTGGCATCTTTCTTCCCTTCCCGACACACTTCATGGATTTTCTGCCCATTTGACTTCCTCCTCTCCAGGGGCCCAAAGCCTTCTCTCACCCCCTCCCCATTCTCACACTTTGATCAGCCCAGAACAGCACTGCCCAGCCTAGAGGGAGAAGGATTTTCCAAACGTCTTTGATTTCTTCCCTTCAGCAACCCCCCCCCAGCCCACTCCCATACACCCTTTTGATTCTAAGCAGCAAGGGAGATGGTGGGGGAGCCAAATTCATTGAAAGGAGATTAGGGAAGCGGGGAGGGGAGGTTTACAGGTCCTGGGCAGCCCCAAGAGGGAATGCCGAGAGGCTCACGGATCTTCAAGAGGCATTTGGAGAGGAAAGAAAGAAAACCCACAGAAATTTGAGGCAGGCTAGGAGGTGGCCAGCTGGGGTGAATTAGAGCGACACAGCCAGCGTTGGGCAGTCGCTGTGTGCTTGCAAGGGCTTGGGAAAAGTTTAGGTCTAAATGGCATCTAAAATGTTGGGGTACAGCCTGGAGGGGAAAAAAAAGAGAGAGAGAGAGCCTGCACGAGGTCAGTCGTCTGGCGATCCTTTTGGCGTTTGAGTGGGGCTGCAGATGGGGCCATAGTAACTAGGGTCCAGGTGTGAATGCTAGGGAATTAGCAAAATGGGAGTCGTTTTACGGCCTAGCTGGGGTCGGCCTCATCTGCAAGTGCCCCCTCGGGGAACTTTCCCCCGGAGTTTGGCCAGAGGTGGAGGGTGGATAGAAACTTTTTGGGATAGTTTTGAATATTAGGGTGGACAGGAAAAGAAAAGCTGCCAAAGGCCTTTGGCATCAGGACAGAGAGTTTAGAAGGCTGGGTAGGGAAAGGTCCCAGATCTGAGCTCTCGACTCCATCTCGTTCCCAAACAAAAGAAAAACCCCACTCCCCGCCAGGCCGCCTCTTCCCCCGCCCCCTCCCGTTCTAGCACTATTGGTCCGAAGTGTTTAGGGGTGCCAGAGTTGGGATAGGGAAAGACCAGCTTCTGCACTCCGAGGCACAACTTTGGGAACTCCAAGAATAAGGGGGCACCCCCAAGTAATCTCACCTTCTAAAGCAGTGGCAAGGGACGCCCAGCACAGCAGTGCTCTGAGCTCCATGGCGCCGCCTCACTTTGGCTGAAGACGATCCGAGTTTGGGGGGCCCTGGCCCCCCCAGGTCTGACCCTCCCTTGGGCGGATGCACACCGACTCTGCTGCAGGGACTGTCGGGGGCCTCTCAGCGATGGCCCATGCGGGCGCGCAGGGCACCCGCGCTCAGGTGCGGCCCCCACGTCCCCGCCGCAGCGCGCGCGCGCGGGGAGGCCAGCCTTGAGGGGGGACGTCCTGGCAGTGGCCGTCGCTGGGCGGGCGGAGATCGGGACGTGGCTGAGAGTTAGGGGTCCCTCCGGGCTTCTGGGGTCCCGCCCTGGCTGATTGGGGTTGCCCGATTGCTCGTGGTCTCCCTTGCTCCCTGGAGTGGTTGGTAGCTCTCCCACCGCTGGGGGCTGAGTGCGCAGATCGCGGTCGAGGAGGGTGGAAGCCAGAGTGGGACCGAGCGGTAGGGAGGGAGACAGGCTGGGCCAGGGCTGGGTTGGGCTGAGACTGGGCCGGGAGGCGCCTGGCCTAGGAGGGAGGGGCGCAGGGGAGGCGGAGACCCGAGTCAGCGCCCCCCCCCCCCCCATCTCCCTACTCCCTGGAGCCCAGGCTTTGCTGGTGGAGGGGGGAGCGGGGGAGCTGATTGGTTCCTGTGCTGCTGAATAATTCATGAGGGGGGGCGCGCCCGAACTGAGCCAGTCGGGAAGTTAGGAGAAAGTTTGCAAGAGGGGGAGGGGCGGCATGCATGGAACTCAGGGACTGTCCAGGGGTGCTGGGTGACCAGTGCGTAACTACCCGGTTGTGCGTATTGGGGCCAGAGCCTAGGAACCTTCAGGACAGGCTTGAACCCAGCAGGCCTCACAGAGGTGTGTGTAAATACGCACTCCACACACACAAAAGCCTGCTTTGACCTTGCTGCGGGACCTGAGATTCCACTTCTGGATGCGCGCCCTGCCACCTAGTTGGAACAGGGGTTTGCATCTGAGAGGAGAGGGTTAAATCTATGCCTTTGGGGATAGAAGGCTGCCCAGAAGACACCCCCCTTACCCAACACATACGCAAGCAACAATCCCAGCTCAAAGGCCTTCGGAGCGAGCGGTCACACAATCTTAGAGTTAAGATTAAGTGCTGGAGATCCACTATGCGCGCAGCTTGGAGCTGAGAAATGCAGAGAGGGTGGAAATAGTGGTTGGAGACCCAAAGAAATATAGAAAACATAAATAAAAGGTAGGCGTGTCTGAGAGGGTAAGGGATGCCTAGGGATATCTGTATCTTCTCTCTCTTATTTTTTTTCTTTGAGGGGGGACATTCCCCCACCCCACCCGCCACGCCACCCGCAGCCTTGACCTCCAGGGCGGGGGTGGAGACCGCTGTGGCTCTTTCCTGAGGCTTTTTCCTGTCTGGCTCCTGGGGGCCCTCGGGATGGCTGGGAGGGCCCTTCCTCTCATTTGCCCCCCCCCCATCAGTTTGAGGGGAAAGTCCAGGAAAGATGTGCTCCCCACCTACTTAAGGGCACAGATAGTGAGGGGCGCACTGTGGATGGATGAGAGAGGTGCTACCAAATTCAGTCCCTAGAGGGATGCCAGAAGGAGACTTAAGTGCAAGGTCTGGAAATTCTGAGGCACTTGGGGGTTTGCCAAATACCCTACACACACACACACACACACACACACACACACACACACACACACACACACACACACACACACACACACACATGGAGGACACGGGAGACCCGTGATGACCTCTGGTCCTGTGCACTTATCTTCCTGCAGCAAGAAGTGCTTCCCACCCCCCTGCCCTTCCTCACTGCCCTGCCTGGGTCCTGCTCCCGGGGTGGGGGGGTCAGCCAGGGCAGGAAACAGCCGGCTTGGCTGGAGCCAGGCTGGCCGGCTGAAGCTGGGAGTCCCCTCCTCCTTCCCCAGGCTCCCCTTTCTTACCCAGACACCCCCTTTTTGCAGCTGTCATTCTGCACCTGGGTCCCCCAGTCTTTGTGAATCACGGCTTCTGTCTCACGCTAGGGCCACCATCCGCAGCCCACTTCAAGCCTTTGATTGCTTACAGTTTTCACATTTTGTAGGATAGGCCATGCATTAGTATGCAGAAGAGAATTGAAGCCTCAGGAGTGGAGAGACAAGCTGGATGGAAGGGCTGAGGCAGGGTGAGGGAAGATGCTATTAATGAGTCTGAAATGAGGGAACAGCCCACCAGACTTCATCTGCAATGGTAGGTAGAGTATCGATAAAAGAGTGGCTGCTGGGGCGGCATCTCTGCTGCTCTCTTATCAGTAGAGAGCTTGGTAGACAGCTTCCCTAGCACCCAGAAAGCCGGGCTTCCTTCCTTAGTCCTTTATAAATCCAGTGTGGTGATGCATACCTGTAGGCCCCTAACTTGAAAGAGAAGTGGGGACAAGTTTCAGAATTGCATTGCAAGTCTCTCTCTCTCTCTCTCTCTCTCTCTCTCTCTCTCTCTCTCTCACACACACACACACACACACACACACACACACACACACACACACACACACACACACAGAGCTGGTGAAAATCCCATGATTTCCCTTTTCCATGCAAGTGACGCCTGAGATTTTTACTCTGCTGGTCAGGAAGCACCCTCCATTTATCCTGTACATATGAGGTCATTCCTTCCAAAACTCTGACCACCAGAACCACTTCGTTGCCAAATATCTCAGTGGCCTGCTGCAGGTGCGAGCTCACGTTAGTCCAGAATGAGTGTTTGTTCCAAAAAGACCCAAATAAATCTCAAACCCATTTTTCCCTCAGTATTAGGACACTTGGAACAGAAGGACTATCTGAGTTTGAATTGCAGAATAAACATAGTCGGAGGGGAAAACGGATTCCCAGAAGTTTTCTGTCCTCTATCCTCACATGCATACTGTGGCACGCACTGGCTCCCACCTAATCCAATAAATAAAAATAGAATTTTTAAAAATTAAAGGCACTGAAGAGATGGCTCAGCAGTGAAGAGCACTTGTTGCAGAGGGCATGGGTTTGGTTCCAAGCACTTCTGTGGTGGCTCACAACCATCTATAACTCCAATTCCTTTGGATCTCCATCCAATGCCCTCTGTGGCACCTGGCATGCATGTGGGGCACAGACATACATGTAGACAAAACACTCATGCACATAAAACAAACTTGAAAATTTTTTAAAATAAAAATAAGACATGGAGCCCTTCAGCATTTCCATACTGCCAGTGTTAACACCTCTGTTTCTAGGCCATAGCAATAAGGTATTCTGACAGGCTAATAGTTACACACAGTCTTCCTGAATAACATTAACAGTAGGAGTCTCTTCCTCCTCCTCCCCCTCCTCCCTCTCTTCCTACTCCTCCCCCTCCTCCCTCTCTTCCTCCTCCTCCCCCTCTTCCTTTTCTTGCTTCTTCTTCTTGCCTAAGCAAACCTCAGATTTTATATATATATATATATATATATATATATATATATATATAGTTGAGTGTGACCTTGGGCTCTCGATCCTTCTTTTGGCCAGGTCGGAGTGCCAGGATTACAGACATGTATCGCCACACTAGATTTATGAAGTGCTCAGGATGGAACCCCCAGCTCCAGGCATGCTAGGCAAGCACTGTCCCCACTGAGCCACAAAACCCAGCCTAGGCTTCTCCTTTCACATCGTGTCACTCCTGAGCCCTCACTGAGATGAAGCGTTTCCTATGTGTACACTGGGCTTAGTGGTATCAGCCTGTGATCCCAGCACTAAGGAAGCAGAGGCAATATTGCTGGAATTTTGAGACCGGTTTGCCCAGTGGGTAAAATCTTGTCTCAAATTAAAAAAAAAACAAAAAACAAAAAAACAAAACAAAACAAAAAAAAAAAGGGTAGGGGAATGCAGTGGGAGGGGAGTGAATAAGAAAGTAATAATAATAATAACGACAAAAGTATAGGTATAAAAATGTCAGAATGAAAACACATTACTTTGTAGGCTAACTTTAAAAAACTTACTAAGAGGTTGACAAGATGGCATAAAGGGCAAAGGGGCTTGCGGTGAAACTTGATAACCTGAATCTGAGCCCCAGGACCCACAAAGTAGGAAAGAACTGAGTCCTACAAATTTTCCTCTGATCTACACACACACACACACACACACACACACACACACACACACACACACACACACACACCACAAATGCAATAGAAACAAAACCCCAAATAGATAAAAATGAATCAGAAAAAGTTCCTGTATGTTTGACATAGCAGCAGCCCAGCTATAAACTGTAGAAGTTCCCACATCTCCTCTAGCAGCCCAGCAGTCCTTTCTTGGTCCACCCTGTGTCAAGTCTAAAGTTCAAGATTATTTCAAAGTTTAAACTTTAGCGCCCCTCACCTGTCTGGCTGCTTCCCAGGCCCTAGTTAATGAATACCACTAGTTTAAACCGTTTTCTCTTGGTTTGATGTGTGTGTATGTGTTTGTGTGCGCGCGCGCTTAAATAATCTTTTTATACGGAGGCCGGAAGTTCATCACAGATGTCCTCTTGTATTGCTCATCTTGGTTTTGGATACAGAGTTTCTCTCTGAGCCTAGAGCTCTCTGTTTCGGTGGGACTGGCTGAACAGAGCCCCCCCCCCCTCCCCAATCAGGCTAGGGTCACAGGCATGAGCCACCCTGGAATTTACACCTGGTGCAAGTCATCAGAACTCAGGTCCTCACCGCCTTTGCCCACATGGCAAGTGTTAATCACTGAGCCATGTTCCCAGTACACCTCATCCCCTTCTCTCCTTTTGAGAGATGGCCTCACGTATCCTGGGAGAGCCTAGAAATCAGAATGTCCCTGAAAGTGGCATTTGACTCTGGTCCCTCTCTGTGATGCTGTTGCAGGCATGCAACACCTCACTGGGTTTTTGTTGGTGCTGGGGACTGAACCAGGGCTTTGTACACACTAGACAAACACTTTATCAATGGAGCTACAACCTAGGCATGATGACACTGGAAATACCTGAAATTGGGCACCTCCCTTTATAATTCTTTTTTCATTGTTGTTAATTAATGAAACGGGGTCTCTCGTGTGTCCCAGGCTGGACTCGAATTTTCAGTGTAGGTGAAGATCACTCTGAATGCCCAGTCTTTCTGTCTCTTCCTCCCCACAACTCTTATACAAGAAGAATTTGGTAGGGCTGGGTATGACAGTGCATGCCTTTGATACCAGTTCTTGGGAGGCAGACTCAGGCAGATTTCTGTTAATTCAAGGCTACCCTGGTCTTCCTAGTGAATTCCAGGGCTGTGTAGAGAGACTCTTAAAAAACCAAAAACAAGCCTGCTGGTGGTGGTTCGCTCCTTTACTCCCAGCACTCAGGAGGCAGAGACAAGCAGATCTCTGTGAGTTCTAGGCCGACCTGGTCTACAGAGTGAGTTCTAGGATAGCCAAGGCTACACAGAGAAAGTCTGTATTGAAAAACAAAACAAAACAAAAAAAACAAACCAAAGAATTTGGTAGAAGTATTTACATTGCTGAAATGAATTGTAAAGCTCATTTTTTTTTTTCCATTTTTGAGACAGAGTCTTGATATGTAGCTTGGGCTAGTCTTGAACTCATGATTCTCTAGTCTTTATATCCAACATGCAGTACCATGCCCATTCAAATACTCCTTAAAAGCATTTGTCTGTTTAGTGTATGTGAGTGGGGGGTGGGAGTAGGAAATGGAAGCATCAGTATTAGGAAGACAGCTGGTGATGTGGCTCAGAAGCAGGTCACATGCCTAGCAGACACGGTGCTGAGTCCTAATGCTGTATAATGTATAAGAGAACACAAGGAAACAACCAAAGTCAGGAAGCATCTCAGAGAGATCCCAGAGGAATGCTTACAACAAGAATGGTTTTTCTAGATAGTATAATATGTACGTTCATCACTTAGCCCTTTACAGGGCCTCAGTTGTTACTGTTCTGGGAAAGGACCAGAGTCCTGAACCCCCATCTGGCATGGCTTACAGATGCCTATAACTCTAGCTCTAGGAGATCCAGTGATTTCTTCTGGCCTCTTCAGGCACCTGCACACACCTGGGAAGACACGCATACATATAACACAAAAGTAAATTTTTAATTGAAAATCATTTGTGGGACAAGAGAAATGTCAGAGTGGTTAAGAGCACTGGCTGCTCTTCCAGAGAACACAGGTTCAATTCCCAGCACCCATCTGGTAGCTCACAACCATCTGTTGACTCCAGTTCCAGGGGATCTGATACCCTCTTCTGGCCTCCTTGGACACTGCACACACAGGGTGCACAGACATGTAGGCAAAACACTCATATGCACAAAATAAAAATAAATACATCTTTTTAAAACTCCAGTTGGTGGTGACTTTCAAACTTAGAGAACCTTCAAGAAGCATGTGACATAGCCTCACTCCTGTGCTGGCCACAGCAAACCTTCTGGAATGCAACATATAGAAAGTTGTCATAGAAACTTCTAGATTTTGAAGACTCTTAAACTAGCAGTGAAAGAGCGTCTCAGTGAAGCAGGGGCAGAGAAATGGGATGATATAACCATTCTCGCCTTCTTGAGACGGAGGCAGTATCTCCTGAGGTCTTTCGTGGTTGCTGCTGAGTGCCATGGACACAACCACTAAGAGGTTGGAGAGGCATCAACAGACATAAATGGCTTAGACAGGTGTGTGAACCGGGTCCATAAGGAGCTAAAATAAGTAATAGCAAATTAAAAAAAAAAAATAAGCCAAAGAGCAATCCTCTCTGTCACTAGGAGGCTAATGTGGCTAGATTTGCACTGAGCCAGAATCCGTAGGGGGCAAATTGACAGATTAAATGTGAGTCTTGGGAAGGCCCTAAGGCCTAACTAGCAGTTTATGGTAGGTCAAAAAAATGTACAAAAAACAGGTATAGTGGTTTCTATTGTATCCCTAATGGTAGGAGACGGGGCAAGGGTAGGAACATTCCTAATGGAGTGGTCAGAGCACCTTTAACTGATGCACTTTAACTGAAAATCTCATGGAAAATTGTGGATGTATTGGTCTTATCCTAATACTAAAAAACCTTTGGGCTTGGGTGGTTGCTGAAAGCAGGTGTGCCCAGTCCTTGTGGCCTCCGGAGTATAAGAGGCAATGAAACATCACCTGGTAGACATATGTAGAAACAATTCAGATTAAAGGGATTAAGCCAGGAGTTGGCAGCCCTCCTGTGTGTACTATGCATATTTCTTTGTGGTGGAGGGCATTGAGATTGTCCAAACAGAGGGGTCCCCTCAGCAGCCAGATGTGGCCTATGGGGAGGCACTGGCTGTGGCTGTGATTCGTGTAGCCCTAAGGAGTACAGGTTTAGTCTAGGGAAACAAACACGGGTCGACTTCTGGTCCTAGGCCAAACTAAACATCTCCAGTTGGTCCCTCCAAGCTTATCGGAGGCCCCATGAGAACACCCCAGGTGAGAAAAAAAGTTGTAGAATTCAAACAGAAATGCCATTAGAAAAAACAAAATAAATTAAAGCCCTCCATCCTTGCTGTACCTAATACCACCCTTTTGATAAGCAGAAAAGACTAAGGATTTAATTTTAATAAAATCTTATCACATTGTATTAGACCTTGCCAACCATTTCCTTTTTAAAAATACTCTTTGAGACAGGGTCTCACTCTGTAGCCCTGGAGCTCAGGATGTAGACAGATCTGCTTTCCTATGATGCCTCCTGAGTGCAAGGCATGAGTCATCACGCTCAGCCCAGTATTGTGGGGATATGTTTCAAATATAATAAAAACAGTCTGAGATATCAGAGGAGACAGATCCACCTCCTCAGACTGTTTTTTTAACTATATTTGAGACATATCCCCACACAGTATATTCTTTTTATTTACTTATTTGGTTTATCAAGACAAGGTTTTTCTCTGTGTTGCCCTGGCCATTCCCAAACTTGCTTTGTAGACTAGACTGGCCTCAAACTCAAGAGATCCACCTGCCTCTGCATCCTGAGTGCTGGGATTAAAGACATGTGTTACCACAGCCTGGCTCAGAAATTTGTTTCAAAGAACGATTATGAGGCTGGAGAGATAGCTCGGTGACTGAGATCATATATTGTTCTTGTGGCTCACAACCATCTGTAACTCCAGCTCCAGGGAATCTAGCACCCTCTTCCATCCACCGTAAGTGTGTATATTTGTGTGTGCCTGTTTCCTGTAGCAGCTAGGAAAAGCCATTGGATCCCCTGGAACTGGAGTTACAGACAGTTGTGAGCTACCATGTGGGTGCTGGGAACTGAACCCAGGTCCTCGGCAAGGGCAGCAAGCTCTTAACCACTGAGCCATCTCTTCAGTTCACTTTTTAGTTCCTAACTTCTATGATCACTTGACCCTTACTCAAAACAACAGATTTTTAGGCTTCGTTAAGACCACTTCCATACTTTTCACTGTAGGGTGGCAGTTCAGAACTTTGCATTGTTGTTGTTAAAAGGTTCCGTTATATATGGATAACATGATGCTAACCTTTAAGTGTTTTACACTCTTAGGGACCCATTTGAGAGATATTCAAGCACACTTAAAGGAATATGGATTGGGGTTGGAGAGATGGTTTATTGGTAAGAGCACTGGCTGCAGCTGGGTGGTGGTGTCCCACGGCTTTAATCCCAGCCCTCAGAGGTAGAGGAGGGTGGATCTCAGTGAGTTTAAAGCCGCCTGGTCTACAGAGTGAGTTCCAGGACAATCTCCAAAGCTGCACAGAAAGTTAAAAGAGAGAGAGAGGGAGGGAGGGAGGGAGGGAGGGAGGGAGGGAGGGAGGGAGGGAGGGAGGGAGGGAGGGAGGGAGGGAGAGAGAGAGAGAGAGAGAGAGAGAGAGAGAGAGAGAGAGAGAGAGAGAGAGAAAGAGAGAGAGGAAAACTCTCAGACAAGATTCTCGTAGAAGGTAACCAGGAGACAAAAAGGTAATAATAGTCACAAAGGCAGACTGAAGCTAGGTGCTAGCACTCCAGAATCAAATCAGCTGCAGCTCTCCAGGAATTCTCCCAACATCATAGAAAATGAAAAGGTGGGAGGGAAATCAGGTCACAAAGGATTCAAGCGCCAGGTGCAGCTGTGGAGCCCTAGGTTGAAACCTCAGAACCCCAGAAGCCAGTTCCCTAGAAGTCAGCACCCCATAAGTCAACCTGAGATACTTGAGAATGTCTTTTGACAGAAGCCAGGAGTAGTGGCTCAGGTATTTATACCAGCATTTAGGACACTGAGGCAGAAGGATTGTTGAGCGTTCAAGGCCCGCCTAGCTAAAGAGTGGAATTGTCTCAATAGCCAAGTAAACAAATAAATGAAATAATAAATTAGTAATCTCAGCAGTTGGGAGGTGAAGGCAGGAAGGATCAGGTTCAAGATCACTCGGTGTATATATTGAATTCAAGGGCAGTCTGTGCTCTATGAGACACCATGTCAGAACATGAAATAAATACAAAAGGTAAGAGAGGGCTTTAAGACAACTCAGTCAATAAAGTGCTCACTATACAAGCATGAGGACCTGAGTTCAAATCCCCAGAATCCATGTAAAATGTCAGGTGTGTTAGCATGTGTCTGTAGTCACTGCTTTTAACCCTCCACTGGGAGATGAGAGCCAAAGACAGAAAACACCCTGGAAGCTTGTGGACCAGTTACTCTGGTGTGTGCATCGATGAATGATAAGAGAGACCCTGTCTCAAACAACGTATAAGGGGACATATACAACCAGAGTTATCCTGCTGCCTCCGTGTGAACAGTCCACATGACATATGCATGTATATGTAAACACATACACACAATACACACAAAAAAATAAATAAAAATAAAAAAGGACCGGTAAGATGGCCCAGCCAGTTAATGAGCTTGCAGCCACTCTTGACGTCCACATGGGGGAAGGACAGACCGGTTTCCACAAATTTTCCTATGACCTTTACTCACAGCACAGGCTCAGGTGTAAGTGCACAGGAGTGTGGGTGGGTGAGCACACACATATTAAATAAAGTTTAAAAAGGAGGTTCAGTGACCTGTCAAAGGCACCGGGACCAGCTGACCCACAGTTTCTTTTTCTGCCTGCCTCAGCATAGAGATCTCCCACCTCAAGGACCTGATAGCCCTCTCAACCCTTCCTCCTAATCCACACATACATTCACTGACAAGAGTCCTGCCCAAGTTAAGGATACCATTAGGCAACACCTTTTCTTTCTTTCTTTTTAAAAAGACACTTACTTATTATGCATATGGTGTTTCATCTGCATATATATGCCTGTGTGCTCCATCTTATCACAGATAGTTGCTGGGAATTGATCTCTGGAAGAACAGCCAGTGTTTTTTCTATGGCTCTTTTTAAGACAGGCTGGCCTCCAACTCCTATGTATTTGAGGATGACCTTGAACTCTGGATCCTCTGGCCTCTGCCTCAGTGCTGGGATTACAGTCATGCACCACCACACTGGTTTATACAGTGGTAGGGATCAAGCCTGGGGCTTTTGGGGTGCATCAGTAAGCACTCCACCAACTGAGCCACATTCTCAACCTTAAGCTAATACTTTCTACTCACTATTAAAAGGGTCGGGTTAGCCTGTCAATGGTGATGCACACCTTTAATCCCAGCACCAGGGAGGCAGAGGCAGGCAGATCTCTGAGTTCGAAGCCAGCCTGATCTACAGAGTGAGTTCCAGGACAGCCAGAATTACATTGAAAAACCATGTCTTGAACCAGTTCTCGCTTTACCTCTGCAGGGAAGTTTCTCAACCTTGTCAAGAAAAGGAAGGGACCTAGAGTGCTTGGGGATAGAGAGAATCAAGCCGGCTGGAGCCTAGTGGAGAAGAAGGGTAGAGCTTGCTAGGCTGGGGAGGGGGGCATAGAGTACCCTACAAGGGGAGGGAAGCTGGGACTGGGGGGTCAGAGTTTAAGGTGTGTGGGGGGGGAGTGGGAAAGGTGGAGCAATGGGAGGGTGGGGAGAGCTAGTGGGAGGCTCATTGTCCCTGCAGGGGGAAGTCTTTTGTTTCCTTCTCTTCCCTTGGCCGCCTGACAGGATATGAGGCCAAGCCCCCCAACCTCCCATGCCAATATCTCCGGCACCAACCATTAGACAGCTCTTTCCCTTACCATTGTGTTCTTGATGGGAAAGGGGGCGGGGGCAAGGGCAGTCAGGAGACTAGCTCTAGTTGGGACTATGAAAACTATCAGTGGTTAGGGCCCATGTTACCCGAATTCTAGATGGACCCAAAGAACCAGAGCTGGCTAGGTCAACTTGGCAGGGTGAGATCTGTGCTGGGGAGGAGCAGGAAGCCAGGCCCCGGGTGGGGCCACCACAGAGGGTAGCAGGTCGGGTCGGCCAGGGGGAGGTAGGCTGGGTCCCAGAGGAGATGACGCAGGGCTTCAGGCGTCTCCCAGCCCCCACTATTCTCGCCTGGGAACCAAACAGCACACCTGAACCCCAAGATTGCCCCCACCCCCTCCATTCCCTAAGGTTGACATCACCCCACCAAGGCAGCTTGCAAATTCAGGTGTCCCTAGACCCTATCAATCCAGTTCTCCTGATGCCCTCCCTCCTCCTCAGCACCTAGATGGGTCCCAGGAGGACCCCTGGAATGTCATCTCTTCTGGATTTTTTTTTTTTTTTTTTTTTTTTTGTGCTCCATCAGCTGTCCTGCAGGAAGGGCGCCCTGCTCAGCTTCGCCTCCCTTCCCGAGCCTTTTGTTTGCTGGGTTTTCAGGAAATTGAAGGGGTGGTGGCCAAGGGCTCATCTGCTCTGGGGACCTGGACGTGGTCGTGGTAGAGGGGGAGGGACAGAATCACCAGACTCTGGGGAGCTCACGGTGGGAGGGAGGGAGGGAGGGAGGTATCGCCAGGAAATCATGACTTGAGGTCTTCTTCGGAGTTCCCAGGTTGATTGCACTTCCTGATCGGCAAAGGAAAGAACAGATTATGTGTGTGTGTTTAGGAAGGAGATGCTGGATGACACTGAGATCACTTAATAAATTGGCAAGGTGTTGACACAAAGGGTTGGTAAAAAAAAAAACAGTCATTACTCAAGTTCGTCCTTCTGCCTCGGATCTTGGGGCTCTCAGGAAGAGGGGAGACGGCAGGTAGGTCAGATCGTGCTGTCTGGGGTTTAGGTGTCTTTGTTTTGCTTTGCCTTTTTCTTTTTAAAAACTGGGAGGAGGTCCAGCGCGTAGACCCGGAATGCCCGCCTTCCCAGCATACAACCGCAGAAACGACGCCGGTGTGGACGCTCTGGCGCGCCTGCGTCCTCTCGTTGATTGCCCTCTTTCTGAAACCATCCAGGGCGCCGCCATAGTCCCTTCCTTGTGGGCGGGGCCTGTGCAGTCACGTGAAGAGTAAGACCTCGGTGTAGACGGACAATTTACTATACAATTCACTCTGGATCGGGGAGTCTGTGGGTTTCTAAACTGCAGTCTAAAGGAATTTTTTTGTTGTTGTTTATTTATTTGAGCCCTGTCTGGCTACGTAACCCAGGGTGTCCTTGAACTTGAAGTCTACCCGCCTCTGCCTTATCACAGTTCGAGGGGGGAGAGACTGTGTTACTAGATTAACCCTGTGCTGTAGCCCTGGGCAAAGCATCTCTCTCTCTAAAAGTTCTTTTTAGATTTATTTATTTATTCTATGTGTATGAGTGTTTTCCCTGCACAGTGCCCAAAGAGATCAGAAGGCATCAGGTCCCTTACAGATGGCTTGGAGCCACCATGTGGGTGATGTGTCCTTAGCAAAAGCCACAAGTGTCCTTAACTGCTGAGCTATCTCTCCGGCCCTAGACAAAACATTCTCAACTCACCAGCTTGTCTGTATGTGAACTGGAGCAGAATTTGGCCCAAAGGTTAAGGAAGCAAAGACTACAGACAGCTCATCTTCCTTGTCAACTGGACAGGACCCACAAAGCTCTGGGTAGGTTCGGTAGGGAGGGCTTTGGTGGGGAGACACACCCTCACTGCCGCTGGCATCAGAGGGTAGGCTGAGAACTAAATAAATGAAGGGAGCTGAGCACCGGCATTCATAGCTCTGTACTTCCTGACTGTGGACACCACGTGACTCAGCCGCCTCTTCGCTCCAGCTGTGAGCCAAAGCAAACTCTTCCTTCTTAGGTTACCCTTGTTACAGTAACGTGAAAAGAAACTGGAAACAGAGGCCAAGATTTCTTATCAATTCCAGCTACCCTTAGGACTTTTGCTAGCCGGGAGAGAAGCTTCTTCGTTTGTAACAAAAGCAGCGCTTAACATTTCCTGCAAAGCCTCCAGCATACCGCACAGCGGTTACCATAACCTACATAAGTGTTATCACTCACAAAGCTACTGGAAGACTAATCGGATTGCCCAGCTGTGGGCTTCCACCACTTCACTTCAAAAGTGAAGCAATGCCAGATGTGGTGCAGCCCTTAATCCCAGTACTCAGGAGGCTGAGGCAGGTAGATCTCTAAGAGTTCAAGGACAGCCTGGTCTACACAGTGAGCTCCAGGCCAACAAAGAGGCCACATAGACTCTTTTTTTTTTTTTAATGAAGCTTTATTAGTAAAAGATAGAAGGTGGAGACTCTTCCATCTTCTCCTTTATGCTTTGAAAGAGATAAGGCTGACCTCAAGCTTGCTTTGTAGACAGGGATGATCTTGAAGGATAATCTTTTTTCTTTATTTCTGTCCCAGCCTTTTGAATCAATGGTGGGATTACAGGCATGCATTACCATATCCACTATTTTATTTATTTTTTTTCTCCTCACTTCCAGGGAGAGAGGCTCATTCCTGATAGGCTGTCTGACAACGGAGTTGATTCTGGCTGGTGTACTGAAGACACTTCAATAGGTGAGGTTTTCCTAATAGCAATTGTTGGACAATCTGAAGCAGAGAGGTCCAGGCTGAGGTTACACCTTAGAGCTGTTAACATGCAGTGTTTATTGCTTTGAGATTGAGCTGAGTGCAGGCAGGAGGGTCAGGAATTCAAGACCAGTCTGGGCTACAGACCCAGTCTCAAAAACAAACATAAGCACACTTACGACATAAACAAAAGCATCTGGGTGTGGTATCTTATGCCTGCCTTTCATCCCAGCACTTGGAAGGCAGAGCCAGGTGGTTTTCTGGATTCAAGGCTATCCTGGTCTACAAAGCAAGTTCCAGGACAGCCAGGGCTACACAGAGAAAACCTGCCTCAAAAAGACCAAAGAAACAAACAAAAACAACCCCTCCCCCTTTTTAAAGTTTAGAATGTGTTGCTAACAGTCTCCAAGGGACTTGTGAGATGGCTCAGTGGGTAAAGGGACTTTACTGTCAACCCTGTTCAATCCTTAGGACCCATAAGGTGGAAGGAGGGGCTCATTTCTTCATGTTAGACTTGAAAACGTTCTGTCAAGGATGATCCTTACCCACTAGTAAGGAGGTAAATAAATATAGTTTAAAAGATTTGGTGTGTGTGTGTGTGTGTGTCCGTCTCCACGCATGCAGAGATGGTTGAGTGGTTAAGAGCATTTGCTGCTCTTGGAAAGGACCCAGATTCAGCTCCCAGCACCCTATATGGTGGCTCACAAACACCCAACACACCAGTCCCAAGAGGGATTCTTCTGACCTCTATGGGCGCTGGGCACACACATGGTGCACATATATACATGCAGACAAAACACAGCATTAAAAAACAAAACAAAACAAACAAACAAAAAAAAACCTCAATTTTTTTCCTAAACCTCCTGTCTTTAGTTCCCTCATCTAAAACCACAGTAGTAGCATCTGCTCACAGAAGGATTATGTATATTTAATACATACTTTTGGGGGGGCCACACTGAACATGTATGCATTGAATTAAAAAGCCACTTTTAATTAGCATATGTTAATGCTGTGCAAGTGGTTCAGTGGTATATCAGAGGCAGTGTTTTTAATCGGGAGTGGGGGTAGGGGAATGCTCTTCCAGGAAAATAAACTATTAGCATTAGGTTGTGTTACTTAGTGTAATCCCAACACAGGGGGAGGTGTAGGCAGGAAGATCAGTAGCATAAAGTCCTCCTTACCTATGTAGCGAATTGAGAGGGCTAGCCCGGCCTACATAAGGACCCTCCCCCCTTCTACCCTTCTCCTCCCAACACACAGAAAAAGGAGTATACACGATCAGCTCATCTCTCGACTGCTTTTTCAGGAGGAATGTTTTAGTGCAGCCCCGTCTTAAAGACGAGGAAACGCCGTTATACCTCTAAGGGCTGAGTTGGGTTCCCAGCTGTACGATCTCCGCGGACAGGCACAAAAGCACGCAGGGTTACCAGCGCATCCACCAGGACCTGCGCCTGGACGGGGGCTCACGGCTCCCCCCGGTGGCCGAAAAGCAGATCGCAGCCCTCGGGCTGAAACTGAGCAAGTCCGAGTGTTCTCTCTGGGCTTGAAAGGGACGAGGATAGAACCCCGAGGACCCTCTCGGTCTCGGGAGAGACTGAAACAGGACGATTCCGGAAGGCGCCGACCGACGTCGCTCGCAGTTCGCGGCCACACACCTGAGTCAGGTGCCACGGCCCCGCCCACTCCAGGTCACTTTTCCGCAGTCGCCACACGCCCCTTTCAGATACTCCTAGGGTTCCCTCAGAGCTCGGAGTGGAATCACACCCGCACCTAGGGCACCTGTTAGGACCGTGCTAACGGGGGACTCCGGGGATCATGACCCCATTACCTTGCAGATGACACCCGGGGCGCACGTGGAGCAGCTAGGCTGGCACCAGCAGCTAGAGAGGGTGTGGGCGGGGCTTGACCATGGACCACGCCTTCGGGGCGGGGCTTGATCCAGGACCAATGGGACGCCTTACTGGGGAGGGCAGGCTCCGGGCCTGACATCCCGGTAGCCCGTTTGCCTTTTCCGGCCCCCTCGCCCCCTCTTCGCGTAGCGCAGCCCCCGAGGCGCGCGGGGATCACCCCGGAGCTGCTGCGTCCTTAGGGTGGTGAGTGGGCACCTTGCCGCACCCAGCTGCAGGATGCGCTTGCCCGGCCGGAGCCAGATTCCCGGCCCCCAGGCATCCAGTTACTGGAGCAAGTGGACTAGAACGGGAGGGTGGGGGAGGAGGACCCTGCGGACCCCGAGTGGCGCGATGCCAGGCGGCCTGCATGTGTGTTTGGACAATCGATGGTTCTGTTTGGAGTGATAGAGTTTGGGAGGGGCTCCTCGTAGAGATTTGAAAAATTTGATTAGGATTAAGATGGGTTGAGA
Source organism: Phyllotis vaccarum (assembly GCA_033318265.1). Lineage (NCBI taxonomy): Eukaryota > Metazoa > Chordata > Mammalia > Rodentia > Cricetidae > Phyllotis > Phyllotis vaccarum. The sequence goes on along the minus strand of JARWLC010000017.1, from coordinate 66,720,448 downwards.
AACAGGGGTGATAGAGGGTGGAGCTTTGAGAGATTGGAAAGTTTCTTACTGTCCATGTGTGAAATGCTGTATTGGGGGAACTCGAGGGGTACAGCTTAGGACTCGGGAGGGGGTGCTTTCTGCTAGTCGCTAACTTCCCTTTGGGGAGATCTCCTTCCTCTCTTGTTTCCAGTTAACAAGAGACCCGGTTTGACAGGGCAATCTATGTTCCTTTTGCAGATCCATTGCTACCCCTAGATTTACGAACGCAGAGGAAGGCACGGTCCCTGATTACTTATACACCCGGGTCGGAGACTGTGGGGGAAGTTTACTGGGACAGTTTTGAGCTTCTGCACCAGTGTGTGTGTGTGTGTGTGTGTGTGTGTGTGTGTGTGTGTGTGTGTGTATGTGTGTGTGTGTGTGTCCTTCGCAACTCTCCTTTTGAGGAAGCTCTGTGTGTTTGATTACAGTTTTATTTAAGAGGAATTGCTCTCCAGTCCCTGAAATCTCTTTTACAGGTCACCTAGCCCTTTTGTGGCTTCCTTTGCCCACACTCAGCTATGGCCAGCGAGAGCTCCCCTCTGCTGGCCTACAGGCTTCTGGGGGAAGAGGGAGCTGCCTTCCCTCCCAATGGAGCTGGAGGATCTGGAGTGGCATCAGCCCGAAAGCTCTCCACCTTCCTGGGTGTGGTGGTACCCACCGTCCTGTCCATGTTTAGTATAGTTGTGTTCCTGAGGATTGGTGAGTAGAAGGAGGATTTTCTGGGGAAGGGACAGGCCAGGTTGAGGCTAGGGATAGGTCCTAGTAGATGTGGACAGATGGAGAAGGGTGTGTGCTTCTGCTGTGGGACTCTGCTACCCAGTGGGAGCAGGATGGGGAAGAGGATATAACTGTCCCTTGTAACATGCTTTTCTCCTCTTGTTCAGGCTTCGTGGTGGGTCATGCTGGGCTGCTGCAGGCCTTGGCCATGCTCCTGGTTGCCTACATCATCCTGGCGCTCACGGTCCTCTCAGTCTGTGCTATTGCCACCAATGGAGCCGTGAAAGGGGGCGGAGCCTACTGTATCCTTCAACAGGGTTGGGGTGGGGGTCGGGTGCAGCATCTCCTATCTGAAAACAGGTCAAATGTTTATGAATGGTGAGTAGCAGGATAAGATGGCAGAAGTGACCAGCACCCTGTCTTAATGTTATCAGTGCACATTTTAAAGGCAGAGGCTATAGCTCAGTGGTAGAGTGCTTGCCCAGTGTGCCTGAGGTCTGGGGTTCGGTCATCCCCCGGTCCTGCTCCTCTCCAACAACAAAAAGCTTGGTGATAGTCATTTTGCAGTAGATGCCAGGTGTGAAAATGCAGGCTGAGAGATGGAAGCAGGAGGATTATAAGTCCATGACCATCCTGGGCTTCCATTTAAGACCAACCTGAACAACTAATGGAGACCTTGTCTCAAAATAAAGAGTGGGGCATAGTGATACATACCTCTAACCCTAGCAGTGGGGATGAGGAGTTTGAGGTTATCCTAGGCTACAAAGTGGGTTGGAAGCCAGCCTGGGCTACTTGAGACCCTGTCTCAGAGAGAGAGAGAGAGCATGGTAATAGGTCGGGTAGAGAGCTCTCCCATCAGGAGTGGAAAAATGGAGAAGATTGTGTGTTCTTATGATTTATGCAAAGTTACATGGGTACACTGTTCCGAGAAGTGAACTGATATTTGCAAGAAACTTGAAGCCCATAAGATAGGCGTATGGCCCCTCCCTCCATTTCAGTTTCTTTTCCCTTAATGCTCAATTCCCTGCTTCCACTTTTAGTCATGATCAGCAGGACCCTGGGGCCGGAGGTCGGCGGCAGCATCGGCCTCATGTTCTACCTGGCAAATGTCTGTGGTTGTGCCGTGTCCCTGCTGGGGCTGGTGGAGTCTGTGCTGGATGTCTTCGGGGCTGGTCTGTACTCCCCTGACCTTGTCTGAGGTTTTCATGGTCTAGGATTATGAAGTCATGTTCCCCAAGATGTACATACTGAGTCTTCTCATTCTGTATGGCCTGCCTTCTGCAGGACGTGTGGGCAACCAAGTGCTTGTCTCTATCCCCGGGGAACTTACCATCATATCCAGGCATGTCTAACCTGCAGCTTTTTGGCCACATGTGGCTGCATGTGGCCAGAGAAAACTATAAATTCTCCCAACACGAAATTTTAAGCTTATTTAAAACATTAGATTCTTTTTTAGATATGCATTTCTTTTCTTTTTTGGGGGGGATGGCAAGTGTGGGGTGTGCATGTGTGATGTGTAAATGGGCATGTGTGGGTGTGCATACTTGAGTTTGCCTATGTGGAGGCCAAAGGTCAATGTTAGCTATCTTCCTCTATTATTCCTCACCTCATTTATTATTTGTAAATATTGATTAATTTTTTTTATTATTGTGTGTATAATAGGGGGATACACAGCTACTATGGCTTGAGTGTGGAAGTCACATGACAACTTTGTAGAATCAGTTTCCACCTTTATGCTGTTTGGGTGGGGGGTGTCCAAAGTCAGGTCACCAAGCTTGCTTAGTGATATTGTTTACCCACTGAGCTATCTTGCCTGTCCTTTTGTGTGTGTGTGTACTGTGAAGGTAGATTTATTAAAGAGAAGTAAGAAATAACTCCAAACCAGGCATAGCGGCACACACCTTTAGTCGCAGAACGCAGGAGGCAAGGGCAGGTGGACCTCTGAGTTTGAGGGCTGCCATGTCTACAGAGGGAGCTCCAGGACGGCCAGGGCTACAGAGAAACCCTGTCTCAAAAGACCCAAAAGAAACAAAGCAAAACAAAGCTGGGAATGGGAAGAGGCTCCAAGGAAGGGAGCCATTAGTCTTATTTTTTTATATTATTTATTTATGTATATGTGCCGGCATGAGTTTATGTACACTGTGTATGCATGGAGGTAAACTCCAAGGTCAGAAGATAGTGTTAGAGCCTCGGGTGACTTTAAGCTGCCGTGTGTGTGTTTTGGGCACTGAACGAATGCTCTGCAACGGCAGTAAGCATTTTTTTAAAAATATATATATTTTTTATTTTCTGTGCCTTGGTGTTTTGCCTGCATGTGTCAGAAGGGTGTCAGATCTTGGAGTTATAGACAGTTGTGAGCTGCCATATAGGTGCTGGGATTTGAACCCTGGGTCCTCTGGGAGAGCAGTCAGTGCTCTTAACCGCTGAGCCGTCTCTCCAGCCCCACATTCTTTATTATTAATATTAATATTAATATTAATATTAATATTGACAGGATCTCTCTACATAGTATGGCTGTTCCCAAACTTGCTATGTAGATTAGGTTAGCCTCAAACTCAGAGTGTCTGCCTCTGTTTCCCAAGTGCTGGGAACAAAGTGTGCTCCCTATGCCCAACAGAGTAAACATTTTTCACTGCCAATCCTCATCTTATTTTGTGGAGACAGGTTCTCTCACTGAACCTGAAGCTCATCCATAGACTGTATTGCCTAACTAGTTAGCTCCAGGGATCTGCCTGGCTCTGCCCAACCCACACTGAAGTTACAGATACTCTTCATTGAATCTGGCTTTTGTGTGGATGTTAGAGATCCAAATTCAGGTTTTCACACTTGCATGGTATCTTAGCTAGGGTTAATATTTCCGTGACGGAACATCATGACCAAAGCAACTTGGGGAGGAAAGGGTTTATTTGGCTCACACTTCCACATTGTGGTCTGTCAGTGAAGGAAGTTGGGACAGGAACTCAAGCAGGGCAGGAACCTGGGCAGGAGCTGATGCCGGGGCTGTGCTGTTTACGGGCTTACTTTAGAACCACTTCCGGTACCAAAATCTGTATTTGTCAGGGTCTAGAGTAACAGAACTTATAGAATGAGCCTCTCTCTCTCTTTCTCTCTCTCAACACACACACAGTCTCTCTCTATATGTATAGTCAGTCTATCTATCTGTCTGTCTGTCTATCTATCTATCTATCTATCTATCTATCTATCCTCTCTATATGGGCATTTATTAGACTGACTTACAGGCTGTGGTCCAGCTAATCCAGCAATGACTGTCTATGAACGGAAGGTCCAAGAGTCCTGTAGTTACTCGGCATGTGAGGCTGGATGTCTCAGCTGGTCTTCACTATACACCATGCCATGCAGGAACCGACTTGCTCTTGGGGATGAAAGCAAGCGGGCAGAGAGAGAGAGTTTTCTTCTTCCAGGTCTTCTTATAGGCTGTCAGCAGAAGGTGTGGCCCAGATTAAAGGTTTATCTTCCCACCTCTATGATTAGAAGTGGGTCTTCCTCCTAATAATTAAGAAAAAAAAATCTCTCACGGTGTGCTCAGTCATTTGGGTCAATTCCAGGTGTAGTTGAGGTGACAGCTGAGAACAGTTGTCACATAAGGCAAGTACTTTACCAACTGAGCCATCTCCCTCCCCTTTTTTATTTACTCATTTTTTTAAAAAGAAAATGTCTCATGTATCCCAGACTGTCCTGGAGATAACCTTGAACTCCAGACTCTCCTGCCTCAGCCTCCCCAAAAGTTAGAGTACAGGCATGTGCCACCATGCCTGATTTTATATGGGGCTGGGAATATATTTTGTGGATGTTATATATGTTAGGCAAGAACTCTGCCAACTGAGCTACAGAATCAGCTGTGTGTGTGTGTGTGTGTGTGTGTGTGTGTGTCTGTGTGTCTGTGTGTGTGCCTGTGTGTGACATGGCCTTCTGGTGGAAGTCAGAAGACAACTTATGAGAATTGTTTTTCTTCTGCCACATGGGTCCCAAGGATCAAACTCAGTTTGTCTGACTTGGCAATGGGTATGTTTAACTCCTGAGCCATCTTACTGTCTTTTTATAAGATAAAAAACATTTTTGGGGGGTGGGGAAGTTCTTGGGAAGGATCTGTTAATGACAACGTCATGTTGCAAAGTCAAAAGATTGGGCATGCCTGGTTCTAGCAAGGGAGACCAGCCTAATGTTTTGGAAATTGTCACAGCAAGATTGGTACCCACCAGGGAGAGCAAAGATGTTCAGGTTACCCTGAAAAGGGATGTAGGAAAATGAAGTCTCTAGTAGCAGGTAGGTGGGGGGGGGGGGTCATAGTTAGGTCTGGTGTCTCAGGGGCCAGATCTTTTATCTTAGTTATGCTTCTTTCCAGATGTCACAGGCTCCAGTGGGCTCCGGGTTCTACCTCAAGGTTATGGCTGGAATCTGCTCTATGGCTCCCTGCTGCTTGGCCTTGTGGGCGGCGTGTGCACACTGGGAGCTGGACTCTACGCCCGTGCCTCCTTTCTTACCTTCCTCCTGGTTTCTGGCTCCCTGGCCTCGGTGCTGGTCAGCTTTGTGGCGGTGGGACCCAGGGACATCCAGTTAGCTCCTCGACCAGGCACCAATGGTTCCTCTGTGCCACCTCGGTACGGGCATTTCACTGGTTTCAACAGCAGCACTCTGAAGGGCAACTTGGGTGGTGAGTTGAAACTGCAGTGTGTGTGTGTGTGTGTGTGTGTGTGTGTGTGTGTGTTGGGGAGGGGATATGTCACTTGAGTGACAAGTGGGTCCCCTGGAAGAGGGGCTGGAGAGATGCTTCAGTGGTTAGGAGTGTCCAGAATCCACATCAAGCACCTCACAGCTCCAGCTTCAAGGGTTATGACACCATCCTCTGGCCTCTTTGGGCGCCTGCACACACATGGCATTACCCCACCCCCATGCTTATAATAAAATATACAAATGAGTCTTAAAAACAAGAATCCCAGGAAAAGCTATGGGTGTAGCTCAGTTGGTAGAGCCCTTGCCCAGTTCACACAAAAGACTGGTTTCTATTCCTAGTACCATATCAACCACTGCCAGTGGTATATTCCTGTAATCCCAGCACTCAGGAAGTAAAGGCAAGGAGACCAGAAATTCAGTGTCATCCTTGGCTGCTCAGTGGGTTTGAGGCCAGCTTGGGGTGCAATGAGATCCCATCGTGGAAGGAGGGAACAGATTAAGGGTCCTTTAAGCAGAGAAGGGGGATCTAACCTTGATATGGAGCTGGGGAAGGCATGAACAAGCCCGGCAGGTACATTGAGCTGGGTGGGTGAGTTCAGATAGGTGGTGGGGTAGGAGAGGCCCACGCGAAAGTACAGAGGAGAATGGGGGGAGGCGACACGCGAATCCCACACTGGTTGGGCTGGAGTCTAAGTCAGGGCTGGGGAGAGGAGGTAAGCACTTGGGGAATGTGGAAGTGGGGGTGGCAGGGCGGAGATGTCTGGATCCCTGAGAGGCATCCCCATGTACTTATGTCCGTCAGCTGGCTACGCTGAGGACTACACCACGGGGACCATGATGACTTTTGCAACTGTCTTTGCTGTCCTCTTTAATGGCTGCACCGGCATCATGGCTGGCGCCAACATGTCAGGTGAGAATCTGCTCTCGGCGGTGGGTGTGCGTATGACAAGGCTGCTACTGTGAGAGATACAGATGTGATAGGAAGCCGGGCCTCTCTCTCTCTCTCTCTGTCTCTCCAGGGGAGCTGAAGGACCCCAGCAGGGCCATCCCACTGGGTACAATCATTGCTGTTGCCTACACCTTCTTCATCTACATCCTGCTTTTCTTCCTTTCCAGCTTCACATGTGACAGGTATGTGGAGGAGGGAGACGTCCGGCTCTCCCTGAGGCTGAGTGTTAGAATAAGATGGTAGGGTACACTTTTAATCCCAGCACTTTGGAGGCAGACGCAGGTGGATCTCTGTGAGTTCAAAGCCAGCCTGGTCAATAGAGAGAGTTCCAGGACAGCCAGGGCTACATAGAGAAACCTTGTCTTGAAAAAACCAGCACCCCTCCCCCCCTGCAAGATGGTACCCTGGGTCACCACAGGTTGTCAGGTGGGTACCCAGGATAGTTTCTCCCATTGGGAGAGAGATGGTGCCACTCATGGCTGTATCAAGCCCTTACCAGCAGCTGCTGTGTAATTGTTTGAATTGTAAACACTATGGAGTTAAGGGTGGAGGGGCCAGGGCCTTTCTAGTAACGGAGGGGTTTGTTGTTGTGTTTCCTTTGTGTGTGTGTGTGGGGGGGGGCGAGTAGGTTATAATGGAGCCCAGGCTGGCCTTGAACATGTAATCTTTTCACTGTCTTTCCAGGGTAGTGTGATTCTAAGTACACACAAGCATTCTCTATTCACCTTTCTAGCAACTGTATTTGTACAAATCTTTTTGTCTCTTGGTCACATGCTGTTGGGAATGAAGAAATCCAAGTAGATCAGAGATAACCAGTGAATGCCAAGAAAGCGTCTAGGCACCTCTGATATACAGATCAGGTTTGTTAGACATCAGGGGCGCAGTCACTGAGGAGGACTTGATTTGTATTAAATTTTTAAAAAGTGTTTCTGTGTGTCTGTGTCTCTGTGTGTGTGTTAATTCTACATTCCTCTCTAAGGCTAAAGGTATCAGGTGCCCTCTACTGCTCTCTCTCTTATTATTTTCTGAGACAGG